>CM075063.1:82687249-87487249 GCA_037428765.1 Rubia yunnanensis
CGGCAGCCTTGTGGTGGTCGCGATAGAGAGATGAGAAGAATCAGTGGTCATTAGTGGTGATGGGTTACGGGCATCCGTCAAAATAGGTCATCATGTGGCGGGTACATGGTCTGGCCCACTGAGAAATAGGAAAATGGGCCTTTCTGTAGTAGTAGGTGTTTCGGCGAACGAAGTCTTCTGGCGCACAACGGAGTCCCAACTGACTTGTAGTACCACATCTGCAGCGGGTTGGAGGACAATGCTACTAAGTCGACAACAACTTCTGGGTTAAAGAAGATGTGTGTTGTTGCATGACTTCCCTGGACGAAGACAGAGTTTAGGTTAACTTTTTTTATTTATTTTAAGTGTTTTTTTAGGTGTGATGTTGGTTCTCTTGCGACTCCGACAAGATTTAGATTTTATCTCACGATACTTGGAGAAATCCGACTACAACTCAAAATCAGAACTACGAAGTTGTAGCATTTCGGTGAGGTTAAATCTAGCCAACGTGTTAAATAAACATGGAGGCATTCAGTACTAGGCTGCTTCAAATCAAAACGGACCTGCCCTCGAAACTCCTTAGACATACACTCCCCACCGCATATTGGAGAAATCCAGCTACAGCTTCTTCAAAACTACAGATTTGTTGCAACCAGGTGAAGACGGGGATTGATTGTCGAGTAGCAGATTGCCTATATAGCATATGAACCCCATCATAGGTTCAGTTATGGGAGACTTACCCCACAGTGTGTGAGCCAAAGAACGTGTTCAATTAGATAGTCTTCATAGATTTGTTATAGTTGTTAGGTAGGGGTTGAGCGGCATAAACTTGGCACAAAGATGTAACGATCTAATAATGAGAATGAGAACAATTTCGACCAAAAAAAACTCTAGCAACCCATAACACTCTCCCTTGACAAACCCTAAATTCTCACCCCATCCCCCTTCTCTCATCTCCCCTCTTTCATGCGGCTAATTTCTCTTATCTCTTCTTTTCCTTTCTTGTCACATTTTGTTTTTAAAAATATGTAGATTTATTTTTAGATGAGCTTTTGGAAGTGCATATTTGATGGTAAAACGTCCATTTTTTCCGGTGAGTACAAAAATCTAGAGGCGGACTCTTCTCACTCGATTTCTCCCACCACAAAGTTTGAAACTAAGCTAAGGCAGTTACTCTGTGAGTAAATTAAGAAAACGATGCAATAAAGTGTTGTTTGTTTAGTAACTATGACCGGGGGCTAAATGTTGTATCTGACTCGTTCTAAGATGAATTTTAGGTAACAATGAGAACATTTTGTTATATTTTTCAAATTTGCTACTCCCAGGGAAAAATGGTGTTCTATCGTTGGTGCCATTGTGGTTGTAACCATAATTCCGACGGTGGCGCCACCCACCGTTAAGACTATGGCAGGTTGTTTTTTCTTTTAAAAAATATCATTTATTTTATTAATTCGGTCAGTTAAACTGAATCGAGTCGGATCGAATTGTTCGCATTATGTCGTTTCAGTTCGAGTCGCATTGGATTGGGCAGCAACAAAGCTACAATACCCCACATCAACCAGTGTAGTTTCAATTAGCCGCATTGGCTTTGGAATGCAACTTTTAATGTTTATTCACGGTGCGAAAGACCGATTCGATGCTTGTAAAAGACAAATGGACCCGAAGATCTTCATGAAAAGGGGTTTGATATCTAAAATGGTTTCAGTTTTAAAAAGGCAAAATTTTGAAAAAGATTGCTTTTTGAAATTCCGTTTCACCTAAATTCTAAACCTTTATGCCAAGTTGTTTAACAGCTTGGTGTTGAAACACCAAGTTCAGTTTGATGTTAAAACTCAAAACGAAATACGCAGTGCACACACAACTTGGTTACGCAGTTCGGTGCAAATACACCTACGTCTGCGGGGCCTTGCCCAGATCAGAAACCATCCACTAGAAAGCAGTCTTTAGTACAAGAAGCTTAACTTAAATACTAATCCATTGCTAACCTATAGAGTGAATGTTGTGAGATCCCCTCACTGCCGATCCTACGCCGTTGAACCCCCACGATCAACACGTCTCTCTGGATCTCCTCCTCCCGAGGAATTAAGGCTTCCTTGTTTCTGATCTTTAAGAACTTGGTCGGTTGATTTGACGAACCTCCAAAACCGAGACGAACAGCTTCAATAACGTATCTCACGTAGAGATAAAACCTTGATTGCTTCGTTCAACTTTTTACGAACTTGGTCGGATGAATTAACACTCCTCCAAACACCACCGGCAGATCGCTCCAAACTTCTCACGTAGAGAATAAATCTTGGTCGCGTGCTTTGATTGCGTTGTAATCGTCTTCTATTTATCCCATCGCAATCCTGCCTTGAATCAACTTCTTTCCTTGTCTAACTCTACCATAAATAGACTTCTAGACTAAGGAAATATCTAATCCTAATCTGGTTTGTAAATGGACAATCCTTTATTAATAGGACTTGTACCATAAATAAACTATTTAATCAATTCCTAACTATTACAGGAATATTCGTTTACCAGAATTAGATAGCCACGAAATCACATACTTATCTTCACAATATTCTGATCTGATCGCATAATTATCCTCCATAATTAGCTCCATAATTCGCGGCTAAAACCTGCTGTCCAGAAAACCTGATCGCAGTGGTGTTAAAACACCAGATCCCAGTATTCACAATATGCCATAAAGAAGTCCAACTCCCAAGGACTCTACACTTTTTCATAGTCCTATAGAAAAATGGGTTTAATTACTATAATGAAAGGTAAAATGTTCAAGTTGTAGTATTAAAAATTTATGCAACGTGTAATAGTTATAAAGTTTATAACCCGATTCATGCAACTCAAAGATTTTATTTTCATTTGTTCTAATTTGCACTTTAAACCTTGTTCTTTCCATGACTCATAGAAATACTGTCTTTCAAGAGACGAACTCTTTTAAAAAATAGAATTTAAAAACTATTTAGAGCATAATTACAATAAGAAAAAGGCAAAATCTTGAGAAATATCGTCTTTCCATAGGCATGTGGAAAGACGGAGTTAAATTAGAATTATAGAAAGGTAAAAGGTTTTAGTTGCAATGTTAAAAATTTATTATGCAACGTGCGAGAATTATAAGTTTATGACCTGATTAATGCAACCCAAAAATTTTATCTTGATTCCTTCTGATTTGCAATTTAAACCTTGGTCTTTCCATAATATATGAAAAGACCGTCTTTTAATAACTTATAGAAATACCGTCTTTCAAGAAACACACTTCAATAAAAAAGATAAACTATAAAAGATTATAACCAATACTTGATAATATGATATTGGCTCCGTTTGACATTGGCGTTTTTTCCAGCGTTTTGATTGGCTTTTGGATGTTGGCGTTTTTGCTCGGTCAAACCACCAATGAATACAAAAAAAAGTGTCTGGTTGGTTGACATGTTCACGTAGCGTTTCTACCAAATACAAAACGCTAATAATAGTAGCGTTATTCCTCAATATTTATCCTTTACTCAATCTCATTGTCGATATGAGAACATTAGTTTGAGGAGTGTATATAGAGAATTTTTAAAATTTAAAATTTCATCTCATTATATTTATGTGATTTACAAATACTAATATACATTAATAATTGATATTATAAATGATTAGATATATAATTATAATTTTAAAATATTTTTAACTTTGTATAAATATTTGAATCGACAAACCATCCCACTCACACAAAAATATTCATAAGAAAAATAAATAAATTTGTTGAATGTTATTCAAGTATAAATGTTAATTAAAACTTATACTATACATTCACTTTATTTATAAAACTTAAGTATGTTTCAATGTCATGTATTTCTTTGATATTCATATAATATTGTAACTTTTAAATTTTAAATATAATTAAAATTTCTTATATCAAATGAAATAACTCAACTAATATAGTTTATATTTATTCTCTTATATTAATGCTCAAAATGAATAATAGTAAAAAATATTTGAAATGAATTAGGAAATATATTTGTTTCCATATTAGTGAATATGTTAAATAATTAAAAATAATTTATATTAATATTAATGAAAATAAAAGTAATAAAATATGTAAGACAAGTTTATATATAATGAATGGTCGTCGTGCGCTTAAATGTCATTTTGCATAAAATCGCTAATAGTCAACCGTTACATTTGTCAAACGCTTTTGTAAACTAAAATGGTCAAACAACTAACACAAACAACTAATATAAACAATTGGTCAAACCAGTTACATGAAACCGTCAACAGCAAACAGCGGATTGCCAAACAAGGACATTAGATTATGAACTAACATAAAATTAGATATTATCTATACTATATATTAAAAGAGCAACTCTTTCGACAAATGACACTCTCAAAGTTTATCCACATAAGCTTTCACAATTTTGACAAGTGGTCTTTCCTTAGTTTGACATGCCAGCTATCCAAAAAACATTTATTTCCAAATTTAATTCATCTCATTACAATGAAGCGGTATTTAATGCCGGGTTGGAATTATCAAAGATTTAAAATGTATCAATTAATAGATGAGTGTGTCTCTTAAAAGACGGTCTTTCCATAAGTCATGGAAAGACCAAGGTTTAAAGTATAAATTAGAAGAATTAAGATAAAATGTCCGGGTTGCATGAACCGGGTTATAAATTTTATAACTACTACATGTTGCATACTAAAATTTTAATGTTGCAACTAAGACCTTTTACCTTTTATTATTTGAATTAAACCCTGTCTTTCCATAAGTGTATGAAAAGACCGTCTTTCTCAAGACTTTGCCTTAATAGATATCTCTTTCTTGATTTTAATGTAAATCTATTTATTTGAATAGTCCAGCTTTTCCATGTGATTTGTTGTCTTTAATATCACGATGTTATTTCCAAAATACTCTAAAGTATAAACCAGAAATCTACAATCAATGTGGATTGTTTCCCTCTCCTTTCTTTTCTTTCATTTTTTCCCTCTCATTTCTAGGGAATTTCTCCGAAAAATGACAAATTGTACACGCAGCATCCACTCAGTTTTTCTTGCTAAATTTTGGACAAAAGAATTTTCAGCTTTCCATTAGAATATTACTAGGTTTAAATACCATTTAAATCCTCTTAATATTCTACAAATACTTATATATACTATTCCACAACGCAAAAACTTTTGTAAATGTGCTCTCAATTACTATTTCTTTGCAGTTTGGGGTGGCAGTGTAAGAAATTTCCCCCAACCCTTCTTGGGCGGTTTTGGAATCTGAAAAAAATATTCTTCGGTTGTTTACTTTTAAAAAACAACATAAAACTCATATTTAAAAAAATTAATAACCATAAAATATTTTAATCCATCGTGATTAATAAAATTTTCATCTGATATAAACTTTAAAATGTACAAGATTATTTATATTTCTTCATTTTTGAACTAGGCAAAGTTTTGGGAAAGACTGTCTTTCTATAGGCTAATGGAAAGACGAGTTTAATTTTTAATAGTAAAAGGTCAAATGTCTTAATTGCAATATTAAAATTTTATTATGCAAAGTGTAGTTATTATAAAGTTTATAACCTGATTTATGCAAATCGAAAATTTTATCTTAATTTCTTCAAATTTTCACTTTAAACCTTGGTCTTTCCATAACTTATGGAAAAATCATTTTTCAAGAGACGGACTCTTTGAACTATGATATGTTTTAATTAAATTAATTTAATTAAGTTGTTTCGCAAGATGTAAATACATATTGTAATTTCTATTTATAGTTTTATTAATTATTTTTTATTTTGTGATTGAATAAAATAATTTGAAGTGAACATACAATTGTAATAATCTATAATATATACTAAAAGAGCAACTCTTTCGATAAGTGACGCTCTCAAAGTTTATCCACATAAGCTTTCACAAGTTTGACAAGTGGCATCTCCTTAGCTTGACATATTAGTTAGCCAAAAAAAAAATACTTTCAAATTTACATCTCTTTACAATGAAGCGGTATTTAATGCTAGATTGGAATTTCCAGAGATTTATATTGCATCAATTTATATATATATATATATATATATATATATATATATATATATATCTTCCTCGATTTACTCATTTGATGTACATCTATTTATTTGAATAGTCTAGCTTTTCCATGTCATTTGTTGTCTTTAATATCATGATGTTATTTCCAAAATACTCTAAAACGTAAACGAGAAATCTACAATCAATGTGGATTGTTTTCTTCTCCTTTATTTTCTTTCATTTTTTCTCTCTCATTTCTAGAGAATTACTCCAAAAAATGACAAACGTTACAAGCAGCATCCACTCTTTTTTTTTATTTGGATAATAACTCAAATGAGCCCCCAATAAAATCCCTCCCCTCCCCTTGCCCTGGTGGGAATTGAACCCATGACCTCATGGTAGTAGCACTAGACTTCAACCGCTAGGCTAACATTCAATTCCCAAGCAGCATCCACTCAGCTCTTCTTGCTAAATATTGGACACAAGAATTTTAAGCTTTTCATTAGAATATTACTAGGTTTACATATCATTTAAATCCTCTTAATATTCTACAAGTACTTAGCTATACTATTCCATAACACAAAACTTTTGTAAATGTGCTCTCAATTGTTTTGTTTTTTTTGCAGTTTGGGGGTGCCAGTGTAAGGAATATCCCCCAAACCTTTCTTGGGCGGTTTTGGAATTAGAAAAAAAAACATTCTTCGGTTGTTTACTTTAAAAAAAACAACATAAAACTCATATTTAAAAATAATAATAATCATAGAGTATTTTAATTCATAATGGTTAATAAAATTTTCATGTGATATATAAACTTAAAAATGTACATGATTATTTATATTTCTTCATTTTTTAACTATGATATGTTTTAATTAAATTTATTTAATTACACTGTTTTGCAAGATGTAAATACATATTGTAATTTCTATTTGTAGTTTTATTAATTATTTTTTATTTTGTGAATGAATAAAATAGTTTGAAGTGAACATACAATTGTAATAATTTATATCTATACTATATACTAAAAGAGCAACTATTTTGATAAGTGACACTCTCAAAGTCTATCCACATAAGCTTTCACAATTTTGACAAGTGACATCTCCTTTAGCTTGACATATCAGCTAGCCAAAAAAATTATTTCCAAATTTAATTTATATCTTTACAATGAAGCGGTATTTAATGCTAGATTGGAATTCTATGCATCAATTAATATATAGGGCAGAATTAAGATATGGCCCTATGTTTTGGTGGAAATGGTCAATATGACCTTTGAAGATCCGAAAGTGCTATTAAACCCTATCTTCTGCTTCAGAAGTGCCGATATAACCTTTGGCACTATTCTGGCGTTGACTTTGCATTTTCGGCATTGACCAAATATAAAAGGACTAAAATACCCCTAGTCTCAAAACTTAAAAAATTAAAGATAAGAATACCCCTCCACACCACCTTCTTCATCTTCATCTTCAAAACCACCTTTAGCACCACCTCCGCCCATTCGCCCATCACCGTCGCTCCATCACCACCGCTGTCGGATCGCCGCAGCTCCGCCGCCACCGAAATATGGATTTACGTCGCCAGAATATGAAAGACCAGCACTTCATCATCGGGTCCCTCCACTATCCAACTCTCCTCTCCATTTCCGACATTGGTGTCTCTGAAGCCCTCATTTCTGATCCCTCATTCCAACCCAATTCCAACATCCTCGGTGTTACTCTCGATCACCGCCGCTGCCACATGCTCGCCTGTATCCATGCAAATGTTTCTTTACAAATAGATTAAACAGAAAATAACAAAAGCAACATGGTTAACTTCACTAAACATACTAGCTTGAATTCACCATTAGCAACTGAACGAGAAAAAAATGACAGTTTTCAGTGTTCACCTCAGATACTCTTCTTTCAATGGCTGCTTCAAGACAACGAATAACTCACTCCCTCTCAGCCTCTGATTTCACAAGTGAGCCGTCCACATGTCATATGCAGTACTCTTTCATAAGGGGAAACAACACAGAGTTAACATTTGCATTTCTATTTACAGAGTGAACTTTCGTGTTTATAACTATTAAAGCAGTTTTACTGATCCTTTGAATCAAAATTCCATTCATTATTCTGAATCAAATTAATTCACTAGAGAATGGTATATACACTATTGTAGAAAATAAGAGTAATAATTTGTGTTTGTATTCATGATCTCAGGGTACATTATATAGTGGTACAAAACACCTATACAAGCTAGGAAAAGGTAATAGAATCTAATTACAATTACGAGTAATATCTACATTTCTTAATACTCCTCAAGTTAGAGCATGGGGATCAGAATTGCCCAACTTGCCAAGTAAGGAATGAAACTGGTTACGTCCGAGAGCTTTAGTAAACAAGTCCGCAGGTTGATCGGTAGTGCGGATATGATGAGTAACAGTAGTGCCAGACTGCACAAGATCCCGGATAAAATGACAATCAGCTTCAATATGCTTTGTACGTTCATGGAACACTGTATTTGCCGCAAAATGAATAACAAATTAGTTGTCACAAAACAAACGCATATGAGTAGTATGTGCAACCCTAAAATCTTTCAGTAAATACTTAAGCCATAACAATTCACAACAGGTAACAACTATAGCATGATACTCCACTTCAACAGAAGACTGAGAAACCGTAGGTTACTTCTTGGTCTTCCAAGAAACTGGAGAATCACCAATCATCACAGAGTATCCGGAAAGAGAATGGAGGGTAATAGGACATGCAACCCAATCAGAATTACAGTAAGCAGTTAATTGCAATACACTATGGGAAGAGAGAAATAAACCTTGACCGGGATGATTCTTCATGTAGTGCAAAATGCGAACAACAGCTTGCCAATGAGGAACACAAGGAGACTTCATAAACTTGGCAAGTGTATGAACCGAATGACTGAGATCACGATGAGTGATGGTGAGGTAGATAAGGCGCCCAACTAGATGTCGATATTGATCAGGATCATGGTAAAGTGGACCTTCAACACGCGCCAGTTCATGTTGTTGCTCCATCGGAAAATCAATCGGTTTAGAGGCAGATAAACCTGTGTCAGGTAAGATGTCCATGGCATATTTCTATTGTGAAAGAAACATCTCATCCATTCTTCTAGCAATCTCTATACCCAAGAAATACTTAAGCATGCCAAGATCTTTCATATGGAAACAAGAGCTCAAGTATTTCTTGAATTCAGAGATAAGCGACAAAGAACTACCAGCAATAACCAAATTGTTCACATAAACTAGCACATGTAAAGATACCGAACCATGAGTAAAGACAAATAAAGAGTAATCTGCTTTACTTTGAACAATGCCAAATACATGTAAAGCCTAAGCTAATTTCACAAACCAATTGCAATGGGCCTATCGAAGACCATAAAGAGATTTATGAAGGCAACATACCTGACCAGGGGGCGTAGGATAGCCAGTGGAGGCCGCATGTAAACCTCTTAATGTAGATCACTATGTAGGAAAGCATTATGTACATCCATCTAATACAGTTCCCAAGCATGAATAACAGCAACTAACAAGAAAAGACGAACCGAACTTATCTTTGCAACCAAAGCAAATGTCTTAATATAGTCAATCCCTTCAACCTGGTACCATCATATTTGAACTTCGTACGGTAAACCCATTTACAACCAATTGTAGTTTTGTCCAAAGGTAGAGAAACCAAAGTCCAAGTTTAATTGCGCTCAAGCCCAGTAAGCTCTTCAGTCATAACATATAGCCAATGAGCATGCTTTGACGCCTCAGAATAAGTGGTGGGATCTGCACTAGAAGTTAATCTAGAATGCATACTAGAAAAATTATCACAATTTACACAATTAGTAAGGGCATAGAGAACACATGAGGATAGTGAAGGTGCATGAATGAATGTAGTAGTGTGGGGTGGCCTTCAGTAGTGATAGCACAAACATAACCATTATTGCAGTCATATTCTTCCAAGTAATGAGGAGATCGGCAATTTTGGGTACTATGTCGGAGAGGAGGTGGCTCAACTGCGGAGGGCGGCATTGGAGTATCTGGCGATATAGGTGATGGAACTAGCAGCAAGTGGCGGTGGACCGCAGTGCCCGGTGCAGGTGATGCTGCATGAGCAGCGGTGCAGTAGGCGGGCCAGGAGACGGTGGAGCGTAAAACGCATCGTCAACGATAGCCGGTGGAGCATGAAGCGCAAGCAGCGGCGTCAACTCTAGCTGTGTGATGGCAAATCGGACCGGCAAAGGAGTGGGCAGGTGATCAGGGCCGAACGACGGGTCCGGCTGGGCAGGCGGATCGGCGACATGCGCGTAGGGCTCCGGTGGAGGTGGCGTTAATACCGGCGGTGAGGTGGTGGCGCCGCCAAGATGCACCAGGGCTAATATCGGAGTGATCACATAAGGGAACTGATCTTCAAAAAAAATAGCATCCCGACTGTTGTAGAAAATACTGGATTCCAAGTCAAAAAAGCAATAGCCTTTCTTTCCGGCAGGATAACCAAGAAATAAACATCGCTGACTTCTTGGTGCAAACTTGTCTCGGTATTAGGGAATGTAAGCAGCAAAACACAAGCATCCAAATACCTTGAAAGGTTTGTAATTTTGAGCTTGCCCATAGAGCATCTCAAAGGGAGTACGTCCATTGAGAAGCTTTGTCGGTGTCCGGATAATCAGATAAGTAGCAGTAAGAACACATTCTCCCCAGAAATCAACCGATATATGAGCTTGAAAACACAAGGCATGCTCCACATTAACAAATGGAAATGCTTTCATTCAACATGATTATTCTGCTGGGGAGTATGAATCATAGATGTCTAAAACATTATCCCATATTCAGCAAAGTATGATCTCAATGGCAAAAACTTAGGTCATTATCAGCCCGGACACACATAACTCTGTGGCCGAACTAGTTCTTGATTAAAGCACAAAATTCTATAAATATAGAAGCTACTTCTGACTTAGAAACTAATAGATAAACTTAAACAACACGGGAATAATCATCAACTATTGTTAAAAAATAATACGCACCACTAGAAGATGGTGTACTATAAGGACCCCAAACATCACAATGTATTAATTCAAACAATGAATTTGCATTTGAAGAACTCAAAGAAAAATAACGTCTAGTCTATTTTGCCCTGCAACATAAAGAGCAAGGAACATAAGTCTTGTTTGTGCTAAATTCAATAGAGGAAACAGAAGACAACATGGTAGGGGAAGGATGTATAAGACGTTGATGCCATAAATTAGAAGAGGACACGAAAGCAACTGTCGGAAAACACTGCAGGATAGGAGGACAAACACAAGTATCCAGTAGATGAAACCAATAAACCCCCCCCCCTTTCTGTTCACCCACGTCAATCACAGTTCTCGTACTGGTTTTATGTAAAATGCAATAATTTCCAGTAAATAAAGCTAGACAGCTTAATGCATATAACAATCTAGAGTATGATAATAAGTTGCATTGTAAAACAGGTATGCATAACACATGATTAAGGGTGACATCACCAAAGCAGACAGAACCATGTTGTATAATAGACGACACAGATCCATCAGGAAGTATAACATTCACAGTATCGACAACAGTAGTAATATCAGTAAGAGAACCCTTGTCACCAGTAATGTAATATGAGGCTCCCGAATCAAGAATCCAAGACACATTAGACTTACTTGACCCATGGTTAGAAGAGAGTTAAACTGATTAAATAAATGCTTGATCTTGCTGCACTGGTCATCTAACATAGCAGGGATAAAATCAGAATGTGGAGGGACACTGCCTGTAGAGGCCGCCGCTGCTAACCCTAGCGGCGATATGGCATCGTTGGCGAATGGCAGCGGAAGTGGGAACCCCAAGGTCGGCGGCAACGGCCGGCCGAGTTGGCGTTGTCTTCTTGGCAGTGTTGGCTTTCTCCCTTAACTCATTGAACCATTATGGAATGCCTATGATCTAGAAACAGGAAGCTTTGTCGTGACCCTTGCAATGACAATGCATACAAATGAGATTATTGCGATTAGCTGAAGTGAGGATAGCTATCGAAGAACCTGTAGGTGGTGGATGTCGGGCGACATATGCCATTGAGTTAGAAGAAGGCTCACGAGACCAGATAACAGCTCGGTTATTCTCCTCCTAGACAACAAGCGCATACACGCAGTTGATTGATGATAGTGGATCAATACTCATGATATGGGATCGCAAGGTGTGATAGCCTTCATCGAGACCAGAGATGAATTGATAAATCAAATCCTTCTCTCTCTCTCTTTAGGGAGGCGCGTACAGCAAGATTACAAGTGCACAGTAATTTACTAGCTTCACAGTTGCAAACTAAATGAGGCTGTACTGAATTGTAGTCTCCAAACAGCTTCTTCAGGTTGCCAAAGTAGGTGGCGATGTTCTGACCATTCTGCTTATAGTTCTGAATATTTTCGTGCATCAGCAGAAGTTTCATATCATCACCAAGAGTAAAATGGGCCTTCAGGTCATCCCACAATTCCTTAACTGTGGCTAAAGAACTTGTAGAAGATCGCAATGCTGGATCCATAGTTATCAAAATCCAACAGACAAGTGTAGCATTAACCCCAGGCTAATCAGCAGCATCAGGATGATTATCTTGGGGTTTGATAATGGATCCATCAATGAATCTAATCTTATGCTTAGCAAGTATAGCACGGTAAATTCTATTAGACCATTCAAGGTAATTCTCTTGACCCTTCAAGATGGTGGGTGCAATAACCAAACTAGGTCCGTCAGAAAGGCCAATAAAGTAGGGATCGTTCGATAGGTGACTAACAGGTACAGGTGAACAAGGGTCAGATTGTGACTGCAACTGTTTCAGTAAAGTTACAATTACCTTATAGCCATTCATGTCATGAAGCTTAGTAGCCTCAGATTCAACAGCAATATGAGCCTATTCTTTGAGATTACTTCTGGAGTAAGACATAGTGGCAAATTGGTAGGATCAGCGGCATGTGTAATAACTGCCGGGGGATCGAATTGGCGGCAGTCGATGTAGTGGCGTGTAGGATTAACGGCGGTGGCACATGGGTAAGCATATCGGCATGTGAGCATCACACACGGACTAAAATGGGTACCAGGCGATATCAGGAGATCACGGCTGGGTGGAGAAGCACGACAACGATCATCAAACAGAGATAGGAGGGCGACGCGGTGGCTGGGCGGCAGCGCATGATGGGAACGCGTCGGCGAACGGTAGAGCGAAAAGCTCGACAAAAAAGCAGGAAAATTTTCTTTAGGGTTTCAGGATTTTAGGCACTGATACCATGCAGAAAATAAGGGTAGTAATCTGTGTTTATATTCATGATCCCATGGTACATTATATAGTGGTACAGAATACCTATACAAGCTAGGAACAGGTAATAGAATCTAATTATAATTATAAGTAATATCCACATTCCTTAATAACTATACAAAGACTAAGAAATGCGGTTTGTAGCTATCATATAATTCAAACTCAACAATTGCAGTTCGCTTGCAGACAAGGCAAACATTCTTGTGCAGCATCCAGGTATGGATGCAAGTCGCGTGGTACTCATACCCGTATCAAACCTTCCCTAATTTCTCAGAATCCTCAAACTCACTCTGCCAGAGATTATTGTTCCCACATTGAAGCTTCCCCAATTTCTCAGAATCCTCAAACTCATTCTGCCAGAAATCTCCGCCGCTCAGCTCCGCCTCCGGCCTAGCCCAGCCCTAGCAACGCCTACGTCACCAATTTTGGCGCTGACCTAATTCCTACAGTCAACGTCGACGGAGAAACTTTGATCCTATCAAATTCGACGCTCTTCAAATCTCATCTTGTCGATGCCACAATGTTCTACCACATGTGTGGACTGAATGACATCGTTTACAATTCACACCACCACCGCTTGTCCCCATCTTCATTCCTCCTCGCCACCGATTCACCACCACTATCCCTTAGCAACATCACCACCATTCTTCATTCCTAGCCCCGCCACCGCTCGCCCCCATCTTCTACCCTAGCAACGCCACCGCTCGCCACCAATTCATCGTCACCATTCCCCAGCCTTTCCCCCCTGGTCGTCGCTCACCTTTCCCCCGAACACTGCCACCATCCCCTAGCCCCTCACCGTAGCAACACCACCAGCCAGCCCCACGCCACCATCCACCGCCATTTTTCGGCACCGCTCAGCCAAGCGCCAGAATGTGGAGACCTTGACTGTGGTGAACGGAGTCCGATGGTGTGACTGAGAGAAGAGAAGAAGCCCGAGAGAAGGAGAAGAAAGTAGAATTGAGAAGAAGGAAAAGAAAAAATGAAAAATTGTTTGGAGTTAATTGACAATGAGGGCATAATTGTCCATCACATTTTTTTTATGTTTATTTTTTTTAACAGGGATATAATAATCAATTCACATAATTCTGGCCAAATTGAGGCCTCTGGGGTTATACTAGCACTTTCGAGCAAATAATAGGGTTATAATAACACTTTCTAACTTCGTAGGGTCATATTGGCACTTTCGATCAAAACATAGGGTTATAATAACACTTTCTAACTTCGTAGGGTCATATTAACACTTTCTAACTTCGTAGGGTCATATTGGCACTTTCGATCAAAACATAGGGTTATATGAGATCTTAACTCTAATATATATCACTTCCTTGATTTTACTCATTTGATGTAAATCTATTTATTTGAATAGTCCAGTTTTTCCATGTGATTTGTTGTCTTTAATATCATGATATTATTTCCAAAATACCGTAAAATATAAACGAGGAATCTACAATCAACGTGGATTGTTTCACTCTCCTTTCTTTTCTTTCATTTCCCCCCTCTCATTTCTAGAGAATTGCTCCGAAAAATGACAAATTGTACAAGTAACATCCACTCAACTCTTCTTGCTAAATTTTGGACACAAGAATTTTCAGCTTTGCATTAGAATATTACTAGGTTTAAATATCATTTTAAATCCTCTTCTTGGGCGGTTTTGGAATTAGAAAAAAAATTAATTCTTTGGTTGCTTACTTTAAAAAAACAACATAGAACTCATATTTAAAAAAATTAATAATTATAAAATATTTTGATCCATGATGATTAATAAAATTTTCATGTGATATATAAACTTTAAAGAGTATAAGATTATTTATACTTCTTCATTTTTGAACTATGTCATGTTTTAATTAAATTTATTTAATTAAGTTATTTTGCAAGATGTAATATTGTAATTTCTCCTTGTACCTTTATTATTTTTTATATTTTGTGATTGAATAAAATAATTTAAAGTGAACATACAATTGTAATAATGTGGGCATAATCTATCTTCACTCATACTTCCCTACATGCAGTTCTATTCAGACATTGATGAACAATGATATCCAACAATCAATTTTACTTTTCTTTTTAAAAAACCATTCATTCTTTATCTATTACCTTTTACTAAAATATTTCTATTTCTAATGTTAATTATCTCTCAACTTTCTCAACTTTACATTTATTGAAAACATAATCCAATAGAGTTATTATTTTGATTAATAATATAACAAAAAATTTAAACTCACAAATACCAAATTGGTAAACAAATAATTATTTAATTGAAGATAAGAAATATATAGTATAGTTTAAAGAATCCGTCTCTTGAAAGACGATATTTTCATAACCTATGGAAAGACCAAGGTTTAAAGTGGAAATTGGAAGAAATGAAGATAAAATTTTTGGGTTGCATGAATCGGGTTATAAAATTTATAACAACTACACCTTGCATAATAAATTTTTAATATTGCAACTAACACCTTTTACCTTTTATTATTCTAATTAAACTCCGTCTTTTTATAAGCCTATGGAAAGTCGATCTTTCCCAATACTTTGCCTAGTTTAAATAGTTTATATAATTATAATTTATTCTTCTATGAGAACGTCTCCTGACATATGACCTCTCATTAAGTTATAAATTATCCACTCTATATTTTCACTTATACAATGTATAGTTAAACCTCTATAAATGAATACTCTTGGGACCAGGAAAAAATATTCGTTTAGCGAGATTATTTATTTATCGATAAATGAATATATTATTTATTTATCGATAAATGAATATATTATTCATTTATCGATAAATGAATTTTTATTCATTTATCGATAAATGAATTTTTATTCATTTAGATAGTATTGAAGAAATTATATTAGTAATACATGAACTGTATGTATGTGGACTAAGTACAAAAATGTACATATGTACATTGTATTTGAGACTACTAATAAGATAGTATGTACTGTATGGAATATCTAGAGTCTTAGAAAATGTATCTAACATACACTACAAACTACAGTATGTATGTGGACTAAGTACAAAAATGTACATATGTACATTGTATTTGAGACTAATAATAAGATAGTATGTACTGTATGGAATATCTAGAGTCTTAGAAAATGTATCTAACCTACACTACAAACTATATATAGTTCTAAAGTCTTGGTTTGGTAAGTAATTCATTCTACAGTGCCACATCTTTCTTAACATTCAATTTGATGGCTTCCAATCAAAAGCCAAAGCCATCAACAAAAACATCTTTGACTGATAAGATAAGGAGGGTCATATGTGAGCATAAGAAGGAACATCCAACACTTACGCAAAAGGATATGCAAGCATGGGTGAAGGAAAAGTTTGGTTTGGATTCTAGCCAAACCACAATATCAAATACTCTCAAAAGATCAGCAGAGTATTTATCGAAGGAGATGAAAATTAGCGATGCTAAAAGGCACAAATCAGCGAAGTACCCCGATTTGGAGAAAGTTTTGTATGAATGGTTTCTTCAAAGACAAGAGAAGGTGAATATGTCAGGAGAAATGATTCAAGGTAAAGCAAAAGGATTTTTTCAAAAAATGTATGGTGAAACAAATCAAGAGTTTAGTTTTTCAAGTGGATGGTTGGAACGTTTCAAGGCAAGATATTCAATCAAGTCCTACCGGCGGTTTGGTGAAAGCGGTTATGTGAACATGGAGGACATTGAAAATGCTTTAGCTGAAATAAGGTCTAAATTAGACCAATTTCAGTTGAAGGATATTTACAATATGGATGAAACAGGATTGTTTTATGGGTTGGAAGCTGACCATTCACTTGCCACAAAGCAGCTTGAAGGACGAAAGAAAGACAGGGAGAAAATTACTGTTGCGGTTTGCTGTAATAATAATGGATCCGACAAAGTCCCCCTTTGGGTTATTGGTAAGTATGCAAAACCCAGATGCTTTAAGAATGTGAACATGAACAATCTTAATTGCGAGTATCGTTTCAACAAGAAAGCTTGGATGACTGGTTTGCTTTTTCAAAAATTTCGTCATTGGTTTGACAAGAGAATGAATGGTAGAAAGGTTCTCTTGTTAGTAGACAATTGCCCAGCTCATCCAAAGGTTGTTGAAGGGTTGAGAAATGTAGAGTTATTCTTCTTGCCCCCTAACACAACATCTAAAATTCAGCCATGTGATGCTGGGATTATTCGGGCATTTAAGCTTCACTATCGACGTCATTTTTATTCTAGCATCTTGAAGAGCCTTGAAGTTGACTCATCAAATCCTGAAAAGATTAACATTCTCGATGCTATTAACTTTGCTACCTTGGCTTGGAGATTTGATGTAAAGGAAACAACAATTGCAAATTGTTTCCGACATTGCAAGATACGATCTGAAGAACTCGATGTTCCTGAAGCAGAAGCTGATAAATTAGAAGAAGATATCGAAGGATTAACGGATGTCATTTCTAAGTTACACTATAGAAATGTGATGGACGTCGAACATCTTTTGAACTATCCTAACGAGAATGATGTCGTTATGGAATTGCCTACCGACGATGAAATTATTGAGTCTGTACTGAATGATGAGAATGATCCAGAACCAAATGATAGTAGTGTCACACCAAATGTGTCATCAAAAGAAGCATATCAAGCAGTAATCACCTTATGGAACTACTTTCTACAACACGAGCAGAATACTCCTAAAGTTTTGTTTGCGCTAGGAAAAATCAAGGATAAGATGAATTTTGGTGGGAAAAAAAGCAAAAAACTATAGACTCCTTTTTTGTAAAAGAATGACTTATTGTATGAACATTGTTGATTGAAAAAAAAATATTTTTTAATATATATATATATATATCTAATGAAATGTGATGATTATTCATTTATATTTACATAGGGTCTTTAAGGATTTCAAGAAAAATATTTATTAATGCATTTAGCGAGGTTATTCATTTAGCCCCTTAGCCCAAGTCGGGACCGGAAAAAATTATTCATTTGTCGAGGTTATTCATTTATCGAACATTCATTTATCGAGGTTTAACTGTATTACTTAAATTATACACTAAAATTTTAAATTTAGTTAACATAGTATTTTTAAAATTAGATTTATTTTTTTTCTATATGTTATATGTCATTTTATACCTATATTTATAACTAAAAATACTTTTACTATTTTCCTTTAAAAGGCACATAATTTTATAAGTTTAATTAAATAATTATTCATTCATTATCAACGGATATTTCATATCCTCAATAATATATTTTTTATAAAGTAAATTATGTCTATATAACAATTAATTTCTTTCTATATAAAATGCATATATATTATTATTTTTTAATATAATTAATTTTTATATAGTCCGTCTCTTGAAAGACGGTCTTTCCATAAGTCATGGAAAGACCAATGTTTAAACTGCAAATTAGAATAAATGAAGATAAAATTTTTGGGTTGCATTAATTGAGTCATAAACTTTATAACTACTACGCGTTGCATAATAAATTTTTAATATTACAACTAAAATATTTTACCGTTTATTATTTTAATTAAACCATGTCTTTCCATAAGCTTATATGGAAAGACGGTCTTTCCCAAGACTATGCCATTTTTATATATCAACAAATTCGAGTCAAAATTTTTAATTAAATATATTATCATATTAATAAATATATTAATTTATTTTGAATACATCGTGTGTAATTTTTTTATGAGTTTATCTCTTGGAAGACAGTCTTTCCATAAGTCATGGAAAGGCCAAGATTTAAAGTGTAAATTAGAAAAAATGAAGATAAATTTTTTGGGTTGCATGAACCGGGTTATAAATTTTATAACTACTACATGTTGCATACTAAAATTTTAATATTGCAACTAAGACCTTTTACCTTTTATTATTCTAATTAAACCCCATCTTTCTATAAGTCTGTGAAAAGACCGTCTTTCCCAAGATTTTGCCTTTTTTATATATAAAATATTATTACTTATTTAAATTATAAATTATATTATATATACTCCCTCCATCCCAGCCTTTTCTGCAGAAAGAGAAAAGGCTGGTCAAAATTTCAAAGGGTGTAAAATGTCTTTAATACCCTCCTCCATTCAGTTCCTTTTTCTTGTTCCTCCCGCCGCTCCACTGGTCTTCGTTCTAGCATTCCACCACGCATCCAGCACTGGTCTTCGTTCCAGTGTTCCACTTCGACACTACCAGCAATCGATGCGTCTCCACGCTAGCGTTCTATTTTGCCGCTCCATTCGTCTCCACCGCACCTCCACCACATCTCCACACCGTCGATGACCTTGACAAGCACCACCAATCGATCACCGACAATCGACCTTGATGAGAAAATCTGGCGAACACCACCAGCATCACCGATTGACCCAACACCCACCACCACGCCGACGAAGACCTTGATGAGCACCACTAATCGACCACAAGAAATCGACCTTGACGAGAAAATCAGGCGGGCACACCAATCGATCTACCACCCAACACCACCGCTCGACCCACCTTGCGTCAGATCTGTGAGAAATTGGGGTAGCCGGAGATGCGGTGGAGGTGCGGTGGAGATTGGAGGCACGAGGTTGAGATGGGAGGCTGAGAGCAGCGGAGGCACAATGAGATGAGAGGCTGAGATGCGGCGGAGGCGCGGTGAGATTGGAGGAGGAGAGGGTGAGAAAAAGGGTAAGGCGATGACCTTGGTTGCAGGGGGTTTCAGAGGGAGATGGTTACAGAGTGAGAAACTCGGTGAAAGAGAGAGATGGTTACAAAGGGAGGCGAGAGAATAAAGAGAGAGAACTTGTGAGGGGTGGGTGATTAGGTTAGATTTTGTGTGTAAATTTCAATTGTTTCAAGGGTATTTTGGTCTAATCATGTATAGTAAATTTGTCAAATAAGAAAATGTACAAAAATAGTTGAGACAATCCAAAAAAGAATTTGTGCATAATAGATTGGGACAGAGGGAGTACATTATTTTCTCGTTGCATCGACACGGGTATTATCTAATCTAGTATGTATGACAATAGGTTAAAAATAAGATTTCTCTTTGTTTATTCAAATGTTGCGCCCGCGCAATTTTTATTATTTGAAGGTGATTGATTGTACTGGCAGCCTCTCCTGAATTGTAAATACGATGATGATGATGAACATGATGAAATTGAAGATGTTTGTTTTGGAGTATTTTATTATATTTTTGAGAATATTATGTGAATTGGGGCTTGCTTGTAAAGAAATTGAAAAGGCTTATGGGCAAAAGGCGAAGGCGTCGAAAACACAAGGGGGGAAAGGCGCAAATTCTGGTCGTGGACTACTCCAGCACCCCCAAATCTCACAGCCCGTACCGCAAAGCAGCACTACCATATTGCTCCTCCTCCATAACCTAACCCCTCTTTTCCGATTTCTCATTTCGATCCAATTCAACAGGGTTTTTGGTGTCGTTTCGTTCAAGCTGGCTATGGATTATCAGTCGTTTGATAGCAGTGGTGAGACTTGCTTTCAACCTCTTCCTATTTTCCCCCCTCCGCCCCAATATATCTATTGCATTCTTTTGGTTGATTATAATTGTGATTTCTGCAGATTTCACTCACTTAATTTGGGCGTTTCTTTTGGTGCCATTATAATTTTTGTTTGTTAGTGCTTCAAATTTTGTGTTTCCTCTAGTTAGCCTTGTGCTCTTATGCTGTTACTTGTTATTCTAAGTACTTGAAAATTTCATAATTTAGTGATGGAAAAAAGTTCAACTGTTGTTTATGCTTGCTAGCCTGTGTATCTAGCCTTGTTAGATTCTGTAACTGCCCGTGTAACTTATTCGATGCAACACTAAAAGGATGGGTTCTAGCATTCTCGAGAATGTGCTTTTCTTAGGTTATGCAGTATGCTGACTGTGAGTGGAGCGCACTATCGTTGAACTTATCCTCTCTGTCATTACTCAATTAATCGGTTGTTGGGATCAATAAATGTAGTTCTATTACTCTGCGGTTAGTTTTTTTTAGTGGACCTTTGAGAATTTGCCGTTTACACATTGCTTTTCTGTGGGCGGAGCGCACTATCCTTGATCTTATCCTCTTTGTCATTACTTAATTGATCGGTTGTTGGGCTCAATAAATGTGGTTCTATTACTGGGCGGTTAGTTTTTTTATTGAACCTTTGAGAATTTGTCGTTTACACATTGCTTTTCTGTGGGCTGTACCTGATATACCCACCTAGTTACTAAATCACTGTTGTCTCTCATCTTGAACTTCACCATAATTGTTTTCAGAGCTGCGATCGTGTTGACTTTTATAGTTTTAGGAATCCTTTGGTGTTTAATCTTATGATTCCGTGAATGATGTATCATTTGTTGCATAATCGTTTGTATGGCAGAAGAGTCAGAGGTTAGATAATAGATGTATTTTCCTCTTTCTTTTGTTCTGAAAAAAGAAATCATGAACTTCTTGAAATAGTTTAGGTGATCAATGAATCTGAACAGAGTTGTATTTTGTTTTTCTGCTTATCTAACCCTTGACGAAATTTTCTATGCTCTCAGAAATTGCCTATTTCATTTAGACTTTTAAAGGGGATAAGCTAAGTGCTAGTTTTGTTATAGAAGGAAACTATTTACTACTGATTTGATATTCGGTATCATCTTCCTATTTAGCATACAGTACTGGGCCTACTGGCTTTCCGTCAATTGGTCTTTTGGGCAGTTGTTTCTGTAAATTTGTCATGGAGTCTAGCTAGATGGGGATGTTTATATATGAGATACATCTTCTCACTCTTCTCTTTCCTTAGCTACTGTGTTATCTTTGCTCAGGTATATCTGATTGTCAATTGGTTAATTTGAGTGATTATGTCAATGAATTAATGCAGGAACTGATGATGATCTTCCTCCTGCGCATCAGAATAGAATGCAAAGAGGTGGCCGTGTTGGGGGTAATGGTAGACCCCCTGTAATGGGCTCTGTGCCATATCCTAGGATGTTTGGTGATACTGATATGGAGGCTCAAATTCACCAGCTTGAGCAGGAAGCTTACAGCTCAGTTTTACGAGCCTTTAAAGCTCAAGCTGATGCCATTTCTTGGGTATTGCTATTCTAACTGATCTTAATATCTTGATATTCATCTGATCAGGTTTATATGAGTACTCATGTAATATTTTTTCTTCAGGAGAAGGAAAGTTTAATAACTGAACTCAGAAAAGAGTTGAGACTGTCAAATGAAGAACATAGAGAACTTCTTAACAGGGTTAATGCTGATGACATTATCAGAAGAATAAGGTCTGATGGTCTAAAACATTTTTTCTTAACCAGAATACCCATTCTCTTTTCATGAAACAAATTGAATTATTCCCGTTACATTTCCACTGAGTTCTGGAAATGTTGATTAGGGAATGGAGACAGCCTGGTGTACATCAACCGCCCATGCTTGGTTCTGGTCAAGCTGTCCATGATCCAGTACCCAGCCCTTCGGTATCAGCTTCACGTAAGAAACAAAAGATAGCACCTTCAATACCTTCTCAATCTTTTGGAGGGCCCACACCTTCCTTCCATCCCCAGGCAGTGGCTGGAGCAAACCAGCCATCTTCTTCAGCAGCAAAGCGTGGTCCTATGTCAGGGTCGAAGGGAAAGAAACATAAATCAGTAAGTTGAAAGTCTTCAGAGTGTTAAAACTTTAGTCTGTCTCATATTGGATCATTCTTATAATCTTTCATGCTTTTCTACTAGGGTCAAATATTACCTGGAGGACCTCCCATGAAAATGCAACACCCCTCTGGCCCAGCTGGTAGAAATCAGTATGGCAATCGAGGTGGTCATGCAAGTGAACAAGTTGATCCACCAGGGTCATTCAGCTCACTGATTGGTAGAAGAGTAAGGACTAGGTGGCCAGACGACAACAACTTTTATGAAGCACTCATTACTGACTACAACGCCCTTGAGGTATTTCTGAAATTTGTACGGTTGCAGTTTATTTTCCATCTGCTTTGATGTTGATGGTATCGTTCTTTGTCAATTCCAGGGACTACATGCTCTTGTTTATGATATGGGTTCTGCAAAGGAAACGTGGGAATGGGTCAATCTTTCAGAGGTATTTATTTTAGTTAATTCATAATACGATTTAGCATGAGAGGCTGCATTCATCAATGTGTGCCTTGTTATCTATAAGCTGTGTGCACAAAATAGTATGATTCAAAATGCAATTAAAATTAGTGGGATTGTTTTGTGAACAGCGGCAGATCCTGGTTCAGTATATCATTTTAGAGGTTATTGTCCAATTAACTACTAGAATGTGCCTTTGACTCTACCTGCTTCATGATGTTATTTTCATTGTGTCTGGAGGTACCTTATAATTGAAATTGTATTCATTTCCTTGCACATTAATACCTGTCATAAGTTCAATCCTCGTTGGATACATGATGAATTTTGATATATTGTTGTCTCAAATCATGTAATGGCTGTCCGTTGCGGTTTTCCTCTCGCTTTTACTAAAATCATATTTTTTTTGGGGCGGGGGACACTATTTGATTTAAAGTTACCCTTTCTTGATTGATACCCTAAGCTACGGAGTTAGGTTGATGATTAATAAAATTATTAACTATGTTTAAAGAGCTCTAAAAATGCATCCCATTGAGTGTAATTGCTAAAGGAGGCTGAAGCTGCGTATTTTGCAATCATGGCCACCTTGATTATAGATATGGAGTAACACTTGATCACCATGTTTGATGCAGTTCTATACAATGACAGTATTTTATATTATAGCTGACTAATTGTGCCAGGGATGTTCTGGTTGAGCCCATACCCTGTAGGCAATAGAAGGCCAAGAACTATAAATTCCTATTTGGCATCCACTTTGAGAAAATTCATTCTCTTTTGGCAATTGAAGGACAAGTCAGGTTGTGGTATTTGTAGTGCTAGTTCACGTCTCTTAACTTTTTCTTCCTCTTGATGTCAGATTTCTCCTGAAGATATAAAATGGGATGGTGAAGACCCTGGAATATCTCATCATGGAGCTTTTGCTGGACCAGGCCATGGGACGACGAGACCTATTGGACGTGAAGGGGGTCCAGGGGCAGGTAGAGGTAGGGGTATGTCAAAAAGTCAGTTGCGCAAGG
This sequence comes from Rubia yunnanensis, assembly GCA_037428765.1. Classification (NCBI taxonomy): domain Eukaryota; kingdom Viridiplantae; phylum Streptophyta; class Magnoliopsida; order Gentianales; family Rubiaceae; genus Rubia; species Rubia yunnanensis. Next base: position 82,711,541 of record CM075063.1, read on the forward strand.
ATTTTCCTCCATCACAAAATGGAATTGGAAAGAAGGGGTTAGACGATATTCAGTTGCTTCACACAGATACTTTGATTAAGGAGGTAAGAAAATCTCATTAATCCCCACCTGATTTTGTGTGTATTGATTTCTATAGATGTTCTGATGGGTAATTTTGATAGGTTGAGAGGGTTTTCAGTTCAAGTCATCCAGATCCTATGGAGATTGAGAAGGCAAAGAGAGTGCTGAAGGTAATATATACATACATATATAATTATATATGGCACCTCTTCTTGCTTTATCGCATGTCACTCATTAGAAATCGGATGTTTTTATGATCCAGGAACATGAGCAAGCACTTGCAGATGCCATTGCAAAGATTGCTGAGATTTCTGACGGTGAAAGTGGTAAGAATTTGCTTAGACACGTGCTTATCTTGACTGTCACATGGACCATTGTTCAACTAAGTTAGCCTCTTCTTCTTTTTATTGGGTACTCCTGCCATGTGACAATGCATGCTTGCTGCCATTCATTTTGTGGAATATCCACCGTAGGAACAGTTTGTTATAAGAACGCTTGAATTCTGTTTTAGACTGCTTAAATGTAATAGGTATGCATATCATAAAGCACTTAGATTGTGCTTGAAGCAGAGTTAAGAGTTAAACTAATCATTTGCTGAAAATACATCTTAGAACCATTGAAAGATAAATAAATTTGTAATTGCTTTTGGGAGTGGTGGCCTGGCACTGACAGGAATTGTTGGCACTGGGCTAGCACTGTGGTTCCCAAGTTTCCATTTCATCCCTGTTCTTGTTCTTTGCATTGATGTTTTTTGCCTTGACAGATTTTGAATTCAAGAGTTGAAGTTTATGTTTGACAGATGGTGGTGGCCACTTCTTGCATGGACAATCTCTGGACTGAGAATGACAATAGTGTAGCAAATATGGTGGAGTGGAAATGTGCCATTTCGGTGGTGGAGCCGAGTAGATGAAGTCGTCTAACAGGATGATGATTGTTTGCAATTGTGTTGTTATATGTGGCCGGTCATAAACCCGCCTTAGTAGGGGTGGAATTGTTGTAGTGTCCAGTAATTTAGGAAGTGGCTAATTATTAGATGGGGTGATACGGTTTATATCATTATAGACGGCTAAGGTAAAGTTACTCTGTAAAACTGTCCTAGTTGTGCTGTCGCCGATGCACAAAGTGTGTAAAAGTCTGCTTTTTGGATCTTTTATTTTCTCTTTTAAAAAAATAAAAAAAGGAACAAAAGGCCTCTTGTAGAGTAAATTTTGGTACAAAAAATTCTGTATAATTATGGCTCTAATTTTAGTTGTGGGCAAATTGCATACTCCTATCTGATCTGTTTCTACTTGACATGAAATCATATCAATGGCATCGGATAAATCAGCAAAACCTCCAAGTAGCTTCTAGCTTCTTGTCATCAGCGCAGTCGTATCCAAGCTGTTAAGCTGGAGCAAAACGGCCAGAATGTACATGCCAGAGAGCAAGAAACAGATCCATATTTAAGTATGTCACGGAACAGTAGGCATTATTTTGCAAACTCCCCGGCTTAAGCATCAATTCCCTTGGCTACCGCAGTGTCAACCTTGTCCGAAGATGATGGTGAAGACAACATGTTACACGCTGTCAATGCAAAGGGCCTCTTATTTTCAACTTCCTCAACTCACCCTCTCATCCACTTCACCTCGCAACCCTCTTCGATAACCATTTTGTTTACTTCTCCTCTTCCTTTCTCATCTCAACCTCTTCCTCGTCCAAGTTTTATCCCGGGGATGATTTGAGGAATTGGACCAGGGTTTCGTTATAGGAGGTTACAGCACAAGATCAAAAAGAGAATCTGTGGTATTTATAGCTCTATATCAACGGGGAGAATGCCGGTAAATCAAGAAGTTTTTAAGTGGAAAAGGGTCTCTTATTTTCTCTTCAAACTCAGCACATACTTGAGGAGCAAAAGGGTTAAATTAACTGATGAAACAAGTCTCTACAGTTAAGTTGAGACCTATGTAACAGAATGCTCCCAAATGGTGAGTTACATCCCAAATTCCTAAATCAATAAAGTGAAAAATCTATGAATGTACAAAACACCATTATTTCAGACTAAGCTAATCGTCATCTATTCTGAGCTGCCTGGGCCGTTTCTTATCCCGTTGTGAGGATCCATCTCCTTCAACATCTTTCCCTCGCTTCCTTGTGAACACCACCACCTCCTTCTCCTTTGCCAGCCTCCCCGTGCTCGTGCTGGTCCTTTTTGCGGGGCTGCTCTCCTCCTTTGCTTGTCTCCGACCCCCTCCACTGCCTGTGGCACCACCACCACCACTTCGCCTTACAGGCCCGTCCTTTCTCTCATCCAACTTTTTCTTCGGCGGTGGTTCCTTTTTACCACCTTTAGTACTACTGTCCTTCCAACTTTTTGATGTGTCCACTGCAGCTCCCTTGGCTGGAGAGTTTTTCTTCATCCTCTTCAGAAAATCTGCTGCACCCGTCTTTTTAACCGCGGCAGGTGCTTCAGTCTTTCTCTTATCTCCTTTACTAGCCTCCACTTCATCCTTCCCCCCATGTTGCTGTGCCGATACACTTTTACTCTGACTGGTGCTTGGGGCGGGTTCAGTCTTCGGCTTGCCTTTACCAACCCCCCTCCTCATGCTTCTGACGCCAGTCACTGGTTTTTCTTTAATTTTCAGCTTCCCCATGTCATCATCTTCATTTGAAGTACTCAAAGGTGACTCAGCAAGAGGCTTTGCACTGGCAACTGGTTTATCAGTAGTGTTCTTTTGCTTCTCTACCTTCTTGTTGGCTGAGGAAGGCCCGGGTTTGGCCGAAATGGAACTTCTCTTGCGACAGACTACAATGGGATTCGCATACTTGTGCCTAGCAAGCAATGAATCGGAGCTTTCGGGTTTTGCAGGCTGAGGAGGGCGGGATGAGGAGTCATTCTTCATCTCCTTGGTGACAACTTGACGGAGATCTCGGGCAGCCCGTGACTCGGTAGAAGCCTTGGGAAAGAAGACAATAGCATTGTTAAAAAGAAGCAAAAGGTCTAGGTAAAACTTGGTAGGGCATGAGGAATAAGATCCATCATCCATCCGAGCTTGAATTGTTTCAAGATCTACGTGCCGCCGTATTGTTTTCTTGTACTTTTCCGTTTTCTGCATATCCAGTCAAAGCTTATTAGTTACACTCCATCATTCTACCTTCCATTCTTTATATAAATACACGTTAATCTTTTATTTTAATATCCTCCTCCTCCTGTATAAATCTCTTCAGATTTTATGGACGTACAAGTACAGACGTGTTCTTAATGAAAAAAAAAGGAGCTATTTTCAAATACGAAAAAAAAGAGTATACCAGTACATAGTACGAGATTTCATAAGTGCAGAAAAGGACAAAATTGGGAGGGAAAAAGGACAAGGAAGGGACTGTAATTATTATTTACTGTATTAGGCCAAGTTTAGAAGAAGTAGCCCAGAACACAAGGGTGGGTTTTATTGGGCTTAGAGAAACAAACCAGAACTTAAAAGCTCTGGAAAAGAAAGTCCAAATGACATAAAAAGACACTAATTGTGGACCCTCAACCAATAAATCTATTTCCTGCGCCACGTGTTTAGGATTGCGTAGTGAACGGTCCAACTGTGTTCTCGGCACTGGATCACATTTACACCTACTACTACTTAATTTACTCTATTTATCAACTTCAGTTTCTGATTAAAGATTCATCACCTACTGTAATCTCCCACAACTCACACTATATCATTTTTATTTTATGCCCTTTCTACGGAAAAAAAATATGCGTTCATCTATTGAAATCTGCAAATTAGAAGAAATTAAAATAAATTTTTTTATTAGTATTAGTCAGATCATAAACTTATAATTACTGCATATTGCATGATAAATTTTTAATATTACAGCTTAAACCTTTTACCTTCATATAATTCTAATTAAACCTCTTTTTTCCATAAACTTATAGAAAAATCGTATTTCCCATGCCAAAAAAATATTCCGTGTGTAATCAAAATAACTTACTAGTATCACGTAATTACTGATTGAGATATATATCTAAAACTAAATGCATAATTTATAAATTCATTAATGACGGTTTTAATTATTAAAAAAGCTAGTTCAATTATAAACTACGGCCCAATATATGAAAAGGGCGAAAAAATATTGCAGATATTACGCATACGTCAGAATCTCATTTCGCTTTAGAGATTTGACTGGTTAGCTAATGCAAAACCAGTAGCGGTAGCATTTTGGTAAGTCTCAGTATAATTAATAATTTCAATCAATATAATCATTAAAAGGTACGGTTTTGGGAAAGAATATCTTTCCATACGTTTACGAAACACCATCTTTCCATAGGTTTATGAAAATATGTGATTTAATTAGAATAATAAAAGGTAAAAAATCTGATTGTAATATTAAAAATTTATCATGCAACGTGTAGCAGTTATAAAGTTTATAACCCGAGTCAAGCAACCCAAAAAATTTATCTTCATTTCTTTTAATTTGCACTTTAAATATTTTAATTTTTGACTTTTGACTCAAAAAATATTTAACCATTAATATATTCAATTATGAAAATTTTATATTCAACTAGTACAACGAATCTAACACTGTGTCGTATGATAAAATCCTCACTTATACCAAATACAATTTTATAGTTAAACTTAGTATGTAGTATATATTGTTAAATAAAACTTAATAACTATAGTTCGCCAAATCAAATAAATACCCGAAGGCAGAGATAATACTTCTAGCTTTAAGGAGAGTGAACAATTTACCAGATTTTTTATTAGATTGATTAACGGTTAGATGATTGATAAAATCTTGGGAAATATTATCTTTCCATAGGCTTATAGAAAAACGAGTTTTATTGGTTAATAGAAAGGTAAAAGATTTTAGTTGCAATATTAAAATTTTATTATACAACGTGTAGTTATAAAGTTTATAACCCGGTTCATACAACTCAAAATTTTTATCTTCATTTCTTTTACATTGCACTTTAAACCTTGGTCTTTCCATGACTTAAAGGAAAAATGGTCTTTCAAGAGATGGACTCTAGATCATTTATTAAAAAATATAATTTTATAAGTTTTAAAGTTGGATTATAATTATTTGCATATTAAAATTCAATTCAAAAGGTTTTTGTAATAAAAATAAATATCAAAACGCCCTATAAATCATACTTCCTCGTTTCACTAATAGTGTCACCATAAATTTAGGTGTTTGGATTTAGGTGAAGAAAATTAGTGGATGAAATTGAAAGTAAAAAGTAGAATAAGGGATGAAAGTGAAGGAATCTTGCCAAAAATGAAAAGTATACCTCAAAAATGAAAGTGTGTCAATAATAAAAAAATGAAGTAATAGTTATAAAATAACTTCCCCTGGCATTTACTCAATCTAAAACAACAATTTATCATTTACATTTAGTTTTAGATTTCTACAATACCTTTTAGAGTAGTAGTATATTTGCATGGTATGAGAATTTCCAAAAAAAAAAAGTAGTAAGATTTATTCTTTAAACCAAGTTCATTGATTATTGATCAAAAACCTATAAATGTATACCAAAGCAAAGTTGTAGATGTATACAAATTGTAGCGCATTATTTTACCGATTCGCCATTATCACTAAAAAGGACGACCAAGCAATGAAGGAAAAGAAACAACCGCCCAAAGTTTTAACCATGTGAAAAGAGTTTTTCATGACTCGTCTAATCGATATTGATATTCGGTTAAACATGAGAGTTGCTTCGTTATTCATAATTAAAAGAACAAATGTAATGGAACTATAAAGAAAGTAAACAGAACCATTTTAGCAGGTTGAAAAAAGTAAACATTATCTCACAATATATTTCTTTTTCAGAAAACGAAAACAAGAAAACATACAAATGATATTATATACTTCATCCACTTATTGATAAAGAAATGAACATAAAACTATATAATCCCCTGTCCCAGTTCAAACTGTGTTCTTCACTTTATATCACTATCTGAATTAGTACTGGTACTGGTAGTATACGTTTTCCTGGTTTTCACCATTTCTCCCTCGGGACTTATTTACGTAAGCAAACAGTTAAACATTAATTGACACCACATTATTTGACTTTTATCTTCTTATTTTTTACATGTAAAGCCAAACTACGGGTAGAAGCAAAAGTTAACAAATGATTGATTCGCATATTCTAAAAGAGAATAAAATCGATGCAAATCGAAAAATCCTTTCATAAACTCCTTACTTTGAAACCAAAGTCAATTACCTTGTGATTTTTTTGTACTAATAGCTTTTACTTACGTATCCGATCACTAGAAAACACAGAGACGAGTACTTTCCTATAAAAGAAAAACAAAACAAAATGGAGAACTCTCTCCCAATTTATAGCTAAAAGACAAATAGACTCCAACTTTTAGAATTAATTTATTTTCCTTTCCCTGTTTATAAACCTCATCTTTTACAGAATCAATTCAAAAGCATTCTGAACTTAAAGTCCATATAGAAATATTAATGTTTCAGTTTGTGAGATTAGTACGAGGAATATGGATCATTATTAAGAATTTAATGTTGTAGTTTTTGTATCAGTAACCCGATTATCTCCTCTAATAATTATAAAATTGAATCAAACGAAAAAATAGAAAGACAAAGTTTTCGTAAGGACGGTTTTTTCATGGACTTATGAAAAAAAAAGTATAATTAGAATAATAAAATGTAAAAGATATTAGTTGCAATATTAAAATTTTAGTATGCAACATGTAATAGTTATAAAATTTATAACTCAAAAGTTTTATCTTCATTTAAACATTGATCTTTCCATAACTAACCGTCTTTCAAAGAGAAAGTCTCAAATATAAAAGACTTTTAAAAATAATTAAATATATAAAGATCATTAGTTTTTATGTTTTTTTTTTGAAATTTTTGTGTTTATGTTTGCCAAATATTTTTGTGGGCGTTTTATCTCATAGTCGTGAAGGCGCGCACAAGCAAATGTAGGCGTGGTCCAAGAGGTCAAACAAATCAACGGCGAAGAATGGAAGAAGCGTATTAAACGAAAAGCACCGGATACTTACCTGAGTCGGAAGCCGGCGTTGGAACACCAAGCCGTGTTTATGCGTCCGAACTTTTTCTAAAACAGAAAACAGAACCGCTGGCGGCTCTGTTTTCACGCCACCGCTTTCCCGTTTGATCGGGGAGTTTTCGCCGGTTTTGTTCCTTTTCCGTTTACTCGCCGAGCTCTGAACGTCACTGCTATCCTTCGTCTCCTCCTTCGACTCCTCCGACCCAACCCTGAGGTCACCGCGCGTCATCCTCTTTTTCCTGATTTCGTGCGTATCCGAGCTGTCGTTGCACGACTCCGGTTTAGCCCCCGCCGGTTCGGTTTTCAAAAAGGCCTCTCTGTTCCCCGCCGAATTTGACTCGTGAAACGACGCGTTCTCCTCCTCCTCCTCGCCGCCGCCAGAAGCCGATTGCCCGCCGACATGCTCCGGCGGTTTTTTATTGTCGTTTTCTGATCTCCCCCGCTGTAATTCCTCATCATCCAGATCTGGCTTCTTCACGGCGTCGTGTCGGTCTCTCTCCTCCTCCATCGTCTTCACTTTAATCTGCAACGACCTGCTCCAATTCACAGATCAGATCTAAGCAAACACTTTTCCACGTAAAATATTCAAAATCAATTCATATAATTTTTTTTCGAATTTTTTATCCCCCAAAGAACAATGAAACACCGAGATTTACCGGATCGAATCGTCGTATCGGTGAACCTCTTGTTTAAGTTCGGCTACGCGAAGTTTTCTCAACTCCTCCAGCCAGAGGAAAGAGTCATCGCCGCCTCCGCCGCCGTCGCCGCCGCCACTCATGCCGTCGTCGTCATCTCCAGTGGAGTCATTCTTATTCTCACTGGCGCCGCGACGGTTGGTTGAGAACCTCCGTTTGAGATTCCGGTACCTATCCCTACAAATTTGGGCGGTGTACGAGGCTTCCGGCGAGGAGGCGCCGTTGTGGCGGCGGCGATTCTGGAGCTCCATCGCCACCTTGTCCCAGTCCTTCAAACCATGCCGCTTCACGGCGAACGCAAGCAAGAGTTCCTCCCACGTACTCCATAGTACCGCGTTTGACATAATAACACTGGTGCCTAAAACAATCTGGGTATTAATACACATATATGACTTTTAAACAACGCTCGCTGGTATACATCTGCCCCCACCAAACACGCCCTTGTTCAGAATAGCGTCTCCATGTTTGAAGCTTAGGGTTTTTTCTTTCTTTTTTATGCCTCTTCGTTCTTATTCTTCTTGTTGCTGTTATGGTAAAAAAGGACAATAGGCCTCGGAGGATATGATTTTTCTATTTGTATAAAAAAAATTAAATCGAAATTACTTGGTATAGAAAGATTGCGTTTTTGAAGGGTGGGGAGTTTTTAATCGTTTAAAACCGACGAGGGAGTGTTTGTTGGTGTGTTTGGGCTCTCACTCTGTGAATTTATATATCTCTAGAGGGAGGGAGCCCAGGTAGATAGAGCCAATGGTACGGGGCTGCCTGGGCTTCAAATGGACGATTATACCCCCTGCTAATTTTGCTCATTTGACCTTGTTATTCTTGTGATTCTTAAAAGCCTTTCCTTTTTTCTTTCTGTTATTCTTTCTGTTAAGGAGATATTTTGTTATATTATATGTATATCTTCAACCATAGGTAGAATTTTTTTTCATCTATATGTCTATATATGGTACATTTATATAGCACCCTTGTACCATTAACACAATCACACATTCATATTTTACAATATTTTACATGGTATCAGAGCTAAAATCCTGAAAACCTAAATCCTAATTTTTTTTCACCACCATAACCGCGCCCGCCTGCCACCGCCTTCACGCATCGCTGTCGCTCGCCGCCGCCATTTAAGGTTGTCCGACTGTCGCTCATTTTTCCTGTCATCATGGATCCTCTTGATCATGTTGAAATTGAAGATATTGTCGTAGCCCTTAATCCTGTTGTTTCTAATGCCGCCACCGCCGAGCCATCGGATTATGTGCCGCCGCCTCCACACCCACTCGCCGGAGCCGTTCTGCCTCCCACAGGTGACATCGACGTCGCCACACCTCCAACGGTGATCATCCTAACGCCGCCGCATCCATCTGCATTTCCTGCCTCAAATTCTTCCATCTTCCAGGCAGCCCGTACAAGCCGCAGCGATGGCCGCTCAGGCCATTTGCCAGTCCTCTGGTGATTCTTCTCATGCTTTGACTACTAATCATCCCTACTACGTTCATCCGTCAGATCATCCAGGTTTGAGAATCCGTCTTGAGATCTTTAAGGGTGATAACTATAATGAATGGAGTGCTTCCCTGTTTAATGCATTTTTTGCAAAGCATAAGGGGGGGGGGTTTCTTGGTGGTTATGTTGTTAAGCCTTAGCTTATTGAACCTTTTTATAATGACTAGAATAGTGTGAATTCTATGTTTGTTGGTTGGGTGGTTCAAACTCTTGATCTATGAATTCGTTCTGGTATTACTTATCGTGTGTCTGTTGAGGATCTTTGGGATGATCTTAAACATCGTTTTGCCCTTGGTAATGGTCCGCATATGTGTGAACTTCATGCAACCATTTATACTTGTCGCCAGAATGGTTAGTCTGTTGCTGCATAATATACTAAATGTAAGAAGTTGTGGGATGAATTGATTACTTGCTTGCTCATACATGTGTTTGTCTTGCTGCTCATACTACTGCTGAATCCCGTGAGATGGAGATGATTCATCAATTTCTCATAGGATTGGATGAAGAATACCACTCATTGAGATCTCACATCTAAACACTTGACCCTTTGCCTCATATTGGTCGTGTTCACTCGCTTGCCATTCAGCTGGAGCGTCATAAGACTATTGTTCATGCTTGTGAGTCTGCCCCGAACAATATGGCCTATACATCGCATCGATCTCAGCCACAGCCAAAGCCGTCTGCCGCTGCCCAAAGTCCCGGCACGGCCGCCCCTGCTGTTGGTCAGAAATCTCTCATGAGGAAGTCTATATGCGTCCTCCACCCGGTTACTCCGTTCCTATTCCGGGCTTGGCTACAAGCTTCTCAAATCCTTGTATGGTCTACGCCAGGCTCCCCGCAATTGGTTTGCGAAACTTGCTACTACTTTACATACTTTTGGGTTTGTTCAGAGTAAAGTAGATTGCTCTTTGTTCATTTTTTTGCGTAACGGTGTTACCCTGCATGTCCTGGTTTATGTTGATGATCTGATTATTGCTGGCTCTTCCTCAGACTTGATGATCGAGTTCAAGAAGTATCTCAGCTCATGCTTCCATATGAAGGATCTTGGTGCTCTGAAGTATTTTCTGGGTATTGAGATTGCTAGGAGACCTGATGGTATGCTTATTTCACAACAAAAATATACTCTTGACATCTTACATGAAGCCGGATTGCTAGCTGCAAAGCCTACGGATTTTCTGATGGAACAACAGCACAATTTGGCCCGTTTGACGAGTCCTCCACATTCGGATCCTGCGCAATACCGTCGTTTGATTGGGAAACTCATTTATTTTCCTATTACACGACCGGAACTCAGTTATTCGGTCCATACTTTAGCGCAATTTATGGAGAAGTCGCGCGACAAACATTGGCATGCTGCCCTCCGCGTCTTGCACTATTTGAAGAGTCATCTTGGTCAAGGTTTATTTCTTTATGCTCAAAGTTCACTATAGCTGTCAGCTTTTTGCGACTCGGATTGGGCTGCTTGTCCAATTACTCGACGTTCCTTGACAGGATATTTTGTTATGCTTGGTGAATCCCCATATCGTGGAAGACTAAGAAGCAATCGACGGTTTCTCGTTCTTCCGCTGAAGCTGAGTATCGGGCCATGGCTGTAGTTTGTTGTGAGTTTATATGGCTTAAGTCCCTTCTTCGAGATTTGGGGGTTGGTCATTCTTCTCCAATGCATTTATATTGTGACAGCCAAGTCGCCCTCCATATTGCCGCCAATCATGTGTTTCATGAGAAGACGAAACACATTGAGATTGACTGTCATTTTATTCGTGATTTGGTACAGTCTAGAGAAGTTGCTACTCATCATATTCGCACTTCCAGTCAACCTGCAGATTTATTTACTAGAATGTTTGGACGACAGTCATTTCAGACTCTTCTCGGCAAGTTGGGCATTCGTGATCCACATGCTCCAACTTGAGGAGGAGTGTTAAGGAGATATTTTGTTATATTCTATGTATATCTTATACCATAGTTAGAATTATTTTTTTATTTATACTTCTGTATATGGTGTCTTTATATAGCACCCTTGTACCATCAATAAAATCACACATTCATATTTTACAATATTTTACACTTTCCTACACTTTTTGGATTGGTTTTTCATGAAATTATAAAATCATTCCACATTTTTACAAAAAAAACCTTGATAAGATGGAGTGTCATTTATAAGTTGTGAATAGTAATGTTTGACCGGTCAAATAACTTAAAATAAGATAATAAAACTGTTGTGTCAATTTTTTAAAAGTATTTATAATTAAAATTTTGCGCGTAAAATATATAATTATTATAATTGAGTGAGTGATGACCTAGACCATATCTCATTGGGCTCCGCTATTCATTTTATTGTTTTTAGATGCATATAATCCGTTTCATTAGTTATCATATTAATGTCTTAAATTTTTTATAAATTGATCAAGTTATAGGTAATAAATGGTGGAGTCCGTCTCTTGAAAGACGGTCTTTCCATAAGTTATGGAAAGATCAAGGTTTAAAGTGTAAATTAGAAGAAATGGAGATAAAATTTTCGGGTTGCATGAACCGGGTTATAAATTTTATAACTACTACCTGTTGCATTCTAAAAGTTTAATATTGCAACTGAGACCTTTTACCTTTTATTATTCCAGTTAAACCCCGTCTTTCTATAAGCCTATGGAAAGACCGTCTTTCCAAGACTTTGCCTAAATGGTGATGCAATAATAATACGTGATAAATTAAAGAGAAAAACATAGACGATAAAACTAAAAGGATAAGATCGAAAATATATATTGTCGGGACTAAGAATATTGTTTTCCCACAACGATCAAAATATTGTGTTCCCTCACATATCCCAATTAAAACAAAATACCTCCCAGCAGCAGTCTCCGATCATGGACCAATCATTGTCAATGTGGAAGATGAAGTTCAAAAGATAAGAAGACTTAGTTGTTATGAATCCTTTTGGAGCAAGGATCCTGTTATGGACAAATTTTGGGGAAATTCCACATCTTCCTCTTATGATCAGTCAATCTGGGATCCTGCCACTCGATCTCTGAACAACTGGACATTTCTATGAAGCATCTTCAAATTTGGCATAAAACATCTTATGCCAGTTTAGATATCAGAATAAAGAAGCTGGAAGAAGAGCTTCAACTGGCATATTCTATGGAGAGTGATGGTTGTCAGAAATTGGGAGAGTATGATAAAAGGAAAGAATTGTTGAAGTTTCAGCAGTATCAGTTTGACTACAGGAGACAGAAATGAATTGGGACATAAATGGTGAGGTTACATCTTATTTCCACAAATGGGCTTCTAAGAAATCCATGTCCAAAAAAAATGTGGAAATCAAAACAGAATCAGGCGTCTAGCTATCTTCTTCGGATGAGATCCATCAGGAAATGGTATCCCATTCCAGACAGATTTATGAATATGTGGATTGTTATCCACATATGCCAGAGTTTCACTTAACAGAGCAACAACTGGTGGGTCTCATTCCTAACAGGCTCAATGATCAACAAAGCAACTGCTACTTAAGCCTTTTTCTGAACAAGAATTATGGGATGCATGGTCGGCTCCGGGTCTTGAAAGTTTCCCGCCTGGGTTCTATTTGAAACACTGGAACTCCATCAAAACCTCCTTGCTGAAGTGCATTCAAGATTTCCAAAATGGGCAACTGCCGTCTAGGAGTTGGAACAAAACACTGATAGTTTCTATCCCTAAAGTCAAGAACCCCATCCATGCAAAAGATTATAGACCTATTAGCCTATGTAATGCTAGCTACAAAATCATAGCAAAGCTCCTCCAGGTTAGACTAAAGAGAGTAATACCATCCCTGATCTCTGAGACACAACATGGGTTTGTCCCAAGAAGATTAATAGGTGAAAGTGCTCTGCTCGCTCATGAATTAATTTATTTTATACAGATTATAATGAAGGGGAAGAAGTGCTACACAAGGATTTCGTCGAGCTTTCTACAGTTAGTGCTTAGAAGAATGGATTTCCCATAATGTTGGATTGCAATGATCTTGCAATGTGTCTCATCAGTTTCCTATCTTGTTTTTGTACATGGGAAAAATTCTCAGCCCTTCTATCCTATGGATTCTAAGCAACAAAATGGATCTATGATAAGTTTTGCTATCTCAAAAGAGGGAGAAAGAATTTCTCATCTAATGTATGCAGATGACTACATAGGATTTCTGGAGAATAATGATCAGAATGTTAGATTTTTGGCAAAACTGATTGATTATGCCAAATATTATGATCAACTTATGCCAAATATTCTGGTCAAAGAATTAGCTTTGAAAAATCATTTATTTTCTCCATCCCTAATACTTCTCCTTGGTGGCAGAGCTGGGCAAAACACACACTCAATATTCACAAGTCAGGTCTCCCTAATAAATATCTGGGAATTAGTGTTCTACCTCAGAGAAGGAGGATTCAGGTTGTTAAGGAACTTATCTTCAAGGTCAAGAGGAAAATAGATGAATGGAAATCTAAAGGGATGTCTGTCAATGGTAGGATTACCCTTGGTAAATATTTTATACATACAGTAGCCAATTGTACTATGTCTATTTACAAGTTTCCTCATTTAATCTGTGATAAGTTGGATGGTCCAGCTAGACAGTTCATATGGAAGGGCAGTTACATTGATAAGGGCATCCACTTGAAAGACTGGGATTCCCTGTGTCAGTCTAAGCATTAAGGAGGCATGGGCTTAAAATCCACTAGTTTTCTGAATCAAGCCCTCCTAGCTAAGTATGCTTGGAAGATTTTGTCAAATCCTACTTCCCTTTTTTCTAGAATGTGAGAGCTAAATATGGTGTCGATTCTCTACTCCAGAATAAGCAAAACCCAACTGCTCCTGAGGTAGGAGACCTATTCATTGGGGTGCAAGACTAATTAAGACCAACTTTCAATGGAAAGTTGGTACCGGAGAGTCGATCAAAGTAACTGATAATTGGATTTCAGGAATGTCCAATCCATTATCAGTAACTGAATCTTGGGCTTCTCACACTGATCTAAAGGTTTCAGGCCTACTAGATCATCAAGGACAGTGGAGAACCTCTCTTGTTAATCATATATTTCCACCCACTGCGGCTCAAAGGATTCTTCATATAAGAATTCCTAATTTACAACTTCAGAGTCCACAAAGAAGAGAGAAAATTATATGGCTTGGAAATGAAGCAGGTGTCTACATGGTTAAAAGTGGTTACATAATAGGATGCAGACAATCAGTCTTCTGCTCAAGTCATCACTAGGAATCCTCAACTATGGAAAAGACTTTGGAAATCTAATTTACCTGTTAGGTTTAGATTTTTAATCTGGATGATTCTAAGGAATGCAATACCATCAGCAGAAAACCTGTTTAATAGGAATTGTTTGCAATCTCCAATGCGCAACCGCTGTCAGTCACACACGGAATCAGTTAGTTTTCTATTCTCATAATGTGAAATAAGTAGAAGGGGGCTTGGGGAATCATCTCACTTGGTTTTGATTTCTCCAACCAAGGTAACTTCACCGATTGGTTGAAATCATGGATCTTACAAGCCCTTTTAGATGATCTAATATCACTCTCTTTCATCATCATCTAGAACATTTGGAACCATAGAAATACATTTATGGGAAAATCATGACCCAAACCACTGCATAGATGCATTTAGCATTTGGCATCCATCTAGGTTCCTCTACTCCACCCTTGACATAATTGCCGGGTATTGGATCGTTGCAAATTTCGGAGGCCATCACACATGATTGGCTACCTCAGGAGGCTTCATCAAGAGGGTCTTTCAGCTCCTTCTCCTATGATGCAGCATTCTTAAAGGAAAAAAGAATGTTAGTTTTGAACTGGTTCCAATTGGGCACAAATGAGCATAGTTCATGTACTTATACAGCTTACTCACCACTCTAGGCGGAGGTGTTGGGTATAATCAATTGCTTGGAAGCTGTTAAATAGAAAGGTATGAGTAGAGTAGTTATTCAAATGGATTCTGCCCAGGCCGGGAATCAAGAATCAGGTCCCGCCGACAGCAATTCAATCAGAGGTTGAAGAAGCCAAAATTCTCTTAGGAAGTTTTTATCATAAAAGTTCCCAGAGAATGTGTTCAGCAGGCCCATCAGTTGGCCCAGAATGTAATGAAATCTTATGTCTAACAAAATTGCTAGTTATGATAAAAAAATTAAAACAAAATTTATTTAAGCATTCAAAAATGCTGAGAAAAATGCTCAGCACCGATTACAATTAGCGTAATTCACATCCAATCTAAACAACCTCAAGCAATAATTAACATATTTGTCTACCAGACTGGTCGTCTGTACTATGACATATTAGAGATCCAATAAAACTGTTACATCGCCCTTAGGGATATTAACTCACTTGCCACGAAAACCATGATCACTTGGTATAGAGGAGCGTATGATGCATCAAAATAATTACGCAAAACAAGGATCTTTTACAACTGTAACGCCACCTGATCCAACCACGATCTATGTTGTTCAACCCGTCAACACCTTGAAAAACAGATCTAACAAATTCAAATTAATGAAAATTCGAAGATAACCATAAACAAAATTGCGAACACATGATTGTATAAACAAATAGAGAACAGAACATCGACATGGACAGCTAAATTGGTTTATCATCATGAATTCAACGATCTAATCGATCAAGTCGAAGAGCAAAACTACTATGCGGAGATAAATCTCACACTTATTCAATAAAATAAACATCAATCAAATTTTTTTTATTGTTCTCCATCGTCATCCCATAACGGAAAGATAGGGAAAAGAAGATTGAAAAAAATGAAGGATTTGTTGGGAAAGACAGAGAGTTTACGGCAATAGTTGTGAGAAAACGAGTGTAGAAGGCTCAAAATAATTGTTTCTTTTGCTTTGGTTCCTTAACTTCTTTTTTAATCATTAAAAAATGCTTTAAAAAATGCTTTTTTTGGTCCCCTACAAAGTATCTTTTACTATCTTTTGGTCCTCATTTGCAAAACAATCATTAGACGGTACCCAACAAATTCAAAATGATATGTTTTGGTCCCCAAAGGTGATTTTCAGGGAAAGTCAATGGGAAAATTGGTCAAAATATGTGAAATGGCCATTATACCCCTGAGTTTAAAAAATAAAAAAATAAAAAAAATCATCAGGGGGCAGGATGTTCGAGGAGTTGAGGCAGGAGGTTCGAGGGCTCGAGGCATGATGTTCGAGAGCTCGAGGCATGATGTTCAAGGGCTCAAGGCATGAGGCTCGAGGGGAGAGGTTCGAGGGTTCGAGGGGAGGGGTTCGAGGGCTCGAGGGGAGATGTTCGAGGGCTCGAGGGGAGATGTTCGAGGGCTCGAGGGGAGATGTTCGAAGGCTCAGGATGAAGTTGAAAATCAGAACATTTTAAAATTAATATTTTTTAATTGAAAATATTTTTAATTAGTAAAATTACAATTATAACTCTGACCATACCGAAAAATCATTTAGTCTTACTGGAAAACCACCTCTTGGGACCAAAACATATCATTTTGAATTTGTTAGGTACCGTGTAAGAATTGTTTTGCAAATGGGGACCAAAAGATAATAAAAGATACTTTGTAAGGGACAAAAAAATAATTTAGTCTTATTTAAATGTTTGTCTCTCTAATGGATTTTAATTTGGAATGCAGGGCCGCATTTATTAGGGCACCGAGATGACACGTATGATCCTTATTTTTTAAAAAAATATTTTGACCATTTAATTATTATTTTTCCAATTAAATGCATGCTCTCATTTTTTTTCTTCAATTTTGTTGCAAACGTATCCCCAATTTTTTTTAATACAACTTTCACCTCTTTCATCCCTACAAATCATGTTGTAGACTTCTTTCTTATTGGGGTTGCTCCTCAAATTTCAAAATAGTTAAATGGATTCTCAAGTCGTTGATTCAGGAAGGAACTCAATGGAGGGTTCATGAATTGAAAATATCAAGAGTTACATAGATTATATGAATTGAAAATATCAAGAGTTATATAGATTATATGAATTGAAAAATTCTAGAACTGCACTTTAAATTTCATAAATAGACTGTTAATGTGTGGGTTTGTAGACATTTTTATGGTCTTAAAAACACCTTTTGATTATCTATTAAGTTTAACCATTGTGGAAGTAAACAGCATGTTTGGTGAATCCCGTTAAATTATATGTTATGTGTATTTCATGCTTTCTTTTTGGTTATCTTGATTTTCACAAGGAGATTGATTTTCCAACAATTGGTATCAAAGTTTATGGTTCATTAGGGCTTCCATTTAATACAAGGCTAGAGAAAAAAAAGCATAAAAAATAGAGTTCGAGCGTCCATACATGATATGTTGGCGAGTTCAAAGAACAAGTCGGGTTCTATCGCCTCTATTGGAATTCACAGACTTCTCAAGTCCTATCATGGATGAACTTTCATCCTTGTTAATATATGTTTGTCTGTTATGTCTTTTACTTTACAAGGTATTTCCTAATTGGACTTGTGCAAATGTGTCTGTTTTGTTACCAAATTCTTCTTGCTTGGATTTGTTAAAACTAATATGTTATGTTGGGAAATTCTCCTGGCTTGAATTTTCTTAAATCTATCGGTCCCGTCACAAGTTTTTTTTTGATTGTGTAAAGTCCTCCGGAGTTGGACTTATGTATGGCATATTGTGAATACTGGTAATCTGGTGTTTTAACACCACTGAGTGATTTCTGGTGATATGGTGTTTTAACACCACTGCTGTCCAGAAGTTTTCCAGCAGTTGTATGGTTGATGTCCACGATTTATGGAGTATATTATGGGATGTAATTGTGCGATCTGATCAGAATATTGTGAAGATAATCGATTGATTTCGTGGTCATCTAATTCTGGTAAACGAATATTCCTGTAATAGTTAGGAATTGGTTAAGTAGTTTATTTATGGAACAAGTCCTATTGATAACAGGATTGTTCAATTAAATACCAGATTAGCATTAGATCTTTCCTTAGTCTAGAAGTCTATTTGTGGTAGAAGTTTGACAAGGAAAGAAGTCGATAAAAGGCAGGATTGCGATGGGATAAAGTGAAGAAGATAACAACGCAATCAGATCGACGCGTCCAAGAACTATTCTCTACGTTGAGAACTTTTGGAGCGATCTGCCGTGGTTTTGGAGGTTCGTAAACAACCGACCAAGTTCGTAAAGATCAGAAACAAGGAAGTCTTAATTTCTCGGGAGGAGGAGATCCAGGGAGACGTGTTGATCGTGAGGGTTCAACGACGTAGGATCGACAGTGAGGGGAGCTCACAACATTCACTCTGTAGGTTAGCAATGGATTAGTATTTAAGTTAAGCTTCTTGTACTAAAGACTGCTTTCTAGTGAATGGTTTCTGATCTGGGCAAGGCCCCGCAGACGTAGGTGTATTTGCACCGAACTGCGTAACCAAGTTGTGTGTCCACTGCATATTTTGTTTTGTTTTCAACACCAAACTAATATTGGTGTTCCAACACCAAACTGTTAAACAACTTGGTATAAAGGTTTAGAAATCAGGTGAAACGGAATTTCAATTGGTATCAGAGCAAGGCACTTGCTAACCCCTATACAGGGAGAGTGAGATCAGGTTTCACCATGGCACCAAAGGAGGGGGCCTCTGTCACGCGACCACCGTTGCTGGAACAAGGCAATTACGCCTACTGGAAGGCACGTATGAAAGTATTCATTGGAGCATTAGATGATCAAGCATGGAACTATGTTGTAAATCAGTACACTCCACCTCCCAGTGACAAAACGAAAGAATCGAGCTCATCAACGATCAAACCATATTCTGAATACTCTACTGAGGAGCATAGAGCTTACATGTCCAACTCAAAGGCATTGAATGCCATCTTTACAGCAGTAGATGAAGATCAATTTAAGATGATTTCAAACTGTGAGACTGCAAAGGAAGCATGGGATGTGTTACAGACGTATCATGAGGGAACTAGCTCAATCAGAGATTCAAAGTTGCAATACTATACATCAAAATTTGAGGAATTGAAGATGCGGGAAGATGAAACTATCTCCGAGTTTAATGGACGAGTCCGAGATATTGCAAACAAGGCTTTTCAGTTTGGTAAGAAGTACAAGGATCAAAAACTTGTAAGGAAAGTGTTGAGGGCATTACCACAACGGTTCAATATGAAGGTCACAGCAATCAATGAAAATGGAAGGACTGGGATGATGACACTTGATGAGCTCATGGGGTCTCTGGAATCCTATGAGATGGAGATGTTGCAAAATAAAACCGGAAAGAAGGAGATGGCTTTTACAAGCACTACCTCTGGGAAGGAAGATGAACATACAGATATTGAAGATTCCGATGAAATTGCTAACATAACCAGAAACTTCTCTAGATTCATGAAGAAGATGGGCAGGAAGCCACAGGACAAGTCAAGCGGGAGCAAAAATCCGAATGCCAACTTCACACCCAGATTCGGTCAGGCACCTGGTGTTGAAACACCGAAGATCAAATCGGTAAATCCGAATCTGAACAGAAAAATCCAATGCAGAGAATGTGAAGGCTTTGGACACATTCAAGCTGAGTGTGCCAATACACTTAAAAGGCAAGGGAAATCATATGCCATAACCTGGAGTGATGATGATGGAGGAGACGATATTAAGGATGGAGAAGAGTATACAAATCATGTTGCTTTTGGCGTATCGTTGGAAGAGTCTTTTGAGATAAATCGCAGTGGGTTGAATGAAGAAGAAAGTGATAGCTCAGATGAAGAGACTAGAAGCATTAGTGATGATGACATTCGCAAAGAAAGTATGGAGATGTATAAAATGTGGCTAAAAGTGGCAGATGAAAACAAAGAGCTCAAGGCTGAGAACAAGAAGTTATGTGAAAAGGTTAGAGTGAATGAACTTGGGAAGAAAAATGCACTTGAAGAACTTGAACAACTTAAAAGGGAATTTGCTGAAGTAGTTCAACGAGCGGAGACAGCAGAACAGGCTATTAGACGTCTCAATACAGGGAAAGCTAAGCTTGAAGATTGTCTGAAAATGGGACAAACTACCAAATTTGGAATTGGGTATGAAAGATCTGTTGATGTGTTGAAAAATAAGGCAGACCAAGGTGCACGTGCACCAAGAATAATTGAGGAAAATTGCCCCATCAAGAGAATCAGGAGATGCGGATACTGTGGAGTTCCAGGTCATGTGAGAAACAGGTGTTTCAAATTACTTAAGACACTGTCCGTCAACCCAGCATATCGGTATTTCAACACCATTCCAGGATACAACACCGTGCACCAAGTCAACACTGGAGGATACAGGAACGGATCCTTGAACACACATGCAACTCAGAGATCACATCGCATCACTCGACCAGTAAGACAGGTATGGGTTCGAAAGTCTCAAAACATTTGTCTTTCAAGTTTTGTATGTTATGGAGCACATACAGGAACCTCGTGGTACTTCGACAGTGCGTGCTCAAGGCACATGACAGGAGTTCCTGAATTTCTGCGAAAATTTGAACCTGGATTTGGTGGACATGTTAAATTCGGTGATGGAAAACGAAGTAGAATAATTGGCAAAGGGGAGTTAGAAATCAAAGGGCTTCCAGTGTTCCAAGATGTGTTGCTAGTTGAAGGCCTGAAGGCTAACCTATTGAGCATCAGTCATCTATGTGATAATGATATGACGGTGTACTTTGACAAAGATAAGTGTATTGTAAATCATGGGTCTGGAGTATTCACTGGATCCAGATCAATGGATAAGTGTTATCTACTCGATCAAGATGTCACCTGCTTGAGCTCGAAAAAGGAAGTTAGTACATTGTGGCACAGAAAATTGGGGCACATAAATTATAAATCTTTGGCTCGAATTTCCAGACTAAATGCAGTCAGAGGTATTCCCGAAATCAGTGATGTCAAGGAGACTGTCTGTGGATCGTGTAAGGAAGGAAAGCAAATTCGTATTCCTCACCATGCTGTACATGATGTTTCAACATCAAGACTTTTGGAGCTTCTACATATGGATCTCATGGGGCCAGTTAGTACACCAAGTGTGGCCGGGAAGAAGTATATTTTTGTCTGTGTGGATGACTTCTCGAGGTATACGTGGGTATCATTCCTCAAAGAAAAATCAGAGGCCGCTGATGTATTCAAGACCTTGGCGCACAAGCTTCATGTAGAAAAAGGAACCGCTCGAATTGCACGCATCAGGAGTGATCATGGAAAGGAATTCGAGAACTCTAAATTTCGGGACATCTGTGAAACGCTCGGGATACATCATGAGTTCTCTGCCCCCATAACCCCTCAGCAGAATGGTATAGTAGAAAGAAAGAATCGGACACTGCAGGAAATGGCACGAGCAATGCTGGCTGAGAAAAAAATTCATTCGAGATATTGGGCTGAGGCAGTACACACTGCGTGCTACACCATCAACCGAGTATATCTGCGTCCGTTTACCGAGAAGACACCGTATGAGATCTGGAAAGGAAAGAAACCAGATGTGTCATATTTCCATGTCTTTGGCAGTAAGTGTTACATTCTGAAGGATCGAGAACCCTTGGCTAAGTTTGAATCCAGGAGCGACATTGGTATATTCTTGGGCTATTCTCCTACCAGCCGAGCATACTGAGTACTGAATCAACGTTCTGGGGTAGTCATGGAGTCCATTAATGTGGTAATAGATGATTCAGAGGAGGACAATGCTGGAGAAGGTGATGCGCTTGATTCAGCCGTTCCTACTGGTGTTGGAACACCAGCTCCATCAACCGGTGTTGAAACACCAGAATCTGGAAATCTTGATTCTGACCAGAATCCAACGAGACATATGCAGTTAAGGGATCGACCCCGTGTAAATTACAGAGAATTAGCAGGATTATCGTGTTTCATCTCACTCACTGAACCGAGAAATTACAAAGAAGCTTTGCTAGATGAATATTGGATCTCGGCAATGCAAGAAGAATTGCAGCAATTCGAGAGAAACAATGTTTGGTTCCTCACCCCACGACCTGTTAATGTAAATGTGATCGGTACCAAGTGGATTTTCAAAAACAAATCTGATGCAGATGGTAATATCACCAGAAATAAAGCACGCCTTGTTTCTCAAGGGTACACACAAGTAGAAGGGGTTGACTTCGATGAAACTTTTGCCCCTGTAGCTAGATTGGAGTCCATCAGACTAATGTTGGCCGTGTCCTGCATACTAGACTTTACTCTTTATCAAATGGATGTCAAGAGTGCATTCCTGAATGGCATAGTAAAAGAGGAAGTTTACGTGGAGCAACCTAAGGGGTTTGAAGACCCTCAGTTTCCTGATCATGTTTATAGGTTGAATAAGGCGTTGTATGGACTCAAGCAGGCACCTCGTGCTTGGTATGAGCGACTGACAACCTTTCTGATTCAAAAGGGCTATCGTCGAGGGGGAGTAGACCGTACGCTGTTCGTCCTGCACAAGGGGTCAAAGATTCTAATTGCACAGATCTATGTGGATGACATTGTGTTTGGATCTACCGATTCAAACTTGGTGAAGGAGTTCGTTGACTTAATGACTCAAGAATTCGAAATGAGCATGGTAGGAAAATTGTCATATTTTTTGGGATTGCAGGTTACTCAGGAGAAGAATGGTCTGTTTATCAATCAACAGAAATATGCTGAAAACTTGATCAAGAGATTCGGTCTCACAAGTGCAAAGGCAGTACGCACCCCAATGGCAACCACCGATAAGCTTACAAAGGATGAACAGGGGCAAAGTGTTGATCAGAAATTGTACAGGAGTATGATTGGCAGCCTGTTGTATTTGACTGCAAGCAGACCAGACATCTGTTTAAGTGTTGGTATTTGTGCTCGCTACCAAGCTGATCCAAAGGAATCACATATGTCAGCAGTGAAAAGGATTATTCGGTATACAAGCGGAACCGCAGAGTATGGAGTATGGTTTTCTCGGAACAAGGATTCACAATTAGTAGGTTTCAGTGATTTGGACTGGGCTGGGAATGCTGATGATCGTAAAAGTACCACTGGAGGGTGCTTCTTTGCTGGATCTAATCTGGTCAGCTGGTACAGTAAAAAGCAGAACTCTATATCCTTGTCCACAGCTGAAGCAGAGTACTTAGCTGCGGGGAGTTGTTGTGCACAGTTATTGTGGATGAAGCAGATGATGAGAGATTATGGGTTCAATGATGTGAGTTTGACAGTCCTGTATGATAATAAAAGTGCCATTGATATTTCCAGGAATCCTGTGCAACACTCTAGAACAAAGCATATCGATATCCGACATCATTTTATCAGAGACTTGGTTGAAAAAGGAGAAGTTGCAGTCCAGTATGTACCAACAGCAGAACAACTGGCTGATATATTCACAAAACCACTGGATGGTGAGACTTTTGAAGGGCTCAGACAGCACTTGGGTGTCTGTCGAATGTGAGGTACTCTGATCTGTACCTTCTATTGTATTATTTACTGTTGCATTGTTTCTTTGTTAATATGGTGAAAAAGAAAAAAAATATGAAAAACCAAAAATACCAAAAATTTGTGAAGTGGTGTTTAAACACCGAGGATTTCAGAGGGAGAAAAATCAGCTGGGCCGAAAACTTATTGGGCCTAGGTCTGTACTCAGAAGGAAGGAAAAAGAGACTTTTGGGTTTCGGAAAAAGGGGGGAAAAAGGAGAAAGTGACAAATTGATTCCCACACAAACTCAAACTCTCGACTGTTCATCTTCTACGTAGCTCACAGCTCCCTGTTCATCAGAGAAATTTGCCAAAACCCTCGATTTTTGTAGCCCACTCAAAACCCAGTAACAATGGTGAGCTCCACGTTCCAGAAGATGGTCCGAGATTTTGTCAAGGTGCGGGTGCCGGAGAATCCGCGAATTGAAGAGCTCGATTCGGATGCGAATGTGGACGAGCTGTGTGAAGATCGAGTGCAGACACTAGCCAAGTGGGGCGGAAAAGTTCAGAGACGGAAAGCTAGGTTTGATCATTCTTTCGTCTATGATGGAATGTATTTTTGCTCTGTTCTTGAATTTATAGAATGGATGGTGCAGAACAAAAAATATGTAGACCTTAGAAAATATAAAAGTCTGTATGGCAAGGTTAATGGATTTAAACTTGATGAGTTGTTGACTGGTGGCATAGGAGAGATTAGGGAAATTAGTGACTATAATGCCAAACTAGTTGGAGTAGATTTCGGAGAACAGTATAAAGTTGGAGATGAATTAGGCCAATATTTTACTATCTATACTCGGATAGGGTCCCTGCACAGGCCTGTTCTTAGAAAATTGGGTGATGATGCTGTGATTCAGCCCTGGATAAAAGTGGTTAAGTCCACTGATGTTGCTATGGAGATGGTTTGTGTTGATGAGTCTCTGAATCAGACTCAAGAATCACTAAGAAATTTGCCTATTCCGGTTTTGGAGATTAGTGACAGTGAGGAAGAAGCAGGATGTGCTGGGAGAGTTGATACAGAGGAAACTCCGATGAATGAACCAGGAGATGCTTCTTTGCTGGATGAGGCTCTGGCAACATTTATGAGATCCGAGGAGGCTCTGGCAGCATTTCTGGGATCAGGTTCTGATAAAGAAGGTAAAAAATTAGACTCTGCAACTGACAATGCAGAGTGTCCGGCTGTGGAAGAAGATACTGTAATGCTGGATACTGGTATTCCAACACCAGGAGAGGATCTGACTGAGGAGCAGAAAATTTCTGAGATGTTTGGGAGTGATGTTGAAACACCACTGAAGACAAGTCCAGCTAAGGGACTTAAGAGGAAAAGGCAGCAAGTTGGTGTTGAAACACCGCCTGCATCTGGAGACAGATCTGTGCCTCAGATGTCTGAGGTTGTTGAAGAGAGTTTGGCCTCGGCCTGTAAGAAAATTCGGAGATCAAAACGATGCAGAGACAGGGGTACAGCTGAAAGTGATGATAGTGATGAACCTATTGGACAGAAGTTGAAGAGATTGCGGGCAGAACGGCTGAAGAACTCTGCAGAGAAAATGAAGCCCAAAGTATTGCCTGCACCTGAGGTCAGTAAGGCCATCAGCAATGAATTGTACGATAATGAGAGCCAAGAAAAGTTGGACTTCATCAGTGGGAGAAGGATCCTAGCAGAGAGACCGGCTGATGCTGAGAAGTATGAAGAGTGTGGATTTACTGACTTTCTCAAATACCTCAAGGTGCTTAAAGCTGCCACATGCTTTGCTGAATACAATAAACAAATGGTGTTGGAATTTTATTCGAATCTGAAGGATGACTGTGAAGATGAAGACTCTCAGTGGTTTCACAGAGTCTATGTGAGAGGGAAAGTAGTTGTATTCTCCCCTGAGGTAGTGAATAGATGTTTGCAGCATGGCAATCTCAAGAATACTCAGTCGGTGTTCCAACACCAAATGCCAGAAAATTTTGATGCTGTGGCAGTTGAGTTAACAGGAGGAGTGGAAAGTACTTGGCCACTGGCTGGGAGACAACAAATACCAACATCAAACCTGACTTCCATGTATTACTGTCTGTATACGGTAGCTGTTCATAACTGGATCCCTTCGGTAAACAACACGATTGTTACCAAAGAAATGGCAACTCTGCTTTACAGTCTGGGTGCGAGGCATCGAGTCAATCTGGGTAGACTGGTATTTAATGACATTATGGACTGTGCCCGTAAGACCAGGAAGGAAGCTTTAGTCCATCCTTGTATCATATCGATGGTACTGCTGAAAGGGGGAGCAGTTGCAAGGGAGAACGATGAAGTTATAACTACCCAAGCTTTAAGGCCAACCCTCAGGACTTTGAGTGGCCGTATAGTGAAGGATCTTCCCTGGACGCCTCCGGCAATGGGTTGCTCGGATGAAGGTGGAGCTCGGCTGAAAGCCATTGAGGCGAGAGCTACAGTTTGTCAAGAAATCCTTGGGAGTCATCAGGCAGCGATAGTCAAGATTCAGGGGGAGCTTGCAGATTTGGAGGCTGAGAGAGAAGCACTGCTGGCAGAAATTCCAAATGAAAATGGATCAGATGATGAAGATTCGGACAGTGATGGATCCGGGAGCACTGATAGTTTGGCCTGATTGAATTTTTTTTCTTGGTGTTCTTGTCATATTAATGAATTCAGGGGGAGAATATTTTGGATGGTTTATTTTTTGGTTCTGGTTTTGTATGATTCGGTTTGGATTTTGGATATTTGTGCTAGCAGGTATTCTGGTGTTCTACATTTATTATGCTGCTTGGTTTTCTGGTGTTCTATGGTGCTTGTGCTAATGTGTTATGAATTCACCAATATGCCAAGGGGGAGATTGTAAAGTCCTCCGGAGTTGGACTTATGTATGGCATATTGTGAATACTGGTAATCTGGTGTTTTAACACCACTGAGTGATTTCTGGTGATATGGTGTTTTAACACCACTGCTGTCCAGAAGTTTTCCAGCAGCTGTATGGTTGATGTCCACGATTTATGGAGTATATTATGGGATGTAATTGTGCGATCTGATCAGAATATTGTGAAGATAATCGATTGATTTCGTGGTCATCTAATTCTGGTAAACGAATATTCCTGTAATAGTTAGGAATTGGTTAAGTAGTTTATTTATGGAACAAGTCCTATTGATAACAGGATTGTTCAATTAAATACCAGATTAGCATTAGATCTTTCCTTAGTCTAGAAGTCTATTTGTGGTAGAAGTTTGACAAGGAAAGAAGTCGATAAAAGGCAGGATTGCGATGGGATAAAGTGAAGAAGATAACAACGCAATCAGATCGACGCGTCCAAGAACTATTCTCTACGTTGAGAACTTTTGGAGCGATCTGCCGTGGTTTTGGATGTTCGTAAACAACCGACCAAGTTCGTAAAGATCAGAAACAAGGAAGTCTTAATTCCTCGGGAGGAGGAGATCCAGGGAGACGTGTTGATCGTGAGGGTTCAACGACGTAGGATCGACAGTGAGGGGAGCTCACAACATTCACTCTGTAGGTTAGCAATGGATTAGTATTTAAGTTAAGCTTCTTGTACTAAAGACTGCTTTCTAGTGAATGGTTTCTGATCTGGGCAAGGCCCCGCAGACGTAGGTGTATTTGCACCGAACTGCGTAACCAAGTTGTGTGTCCACTGCGTATTTTGTTTTGTTTTCAACACCAAACTAATATTGGTGTTCCAACACCAAACTGTTAAACAACTTGGTATAAAGGTTTAGAAATCAGGTGAAACGGAATTTCAGATTGGACTTGTTGAAATATGTGTGTGAGTTGTGGTTCAAATCTTTTCTTTGTTGAATTTGTTTAAACATGCCCATTGGTGGTATCTTTTTGTTTTTGGTTGCAAATTCTTTAGTAATTGGATTCTTTTCATTGGTGGTATTTGGGTGACTTTAGGCACATCTTTCTGGAACTTTTCCACGTGCATCTATTTTCATCTATTACATTTGGCACAACCATTGTGCATTTGGTACATCTGGTTAATGAAGGTCGAGATCTACACTCGGTTAATGATGAGCCAGAGCCATCTCCAAGTTTGTCGAAGGCTGAGAATCTCATCTCAGTTAATGAAGAGCCGGAAACACTTTCCAGTTGGTTGAAGGCCGAGAGCACCACACCTCGGTTAGCAAAGGGCCGACACATTCACGGGTTGCTTATAGGCTGGAGGCATCAAATATCAGTTTGTACCACTCTAGCCGAACCAGCACACGTTCAGTTGTGGCCCAATAATGTGGGATTTTTGGGCTGAGCATTAAAACCCACGTGTCTCTTTTTCCCAAGCACCATGTAATAGAAATTGTTTAATTTCTGTGGTTTGGTGTGGTGGTGGTGTCAACCAAGTAATTTTAGCTAACCCAAACCCAATTTTTCTAAAAATTACATACTAATATTATAATATGTTACTGATTTTAATTCTTTAATATATATCACAAATCATAACTTGTAAAAATATATAACTTCTAAAGTTATATTTAAAATCACAAATATCTCATTGTACTATTTATCTACACACACACACACACACACACACACACACACACACACACATATATATATATATCACTGAAGAAAATCCAAAGTAACACATAACTTGAAATAACAAAATGTTCATATTTTTTTACACGATGATATAGTACTTTTGATAGAAATATGTATACATATTATTTATTTATTTATATATGATAAAGTTTTTTTGAGACCAACTAACTGTTAAATGATGACATTTTTATAATTAGTGGGATCAATAAAGTCATTTGATATTTACTTTTATTTATTACAATGAGATACATATAATTATGCTAACCTTGTAAAAATGAATCTCAACATATAAATAAATATTTTTTAAATAATTTGAATGAAATATTATTAAAAAAATTAATTTTTATTGTATTCAATATCTAACGGTTTCTAACTAAATTAATTAGGGCAAAATACAAAACTGATCCTATTATTTTTGAAAGTGCTAATCTAATCTTGTAAAATCTGAAAGTGCGATTCTAACCCTAAGTTTTATAGCAAATGTGCCAATATAACCTTTTTGCACTATTCCGGAGCTGACTTGCCATTTTCCGACACTGAACAAACCTAAAAAGACTAAAATATTCCTAATCTTAAAAACTAAAAGTGTAGTGACCAAAATACCCTAGGGTTCTTATTCTTCATCTCCACAGCTGCTCCGCCACTATCGGCCACTGCTCCGCTGCTAAAATCTCGAGTTCCACCGAAATATAGTTTGACCATAAACAATAGGCCCAACCATAAGAAGCCCAAAATAATGGACAAATGGCCAAATTCGGATCAGCGTCATCAGATCTAAACTCGACTAAGCAAACGCATGTGGAGCGCCGCCGAGGTCACCGGAAAATCTGTATCTTCACCGCAAAAAATGAGGCCGACCGCTCACCGAGAAAATCACATCTCAAGTCAAGAATTGTAGCCAAAAGGTCACAGGGAAAAACACGACTTCCACTCCAATCAACAAAGATCTTCGGAAATTGGGATTGCAGGAAAGCGACGCATTCGAAATAGTAAGCTTATACCGACATCGCGAGGAAAGCAGCGAAGATCTTCGAAATTGGAATTGCAGAAACCAACAACGACATCGCGACAAAGAACTTCGCGAGTAGGGTTTCGAGCTATGCCTACTGCGCGATTCAGACCTCTGATCGGTAGGGTTTTGAGCATCGGTGATCAATTTAGACTCCGTCTCTGTAAACTTGATAGGGGTGAATTCAGATTTCGTCATTTACCCATTGCATCCCCTTTTCTTCAGCCATAGCTTGGCCTTTTGATAAATGGGGAATTGATCTCATTGGACCTTTTCCAAAAGGTGCGGGCAGTTCCAAGTTTTTAATTATAGCAGTTGACTACTTCACGAAGTGGGTAGAAGCGAAGCCCTTGGGAAGAGTCACAGCGAAAGCAACGAGAAAATTTGTCTGGAAAAATATAGTTTGTCACTTCAGAGTACCAAAAACTATCGTCGTAGATAATGACACGCATTTCACAAGTGTGGTTTTTACATAATGGTGTTTGAAACTGGGAATCACGCAGAAATTCACTTCTGTAGCTCACCCGCAAGCGAACATACATACAGAGGTAATAAACAGAACGATCGTTCAAGGTATCCATAAAGGATTGGAAGGAAAGAGAGAAGGTTGGGTTAATGAGATACCCAATACCTTATGGTCATATAGAACAACAATGCGAGAACCAACAAAAGAAACGTCGTACATTCTGGTATACGGACACGAAGCGGTAATACCAGTTGAAATCGAACAATCAAGCCTTTGGGTCGAACAGTATAAAGAAGACATCAATCAAGAGATGGTGAGGTTGGACCTGGATGAGCTCGAAGAAAAAAGGCAGACCACGGAAATTAGGGAAGCAAAGTACAAAGAAAGAATAGCCAGAGTTTACAACTAGAAGGTCAAGGAATCACAATTCCAAATTGGTGATCTGGTACTAAGGAAGAATAAAGCTAGCCTAGCTGAGGAAAAAGGAAAGTTGTGCCCAAAGAGGGAAGGGCCGTACAAGATAACGAAGGTGCACTGATCCAACTTCTACGAGCTAGAGAAAATGGATGGTAGCAGCGTTCCTAACACTTGGCACATAGTCAACTTAAGAATTTTTTATGTGTAGAATCAGCAAAGAGGCAGGAAAATCTAGTTTCCATGTATAGACACAATGCTATAATCATTGGGGGTGTTCGTTCTGTGTTGAAGGCGATATGACCGCAATATAAATCTTTTGGAGTACTATCTTTTCTTTTCAAACAGCCCTACTTTGCATTTGCAAAACTAAGTTACAAATTCTTAACATACAAACACATGATGATAGTGGCATAGTTATCATTTATGAACATCACTCAGCTTCCCTCTTCGCAAAATACAAAGAAGAGAAAGTTATGAACTTTGCAATAAGGCAGGTAGGCACACAACAAAGTGACAAAAGCAAGCCATAGATCTTGTGGCTTCACACTATCAATAAAAAGCAAGCTATATATCTTGCTACCAGGAAAAACTGGCTCAAACACAGTGACAAAAGCAAGCAATGATGTTCTTCGGCCTCACGCTCCACGCTAACCACATGTTCATATCGCCATTTCATGTGTAAATAAGAAGGATGGCATGTTAGACCCCTTCGCTCCATATAACCAAGATACATAACATAATACGCCTTGAAATCGGTTATAGGACCGAACTCCTCGTGGTCCATTTGCATACTCATCACATTAATAGTTTCCTTATACCACTTCATTTCATCCTTTAAGTTTTGCACTTCATCCTCTAGGCCGCAGATATGCGATCAGACAACCTCAGAAAAATTAATCTTTTGATCACCAGTTCCCACAATGAAATCCCTATGGTTTGTAGCTACGAGATGAAGTAGGGAGAACCTGAAGTCTATCTTTGTACTCAAGATAAGTTTGCTCGAGTTGGTGCACTAACGAATCATGCCGACCGCACTCAGCGCGAAGTTGCTCATTTTCACTTTGAATTTGTATGTTAGAGCAAACTGCTCGTCAAACTTAGTTTGCCAACCAAGTGCAGAAGAACTGAAGTGATCACACTCACCCTGCTTTTTCTCCAACTTGTCGAACAAATCATCAATACAAGCACATTGTTTATTAATGATCAACATTTTTTGATGGGCCTCGCGAGTCTTGCTCGCAGCAAAATTCCTAGCCTATTCCTGTTGCCGGAGCATCTTCATCATGGCCACCTATTGACGGTGGATAAGACCATTCTGCTCGGTGCAAATCCTACGCAAATCAGGCACAACATCCTGGGTGTCTTTCACATCCTTGCCCCATTTCATTTCCAGATTGTTAATACCTAAGAGCATGTATGTTAGATGAATACCTAGAGGTAACGCTCACTCCTGGATGCGAGCAGGGAGACTAAGAGATCACATGTACACACCAGCACATTCAAGGTCAAGCAGCCCACAAACAATATCTCTGCCAAGTGATTCAACATTGTAACCATCAGGAACAAACTGAGTACAATTACATTTTGTAGATGAAGACGATGATGCATTGAGAATAGGAAATTGACACCCAAGAATAATGGAAGTGACTCCACATGACAGAAGCGATCAAAAGCAACAATCTCTTCACATTCTTTAGTGAAGGATAGGGGAGCACAAACTAATCCAATAGAGAAATTAAAATCATAGGATGAAGATCCATAGCGATTGGAAAAATGATCACTATGTCCAAGAAAGTCACGATGTTTCAAAAACTTATGATCAATCAAAATATTGAAACCCTGCATAAAAATAGGTATAATGAGAAGTTGCAAAAGACGAATGATAAAACAACAATGATAATTCCTATCACATAAATAGTAAAATGTACACCACAATATTATCTCAAATTACACTTCGAAATCTAAAAAAGTCCAGTACACTGGGAATTAATTGACTTCAGAGGTGGAGGTAGGCAAAGGCTAAACAACGATGGTAGCAGCTTCCTGGCTTGGTGGCTTTACGGGAGCTTCCTAGCTCAGCTGTTGGACGGGGCTTCAATGCTCACATTAACCTCAGTGGCCACACTGGCATCAGGATTAGGAGTTGGAGTAACAATGCAAGATTTAAATGAAAGTTCTTCCAGATAATCCACCTCGTATCCCTTTAGTTTAGTCTCAAAAGGAAGACAGGGAAGGCCGGCAAGATGCGCAAGCAGGGCATAGAGATGTCCCCCATCAGCAATATTTTTAATAAAAGCTTCATTGAGTTTTGTCTTATGCTTCTCCAGGGTCTTAGTAGACTTCTACAACGAGGGCAGACTTTTCAGCAAACAGGTTGGATTCCACTCAAGTTGATCCTTCACAGCCTGGCAGTACCCAACAGTGTGAGCATTGTTAGAAACATCCTCAAATAATTTATTGAAAGACTTAGTCTCACAAAGCTGATATACCAGGATTTGAGGATACTTAGGGGAAGCAGGCTCATGGGTACACATCTCTTCAAATTTAGAGTGAAGCTGACTCACTTCTGCCTCCGCACCTCTGACACACTCCAGAGCGGCTTTGAGGGAGGTCTCTAGAGTTGAACATTTTGTTTCTTGCGCCTTATACCTCTCTAGGCGCGACTCTTCAACTGGGGAGAACATAGAAAGCCGCTCGCTCGCAATTTGAAGGCTCTCGCCGACCTTACAAAACGATAACACATAGGACAAAATTAATCAATATCTTACATAGAAAATATCATAGTATAGAAAAAAGCCACTTAAATCTAGCCACGAACTTACCACAACTAGTGTATCAGGCAGAGAGAGGTTTGAGAGAATGTCCAATATCACTCCCTCTGCTAGAGAATTCTCTGTCCGTGCCAGGGTTTGAGGGTGAGATGCACTAGGACCACGCCACTTTTTCACGGGAGGAAGCGAATGTCCTGAAGGAGCTTCACTCCTATCCCTCTTGTTCCTTTTCTCTTTCTGCCCACCAACGGAGCGATGCCCACTTGACTCCCTACCTTCAAAAGACTTACCCTTATTACTAGTACCTGTTTTGTTACCACCCTGCCGGGTGGTGTTGCTTCCAGCAACATTATCAAGCTGACCAAAAGTTTCAGCCACCTTCTCATCGTTGCCATCAAAAAGTGATCAGTCAATCTCACCTTTAGATAGATCCATGTCTGAAATAAAATGAATATCATAGATCAAAAGAATGGACAGAAAAAATAATCTTCCACCAATATAAGAGAGAATACAGATCAAACACATAAAAACAATAACGACCAAAACACCTTCAGCATCAGAGTTACCATAGAGAAGATGTTGGGTATGAGCATAAAGTGTGGCCATGATTTCCGTCTCAGCAGTAAAACGAGCACTCTTACTAGGAAGCTTAGACTTGGGAACCTTTTAGTTCCAAGAAGGCACTACTTCGGGAGTTTGTTTTAATTTTATTAAAAAAATATTTCGTACGCCACATACCCACATTACCAGGGAAATCGCTAACAAGCTCCACCCCAGCAATCACAGGATAAAAGGTGAATTTATCTAATGTATTTTTAACTTTTCGCAGTTGATAGAAACTGTGAAACAACTTAAGAAAGAAAGGAATATCTGCTTTCTCATAAACCTGATAATTTGCCTCAAAGGATTAAAGGTCTTGTGTTGTTAGACCATAGGAAGCTCTCTTATCTGAGAATATTGCAGACCATGATCATGTTTTGGATAGACAACTGTTGTGGTTGTTTCCCTATGACAGGTACAAGAAGGCCAAGGCCAATGATGGACTCAAAACCATGCACTTAGTGGCAGATACTTTGGCAGATGCTTTGGAGTTACGATGGTTGGACTGGACAAAAAGGATGGAACCAGAAGGTTCAGCAGATTCTCATAATGATGCATACATAGAATGGTCTTCAACTGGAGATACAGAGCAAAATGTGGATGGATGCAGAGGCTTTTCCAAATTTCCGCAAATTGAATGATTTGTTATTATATACGTTTTCATGTATTACAGTCTTATTTGTAATATTTTGAGATCCTATATTTTACTCTTTGATGTTTTTCTTACACGTTGTGTTGTTACCCTTAGACTTAGGCTTACAATAGGTCTTGTGTATAGATTTAGTCAACGGATTTGTTTTTTGCGAGGTAAGGCTATTATGTCCCCTTCTTTTTGTACTTTTAAATTTTTTATTAATAAACATGTTGGGGTCCGCCAAACCCCTTACCATAACAGGTGGTATTCCCTTTTAAAAAAACACTCCCATTATGTTGTGGAATTCCAAGCAAAACACGTTTAATTAGGGTTTTTCTACCTGCCTCGGTCAAGAATTAGTTATTCCAGTTCTAAATTTTGCCATTAGTCCTCTCAACCATTCCTTGGAAATAACAATTCTTTTTTCTTCCTTTAAAAACATGAACACCTAAATAAGTAAATGTCAGATATCTATGTGACATGTGTTTAATATCCCTAATAATGTTTATTGTGGATCGGCTGGTCTTTTTTCTACATAAAATGCACTTTTGCTATAATTTACAACCTGACCCGTAGCTTTCGGATATTCCTCTAGAAACCGAACTAGGTTTCGAAGTGGTTTTTTTTTGTTGTTTTGAAAAAGATCACTGTATCATCTACGTATGATAAGTGAGTTATTCTTATACAGCCTGGGATTTTAAAGTTCTCAATTAGGTTGTTATGAAACATCATCTTCAGTGCTCCGTTGAGGATTTCAGTAATGATGTTAAACAAAATTAGGGACAAGGGGTCTCCCTGTTTTGAACCCCTTGAGGCCTTAAAGAATCCATTAGGTCCGCCATTAACCAAAACTGAGAACCAGGTTGAACCTATGTTATCGAGTATAAGACTTAGAAAATGTCCATGAAAACCAAGTTTTAATAGCAGGGAGTTACGCATCATCCACGAAACCCTATCAAATGCCTTGGACATATCTATTTTAGCTATCATATTTAAGGCCCATTCCTTGTTATCTAGGAGTCTTGTCATTTCCTGCATTATTAATATGTTATCATGTATTTCCCTTCGTTTTATGAATGCACTTTGTTCCTGGGATATACATTTGTCAATTACCAGAGAGATTATGTCCACTAACACCTTTAAACATATTTTCTTGATAAAATTTGAGAGTGAGATTGGTCTAAACTCATTCAATGCACTAGGGTTAGGTGTTTTAAGTATTAGACAAATTAAAGTGCTAGAAATGCCGGGTGGTAATGGAACTAAACACATTAAATCCTGTATGCATTTCAATAAATAAAATTGAATTATGTCTCAAGGACTTCTGTAAAATGTCCCCGAGAACCCATCAGGGCCGGCTGAACTGTTCGGATTTAAACTAAACACTAATTTTTTAGGTTCCGACATTTCTATCAATTTAATTAACTGAAAATTCTCCTGATCAATTATAAGGGATGTGACATAACTTAAGCATATTTGGAAAGCATTTCCAATGATGTCATAATTATCATCAGTGAGCAAATTATTGAAATATGGAGTTGCTTGGGCTCCAATGTCTTCATGCTCTGTTAGCCATATCCCATTTTCATTTTTTTATCTTGTTAATCCTTAGGGACATGTTTCATTTTAACTGAATTGTGGAAAAACTGTGTTCATATCTACACCCCTAAGCCACTTGCTCCAAGACTTTTGTTTCAAGCATGTGTTTTCCTCCTTAAGTCTAAGGTTCAAATTAGATACAGCCCATGCTAATAAGTTTAAGTCAGTTTCAGATG
Source organism: Rubia yunnanensis (assembly GCA_037428765.1). Lineage (NCBI taxonomy): Eukaryota > Viridiplantae > Streptophyta > Magnoliopsida > Gentianales > Rubiaceae > Rubia > Rubia yunnanensis. The sequence continues at coordinate 82,747,388 of CM075063.1, forward strand.
TTGTCAGATCATAACTGATTTTCAGTTCCTGCACCTTAGCTTCAACTTGTTTTAGTTTCTCAAATAGGTCACCAAACTTTGTTTTATTCCATGTATTTAAGGTTTTTTTAAATCTTTTTAATTTCTGTGTAAAACCTCTTATGTCATGTGAGTCTATATGTGTGTCCCAACTTACCTTACTTGTTTCTAAGAAATCCGGCCCTTCTATCCAAATGTTTTGAAACCTAAAAGATTTGGGTGTAGTTAGCTCATAGATTTAAGTATCTAAAACTAGTGGAGAGTGATATGAAGGGACTCTATTAAGGACCTGAATAGATGTGTTATGATATTTTGTGTTCCATTGATCATTTTCCATTATCCTATCTAGGGGTGTTCAAATGTGGGTACCCGTAATTGCAGGTACCCGCACATCTGGGTACCCGCATGTGCAGGTAGTTGAAAATATGGCCAGTGGCCAGGCCCGGAAGAACAGAGTACCCGCAATGCGGGTACCCGCATTGATCGGGCCGGGTAACAAGATAACCGTGACACGTTTAAAATTTAAATATTTGAGATAAATTATTATTTCATTATATTACATATATTTGTATTAATGCAAGAAAAATATCATTACGATGATGGCAATGTAGTTTAACAATTGAATTCTGGTGACATTTTTTGTACAAATATTTATCACCTTTTATCATTTAGAATTTCAACATATAATGATCACTAAGAGTAACAAGTCCGTAGCCATCACCATCATTCCATAGTTTAGATGAACTTAACAAAATATGATGAAATGACGAGAATAAATTATTGTGTTTTTAATTTAATTGAGAGGTTATGAAAATTTCATACAAAATTTGTGAAAACCAAATGTAAATTTAATTGGACATTTGGCTAAATAAGGTTGTGGTGGGCCCAAGTGAAAATTTGAGGATGAAAGAGAAAGGGCGGAACTCAGAAGGAATAATTGAAAAATCGAAGTTGAAAGAGAATGATTGAAAATTTAGCACTTGAATATTAACAAGAAGGTAAAGAACAAGCCAAGCATATTAAAATTTAGCACTTGATACGTAGAAAACATGATATAATATTAACATTAACTTAAAATATTTAAATTTTATCGAGTATCTCGGGTACCTGAAAATAGCATTTTTGCGGCCCTGACTCGAACTCGTTAAAATTTAATTGGACGTTTGGCTAAATAAGGTTGTGGTTGAGGCCCAATTGAAAATTTGAGGCTGAAAATGAAAGGGCGGGACTCAGAAGGAATAATTAAAAAATTGAGGTTGAAAGAGAATGATTAAAAATTTAGCACTTGAATATTAACAAGAATGTAATGAACAAGCCAAGCATATTAAAATTTGAGTGGGTCTCCTGATAGGCGGCCTGTCCATAAGCTTATGGACATGCCACTTATTTCTTACCTTATACACTGCATTTCTTAAATTACATACAAAATTTAAAATTTTTGAAAATAATTTTTTATATCATATTTTTATATTTTCACCTTCAAATACATATTATTACTTGTTTTAACTTATAAAATGCAATATTTAAATTTTATAAAAAATTACAATATTTAAATCAAATGTCCCTGAGGACTGCCCATAAGCTTATGGAAAGACCGCCTTTTCTGAGACTTTCCCTTAAAATTTAGCACTTGATACGTAGAAAATGTGATATAATATTAAAATTAACTAAATATATTTAAATTTTACCGGGTATCTCGAGTACCCGAAAATAGCATTTTTGCGGCCCTGACCCAAACCCGTTAAAATGTAAAATTACCGGGCCCTTGAAAATTGAAAAAGTACCCGGTCATGTCAAACCGGGCCGGTGGATGGACGAGTCGGGTAGTGCGGGGCAGGTATTTTTGAACACCCCTAATCTTATCTAACCTTTTAGATACTCTTATGAACCTTTTCTGCCATTTGTCCATGTGAATCTATTGCCTACTTTAGGGATATCTAAAAGGGCATTTGATTCAATGAATGTGTCAAAACTCCATAATACTATTAGGGTCTGGATTAGAGGTTCCCCTATTTCAACAGTGCTTCTGATTACATTAAAGTCCTCTGCCATTATAATAGGTGAGTTACAGTTTCTGATTTTTGTCATACATTAGTCTTCTAGCAGCTCTATTGTGCTTTCAATAAATTGCAAATAAAATAAAATTTTGTTTCGTGGTCTGTTTATTGACATCAAGCTGTTATACACTAGTCTTCTAGCAGCTCTATTGTGCGTTCCATAAACAGCAAATAAAATGAAATTTTGTTCCGTGGTCTGTTTATTGATTTCAATCTGCATGTAATCCTGATGTTATGAGACTAGTGTATGATCATAACCATTTTAAAGCATTATCCATACCCTTGAGTTTTCAGAACCTAAAGCATTATCAAACCCTAAAGGCATCCTGAAACTATCTATGTTATGAGACTAGTATATGATCATAACCATTTTTAAACATTATCCATATCTTTGAGTCTTCAGAACCTGAAGCATTATCAAACCCTAAAACCATCCTGAAACTATCTAGCTTCTCTAGTTTTTGCTTAGGTTCAGTAATAATAATTATAGAGATATTGTGCAAATGAATCAGTCTTTTTAATCTAACACATGAACCTGCAATTCCTCTAACATTCCATGAGCAAAGTTTAACATTCATCGATGGATTTTGACTTTGATTTTATGCGAGTAACTATCATGTTGGGGGATCTAAAATAGTTCTTGAAGGGATCAGGTGGCTTACCTCTTTCGTTACTACCTGAATCTGTGATTTTGGTGCTTTTGTTATCCGGTGTTATTTCCCATGCTTTGCAGTTGCTGGATTCCTGATCATGGTCTTCTGAGTCCTCATGATTGTCTTCTTTTTCTTTTGCATCTACCATAGGTCCCTGTGAATCGAATTTATTCGTTAGTCTACTATGGAACTTCCTAAAACTTGAAAAGACGAGTTTTATCAGAGTAAGCAGGTATGAAGTTTTGTTCATGTTTTGGCAATTGCAATTCATCTAGTTATTTCCAGTTATTGTGATTTCTCATTCTCAACTCCCTTTCACTGATTGTGCTAGATCTTGGATTAATTCTTGTGGGACTGATATAATTTCTCTTAACCACCCTCCACTCCATAGATTGGGAGGGTTTTCTACTTCTTAATGATACTTAAGGCTGCTTCGATTGAGCTACTTCGGATGGTATTACTTCCACCGCATCCTGGAATTCTTTGTCCTCTGCATTTCCTTGTGGCATTTGCTCCCCAGTGTGTTGAACCAGGTCAGGGACTGTTTTTTTAATTTTAAAGCACCCTAATGTAGGGGATATTTATTAGGTTCCCCAAACCTATGAAGCACCAAAAGAAGTACAATAATGTTAGGAATATTACATCGGTAAGGCAACCTCGTTGCCTTCAAAAGAATGATCTAGTGGTAGTAATGGACTAGTGGACTAGTGGTCGAGTTCTATAAGGTTAGAGTGCTCGGAAGCTGTGAGCTTCGAAAGTTTGAAGGCTCGAGGGCTTCATGTGTCGAGTGCTCCATGTCTCGAAGTCTCCATGTCTCAAGTGCTCCAGGGTTCGAGGATTCAAAAGCTCCAGGGTCCATGGCTCGAGGACTCCTAAGTTCGAGGACTCCAAGTATGAAGGGCTTCATGTCCCGAGGACTCCAAGGCTCGAGGACTCCATGTGTCTCGAGGTCTCCAAAGACTCGAGGACTCCAAAGCATGAGGGCTTCATGTCTCGAGGGCTCCATGTCTCGTGGGCTCCATGTCTAAAGGACTCCATGTGTCGAGTGCTCCATGTTTCGAGGGCTCCATGTCTCGAGTGCTCCAGGGTTCGAGAACTCAAAGGCTCCATGGTCCATGGCTCGAGGACAAGCTCGAGGACTCCTAGACTCGAGGGCTTTAAGTCTCGAGGACACTGTGTCTCGAGGGAATGGCTCGAGTACTCTTAAGCTCGCGGACTCCAAAGCTCGAGGACTCTTAAGCTCGCGGACTCCAGAGCTCGAGGGCTCCTTGTCTTGAGGGCTCCATGTGTCGAGGGTTTCATGTCTCGAGGGATCCATGTCTCGAGTGCTCCGGGGCTCGAGGACTCCAAGGCTCGAGGACACCGTGTCTCGATGGTTCTATCCAGCCAAGGATGTAGCAGAATAGAACCTGTAATAAACACAAAACTATCAGCAGTATCTATCCTATGATAAGTTCATAAGTCCAGCCAGTAAAAAACATGTAACCGATTATTACATCTTATACAGCATGCTCTTGAGACTCATTTCGAATCCAAGGAATTCCACATCTATCCAGATGAAGGAGTCCCTTAAGAAAAGGAGGTGCTAAACTCAGTTCTAAATCACCATCAAAGTTATTTTCTAAAGCAAATTTTGCCAAGAAATCAACTGCAATATTAGTCTCTCTAGGAGTATGCCGGATTAGGTGGATATGATGTTTCAAATTTAGAGATTGGCAAATAGAGTAATTTCTCCATGGTGAGGTGTTTGGGTTTTGAATACCCTGTACTGCAATTAAACAGTCGGATTCAACCTCACATCGATGTAAAACCAGCTCTGAACATAGTTCATATCCACATTGGATAGCTATCAATTCTGCATGTAAAGGTGACGGGGAGTGAAAAAATTTTGCCCTCATTTTAACCACCTTCCCCTCACAATTCCTAACTATCATTGCTAGAGCAGAAAAACCCCCCTGATCCATGTTGCATCTGTATTGATCTTGTGTCCAATAAGAGGTTTCTGCCATGTAACAGCTTTAAAAGATTTCCTTTTCTTTTGTGTAATGTGAGGAATAATGTTAGCCTGTGTCCAATATTTATGCTTGTCTAGGTTACCAATCAGGTGATTCATTGAGAAGATTTGGTATATCATGTCTTTTATTTCATGTACACAAGCATCTTTGGAGAAGGGTTCGTTGTCAAACAGGATATTGTTCCTTTTAATCCAAAGAGTCCAGATTGTTACAAGAAGGGCAGCGATGGTGATATTAGACTGAATATTAGATTCTGCATTAAAAGAAAGGTAAAATTCAACTCTGCTCTTCAAATTTGGGAAAGATTTCTGCTGAATCTTTAGAAATTCATTTACACAGTTCCAGACAGAAATAGATGAGGGGCAAGAGTTGAAAAAATGATCTAAAAAGTCACTGTAAGTCTGGCACATAGGACATTTGGATGCTAAATAGAACCCTATCTTTCTTAAAATGTTGTCAAAAGGAAGTAAACCATTCAGAGCTCTCCATAAAAGCACAGACATCTTTTTAGGAATAAAAGGTAACCATACCTTTTGAAAATGGAGGATCTTTAGCTTTCTTTGTCTGAAAATGTTGTATGCAGATTTGATGGAGAAGATTCCATTTGTGGCTGGCATCCAAATGAGTCTATCTTCATGAGTATATTCCAATTTAGTCTCCTGCAGAATTGAGTACAAATTGGTCGCCAAAAATGGCTCCAGTTGTGGGAGGATTGATGCTTTGTTTTGAATAAATGAACTTAGTGAGATGTCCACAAAGGGGATATCTCTATCTTGAGGCCATTTATAATACAAAGCTCCCTCTCCCATCCAGTTAGCGTTCCAGAAGGAGCAATCACCGATACCATGTATTATTCTGGAGTTGCTATTAGCTTTATCAGTAATTTTACAGATTCTAGACCATGTATGAGATATTTTGTAAGACTTCGGGAGTGACCATAATAGTGAGGTCCATTGCGTGGAATTGAGTTGCAGTTTCCACCACAGTTTACACGAAAAAGCATCTACAATGGCCTTTAAATCTCTAAACCTATTCCATTCTCTTCTACAGGTACACTCATGTTTTTCCAAGATCTCCATTTTTTTCCCGACATTATCAGAATATCCCTAGAACAAGCTAGAAGCCATTTTCTCCATTTTTTTCAAAACTATTTTTGGTGGACTCAAAACAGAAAAGATATGAGTTGGGATTGAGAGAAGGCAGTGATTAATTAGAACAATTTTACCTGCAGTGGAGAGCCATCTGTTCTTCCAATTATGGATTGATTTGTCCATTCTTTCCAATAATGGCTGGTAGTGTACCTGCAAATTCCTACCAAAAAATATAGGCAATCCCAGATATTTAAATGGGGAAACTCCTTTTTCCATTCCCAGAATCCTTTTTACAGAGTTAACTGTAGAAGGATTTGTCCCATGAGATACAAATAATTCTGATTTTGAGAAATTGACCTTTTGGCCTGTGGTTTGTTCATAAGCTTTAAGAAACTTTTTGAACCTCTTCACGTTTCTAGGGTTGGTATTCAAAAATACTGCTGTGTCGTCAGCATACATTAAATGTGAAACTGGAGCACAACTCTTAGGTAGACTGAAATTCTGAAGGTACCCTGTACTAAAAAGTTTTTTTAACCCTCTAGAAAAAGCTTCCGAGAGCAAATTGTAAAGGAAAGGTGAAAGAGGATCTCCCTGCTTTATACCCCTAGAGGATGCGAAGAAACCTGAAGTAACTCCATTGATTAAAACCAAAAAATTTGCAGCAGATATGTTATGCATAATGAGTTTAACAAATTTCCCGTGAAAGCCAAAGTGAGGAAGAATGGAATTCAGGAATGACCATGAGACTCTATCAAATGCCTTTTGCATATCTAGTTTCACTATTAAATTAGGGACTTTAGATTTTCTAGATAGAAGCCTGGTCATCTCTTGCATTTGAAGTATATTGTCTGTTATTTCCCTGCCTTTAATGAAAGCACTCTGCTCAGGAGAGATTAGGATATGCATAAATGGTTTAATCCTTTCCATGAGCAATTTTGAGAAGACTTTATTGACAAAATTTGACAAACTGATCGGTCTGAAATCTGAGAAAGAGACTGGAATTTGTTTTTTGGGGATTAAAGTGAGCCAGGTGCTTGTGATGGCCTTGGGGATAAGGCCACCACTTAAAAAATCATTTGCTGCCTCCAAAAAGTCTTCTTTAATAGTTTCCCAGAAGGATGTGAAGAAATACCCAGAGAAACCATCAGATCTCGGAGCACTTGATTTATTTAGATAAAAAACTGCAAATTTCAGTTCCTGGATATTGAAGGACTCTAGCAGGAGTTGGTTTTGCTGCTCAGTAACCAGAGAAGGAATTTCCGCTAAAAAATATTTTAGGTAAGTTCCTGTTTTTTTAGGGGCGTCCTCATTAAGTAGTCCCTTAAAAAATCTAACTCCTTCATCTTTAATCAGCTGTGGGTCAGAAATCCAGTTACCATTTCCATCTTTGATTTTACTGATTTTGATTTAGCTCTCCTTTCCCTGATGGTATGATGAAAATAGCTGGTGTTTGCATCCCCGTGTTTTAGCCAATTTAGCCTTGCCTTCTGTTTTAGGAAGATGTTTTTTTCTTTTTGGGATCTAAGAAGTAAGGCTTTGGACTTGTTAAGTTCAGCTAAATCAGACTCTGCTTTTGACTGTTGAAATTTTATTTCTAGCTCACTGACCTCTGCTTCAGCTTTAACCAGGTTTTGATTAACATTTCCAAAAGTGTTTATGTTCCAGGCTTTAATGTCAATCTTAAGTCTCTTAAGCTTATGCACTAATCTGCACATACCAGTTGCGGAGGACGGTAAATTCCAATTTTTTTCCACTAGATTTTGAAAGTCTTGTCTATTAGACCACATTTCTTGGAATCTAAAAGGCCTAGGTACCATTTCTTCAGCAGATTGAATGGACAACATTAATGGAGAGTGATCAGAAGTCAGTCTATTAAGGACCTGAATTGAGCTGTTTGGAAATAGTTCCAACCAGTCCAAGTTGCATAATCCCCTATCTAATCTCTGGAACAGAAGGTCTTTACATTTATTCTTGAATCTGTTATTAGACCATGTAAGGAATTACCAACAGTGGGGATGTAATGCAAGTCCAGGTTATTAATGAAGGCATTGAAATCTTTCATGCTTCTTGTGGGTGGGGATTTCCTTCCTTTATACTCCGTTACTGAGACCACAGTATTAAAGTCTCCAATGTAAATAGAAGGTTCTGGAGGGGGGTTTTCTAAATCATTCCAAAGAGCTTCCCTCGATTGTCTATTTACACTAGCATATATAAAATAACAATTCCAACTGGAAGATGAGTGAATATCTGTGATTCTTGCCTGCACAAATTGATCTGACTCTTTTAAACTGATAGCATTAAAAGCATGGTTCCATAAGATCCATATTTTAGCATTTTCAGCAGGGTAAGCATTTTTGAAGCCTAGGTCATGCATCAGAGTGAATATTTTCTTTTTTTCATGCCAAGGCTCTATCAAACAGAGAATAGCAATCTTGTGAGACAGCAAAAGTGATTTTATTCTATCCAAAGATGTTCTGTGGCCTCTAACATTCCACACTAGCATGTTTCCTATTATGTTGTATTTAATCATTTAAAACATGAGGTGGTTGCTTTCTGTGAAGATCTAAGGTTTCTTGATTTAACAGCAGAGACTTTACTGTTAATTGATTGTTTTTCCTGATTCTTATCAATTTTATCCGAGAGTGAGGTAGGTATTGGTTTGAGTGTGCTAACCTGTGACCGTGAGCTGTGATCTACCTTTGTGCTCTGATCAGTTAAAGCTTGAGCTCCCTTCTTTACCTCAGTAATCACTAACTGAGATTGCAGCTCCGGCTCTTGTGTCAGCCCATCACCTATAATGCTCAGTGGATTGTTGCCAGCCTCTGGGGTGACAGGTGTATTTGTTACCAAGGAAATGGGGGGCTCTGTGTATCTAACAGGTGTGCTGATTTCTTCAATGTGATGAATTTCTGTTGTGTCTGTTGTTTTATGGGGTACTACTCCTTCTTGAGATTCCAGTGTTTCATGGAATATTTCTACTGCTTCCTCCTCATCATCACCCTCATTTAAAGCTTTTAAGGTCTGAAAGGCATTTGAAATCCTAACAGTATTTTCTGTTCTTTGGAGGTCCTGGCTGGGTGTTAACTCATTCTGGTGTTTTTTCTTTCTCCAAAAGGTGGTGGTGATTGGCTTAGAGATGTCATCCAGTGAATAAAAGGAAACAGTTCTTTTCTTATGTATACCTGGGAAGGTTTGTACAATGCTATTTTTCAGTTGAAGTTCTGTCTTGCTTTGTTGTAACTGACAGAGGCTGGCATGTTCAGGTCATGGACTGGCATGTTCTGTGTCTTGCTTTCCTGAGGTTTTGAGACCTTAGGCTTCAGTTTTCTGCATTCGACTGTGAAACTATATTTTGAGACCATAGGCTTCAGTTTTCCACATTCGACTGTGAACGTATATCAATGATATGAAGAAGAAATGACGTCGAATACCTACAACTGGCACTCTCTTATTTTGCTGGGTACGTGAAAGCATGTTACCCATGACGTTCGTTTTACACAGATGTGCCAAAATAAACTGTTTAGGACCTAAACTACACTTAGCCAAAAACAAAGCCTGCTGAAAGACCATAGATCCCCCAACTACTATAAACAATGCCATAAGCCCCAATTAACACTTCATATATCCTAAGTAACCATATATATAGAATATCAGCCCTGCTACAAAATTCGGGATCCTCAACTGATTATGATAGAACTTTCCGGGCCAAAAGACAAGTCTTATTATGGGGTTATGCATCTACTAATAGTCTACTACCACAGTTAACATTGAATGTTGGAGGAGAGCTTCGACTTGAAGTTTGTCGAGCTACAGCTTCTCGTCACCATAGATGCAGCCCTGGCTGGAGACCAGCCAAAGATACCCGAACCCGAGGATTCATTAGCAGGAGGAGCCTTGCTGGAAGGTGGAGCACTGCTTTGACTCGAGAGCTTGACAATTTTGTGGCCATTTGAAACTGTCGTGCGAACCTGCTAAGAATTGGTGGTTGTAATGATGAGCATTTAGATCATATGTGAAAACAAACTATAAAGAACCGAGGAAATTCTGGATACCTGGGAAGCTCCGTTTTTAGGAGATGGAACTGGAGGCCCCATTGGAGAAGTGGGAGGCAAAGACAAGGCCTGAAATTAAGCACAGGAGTCAAAAGATCGTTTCAAGAGACACATTTGAGCTTTGAATTCCTATAAATATAAACAAAAATCATTTAGAGGCACCGTAAACATACCCTAGCAGGAGCTACTTTAGAGTTTTCCAGAACAGGAACAGATGAAGTTCGGGAAACACCCTACACAACAGAATATTTTAAGGATATGGCAACACAGAACAAAGACAGACTAATTAGCTCAATGAGATGTTTCACTTACCTCGATAGACTCAAACGGTTTGCTCTTAGTTCCGATATCCTTAACAATGTTCACCAGTTTCCCAACCCCGGCGAGCGTCGTGCCCTGCAGAGACAATGATTGACCATGATCACAGATGCAAAGTGCAATCCCAAAAGGAATCAATCTATTCAAAAATACAGCTTAAACATGAATAACGAAAAGGACGTACCTGTTTTCGTTCTAAACTAATGAGCTTGGATTCCTGTAAGACGTTAAGAGCTCTTATGAGTCATCAGGCCCGGGAGAGAGAAATGTAATGTATAAAAGTATAAGTGTTGACTAGTTACCAGAGTTTGGATGGAATCGCGAACTGACTTTACATCGGTACCCATCAAGCCCAGGTCCCCTCTAAGTTTAGATACCTGTAAAAGTAATTAAACACTATTGAGTATCGGAAGAAAAATAGTCCCTTGTTTGTTGGCATTTTCTAAAATTCTTGTACGGACATAATGTTCATTTCACCCACCTCATCTTTTGATGCAGCATTATTATCTGCAAATTCATCTATTTTACCATCCATGCTATCAATTCTTGCAGATAACTGACGCTTTGTTTTCTGAAAAAAATAGAAATTTACTGAAGATTAGAAACCATAAAACATTCTAAAAACAGTACTATGCATCAAACTTAGATAGCTTACATCAATTACTTGGTAAACGTTCTCCAGTCGTTTGGACACATTACCACACGCATCGGCCAAGCTACATTTGGTAGCGAACATCATATCAGAAAGCTTCCAACCCTGGAAGGAAGAATTAAATTATGAAGATAATTTATCAGGGCAATTTGATATGACATGCAAGGTCATGTGAAAAAGAAGGGAAAAATACGAATGATCTTACCTTCCACCTAACATAACCATATCCAACAACTACAACCACAATGATTACACTGTATTTGCTAGAACCTGCACATGATATCAACCATATCAAACGAGTCAGACCATAGCTTAAACAGACAGTTTACAAATGACGTTGGGAACATGAGATCCGTAGGGGAAGATGCAAAGGCACTGAATTAAATGAAAGAACTTGCAAAAAGATCAATTGTGAATATCAATTAGACACTTAAACAAAAGATACAGTGAATCTGTCAATCTTTCGAAGTTAAAAGCGCATTAAAACTCATTAAGACTGGGTGAATCAATCAAGAAAAGCCCATTAATGGTTCATCCTGCCAAAATTGTAAGCACTAAGGGGAAAAAAACTCGTTCTACTGCCAAAGTTCCATGGAGCAAAGGAAAAACTTAGTGTGGGAAAGTAAAACAGAGAGTATATCAACATCAAAAGTAAAATTACCCACCAGAGCCATTATTTGACGACACGACCACTATCGACCTGTTTGATTCCAAGAGCTGCAGCTGGTGACGGAGGTCGTTAATCTGTGTTATGACAAAATATCTTATTTAGTTTTATATATATACATATATATATATATATATATATTATTCCTCTAGTGAAACACCTGAATTAATCAAAATAAAGGATTGAACTAATCTGATGTTTCAAAATTGAAGCAGCGATATTCATCACTAAGATAATATAGTACGAACCCCTTGTGTAACAGAAGCATCATTGGATTTTGATTTTGAATTACTAGATTCACCCCCACTCAGTGTCCTCAGAACCTGCAATTCAGATAGAATATGTTATCTCAAATATCGAAAACAAAATATGGACTACAAACTATAGAGTTCAGAGAAACAAAATAAAATAAAACTCAAGGAGTACCTTGAAGGCACCGGTGATGGATTCAGTAACAGTGGGTAACCGCCCCTTGTCAACTACAACAGAACCAATAAGGGCTACAAAAATCATAAAATCGCATTATCAGGCCATCAATAACATTGTCTTCGCAACAATACTTCATCCACTGAGAACACCAAAATCCCCAATAAGGGCTACAAAAACATAAAATCGCATTATCAGGCCATCAATGACATTGTCTTCGCAACAATACTTCATTGAGAACACCAAAATCCAATTCCAATAGAACAAGTTTAAGTATTATCTATTTTACACTCCCCATCACTCCCATATAAAGAGAATTGGTTCTCTAATAATCAAACCAAATATATCCAGCCTTGGTTCTCTAATAATCAAACCAAATATCCAGAATATCACACCCAAAATAGTGGTTTTGGATCATCCATCCTAATCTAATCCAAGAATCCTACTGCATAACATCAATTTAAAGGATAACATCACACAGCATATATATAACACTGCAAATCAGCATATAACGTTGTAAATAGCTACTACTAGTTACTGCCCTAACTTTCCCGCAAACCTAAGCTGGATGGCAAAGTGTGCCCTAGTTCATCCCTAGCTCCACACACAAACACACCCTACAATTCACATCAATGACACCATATTTAGGGTTCTAAATAGCTCCAACCCCCACAAATACACACGCAAACACGGAAATACACAGAATCGGGAAAAGAAACTGCTAAAATGATTCGCTCACCTGCGCCGCCGAGTAGAATGAGCTGGCCGAGAACATAAGCCATTCCCGGCTTACAACACGGCTTATAATTACCTAAAGAATAGCAAAAATAACAGTCACCAAATGAATACACACAAAAACAAAAAATTGAAAAGAATCCAAACACATGCTACAAGCCTACAACACGGCTTCAAAGGACAGAGACGGAGCCGCACGCTCAGCCCAACGAAATTCAGAATAATCAATATCACACTTCTAAATTCAGAATTTGCACACTCAATAATCAACAAAATTCAGAATTTGCACAACACTCACGGATGTCGGACGCAGAGAAGGAAGGAAGAGCCGAACTGGCGAAGAGGTGCGGGAGCGAAGAAGGGCGGGCGCCGGCGTGGATGGGCGGTGGACGGAGGAGAGGAGGTGCAGGTTTTGCTTCTACATCTGAAGTCTCTTTGGTGTCCTTTTCATTTCTTTTAATTCAGTATGATATCGTGACACGTATTTGTCCAAGTATTTCCTGGGTCACCCAGCCCAAATTCCCACTGGTGGGCTGGAGTACAGACCCACGTGATATTGACTTCAAACAAAATCAGCGCGGGATCGAAGTGTCGAAATGAATAAATTTGAATCCAAATTTTGAGTTCCGGCGGAGCCGCCTCTCTCCACATCGGCCGCCTCTGAGACGAAGACTCACCTACCTAGGGTTTACCCTTTCGAAATTGGGAAATTCCGTTCATCTGTTGTTTGGTAGCACGGAATGGAGTTCAGGGGGCGCAAGAGAGAGAGATTGGATGATAATTATACCGGTAATGGCGGCTTCAAGAAGTATAGGGATGGTCAGTTCACTTTCCCTGTTGATAATTACGTGTTTGATTTACTGCGTATATATTCTTTCAGTTTTTGAATTTTTGATTCATAAGCCATGGGATTTGTTGGAAGTTGAAGTAATTTAAGTTTATGCAGCACTTGTCCTTTCATGTTCCTGCTATATTCATAGCTTTGTTGAGCATGTTTTCTCCTTCATATGAGATTATTAGTCTTAAGTTAGTATTATTTGTACACAATATGTTTCAGATGTGTCAATTCGCCAGTGGCAGGTTGTAAACTATGGTTGTGCATGGCATAAATAGTGTCGGGTTGGGTCAATCTGGTGGTGTGTTAGGTCAGGAATTAACAGTTCTAATATGTTTAGTTGTACACGAGTAAAGAATTGTGTAACCGGTTGTTAGCTTTATGCTGTGTAAGCATGTCTAACACGAAGGAGAAACTTGTGTTTGCAATTTTACTGAGGATATTTGTACTTCTTGTTACTCGTCCCATAGCATTTACTTAGAGTGTAGCTTTTTTGGCAAAGAATAACTGCATAGACCTGCATAAGAGTTGCTTCAGAGGGAACCTAAAGGTAAATGCAAGGACAAAATGCTTGAATAAATTGAGCGGTTTATTCTCGAATGAACAAAGTATTTATGTTGGCTGTATGATTCGCTTCCCCTATTACTGAATGGAAATGGAGGTGATCTAGTTAGAAAGCTGAAATTTAACTGAAAGGGATAATCAATCTCTGCAACAGAAATGGAGTCATTTACAACTGGGATAGGAAGCAAATCAAAGCCATGCACAAAGTTTTTCAGGTTTCAATCTAATCCATCTAAAGTAAAAGTAGTCAATCTCATGTATTTGTCTTGAAGCTTTATTTCTATGTCAAAATTTCAGAGCATTATGCTACTGCTTTCCTTGTTATCGTACTAGTATTTTTTTTAAAGCTCAATCATTCCTGATCTGACTATTCGACTTTATTACTTCTTACGTTATTTGTTTAGTTAGAATTCATCCTACTGTAAAAATAGTATGTAGTCTGTAATTTTTTATGTATCTTCTCTGTGGCCCACAATGTAATTTTTTATGTATCTTCTCTATGAAGTACTCTCTCATTCATTTGGAAAAAAGAAAGATTTGTAAGGAAGATTTTGTTTGGAAACATGTTTGCGTATGTAGATAACCTATGTTTTCTTGTTTAGTTGTCATCACAATCTTTTGAATAACTGGTATGTTCTGTGTCGACCTTGTTTCTCACTGATTTCCTATCTCTGTTGGGCGTTGCAGCACTTATGGTTGCCAGTTTGGCGAGTCATGCCACTTCCTTCATTATCTGCCGGGTTACAGTGCACATTCACAGTTGGCAAGCATGGGCATGAACCCTCCAGCGCAAGGTGCAAGGAATGCACCTTTCAACGATGGTCCTGCCCCATCTGTCAAGAGTAAGCTCTGCAGTAGGTTTGAATCTCCGGAAGGATGCAAGTTTGGAGATAAATGCCACTTTGCCCATGGGGATGTGGAGCTTGGGAAATCAATTGCACCCAACTACAGAGATCAACGGTCAATGGTGAGTAGGTTCTCTGGCCGTGTAGAACCATCCCCGCCACACCTTGGTGCTGCTGCTAACTTTGGTACATCAGCAACAGCAAAGATCAGTATTGATGCGTCTCTTGCTGGAGCAGTAATCGGAAAGAATGGGGTGAACTCCAAACAGATATGCCGAGTCACAGGTGTGAAGCTGTCCATAAGGGACCATGAAACTGAACCCAACCAAAGGAATATTGAACTCGAAGGAAGCTTTGATAGTATCAAACAAGCTAGCGACATGGTTAGTGAGCTGATAGCAAACATCAAGGGTGGTGGGTTTGGTCGGGGGAGTAACCCGTCCAGTGGTTCCTTTGGTCGTGGCGGCCCAGGTAGGCCACAATTCAAAAGTAAACTCTGTGAAAATTTTCCAAAGGGTTCTTGCAATTTTGGGGACCGCTGCCATTTTGCTCATAGTGCTAGTGAGCTTCACAAAATGTAATGATTTGGATTTTGATGTTGCTGGGCAGATCTTTTTTGTATTATTTGTTTTCGGGACTCAAAACCCTCTCTTGCTGTACTAATAGAAATCAGGATGCTGCTCATTACGCCTGCAGAGGTTTGCCCAGGTTGATAGTAATTGGAGTACAACTTTTACCTGGACATCAATTTTATTTTGCTTTTGCCATTAATTTCCTTCTACTTCTCATCTCGCCCATCTTAAAATTGTGCTTAGTCTAGACTCAATGCAGCTCATACATTTTAAAGCTGGAACGTTCTGCTCATTCTAGAGCTCCACTTGCATTGATGATTGTTCTTGCCTTTGTTTTGTAGTACTTTATTATGGTAATCTTATTCTCGTGCTAAATATATGATGGCAGCTTGGAAATAAACCTAAAACATCTACCCACCAACTTTCTACATAATAAAATTAAACATTCGTCCTTTCCAACCCTTCAAAGTTAAACGTGTTGCATAGCATGCCCAAAAAAGTATAAGAAAAATTGAAAACAATGACCTTTCTATGGTACAAGAAAAGCATTTATCCAAGGCCCTCTGAATACGGTAGTCTGAGGACTGAAAGCCGTCTTAAATCTGCTCAAAGGGAAGGCCATTTTAATAATCAACAGTCCGTGATCTGGTTCTTGGCATTAGATACTTCCCCTTGGGTTAAGAATTGGTGTAAGACAAGCACATAAACGTACCAGCCAATGTTTTATGATAATTCATCATGGAACATGCTCTGCTGCTCAGAACCCAAATCATTATCGAGCTGCTACGTGTAGTTGATATGATTCAGTACCTGCCTTCTTCACATTAGTCAGTCTCTTCCATGCTCCAGAGGAAGTTCTTTCAAAAACACGCGGTTGTTTCAAGGGGAATGTTTCTCTCCAATCTGGATGTTGAATAATATATGCAAGCTTTCTGGATGACAATGGTTTTAAGTTAAATTCAAAGGAATATGTCATATGTGTCAGTACACATGCATAGCTTCAAATAAAGACAATAATTTAAACTTGCCAGAAGAATTCAAGCATGGACATTGTAGGAGGGCATATATAGGAACAAAATCACATCTCATCTCTCCTCCATTTATTATGCTTATGAGAAAGTTTAAACTAATCAGCCCTGCATAATAGAAGTAAACTCAATCTGGGATGAACATCAGCCACATTCTTCGCGTTGTTAATGATAGAAGTGATTTATCCACATATCTTAAAATCACATTACGTTAGGAACTTATAGGTAACTCATGGAAATTAATCTGCATATTATATACACCAATTCAAATGGATAACTAAAGTCGTTCAATTTCACAAGAAAGGGTGGATTGTTCCTTACAAATTATCTGACTCGGGGATGAAAAGAGGAAGGAGTAGCTAAGGGTAAAAGGCTAATAAGAGCTCTTCAGCCAAACTGGATTACATATGTTCCAGTGTGTTCAGTACAACAAACCATTAGAAGCAAAGAGGAAAGCGAGGAGAACCACCTTTGAGAAGAAAAATATGTCAAAATTTTAGCATTTATTTTGGCTCTTTCCGTATTCAGTGTCTCTTATCACATCCCTGCTTTGCGGTATGAACTACTCTACTGGTTCTCCAGGAAAATACACTGGTGAGGCAAATAGTTAAAGGATTTCGGACGATTCTTTCCTGAGTCAGATGGTCTGCCTGACAAGCTTTAGACTTTGAAAATAATATCAATAAGCTACCCCAAATGCTATGAACAAAGATGTGAAATACAAAAAGCATCATCTGAAAACGTGATGGCTGAGCAAAAAGCATCATCGTCACTAGTGAATGTTGTGAGCTCTAACTAGGAGGTTCAGTAACTATCTCACAAATTCAGTGCAGAGGAGAAATGATAGCATCCCACTCCCACCAAATATAAGTCTAATAGATGAAGCCAAAGCATCAAATTTTCACTTTAACAACTCTGATTAGCTTGTGAATTTTAAAATAAAAGCCATGGTCATGAACAGTGGTTCTATGATCAGCTTGACCACCAAATGCAAGCTTTATGTATCTAGATAAAACCAGAAGCATTCAACAGTTGATAGTTTGATCACCCAAAGCATAAGAATTACTGGTGATGATATACAACTTTCTACAGCTCTTTTACATTTCTTGTTCTGATGAGTAAATGACAAAATGAATTGAGGGTGAAAGGGTATATTTTAACTCTATGAAGGAAAAGAATATGAAACTCAGCATGATGAAAAAGAAGTTGTGGTACAGGCATACCTTCGTTCATTTTCAACAAAGTCGGGAGCCTCAGCAGAAGGGGATGTGGAACACGTGAGGAGGAATTCTGCATCAGATAGGCTTTGCAGCGTCATGGCAATATGTAGCTGTCGTATGGTCCTAATCATAATCAACATCATTAATATAAGCTCACCCTTAACAAGTTCTGAAGTGTCTTAGTCAATCAATCAAGCACAAAATCAAGACTAAAACATAAAAGATGGAATAGTTATAAGTGAAGGGAAAAGAGAAATTATTACCATTTACATGGAGCAATAACAAATCGATCAGTTTGAGTGTCATAAGTTTCCAGTAATCTACCATTCCAGCTAGGGTCCTCAAATGATGAAGTCAAGCGGGTCCTCCTCACGATTGCATCTGGGCATCTAGAAGTACCATCAAAACAGGCCGGAATGACTGATCCAGTTGAGGGGTCGACCTAAAGATAGGTGTGTGAAAATACGAGGAATTGTCACCAGTATAATTTATTGATATGTTCAGTTCATATTCAGACAGGTGTGTAAAATACTGTGCAATAACATTTATGAAGGGGTAAATACCCCAAACCCAGTATCTACCATCTCAACAAACTACAGCCCCCAGCCCCCAGCCCCAATCTCACTTATTTTACTAAAAACAGTTTAGTGCCTCCTTGACATCATACCATCCTCAAGTTTTACTTATGTAAAAGAGTCATCCTAAACAGCTGTCACCATCTAAATCTGAATCAAACTAAGTACATGGCATGATCTTAAACTTCTTTATTATAAAGAAAATAAATCATAATCCGTATCTGAATCTGACTATCTGAATAGAGATATTTCCAGTAATGATTTCTAATTTTGTGGTCACAGGATGTAGAAAGGTCATCTCACAAAGCTAGTAACATACTATCTAAATGCTAAAACCCAAAATGAGGTGACCTTGGCAACACTACACTAACGTCTGGAAGAGTGCAAGGCAGAGCTGCAACAGCAATAAATTAGAAGAGTTTTGGCAAACTTCAACAGATATACTAGGAAGCAAATGATCTCTATGCTCCAAGTCTTGTTCTTAGAGACTTTCTTTGCAAGAACTTGAATTTTCATGATCCAACAAGTAAAAATTTTGAAGCATTGAAAACATATGGAATTCTGAACTCAAAGCACGCACCAGGAAGCCAGTGAAGATGGGATATGCATTTCCTTCAGAATCTTTCCGGGTATTGTTCTCAAGAACATGGAGCGTTTGTAGGTGGAACTTCCTATTACTCTTCTCCAGGGCCTCAACTATCTCGGCACACAGAGGAAAGGAATAGCCATCATGCCGCATATGATTGTTCATGTGATTGTTCTCGAGCTGCATAAAAAGTCCAACACATTTGAGCTTAAATATTCTGCCTTGACAAACAATATCTCTGGTAAATTAAAAACTAAGCAGGAGATCGTGGCCCAGACTTGTGAGGAATCATCAAAACCACCAATAAGATGCACCTGCATGACATAATCTGACATAAGCTCAAGCAGATTATTGACCAATATAAGAACCTGCAGCTTTAGATTGTTAACAAATGTAAATGGGGTAAATTTAGAAAGCATAGAGAGACAAACTACATCAAGAATATCGTCATAAACGCGATCTACAACTAAACTTAACATCTGGGTCAGGCCAAATTCAACTATGTCCGGTGAATCCAAATGGGCAATAGAGGTCCTGCAAAACCAGTTAACATAGTTTGACACTTCATCTGCAAATCCGAAAGCTCCCGAGAAACAAAAGTTTGATTCTTACATCCCATTTCTGTGGTTTCGAATGACCAGTCCTACACAAGTTGTTGCCTCATCAGTGCCAGCTACCTGGCAAAAATCATTAACAGAGTCATAAAGTTGAGAAGCGGGAGAATAAGTCAGTAACTGAAATATCAAATCCAATGCAAGTTAAACAAATTATAGAGAAGTAACAACAAAAGACTAACTGGGCTAAATTGTGAAGCACACTTTCATGTAAAAAATAATCCCTATATGGCGACTGGTAATAGAAATAAAAGCATTTATATAGTGATGACTTAGACACCAGGGGCAGGGCAGATTGAAACCAAACAGCAGCGAGGAAATGGTACACCAATATGGAATATCAATGACTGACACCTGTACAGAAAACTAAATTGCCAGAACTAATCCTTGAGACTGCAAAGTAATTTTAATAATTCGAACACAGGAGTATATCTAAACATTTATATTTACCAATTGAGAAGAAAAATTATAGTATGTATATAACAAACCATGTAAATCAAAAGAGCTGTACCTGAAAGTTATTTTCAATAATTTATATGTTTAGAGAGAACATATCAGCAAAACAATCGATCTAGACTTCTAGAGTTTCAAACTCCAAGGAAATGCAAAACAGAGGAAATGCAAACAAAACATAGGGCATCCATGGTATGCAAATGACGTAACTGGCAATGGGTTCAAGAGCAAGAGCTAGATTTCACATCGAACTATCGAGGACATGACATATATAAATTGAGTTATTTTTAGCCAAAGAAAACCAAGGAGCAATTTACGTGCAATGAACTATACTTAAAAGGATCCAAACAGAAATAATGCGAAGATGTTAGCATCAATTTTAGGCACAGAAATATCTTGTTGGAAGTATGACTCAACAAGGCATAACTAGAAAATGCAAAGAGACTGTGAACTAAGCTCATTAAGATGAGCATACATACATCGACGAGATTTGGATCGACGGTTGCATACTCCCTCTGGAACACATATACCCATTTACACCCTTGTGGAACTGAAAACTTTCGCTCCTCGATGGACTTAAATGCAGATGATGATGATGCCAAAACAGGATGATTCATCAACCCAATCAATGTCTCACTGCCCTGTTCATCACAAAAGTTTTTAAAAAACACAAATTGCAGAAAAAGTAGTACACAAATCACAAAACACCCAAAGAAAAAAAGCCTTCTTCAGCCTGAATGAATATAGTCAAATGGGGTAAGAAAGAAAAGAATATCTTGCGATAAATTCATGAGTAATAATGATCGCATTTTGACATTAAGTGTGCATTTATCAAAGAGAGCGAAAAGATACCTTCGGGTCAGAAGTAGATGGACCTTGAGCTTCAAAGGGAACCCCACCAACGAAAATCATCTAAGCAGAACCCAAAAATCTGAAAGCTTGCTTCTTTCTGATTCAGGTCACAGTGAAGCTCAAGAAAAGCAATAGCGTCCGACTAGGAAAACTGAACAGGTGAAAACTTGTGGACCCTCATCCCCTGTCAAATTTACATATCAACCCCCAATTTATTTTGAAAATGTGGGAACTCATCAAACCTTTGACAAAATTTTGAAAAAGACAGTTTTTCCACCGTATCGAAAGACCGGGTTTAATTAAAAGAGTTGATCTCCCAACAGTGATAGGCGGTTTGTCCATAGGCTTATGGACAGATCGGGGGCTAATTTACCATTAACATAAAGTATACAAAATTTGTGGGTTAAATTGCAAATATCCAAATGTCCCTTCTCCCCCCAAAATTGAGTTCGAGCTCGCGAGTACTCCCCCATCGATCCAGATCCTTCTCCGGGAAAACATCGATGTTGATCTCGATGAAATTCAAGTTCCTCTCCCGGAGGAACGACCGAACGGTA
Source organism: Rubia yunnanensis (assembly GCA_037428765.1). Lineage (NCBI taxonomy): Eukaryota > Viridiplantae > Streptophyta > Magnoliopsida > Gentianales > Rubiaceae > Rubia > Rubia yunnanensis. Next base: position 82,768,773 of record CM075063.1, read on the forward strand.
GTGCATTCCCGACAGTTGGACCTGGAAAAGAAGCTCACGCTACCGAGTAGCTTCTTCCCATCCTCTTTCTCCACCAGAGGTTTTAGGTTCACGATCACCTTCAACCCCGACAGGTGGAACTCTGTCACGTACGATTCCTCCGTCGTCGCCGTGTTCTCTAGATTTTGCTTGCCTTGTGTTTAGATAAAATGTCTAATTTTCTCTGTTGATTGATTGATATAGGTCCTGGAACAACTCAGCGGCCAAACCCCTGTTTTCTCTAAGGGTAATTTCTTTACTCAATCACGTTTGTGTTTTTGAAATCTTTGTTGTAGAGAATGTACACAATAGTTTAGGATGTCATGGATTTTTTAGTTTGCTTGTAGGATAGTCAATGTGTTTTGATATCTTGCAGTGTGTTCAGGCTGGTAGAGGAATTTTTATCCACCATGTGCCTCCTTTACATCTTTCCAGTGTAAAGGGGAAACTGCATAATTCATATGTTGAACTGTGTATCAATATCGCAGTCAATTTACGTGTTGATCCTTTGATTTCCTTCTAATTTCATCATTAAAAACTTCTGTGGCTCCTTTTATATATCTTGTGATTTGAAATTGAGTCAGGAGCAAGTTAAATGAGTAGTTCATATCTTGGATTTTAGTGTAACTCTTTCTTTCTCTTCAAACTAGCACGCCAATATAAATCATTCAAGTTTTAAGAGGTTGTGATTGGAAACTAAGCATCAATATTAAATTTGACCTGTCTATCTTTACTTTTCTTTTTCTGTTCAGATTTATAAAGCTCGATTGCTGATTGTGAAGATGGTGAAGATTGTCATGGACATTGTGGTTTGGTTCCGGAGTTTTTGAGTCAACTGGAGTCACTTCATTTATCAAGTGTAAACCTGAGCCTGTTTAAGTTTCGTCTGCCAAAAACTGTGAAAAAGTTGACATTGTCAGGCTTTCACTTGGAGGCTAAGAAGATGCCAACCATCGGTCAGATGCGAAACCTCATAGTCCTCAAACTACTCAATGTATCTTTTGTAGGGAATAAATGGGAAATGGTAGAAGGAGAATTCCCCCATCTTAGATCTTTGAAATTGCATTCTCCAGGCCTTGTCAAGTGGAGTGTTGTTGACGAGGATTGTATATATGGTTTGGAAACGTTGTCATCGGATGGGTGTCAAGTTCTGGAAGAGGTACCTACAGTCCTGGAGGACATTCCCATGCTTGAAGTGATAGAGGTCAATAATTGTCCTAGGTATGTGGTCGAGTCGGTGATGAGAATCCTGGAAGGAGTGAATGGCCTGAAAGTGTTTGTTGATAGTGTCTATCATGTTCACGATGATTGAGTAGTTGAGTGTTTCATGTAGGAGTATCCCATAGACACTCGTTTCTGTGTATTTCTTGTTCGAATTCATAGTTTCTTGTTTTTGAATTGTGAGCTGAAAGGCAAACAAGAAATGGCTTTGAAATAAATGCCAACACATATGAAAATTCTTTGCAGTTCTTGTTTCCCATTACTCTTTGGAGTATGTGTTAGCATTCATGATCATAACCCAACAGTCTTTGGAATTATAATGCACACAAACCTCTATCACTTTAGATCCAACTTCTGCAAAAAATCATACACATTGGATATTTGCATGTGCAATATATAAGAAACCAAGTACACTTTATAATTCAAAATGAACAATAATCATCAATGAAAATCAGAGTTAAACACAGTAATACTAACAAGTACATACTGGATTCTAACAAATTCAATATATAAGTAAACAGATGCAATTCTGAATTCAAAATCAACAACCAACAACAGCTTTTAAAAAAATAGTCATACACAACACAACTAACAAGTACATATAAGATACTAACATATGCAACATATAAGTAAACAAATACAACTTGTTATTTAAAACATACAACTAACAACAAATGAAAACAAAAATGTCATAGACAGTACAACTAACAAGTACACATCGAATACTAACAGATGCAACATATAAGTAAACAGATACAATTCGTAATTCAAAACGTACAACTAACAGCAAATGAAAACAAAAATGTCATAGACAGTACAACTAACAAGTACACATTGAATACTAACATATGCAACATATAAGTAAACAGATGCAACTCGTAGTTCAAAACGAACATCAGCAAAAAAGAGCAGGAAAAAAATCATTCACAAAAGGTCTATAGACAGTGCTAACAAGTACACATTGAATACTAACATATGCAACATATAAGTTAACAATCTCTAATACAAAATGAACGATCAACAACAACTGAAAATAAAAAGTCATATCCAAATAAACAGCACCAACTAAATACTACCGAATTCAACATTTAAGTAAACAAACATAGTTTCTAATTCAAAATGAACGATCCACAACAATTGAAAATAAAAGGTCATATACAAATAACTAGTACCAACTAAATACTAACGAATGCAACATGTAAGTAAAAGAATGCAGTTTCCAATTTAAAATGAACGATACACAGTACAACTAACAAGTACACACTGAGTACTAACAAATGCAATATACAAGTGAACAAATGAAGTTCCTAATTAAAAATGAACAATCAATAACAAATTAAAAAAAAGTCATATACAACTAACTGGTACATACATAATACTAACAAATGCAACATTTAAGTAAAAGAATGCAGTTTCTAATTCGAAATGAATGATCAACAACAAATAAAAATAAAACACCATATACAACTAATTATTGCATACTGAGTACTAACAAATGCAACAATAATTAAACAAATGCATATCATAACATCAACCTCACACAAATATAGAACTTTACTTATACATCATTTAAATTAACATATACATAATTTCACTAAACAAATACAATTTATAATAAGATTGATGCTTCTAAAGTTTGTCTGTCGAATACTTCACCATCCTACACTGCATTGCTACTCAAAGATATCCACTTCCACCAAAAGAACGACAATGGTACAGTTGGTACTAATGGTAATGGTACTGGTATTGGTAACAAAAACAACGTTACTGGTGTTAGCTTCCCTCCCTGCCTCTTAAAAGGTAACTCCATTCTCGAGGATTCAACCCTTGATCCGTCACAAATGGTAGCATAATGAGTGGAAGTCCAAACGGTAATCCTTCCACACAAAATCCCCAACCACAGTGAGTCAAGAATCCTCCTATCGAATCATGACTCAGTATCTTTAACTGTGACGCCAAGTTCTTTCAAACTACCCCTCTTCCTTTCACCCTCTCCTCGAAACCACTAGGTAGCTTTAGCAATCCTGACGAGTCCCTCAGGACCCAAAAGGAAGGAACTATATAAAGCTCCAAACCCAAAGCAAGCTTCTAGATATCGTTTTGAGTTGGTGAGATCACACTCCCTAAGGCCACATACACAACCGAGCCTTTCCGCTGACAATTGAGCCATGTTTCACTGTCGTCATAGCTGAGGTTATGATTCAGATCCACATGGAGCGACATCAGTCCCGCAGATGTGACTGGAGCAAAATTATAGATATTTGTCGGGGAGATCGAGCTTCTTGTCCGCCATCGTAGGGTCAAATGAGATCGAAGTAACCGTGCACGTTTTGAATGTTTTGGAGATTTCCAAAACTCCGGCACTAGAGATGAAGTGCGGAGGAATAGAAAGCAATGGAAATGTTCAGAGAGCGAGGAAAATGAGTTGGGGAGGAGCCTTACAACCATTGATGTCGCCGGAGACGGAGAGATGGAGGCGATCATGAGAAGCGAACATGAGGCAATCATAAAAAGCGATTAGGAGGTGAACAAATAAGATATCGATCTAGAAAGGGCTTCTTCGCAGTTAAAGCTAATACGTCTGAATAAATATTATATGAAATACTCCATTTTTTTGTCAATTACAAAATATACCCCATTTTGCAATCAAATCCCTGGTTTGTCCATAAGCTTATGGACAGACTGTCTTTTGTGAGACTTTCCCTAATTAGAATATGAAGTTATGAGTTTATACTATGCAATAAATGCAGGTGAAACATTTGAGTTCTGATTAGAAACATAACATATTTAGAGTAAAACATATAAACATACTCTATATATGTAATGTTTCTAGGTGTGTTATGCGTTTACCCAAATAGCTTATACCCAAATTTGACCCGGATTTTAATTTCTTAATCCTTAATTTTTCATCTTTTTGTGATAAAATTGCACTTAAGTCCTTGGTATTTCCATAGCTCATAAAAAGACTGTCTTTCAAGAGATAGGCCTTTTTATTTTAACCGTCTAGTAGAAATGAAAGGATTGTATGCTCATAATAATAAAACTTTGAGTCAAGTGTACTTATAGCCTCATTTTTTAAACCTATGTATCAATTAGGAATTCAGTTTTTTGAACCTACATCTATAGGTGTCGTCAGTACTGGTTAAGATCGGAAGTAAATGAAATGATTAAAAAATCTCCACTTTACCAAACACATAAATGCCCCCTAGTTCTTATGTATGTGCTAGTAAGGGTCTCAATTTTTTGATTGTGCTAACTAAACCCTTGACCAACGATAAAGAATTTCACTTAACCCCTCTAACCACTGATTTAACTCCTATAACTTTTTCGGCAAAAATAAGAAATGAAAACTTATAAATGTCACTGCTCTTTAATGAAACCAAATTACCATTGCCACCATCGATCCCTTCGTCTTCCCCCACCCCCAAGTTACCCAACATCGTATCCACTGGTACTAAGGAGACACCAGTGGAGCCTCCCACCAACGATTTCAATGTCTTTCTCACCTGTCACCAGCACCCCACCATCGTCACCAGTTATCCTCCAATTTCTTCAAACCCATCACCACTGAACCAACTGTTTTTACACGCCATGCACCATTGTCGCCACATCTCACTGGCTACTCTTGCATGTCTAATACAAACATTCACAATCCCGCTTTGAATACACATCACAGTCATCGTAGCAGCCCTGACCAACTGTCACTGCGGCCTCTAAAAAACACCACACAATCATCCCCACCACTGCTCACTGCCACCCAGTTTTGATTGTCACTGGCACCTTCACCTACTTCTCCATCTTTTTCCTCTGTTATAGATGTGGTAGATTGTTTACAAATATTATGTGCAGTATTATCTTTGTTGGGGTGTAGGGAATTCCACCGCATAATCACGAGATGCTAGTGGAGTAGAGAGGCGCTTCCATGGCACATATGTGCTCTATGGAGAGGGTTTGGAAGTGGCAAGGGAGAACTCACCTAAGAAGGACGACTTGGAAAGTGGCAAGGGGTTTTTGGAAATTTTCTCCATCGGAAGTTTCATTGGAGTTTAAGTCGTCGGTCAGAGGATTTAAGTGGCACACTTTTGTTTATGGTAAAGAGTTCCTTAGACATTTGCAAAAAAAAAACTAAAGTCTTAAGTGCCACCTACAAAAAAAAAACTAATGGCTCATTTAATCGGAGATTTTTTTTATTGAAAAAAGTTCCTATTCATTTTCATATACAAGATTTTTTGCAAAGAAATAGACCAAAAACAAATTTTTATTCTATATCTCACAAAACAATGTTGGCGTCAAACTAAAAATACCATTATTCTCTTAGGATAATGGAAGTGGGTGGTTTACAAAGAGATAGACAGAGATAATGAGCTTTATCATACTTATCATGGACATTTATGGAATTGGGGAGTCAAGCCGAAGCGTCCACCCCACAAACCTCTAGTGAACGAAGGGAGTAGTATACATATTTTCTTCGTGTGCCTCGGTAAAATTGACAATGGAAGTCCTAAATCCTACCCCGCTCAGGAAAAGATCAGAAGTGATAACGGAGGAGCGTCAGAAACTATTGATTTTAATTTCGCTGCGGCTCGACAAGTTGTCAGAAACTATAGTATGTGACTAGAGGAATGCAACCTTTGCTTTTTCGAAATTGGGCCTAATTAATTATTCCGAAAAAATATCAACTTGGACTTTATTTTCAAAATTTTAAATAGCCTAGTATGTTTTAATTCAGAATAAAATTGCAAGTCCAATAAATAATTAAAATATCCAATCATATTTGCCCTCAAATTATATTTTCCAAATCAAATATCTCTTCCAGCCGGGCTTCCAAGTTCCATTGATACTAGTCGAGACTGTTGCACGAGGCGGGCAGCTACGACACGGTAGAGGATAGGGTCAGATGCACAATGAGAGTGAATACCCATTATTCATCATTTTTTGTGATTTGTCTTTAGACTCTAATCTTTATTATCTTGAACTTCAATTGTAAAATTAGTTTTAGATGTGTAGAATAATTAACTAAGTTTCTTATAATTTTTTTGTTCGATTCAAAGTCTCTTATTTGTTCTATATATATAATTTAATAAAATTTAAAAGTTAATTTCCGTGAGTTAAAAATTGATATTAGTTTTTTTGACAATACCGTTAAATAATCTTTTAAATATTGGTCGTTCCAATATATTTAGAACACTATATTAATTTTTTTAGTTTGTCTCATGTGATTTCATATGTGATCTTAGGCCAAAATGGGTCTTAAAGACGGGTTCTTTTTTGTGTTCTTACGGTGCGTTGATTTGATAGAGTGCAAATTTTTATAATCTGGAGGAATTGGAGAGTTTGTCTCATGACTAATTAAGTTCCTTTTATTGTTTAAATTTTTTGATTCAGGATTTTAGGGTTATTTTATAAAATTACAACGTTAATTTTTGTGTGTTAAAAATTGGTATTAGTTTATGAGATTGGCTTATTTGTGTGTTTTGTTAATGCATTTGCTTTTATTCCATTCATAGATTATGGATAAATTTTTAATCCAAAAATATTTTAAGAAGAAAGATGAAGAAAGTAGCAGTATTAAGCGTTCTCGCGTGAAGATTAATTTGGATGATGTTATTAGTGATCTTGGTATGCATCGACCTATTATTAAATTTGATGTCAACATTAGGGATCAAATTCGGAGAAAGTATTTATTAAGAGGTCCTGATCAACCCACTGGTCACAATTATCCACAGAGGCAGTTTAGTAGGGATAATACACATTTTCAAACTTCTTATTTTGATAATTGTAATTGGTTGGAGTATTGTATTTCAAAGGAAGCGGCTTATTACTTTTGGTGTTATCTTTTTAGAACTACGTGTGGTCGAGTTGGAGATGAAACATTCACTAAGTTTGGGATAGCCAATTGATAAAAAACTATTGAAATATTTAATACACATGTTGGTGGGGTGGGCAGTGCTCAAAATGTTGCTATGGTACAACTTCGGTCTTTTCAAAATCAAAGACAAATTGAACAACACGTGGTACAAGCACATTCAAGTGAGACACAGTTTGCTTATCATACTCACCTAACTGCAACTCTCACTAGTGGAGAGGCCTCATTAAAGACAAGGTTTAAAGGCGGTTCCGTGTATTTTTTGTAGAATTGCCTTTGATTGAGGGTCAGACGAGGATCCGACATCGAAACTACTTTCAGATCTAATAGAAGGCGGTTCAAAAATAATCAAAGGCGATTCTTGATGGAAATCAATTAAAGGCAGTTCTAACTTTAATGGGATGACTTTGTTGGGTTTTTGGGGCTAAGTATAAATATCTTTTTTTCTCTCTTCTCTTTCCTTAGTAAAGTTTTCTAAATTTCCAACAACCCAAACACTCATCTGCCTCCTCTCCTTCCACAATAAATCGTAATTGATTCCTCTCCCTCTGTCGCTCACCTGGCCTCCACCATTCTCCTCTCCTACCACAGTAAACCGGAGATCGATTCCTCACCCCCCACCGTCCCCCTCTCCCTCCCGCCGAGAAGGCCCTCCGCCGATGAAACCCCTACGCATCTGCCTCCGTCGGTGAAACCCTCCACCACGTTGATTTGGATCGGCCGCTAAAGCCCTTCGCCGACGAAGGTCGCCTCTGACTCTGCTGGTGAAACCCTCCACCACGTCGATTCGGATTTGCCGCTAAAGCCCTCCGCCAACGAAGCTCGCCACCGCCTCCACCGGTGAAACCCTTCTTCGCGTCGGGACACCGCTAAAGCTCTCCTCCGCCGCCGCTGGAGACACGCCTCCTCCCAGATCTGAATCCTTTGTTACTTTAATTGTTTACTTCACCCAAATTTGATTCTTTGGTTGTTTGATTTGTAGAATTTTCTTTTCATAATTTTTAGTACTGGATGAAATAAAACAATCAATGGAAAGGCCGTTGTTGTTGCTCCTCCGGCGGAGTAGGTCATAAGCTGCCGAAAACCTCAGGTTTCTGAAAGCCTTTTTTTAAGGTTAGAAATAGGTTCCGAGTTTGGAATCTATTCGGACCTAATAGAAGGCAATTTTTAGAACAACCTTTGATTGAAATTGATCAGAGGCGCGATCAGAGAAGAAACTACACTTCAAAAGTTTCTTCTCTGGTCTGGTATAACCGTCTTTGGTCTGATATAACCGTCTTTAACGAGACCTCCTCCACTAGTGTCTGAAAGTGACAAGGTATATTTTAAAATAAGGTTTAACTTTTTGTGGTCACGATGAGTCTTTTGCTTCTCCAAGTAATGGAAATTATCATGAGTTACTTGAGTGGTAAACTCAACGAAGCAAGGATATTGCTAAGACTGAATGATAATGCTCTTGAATGTAGTCAAATAGCACCTCCAAAAGTTTAAAAAAGAACTTACAAGTATTTGTGCTAATGAAATCATAAAAGTCATTCTTCATGATATAGGGGATAAAGTATTTGCTTTTATGGTGGGCGAGTCTCACGATGTGTCATTAAAGGAAAAAATGTGAGTCATCTTGAGATATGTGAATGATCAAGGTGATATTATTGAGTGATTTCTTGTTATGGATCATGTGCCTAACACTTCCACTATTTCTTTGAAAAATGATATTTTTTGTTTGTTTGCAAAGCATAATCTATCTTTATTCAAATTGTGAGGCCAGAGATATGATGGAGCTTTCAATATGCGAGGTGAGTACAGTGGATGGATAGCACTCATATTGAGAGAGAGTTTAACTACATGGTATGTCCAATGTTTTGCTCACCAACTTCAATTGGTCGTTGAGAGAGTAATAGATATGTGAGTGAATTTTTCAGTTATCTTGGTATTATTGTGAATGTCACTGAAGGTTCATGTAAAAGAAAAAAGATAACTATGTAGTTTGAGCATGATGGACTCTTGGAATAGTTGGGAAAAGGAGAGATTGTTATTGGCAGCGGAAAAATATCAAGAAACTAGTTTGAAAAGGCTAGGGAATACTCGCTAGGAATCACATTTCATTACTATTGTTCGTTTGATGACTACGTGCCCTTTGATTGTACAAGGGCTAGAAAATGTGCCTGAAGATGGTGAATATGTTGATGGTAGCGGTCTAGCTTTAAATTTGATTGAGAAAATGGAATTTTTTTATATTGTATTTGCGATGTACTTGATGAAGCACCTGCTAAGAAATACAAATCAACTTCTATTGCTTTGCAACAAAAGAATCAATATATATTACCAGTAGTGAGCCTAGTTCAAGCAATGAAGAAGGTGTTACAGGAATTTAGAAATGAAGGGTGACAGAAATGGTTAGATCAAGTGAACATTTTTTTGTGACAAGTATGCTATCTTAGTGCCAAATATGGAAGAAAACATGGTAACTTGTGGTCGTAGCAAGCTAAATGGGAAAATGGTAGGATTTTCGTTATCTTCACTTATTATACTTTACTTTATAGTTAACTTTTCTATACATATTTCTTAACTTTGTAAGTATGTTAATATTAGGTACTTATATGATAATTAGAGAGATGAATCAACGCTTTCTAGAATCAAGGTCAGATTTGATTAAATGTATTGCGTGTTTTGATCCTAGTGATTCATTTCTAAATTCGACATTGTTATGTTGCTCAAAATTTCAAGTTTTTATCCAGATGACTTATCACATTCTGACCTTGCAACGTTTAAGTAAGAACTTCTAGTTTACATTGAAAATGTACAAGGTGACGAAGAATTTTTAGCAGTTGAAAACTTGGGATATCTTGCTAAGATAATCGTTAAATAGGTGGAGATTTGGTTTTTCCATTGACATATGTTGCAACTGCTTCTATTGAGAGTTTTCCCTACAATGAAAAATATCAAGAGTGATTTATGCAACAAAATGGGAGATGAATGGTTGAATGATATCATGGTTGTGTACATCAAGAAAGAGGTGTTTATCAGAATTGAGAAAGAGAAATATTTGAATAATGAGAATAATTGTGGCTTACCCAATTGATAGCCCTATCACTCTTTATATATAAATAATATTTACATAGAAAAGTCTATTTTAGAATTATACCTTAGCATTCGAGCTCTTCTCTAGCGTCTTCTCCCAAGAATACTGGTACTGGAAAAAATAAGGACAATAACAATCGCCACAAAAATGGCTCAACAATCGCAATTCTAGAGGTCAGTCCAACACTCGTACCTATAAAGGGGGTGACATGGCACAAAACAACGGGAATCATAACAATGGTATAGGTAATATTTCTTATTTGTCACGTTTTTTATTGCTATCTACCAACTATGTTACTCATAATGTGCCGTCAGTGGGAAATAACCCATCTAATGGCAATTTTAGCTCTACCCCTCTTCCATTTTTTGTGGTCTTTGTTGGAATCCAGGTCACCAATCTGCGTGCTGTCCTCACCGTTTTAATTCTAATTTTGTGTCGTCAAGTCAAGAGAGTGTCACTCATGCTTTTGTTGCTTTTCCTGTTGGTGGTGAAGAAAATGACCCTGTCTGGTATCTGGATTCTGGAGCTGTCTCGCAAATGACCCATATGGATGGTAAGTTATGTATTATGCTTCCTTATAATTGGTCAAGTTCAGTTGTTGTTGATGGTACCTCCCTTCCTATTACAAATATTGGTAAAATGAATATTAAAACTGCTAGTCGTCCTCTCACCTTGTCCTCTATATTTCATGTACCTAAATTTAAACATATTTTATTATCAGTAAATAAGTTATGTAAAGAAAATAATTGTACTATGTGTTTTGATGATTCTTCTATTTTGGTAAAAGACAAAACCACGAAGGAAGTACTACTTCGGGGTTCTAGTAAGTATGATGTCTATCCTAATCAACCCACCATAGTCAGCCATCCATCATCATTACCTACATTTTTAGCTACTAAAGAGTCAGTAAATATATGGCATTCTCGTCTTGGTCACACCCATCTAAAGTCACAGGGTCTTTAGTCTCCAGTAAAAGCATTTCATGTACTTCAAAATTTCATGACGATTGTATTTGTTATTGATGTGTCCATTTTATGTGCATAATTTAGTACTTTTTGAGATCACTTTTGTGCTTTTTTGTTATCAAGAGTTTGTGTTTTACCTTGAAATTCTCTTAGGAGAGTTAAGAGTGACTTTACATTATTTTACCTCTTCTAAGTAGATTTTGCGTGACAAAGGAAGAACATGGAGACTTGAAGACCGGAAGCCGTTGAAGATCACCTTTTGAAGACTTGCTTCAAAGATTTGAAGACTTGAAGAATGAGAGGAATTATGGTGAAGAAAAGTGTTTGCTTCAAGAAGAAAAAAAAAGACATTATTCTGTTTTGGCACCCATCTCGAGTCGCGACGAACTTGTCGCGAGTCACGACGCACGGGTGGCCAGAACACAACCTTATCCTTTTTGTACTATAAATATCATTCACTTTCCTCTCTTTCATAACTTCTTCTTCCACCCAAATTTGGTACTATTATAACCCTAGTTTTCCACCATTTTCATCTTTGATTTCTCTTGTTTTATGTTTGGTTTGTTAGTATTAATTAGTATGAACTCTGGTAGATAAATCTCGTTCTTAGGAGCAATTGACCTAGGCTTCCAAATTCATGTATTAAGAACAATTTGTAGCCTATTTAATACTCTTACTATTATACATTTATGGAGCATTGAATTTGTTTGTTAATGTCATTAATGTTCTTGAAAGCTTGAGTATATGAAATACTTGTATGATATGCTTGTTATGGTTTCGGGAAATGGGTTGATTTCCCCTTTTCTTGATAGGAAAGCCAAGAGTATAATTTAGAGCTTCATAATGATGTTGATGTGTTGATAATTTCTAGATGAATGTGATGATGTTGAACTCATTGTCATGTTTGTTTTAGGTAGGAAATGAGTTAAGTCTATGAATGTCGATTGTTCTTGACTAATCTTGTGTAAATGCATGAATTGGTTAAATGCTTAGATATGGTGTAGTGTTCATAAGTGTTGTCAAGCTTGTTGATTCTTCGTACTCAATACCATCAATGAGATACATTTAGTCGTGTTTTGACTAAGGGAGTCATTGGTGAGGTTTGACAAGAGATGTCAAATTCACTCTTGCAAACTACTATCTAAGAAGGATAGAAGTTTAGTCTTCACGACAAGTAGTGAAAGTAGTAAATATGTTGCATGTTCAATGATAGATAAGAGGCTTGGAAGTGGAAGTCAATTGCGCCCAAGGTTCCGTTAATTGTTGATTTAATCACCTTTTAGTTGTTGCATGCTTTTCATATTTAACTTGCTTGATTAGTTAAATTGCTTTTCAATTCATAATTTAGAACCAAAACCAACAAAAATCCCCCCCATTTATATGCTTATATATATGCTTATATCTAGTATATATTTTTCTATATATGTTTAAACACTTGGAAAAATCCCTCTTCTCGTGGACGACCCCGACTTGCATTATCTACTTAATTGTAGATAGGAAGCATTAGAGATTTAAAATATAGCTTTGAGAGGTACGGCGACGACCTCCCAAATTTTGGCGCCGCTGCCGGGGAAGAGGCATTTATTTTTAAGTGTTTGGGCATATTATGTGTGATTATGTGTTAGTTGTAAATATTTTTTATTTGCTTTTGTTTTGATTTCTTAGTTGACTTTCCATTTTCACTTAGCTTGGAGACATATTGTTCGAGTTCTTGGTGTATGCTTCGTACGCGATCCTCTTCAGAAGAACCCCTACACTACCACCCTGAGTTAGAGTTGAATTTGAGATGGGCTAGGAGGCTTTCTTTTGAAAATGTGAATAACACCCCTCCTAGTGACCATTTTGTGGATATTCCTACTTCCATGAAGCATCAACATGAGCATGAAGATGAGCATCTAGGACGAGGGCCTCAACATCCTCCTCTCCAAGAAAAAGCACCTCCTCTCCAAGAAAGAGCACCTCCTCTCCAAGGAAGGGATATTCCTTTGGGGCAAGCTTTGTTGAGGGACATTATGGCCCCCAACCTTGATCAACAACCGATGTGCATTGAGTATCCCTTGGTTAGACCGAATGGGCACTTCGAGCTCAAGACCGGGTTTATAAACATGCTACCTATCTTCATTGGTAGGCAAGGGGAGAATTCCAACAAGCACCTCATCGGTTCCATTTTTTGTGGTGGTATGGTCCCTCGCGGAGTAGATAAAGACTTTTACAAGTTAAAGGCATTCCTATTCACATTGAGGTATGGTGCAAGAGATTAGAGCATTAAAAGTTGGTTTGACATGAAGACGAAATTTCTAGCCAAGTACTTCCCGGCTTCGAAGTCCTCCGCTTTGAAGAAGGACATAAGCAACATCCTCCAATGGCATGAAACATCTCTCTTCGACTATTGGGAGAGGTTCAAGAAGCTTCTCGCGAGTTATCCTTACAATGGCTATTCGGAGGGAGATTTGGTCTACTATTTCTACAATGGTCTTCTTGATGAGGATAAAATATTAGTGAGGAGTTCTTGTGGTGGTACCCTTAGGAACAAGACTTCATCGGAGGTTATGTAATTACACGAGGAGATAGTGGAGGAGTCAAGGAACTTTAGCTCAAGGGCCGATTTGAGAAGGAGAAATCCAATGCCCATAAGTGATATGGCCAAGTTTTGGCCCTTGCTTCTATGGTGAAATCCTTGATGACCAAGCCCAGAAATGTGTCACATGTTAAATTTTGTGAAATTTGTTACTCGGTGCATCCTACAAACGTTTTCCCTACTTTGGAAGATGACTATGTCGAGGAGGCGAGTGCCATGGGGTATCAAGGCAACCAAAACTACCAAGGTGCACAAGGATATAAAAGAAATGAAGGGTACCAAAGTGTCCAAGGCTACCAAAACTGTCTGTACTATTCGGGTAATCGTGATAACCTGAACCTTCGGTATGGAAACCCTCAAGGAGGCCAAAATCTTCAACCGTATTGGCCTCCTCAAAAACAATATAGGTCACCTCAACAACAATTTCAAAGGCTACAAGACAAGCCCCGAGACCAAGGGGAGAGTTCAGGGTTAACAAAAGATGAGGTGATACAAGCCATTCACCGGTTGAGCATGTGCACAGAGAAAGGCAAAAAATTCCAAGATGAAGCCAAGGCGAGCATCAAGAACTTGGAAACTCAAGTGAGCCAAATAGCACAAGTGGTGAATCGGATGGAGGCCCGGGAAAAGGGTAAACTACCCTCCCAATCGGAGATCAACCCTCGACAAGTGCTATTGCTTTGAGAAGTGGTAGAGAGGTTAGCAATTCCCTAGGTGATGAAATTGTTGAAAAGGAGTCTAGAAGGGTTGAGGTGTTTGAGAAAGAGGTTGAAGAAGAGGCCGAGAATTTGGCCAAGGAAGGGGAAGGAAGAAGAGGTTATTGTTGAGAAGTCAACCTCTATTCCAAAATCTTCATCCCCTCCTCACAAAAAGGCAAAAATGGTGGAGATTCCTCCATATGTACCGGAACCACCGTTTCCGAAAGCTTTGAAAGACAAGAGGAGGAAGGAGGACAACAAGGACATCTACGAAGTCTTTCATAGATGTGAGGTAAATATCCTTCTCTTGAATGTCATTGAACAAATTCCTAGATATGCTAAATTTCTTAAGGAATAATGTGTTTTGAATAGAAAACAAAGAGCCAAGAATAAGTTAAAAAATGGGAAAAATGAGCATGTTTCCGCCTTGTGTGAAAAAGAGCTACCCCCTAAGTGTAGCAATCCTGGCATGTTCACAATACCTTGCATAATAGGAAATAGACATTTTGTAAAAGCCATGCTTGATCTAGGTGCATCGATAAATGTGATTCCTTACTCTTTGTATGAAAGCCTCAACTTGGGTATGTTGCACAAAATTGGAGTGTAATCCAATTAGTCGATTGTTCTAGTGCATACCCTAAGGGTATTGTCGAGGATGTGTTGGTTAAGATGGATTCCATAGTTTTCCCCACGGATTTTTATGCCCTTGACATGAAGCATGATAAAGATGCCGCCCTAATTTTACTAGGGAGGCCATTTTTGAAAACTTCTAGGGAAATGATTGATGTGCATAAGGGTACCCTCACCATGGAATTTGATGGAATAAAAGTAGAGTTTAACATAAATAACTCTATGAAATATCCTAGTGAAGAATATGCTTGCCATTCCTTAGATATTGTTGAAGATGTTGTGCAAGATGTTTTTGAGCTAAGTTGTGATGATTCCTTGTTAGTTGCTTTGCAATGTGATAGTGATGATGCATACAATGTATATTCTATGAGCACTAACTTGAAGGAAATCTTTGAGGACTTGAACTTGCTTGAAGAGATGAAACAAGGCCTCTCAAACCTTCTCCTCCACTCTTAAAGGAACCCAAGAAACCGGAATTCCTTCCATCACTTGTGAAGGCTCCGGAGATAGAGCTTAAGTCTTTGTCAAGTACCTCAAGTATGAATTTCTTGGGAAAAGGGAGACACTCCCGGTTATCATTTCAAGCACACTCACCCAAGAACAAGAAGAAAAGTTGATGGTGGTGTTACGGGAGAATAAAGACGCAATTGGATGGACTATTACCGACATCAAAGATATTCCATTCACTTGCATGCATAGAATTTTGATAGAGGAAGATGCGAGACCCATGCGACAACCCCAACACCGGTTGAACCCACCTATGATGGAGGTGGTAAAGGTAGAGATCCTCAAGTTGCTCTAAGCGGGCATGATCTATCCAATATTGGGCAGTAAGTGAGTGAGTCCAACTCAAGTGATATCCAAGAAGAGTGGGGTGACAGTAGTCAAGAATGAGAGGGGTGAAATGGTGCCACTCGAGTCCAAAATGGGTGGCGCATTTGCATTGACTACCGGAGGCTAAATGTGGAGACCAGGAAGGATCACTTCCCGTTGCCATTAATTGATCAAATGCTTAAAATGTTAGCAAACCACCCCTTCTATTGCTTTTTGGATGGGCACTCGGGATATTTTTAAGTAGTCATTTCCCTGGAAGACTAAGAAAAGACCACCTTCACGTTCCCCTTTGGTATGTTTGCTTATCGGTGTATGCCTTTTGGGCTATGTAACGCCCCCACAACTTTCCAAAAGTGTATGGTAAGCATTTTCTCAGAATTTGTTGGAAATTTTGTTGAGGTATTCATGGATGATTTCACCGTTCATGGTAATTCTTTTGACAACTGTTTAGCAAATTTGGCACAAGTTCTTAACTGTTGCATTGATACTAATCTTGTTTTAAATTCTGAGAAGTGTCATTTTATAGTAGAGAAAGGCATTGTCTTAGGCCATGTTGTCAGGGTATTCAGGTTGACAAGGCAAAGATAGATACGATTCAAACTTTTCCTTGTCCTACTAATGTGCGCAAAGTGAACTCTTTTCTTGGCCAGAAAGGATTTTACCACCGGTTCATCAAGGACTTTTCAAAGATACCATCTCCGTTTTGTAACTTTTTGCAAAAAGAGGTGAAATTTGTAATGGATGAGGGTTGTAAATGAGCCTTTGATACATTGAAGGAAAGGTTAGTCTCCGCCCCTATCATACAACCCCTAGATTGGTCTTTACCTTTTGAGATCATGTGCGATGCTAGCAATTACGCCATTGGAGCGGTGCTTGGTCAAAGGGTGGGGAGAGCGCTTCACACCATCTACTATACATTCATGTCCCTCAATGAGGCTTAAAGAAACTACTCCACTTCTAGTGGTAGTATTTTCTTTGGAAATTTTTTTATTTTACTTGCTTGGTACAAAATTTATTATGTACACTGACCATGCATCGCTCCGTCATTTAATGACAAAGAAATAGGCCAAGCCAAAATTTATAAGGTGGATCCTGCTTTTGAGAGAATTTGAGTTGGAGGTGCGAGACAAGAAGAACGCGGATAACCTAGTGGCCGATCATTTGAGCCGGTTGACTCTATGCCAAGACATTGAGGTAAATTCCTCACTGAAGGAGCAACTACGTGAGGAGTTCACCGATGAACAATTGTTTACACTAACGGACCTCTAACTGTGGTATGCCGACATTGTAAATTTCATTATCGCCGGTAAATTCTACCCTCATTTTTCTAAGGCCCAAAGGATAAATTGAAGAGTGATGCTAAATATTATGTGTGGGATGATATTTTTTTGTGGAGACATTGTGTGGATAAAGTTGTTAAGAGACGTATCCCCGATAATGAAGTACACTCAATTCTTGAATTTTGTCATTCTCATGCATGTAGCAGTCATTTTGGAGCAAAGAGGACCACTAAGAAGGTCTTAGAAAGTGGCTTTTATTGGCCCACATTGAATAAGCATGCATATACCTTTTGCAAATCCTGTGATGAATGCCAGAAATTAGGAAATATCTCCTCTAGGAATGAAATGCCCCAAAGGCCTATTTTGTATTGTGAAATCTTTGATGTTTGGGGTATTGACTTTATGGGACATTTCCCCAATTCTTGTGGCTTTACATACATTATTCTTGCCGTTGATTATGTATCGAAGTGGGTTGAAGCAAAACCACTAGGTTTGGGGTACCCTGAGCCTTGATTAGTAACCGTTGCACCCACTTTTGCAACCAGACCATAGAGGCACTCTTGAAGAAATATGACATCACTCACAAGACATCCACCACCTATCACCCACAAACCAATGGGCAAGTTGAAGTTTCCAATTGGAAATCAAGTTCATCCTTCAAAAAATGGTTAACCCTAACCGGAAGGATTGGAGTTCTCGGTTGAAATTTGCCTTGTGGGCGTATAGGATGGCTTACAAGACACCGATTGGTATGTCACCATACCGGTTAGTGTTTGGTAAGCCATATCACTTACCGGTGGAAATTCAACACAAGGCTTACTGGGCAGTCAAAGAATTCAACCTTGATATAGATAAGGTCGGCTTACATAGGAAGCTACAATTGGATGAAATAGATGAGATCCGAAGGGAATCCTATGAGAACGTCGAAATCTATAAGGAGAATACAGAGGCGTGGCACAACAAGATGATCATCGGGAAGTAATTTGATGCGAGTCAAAAGATCCTCCTATTTCAATCCCGCATTTGCCTATTTCCCGGTCAGTTGAAGTCTTAATGGATTGGTCCTTTTGAGGTGGTGAAGGTATTCCCGCATGGTGCGGTGGAAATCCTAGATCGAGCTAAGTCCAATACATTCAAAGTCTATGGACAATGTTTGAAACCTTACCACAAGAATTTTGTGCCGAAGAGGGAGATAATGTTGATATCCTATCCGGTTTGTGAGTAAGCTCCAAGAAATGGGAGTGAGTCGTGCCGGTGATGTTAAATATACTTGGTTTTAATCATCCAGATCATCATTCATGACTTTCCATGATTTTGTAGCAATTTGAACCCAAGGTATTAGATAGATGAAGGGAGAGATATTTGGAGTCAAGAAGGAAAAGCTTGGGTAAGGGATGAGATTTAAAAATTTTCAATGTACCAGGTGGGCTGCTCATCGCGAGTCGCGACCACCGCGTCGTGAATCGCAATGGGATCAAGAAATTTTGAAACTTTTAGAGCCCTTAGGCTCCACTTTCCATGAGCTGCGATGGCCACATTGCAAGTCGCAACAACCCATTGCGAGTTGCGACGGTTTGGTCACGATCGCGACCAAATCAAAATTATTTTGGTTGAAAAACAAACTCCCAGGTCCACTTTTCATGAGTCGTGACAGTCCAATCGTGAGTCGCGACAGACCATTGTGAGTCGCGATGGAGTGATTGCAAGTCACGAGCAAGCTTTGACCAGATGCAAATTTTGACCTACCCATAGCAAGTCACGATGAACACGTCGTGAGTCATGACGGGCAGACAACCCTATTTAAAAAAATGGGCAGAACCCTTTCAAACCATCATCTCCACCTTCTTCCACTCATATCCTCCGCCGCTCCCCTAGATTTCTACCACTCTTCGGCCACCACTTACCGGCGCTCCACCCTAAAATCAACCCTACACCACTCCCCAATCCATCTTACCCAATATCTACCCATAAATTGGCCTAGTTTGTTGAAGAACACAAAACCCTAGAATTTGGGGGTTTTGTGATTTTTAGCAATTCAGATTTAAATTTGTTATGGGATTAGTTCCTTCTTCATTCTAAGCATCTAAGTGGTACATTCCCTCACTTTCTTGAGCTTCATTGTTATTATGTTGTATAATCTATTTTATGGGACATTGTGTGGATTATGTGTGATGCCTTAGGGATTTAGATTGTTGGAACATTGCAAATTATTGTGAATATACTGTGCTTATGATTTGTTTTGGTGGAGATCATGTGAATATATTGTGCTTATGATTTGGTTGGATGTGGGATAGCATTATGCTTATTTTGATTATGTTAATTTGCTCATGTTGGTGTTGTGTTTGCATTGTGTTTACATTGTTACTGGTTGAGAATTTGGTTGTGGCTTGTACTAGAAATTAGGCACGTTGGCTTGATTAAACATAGTTGATATTTGGATGCAATGTTATTATGCTTAAGGTAGTTTGGCCATAGCACTTGAATGTCAACATTATGAACATACTAATGGTAGCTAAACTAGTTAGGCATGACTGTGATTCTGGGATATAGCATATTGGATGTTTAACTATGTGAGAACCTAATGGACTTGAAATTATGGGCATGTTGAATGTGACATGGATTGTATATGCAATTGTGGTTAGGAATTGAACTAATTGGCTTGGTTTTGATTTGGTTTGTGATGTTGGAAAAACTTGTTTAAGATTAAGTATGATTTTGTGATATTGCATGTATGTATATTCCTGTGCGTTTGACTTGTTTGTTGTGGTTGTTAGATATGACCCCTACCAAGAGACTTAAGGCTTCTTCATGAGGTGGGTGCACCACCGTTCCACCTCCACCTCCGCCGCCGACTCCGGAGTCGAGCCCTGTACCTCCTCCTTCTGATAGGTACTTGGGTTTGACTCGGATCACCGGGCTCTATGCGGAGAGGTGGGAGGCTTTGGTCAACTGCCATCTCAAGGAGATGAGTTTTGTTAACGTGCCCATATTGGACGCTCTTGGGATCACCCAGCTAGTCTGATGCCTCCTCGCAAATGGAGGGTTGGAGGGTTTCATGGGCAAGAGTGCTCCCTCCTACCGGCAATACACACTGGAGTTCCCATCTATGATCAGGATATGTAGCATGAGGGATGATCAACTATGCAAGAGGTACGTCACTTTCCACCTAGATGATATACCCCGAGAGATGACCGTTTTGCAGGTTGAGAAAGCCTTTGGATGGGATATGACTGAGACCCGGGCAAGGCTGGACCCACAGGCCCAGGACCGATCGATTGGGGACAACATGCAATTCTAGAGTATCATCAACATGAGGGCGAAGAACTCCCACCACAAGAGCAGTGTTATCATCCCTCCCACACTTTTTTATGGGCACAGACTTTTAGCCGGCACGGTGCTTTGCTCGAAGGAGCCAAAGAATGTGCCGAACAACAACATTCACTTCTTATGGCACTTGACGAGTGAGGGTTTGGGATACGGGTTATGGGCCGTGCTATGGATGAAGAAGGCCGTAGAGGTGGCTGGGAAGCCAAAGGGGAAGATTATGGTTGGAGGCATGATTGGCCTCTTAGCGGAGTACCTAGGATTGGTCCCACATGCTGATTTTCCTCATTTGGAGAGGCGCACTTCCTACTTCATCACTGCACAGAGGTTGGTGCGATTTGAGATGCTTAGCACCACACGGACCACGGGGGTGTTTCATTGGTTATATGGTGCCAGGAAGGTCACCTTCATGGCACTTCCTCAGCCCAACAAGACGAAGTTGGAGTTTGATACACCCTTGGCGGACTTGGAAATTCCACCTGATTCCTCGTGCAAAGAGGAATTTCAGTGCGAGCTCAATGACCTTGGTCCAGCCCCTATCCAGCGCAATTATAGTAGCTTGCCTTTCATTGAGTGATAGCAGTAGCACTCTCTATAGCCTCCACAAGAGACCGAGCCTATGCAGGAGGATTATGTGGCACCTCACTACTCCCAGCCTCCACCTGATTTCTATGAGCGTATGATATAGACTATGTAGGATAGATTTTGCCGCTAGGACAGCATGATATTAGAGCAAAATGTTTTTGTCTCCCAGAGCTTGATCGACATGGATGAGAAGATTGACCATCTGTCAGCTCACATCCATGAGATGTAGTCCTAGGCAGGTGGTGCTTCAGGCCCTGATCCTGGAGCAGATAGGTTTAGAGCTAGGAGGTAGAGGAACACGGATTGGCTGGCTCAAAAAGCAACGTTATTTTGATGATGGTCCTTCCTCACAGCAGTGATTGTGAGCATTATATTCTTACCCTTTCCATACTTTGCTTTGTATGCTTTTGCCTTATTTTGTCTACATTGGGGGCAATGTAGAGTTTTAAGTGTGGGGATAGTATTTACTGATTTCACTGCTTGGTTTGTAGATGTTTTTCTAGACTCGCTACATTTGGGATATTTCTTTTCCCTTGTTTTTGGATATTTTTCCATTTTGTTTCAGCGATTCTTTCCTTTTGATGTACTTGGATGGTGTTAGCTTTGATATTTTTCTTAGCCTTAACATTTGGAAAACACTTTGCTACTTTTTTATTGAAAAAACATGGAAAAATTGAAATTTTTGAAAAAATAAAAAAAGTAAATAAAAAGAATCCCGCTAAGTTAAAAACTTGAGAGGGCATCTTAGGTAACATTGGGGGCTTGGATAGGTCGAAAATCCAAAAGGGCGACCTAGGTAAAAATGAGAGGCTAAATGTGCGGAAAAAGGTGAGATGTGAGCCGAATAAACATGATGTGTGGCTAGGATGAAAACCCAAAAGGGTTCCTCATAAGTTTATGGTAGCCATATGGATGGATCGAGTAGCTTGACATCTTGATACCTCTTGGGATTGGGAAATTTAGCGGGTAAAACAAAGTTATGAAACTCTTGATTGTTGATATACTTCATTTTTAGGATGACATATTGGTATAAAGTGGAGTGTGTGTTTGAACTTTATGCATGCTTTTAGCTTCACCTTGTACCACTGGATTTGGGATTGTCAATTCGAGATTAGGAGATGTTTTAGAGATATCAATGAATTGATTGGTTGATATTTTTTAGGTAGACGTAAGAATGGGGGTTGTGGAAAATTTCTCACTTGATCTTAACATTGGGGTGCATGATATTGAGATTTTTGTGAGGTATTGACTTGGGGGAATAGTAGTTAGGATATGGATACGTCAATTCCTTCTTGTGCTTGGATCTTTTCTTACTCGAGGGCGAGTAAGGTTTAAGTGCGGGGAGGTTTGATGTGTCCATTTTACGTGCATAATTTAGTACTTTTTGGGATCACTTTTGTGCTCTTTTGTTATCAAAATCTTGTGTTTTACCTTGAAATTCTCTTAGGAGAGGTAAGAGCGAATTTACGCTCTCTTATCTCTTCTAAGTAGATTTTGCGTGAAAACAAGAAGAACATAGAGACTTGAAGACCAGAGGCCATTGAAGATCACCTTTTGAAGACTTGTTTCAAATATTTGAAGACTTGAAGAATGATAGAAATTATGGTGAAGAAGAGTGTTTGCTTCAAGAAGAAGGAAAAAAAAAGACATGATTCTTTTCAGGCACCCGTCGCGAGTCTCGATGAACTTGTCACGAGTCTCTTTCCTCTCTTTCATAACTTATTCTTCCACCCAAATTTGGTACTATTCTAACCCTACTTTTCCACCATTTTTATCTTTGATTTCTCTTGTTTTATGTTTGGTTTGTTAGCATTAATTAGTATGAACTCTAGTAGCTTTTTTTTAATACACCCTAAGGTGGGGGATTGTATATAAGGTTCCCCAAACCTTTGAAAAGAAACAAGATAGTTATAGAGTTAGTTTAAGGGTAAACTGTTGAGGCAACCTTGTTGCCTCCAAAAGAATAAACTAAAATCTAGTAGCCTATTGTAGTACTAAAATCTAGTAGCCTATATACAGAAGCGAGAAATGATGAGAGTTGCATTTCCAAAGTAGATAATCTCCACCACATGTGTTAATTACTTACTTGGGCCAAGCAACTAACATTCCAACATATATAAGTAGTCTCAAAAAGCATGAGTGGCAAGAGAAGTATTGGTAGTTAAACCAGGTGCCAGATCTATGATCATCAGGTTGGAGTACTGGAGTATTGAATAACTTGAAACTCAGTTGTGAAGCATCATCCGAGCCCATGTCTTGGAGTGTAGGACTTGAAGTGTTGAGTTTTGTGTAGCATAGAGTTCAACATGTCATCTGTCTTCTTATTGGTAGAATCTACAAAGGTACCTGAGAATAATAGAAACAAGCATCAGCAGTATCGATTGTCCTTAGTTGCATATCCATGAGTTTGAATGTAGGGTACGTGATCCCTATCCAAATTAATAAGGCCTCTGATGTATGCTGGAATGTTAGAAAGGTTCAGATTTAAGTCATGAAGGTGAGTGGGTTTATGTTTAGCAATTGCATCAGCAACCGAATTGCACTCTCTGAAAACATGTCTAAGGGTGGCCTATTTAAGTTTGGAGTGAGTATGGAAAGCTAGTGCATAGAGGGACCATTTAGCACTTTTTGGATTGTTAATCATGTTTACTGCAAGCATAGAATCTGATTCAACTATAAAGTTGCAGCTAGAATCCAGAGAAGGGAAAATATGAGCTGCAACTTGGATAGCTTTCATTTCAGCTTCTAGTGGTGATTTAGCAGAGGTAATTGTGGATTGGATTAAGCATGGATTACCATCACAATCTCTATCTATAAGGCCAAGTGTTGAGTTCGTTGAAGACCAAGAAGCATCAACATTGATTGTTATGGTGTTAAGTGCTGGCCTATTCCAGTAAACAATAGAGATATGGAAGGCTTTGGAGGTGGTCCGAGGGGTCAGTTAGGAAATGGGATAGCTCATATTCAAATGATTGTTAGAGAAACCAGGCTTAGTTGAGAATGATAAAAAGATAAGGTCTCTTACTTCTCTGCAGACATGAGTAGGTAAGAAAATTTTGTTATCAAAATAGAAAGCTTTTCTGGCTTTCCATAAAGACCAACAGATCAGGGATGGTAGCAATCTACAGATATTCTTATGTACTCTAGACATATCATATTGTTCCAGTATGCAAAGAATCTATCAGTTAGATTGTCTAGAGTGTGTAGGTTATAACCCATTATAGCATAAGTGTCATCCCATACAACTTGAGCTAGGTGACAAGAGATGAAAAAATTATCTATGGAATCAGCTTGGTTACATGCTGGACATTTAGAGGCTAGGCTAAAACCACATTTGATCAGCACATCATCAAAAGGAAAAAAGGAGTTTAGCATTTTCCAGGTGAAAATAGATATTTTTTTCTGCAATCTAGGGCTCCATATCAGTTTTGTGGCTGGAAAGTTACCTGGTTGCTGTGTGAGAGCCTTGTATGCTGATCTAAAAGAGAAAATTCTTGTTTCTTCCAGTTTCCAGATCATTCTGTCTTCTCTTTCCATGTTTATATCTGCCTCCTGTAAGAAAATCAAAGTATCATGTTCTATATAAGGAGAAATATGAGTTAGTATATGATTTTTATCTTTGATGAAGTCAGTTATTGTACAATAGAAGAGTGAGGAGAGAACAGAGGGGGGGATAGTTAATTAGTGGACCATTAGGGCACCAATTAGCAGTTCAAAAGCTGCAGTTGCCTTTGCCATGTAAAAGGAAAGAATTGTTTTCTGCAAAGGAGTTAACATTATATATACTCTTCCAAGTTTGGGATTTCCTATGGGTTTGGGGCAATGACCATATCAGTTTAGCCCACATGGTGGAGCCCTGTTGGTTTTTCCACCATAGTTTGAGAGAGCATGAGTAAATTATTACTTGAATAGATCTGAATCCTAACCCATTTTGGAATCTATGTGCACTGAGGCCAGACCATTTTCTCCACATTTTATTCGATTTGCCCTCTTTTTCTCCCCGGAATAACCTGGCCATTTTCCTTTCCAATGATTTAATTATCTGTTTAGGGGGCTTTATGACAGACCATATATGCTGAGGAAGGGAGTATATGCAGGATTGGATAAGAACCATTTTACCTCCTAAACTTAACCATTTGTTTTTCCAGTTCAAAAGCTTCTTATCTACAAGTTCCATCAAAGGTTGAAAATATAGATTAAGTGTTCTTCCTTTGAACACTGGACAACCAAGGTATTTAAAAGGAAAAGACCCTTTTTCCATTCCTAAAATTGACCTAATCTGATTGATTCTAGCAGTAGTAGCTCTTTTACTAATATAGAAATCAGATTTATCATAATTTATTTTTTGGCCAGAGGTGAGTTCAAAGGTTTCTAGGAAGGCTTTGATTCTTATTAGGTTAGATTTTGAAGCTTGCATAAAAATGATGGTGTCATCAGCATAACTCAAATGTGAAGCAGGTGTAATAGTAGAGGGAAGCTGATAGTATTTAAGTCTATTGTTCATGAATATGAAAGACAGGCTTCTAGAAAAAGCTTCTATGAAATAGGTTAAAGAGGAAGGGGGATAAGGTATCACCTTGTTTAATGCCTCGGGGGGCTTTGAAAAAGCCAACCGGATTACCATTCAAAAGCACTGAAAAATGTGCCTGAGAAAGATTATTCATCATAGCATTCAAAAAGTTACCTGTAAAACCAAATGTACACAGAATACTTTTTAAAAAGTGCCAATTAATTCTGTCAAAAGCTTTCCTAAGGTCCAGTTTCAAAATGCAGTTAGAAACTCTGTTTTTTTTTGTCTAAAAACCTAATCATTTCCTGCAGATAAAGTACATTATCCGAGATGTCCCTGTTTTCATAAAAGCTGTCTGATTAGGTGAAATTAGTTTTTCCATATAGGGTTTCAGCCTTTCCATTAGCACTTTGGAGCAAATCTTATTTGCTACATTTGAAAGACTTATTGGCCTATAATCATCAAAAGAGAAGGGTGTATGTTTCTTTGGAATTAAGGTTATTCAGGTGCTAGTTATTCCTCTTGGTATTTCTGAGCCTGTAAGAAAATCATTTACTGCAGCTTTTAGATCCTCTTTAATGAAGTCCCAGCATTTGGTATAGAATTTTGAAGAGAAACCATGAGGACCTGGACTACTGTTTTTGTTCAGGCTCATTATCACTTGCCTAAGCTCATCTTCTGAGACTGGTTTAGACAGGGATAGGTTATCCTGAGTAGAGATTATTGCTGGAATTTGGCTAAGAAAATGAGGATAATATGTAGTAGAATCTAGCAGGTTTGGCTCGGATAGCAGGTCAGAAAAATATGCGATGGCCTATTTCTGGATTTCAGTATAGTTATCTAACCACTGTCCTTGCCTATTTTTAATTTTTGAGACATGAAGCTTACAATTATTTTCCTTTACAGTTTTGTGGAAAAAATGAGTGTTATTATCTCCAAGTTTAATCCAGTTAGTCCTAGATTTTTGTTTCCAGAATTTTTCTTTTTCCTTTAAAGCTCTGATTAATATTGCCTTTTTCTCATTAAGTTTGATTAATTCAGATTCTGAATGAGTGGAATCATAGTTAATTTTCTGTAATCTCAGATTTTATTCTGCAATAAGTACATAAGAGTCAATATTTCCAAAAGATTCTTTATTCTAGATCTTAATTATTTTCTTAAGTCTAATAAGTTTAAGGTAAAGTCTTAGCATTCCTTGGTGGGGGATAGGCTTGGACCAGTTGTCTTTAATCAGGTCTATGAATTCTGGTCTGTTAAACCATGTGTTAATAAATCTGAAAGGTTTAGGGTGGGAGGGAACTGAGGTTGAAACTTGTAGGAAAAGAGGGCAATGATCCGAAGATTGTCTATTAAGGATTTGGATAGAGGAGGCTGGGAATTTAGTGCTCCATTGTATGTTACAAAGTCCTCTATCTAGTCTTTTAGAGATGGGTTTCCTAAGCCTACAATTTGTCCATGTGAATAAATTCCCAACTGTATTAATTTCCTGGATTCCTTTAGAAATAATCCAGTTGTTAAAATCCCTAATACTACCTAAATTAGGGGAGGTAGGTCCTTTATATTCTGTAAGTGAAGTGATTGTGTTAAAATCCCCTATGTACATAGTGTCAAATTTGGCAGGAGACTAAGATCATTCCACAAAGCTTTCCTTCCTTCCCTAGTTCTAAGGCAATAGACAAAAACAACATCCATATCAATAATTGAGCAGGGCTGAGATATTTTAACATATAGAAACTGTTCATGGTGAGAAATCAGAGCAACAGATAAGGATTCATTCCACATAAGCCAGATTTTGCCATTATGAAGAGCGAGGAAATGTGAGTAATTAAGCTTTTCCATATAGGAATGGCATTGATTGTTGTCATGCATTGGTTCAATTATACATAAGAGATCAATTTTCTTTTGTTTGATAAGGTGTTTTAATCTGAGCATTGAAGATTCTAAGCCTCTAAGGTTCCAGACTAGAAAATTAATAGTAGTGGTGTGTATCATTGTTCACATGATTTATGGATTTTAGTGTTTGACCTTAACATCATTTTGTTCAGCCGGCTAAGATAGTTGTTCTTTTTAGGTTTATACTTACCTTGGGAGTCTATGTTACCTGATGATTGTGATTGGTGAGATACCGGACCCGGTTTAGGGATTGAGTTATCTGAGTGTGATCCTTCTTCTTCTACCTCATCCTGCAGTATCTGGTCCATGTTATCCCCTGTTTGTGGTGGTAATTCTGTTTCCTGCAAAACAGAGAATCTATTTTCCATCTTTCTTTGCTGAGAAAGTGGGGGATTAGTGGATGAAAATTGATGGTGATTAAGCTTATGGGAGCCTATCTACATATCATCTTTTGCATAAATCATATAAGCCTTATTTGGAGTGGTTAGAGCTATTGCATTAATCAATTTTGTGATTGGTGATTCTGGGTCAGCAGGGGGTGAATTTGTTAGGTTTAGAGTTGCAGGAGATTGGGATGTTTATGGGGTCTTTTTCACAGATTCAACTTCTAGGGGCTTGGGTAGATATGAGGATAGGTTTAGGGTGGAGTTTGCTGTGGCTAGCTGATGAACTAGTTGGCCTTTATTCTAAGGATTGTTATGGGATTGGAATTCAGTAGCATTATTTGGTATCTTATTGAACTTGTTCCCCGTGGCTTGCCACTGGGGTAGTGCATGATTCTGGGAAATAGCTCTACATTGGTTAAGTGAGTGCCCTAGCTTAGCACAATTGTCACAGTACAGGGGGATATCTTCATATTCAATGGTATATTTCTTATTGTTAGAAACAGAGCCTAGTCTAATGAAGTTGTTTAAAGGTTTCTGAAGGTCAATCTCTACACAAAGTTTGATGGCAGAGGGTCTAGTAAGCATCTCAGTGGCTAAGTCTTTCTTGATGAAGTTCCCTATACTATTTCCAATAGCCTCAATTGACGAAGTATTGTAATAGTAAAGTGGGACTTCCCTGATTGTGCACCAGATTGGGACGATAGGTGATTCCTTATGAGTGGAGAAGTCTGGTGACCATTTGAGTACCTTCATGTGAATGCCGTTAAAGCTCCATAGGCCCTTGATCCAGCAACATTGATAGTCATTGATTTGCTCGAATCTGATCAGCACATGCTTGTAGTCGAGGGAGCCCAGCTGATACTTCCCAGAGAAACCTACAGTTTTGAAAGCCACCTCCAATTGGTCCATGGTGAGCCATCCCTTGGTGAATTTGTATACTAGGGCGTTGGCATAATGGGCGGAGAGCTTAGTTATATCATCTTCGGAGTAGAGGCAAGCAGGTTCCCCTAGGTAGCTAAATCTAGTAGCTAAATCTAGTTCTTGGGAGCAATTGACCAAAGCTTCCAAACCTATGTCTCAAGAACAATTTGTAGCCTATTTAATACTCTAACTATTATGTACTTATGGAGCATTGAATGTGTTTGTTAATGTCATTAATGTTCTTGAAAGCTTGAGTTCATGAAATACTTGTATGATATGCTTGTTAAGGTTTGGGGAAATGGGTTGATTTCCCCTTTTCTTGATAAGAAATCCAAGAGTATGATTTAGAGCTTCACAATGATGTTGATGTGTTGATAATTTCTAGATGAATGTGATGATGTTGAACTCGTTGTCATGGTTATTTTAGGTAGTAATGAGTTAAGTCTATGAATGTCTATCGTTATTGACTAATCTTGTGTAAATGTATGAATTGGTCAAATGCTTAAACACAGTGTAGTGTTTATAAGTGTTGCCAAGCTTGTTGATTCTTCGTACTCAATGCCATCAATGGGATACTCTTAGTCGTGTTTCGAATTAGGGAGTCATTGGTGAGGTTTGACAAGAGATGTCAAATTCACTCTTGCAAACTACTATCTAAGAAGGATAGAAGTTTAGTCTTCACGACAAGTAGTGAAAGTAGTAAATAGATTGCTGGTTCAATGATAAATAAGAGACTTGGAAGTGGAAGTCAATTGCGGCCAAGATTCCGTTAATTGTTGGTTTAATCACCTTTTAGTTGTTGTTGCATGCTTTACATATTTAACTTGCTTGATTAGTTAACTTGTTTTTCAATTCATAATTTAGGACCAAAACCAACCAAAATCTCCCCGTCCATTTACATGCTTATATATATATGTATGTATGCTTAAATTTAGTATATTTCTCCTATATATGTTTAAACACTTGGAAAGATCCCTCTTCTCGTGGACGACCCTAACTTGTCATTATCTACTTAATCGTAGATAGGAAGCATTAGGGCTTAAAAATATAACTTTGAGAGGTACGACGACGACCTCCCAGTTGTAAATTGGGCAAGGTTCATCACTCTCCTTTTGAAACAGTTCAACATTCTGCTCCATATCATTTGTATTTGATTCATAGTGATATTTGGCAATCACCATTTTTATCAAATCAATGTTTTCTTTATTATGTTGTTTTTGTTGATGATTTTTCACGTTTTACATGGATTTATCCTTTGCGTCGAAAATCATAATTTAACTCACAAATTTTGAACTTTTAGAAAATGGTTGAAAATCATTTCAATTGCAAAATTAAAATTTTCAAAGTGATGGTGGATAGGACTTTGATAATTCTACTCTTACTCAACATTTTAAAAAATCAGGATAATTTTTCAAAAATCTCGTCTAGGGACCCAGGCTCAAAATGGGGTTGTTGAGCGTAAACATAGACATATCATTGAAATGGCTCATACTGTACTCATTCAATCTGATTTGCCTGCTCAGTTCTGGGTTGATGCCGCTTTTCAAGCGATGTTTACTATAAATCGCCTATCGAGCTCAGTTTTTGGGAGGGTGTTTCATCTTTTGAGAACTTATTTCATCGTACACCATCTTATGGTTTTTTGAACGTTTTTGGTTGTGCGTGTTTTCCACTTTTGATGGACCCTAAAATCAATAAATTACAGCCTAAATCGAAACGTTGTATCCTTATTGGTCATGTCTCTAACTACAAGGCATATATGTGTCTTGATTCCTTTACGGGGTCATGTTTATATCAGTTGTCATGTTATTTTTCACGAGAAACGATTTCCCTATCGTATTCTTCTCTCTACCAAGTCGACTTTACCATTTCCCCTCATCTTACTTATATATGAGTTGGTCTCCTACAGTGATCCCGTCAAGTTCAGAGTTATCCCCAGGTGTCGTTGTTCATGCAGCATTTACGTCGGTCTCTGTTGTGGCTCCACTACCGGTACCACCCTTCTCGCCGTCTCCAATCAGCTCGTTGGTAGTTTCATCTTTAGCACCGACAACGAATGTTGTGGCTTATCATGCTGCTGTTGAGATCAGTCCTCCATCCATCTCTCTAGTGTCTTCTTTGCCAGAACATCTATCCCTGAGTTTAGTGTGTGTCTTCTCCACCTGCCACCTCTCCCGAGTCAATTCCTAGTCCCGTGTTGTTTGTTTCTCTTCGTTCATCTTCTTGTCTCCTTTACCACCTGTTCCAAATGCTCATCCTATGATTACTCATCTTAAAGATTGTATATCCAAGCCTCGTTGCCTATTGGATTTAAAAACAAATGTCATAGAATTAGAACACTCAAATTTTAAACAGACATCTAAAGATCCTCGCAGGCATCAAGCTATGCTTGATAAGTATACGACTTTAATTCAAAAGATACTTAGGAATTGGTACCTCGCGACTAAAATCATCATGTACTTGGTTGTAAATGGGCATATAAAATTAAATGCAATTCTGATGGATCTGTGGTGAGGTTCAAGGCCGTACTTGTTTTTGCAATCACCAACAGGTAGATATTGATTATTTTGAAACTTTCAGTATAGTTATGAAACCTAATATTGTGTGTTTAGTTCTTATTATTGTTGTCTCTCTTAATTGGACTGTTCTTCAATTAGATGTTAAATATGCCTTGTTGCATGGTTTTTTTGAATGAGGAGGTTTACATTCGCCAACTTGAGGGTTTTGCGCATCCCTCAAAACCAAATTATATCTGTCATTTATGTAAGTCCATATATGGGTTGAAACAAGCTCCGCGAGCTTGGTTTACTTGGTTCAACAATTTTTTTATTATCCATTGGTTTTTAATGCAACACTTGTGACGCCTCTATATTTATTTTAAATACCAGGGTCATATGCTTATTTACTTCTTTATGTGGATGATATCGCTCTCGCAGGTAGTTATTCTGATCTAGTTCATAAACTCATTTCTATTCTCTCGTCTCAATTTGATATGAAGGATTTGGGGAATCTCAGTTATTTTCTTGGTATTCAGGTGTCGCATAATCCTTTTGGCCTATTTTTGTCCCAACAAAAATATATTTCTAATTTATTAAAGAAATTTCATCTGCATACTATTATATATGTACACACGCCATGTGTTTCTAGAGTTACAGTGTTCTCTGTTGATGGAGACCTTCTTGTTGATCCCGCATATTATCGTAGTATGGTTGGTAGGGCCGGTCCAGTGTATTTTAAGGCCACGTGCGAGAAAAAAAATGGGCCCTTTTATAAATAAATAATAATAAATTAAAATAAATATTTATTGGGGATTGGAACCTAACCAAGTGTAATGCTAGGAGGCCGACCCCACGCCTAATTTTTTTATTAAAATATTAAAAATGATACAAAATAGGGGGAACATAAACCAATACAACATAGGACTGCCGTAGGAGAAGTTTAAAAAATAAATGGAATTATTGATTTTAAAAGGTAAAAATAAGTGATTAATAAAGGTTAGGGCTTCTTTTAAAAAGTAAGGAAATGAATGGAAATATTTTATGGTGAAATATTGTCCACATGTTGATTAAAAATAGCCCAAAGAAAAGGCCCAAAAGGGTAACATTTTTCTGATTTTTTAAAAGAAAATATGATTGAATATAATGTTAAAATATTAAAATAGCCCACAATGGATTAAAATAGGCCCAACACACTTTTTTGGGCTCTTTAACTTATTTATGCATTTAAAAGAACCAAAAAAATTGGAAAAAACCCTAATACATAATAAGCAAATATAATATTTTTGGACCCATTCAAATATTGGGCCCGGTGCGGGCGCACGACCCGCACCCCTCTTGGGGCTGGCGCTGATGGTTGGTGCTTTGCAATATTTGACTATGACTCGTCTAGATATTGCTTATGTTGTTAATATGGTTTCTCAGTTCATGAATGCTCCTCGTACAACTCACCTTCATGTTGTGAAGAGAATTATCAGGTATTTGCAAGGTACCATGGAGTTTGGTCTTTTTCTCCACTCGGCGAGCTCTCATGCGTTAGTGGTAGCTTATTCTTATGTCTATTGGGGTGGTTGTACTAATAGTCGTCGTTCTACCACTGGCTATGCCATTTTTCTCGGAAAGAATTTTATTTCCTGGCACTCTAAGAAGCAACTTACTATGTCAAAATCCTTAACTGAAGCTGAATATATGGTTGTTGCTTGCACTGCAGCTGAAACGATTTGGCTTTGTTAGCTTCTTGCTGATTCGGGGTATTTTCTTCGTGATCCTATTACTCTCTATTATGATAATGTTTCTACAACGGATCTTGCTTCCAGTCCAAGTCATCATGATCGTAGTAAGAATTTTAATGTCGACTACCACTTTGTTCGTGAAATGGTTGCACATGGAGGTCTTCGGGTTAGACATATTCCTACGCAGTTACATGTTGATGGTAATTTACTAAAGGTTTTTCTAGTTAGCTAAACAACGTTCCAATCTATTCGTTATTGCACCTCGTAAAGATTGAGGGGGTGTATTAGGGTATAAGGCTAGAATAGACTTTTCCACGTAAATAGTATTCATATATAAAGAGTCGCGGGGCTACCAATTGGGCAGGCCACCTCATTATTCTATACTAGAAGATCTTGCAAAACTATCAAAATATGTAGACGCGTGGAATACAACTCTCTCCACTTGTTCTTGCAACTGGTCCTAGTGTTCAGAATTAGTTATTTTAAGATTTATTTTGTCTTAAGACTGTGTCATATGTTATTATTAATTTTTGTAATATGACTTTTGAAAATATTTGTATTGGATGAAAAAAAAATTGCGTACAAGTTCATCCCTTACAAAATTTTAGTTTGATTCCGCCACTAATCATGAATATCAATTTTGAAAACTTTACAACAGTAAAGGCAGAAAGCGGTGGTCTTGGACTAGACTTTCGATATCCCAAAATGGACCAAGATATTAGAAACGCACAAACAAGTCATAGCTTCCAAGTTCAAATAAAAGTATGGCTTGAACACGAGTGCACCCTGACGTGGTTTGATTGTTGGATTCATTTAAGCGGGAGATTGTCCATGATGCCGTGTATATGTGTGTCTTTTCTTTAGTGGATTGCTATATCACGCCCTGTATTTTACTATCCACGCCCTGTATTTATACTATGTATATACAATATATATTTAAATATATATTGTATTTGAAAAAAGTTAAATGGGAAATCCTGAGGGGCGCTGCCTAGCGCCGCCGCCGCCGAGCGCTGCCGAAGGCTGTCCGGTTTGCCAAGGCCTGGCCGCGACCGGGCGCCAGTTCGCTCGCCACGGACCGGGCGCGAGCCGGAGCGGCCTCCGCTCGCCACGGCCTGGGCGCGAGCCGAAGCGGCCTCCGCTCGCCACTGCCTGGGCACGAGCCGGAGCGGCCTCCGCTCGCCACGGCCTGGGCGCGAGCCGGAGCGGCCTCCGCTCGCCACGGCCTGCGCGCGAGCCGGAGCGGCCTCCGCTCGCCACGGCCTCCGCTCGCCACGGCCTCCGCTCGCGAGCCGGAGCGGCCTCCGCTCGCTACGGCCTGGGCGCGAGCCGGAGCGGCCTCCGCTCGCCACGGCCTGGGCGCGAGCCGGAGCGGCCGCCGCTCGCCACGGCCTGGGCGCGAGCCGGATGGCCTCCGATCGCCACGGCCTGGGCGCGAGCCGGATGGCCTCCGATCGCCACGGCCTGGGCGCGAGCCGGAGCGGCCTCCGCTCGCCATGGCCTGGGCGCGAGCCGGGCGGGCTTCCTCTCCCCAACTACCCACATTTAATGTCATTTACTATCACACACCCGAAAAAGTTGAATTTTCTGCTATAAAATTGTTTGTAAAAATCTGTGGAACTCCAAATTTTTACTCTCCAAATCTTTACTCTCCAAATTTGTACTCTAAACAAGGGTGTTAGAAATTCCATGTCTTCGGAGGTAATTTTACTAATTAGTTTTCTGTCCATAAGTAATAGTTAAATTTATTAATTTTTGCAGTAGAAATTTATGCTCATCTTTGTGTTTTAATTTATTAATTGTTACGTAAAAATTATTGCACCTTTATCTACTCTGAATTTACATTTTTTTAGAGTTAAATTTCGCCCGGTTGCATTTTTAATTCCAAAAGTTCATTATTGAACATTCATTTCGTTACGTTAATTTTAAACCTTCATGTAAAATGTGAGAATGTAATATTAACTGTGGCCGTAATTTTATTTCATCCAGTAGCACAATTGTTTTTTCAATTACATGTGTGTTTTAGCTGTTAATATGAAATGGAGCAGTGCACCATTAAGTCCGTAAGTAGGGCAATTTGAAATGGATGAATGTAATTTCAGTTTAGAGAGTTAATTCATGTACGGGAATTTTATAATTGTAATGTTATTTCTTCTAATTTAATTTTATCTTTATGTTTTCATATTTAAATATATGTTTTAACGATTTAACTGTAATTTTATCTTTATTTGTTCATATTTCAATATATGTTTCTAACGATAATTAAAAATCAAGCAATGCACTTCTTGGTTTGTAAAAGTTATTTATGTAACGTTGTAATTGTGAGCTTAAATTTATTTCCTACAATATAATTTTTACTTTATTGTATGTTTTTTTAAAACAATTAATTTATTTAAACGTTAATTGACGACATCATTGTTGTTGGTATAGCAGTTGAGTGTAACTAATTACTTGATGTTTATTGCTGTTTAAGGATGACAATCAGTCATGTGAAGCTGCTGCAGGGCGGGATGGACACTCTCCATTTGCCACCTCAAATGTGTTTCCAAGTCACGCCGAGGCTTATTCCTACCTGTAACGGATTGCTCTGCAAGTGGGATTTGAACTTGTCACGGGGTCCTACAAAAAGAATAGGAATGGTCCCCTGAGGTTATATTGCATTTGCAATCGGGGTCGAAAAGATAAGGTTATCGATACGAGCGATCCTGATGTAGTCCGACGGAGTAACAGTTCGACTAGAAGTTGTGACTGCCCATTCACGATTGTCTTGAAAGAGAGTAGCACGGGGGATGGTTGGAATGTAGTGCCGTGCAAGGATCCTAGACGAGGGATGCACAACCACCCTTTCTCAGTGTACGCTGAGGGTCATAGACAGAGATGCAAGCTCCATGCGGACGCAAAACAAATGATTAGAGATTTGACAGATTCAGAAACAGCCCCCATGCATATCAATGCCAGCCTCAGTTAAACGTTTCCAGACCTGCATCAGACCATTAGGCAGGTGTACAATGAGAGATCGGCATATGTAACAGAAAGGCGAGGCGGGCGCAACACAGCGGAGAATTGTTTGCATCTTGCCACCTCGAAAGGGTATGTCACTAGTCACCGCTCGGCACTTGATGGTACTTTGACTCATTTATTCATGGCTCATCCCGATGCTGTTGTGGCATTTCACACATTTCCGTGGGTTGTGGCCATCGATTCAACGTACAAGACTAATCGCTACGGCATGCCATTCATTGAGATGGTTGGGATGTCTCCTTGCAACACAAATTTCCTGATTGCCTACGCAATTGTCGTTGAAGAAACGGCAGATACCATGAGTGGGTTCTTAACGCACTCAAGAACTTGCTTGTCGATGGACCGTTCCCTGAGGTTGTGGTCACCGATCGAGAGATGGGACTGATTAGGCCACTTCGGACTGTGTTTCCAGAATCGAATCATTTGCTCTGCACCTGGCATATTAACAAGGATGTGGAGGCATATGTTACTGTGCTGACAGGGAATAAGAGGAACGGGGCAGCCTTCAAGAATGGTGCATGGTTCCGGGTTTGCAATGCGTCCACCGTTTCAGCGTACGAAGCCGCCTTGGTAGATATGAGGGTTGGATGGTCTTGGAAAGAAGCTATTATTAGTTACGCTGAGACTACGTGGCTCAACCCCCATAAGGAGAAATTTGTGAGGGCATGGACGAACAGATTTCTGCATTTTGGGAACACAACTACATGCAGGGTCGAAAGTGCACACTCGTCATTGAAAGGGTGGTTACAAACGTCAACTGGTTCACTCGATACGATATGGAGGTGTGTCGACCTGCAGATAGCCGCGCAAATTACTATGATCAAGGCCAACCTGGAGAAATCAAGAACGTGCACTGGTAGATTGCACCGTAGGGCCCTTTTCAACAACTTGATCAACAATGTGTCCAAATATTGTCTGGATAAATTGACAGTCGAGTACGGGAGGATTGATGCACTCAGAGCACAGGTATATGCATACTGTGGTTGTGTACTGCGCTCGACACACAGAATACCGTGTGCATGCGTCATGTCGGGGGCAGTTGCACAAGGAATCCCCTTGTACTTGGACGACATTCATCCACTGTTTAAGAGCCTGGCATTAGGTGATCACGTACGGAGCATGGAAAACATTTCGAGGGCTGAACAGGATCAGTCACGGTTCAGCCTTCAGTTGGAGGAGCTGGCACGCAGCGACCCTTCGGTCCGCCGACGAGTTTCAAGCTACATAGATGAGCAGTTGCGTCCGGAGCACAGTGGCATTGGCGAGCCGGACAATTGTACTAGTGCACGTGGGAGACCAAGCGAGCAGGTCCCCCGATCAAGATCAACCCGACTTTCACCGAGCTACCACGAGCACGTGAACAGGCGATATAGGCATAGTTCAAGGTCCCCGAGGCGTAGTTCAGGGGGCGGTAGCCGGCACGGTAAGTACAAACACCATTTTTCCTAATGAACGCCGCCTGACAAAGAAATTAATCTTAATGTTTTCTCCTCCAGCGACATTCCCGTTCCTCGAAAGTGTCCCCCACATTGTCCGGCATTACATCGAAGGCTGGAACGATGTCGTGAGTGATGGAAACTGTGGCTTCAGATGCGTTGCTGATGCGTTCCATGTAGACGGTGAAGGTGAATGGTCTGGAGCGCGTCGGGCAGTATTTAACGAGATATCAACTCATTGGCCTGACTATGTTCCCATATACGGTTCGAAAGACAACGTTGAATTAGCTAGAGCCCGTATACACCACACCAAAGGTCCGTGTGGTTCAGAGCATTGGTTTACGGTAATTGCAGACATGTTTCCTGCCGCCACCTACTACAACACGGTTGTAGTTTTATATTACATTTTAGAGAATGGGTCGGCAGACTATTGCTGTACAGTCCTTCCATTGAGGGCAGGTGGGGGCGAGGATGGAACAAGGAGGGAGCTACACATTGTATACGTACGCAGTGCAAGCCATTTCGTCCGGATACACGTGAAGGAAAACTGTCCCATGCCCCCCGTGGTTAATCTGTGGACCACATTGAGGAAGTCTGATGTCGTAGGTTGGGAGTTACCCTTTCGTTGGAGGATAAGGGCTTGGACCAAAGCATACAATGAGAGTAATTAACTGTTGCACCCAG
The DNA here is from genome assembly GCA_037428765.1 of Rubia yunnanensis. Classification (NCBI taxonomy): domain Eukaryota; kingdom Viridiplantae; phylum Streptophyta; class Magnoliopsida; order Gentianales; family Rubiaceae; genus Rubia; species Rubia yunnanensis. Next base: position 82,806,933 of record CM075063.1, read on the forward strand.
TGAAACATTTCGGCATGAACGCAACCGTTACAATTATTCTGAAAGCGTTACCGTTGCAAAAAGCGAGGACTCTTAAATTTGACATGCACAAACAATTGCGATTACATAAATGAGCAAACTGTGGGCAAACAGTGGGTTCATACATAAGCAAACAGTCGCCTAGGGAATGGGTTCATAACCGAGCCTGCGATACTCATCGCGACGACTGATCCAAGTAGTCAACAACTCCTTCATGCACGGGTCGCCGAGTCCATCAACGGTTGTCGAGTCAAACGGATCCAAGTCGCTCATCATGTCACTCAGCATCTGATGCATAGGAAACACATTTTTCAATAACGGAACAATCAAATGTAATACAATTACTCAAAGCAAACAGTTGGAGAAAACTTACCGATAACTGATGATGTGTCCTATCCCGTCTACTCGTGGCAGCATGTTCAGGATTCGCGATCAATGGGTGTGAATGAGTTGCGTACCACTCCTCATAATCCAAGGTACACTCTGATGGACTTGTGGCAATTGGGAACTCAGCAAGCTGACCGTCGTGCCAAGCGTGTGCCATATGCCATAGGGTCAACTGCAGCATCCCTGGGCAGGTCACCGAATAGCTGGCTGGATCAGCGGGCCGGGAACAAAGCTCTGGCACAATCATAAGACTCTGCGGTATACCCTGTACGAGACCGAACTGGCGCACAACGCGATCTGGCATGTACGCCTCCATTGCTTCGAGGTATCGAATCACGCCGCGGTAGTGAGTCCTCCCCCTAGCAGCCCTAACCACGTCCAGTCCATATGGCAACCAATCCACCTGCGCGTGTTTCACAGAAATGTAACGTTCCTATGGAATCCGATCTACCTACTACTATTAGAATAAGAGTAAAAGCATGGAATTCATACCTGGTCGGGCTGTAAGGCATCCAACTGACGCCTGATGGTAGCCAGCCTCCCAGTATCCCTCCCCATTTTATCCCCTGTGTGCCACCGGTTGGTGCGTCCCGGAAGAGCTGGCAGTGTACTCAGTCTCGGCCGAAACATTGGAAAGTACTCGTATATCCATGCTTGCAGCAGCGTGCAACAGCCGCATAGGCCGTGCGCCTTGGACCGGGACGCAATTCCTAACTGTAGATACAAACTGGCCAATGTCGCCGAGCCCCAGGACAACTGCGAATCAAGTAGAGGTAGAAGGTTGGCTCTAACCTTATTCCCAGTTTTATCCACAAAAAGCGTTGATGAAAACAGGGTCAGCATGTAGCACATAAATTGGAAGTTATCGCTCTGACCCACCGCTACACACCTCGCCATCAATGATTGGCCATCTATGTTACCCCCGTTCCAGTCTTCCGCGGAGAAGGACTCCACGTCTTTCCCAAATAGTTCAGCGCATGCTTCCTGAATACTCTCCACCGAAATGGTACTCGCAACAGCGCCACCCACGATAGGAATGCCAAGAATCATCTCTACATCGTGCATCAGGATGGTCATCTCCCCGAAAGGCATGTGAAATGTGTTCGTGTCCGGCTGCCACCTCTCGACAAAAGCGGATATCAATGCCATGTCAAGGAACTGGAACATAATCGCAGGAAGGTGTGCCAACCCGGTCGCACATATCCGGGCCTGTACAACATCGCTCAGGTCAGGGAGCGTAGTGACTAGCTGCTTGCATAGCGGCGACCGAGCATGGCATCTCAGCACACCTTGCTCTATACCATTCCAAACGTCGACAGCGACGTGTCCTCCGAAGCTTGGTATCACGAGGTCATCTTGTGGGCCACCAGCCATCGGTCCCCGCACTAGCCACGTCTAATCGGCGTGTCGCTTCCTCCTGTTCCTCGGTGCCCTTCCGATGCCAGTCTCACCGGCATTGCACGATCCACCAGAAGATTGCGCGAATCGACCAGCTCTATTCCTAACGGTGTGCCTGGCTCCTCCACCAGCATACCGTTCGATTCCAGCATCCAATGGCACACTCGTCCCAGGTTGGCCAGACGGGGGGACATTGCATGTGTTCAGTCCTTGCCTACCTTCGGCATCGAGTGGGCTGCTTTCTGCCGACAAGTCATACATCGACTGCCAATCACTATCATCACGGATTTCACCGGACGCGAGAATGTTAAGCTCTGGACCGTCCCATGTTGGCATGGGATCGAATGCATGATCGCGCCGTGGAGAAGGCCGCTCAGCTCCTACATCACACTCCTGCGGCGGAGGCGACTGTTCATCCTCGACCACGCGGCCTCTCGCCTTTCTCGCCGAGGCACTAACACCTCTTCGTCGTATAGAACGACCATGACCGTCAGGTTGACCAGCAGTGCTCATCTACAACACAAGATATGTAATTAGTATAACAACAATTGATTTAAACAGATATGATAAAATAAATTAACATACATTTCGACAACGTGTACACTAATATTTTTAAACAGTGCATAATTTCAATTTACTACCGGAAACTACATATTTTATAATGCATAGAAAAAAGTGAATATAACATAAAAAAACAAACCCCACTCCAAACAGCAAATTTAATTCTCATACAATCCCATACAACGAACTACACATTTTTTTAATTGCAAATTGGAAATCACATTACTAAATAATCTGAATTTTTTAGCACATCACACTAGTATTAACATTCAAAGAAACAATTGTTAAAACATATCATAATCATTTACTACACAATTGTTTTCATCGGATTAATAAACTAGATTTTCATAAAGTTAATTTAAATAAGACTATATTCTATTATGGTACATATACTTTCCAAATTACGAAAATAGTTATCATTTCCAAATTTAAACTAAACAATTTCTAAAAATAACAATTTCTTCATTTTAATTCCAAAATCGATTAAATTCCTAATATCAGATTTTTCCAAATTATTCTACTTTTTAATTTCCTATTATCTTATGAAAGAAATTAATTTAAGATTAAAGCCTCCTATTTTCTTATATTTACAACCAAACCCCTCATCTTCCTCCTCCCTCCACCCTCCGCCGCCGGCCGCCTCCACCACCGCCGGCCTCCTCCTCCGGCGCCGGCCTACTCCGGCACCGGCCTCCTCCGCCACCGGACGACCGCCACCACCTCCGCCCGCCAGCTGCTCCCCTTCTCCTTCTCCTCCTCCTTCCCCTTCTCCTTCTCCTTCTCCTTCTCCTTCCCCTTCTCCTTCCCCTACCCCTTCTCCTTCCGCCGGCCAAGGCCACCTCCGGCCAATACTCACCACCAACCCAACATCCATTCCACATTTACCAAAATTCTAACAAACCCCAATTCTAACAATTCCAACAAATTCAACAAAATTCGAATAGATTGGCAACATTCAGGCAACATCCATACAATTCGCACGAAAATTAAAAATTTTCCCTCCAAAACTTACGTTTTGCGGCGGTCGGCGGCGGTCGGCGGAGGCGGCTTGGCGGAAGAAATGGAGAGAATGGAGAATGGGAGCAGAATGAATAATGGAAGAAATGGAGAATGGGAAGAATGGAGAATAGGACCAATTATATACTTTCTCCTAATTTGTTTTTTAGTTTTTAAAAATAAATACATATATCTATACGTATTAGGGCGTGGATAGTAAAATACAGGGCGTGATATAGCAATGCCCTTTCTTTATACGTACTACTCTAGTTTGACTTTGAACATTTTACCCACAGTAGTTGATCTAAAATAATAATTGAGTGAGGCGCTTTGTTAATAGATAGGGGTACGTATAAGATACATTCAATTTAGATTTACGGTTTATCCAAAAAAAAAGGTACCAATAATTTTTTAGAAATTATACTTTGTAGAATATGAAAAAATATTGGGGGTGTGAATAAGGAAACTCTCACTGAGGAGAGGTTTATATTAGGTAGGATATATAGAAGAGTACAAGCCCTAGGCATACATTGTATCTAGATAAACCTTAATAAACTCCTAATCATATCACAACCATATCCAATCATATCTAATCATCTATCCTAACACCCCCCTCAAGCGAAGCGCTGGGTGAGCTGAGATGCAAAGCTTGGACCTGAAACACTCAAATAGAGGGAGAGAGAGACCCTTGGTGAAGATATTTACAACCTGGAGGGATGTAGGCACATGATGGACACGGAGCTTCCCAGAAGTAACCAACTCACAAACAAAATAGTAGTCGATATAATATGCTTCACGCGTTTGTGAGCCACCGGATTCTGAGCAAGAAAAATGGCATTGTTGTTAACACACAACAAAATAGGCGACTTGGAAAGCAAAATATGGAGATCCCAAAGCAAATGAGAAAGCCAAACAATTTCCGCCGCAGTGTTAGCCAAAGCACAATACTCAAACCCCGAGGTGGAGCGGGAGACAGTAGGCTGCTTCTTGGCACTCCAAGAAATGAGATGCCCTCCAAGAAAAACTGCATAACCATAAGCGCCGAGTCTCCAGACAACATGTCCAATCAGTGTCAGAGTATCCAAGAACATCTGTGGAGGCAGAAGAATGAAAGGACAATCCAAAATTAAGAGTACCACTGACATAACGAAGAATCCTAGTAACAGCTGTGAAATGATCATCACGGGAATCCTAAAGAAACTGGCTAACCGAGTTCACAACAAAAGCCAAATCGGGTCTAGTAATGGTAAGATACTGGAGAGCTCCAACCAATTACCTGTATAAAGTAGGATTGCTGAAAGGCTCACTCGAGGTACTGTGGAGCTGGGAAGCAAGTACAAAAGGAGTAGAGATAGGCACAACATTAGACATCCCAGCTCGGTGATGAATATCCCAAGCATACTTTGCTTAGCCCAAAAAGATACCGGAGGTAGTGGATGAAACTTCGAGGCCAAGGAAGTAGCTAAGGGAACTAATATCCTTTATGGAACACTCCCGATGAGTGCGAGAGATGAACTGGCAGATGGCGGTGGAATCATTGCTAGTAAGGATGATATCATCAACGTACACCTGCAAGTAGAGAAGAATAGTACCTCAAGAAAACACAAACATAGAAGTGTCAGAGGAGCTGCAGACGAAACCAAGGTGACAAAGAAATGAGCTAAAATGCTCCAACCAAGCCCTCGGCGCTTGCTTAAGCCCATAAATGGCTTTCCGCAAGCAGCATAGTCAGGCCTAGTGGGATCCTTGTAGCCAACAAGTTGCGCCATATAAATTGGAGCATCAAGAATACCATTAAGGAAATCATTCTTGACGTCTAACTGATGCAGTGACCATTTCAACATTGTGGCGATGGTAAGAACCGTACGAACAATGGAATCTTTGACCACAAGGCTGAATGTGTGGTCAAAGTCAAAACTTGGTAGCTGCGAGAATCCCTAAGCAATAAGTCGAGCATTGTGTCGCTCAACAGTATCATGAGGATGATATTTAAGCCGAAAGACCCACTCTGAGCAGACAACATTAACATCAGATGGCCAAGGAACCAAATCCCAAGTATGCTGGTGCTAAAGAGCAGATAATCGTCGTCCATGGCAGCGACCCACTGAGGATCACAGAGAGCAGCTCAATAATCCTGAGGCTCAGAGTCGTCTAGGACTGAAGCAGTGAGACCAGTAACAATATAATCATCAAGACAAAGAGGGCGGCACAGACTAGTACGAGGCCGAGTGGTCATGGGATGAGTCTGAGAAGGTGGAAGATGGGAAGAATCATCAGAAGAGGCATCAGAAGAAAACCTCGAGGGTGCCAAAGGCGAAGCAGGATGCAAGTTAGGGGCAGCAAGAGTAGGGTCCAGCATAGCAGGCGAGTTGTCCGAGCATAGAGAACTTGCTGCCAGAGATCAATAAATGAAGAAACATCCAGGGAAGAAAATGCTGCAAGGCTGGAAGTCGTAGTGGCAAATGGATAACATGTTTCATCAAATTGTGTATGCCGAGTAATTTAAATCCAACCAGAAGTAGAGTCAAGACAGCGAAACCCCTTGTATTGTGAACTATAACCAACAAAAACACATGGAAGGCTTCGAGGCGATAGTTTGTGCTCATCATAAGGATGAACAAAGGGATATACTCTACAACCAAAAGCATGGAAGTAGAGTATATTTGTGCCCGATCGAACAAAATATTGTAGGGAGAAGCTCCATCAAGGACCGAAGTGGGAAGACGATTCATAACATAGACAGCTATCGCAAAAGCATCATTCTAGAAAGAGAAAGGCATATGTGAATGGAAAAGCATAGTAAGCCTCATTTCAGCCTCATGATGGTGTTTGCACTCAGCACGCCCGTTCTGCTCAGGTGTGTAAGGACAAGAGACTTGATGATGTATCCCTTTAGTGTCAAAATGCATCCGAAGACGAGTGTTTAGAAATTCAGTGCTGCCATCACTCTTAAACACTTTAATCCGATAAGAAAACTGATTTTCCATAAATGCCTCAAATTTCATATAAACATCAACAAATTCAGATTTACGTCGATGTGATTAAAGCCAAGTAAATCTTGAAAAGTCATCCACAAAAAGAGCATAGTAAGCAAAACCATGACCAAATAAAACAGGAGATGGATCCCACAAATCACAGTGAATCAAATCCAAAACATGGTTAGCTTTTTTAGAGTTCTTAACTAAAGGCAGTTTATGACCTTTCGCCATAATACATGTAGCGCAGGTATTAGGTTTAGGCAACAAAGAAGGAACATAAAGTTCACCATGTTTAACTAACAAGGAAATAATGCTAGGGGACACATGTCCCAAACGGGCATGCCACAACTCAAAAGAAGCCCGAGTTATATTTTTTTTAATAAAAGAAAGTAACACATCTTCACCACGATCGAGCACATACAAACCATCCTCACTGTGGCCTCTGCCTATGGCTGCCCTTGTGACTTTGTGCTGAATCACAAAAGAATGGTCATCAAGGGTAATCAGCACACCAAGATCCCTAGTAAGTTTACTGATGGATAATAAGTTTTTGGTTATATCAGGAACAACCAAAACACTAGAGAGACATAATAAAGACGTAAGTCGAGCATCACCAATAGTAGAAATAGATATAGTATTGCCATTTCCAATAGAAACATAGGAATTACCATTGTAGGGGGTGACACTTTCAAGATTTGAAGCACTCGAGCTCATGTGGTTTGATGCCCCGGAGTCAAGGTACTAGTCTAAAGTGACACCCACCGGCTCAAGTTAAAGAGAGGACTAGAACTGCTGAGCAAGATGAGAAAACTTGGAAGGATGCGGAATCGACGATAACAGTGTGCGGGATCATGACCAAGTTTACGACACCATTAACATTGGAGTCCATGACCACAGACACCTGAAGAGCCCAGAAAATCTGGTACGACCATGACCTGGAAACCGGCCAGAAAGCCCGACACGTGTGCCAGATGTGTTGCCTTTACGCTTTGCACCCGCCGGAGCATTGGGCAACGTGCGGCTGCCATGGGTATTTTCAGATGCCAAAAATGCAACATGTCTACCGGTAGACCCCCCAGAAACCGAATGTCCCTGCAAATTGTTCAAAAAGTCCTCGAGGTCCTCGGCACGAGTAACAATTTCGGAGTACAATGGAGTAGGTGAAACAGTGATTCAAGGAGAAGAAAATTCCTTTTAATCAGATCAAGGGCAGTAAGAAACCACAACAGTTGGTCATCATTTGAAGTAGGGGCACCTAAACCAGGCAGTTGATAAAAAATACTCTTAAAGTGGAGATGCAATACATGAACAAAACCAGTCTTTCGGACAGAAAAAGCACTGGAACGAAGGCGCAAAATGGTGGACTTACTTTGATTCTGGTATACTTTTGAGATATTGTCCCACATTTTTTAGAGGTCGCACAATCATCAAGCTCGACCAGCGCTTCTTGCGTCAATGAAGAGAACAACAGGCTGCAAACGTGCTGGTCCTCATCCAACCAAGCAGGCCTGTTCGCTAAAGCCTTCTCATATGCAACCGCTGGATCATTCTTCATGCCTCCAGGAGAAGTAATGGAAGCATAATATGTCGTCGATTCCGGCGGTGGACTGGGAAGGACCGAACATGGATTTGTGCCATCAAGAAACCCGTACAGACCTTGTGGCTTCAGAATGTGCGCAACCTGTCGTTTCCAGATGATGTAATTTGTTGGAGTCAGTTTAATGGTGAACATGTGGAGGAGAGTATTGCATGAAAGTTTTGTTGATTCTGCCATGGTGAGAAGCAGAAGAACTTGTGTGAGAAGCAAGGAAAGAAGGAGAAACAACAGTTTTGATCGATGAAGGAGAAGAACGCAGATTAATGGTAAACGCAGCTATGGGAAAGAAATAATCGAAAACCTTATGTCGATACCATTTCTAGCGGTTGAAAACCAATTCCAAAACCATGTAACAAAATTAATCTGTGATCCCACTAACAAAGCCATGGGGAAAAATCATTACCTGTTCGAGATGTTGTTGGTAACGCACTAGTAATACCCTCCAGGCATACATTCTCTAATTCAAAATGTTAAATTCCATAATTTACTTCAATGAATTCTAGGATAGTCATTTCCTCCAGATTGCGCACTTTCTTGTTGGATTTAATATCTACTTTTAATCTTGAACTTCTTGTCCTTGATCTCTCCAAAAAATATTATGTCTTGTAAATGCTCATATTTTAGCATACGTGTTTGATGATGACAGAATGAGCCACGAACATACCGCAAAATTTGAGTCACAGCAGCAAAATGGTCATCTATGGGATCCTGAAGATACTGACTCACCATGTTGACCGAGAATGCCAAATCCGGGCGAGAGATGGTGAGATACTGGAGGGCACCAACAAGAGAACGATAAAGTGTAGGATCCTGAAATGGAGGACTGGTAGAGCTATGAAGCTGAGAACCAGCAACAAATGGAGTAGAAACAGGTGCCGCGTCAGACATACCGGCCCGATTCAAAAAATCCCGAGCATACTTTGCTTGGCCAAGCAGTATCCCTGAGGAGGTAGGCAAAACTTCAAGACCAAGAAAGTAATGAAGAGCACCAAATCCTTGATCGCAAACTCTCTGTGTATCCGATCAATGAACTAGCGAAGAAGAGTCGAGTCATTGCCTGTGAGAATGATATCGTCCACATACACAAGTAGGTACAGTAACGACGACCCTCTCAAAAGGACAAACAAAGAAGTATCAGCTGAGCTGCACCGAAAACCAAGCCGTGTCAGATAACTGCTGAAACGCTGGAACCAAGCCCGGGGAGCCTGCTTAAGACCATAAATGACCTTTTGCAAACGACAAACATAGTCTGGATGGACAGAATCCTAATAACCAACGGGCTGTTTCATGTAGACTGGAACATCAAGAACACCATCAAGGAAAGCGTTCTTGACATCTAACTGATGAAGTGGCCAGGAACACATAGTGGCTATGGCGAGAACCGTCCTAACAGTGGAGACTTTGACCACAGGACTGAAAGTGTGGTCAAAATCAAAACCTGGAATCTGCGAGAAACTCTGCGCCACAAGTCTAGCTTTGTGATGCTCAATAGTGCCATATGATCGATACTTGAGCCTATAGACCCATTTTGAGCCAACAATGTTGACATTCGAAGGTCGAGGCACCAAATCCCAAGTGTGCTGACCACAAAGAGTGGCCATCTCATCATCCATGGATGAAACCCAGGCTGGATCCTGAAGGGCAGAGCGATAATCAGTGGGCTCTGTCTGAGAGAGGAGTGAGGCAGTGAGACTATGAGCAATAATATCTGAATAATCCCGGCGCTGAATGGCACCAGTAGAAGACCGAGTGGTCATCCGATAAGTACGAAGCTGGGGCAGCGAAGCTGGAGGAGTTGAACCAGCTGATAACACTGAGGAAGATCGAGCTGTGCTGACCGGAGAGTGGCCGTCGGAAGTCACCGGAGAAATGATAGTCGATAAAGGCTGAGACATGGTGGTCGGTGGTTGAGGTATGGTGGGCGTTAGCCGAGGAGCCGGGTCCAGGTCGGCCGTCCAGATGGAAAATGGTGGTGAAAGAGGGGCAGCTGGAATAGGCACAGACACAGGCGTGGTGGCCCCAATCGATGAAGTAACAATTCCATAAAAAAATGATGAAATCTCCAGATCTGAAATCGAACGACTATTCGTGGAAGATGAGACATAAGGGAAGAAAGTTTCATCAAAACGAACATGGCGAGAGATATAGATGCGCCCAGAAGTCTGGTCGAGACACTAGAAGCCCTTGTGACGAGGGCTATTGCCAATAAAAACACAGGGAATGGATCAGGGTGCAAACTTATCAGTAGCAGTGACACGCAGACATGGAAATGCACGGCAACCAAACGGGCGAAAGAGGGTATAGTCAGGCACATGACCAAAAATAACCTCAAAAGGTGATTTGCCACTCAGAACTGAACTAGGCATATGGTTAATAATGTAAACCGCGGAGGAGAAATCTTCCACCCAATAACAGTGCGGCACAGAAGAGTGAAAAAGCATGGCAAAACCAGTCTCTGTGATGTGACGATGCTTCCGCTCGGCCCGGCCATTCTGAGCAGGTGTATAGGGCGAGGACATCTGATGATGAATGACACATGATATAAGATGAGCCTGAAGTCGGTGATTAGTAAACTCGGTGCCACTATCGGTCTGAAAAATTTTAACCCTAGCAGAAAACTGATTCTCAACGAATTTCTGAAACTGGATAAAAGTGTCATAGAAATCCGACTTATGCCACATTGGAAGAAACCATGTGAATCGCGAGAAATCATCAATGAAAACGGCATAGTAAGAGAAACCACCGACAGATAAAACAGGAGCTGGTTCTCCCACAAATCACAATATTCTTTATCCAATAAACCAATAGCGCGCTTGTCACTAGTGGAAAAGGGCAAACTACTACTCTTGGCCATGTGACAAGGAGAGCAACTGACAGATGCAGGCATAGCAGAAGTGACAAAAATAAGGCCCCGTCGATTCAATAACTGAACAGTATCATGAGACACATGACTGAGGCGAGAGTGCCACTGCTCAAAAGAAGCATGAAGCTTTGTAGAGCGTAGTTCGCCTAAAAAACTGGAATCACCAGTCTCAAGAAAATAAAGACCAGACCTATGATGGCCTTTACCAATTATCGTTCCTGTAATCTTATGCTCAATGGAAAATGCATCGGCATCAAATATAACACGAATAGGTAGATCACGAGTAAGCTTACTAATGGACAATAAACTTCTAGTAATCTTAGGGACCACAAGGACATCATTAACAGAGAAACCAGATAAATGACATTGGCCGATGTGAGAAATAGATAATGATTTACCATTTTCAACAAGAATAGAATCAGAACCACGATAACGTTGTACCTGATCAAGATGACTGGTGTGAGCAGTGATATGAGATGTAGCACCTGAATCAACGATCCACTAATTCGACAAAGAATAACGATTGGGACCATTCAAACTGGCCTGAAACAACACCTTGTCTGCAATCCAATTAGTGGAGCAATCTTCCCGAGATATAGGGCCTAAATGAACCATAGCAGAAGACCGAAATTGCACAGAAATGGACTGAGTGCTGACAAAAATTTGAATAATTCGCAAGAAACGTGTTCAACTCGTGAGAAACAGGTTCAACTCGCGAGAAATAGGTTCAACTCGTGAGAAGAAGTTGATGCACGAGTCAAATTGCGCGTGCCCTTCACGCGCTGGAGTTTTCCTCTTTGGCAAAGCTGGCGCGTGACTTTCACGCGCTGGAGCGTGGATCTCGCGCTGGAGTTGGCGATTGGATCTGCGTCGGAAGCTCGCGTCGCGCTGGAAGCTCTTCGACGTCGGGCTCGGCAGCGCTGGCGGCTTTCTGTGCCACGGACGGCGACCTTCTTGAGGTCAGACGAAGACGGATATTTTGGACCTTCTTGATGTTGCTGGAAGAGAAGCCAACGAAGCTTTTGGAGAAAGAACCCGGCCGGAGTCAACGAAGCTGGGGAGCCGGAGACGAAGTTGTTGTCGGGAGAAGAGCCTGATGCCGGAGAACTTGGACGCCGAGAAGAGTCTAATGCTGGAGAGGTTTACTTCCGGGAGAAGGCCTGTCTGCGGATAATTGAAAAATCTGTCAGTAAGTGTTGGCCGGAATTTGACCGACCGGAAAAGAGAAGGGAAGAGGAAGTTCGTAAAAATTAGGGTTTGAGGTTTTTGGATCAGAACTTGCTCTGATACCATGACAGAATGATTTGCCGTAATAAATTGTATTATTGATATATGAATATATAGAGAGTACAATAGAGTTGTAATAAAGAAAGAACTCTAATAAGAATAAATCATAATCTAATCAGGAGTTTGATTTATTCTATGAGTATATCTAATATGAGTGTCTAGTATGGAAAATTAAATCAAACTATGCAGCAATTGAAGATGACGAGTTATTGTTGATGGCTTATGTTAGATAAAAGGAGGGCATAAATGATGCATGTCTTCTGATTCAGGTTATTCGAATCAAATGAATGGTGATTAAAAAACAGTTATTTCTTTGCATGGATGAAGAGTTGAGAACCACTATGATGTCGGGGAACCATTACATAATAACTATATGGCTCGAGGTAATGTGAAGTCTTTCTATAATGGCGTGAGACATATCATAACTAAAGTTTCCTATGTACTATAGTTGAAAATTAACATCTTAAGCATAGGACAACTTCATGAGAAATGCTTAGAATTGTGATCAAGGAAGGGGGTATTCAAGGTTTATCATATGCATCTCATTAAATGTGTTATTGTTGAAACCAACACTGCAAAAAAAATCATTTTATTTTGCTCCTTTACATTGATTTTTTTGTTAACCCCCAACAAGTGAGGTAAAAAGTTCTTTTACATCAATTTTTTTTAAAGTAAATAATATTTTTTTACCTCAGTTTTAAAAAAATTGAGGTAAATTTTTTTGAAATGGCCGATGTTGCATGCATTTCTGTGTTACCGACGTCGATTGTTTTTGTGACCAACGTCACACATCACTCTCGGAGACATGAATGACCGATATCACACACATTTCTCGCTTACCGGTATCGCTTATTATTGTGACCGACCCTCTCGCAGACATGAAATGACCGACGTCACACGCTTTTCTCACTCACCGACGTCGGTTGTTTTTGTGATCGACATCTCACATCACTCTCACAGACATGATAATTATAAGTATATGAATAACTAGATAACACCATTGCGATGCACGATTTAAAATAATTTAATATATATAATATGATGTGATTTATTTTTTTAACAAAACTTAAATTTAATTTTAATTTTTTATGCGATTCTATTTCTTTTAAATTTTACTTTTAACTATGAATTTATAGGTTTATCTTTTCAAATGAAATAAATTAAACGTAGAGTTTGATTAATACATAATCGAAGTCGAATATCAATAAATAAACTTTATTTTTTACTGAATAAAATTTTATATACTGCTTATTTATAATTATATAAAATAAGTAATATACTCCCTCCGTCCCAGCCTGCACAGAATCTTTTTTTTAGTAAAAGATGTCAAACTTTGACCACATATTTGAATAAGTATATGAACAATAATTGTATCATATGAGATGGTTAGATTCGTCGTAACATGTAATTTCTAAATATCAATTTTTTGTGTGTCATTATTGTCCTATCTACATGTATTTATACTCAAACATGTTTATTGGAGACCGTGAAAATATTCTGTGAAGAATATGCTGGGACGGGGGGAGTATAATAAGTAGTATATAAAATTCTATTCAGTGAAAGATAGAGTTTATTTATTTATATTCGACTTCGATCACATATATCTCGAACACTACATTTAATTTATTTCATTTGACACGTGGCTAATTCTAAGTTTGACAAGTGACTAAGAGTTGTTGTTTTAGTAAAATGTAAACATGTATAGATTATGACTTGACTTTCTATATATAAAAACAAATAATTAAAATTTGACCTTAATCACTCATCGGTAAACATTTATTTGACATTTCATTCATAAAGGCTAATGAAAAGGTTATGAGAACGACTACTAAACGGTTAATCATTGACTTTTCATATATAAGCACTAATAAAATGGTTTGACTTTAACTAATCAACATTTAACCCTTACTTGACCTTTCATATATAAACACTAATAACTAAGATTTGACCCTAAATAATTAATGGTCAACTCATATTTGACTTTCTATACATAAACATTAATGAAATTATTATAACTTAAATAATTAACGGTCAACCCTTAATTAACTTCAACTAATTACAGGCCAGCCCCTTACTTGACTTTCTTTATATAAACACTTATAAAAGGTTTGATTTCAACTAATAAATGGTTAACATTTACTTGATCTTTTACATATGAACACTAATAAAAGTTTTGAATTCAACTTATCAACAATCAATCTTACAAGACTTTCTTTATATAAATATTATTAAATTAGTTTCACTTTAACTAATGAGCGGTCAACCCTTACCGTTCATACTTAAACACTAATGAAAATGTTTGACCTTGACAAATCAAAGATCAACCATTACTTGAGCGTTCATACTTAAACACTAATTAAAATGTTTGACCTTGACAAATCAACGATCAACCCTTACTTAACCGTTCATACTTAAACACTAATGAAAAGGTCTGACCTTGACAAATCAACGATCAACCCTTATTTTACTTTCCATACATAAACACTAATCATTACTTGACTTTCCATGTGTAAAATTTAATGAAAATGTATGGTTTACTTTCCATACTAATAACTAAAGTTTGACTTTAACTAATCAACATTTAGCCCTTACTCGACAGTCTATATGTAATAGTATTTATAAGGTTTAAATCTAACTAACGAACCGTCAATCCAAACACGACTTTCTATGTTACATTAATAAAATATGTTTGATTTTAAGTAATCAAAGGTCAAACTTGTGTTTGACTTTTTTAATATAAACACTAATAAAATTTTTTTGACTTTATTTTTTTAAATTTGAAACACCCTAAGGTGAGGGATATTATATAAGGTTCCCCAAGCCTGTGTAGAGGCCAATACATACTGAGTCATAGTTAGTACGTGATGGCCATTGAGGGAAAATAGTTGCCGCCAAAAGAATACCCAGCATCTAATAAGGAAAGTGAGTTTTTTCGGATCTAGTAATTAGAAGAATGGTAGTTGCGATTCCAAAAGAAAGAATCTCCACCCCATGTGTTAATTCTTTCCTTTGGCCAGGCAACTTCATTCTATTACTTCAAGATTAAGAGCCAAATACAAAGCAAAAAATTGATGCAGTGTTGCAAGGCAGCTTTGGGTTTGAGCCCTTCATTCCGAGGTAGACAGCAGCTTGAGAGATTGTGAATTGGAGCTGGTTTTTTGGTGGTGGAGAGATCAGCACCAGCCGAGGACTTGAATAAAGGAGTAGCACGAGTACCTGTAGTAAACCAACATACAAAACATCAGCAGTATCTATCCTAGTTAAGGTCATGCTTATAAGTCCAGTGTGATGTGTCCTCTAATGTGTATCTGAATATTGTAACATTGACAGTATGCTGTCATGCATCAACTCTAATCCCAGGGATTCCACATCTGTCTAGATGAAGGATTCCCTTAAGAAAGGGTGGTGCTGCCTGCAAGTGTAGGTCACCATGGAAGTTATTAGCTAAAGCAAATTTAGCAAGAAAATCAGCTGCATTGTTAGCCTTTCTAGGGGTGTGTTGAATTGGGTATATATGGTGTTTCAAATTCAGGGAGTTGCAGGTGGAGAAGACCCTCCATGGGGAAATATTGGGGTTTTGAATACCCTGTACTGCAATTAAACAGTCTGATTCCACCACACATCTATTTAATACCAACTCTGAACAAGTCTCATAGCCACATTGGATGGATAAGATTTCTGCCTGTAAAAGGGATGGAGAATGGAAAGATTTTGCCCTCATTTTAACAACATTCCCATCACAGTTCTTAACTATCACAGCCAGAGAAGAAAGACCCCCTCTACTCCATGTTGCATCTGTATTAATCTTATATCCGGAATGGGGTTTCTGTCATTTCACTGCAGTAAAGGATTTCCTTTTCTTTTGGAAAATATGAGGAATAATATTAGCCTGTGTCCAGTATCTATGCTTGTCTAGATTGCCTATCAAATGATTCACTGAGAAATTTTGATATATCATGCATTTTATTCCTTGAATACAAGCAGCTTGGGAGAAGGACTCATTTTCAAACAAAATTTTATTCCTTCTAATCCAAAGAAACCAAATTGTGACAAGAAGAGCAGCAATGGTAATATTGGACTGAATTTTGGATTCTGCCTTAAAAGAGAGGTAATATTCAATTCTACTCTTCAAGTTTGCAAAAAAATTTTGTTGGAGCTTTAAAAAATCATTGACACAGTGCCAGACAACAATAGATGAGGGGCAAGAGTTGAAAAAATGATCTAGTGTGTCACTGTGATTCTGACAGAGAGGACATTTAGAGGCTAAATTGAAACCTAACCTACGCAATATGTTATCAAAAGGAAGTAAGCCATTCAGAGCTCTCCACAAGAGAACAAACATTTTTTTTTGGGAATAAAAGAAGACCAAACCTTATGAAAATGTAGGATCTTCGGCTTTCTCTGTCTGAAAATATTGTATGCTGACTTGATGGAGAAAATTCCATTTGTAGCTGGCATCCAGATGAGCCTATCTTCATGGGTGTATTCCAATTTAGCTTCCTGCAGCAGGGAACACAGATTGGTCACCAAAATTGGCTCCAGTTGAGGCATAAGAGAGGCTTTGTTGTTAATAAATGACCTAAGTGAAATATCCACAAAGGGGATGTCTCTTTCTTGAGGCCATTTATAAAAACAAAGCTCCTTCTCCACTCCAGTTAGCGTTCCAAAAAGAGCAGTCACCTTTTCCGTATATTACTCTGGAGTTGCTATTTGCTTTAGCTGTAATAGAACAGATTCTGGACCATGTATGAGAAGTTTTATAAGACTTAGGAAGTGACCATAATAGAGAAGTCCAGTGAGTGGAATTGAGTTGCAATTTCCACCACAATTTACATGAAAAAGCATCAATAATGGCCCTTAAATCCCTAAAACCTATTCCATTTTCTTCGACAGGTACACTCATATTTTTCCAAGACCTCCATTTTTTCTTATCAACATTTTCATAATACCCCCAAAATAGGCCAGCGGCCATTTTCTCCATTTTTTTCAGGACTATTTTTGGTGGACTCAAAGCAGCAAAAATATGAGTTGGAATTGAGAGAAAACAGTGATTTATCAGAATAATCTTACCTGCAGTAGAAAGCCATCTGTTCTTCCAATTATTTATTGATTTATCCATTCTTTCCAATAAAGGTTGGTAGTGTACCTGTAGATTTCTACCAGAAAAAATAGGAACTCCCAGATATTTAAATGGGAAGGATCCTTTTTCCATTCCCAGAATCCTTTTTACAGAGTTAACTGTAGAATAAGAGGTTCTATGGGACACGAAAAAAATCAGATTTTGAAAAATTGACCTGTTGTCCTGAGGTTTGTTCATATGCAAGCAGACTTTTTGAACCTCTTCATGTTTCTAGGGTTAGTATTCAGAAAAATTGTTGTGTCATCAGCATACATTAAATGGGAAACCGGGGCACAGTTATTAGGGAGACCAAAATTTTGAAGGTATTCTGTGCTGAAAAGTTTCTTTAATCCTCTAGAAAAAGCTTCTGAAAGCAAATTATAAAGAAATGGTGAAATAGGATCGCCTTGTTTAATGCCCCTAGAAGATGCAAAAAAAACCTGAAGTTGCTCCATTGATTAAAACAGAAAAATGAGCAGTAGATATGTTATGCATAATAAGTTTGACAAATTTCCCGTGAAAGCCAAATTGAAGAAGAATGGAATTCAGAAATGACCTTGAGACTCTATCAAAAGCTTTTTGCATATCTAGTTTAACTATCAAATTAGGAACTTTTGATTTTCTAGACAACGTCCTGGTCATCTCTTGCATTTGAAGGATATTATCAGTGATATCCCTACCTTTAATGAGTGCACTCTGCTCAGGAGAGATTAGTTTGTGCATTAGTGGCTTAATCATTTCCATAAGCATTTTTGAAAAGACTTTATTGACAAAATTGGATAAGCTAATATGTCTGAAGTCTGAGAAAGAAATTGGGATATGTTTTTTGGGAATTAAAGTGAGCCAGGTGCTTGTGATAGATTTTGGAATATTGCCACCGCTAATAAAATCATTTGCTGCCTCCAGAAGGTTTACTTGAATGGTTTCCCAGAAGATGGTGAAGAATTCACCAGAGAAACCATCTGATCCAGGAGCACCTGATTTATTTAAATCAAAGACTGTAAATTCAAGTTCCTGGATATTGAAAGGTTGAACCAGTTGATGGTTTTGCTAATGTGTAATCAAAGAAGGAATTTCCCCTAAAAAATTTTTCAGATAGGTTCCTGTTTTTTGAGGAGCTTCCTCATTAAGGAGTTCCTTAAAAAATCGGACTCCTTCTTCTTTAATCAGATATGGGTCAGTAATCCAGTTCCCATTTCCATCTTTGATTTTACTAATTCTAGACCTAGCTCCCCTTTCCCTGATGATGTGGTGAAAATAGCTGGTATTTGCATCCCCCTATTTAAGCCAATTTAACCTTGCCTTCTGTTTTAAGAAAATGTTTTTTTTTCTTTCTGGGATCTAATAAGTAAAGCTTTGGACTTATTGAGTTCAGCTAAGTCAGTTTCAGCTTGGGACTGTTGAAATTTTATTTCAAGGTCACTGACTTTTGCCTCAGCTTCAACCAGGTTTTGATTGACATTTCCAAAAGTGTTTTTGTTCCAAACTTTAATGTCAATATTAAGTCTCTTAAGCTTATGCACTAACCTGTACATCCCTCTTGAGGGGGATGGCAAATTCCAGTTTTTTTCCACTAAATTCTGGAAGTCTTGTCTATTTGACCACATCTCTTGATATCTAAAAGGCCTAGGTACCATTTCTTTAGAAGATTGAATAGACAATAATAATGGGGAGTGATCAGAAGTCAATCTGTTTAGCACTTGAATTGAGCTGTTTGGAAAAAGTTCCAACCAATCCAAATTGCTTATGCCCCTATCTAATCTCTGAAGCAAAAGGTCCTTGCATTTATTCCTGAATCTATTATTACACCATGTAAAAGAGTTCCCTACAGTGGGGATTTCATGCAAGTCCAGATTATTAATGAAGGCATTAAACTCTTTCATGCTTCTTGTGGGGGGAGATTTTCTTCCTTTATACCTAGAGACTGAGACAACTGTATTAAAGTCCCCAATGTATATAGAGGGTTCTGGAGGAGGGATTTTTAAGTCATGCCAAAGAGCTTCCCTCGACTGTCTATTGACACTACCATAGATAAAAAAACAGTTCCAACTGACAGATGAGGAAATATCCAAAATTCTAGCCTGCAGAAATTGATCTGATTCCTTTAAACTGATTACATTAAAAGCATGGTTCCATAAGATCCAAATTTTAGCATTTTGAGCAGGGAGAGCATTTTTAAAACCTAGTTCATGCATCAGAGTGTTTATTTTCTTTTTATCATGCCAAGGCTCAATCAAACAGAGAATAGCAATCTTGTGAGACATCATAAGAGATTTTATTCTATCCATTGAAGTTCCGTAGCCTCTAACATTCCAAACTAACATATTTCCTATTATGTTGTATTTAATCATTTAAAACGGGTGGGGGTTGCTTTCTGCGAGGATCTAAGGTTTCTTGGTTTCATAGCGGTAGCATTACTATTATTAGATTGCTCATCCTGATTCTTATCAAGTTTATCCAAAAATGGGATAGGTACTGGTTTGTGTGTGCTAACCTTAGACTGTGTGCTTTGATCTACCTTTGTGTTCTGATCAGTTGAGGAGTGTGCTCCCTTCTTTTCCACTGCATGAACTGGCAGAGGTTCTTGATTCAGCTATTGTGTCAGCCCAGCGTCTGTGATGAACGATGACAGATGGTTGATACCAGCATCTGGGATGACAGGTGTATTTGTTACTGAGATAATGGAGAGCTCCATGTGTCGAGCAGAAGGGTTGTTTTCTTCAGTGGGGTGGATTTCTGTCGTGGCTGTCATCTTGTCATGTGTTTTAGGGGGTACCACTGCTTCTTGAGATTCTAGTGTTTCATGGAATATTTCTGTTGCTTCCTCCTCATCATCTCCCTCATTTAAAGCTTCTAAGGTCTGAAAAGCATAAGAAATCTTGACAGTATTTTCTATTGTTCTTATGGAAAGATGAGGTTTAATTAGAATAATAAAAGGTAAAAGGTTTTAGTTGCAATATTAAAAATTTAGTATGCAACATGCAGTAGTTATAAAATTTATAACCCAGTTCATGCAACCCAAAATTTTATCTTCATTTCTTCTAATTTACACTTTAAACCTTGGTCTTTCCATGACTTATGGAAAGACCATCTTTCAAGAGACGAACTCTATTATTATTTATACAGTATACTTATTCAAATATGTGGTCAAAGTTTGATAGTATTGACTGTCAAATAGTATGTGTGCAACTTATACTCGGACAGAGAGAGTATAATACTTCTTCAACTTATCGCTACCCCAACCAACCTTTCACTCCACCCACCAAATACACTTCTCCTAAAATAAAGTGTCATATCAAAGGAGACCAATATTAGTAAACCGGAGGAAGTAATAAAATATTATGACATGCATAGGCTAAACTAGGATTTTTGTATAATGGGGCCCGAAATATAATTTTAACTAATTACATATTTACTTTTATAATTTTTAACACAAATCCCTCTATAAAAATAAAACCTGGAAGGGACAGGGCACCCCTACTCACCCCCTAAGTTCTGCCGTTGATGATACGTCACATTGGAGTTTGGTTTTAAGAAGCATGCATTGGAGACAAAAAAAACCATCCATTTCTACCATCAATGCCTTTTAATCCACAAGACCTATAATAATCCACCATATGACTTCTATATTTGCGAATTATCTATGCTCATTAATGCTCTTTGCATTGGAGATATTATAAGCAAAATTGATTTATTTAATAAGTTTGGAGCGATCAATTTCTATTTTCACTTTAAATATGCCTGATACTTCTAAATAAGCACTTTTTAAATCTTTTTAGCTAACATTAAAAGTTGCTTAACTTACAGGTTAAACACCTGGGCAAATACATTGTGAAATAGGGAATAGTATCCCGTGAAGAAATTGAGAAAAGAAAAGGAAAAATTCAAATTTAAAAGAGATCCAGATGATGTGAAGTTTAATACTTAAGAAACCAATTAAAAAACCACTCTCTCATATAATGAAGTCTCTTGACACACTAATTTCATAATATGCTTATGTTTTCTAAATTTTCTGTCTACAATAGTATTTGGAAGTATTTTGATAAAAAAACAAAATATGAAATATTTAATATTTTTTTTGCAAAAAAATGAAATGAAAATTTAAAAAGTTCATTATTAAATTTCATTCAATTTATTTTGGGTGGACAAATTTATTTAGATCCCATCTCTTGAAAGACGGTCTTTCCATAAGTTATGGAAAGACCAAAGTTTAAACTACAATTGAGATGAAAGCAACACAAAATTTTTGGGTTGCATTAATCGGGTCATAAACTTATAATTACTAGATGTTGCATTATAAATTTTTAATATTGCAATTAAAATATTTTACCTTTCTATAATTCTAATTAAACCTCATCTTTCCATATGCATACGGAAAGATGATCTTTCCCAAGATTTTACCATCTATTTATATTAAATATTAATGTTAAAATTAATGAGTATGATAGAGAAATTCAATTAATATACATAAAATAGTAGATAGAGTAATTTTTTTACCATTGTGGAATAAAAATCATGTAGTTTCTTAAGTATTTTTTACTGTAAGGTGGAAAAGAAAGAAGAAAATAAATAATATATATTTAATTAATAAAAAACTCAAGCGCATTGCACTTGCTCTTTGACTCGAAATGACCTCAGCATTCCAAAAACCTACAAACTCAAAAATAAATAAATTGTCTCTCTGTACAAAACCCAGAACCCCAGATTCAAAATCCCGCGCCACCAAATTCCCCATGGCCCTTCCCACCCCTCCTCCACCACCCGACACACCCCCTCCCTCCACCACTGCCGCCGCCGCCGCCGCCGCCGCCACCACCACCACCACCACCACCACCACCACCACCGCCACCGCCCCAAGACCACCTTTCCCGCCAAACCCAAGGCTTGCGCATCCCCACCCAATTTACACTGCCGGTCCCTTTTACCCTCCTCAGATGATCCACCCTCCCCATCTCCTCAATTCAAGGCACGCGCCGCCGCATGAAGCCACCACCTCCGCCCCCGCGCCGCCCAACACCGCCGTACTCTACCCCGTAGCATCCTCCGGCCGCGGATTCCTCAAAAAGCAGGCGCCTCTCTCCCACTCTAACCCTAATTCTCATCCCTATCCCGATCGCTCTGGATACAGTAAGCCACTCTTTGGGTACCCTCATTCGGATCTGAGTCAAGCTCCGGGTCTGGGGTTTGTTAGTGGTAGGCCTACTCATTTACAACAGCAGCCAGGTGTCATGCCAGGAGTCCCCGTTGCTTCTACACAGGGCCAAAGAAAGGTTTATCAAATTCTCTTTTAATTCCAATGTCTAGCGTGTGTGTGTTTGTTTTTTTTTTTTTTTGAAAGGTGATGTGCTTGCTGTTCATTTTCCAGTTTTTAAAATTATTTATTTTAAATTTCTTTTGTTTTGGTAGCCCTCCCTCCAAGTCCAACCGTTGCTTGTTTCCGACGCAATTTGAAGTTGCTTGTAGCTTCCTGCAATTTTTTGGACTTACCTTTTGTGTTACTCATGATGACAGATGACTGTTTCATTGACTTCAAATGCTGATTCTAATGGTCACAGGGACGCAAGGTAAATTGTTTGTGTGTGTGTGTTTTGGTACATCTATGTCCATCATTCTTTCTTTTTACCAAGTATGATAGCTAGATATGAGTCAATCCACATAATCGGGCCAAGGCTTAGTTGATATTTTCGTGCGTGGTATTTAGTTTCTATACTTTTTCCCTTGTAAAATGATTTTCTAGTCCTAATCTCTTCTTGTTACCAGGGAGAGAAGCAGGGATGATTCTTCTCTTGTACTTATCAGAGATAGGAAGGTTAGCTTTGTTATGTTATGTTCCTAGTACTTTTTTCTTCATTGTCCTCTTAAAGGTCAATTCTTAAAGTGACACAATCATGGATGCATAGATCTAGCCATCAAAACTCAAAAGGTTCTACAGCTCCTATATGTTTTTTACGGAAGTTGATATATACAGTATGTGAAAATTGTCCAACTATTGCCAGGGTTAATGACTTGAGCAAGATCCGTAAACTGTGTTGTCTGCGTTATCATTTTTAGGATAAATTTTTTAATCTTGACCTCATGGTATCCATGACTTTTCTGTTTGCATCTTTTGTCATACTCTGGGACTTTAAATCATAATGTTTATTTCTCTCTTACTCCTAGTACTGTCATCTACATAGTTTTTGAAAGTAGTAGTCCTATTAGTGGGCATAAATAACACATGACGAAGAAGAGAGGGTTTCTCACACACCTACACAATGGACTGAATGAGATGCTGCAATAGCATTCTGTAGAGCATATGAGTTTGACCAATTTCTTCTTGTAGACCTATCTCATTGTAAAGTCACTGTTTTGTTTGATTTTCTTTCCGTAGTTCGGCATTCGAGGTGAATTTTGACCTACCATTATGAGACCTGGTAACTCTGTATGCGTGTTTTCTCCTTTTGGATCCCGTATGATGGTGCTACTATCCTGAAGTCAGGAAAACAGTCCGAATCTGTTGTTGAATCTTAACAGCCTGTCGTCAAGGAATATGCAGTTGACTTCTTTGACTCATTAATTGGCTGGGCTGTATAACCCCGCACCATCCACTCCAAATAGGTATTTGGACTTGGCTACTCAAGCTAAATAGACTGTTTATGGATATGATTATCCCTTGGAGATATCAACCAGCACGATAAGAATTGTTCGATACAATGTGTTTAGTCAGTTACGCTTTAAATTGATGGACCGAATTTCATAGGACCAATTTTAACACATAATAAATTTTTTGTCCAGGATTTCCAATTTTGTTTTGCATGCTAATTCCTGCCTACAGTTTTAAAAGAATTAAGGTTTCTGGATGGAATATAGTTTGTGTGTGTGTGTGTGTGTTTCATTTAATATAAAAGTTAATTGTGCACTTCTGTTTTACCATTAACCTGTGCACAGGTGAGAATGTCTGAGAGTGCTTCTCTTTATTCCCTCTGCCGATCATGGTTGAAGAATGGTCCTCCAGAAGAAAGTCAGGTTTGCACTACCATCTGGAATAATTATTGAATTTTATATAATCTGCTACTTCATCATTATATTAAGCTTCTACAGTTGAGATTTAATGGCCTTATAACAGGTATTAGAAGATGACAATAATCTTCCATGCATGTGTTTTATTATGTTGATCAGTACTGAAAAACCATGTAATTATGTTGATCAATATTGAATGGGTTTTCCTTAGGGATCTAATTGTAGTAGTCATGTACTGTAATTGTATTCAGTTTCATGCTATGCGGAAACATACTTTCTTTGAAAACCTATGCTCTTGGTTTTGAGGAAACACACTTTCTTTATTGCTGAGTAATTCTTTTTTTACCCCTACAATTTCAAACTCTTTCTTCATTACTATTGTTTTGGTAATACTGGTTTTTTCTCAACCCATCATTTTAAGATACTCCCTCTGTCCTTGCGTAAGGTTTCTACTTTCTATTTTTGTTTGTCCCAATCAGAGGTTCTTATTTCCTTATTTGTGATGAAACGTATGGATGAAATTTGGCCAACTTATTTCAATCCCCCATTTCCCTGCCACGTCAGCATGCATAAATGGCCGTGCAAAAATACTGTAGGACCCTTATACCGGGATGGAGAGAGTAGTAGTAAATGAACCTTCACAAATTCAAGCTTTTCTGATGCCATCACTAATATGACATATCACTAAAATTTTCTGTTTTTACTTGGCATTTTTTTCCTTATTTTACTTGTCTTTATGACATATCACTAAAATTTTGTAGTCTAGTATTGAGATAGCTAATAAAATGAATGATATCCTTAACAATCCCCAAACATTCTCTACCTCATTTTTTTTTCTTTTATATAAATTATATTCATGTTATTTTGTTTTAAGGTGTTTGGCACCCTAATGATACTCTTTTCTGGTAGCCGGTATACATGCATGGAGCCCAGTCACTTCCCAAACCTTCACTGGCGAAAAAGGTTGATGTGGAGGAAGAAGTGAAGGTATAACAAAGACAATGTTAAATTGTCTGCATGTAAAGTATTTAGCATGATTTTTTGAAGTTCAAACCTTTCCATGAAGTTTGTTGGATCACCTTTCTGGATTTTCATGGGTAGGCAATCTGATTGCATGTAATACATTGCCCCAAATCACAAGCAAACGTGTGTTGATTTTGAATAAATAATTGTAATCTATTCTGTTTGTGTCGTTAAACAAACATCCTATGGAAATGAAATGTTTTGAAACCCCATTCCAATTTGATATCATAAATCAGATTCCTAGGTATTCTAATGAAAAAGGATATAACTTTGTTATCCTATTTCTTTCTATAGTAAATGTCATTTCGTCATCTTTACCCAAAATTTAGTTAGCATGTTTTCTAGTTAGCCAGAATATCCATTCATGGAATGAGGTTTGTTATGTGAACTAAATGAACTTAAAAGTTGTCCTTTTCGCATGTGCCAAAATCTAAAACTCAATAGCTAGTGAATGCACAGTTTAGTTTATCTTTATTCCAGGGTTAGCCAAATTAGCAATACAGGTTTAATGAATTCCTTATATGAAAATGTAAGCATATGTTGTATATTTAATTCACAGGAAGAAGGATCAGTGAAAGATTTAACCCCAGAGGAGTTGTTGCAAACTCATATCAGACGTGCTAAGAGGGTACGCTTGCGGTAAGTTTACCTTTTCTATCCCCTGAGCTTGATTTTACTTGATGCCTTATCTTTGCATGAATTCTGGCCTTGTGGCCTCTGTTAGCTAAGTCCAGTATTTGGGCAGCCCAGTTTTAGCTGTTATTTTGAATTTCGTCTTTGCTGGTTTTTAATCTCTCAGAGCCCCTAGAAATTGTTTTCCCAGTGTCATTCTATATGGATGTTTTATTAGGCATATGTTTGCCTCTTTGTGGTTCTACTGGAAGCCTTTATTAAAAAGCACTTAAAGTTGGTCATTAGGCGGATAAATTTCCATATGAAGCATTTTCTTATTCTCGGCTAACATTCCTATAGCAACCATGGATTACTTTTTCTCGTAGCAGATCAAGGATCTCTTGTTTAAAATGTAAAGTTGAATTCTCCACAGGATCCAAACCCGTTGGGTTGGATATAGGTCCATATTTTTTAGATCCATCTGGTCCAGGTCGGTTATGTGTCTGAATTCTAAAAAACGGATCTGGATCTAAAATATTAAGGACCAGGCCCAACCTGTGGACCCGTATAAGCCTAAGTGTGTATATATACACTTAGGCAACTCATTGTTTCCAATTATAAAAAAATTATATCACTCCAATCTTAGTTCTTGGAAGAAGTTTGTGAAATATTTCCACAGGTTGAGTCCTTATCAAGTGCTCAATTGAATTGGTTTTTGACAAACTGCTGATGATATGGATCAAGTCGCGAATCTGCAGCAGCTAGAGGAAGAAAAGCACGCTGAACTTTTTTATCAAATGCCTTTATTTGGTTGGGGGAACAAGTACTGGTCAATGCCCCTATGATGAAAACCTGTTAGTGAAGAAGAGAGTTAATTGAGATAGCGAGGTTAGGTCACTGTCAGGGGGTCTGAATGAAGAACATTACATTATAGGACCTGCTTTACGTGAATATCTACTCATCAGTCACCAGCACGAGCTATTATATGGATCCTTAAATAGAACATTATCATTCATTTCTAGTTTTGGTGGTTGTGGCTGTACTTGAAAATCAGTCTTATAAGTTTTGGTATCTGTGACTGTGTTTGTATTACAAAAGTTTTTTGCATTGACCTTCTACAGTTTAATTGAAAAAGTGTTGGTTAATCTTGTGATGTGTTATGATGTAGATTAAGGGAAGAAAGACGTTGGCGAATTGAGAGATACAAAACCAGATTAGCCCTTGTCCTGACTCCAATGGTAGAGCAGCAAATGAGAAACGATCCAGCCTCTGGGAAATAATGCGTCTCATACATGAGACATTGAGTATTTAGTTAGGTTTCAGGAATCTGTAATAGCACAAGTTAATTTACATGATAGTATAGCATGGTTTACAGTATTAGAGCGGCAGTTTTGATCGTTGGAAAATTTGTATGTACTATTTCTAGGTGACACTGCTGCTTGTTCCATATTACCATTGTATGTCACATATCAAGTAGTGTGATCTCTCATAGAGTAGTGATTTTCCCCACAAATTTTCAAATTTCTTTGCAACGAACATAAAGCACGATATGTGTTGCTATATGATGTAGTGCATACTGGCAACAAAGCTTTTCAGAATGCTAGGGTGCGATGGTAGCACCATATGTTACCCAACTCTTTTCGGTATTCATTTTGGCAAATAAAGCCTTTTATCTTTGGGTAAGATGGTCTTTTACAAATCACATACTTAAGCATGTGATATGTGAGAGCACTGCTATTCTCTTTGTTCCTAATAAGGTATGGGCCAAATGACCCAACCTCTATTCTATTACAAGAAGGAAGGTTGACCCAACGACTAAGGAAAAAGATGTGATATGACTGGGTTAGTTATGTCAGTCACCTAACCATAAAATGAGAAAAGGAGCGTGTGAGAAGGTATGATCATTGTTCTTCCTCTACATGCTATCAACTATCTACATTATCTCTCCGACATGACTTGAGCGTCAGAGCAGGCCCGGTCTAGTACCGATCTGCATGACCTTGGTCGATATGTTCTAGTAGGATATGGAGCGGGCCATAGAACGAAGCAGTGATCAAGCAACCCATACAAATTGAACTCAACATTGATGCAGAATGTAGGGATGCTACGCTCAACACCCACACAACTCATACACCATGGAAGGACCATAAAAAAATCTTCAAAGACGTCTTATAGCACATGTGTGATGGAGGAAGTAACTCATATGGAAGGAGAGGTATTCCTCACATCCACGGGGAAAAACACTAGCTCTGGACAAACCATATAGTTTGCAAACGACTCGGAGATCTAGCAAACAATTATATCTGCGCAAATGGAGATGATGCCGGCGTTGAAGGCAATGGAGGAAGAAGGGACTAGGGCAACCTAGAACCAGCATGGTTGAAGACATAACGTAGAGCCGTCCATGCTGTTTGACGACTAGGAGGACTACATGACGATCCCAGAGATGGGAGAATGCGGAGATGAGACTAGCCAGATTACCATGAAGCATAAGTGAAACTCCCCACCTCTGGAAAGAAGCCCCTCATTGGATCAAGAGATGGGAGCAAACACGATGCTTCCTAGATACATTTGCCACTGACGAAACCAAAACTTAAACCAAAGTTGGGCCATGACTTTGGATGAGCATCATTAAAGAAGAAAGGAAGAGGTTCACAGTATACCAGAATGATACAACTATACACGGTGGATCCTAAGGGGAAAATACCCCTCAACCCGGGGCGGTACAATGGAGCGGCAGATTTGGAGGACCACCTGCACACTTTTTCCACCGACATGGCCACCTTTACAATACCGCAGACTATCTCGTGTAAGGTGTTTGAGACCATGCTCACGACGGCGGCTAGGTTCAAGAGCTTGGAAGACAAAAACATAGCCAACTTCAGACAGTCGAAGTTAAAATTCTTGGTTTGTTTCATGCAGAGGTGGAAGTTCCAATATACTTGGACAAAGCTGTTAGCAATCAAGCAAAAATTGACTGAAACTTTTTTGGAATACTAGGAGAGGTTCAATGATGAGGAAAATCAGGTGGAAGAGAGGAGTAACCAGTTCCCAATGGATACGTTAGTGACGACCTGAGGCACGAACCGTTGTTAAGAGACTGCACCCTGAACCCACCGATGATGATCAAAGAGATGGTGAGAAAGGTGGATACAACAGAAAAAAGGTGAAAGGAGGTGCAGACTCGGTCAAAAGCTAGGAGACATGAGGCAAGCAGAGATGAGTTCATATACAGAATAGAGTAAGGGATGGCGAACATGTCAAACTTCGACAGAAGGTTTACGCTCTTGATTAAAACACCCTATAAGCATCTTCGTGCATGCGCAAAAGATGAAGTTGAGACCTCATAAGAGAGACATGACATAGTTTTGTGAGTACCACATGGACCAATGCCATGATATAAATGATTGCGTGCATCTAAGGTAAGCCATCAAGGCATGTGTCAAGAGCGGGAAACTCGCGCATCTAGCAAAGGGCACAAGTGTTTATGATAAGAGGTCAAATGCATGTATTTTCAAAGCATTTGACATCTCTTTTGTAGCTTTTTGTTGGAATATAGATTTAGATAGGTTTACATAATAAGGGTTTAGATGACCGTTTTCAGTTTTCATATCTAAATCTTTCATTTTTGTAACCGATGTTTAGTCTAATGGATTTTTGGTCCTTACAAGAATCTAGATTCCTTTTTGTAAGCTTAATTTGTAGATTGCTCGTGAGCACTTCAGAGTGGTTTAGTGAAAACCACGAGCCAAAACGTGGTAGAAGAGAGAAGAGTCGAAGAGGAAGACAAAGAAGTGGATGAATTGTGACTCGGAGGTTTGGACCAAGTTCTTAAAATGATTCGAGAAGAATCAGCCTACAAGGGTGGAATCATTGGATTTTTCTTCTTGAGCACTATAAAATAGACTACAAGAAATCCAAAACTGGAGCAACGGTTCACTCGAAGCGACGCAAAGACCGTCAGGGTGAAGAAAACTGTGGCGCAGCCTGGGACCTTAACCGTGCGCTGGAAAAGAAGCCTTGGCATGTATCCTCGGTCATGGTTCGCGCAGCTCACCCAACCTTGCACGCACCCGTGCGCTGGGCAGCAATCAAGCCCAACAGCCGTGCACTCTGCACGTCCCATGGCGCGCCCGTCCACAAAAAGGTAAACGGAATGTGTGTCTTCAGTTCTCCATCGCGTTGCCTGCGTGCCCTAGCACGTGCCCACGCACGCTCACGCCACGACCTCGCTTCACTGCCTCTGGCTACGACCTCGCTCCACTACCTCGCACCATGGCGCCATGCCGCGCCAGCAACCCAGTACCCTCGGTCAGCGCCCGCGCGCCCAGTATGCCTAACGCCTGGCCGCGTATCTGTCGTATCCTTTTAAATTTTCTTGACCCACCCAGCCTATAAATAGCCACTTTTTTACCCATTTTCTTGAGCCCAACTCGGGGGCCTCCAAACCCTAGTTTTCTTCATCTTTTCTTAGTTTTTGTATCTCTTCCATGAATTCTTGTAGATTTGTTATGAGTTTTCATTATCTATGATAGAATTCATCTTGGGAGCAATTGGTAAGCATTTCTAATATGAATTTGTGAGATTCGGTTTATCCTATTTTGTGCTTTGGTTATCAAGTATGTTGTGTGCTCTCTTGTGTTATTAATTCATGATTTATATTAGGATGATCAACTAGTTGATGATTATGGGTTGATTCTTTGCTAGGTTTTTTGTCAAACCTGAAAGACTTTTACCTTTTGTCAATGTGATTATTGTTGGTCAATGCTAGGGTATATTTAGGAGTGACAACTAATTATGATTGTTTATTGATGAAATTGCTTAGACTTGGGATGAATTTTAATGGGTTTGATTAATTATCAATGTGGCTCACTAATAACAATTAGCATGAAGACCAATCCTCATAGTCCTTATTAGTAGGTATACTTGTGCTATCTATTTGTTTCTTGCTTGTAGGATATAATGGTAGTTGTGTTGGGTCTCTATGTGTATTTCTATCCTTGGGAAAGTCTATGCCGCCGATTGTCTAGAGTGACCCAAGGGTAAAGGTTATTGTGTGACACTGATCACTCACTTTAACTATAACCGAGAAGAGGTGAGAAATATCTTCACTCGAAAGGTGTTGACAAGTTCTCTACAATATGTGGTTAATGCATAAAAATAGGATGATTAGTTGATGATCAAAGGATAACTAGAAATGTAAACCAATTGCACCCAAGGCTCGTTATAATCTTAGTTAAGTTATTTGTGCAATTTGTGATCGTATTTGCATCATTCTTTTTAATTGTTTGTTAAATTAGTAATTTAAAGTAGTCGTAGTGTTTGCCAAAACCAAACCCCCCAACTTTGTTACCACACACTTAGTGTGACATCTTTGTGTGCTTTTCAACTACATTTAACACTCGATACACCTCATTTTTCTCGTGGAGGACCCTGTCTTACCACTGGCCACTATTTAGTAGTTAGCCTTAATTTTGGTATATACTATCTTTGAGAGGCACGGTGACGGCCTCCCAAATTTTGGCGCCGCTGCTGGGGAAGAGGCATATTTGGTTGAGTGTTAGTGTAGTTCTTTGTGTTTATTTTTTGTTTTCTCTTTGTGTGTTCTTGTTTGTTCATAGTTTGTGCTTGTTTTGTTTTTGATTGTTTTTTGGAAGGACGTATTGCTTTTGTTCTTGGTTTATGGTACATGCTCGTTCCAAGAACCGAGATCCTTTGCACTATGACCCCAATTTTTTATGTGCTTTTTTGTTTTTGTTTGGAATGTGTATTGCTTGAGTTCTTGGTGTACTTCTACCGAGAATCCTTACACTACGATTCCAATTTTTTTGAAAAAAAGAGATTTGTTTTGAAAGATCTCACCTTGAGGGAACTCATGATGAGAAGAGAGGCTCAACAAGCAAGTTTTTGTAGGATTTTTCATTCTGATCATCCTACCGAATCTTGTTATTTGTTGAGAGAGGAGCACTACGAGAAGAATAGAACCCTTTGTTGTCAAAACAAAGGGTATTATGAGTAGTGCTATGAAGAGGTTAAAGTTGTTGGTTTCCAAGGTCAAGGAGCTCAAGAATGGTATCCATTCTATGATTCTTACAATCCGGAGTGGAGTGGTAATCCAGATTTGTGGTATGGAAATGCACTGGGAAGCCAACACTACGAGAAATTTGATTGGCCTGCATCAACTTATGACATGCCCTGAAACCATGCTCAAGGAGGAGGTTCAAGCTCATATGAGGAGCTCATGCATGCTATAACCAACATGGTCGCTAACTTGGAAGACCGAACCGCAACTAGAATTTTGAATGCAGAGAACTGCTCTTTCACAAGATTCAAGAGTTTGGAGACCCAAATAAACCAACTTGCATCTTCCGTGAGCCATTTGGAAGCTTGATATTGCAAAGATAGACCATCCCAAGTTAAACTCAAAGATACAGTGAGTGAGGTCACCTTGAGAAATGAATTTGAGTTCCAAGGGGATGAGGAGTTGGTTGTTGAAGACAAAGAGGTTGAGGAAGAGGTGATTGTGCTATTCTCGCCATCATGATCCCTTCCTCTACCAATTGAACCAACTCCACCATTTTTGGAATTATTGGAGGAGACAATAGGGGAGCCAAATGATTATGCCAAGCTTCCAAACCACCCATCTCTTTTAAAACAATCTCCATCTCCACAAAACTTTCCTCTCAAAAGTTACTTTTGGATGCTCATGGTGAAGGGGTTAAAAACTTCACCATATGGATAACATTAGGGTCATGCCGACGACATTAAAAATACGGGGCTTCTCGGAAGGTAACCCAAGCTTTTAAGTTAGGTTAGTGTTTTTCTCTTCTTGAAAAAAAAATCCTCAACCATGTCCTCAAGCCCTTGCCTAAAACCACAAAGATACCACCACAATCCACTACCAAAAAACCACCTTCCAGGAGTACTAGTTGTTGTCTTTTGTGAGTGTTGATCGAGATTTGCATAGTTGTGGAATCGTAGTGGATATTTGGCGGAGTTCGAGAACATGGAGGAAAAAATATTCGTTGAGAAGTGAACATTGTCATCACCGAGAAGAACCTTCAAGGTCCTAGTTGTGAGTAATTTTTTTCCTTTCTCCCTTATTTCTTTATCTTGTCCTTTGGTTCACATTGGGGACAACGTCTGTTTCAAGTGCAGGGAGGTTAAGAGAAATATATCTCATTGTATTGTACTATAGTGTGCATATGCTCTACTTTGATTTGTTTTGTTTTTATTTTAAAAATAATTCCTGCTAAGTTGAAAACCCGAGAGGGCAACTTAGGCAAAAGTGGGAGGCCCGGATAGGTTGAAAACCCAAAAGGGAAACCTAAACAAAATGAGAGGCCAAATGGTGTGGAAAAAGGCGAGGGTAAGCATTGAAAAAACTATGAAGCTAGAATGAAAACCCGAGAGGGCTCCTAGGCAAAATTAGAGAAAATGAGAGAAATTGAAAATTTTTATGCTTATCTTTTTTTGTCTATTTGGTGGCTTCTTTGGTATAGTAAGCTAGTTCTACACTTGTATTTTATACTCCACTTGTATTTTATACCTCACCTTTAATTGGTATGATGGATGTTTATATTATCTTCAATTTTGGGATGTGAGAGTGTGAGAGATTCTTATGTCTTGGGGTAAGGTTAGTCTAGGAATACGATGTTGGATGTTTTGGGAAAACTTTTGCATGCTAGTTTACGCTTAGATCTTTGCTTATTTTTGTTTACTCGAGAACGAGTAAAGGTTTAACTGAGGAGAGGTTTGATGAGACGTCAAATGCATGTATGTTTCAAAGCATTTAACATATCTTTTGTAGCACTTTGTTGGAATATTTCTAGATGTAGATAGATTTATATAATAAGAGGTTTAGATGACCGTTTTCAGTTTTCATATCTAAACCCTTCATTTTGTAACCTATGTTTAGTGTAATGAATTTTGATCCTTACGAGCATCTAGATTCCTTTTTGTGAGCTTAATTTTTAGATTTCTCGTGAGCACTTCAAAGTGGTTTAGTGAAGGCCACAAGCAAAAACACGGCAAAAGAGAGAAGGGTCGAAGAGGAAGACAAAGAAGTGGATGAATTGTGACCCGGAAGTTTGGACCAAGCTCTTAAAAGTATTCGAGAAGAATCAGCCTACAAGGGTGGAATAATTGGATTCGTGTTCTCAAGAACTATAAAATTGACTACAAGAACTCCAAAATCGAAGCAACGGTTCACCCGAAGCGATGCAAAGACCGGCCACATGAAGAAAATTGTGGCGAGCAGCCCAGGCTCTTAACCGTGCGCCTGCGTGCTGGAAAAGAAGCCTTAGCGTGCATCCTCGGTCATGGTTTTGCAGCCCTTCCAGCCTTGCACGTTCCCACGTGGTGGGCATCAGCCACAACCAGTAGCCGCGAGCCCTACGCGTACCAAGGCGCACCCCAGCACGCGCTCGCGCACGCTCTACTACAACCTTGCTCCACTGCCTCGGGCCAAGACCTCACTCCACGGCCTTGTTCCATAGCCTCGCTCCACGACCTTGCTCCACAACCTCGCTCAACGACCTCCCTCGCAGTATGGCCTCTCTCCACGACACCATACTGCGCCAGCAGCCCAACACCCCCGGTCAGCTCCAGCGTGCCCACTGTGCCTGACGCCTGGCCACGCGTCTGCTACATCTTTGTAACTTTTCTTTACCCACTTAGGCTATAAATAACCCCTTATCTTCCCCATTTTCCTGAGCTCGACTTGGAGGCCTCTAAACCCTAGTTTTCTTCACCTTTTCTTAGTTTTTGCATCTCTTCCATGAATTCTTGTAGATTTGTTATGGGTTTTCATTATCTAGGCTAGATTTCATCTTGGTAGCAATTGGTAAGCATTTCTAATATGAATTTGTGAGATTTGGTTTATCCTATTTGGTGCTTTGACTATCAAGTATGTTTTGTCTTATCTTGTGTGATTAATGCATGATTTGTACTAGGATGATCAACTAGTTGATTATGGGTTGATTCTTTGCTAGGTTTTTGGTCAAACCCAGAAGACTTTGACTTTTTGTCAATGTGATTATTGTAGGTTAATGTAAGGTTATAATTAGGAGTGACAACTAATTATGATTGTTTATTGATGAAATTTATTACACTTTGGATGAATTTAAATGGGTTTGACCACTTATCAATGTGCCTCACTAATAACGATTAGCATGAAGGCCAATCCTCGTAGTCGTTATTAGTAGATATACTTGTGCTATCTATATGTTTCTCGCTTGTAGGACATAATGGTAGTTGTGTTGGGTATCAATGTGTATTGATATCCTCGAGGAAGTCTATGACTCTGATCATTTAGAGTGACCCGATGGTAAGGGTTATTGTGTGGCGCCGATCGCTCACTTTAACTATAACCGAGGAGAGGTGAGAAATGTCTTCACTCGAAAGGTGTTGACAAGTTCTCTACAATATGTGGTTAATGCATAAAAATAGGATAATTAGTTAATGATCAAAAGATAACTAGAAATGTAAACCAATTGCACCCAATACTCGTTATAATCTTAGTTAAGTAATTTGTGCTATTTGTGATCGCATTTGCATAGTTCTTTTTAATAAAATTTTAAATTAGTAGTTTAAAGTAGTCTTAGTGTTTTCCAAAACCAAACCCCACAACTTTGTTACCACACACTAAGAGTGACATCTTTGTGTGCTTTTCAACTACACTTAACCCTCGATAAAACCCCCTTTTCCTCGTGGACGACACTGTCTTACCACTAGCTACTATTAAGTAGTTTGCCGTAATTTGGGCATATAACTACTATCTTTGAGAGACATGGCGATGACCTCCCATTGTACTATAGGTTAAAATTCCATAACAAGTTCGGGGTTAGCGGTAAATTAGGAGGATTTAACAAGCCGCATGGCATGTAGAACATGGAGTGATCCCCAGACCAGGCATCGAGACTTGAACAAAGGAAAGGAAATAACAAGGGATGGAGTCAAGTAGGAAGTATATGGAAGAAATAAGAGGCAGAGGTAAATCAGGGGGCCCACCCCCACAGAAGATAGTTGAGTCGTCATAGTGCAAACTTATACGCCATTACCAGAAAGGGTATAAGGGGAGAAGAGAGTGTAAGAGGAGAGCCCACTGTATGCTTACACCAAAGATGACATTGGTGAATAGGAAGTTTAAGTGCATGCAAAGTGATTTCGTTTGGTGCCGACGATCTTGTACTAGATTGACTAGGAGGTGGAGACCCGATGGGGATAACGGTAAGGGTAATGGACAAGATAACTCACCGGGCGTATGTAGACGGAAGAAGTTCTGTGGAGATAATGTACAAGCATTTTTTTGAAAAATTGGATGAGAACACCAGGAAGAACTTGGATTCGACTAATATCCTATTGGTGGATTTTAGAGATAGAACAGTGTGGCTAGAGGGAACGATACTTCTCCGCGTCATGGTGGGGGAAAGAAAGAGGAGAAAATTTTAGATATGGAGTTCATTGTAGTAAAAGCAAACAAACCTTACAACCTAATACTAGCCAGCCTAGCGCTGGCCCTCATAAAAGGTATTGTGGCAAATTTACATCACTGTTGAAGTTCCCTACCCGCAAAGTAATAACAAAGGCCAGGGGAGATCAGTAGAAGGAAAAGAACCGAATAGCCTTGAGAAAAAGGAAGAGAAACGAGACAGAACATTTGAATATTGAATATGCTAGGAAGGCCCGAGCAATTAAGCTACTGGCTAACGGGAGCGATATGACACGCCTAGGAGGAAAGGTTTAGGCTGTACAACTAGAGAAAGACAATGCAATACTGGTTGGTAAATCTCTACCAAAAAGTGTGAAGAAATGCTTGATAAGAATGCTGAGGTAGAACATGCAAGCTTTCACCTAGAAGGCAAGCAGCGTGATATGAGTGTCCAAGGATGTTAGGTGCTATGAACTCAAGGTGGCACCGGTGTACAAACCTGTCAAGTAGAATATAAAGATTTTATGCACAAAGCGTAACAAAGAAGTTAACAAATAGGTGAATGAGTTGGTTTTAGTAGGAATACTAATGGAAGTTCCATAATCGACCTGTTTGGCAAACCTAATTTTTATCAAAATATAGATGGAAGTTAGAGGATGTGCGTAGGAATGGCAATGGGGCGGTGGAGGGTGCTGATTATGGTACATCCATGCCCATGGCCACCTAATTTTTTTATACCCATACACGCTCCATCACTCATGATGGGTACAACTTCAAAATCCACCCCTACCCCATAAGGTTTTGTACAAAATCCATACCCACCCCATTACCCACCCGGGTCTCTCTACCAACTTCATACCCATTGTATTTGTCCCACTTATATCTCCAAAAATAGCTAAAATCCACTTTTTTATAGTAAATTTTATATTAGAATTTAATAAATGTATTTACATGAAATATTATAGGTACGATATGTGAAATATGGATAAATAATAA
The DNA here is from genome assembly GCA_037428765.1 of Rubia yunnanensis. Lineage (NCBI taxonomy): Eukaryota > Viridiplantae > Streptophyta > Magnoliopsida > Gentianales > Rubiaceae > Rubia > Rubia yunnanensis. Next base: position 82,844,199 of record CM075063.1, read on the forward strand.
TAAATTTAATATTAAATTAGTAGGTATATAATGAGGTTTAGTGGGGTGGGGATGGGGCGGGTGTGAACTAATATCCATGCCCAACCCACTACCCATGACGGGTATGATTTTCATACCCGCCCCACCCCCACTAAGACAACCTCCATACCCACCCTATTCGGGTGGAGGTGGGGCAAACCTCCACCAAAACTTTCTCCACTGCGATCCCTAGACGTGCGTGAATTACATTGACCAGAACAAGGCATGCCCCAAGGACTGTTACATGCTGCCATCCATTGATCAAAAGGTAGACACTCTCACAAATTCCCAGTTAAATGCTTTCAAGATTCATATAAAGAGTACCACAAATCCCGATGTTAGAGAGGGGAGCGTTTAGATACCGTATGATGCCATTCAGCTTGAGGAACGCTAGAGCAACCTACCAGTGAATGGTAGACAAAATCTTTAGAAGCAGGATTGAGAGAAACTTGGAAGTGTATGTGAATGACATGGTGATTAAAAACAGATAATACGAGGCATTTTTGAAGAATGTTGGCAAAACACTGAAGCGGTTTTGGGAGACAGGAATGAAGTTTAACCCAACTAAATGGTAGTTTGGAGTAAGAGTAGGAAAATTTCTCGGCCACATGGTATCCAACGAAGGGTTAAGGGAAACCCAATGAAGGTGAAGGAAACCCTAGACATCGAGTCATCCAAGGTGAAGGCAGTTAGAAGAAGGTCTCTTGCAAAAGTGGTAGAAGAAAGAAGGTCACTTGAGAAATTGGTAGAAGAAAGGTGTTTTTAGAAAAAATTCAAGGCACGACAAAGAAGAGAGCAAGGATCTATAAAGAGCTTGTAGACCATGCAAATGTGCATGGTCTGTGAAATTCAATTGGGTTACTAAGGATGAGATGAAGCTCTAGCTCGAGGACCGTGCAGATATGCACGGTCCACAAAATTCAGTTCACGACCATACTCTAACTTCAAATATGCACGGCCAGCGAAAACTGCCTGTAACCCTAATTTTACCGTAGATTTTTAGTCATTCTCTTTCTTCTACTAATACCCTATTTTACCCAAAGGATAGAAGTTCATACCCAAGGGAAAAACCCCAGCTTTCATTTATTTCTCTTCATTCATTGCATGTTTCTTATAGATTATTGTAGTTTTGTTTACGAGTTTTTCTAATATAGGTTAGTTTAGTTCTTGAGAGCAATTGGTAATCACTTTAGCATGAAAGCGTGAGATTTGTATTATCTCTCATTTTTCATTGATTATCAATTGTGCTTATACTTTATTAATTATGATTAATGCATGATATGAATTAGGATAACAACTAATTGTGATTGTGAATTGATTGAATGCTAAATTTAGAGATGAACCCAAAATATTACTTCCTCCATCCCATTTCAAGCTTCACCTTTTGACTTTTAACAGTTGATTTAAAAAATATTTGATCCTAAATACCTTTCGTTAAGAATAAGTAAAACTAGTGAAAATTTGATATTTTGAAAATATATGTTATAACAAATGTAACAATGTATAACACAGTAATATTTATACTTATATACCAATTCAATTTTAGGGTCACATTTAGGAATTTTTGACTAAATGAATAGTTAAATTACAAGTTGAAATGGGACAGAGGGAGTACGTCTTTTTGTAGATGTGGTTGTTATTGATTGATGCAATATTATGATTAAGAGTGACAACTAATTGTGATTGTCAATTGAATAATTATTTATATTCTAGGATGAATTTGGAAGGTTTCATCTTTTTGTGATGTAGCCACTTGGAACTATTAGCATGTGTGCGGACATCATAGTAGTTCTTAAAGGATACACTTGAGCTATTTGGTGTTTCCATGGATGCGGTTTGTCTAGAACATCAAATGGTCACATTTTTAGTGCTATTCCCGAGCTAGTCTACTGGCGTGATTCATTTAGATTGACCCAGCGGTAAGGGCTATTATGTGACACAGTCCGTTCACTCTAACTATAATCGAGGGAAGGGGAGAGATGTCTTGTCAAGTGGTCCTCAAGGAGACATGATATCCACATTGTGTGATCAATGCATCATAGTGGGATAATAAATCAATGATCAATGGATAGTCTAAATGTGTAAACCAGTTGCCCCCAAGCCTTTTTAGAATCTTATTTACAACTATTTGTGATATTTGCATGTTAGTTAGTCTATAGTTCTTAATTGTTACTTACAGTGTTTTCCAAACATAACTCCCCTTATTTACAACACACACTAGGTCACAATAGAGTGTGAGCTTTCACAATACTTGCCACTAGCTACTCTCTAGTAGTTAGCCGCATTAGGGCGTAGAAATAGCATCTTTGGTGAGGGCACGTGGGAGGCTGTCGTTGTGCCTCTCAATAATATATTTTATAAACGCCTAATGCACCTAATTATTGGAGGGTATATAGTAGTAAGTGGGGGTCATCCACAGAGAAAAAGGAGTTCAATTAAGTATTAAATGTAACTAAAAAATCACACAAAGGTATCACTTATTGTGCGTGGTAACAATTTGGGGTTTTAATTTTAGAAAAACACTACGACTATTTTAATCAACTAAATAACAAGCAACTAACACAATAGATATGAATATGATTTAACGAGTCTTGGGTGCAATTGGTTTTACATTTCTTGACATCCATTGGTCATCGACCATTTATTCTACCATGATACATTGACCACATATTGTGATAAGCTTGTCAACACCTTTTGACTGAAGACATCTCTCACCTTCCCTCGGCTATAGCTAGAGTAGACGATTAATGCCACATAGTAGCCCTTATTCTTAGGTTACTCTAGACGATTGGTGTTATAGAATACCCTGAAGGTAGCAATGAACAGGGGAACCCAATATAACTAACCCAATTTCCTACAAGCGAGAAATATAGAGATAGCACACTCATATTTTCTAATAAAAACTATGAGGAATCATCGTACATGCTAGAAGTTATTATTTGGCTACATCAACAATTAGGCAAAACATTCAAATTAATCCTAAATATAAATAATTTCATAAATTAACAATTACAATAGTTGTCACCCCTAGTTACAACTTTACATCAATCAACAACAGCCACATTGACAAAGAGATAAAATATTCCGGGTTTATCCTGATATCTAGCAAGAATCAATTGAAAATCAAATACAAGTTGATTATCCCAGTCTAAATCATGCATTAATCACACAACAATGCACAAAATATAATTTATAATCAATGGCACAAAGTAAAACAAACCAAGTCTAACAATATCATGCTAGAAATGCTTACCAATTTCTCCTAAGATAATATAGCATATGTTAAGTTTATTTTTGGTTGTATTCCGGATCACGATTGTGACTTATTTAGCTTGAGAGAAAACCTACAAGATAGAGAGACAAGGTTCAGGCAGGAAGGTGCAAGACCATGCCTGCTCTGACGATCAAGTCAGCAGAAAGAGAGAGAGAGAGAGAGAGAGTCATTCTAGGGTTTCTAACGAAGCGTGTTTGAGAAGAAGGATCAATGATCATACCTTTCTTGCATTGCATCCCTAGGTATATAAGTTGGTGGCTTGATGTGACTGGAGCTGTCCATTATTCTTTGTCCGTTGGTTTCGTGTGTCAGTCCCATGTTCTTCGTCAAAGCGGGAATGGGGCTGTCTGGGCTATGGCTTGGTTACCCATACCTTATTAGCCGAGATAAGCAAAACCCATCACAAAAGATTCAATTTCCATGGAAAAAAGAAATACATGTCAAACAATAAATGAAAAAAAAGGATTTTAAGACTAAAAGTTCATCCCTTTACAAAGTGATTAAGTAGGTATTTATAGTGTAGAAGAAATGAACAAGAAAACATAAAAAACAAGAAATACATGTCAAACAATAAATGAAAAAAAAGGATTTTAAGACTAAAAGTTCATCCTTTTACAAAGTGATTAAGTAGGTATATATAGTGTAGAAGAAATGAACAAGAAAGCATGAAAAATGGGCTTCTGGGCCGTCCGTCACGGACCGACGGATATACCACGGTCTGTGGAGACCAAGCTGGGTAGCTTCTACCACTTTTGAGAAAAAGTGGGCTTCTCTCCCAAATTTATTCGCCTCTTCCACATAAAACTCTTCACAACCAACTTGATCATGTAAGGTCTTTAAAATGATCATCTGGCACTTCATAAATCAAACAATTAGGACATGAAAACATGTTCATCATTTAACCCTCTAATTGAAAAAATGTTAATTCAATTCCCTTTAGCCTTCTAATCTATTACAAATTGGATTTCTAATGAAATAAAAATAAGATATAAATTGGTCACATCAGAACATGACAGTATCCCACGAACTTTCCTATTATGACTTCTTGGGTGTGGTTGTCACCGTCTAGGCTAACGAGCTCTACTTCCTCTCCCAAGTCGATCCCAGCTAGTCTGTTTACCGAGGGTTGTCCTTAGTTAATTGAATGTACCCTTTTGTTGACTTTTTTTAGGGTCGATGGATTCATAGCTATAGCCATACACTACCTTGATGACTGGTGTCCCTCCAATTTGCGATTCCAATTATTGTTGGAAACCTCATAACCAATCGGTACTGGGACTAGATAGCCTTTTTAAAGTTTATCCATGGTCTCCTAATGATGGTGTTGAATCGGCTTGGGGAATCCATGACGAAGAAGTTGCACAAGTCTGTGCACACTCTCTCATTTTGACCAGTGGTTATCAACAATTATATGTTTCCCAAATGCATTTCCTACATTCTTATGAATCCTTCTGTGAAGGATGTTTACAACTTAGGATCTGATTGATTGAATCCTAACTTGCCCAAGCAATCAGTGAACACTACTTCCACTGCACTGCTGTAGTCCACAAAGACCTTTTATACCTTATAACTTCCTATCTTAGAAATTGTTACCAAAGGATCATTGTATGGTGTTGCATTTGGGACCGCATCTTCCTCACTGAAAGTGATGATATTATTGACGTGCAACCGCTTCACTGTAGGTTCTTGGGGTGGCAGGTATCTCGATATTTCCTTCCAAGTGTTGTTGGATGTAAGCTCTATTGATCCATGGATAGACAGTATCACCCTGCCCATTTCTCCATCCATTGTGTCTTATACATGTTCAATTGTTGTTTTCATCTTCTATTTTTTCTTTGATTAGGGTTGTTTTCCATTCAGAATTTTTTCTGAGCCATATTTGTTTGCCTTTGATGGTATGTACTCCTTATTTTTGTACAAAGTAAGTCGTCCCTGGTGGAGTTGTTCCTCAATTTTCCTACTCAGGTCATTTTAGTTGTCCATGTTATGATCATGGTCTCCATGTGAGGAGCGTTTTTGGGTATGCCTTGCTTCTAGAAGTTGTTAGTTTTCCCCTTATGTCCATGGTACCTTTCCCTTTTTTGTTGCATCCTTTCTTAGGACACCTTCTCCAGATTTTCTCTCCTCATTCACTTTCTAGCTTCTTGTTGTCCGCCTCCTCTATTTGGAAAAAATTCTCTACAATCTTATTGAGGTCCCTTGGATCATCAGGCATGTCCCCTGTAAGTTTTAATTCGTAGAATTCTCCTGACTGCATAATGATCATAAATTCCGCTAAGGGCATTTGGTATGTGAGTTCATTCACCTACAAAATTCCCGAGAAAAGCAGTCGTGATACTTTGCTATGCTCTCCCTGATCGATGTTCCACATTCATTAGGTCCGCAAAATATTAGTAAACTTCAGCTTTTGGTAAAACCTGCCATGAATTAATCCACTAGTTGGGCCCAGGTTTGGATAATCCTCTTAGGTAAACTAACGTACCATGTGATATCCATCCCTGCCAAAAGGATGGGGAAAACCTTACACAGAAATTGGGTAGGTGAATTGGGGGAGTTTCATGCCAATACTATAGGAATGGAAGAACTCCTTTATATCTATTTTTCCATCGTAGACCTTCACTTAGTTGGGTAACTTGAAATTCTCAGGCATTGTAAAGTTCTTCAACTTGTTTACCAGCGGGGAGTGCTCCACTTATTAATCTACTATGAGGTTATGGGTTTCTTCATTATGCCCTTGTTTTTTCTTCCCTTCGTGCTGCAAAGTATTTATTCCTCGAGCCCCTGATGCTTCTTTGCCCTATCCTTATTTGAGTTGATAAAATGATTTTAAAGTTTCTACCTATTGGCTTCAAGAAACACATTTAAAGCTCGCTTTTTCTTGTCCTAAGGTGGAGATTGTGCTTCTTGTTCTAGCCTGTATCCATTATAATCCTAGTAATTACCTTGGTGTTCTCTCTGACTAGGTGTACGCCTGGGTGGAGTTGTGTTTTCTGACTGGCTCGCAATGCCCCCGTCGACCACCATAACTTAAAAAGAATGTTTGTTCTCTACAATTAGAACCAAAGATATGGTTGCTTCCTTCTAAACAACGGTGATGATAAGAGGCCAACATCCACATGTGCTTCTCTCCTTGAATCCTGCAATCAAAATCCCGGATTGGGTTCAGAGTAAAGTCTCTAATGCTTAAGTTAGTGGTTTCCTTCTTGAGAGTATAATTTCAGGGATACTTTGTGACCTACCTTGTTTTCTCAATTCCTTCTCTATTTATAGCCTCTTTGAGCCACTGTTACCAAAGTAGCGTTTGACATGAGGGTCGTATTGATCGTGTCCATTGTGGTGGCTGCATGATTGTCTTCTAGGTATATAGAGTCGGACATGATTTCCTGGATGTGACCCTTAGGTGGTTACATGTCGCGTGTTTTATGTTGTGGGCTTAATGTTTGCTTCTCACTAGTTCACTGGAATGTGAGATAGCTTCACTAGTTTTGTTGAGTTGTTCATGCATGGACCGGGCCTATCATCTAGGTCTCATATATACCAGGTACAAATGGAGAGAAACTTCCTGATTATTTTTTCATATCATACGAGCTCTCACTACAAGAAAAACGACCAATTACTTTTTCCCCTTTTACCTTGAATTTTTTGTTAACATAAAAAAATGAGGTAAAAAGTTCTTTTACCCCGGTTGTTTTTTTTGAAGTTAAAAGTATTTTTACCTCGGTTATAAAAAACCAAAGTAAATAATTGGTTTTTTTACCCCGAATCTATTGAAACCGAGGTAAATAATTTTCAGAATTGAAGTAAATAGTGCGACATCGGTTGTATGGGTCAGATCATGCAATAGTATTTATTCGTGACATGACCGACCTCGCTCTCTTCATCGGTATGACTAATTTTTAGTCAACGATATAGATAGACGTCTCATTTATCGGGATTTCCACTTGCCAAATTCAATCATAATATCCAAAAACTTTCTTCCCATTCCAAGATGCCTTTTCAATCAAATCCACATTCTTAAAGGTGGGAAATAGGGTTGTTGATTTTGCTAACTCAATTTCCAAGTAAGTTTTACAATACCTAAAATTTGTAGTTTCATCTTCAATTTAGGTTCTAGGTTAGTTCATTTCATATGCGAGGATGTGTTTAAGTATGGGTTGATTGAAATTAGGCATTGCATTATTGTATATGGTTGATGTCATCGACCCAACTCCACTCGACGTCGTTAATTGTAGCTAATTAACCCGAGCAAAGGCTTTGAAAGATCAAAGGAGGTCAAATTTAAATTTATAGTTCTGCACCCAACTCACTACTATGCTACCGATAGGGTAGTTAGTGGCAAGCCCTGGGTATGTCCACAAAGATTACAGGGCCTAATAGTCAATTAAACACAACCCCTTCTGGGTTGTCAATCCATCCATGTTTTCAGGAGTAGATAGTATGGTAAACAATGGGGGGGGGGTTGTTTTTTCAACTAACAACTACAAATATGAAGGATAAAAAGAAAGTAAACTATATTAGCTAGGCACTTGGGGACTATTTGCGTAACGTGGTTGATTAAATACTTCGATCCTTGATTCATTCACATGGAAGAAATCCATAACCTAATCTGGTTCTCATAAAACATGGTGTGGTAGATGGTCATCACTTTCCCGTACCTATAACGTATGGTGCTCTTGCAATCTTCCATCGGCACCACCTCTGTCATTAGGGGAGCAAAACAAGTTCTGGCTGTTGTTGTAGGTATATTTCTCCACCGTACAATTACATCCTGGGTAGTCCACCACTGATTCTCTTCTCTCTAAGCCTAAAAATGAGGCAAAGGGAGGTAGACACTATCTATGACACAGAACTCTTACAATCCTAGCTTGCTACTTTTTTCTATCTCTACCCGTAACCCTTCAAAACAAATCGTCAGCTAAGACTGGCGTGCTGTCATCATAGTAGTAAAACTCACAAAAGACCTACGTGCACACACTCACATGGACCCAGACCCTGCTACCCATATCACATCCAGGTTTCTCTTCCCTGGGGGGATCAATAATTTCACTAACATGAATGTAAACTAGAGTGTGAGGTAATGGAGTTTATCATTCATGCAATTATAACATTTAAGAACAAGCCATAATAATATCACAAGAACATAAATTAGGGTGAACCAAGAATCTCACAAAAACATAAATAAACACATGAATACAGTTATCCCTAAGTTATAGAAACTACTCCCTAGAAATGGAATTCAAATATTTCATTGAATTCCACATTATATGGTTAAAAAAAAATAAAAATAGAAAGAGAAAGAACCCAGAAAGAAGAGAAATGTTTCTCTCTCTAAGTTTCTCTTTAAATTACAAAGAACTAATGAAAAATTATCCAAGACTCTTAACCCTAGTAGACTAAGGCTATATTTATAGTAGTAGGGGGTTGGGCCTAAAAATAGGCCAAAACAGTGTAGAAACCCTAGTCAGCTGCCACTGGCATGGACCGGCACGGATGGCGCAATCTGCGCCCCTGATGTGGCTCGTGCAGGTGTGGGGCACCAGATCTAGCACATCCCATTTCCTTCATTCTGGAATGGGGTGCATGATCTGGTGCATCTCTTTAACGATGTTTGCGTGGGTTGTGTTTGGCGTGGTCCGCATCGTCTAGAGTGGCCCATTATCAAGAGAGTTATTGTTTACACTTCTGATCTGCGGTTCATGTCGTTTGGCACGAACCGTAATCAGAATCCTCATTTTGCTCAATCTTTTCCCTTAAGCCACTTAATTCTTTACATCCCACTGGCTGGTCTCGACATTTTGTACTTGGAATGGTGTAAGCCGTGTAAAATTGGATGGTCCGCGCCCATACTTAGCTATTTTTGAGTAAAAAGGGCACTTGAGCACGCGGGCCGTAGAGATTGGCATGGCCTATGCCGGGTATTGGCACGGATCATGCCATTTGGCACAACTCGTACCAGAGACCTTTGGTATGGGCTGTATAGTGTGCCGTGAGTCATTTGTGTCTTGCTTGGTGCCATGAGCGGTGTGCTGACCCTTTGATGCTTCGCACGGCTAAACTCTCGTTCCCAGTACTTGACGACAACTCTCGGTGCAAATATTCGGGAAAGAGATGTATCCTAGATTGGTAGACAAGAACTCTATGCTCCACAAAGAAATCCTTCTTTACTATACTCTCTTCATGCTGGGCCTTCATTTTTTCCTTATATATCAAAGTAGTATCATAGGAGTTGCACCTATTTTATTCAAGTTCTAGAAATTGTGACTTCGTATGCTTCACAGCTTCACCCAAGTCCACGTTGAGGTGTTTAACGGCCTAATGTGTTTTGAACTCAAGCTCAACCGGGAGGTGGCATCTTTTGCCAAAAAGGATCCGAAAGGGTGACATGCCAATGAGAGTCGTATATGCAGTGTGGTAGGCCCAGAGTGCATCATCCAACCGAGCACTCCAATCCTTTCTAGAGGTATTCACTGTATTTTCAAGGATTGCTTTAATTTCCCGGTTGGATATCCCTGCTTGGCCATTGGTTTGCATATGGTAAGTAGTGGAGTCCTATGGGTCACTCCAAATTTTTCTAGAAATGTTCCCATGACTCTGTTTCAAAAGTGGGTTCCTCTATCACTGATATTGGTTTGGGGTACACCGAAACATGAGAAAATGTTATATTTGAGGAAGCTCACCACTATTGAGGAGTCATTTTTCTTTGTTGCTTTGGCTTCTACTCACTTGGAAATATAGTCCACCAGCACTAAGATGTAGTAATGTCCATTAGAGTTTGGAAATGGACCCATAAGATCCATACTCCATTCATAAAAAATCTCAACTGGGATTGAAAAGACTTGGGGCATCTCATTTTTGGATGATATGCTCATCATTCTTTGACATTAAATGCACGATGACACAAAATTTCTAGCATCTGATAGCATATTAGGCCCGTAAAGGCCATAATCTATTACCTTCCTTGCGGTCCTTTTGTACCCAAAGTGTCCCCCGACTTGGAAGGAATGACACAACCTAAGGATGCGACCTACCTCATCATTGGGATGCATCTCCTAATTTCTTGATCAAAACAATGTTTTCACAGATAGGGATCATCCTAGAAATAGTCACTCACCTCATTCACTAATCTATCCTTTCTCAATTTGTCAAAAGATGGGGGAAATTGTCTAGTGGTAAGGTAGTTCACTATATTGGCATACCAAGGTTGACTAGTTGTTACTCCGAACAATTGTTCATCAGGAAACTCTTCCCGAATAGGTTCCAACTTTGTTTTTTTACTTGGCTGGTTCTGGGCTCTCGATGGTTGGTAGTCTACTTAGGTGATCAGTTACAGCGTTTTCAGTGCCCTTCTTATATTTTACCTAAAGGTCAACTCGCTTAGAATAAGTATCCACCTAATGATTCTAGGTTTGGCTTATTTCTTGGTCATTAAATGACCAAGTGTTGCATGGTTTGTGTACACTATGACCTTGGTTCATGAGAGGTATTGCCGAAACTTTTCTAGGGGAAATACTACAACTAGTAATTCTTTCTCTGTGGTGGAGTAGTTGTGTTGAGCATCGTTAAAAGTCACTGACACATAGTATATGACGTGTGGTACTCTACCTACCCCCTGGCCTAAAACAGCTCCTATAGCATGATCACTTACCCTTTACTTACATGCCTATAAGTAAAGGTACCAAAAGGGAAAGTGAATGTGGTCTTTTCTTGGTCCCATGGATCGATGGCTATTTGGAAATATCCTGAATAGCCATTGAGGAAACAATAGTAAGCATGGATGGCTACCCTTTCAAGCATTTGGTCAATGAAGGGTAAGGGAAAATGGTCCTTACGAGTCACCGTGTTTAAGCGGCTGCAATCGATACACACCCACCACCTATTTTGAATACAAGTGGGAACCAAGTCCCCATCCTTATTTTTCACTACTATGACCCTACTTTTCTTTGGCACCACTTGGGTAGGACTCACCCAAGTATTATCAGAGATAGGATATATTACCCCTGCCTTAAGTAGCTTAAGGACTTCACCTTTTACTACTTCTATCAAAGGCGAGTTTAATCGCCTTTGAGGTTGGCGTATGGGTTTAGCTCATATAAGTTATTGGGTAAGACCTCTACACAATTCTCACCCCGAGGATCAACCTACTCCACACTCCCCACTAAGTTAGCTTCTAGCGAATTCAAGCATATATCATGTAAAGAATTATTCTCTAAGGTTAACCCCTTTTTTTACACCAAACATTTCTTGCACCATATTGTCATCATATTAACCAAAGGGGAGTGGTAATTCACAATTTGATCTGCTGATCTATGCTCGAATTCATGCTCAGGATCACCCATTTTCTTCAACAGTGCTTTGCACTCATACATAAAGTCAATAGCATCCAAAGAGATAGGCTAACCTTATAATCATTGCAGATCTCAATTGGCTCCATTTTCCTAGAACCATCCAAGTGCAAAGGTTGTGGGGCCTCTTTATCAATAAGCTTGTGCCTTCCTATCACTTGATTAGCCTTAATGATTAATTCGTTTACCTTTTTGCATGCAGTTTCAATACTTAGAGATTTGAGCCCCAAAATTCATAAATGTATGTGGATACTTAGTTTTGAAGATTTTTTACTAGTCTTTGAAAGATGAGTTAGAGCTCCAAGTATCTCCTCACACGTGGACTTGGGAGTCGAGATTTACTTGGGTGAGTAATGGTACGTGCACCATTCTCGCTCCCATTGATTTTGCTGAACTGCAAGTTCCATTTCCCCCCCGTAATCACTCAACCAAGAGCAACACTCTGTATGGTGATCGAAATGATACACCCTAAAAATTTTCATTTTTTGAGTGGTATTTCTCCACATCATCAAGGTTCCATCGAAAAAAATACAAAACAAACGAAGAAAAACAAAGCGGTACTAACTACTCAACTAACACATTATGCTGATTGACAAATAACAGATTAGCATTCCCGACAACGGTGCCAAAATTTGACCCGCCTCCACTCGAGGTTGTTAATTGTAGCTAATTAACCTGAGCAAAGGCTTTGAGAGGTCAAAGGAGGTCAAATTTAAATTTATATTTCTGCACCCAACTCACTACTATGCTACCGATAGGGTAGTTAGTGGCAAGACTTGAGTATGTCCACAGAGATGCTAGGGCCTAATAGTCAATTAAACACAACCACGCCCGGGTTGTCAATCCGTTTGTGTTTTTAGGAGTAGATACTATGGTAAACAAGGAGGTGGTTTGGTTTATCAACTAACCACTACAAACATGAAAGAGAAAAAGCAAGTAATATATATTAGCTAGACACTTGGGGAATGTTTGCGTAACATGGTTGATTACATGCTTCAATCCTCGATCCATTCACATGTAAGACATCAAAAACCTAACCTAGTGCTTATAAAATGTGGTGTGGTCGATGGTCAGCACTTCCCTATACCTATCCCGTAGGGTACTCTTACAGTTTCCCATCAGCACCACTTCCGTAGTTAGGAGAGTACAACAAGGCCTGATTATTTTTGTAGGTCTAATTCTCAGCTGTATGATTATGTCCCGAGCACTCCACCACATATGCTCTACTCTCTAGGCCTATAAACGAGGCAAAGGGAGGCAAGCACCTTATCTATGATACTAAGACCTCTTACAACCCTAGCTTGCTAATTTTTGCTATCTCTACCCATAACCCTTCAGACCAAATCGTCAGCTAAGACTGATGTGTTGTCATCGTAATAGTAAAACTAAAAAAAGACCTATGTACAAACACTCACATGACTCAGACCCTACTACCCATATCACATCCAGGTTTCTCTTCCTCGGGAGTATCTATATTTGCACCAACATGAATGTAGACTAGATTATGTGCTAATGAAGGGTATCATTAATGCAATTGTAACATTCAAGAACAAGACAAAATAATATCACAAGTACATAAATTAGAATGAACTAAGAATCTCACTAAAGCATAAATCAACACATGTATACAATTATCCCCAAACTATATAAACTACTCCCTAGACATGGAATTCAAATATTTCATTGAATTTTGATGTGCTTCATTTTGCGTGCATTAACCGTTGCATCTAGCATAGTTTTTAGCATATTTTGTTTGGCGGATTTCTAGTATTAGTTTAGTTTACATGACAAGGGGATTAGACGGTTATGTTTAGTTTTATTGTCTAAATCCTGCATTTTGTAGACATAATTAGTACTAATGGATATCTTGTATCCACGGGCTCCTAGATCTTCCATTTGATCATCTTTAGTGGGTCACCTGTGGGTACGTTTTGGTTACATTCTATGTGAAGGCTATATGTAAGGGCGGTAGAAGATTTTGAAGGCCATTCGCAAGAACGGTAGAAGAGATTGAAGGCCATTCACCTCTAGATTGGTAATAGACGAAGGCCACAAATATCAATGCATGGTAGAAGGAGATTGGAGTCAAAGATAGGTTGCAACAGAGATCAAAGATGCCAATGAAGAAATGAGGAATCGTGGTCTGATGAGTTGTACCAAATTTTGAGAACGTTTCGAGAAGAATTAGACTTCAAGGCTGATACCATTGGATTTATCTTCTTGATCACTACAAAATTAAATACCAGAACTAAAATATCGGACTAATGGTTCACCCGTAGCAAAGGAAACAAGTTCAGCCGACCAAGGTACCACGGGTCAGCGTGGGCCATTCATGGTCAAGAACTAACAGTCTGCACTAGAGGAGATGTCCCATGCCAATAGTTCCAGCACGAGGAAATGGCGCGACCTGCACAATATCCCACGGCTCGTGTAGCATGAGATCGAGACTTTGCCAAAAAATAGCTAAGTATGGGCATGAACCATTCCATTTACGATGACATGCGTCGTTCCAAGTTCAAGATGCCAAGAATAGCCTACGGCCTATGCTAAAGTCTACGCCCCGCGCCAGACTTCTAGTAGAATGAGCCTTCAGACCACAGCCCGCACCAAACTTCTGAGTAGACCGTGCTTCCAGACTTCGGCCCACGCCATATCTTACAGTTCATGCCAGCGCCCTATGCTAGATCCAATGCCCCACACTGAATGAAAAAGCATGGCACGCACATGATCATGTAGCCCGCGACATGTACTTTACGCAGCCCGCGCCGGGTGGTGGTTGAACTAGGGTTTTAGCATTTTTGGCCTATTTTTAGCCCAATCCCACTTCTCCTATAAATATGACCTTATTCTTATAGGTTAAACAGGTACAAAGTAGATTAGTTAATTAGGAGAGTAAATTTTAGAGAGAGAAACACTCTCTCTTTTTCTTTTCTTTTACTCTTATTTTCGTGTTCATCCTAGATGTGGAATTAAAATCTATATTTGAATTCCATATCTATGGAGTAGTTTCCATAGCCTGGGATAAATGTAGAACATGTTTTAACTAATGTTTTGTGAGCTTCATTAGATTCATCCTAGTATTTGTGCTCATGATATTATTGTGGTTGTTTTTGATTATTTGAATTGCATGAATATCGCACCACATTAAGCACACACTTTGGGTTGTATTCATGTATGGTGCAAATATTGATTCCCCATCAGAAAGAGAAACCTAGATGTTAGAATGGGTAAGGGAGTACGTTGCGTTTATGTGAGTGTATGCACGGGAGACCTGAGAAATGCTTTGACTTATTTGCCATCGCACCAGTCTTAGCTGATTACGTTAAGTTTTCCGATAGGTTTCCATAGAGATAATGCATAGTATCAAGCTAGGGCTGTAAGAAACCTTAGTATCATAGATAAGGTACCAATGACCCTTGGGCCTAGTTAATGAGACCCAGGGAAAGTAGTGCATTCAGGGTGGAAGCTCGGGGCATAATTGCACATGGGAGAAATAAACCTACAATAATGGCTGGACTTGTACTCCCCTAATTACGATGGTAGCGTTGATGGAGGGTTGTGAGCGCACTTGGCGTGACAGATACGTGGAAGTGTATGCCATCGACCACACCACATGTTATGAACACTTTATTAGGTTGTTTAGTAAATATTGCATGTGAATGAATCGAGGATTGAAACATTAGATTAATCATGTTGCGCAATGACTCCCCAAGTGCTTAGCTAATTAGATTACTTGCTGGTTTACTTCATGCTTCGTAGTTGTTAATATGAAAATCCAACCCCCTTTTTTGTGTTTGAATTTACTAGCTATTCCTGTCACTCGTATGGATTGATGACCCGTACGAGGTTGTGTTTTTAGTTGGTACTTGAGCCCTAGCATCTCTAAGGACAAATCCAGGGCTTACCGCTTACTACCCTTTAGGTACCGTAGCAATGAGAATGAGTGCGAAACTATAAATTTCTATCTTTGACCTTCCACCAAAGTCCTCACTCAGGTTAATTCTAAGCTATGATTTTAACGACCATGGGTGTAGGTGGGTCAAATTTTGGCGCCGCTGTCGTGGATGCTATCCAGCTCAAGTATTAATTAGCACAACTTATTAGTAGAGTAGTTAGTAATTGGTTTTTTTGTGTTGATAGTTTGGTTGTTGAGCTGTTGTAATAGTTATTTTGTTACCTTTTGGTCCATTTCTAGTGTTGTATTCAGAAGGGTATTGCTAGCCCTAGTTTATGGTACACACCTGTACCACTAATCTAGGCATCTTACACTACCTGACTCTAAACACAGGTGTTTGGGGGTGAAGGAGATGGAGAACTAGGGCATAAGTTCAACCGAGGAAAGCAGTGGTAGTTGACGAACCACTAGAAATGGTGGAAGACAATCATACCTCACAGGAGCTCATTGCACCCAACTTGGAGAATAAGCCATTATGTATTACCTTCCCACCATTACCCGCCAATGTTAGATGTGAGCTAAAAAGTGGCATGATCAATTGCCAACCTACATTCCATGGATTGTCAGGGGAGGATCGAACAAGCATCTATTAGAGTTTCACTTGGTGTGTACGAACATGAAGCCACCAGGAGTTTCTGAAGATGATTACAACTTGAGAGCCTTCCTATTTTCCCTTCAAGACAGAGCTAAAGACTGGCTGCACTACTTGCCACCTGGGTGCATTAGTTCTTGGATTGATATAAAGCGAAGGTTCTTAGAGAAGTATTTTATGGCATCCAAGTTTTCCGGGTTGAAGAAACAATTGTCGAACATTACCGAAGGTACTACCGAGAGTATGTATGATTATTGGGAATGCTTCAAGAGACTACTAGCTGGTTGCCCCTACCATCCCTTCAAGGAGGGGGATTTGGTGTATTATTTCTTTGAGGGGCTATATGATGAAGATATGCAGATGGTGAATGTCGCTTGTAATGGTTTGATAGCGAACAAGAGCCCTAATAATGCAATGGCCCTCTTTGAAGAAATGGCCAATGGCATGCAACAATTTGGCACAAGGTTAAGAGTTAAGGTTTCCGATAAACCCGCACAATTATCTAAGTTGGAGGAGCAAGTCCAAGCTCTTGCTTCTATGATGAAGGAGCTTTTGCAAGGGAAAGTGCATCAAGTTAAAGTGTGTGGAGTTTACAACCTTAATAACAACTCCAAAGAATGTACCAAGGTCGTAGGTAATTTGCAAGAAGTGAATGTCATTGAGTATGACAATTGGGAGAGGCCACAGTTTGCTAGGGGGGGAACCAAGGAGATGTAAGGCCGGATCCCTATGCAAACTTATTTAGCCCAAGGTATCGAGATTCCCCAAATTTCTTATGGAGAGAGGACAACTAACCTCAAGGATACTGGGGTGGACAAGCCCCTCCTCAACTATACCCTGGAGGTGAAGGCCCTTCCAACAACCATGCCTTGATCTACAAATTGGATCGAGAAGAGTTCTTAGAAGCCATCGGTCAATTGAGCAGGAAAAATAAAGTCTTTGCAAAAAGGACAAGGTGTGATATTGAAGACCTTGGTAATATAGCCTTCTCGAGTATCAACAACCTTGAAGTTCAAGTTGGGCAACTTGCCACCTTGATGAGCCAACTTAAATCTGGAAAAATCCCTTCCCAACTAGAGATCAATCCAAGAAATGTGAGTTCACTCAAGTTGAGAAGTGGGTAAGAAGTTTGTGAGTCCGAGAAGAGGGTTATGCAAGACGATGATAAGGTATTGGAGGCTACCGAGGCACACTTTGTAGAAGACAGGATTGTGGTCAAGGAGGCACCTTCCAAGGGGTTTCCACCGCCTATGGAACAAGATACCATTCCACCTTCATTTCTAAATGCTTTGAGGGGAAAGCCAAAGGTGGTGACCAATGATGCAAACATTTGAATAGTCTTTGAGAAGGTCGAGGTAACCATCCTTATCTTGGAATTTATTGAACATGTGCCATCATATGCTAAATTTCTTAAAAGTTGCATGTACAAAGAAAAGAAGTAGGCCAACTGAGAGGTTAGGACATTTAAAAATTAGGGGAGTCGCCATTTTGAACCATAAAAATTTGCCCAAAAAATGCGACGACCCCAGAATGTTTTCTATTCCTATCTCTTTAGGGGGTAAACTTGTTGACACGATAGATTTTGGTGCATCCATCAATGTGATCCCATACAGTCTATATGAATGCCTAGAAATAGGTGAGTTTAGAGTGATTGTCCAACTTGCCAATTATTCTCAAGCTAGTCCATGTGGACTATTAAAGGATGTGATGGTGAAAGTTGGCAAATTGGTTTTTCCAGTGGACTTTTATGTCCTAGACGTGGCGCACAACAGTAGTGCACCCCCAATACTTTTGGGGAGACCTTTCCTCAAAACGTCTTGGACATAAATTGATGTCCACTTGGGAGCCTTGACTCTAGAAGATGAGATGGATAAATTGGATATTGATACTCCCTCCGTTTCAGATTAAATTGCACAAGATCAAAGATTTAGTCAAACTAAGAAAACTTTGACTAGATATTTGAATAGATATATAAATATTAATATTGTTGTATGTGATATTGTTGGGTTCATCGTAACAAGTAGTTTCTAAAAAGTAAATTTTTGTTTATCGATATTATACGTAGTTAAATATATTAATGGCCAAACATGTGTGTTGGAGACTGTGAAAAAAATTCTTTGCAATTTAATCTGGGATAGAGGGAGTATCAATAAATCTAGGAATGATTTGACAAATTATTCTCTTATGTGCAAATGTGTAACCTTGTGTGATGAGCATGATGAAACCTCTTCAGTTACCGATGATCATGAAAATTTGAATGAATCTCATTTTGATGATATTGTTGATGAATTTGATGAATTGCATAATGCTATGGATAATTTGTCTGTGCTAGATTGTTTTTCTATGCTAACCAACGTGCAGCGGGAAAGGGAGAGTTTCAAGGGTTTAAAACCTCCTCGACCTACCCTAACCCCAGAGTGATATTCACAGACTCAATGCTAGTTAGACACAGAGATTCATTTCCCATCACAGACAAGAGGTCCGAAGGTAAGGATGGGTCATTGTGGAGACCTCTCCACAACGATGTCATCATGGGTGCAGTCGCCGATAGCGATTCCGATGACCCACAGGTAGGCATCTCTAACTAGACCTGCATAAAAAAGAAATAAGTCGTGAAGAGGAAATAAATATATGATGTTCCTTTTTTTACTCTCGTGTTTTGAGTAATGATTAGATAGATTTTGTATGTTTTGCAATAAGGATCTTTGAGATGAAACTCTTGTTGGTTTGAAAATTTGAGTTCGAGACTCGTGATCTTGTTTGGATGGAATTAAATTTGATAGGTGACATAGTCTTTTGAAAAAAGAGGAAAAAAAAACTAAGGATTAGGTCAAAAGTTTGGCAATCTCGTGCCAAGACCTGACACGGTCCACGCCAAGGGCTTAGGTCCATGCCAAGAATGTTGGTGAAAGGGGATGCCTCGTGCCAAAGTGTTTGGCGCGAGGGGTTGATTCGTGCTTGGAGGTTTGGCGTGAGGCTTTGGTCCCCACCAAACATCTTCTGCGCCGATCTTCGATTTTCCATTGCCAACTTGTTCCAAAAATGCAAAATTTTGAAAATTGTGAATTTCTAACTCTAAAAATGCATTTTTGGTTCAAAAATTTTGAGATTCCCTAATTCCTTAGGATTTTTTATGCAACTAGTACTTCCTACATTCCTAGGAATTAATTGATTTATACCATTGTCCCCTAATCTGCAATTTTGAAAATTCCATTCTTATCCTAACTGTACCTATCTCTCTTATCACCAAGGCTGAAATTCTAAATGGATAGTACACTTCTTTACCTAATTTCATCATTTGATACATTGTTTCTTCGTAAGAAACACTCACTCTCATACACTCTTGGTGGAACTCAAAAAAAATTAAAGCTTTTCTTCCAAAAATTAGCAATTTTTGCTTCTTATGTGGATCTTGCAGTTCTTAGCTTCAAAATCCGGGTAATACATTGAACTCTTTGTTTACATGCTTGGGTAATACATTGAACTCTTTGTTTACATGCTTGATTGACACTCTTTGTTTACATGTTTGATTGACATTCTGGTGGTGTTTTGAAAATCATGATTCTTGAATGAGTGTGTGTTTGTGAGATAAATGTTTGGGCTTATACGTATGATCATGTGTTAAAGATAGTTTGGGTGTTTGGCATGCTATTGTTTTTGAATGATATGTTCTTCATGTATTGGGTAATTTGCGAATAAGATGAATCTTAGCTGCACATGTATTATTGATGGGTTGTTAATGACTTACATGAGATATTCTTTGCTTAGATTACCATGTTTTGAATGTCTAGGCTATTGAGTAGGATCTACTTGTTGAATGACAAGGTGAGCCATGCCTTGTTTTGACTATCACATTACCACTTTTACCTTATTTAGTTAGGATGCCACCCAAAAGGAATACTTTGGAGAAGGGAAAGTCCACTCGAGGTGAGAAGAGAAAGAAACCGGTGAATGGTGCAAACCATGAACAGGTAACTCCTACTCTTTGAAACCCCGCCATTGTGATAAATGAGTTTATGGGATTATCCATTATATCCATGACTGCAGTGATTTGCTTTATTATGCGTGCGTTACCTATTGCATTTGGCATACTTTTTAGCAAGTTTTATGTGATGGATTGCTAGTATTAGTTGAGTTTACGTGACAAGGGGTTTAGACGGCCATGTTTGGTTTTCTTGTCTAAATCCTGCATTTTTTAGACTTAATTGGTACTAATGGACATCTTGTATCCATAGACTCCTTGATCTTCCTTGTGATCATCTTTAGTAGGTCGCCTATGGTTACTTTTTGCTTACATTCTATGCGAATGCTATTCGTAAGGGCGGTAGAAGATATTGAATGCCGTTTGCAAGAACGGTAGAAGACTATTCACACTAGAATCATAGTAGACGAAGGCCACAAGCATCAATGTGTGGTAGAAGTAGATTGAAGCCAAAGATAAGCGGCAATGGAGTTTAAAGCGGCCAACGAAGAAGCGGTAAATCGTGGTCAAATGAGTTGTGCTTAAGTCTGAGAACGATCCGAGAGGAATTAGCCTTCAAAGCTGGTTTCATTGGATTCTTCTTCTTGAGCACTAAAAAATCAATTACTAAAACTCTCAAATCGGACTAACGGTTCACCAGGATCGAAAGAAACTAGTACAGCAGACTGAGACACAAACAGGTCGGTGTGGGGAGTTCATGGTTGGCACCAACGGCCAGTGCCAAAAGAGCTGGCCTGCACCAGGATGACTAGCACGAGGCTAGAGATGGGTTGCAAGCATGAGGCCAAATCCCCTCCCAAATGGCTAAGTATGGGCGCTAGACGTCATATTTTTTATGTCTCGCACCGTTTCATGTCCAAGATGCCAAGACCAGTTGTTGGGGTGTAGGAAATCACACGACCCATGCCAAGGTTTCTGACCGAAGCACCCTTCCTGACCATGGCTTACGCCACTGGCCATGGGCACGGATCAGAAGCCTCAAATTCAGCATTCTGATGACGGCCTGTGCCAAATGACGCGGCCGGCGCCAGTGGAACGTCATGACCCATGTAAGGCTCCGTGCCCTACACCTCTTGAAGATCCACACCACGTACAGGAAAGGGCAGCCTACACCACATGAGGAGGCATGGTTCACACCAGATCTCGCACCCCATGCCAAGGACACGCCACAGGCCATCCCATCCATGAAGGCCTGCACCGGGCGGCGGCTAAGCTAAGGTTTACCCTAATTTGGGATTATTTTTAGGCCCAATCTCCTACTATTATAAATATATCCTTAGTCTACTAGGGTTTGAGACTTATCATATCATATATTTAGTATTGTAGTTAGGAGAGCAACTCTAGATATAGAAAAACTATCTCCTTTTCTTTTCTTTATTTTTCTTCGATCCTAAGATGTGGAATTCAAATTCTTTTTTTAATTCCATTTATATGGAGTAGTTTCTATAGCTTGGGGATAAATTGTAGGGGCATGGTTTAGTCTATTTGCTTTGTGAGATTCTTTAGATTCATCCTAAAACTTTTGTTCATGTTATTATTGTGGTTGCTCTTGATTATTTGAAATGCATGAATAGTACACCACATATATGCACACACTTTGGGCTATATTCATGTATGGTGCAAATATCGATGCCTCTTTGGGAAGAGAAACCTGGATGTTAGAATGAGCAAGGGAGAATGCGTCCGCGTGGGTGTGTGCACGGGGGATTCGAGCATGCTCTAGCTTATTTTCAATCGCACCAGACTTAGCTGACTTCGTAAAGTTTTCTGAGAGGTTTCAGGTTGAGATAGCAAATAGTAGCAAGCTAGGGTTGTAAGATGCCTTAGATCATAGATAAGGTGCCAACAACCCTTTGGCCTAATTCATAGGACCATTGGAAATTAGTGCATTCATGGCGGAAGCTAGTGATATGATCACACTAAGGAGAAAAAGACCTACAATAATGGTCGGACCTTGTTGTAATCCCCTAATTATGATGGCGGTGTCAATGGAGGGTTGCGAGTGCACCCACTGTGACAGGGATGGGGAAGTGTATACCGTCGGCCACACCACGTGATATGAACACTGTGTTAGGTTTACCTAAATATCTATGTGAATGAATCAAGGATCAAAGCATCAGATTGACCATGTTGTTCAATGATTCCCCAAGTGCTTAGTTAAATAGCTTACTTTGATTTTTTACTTTGATGCTTAGTAGTTGTTAGATTGAAAAACCAACCCCCCTTGCATGTTTGCTTTACTAGATATTCCTTTCACTTGTATGGATTGACGACCCATATGAGGTTGTGTTTTGGTTGGTACTTAGACCTAGCATCTCTGTGGACAAACCCAGGGCTTATAGCTAACTACCCTCTAGGTGGCGTAGCAGTGAGAATGGGGTGCATAACTATAAATCTCTTATATTTTGATCACAGCCTCTGCCTGGGTTAATTAGTTACAATTAATGACCCCATGGGGGGAGGCAGGTCAAAATTTTGGCGTTGCTGCCAGGGATGCTATTAGTCTAAGTGTCAATTAGGCATAACGTGTTAGTAGAGTAGTTAGTATTAGCTTTTATTTTTTTTATGTTGTTGATTCTTGGTCGGAGATGTTGTTATATTTATTTTGTTACCTTTTAATTCGTTTGCTAGTGTTGTCTTCGGAAGGGTAATGTTGTCCCTAGTTTATGGTACACACCCGTACCACCAATCTAGGCATCTTACACTACCCGAATGAAAGCATAAGTGGTCAGAGAAGAAAGAGGCGGAGAACTAAGGCACAAGTTCAGCCGAGGCTGAAAGTAGTAGTTGAAGAACTGCTAGCAATGGTGGAAGACTCTCATACCCTATAAGAGCTTTTGGCACCTAACATGGAGCATTGGCTATTATGCATTACCTTCCTGCCATTACCCGCTAATGTAAGCTGTGAGCTAAAAAGTGGCACGATTCATTGCCTACCTACATTTCATGGATTGGTGGGGGAGGACCCGAACAAACATCTATCAGATTTCCATTTGGTGTTCATGAACATGAAGCCCCTGGGAGTATCCGAAGATGACTACAACCTAAGAGCCTTCTCATTTTCCCTTCAAAGTAAGGCCAAGGATTGGCTTTACTACTTGCCACCGGGATGCATTGGTTCTTAGATGGACATGAAGTGGAGTTTTTTTAGAAGTATTTTTTGGCATCCAAGTCGTTTGGGTTGAAGAAACAATTGTCGAACATCACCCAAGATACTACCGAGAGTATGTATGATTATTGGGAATGCTTCAAGAGACTACTAGCAAGTTGCCCCTACCATCCCTTCAAGGAGGGGTATTTGGTGTATTATTTCTTCGAGTGGCTATATGATGAAGATATGCAAATGGTAAATGCCACTTGCAATGGTTCGATAGCAAATAAGAGCCCCAAGGATGCAATGGACCTCTTTGAAGAAATGGTAAATGGTGTAACAATTTGGCACTAGGTCAAGGGTTAAGGTCTTGGATGAACCCACACACTCACCTAAGTTGGAGGAACAAATCCAAGCTCTTGGTTTCTTGATTAAGGAGCTTTTGCGAGGAAAATTGCATCAAGTCCATGTGAGTGGAGTTTGAAACCTTAACAACAACTAAGAGGTATGTCCCAAAGTCATAGATGATTTACAAGAGATGAAGGAAGTTGACTATAACAACTATGAAAGACCACAATTTGCTAGGGGTTAACCACAAGGGTTCCGGGGAAACTAAGGAGATGCAAGGCCGGACCTCTATGCAAATTCATTCAACCCGAGGTATTGAGATTATCCTAACTTCCGATGGAGGGATGATAACCAACCTCAAGGATAGCGGGGTGGACAAGCTCCACCTCAATCATATCCTAGAGGTGAAGGCCCTTCTAACAATTATGCTTCACTCTTCAAGTTGGAACGGGATGAGATCTTAGAGACCATCGGTCAATTGGGGAAGAAACATGAAGTCTTCGCGGAGAGGATAAGGAGAGGGATTGAAAACCTTAGTCATAGAGCTTTCTCAAGCATAAAAAATCTTGAAGTTCAAGTCGGGCAACTTGCCACCTTGGTAAGCCGACTTGAAGCCAAGGAGTCCAGAAAACTACCTCCCTAACCAAAGATGAATCCAAGGAACGTGAGTGCTCTTAAGTTGAGAAGTGGGAACGAAGTTCATGAGACCGAGAAGAAGATGATGCAAGAGGATGATAGGATAGTGGAGGCTACCAAAACACCCTTCTAAGAGGAGGAGATTGTGGTCAAGGAAGCACCCTCTAAGGAACTTTCACCGCTTGAGGCACAAGTCACCATTTTGCCTCCATTTCCAAATGCTTTGAGGGGATGGCCAAAGGTGGTGACTGATGACGCAAACATTCAAATTTTTTTCAAGAAGGTTGAGGTAACCATTCCTATCTTAGATTTAATTGAGAATGTTTTATCATATGCTAAATTTCTTAAAGTTGCATGCACAAAGAAAAGACGTAGGTCAACTATGAGGATAGGACATTTGGAAATGGGAGGAGTCACCATTTTGAATCATAAGAACTTACTTAAGAAATGCGATGACCCCAAAATGTTTTCTATCCCTAACTCTTTAGGTGGTAAACTTGTAGAACATGCCATGATAGATTTAGGCGCATCCATTAATTTTATCCCATTAGTCTATGTGAACGCCTAGAAATAGGTGAGCTTAGGGATACTAGAGTAATTGTCCAACTTGCCGATCATTCCCATGCTAGTCCTCATGGACTAGTAAAGGATATGATGGTGCAAGTTGAAAAATTGGTTTTTCCATTGGACTTTTATATTCTACACGTTGTCCACGATGGAAGTGCACCCCCATTACTTTTGGGGAGACCTTTTCTTAAGACATCTAGGACTACAATTGGTGTCCACTTGGGAACCTTAACTCTAGAAGATGACATGGATAAACTGGAATTTGATATCTATAAATCTAGGAATGATTCGACAAAGTCTTCTTTTATGTCCTATGTGATAAGCATGATGAATCTTCTTGTATTATTAATGATCATGAATTTTTGAATGAATCTCATGTTGATGATATTGATGATGAGTCCGATGGATTGCATGATGCGATGGATAATATGTCTAGCTAGATTGTTTTTCCATGCTAACCAATTTGAAGTGGGAAAGGGAGATGGTTGAGAGTTTAAAACCTTCTCAACCTCTCCCTAACCTCAAAGTTACATTCACAGATTCAATGATAGTGAGAAACGGGGATTCATTTCTTATGACGGAGAACAGGTTCGAAGGTAAGGATGGCTCGATGTGGAGACCTCTCCACAATGGTGTCACCGTGGGTGGAGTCGCCGATGGCGATTCCAAATACCCACAGGTAGGTGGCTCTAACTAGATTGCATTGAAAAGGAAAACAAGTTGTGAGGACGATAATAAATATACGGTGTTTAATTTGCTTTGGTGTTTTTGGTAGTGATTAGATAGTTTTTGCATGTTCTTCTTTTGCTATGAGGATTTTCGAGATGAAACTTTTGTTTGGATTGAAATTTTGAGTTCGGGACTCATGATTGTGTTTGAATGGTATTAGATTTGATAGGTGATGTAGTTTTTCAGAAAAAGAGTGAAAAACTAAGGATTAGGGAAAATTTGGGTGGATGCCTTGTGCCGGGATGCTTAGAGCGAGGGAATACCTTGTGCCAAAGAGGTTGGTGCGAGGCTATGCTTTGTGCCAAGGGGTTTGGCGCGAGGCTTTGTTTCGTGCCAAAAGTTTGGTGCGATATTTTTCTTCGTGCCAGGATGTTTGGCGCGAGCCTATGGTTTGTGCCAAGCACGTTTTTAAGCGTAAAACCCATTTTCAAATTTTATTTGTTCCAACAATGCAAATTTTTGAAAATTCCGAATTTCAAACTCAAAAATGGCATTTTTGGTTCAAGAATTTTGGAATTCCCTAATTCCTTCAGATTTTTGAAATTACTTTCAATATTCCTTGGAATTAATTGATCTATACTATTGTCCCTTAAATTGAGCATTTTAAAATTCCATTCTTATCCTAATTGTCTCCCTCCCTAGTCACCTAGGCTGAAATTCTAATCCTATGGTACATTTCGCCGCCTAATTCTATCATTTGACACATTCTTCCTTCTCTAGAAACACTCCCTCTCACACACTCTTGGTGAAACTAAAAAAATTGAAGCTTTCTTCCAAAAATTAGGAATTTTTTCTTTTACTTGTGTGGGTCTTACAAATCCTAGCTTTCAATTTTGGGTAGCCCATTGAATTCTTGGTTTATATGCTTTATTGACATTGTGGTGGTGTTATGAAAAGCACGACTCTTGAATGAGTGTGTTTTTTTGAGAGATGTGTTTGGGTTTGTATGCATGATCTTGTGTTGAAGAAAATGTTGGGTAGATTGATGTGCTATTATGCTTGAATGATATGATCTTCATGTGTTGGGTGATTTGGGAGGGATAGTGAATCTTGATTGCATGATCTTATTGATGGGTTGGTGAGAACTTACATGGATTTGTTGTTTGATGAGGAATGTTATTGTTTAAATAGTCCTCATGCTTAGATCATCATGTTTTGAATGGTTAGGCTATATGGGAGAATGTTGTCTTATTGGATGATAATGTAGGCCATGCCTTGTTTATGATCATATCACCACTCTTGTCTTCATTTTGTTAGGATGCCACCTAAGAAGAATGTTTTGGAGAAGGGCAATTTCACTCGGGGTGAGAAGAGGAAGAAACTACCGAAGGCTGAAAACTTCGAGCCGACAACTACCATTCTTCGTAACCCCACGTTTGTGACCGAGGAGTTTATGAATTTATCCAAAATCTCTAGAACTGGAGTCTGGAGGTGGAGGAACTTGAGAGAGCTGAAGAGGAGTATTTTTGAGACTGGATTTACATGCAAGGACACCTTGGCAGCTCTAGGCTTACTCGAGCCTGTGACTTACCTATTGGGATGAGTAGGTCTTGAGAGACCCTCTAAGATGTATGTCAGGTAGACTCTATGGCCGATCGTGGATGATGATAGGCACAGGATGATTAAATTCAACCTGAACAGTAAGGAGTACAAGATGACCCACCAGGAGGTAGTGCGTGCCTTTGGGTGAAAGTATGGCATGGAGATCCAGAAAACACACTGTCAGGGAGAACCCTTCTCTCTTGGACGCTTTTGGGTGCAACTGACAGGCACTGATCAGAAGAACTGGTGCAAGAGTACGACCCTTGTTCACCTGGCATTCCATTATGTTCACCAATTGTTGTCTATAGGTATTTTCTGCCATGGTGAACTGAAGCAACGCCCAGGTTTGATGTTCATTGCCTTTAGAAAATGGCGCCCGAGGGTAACCTTAACCCAAACTTGGTAGGGTCTTTTGTGCAGAAATGTTTAGCAATGGGAGACAGGAAGAGTGGCAAGATATCTATGGGCGGAATGGTTGGTTTACTGGCACAACACTTAGGGAATCCAGTCACACAGAGAGTTTTGGCTAACTTGGGATGACCGAGTACAAAGTATAACTTGGAGAAGTTAGAAAATGTGTCTATGGTGGGACCTACAACATCGGAGAGCAGATATGTATTGCTTTAAGGTGAAGTAAGCACTTGTAGTTTCATGGTGCTTCTACTGCCGGAGCGCACCACCATAGACCATGATACATGCTTGGATGACTTAGTTATTTTCTGGACCAAAGATTTGAGAGAGATTTCTATAGAGTTTTAGCCAACCCATAGATAGACGTTGAGGAGGCCGAGGGTGAGAGCTCTCCGAGAGCACTTCCTAGTCGTTCCCCGCGTATCCATGGACATTATGGACCAATTGCAATCTCTTAGGAAAAAGTTTTCGAACTCTACCCAAGTTTTGCAAGTGGTTGTCCAAGCGATAGGAGGAATGCACTCGCAAGTAGGTGATCTTAGTTCGAGGATGGATAGCATCAAGGCCACACTTCAAGCAATAAGATACATCAAGAGGAGTTTCATGAGTCTCCCCACCTCACTTATGTTTTGGCATGATTTTTACGCATTGGAGACTATGCATTGGTTAAGTGTAGGGAGGGAGTAGTGAGCACATAGGGAGTCTTAATTCTTATATTTCCTCGGTGCATTTTATGATTTGCATGGGTAGTTGTTTTTCTTGTTTGATTTGTAATTTTGGGTTTTAATTGTTGATGGATAATTTTGGATGACAATTGGTGGAATGACAGGCTATGCTAGGGTTCCTAGTTTGCATGGGTAGGTTGTTTTAGGATATTGGTGGTGTATTTTTTGTTTTGATCTTACCTTTTGTAGCATGCAGCCCACTTTTGGGGCAATTTTGTGCCACACCAAAAAAATTGGAAAATTTGAAAAAAAATCAAAAAATATAAAACCTGGAAAAGTCGAAAACTCGAAAGGGCGACTTGGGTAACATTAGGAAAAACCTGGATAGGTCGAAATGCCTAGGTAAAAATGAGAGGCTAGGATCGGCTAGGCTTACGAGCCTAGGAAAAAAATGAGAGATCGTGTGGAAAAATGTGAGAAGTGAGTACCCTTTGTGTGTTAAAGCTAGGGTGAAAACCCAAAATGGCTCCTAAGAAAAATGAGAGAAAAAAAACTAGGTTGAATGCATGCTTCCGTGGTGGATTGTTTTTGAAGACAACTCTTTGATTGCTTTGGGATCATTTTGGGAAAAGTAAGTTAGCTTCAAACGTATATTTTTGGGTTACCTTTTTCCACATTTTACTTTTGGGTGGTTAGATTGCTTATGTTTTTTAGGGTATGTGAGAGTTGTGGATTCTTACTCTTTTGGGGAAAAACAGGTTAATTCAGGAATAAGTTGAATGCCTCAGTTAACTTATGCCTGCACGCTACATTTCGCTTGATTCTTTGTCTTTTCTTTATCTACTCGAGGAAGAGTAAGGGGTTAAGTGTGGGGAGTCTGATTTGCTTCATTATGCGTACGTTAACCATTGCATTTAGCATACTTTTTAGCTAGTTTTATTTGGTGGATTGCCAGTATTAGTTGAGTTTACGTGACAAGGGGTTTAGACGGCCATGTTTGGTTTTCTTGTATAGATACCACATTTTGTAGACATAATTGGTACTAATTGACATCTGGTATCCACGGGCTCCTTGATCTTCATTGTGACAATCTTTAGTAGGTTGCCCGTGGTTACTTTTTGTTTACATTTTATGTGAAGGCCATTCGTAAGGGCGATAGAAGATATTGAAGGCCGTTCGCAAGAGTGGTAGAAGAGAAGAATGTCATTCACACTAGTATGGTAGTAGACAAAGGCCATAAGAAACAATACGTGATAGAAGGAGATTGAAGCCAAAGATATGCCGCAACGGAGTTCAAAGTGGCCAACAAAGAAATGGTGAATCGTGGTCCGATGAGTTGTGCTTAAGTATGAGAATGGTCCAAGAATAATTAGCCTTCAAGGCTGGTTCCATTGGATTTTTATTCTCGAGCACTGCAAAATTGACTACTAAAACTCTCGAATCGGACTAACAGTTCACCCGTAGCAAAGGAAACTAGTTTAGCCGACCGAGGCACAAGTGGGTCGGTGCGGGCCATTTATGGTTGGCACCAACGGCAAGCGCCAAAGGAGCTACCCCACGCCAGGAAGACCAGCACGAGGTTGTGGTTTAGCCCATGCCAGATGCCACAAGTCGCAAGCACAAGGACAAATCCCCTCCCAAACAGTTAAGTATGGACATGGGACGTCCCATTTTTGACATCTCACACCGTTCTATGTCCAAAATGCCATGACAAATCGTCGGAGTGTGGAAATTCACATGGACCGCACCAAGGTTTCTGAGTGAAGCACCTTTCTTAACCATGGTCAATGCCACTGGCCATGGGCGTGGATCAGAAGACTCAAATTTAGCACTCTGATGGTGCCTTGCGCAATACGACACTGCCCACACCAGAGGAACGTCACGACCCCCGCCAGGCTCTGCACCCCATACCTCTTGAAGATCTATGCCATGCACTTTAACGGGTGCTCCGCATCAAATAAGAGGCACGAACTATACCAGATCTCGCACCCCGCGCCAAGGACACTCCACGGTTCATCCCATCCGTGACAATCTGCACCGACCGACGGTTGAGCTAGGGTTTACCCTAATTTGGCCTATTTTGGGCCTATTTTTAGGCCTAATTTCCTTCAACTATAAATATAGCATTAGTCTACTAGGGTTTCAGACTTATCATATTATATCTTTAGTATTGTAGTTAGGAGAGTAACTCTAGAGAGAAAAAAACTGTCTCCTTTTATTTTCTTTATTTTTCTTCGATTTTAAGATGTGGAATTCAAATATTTATTTGAATTCCATGTCTATGGAGTAGTTTCTATACCTTGGGGATAAATTGTAGGAGAATGGCTCAATCTATTTGTTTTGTGTTGTGTTCATGTTCTTGATTATTTGAATTGCATGAATAGTACACCACATATAAGCACACACTTTGGGCTATATTCATGTATGGTGCAAATATCAATGCCCCCCTTGGGATGAGAAATATGGATGTTAAAATGGGTAAGGGAGAACATGTCCTCGTGGGTATGTGCACGGGGGATTTGAGCATGCTCTAACTTAGTTTCCCTCACACCTGTCTTAGCTAACTTAAAGTTGTCCAAGAGGTTTTTAGAGATAGCGAATAGTAGCAAGCTAGGGTTGTAAGATGCCTTAGATCATATATAAGGGCCCAACGACCCTTTGGCCTAATTCATAGGACCATTGGAAATTAGTGCATTCATGCTGGAAGCCCGGGACATAATCGCACGGGGGAGAAACAGACCTACAATAATGGTCTGATCTTGTTGTACTCCCCTAATTATGATGACGGTGTCAATGGAGGGTTGCGAGTGCACCCACTGTGACAGGGACGGGGAAGTGTATGCCATCGACCACACCACATGTTATGAACACTCTGTTAGGTTTGCCTAAATATCTATGTGAATGAATTGAGGATCAAGCATCAGATTGACCATGTTTTTCAATGATTCCCCAAGTGCTTAGTTAAATAGCTTACTTTACTTTTTAAAAAACTTTTATGCTTAGTAGTTGTTAGATTGAAAAACCAACCCCCCTTGCATGTTTGCTTTACTAGCTATCCTTTCACTCGTATAGATTGACGACCCATACGAGGTTGTGTTTTTGTTGGTTCTTAGACATAGAATCTCTATGGACAAACCCAGGGCTTACAGCGCTAACTACTCTCTTGGTAGCGTAGTAGTGAGAACAGGGTGAAGAACTATAAATCTCTTATCTTTTGACCACAGCCTCCGCGTGGGTTAATTAGCTTCAATTAATGACCCCATGGGGAGACAGGTCATGCAGCACGGAGGTGGAGGAACTTGAGAGAAGCAAAGAAGAGTATACTAGAGACCAGTTTTACATGCAAGGACACCTTGGTGGCTCTAGGCTTACTCGACCCCGTGACCTATCTCTTGGGCTGAGTGGCACTACTGGAAAACACGTACTATAGCACCGGTCCCTAACCTAGTGGTCTCCATAATCGGTGCTGAGATCATAAATGGCACCGATATTATCACATAATTCCACAAAATTGGTGCTGCAATATTTTTTTCGCACGTATTTTGTAAAAATTGGTGCTGAAAGCTGCACAGTCAATGATAAACACCACTGAATTCGTCTAAACTGGTGCCATACATAAAAGATAGCACCGGTTTACATAAATCGGTGCTGTTATTAGTAATATTTGTGGAAGGTTGAAAACAAAGTATGTGCTCTGTTCCATTGTTAGCACCGGTGATTAAAAGGTCAACATCAGTCCTGATACCGGTGCTGTGTACTTAGCCAAAATTTCCAGATTAGCTCTATGGTTGAGAAAAGGATTTTAATAAATCACTTAATGCAGCCATACACAACTATTTGTTTCTCAACGTTATCAGTTTTCTCTATTTCAGCATCGGTTACTGAACCGTTGATGTACCCTTAGAATTTATTATCCGTGTTTGTTCTCGGGTTGGTAGAAAACTCTGAGAAAAATAATTCAACGCAGCCTCAAGCAGCTGTGTTTACTTAGTTTGGCATCGGTTTTCAAGCTTGATACCGGTGCTAGTAAATTTAAGATCTGGTTTTTCTACCGATCCACGCGTGGCTGTTCTTCATTTTTGAAACATTGAAGAGGAAACTAACCCATCTTCCCCATCAGTTCAGAATCCCAAACTCTTTCCAGGATTGAGGTGAGTTCTTTTTCGAACATTTCTATTATATTGTACTAGATTATTAATCATGAAACCATAGATTTTGTAAAAGTAAAAACTTTTTTCAATGTTGGTTCACTTTACTCTCCAAGTTTTTTTTTGATATTGCAATCATGTACATAGAGTTAATGTGTAATAAAAACCTTAATGTATAGGTTGGATTCGATTGTGTGGCTTTGAGGGTATGTGATGTTCTAGAAAGCAAGTATTGTATAGGTTTTTTTGGTTGTATGGAAGGTGTTTGTTGAAATGCCTCATTTGACATTGTAGGATATGGCACCCCAAACTTCCTACAAGAGGACACGCAATGCATCCCCTTCCTCTCCGGAAGTGCAATCCAATGTTGAACAACAGGAGAAGAGGTTCATTTTGAAGCAGGCAAAATTAATGGCAGAAACATACAGACAAAGGCGACATTTCCCAGAGCGAGGAATCGAAAATGCTCCCCCCTTTGAAGAAACAATCCGGGCACTTGGGTTGGAGAAATTGTGTGACACACCTCTAATGTTCAACCTCAGCATAGTGAGTGAGTTCTATGCTAATTTTTGGTGTGCTAGAAGGTGGACTGAGGCATTCTTTCGTGGGAAAATTGTGAAATTACCAGTAGAATCCATAAATGAGTTGTACGGGTTTTTAAATGTTTCCCCCGAGGAGGATAAATTTCTTGCATTCCACTACTCTACCAATGAGGGTTGGGATTATGAAGATCCCATGTGATGGGAGATCGTGAGGACGGTAACTAGGGAGGGAACCAATAACTAGTCTATTGTTAAACCAGGTTGGAAAAATATGCCAAAGAAGCTACTGACTCCCGAGATAAATGGTGGTACCACTTTGTAGCATCCAGAATTGACCCTGTCACGGTGAACACTGAGGTTCACAATATGAGGCCGAGACATCTGTACGCCATTAAAAAATCTGATGGAATTTGGGCAAGCAAATAGTGAATGAGTTAGATATGGTGTAGAGAGAACATGTTATTACGGTTTCTGGAGCCTAATTTTCGAATTGTACACAAAAATAGGTGTCCCCCATTATCCGCACGACATATACGAGCATACAATGGATAAGACTACAGGAGAAGCGTTCTTCAAATTCCCTCAGGACATTATGGGTCCTAGTTTGGAATCTGGAGTCACGGCATTGGAGGTGGGTGTACAAAGTCTACTGACGGAATCACAATATCAAAGGTCCTGGTGTGATCACATGGGAAAGGTATTTCAATACCAATTCCTTGATGCGATGAAAGCAGTTGGTCCTTTTCCTACATATACATGCATGGGTGTTGGGGAGAGCGATGTAGAGACGAGCTTTGAAGATGCACACATGTTGGATGAATAGCCATTTGCTAGATATTATTCATGAATTTCGATCCTCATTGTCCTTCTAATACTTTTATTTTTGAAGTAATCATTTTATTGACTACGGATTGAAAAAATTCTATGTTATTTTGCAGACGAAATATAATTTTTATCCACTACTTAGGTCATTATCATTCTTTTACATTAAAAGAAATATGATTTTCCATTTTCTATTTATAAACCTTTTTGGACATTTTAGTCTAGGACATGTATGACCCCGTTGAAATTTATATGTTAAAAACATTCCATTATTTAGAATTCATATATTTAGGAAGTAAAAACAAGAATCAAGTGTTTTGATTCAATGCTCAAGTTGAAACTTAGTTTTGGGCAACATTGCAATTTGTGTAAATGTAGCATTTGTTATCTATGATCCGTTTTGAGGATGTTCCATTCACCCAATCAGGTTGTACTTGTGTATTTATGATCATTCAATAATCAATTGTAGTATTGAATCGCCAATTTTGTGTTTGACAATTCCAAGATTCTTGGAGAGATCTAAGTGCAAAAAGAAAAAACTTCACTCGGACATCCAAATTCGATTTTGTTGGATGCAATCCTACATTCTTGGAACCATATGTGAATTTGTAAAACCAATAAAAAAATTTCAATTTTCGATGTAAATAAATAACAAAGAAAACATCCTGCTTGGATTTCCTAACTTCTAAGTCATCTATTGTCAGATACTCTAGCATATGTACTAGCGCTTTACAAAATTCTAATAAAATATGGCATTCTTTTTTATGACATATATTATCCCAAGAATACACAATGTAGTGTCATTTGGCCACAAATAAGGAGTTGTATTTATGTTTTGGGCAACAATATGATTTTAACAAAGTTCTGATAAGAGGGTTTGTGGGTATCCATTGGACATGATTTTGAAACACGAGCTCTATTGGGTGTTGAATTGAATATTTTTTAGCCCAATTGGAAGGTTCTTAGAAAACCATTGTAAGACATACATTAGGTGGACTCTAGAGTTCCTAGCTACTCTTTGGTTGGTCACAGACGAGATTAGGCACAAGATGATCAAATTAAATCTTGACAACAAGGAGTATCAGATGACACACTGATTGGAAGTACAAGAGAGAGATCCCTAGGACACACCATCAAGGGATGCCTTTTTTTCTTGGGAACTTTTAGAGGCAGCTGACATGGACTGATCGGAAGAACATGTGCAAGAGTACCGCTTTGGTTCATTTGGTATTTCGATACGTTCACCGACTATTGGCTATGGGAGTTTTCTATCATGGTGAGCTAACCTAATGTCCGAGTTCGGATGTTCATTGCCTTTGGGCAATGACTCCTGAGAGTAACTTCTACCCGAACCAAGTGGGGCACTTTGTACACGAGTGCACAATGATGGGGGGGGGGGGGAAGAAAGAGTGGTAAGAGAGTGTATGGGCAGCATGGTAGGTCTATTGGCATAACAGTTAGTACATCATGTCACACGAAGAGCATTGGCTAACTTGGTACGATTGGGTACAAGGTATAGCATCAAGAAGTTATCTAACAAACAACACCTATTTCCTACAACAAACAACACCTATTTCCTACAACATCGGAAGGTAGATACACTACAACAAACAGCACCTATTTCCTCGGTTTTTTAAGCCTTTTTACCTGGTTTTTTGCCCCCAAAAACCAAAGTAAATGTGGGTGTAGCAAAAAATATACCTTTTACCTTGGTTCAAAACCGAGGTAAAAAGGACTTTTTAACCTCACTTTTGGACCGATGTTGGTATGTTCTGGGACCGGCCTCACACCAACTAACAAGGCCTACTATAGTACCACGTAGCTTCGACATCATTCACATCAACCTCGGCATCCGTAAAAACAAAGTTCAATCGAATGGACACATGCAATTGCACTGGAACAACTACGACATCGATGAGATCAATGACAGTGATAGTTACATGAGACATTGCTCATGATTTTAAGTGAGATTGCATGATCCAATGCACCCTCATTGTCTACATGCTAATGTGGGAGGCTAACCAATACGACGTCGTTTTGAATATGAGATAATGCAAAAAAACCCTAACAATTGATGTTGCTAGTCCGTCGGTATATTTTTGTTATATACGAGGTCACATAGGTTTTGCCTCTTTACTGGTTTGTGTTATGTCGCGGTATGATTCGTGGAGAATCGTACTATGATATTGTTTTTACTTTCTGATGAAAAAAAAACTTGAACATACATTACCAATAAATGCCAAAATATATTCAAATACATATGGTTAATGTGAAAATGAACGATTAATTGTATTTAACATCCATTGCCTACGTCATACGACATTCAAGCTAAGAGTCCATCTTAACTCTCTTTGTCTTATTAAATGAAATACACATGAAACAAAATTTATGTTAGTAGTCCTAGAATGATGTACACAAAACTATAAACATGGAAAAATTACCTTTACTGACCTATAGTGATGTCGCTTTGGTTGCTAAAGCAGTGTTGATTAAACCGACAGACGAGCGAAGTCGGACAATCAAGATGGGGATGTCAGTTTTGGACAATGCGATGTCGCACAACATTCATCTCTATACTGTATATGGCAATGAACATTATTTGATGTCGTACATTCAACCCGTGTTCATACGAAAATTTGATTATATTCCACAAGCAGCAATAATCTATGTTTTTTTCCACAATCCTTACAAACAAGACATTATTTTGGAAAGACAAACATTGTAACTTATATAACATGTAACTAGAATCATCATACTCCATAAATATATTTAATGTATGGTCAATGTGGAAAAAACATATACAATTGAGGAGATGGCAAAATGAACTACCTCAATTTATTTGGACCCGGAGATGCTCCATCCTAGAATAATTGTTGACATTCGATAGAAGAAATTAAATTGGAATCTTTAGTGTTTGTAATGGTGTTAATGGAAAGGATGGTGTGGAGTTGTTTGAGAGAAAAAGTGTTGGAGATGGGAAATAATTGTGTTGGTGATGGAAGTTACATTTGAAATGGGTTTAGGGGGAAATTTTGGTCCGAAATTACTGGTCCGAAAGGATTGTCTACAAATTACTCTACACGATGTAATAGTGCTTATCAAAATGTGATGGGAGGAATTTTATTAGCTTTTAATTCCATAAAAAACCTAAAATATTAAATTTGATGTTATTCTATGTGGTGGAAATGATCTTTCTCATAACACTTATAGTAAGGGTATTAATGAAATACTCCAAAAATGACGGATGATTACCCCGGTTTGGGGATGGGACCCTTGTCATCTCCCAGTCAAAAATTATGATCACCATTATTCATGACAAAGAAATTGGCATGGTCTCACAGAAAATTCCATAGGTTCATCTTGAACGAACCTTGTATACTTATAAGTAATCATCTAAAATTTACTCTACACGATGTACTAGCGCTTTCAAAATGTGATGGACAGAATTTTATTAGCTTTTAATTTCATAAAAACCTATAATATTAAATTTGATGTGATTCTATGTAGTGGAAATGATCTTTCTCATAACGCTTATAGTAAGGGTATTAATGGAATACTCCAAAAATGACAGACGATTACCCTGGTTCGGGGTAGGAACACTTGCAACCCCCAGTCAAACTCATGATCACTGTTAGTCATGACAAAGAAACTGGCATTGTCCCATAGAGAATTCCACAGGTTCCTCCTAAATGAACCATGTACACTTACAAGTAATCGTCTACAATTTACTCTACACGATGTACTAGCACTTTTCAAAATGTGATGGATGGAATTTTATTAGCTTTTAATTTCATAAAAAACCTGTAATATTAAATTCGATGTGATTGTATGTGGTGGAAATGATCTTTCTCATAACTCTTATCGTAAGGGTATTAATGGAATACTCCAAAAATGATGGACGTTTACCCCGGGATGGGATCCTTGCCATTTCCCAGTCAAACTCATGATCACTGTTAGTCATAACAAAGAAACTCGCATGGTCCCACAGAGAATTCCACAGGTTCATCATGAATGAACCATGTATACTTATAAGTAATCATCTAAAATTTACTTTACACGATGTACTAGCGCTTTTCAAAATGTGATGGACAAAATTTTATTAGCTTTTAATTTCATAAAAAAATCTAAAATATTAAATTTGATGTGATTCTATGAGTTGGAAATGATCTTTCTCATAACACTTATAGTAAGGGTATTAATGGAATACTCCAAAAATGATGGACAATTACCCCAGTTCGGGAACAGGGCCCTTTCCATCCCCGTGTCAAAGTCATGAGCATGCAATTTAGATTACTCGGTTGCTCCAATTCTACATTTCATCCAACCCTACCATCTAGGAGGGACATAAGTGTAAAAACTGAAAAGTTCACCGGTTATGTGAAAATTTATTTCGATCGAACCAAACATTATTATAGGTCGTGGAAAATTATAAATTTAAATTAACCTTATCCAACGTAAAATTTCCCGATTTGAAGGTCAATTAAGTTCGTCTAGTTCAAACGCTGGCCCAGTTGCCATCTTAATGGGCTGAAATGGTGAGGCCCAATTTATTAGGGGCCGACGTTGATCCTATCTCGGATTCATGTCGCTAAACAATAAAAATGTGTGACCTTGCAGGAAGATTGGTCAAACATAGGCCCATTCCTATGCGAGTGGGCTGTAATGGTGAGGCCCACATTAGAACAGCCGATGTTGATCTCCCATCGTTATGGGTTCGGTAAGTGTGACAGATGTGTAAAGTCGGCTTGCCCTAGGAAGTCACTACGCTTCATAACCAGTGTATAAATGGAGCCCACCTATCATACATCATTTTAAACTTTCTGTAATTTTTTGAAATTCAACACTCCTCCCCCATCTTCTATAAGGTATGTTCCACATGTGTTTATATTGCTTTAATTTTGTGTTTGTATTTATCCTTGAAATTGTTGTTTGGATTAGGGTGTGAATGTGTTAATTGTTTTAATTTTTGAGGTTTCTATGGTTTGGGGTGCTAGAATATGATTTTAGGGCATTAGAATATGGTCTTAGGGTGTCGAAATATTAATTGGGGTGCTACAATATGCTGTAAGGGTGCTGTCGTTATCTGTTGTTGTCGTTATCTAGTGTAATGCGATGTCGCTGACAAGTTGGATACTGTGATTAGGTACAAAGGAAGGGAGTACAAAAAACACTACTTGGGGAATAGGATGCTCAAGACCCTGACCCCGAAGGGCTTTGACAAGTTTCTTGATGAAGAGGAACTTGAGATTGGGGATACACTGTACTTAGAGCTCATAAATGGTGCTAGGCCCGTAGTTTTCTGTGTTGTCATTCTTCCCCGCGAGCATTAGAAGGTTGTCCAAGACTTCACATGACTATGTACTCAAAACTAATTTTCTCGTATTCTGATTAATTTGAATTGGGACGTATTTTATGTTAGATTTCTTAAAATTTATAATTTTGTTGTTTAATGTTTTTTAATGTTGTTCAATGTTTAATATTTAACATAACATTTTATTCAATGTTATTGGTAGAACTGTATTTATATATTTAGAATTGTCTACTACCTCGGGTCATTCTTCGGAACTGTGGTTAAGGTTGCAAACTCCGCACACTTTGACTTAATGCACTTTTCCTCACAAAAGCTCATTCATCATGGAAGCAAGAGCTTGGACTTGCTCTTCCAAATTGGGTGATTGTGCGGGTTCATCCAAGACCTTAACCCTTGACCTTGTGCTTAATTGTCGCATATCATTCACCATTTCTTCAAAGAGGGCCATTGCATCCTTAGGGCTCTTGTTTGCCATCGAACCATTGCAAGTGGTATATACCATTCACAAATCTTCATCGAACAACCCCTCGAAGAAATACCAAATCACCCTCCTTGAAGTGGTGGTACGGACAACTAACCAAAAGTCGCTTGAAGCATTCTCAATAATCATACAAGCTTTCGGTAGCTACTTGGGTGATGTTTGATAATTGCTTCTTTATTCCCACCCACTTAGACATCGGAAAATACTTCTCTAAGAACCTCAGCTTCATGTCCATCTAAGAACCTATGCATCCCGATAGCAAGTAGTATAGCCAGTCTTTAGCTCCGTCTTGAAGGGAAAATGGGAAGGCTCTCCAGGAATAGTCAACTTCAGAAACTCCCGGTGGCTTCATACGTGTACACACCAAGTGAAACTCCGAAAGATGTTTCTTTCGGTCTTCCCCTGCCAGTCCATGGAATGTAGGTAGGCAATGGATCATGCCACTTTTCAGCTCACAGCTAACATTGGCAGGTAATGGAAGGAAGGTGATGCATAATGGTTGATTCTCCAGATTGGGGGCCATAAGCTCCTGTAATGTACAATTGTCTTCCGCCATCACTTGTGGATCTTTAACTATCACTGCTTGCCTCTGTTGAACTTCTCCCCTAGTCCTCCACCTCCTTCTACTCTAAACACTAATGTTCTCAGTTGCGTAGTGTAAGACACCTAGATTAGTGGTATGGGTGTGTACCATAATAGAAAGAAAACAAGTAGCAAAGAAAGAGAACAATGCTATTCATGCAACAACA
Organism: Rubia yunnanensis; assembly: GCA_037428765.1. NCBI lineage: Eukaryota > Viridiplantae > Streptophyta > Magnoliopsida > Gentianales > Rubiaceae > Rubia > Rubia yunnanensis. The sequence continues at coordinate 82,884,404 of CM075063.1, forward strand.
ACTAAAAAGATGATTGAATCAACAATTAACGGAGCCTTGGGGGCAATCGACTTCCACTTCCAAACTTCCTATAGATCATAGATTCATCTACTCATTCATTAACATTTATCACCCACGGGGAATGTTATCGCTTCCCAATCGAAGATCCACATTCATTCATTCTTGATAGTAATTTGCAAATGCAAACAACGACATTTTGCAAACTTCATTAACAATCACTTTAGGCAAACTACACCATAAAGGTATTTCATCAATGACATTTCACACGAAGGACCATAGATTTGATAACAAGTCTTCTACCAAAGACATAGTCATTTATCCAACTAAAACATTTATTAGACTAACCCTAGAACAAACCACATTCATAGTTCAACCTTCCTTTGCATCTATATGACATATATGAGAACAATCCACATTAACATACTTATCTAGCAAGAATTGCAACACATTATACACTAGAAGTTCTAAGTTCATGTTCTTAGATTTTCATGCCAAAAGAGTCAAGAAATTTGCAACTTTCCTAACACTAACACTTCAATCATATAAACACTTTCGATTCTCAAACAACCAATGATACAAATGAAGCAAAACATATCATTAATGGCTCAATAAATGCTTTCCCATAAATGTTCATATATGAGCAAAATCAAGAATCTCACTACATGAGTTTGGAAGTTTCAATCAATTGCTCCCAAAAGATTAGTTTAGCTACTACATTGAATGATAATCAACAACAATAATACAAACATGAAAAAAGATTAAAAAAAGATCAAAAACGGTAAAAACCTAGGGTTTGCTGGTAGAAAATCAGGAAGAAGAGAAGTGAGAAAAGAGAAAAAATAGGATGCTATTTATAGTACAAAAAGAAAGACAACTCTATTCTAGCCACGCATTCATCGCAAGCTACAATGGGTACATCGCAGCTCGCGACAAAGCCCATTAACAGAACTTGTCTTTTTTTCTTCTCATAGTCTCAAACTCTGTTCTTCATAACAAGTTTCATCCATTCTGTACGTCTACAAATCTTCAAAGAATGTCTTCAAAGTCTTCAAAAGGTGATCTTCAACGGCCTCCAGCCTTCAAATCTTGATGTTGTTTCCTTGTCACAAAAAATCCGCTTAGAAAAGATAAAAGAGCGTAAAGTTTCTCTTATCTCTCCTAAGAGAATATTAAGGTAGAACCCATGCTATTGATTACAAAAGAGCACAAAAGTGATCCCAAAAATTCCAAAAATAAACACATAAAATGGACACATCAAACTTTCCCGCACTAAAACCTTAATCGCCCTTGAGTAAGAAAAGATTCAAGCACACGAAGGAATCCCCATATCCCATCTAATTACTATTCCTCCAAATCTATACCTCACAAAACTCTCAATATCACACATCCCAAAGTTAAGATCAAATGAGAAGTTACCCACAACCCCCATTCCTAAATCTACCCAAACCATATCAACCTATCAATTCATTAATATTCATGAAAACATCTCTAAGTCCCAAATTGACAATCCCAAATCCAATGGCATAAAGTGAAGCCAAAAACATGCATGAAATTCAAACACATACTTCGCTTTATATCAATATATCATCCTAAAGATGAAGTACATCAACAATCAAGAATTTCACAACTTACTTTGTTTTCCCCGCTAAATTTCCTAACCCCAAGAGGTCTCAAAATGTTGAGCTACCCAATCCATCCATGTGGCAACTGCAACCTTATGACTCCAACGCCGACAATTGAGTGAAATCATACCATTTTTTCTTTTCTCTCCATTTCTCTCATTTTTCCTAGGAACCCTTCCAGGTTTTCATCCTAGCCACACATCATGTTTCTTTGGCTCACATCTCACATTTTTTCGCACATTTAGCCTCTCATTTTTCCCTAGGTCTCCCTTTTGGGGTTTTGACCTATTTGGGCCCCTAATGTTGCCTAAGTTGCCCTCTCGGGTTTTCAACTCAGCGGGTTTCTTTTTATTTTTTGTTCTTTTTCATTTTAAATTTTTTCAAAATTTTCAATTTTTTTTATTTTTTCTTGTTTTCCAATCAAAAGTAGCAAAATCTTTCACATGTCAGAGCAAAGATAATCCAAATACATCCAATGTGAAAACATCCAAAAACAAGAAAAATATCTCAGAACATCCAAGTCTAGGAAGAACAACATCCGGAAAAAAAACAATAAAAGCAGTAAATACCCCGCCCCACACTTAAAAAACTACATTGCCCTCAATGTAGACAAACTAGGGCAAAAGCATACAAAGCCAATTATGGGGGGAGCAAGAAGATGTAGCTCACAATCACTGCTGTGAGGATGAACCACTATCACCAAAAGAGTGCTGCAGATAATGGGCAAGCTAGTCGGTGTTCCTCTGATGCCTTGCTCTGCTCATCTCTACTCCAAGATCAGGCCCACCAAACTAGGACTGCATCTCCTAAATTTGGGCTGACAAATGGTCAATCTCCTCATCTATATCTATCAAGATCTGGGAGACAAAAACATTGTGCTCCAATATCATGTCCTAACGGCGGAATCCATCCTGCATAGCCTGCATCATACACTCATAAAAGTTGGGAGGAGGCTGAGAGAAATAAGGAAGCATGTGATCCTTTGGCATAGGCTCGGTCTCTGGTAGAGGATGCTGGTCACCCTATGGCTCAGTGGATGGTAAGGCACACTCGTCAGTTGGAGCTGGAGGTGGGGGTATATTCTGGAGCTCTAGCTCAAACTCCTCCCTACAAGAAACGTTGGCTTGGATAGTTAAATCCTTCAAAGGTGTATCAAGCTCCAACTTGGTCATGTTGCACTGAGGCAGTGTCATCAAGATGAAATTCCCCACCCCATATTTCCAGTGGTATAACCCTGGGATTTGTGTGGTTCCGACCATGCCGAATCGTTCCAACCTCTCAATAGTGATGTGGTATGAGGTATGTTTCCCCAAGCGTGTGAAGCTAGCTTGTGCAACTAATCCCAAGTGCTTCGCTAAGAGTGTAATCGTGCCTCCTACACTGATCTTGCCTTTTGGCTTCATAGCCAACTCGACAACCCTCTTCATCCATAACTGGGAGGTTATCGCCGTACCTCTAAATTTGGATTACCACTGCATTCCAAGTTGTAAGAATCATGGTATGGATACCATTATTGGGTTTCTTGCCCTTGAAAACCAACATCTCCTACCTCCTGGTAGCACTCTTAATAATACACTTGGTTTTGGAAACCAAGGTTTCTTTCCTCCTCATAGTGCTCCTCTCTCAACATATAGCAAGACTCGGTAGGACGGTTGGAATGACACATCATACAAAATATTTCTTGTTGAGCCTCCTTTCTCATCATGAGTTCCTTCAAGGTGAGACGTTCCATTAAAAAAAATCTCCTTTTCAAAACTCCGGATTCGTATTGCAAGGATTCTCGATAAAAAATCACCAAGAACTCAAGAAATACCTACTACGGACAAAAACAACCAAAAAGAAGCGAAAAATAAAAAGCAACTAGCTAATATGCAACCAAATATGGCCAAACACTTAAAAATAAACGATGTTCCCCGGCAGCGGCGCCAAAATTTGGGAGGTCGTTGCCGTACCTCTAAAAGTTATAATGTATAATCCCTTTATGCTTACTAAATACAATTAAGTAGATAGTGGCAAATCGGAGTCGTCCACAAAAAAGAAGGATTTTCTTTAGCATTTAAATATATAAGGTTTGTATTAGGCTAGAAGTAGATGTGTATTGATATATAAAAGCAAGTATAAAGGGGGGTTTTGATTGGTTGTGATCCTAAATTATGAAATTAAAAGACAAGATAACTAGCAAAGTTAAGTAACTATGATAATCATCAAACAAACTAAGAAAAAGGGGTAAAAACAACAGAAGACAAAGCCTTGGGGGAAATTAATATCCACTTCCAAACCTAATGTAGATCATTGAACCATTCACTCATTCTATCACATTCGCTACCTGTGGGGAATGCTAAAACTTCCCATTCAAAAATCAACATTCATTCCTTCTTCATAGTAATTTGCAAAGACAAACAATGACCATTTGCAAACCTCATTGATAATCACTCTAGGAAAACCACACCATAAAGGTATTTCATCAACGACATTATATACAAAGGACCATAGATTTGATAACAACAAGCCTTCTACCAAAGACATAACCATTTAACCAAACATAGCATTCATTAGGCTAAACCTAGAACAAACCACATTCAAGATTCAATCTTGCATTGCATCTATAGGATACACATGAGAACAATCCACATTAACATAATTATCTAGGAAGAATCACAACACATTATGCACAAGAAATTCTAATTCCATGTTCTTGGATTCTCATGTCAAAGAGCTAAGAAATTTGCAACTTTCCTAACACTCTAACACTTCAATCATACAAACACTTCATATACTCAAACAACCCATAGCATAAATGAAGTAAGCCATCACATTTAAACACATGAATGCTAAATAACAAATGCTTCAAGAAATAGTGAAATAGAGGTTCTTACTACATAGGCGTGGAAGCTTCAATCATTTGCTCCCAAGTACAAAACTAAGCTAGATAATCAAAACCCATAACATAGAACAAAGATCTACAAAGACAGGAGAAGAAATGGAAGAAAATGGTGAAAAGCTAGGGTTTTGGAGCCCCCAAGTCGGGCTTAGAGAGTTCGGGAAGAAGGGGGTGAAAAGCTATTTATAGTACGAGAAAGAAAGGAGTAAAAAGCAAGTTGCAGAGCAATTATAGCGAGTCGCAACACCTCCGTTGCGAGTCTCAATCAGATCTGGAAATTGTGAGCTCTCAGGTCAACATTTTGCGAGTCACAATACACTCGTCGCGAGTCACGACGGAAAAATGTCCCATTTTGTTTTGCTTCCTTCGGGTGAACCGTTGATCCGTTTTGGAAGTTCTTGTAGTCGATTTTATAGTAATCAAGAAGAGGAATCCAGTGGTACCACTCTTGGAGGCTGATTCTTCTCGGAAAATTCTCAGAACTCTGCTTCAAAACATAGATCATTCTTCACCCTTTGCTTTGCTCTCCTTTCTTCACTTTATCTTCCACCACTTTGTGAGTGGCCTTCCATCTTCTACCATCTTTTCAAATGGCCATAACTAAACCACTCCTAAGTGCTCACGAGCAATCTACAAATTAAGCTTACAAAAAGGAATCTAGATGCTCGTAAGGACCAAAAATCCATTAGACTAAACATAGGTTTTAAAATGAAGGATTTAGATATAAAAACCAAAAATGGCAATCTAAACCCCTTATCATGTAAACCTACCTAAATCTATCAATCTTACAATAAAAATAGGATAAAAGAGATGTTAAATGCTTTGGAAAATTCATGCATTTGACGTCTCATCAAATCTCCCCACACTTAAACCTTACTCGTTCTTGAGTAAACAAGAACAAGCAAAGATAAAAGCGTAAACTTGCATTTAAAATTTTTCCCAAAACATCCAACATCATATTCCTAGACTAACCTAACCCCCAAGACATAAAAATCTCTCACACTCTCACATCCCAAAGCCTAAGATAATCTAAATAACCAACAGAGCATAACAGAATGAGGTATACATATAATGCCAAGCTAACTTACTCCACCAAAAAAACCACTCAATAGACATATCAAGAGAAGCATAATTTTTTTTTAATTTCACTTATTTTCTCTCATTTTTCCTAGGAGCCCTCTCGGGTTTTCATCCTAGCTTCACACAATTTTCTTTTTCAATGCTCACCCTCACCTTTTTCCTCACCATTTGGCCTCTCATTTTTGCATAGGTCGACCTTTCAGGTTTTCAAACTATCCGGGCCTCCCACGTTTGCCTAAGTTGCCCTCTTAGGTTTTCAACTTAGTGGGAAAATTTTTTCTTTTTCTTTTTTTTTCCATTTTTTTCAAACAAAACACATCAAAGTGGAGCAGATGCACTCTACAATAAAATACAATGAGATATATATTCCTCTTAACCTCCCCACACTTGAAACACAAATTGTCCTCAATGTGAAAAGGATAAGATAAAAAATAAGGGAGAAAGAAAAAAAAATACTCACAACTAGAACCTTGAAGGTACTTCCCAGTGATGACAATGCTCACTCCTCAATGAATGTTCTCTCCTCCATGTTCTTGAACACCGCCAAACATGAAACTTTGATCCATCCACTACGAAGCCACAACTATGCAAATCCCGATCAACACACATAAAAGACAACAACTAGTAGTACTCCTAGATGGTGGTTTTGGTAGTGGTTTTTGGTTGTGGGTTGTGGTGGTATTCTTGTGGTTTTGGGTAAGGGTTTGAAGACATGGTTGAGGATTTTTTTTTCAAGAAAAGAAAAATACTAACCTAACTTAGAAACTTGGGTTGCCTCCCGAGAAGCTCCGTATTTTTTAAGGTCATCGGCACGACCCTAATGTTATCCATATGGTGAAGGTTTGAAATCCTTCTCCATGAGTATCCAAAAATAGAGAGGTGTTGGTACAAAACTTTCAAGAGGAAAGTTTTGAGGAGGTGGAGATGGTTTAAAAGAAGTTGGGTGGTTAGGAGGCTTGGGATGGTCTTTTTGGCTCCTTTTTTTATTTCCCTCAAAACATCCAAAAATGGTGGAGTTGGGAGGGGTGACAATGCTTATAACTGTAGCACAATCACCTCTTCCTTCATTTTTTCATCCTTAAGAACCAACTCCTCATCCCCGTCAAATTCAAACTTATTTCCCATGGGGACCTAACTCACTGAATCATTGAGTTCGACTTGGGATGGTGTATTTTTGGAATCACAAGCTTCCAATTGGGCCAACGCTTCCAATATACTCCTCACATGCCCTTCAATAGCCTCAACACTAGAGGAGAGCCGAGTTTCCGGTTCCTCACTTGTAAAGTTGTTCAAGTTTGCTATTGCATTCATGACTTCCTCACGTGTCAAACTTGAACTTCCTTGTTGGGCTTTGTTTTGGGGTATGGTATAAGATGGTGATGGCCACCTATTTTGCTCATATTGTTGGTTTTCCGACTCATTCTCATACCACAAATATAGATTACCACTCCATTCCGGGTTGTAAGAATTATGGTATGGATACCATTCTTGGGTTTCTTGCCTATGAAAACAAACATCTCCTACCTCTTGGTAGAACTCTTCATAATACTCTTGGTTTTGGAAACCAAGGGTTCTTTCCTCCTCATAGTGCTCATCTCTCAACATATAGCAAGACTTGGTAGGATGGTCAGAATGACACATCCTACAAAATCTTGCTTGTTGAGCCTCTTTTCTCATCATGAGTTCCCTCAAGGGTTTTGGTTGGTTGTGGTCATAAGTTATGAAATTAAAAGAAATGATAACTAGAAAAGTTAAGTAACTATGCTAATCATAAAAAAAACTAAGAAAAAAGGGTAAAAACTACAAAAGACAAAGCCTTGGGGGAAATTAATATCCACTTCCAAACCTAATGTAAATCATTGAACCATTCAATCATTCTATCACATTCTTTACCTATGGGGAATGCTAAAACATCCCATTCGAAGATCAACATTCATTCCTTCTTAATAGTAATTTGCAAAGACAAACAACGACCATTTCCAAACCTCATAGATAATCACTCTAGGAAAACCACACCATAAAGGCATTTCATCAATGACATTATACACGAAGGACCATAGATTTGATAACAACAAGCCTTCTACCAAAGACATAGCCATTTAACCAAACATAGCATTCATTAGGCTAAACAAAGAACAAGTGGGGCTTACAAAAAGAAATCTAGATGCTGGTAAAGACCAAAAATCCATAAGACTAAACATAGGTTACAAAATGAAGAATTTAGATATAAAAACCAAAAAAGGTCATCTAAACCCCTTATCATGTAAACCTACCTAAATCTAGAAATCTTACAACAAAAATATGATAAAAGATATGTTAAATGCTTTGGTAAATACATACATTTGACGTCTCATCAAATCTCCCCACACTTAAACATTACTCGTTCTCGAGTATACAAGAACAAGCAAAGATCAAAGCGTAAACTTGCATTTAAAAGTTTTCCCAAAACATCCAACATCATGTTAAATGCTTTGGAAAATACATGCATTTGACGTCTCATCAATAACTCATCCCAGACTCCATTTCCCAATCCCTCACTCGTCAGAGGCCATAGGAAATTAATATCATTGTCTGGCACGCTTGTCAGCTCTGGCGAACATAACATTGTTCCTGCTAAGAACCGGTGCACGAAATGGATGATACGCTACTCTTGTCATGGGAGTTGTTCTGCCTCCTATTAATTCTCCTCCTGAACAACATTTCTTTCTTAATCGGGTGCTCCAGAGCCGATGGGTCCAACCTTTCCTAGATTTCTGGTGTTTCCCACCCAAACGCTACCTCGACATATGAGACTGTCATCTCCTGAGATACATTGTTCAGATGGGAACGAATGTACCTCACGCATGGCTCACCATGTCTTGTACTACATATCCTGACAATGGATAAGAATTACAGAGGGTAGCATTGGAAAGTTGGGGAACTCTTTCTCATGAAACCCTCAAACCCCCCTTTAGTGATGAGGCAGTGAACCGGCTTTAGCAGCCCAAGAGTATCAAGTGTTGTCTGGTCAATGAAGCTTGTCTCCATCAGCTTGTGGGTAACTAGGACATCCCACCTATCCTTGTGGGACCCGGTGATCTGGGTCAAACCCATGTACCGGTCAAGAGGAGGAGGTACAGGGTTTTCCTCCGGAGCCTGTGGTGGAGGTGGAGGTGGAGGTGGAGGTGGAGGTGGAGGTAGAGTGGCAGTGCATGCACCTCGAGGAGGAGGCCTAGGTCTCTTGGTAGCGGCCATGTCTAACAACCACAACAAACATGTCAAATGCACAAGAATAGATGCAATATGTTGGAATCACAATTATTTTCAAACTAGTTTAGTTAACCTCAACATTTCAAAAATGCTAACACTTAAGTCTAAGCGAAACTAGTTTATGCATCACCTATAATTACATACAAAGATCATGTCACTTTTAACATGTTAACACTTTCAAGTTCATTAGGGTTGTCCTATAGTTAAATATCCCATATGTCATATCCAATGAACACAATTGTGCCTAACTAGGTTAGCTACCATTAGGACGTTCAAAATTTTAACATTTAAGTTCCATAGCTAAACTACCTTAAGAATGATAACATTGCATACAAACGTCAACTATGTTCAACAAGCCAATATGTCCAATCTATAACACAAGCCCCAACCAAATCCTCAACTTAAGCACAATATGAGCACAACACCAACACGAGCAAATCACTACGAGCATAATGTTATCCCATATCCAAAGTCTCATATCAACATAAGCCTATAACCATAAAAATCTACAAAGTTTCAATAATCCAAATTCAGTAAATATCACATACAATCCACACAATATCCACAAGAACAAACTATATAACATAATCACAATTCAAGCACAAGAAAGTGAGGGAATGTACCACTTAGAAGCTTAGGGAGGAGAAAGAATGAAACCCAAGACCTAATTCACCCAAATTTGAGAAATTCCCAAAAATTACGGTTCGGGATTTTCACAAATTTGGTTGATTTGTGGATGTTTGTGGAGGATTAAGAGGCTAAGGATGATGGTTTATGGATGTGAGATGGATTTGCGGTGGTTTGGTGGATGGGTTTGAGTAGAGGCAGATTGGTGAAGAGATGGTGGGAATGTGGAGACTATGAGCGGTTTGAGAGTGAAGAAGTGAAGAAGATTCTAGGTGCCCTTTTTAAAAATTGTTCTGTATAGCCATTGCGAGTTGTGATGCATATGTCACGAATCACGATAGGGGGTCAACGGGGCACTAGAAGTTAACACTCTCATCGTGAGTTGCAATGGGTCTGTCGTGGCTCGCAATATCTTATCCCTGAGAAGCCATAATTTTCAAATCCTTCCTGACTTAGTCACGTGTCACGAACAAACCGTCGTGGCTCGCGATGGCCTGTTATAACCCGTGATGGGACCATTGTGAGTCACAACATCTTGATCCCAAAAGCTCACATTTTGTGAGAAATCCCTGATCTCGTCGCGAGTCGAGATGTAACAGTCATGACTCATGATGGCTACACGTGCTTGGTACTTAAATTTTTTTCAATGTTACCAAATGTCCAAGCTTTTCCTTCTTTCTCCATGCCCTTTTTTTTCCTTAATCAATCCAACTCTAAGCTCTTCTAATTGCTAAAAATCATGGGAAAAAAAACACAGTAAAAAGAACAACATTAACAAAAAGTCACGAATGACGATCCATATGATCAAAACCAAGTTTATTTAACATCTCTGACTCGACTTACGCCCCTCTTTGGAGTTTATTCACAAAATAAGCCAAAGTGTTCAGTCTCTTTTCCCCGATCTGAGTCAAAACATGTGGTATCCACATCATCCCTAAATACGACTTGGCACACCAGGGCTAAGATCTCCTCATATTCCCTTAGCATTCCCAATAACTCACATTTTTCTTCCACGGTAATCTCAATCAAGTGAGAATTCGGGGGTTTCTCTCCTTCTTCAAGGGATGAACATTTATGAACTTTCAGTGGTGGTTTCACTCTACCACCAAAGTCTTCTCAAGAGAAGAAGGGAAACTCACCCCTATTGGCTTACCTGTGGACACATGAAAGGTGTCAGATGTTGCTTTCCCAAGAGAGCATTCACCATTGTTGCTATCCTTCAAGTTAATACTAATAAGATTTGCAATCAAAGAATCACTCAAAGCATGATCTATGGATACATTTAAGAAACTACCATCATTGGGCTCAATTACATCTTGTGCTATATCATTAACAAATCAATAGTTTGGCAAGAGTGGTATTTACTTGGATGCTCAATAGAATTGTTAGTGTCAAAATCTATCTTCCGCCCATTAAAATCCATGGTTAAAGTTCCACTATGCACATCAATTATTATCCTTGAAGTTTTTAAAAATGGCCTACCTAAGGGAATAGGTTTAGCACTATTACCACCTTCCATTTCAAGAACATAAAAATCGGCGGGGAATGTTAAAGAGCCCACTTTCACCAACACATCCTTCACAATACCTTTTGGGTAAATGCTAGAGTGATTGGCTAGTTGGATAACAATCCCAGTTTTGTGCAAAGTGCCTAGACCTAGAGTTTATGGGATCTCATTAATGGAAGCACCTAAGTCTAGCATGGCCTTGTTAACACATTTTCCTCCTATCTTACAAGGGATCGCAAACATTCCGGATCATCACATTTAAGAGCCATTTCATCATCAAATACAGTGGAGACATATTCACTCTTCACACTCTTTCTCTTACTCATAAATTTTTGTTTCTTATTAACAGTACACAATTCCTTAAGAAATTTAGCATACGTAGGAACTTGATTTATAGCATTTAAGAGTGGAATGTTTACCTCGCATCTACAAAAGACTTCATAGATGTCCTTGTTGTCCTCCTATCCTTTAATGCCTCCAAAAATGGTGGCTCCATCACATAGATAGGTATCATTGCCCCTCTTGACTTCCTATGAGGCAGGGATGAGGTTTTGGGACTTGATCCAGGCAAAAATTTCTCCACCTCAATTTCTTCTTCTTTGCTCTCTTTGGCCAACTCTTTGGCCTTATTTTCAAGGTCTTCTTCTTTTTCAACCATCCGCTCAACAAAAACCCTTGCTTGGGGCTCCTTCACCTCCCTTTCACTTCTCAATGAGATTGCACTCACATTTTATCGAGAGTTGATCTTCGGTTGAGAGGGAAGTTTTCCCTTTTCTTGGGCCTCCATCTGATTCACCACTGGAGCTATTTGGTTCACTTGAGTCTTCAAGTTCATGATGCTCACCTTGGCTTCATCTTGGAATTTTTTGCATTTCTCCTCACACATGCTCAACCGGTGAATGGCTTGCATCACCTCATCTTTTGTCAAACCTGAGCTCTCCTCTTGGTCTTGGGGCTTGTCTTGAATCCTTTAATATTTTTGTTGAGGTGGTCAATATTGTTGTTGAAGGGGTGATACGGTTAAGTTTTTTAACCTCCTTGAGGGTTTCCATGCCAGAGATTTAGGTTATCATGACTACCTGAATTGTACAACCGGTTTTGGTACCCTTGATTCCCTTGATAGCCTTGATAGCCTTGATAACCTTGATAGATTTGGTTGCCTTGATAGCCTTGCCCACCTTGATACCCCATGACACTCAGCTCCTTGACATAATCATCTTGTAAAGTAGGGAAATTCTTATAAAGTAGGGCAAGCATCCGTACGATGCGCCGATAAATACATTTCACAAGATTTAACATGTGGCTCATTTTCGGGCTTGGTCATCAAGGATTTCACCATAGAAGTGAGGGTTGAGACTTGGTCCTTTAGATTTCCACTATTGGAAGGGTCACTTGTGGGCATTAGATTTCTTCTTCTCAAATCGGCCCTCGAGCTAAAGTTCCTTGACTCCTCAGCTAGCTCCTCATATAACTCCATAGCCTCCGTTGAAGTCTTGTTCCTAAGGGTACCACTACAAGAACTCCTTACTAGTCTTTGGTCCTCATCAAGAAGGCCATTGTATAAATACTAGACAAAGTCTCCCTCCAAATAGGCGTGGTATGGACAACTCGTGAGAAGCTTCTTGAACATCTCCTAATAGTTGAAAAGAGAATCTTCATGCCATTGGAGGATATTTCCTCTGTTCTTCTTCAAAGTGGCGGACTTCGAGGCCAGGAAGTACTTGGCTAGAAATTCCATCTTCATGTCAAGCCAATTTTTGATGCTCTTGGGTGGTAGGTAGTGGAGCCAATCCCTTGCACCATCCCTTAACGTGAATGGGAATGCCTTCAACTTGTAGAAGTCTTCATCTAGACTGTGGGGGACCGTAACACCACACAAAAAATGGAACTCGGTGAGATGCTTGTTGGCATTTTTCCCTTGCCTACCAAGGAAGATTGGTAGCATGTTTATAAACCCGGTCTTGAGCTCGAAGTGCCCATTCAGTCCAACAAAAGGATACTCAATGCACACTGGTTATTGGTCAAGGTTAGAGGCCATAATGTCCCACAATAAGGATTTCCCCAAAGGAATCTCCCTTCATTGAAGAGGAAGAGCTCTTCCTTGGAGAGGAGAATGTTGAGGCCCTTCTCCTAAATGCTCATCTTCATGATCGTGTTGATGTTCCATAGAAGTAGAGTTATCCAAAAAATGGTCACAAGGAGAGGTGTTATTCGCATTTCAAAAGAAAGCCTCCCAGCCTGTCTCAAATTCAACTCTAACTCGGGGCCGTAGTGTATGGGTTCTTGTGAAGAGGATCGCGTACGAACCATACACCAAGAACTCGAACGATACGTCTCTAAGCCAAATGAAAATGGCAAGTCAACATAGAAAAAAATAAAAGCAAGCTAACAAATATTTACAACTAGCACATAATCACACATAATATGCCCAAACACTTAAAAATAAATGTCACTTCCCCGAAAATAGTGCCAAAATTTGGGAGGTCATCGTCGTACCTCTCAAAGTTATATTTTTAAGCACCAATGCTTCCTGTCTACAATTAAGTAGAAAATGGCCAGTCGGGGTCATCCACGAGAAGAGGGATTTTTGAAGTGTTTACATATATATAGCGAGAAACATACTCTATATAAGAATATATATATATATATATATATATATATATATATATATATATATATATATATATATAAGCATGTAAATGGGGGGGGGGTTGGTTTTGGTCCCAAATTTTGAATTGAAAGAAAACAACTAGCAAAGCAAGAGAACAATTCTAATCAATCAACAAAAACTAAAAAGATGACTAAATAAAAAATTAAAGAGCCTTGGGGGCAATCGACTACCCCTTCCAACTTTCCTATAGATCATAGATTCATCTACTCATTCATTAACATTTATCACCTACGGGGAATGTTATCACTTCCTAATCGAAGATCCATATTCATTCCTTAAGTGTTAGGGAGTAAGGAAAGTGACGAATTCCGTAGCTCCTTTACATGAAAATCTAAGGACATGAACTTAGAACTTTTTGTGCATAATGTGTTGTGATTCTTGCTAGATAAGTATTTTAATGTGGATTTTTCTCTTATTTATCCTATAGATGCAATGAAAGGTTGAACCTTGAATGTGGTTTGTTCTAGGTTTAGCCCAATGAATGCTATGTTTGGTTAAATGGCTATATCTTTGGTAGAAGGCTTGTTGTTACCAAATCTATGGTCCTTCGTGTATAATGCCGTTGATAAAATACCTAATGGTGTTGTTTTCCTAGAGTGATTGTCAACAAGGTTTGCAAATGGTCGTTGTTTATCTTTGCAAATTACTACTAAGAAGGAATGAATGTTGATATTCGAACGAGAAGTGATAACATTCCCCATAGGTAACAAATGTGATAGATAGAGTGAATGGTTCAATGATTTACATTTGGTTTGGAAGTGGACGTCAATTGCCCCCAAGACTTCGTCTTTTGTAGTATTTAACCCATTTTTCTTAGTTTGTTTGATGATTAGCATAGTTACTTGACTTTGCTAATTATCTTATCTTTTAATTTCGTAACTTAGGAAAACCAACCAACCAAACCCCCCATTTACTGGCTTTTGTATGTATATATCTATCTACTTCTAGCTTAATATAAACCTTATACGTTTAAACGCTAAAGAAAATCCCTCTTCTTCGTGGACGACCCCAATTTTCCACTATCTACTTAATTTTATTTAGTGAGCATAAAGTGCTTATAAATTATAACTTTGAGAGGTGCGTCGATGACTTCCCAGTCTGCGCCCATACTGAGTAGTTTTTGGGCAAACCTTTAAACTTGAGCTGCGCAGAACAAGGCGTATTGTGCATGTCGTACAATTGCCTCGTGCTGGGACTATTGGAATGGGGCCTTTCCTCTGGCGTGGACCTTTGGTGCTTGGCCATGAACAGTCTGCGCTGACCCGTGGTACCTTGCCGGCTGAACTTGTTTCCTTTTCTACGGGAGAACCATTAGTCCATTTTTTGAGTTCTTATAGTCAATTTTATAGTACTCGAGAAGATGAATTTAATGAAACTGTTATTGAAGGATAATTCTTCTTGGTTAATTCTCAGAATTTGGCACAACTCATTAGACCATGATTCCCCATTTCTTCATTGGCGGCTTTGAACTCCATTGCTGCCTATCCTTGGCTCCAATCTCCTTCTAACATGCATTAATGTTCGTGGCCTTCATCTACTACCATTCTAGAGTTGAATAGCCTTCAATCTCTTCTACCATTCTTGCGAACAACCTTCAATATCCTCTACCGCCCTTACGAACGGCTTTCACATAGAATGTAACAAAAAATTACCCATGGGCAACCCACAAAGATGATCAAATAGAATATCTAGGAGCCCGTGCACACATTATGTCCATTAGTACTAATTAATTCTAAAATTGAAGGATTTAGACGATAAAACCAAACATGGCCATCTAAAACCCTTGTCACGTAAACTCAACTAATACTAGCAATCCGCCATACAAAACATACCCAAAACTATTCCAGATGCAACTATTAACGCACGCAAAAAGAACATCAGTTGGCATCAAGCAAGGCACCAACGACCCATGCCACATTATACGCTCAATGCTAAGGGTCTCTTGCAAAAGTTGTGCCAAGACCGAGCACGTGCCACACCAATCTCTACAGCCCGCGTGCTCAAGAGCCCATTTTCACTTCAAAATGGCTAAGTATGGGCACAGACTATCCCGTCTTACATGGAACGTGCCATTCCAAGTGCAAAATGTCAAGACTAGCTACTGGGATATGAAGAATTGAACAACTCGTGCCAAAAGACTGAGAAAAATGAGGACTCTAATAATGGACCATGCTAAACAACACGGACCACGGATCAGAATTGAAAAAATAACTCTCCTGATGATGGACCATGCCAGACGATGCGGACCCACACCCACCATGATCCACACCAAAATTTGACGCCCCTGCGCCAGCACAAAGCAAACGGGTTGCGCCAGTGGCTGCTGACTAGGGTTTTGACACTTTTTGGACTATTTTGGGCCTATTTTTAGGCCCAATCCCCTACTACTATAAATATAGCCTTAGTCTACTAGGGTTAAGAGTCTTGGATTATTTTTCATTAGTTCATTTTGTAGTTTGGAGAGCAACTTAGAGAGAGAAATACACACACACACGCACACACACTCTCTCTCTTTTCTGTAGGTTCTTTCTCTTTTTTATTTTACTTTAACCCTATGATGTGGAATTCAATGAAGTATTTGAATTCCATATCCAGGGATTAGTTTCTATAGCTTGGGGACAATTGTATTCATGTGTAGATTTGTGCTTTTGTGAGATTCTTGTTTCATCCAAATTTATGTGCTTGTAATATTATTATGGCTTGTTCTTGAATTTTATAATTGCATGAATGATACACACCATTAGCACACACTCTAGTCTACATTCATATTGGTGCAAATATTTATACCCCCTAGGGAAGAGAAACCTGGATGTGATATGGGTAGCAGGGTCAGGGTCCACGTGAATGTGTGCACGTAGGTCTTTTATGAGTTTTACTATTATGATGATAGCATACCAGTCTTAGCTGACGAGTTGGTCTGAAGGGTTACCGGTAGAGATAGAAAAAAGTATCAAGCTAGGGTTGTAAGAGGTCCTAGTGTCATAGATAAGATGCCTACCTCCCTTTGGCTCTTTTATAGACCTAGGCAGTAGAGCATCTGTGGTGGAGTGCCCGAGAAGTAATCGTACGGGGGAGAAACAGACCAACAACAATGGTCGGACCTTGTTGTACTCCCCTAATTATGGAGGTGGTGTTGATGGAAGATTGCAAGAGCACTCTACATGACAGGTATGGGGAAATGCTGACCATTGACCACACCACGTGTTATGAGCACTAGATTAAGTTGTTGATATCTTATACGTGAATGAATTGAGGATCAAAGCCTTTAATCAACCATGTTACACAAATATTCCCCAAGTGTCTAGCTAATATAGTTTACGTGCTTTTTATTTTTCATGTTTGTAGTTGTTAGTTGAAAAAATAACCCCCTCCCTATTTACCATATTCTCTACTCCTTGAAACAATGACGGATTGACAAATCGGATGTGGTTGTGTTTTAATGATTATTAGGCCCTTGCATCTCTGTAGACATACCCAGGGCTTGCCACTAACTATAAATTTAGTAGTGAGTTGGGTGCAGAACTATAAATTTAAATTTGACCTCCTTTGACCTCTCAAAGCCTTTGCTCAGGTTAATTAGCTACAATTAACGACCCCGGGTGGAGGTGGGTTAAATTTTGGCATTGTTGCCGGGGATGTTAATCAGTCTTATTGTCAATTACCATTGTGTGTTTGTTGATTAGTTAGTATTGTTTTTATTTTTGTTTTGTTTGGTATCCTTTGCATGATGCATGAAAAAGAAACTGAAAAAGAAAATTTTAAAAATCCCCAAAATAAAATATTCCCCGATATTGAAACCTTACATGCCCTATGTTGTTTGAATGATCGAAATTGTGATACTATTCTTGTTGAGCATGTTTCTTCTAATTTGAACTAGGATATTTTACCTTGAAATCTCATGACTAACGTACAGCGGGGGAAGAAGAGGGCCAAAGAATTAAACACCCTAAGTCCCTTCTGACCTCTAAACTCAACAAGAATATATCCACTCTTGAGAAAGATGGGTTTGTTTGGTTCATCGTTCCAAAGGTAAATGGCTAACCAAGAATGATGTGGTGACCTATCTATTGTGATGTGGTCACTGGTGGTGTCAAGGATGGTGATTCTGGTGATCCACAAATCCACTCTTTTTAGTTTCAAAATTTAAGGGGAAAATAAATCGTGAGGTCGACAATAAAGAAATGTTATTTTTATTTCAAGTAGGAGTTTTTTCAAAGTTTTTAAAATTTTAGGGGTGAGTTTGATTTTTTGTGGTAAATTTTAGGAAATTTTAGTCTTCTATTTTGGTTAGAACAACACTACTCGTGGTTTTTAGTGTTTTTGGACGCAGGTTTGGAATGAAGGAAGGCTAGAGGCCTTATGTAGAGATTAGGCACGGATAGTGCCGCGAGATATGGGCCCTATTAGAGCATATTGACACGGGGCTAACCCAGTCAATACAAGGGCCTCGTGCTGAAATTCGGCACAGGCAGCGCCACACAATACGGGCAGCATCAGAGCCACTCAGCACAAGGCTGACATGGGTGATGGGAAAGCATAGAGGGCGCTCTTGGCACGAGCCATACCGGTGCCATCACGAGGCTGACCCACACTTGGCATGGACAGACATGAGTTGGCACAAGGCCACGTGTCGCCATGGATCGCGCCCAAGGATCCGTGTTACCTACCCATTTTATCCAACCAATTCCTAGTCTACTCCCTATAAATAACACCCCTCTCCTTCCAAACTTTCCACACCAGCACCCTCTCCTCCCTCTCCTTACCAAAAATTCCAGCCCTTCCCTCTCTCACAGTTTTGGCCATAACTCTCTCATTTTTCATCCGATTTACCTCTACCAAATATCAAAATTTTCATTTTTCCTAGCACTATCCAACCTACTAAATTTCAGCCCCATAAAGTTCACGAATTTCCCCAGTTTATTAGAAGAAGCTTTGGCTGCGAGTTGGGTTTTGTCCGTAGAACTCATTTTTTTTATCCATTCTGGGCATTGGAAATGCTTTGACTCTACCTAGGAGGGGTGCTGCACATTCCTCTAGGGAAGATTTCACCACACTCACCGTTTGAGGTATCTTGGCCGAACCTACTCTTATTTGGAGGGATTGGATTAGTTATTTTCTGTGGGATTGTGTTGGCATGCTTGAGGATTTTTTGTTGATTAGTGTGGTTGCTAGATTTATTTGGAGGATATTGTTTTGTGTTGGGGGTGGTTGGAGAAAAGTGTCATATTTTTATCTGTGCTAGTTGCTATATTTTTGTGGACATCATGCCTCGTAGACAGAGGGAGAGGGGAGAGCTTAGTGTGCCCGATATGGGGTTGACTACCCTTACTCAGGAGAATAAGACAAGGTGGGGTACCTTATGGACCGGCCTATTTTGGGGACAGTTTGTAGATGAAGAGACCCTCAAGGGTCTCAAACTCTACAAACCTGTCAGGATCCTACCAGGTAGGATTTGCATGAAGAAGTTCACCACCGTGTTCGCCCTCACCAACACCAGATACACCCTGGAGTTTTTAGCCACTGTTGAGAAGTTGCAAAATAGACAGGGAGGGCGTTATATCAAATTCCATTTGGGAGATGAACCCCGTACTTTGAACTATGCCTAGTTGGGGGATATCTTCAAATGGAAGGAGCAAAGGAAGGTGCCAAGATACAACAAGTTGGATACATTTGATCTAGTCTCATTCTGGACTGTTATCACCAAGCTGTTGACTGTGGTAGTCATTTGCCATGGGGAGGCCACCACTTCCACCAAGATGGACTGTCGGAGACTCTGGTCTATCTGCATAGGGAGGGCTTTCCCCAATCTTTTAAATGATTTTGTCTCTGAAAGTATGGATCTCACCTTTTCATCAGCCCACACTGGAAAGATACCAATTGGGGGCATAGTTTCATTTCTAGTGCGCTATTTATAACTTTTGGAGAGTGATGATATGAGGGGGAACCAAAATGCACTCTTTAAACTCTCTCTACCAGTCATAGAAGAGGCAAAGTTTATAAAGCGAGATTATGATTCCATCTTCTGGATCTATAAGAAGAAGAAACTCATGAGACTGCCTCAGAGTGTGAGAACTAAATTGAGCAAGTCCTTCAAGGTACATGACCTCCTTTTTGAGCCTGATACAAACTCAGAGGTATTTTTGGGGAAGCACTATCCTGGAAATGATTATGAGGAGGAGTATGAGCAGCAGGAGCAGATTCTGGTGGAGTTTCCATATCAGCTTCCTATTCAGCAGCAGCCACCTCCACCTCAGGCTATGCCACCACCTATTAAGCACCTCTTAGCGTCACTGCCTCCTTTCCATCAAGTATTTGGAAAACCACCCCCTTCTCAGGGGCGGATTAGCATTCCTGATAAGTCTTATTATTCTACAAGGCATGGCACTAGCGGTTCCTATGAACATAGCATCTCATCCCACTATCAGGATTTTGTAGAGTGTTACAGGCATGGCAGCCATATGTCTCCACTGAGCTTTAAGCCACACTATCTTTTCCTTGTTTTTGTTTCTTTCTCTCATTTGAACTTTTGGTTTTTTTAGGTGTGAGGACACCTTTTTTATTATTTTTTTGGGGATGTTTTGGGATAGCATTGGTCGTATAAGTTTTTGGGGATCTTTAGGGCATTTTGTGCTACTCCAAAAAAATAGAAAATTTTGAAAATATTTTTAATATATATATATATATATTTACCTGGCTAAGTTGGAAACCCGAAAGGGAAACTTAGGCAACATTGGGAAAATCCCGGATAGGTCGAAAAACCTAGGTAAAAGTGAGAGGCTAAGCCTGGCTAGGTTCACGAACCTAGGCAAAAATGAGAGACAGCGTGGAAAAAGGTGAGAATGTAAGCTCAACATGTGGAAAGCTAGGACGAAAATCCAAAAGAGCTCCTAGGAAAATGAGAGAAATTGAGAGAAAACAAAAAACTAAGTTGATGATACATTTGCATCATCCTTGGTTGAACTAGGTTGAGAATCTGTAGTTATCCCTATGTTACAGCCAAGTCAACGATGCTTAGACTTCCTTGGTGGATTGTTTTTGGAGACAACTCTTTGATTGCTTTTGGGGAACATTTTGGGAAAAGTAAGCTACCTTAGCACTTATCTTTCTTTGCTTACCTTTTACCATATTTTATTTTGGGTGGTTAGATTACTAAGATTCTTCAGAGAGTGTGAGAGTTGTGAGATTCTTGCTCTTTTGGGGGAAACATGGTAATCTAAAAATAAGTTAAATGTCTCGGTTAACTTATATCTGCATGCTAAATTTCACTTAATCCTTTTCTTATCTTTATTTACTCGAGGACGAGTAAAGGGTTAAGTGTGGGGGGTCTGATGTGCTTATTATACGTGCGTTAAATGTTGCATTCGGCATAATAATTGGTTTGTTTTATATGTTGAATTGCTAGTATTAGTTGAGTTTATGTGACAAGGGGT
This sequence comes from Rubia yunnanensis, assembly GCA_037428765.1. Taxonomy (NCBI): domain Eukaryota; kingdom Viridiplantae; phylum Streptophyta; class Magnoliopsida; order Gentianales; family Rubiaceae; genus Rubia; species Rubia yunnanensis. The sequence continues at coordinate 82,905,471 of CM075063.1, forward strand.
TTAGACGACCATATTTGGTTTTCTTGTTTAAATCCCACATTTTGTAGACTAAATTGGTACTAATGGACACCTTGTATCCACGGGCACCTAGATCTTCCTTTGTGATTATCCTTAGTAGGTCGCTCGTGGGTACTTTTCATTACATTCTATGTAAAGGCCATTTGGAAGGAAGGTAGAAGATATTGGAAGGCTATTCACAAGAAAGGTAGAAGATGTCGAAGGCCACAGACATTACATCATGGTAGAAGAAGGATGAGCCAAAGATAGGCGGCATTGAAATTCAAAACAGCTAAGGAAGAAATGGAGGATCATGGTTCGAGAGTTTTGCTAAGTCCTGGTAATGATCCAAGAAGAATCAGCCTTTGAACTTGGTTCCATTAGATTTTTCTCCTCGAAAACCATAAAATCGACTATAAGATCTCTCAAAATGGACTAACAGTTCATCCATAGCGAAGTAAAGAAGTTCAGCTGGCCGAAGCATCAATGGGTCAGCCCGGACCGCTCATGGTTGGCACCAAGCAAGGCATGAATGGACCACACCACACTATACGGCCCACACTAAGGGTCTTTGGCAAGAGCAGTGTCAAGACCCGGCACAGGCCACGCCAATTACTACGGCTCACATGCTCAAGTGCCCTTCTTAACTCCATAATGGCTAAGTATAGGCGCAAACCATCTCATCTTACACGACCCGCCCCGTTCCAAGTGTAAAATTTTGAGACCAGCAAGCAGGATGTGATGAATTGAGCGGCCTACACCAAAAGACTGAGCAAAATGAGAAATCCAATAATGGACCATGCCAAACGACATGGACTGTAGACCAGAAGTACAAAAATGACTCTCTTGACAACGGGCCGCGCCAGATGACGCAGATCGTGCCCTGCACGACCCTCATCAAATGCCCACCCTATGCCATCATGTCAAATGGGTTGTGCCAGATCATGCACCCCGCACCGGCACAAAGGAAACATGCCACGCTAATTCTATCATTCACACTAGCATAAGCCATATCAGCGGCACGGACCGCACCATCCACGGCTGTCCGTGCCAGTTGCAGCTAACTAGGGTTTTAACACTTTTTGGCCTATTTTGGGGCTATTTTTAGGCCCAATCCTCTACTACTATAAATATAGCCTTAGTCTACTAGGGTTAAGAGTCTTGGATCATTTCAGTTTAAAGAGTAACTTAGAGAGAGAAACACTTCCTCTTCTCTCTAGGTTTTTTTCTCTTTCTGTTTTTATTTTCCTTAACCCTATTATGTGGAATTCAATTAAATATATTAATTCTATGTCTAGGGAGTAGTTTCTATAGCTTAGGGATAATTGTATTCATGTGTTGATTTATGCTTTTGTGAGATTCTTGCTTCATCCTAATTTATGTGCCTGTGATATTATTATGACTTTTTATTGAATGTTATAATTGCGTGAATGATACACTCCATTAGCACACACTCTAGTATACATTCATGTTGGTGAAAATATTGATACCCCCCTCCCCCAGAGAAGAGAAACCTAGATGTGATATGGGTAGAAGGGTCCGGGTCCACGTGAGTGTGTGCACGTTGGTCTTTTCTGAGTTTTACTGTTATGATTACAGCACACTAGTATTAGCTGATGAGATGGTCCTAGTTACTGGTAGAGATACAAAAAAGTAGAAAGCTAGGATTGTAAGAGGTCCTAGTGTCTTAGATAAGGTGTTTATCTCTCTTTGCCTCGTTTATGGGCCTAGGGAGTGGAGCATCCATGGTGGAGTGCCTGGTACGTAATTGTACGGGGAGAAATAGACCAACAATAGCGGTCAGACCTTGTTGTACTCCCCTAATTACGGAGGTGGTGCTGATGAAAGATTACAAGAGCACTCTATGTGACAAGTATGGGGAAGTGATGACCATCGACCACACCACATGTTATGAGCACTAGATTAGGTTGTTGATATCTAATGACAAAGTCTTGTACAAGACCATCTCATGGCAAGACGGAGGTTATTGAACATATTGCACAGAAATGGGTTACTATTTATAATTTATGAACTTTATGGGTTCTCTTTGCAAATATGTAGGTTTAATAGACTTATTGGAAAATCATGTTCCCAATTATACAGAGGCTATACCCTTTTTCTCGATTCCTCCGTCGAGCAAGAGAGGAGAAGAAGAAAATGGCGCCACCAGCTTCCTCGTCCACAACGCCGTCACCTTCACCACGTTTCCACCATTTCCGCCATTGTCACCGTCGTCACATTGTCGTGGCCACAGTCAAATTTTGCTATTCTTCTGATTCATGCAGAGAGATTTGTTCATCGAGAAAATTCATCAGAATCACATCACTCTCGTAGCTTTAAGGCGCTCGCTCACTTCTTTCCAAAAAGGTAGGTGTTCGCACTTGATCGATGTAATGAATTATGCATCGTGGCATCATAAATGAGTTTAGTTTAATTTGTGTGTGAACGGTTGGTGAATTTACTGTAGAATTCTAATTATCGCAATTATTTTTTTATGTATAGAAGGGAAAATACTACAAGTTATATTTGCTTTAATGGTTGCTGAGGCATTCTAGGTCATTCTACCTTTTCTCAACAAAGTAGCTTTATGCTCTATTCTAATTTGATGTTCCGATCTTTTGTCTTGATGTGTTATTATTTTTAGTCGTTAAATTTTTCTATGTTTTAAGGTTTCACGTTGATGTTTTGTGATTTATATAGGATATTAAAAGTTTGAGATCAAATTTGTGAAGTTTTAATTGTTTGACATGATGAATTATGGTTTGACAGTGTGGTTATCTATGCTATTTTACGACTTTTAAAGGAGGTTCTATGTTTTTTTTACTGTTATTAGATGTTTTAAGGTTTCATGATAATGTTTTATGCTTTTGTGTGGATGATGTATGTTTTATGGTTCATATTTGATGTCTTACAGTTTAATCTGTCTCATATTTCTGATTTATTGACGCTGTTATATAATTTGAGAGGTAAAAATTGTGTGTTGGAGGTTTAAAGGGTTTTAGGTTGGTATTTATAATTTATAGATGATGTTATATATTTTGAGTTGGCTTGTAAGTGTGCACAATTTATGAATTTTTAATTGTTTACTAATTGGTACTGGCATGAGGAAGGGCGTGATTTGGTAATGTTTTTGTTAGATTTTGTTTTTTTCGAGTGTGATTACAAGTGATTTGGTCAGATTTTGCATTGCTGGTGCTGTGACATTTTAGTGTTTAATGTTGATTTTGTGGTGATTTTGCAGTGATTTTGGATTGATCATAGTCTTTCTTGTAGCAATTTTGCAGTATTTGATTGGTGTTACCGATGTCATATGCTATATTTAATTGGTGTTATGTTTTGGTCGAGGAGTGTGATGTTTCAATGTTTAAGGTAGATTTTTCAATGATTTGAATTGATCATGTGCTGAGTGTGATGTTTCAGTGTTTAAGGTTGATTTTGCAATGATTTGAATTGATCATGTGCTGATATTTAGTGTTTAATGTTGATTTTGCAAATATTTGGATTCATCATAACAAGTAGCAATTTTACAATATTGGTGCCGCTGGTCTTGTGCAATGATTTGAATTGATCATAACAAGTCTTTCGAATTGATTTTGCAATGATTTGAATTGATTATAACAAGTCTTTCGAACTGATTTTGCAATGATTCGAATGGATCATACCAAGTATTCAGCCATTTCTCTTCGTTCCTAGTGATGCATCGTCTCACCCATTACCTATAGGGCAAAATCCATCGATGAATCTATTATCGAATTGCTGGACAATTTGAAATTAAAACTGCGATTGGATTGATTTTGCAGCACTGTGAATCCGAGATGAAGTTGAAACCGGGTGGAAAATCGGTGCCGTAGAAGCCAAATTAGCGTCCTCAGGCGACTGGGAAAACTAACTGCAAAGTCTGCATTGGCAGAGGGAAAAAGAATAAAAATGGAGAAGACAAAGGATTCTGGTTTCTTTCCATTAGTTTGCAGTTTAGTCCCTAGATTTCAACAATTCTTTCATAGTGTACCCCGAATCAGAAATAACTATGCTAGCCCCCCTTCTAAAATTATCCTATTTCATATATCTACTATTACTTATTTGTCCTCCGTTTTACCATGAGACGGTCTCGCAGGAGACAAACTCATATCTAATATGTCAATGAATCGAGGATCAAAGCATTTAATCAACCATGTTAAGCAAATATTCCCAAGTATCTAGCTGATATAGTTTACATGCTTTTTATCTCTCATGTTTGTAGTTGTTAGCTGAAAAAACCAACCCCCTTCTTGTTTACCATACTATCTAATCCTAGCAACATGGGTGGATTAAGAACCCGGATGTGGTTGTGTGTAATTGATTATTAGGCCCTAACTTCTCTGTGAACATACCCAAGGCTTGCCACTAACTACCCTAATGGTAGCATAGTAATGAGTTAGGTGAAGAACTATAAATTTAAATTTTACCTCATTTGATCTCTCAAAGCCGTTGCTTGGGTTAATTAACTAGAATTAATGACCCTGAGTGAAGGTGGGTCACGGGAAAATCAGGGAGAACCTCTTAGACCTAGGAATGATCGGCCATCATATAGGAGAAATTATCAAAATAATGGAGGAAGAGGAGATAGTAGGCCTCGAAACCAAGAACCTCGAGAGAGAGAGAACAAGGAAAAAGGGGCAGAGGCCTACAAGAACAGCCAGGTTAGTTATTTTCTTCTTCGAGGCCTCGAGGTCACTCTAGAGCAAGTCAATCTCGATGTTCTTTTCCTGCTGAACTGTAGCATAATGGGAACTTAGGCATTTTAGGAGGGAGAAGAAAGAGGAGGATGCTAGTTGAAAGTCTTGAACCACCTAAGAGATGACAAGAAGGTTAGAAAAATATAAATAAATAAATAGTAGAGAGAGCTTCAAATTTTGCAAACGAACCTTGGGTTCCTCAGCAAAAATCCCGAGAACATTTGTTCTGAGAGCTGACGGATTTCGAGGGGGCAGCAAGAATAGCGGTCCTAATCAAAGTTTTTTGACTAGAAGGCTCCTGTGGGCCCTTATCCTGAAAGCTCATTTGACGGGACTCTTTTGAGGATGGGCCACCTTCGGATTTCCGTTTAATTGGTGTTGCCTCAGAAGTAGAATTTTTATGGGAGGCAGGGGGAATAACCTTTGAGAGGTTATTGTTACCCCCCTTTGATCATGGCGATACTCTAACTTCAGCCCACTTAAAATAATGTAAAGAAAGTTAGAAGGAAAAAAAAGGACATAACAGTACAAGAAAAAAAACATTAATACACCTTCAAGAAATTTTCAAAACTCAAAACAATCAATAGATACTTCGAGAGGGGGATCTCGAGTGAGTTGGTCAGAAGGAGATTTGGATCTATATTTTTCTTCAACAATCCTCTTTCACTTCTTGCCCACTTTAGGCTCACCCTCGGGAGCTAAGTGTTGTAACCTCGACAATTTCCTATTCTTGGCTCACTCGTAGACATATTTTTTTTTAAAAAAATCTCTTGGTCAAATCTGACCTCCAATCAAGTTATCCAGGTTGGAGTAATTAGCGTAAGAAAGGGACGAGGCCAACTAACAGTTCTGGTCATCTTCGAGATTAGCAGGACAAACAAACTTTTCTGACAATTGGGCCTCAGCAATAACATATGAATTCCACTCGGAGACCTTATATCTGGTACAGTTGAAGGTAAGCCCATTCCTATTATCTCTCCACCTGCCCAAATGATTGGGGACAGTAGAACACTTTTGTTTCCTATGCCTATTGGAAACTGTGATGATGTTTTCATAGAATTTACCGCTGAAGGTCACACTATACAAAGAACAAAAAAAGTTATAGTCAAGTTTGATATTGAATTTATGACACTGTGTCATGAATAGCATAATGGTCAGTACAACATTCGGGTGTACTTGAGCAGGGCTCACTTGAAAATTCTTAAGAAGCCTCAAGAATATCGGAGGAAAGGGGAAGCACAGCCCTGACTGAATATGTTTCAAATATATGACTGACCCTTAGACCAGAAGGCAGTAACTGCAAAATCGCTGACACTGACCAGGATGCCTCACAGACTAAGGGCTCTTGAATTTCTTCCTCCTCAGGGGGCTCTCGAGTATCTTCCCTCTCACCCTCGAGGGTATGAGATGTTTCCTTAGAGAAACTCTCCCCTTCTCCTTCGGGTACCTTTGAAGAATACTCTCCTTCACAAAAGGAAGCGTTAAACTCGATATCTTCTACCCGGAATGACCTTTGAATGTAAGCTTTCCCCATACCCATGGGCCAAATGGGAAGGTATCCCTCATAGGGCATGTTGGTGATCAGAATATAAGCAGTATGACACTGGCCTTCGACATTTGTCTCAGAATCCTAGTAACAGTGTCTGGAATCACTAAGATCAGTACCAGAATTTGCCTGTCTAGGCGACTCAACTTCAAATCCCTCTGACCTAACCTTACTGAGGCACCCCCTTTCGGCAGATTCCTCAGCGGAGACTGCCATTATGAAAGGAAAATGGAAAATCAAGGATGAAAGTTGAGAAAACTTACTGGTAGAAGAATAAAAGATGGATAGGAGTTAGGAAGCGATGAAGAGCAGAACACAGAAAATATCCCGTTGAAAACAGCTACAAATAAAGTGAAAAGAAGTGGGGGGAAATGGGCAGTTAAGAAGCCTGAAATGGCTGCAAGATTAATGATTTCCTATAGAAAACCAAAAATTTTAAAAGGCGTGAGAATTTTGTCATCGTGTTTTAGAAACTTTCACTGTTCACGCACTTTTACATGCAACCAGCTGAGATGCGCACCTTTTCAAATTACTTCTACTTATGTGCTCTCCCACACAATAAGTCAAGATGCGCGCTTTTTCATATTCTTTGAAAGTTAAAAATATGAAAATGAAAAATCACCTCGAGATTTGGGATATAAAACCAAGGGTATCATGAGTCCTTAAATTTTTTACCCTTAGGTTTGATGTCTCAAAAGAATCTCAACAATTAAGATATCCAAAATCCAAGGATTTTGTGACCCTTGGGTTTGGTTTCTCGAGGAACCATACCAAAGCTTCGTAGCCACAAGGATATCTTACGTTTTCTAGGGGCACTTGATGATGGATCAACCTAGTAAAGGCCCAAAGAGCAAGATGGGCCTATTTCGGCCAAATATGAGTATTAGCAGAGGAAATATTCATTGGCCGTATTTAGTGCTAATTAAGAATTATGATTGGAGACAAATACTATTAAATTAGACAGTATAAATACAAGGTACACATTCACTATTATTCATTTACTCTTTATATGGTATTCAAATACTATACTGATTTAAGATTCAGAGAGTTTTCCCCTAGAACCTCGTGGGGCTTATTGTCTTGCAGATTACGACTGAAGGACTCATCGGAGCAGCTTGATTGGTTCTCAAATGCATCATAACTGATCATACTTTAGATCTTTACCTAGAAACAAGAATACCTTGCAATCAAGAGGCCCCAGAGTGGCCACGGAGGGGGGAGATGCTCTAATACTTGAGTTAAATTAGGATTCTGTGAGTAACAATGAGTGAACTATGTTAATAAACTTGTATATTTATACTTTTATCACATATTGTCTTAACCAAAAATAATTAGGGCTCAGTTTCAATACTTTGTAGCATAAACATATCTTGAACTTGGGACAAGAGATTTTTCCCCCAATATTTAATGAAGAGATGTGCGGTTGAATGGGAAAAAAATGTTCCATAACACCATAGCTAATTAGTTAGGATTCCAGGGAAGCGGTTACAAGCTAAGTAATATAATCATATTAGTGATCTCCACCTTTATGCATGTGTTAACTAATGCATTCGATACATTTGTTATTATATTTTGTTTGGTTGATTGCTAGTTTTAGTTAGGTTTACATGACAAGGGATATAGATGGCCATTTTTGGTTTTCTTATCTAAATCGCGAGTTTTTTTAGAATTAATTGGAACTAATGGATACTTTGTATTCTAGATCTTCTTTTGAGAGCTTCCTAGTAGGTTGCTCGTGAGTATTTTGTCCTCATATTGTAAAAAGCCATTGCAAGGGTGGTAGTAGATATTAGAAGGTCATCCGCAAGGGTAATAGTAGATAGAAGTCCATGAGTTTAAATGTGGTAGTAGATGGAAAGAATCCGGAAAAAGAGTAGAGTTGACGTTCAAGTTCTCAAGACAAGGAACGACCGCATCAGCTGACACGACATTACGGGATTGGGCTAATCACCCATCACAATGTAACACCATGCTCGCATCCACGCCACAACCATATTGCGGTCCTGGGCTGCTCAATGCGTGTCTGCGAATAGGTCTCCCTAAACCGCGTTGTACAAGTCTCTGGGTCATCCAGTGCCCACCACCTAACCGCTCACGGCCCGTGATGTCCCCCTATGTGCCCACAACATCCTGTGCACAACACTCGAGCTGTTCATGTCTAACGCCCATGCGCGCAGCGCCCGATCACCCGCCAGCCAGGCCAGTAGACTAAGTGTTGAGTCACGGCCTGAGAAAACATGTCCCAAGCTCCTTGTCCCAGAAGTCTTCTATTTTGCTTGTAATATACTTAGCTAGTAAATTATCTTAGTTTCTTTCCTTAAGGTCCTGGTCTACTGGGAGGTCATCGCCGTACCTCTCAAAGTTATAATTTATAAGCCCTTTATGCTTACTAAATATGATTAAGTAGATAGTGGAAAATAGGGGTCGTCCACGAAAGCGTTTAGACATATAAGGTTAATATTAGGCTAGAAGTAGATATATATATATATATATAGATAAATAAAAGCAAGTAAAAGGGGGGGGGGGGTTGGTTGGTTGTGGTCCTAAGTTATGAAATTAAAAGACAAACTAACTAGCAAAATTAAGTAACTATGCTAATCATCAAACAAACTAAGAAAAAAAGGGTAAAAACTACAAAAGATAAAGCCTTGGGAGAAATTAATATCCACTTCCAAACCTAATGTAGATCATTGAACCATTCACTCATTCTATGACATTCGTTACCTATGGGGAATGCTAAAACTTCTCATTCAAAGATGAACATTCATTCCTTTTTAATAGTAATTTGCAAAGACAAACAACGACCATTTGCAAACACCATTGATAATCACTCTAGGCAAACCACACCATAAAGGTATTTCATCAATGGCATTATACATGAAGGACCATATATTTGATAACAACAAGCCTTCTACGAAAGACATAGGCATTTAACCAAACATAGCATTCATTAGGCTAAAACTAGAACAAACCACATTCAAGATTCAACCTTGAATTGCATCTATAGCATAAACATGAAAACAATCCACATTAACATATTTATCTAGCAAGAATCATAACACATTATGCACAAGAAATTCTAATTCCATGTACTTGGATTCTCATGTCAAAGAGCTAAGAAATTTGCAACTTTCCTAACACCCTAACACTTCAATCATAAAAACACTTCATATACTCAAACAACCCATAGCATAAATGAAGTAAAACATCACATTTAAAAACATGAACGCTAAATAACAAATGCTTCAAGAAAGAGTGAAATAGGGGTTCTTACTACATAGGTGTGGAAGCTTCAATCAATTGCTCCCAAGTACAAAACGAAGCTAGATAATCAAAATCCATAACATAGAACAAATATCTACAAAGAAAGAAGAAGAAATGGAAGAAAATGGTGAAAAACAAGGGTTTTGGAGCCCCCAAGTCGGGCTTAGAGAGTTGGGGTAGAAGGGGTGAAAATTTATTTATAGTACAAGAAAAAAGGGAGTAAAAAGCAAGTTACAAGGCAATTATCGCGAGTCGCGACGCCTCCGTCTCCGTCGCGAGTCGCGACGGAAAAAGTCCCATTTTGTTTTGCTTCCTCCGGGTGAACCGTTGATCCATTTTGGGAGTTCTTGTAGTCGATTTCATAGAACTCGAGAAGAGGAATCTAATGGTACCACTCTTGGATGCTGATTCATCTAGGAAAATTCTCAAAACTCTGCTTCAAAACATAGATCATTCTTCACCCTTTGCTTTGTTCTTCTTTCTTCACTTTATCTTCTACCATTTTGTGAGTGGTCTTCCATCTTCTACCATCCTTTCGAATGGCCTTCACTAAACCACTCCTAAGTGCTCATGAGCAATATACAAATTAAGCTTACAAAAAGGAATCTAGATGCTCATAAGGACCAAAAGTCCGTTAGACTAAACATAGGTTACAAAATGAAGGATTTAGATATAAAAATCGAAAATGACTATCTAAACCCCTCATCATGTAAACCTACCTAAATCTAGCAATCTTACAAAAAAATGACAAAATATGTGTTAAATGCTTTGGAAAATACATGCATTTGAAGTATCATCAAATCTCCCCATACTTAAACCTTACTCGTCCTCGGGTAAACAAGAACAAGCAAAGATCAATGTGTAAACTAAGTTATGAATTTTTTTCCAAAACATCCAACATCATATTCCTAGACCACCCTAACCCCAAAGACATAAGAATCTCCCACACTCTCACATCCCAAAGCCTAAGATAATCTAAACAACCAAAAAACCATAACAAAATTGAGGTTTATATATAATGCCAAGCTATCTTACTCTACCGAAAAAGCCACCCAATAGACACATCAAGAGAAGCTTAAAAATTTTCAATTTCTCTCATTTTTTCTCATTTTGCCTTGGAGCCCTCTAGGGTTTTCATCCTAGCTTCACACATTTTTCTTTTTAAATACTTACCCTCACCTTTTTCCACACCATTTTGCCTCTCATTTTTGGCATAGGTCGCCCTTTCGGGTTTTCGGCCTATCCAGGCCTCCCACTTTTGCCCAAGTTGCCCTCTCAGATTTTCAACTTAGCAGGAATTTTTTTTTCTTTTTTTTTAAAAAAATTTTTCAAACAAAACACATCAAAGTGGATCATATGCACTCTACAATACAATACAATGAGAGATATATTCCTCTTTACCACCCCACACTTGAAACACGCATTTTCCTAAATGTGAAATGGACAAGATTAAGAAATAAGGGAGAAAGAAAAAAAATACTCACAACTAGGACCTTAAATATCCTTCCCGGTGATGGCAATGCTCACTCCTCAATGAATGTTCTCTCCTCCATGTTCTTGAACACCGCCCAACATGAAACTTTGATCCATCCACTACGAAGCCACAACTATGCAAATCCCAATCAAAACTCACAAAGACAACAACTAGTAGTACTTCTAAATGGTGGTTTTGGTAGTGGTTTTTGGTTGTGGGTTGTGGTGGTATTCTTGTTGTTTTGGGTAAGGATTCAAGGACATGGTTGGGGATTTTTTTTCAAGAAAAGAAAAATACTTACATAACTTAGAAACTCGGGTTGCCTCCCGAGAAGCTCCGTATTTTTAAGGTCATCGGCACGGCCCTAATGTTATCCATATGGTGAAGGTTTGAACCCCTTCACCATGAGTATCCAAAAATAGAGAGGTGGAGGTACAAAACGTTCAAGAGGAAATGTTTTAGGTGGTGGAGATGGTTTAAAAGGAGTTGGGTGGTTAGGAGGCTTGGGATGGTCTTTTGGCTCCTTTCTTATCTCCCTCAAAGCTTCCGAAAAATGGTGGAGTTGGTTCACTAGGTGGGGGTAGGGGTGACGATTCTAATGAATGTAGCACAATCACCTCTTCCTCCAAATTTTCATCCTCAACAACCAACTCCTCATCCCCGTTGAACTCAAACTCATTTCCCATGGGGACCTCACTCACCGAATCCTTGAGTTCAACTTGGGATGGTGTATTTTTGGAATCACGAGCTTCTATTCGGGCTAACGCTTCCAATATACTCCTCGCATACCCCTCAATAGCCTCAACACTAGAGGAGAGCCGAATGTCCAGTTCCTCACTAGTAAAGTTGTTCAAGTTTGCTATTGCATTCATGACTTCCTCACGCGTCAAACTTGAACTTCCTTGTTGGGCTTGGTTTTGGGGTATGGTATAAGATGGTGATGGCCAACTATTTTGCTCGTATTGTTGGTTTTCCAGCTCATTCTCATACCACCAATCCAGATTACCACTCCATTCTGGGTTGTAAGAACTATGGTATGGATACCATTCTTGGGTTTCTTGCCCTTGAAAACTAACATCTCCTACCTCTTGGTAGCACTCTTCATAATACTCTTGGTTTTTGAAACCAAGGGTTCTTTCCCCATTATAGTGCTCCCCTCTCAACATATAGCAGGACTCGGTAGGATGGTCGGAATGACACATCCTACAAACCTTGCTTGTTGAGCCTCTTTTCTCATCATGAGTTCCCTCAAGGTGAGAAGTTCCTTTTTTTAAAAAAAAAATTGTCTTTTTTAAAAGTCCAGAATCATATTGCAAGGTTTCTCGATAAAAATTACCAAGAACTCAAGAAATACCTACTCCGAACAAAAACAACCAAAAAGAAACGAAAAATAAAAGCAACTAGCTAATATGCAACCAAATATGCCCAAACACTAAAAAATAAATGCCTCTTCCCCTGCAGCGGTGCCAAAATTTGGGAGGTCGTTGCCGTACCTCTCAAAGTTATAATATATAAGCCCTTTATGCTTACTAAATACGATTAAGTAGATAGTGGCAAATAGGGGTCGTCCACGAAGAAGAGGGATTTTCTTAAGCATTTAGACATATAAGGTTCATATTAGGCTAGAAGTAGATATATATATATATATATATATATATATATATATATATAGATATATAAAAGCAAGTAAAAAGGGGGGGTTTGGGTTGGTTGTGGTCCTAAGTTATGAAATTAAAAGACAAACTAACTAGCAAAGTTAAGTAACTATGCTAATCATCAAACAAACAAAGAAAAAAGGGTAAAAACTACAAAAGATAAAGCCTTGGGAGAAATTAATATCCACTTCCAAACCTAATGTAGATCATTGAACCATTCACTCATTCTATGACATTCGTTACCTATTGGGAATGCTCAAACTTCTCATTCAAAGATCAACATTCATTCATTCTTAATAGTAATTTGCAAAGACAAACAACGACCATTTGCAAATCTCGTTGATAATCACTCTAGGAAAACCATACCATAAAGGTATTTCATCAACGACATTATACATGAAGGGCCATAGATTTGATAACAACAAGCCTTCTACCAAAGACATAGCCATTTAACCAAACATAGCATTCATTAGGCTAAACCTAGAACAAACCACATTCAAGATTTAACCTTGCATTGCATCTATAGCATAAACATGAGAGCAATCCACATTAACATATTTATCTAGCAAGAATCACAACACTTTATGCACAAGAAATTCTAATCCCACGTACTTGGATTCTCATGTCAAAGAGCTAAGAAATTTGCAACTTTCCTAACACCCTAACACTTCAATCATACAAACACTTCATATACTCAAACAACCCATAGCATAAATGAAGTAAAACATCACATTTAAAAACTTGAATGCTAAATAACAAATGCTTCAAGAAAGAGTGAAATAGGGGTTCTTACTACATAGGTGCGGAAGCTTCAATCAATTGCTCCCAAGTACAAAACTAAGCTAGATAATCAAAACCCATAACATAGAACAAATATCTACAAATAAAGAAGTAGAAATGGAAGGAAATGGTGAAAAAAGGGGTTTTGGAGCCCCCAGGTCGGGCTTAGAGAGTTGGGGAAGAAAGGGGTGAAAATCTATTTATAGTACAAGAAAAAAGGGAGTAAAAAGCAAGTTGCAAGGTAATTATCATGAGTCGCGATGCCTCCTTTGCAAGCCGCGAATAGATCAGTAAAATTTTAGGCTCTCAGGTCAACATTTCACGAGTCACGACACACTCGCCGCGAGTCATGACGGAAAAAAGTCCCATTTTGTTTTGCTTCCTCCGGGTGAACCGTTGATCTGCTTTGGGAGTTCTTGTAATCGATTTTATAGTAATTGAGAAGAGGAATCCAATGGTACCACTCTTGGATGCTGATTCTTCTCAGAAAATTATCAAAACTCTTCTTCAAAACATAGATCATTCTTCACCCTTTGCTGTGCTCTCCTTTCTTCATTTTATCTTCTACCACTTTGTGAGTGGCCTTCCATTTTCTACCATTCTTTTGAATGGACTTCACTAAAACACTCCTAAGTGCTCATTAGCAATCTACAAATTAATCTTACAAAAAGGAATCTATATGCTCATAAGGACCAAAATTCCATTACACTAAACATAGGTTACAAAATGAAAGATTTAGATATAAAAACCGAAAATAACTATCTAGAACCCTTATCATGTAAACCTACCTAGATCTAGCAATCTTACAACAAAAATATGATAAAAGATGTGTTAAATGCTTTGGAAAATACATGCATTTGAAGCCTCATCATCTGCGTGCTTTGTTTCCTTTGACCTTTGTTTGTCTTTGTACCCAGTACTCGTGATTACCTTTGCCAACAGCCTGCGCCAAACGATACAGGCACATATCCTCAGAAGGCTGAGAATCAAGCCCCAGCTGATAGTCCGTGTCAACCAGCATGGCCCATGGCAAGCTGATCGGCACGACCATGCCAACCAACATAGCCCGTGCCAGAGCCATCAAGCACGGTCGTGCCTAGCCACAAGGTCCATGTCAGCACTGCCTGGCACAACCATGCTACGCACGATATCCTAGGCCCATTCTGGCTATTAGGGTTTTGGCCCCATTTTGGGCTTTTTCAAGGACCATTTCCCTACTAATATAAATTGAAGCCTATATCTACTAGGTTTTAAGTTTGGCACATTATTCTAATCTTCAAGAGTAGTTAGAGAGAGAAAGGAAATTACACTTCTCTTTAGTATTATTTATTTTTTCTTGATTTTTCCCAAGGGCATTGAATCCAATAAAATATTTGGGTTCAATGCTTAGAGAGTAGTTAATTAACTTGGGGTTTGTATTTTTATTCATGATTAGGTGCATGTTTTGGGTGATTCTTTAAATCCACCTATTTCTAAGAGTTTATGATATTATGTGGGCTTTTTCTTCATATTCTTGTTAATTGCATGATGTCACACTAAGAATGACACACACCGTAGTATGCACTCTTGTTGGTGCATCTATTAATATCCCATGTGGAATAGAAACCTATATGTGATATGGATGGCAGGATTTGGGACTATGTGGGTGTGTACACGTGGGTCTATTCTGAGTTACCATTATAATGACAGCACACTAGTCTTACCTGGCGAGTTGGCCCAAAGGTTTATGGATAGAGATAGCATTGGTAGCAAATTAGGATTAGCGTATTTGCAACCTTAGAGCCATCAATAAGATTCCTACTTCCTTTGCTTCTGTAGGCTAGGGGTAGAGCGTTCGTAGTGTAGTGTCAGGGATGTAATAGCACGGGGGCAAATTAAAACTGCACAATGTGTCGTACCGCTGTTGCACTCCCCTAATTACTAAGGTGAGATCGGTGGAAGAATCGCATGCGAACCCTACTTGACAGGTATGGGAAGTGTTGACCATCAACCACACCACGTATCATAAGCACTAGAATAGGCTCATATGTCTTGAATGTGATTGAATTAAGAATAAAAAAATTTCACTAGTCATGTTACGTAAATATTCCCCAAGTACTAGTTTATATAGTTTTATTGTCTCGTGATCTCACATGCTTGTAGTTGTTAGTTAAACCCCCCTCCCATCCCCAACATTTTTTGCAATATTAGCTATTCCTAACACATGGATGGATTGACAACCCGTACGTGGTTGTGTTTAGTTGGCTTTTACACATCTAGCATCTTTGTGGGCAAGCCCGGTCTTGCCACTATCTACCCTCTAGGTAGTTTAGTAGTAGGAACGGGAGAAGAATTACAAATCTTTATCTTTGATTCCAAGTATTTGCCTCGGGTTATAGTTGATCTCCCATTGTTTATTTACGACCCCGAGGTTGAGGCGGATTAAATTTTTACGCCACTGTCGATAACGCTAGTCTAAAAGTTTAATTGCTAACTTGTATAACACATTAGTTGAGCAGTTTGTATTTTTTCTCTTTTTTTTCTTTAGTTGGTTTTTAGTGTTGAGCCAGTGTTATAGTTGTTCCATTTGCTTTTATCCCGTTTTCTAGTGTTATTTTTGGGTTGGTTTTGGTTTGGTTTCTAAATTATGGTACAAACCCATACCACAAACTTAGGAACTTTTCAAGAACTACCAGAAGGCACGGGTAGTCGGAGGAGAAGAAGAATAAGGACTAGAGCGAGGGTTCCACAAGAACCGGTAGTAGTTGAGGAGCAAGTAGTTATGGCGGAGGACAACCACACCTTGAGGGTGTTGATGGCTCCAAATTTAGAGAATTAACCCCCATGCATCGTTTTCTCCCCTGTTGCCACCCAATGTCACATGCGAGCTAAGGAGCAGGATGAACCAATGCTTGCTGACCTTCCATGGGATGGTCGTAGAGGATCCAAACAAGTATCTCTCAAATTTCTATAGCGTATGCACTAACATGAAGCCACCTGGAGTATCAGAAGAGGATTAAAACCTTCGATCATTTCCCTTCTTGCTGCGAGATTCAGCAAAGGATTAGTTATATTATCTTCCATCGGGGTGCATTACATCATGGATGGTTATGAAGCGGCATTTCCTTGAAAAATATTTTCCAGCTTCAAAATTTGCGGGGTGGAAGAAACAAATTTCCAACATATCTCAGATGGCAAACGAATCCCTATATAAGTATTGGGAAAGATTCAAAAGGTTGTTGGCTAGTTGTCCTTATCACCCATTCAAGGAAGGCTACTTGGTGTATAACTTCTTCGAACACCTCTGTAAGGATCACATAAGGATGGTTAATGCATCTTGCAATGGTTCCATCGCCAACAAGAGTCTGAGGGACATAATGGCTTTATTCAAAGAAATGGCGAATGGAACAAGGTAATTTGGCACAAAATTGAGAGTGAAAACGTTGGATGAGCTGACTCAATCTCCCAAGTTGGAAGAGTAAGTGCAAACACTTTCCTCTATGATGAAGGAATTTGTGAAGGGGGTGTTAAACAAGTCAAGGTGTGCAGAATATGCAGTTTAGACCATCCCATCGACATGTGTCCACAAGTGGTCGAAGATCTCGAACAGGTGAAGGTGTTAGATTTCAATGGAGACAATAGGAAATTTTCAAGGGACAGCAAAAAAAAGGTTCCGGGGAACCAAGGAAAAGAGTGGCAAGATCTAATACTTTTAACCCTAGGTATCGTAATCACCCTAACCTTCGTTGGCACGAGGATAATCAAGGTCAAGGGTACAACTGAGGTCCACAACCTCAACCATATCCTAGGAGAGAAGGGTCTTCAAACAACAATGTCTCCTTATACAAGTCGGATAGGGAGGAGATCCTAGATGCTATTGGGCAATCGGCAAAGAAACATGACGTGTTTGCTGAGTGAACAAGAAGAGAAATTGAAGAGCTTAGCACTAGAGCATTCTCCAGTATCAAGAACCTTGAAGTCCAAGTCAGGAAACTTTCCACCACGGTAAGGCAACTTGAGCCCAGGGAATCAAGCAAGCTACCTTCACAACCCAAAGTTAACCGAAGCTCATTGAAGTTAAGGAGCGAGAAGGAGGTGCAAGAGGCCGACAAAGACATTGTGCAGGAGGATGATTTAATTGTGGAAGCCAACAAGACCAACTTTGAAGAGAAAGAAATGATTTTTAAGGAGAAGCCCCCCAAAGAGCTCCCAACCACAAGGGCAAGGGTGACTCTTCCGCCGCCTTTTCCTAGTGCACTTAGGGGAAGGTCGAAGGTGGCAACAAATGATGAAAACATTCGGAGAATATTTGAGAAGGTTGAGGCAACCATTCCCATCTAGGAGTTGATTGAGCATGTTCCCTCTTATGATAAATTCTTGAAAAATGCATGCACTCAAAAGAGGAACAAACCAATTAGGAAATTAGGGCAATTGAAAATAACGGGAGTCGCCACTCTAAATCGTAAGAATTTTCCTAAGAAATGTGATGACTCCAGGATGTTTTCAATACATATATCCTTAGGTGGAAAGTTAGTGAAGAATGCAATGATAGACTTAGGTGCATCTATTAATGTGATCCCTTATAGTCTTTATGAGAACCTACACATAGGTGAACTAAAGGAAACTAGGGTAATTGTTCAACTAGCCAATCAATCCCAAGCTAGCCCTTGAGGCTTAGTGAAGGATGTTATGGTAAGAGTGAGAAAACTAGTGTTTTTTACGGACTTCTATGTCCTTGACGTAGTGCAAGATGGTGGTGAACCCCTAATACTATTAGAGAGGCCTTTTCTGAAAATGTCAAGGACAAAGATAGATGTTCATTTGGGAAAATTAGCCCTAGAGGATGAAATTGATAAGGTGGGTGACCCACCCCGACCCGGGATCATTAATACAATCGCAGGAAGCACAATTTAATTAACCCTGGCCGAGGCACTAGTCCCACGGTATGTTTAAAGATAAGAATAATATTTTTGCACATGTTTCTTGCTGCTAAGCTACCAAAGGGTAGTAAGCAGCAAACCCTTGCTTTATCCACAGAGATGCTAGGGTTAAAGTAAAAGTCAAAACACAGCCTCGTGCGAGTCGTCAATCCAAACGAGTGAAATGAATGGGTGGTAATGTAAACATGCAAGTTTGGGGGGGATTGGTATTTTCAACAAACAACTACTAAGCATGAAATCAACAAACAAGTAAACTATTTATACTAGGGACTTAGGAATAATATAGCAACATGGTAGTTCTAATGCTTCAATCCTCTATTCACTCACATATAGACATACAAAAGACCTATCAGTGTGTTCATAACATGTGGTGTGGTTGATGGTATACACTTCTCCATCCCTGTTATTGTGGGTGCGCTCGTAACCCTCCATCGACACCGCCATTGTAATTAGGGGAGCACAACAAGGTTCAACCATTGTTGTGGTTGTGTTTCTCCCCCGTACTATTTCGCCCAAGGCTTCCACCAGGAATACACTAATTCACAGTGGTCATCTATACATGAGGCTATAGGTTCATATCTGTATTACTAGGGTTTCAACACAACTCCTAGCTTCCTACTATTAACTATCTCTACCTGTAACCTCTCAGGAAACTTTACAAAGCTAGCTAAGACTGGTACGATGGAAAATAGGTCAGAGAATTCTTGAATCCCCCATGCACACACCCAAGCAAAAGCATTCTCCCCTACCCATTTAAATATCCAGGTTTCTCTTCCCAAGGGGGTATCAATAAATGCACCATAAATGAACATAGCCAAAGTGTGTGACTATGTGTAGTGTAGTGTTCATTCATTTAGAAACATTCCAAAACAATCACAATAATATCATAAACACAAAGATAGAATGAATCTACTTGAATCTCATAAAGCAATAGAAACTACACAGGTACCAAATATGTCCCAAGCTAAACTAACTACTCTACAAAATATAGATCCATGGTAAATATTGAGTTAGATTCCATGGATCTAAGAAAATAAGATGAAGAAAAGAAAGTACAAAGATAAAAGAGAAGGAATGAGAAGAAGAACTCTCCTCTTCCTTCTATCTAACTAGAGAGAAAAACTAATCTACATTATGTCTACTTCTATTCTACTTAGGGTTAAGTAGAATAATAAAGCTCCTATATAATAGTAGTAGGGGATTGGGCCAAAAGATAGGCCCAAAATGGGCCAAACAGAGCAAAAGCCTAGTCACTCTTTCCCTCTAGCCGTTGAACCTTTCTCGAATAAACTGCTCAAATGCATGAACCTATTAGAGCCAAATTATAGTGCTTTTGATAGAGCTATAAAAGACAAAGATTTTGATAGATGGTAGAGGAAGATCAGATGAAAATTGAGAGAGTTATAGCCAAAATAGTCATCCACCAAGGTGTCACAGACCGGCATGGATGCCACGGTCCGTGAATATTCAAGCATGGGGCATGGGATCTGGCGCGGTTTGTGAACATTCATAGTCGTGGGCCATGGGATCTGGCGTGTTCAGCGAAACAAGTCTTGTACCACGGTCCGTGAAGATTGTCATGGACCGTAAAAAATACACGGTTTTTTCTCAGAGTTTTCCCACTTTCCATGAAGGTTTTCACGAACTGTGAGCAGCCTATTCAGAACTTTTTTCATGTCCCATGAAGGTTTTCACCGACCGCTCCATATTTAGCCAAATCTTCAATTCTTCATCTTCAAGCTTCACGGCTCGGTGCTTTTGTCACATCCTGATGCCTTGCCTTGTGAAGGTCTCGTGCAGGTCTTCATGGAACCCCTAGGTTCTTGTGTACTGAGCGGCCATGAAGATTTTTATGGGCCACTGGTGCTTAATTATGCACGATCCATAAAGTGTCACAGGTGCTTCATCGGCTGAACTTCGTTTGCTTGCTACGGGTGAACCATTTGTCTGAATAGGGAGTTCTAGTAGTCAATTTTGTAGTACTCGATAAGATGAATCCAATGGAACCAAACGTGAAGAATCATTCTTCATGGACCATTCTAGGACTGAGGCAACACTCCTCGGAGCACGATTCACCATTTTCTCCTTTGGCAGTCTTGAACTTCCAAAGATAGAAGGCTTGAACTTCCAAGCCTTCTATCTTTGGCTTCAATCTCCTTCTACTACGTATTGATGTTTGTGGCCTTCATCTTCTACCATTCTAATGTGAATGGTCTTCACCTCTTCTACCGTAAAAAACAAACGGCCTTCGATATTCTACCGCCCTTGTAAATGGCCTTCACATAGAATGTAACCAAATAGTACCCACACGCAACCTACTAAAGATGATCACAAGGAAGATCAAGGAGCCCATGGATACAAGATGTTCATTCGTACCAATTAAGTGTACAAAATGCGAGACTTAGACAAGAAAACCAAACATGGCCGTCTAAACACCTTGTCATGTAAACTCAACTAATACTAGCAATCCAACAAGTAAAACCAACCAAAAACTATGTCAAATACATTGGTTAAAGCATGTATATGGTGTAGATCAGACTCCTCGCACTTAAACCCTTACTCGTTCTCGAGTAAATAAAATCAAAGAAAATGGTTCAAGCTACATAAAGCATGAATATATAGCCAATGCATTTAACTTATTCCCAAGCTGCCCTAGTTCTCCGAAGAAGGTGAAAACCTCACAACTCTCACACACCCCAAAGTTCCTAAGGTAACCAAACCACCCAAAGCAAGTAAATGTGTATGGAAAAAGATAAGACAAAAGATTGGAATAAAGCCAAGCTTACTTTCCCCCAAAGTATTCCCAAAATAAATCAAAGAGCAACCCTCAAGCAAAGCAATCCACCAAGGAAATCCAAAAGCCGTCAACCTTTTTGCAACATAAGGATAAATATAGTTCTTGACCTAGTTGCAAACAAGGAGTCCAATATATCAGCAACCTAGTTTTTTGTTTCTTTTGTCTTTTTTCTCTCAATTTATTTCATTTTTCCTAGGAGCCCTTTCAAGTTTTCACCTAGCGTTATCCAACAAAACGTGTTCACCTCTCACCTTTTACCACACAGCCTCTCATTTTTGCTAGACTCGTAAGTCTAGTCGGGCCAAGCCTATCACTTTTACCAAGGACTATCGACCTATCCAGGCTTTTCTTAATGTTACCCACATCGCCCTATCAGGTTTTTTACCTGTTCAGGTTTTTAATTTTTTTTTCATTTTTCAAAATTTTCAAAATGCTCTTAGAAGAGTTATTAGCGACATAAAAATAACAAAAAATCATAGTGCTATCCAATCTCCTAGACTCCCCACACTTAATGCTTACATTATCCTCAATGCATATATAAAATCAAAGAACGCATGTGGAGGGAAAGAAATAGGAAAGCACTTATAATGAAAAATGAACACTAAAAACTACCCTTGATGGCACAATCATGGAATGTAAAGAAAAAACTACCATCACCCCAATATACTACCCATAACCTCTAAACATGAAAGATCAATCTAACCACTATCATGCATCACAAATCGAATGAAGAACTGAATACCGATGGAGAGTTACCTCTTAGGTCTCGATGTGTGTGTCTCAAGGGTTTTGAGGGTAGGTGGGTTTTGGGTGATATTTGGTGGAAAGTATGTGAGCTCCATAGTGGTGGTAGGGAAGAAATGGTGATTGGGTGGTGTAGGAAAGTATGGCACAATCGGTTTTGTGTAGGAAAGTATGTGAGATCCATAGGTCGTGCACGTCTACACGCCCCATGAACTTGGGGTTTGGTTCTCCTTCTTGTCCACAATGTTGAGCATCACAAACCATGTACGTCTACATGGTCCATGAGTTGGACTCCCTTCTTGCTCACCTTCCTCCAAGAACCATATGCTTCCTACTAAAAAAACATGCACACCAAGTGTAATAGTGTCCCAAAAAAATAGGAAAGCTACAAATAGGAAAACACACAAAAAATAGCAAACTAATCTAATTTTTTCAAAGCTCGGGTTGCCTCCCATAAACTCTGTATATTTAAGGTCGTCAGCATGACCCTAATATTATCTATATGGTGTGGGTTTGTACCTCATCACCTTGGACAACCAAAACACAAGAGGTAGGGGTAAGAATCTTCCAAAAGGAAGATATATTAGAGTTGGAGTCAACCTTAGATAGAGTGGGTGGTTTGGAAGCTTAGCATAATCAATTAGCTTCCCTATGGTTTCCTCTAAGGCTTCCGAAAATGTGGGAGTAGGTTCTATAGGTGGAGGTAGAGGTGCAAATAAGTAATATGGAAAATTAAGTATAATCACCCCTTCCTCGACTCCTTCACTCTCAACAAACCTTTCCCCATCCCCTTTAGATTCATTTATCAAAAATTCAGATGCAATTAGAGATGGTTCATTTTCAAAATATTGGGTTTCAAGTTGTCTCGCCCTATTTATCAAATTAAGCACTTGCCCTTCAACTTTTTCAATGCTTGAGAATAGTTGAGTTCCCAAATTGCTAATCTCGCTAAGCACTTGTGATTAGAGTAAATCACTTCTCTTAGTAACATTTGCTATAACTTGCATAATTTCTACACAATCCAATTTGGGAACCAATCCTACGGATTGGTTTGGGGTATTGGGGAAGTTGGTGAAGTCCAACTATCTAACCCAAAGTGTTGGTTTCCCAATGCATTTATATACCACAAATTCGAGTACCACTAAACCTCGAATTTAGAGAGTTGAAGTATGGGTAATGATCTTGATCCCATACGCCTTGGTAACCAACGACTCCTACTTCTCTCTCATTTTTGCTCATCCAAGAGCAAGACTCTGTAGGGCGGCCACAATGACATATCCTAAAAAATATCACTCTTTGAGCTAGTCTTCTCCCATACTCAATCAACCTTGGACAACACTCTATAGAACGATCACAATGACACACCCTACAAAGTGCCCTTCGTTGAGTGCTTTCACACATTTTTTTTTCTTTTCTATTAAGAACGAACAAAGAAAACACACAAAACTAATAATCGTTGTGCAAAAGTTCTTGGTTTGCACCAAGAACTCAAGCAATACCTACTCTAGAAAAAAACAAGAAAAAGATAAAAGCATTACAAATTACTCACTATCACGATATGCTCAACTAATACTTGAACAGGAAAGCGTCCCTGGCAGCGGTGCCAAAATTTGATCCGCCCCAACCTGGGGTCGTTAATACAATCGCATCAAGCACAATTTCATTAACTCAGGCCGAGGCACTAGTTCCATGGTCAAAGATAAGATTTATATTTTGTACCCATTTTTCGCTACTAGGCTACCAAAGGGTAACAAGTGGCAAACTCTTGGGTTGTCCACAGAGATGCTAGGGTTCAAGTAAAAGTCAGAATATAGCCCCGTGCGGGTCGTCAAACTACACAAGTGAAAGGAACAAATATTAATGTAAACATGCAAGTTGGGGGTGGTATTTTAAACTAACAAATACTAAGCATGAAATCAACAAACAAGTAAACTATTTATACTAGGCATTTGGGAATAATTTAGCAACATGGTAGTTCTAATGCATCAATCCTCGATTCATTCACATACAGACATACAAAAGACCTATTAGTGTGTTCACAACACATGGTGTGGTCGATGGCATGCACTTCCCCATCCCTGTCATGGTGGGTGTGCTCGTAACCCTCCATCAACACTGTCATCGTAATTAGGAGAGCACAACAAGGTCCAACAGTTGTTGTGGTTCTGTTTCACCCCCATGCTATTACATCTCGGGCTTCCACCACAAATGCACTAATTCCCAGTGGTCCTCTATACGCGAGACCTTAGGTTCATGGGCACCTTATCTGTAATACTAGGGTTTCAACACAACTTCTAGCTTGCTACTATCAACTATCTCTACCCGTAACCTCTTGAGAAAATTTGCAAACCCAGCTAAGACTAGTGCGATGACAAATAGGTCAGAGCATTCTCAAATCCCCCGTGCACACACCCATGCAGACACGTTCTCCCCTACCCATTCAAACATCCAGGTTTCTCTTCCCAAGGGGGAATCAATAAATGCACCATACATGAACATAGACCAAAGTGTGTGCTTATATAGGGTGTAGTGTTCATGCATTTAGAAACATTCAAAAACAATCACAATAATATCATAAACACAAATATATGATGAATCTATTTGAATCTCATAAAGCAATAGAAACTACACAAGTGCCAAATATGTCCCAAGTTAAGCTAACTACTCTACAAAATATAGATCCATGGAAAATATTGAGTTAGATGCCATGGATCTAAGAAAATAAGATGAATAAAAGAAAGTACAAAGATAAAAGAGAAGGAATGAGAAGAAGAACTCTTCTCTTCCTTCTATCTAACTAGAGAGAAAAACTAATCTACATTATGCCTACTTCTATTCTACTATGGTTTTAGTAGGAGATAAGGCTCTTATATATTGAAGTAGGAGATTGAGCCTAAAGATAGGCCCAAAATAGGTAAAACATAGCAAAAATGCTAGTCACCATTTCCCTCTAGCAGCGGAACCCATCTCGAATAAACTACTAAACTCTATTTACTTTCTGGAACCTAGTTATATTGCGTTAGATATATCTCAGGAAGACAAAGATTTTGATATATGGTAGAGGGAAATCGGATGAAAATTGAGAGAGTTGTGGCTAAAACGGTCAGCCGCTATGGTGTCATGGACCGGCACAAATGCCACGGTCCATGAATATTCAAGCATGGGGCGTGGGATCTAGCTCGGTTTGTGAACATTCATAGCCATGGTGTTACGGGGGTGGGGCTTATCACCCAACTCAATGCAACCTCATGCTAGCATGCACGCCACAACGGTGTTGCGGTCCTATGCCGCTCAACGCATGCCTGTGAACAGGTCTCCCTCGACCGTGCTGCACACACCTCTAGGTCATCCACTGCTAACCGCCTAACCTCTCATGGCCCGTGATGTCCCCCTCTGCACCTGTCACGCGCTGTGCAAATTTCCTGAGCCGTTCATGCCCAACGCCCATGCACGTAGCGCCTGGTCGCCCACTAGGCCAGTACAATAAGTGTTGAGTCATGACCCGAGAAGATATGTCCCAAGCTCTTTGTCCCAGAAATCTTCTCTTTTGCTTTTAATAGTAATAGCTAGTAGATTAGCTTAGTTTCTTTACTTAAGGTCCATGTCTACGTGCCTTGTTTCCTTTGACCTTCTTTTGTTTTTGTACCTGGTACTCGTGATAAAGTTTGTATAGCATATATGTGGGGTACTGAGCTACCCATATCCAGTTACCATTTTGCAATATATTGAAAACGAGCATTCGCTCCCCAGTTGTCGGGCCTTGTATTGCATTGTTGGCTTATGTGTGTGAAGCCATGCTCCTAATGTAAACTTGTGTGTCTATTTCCGTTGCATACAAGACCACACCCATCTAAAAGCTTAGTGTGTTGAGAGCAACCAAGATGAGTGCAACGTACGTGGGAAATCAGGCTGTAAATGTGACACTCTAGCACAGCTAAGCCGCACGGTTAACCCCGTTAGAGGGCAACCCATGACAGTTGGTATCAGAGCTCAAGCAGTCCTTGAGTGCATAGTGAAAGGCTGTCACTATGTCGAAGAAGACCGACCAGTTGGGGAACATTGAGAGGGTTCTCTTTAGTGACACACAAGGGTCCAGGAGTCTAGTTGACCGAGTGGATTATATGGAAATGGATGTTGCCATTATCAGTAGAGACATCGAGGTGGCCAACGCGAAGGTTGCACATCTAGATGAAGAGATCGTTGAGCTGAGGGAAGCTTTGGCATCTCAAGAGTCGGATGTTGCTGAGTTGAGAGGCGTCATTGAGCATCTTGGCGGAGACATGCGTGTGCTCATGCAAGCTATGACCAACTTATCCCAAGGTGGGGGCGATGGCGGTGGTGCCTATTATTTGCACAAATGGAAAGTCCCCAAGCCTAAGAAATATGGCGGGGCACGTGATGCGAGAGATCTTGATAACTTCTTGTACAAATTGGATAAATACTTTAAGGTAACCAGGATGGATTCAGAAGCTGAGAAAGTTACTATTTTCACGATGTACCTGGATGGTTCTACTATGGTGTGGTGTCGATCCCAAGATACTGAGATAAAGGTAGGAGGCCTGGCCATCAACACATGGGATGAATTGAAGCTCAAGGTGAGGAAAACATTCATGCCCACCAATGTGAAGGAACAGGCATTTTTAAGACTAAGAGCCTTGGCACAGACTGGCAGTATTAAAGGCTTTCTAGGCTGGTATGCTTGACTTTCCTGACCATCTGGAGGAGTACAAACTCCATGACTTCAGCCAGGGATTGAATTTGTGGGCTAGACTCGAGCTAAGGAGAGCTCGTTGCACTGACTATAAATCAGCGGTGGCATTCATCGAAAGTCTGGAGGACTGTAATGGTGGAAGATCGCAAAGGGTTGATATGGAGGTGAATGGTTCTACTATTTCCAAGGTGGGAAATGGTGCAGGTGTGAGTTCTCCCAAGGTGGGGGGCAACTTTAGACCCATTCTGAGCGGCGGAGGTAGCTATAGGCCCAATTCGGGTGCAGGAAGGAATGGAGGAAGCCCCAGTGCAAGTTCAGCTAGTTCAGTTAGGTCCAAACAAAGGTGGGATGGACAACCTGGGAAGGCGCGGCTTGTGTGTGGAACGTGCAAAAGGAATCATGCCCTTGTTGATTGTCCAACAGAGCAGAGGATCATTGCTATATTGCTCGAGGACTCAAGATAATTCAAGGAGGCACTGAGTGAGGTAGTTCAGGAGTATTTGGCTGAGGAGTCTTGGCCTGAAGACGAAAAACCATGCTCCATGGGGGCATTGAATCTAAGGTGTAATTCCATGGTAGGATCAATTGAGCCAGGGCAGTTGAATCTGTTAAAGAAGCCCAAGTTCAACGGGGTGGTTGCTACAGTGCGATCAAAGAGAGCCATGAATTGGTCTAGCAATGTGGGGAAGGCCGAACCTAAGCTTGATGAACCTGAGATTGCCTATGTGAAATCAGTAGGACAGACAAATAAAGCATTGATGAATATGGACTTGCGCGTGAATGGAAAACCCATCCGAGCGATGGTCGATACGAAACTAGCCATGTGTATGTCTCTGAATCAGATGCATCAAGATTGGCTAAGGCTCTTATATAAAGTAGTAGGATATTGGGCCTAAAGACAAGCCCAAAATAGGTCAGACATGGCAAATCCCTAGTCACCCTTTTCTGCTACCTGCTGAACCTTTCTCAAATAAACTACTAAAATCCATGAACTTTCTAGAGCCAAATTAAAATGCGTTAGATATAGCTTGGAAATACGAAGATTTTGATATATGGTAGAGGAAAATCGAATGAAAATTAAGAGAGTTACGGCCAAAACATTCAGCCACCAAGGTGTTACGGACCAGCACTGATGCCATGGTCCGTGAATATTCAAGCACAGGGCGTGGGATCTGGGTGGTTCATGAACATTCATAGCCATGGTGTTATGGGGTGGGGCTTATAACCCAACCTCAATGCAACCTCATGCACGTAAGCACGCCACAATGGTGTTGCGGTCCTGTGCCACTCAACGCTTGCCTAGGAACTGGTCTCCCTTGATCGCGCCGCACAAACCTCTGGGTCATCCAGTTCCGACCACCTAATTGCTCAAAGCCCGTGATGTCCCCCTTTGTGCCCATAATGTTCTGTGCATAACTCCCAAGCTGTTCGTGCTCAACGCCCGTGCGTACAAAGCTCGGTGGCCCGCCAAGCCAGCACACTAAGTGTTGAGTCACGGCCCGAGATGACATGTCCTAAGCTCCTTGTCCCATAAGTCTTCTCTTTTGCTTGTAAGAGTACTAGCTAGTAAATTAGCTTAGTTTCTTTACTTAAGGTCCAGGCCTAAGGGCCTTATTTCCTTTGACCTTCTTTTGTCTTTGTACCCGGTACTCTTGATAACGTTTGTACAACATATATGTGGAGTACTGAGCTACCCACATCCAGTTACCATTTTGCAATATACGGAAAACAAGCATTCGCTCCCCATTTTTCAAGCCTTGTATTGCATTTTTGGCTTGTGTGTGTGAAGCCACGCTCTTAATCTAAACTCATGTGTGTATTTTCGCTACATACTCGACCATGTCACTATAAAGGTTTGGTGTGCTGAGAGTAACCAAGCTGAGTGCGACGCACGTGTGAAATCAGGCGGTAGTCATGACACTCTAGTACAACTAGTCTACACGGCTAACCCCCACTGAGGGTCACCCGTGACACGTGGGTCGTGGGCTCGTGCCACGGTTCATGATGATTGTCATGGACCGCAAACAGAACATGGTTTTTACTCAGAGTTTTCCCACGGCCAGTGAAGGTTTTCAAAGACCGCGAGCAGCCTATAGTCTTCGCTTAGAAATTTTTTCATGGCCCGTGAAGGTTTTCACGGAAAGGTTCTATACTTAGCCAAAATTTTAATTCTTCATGTCAAGCTTCACGGCCCGGTGCTTTTGGCATGGCCAGGCGCCTTGCCTCGTGAAGGTTCCGTGTTGGCCTTGTGTAGCTCTTTACGAAACCCCTGGATTCTTGTTTACTGTGGGCCGTGAAGATTGTCACAGGCTGCTGGTGCTTAACCATGCGTGGTCCATGAAGTGTCGTCGGTGCTTCGTCGGCTGAACTTCGTTTGTTTGCTACGGGTGAACCATTTGTCCGAATTGGGAGTTCTAGTAGTCAATTTTGTAGTACTCAAGAAGATTAATTAAATGGAATCAACTTTGAAGGATAATTATTTCTGGATCATTCCCGACTGAGGCAACACTCCTCGGACCATGATTCACCATTTTCTCCTTTGGCCGTCTTGAACTCTGAAGCCGCCTATCTTTATCTTCAATCTCCTTCTACCAAGAATTGATGTAATTGGCCTTCATCTTCTACCATTTTAATGTGAATGGCCTTCGCTTCTTCTACCATAAAAAATAAGCGGCCTTCAATCTTCTACCGCCCTTGCAAACAGCATAGAATGTAACCAAAAAGTACCCACAGTCAACCTACTAAATATGATCACAAGGAAGATCAAGGAGCTTGTGATAAAAGATGTCCATTAGTACCAATTAAGTCTACAAAACGCGTGATTTAGATAATAAAACCAAACATGGCCGTCTAAACACCTTGTCATGTAAACTCAACTAATACTAGCAATTCACCAAGTAAAACCAACCAAAAAATATGCTAAATGCATTGGTTAAAGCATGCATAATGGTGCAGATCAGTGGGATTTGATATTTACAAATATAAGCATGATTTTTTGATTTCCTCTCTTGTGTGCAATATCATAGCCCTATGTGATGAATTTGTTAAATTTGATAACTCTTGCATGATGAATGAAAAAAAAAACTTAGGTGAATTCCTTGAAATGATTTTGATGATGATGAGGTATTCCCCAATAGTGAGACCTTATATGTCAAATATTTCTTGAATAAACTTTGTGATGATACAATTTGTGTTCAGCACGATTATCCGATGGTGATTGAAGATGCTTTGCTTACAATTTCTAACACTAACGTGTAGCGGAGAAGGAAGCGGGCTTAGGAATTAAACATTTCCAAGCCCCTTCCTACTCCCAAACTCAACAAAAATGTATCTACTATTGAAAAAGATAGATGTGTTTGGTTTGTTTCTCCAAAGGTAAAGGGAAAACTGAGGATGATGTGGAGACCCATCCATAGGGACGTGGTCACTCATGGTGTCAGTGACGGTCATTCTGGTGACCCATCAATCCACTCTTCTTAGTTTTCCAAAAATTGTATGAGAGAAAAAGTTGTGAGGACGACAATAAAGAAACGGTATTTTATTTTTAGTTAGTAGTTTTTCCAAAACTTTTATTGAATCTTTGGGAATGTTTTTGATTTTTGGTGATTTTTAAGGATTATTAGTCATCAAATTTTATCTAGAACAGTGCTACTCTCAGTTTTCGTGTTTTTGGATGCAGGGTTTTACGACAAAAGTTGGGATGAGATATACCTGACTAGCCTCATGCTAGAGCAACCCAGCACGAGTGTGCCGCTACACGGGGCTATGCCAGGCTGCATCGGAACAAGGCTACAAGCGTAGCACGAGGCATGTGGCATGAGGTGGTAGCACGGAGAACTCCTTCCAGCACGAGCCTATCGTGCGCCAGCACGAGATGCCAAACACTAACATAAGGCTACCTCGGGAACCCAGAGCGCCACCCCAGTCAACAAATCAAATTTTCTCCCTATAAATGCCTCATTCCATCCCTTGCTCTTCATCTCCCTATTCTCACTCCCCTTCCTCCTAAATACCCAGCCCGAACCTATACTTTTTCTCCATCCCTAACCAAATTTGACCATAACTTCCTCAATTCTCATCCGATTTCCCTCAAGTTTGTCCAAAAGCCTTTTTTTTCGAGCCCAACAAAACCCATTGATTATTGCTTCCAAAAACATCCGATTTTGACCCAGAATTTTGGATATTTTGTTCGGCCATCTCTCGAGTTTTCTCCCAAGAACTCGATTTTTGGTCCATTCCAGGAGTTGAGGATTGCTGAAAATCAATCTAGGAGGAGTCATGTACGCTTCTCAATCACAAATTTGCAAAATTTCAGCCCCAATTTTCACCAAGGTATTTTGGCCGAACAACTTTGAAGAACTTGGAAATTCTTAAATTTTTGAAGTTTTTGGTATCTGCATGTTTAGTACATCTTGAGATTGGGACTTTGTTGTGATTATTGGAAATTGTGGGAGGGTTCTTTTGAGTTTTGGATAGTTGGTTGAGGATTGTTAGAATATTCTTGTTGTTGGTGCTATTTTTGTGCTATATTTTCCATCATACCTCGTAGATTGAGATGGAAACCTAGTGTGCCCTTTATGGGGTTGACCATACTCCGCAAGAGACATTAAGAGAGGTGGGGACATATAGTTGGGCACCCTATCCAAGAGATGCCATTTTTAGATGAGAGGACCCTCAAGGACTTCAAACTCTACAACCTAGCGAGGGTGCCCCTGTGGAGGATTGGGATGAAGGAGTTTACGATAGTGTTGGCCCCCATGTACACTAGATATACTCTGGATTTTTTGTCTACTGTCATGAGGGATACCAACAGACACATGAGGAAGACTGTGAGATTTCATTTGGGGGATGTGGTCCATTCAATGACTAATGCGAAGCTTGCTGGAGTTTTAGATGGAAGTTTTACACACAGGTAAAGGGGTACAATGAGTCCAATGAAGGTTTTGATTTGTAAACGTTTTGGCCCACCATCACCCTATGGCCACGGGAGAGGGAGAGAAAGGACAACAACATTATGCATCCAGCACTGAGATGTGTGGCTAGGTTGCTGAGTGTGGTGGTCGGTTTCCATGGGGAGGCCACCATTACATCTGAGAGGGATTGCAGGATACTTTGGTCGATATGCACTAGGCCAACTTTCCCTGATCTAGTAGATGATTTCATTGGCCATTGTATTGCCCTCTCTGGGCACCGTACTAGCAAGATAGAGATTGGGGGCATGATATTGATCATGGTGGATCATTATCACCTTCCGGTGGGTGAGGAGATGCAGGAGAACCCAAACACTCTTTATACCCTCACTACTTCAATCATGGCAGAGGAGGCACTGATACAGATATGCATTAGGATTATCTACTGGATGTATAAAGGCCAGACATTTATAAGAAGACCCAAAATGCAAGGACCGCTCTGGCCAAGATTTTCTTACCGCGGGATCTCATAATAGAGCCTGATGTGGATTCAGAAGTGATATTGGGAGCCCCTTATCACAATGAGGATAACGAGCAGCAGCAAGAGGATGGCCAGGAGATGATGCATGAGGAGCCGATTCCAGAGCAACCCCCAACATTCCCTCAAATTCTGCCACCACCAATTTATGAGCACCCTATAGTACCACTACCCTCATATAAACAGGTATTTAGAAGACCACCCCATTTCAAGGACCGATTAGTATTCATGAGAAAAATTATCATTCCACGAGGCACGGTACTAGTGGTTCTCGCAGGCGCATCATCTCCTTCATTACGACGATTTTGCATAATCAAGCAGGTGCAGTAGCCATGGGCCTCCACCTAGTCCTAGTCTTAAGTTAAATAGACACAACGTATCAATTCCTTTGCAGCATGAGGACCATCCATGGCAGCACCTGCGGTTCAGCCTGTTCCGGGAGCATACTTCACCAGGTTACCAGTCAACTTCTTCTTATCATATATGGACTCAGCCACCGAGACACGAGCAGGTTCGAGTGCATTCTTTGGGGGACTCTATCTTTGGGTTCAGGCAGGATGTGCACCACCTAGGAGCTCAGCTCAACTACCACCAAGAGGAAACTGCTGACAAATTTAACCGAGTGGATGATCAGCTCCAGTATATGAGGGCCGATGTGGGTTTATTTTGCGATGGTATGATGGATATCACTAACACACTAAGGACATCATGTATTGGAGATGGGGACTATCATTAGGATCCATACGGGCAAAGGCATGAAGCCAGACGTCGCAGACGTCACTGATTACTCTTCGGTGTGTCCAACCTTATTTTTCATCTTGGTCACATGTATTGGGGACAATGCATGAACTAAGTGTGGGGTAGGGGTTGGAACACCAACATGGTGGCATTTACCTTTATCTGCTGATTCATTTTGTTTTGCATGATTAAGACAATGACTATTGTTTTCCCTTTGTTTTTATTTTCCCTCGCTTGGATTTCCAAACTCTTGAGTGTTTTTTTTATTTAAAGGTGTGAGGGCACCTCTTTGTAGTTATGTTTGGGGGAAGTTTAGGAAGCACTTTGGTGGTGTCATTTTTGTTTAGTAGTTTTTGTAGCTTTTGTATTGGGGGATGTTTTTGGGAACACTTTTGTGGTGTCATTTTTGTTTTGCTTATCGTCATGTAGTATGAAGCCCATCTTTGGGGAATTTTTTGCTACACCAATTATTTTTGAAAATTTTGAAAAAAATGAAAAAATATATACCCGGTTAAGTCAAAAATCCAAAAAGGTGACTTAGGCAACAATGGGAAAGGCCCGAATAGGTTGAAAAACCTAGGTAAAAATGTTTTAACCTAGGTAAAAGTGAGAGGCCAAGACCCAGCTAGATTGAAAACCCTAGGAAAAAATTAGAGGTCATATGTGGAAAAAGGTGTTAAGTGAGTACAATTTGTGTGTTAAGCTGGAATGAAAACCCAAAAGGGCTCCTAGGAAAAATGACTGAAATAGGAAACTAAGTCATGCATCTTTTAGATTATCCTCGGTGGTTTCTTTGGAAACTTCTCTTGGATTTTCTTTGGCGGCCTATTCGGTGGAGTAAGATAGTTTGACACTTATCACTTTTGCTTACCTTTTTCTTCACACGTTTTGGTTGTATAGGTCACTTAGTCTTTTTGGGGAGTGTGAGAGCTGTGAGATTCTTATGTCTTTGGGGGAACTAGGGAAATCTAGGAATAAATTGAATGAAATAGTTAACTTATCCTTGCATGCTACATTCATCTTGAATCTTTGCTTTTTTTTGTTACTCGAGGATGAGTAAAGGTTTAAGTGTGGCAGAATTGATCTGCACCTTTATGCATGCGTTAACTAATGCATTCGACACATTTTTTATCATGGTTTGTTTGGTTAATTGCTAGTTTTAGTTAGGTTTACACGACAAAGGGTTTAGATGACCATTGTTGGTTTTCTTATCTAAATCTCGAGTTTTTTACACTTAATGGATACTTTGTATTCACGAGCACCCAAATCTTCTTTTGTGAGATTACTAGTAGGTTGCTCGTGAGTATTTTTTTTTATCATTTTGCAGAAGGCCACTCGCAAGGGTGGTAGTGGATATTAGAAGGTAATTCGCAAGGGTGGATAAACAGAAGGCCATGAGTTAAAACATGGTAGTACATAGAAAGAAATCGGAAGAAGAGTGGAGTCGAACCCTAGTAGACATAGGTCCATATATATAGTAGTAGGGAATTGGGCCTTGAAATAGGCCCAAAATAGGCTAAAACAACACTAGTACCTACAAGACACGTGCAGTGGAAACCGGCATGATCCGTGTTAGTTAGGTACCCTTTGTGCTGGTGCAAGCCGCTCGGCCTGGCATGGGTCATTGGTTTGTGCTGGTGTGGCATGTTGTATCTGGCATAGATTGTGCCCCTTGTGGTGGCACAACCCACCGTGTCTAGTACGAGCCACCAGCTGGAGCCTTATTTTGATTAGTAAAATGACGCGTGGCATGTCATCTGTTACACCCTGTGGGGTGGTCTTCATATTTTGGACTTGAAATAGCGTGGACCATGTGAAATGGCACAGTCTGTTCCCATACTTATCTGATTTGAAGTGAAGCGGAGCAAAATGGACACGTTTTGCTTGAATGAGCACAGTCAATGCTGGGGGCTTTGGCATGTCCGTGTTCTTCAAACGGTCTGTGATAGGCACTTATGGCACAGGCCGTGTTGGGCTGAGTACGGGTTGGTGCAACTAGCCTCGTGCTGGTGCATGCTTGTCTCGTGCTGAAGCGTGTTGGCTTGTGCCAGTGGGTCGGCTAGCCGCCTGGTTCGGCCGATTGATGCCTTCCTCCATTTTTTACCTTGTTGAACTTCACATCCTTCTTTATTGGCTCAATTCCATCTACTACCACACTTTAAGTTTGTGGCCTTCATATCTACTACCATTCTTGCGAATGGCCTTCAAATATCTTCTACCATTCTTGCAAATGGCCTTCTATACAATGATGACGAAATATCCATGAGCAACCTACTAATGAGCCCATAAATGAAGATCGAGGTGCTAGTGAATAAAATGTGTCCATTAATTTCAATTTAGTCTACCAAACTCGAGATTTAGACAAAAAAAACCAAGAATGGTCGTCTAAACCCTTTGCCGTGTAAATCTAACTAAAAATAGCAATCCAACAAGTAAAAGAGGACAATTATTCTGTTGAATGCATTGGTTAACGTATGCAATACAGTACACATAAAAAACAGTGATCTCTGTGAACCTCCAAGGAAGGAGGCGAGTTTGATATGCATGTGAATTGCCACATTGGTATGCTTGGCCACTATTCTTTGGTATGTTTAATTGAAAAATGTTTAGTATGTGAGACTGTAGACTTTTGTAGTAACGTTCCTTTTGTCAATAGGTTTTTGCGGACTCGTCTGCTATTAACAAAGAGTTGTCATCTGCTTGGGCTTCCGCTTTGGAGTGGTAGACTATGTACGACTCTCAGATACTTAACGTGTTATTGGAAGAGGTCAACAAGAAGGTAGTTGACGAGAATCAGAGCTTGTCCACGGTTAACTATGAAATTAGTCTTGGTGTTGGTGTCCCCCCTCTTTGTCCTCTGGTATGCGGGCTGTGTGGGAGGAAGGGGGATCGACTATGGATAGTTATATTATTGGTCTAGATTTCAAGGATATATGTCTGGAGATATGGGCGTACATTAAAAAGCTTGAGGGTGATAATGCCTCTTTGTGCCGATCCATGGACGGTCTAACAAAACTGTGGGAATGATGAGTTTTCAGCTTGATAGTGAGGAGTTTCGGCCAATCTAGGATTGAAAAGCATATAATGAACAACAACTTGCTAGGATGCGACAATTAGGCCAGGAAAGCCATCCCGCTTTCATGTATATAGAAAGCTTGCTTGCTAACATCTTAGAAGATGGAGGATATGTTAGTGACTGTAGTCATAGAAATCAATTGTACCTTAGACCCACAAGTGTTTGGGCTAGTGTGCCTTTGTTTTATGTATAGGTGTACATTTTTAATAATGTCATGTTATGGTGGCTCCTTATTTTATGTAAGTTATGTACCCTATGTGTTTGGAGTGAACTGGCCTTGTGTGCATTCAATGTCATGGGCAGTGTCCCTGCATGAGTTAGTGGGCGGGGTGTGGTCCTTATTTTTTGAAGTAGAAGATGATTTGCCTGTCGAAGTTGCGGGATGGGTCTATTTCCCTCATGTTGTTAAGCCGCGGATGATTTTCAAGCTTAAGTCACGAGGTGGGACATTTTCCATTTTTTACGAGGCCGCGGGTAATATTTATACTTAAGTTGTGGGGTGGGCCATTTTACCTTATTTTTGTGAGGCAGTAGGTGATTTTCCTGCTTAGGTCACGAGGTGGGGCATTCACCCTTATTTTTCGAAGACGCATGTGATTTTCTACTTAAGCCGTGGGGTGGGTCGTCTGCCATCATTATGCAAAGTACACAGGTGATTTCATGCTTAAGTCACAAGGTGGGATGTTCACCCTTATTTTGCAAAGGCACAGGTGATTTGCTTGCTTAAGTCGCGAGGTGGGGCATCTGCCCTTATTTTGCAAAGTCTGCGGGCAATTTTCCGGATAAAGTTGCGACGTGGGGTGTTCACCCTTATTTTGTGAAGCCACTGGTGATTTTCCTGCTTAAGTCATGGGTTGGGTATGTACACAATGTGTTGCCTCCGAAAAGACTATTTTCATATATGTATATACATTAACGATCATTTCGTTTTATGAGCCCCGATGATTTTGAGACCTATGTACAAGTCACCTATTTAGGAACCATAAGTCTACATGTGGTATTTCCTAAGGTTGATTACGTGCCACGTATTGGGGATAGGTGACTCATCCATCCGGAAGAGGGAATAGTTGTTGGATTTGTGACCCGCCTCCCCCCGAGGTCCTTAATCGTAGCTAATTAACCCAGGTGGAGGCTGAGAGGTCAAATGATAAAATTTGTAATTCTGCACCATGTTCTCACTGTTATGCTACATATGGGGTGGTTAGCGATAAGCCCTGGGTTAGTCCACAGAGATGCTAGGTCTAAATATCAATTAGAACACAACCTCGTACGAGTCGTCAATCTGTATGAGTGAAAGGTATAGGTAGTAAAACAAACATGCAAAAAAGGGGGGATTTTGGTTTTTGCAATCTAGCAACTACGAAGCATAAAAGTAAAAAAGAAAAGTACACTGTTTAATTAAGCACTTGGGGAATCATTGAGTAACATGGTCAATCTAATGCTTCTATCATCGATTCATTTACATAGATATTTAGGAAAACCTAATAGAGTGTTCATAATACGTGGTGTGACCGATGACATACACTTCCTCGTCCCTGTCATGGCGGGTGCTCTCGCAACCCTCCATCGACACCGTCATCGTAATTAGGGGAGTACAACAAGGTCCGACCATTTTTGTAGGTCTATTTCTCCCCCGTGCAATTTTGTCTCAGGCTTCCCCCACGAATGCACTACTTCCCCCGGATCCTATCAATTAGGCCCAAGGGTCATTGGCACCTTATCTATGATCTAAGGCCTCTTACAACCCTAGCTTGCTACTATTCATTATCTCTACCCAAAACCTCTAGGATAACTTTACAAAGTCAGCTAAGACTGGTACGATGGCAAATAAGTCAGAGCATTCTCGAATCCCCTGTACACACACCCACGCGGACGCGTTCTCCCTTACCCATTCTAACATCAAGGTTTCTCTTCCCAAGGGGGTATCAATATTTGCACCATACATGAATATAGCCCAAAGTGTGTCCTTATATGTGGTGTACTATTCATGCATTTCAAATAATCAAGCACAATCATAATAATATCATGAACACAAAATTATGAAGAACTAAAGAATCTCAAAAAACAAATATATTTAGACCATGTTCCTACAATTTATCCCTAAGCTATAGAAACTACTCCCTAGACATGGAACTCAAATAAATATTTGAATTCCACATCTTAGAATCAAAGCAAAAGAAAGAAATGAAAAAGAGAGAGTTCTCTCCTAACTACCAAGATGAACTACTAATGATAAGGTATAATATGATATGAAACCCTAGTATACTAAGGTTATATTCGTAGTAGTAGGAGATTGGGCCTAAAAATAGACCCAAAATAGTCAAAATTAGGGAAAACCCTAGCTTAGCTGCCGCTCAACGCAGCCCATCACGGATGGTGCGGTCTATGGCGGGTCCTTAGTGTGAGGTGCGAGATCTGGCGGGTGTTGTTCCCCTTCATGTGGTGCGGGATGCCAGTTTAGGTGTATGGCACAAATTTTCAAAGGCACGGGTCGTGACAATCTTCTGGCGCGGGGTCGTGACAATCTTCTGGCACTGGTCGTGACAATCTTCTGGTGCAGGATGCCATCAGAGTGCTGAAATTGGTGTTTCTGATCAGCGCTCATGGCCGATGGCATGTGCCGTGATCAGCAGGGGTGCTCCGCTTAGAAACCTTGGCATGGGCCATGTGATTTTCTACACCTCGCCGGCTGGTCTTGGCATCTTGAACATGGAACGGCATGGGGCATCGAAAATGAGACGTCCCACACCCATACTTAGCCGTGTGAGGTGGGACTTGCCTTCGTGGTTGTGGTACGTGGTGTCTAGCGCAGGTAGCGCCACAGTCTCGTGCTGGTCTTATTGGCACGAGGCAGGTCTTTTGGCACAGGTAGTTAGTGCCAACCATGAATGGCCTGCGCCAACCCGTTTGTGTCTTTGCCGACTGAACTAGCTAGTTTCCTTCGCTACGGGTGAACCGTTAATCCGATTTGAAAGTTTTAGTAGACAATTTTGTATTGGTCGAGAAGAAAAATCCAATGGAACCAACCTTGAAGGTTTATTCTTCTCGGATCGTTCTCAGATTTATGCACAACTCATCGGACCACGATTCCCCATTTCTTCGTTGGCCTCTTTGAACTCCATTGCCGCCTATCTTTGGATTCAACCTCCTTCTACCATGCATTAATAATCGTGGCATTTTCTTACTACCATTCTATTGTGAATGGCCTTCATCTCTTCTACCGTCCTTGCGAACGGCCTTCAATATCTTCTACTGCCCTTACGAATAGCCTACACATAGAATGTAAATAAAAAGTAACCACGGGTGACCTACTAAAGATGATCACAAGGAAGATCAAAGAGCCTATGGATACAAGATGTCCATTAGTACAAATTAAGTCAACAAAACACATAATTTAAACAAGAAAACCAAACATGGCCATCTAAATCCCCTTTCACGTAAACTCAACTATACTAGCAACCACCAAATAAATCTAGCCAAAAGGTTTGCAAAAATGCAATGGTTAACGCACACATAATGAAGCAGATCAAATTGTATGCTTCCCTGATCTTGTATGGTTCTTCCCCAACTAGGCAGAGTTTTCCTATTTTCTTGGCCAAGCTGGTCTTATTTTCCTTATGACTAGGTCTTCTACCTTAAAAGTGGTTGTACGCACCAGGTCGTTGTAAGACTTTGCGATTCTTTTCTTGTACCTAGCTTCCTTAATGCTCGCAATTTGTCATCGTTCTTCAAGGATATCCTCATTTTCTTTCATATCATCTCGATTTCCTTCTTTATTATATTCCATCACTAATTCTTCTAGAATGACTGCTTCGCAAGCATAACCCAAGCTCAATGATGTTTTTGAAGTAGACGTCCTCGAGGTTGTTTGGTATACCCACAAGAGGGTAGGTAGCTCCTGTACCCAACCTGATTGTTTCCATTTAAGTCACTTCTAGATTCCCTAGACGATGGTTTTATTTGTGACTTCCACTTGCCCATTAGCTTGAGGGTGTGGGACAAAGGTAAACCTCTGACTTATGTTCAGGTCCCGGCACCACTCGCTAAATACTCCACTTGCGAACTGTGTTACGTTGTGAGAGACGATGGTCTTTGGTACTCCAAACCAACATACTATATTTATCTTGGCGATGAGATTGTTGCTTTGGTTGTAATCTTGTTGAGCGATTTTGCTTCTACCCACTTACTGAAGTAATCAACTGCAATGATGGGGAATTGTTCTCCGCCTGTTCATGGTGGGAATCAACCCATGATATCTATCATCCACTTTTCAAACGGCCAAGTGATATGTTTACCTGTTATCTCGGATTGCAGTTTCTGATGTATAGCGGTATTTCGCTGACAGCTCTTGCACTTCTAGATGAATGCATGTACGTCTCCAAACATTGTTGGCTAGTAGTATCCCAATCTTAGTATTTTCTCAGAAAGTATCCATAAAAATTCCATGCGACCCGCACCAGCCTTCATGCATGTCTCTGATTATTAGTGCTAACTCACGAGGTCCAACACACCTTAGCCAAGGTGCTAGATAGCCATTTTTGTAC
Source organism: Rubia yunnanensis (assembly GCA_037428765.1). NCBI lineage: Eukaryota > Viridiplantae > Streptophyta > Magnoliopsida > Gentianales > Rubiaceae > Rubia > Rubia yunnanensis. The sequence continues at coordinate 82,945,879 of CM075063.1, forward strand.
AAGATGTTGTTGGAATATATGTATGATGTTGCCCTAAGCTCCATTTTCTATGCCTCTAATATGTCTTTGGCTAAATGGATATATTCAAGGTACAGTATTTATGGGCTCCATCCAACCTTTATCATCCTCTCGTACTTGTGCTACAGTTATGGATGTTGTGCTTCATGTTGGTACTAACTCAACCAAGACATCACTTTCTCTCCAAAGAGATGTGTATCCTAAAGTTGCAAGTTTGCTTAGTGTGTCCACTTTTGTGTTTTCAAAGTTAGGTACATGTGTTATTTTGAAGTAGGAAAACCTTCGATTAAGTTGTTTTGCCTAGTTCAAGTATTTTATTATTGTCTCTCCTTGACAATGTAATCACCAAGCACCCGTTGGACCACAACTTGGGAGTCGTTGTGGACATGGATGCTTTGTATTCCCATTATTAGGACTAGGTCAAGTCCACCAATGAGTGTTACGTACTCAGCTTCGTTGTGTGTGAGAAAGAATTGAAATTAAATTGCATATTTATGTTCATCTCCTTCTAGATAGATTATTAAGATACCATCTCCATAGCCTTCTTTTGATGATGCGCCATCTACAAATAGTGTCTAGGCACATTGGTTGGATATTTCCTTTCCATAGGGACTTAATAATTTCTCCACTTTCACCAAATCTAGGTGTAACTCGTCTGCCATGTCTAATAGGAAATTTACTAAGCCATTTGCCTTGAGGATGTTCTGGGACTGAATATGATTTCATGCTCTCCTAGGTCAATGACCCATTTTGTTAATCAGTCGGATGCTTCTGTTCTGTGATGGATTATTTTGATGGGTTGGTCTGTGTATACCATGATCTTATGAGCCCGGAAATATGGTTGAAGTCTCCTGGAAGAGTGGATGATTGCAAGGATGAGCTTCTCTATCACTGATTAATTCCTCTATGTGACTTCGAGACTTCGTGACGTGGTACAGTGGTATTTGGGGTCAAGTTTCTTGTCACACCAGGATAGAGTTGAAAACATGAGTTGAGACTGCCAGGTATTGGTACAGGATCTCCCTTGCCTTGGGATCTGATAGCAGTGGTAGACGTTGTAGTTCGGCTTTGAGTTTTTCATATGCTTTTTGGAACTACTCGGTCCAGGAAAATTTGGATGATTTCTATAATATATCGAAGAATGGCATGTGTTTTTCAGTTGCCTTGGAAATGAAGCGGCTAAGCGCAGCCAAGGAGCCTGTGAGCACCTGAACTTCTTTAATCGTCTGGGACAGTGGTAATGACTATATTGCTTGTATCTTTTCTGGATTAGCCTCGATGCAAGTTGAGGAAACTTTTAATCCTAGGACCTTCCCTGCTCCAACACTGATGGTGCACTTCTTAGGGTTTAGCTTCATCCCAATAGATTGGAGTGTTATCAACATTTTCTCAAGGTCTCTTGGGAATTCTTATAAGGTTCTGCTCTTAATGACCATTTCATCCACATAAATCTCTAAGTTCCAATCCAACTTGATGTGAAAACAACGGTTCGTTGTTACACTGCTCCCGCATTTTTCAGGTCGAAGAGCATTTTGTGGTAGCAGAATGCCCCGAAGCTGGTGATGAATGTTGTTTTCTCTGCATCTTTCTGATTTATTTTGATTTGATGGTATCCTTTGTAGGCATCGAGGAAGGCTAAGACTTCATACTCAGAGATAGATTCGACCAATTGATCGATTGTAGGCAAAGTGAAACAATCTTTTGGGCAGTACATGTTGAGATATGTATAGTCAATGCACATCTGTCACCCTGCGTCAACTTTTATCACCATGATGGGGTTGGCTAACTAGGTTGGATACACTTCTTTTCTTAGTATGCCCGCCTGTTCGAGGATCGACACCTTGGTCTCTATGGCTTTTTATCTGTCATGTGCAAAGATTTTTTGCTTTTGCATAATTGGCTTGAGTGAGGGATCGATGTTTGAACGGTGTGTAGTTATGGACGGATCGACACCTCCCATTTCCTATGCGGACCATGAAAATGAAGCATGATTTCTTTTGATTATTGCTATTACCTTCCTTCGTTTTGGTAGGTTCAGACAGCTTCTTTCTTACCTTGACCTCCTTGGTCATGCCACTGTCATCTATTGGAACAGACTCTATCTCTTCTCCTGGATCTTTTCTTATAGCATGTATTATCGTTGGTTCTCCATGGTTGATTGAGTGAACCATTGGCTGTGTACTGTTCCTTGTGGTGGATTTCATGGTTATGACCATGCGTTACCTTGCCACCTGCTAGTTTCCTCAGATAGTTGCCACTCCAGTTGTGGTTGGGAATTTCTTGATAAGATGATAAGGGGACCAGATGACTCATGACGTTCATCCATAGTCTTCCTATGATTGCATTAGAGGGGCTTTGTGCATCTTTCACCACGAAGTCCCATAGGACTAACACTCCTTGTCGTCTTGCCCAGTGGTTATGGGGACCTTTACATTGCCGAGTGGTCATTCAGCCTTCACTGTGAAACCAATTATGGAAGATGTTGGCTTCATGTGGTCTCCTCTCTTGAATCCAAGTTTGTTGAAGCAGTCTATAACATTATCTCCATCGCGCTCACGTTATCAACAAAACATTTATGTACCGCAAAGTTACCTATTTTTGCTGTGATAACCAGAGGGTCGCTGTGAGGTGATACACTAGGGATTGTGTTTTCCTCACAGAATGTGATTGCCTCGTTCAGGGGTAGAAACCTTGCTTGTGCTTTCCATACATTGATAGACATGGGCTCGGTAGATCCGTGAATGGAATATATCACTCCTGCTAGGATAATATCACTTGTATTATCTCCCAGTTCTATTGATATCGTCATCTTTGGTTTTGACTCGGCCTGGTTCTCAGCTATTGGTGTGTTTTTGTCAGTGTCGTAGGCACCTCATCCCCTTAGCTGGTTATCCGCCTTTCTATACTGGGTAGGTTGTCCTTGCCGTAATAGGTCTTCCGTATGTCCCCTTGGGTCATTAGAGTTGTTCGTATCATAGTTGTAATCTTTGTAGAAGTGGCATTAATAATCCTTGAACCTTTTATCTTTTGGAGCTCTCATAAGACTGTGGTTATTGAATAACACCATGTGACTTTGCCAAATTCCCCGCCTAGATTTAGTAAGAGGCATTTCAGTGAAAGATGCTTGATCTTTTGTTTGCTCCATTCCCGTTATGAGCAGAGTGGCTCTTCCCTTCTTTATCGCCTCTCTTCCTGGAGGGTTGTCTCCAGATATTTTTTCCCCTCGTTCATTTTCCATTTTCTTGTTGCTTGCTTCTTCCATTCAGATGAATTTTTAAGAAAGTTTCTTGTTATTTGTACAACTGATCTCGGTTAGCTTCTAAGAAAGTCGTGAAGGCTCTCTTCTCCGTCTTGAGGTGGAGAGAATCTTGTTCCTCTCCTGACTACTGGATGTCTTCTGTTTCAATTAGGAAGGATGTTTTTAGTGGAGGCGATAATGGAGGTGGCACTGATTCCATTGTTTCTTTCTGTCGACCTGTCTAACTCCTAGTCACCATGGTTCTGTGAGAACAATTGACCTAAAATATTGGTCCCCACAGACGGTGCCACTCATGTGGTATGCTCTCCTAAAACGATAGTGACAGTTTCATCTCGATAGAAGTGAATCTCCCAAAAATTTGGGGGAAAGTCTCTGATGCTAAAGTTTGTAATTATGGAAACAATATGTGAATATATTCTTAGCTTGTTACTTACCTTATCTCTTTCAACTTGCTTCCTTTTATGGGGTCTGCTCTCCTATATTCCCGGTAAAGTGTGCCCACGTTTAACACCGATAAGAATGTCGACTCATCGGCTCTTAGGGGCCACGATTCCTAAATCATGGTCGTTGCTATCTGTTTGTGGAGTAACAAGTTTGCACGCTCCTTGCTGGATGATTACTAGTTCTTTTGTCGCGAGGTGATGTGCTTGTCACACTTCGCTTATTCATCTTACTCGTGTACTCACTGCTCCTATACTATTTTCCTGATGGGCCTCTAACTACAACTCATCGACCCAGCATACTTCATATTAATGAGTTTCTACCCAAGGATTATCAGGTAGTAATGTAACATACCAATTTGCTAACAACTCTGCCCTCTCCCAACCGACTCGGAGGTCCAGGTCGAGCATCCAGGAAAGATGGAGCAACAATTGAACGGAAATTCGAGGGAAGAAAGAGAGAAAAGGTCACGTGAGAGGTGTGATGTGAAGGGTTGGATAGATTCAATAATGAAGAGTGTACTTGGCTCGTGTGCACTAATAATTGGAGGTGATAAAGAAAACCTCACTTTTCCGGACACAAACATCAATATCCCCATCCCCTATTCATCATATCCTAGTAAGTAAAACGGGTCAGATGTTCCCATGAGTCCAAGTCATCATCCCCGCTACCACGCCTCTCATCACTATGGTTTGAATGAAATCATTGAAATTGCGCCACAACCAGACAACCTTTCTTAAAGCATGCCTTGAACCACGGGACAAACCAGCATTACATGATACTACTACTTATTCACATTCATCACTTACTTCCTTCCAATCAAATTACCAATCAATCCGCAACCAAACAACAAATTCAATTTAGGAATTCCATACAAAACCCAAAAATTTCCCAAATTCACTGCCATAGGAAAAATAGAAAGAACAATTAAATCTACCCTTCCTTTTCTTTAGTACTATTTCTTGCATCATTGAGCTAAAAAATTGCTCAAAGAAGGACAAGCCCCCTCAAATCAACCAGCCAACCAAAGATTTGCACTATGTACATATGCCATTCCACTAATAGCTAGAGGTAGTAAATGTCAACACATTGAAAATGGACCAAAACATTCTTCATGATGCGGCAGACCGGTGGTGTGGGTGGTTGGTGGCGTGGGCCACGGGGAAGAACCTCGGTCTCGCGGTGGTGGGGGCTGCCGGGGATTGCGAGGAGGCGGCGGTTGAGGTGGAAGTAGTAGCCACGCGCTCACAGGATGGACACATTGTTAGAGTGGTGGCTGGTAGTTGCATGTAGAATGGATTGGAGGCCTTGAGAGCCCTCAGTTCTTGAAGCTCTTTATGCAGCCTTCTGTTCTCTTCTGTCAACGTCTCGCAACACCGCTTTAAATACTCACAATCTACCTCCGTTTGCTTCAGCTTTGTCCTAATCACAAACGAATCACAATGTCAACAATTGAATTCCAAACATGCGAAGAAACCACAATGTCAACAATTGAATTCAAAATATGAGGAAGAAATTAAACTACAAAATGTCAAGAAGTTGACGCGCGCACCTGGCTCTTCGGTTTTGAAACCATACCTCGACCTGGCGAGGCCTCAGATTTAGCTGCTTTGCAAGTGCTAGCTTTTGCTTCTGCTTTAAGCACGCAAAACATACAAAAAAGTACGATAATGAAACCGAAAGACGGGGAAAAAAAGGAATCGAAATTTGACAAGGGTTCAAAATTTAAAATATACTCACGGGATTGAGAGTGTTGTGTTCTTTGAAACTTTCCTCGAGAAAAGCAGACTGTTCTTTCGAGAGCCTCAGTTTCTTCCTACTATTCAGACCGTTGTCGTCTTCATCGCTGGCTCTTGACGAACCTCTCTCGCCCTCTACGACGTCGTTTGCACCCACTCCCGAATCCTTTGCATTCATTGAAAAGTTCCCGCCGCCTCTCAAGAGGCTGAAATCCATCGGAAACGTCGACGCCGCGCTGTTTGGAGACGTCGCCTCCTCCGCCGCCAGTGGGAACCTGTTCACATCAAACCCCCTCGCCGCCGGCTGCACTCCTAAGTTCCCCGATGAGCCGGAACTCCCTACGTACGCATGAATTTTCAAAAACCAAACTCCAGGCTTATATTAAGAAAGCATCATTCGTGATCCGCTTACCATTTTCCGACGACCACCGGAGAGGCACGGCGGCGCGTGGGAGAAGAGCGAGCTGGAGAGGATCATCCCTCGTATGCTCCGAAGATGTCTGATCATCGTCTTCCTCCTCATCATTAGCCTCAACCGCGACATCGTTTGAGTTCGCACCCAGAGCCATGCAGAAGCCTAGCTCCAGCCCCGGAGGCCGGCTGCGGCCCGGTCCGTTATCGCCGGAGGATAACCCCAGCGGTTTGGATGAACTACTACTACCATTGATGTTGTTGTTGGTATCTCCTCCTAAACTCAAACCGAGTTCCATGGGTTCATACTAGAGAAGAACATAGAGAGAGAACGAGAGAGAGTGTTTTCGTAGAGATTCTATCCAATCTGGGCATTCTTAGTAATAAATACAAGTGTTGCCCTTGCAGCCACTGTGTGAGTGTGTGAGAGAGAAAGGGCTGCTGGCCTCTGTGCGTGTGCGGTAGGCGTAGACCTGACCAAAATAGTCCCGTCTTCATTAAACATTTCTTCATTTCTTAATCTATTTCTACTTTTGTTTGGCGTTTTACTTTCCCATTTTTAAAATCCTGCCCAGGGCGTGTGGATATTTGTCTCCTGCCTCTAAGGATGGTACTCATTCTGTCTACATTCAATCTGCATATTTTATTATTTGACACTATTTATTATTAAATTTTAACAATATATTTGAGTAAGATTGAGTCTTCTGATATGCGACATATTCATAAGCTTATGGACAGGTCAAAAATCAATTTGCAATTAACGCAAATTATACAAAAATCGCGAGTCCTTTTTCCCAAATGAGACATGCAGCCCTCTGCAACTTCTCTATCTCGTTCTCTGCTTTCTCTCTTTCGCTCATCCATCACCGGACCCCGGCGACCCCACCATCTGAACTGTCCACGTCACTGCTGCACCTCGGGATCCCAATGTTGTACAACATCGACGCCATTCACAGCCACAATAGAGATCCTTACACGTTCGCCACCATCTTTCCCCACAGTGTGGGTTTCGGCGTCACCGGAGGTCCACTGCTCGTCAAGAAGATTGGAGTTGTAAGCCTGCAATTTCGCTTGAAGTTCGAGCCACTGGAATTCCTTACACACACTTACAGTTGGGTCTGATACATCTTTTAGCGCTTTGATGAGAACAAGAGATTGATTGTGGCAATAATGGAAAATCAAAATCTAGGAAAGCTTTCCGAATGCGCCCAGTAAGTCTCCTTTAAAATATGGCTCGATTTTATCGATTCAAAGCTTGTTCATAATATTTTGTTGCTTGTTGTGAGGTTGGTGTCGTTCCAACAATATGTAGGAACAGTAAATTTAGGTTTTGGCTAGTGGAAGATAAGGTTAATTAATTTGTAATATATGGCTTATGAGCAGCTTCAATACTTGTGAGTGACTAATTTACTATGTTCGTTATGACTATCTATGTCTGTAATACAACAGAGGGCATACAGACGAGAAATTAACAAGGTAATGAGTATCAGAGCATGTATATCAATGTCAACGAAAAATTTTGTTGTAAAAACTTCCAACCAGCTTTTGGGATTTTATTTGGCCATTACTTCTACTTTAACAGCAAGTTTCTGAATTTTCAGTATTTCTTGGGTTTGTTGTTGTTTTTTGGGCCAAAAATCATTATTGTGTTAGGGCTGTTCTTGAGCAGATTTGCATGCATATTGCTTCTGTTTTGGGTTCATTTTGAGCAATTAAATATGCTTTCACGCTCAATATTTAGGGTTGTTCGTGAGCTAATTTTATTTTCAGAAATGTGGCTTAGTTTTTGCTTCGGTTTGATGGTTTTCTAATCAGTACTATTGCTGTCATTGGAAAATTAAAATATGCTGCTCACGATTTTAATTTGTAGCTGGTTTTAGCTTCGAATTTGGGTTCTGTTTGTGCACAAGTTTTATTTGCACTACTGTTGCAATCTGGTACTGCTGTTTTACTATTGTTCTTCAAGTTTGCGTCGGTGTGTTAATTTTCTGATCATCTGCTGCTGCATTTTTTGTCGTAAATTTTCTGCTCCTACTCTTGTTGTTCTATACCTGTTTTATAGTCCAGAAACTGCATATTTGTGTTGGTTAATTTTGTTGGATATATATTGATTATATCATGCGAAAAATTAAATAACAAAAATTGAACGAGCAATTAACATATGCAAGAATAATAAACTTTTATTAATTATTCAAGCATACAATCGAAAAGCTTAAATTACAAATAATCAAATCATAAATCACGTTTCAAGTAATCACAGAGTGATGGAGTCACGAGTAACACTCGCTGCCCTTGAAACGAATGAGTCTCGTCGTGGATATCGTTCCCTAGGTAGAACCATCATAGGTAACAATTAACACATAAGAGTTACCTGGGACTCACGCAAGCCTCAAAGGACTATCACCGACAGAAAAAGAAAGAAGTGAGACTCGAGATTAGAGGAATGAGGAACTTGAGAATTGTGCTAGTTTTCTGACTGACTTAGATGCCCTATTTATACTTCTCTAAGAGACCCTAATCATGGAAACGTGATATTATGATTTTCTATAATTAGAGAAGAATATTCTCCAATCACCAAATGGGAGGTCGTCGCCGTACCTCTCAAACTTAATACACTTAAGCCCTAATGTTTTCTATCTACAATTAAGTAGATAGTGACAAGTTGGGGTCATCCACGAGAAGAGGGATCTTTTCAAGTGTTTAAACATATATAGGAGAAAACATACTAGGCATATACATACATAGATACATATAAAAACATGTAAACAAGGGGGGGTTAGTTGGTTTTTGAGCCTAAGTTATCAAATTGAAAGACAACAATTAGCAAAGCAAGAGAACTATGCTAATTATGCAATACAACTAAAGATGTGATGCAAATGATAATTAACTGAGCCTTAGGGACAATTGACTTCCACTTCCAAACATCCTATAGCTCATTGATTCATTCACTCATTCAATTACATAAGTTTGGAAACTTCAATCAATTGCTCCCAAGAACTAGATTTAGCTACAAGAGTTCATACTAATTAATGCTAACAAACCAAACATAATACAAGAGAATTTAAAGATGAAAAATGGTAGAAACTAGGGTTCAAAATAGTACCAAAAATGCAGGAAAGAAGAGATATGAATGAGAGGAAAGAGATTTTTATTTATAGTACAAAAAGGATAAGGTTAGGTTCTGGCCATCCATCGGCCGCGACTCGCGATGGACGCCAGAACTTAACCTTGTTTTCTTTTCTTCTTCTTGTGGTAAACACTTATCTTCACAATGATTCCTCTCATTTTTTAAGTCTTCAACTCTTTGAAGAAAGTCTTCACAGTCTTAAAAAAATGGTCTTCGACGGCCTCCGGTCTTCAAGTCTTCATGTCTTCGAAGCAAGTCTTCAAATTCTTCGAAAAGTGATCTTTAATGGCCTCCGGTCTTCAAGCCTCCATGTTCTTCCTTTGTCACGCAAAATCCACTTAGAAGAGGTAAAAGAGCGTAAAGTTTCTCTTACCTCTCCTAAGAGAATTTCAAGGTAAAACACAAGCTCTTGATAATAAAATAGCCCAAAAGTGACCCCAAACTGTACTAAATTATGCACATAAAATGGACACATCAAACCTTCCCACACTTAAACCTTAATCGCCCTCAAGTAAGAAAAGATCCAAGCATAGGAAAGAAATGACGTATCCACATCCTAAATACTATTCCCCCAAACCAATACCTCACAAAACTCTCAATATCACACATCCCAATGTCAAGGTCAAATGAGAAGTTTCCCACAAACCTCATTCCTAAATCTTCCCAAACCATATCAACCTATCAATTCCAATGGTACAAGGTGACACTAAAGACATGTATAAAGTTCAAAACACATGCTCCACTTTATATCAATATATCAACCTAAAAATGAAGTATATTAACGATCAAGAGTTTCATAACTTACTTCATCTTCTCTCGCTAAATTTTCCACTCCCAAGAGGTCCTCAAGATGTCAAGCTACCCGATCCATCCGTATGGCCAGCACAACCTTATGACTCCTACGCCGACAAATGAGTGAACACTTAACATTTTTTAATTTCTCTCATTTTCTCTCATTTTGTCTAGGAGCTCTTTCGGGTTTTCATCCTAGCCACATGTTATGTTTCTTTGGCTTACATCTCACTTTTTTCCACACATTTAGCCTCTCATTTTTGCCTAGGTCGCCCTCTTGGATTTTCGACCTATCTGGGCCCCCAATATTGCCTAAGATGCCCTCTCAGGTTTTCAACTTAGCGGGATTCTATTTATTTATAATTTTTTCATTTTCTTTTTTTTTCAAATTTTTCAAAAAAAGAATTTTCTTGTTTCTCCAATCCAAAAAGTAGCAAAGTGCTTTCCAAATGTTAAGGCTAAGAAAAGTATCGAACCTAACATCATCCAAGTACATCAAGAGAAAAGCATCCCAAAACAAAAGGGAAAAATATCCAAAACAAAACAAAAGAGTTATCCAAAAGTAGCAAGTCTTCAAAGTATCTCCAACCCCAACCGTGCAATCAGTAGATACCCCTCCCCATACTTAGAACACTACATTGCCCTCAATGTAGACAATAGGGCCAAAGCATACAAAGCAAAGTATGGAAAGGGTAAGGATATGGTGCTCACAAATCACTGACGTGATGAAGAAAGGCCACCGCTAAAATAGCGCTGCTAATAACGAGCTATCCAATATGTGCTCCTCTGCCTCCTAGATCTCCGCCTCTTTACTCCCAAATTGGGGCCTGAGACACCGCCTACCTGGGACTACATCTCATGGATGCGAGCTGATAGGTGATCAATCTCTTCATCCATATCGATAAAGCTTTGAGAGATAAACACATTGTGCTCCAGTATCATGTTTTCCTGGCGGCGGAATCCATCCTGTATAGTCTGCATCATCTGCTCATAGAAATCCGGTGGAGGCTAGGAGTAGTGAGATGGCACATCGTCCTCCTGCATCGGCTCGGTCTCTAGTGGAGGCTGCGGGGAGTGCTGCTGATGTCGTTCAGAGAAAGGCAGGCTACTATCATCGAGCTGGACAGGGGTTGGACCAAGGTCGTGGAGCTCGCACTGGAAGTCCTCTATGCACGAGGAGTCAGGTGAAATTGCCAAGTCTGCTAGAGGTGTATCAAATTCCAGCTTCGTCTTGTTGGGCTGGGGAAGTGCCATGAATGTGACCTTCCTAGCGCCATATAACTAGTGGAATACCCATGTGGTCTGGATGGCACTGAGCATCTCAAATCGAACCAACCTCTCAGCAGTGATGAGGTAGGAAGTGCGCCTCCCTAAGCGCGGAAAGTCAGCCGGAGGAACCAATCCTAGGTATTCCGCCAAGAGGCCTATCATACCTCTAACCATAATCTTCCCCTTTGGCTTTCCTAGCACCTCTATAATCCTCGTCATCCACAGCTCAGCCCATAACTCATATCATGGTCCCTCATTCGTCAAGTGACACAGAAAGTGAATGTTGTTGTCTGGCACATTCGTCGGCTCCGTCGAGCAAAGTATTGTGCCAGCCAATAGTCGATGCACATAACGGACTGCAGGGTGGATGATGACACTGCTCTTGTCATGGGAGTTCTTTGGCCTCATGTTGATGACACTCCAAAATTGCATGTCATCCTCGATTAATCGTTCTTGGGCATGTGGGTCCAACCTTGCTCGTATCTCCACATATCCCATCCAAACGCCTCCTCAACCTGTGAGATCGTCATCTATCGAGATATATCATCCAAGTGGAAAGTGATGTACCTCTCGCATGGTTGATCATCTCTCATGCTGCATATCCTGACTGTGTACAGGAACTCTAGTGTGTATCGTCGGTAAGAGGGTGCGCTCCTGCTCATGAAACCTTTCATCCCCCCTTTAGCGAGGAGGCATCAGACTGGCTAGGTGAGCCTAAGAGCATCTAGTGTGGGCACGTCTACAAAACTTGTCTCTTTAAGCTGGCATCTAGCTAGGGCCTCCCATCTCTCAGCATAGGACCCAGTGATCCAGGTCAAACTCATGTACCTATCCAAAGGGAGAGGTACAGGGCTCGACTCCGGAGGCGGTGGCGGTGGCGGAGGTGGAGCGGTGGTGGCCCACCTCGGGAAGGAGCCCTGGGTCTCTTGGTAGGGCCCATATCTAACAACTACATCAAACAACTCAAACGTACAGGAATATACATATATGCAATATTACAAAGCCATACTCAATCTTTAAACTAGTTTTTGCCAATCATTACAAACCAAATCAAATCCATGTCAACTAGTTCAAGTCCTAATCACAATTGCATATACAATCCATGTTATATCCAACATGCCTGTGTTCTCAAGTCCATGAAGTTCTCATATAGTTGAATATCGAAATACTATATCTCAAAGTCACAGTCATACCTAACTAGTTTAGCCACCATTAGTACATCAATAATGTCAACATTCAAGTCAATGGCTAAACTACCCTAAGCAAAATAACATTGCAAAGCACAATAACATTTTATCCAAATAATAACTATGTTTAATCAATGGCCAACATGCCTCATATCTAGCATAAACCACAATTCATTCTCAATCAAAGCAACACTAATAGCGCAATGCAAGCACAAGACGCAAACACAAAATATGCACACAATCCCCATCAAATCAAATTGCAAACACAATATATTCACAAAAATCAACCAAGTTCCAACAATCTAATTTCCTAAAGCATCACACATAATCTACACAATATCCAATAAATAGAATATACAATCATAATCACAATCAAAGTTCAATAAAGTAAGAAGGGAGCCCACAACCAATTTGAAATTAGATTGCACAAAGTCACAAAACCCCCAAATTCTAGGGTTTGTGTTCTCAAAAATTATATGGTGATTTGTGGGTGGAGATTGGGAAAATGTTGGATTGGGAAGTGGTGTAGAGCTTTGAGGGTGGAGTGGTGTGTGGCAGCGGTGAGTGGCGGTCAGAAGGAGGTGGAGCGACGGAGGAATGGTGGAGAGGAAGTGTGGGAAGATGAAGGGAAAATGATGGATTATGCCCATTTTAAAACAGGCATGCATGTTCATCGCGCCTAGCGATGGGTAGGTCAACGGGTACCTGAAGTTAATGCTTACCTCGTGACTTGCGACCACTTTGTCGCGACTCGCGATGGTCCATCCTGACTCGCGACGAAGCCATTGGGACTCATGAAAAGTGTAGGTCGGGAGCTCTATTTTCACCCTAAATTTCATCTACTTCGTTGCGAATTGCGACCACTTCATCATGACTCACGACGGACCTTCGCGACCCGCGAAAAGTGAAGACTGAAACCCAAAATGAACACAAAATTTTTTGAGCCCATCGCGACTCGCGACAGGCTACCCACCTGGTACTTAGAATTTTTTTCATGATTTCGCCTCTTGTCCAAGTATTTCCTTCTTGACTCCAAGCACTTCTCCCTTCAAAATTCCAATGCCTTGGTTTCAAATCTCTACAAAATCATGGAAAAACAACCTATGAGAAGCACAAAGCAAAACAATGAAACTAATGACAAAATCCAAAACCAAGTAACATCAACGGAAAGTCACAAATGGCGATCTAGATGATCAAAACCAAGTATTTTTAACATCGTCGGCATGACTCACTCCCTTTTCTTAGAGTTTATTCACAAACTGGATCAAGGAGATCAACATCCTCCCCCTTTTCCTGCACAAAATTCTCGTGGTAAGGTTTCAAACGTTGTCCATTGACCTTGAATGTATTGGAATTAGCTCGATCTAGAATCTCCACCGCGCCATGTAGGAATACCTTCACCACCTCAAAAGGACCAATCCATCGGGACCTCAACTTACATGGGAATAGGCAAAGGCGGGATTGGAATAGGAAGACTTTTTGACCAATGTCAAATTCCTTCCTAATGATCATCTTGCCGGGCCACACCTTTGCCGGGCCACATCTTTTCAGAGTTCTCATAGGACTCCCTCCGGATCTCATCTAGTTCATCCAATTGTAACTTCCTATGCAAGCCGGCTTCATCTATATCAAGATTAAATTCTTTGACCGCCCAGTAAGCCTTATGTTGAATTTCCACCGGTAGGTGATGGGGCTTACCAAATACTAACCGGTATGGTAACATACTGATTGGTGTCTTGTAAGCCGTCCGGTATGCCCATAAGGCATCATTCAAATGAGAACTCCAATCCTTCCGGTTAGGATTTACCATTTTTTGAAGGATGTACTTGATTTCCTGATTGGAAACTTTGGCTTGCCCATTGGTTTACAGTTGATAGACGGTGGATGTCTTGTGAGTAACGCCATACTTCTTCAGGGGTGCCTCTATGGTCCGATTGCAAAAATACGTGCCACGGTGACTAATCAAGGCTTGGGGTACCCTAAACCTAGAGAAAATGTTATCTTTCAGGAATTCTGCAACCACTTTAGAAATCGTCAGTCCTAGTGGGTTTTGCTTCAACCCACTTTGACACATAATCAATAGCAAGAAGAATATTTGTAAAGCCATAAGAACTAGGGAAAGGTCCCATGAAGTCAATACCCCAAACATTAAAGATTTCACAATATAGCATAGCTTTTTGGGGCATCTCATTTCTAGATGAGATATTTCCTACTCTTTGCCACTTGTCACAAAATATGTATGCATGCTTATTCAAAGTAGGCCAATAAAAATCACTTTCCAAGACTTTCCTAGCGGTCATTTCAGCTCCAAAATGACTGTTGCATGCATGAGAATGACAAAAGGTGAGAATTGAATGCACTTCATTATCAGGGATGCATCTCCTAACAACTTGGTCTACATAATGTTTCCACAAAATGAGATCATCCCACACATAATACTTAGCATCGCTTTTTAGCTTATCTTTCTTTGCCTTAGAAAAGTGAGGAGGAAATTTACCTGAGACAAGAAAGTTCACAATGTTGACATACCACGGTTAGAGGTCCCTGATAGTGAACAATTGTTCATGGGAAACTCCTCCCATAGTTGCTCATTCATTAATAGACTTACCTCACTATCTTGGTGGGGTGCCAATTGGCTCAGGTGACCAGCCACGAGGTTCTCCGTGCCCTTCTTGTCTTGCACCTTTAACTCAAATTCACTCAGGAGCAGGATCCATCTAATCAATCTTGGCTTGGCCTCTTTCTTCGTCATTAAATGACGAAGCACTGCATGATTAGTGTACACAATACCTTTTGTAACAAGCAAGTAAGATTGAAATTTTTCCAAAGAAAATACCACTGCTAGCAACTCCTTTTTCTATGGTGGAATAGTTTATTTGGGCCTCATTGAGAGACATGGATGTGTAGTAGATGGCGTGAGGCACTCTACCCACCCTTTGACCAAGCACCGCTCCAACAACGTAATCACTAGCATCACACATAATCTCAAAAGGCAACGACCAATCCGGGGGTTGTATAATAGGGGCCGAGACTAACCTTCCTTTCAATGTATCAAAGGCCCCTTTACAACCCTTATCCATCACAAATTCCACCTCTTTTTGCAACAAATTGCATAAAGGAGATGCTATCTTCGAGAAGTCCTTGATGAACCGATGATAGAATCCTGCATGGCCAAGAAAAGAGTGCACTTCGCGCACATTAGTAGGATAAGGCAAATTTTGAATTTTGTCTATCTTTGCCTTGTCAACCTCAATACCCTTAGAGGAGACAACATGGCCAAAGACAATGCCTTGCTCTACCATAAAATGAAACTTCTCAGAATTTAACACAAGATTAAGGTATCAATGCAACGTTTAAGAACTTGTGCCAAATTTTCCAAACAGTTGTCAAAAGAATTACCATGAATGGTGATATCAACCATGAATACCTCAACAATGTTTTCAACAAATTCTGAGAAAATGCTTACCATACACCTTTGGAAAGTTGCGGGGGGCATTACATAACCTAAAAGGCATATGCCGGTTGCAAACGTACCAAAGGGGCACGTCATGGTGGTCTTTTCTTGGTCTTCTGGGGCGATAGCCACTTGAAAATACCCCGAGCACCCATCCAAAAAGCAATAGAAAGGGTGGCTTGCTAACCTCTCGAGAATTTGATCAATGAATGGCAATAGGAAGTGATCCTTCCGGGTCTCCACATTTAGCCTCCGGTAGTCAATACAAATGCGCCACCCATTTTGAACTCGAGTGGGTACCATTTCACCCTTCTAATTTTCGACCACCATCACCCCACTCTTCTTGGGTACCACTTGAGTTGGACTCACCCACTTGCTATCCGAAATTGGATAGTTCATGCCCGCTTGGAGTAACTTGAGGATTTCTGTCTTTACCACCTCCATCATAGGCGGGTTTAAACGGCATTGGGGTTGTCGCACGGGTCTTTCATCTTCTTTCAAAATATTCTATGCATGCAAGTGGATGGACTTATGCCTTTGATGTCAGCAATAGTCCATCTAATTGCTTCCTTCTTCTCCCGTAACACCACCATCAACTTATCTTCTTGCTCCTTGGTGAGCTTGCTTGAAATGATAACCGGAAGCATCTCCCCTTCCCCAAGAAGTGTGTACTTGAGGTCACTTGGCAAAGGTTTAAGCTCAGTCACCGGAGCTTTCACAAGTGATGGGAGGAATTTCGATTCTTCGGGTTCCTCTAAGATTAGAGGGTCGGGACTTTTCACCACTTCCTCAAGAATGCTTAACTCCTCAATGCTTTCCTTCAAGTTTGTACTCATGGAATATACAAGATATGTATTCTCAACATCATTTTCCAAAGCAACTAATAAGGAATCATCACCACTCAATTCAAAAACATCTTTCACAACATTGTCAACAAAATCAATAGCATGGCAAGAATACTCATCAAGAGGATACTTCATAGAGTCATTTATGTTAAAATTTACTTTAATACCATCAAATTCCATGGTGAGGGTACCGTTGTGCACATCAATGTTGGTCCTAGAGGTCTTCAAAAATGGCCTCCCCAACAAGATTAAGGTGGCATGTTTATCATGCTCCATGTCTAGGAAATAAAAATCCACGAGGAATATTAATGAATCCACCTAAACCAACACATCCTCGATGATACCCTTAGGGTATGCACTAGAACAATCAGCTAGTTGGATCACCACCCCAGTTTTATGTAAAGTACCAAGATTGAGGCTTTCATACAAAGAGTAAGGAATCATATCTATTGATGCACCTAAGTCAAGCATTTCTTTTTCAAAATGTGTATTTCCTATCATGCAAGGGATTGTGAACATGCTGGGATCGCTACATTTAGGGGGTAACTCCCTTTGGCACAAAGGGAGTTACATGTTCACTTCTCCCATTTTTAAGATTGTTCTTCGTTTCTTTGTTTCCTATTTACCACACATAATTCCTTCAAAATTTTTGCATAGCTAGGAATTTGTTCAATAGAATTCAAAAGAGGAATATTTACCTCACACCTAGGAAAGACTTCGTAGATGTCCTTGTTGGATTCCTTCCTCCATTTGTTCTTTAGAGCTTCCGGGAACAGTGGTTCCGGTACATATGGAGAAATTTCCTCTACTCTTGCCTTCTTGTGAGAAGGGGATGAAGGTTTGGGAATGGAGGTTGATTTCTCAACGGTGATCTCATCTTCCTTCTCATTTCCTTTCCTTGATTTCTCCTTAGCCACCTCCTCATTCTCTTATTTTACTTCTTTCTCAACTATTTCAAGCTTTCTAGGTTCGTCTTCAAAAACTTCACAAACGGAGGGAGAGCCAACCTCTTTACCACTTCTCAAAGTGATAGCACTAGCATTTTATCGAGGGTTGATCTCCGGTTGGAAATGTAGCTTACCCTTTTCTCGGGCTTCCATCTGATTCACCTCTTGAGCTATTTGTCTCACTTAAGTTTCCAAGTTCTTAATACTCGCCTTGGCTTCATCTTGGAATTTCTCACTTTTTTCCGCACACATGGCCAATCGGTGAATGGCTTGCATCACCTCATCCTTTGTTAGCCCCGAGCTCTCCCATTGGTCTTGGGGTTTATCCTAGAGCCTTTATAATTTTTGTTGAGGTGGCCTATATTATTGTTGAGGAGGCTGATACGGTTAAGGGTTTTGGCTTCCTTAGGGTTTCCATGCCGGATGTTTGGGTTATCACGATTTCTTAAATTGTACAGCCGGTTTTGGTACCCTTGATAACCTTGGTAGCCTTGGTGGCCTTGGTAGCCTTTCCCATCTTGATATCCTTTGTTGCCTTGGTAGCCTTGATTTCCTTGATACTCCATGGCACTCACCTCCTTGATATAGTCCTCTTGCAAAGTAGGGCAAGTGTCCATAGGTTGCGCCAAGTAACAAATTTCACATGATTTAACATGTGACGCATTCCCGGGCTTCGTCATCAACGATTTCACCATGGATGCAAGGGCCGAGACTTGGTCCTTAAGCTTCCCACTATTTGAAGAGTCACTTGTGGCCATTGGATTTCTCCTTCTCAAATTGGCCCTTGAGCTAAAGTTTCTTGATTCTTCCGCTAGCTCCTCATACAATTACATCGCTTCAGATGAAGTTTTGTTCCCAAGAGTTCCACCACAAGAACTCCTTACCAACCTTTGATCCTCATCAAGAAGCCCATTGTAGAAGAAATAAACCAAATCCCCCTTTGAATAACCATGGTAAGGGAAACTTGCGAGAAGCTTCCTGAACCTCTCCCAATAGTCAAAGAGAGATTCTTCATGCCATTGGAGGATGTTGCTTATGTCCTTCTTCAAGGTGCCAGACCTCGAGGTCGGGAAATATTTTGCTAGAAACTTCATTTTCATATCGAGCCAACTCATGATGCTCTTGGGTGGTAGGTAGTGGAGCCAATCTCTTGCACCATTCCTTAGTGTGAACGGGAATGCCTTCAACTTATAGAAATATTCATCCACTCCACGGGGGACCGTACCACCACACAAGAAGTGAAATTTGGTGAGGTGTTTGTTGGCATTCTCCCATTGCCTACCGAGGAAGATGGGTAGCATGTTGATCAACCCTGTCTTTAGCTCAAAGTGCCCGTTTGGTCCAACCATGGGATACTCAATGCATATTGGTTGTTGATCGAGGTTGGGGGCCATGATGTCTCTTAACAATGCTTTCCCCAAAGGAATATCCCTTTCTTGAGGAGGAGCTCACCCTTGGAGTGGAGGATGTTGAGGTTCCCCTCCAGGGTGCTCATCTTCATGCTCAAGTTGATGTTCTATAGAGGAATAGGTATCCAAAAAATGGTCACTAGGAGGGGGTGTTATTCACACTTTCCAAAGAAAGCCTCCTAGCCCGTCTCAAATTCAACTCTAACTAGAGGTCATAGTGTAGGGGTTTTTGTGAAGAGGATCGCGTACGAACCATACACCAAGAACTTGAACAATACATCTCTAAGCCAAGTGAAAAGACAAATCAACTAAGAAATCAAAATAAAAGAAAACTAACAAATATTTACAATTAGCATATAATCACACATAATATGCCCAAACACTTAAAAATAAAGGTCTCTTCCCCAGCAGCGGCGCCAAAATTTGGGAGGTCATTGTCGTACCTCTCAAAGTTAATACTTTTAAGCCCTAATGCTTCCTATCTACAATTGAGCAGATAATAGCAAGTCGGGGCCATCCACGAGAAGATGAGTCTTTTCAAGTGTTTAAACATATATAGGAGAAAACATACTAGGCATATACATACATAGATACATATAAAAGCATGTAAACAAGGGGGGTTGGTTGGTTTTTGAGCCTAAGTTATCAAATTGAAAGACAACAATTAGCAAAGAAAGAGAACTAGGTTAATCATGCAATACAACTAAAGATACGATGCAAATGATAATTAACGGAGCCTTGGGGACAATCGACTTCCACTTCCAAACATCCTATACCTCATTGATTCATTCACTCATTCAATTACATAAGTTTGGAAGTTTCAATCAATTGCTCCCAAGAACTTGATTTAGCTACAAGAGTTCATACTAATTAATGCTAACAAACCAAACATAATACAAGAGAATTTAAAGATGAAAAATGGCAAAAACTAGGGTTAGAAATAGTACCAAAAGTGCAAGAAAGAAGAGATATGAATGAGAGGAAAGAGAGTGCTATTTATAGTACAAAAGGATAAGGTTAGATTAAGGCCACCCGTCGGTCGTGACTCGCGATTGGTTCGTCGCGAATCGCGATGGGTTCGTCGCGACTCGCGATGGGCGCCAGAACTTAACCTTATTTTCTTTTCTTCTTCTTGTGGTAAACACTTATCTTCACAATGATTCCTCTCATTTTTCATGTCTTCAACTCTTTGAAGAAATCTTCAAAGTCATCAAAAAAATGGTCTTCGACGTCCTCTTATCTTCAAGTCTCCATGTCTTCGAAGCAAGTCTTCAAAGTCTTCGAACAGTGATCTTTAATGGCCTCCAGTCTTCAAGCCTCCATGTTCTTCCTTTGTCACACAAAATCCACTTAGAAGAGGTAAAAGAGGGTAAAGTTGCTCTTACCTCTCCTAAGAGAATTTCAAGGGAAAACACAAGCTCTTGATAATAAAAAAGCACAAAAGTGACCCCAAAAAGAACTAAATTATGCACATAAAATGGACATATCACCAACTCACCAAATCTGAGACATTCCATGAATACTTGAATCAAATCTGCTGGAAATGGAAGAAATATTTGCACAAATATTCTTCAGCGTATTAAACATGGTAAACCGCATATTTATTTAAGACACGATATCTCACAAAATATGGAAGCATTTCAATCTTATCTCATAAGAAATACACACAAGCAATTACATATATACTATGCGGTTGGGGCCTTCCAGAGACTTCCACGCGGCCCATACGCATTAGACAGTCCAGAGAAAAAAAATACCCGGGGCCAATTTCCGCCCATTTTTCCTCTTTCAAGAGTGACATTTCAAACATCCAGATCTCATTCACCCTTGATCCGTTTTGAGAGTTTAAATAGTCAATTTTATAGTACTCGCGGAGGAGAACCCAAAAATGACATCCACTGACCCAAAATCTATTTGAGCCCCACTCAGATTGAACCCCAAAAGGTTGAAGAATTTCAACCTTTTAACCATCATTTTTCAACAAATTTTTGGTACAGCAGTTGTGGCTTCGCATTTCGCAACAGCTTCATACATTCAATCAGGTCACTATGGGTGCATTGATATGAGCCTTTTTCTCATCGTTACGGTTTGGCACTTTTCCTTCTCCTAGAAAGAAGAAGAAGAAAGGTGGAACACTAGAACCGACAAATAGAAGTTTGTTTTGGTGTTGTATAGCTATAGAACAGATGAGATTTTTGTTATTGTAACAATAGAAAGTTTCTAACCATCAGAATAGGATATTGACATGATTATTTGGACTATTTGATGCCGGAGATTCATCAGAATATGAATTATGTGGCTATGAACATGTAAAAAATATGTGGTAAATATTCAAAAAATAAAATAAATGTTGCTGAAAATTTTTGTATATACTATGCACTTGTTACCTTATATATTGTATCGTTTGTATTAAAAAATGCACTTTTTAGGAGCTCTAAATATGAATTATGAAACTTTTCTAGGAGATCGTGTATAAGTTAAGTTATGAATCATTTTTGTTTTGTTAAAACATGCATATATTAGTGTAAAACTAGTATATGTTATAGTTTACATAGACATTGGAGACTAAAATTTGACAATTTAACATTGTCATATTAATTTTGCGTTAATTACTTTACAACATGTATTGTTTAAATTAAAACACGCATATAATTTTTAAATTATCAATTCCTTTTATGAATAGCAAAATTTTTCCATGCGGCAGTGCATAATTTACCTTATGAATCGTTTATGTTTTGTTAAAACATGCATATATTAGTCTACAATTAGTACTCTCTTATAATATACACAAAAGAGGTCACATAATTTTATAGTTTTTAAAATTTTCATATGTACTACATTTAATACCTTTCAATGTATACTGATTACATTAAAACATGTGTTTGTTTTCAAAAACATGAGCATACTTTATACAAAATAAACATGCAAATTTTTTCAAATTCAAACACGAGAGGGGCTCTCAACATCTAAACTAAATGGAAGATAAAGTGCTCGTGAAAGAAATCTTCCATTAAGGAACTTGCAATTACAACAGTTTTCCTATCTAGATTTACTAACAGTCTCTAATACAGTGAATTATTAATCTTCAAAAGGGGATCATCTTCGAATATTCAAGTTCAGTGTCATTTTCATTTGAATCCTCCTCGTGTCAGAACGTCTTGTGGAGTCCAATGTTCAATGTTGTCTGATTCCTTAAAAGTTAAAACCAAAAAATTTTAGATCCAACTCCTGCAAAAAAATCATACACATTGGATATTTACATGTGGAACATATAAGCAAATAAGTACACTTTATAATTCAAAATGAACAATAATCAACAATGAAAATAAAAGTAAAATACAATAAAACTAAGAAGTACATACTGGGTTCTAATAGATATAATATATAAGTAAACATATGCAGTATAGATGCAATAAAAAAATTATTGATGAGGCCATTTTATGCGGTTATATTAGGGTTTTTAGGATTGGATTTTGTATAATTTTGTGCTCTACATGTGGCATTTTGCCTTGAAATCATTTAAGGAGGGATAAAAGCGACTTTGACGTTTTTATCACTTTTTAGATGATTTTGTGTGACAAGGTGATTTGTTTGAAGACTTTGAAGATTTGAAGACTTACACTTGGGCTTTTTGAAGATTTGAAGAAGTGAAGAGGTGAAGAAAGGAGAGCAAAGCAACGGGTGAAGGATGGTCCAGGGTTTTCATAAATTTTCGAGAAGAATCAGCCTTCAAGAGTGGTACCATTGGATTCCTCTTCTCGAGTACTATAAAATCGACTACAAGAACTCCCGAAATGGATCAACGGTTCACCCGAAGGAAGCAAAACAAAACAGGGCTGGAGTTTACTGATCTGGTCGCGACTCGCGATGAAGCTGGTCGCGACGACAGCGTAAATTCAACCCTGCAGAAGCATTTTTCTCCCCTTTTTCTTCCACTATAAATACCTCTTCACCCCTTCTTCCCCAACTCTCTAGGCCCGATTTTGGGGCTTCAAACCCTAGTTTTTCTTACCATTCTCTTCCATTTCTTCTTCTTTGTTTATGGGTTTTAGTTATCTAGGGTAGTTTTCATCTTGGGAGCAAGGGATTGAAGCTTCCACTTCTATGTAGTAAGAATCATTTTATCTATCTATTTGGTGTTTTTGCTATTGTGCATTTATTATGCTTTGAATGTTAATTATTGATTTCATTGATGTTGTTGAGAGCTTGAGCATATGAAATACTTGTATGAATTACTAGCTAGGGTTTGGGGGATTTGGGATGATTTCCCCCCTGTTCTTGTTAGGAATGTATGAGTATGATTTAGAGCTTTTGATTGTGTTGATGGATTGATAATTGCTAGATGAATGTGATGATGTCGAATTCTTCGCTATGTTTATCAATTGTAGCAAACGGGAGAAGTCTATGAGTGGTCGCTCTTGACCAATCTCATGTAAATGCATAGATCGGTTAAATGCTGAGTCACGGTGTAGTGGTCATAAGTGTTGCCGCGCTTGTTGATCCTTCGTGCTAAATGCCATCAATCGGATACCTTGAGTCGTGGTCTCGACAACAGGAGTCATTGGTGAGGTTTGACAAGAGATATCGAATTCACTCTTGCAAACTACTACATAAAAAGGATAGGAGTTTAGTCTTCACAACAAGTAGTTGAAGTAGTGAATAGATGGTTTTACTAATCCTTGAAGCATTTGTTATTTAGAATTTGTGTATTCTTGATGGTGTGTTTCACTTCATTTATGCCATGAGTTGTTTGAGAATAGGAAGTGTTTGTATGATTGAATTGGTTAGGTGTTAGGAACGTGACGAATTCCGTAGCTCCTTTGCATGAAAATCTATGAGCATGAACTTAGAACTTCTTGTGCATAACGTGTTGTGATTCTTGCTAGATGGGTATGTTAATGTTAAGTCATGTAATGAATGTGATAGAATGAGTGAATGGTTCAATGATCTACATTAGGTTTGGAAGTGGATATCCATTGCCCCCAAGGCTTTATCTTTCTTTAGTTTTGTTTGATGATTAGCATAGTCACTTGACCATGCTAGTTATCGTGTCTTTTTACTTTCGTAACTTAGGACAACCAACCAACCAACCCCCCCCCCATTTACTCGCTTTTATGTGTGTACATATGTCTACTACTAGTCTAATAACAACCATTTGTGCTTAAACGCTTAGGAAGATCCCCCTTCTTCGTGGACGATCCCGACTTGCCGCTATCTACTTAGTTGTAGATAGTAAGCATTTAGGGCTTATAAATAGTAACTTTGAGAGGTACGGCGACGGCCTCCCAATTATACACAACACAACTAACAAGTACATACTGGATACTAACAGATGCAACACATAAGTAAACATATGTTGTTCCTAATTCAAAATGGACAATTGACAACAAATCAAAATGAAAAGGCATACACAGTACAACTAACAAGTACACACTGAATACTAACGTATGCAACATATAAGTAAACAGATGCACCTCATAATTCAAAATGTACAATTAGCAATGAATGAAAAAAAAGTCATTCATGGTACAACTAACAGGTACACGCTGGATAATAACAACTGTAACATATAAGCGAACTAATGCACTACGTAACCAAAAATGAACAATTAGTAAAAAAAGAAAAAAAAAGTTATTTACATGACAACTAACAGTCACACGTTGAATAGTAACATTTGCAACATATAAGTAAACAAATGGAACTCGTAATTCAAGGGGAACAATCAACCTATCACACAGTGAGCTATTCTCACTAAAATAGTTTCCCTGCTCCTTGGTGCTCTGTATTAAAAAGAACCTTATCAAAAATATTAATAAATGTGCCAAAGGAAAGAACAAAGCTATATTGCTCCCATTTGAAAAGCATCTAGGCAGAGTGTAATGTAATTTATATAATTGTGTTAGTCTTTCATCCAAACAGCTTAACACACTCATCTCCACTCCTACTAGTTTAACAACAGAATTCTCCTTCATGTCCCAATATTTTCATGGTTAACTAGCCACTGTACAAACAAATTTTTACTACAACCTCATTTAAGAGCCAAACACATACCAAACTGAAAGCTATGAATGCTAGAAAGACAAGGGGATATCATCAATACCTCTATGATGTATTGGGCGGCGTCGGTGCGGTTGTTGAGAGCGGCCCACAAGAGGCCGTAGTAACCGTGGGAATCTTGAGATCCAATGCGGTGAACTTCAGCAAATAGACAGCTATGCGTCTGGCAACGAACTTCGGAGATTACGATGGTGATAATCTTTGGATCAACGTTGTCGGTGAGAAATACACATAATTTTTTATGTATTGCTATCGGTGAAATTATTAGCTCCGATATGGATAAAATGCCATGGTTTGTTGAGGTCTAGTGCAGCAAACTTCTCATCCCCGCTTCTATCGAACTCCGTCTCGTTGCTGATGTAATCACAAATGGTAGAGCCGTTGATTATCACTACCCCCATGTCTGTTGATCTGTTTCCTGCGACTATGTGAAATGTTTTTGGGTTTAGAATTGCAATGAGAAGAGGAGGCCGAACTATTGGGATTGGCCTGCAGTTCTTTTTTTGTTAATTGCAAGTAGGTTTCTGGCTTATCCATAACCTTATGACAGGTCGCCTTTGCCGAGACTTTTCCTTTGAGTAAATATATAAGTAATAATATTATCGTATATGATATTATTTGATTCGTTATAAAAAGTAGTTCTCAAAAGTAATTTTTTTTTTTGCTATTTTAGGTAGTTAAACATATTAATGGTTAGACAAGTTTCTTGATGAACGTGAAAAAGATTCTGTTCAGCTTGAATTGGGACGGAGAGAGTAGTAGGGTGGATTTTGTTGGAGATTCGTTCAGTATTTATTTCACTAGAGCGGGTATGGAGATAGTTTTAATGGTGGTGGAGCTAATATTGATATGAAAATGATACTTGCAATGGGTAGTGCATCGAGCATGAATATTAGTTCATATATGTTACACCCCGATTCTGTCTTACTAGAACCGCTATGTACTTGTAAATTAAATATATAATAAAGGGATATATACCAATATAACCCTACCTGCTTGTGCCAATATAACTCTCAGATTATATTTAGCACAAAAACAGCCCTAACTAGTTAATGAAAGTGCCAATTTAACCCTCATACCCCATTTCCAGCATTGGCTTCAAATTTCCGGCGTAAACTCCATGTAAATTGACCAAAATACTATTTAAGGAAAAATCCAAAATCGAGTGGACAAATTTGCCTTTATAGCTCGCCGGACCGCCACTGTAACAGGTTGAGTTATATTAGCACATTATGAAAATCGATAGGGTTATATCAGCAGCACATTCGTAAAAAGTGTAAGGTTATATTAGCACATATTACAAAAAGTTAAGTGTGTGGTACTCGGATGACCTTAACAGACGACCACATTATTATATACACCATTATCACATCATAATAATATTGTATGCACCATAAAATTTGACATCATAACACCGTCATTCATATCAAATACCATTATCACATATCCTAGCCTCATTTCAAAACTCATCAACATAAAAAAACCCCAAGTCAAAGAACACATCAAAATAACAACCACACACAACACCAAAGGTAATCCAGTCATAAATACAGACTAAACACATCAAAATAAACAAAAATATCATGAAAACCCCTTTATTCTATAGTATGTGCTAATATAACCCTATACTTATTATGAATGTGCTTATGTAACCCCATGAGTTTTAGGAATGTGTTGATTTGAGCCTATTAGTTTTCATAATGTTCAGATATAACCTTACATGTTACGGCGGTGGTCCGACGGTGGTCCAGTGGTGGTCCGGCGGTGGTCTGGTGGCAGTTCAGTGATAATATTTGAGGTATTAATGGCTCTGAGGGTAATAAAGTCATTTTCTTTTTAAAGTATTTTTATTTTTTCAGAAGGACAAAAATGTATTTTTATAAAATTCCGGCTAAAAGTTTCCGAAGAGGGTTATAATTGTAGTTTCACTGATTATCTAAGGTTATATGTCACTTTTGAACACTGGAAGGTTGTATTGGCACTTATGTAAATTAGGTAGGGTTATAAAAGAAAATTTCTCTATAATAAAGTAATATTCATCCATAAAGAACATATCTTACCTACTCCCCTGTCCCAGTCATTTCTGCAAAGAGAGAAATGACCGATTTTAATTTTCAGAGAGTGAAATGTCCAAAATCCCATATTGTTGAAGCCCTCTGTTTTGCCCTCTCCGCTTCTCCACCTCTCCCCATCTCCAGTCTCTCTGTGTGCTCGATCAAGATCCACACCTTATTCTCTCCAACTATGGGGACGGGGAAGAAGCACGACATGTCGATCTGCCAGCTCTAGATCAGCAACAATCAGGGTAGCCAGTGATGGGGACACGGAGGTCAATAATGTTGGGGTAGGCACAACCAGCGAAGAGGTAAACGGAGGTGTGGGCAGAGTTTGGGTGGCTGGAGAGGTAGCGGTTGGTGTGGGCGAGTTTGGGTGGTCTGAGGGGACGGAGTTTGGGTGACTGGCGATGGTGGAGAGGTAGTAGTTAGTGCGGGCAGAACTTGGGTGGTCGGAAAGGATGGAGTTTGTGTGGCATGCTGGAAAGATAGCGGTTAGTATGGAAGAGCTTGGGTGGTCGGAAAGGACAGGGCTTGGGTGGCTGGCGACGGTGAAATTGTGGTTGGAGTGGGTAGAGTGAGAGGAGATTTGCTGGAGATGGTGAATTGTAAGTGGCGATGGTGGTCGAAGAGAAGGAGTTTGTGATACAATATACAATTCTGAATGAATTGTGAGTGAAGACAGTAAAGTTATTTTGAGTGGCATTTTGAGTGAATTCAGAATGAAATTTGAGATTTTGGTTAAATTTGGTGAAGATTGTGAGGGGTTTTATTTGGGGAAATTGAATGCATAAATATTTTGTATATTTTAAGAGTGGATTTTTTGTGAGAATAATTTCGTAATATTCTAGTCTTTCAGGGGTAATTTCGTATTATGACATGTTGGATATTTCCTTAAAGGGAAAGTATGCATTAATGACTGAGATGGAGGGATTTTCATGTAAATACTTATTGAAATTTAATATTAAAATTATTATAATAAAAGAAATTTTGCATGTTTTTCAAGATATATATGAGATGAGTACAATGAGTTTGAAGTAGGTAGAGAACCCCAAGTGGGTGTAGGAGCAAGGGTGGAAGTTGAGTGGATTTTAATGTTGTACCTACCATGGATGATTATGCAAGTATGAATATGAAAACTTTAGATAGACATGGGTATGGAGAAATCATAATATGCACTCGCCCTATCCCATTATCATCCCTAGTCGTGCCGCGTAATTATATCCTTTTTTATATCTTAAATCTATCTTCATTTTTGTTGAAATATATTTTATTACTACCTTTGTCCCATACTAAGTTGCACGAATATTTTTTATGGTATGAAGGAAACATATTTGATCACTAATATATTTAACTATGTATAATAACAATACATAAAAGGTTGATATTTTAAAACTATTTGTTATGACAAATCCAACAATATCACATACAATAATATTATTAATTATAAAATTTAAATATGCGATTAAAGTTTGACGATATTAAATGTTAAATAATAAATGTACGGTTTAATTTGACACAGAAGTAACACAAAGTCTTATTTTAGAGAAAGTCCAACATATTCCCTATAATAGAGATTCTACATAGTTTTTCAACTCCAACAGTTTTCCTATCTCATTTCCTAAAACATGGGTTTTGATGAGAGAGAATACTCTCTTCCCTATATTTGTAGAAAGAGAAAAAAAAAAGGAATGGAAATTTAATACAATTCAAATTGAATGCATCAAATTATAACACAATATTCATTTTTGTATTAAAAATTTGAGTCTCATATTTCCCTTATTCTTCCATTCCTACTAAAAAGTACATTCGACATCCAACAATTTTATTTTTTTTGGAGAAAACTACTACAATCTCAAGCTCTTGTAAAATGCTTATTTATATTTTTTTGTAGGATTTCGTCAATACTGATTTTTTTAGAATACCGGAATTAATCTCTTTGGTTTATAGTTTATAATTTATGTTGTTACCATTTTTTATTTCAAATCGGGTGAATATATAAAAAAAATTCAAAAAAACTAGTTTCTAATTAACATCAAATTTTAGTTTCAAATTTGATTGTTTTCGAAAACCAACTTAATTTTTATATTATATTTTGAACTGATTAAAAATGAACTCTTAGATTTAAATGAAAAAGTAACTATAGTGTAATAAATGTCAGATTATGCAAAATAGGGAATCTATTGGAGTTGAGTAAAAAAAATATAAGAAATATTGATTTTCATTCTCTATTCTAGAGAAAAGTTTAGGGAATCTGTTGGACTT
Organism: Rubia yunnanensis; assembly: GCA_037428765.1. Lineage (NCBI taxonomy): Eukaryota > Viridiplantae > Streptophyta > Magnoliopsida > Gentianales > Rubiaceae > Rubia > Rubia yunnanensis. The sequence goes on from CM075063.1 coordinate 82,975,153, forward strand.
GCTCTTAGTTAGCCTAAAGTTTAGGCAGAGATCATTATGTAATTATTGAACATTTTGATTGAGATGAGGTTATTTTTAAAAGTTGTAAATAAATGTGTGGATCAATGTGTAATTATAAAAAAGTTTACACACACACATACCAAATATCCTGAAATCCTAATCCAAACCCCTTCCCCCTTAACCATCGCAACTCCACCTCTCTTCTCCCTGAACCACCGCATCTCCGCCCTCATTCCCCAACCATCACCTCTGTTTTCCCAAGGTCAAAACTAGCCTCGAAAATTGTGGATCTGTCGTCCTTTATCTGTCGTCTGCCTTTGATTTGATCCTCTTTTTTTTTATGAAAACACCTTAATAGGTGAGGGAGTTATGTATTGGGATCCCCAAGCCCAATGGAATGGTTACAGTTTGTACAAGAAGTTTGTCCATATCGAGGAACATAAGGCAACGTAGTTGCCTCCAAAAGTCCTAAACTATAGGAGATTTCTAACTATCAGTGCAGACCTCCATGTGAGAGTAGCATGAAAGGTGAAGTAAAGTTGCGATCTAAAGGAGAGAATCTCCACCCCCTGTGTGAATTCCCTCCCTTAGCCAGGCCACTTTACTAAAATTTAGTACTATACAATTAGACAGTAATTGTTGAGAATAGCAAAATCATAGATCAGTTGAGGAGACATCATTGAAGCCTTCTTTGTGCTTGAACTGAGCCACAAAATCCTGAGTGTCCTCCATATATCGCAGCTATAGACAAATTGATCACAGTACCATCCAACATATGCCAAATACACCTGCATAGTAGAGAACCATATTAGCAGTATCAACCCTAAGCAAGGTTATAAGTGTACTCTAACTTGAGGTATTTGTGCCCTATCTAGAGCAATCAGTCCCTTAATATGTTGGGGAATTGAGTCAGGCTGCAGACATATTAAGTGAAAGATGTGATGCTTTGCCACAGCATTAGCAACCAAGTTCCTTTCCCTAAAAACATGCTGAAGTTGAGCACTACCCAATAATTCATGAATTTTGTATGCCAAATCAAAGAGGTGCCAGTTTGCTGTATAAGGATTGTTTATCATGTTCACTGCCGACCAGCAATCAGTTTCATAATAACACCTATTGCTCAAATCAGGAAATTTTTCAATAGCTAACAGGATAGCCATCATTTCTGCCTCAAGGGGAGATCCAGCCACAATGGAAACAGATGCTAAATCAATCATTTTACCCAAATTATCACGAACTAGCATACCAACTGCAGCTTTATCAGGATACCAAGAGGCATCAACATTAATTTTAAAATATCCCAAAGGTGGTTTTTCCCAAAAAATAGGAACTATATTAGGCTTTGGTGGAGGCCTACACAAGGGTATCCAATTACTTAAGGAAGAGTCCATATCAGAATGTGAGAAGTAAGGCCTTGGTGTATTCAGAAAAGCAAGTTTGATCAAATCATGAATTTCATTAGAAATTGTTACAGAGGAAAAAGGTTTATTATCGTATAAAAACCTATTTCTAGCTTTCCAAAGTGACCAGCATGTAATAGAAGGTATGATTTTGCATACAAAATGTTTCCAACCACTCAAATCCTTAGTATCACAGAAAGTAAAAATTCTTTGTATAAGGGATTGATCAGGCTGTAGATGAAAATGTACCAATGAAGCAATGTTACTCCAGACAGCCTAAGCTATATCACATGTAGTAAAGAAGTGTTGAATTGAGTCAGTGTTAAAGCAGGCAGGGCACTTAGAGGCTAAACTGAATCCTATGGTAATGAGAACTTCATCAAAGGGAAGAAGAGATTGTAACATTTTCCATGTGAAAATAGAAATCTTCTTTTGCAAAGCCTTGTTCCAAATGAACTTACATGCCGGGACATTACCTGATTGTGAAGTGAGAGCCCTGTATGTTGATTTTGATGTGAAATTACCTGATGTCTCGACCTTCCAAATTAATCTATCCTCTCTGTCCGGAACCAGCACAGAATCCTGTAAAAATAACAAAGTATCAGTTCCTAAAAAGGAGTCAAGCTGAGGTAGAATGAAGGACTTGTTATTAATGAAATCTGCAACAGTCAAATCTGACTTATCATCAACAATATGTTGAGGAATGATATTGCACAGGGGTCCCCTAGGGCACCAATTAGATAACCAAAAATTGCAGGTACCCTTACCATGGATGATAACTGAATTGTGTTCTGCAAAAGAATTGATAGAAAAAATTCTTCTCCATGTTACAGATTTTCTATGTGACAGAGGCAGAGACCAAATTAATTTTGACCATAGAGTATTCCCTAGTTGGCTTTTCCACCAAAGCTTAGCTGAACATGTATCAATAATGGCTTTGACAGACCTAACTCCAAGGCCATTAAATTCAACAGGGATGGAGAGATCAGACCATTTTTTCCAGATTTTATTATTCTTTCCATTTGATTCCCCCCAAAAGAATCTAGCTAATTTTTTCTCAAAGGATTTAATTATTATTTTAGGAGGGTTTGTAACTGCCCATAAGTGTTGAGGTAAGGAATATAGGCAGTGTTTAAGTAGAATTAGCTTACCCCCAGCACTTAACCACTTATTTTTCCAACTTTGTAATTTAGAGTCCAGGATAGTCATTAAAGGTTGGAAATACCTCTTTAAGGTTCTTCCCCTAAATATGGGACAGCCAAGATACTTAAATGGAAAGGAGCCTCTTTTCATCTTTAGAATGGACTTTACCTGGTTGTTTTTCAGAACTGAAGCCCTGTTACTAAGGGAGATTTCTGACTTATCAAAATTGAATTTCTGTCCTGAAGTCACCTCAAATACATCTAAAAAAGCTTTCAATCTTATAATGTTTAATTTAGATGCTTGCATGAATATCACAGTATCATCTGCATACATTAAATGGGACACAGCAGGGATAGAAGCAGGCAAATAAAAATGAGTGAGCCTATTGTTAGAATAAATGTAATTTAAACTTCTTGAAAAAGCTTCACTGAAAATATTAAAGAGAAAAGGAGATAGTGGATCACCTTGTTTGATACCTCTAGAAGCTCTAAAGAATCCAACTGGATTCCCATTAATCAATACTGAAAAATGTGTCTGTGATAAGTTACTCATAACAGCAGTTAAAAAATTTCCATCAAAGCCAAATTTGACTAATATTTTCCTAAGAAACTGCCAGTTTACTCTATCAAAGGCTTTCATTAAATCCAATTTCAATATGCAATTTGGAACCCTATTTTTTTTGTCAAGAAATCTAACCATTTCCTGTAAATATATTATGTTATCAGAAATGTCCCTCTTTTTTAAAAATACTGATTGAGTAGGAGATATGAGGGTGTCCATATAAGGTCTAAGCCTTTCCATGAGAACCTTGGAGCATATTTTGTTAAGCACATTAGATAAACTAATAGGTCTAAAGTCTCCAAAATTACTTGGTGTTGCTTTCTTGGGGATGAGTGAAATCCATGTACTGGATATCCCTTTTGGGATATCTGATCCTAAGATGTAGTCATTAACTGAAGCTATGAGATCCTGTTTAATGAATGACCAGCATTTTTTATAAAATTTGGAGGTAAATCCATCTGGCCCAGGACTACTATTACTATTTAAGCTTTTTATCACCTTTTCCAATTCAGATTCCAACACAGGAGCTGCCAAAGATTGGTTATTTTCATCATTCAAGATTTTTGGGATTTGACTAAGAAAGTGGGATGAGTAAATGTCTTCAGTATTTAGGTCAGGTTCAGTTAAAAGATCAGAATAATAAGCAATTGCTTCATTCTGAATATCAGTTTGGGAATTTAACCATTGACCTGCTGAATTTTTGATTTTATTAATCTGCATCCTACAATTCTTCTCTTTAACTACCTTATGGAAGTATTGGGTATTATTATCACCCATTTTGTGCCAATTAAGTCTTGCCTTTTGTTTCCAAAACTTTTCCTTTTCCTTAAGAGCCCTTATAAGAAGAGCTTTTTTCTGGTTTAGTTTAGTAAGTTCAGAATTGTTTGAATTTAGATCAAAAACAGTTTCCTGTATCCTTAGGGATTCCTCAGTTAGAGTGACATTGGACTCAATATTACCAAATGATTCTCTGTTCCAGGTTTTGATCACTCTTTTTAACCTAATCAGTTTTAAGTAGAATCTCATCATACCAGTTTCATGTATAGGATTTTCCCAATTTTTCTGGATTATGTCAATAAATTCTGTCCTATGAAACCATGCATTAATGAATCTGAATGGTTTAGGAAATGATGGAATTAGGTTGGATATCTGCAGAAGTAGAGGAGCATGATTTGAGGTATGTCTATTAAGAATCTGGATTGAAGATGATGGAAATTTGCAACTCCATGAAAGGGTACAAAGTCCTCTATCTAATCTTTTGGAAGTTGGATTCCTAAGCCTAGAATTACACCAAGTGAATAAGTTTCCTACAGTGTTTATTTCTTTTTTTTTGAATACCATCCGGAGATGGGGGAAATTATATTAGGCCTTCCCTAGCCCGTAAATAAGAACAAAACATTGGAAAAGGAAGCCGAGGCTTAGATGTCTATACATGTGTGAACATTCTGCTCTTGAAGCAATAATAATTGCTTCCAAAGGAATAATGAAATACGAGAGAGCTATAGAGGAGGAACATGGATTATTAGGCTATGAAGAGAATCATCGAACTTGTTAGTGAGTCGAATCAACGAAGCACAAGACAGTCAGAGACTTCCTCATAGCCTAAACCATGATAATCCTCTTCTAAGTGAAGGATCAATAGACAATGGGTGAACAAAAAAACTATGCTTTTCCAAGCCTGAAAATCCCATCTTGTTAACTTCATGTCATCATCTTGATCAGTCCATCCTGAGCAAAAGCTCAACCCTGGGACAGTGTTTATTTCTTGAATCCCATTGGAATTTATCCAGTTATTAAAATCACTCATGCTTCCTGGAGCTAGATTGGAAGGCCCTCTATATTCAGACACATTTGTTATTGTATTAAAATCCCCTATATAAATTTTATCCCCATTAGAAATTGATTCTAACTCTTTCCATAATAATTTCCTGCCCTCTCTGTTCCTAAAGGCATAAATGAAAATAGCCTCCATACTCAGATTAAAAGATTGATGAGATATATCTACATGTAGGAATTGATCATGGAAATTTTTCAAGGTAACAGTGATTAAGTGAGACCACATTAGCCAAATTTTTCCATTAGGCAGAGCCAGAAAATTGGAGAATTTAAGAGCAGACATATAGGATTGTATTTTAGAGTTATCATGTAGAGGCTCAATTATGCAAAGCAACTGTATCTTCTTAATTAGGATCAAATTAGATAATCTCAGAATTGAGGTTTCCATACCACGAAGATTCCACACCAAAAAATTTATATTAGGTGTGTCTATCATATTTCACCTAATTTATTACCTTTTGTGGCCGATCTTAGTAACATCTTATTCAATTGGCTAAGATAAGTTGTCTTTTTGGTTTTTGCCTTACCTTGATTCAAGAACTTACCTGATAGTTCCTGAGAGGAGATAGCTTCTGAGTTTTGTTGCTCTCCAATCTCCTGATCAAGGTTAGTATCCTGGTCATCATTAGATGTTATTTCTACTTCATTCAGATCCTGCATATGTAGACTTTCTTCCTGCAAAACAGAGAATCTGTTTGACATCTTTCCATATTGGGAAAGTGTAGGGTTAGATAGAGAATCTTTCATGACAGATCGATGCAGTCCAATTTGAGAATCATCAGTAGCATAAGATTTCAGAACTGGTTTTGAAAAAGCAGTGGCCTGAAGTAACTTAGTGGTAGAATCATTAGGACTCATATTAGTGATAATCTGTGTTGTTTGAGTCTTATCAATAGCAGGCGTTGTAGGATTCACCCCTAAAGTATTAAACTGGGAGTGAAGGATATGACTTCTATCCTCCGTAACAGGGGATGGATTATCACTAAAAGAGTCAGTGATCAGAGGAGGTAAATCAAATATTTTTCCAGTTGCTTGCCACTGATGATGGGGTTGAGCTTGTGTTCTGATGGTTTCCTCAATTCTATCATTTGTATTATAGGAATTAACTCTACATTGGTTTAAGGAATGACCCAATTTAGCACAATGACTGCAGTAGAGGGGGATATCTTCAAACTCAATTGGATACTTCTGATTGTTTGAGATTGAACCAAGTCTAATGAAATGAGCTATAGGCTTCATAAGATCTATTTCCACACAAAATTTAATAGCAGAGGGTCTAGTAAGCATCTCAGTTGCAAAATCATTTTTTATGAAGTTACCTATACTGTTCCCAATGCATTCAATGGAGGCAGAATTATAATAGTACAGGGGTACTTCCCTAATAGTACACCAAATCGGGACAATCGGAGATTCTCTCTGTGTGGAGAACTCAGGTGTCCATTTAAGCATTTTCAGTAAAACACCATTGAAATTCCATATACCTTTCATCCAGCAACGCTGGAAGTCATTGACCAATTCAAATCTAATTAGGATATGTTTATAATCAAGAGACCCTAATTGGTACTTACCTTCGAAACCAATAGTTCTGAGCGCTGTTTCCATCTGATCCATAGTGAGTCTACCTTTCGTGAATTTACCCACCAAAGCATTCGAGTAGTGAGCCGATAAGGTCGCAATTTGCTCATCGGAGTACAGACAGGCTGGGTCACCAAGATGGGAAGATTTAGGGATTAATTCGGGGTTATTTGGGAGCTGCGTTGATAGAGGAGGTGATTTAGATTGGAGAGCTGCAGCAAAAGTTTTGGGAGGAGGTGGGAGAGTAGACGTGGAAGCCGCCATTCGGCCGGCGAGAACAGGCCTCGCCAAGGCGGAGCAACCAGAGATCGATCGATTGGAAAAAAACCGGTACACACTCTAACGGTAAGAAAGAGGAGAAGTGATTTCGCACACACTATCGCACAGTTTTCGCACATAGACTACAGTTCACAATTCACAATTCACGACGGGATTTGATCCTCCATATACCATTTGCCGCACTCCGATCCATTGGCAATGCAGCCGCAGTGGTGTGTGGTGGTTCAAGATTTTTAGTTGATAACGTTTAGTAATTTTTTAGTGATATGTATACGTTTATATTTAGTTTTGTTGATGCTTATGTTATTGTAGTTGATGTTTCTATACTAATTTGAATTGACATTTCCACTTTGTTTGTTGAGATTTATTTCAGTTGGTGTTTTATACGTTTGTTTAGGTAATTGTTTAGTTGATGTTCAATAATTTTCTAGTGAAGTTTCACATTTATATCATTTTTGTTGATGCCTATGTTATTGTAGTTGATGTTTATTCTTTTTAGTTAATTCTCTTACATTAGTGTTTATGTTTCTTTCAATTGACCTTTGCGTGTAGTTTATTGACATTTCTACTTTGAAGTTGATATTTAATTTGACAGTTTAAGATTTGATAATCTCATATGATTTTCAGTTGATGTTTTCTTAGTTGTAGTTGATATTTATGATTTTCAGTTTGATGATTATGTTGATGTTTTGTTAGTTGTAGTTGATTTTTGTGATTTTTCTTTGATGTTTTGCTAGTTGAAATTGATGTTTATGATTTTCAGCTTGATGATTATGTTGATTTTTTACAATTTTTTGTTAAAATTTATTTGATATTTTTTGCGGCTTACAGTAGGAGTGAATATGTGGAGAAGAATTGGGAACATGTCCCTACGGAAGATTGGAGAAAGGTCCCTAGAGAAAAGATGTGGAGAAAAATGTGAGAATTGCAGAGAGGTTCTTGCCTCGCAGGAGACCATCTCCAGGCAGGGGTGGGCGTCAGGTTCGTTTAATTGGTTTTTGGTTTGGTTATATGATTTTACCCCTAAAAAAGGGCCTTGCCATATCCCGCCCTGTATTTTACTATCCTCGCCCTAATACGTATAAATACACGTATTTTAAATTAAAATAAAATAATTTTAAATTTTAAAAAACAGAAAAAAGAAAAAAAAATATTAAAAAAACTATAAATACCCCTCTCCCCCTCCCTCTCTCCCTCCCTCTCACCTTCCCTCTCCCATTCCCTCTCCCCTGCTCTCTCCCCCTGCCCTCTCCCCCTTCCCTCTCCCCCTTCCCTCTCCCCCTTGCCTCTCCATTTCCGACCGCCGCCCGCCGCCGCCCGCCGCCGCCGGAATCCCGCCGGAATCTCGCCGGAAAATGTAAGTTTTTGAATTTTTTTTTTCTTTTCGTGGGAATCGTTGCCCGATCTATTCGAATTTTGTTGAACTTGTCGGAATTGTTAGAATTTTGTTGAGCTTGTCGGAATTGTTAGGATTTTAGTTATGTGACATAATAGAAGTTATTGAGAAACGATTTTTTAGAAATTGTGCTTCTTTGGAAATTGTTTAGCTATGTGACATATGTGGAATTAATGACATAATGACATAATTGGACATGATGACATAATTGGAAGCTTATTGTGTTTTTTAGTAATTATTTAGTTTAAATTTGGCCATAATATTTTAGAAATTGTATTTTTTAGAAGTTGGGTTTTTTAGAAATTATGTAGTTATGTGACATAATAGAAATTACTTAGGAATTATTTGTTTAGAATTTGTGTTGTTCTGGAAATTATTTAGGTATGTGACATAGTTGGAATTAAAACGAAGAAATTGTGTTCTGTGTAAATTACTTAGTTTAAATTTGGACATAATATTTTAGGAATTGTTTTTTTTAGAAATTGGGTTATTTAGAAATTATTTAGTTATGTGACATAATAGAATTTATTTTGAAATTGTATTTTTTAGATATTGGGTTATTTAGAAATTATTTAGTTATGTGACATAATTGGAATTAAAACGAAGAAATTGTGTTTTGTAGAAATTACTTAGTTTAAATTCGGACATAATATTTTAGAAATTGTATTTTTTAGATATTGGGTTATTTAGAAATTATTTAGTTATGTGACGTAATTGGAATTGAAATGAAGAAATTGAGTTTTGTAGAAATTACTTAGTTTCAATGTGGACATAATGGTTTAGAAATTGTATTTTGTAGAAATTGGCCAATTTAGAAATTATTTAGGTATGTGGCGTAATTGGAATTAAAACGAAGAAATTGTGTTTTGTAGAAATTACTTAGTTTAAATTTGGACATATTGTTTTAGAAATTGTATTTTTTAGAAATTGGGTAATTTAGAAATTATTTAGTTATGTGACGTAATAGAAATTATTCAGAAATTATTGATTAGGAATTGTGTTTTTTGTAAATTATTTAGTTATGTGACATAATAGAATATAGTTCTACGTAAATAAACTTTAGTAATCCGATGTAAACAATTGTGTAGTAAACTGTTGCGATATGTTTTAACTATTGTTTCCTTGAATGTTAATAATAGTGCGATGTGGTAAGAAAATAAGATTATTTAGTTATGTAATCTCCAATTTGTAACTAAAAAAAATGTTCCAGTTCGTTGATGCACTGTTCGAAAATATTAGTTCACACGTTGTTGAAATGTATGTTAATTTATCTTATCATATCAGTTTGATTCACTTGTTGTTATACTAATTACATATCTTGTGTCGTAGATGAGCACTGGTGGTCAACCTGACGGTCATGGTCGTTCCATACGACGAAGAGGTGTTAGTGCCTCGGCGAGACAGGCTAGAGGCCGCGTGGTCGAGGATGAACCGTCGCCTCGCCCGCGGGAGTTTGATGTAGGAGCGGAGCAGCCTTCTCCACCGAGCGTTCGTGCATTCGATCCCATGCCGACATGGGACGGTCCGGAGATTAACATCCTCGCGTCCGGTGGCATCCGTCATGATAGTGATTGGCAGATGAATTATGACCTGCCCGCAGATGTCCCCCCGGTGGGCCAACCTGGTTCGAGTGTTCCATTGGATGCCGGGTTCGAACGTTATGCTGAAGCTGGAGCCAGGCACACCGTGAGGAACAGAGCTGGTCAATTCGCACAGTCTTCTGGTGGATCGTGCAATGCCGGTGAGCCTAGCACCGGAATGGCACCGAGGAATAGGAGGAAGCGACCCGCCGATGAGACGTGGCTAGTGCGGGGACCGATGGCTGGTGGCCCGCAGGATGACCTCGTCATACCAAGCTTCGGAGGACACGTCGCGCTTGACGTTTGGAATGGTATAGAGCGAGGTGTGTTGAGATGCCATGCTCGGTCGCCGCTATGCAAGCAGCTAGTCGACACGCTCCCCGAACTGAGCGATGTTGCACAGGCCCGGATACATACGACCGGGTTGGGCCACCTGCCTGCGATTATGTTCCAGTTCCTTGACATGGCACTGATATCCGCTTTTGTCGAGAGGTGGCAGCCGGACACGAACACGTTTCACATGCCGTTTGGGGAGATGACCATCTTGATGCATGACGTTGAGATGATTCTTGGCATTCCCATCGATGGTGGCGCTGTTGCGAGTACCATTTCGGCGGAGACTATTGAGGAAGCGTGCGCTGAACTGTTTGGGAAAGACGTGGAGTCCTTTGTCGCGGAAGACTGGAACGGGGGTAACATAGATGCCCAATCTTTGATGGCGAGGTGTGTAGCGGCGGGGCAGAGCCAGAACTTCCAATTTATGTGCTACATGCTGACCCTGTTTTCATCCACGCTTTTTGTGGACAAAACTGGGAATAAGGTTAGAGCCAACCTTCTACCCCTGCTTGAGTCGCAGTTGTCGTGGGGCTCGGCGACGTTGGCCAGTTTGTATCTGCAGTTGGGAATTGCGTCCCGGTCCAAGGCGCGCGACCTATGCGGATGTTGCACGCTGCTCCAAGCATGGATATACGAGTACTTTCCGATGTTTCGGCCGGGACCGAGTACGTTGCCAGCTCTTCCGGGTCGCGCCAGTCGGTGGCACACAGGGGATAGATCGGGGAGGGGTACGGGGAGGCTCGGTGCCATCAGGCGACAGTTGGATGCCTTACAGCCCGACCAGGTATGATTTCCATGCTTTTACTCTTATTCTGACAGTAGTAGATAGATTGGATTCCATAGAAACGTAACATGTCTGTGAAACTTTTTGCAGGTGGATTGGTTGCCATATGGAGTGGACGTGGTTAGGGCTGCGGGGGAGAGGACTCACTACCGCGGCGTGATTCGACACCTCGACGCAATGGAGGCGTACATGCCAGATCACGTTGTGCGGCAGTTCGGTCTCCTACAGGGTATACCGCGGGGTCTTGCAATTGCGCCCGAGCCTTGTTCCCGCCCGGCTGATCCAGCCGGCTATTCAGTGACCTACTCAGGGAGGCTGCAGTTGACCCTATGGGAGATGGCACACAGTTGGCACAACGGTCAGCTTGCGGCGTTCCCGATAGCCACGAGCCCATCAGAGTGTACCATGGATTACGAGGGCTGGTACGCGACCCATTCGCACCCATTGATCGCAAATCCTGAACATGCTGCCGCGAGTGGACCGGACAGGATACATCATCAGTTATCGGTAAGTTTTCCCGTACTGTTTGCTTCGAGTAATTATATTACATTTTACTGTTTCGTTATTGTAAACTCTGTTTCCTGTGCAACAGATGCTGAGTGACGTGATGAGCGCCCTGGATCCGTTTGACTCGGCGACCGCTGATGGACTCGCCGACCCCAGCATCAGGGAGTTGTTGACGACTCTTGTCAGTCATCGCGATGAGTATCGCAGGCTCGGTTATGGACCCATTCCTTAGTCGACTGTTTGCTTATGTATGACCCCACAGTTTTGCCATATTCTGCTCATTTATGTAATCGGTAACTGTTTGTGCATATCAAATTTATTTGTCATCGATTTTTGCAACAGTAACGCTTTCAAAATGATTACTCGACGCTTCGATAATAACTGTAACGGTTGCGTACATGCCGAAATGTTTCGCTGGGTTGCAACAGTTAATTACTCTCAGAGTATGCTCTTCTCCAAGCCCTTAGCCTCCTACGAAAGGGTAACTCCCAACCTACGACATCAGTCTTCCTCAACGTGGTCCACATATTAACCACGGGGGGCATGGGACAGTTTTCCTTCACGTGTACCCGGACGAAATGGCTTGCACTGCGAACGTATACAATGTGTAGCTCCCTACTTGTTCCATCCTCGCCCCCGCCTGCCCTCAGTGGAAGGACTGTACAGCAATGGTCCGCCGACCCATTCTCTAAAATGTAATATAGAACTACAACCGCGTTGTAGTAGGTGGCCACAGGAAACATGTCTGCAATGACCGTAAACCAATGCTCCGGACCACATGGACCGCTGGTGTGGTGTATACGGGCTCTGGCGAGTTCAACGTCATTCCGCGAACCGTATATGGGAACATAGTCAGGCCAATGAGTTGATATCTCGTTAAATACCGCCCGACGCGCTGTAGACCATTCACCTTCACCGTCTACGTGGAACGCATCAGCAACGCATCTGAAGCCACAGTTTCCATCACTCGCGACATCGTTCCAGCCTTCGATGTAGCGCCGGACAATGTGGGGGACACTTTCGAGGAACGGGAATGTCGCTGCAGGAGAACACATTAAGATAAATATCTTGTGCAGGAGGCGTTCATTAGGAAGAATGGTGCTTGTACTCACCGTGCCGGCGACCGCTCCCTGAAGCACGCCCCGGGGACCGTGAACTACTCCCGTATCGCCTGTTCACGTGCTCGTGGTAGCTCGGTGAACGCCGGGTTGATCTTGATCGGGGGACCTGCTCGCTTGGTCTCCCACGTCCGCTGGTGCAATTGTCCGGCTCGCCAATGCCGCTCTCCTCCGGCCGCAACTGCGCATCTATGTAGGATGAAACTCGTCGGCGGACCGAAGGGTCGCTGCGTGCCAGCTCCTCCAACAGAGTGTTGAACCGCGACTGATCTTGTTCGGCCCTCGCAATGTTGTCCGTGCTCCGCACGTGATCACCCAATGCCAGGCTCTTGAACAGCGGATGAATGTCGTCCAAGTACAAGGGGATTCCTTCAGCAACTGCCCCTGCCATGATGCATGCACACGGTATTCCGTGTGTCGAGCGCATCACACATCCACAGTAAGCATATACCTGTGCTCCGAGTGCATCAATCCTCCGGGACTCGACCGTCAATTTATCCAGACAGTATTTGGACACATTGTTGATCAAGTTGCTGAAAAGGGCCCTACGGTGCAATCTTCCAACGACAGTTCTTGATTTCTCCAGGCCGGTCTTGATCATAGTAATCTGCTGGGCTATCTGCAGGTCGACACGCCTCCATACCGTGTCCAGCGAACCAGTCGACGTATGTAACCACCCTTTCAATGACGAGTGTGCACTTTCGACCCTGCATGTAGTTGTGTTCCCGAAATGCAGAAATCTGTTCGTCCATGCCCTCACAAATTTCTCCTTATGGGGGGTGAGCCACGTCGTCTCAGCGTAACTAACAACAGCCTCGTTCCAAGACCATCCAGTCCTCATATCCTCCAAGGTGGTTTCGTACTCTGGAACGGTGGACGCATTGCAAACTCGGAACCATGCACCATTCTTGAACGCTGCCCCGTTCCTCTTATTCCCTGTCAGCACAGTAACACGTGCCTCCACATCCTTGTTAATATGCCAGGTGCAGAGCAGATGATTCGATTCTGGAAACACAGTCCGAAGTGGCCTAATCAGTCCCATCTCCCGATCGGTGACCACAACCTCAGGGAACGGACCATCCACAAGCAAGCTCTTCAGCGCGTTCAGCACCCACTCATAGGTATCTGCCGTTTCGTCAACGACAATTGCGTAGGCAATCAGGAAGTTTGTGTTGCAAGGGGACATCCCAACCATCTCAATGAATGGCATGCCGTAGCGATTGGTCTTGTACGTTGAGTCGATGGCCACCACCCACGGAAACGTGCGAAATGCCACAACAGCATCGGGATTGGCCATGAATAAATGAGTCAACGTACCATCACCTGCTGAGCGGTGACTAGTGACATACCCTTTCGCGGTGGCCAGATGCAAACAATTCTCCGCTGTGTTGCGCCCGCCTCGCCTTTCTGTTGCATATGCCGACCTCTCATTGTACACCTGCCTAATGTTCTGATGCAGGTCCGGAAACGAATTACTAAGGCTGGCATTGATATGCCTTGGGGCAGTTTCTGAATCTGTCAAGTCTCTGATCATTTGCTTCGCGTCCACATGGAGCTTGCTGCTCTGTCTATGACCCTCGGGGTACACTGAGAAAGGGTGGTTGTGCATCCCTCGTCTAGGATCCTTGCACGGCACTACATTCCAACCATTCCCCGTGCTGCTCTGTTTCAAGACAATCGCGAACGGGCAGCCACAACTGCTGGTCGAGCTGCTACTCCGTCGGACTACATCAGATTCGCTCGTATCTACATCCTTATCCTTCCGGCCCCGATTGCAAATGCAATATAACCTCAGGGGACCATTCATATTCTGTTTGTAGGACCCCGTCACAAGTTCAAATCCCACCTGCAGAGCAATCCGTTGCAGGTAGGAGTAAGCCTCGGCAACGTCTGGGAACACAGCTGAGGTGGCAAATGGAGAGTATCCGTTCCGCCCTGCAGCAGCGTCACATGACTGATGGTCATCCTTAAATAGCAATAAACATCAAGTAATTAGTTACACTCAACTGCTATACCAATTACAATATCAAAATTAACGTAAAAAAATGTAAATTAACGTTACAATAATTAACAAAATAACAAAATTAACAAAACAACAACATTAACGTCACAATAATTAACAAAATAACAAAATTAACAAAACAACAACATTAACGTTACAATAATTACAATTAACGTTACAATAAATAAAATTAACGTTACAATAATTTTTACGTTACGATTAATAAATTAAAATACTAAGATGAGCATAAATTAAAAAACTAAGATGAGCATAAATTTCTTTCTCATTAACAGCTGAAACATACATGTAGTGGGAAAAAAAATGCAATAACATCGTGGCTAGAATTAATATAACATTCTTACAGTTCAACAAATTAAAATATCAAAATAACGTAAAAATACGTAACTTAACGGTACAATAATTAACAAAATCACAAAATTAACAAAACAACAAAAATAACTGCTTCAATAATTAGTAGGACATACATTAACGTTACTGCTATTAACAGGAGATAAATTCATAGGAGATAAATGTGCAATAATTTCATCGTAACAGTTAATAAATTAAAACACAAAGACGAGCATAAATTTGTACGGCAAAAATTATTAAATTTAACAACTACTTACGGACAGAAAGCTAATTAGTAAAATTACCTCCGAAGACATGGAATTTCTAACACCCTTTTCGGGGTAATTTTTGCTCGTCTTGGACAGCAATATTTTTCGAGTGCCCTTCGAATGAGCAACAATTCGAGTGCCCTTTGAATGAGTAAGAATTCGAGCTCATTTATAGCAGTGCGATTTTTGGAAGTAGGCTGGCACGGCTCGCGCCCAGCCCACGGCGAGCCGAGGCGCGTCCGGCTCGCGCCCCAGCCCTGGCGAGCGGCCCGCGCGCGGCTCGCGCCCACCGCACGGCGAGCCACGGCTCGCGCCCACACGCCGGCGAGCGGCCCGGCGATGGCTCGCGCCCTGTCGGTGGCGACCGGCCCGCCGGCGGCTCGCGGTCCACCGGTGGCGAGCGGACCGGCGGCGGCGCGCGGCCTGTCGGTGGCGACCGGCCCGGCACCGGCTCGCGCCCAGACCATGGCGAGCCGACCGGCGGCGCCTCGCGCCCAGGCCGTGGCGAGCCGGGCCCGGCGGCGGCGCACGGCGGCCCGGCGGCGGCTCACGGCGGCCCGGCGGCGGCTCACGGCGGCCCGGCGGCGGCGCACGGCGGGGATGCAATTTCGATTAATTAACTAACTTCGTTCCGTTAATATTAATTAACTACAATTATCTAAATTGATTTTAATTTACCTATTGAAAATAAAAAAAATAAAAAATACTGTATACGTATTAGGGCGAGGATAGTAAAATACAGGGCGGGATATAGCGATCCACCTAAAAAACTCAAAACCAAGACCGATCCAAAGAACCCGAAAAACTGAATTATCCTAACCGAATTTGAAATCCGTTTGGTTTGAATTTGGTTTCAAACCGAATTCATGGGAAATTATATTTAAAAAATTACTAAAAATATACAAACTAATTAAAAATTCTATAAAAATATGTAATTTAATTTCTACATCATCAAAGTCAAGTGTTTAAAATAAAAATCCAACATCTACAATGCAAATTCAAACTTAATAGTTTTAGAGTTTTAAAATTATATTATTAATATATACAACTAATTTTTTTAATTGCAATTTGGTATTCGGATCGACTTTCGGATTGAGTTTCAATATCCAAAACCAAACTAAAACCATATTCAATAATCGGTTTACTCAATTTAGTTATCTAAAAATAATATTTTAAATTTGATTCAAGTTATTTAATTTTCGATTCAATTTTTAGTTTTTGGCTTTTTTGCCCACCCCTGACTTCAAGAGTGATATGCATTTGAAGATATAGCCTGCGAAAACTGTTTGATACTCATCTTGGTTTGTCATTGGAATTTTATAAATTGATTAATTTATCTTCTCTGCAATAGATATATCCAAGATTCATTCCTACGAAGTATTTGTGGGAACGTATTCAGAATTATGAAAGAGTCTGTCTCTTGAAAGGCGGTATTTTCATAAGTCATGGAAAAATTAAAGTTTAAAGTGCAAATATGAAAAAATGATGATAAAATTTTTGAATTGTATGAATCGGATTATAAACTTTATAACTATTACACATTGTATAATAATTTTTTAATATTACAACTAAGATCTTTTACCTTTTATTATTCCAATTAAACCATGTCTTTCCATAAACCTATGAAAATGCGGTCTTTCCCAAGAATTTTCCATTACGAAATATAAATAATTTTTAATAGACATTATCCCAAATTGTGGGATCATTTCTCCTCAGTGATTCCAATTTTGGTAGTAATGGTTCACCAATGGTGCAGCAAATGGATGGTCTCATAAAAGCATTAAAAATCATTTAAATGGAAGGAGTGAAAAACTATTTAAATGGATTGAAGTTCACATTTCACTTACATTTCAATAGATTCAAGTGTTAATATTTTCTAGATTAGTCCTACTAATAAAATATAAGATGCCTGAATGCAATTTGATTGACTATATTGTAATCATTCCTTAAAAAAATAGTTTGTTTGATTTTTTTCGCTTAATCTTCTCAACATAGCAGGTCAATTTTAATGAAATTTAATTTACTTTAATTTTATCAATAATAATATTTAGTTTATTGAACTTATTCAAACAAAAAAAACTACATAGTTTTTTGTAGTTCTTGGATTAAAATACATTACATATGCTTAAATATGTTCTTTTCAATTTAGCTATATTTTATTTCAATTCAGTTTAGTTTGATATGATAAAAATTAATTTAATTTAATTATATTATTATATTTAATATTCTATTGTTAGTTAAGTTCACTTTAATTCATTTCATTTCATTTCAAATCCTAGATAACATTATGTTATATTACTCCTTTTCTATTTACAAAAGTAATCATTCATAGTAGTTGGGAAAATGTCCAAAAACGATTGCAATAAGAGGAATTGACATCCAAATCAACTAGCCTCTAAAAATAAGTAATACATTTCAATAATATCTAATTTACATATCAACAAGATTGATCGTCTGTATTTTTACAAATTAGATATCCAATAAAAACTTTAATATTGACATAGGGATATTAAATCACTTCCTGGGAAAATCATGATTATTTGGCACAGAGGAGCGTATCATCACATATCAATCGCATCGCCAAATAAGGATTTTCAAGAACTGCAACACCACTTGATTTAAAGCATGATTTATGTTCAAGCTGTGAACATTTTGAAAAACATAGAACTGACATCATCCAAATTAATGGAAACCTAATAGAGAAAACACAAACAAAACTGCAAAAACACGATATGTACAACCAAATCGAGAACAAAACCTTGATATGAACAGCTAAATCGAGTGATCGTTACAAACAAAACAATCTAATCTATTAGGCCAAAAACAATACTTCCCCCGTCTCAACTAAAGGTTCATATCACCTTTTTACACAAATATTTATGCATGATGATGTGGCCTAATTTTATCCAAATGTAGAGGGTTGAAATGAGGTGGGCAAATTTCAGCCACAAATTTCAGCCCAAATAATGAAATAGTCAAAACGTGAACCTTTGGTTGGGACAGATGAAAATGGAACGTAGAAACATTTGGCTGGGATGGATGGAGTACTCATGTATGTAGAAAAATCCATACTTATTCAATACCATATACGCTCAAAGAATATCAGTTGACAAATTAATATTCCCATATTTCTTCATGATGGGAAGACGGGGAAAAGAATATAGTCTAAATTGTAGATATTAACATTTAAACTTTCTTCTTACAATTTCTTTCTCTAAAAATCAAGCGCTCCCCCACTTTTTCTAAAAACCCTAAATCAACGAATGGGTAGGCCGTCGCTCATCACCCCCGGCAGACTCCCCCACCCCTAACAACCACTACTATAGTATAGCTCCCCTTCTTACCCATCACCCTTCTCCCTGACTTTCTCCCCGGTGATTCGAAAGATCCCTCCAATGGCCATACAGAAACCTTTTCCATCCTCCTTGACCCGGCGTTTTTTTAGTGTTTCTCGGCTGGTGAAAACTACCCCACCGCGCCAGGCTGCAGCTACGACACCCACATAGCGGGTGTTGGTAGAGAAACACTAATACCAGAGAGCTTCAAACTTCTGACCAACGGGCTAAGGGAAGAGATGGAAATACATCCAACGAATACACCAACACAGTCATCTTTTTCAAAGGTTTATGGTTTTATATCCACATATCCGAAGATATTCGATTAAGAGAGGCTCCAACCAATAACAAACACTCGTCATCGTCGATCTCCACGTGCGGCTAGCCCTGGCCACATGCAACCACGTCTAATCACGCATCGCTTCAACAACACTCACCGATGTACATCGACCCCTCTGCCACCATCATCCAGTCACCTTCTAGAGTAACCAGGATCAAAGTTTGCATTCTTTTCCTTTTATTTTCCCTTCAATTATGTTTGCCCTGTTAGTGGCGGATTTTATTTTTTATTAGCTTTCTGTTTGTTAAATTATTGTTCTTTCTCCTTTTTTTTCGTTCCTTTTCTGTTTAAAAAATGGTAGCTACAAGAAATATTTTTTTAAATGTATTTCATAATAAGTTTCACTATCTATATAAGTTTTTTCGGCGATACTTTTTCTGGTAAAATGACCCGGTCAAATTTTGTAGGACTTTTGAAAATTCTTTTAATGAGAATCGATTAGATTTGTAGATTTTGGTTCGTTGGGATGTTTCAAGTGAATTAGATTGATTATTTGGTTAAATTTACATTTACACAATTTAACCAGTAACCTTTCAGGTTCAAATTAATAACAATTTTACGCATTATAAATTATTCATGTATACTTACACACACAAAAATTGGAAATCAAAATAACTAGATTGGGTCTCGTAGAGTAGTGAAAAGGTTTAAATGGGTCAAATGTGGATTGACCGGATCTTTAGTTGAGATGTTTTAATTTTCTTTGTTTTTTATTACCATGTAGTCGATCATAAGTGTGGATAGAAAAAAAATTGTGTGCGTTTAATTTGAAGCTTACTACTATGATTGGTTTTGTTTGGTAGTTTTGGGTCGATACCACTAAAAAACCTACCCAATGAAGATCTCTTATCCTTTAAACCTTTCTCATTGTCACTCATACCATTGATTAAAATTGTAATATTTAGTTAGTATTTTTATGTACCTTTCTTATTGCTGCTACTAAAGTCTTTAATTAAAATTGTAAGATATATTTAGTGCTTTTATGTAATTGAGATCATCTCATTATTTCATGTAAATATCACTTAATAAATGCCTCTTTAGTCAAATTTAACCAATATAAATTGTTGGATTTTCAAAATTGACGGTTAAATTTAGAAAAAACTTCCTTCTTAAGAGTGTTGTGCACAATATATATACATTTCCGTGCGGAAAAGTAAAAGAAGGGAAGAAACCTTAATTAGATAACTCATAACTGAAACATTTGGCCGTCTTTTCAGCCTGAACATTTTAAACTTGGTAGTTTCCCTAGTTAAACATAATTATTGCATTATCCCATGATTTTATTCTTTTTCACCGTAGCGTAGGTTTGCAGTTGTAAATTCCCTGATCAAATGGAGAAGAATAATTGGGATCATGTGAGAACATCATTGTTAGGTGAGAGCACCCACTTATGTGAGAACATATCTGATCCATGCAATTATTTAATTTAATGGTTTCATTTGAATCACGTGTTATTGAAGTTATTAATAGGAATGCTAATTCGCGGGGTCAAACTAACGGGTTATAAGATTGAAATCAGATATCTTTCAATTTTATCTAGGATGAAAAGAAACTCTTCTATTCTAGGCAGCCTCAATCCATTCTCTTCTTCACCGGCCACCACATCGCGGCCTCAATTATTTCTCTTCTCCAATGGCCACCATTTCTCCATTCCCCCACCAACGCCCTCACCTTGCTCTTCTCTAATCCTCTTTCACAACCAATTTCATGGTAGTGCAGTAGGCTCTCCCAGGAGGACATAATAGTTGCTGGTGGGATGTCAATTGCTCCGACCTGCAGTGGGGGATTCTGCCGCTAGACGAGTTGCCTCGCCACGAAAAAATATATGCAGAAGCGGCCCACTTTCAAATAAGAAGCAACATGTATTTCTTTTCCTAGAAATTTGTGTGAAGTGCTAAAATTTTTGTACAAACACTACAAGAAACAACACATTTTACCTCGGTTCTGCAGGACTTTTTACCTCAGTTTTTAGTACAGAAAAAATTGAGGTAAATACAGCTGGAATAAAAAGTACATTTTTACCTCGGTTGAAAACCACCTCAATTTTCAATCGACGTCGCTAGGTATTATCACCAGCGTTAGTTATAGAAAGAAGACCGACACTTGGAGAACATATATGCGACCTCGTTTGGATTGACATCGACTTCCATTTGTATGCGAGGTCGTCCAATGCAAGAAGGCAGTAGATGGGAGATGAAATGTTGCGACGTCGTCTGAACCGACATCAGTCCACACATCATGCGATATCACACGATGTGGGTCACCCACGACGTGTGCTTGCCGACGTGGAATGCTTACAAAAATGATGTTGTTTTGATGGGCCAACGTTGCAAAAAAAAAGATGCTGATAGCTGCAACGTCGGTCACGTGTCGTTTGGGCACTTGCATGTGCGAGGTCGCCAACCCAGTCGGTCACACTTTGTTTTTTGTAAAATATTATAATATTTAATATTTGATGGTCAAATGATTAAACATCATGCCATATTCAATTGTTTTCAATTAATTTGGGACCCTATGACATGTTCAAACCTACAAAACTATAGCATATAATAAAAATACATGTCACAACATATTGAAATACATAAGGTTAATTTGAAATTGACTAATTATTTGTATTGAACCATAATTTTCTAAGTTGCATGCCATTAAAGCTGTCAGGATAACTAATGAAATGACAAGTCATTCCATTTATATGCTGAAGGTCCATCGATGACTCTCCTCGTTCCTATTAATACCATTACATAAGAAACAAAATTTATGTTATAATTGGGCACTCCTCAAATGAAATACACATAATGGAGTAAATCATAGACGACATTAAATCTGAGACGGTAACAGTAACAGTACTGGTTTCATGCGACGTTGCAAATATGAAATGAAGACGTCACAAAGACCGACTAAAAAGCGACGTTAATTATATATAAACAGGACAACAATATGAAGTTCTATGCGAAGTCGGTCTTGGTTCGATAATATTTCGCATGTGCCAATGACATGTGACCGAGGTTGCATATTCAAACTATGTTCATAGAAATCTCAGCATCTTTCTTCATAATCGAAAAAACATGGCACTATCTTGGAAAGAATGACAACAACAAAATACATAACATGTAACTCAAGCGGCATACCTCATGAAATGTAAGAATGTTTGATCAATTATTGATTAATAAAATATATAGTAGGATCATCAAATAATTGGTAATTGAACATGGAATAGATGGAAAAACTACCTCAATTAATTAGGAATTGGAGATGCTCCATCCATGGACACTTGTTGATGTTTGAGAGAAGCTACTTGATTAGATCTTTAAATGTTGTAAGGTTGTGAATAAAATGGATGGTGTGGAGTTTGGGTTGTAGGATTGGTGTTGAAAATGAGAAATGAGTGTTAGTGCTGAGATTTATTGGATTGTGGGGGGAAAGTTTAGGTCCAAATTTCCTGCTGAAAATTTCAGTTCCCATTTGAAATTTCAGAGTAACTGATGCTGGTCCATCTTCGTTTCAGTGTCATATCAATCGGCACAAGTGCGGCGTTGCATGTAATTTAAATTCCGGGGGTAATATACATCGTTTCAAGATTGCAGCCCGTATATTTACCTGTTCATGCCAAAAGCTGAACTTTATTGTTGTCAAAATTTGAATAAAAAAATGTTATCTCCAATTTTGCATTTTGGAAAGGGTAATAATGTAATAATAACACAAATGATGGATGGTTACCTCGGTTCGCAGACGGGACACTTGCAATCCCCAGTCAAGCTTTTTATCACCGTAACTGATAAAGAAACTGGCATGATCACACAGAGAGTTCCACAAGTTCTTTACAAATGACCCCTTGTATACTTATACGTAATCATCTACAATTTACTTTAGGCAATGTACTTACGATTTTTAAAATTTGATGGAAGGACTTTTATTAGCTTTTAATCTCATAAAATATCTAAAATATATAATTTCGTGCGATTGTATGTGGTGGAAATTATTGTGCTCATAATGCTTATTGTAAGGGTAATAATGGAATACTAACACAAATGACAAACGGTTACTCTGGTTCGCGGATGGTACCCTTGCTATCCCCAGTCAAGCTATTTATCACTGTAACTGATAAAGAAATGGGCATGATCCCACGGAGAGGTTCACAAGTTCTTTATGAATGACCCATTTATACTTGTAAGTAATCATCTACAATTTACTCTAGACAATGTACTTGCACTTTTTAGAATTTGATGGACGGACTTTTATTAGCTTTTATTTTCATAAAAATCTAGAATATTTAATTCCACACGATTCTATGTGGTGGAAATTATCGTGCTCATAACGCTTATTGTAAGGGTGATGATGGAATACTAACACAAATGATGGATGGTTACCCCGGTTCGCGGATGGGACCTTTGTGATCCCCACTCAAGTTGTTTATCACTGTAAATGATAAAGAAACTAGCATAATCCCACAAAGAGTTTTACAAGTTCCTTACAAATGACCCTTGTATACTTATAAGTAATCATCTACAATTTACTCTAGACAATGTACTTGCGCTTTTTAAAACATGATGGACAGACTTCTATTAGCTTTTAATCTCATAAAATACCTAGAATATTTAATTTAATTCTATGTGGTGGAAATTAATCCCCTCCTCCACCATCTTTCAGGGACCTAAGTGTAAAAATAGAAAAGTTCATCAGCTATGTTAAAATTGATTTTGATCATACCAGAACTAATAAAGTCCGGTAAAAGTTATAAGTTTAAAATAGCAGTGTGTAATATACAATTACCCGTTATTAAGGTCAATTTTTTCGTCTTGGTCAAATGCGAACCTAGTTGATATGCTATTGGGTTGAAATGTTGAGGCTCAATTCCAGATAAGCCAATGTCGGTATTCTGTTGTTAAGATGTCGCTATACCAGAACTAGTATGTCGCTATACCAGAACCAGTATATGACGTCGCACTGACATAGGTACAATGTAGGCCCTCCCTATAAAGTGGACAGAAATGGTGAGGTCCACACACCGAATAGCCAGCGTCGCACGCCTTTTCACTGGGATTTCGTCATAGACTACTATAATGTAATGTTGTAACTGCATTAGGTGTAACCTCGTCCATAACGAATATATAAATGGAGCCCACCTCTCATACATCACTTGAAAGTTTCATTCCCTCGAATTTTAACAGTGTCCTTGCCAATCTTGTCAAAGGTATGGTTTCCATATGTGGTTACATTACTTTTGTTATTCTATTTATCCTACAAATTGTTATCTATATGGATTAGGGTTTGAATGTGTTAATTTTTTAAAATTTTGAAGTTTCTTTGAATTAGGGTGCTAAGATATGAGTTTAGGGTGTTATTATTTGGTTTCTAAGTCTTCTAGCTATGGAGCGGTTCAATTGTTTGGTTTAGAACCATAATTGTTCCTGATTTTCTACTTTTGTTACTGTAATCCATCTGCTATAATGGGACACTGGTTACTAATCGAACACCCATCTGTTTTACCGATAAGTATGTGACGTTGCGAATAAGGTTTCTTTATGTAATTGGTTAGTGTGACGTCGTAAGCCTCTAAATTAACCATTCGGTTGTACCGAAGGTTAAATGACTTTGCGTTGACTTGGTTAACTAACCAAATATATTTTTTCATTATCCAGTTTCTGTCTACTACAACATTTAACACCCGTGGCAATATGAACTACAACAATCATGTCTAACAATGTAGGTTCCAACTGTGACCCGATCAAGGTAACCGATATTTGGTTATTTTTTAAAATATTATTTCTATTATATTAATGATATTACAAATGAATTGTTATTAATTTCATTGACCAATATAGATTCGTACTGATTCGGATGATGACAGTCTGTGACGCATATTCTCCGGTAGATATCTTCATTTTGTACATATTCTGACCCACACGAACTTCGGGTCAATTCCAGTTATGGTAAGTCCTCTCTGTTTTTAAAAAAATTAAATTTCCAATTAACTTTTTCTATAGATTACTTTCATAAGTATAAACATAGGTTTTTTTGTTTATAATTCAGTACATCCCTGACCAAATTGTGAAGCTCCTACCGCCGTACAAGTTGGATGTTGTGATCAGGTGCAAACGGAAGGAGTATCACATGCACTACGCAGGGAACATGAGGCTCAAGACACTGACCCCGAAGAAGTTTGGCCAGTTCCTTGCCGCAGAGCAACTCGTGGGTGGGGACACCCTCTACTTTGAGCTCATAAATGGTGCTAGGCTAGTAGTTTTCCGTGTTGTCATTCTTCTCTGCGAACACTAGATGCTTAGTTGAGTATTCACATGACCATGTATTTTAAACAAATTGATTCGTATTTGAAAGAATACTAATAAGGACATATTTTCTATATGAAACTTTTATTGTTTATTCAATGTTTTTGAATGTATAATATTTAACATACAGTAACTCGCTGGTAGGTTGAAATTTTTAGGCTGATGCACACTTGCAACGTCGGTCACTATATTGGCACAATTTCAAATTTACCGACGTACGTGCGAAGTCACACCTTACAGGGTGAACAACACAGTGTGGTCAAAATGACATCCTTACAAAACAGTTATATATATATATATATGAGAACCCTACCTGCGAGTTCAAGATTCTCTTCACAAGTTTCCCACGAATCCAACGGTCTCTCACCTCCCTTCACTTCTCCATTGGAAAAAGGTAGGGTTTTTTTTAATCTTATAACATGTAATGTAAGTTATTCTACTTTGCATTGTGTGATATGTGGTTTGTCAACGTGTTATGTTTTCTTTGTGTTCTAGATTTTACTCACATTTTTTACTTGATGAACATTCATTGGATGTAGACTTAGGTACTACGTTTTGGTATGTCTCCATAGGGTTTTTGTATAATTATATGTCGTTAAATCTTAGTTTTTTTAGGGTTATGTGTTTTTACCTGTAGCTTCCTTTGATACATGCGACATCGGTAAAACATCTTTTACAGTTCGGTTAATGCGATAATGAAGCGATGTCGCATACTTTTATTTTTAGTACCATATTCTTGAGTATGAAACGTTGCACGTATATCGGTTGTACCTTCGGTCTAACCAATGAGTTCTCGACGTAATAGCGAATTTGCTAGTATATATCGTTTATGCCCCTGATTTAGTCTGTCATGTACCTGTGATGCGTAGCCGACATCGCACGTTACAATTCATGGGCTACTTCCCTATTCACATTTTCATTTCTTATTCAGGACTAATGACTGGCGAAGAATCTTCAAGTCGTCCATTTTTTCAGATCTTCAAACATTTCACAATATATAATTAGTAAAACACATCTTCACACTTTACCACAATATTTTGTTTTCATGCAGCTCTCCGCACAATGGAGCAATCCTGAGCCTGTTGTGTTCGACATTGAGAATCATACAATGGCTCCCAAAAGCCCAAGCTTCCAGCGTACTCCAAAGTAGCAAAACTTTCAGAAGAACCCAACTTTGGTAATGCCTTTAAAATTAATACGTAATTTCAAATATTTGCAAATATATATATATATATATATATGTGTAAATATATTTCTAATCAATATTTTTTTTCCTAATTCAGTACATCCCACTACCGCCGAGTGCGAAGACCCCCGTAGTGCTGAGGTGCTAAAGGACAGAGTACCGTATGAACTACTCAGGGGGTGGAAGATAAAGGACCTTTCCCCAAAGGGTTTTGAAGAGTTCCTTAAGGGAAGCAACCTACGCATCGTGGACATATTGTTCTTTGAGGTGATCGAAGCTGGGGGGCCAATCATTTTCAAGGTCATCATAATCAGAGCTGCTTGACTTTATTGTAATCTCTATTATGTTGGAATTAAGACAAATCTTATTCAAATTTATGTACTGATTCTGAGAATGATTTCACGACGAATGTTTTTCGAGTTATTTAACTATCTTATTTGAACATCATAAGATTGACTGTAGCTGTTTATATGTGTGTTTTATATGATTTGAACATCATATGATTGACATCAATTTTCTTTTTTTTATTCTTTTCAATCACCATCAAATTCTTTACTTTAACTTGTCTTTTAAAATATGTGTTACTTCGCTAGTTCATTTGCTAAATGTATAGTCCAAACGACATTAATGGAAAAATCGACCAACCTTCTAACACAACATATGCGACGTTGCATACCATTCGGTCAAATTATTTACTTCATTTTTTTGCCTTTTACTTCGGCTTCTATTATAACTGCGGTAAATAAAATCTTTCATTTTCGGGAAAAAAACTGAGGTAAAAGAACTTTTTACCTCAGTTTTTTGGGGCTAACAAAAAAACTGAGGTAAAAAGGGCGGGAAAAGTAAAAATCATTTTTCTTATAGTGAAATTATAAGTTTAACTTAAAGCACTGCAAGTTTAAGTTAAAGCATAAAAAGCATTACAAGCATAAGTTGTGAAAATCAGTTAGAAATTCCTTTCGATGCAGCCTATAAGCATCTTCAATACAACTTCAAATCACAAGCACCTTACACTCGAAGCACTTACATGAAATACTTAAACTTGTACGAAATTATTAAAGCATCAACAACATTAATTTCAAACACCTACAGCCATAACTGAAAGCACCTACACATATAAGTGGAACCACCTTCATCACACACTCAAAGCCCCAACAAATAAAAGTTGAAGTACCTTTAATAGCACTTTGAAGAACCTGCAAACATAACTTTAAGCACCTACACTTTACGTTCAAACACCTTACAAGAAATACTTACTTGTAAGAAATCTTTATAGAACCAACAATATTAATTTCAAGCACCTACAACTTTAAATTAAAGCACGTACACGCATAAGTTGAAACACCTTCATCACACACTTGAAGCCCAACAAATAAAGGTTGAAACACCTTCAATACAACTTCAAAGCATCTAAAATCTTACCTTAAAGCACTTACACACATATATTGAAGCATCACACACTTGCCTTGCTTACAATCTGAGGCCTGTGTTTTTCAAGATCGCCTTGCTCACAAGTCCAACGGCTCTGTCTCTGCATCTGTTTCTTACTATATATCGAACACAAAGATTAGATTATTTGATCAGTTTCAGTGAAGAATACTGTGACATTTTCTAAGTAGGGTACCTTGGAAAATGCTTGCTGTTTCTCTCCTCACTTTGTTAGGCTTAGTGGCAACATTTTGAAGTAATTTTCCAAGGAAGAAGTCTGAAGACAACGACGGTGGCCGAAGAAATAAGTTATATTGGGGGTGATCTCCTCTGCACCGAAGAAACAAACACCGTGTATGCATATGAGTTGCATCAATAATCAAACTTTTAGCAAGAACATATAATACTGAAAATTGAGAAAAAATCACCAGAAAGATCAATAGCAATCTTCAATCCACTTTAGTAGTGTGTTTCATCTCGACCTCGTTCCTGATCCATCTATTCGGACCCCCTGTCTTTGTCTTGGCATCGTAAGTCCCCGAGTTGTGCCACCTGCAATCCAAACACATTAGACTAGCCCATTTCAAAATCAATTCCAGAATATATCTTTATATTCAAATGCATAGAAAATTATGCTAAACGGAGCATAATTGGAGCGCAGTTCTTGCTGGAAATGAGAGCTCGGAGGCTCCTGTGTTCCCTATCTATTTCTTTCATGTACTCTACATCCACACATCATGCCATTTCTTGATTTAGTTCCCAATTCAATCAAGTAAATTTTCTCAGATCAAGAAAAAAAAGTTTAGTTCCAATATTTGGGCCCGAGTGAAGGGATTTGAGATGCTAAGCATAATCCAGTGCCCTCTATTATTCAATTCATAAAACACACAATGAATATTCATCAAAATATCTCACAATTTATGCATCAACTGATCGTAATTAATTTTAAAAAATGAAATCAAGCTTTACTATCATTAATCTGAAAGCTAATAATCTGACACCAAAAATAGTTGAAGCATTGTTACCTGCACCTGATAACCCGTTGGTTAGATTGCCTAAAATCTTTTCCTTTGGCGAAGCCGCTGCCTTAGTGGAAGATCCCTCTAGTGACAATTTACCGCTGCATATTCTGGTTGTAGAGGATTAGAGGAGAAACCGGAAGAGGAGAAGTGAGGGCGGTGATAGTCAGTGGCATTACCAGAATTTTTTTTTCAGGTGGGGTTGGATGAGAGATGGACCGGACGGTGGTGGGGCGGCGCCCAGAGTCTCTGGTCGGTGGCAAGACGGCGGCGGCAGCGCTCGGAACTGGAGGCTGGAGCAGAGCTGAAGGCGTCGCTGGTCCTCCTTTTTTGGTGGAGTGAAATGCTTGTTTTTCACTCCATTTTTTTGCTCTTATGTTTTGGCCCAATCCAAATACTTAAATTTTGAATTTCATTTTTTTCTTCAGTACTAATCAAAACGATGTCATTCGACTTGAACCAAAACGAAGTCGTTTTGATTAATATGGGCAAAAAAAAGGCCTTCAACGGCCTTCTTCTCCGACTCCCCGTGGCTGGAAAAACAAAAATTAAGCCGGAAAAGTGGAGCTCACAAACTCTGAACGCTGGGAAGCACAACTAACCACTACTACCATGGTGCTGGAATCTCAGGTAAGGCTGGAGCCCTACCACGCGCCATGGTAGTTCCGCCCATGGTGATAGTGAATGGTGTGATGGCGGATAGGGGAGAAGAAATGAGAATGGGTTGAGGCCAATTTGATTCATAAATTGGAAAAATAATAATTGACCCGATTCCATCCTTATAACCCACAAAATGATCCGCGACTGAATGGTTCAGCAACATATAAATTAGGCAAATCTAAGCACATGTTGGGATTTCCTAAATGCATGTATTTTTAATGAAGAATTTACTATAATGTTCTTATGACAAGCATTTAGGCATTTTAGACATGCATTTAGGATTTAATTCTAACTATAATTTGTTAGTCATAAACAATTTCTAAATCTTAAAACATTCCCCAATAATCTTGATAAAATTTACAATTACCTCTTTTTTTCCTAAAAACCAAAGTTGTAGCAATGGTAAAGAGAGAGTGCAGCTTCTTTCTTATCACCAAGAGAGAGTGTGTAGGTACCATCTTCAGGAGGTGGAGTTCTTTCTATGTTGATTCCCCCACAAAATGTGAGAGGTTTAAGTTGTTTGACTCATCATACGACATCATGCGCGTGCTAAAGTAATTACCAAGTGTATCTGGTATTTACATGCATGCTTCGACAATCAAAAGATTTTGCTCAACTGTTTTATCATCCGTAGTTGTCAGTTGTCTCTTTTTTTGTTGTTTTCGGTTGCAACCCCACTCTGAAGATATTATTTCAATTCAAAAACCTCATTCTGAAGTTAAATAGTGTACTAAGAATATTGGATAGTAGGCAAAACATTGTTGATCACTAGGGGGAGAAACAGAAGAGAAAAAAAATAAAAGAGTAAAAAAGAGGGAAAGAAAGGACAAAAAAAGAGCAGGTTAAAAATGGCCAGAAAGCATTTTCCAGAAATCCATTACTGCAGTAAAGAGAGAAAACACAAGTTGGTTGACGAGGCACTAAAGAGAGAAAACACAAGTTGCCATTAAGATAGGCTTTCACCTCTGGTATACCATTATTGTAGCACTAGTTGCAAGGCATCTCATTCGCAAAAGGGTGATCAACACACACAAAAGCAAGCACTTTTGAATCAAAGGGTGTTTGTGTAAGGAGTAATCTAAGTTTCAAGGTGTTTGTGTAATTATAATTTTTGTTATTGATCGATCTTGAATAAGAATAGTTGACGAGGATTGAAGTTCAATAATCAAAATTTAATTAACATTAAAATTAAATAAGGGTAGTAAAGTAAATTCCTCCTTAAATTTACCTGCATATAGGAAATCCCAACATGTACTTAGATTTTGTGTAAATTAATCATAGTCATTCAATTGAATGGTTGAATGGTTCATATTTATTCTCACATAAGTGAATGTTCTCTTCTAAATGAGTGTTTTCACCTGAACCCGCCCTTGGAGAATAATATCACTTGTCCTATATTATGAAAAGACAGTCTAATGTTAAACAGACTAATGATTAGACCAATTATAAAAAAAAACCTTATTCTAATAAACTTTAGGGTCAAATTATAATTAAATACATTGTGATAATCATGTGTCTGGGACCCGATCCAAGCACACTCTGGATCCCTTGGCTTAATATGCAAGGAAAAACAAGCCTTGGAGTGTTCCTTGGGGAAATTCTCCGATGCCAAAGTAAGTCTTGCCTCCCAAGCCAATGAATAGTGAATCAATGAAATAAATGATATACCTTTTGTATTTATACTACCTAAGCCATAATAGTGATTTCCTATAACCTAATCATTTTCCTTATCTAGTAATGAGGCCCAAGGCTGACTCATCGGATAAAGGGCCCTATTGGATTATTGTGGGCCTTGAGTTTTCCCTAAAGGCTTGAGCCTAGTGGCCCCAGGAAGTCTTGGTCTAATATGTCATCAAAAGCCCCCAGAAAAATAAAGTGGTCTTCCAGCTTCGAAAATCATTATCTTTGATAGCTTGAGTTCAATCTATTGAAGGATCAAAATATATCATGATTGTCTTCAAAGGTGGTTAGGAGTTCGCGAGTACCTGGCCTTTGAGATTATTTGCATCGAATGAGCACTTAGGTTTTCTTAAACAATGACCTAGTTTTGGAATTTACAGGGATGCACGTGGAAGAGAAAATAGCGGGAAAGTGAATTGTGTGGGGAATATTATAAATAAGACCCCCCAACTCATTCTGCCTTCTCAGACTTCTCTCTTTCCTAGGTAATCATTACTTTCTCTCTCTCTCTCTCTCTCTCTCTCTCAATCTCCTTTATCTTCTTGAAAACCGTCTCCCTTATTCATTTAACTTCCTTTTGTAGGTTTCACTTAGAGCTTACCAATTCAGAGTTTCTCATCTTTCTCAACTCACAACCCCAATCTTTAACTAGTAAGTTCCTCTGCCATAGTTTATTCTTCTTCTAGCCACCATCTGAGTTTGAAAATCTCTCAAATTCCCCTCAATCTCCTCCCGAGACAAATTTTCAGAGATACGCTAGTTTAGGAGGGAATTCGTCAGATAAATCTATTTCCAATAATTTAGAATCGCACCCCTTAGGCGGAAATTTTCCAGATTCCAGTAGGTTTCTAGCTGATTTTGAGGGTACAAAATCAGGTCTTTTGGGTGGCGATTTTCCAGATCCCGGCAAGTCTCATGCCGGAAGGAGTTTTGGCGGGGAAGCATCCTCCGCATTAGGCGGTGGAATGGGTAAGGGTTTGATGAGGCAATCGGGCAATGGTCCCGAGCTCGTAGAGCCTCCAAGGGATGAGAGGTCAAAGGGCATTATCTCTTACGTTTCCTCGGGGAGGAAATTCGTTATCCATAAATGCTAGTCTGGTAAATCTTCGCTGAGTGGAGAGGACACCAACTCAAAAGAGACGTATGTAATGGCTAACGAGATTAGAAAGGTTATCGAGGAAGTTTCCTCTTACCAATAAATCCCATTAGATGTTGAGCTCAAAGCCCTCAAAGAGGACGAATCTCCTACCACGCTACCTGTAGCGAGGTCCATTACTTACAGAAAACATCTAAAATCAAGGCTAAGTTTCCCTTTCCCTACTTTTTTTATCTGACCTGATGGAGGAGTTTGATGTTAGCTTGTCCCAGCTACACTATATGTCATCGTGATCGTAATGGCTTTCTTAGTTAGAT
Source organism: Rubia yunnanensis (assembly GCA_037428765.1). NCBI lineage: Eukaryota > Viridiplantae > Streptophyta > Magnoliopsida > Gentianales > Rubiaceae > Rubia > Rubia yunnanensis. Next base: position 83,007,635 of record CM075063.1, read on the forward strand.
GCAAGGAGGTTGATGTCTACCCTCGATATGAGCTATTTCGATCCATATACTCTCTATCTAGGAATCGTGATGTGAAAGGGAATTACACCTTAGCTAATAGGATGAAGGGGCAAAAATTCATTCTTCCCCTTTCTAACAACGCAGGATGGTAGGATAAAGCGTTGACCTTCGATTGCTCCTGATCCTATCAAGTTCCTCGATGGAGCTCCGATGTTGTAGTTAAGACAAGGAAATGTGGATATACTATCCTTGAAGATATGAATGAGGATGTGGTGCACCTTCAAAGTCCCAAGGCCCTAGATATTAGATTCGATGATATTTATGCCTCGGCTGTTCATCAAGCCCTCGAGCGAACAGTTCAGAGGGACCCATACCCTCATCCCAGGTCTGGGGAGAATGAGAAAAGAAAAGAAGGTGAAGGCGGCTCATCGAGTGTGAGATATCCCCGGTTGCAAGACCACTCTCGAGAAGTGCGCATCAAGGAAAAAGCTCCTCCGAATGCCTCCGAAGGTTTGGACAAAAACAATTATCTTTTGCTTTTCCATCTTGTTTTTGGCTTACTCGTCGAGATCTATAACTGAATTTACTTCGTGCAGTGAACTCTGCATCGAACCTCCTTAACGCTCTTGAGAAAGATATCGTTGGCGCTGTTGTTCATGTCACCACGGACTCATCTTCGATGGTGGGTGTGACTCATCCCACTCACATTGACTGCACAAACACTCGTTTGAGGTCTCTCGTTGAAGAAGGATCTCCAAAGAGACTGAGAATTGAACCTATCCAAACTCCTAGGTGTATAATACTGAGCTCGAGCAGCTATTCCGCTCCGTCTTCCTAGTACTTGGAGTTTCTCAGAGGATTGGGTAAAGACCATTCGGTGAGTCATCGCTCCTAACTCTGATTTAGATTTTTTTTATAAATTCTTATCCTCCTTCGATGTTGACCAGGTCTATGCGACTATTCAATCGTCTCTGCAGTCCTTGGGTATCCTCTCAAGCGTTGTTCTTTCTCTCTTACAAGGTTTGCTCGAGGCAACGTTGGAGGTTACTCTTCAGGGGGAGCATTCGAAGCCGGAGTTGAAGCTCAAAGCCACATAGGAGAAGTTTGAAAAGGAGCTGAAGAAGTCGAGGGATGAAACAAAATGACTGTCCTAGAAGTGTCAACCCGAGGTTCAACATGCTCTATTGGAATGTTTTTCCCACAAATTAATGAACTCCAAAGAACTCCATGTCCTATTTATTGGCCTTCTACTATCCTCGAAGAAGATGGGTCGCAAAGAAATGGTCACCCATGTGTCTCCTCTGCTTTCCGCTGAGCATGTGAAGAATCTTCAGTAATACATTGACAATGGTACTAGGGAGCGGGTCCATTCGAAGTGGGGTGAGGCCACTAGTGGTGGTCTCAAGTTTCAACTACTCAACTTCATTAAGAAGTCAAATAAGTTCTTTATTGTCAAAGAGCTTTGGAAGATCAACCTCGAAGCCCATCCTTCTCAACCCAATCATAAGGAACAGAATCTGGCACCCTCTAATCCTATGTAGGAAAAAATGCTTTCACCACAATCCTAGAGCCTCAAGCTATACCCCACAACTAGGAGAATGTTGATCATAGTCTAGACTCTGATAATGTATGTATCCCTTTTTTGTTTTGAGTTGTACTCTTTTGATAGAAATATTACGAATGGTTTCACTTTTGTCTTTGAATTTAATAATAATATTTTTTTGTCTTAGTGTCTCTTCTTAAGGAATGAGCTAGAAAGGTCCAACCAGGATTTGGCTAAGGCCAGAATCGAACTTTCAAAGGCTTGCCATAGCTAACACAAAAGCTATCCACCACGAATAAGGAGTTTTCATCTTGGCACGATAATAGCCATCTTTCAATTCAAAAGCTTATCGGGGAACTACAAAAGAGTCCAACCTCCAGTCGCACAACAGTTCCCCTCGCTATGGTGGACGAGGCGTGCAATCTTACCGAGATGAGGCATCAGGAAGTTTTGCATGAAATTATGCGCGAGTATCCCACTTTGTACCACTGTCACATTGATGTTAGGTTGTATCGAACCCTATCCCCAAGGAGGGATATCGAACACTATCAGAAGGAAGCCAAGAAGTTCGAAGCTCAAATCGGTGAAATGGTGGAGCGAAATAAGTGCCTCGAGGAGGAGATATCCAAGTTTCGGAAGATCATGGATGACAATGGTCAGGTATGCGGGGAACTTGCAACCCAGAATTCTCAGCTTTAAGATGAAGTGCTAGAACATACTTCTACCATCGGGGCTTTTTCGATAGTCTTCCGAGTTTACAGGTTATCTCATGGTGTTCTTGACATGGGCCTTATTGATGACATGCCTAAGTTTTTGTATGACATGATCAATGATATGATGGATCGGAGCTTAGATAGAGAGCCTTCTAATTATGTGGTGTACGGCGTCATTTTGGAATGGCTGGAACACATCCGACCAACTGTTAGTGCTAGCTCTCGACAAGTGGTTCCTTCAAAGAAGAAGCACTTGAAGAAGCCTTTTCATAAGTTTTCTCAAGCCAAGAAGCCTACAAAAGAGAGTGTTTCTTGTAAGAATCCACAAGCTAAGAAGCCTGTAAAGGAGAGTGTTGCGACGATCATCCAGGGTTATGATGATGAGGGCGTTTCCCCTGGTTCTGGGACTTAATCTCACGTTGAAGACGTGCCAATCAAGTTCTCGAAGCTCCAGAGGGTGAAGCCAATCGCTTCGAGGGCTACTGGAAACTCTTACTGGCAAAGTGATCACACCTAAAGGGTACACCATTTTTCCCGTGAATCCTAACAAAGGCGAGGCCGACTTCTTTAGATACTATGACCAATATCCAAGTGATCAAGCAACTTGCAAACACGATTTCAACTCCGTTTCAATCATCAAAGAACACCCTTCTAACCAACAAAGTTCCAATCATCGCAGAAATCACAATGGGTCTGTATCAGGGGGGTCTGATAAGGAACTATATTCGCCTACGAGACCATAATTGTTTCATCAGATCAGAATATTTTATGAGTCGGCTCTCCTTCTGGAACGTGCCTCGAGTCAGCCTTCATAACTGTGTTCGATAACCTTTCCCCTACAATCCCATTGATGACATTAATCACCCTGTGAACAAAAGGATTTTATCCGTTCATATTCTGGTTTTCTATAGGCTGATTTTATTGTGGCTCCTCTTGATGTTCCTATCTTAGAGCTTGAAGGCCAGGATCAACCCTATTTGGAGCATTAAAATTTCTCCTATAAGGTCACCAATTTCCGCGTTGATTTCTCTAATTCGAAGGATCGTAATGAAACAGTTGATGAAAGTTAGGCTCTTTGAGAAGACCTTCCCATTTTCATCGTTCGATCTCCATCTTGAGGTGGCCGCATTCATGATGACCATAATCCTTATGGTGATAAAAAATCTCTTTGTGGCTCTCCTTGCGGCAGCAGCTCTGTTCCCCTCTTTCATCGGTGAGGGTGCTCAAAACACACCTCGATGAATATTCCAAATCTCTTCTCAGGGGGCCACATAGGCATTTACTTTTCGAACCCCGATCCTTCCATCTCCACTGGCCTCTTCCCTCAAAGATCGTTGGACTTTGAATGTATGGAATTAATTTATTCTCTCTTCTTTCTAGTCGCCTTCGCATCTTGTTGCTCTACTACCTCTTGAAGCCATTGGAAAATTTTAGGGTTTTCGCCATTAGATTCTTATACAACTCCAAATCTTCCATCCCTATCAAATACCCTTGGATCACCTTATTCTCAGTTCCTTCGACAATCCCCTGACTCTCATCGATATATCTATGATAGAATGCCACATTAGACTCCAATTGTCTCTGCTTCATCTGATACAACTCTGTCAACATCTTCGTAACTTTCTTATTCCGACGGTATTTACTTAACAGTGCCCCGTTGAAATCTTGATACCACTGCAGAGAACCTTTGGGCAACTTGTTAAACCATTCTTGACCCTTCCCTCAAAAATAGCTGCCCACAAGCTTACAAGTTAAACTCTCATTGAAGTCCTAAGAGTTCATCAAACTAAGGAAAGTTTGGATAAATTCCCGCTGATCTGAATCTTCCCTGTAAGGTGGAAGCCCCTCTGGTGGCTTCGTATCGACTGACCATCGAACCGTGATTATCACCGAGCTAAATGGGGATCCTGCTGCCTGTCTCATTAGCCCTATCAACTCGTCCAACTCTCTTCCCAACGTGTCTCCATTTTCTCTAGTCGAAAGATCCCCACTCTGGTGCAACCCTCGAGAAGGCTCCACGTAAGGGAAAGCATACATGGGATGCAAGACCGCATGCCTTGGGTAAGATTCAACTCCTGTGCTGCCTGGGTACATTAGGGGCATAGGTCCTTAACCATAGTAACCATAACCCTCACAACAGGATGTTGCAGGATTTAGATGACCTTGAATCCCCAAAGATGACACTGCTCCATGCCCTTGTTCGATGCCAAGAAAGGGAACCATAAAAATCAAAACATGCATAGAGTAATTCACTCCTTGCATATGTTATTGAAATGAAGGCTGCAGCCTCGGCTGAGCAGCTTTCCTTGCGTGCCCCAAGTACGAAACTCCTATCGTTTTTCTCGCAAGGGGTAAGGCTCACATTTGCATTTTATAAGGCATCGAGGATACCATAGCCTTCAATGATCTCGGCATCGTCGACGGGGGAAAGAATTGGTATCCCAATGCCATCAACATCCGTGTTATCAGCTCGTAACCTTGCTACGATCCTCCCACTACTCCAACTCCTACATTTTGAATCTTTCGAATCCTCCATTCATGAGCATCAATATACGAATCACCGAAACACTTGATGAAATGGCCATCCACACCTTGCGATCCGAGCAAAGGAGGTTGCAATGGCATCACAGTGTTGATCCCCACCACTGGTTCTATGACCTCCAGTTCTTTTGACAACTCCACGTCCTCAACTTGTGACCGTTAAACGAAAGGAATCACCAAGCTAGGAAGCATCGATGCTTCAACCAAATTCATCCTCACACTCTGTGATGTCGGGATAACAACTATCTTCTTTCGCATTTTCCTGTAAGGAGACTAAACTTCATCACCTGCGCCAGTTCTCTAGATCCTCAAACTCTCACTCCTTCTAGTAGTGGCTGTGGAAGTAGACATACACCAAGGAATCTAGATATGACTTAATCGATCCCACTGGGCATGCCAATTGATGCTGGGACCCGATCCAAGCTCCCTCTTAATCCTTTTACCTAGATCTGCAAGGAAACAAGCTCCAGAGTGTTCCTGGGGGTAACTCTCCAATGCCAAAGTCACTCTTGCCTCCCAAGCCAATTAATAGTGAATCAATGAATTAGATGACATACTTTTGTATTTATAGTACCTCAATGCTAATAGTGGTTTCCTAAAACCTAATCTTTTTCCTTATCTAGTAATGAGACTCAAGGCAGACTCATCGGATAAAGGGCCCTATTGAATTATTTTGGGCCTTGATTTTTCCCTAAGGATTGGGTCTGGTGGCCCAACGAAAAGTTTTGGTCTAATATGTCATCAGATACATTTTAAAAAATTTTCAAAATTATATAAATCTCATTGTAATAAATCAAAACAAACATAAAATTATCCCATTAGTTATATTAATTATAACCTCATTTAACGCTTACTCAGTTTCAGAAAAGACTTTTTAATATAAACTCACGTGAGTGAGGGGGTGTATATTTGGCTTCCCAGGCCTTTCATAAATAGAAGTTCAATACGTGTAATACAATAGTGGAAGCTAATTACCAACTGATGTTTACCCAAAACCTTTATCTAAACACCCTATCTTAATGAAGGAGTTGGCCCTATGCCCCGTTCGAGGACTAACTATGGCCTTACACTTTCTTGCATCCACACCCAGTGTTGACAAGAAGAGGTGACCTTCCATAGTGTCCCCTTGCAATTATCTTCCCTCGAAGATAATTACTGAAATTTGTAGATTGTGTGCAGCAGCTAGAATTCTCTCTTTCCCTCTCTGCACCGTGCATATGGTTTTCAAAATTCTTCCCTTCTCCATCTGAAACAAAATTTACAGTTAGCAGTAAATAGTTCGAGATGATAAAGAGGTCCAACTAAATTCATAATTTTCTGATGGTACATAATCAAACAGAATGTTCCAGTGGCAAAGTATAAAAGCATACATCCGACATCTGAGAATTATATGCTGACAAAACCGGCTAAATTCTTCTGATAGAAGGTCAACCTTGTTTATCTGCAATTATTATAGCGTTCAACTCTCTCGGTAACTGAGTATAGGATTTGAAAGTATTTACCTGATTTGAACTGGCAATTTTAGCTAGAAAATCTACTGCTCCATTGGCTTCTCTATAGATATAATTCATAGAGACTTTAATCTTTTTCATTAGTTCCCAGATTATCCTAACTTCCTCAATAATGTTCTAGTGAGGTTTTAGTTGTCTGTTTACAATCTTAATGAGCATTTGATTATCACTTTCAATTTGTAAGTGATTAACACCCATGGAAATTGCCAACTGTAAACCTGCTCTAACTGCCCCTGCTTCAGCCTGAAAGGGAGAGGGGCTATTTATTTTCTGAGCATCAGCTATTAATATGTTACCTAGAGAGTCTCTTATGATTATTCCAATTCCAGCCTTATTCGAATTCTTCCATGAACCATCTGTATTTAGTTTATGGAGGAGTGGAGATGGAGCTTTCTAGGTAATAGTGACAAGGCTACCAAGTTCTATTTGATTGTTCATTAGTAACCTTGGCAAAGCAATAGATAAATCCCATTTGAAGTTTAGTTTGTAAGCTAACAAAATATCATTAAAGAGGTGTAAAGTTTTCCTAAACATGTTTATGATGTTAGGTTTTACACTTTCATTATAGTGTTTGTTCCTAAAACACCATATAATCCATACTACTAAACAGGGGATAATATGAACCAGTTTCTTATAATCTGGAAAATTATTGTTATTCCAGTAATTGAAGTATCTATCCCATAGATATGGAGTATGCTTGAAGACAGTATCTATCCTTGTCCATAGTTTTTTAATTTCTGTACAAGAATTAAAACTATGGTGAATACTCTCTTCATCTCCTAAACAAAAACAGCAAATGGATGGTAGATTGAAAGATAGATCCTCTAATACATCAGGAAGGGGGATTAATCTGTTAAGCATTTTCCAGTTCATAAAACTTACTTTTCTAGGCATAATTGTGGACCATACATGTTTTAAGGAGTTCACACCTGTTCTTTTCTTTCTGATCAGTTCATAAGCACTTTTCAGAGTGAACTTTCCATATTATAGCATCTTCATATTCAGCTTTATCCTTTTCTAGTTCAGTAATTATATGCTCTGGGAAAAGGTGTTTCAGCTGGTTAATATACACTTGTCTGTTAGTTAAAAATTCACCAACTGTTAAATCAGGGAAAGGATTGATTCGACTATTGTCCCATAGCCTATACAGTGGACCACAATCTATCCAACCAGAGTTCCAGAAAGAAACTTCCCCTTTCTCTATTTGTATTTTTGAATTTATAATGGCTATTTCTTGAATATCTTTGATTCTCTTCCATGTTTTGGAAGTTTTGTGGTGATCTGGAATTGACCACATAAATTGTGACCAAAGAGATCTTCCCACTTGCAGCTTCCACCATAATTTAATAGAGAAGCTTTGAACCAAAGTCTCAATATTTTTAAATCCAAGGTCATTTTCTTCAAAATGATAACATAAACTTGGATAAGCCCTCCAAACTCTCTTCCTTTGTGAGGTTTCTGAGTTGGAGGTCCATAAGTACTTGCTAAGAATTTTATGAATTACATCAATAATGTGTTTGGTAGGTTTTAGAACTGTGATATGATGTATTGGGATAGAGGACAATATGTGCTTGATCAGAATTATTTTTCCAGCTTGAGAAAGAAGTTTATTTTGCCAGCTATTAATTCTGGATTGTATTGATGATATAATGTTTGAGAAGTAGATATTTTTATTCTTACCAATGTAAACTGGGCAGCCTAGATATTTAAAAGGAAAATGGCCCTGTAACATTCCTGTTGAGCTTTTAATATCACCAATTGTCCTAAGTGGGCAGTGTTTGACAATATAAAATGAGGATTTTTCAAAATTAATCTTTTGGCCTTTAGCCATTTCATAGGATTGTAGAAAACAATTTAGTATTTTAAGTCGTGATTTGGAATAATTTATAAATATTACAGTATCATCTGCAAAGGATAGATGAGAGATCTTCTTAATTGGATCATGAAGCTTAAAGAAATTCAAGTTTGAGTACTGAAACAGGAAGTTAATGTTCCTTGAAAAAGCTTCTGCCATTAAGATGAATAGAAGTGGAGATAAAGGGTTTCCTTGTTTTAACCCCCTGGTTGCTTGGAAGAAACCATATGATGAACCATTTATCAAGATGGAGAAAAAAGCCGATTTTAAGTTTTTCATGATTAGTTCAATTATTTTGATTTAGAAACCCATAAGACCTAATAACTTGGATAAAAAGGTCCAAGAGACTCTATCAAATGCTTTCATCATATCAAGCTTTATGATCATGTTAAAACCTTTGGTTTTAGTATTAATGAAAGAGGCAAGTTCTTGCATTAGAAGAATATTTTCTGAAATATCTCTTCCTGAGATGAATGTTGTTTGTTCTGGGCTCATTATGACATCCATAATTGGCTTTAGCCTTTCAGAAATGATTTTGGTTAAAATTTTATTAATAAAATTACAAAGACTAATTGGTCTGTAGTCTTTGAAGGATGAACAAACCTCTTTTTTAGGTACTTTTTTAGGTATGAGAATGATTAAAGTGGCTGCAATTGATTTCAGAATGTTGGTTAATAAAAAGAGATCCTGTATAGCATGAAGGACATCTGTGTTGATGATGTGTCGGCATTTTTGGTAGAAAAAACCTAAAAAACCATCTGGCCATGAAGCTGAGTGTTCATCCATTGTTTTAACTATGTTAGTCAATTCTTCCATGGTTACTGGTTTAGTGAGTTCATAGTTCATTTCTTCAGTAATTAGCTTTGGAATATTTTCTAATAACCAAGCAGTGTTAATTCCAGAAGGATTTTTATACTCTTCCTGTAATAAATTAGAGAAGTATTTAACACCCTCTTCTGCAATTTCCTCTTGAGTATTTAAAGTTATTCCAGCTTCAATTTGAACTGAAAATATGGTTTGTCTTTCATGCTTAGATTTAACCTTTTGATGGTAAAATTTTGTGTTTTGATCTCCTTCTTTAAGCCATTTTACTCTTGATTTCTGCCTCTAGTAAATTTCCTGATTCTTCAGTGCCAGAATTAACTTTGCTTTTGTTTTATTTAAGTGTTCCAAGTTAGCTTGTGTTTCATTTTGTTGGAGGGAAGATTCTGCTTGAAGAAGATCTTCTTCACATACTTTGACTGTGTCAAAGATATTTCCAAAGGCATGTTTATTCCAGAATTTAAGAGCATTTTTCAAGGTTTTTAGCTTGAATAAGAAATTTCCAATTCCATTTTTATTAGAGGAGATGTTCCATGAATCTTCTACAATCTTCATAAAGGTTGGATGATTAAACCAACATTCTTGGAACCTGAAGGGGGTTGGTTTATTAGGGGGTTGGTTTATTAAATAATTTGGTTTCACCTATAGTAAATAGCAAGGGGGAATGGTCTGATTGCCCTTTTGCTAATGTTTTAATGCCATATTCTTTAAACAAGTCTCACCATATATTGTTAGATAACCCTCTGTCTAACATTTTTCAAACCCTTCCTTTGGATCTCATACCTATCCAAGTAAAAATAGATCCAGATGTTGAAATTGTAGACATATTGCCTTTTTTCTAAATATTATTAAAATTTTGAATACTTTTTGTATCAGGTTGAGATTGACCCAGATATTCTACTGTGGTACTTATGACATTAAAATCTCCTATTAGGCTTAAAGGTGAACTGTTATGGTTCAGAATTTGTTTCCACAATTTATTTCTTTCATTTATAGTATGCTTGACATAAATGAAACCTGTGAAACAATCTTGGGTTAACAAATGATTTTTGAATTTGGTTAATATCATTTGCTCATCCACTGAGATGATCTGCATTTTAATTGAATCATCCCATAGAATCCAAATTTTACATTTTGGCTATGAGAAATGGTGTTCAAACTGAGTCTGGAAGGCCACATTCTTGATGGAGTTAGCTTCCAACATTGGCTCAATAATGGTTAGGATATTGATTTGATGTCTTTTTTTAATGTCTTTTAACCTATTTATGGTAGCAGAATTGTCCACTCCCCTAGTATTCCATACGCATATTTTCAAACCTATCATTGAGATGATTTGTTATGTGTCGACACTGAACGAGTAAGGATCGTTTTAGGGGTTTGAGTATAAGATTTTTTATTGTCTTCTGTTCTTGTTTATGTCAAGGTTATCCAAGACATAGCGGTATATGGGATTAGTACAGTAGCAGTATATAAAAGACTTTGTGATTATAGAGTATGTTTAAATAAAGAAAATATTTTTCTTTACGCGATTCGAACTAATTGATTCTTATATCTTAAGAATATTCACTGTTATAGCCTAACGTAGCTCGGTGTAAGTCTCTTGCCTTTTGTACAAACTCAAGCCACCTTTTAGGGCTACTTTTCATGGTTTGGGGCACCAATATATAACCCCCACCTTAGGGTGTTTCCATTAAAAAAAATATATATATATCTTAAGAATATATTTTCCCCGTGTTGAAGGAAGGCATTCCACCCCGGAAAATTCTGGCAACACCGTGAAAAATTACCAAAACCCAAAAATCTCATAAACAAAAACACAAATAAAAAATCGGATTCAGCTAAAGTAGATCAACAAATTGGCAAGAAGCTTTCCACAGAAGTAGAACTGGTTTCAAGCTCTCCGAAGGAAAATTTGGAGGATTAGGCAGTAGCTAGGAGCCTAGGGGGACATCAATTAATTCGTTGCAGACAGATCTATTCGGAGTTTCAGTGGATTGGCGGCCAAACACAAGGAACTAAAACGCATGCAAGGAGCACTTTAAGGATTGAAGTCAAAGGTCGGGGTAAGGATATTCATGGTGTTGCAAAGGAACAAGAGGTGAAAACAAATTTTGTTCTTAGTAAGTAAAATTGGGGGCTCAAGGTCATCATTGCTTTTGAAGATTCTACCAGTCAGGTGATAAATCTAGAACAATTTGTAAATCATTAAGGACTTGTAATACTCTCACATATAAATGGAGGAGCAGAGGTCAGGTGTTTCAGCAAATTCACAACTCATATACCAGTTTACAAGTACCACCCTAAAGTCCCTTGTGTTTTCAAGTTACAATCCGTATTACCAACAGCCTTTACCCAACAATAAAATATGAATGGGAGGATTTCAGATGGCGACTCAACGTCTCAATACACGGAGCTCCGAAGAAAGAAGGGACCCGGACATTTTTGCTGGGATATATCGCCATCACAGAACTAGGGGGGGAAATAGCTATCAACCAGGAGGATATCCAATCTTTGGAGCACATGGATCAGAACTGCGTAATGGGATATTGGCTCGATGACAGAGAATATAGCAGTTGGAGAATTGCTCGGTACTTGCAGGACCACTGGGTTTAGAAGTTTTATATCATTAAGATGGAAAGGTTAGCTGTTTTACATGATACTCCTTACTCTATAGCTGGTGGAAGGTGGAATCCATTCGTTCCTTTGAATAGGGTTAAGGTCAATCAGGTAATGGTAGAAGCCAGACTATATGGCCTTCCACCTATTTGTTTTACCCTAGAGGCGGCAGCAAAATTAGCTATGTAGCCGGGATGACCACCTTCCTAACCATTAGGAACATGATATGATTACCCTAAAACTGTGCTTCCTTTGATATGATTTTCTACAAGAGGACAATGTTCCTAATGGTTTTGAGTATATTGTAGAGACAGATGACCACCTTATAATTGTAATTCAATATACCAGTGAATGCGGCAGGGAACTTAACTTATGTGAATACAAGGGGTCAAGCAATGGGAGATCCTCAGTCAACGAATGTGCAAGAAAATGAGGAAAATTATGAGAATTACCAGCTACCAAATGGACACTTGGATGAGGCTATGGACTTGGCTCCATATTCTTTAGGGGGTCAGGAGATGGAGATTCAGCCGAGACATGGGCATGGGGCAACTTACTTTGAAGCAGAACAAGGTGGCCATATAGGGGAATCACAATACCAGCAGCAATAGGAGCATGACAGACCTTCGGAATTTGAAGTGGAGGTGGTTTATCCACTCAGGCAGACCCGGTCATTCCAACAAACAACCAGGTAAACCCGCCACCGGTGTAGAAAATAAGCAGACCCAGTCATTCCGACAAACAACCAGGTAAACCCGCCACCGGTGTAGAAAATAAGCAGACCCAGTCATTCCGACAAACAACCAGGTAAACCCGCCACCGGTGTAGAAAATAAGGGTAATAATCTGTCTGTATTTATGAAGTCATGATACATTATATAGTAGTACAGGATACCTATACAAGCTAGGAAAAGGTAATAGAATACAAATGCATCTATAAGTAATATGGGAAGAATATTCTAATTCCTTAACACTCCTCTTCAAGTTGGAGCATGGGGATCGAAAATGCCCAACTTGCCAAGCAAAGAATGAAAACTGGTTACGTCCGAGAGCCTTAGTGAATAAATCTGCAGGTTGGTCAGTCGTACGGATATGTTGAGTAACAATAGTGCCAGATTGAACAAGATCCCGGACAAAGTGACAATCAGCTTCAATGTGCTTGGTGCGTTCATGAAAAACCGGATTGGCCGCTATGTGAAGAGCGGATTGACTGTCACAAAATAATCGCATAGGAGAGGAGTGCGAAACCCCCAAGTCCTTCAGTAAATACTTAAGCCATAACAACTCACAACAGGTAACTGCCATAGCTCAATACTCCGCTTCAGCAGAAGACCGAGAAACAGTAGGTTGCTTTTTGGTCTTCCAGCAAACCGGAGAGTCACCAACCATAACAAAGTAACCAGATAGAGAACGTCTAGTAATTGGGCAGGCAGCCCAATCCGAATCACAGTAAGCAGTCAATTGTAAAGTACTACGTGAAGAGAGAAATAAACCTTAACCAGGATGACTCTTCAGGTAATGCAACACACGAACCACAGCTTGCCAGTGAGGAACACAAGGAAACTTCATGAATTGCGCAAGAGTATAAACTGAATAACTAAGTTCAGGATGAGTGATAGTCAAGTATATCAGATGCCCAACAAAGCGTCGATACTGCTTCGGGTCATGATAGGCTGGACCTTCAACACGTGCCAAATCATGTTGTTGCTCTATCGAAAAATCAATTGGTTTTGAAGCAGATAAGCATGTATCAGATAAGATGTCCAAAGCATATTTCCTTTGCGAGAGAAACATCCCCTCCGGTCTTCTAGCAATCTCTATGCCCAAAAAATACTTAAGCAAACCAAGGTCCTTCATGTGAAAACAAGAACCTAAGTATTTCTTGAACTCAGAGATGAGCAAAGAACTACTAGCAATAACCAAATCATCCACATAAACCAGAACATGTAAAGAAACTGATCCACGGGAATAGACAAATAAAGAGTAATCGGCCTTACTCTGAACAAAACCAAATGTTTGTAAAGCCTGAGACAGTTTAGCAAACCAATTTCTAGGAGCTTGACGAAGACCATAAAGAGATTTCTGATGGCGACAAACCTGACCAGAAGGAACAACGTAGCTAGGCGGAGGACGCATGAGCACTTCTTCATGCAAATCACCATGCAGGAAGGCATTATTAACATCTATCTAATGCAGTTCCCAACCACGGATACCTGCAACAGACAGAAACAAACGAACAGAACTCATCTTTGCAACCGGAGCAAAAGTCTCAGTGTAATCAATTCCTTCAACTTGGTGATTACCAAGAACCACGAGGCGCGCCTTATGATGTTCAATAGTACCATCTGAGCGAAACTTTGTCCGGTATACCCATTTGCACCCAATTGCCTTCTTATGCGCAGGCAAAGGAGACAAAGTCCATGTCTGATTTCGCTCTAGCGCAGTAGGTTCCTCCGCCATAGCATCTCTCCAATGAGCATGCTGGGAAGCATCAGAATAAGTAATGGGATTTGCACTAGATGTTACAGCACCCAAAAATCTAGAATGCATACAAGAAAAATTATCACAGTTTACATGATCAGTAAGGGGATAGAAAACATCTGAGGAAAGTGATGGCGCATGAGGGAACATAGTCGGAAGGGGGGGATCTTCAGTAGTAAGAGCACAAGCATAATCATCACAATCGTAATCTGTCAAGTAAGACGGAGGACGACGAGATCGAACACTCTGTCTGGTAGGTGGCAACTCAGCAGCGGAACTATCCGGTACCAGAGAAGCCAGTAAAGTAGATACTGGCGTCGGACGGAGGAGAATGGCCGGTGGATGCCAGCGTTGACTGGCTGGTGATAACCAACGGCAACTGGTCGGCGACTACCGGCGTTGACTGGCCGGTGACTACCGGCATTGACTGGCCGGTGTTGACTGGCCGGCGTTGACTGGACGGCGGTGACCGGCGAGACAGCAGACGGCAGCAGCTGACCACCGACGGACGGCGGAAGGCCAACGGCAACCGGCGGCAATGGATCGATAGCGGAAGGCGGAACAAAAATTCCTTGCAGCTCCGACGAGGAGGAATCCAGCGATGGTGCCGCCAGGTTTATCGAATAGAGTAGATGTCGGAGTTGCAGAGTATAGGAACTTGTCTTCAAAGAAATTAGCATCCCGACTGTTAAAGATCACTCGTGATTCCAAGTCAAAAAGGCGATAACCTTTCTTTCCGGCATGATAACCAAGGAACAGACACCGCCGACTTCGTGGTGCAAACTTGTCACGATATCTGGGAACATGAGCAGCAAAACAAAAGCATCCAAAAACCCGTAATGATGAATAATTCGGAGCTTGCCCATAGAGCAACTCAAAGGGAGCACGACCGTTGAGATGCTGAGTCGGTGTTCGGTTGATCAGGTTGGCAGAAGTAAGACTACATTTTCCCCAAAATTCAATGGAAAAACTAGCTTGGAACCGTAAAACACGCACCACATTGAGTAAATGACGATGCTTTCTTTCAACTCGACCATTCTGTTGTGGAGTATCAACCATAGATGTCTCAAAATGATCCCAGATGCAGTAAAGTGAGATCGCAGAGGCAAACATTCAGTGCCGTTATTAGCCCGAACTCGTTGAATTGTTCGGCCCCACTGGTTCTTCACTAAGGCACTAAATTCTAAAAATCTAGAAGCTACTTCAGATTTAGCTATTAACAAATAAACCCAAACAGCTCGGGAATAATCATCAACTATTGTAAGAAAATAAAATGCACCACTAGAGGATGAAGTTCTATAAGGACCCCAAACATTACAATGTACTAATTTAAATAATGCCGTAGCATTTGTAGAACTCAATGGAAAACTATGTCTAGTCTGTTTTGCTCTATAACATACAGAGCAAGGTATAGTAGTATGATTTGTGCTAAAATCAAGAGTAGGAATAGAGGACAACACTGTAGATGATGGATGACCAAAACGTTGATGCCTAAATCAGATGAAGAAACCGAAGCAACTGTCGGAATAGACTGCAAGATATGAGGACAAACGCAAGTATCCAACAGACGAAGCCAATAAACCCTCCCTGCTATTCACCCATGCCAATCACAGTCCCCGTACTGATTTTCTATAAAATGCATTAATTTTCAGTAAACAAGGCTAGACATTTTAAGGCAGACAACAATCTAGAGCATGATAATAAATTGCATCGTAAAGTAGGTATGTAGAGCACATGAGTAATGGTGACATCACCAAAACAAATAGACCCATATTGTGTAGCAGACGACACAGATCCATCAGGCAGTATAACATTCACAATATTGGTGGTAGTAGCAATATCAGTAAAAGAACCATTGTCACCAGTCATGTGATATGAGGCTCCCGAATTAAGAATCCAGGGTAAAGTAGACTTACTTGACCCATGGTCAGATAATGAATAAAACTAATTAAATAAATGAATGGTCGTAATTCATTGGACATCAGATAGAGCAGAACCAAAATCAGATCGTGTAGGTAAGCCAGAGGAGCCGGCCACCGCAAAACCTTGCGGCGACGTCACTACGATGGCAAAAAGAGCCATAAAACAAATGGCAACCAAGGGTAGATGTACAAGTAAAATAAATAAATAAATTCTTGCAATAATGTTGGAGAAAGAGGCAACAAACAGCAGCTGGCCCGGTGGAGAAACACGCGTGCGGAGAACAGGGACGCGTCTGAAGACAACTGTGCGTGGTTTCACGCACTGCTTGTATGGCGCGCGCGCCTCCGGTAATTGATCTGTCGCCTGGCGTCGGTGCAACACCAGTCGGCGACGAGGAAGCTTGGATCGGCGTCGGTGTCAGCACAACCGTGCGAGCAGAAAGACGACCGGCGGCCGGACGAAGAACAAGCTGGGTCCGACGTTGACGGCTGCACAAGCGTGCAAGCAGAGAGACGGACCGGCGGCCGGACGGTGAGCAAGCTTGGATCGCCGAGCAAAATTGTACCGTCGAGCAAGCTTGGTTCGGCGCAACGATCTCTGGCAGCAACAAATTGGACCGGTGCAACGAGGTTGAGGCGACGGTGGCAAGTCTCGGCTAGCAGATGCAAAGTTTTTTTTTAACTAACAGCGGAAAGGTAATTCAAGATGGAAAATTTAGGTTCGCAGGCTCAGGATTTTAGGCTCTGATACCATGTAGAAAATAAGAGTAATAATCTGTCTGTATTTATGAAGTCAGGATACATTATATAGTAGTACATGATACCTATACAAGTTAGGAAAGGGTAATAGAATACAATTACATCTACAAGTAATATGGTAAGAATATTCTAATTCCTTAACAACCGGAAACTACTATATGTACTGTTCAACAAGAGAATGGATAACTGTTTTTCAGTTCTCTGCATGTTAATTCTAAGGGTAGATGGGAAGTGAGTAAACCTTTAGGAAATAGTCAGGCGAATATGAATCCCGATGGATGGAAAATATGGGTGGTCTGCATATAGATCACAAAACTCATTCCCTGGGCCTCTTTAATTGTGTGAACCCCAAGTTAGCCAGATGGAGCTGGAATCAGTGCTGGGGCGTCTCAAGAGTGATTAATTTAGATAGTGACTCAGTCTCTATTCCAAAAGTGCAGTGGGAACAAAATGTAGGCAACCTGGAGGCTGGGCAACTCTCTAGTGGTGCAGATATGGAAGGAAGTAAGTCAGCACTGAATGATGAAGAGAAGCAGAGGATGTTACGATCAACAAAGAAAATTAAGAAGCGCCAGTGGAGGGGAAGAAATACTAGAAGGGTTATCGTCAGAGCTGAAAGCATTAAACAACAGCTGCAAGGAGGAGCTGCTGATTGTAGACAAGAGGTTGAGGCGCCAAAGATAGATGATAACGGAGAACAATTTGGACATGATGAGGGCTATTGTAAGAGTTGGAGCTCAGTTCATCAAATTGCAGGCTCTGTTCCCCAGGGTGGCATTCAGACAGACTTGAACCGGCAGGATGACATGCTTGGAAACATTATCAAGCAGGATAATAGGGAAGATATGAGTCAACCCATACATAGAAAGAGGCAGAGAGAAGAGTTGGAGGAAGCAGAGTCAATTAGCACTTTTCTATTGTGTGCCTGGAAGGAGGAGAATCTGGCCTTGAAGAAAAGAAGGGTGCAGGAAGAGGTGCGGTCAAAACCGCTGCTCAAATATAGAGGAATGAATACGAAGAGGGGTAAAAAATCTGAGAGTTCTAGCAGGGCTGTCCCAAATCAGCTCGCCACCCCCAAATGAGGACACTTGTATGGAGCTGTAGGGGTCTTAACAACACCCCTACAAAGACAATGCTACACCAACTGTTCAGACGCCACAATCCACAAATTTTCTGTTTTCTTGAAACAAAGTCCGACAGAGAATATATGGAAATCTGGCAGCAAACACCACAATTCGGTGAAGGCTGGCATGTTCCAGCAGCGGCTGCAGCAGGGGGAATCTCTCTACTTTGGACTAGTTTCATTAGGTTACAAGTATTAAGTAGTAGTAGTAGTAGTAGTAGTAGTAATCATGCACTAACTCAGTGTTTAGGGAAGGTGGATAGCTGGTATCTATGTTTTGTTTATGGGTATTCCATCAGGGCTAATAGGGTTCCCTTTTGGAAGTATCTTAATGAATTAGTACCTGATTGCCAGTATCCCGTGGTTTTACTTGGGGATTTCAACCAGACATTATCCTCACAAGTTAGGAAGACTTGGATTTCAAACAATAGAAAGCTCACAGACTAGTATCTCTACTGCAGAAACATGATCTCCAAGAGGTGAAACATACAGGGCAATGGTTCACATGGACTGAAAATAGAAAAGGGGCTAATTATGTATATCAGAGGCTTGACAGGGCATTTGTAAACAAAGCATGGAGAACTTTGTTCCGGCGACCAGATGTTTGAATTTACCTATCCTACAGTCAGACCATGGCCCCTTTATTTTGGACATGGAATCACCGAAGAAGAGATCTAAATCATATCAAAGGAATGAGGCATTTTGGATACATTCACCGCATGCCTCATCAATAGTGGGAAGAATGTGGGAACCTCTGCAGTCACAGACAGAGGACAGACATACGTTTTCGCAAAAGCTAGGCCAAACACTGGAGGAACTACATACAAGGAGTAAGCAACAATTTGGCTGCCTTGATAAACAAAAATAAAGAAAATGGTCAAATAACTGGAAGTGGCTCAACACCAATAAGGGGTTAGCGGTTATCAGGACCAAACACAAAAGGTTGCCATGCTTAGAACACAGGTTCAAGATTTGTTGGCAAGACACTCAAATTACTGGCGGCAGCGGGCCAGACTTCAGTTGGGTAGCATGGGTGACCATAACACATCATTTTTCCATAAATGGGCTACCCGAAGAAAGGCACGAAACCAGATCACACATCTAAAAAATGGTTACGGAAAATGGATGAATGAACCACAAGAAATACAAGAAAAGCTGACACATTACTTTGCCTCTATATGTATGCTCCCGGATAATTATCCCTCTCTATTAGGGTATGAAGAGACACTGGAGCAAGTAATACACACTAATCAGGCAAAGTTGACGGCATAATAGATGAAAGCCTTGCAAAGACCTTTCACACAAAACGAGATATAGATTTCCATCAAGAACATGAAGCCATAGAAGTCACCAGGAATCGATGGAATGTCGGCTGGATTTTACAAACATCGATGGAATGTCGGCTGGATTTTACAAACATCATTGGCTCTCTGTAGTTAAACTACTGAGACGATACAAAAAATATTCAGGGGGGACAGAGAGTTACCGGTTGACTGGAATCAAACACTTATACCAAAAAAGAAGATTCCAAAAAAAATGGAGGACTTCAGACCCATGGCACTCTGTAATGTTAAGTACAAAGTGATAACCAGTGTTGGCAAGCAGACACTTAACAGTAATGAAAGACCTGAAACACCCGACTCAGGCAGGTTTTGTAAAAGACAGGAATATTGGTGAAAAGGCTAAATTGTTTTTGTCCTACAAAGTATCTTATATCATGTTTTGATCCCCGTTTGCAAATTAACCTCTACACATTACCCCCACAAATTTAGAACGATTTATTTGGTCCCCAAAGGTGATTTTCAGGTAAGACTAAATGGTTTTCCGATATAACCAGGGGTATAATGGTAATTTTACTAACTAAAAATATTTTCAATTAAAAATTCCTAATTTCAAAATTTTCTTTAATTTTTCACCATTGCCGCCGCCTTCAATTTCCACCGGCGAACCTCGTCACCATCGATCGTTCTACAACTACAGAGGAAGAGGTCCTCTTCTTCGCAACTCTGCAACCACGGCGACGGAAGCTCGCCGACTTCCACGACGACGGAAACCTTTCTGCAAATTTGGCGACAGAGACCTACACCCGGCGTCTCAAAGCTCTGCCCAGCGACGGAGACCTCCACCCGGTGTCGACTCAACCTGGAAATTGAAGATGAGCGGTGGCAAATTGAAGGCGGACACGAGCGATGGCAACTTTTGTTAATTATAATGGCCATGGCAGAGCTCAGCGGAAAAGACGAGCGAAGAAGACGAAGTCCCCGTTTACTTTTTATTTTTTTAAACTCAGGGGTATAATGGTATTTTTACATATTTTGACCAATTTTACCGTTGACATTCCCTAAAAACCGCCTTTGGGGACCAAACAAATCGTTATGAATTTGTTTGGTACTGTCTGAGGGTTGATTTGCAAACGGAGACCAAAACATGGTATAAGATAATTTGTAGGGGACTAAAAAAAAATTTAGTCTTGGTGAAAATGTGCTCATTGAAGAGGAAATGTTGGAATACATGAGGAAGAAAAGAAGGGGTAAAGTGGGATTATAAGTAGTAAAAATTGATATGAGTAAGGCTTATGACAGGGTGTCCTGAGAATTTCTGGATAAGGAGCTACTTCACATAGGCTTTCCTGACATTGGAGGAAGCTAATTAAACAGTGTGTGACATCGGTGACAACGATGGCTAAAAGTAATGACTGGCAATCTGATTTCTTCCAGCCGATAAGGGGGCTCCGGCAAGGGTGCCCTTTATCCCCCTATCTATTTATTCTCTGCCAACAATATCTCTCTACATAGTTGCATAATAGTATGGATAATCTTAAGCAAGGGGTTTTAGTCCAGGTTCAAGGGTGCCTTAGATTTCACACCTTATGTATGTTGATGACAACATCCTATTTCTCCAGTGTACAGAACAAGCATCAAGATAGTTGGCAAGAAATTTGGATGTTTTTGCTACGTACTCAAATCAAAGGATCAATTTCCAGAAGTCAGCTATCCAGGTAAGCCCTAACACAACAAGGCAGGCTGAGAAATTTTCCTAAGTACACATTTAATATCCATAATAAGGGTTTTGGAGGAAAGTACCTAAGGATGGACATTGTATCATCACAGTCAAGGAGGAGAACACATAAGGAAATCATCAAAAAGATTAAAGATAAGTTTGACTCATGGAAGAACGGGTCTCTAAGCTTGACAGGGAGGATCCCGCTAGCAAAGCATGTCATGACAGCAATGTCTGTGTACCCATCAGGAATATTTAAGATCCCGACCACGATGTTAACAGAGATTGATAGGATTATAGCACACTTTATATGGAAGAGGGAGTTGCAAAAGAGAGGCTTACATTGGGTCTCATGGGATATGATGTGTAGGCCAAAGAAAGAGGGTGGTCTAGGTATGCGATCAGCACAACAGATGAACCAGGCCTTAGTAGCTAAACATGCATGGAGCATTTTTCAGGATAAAGATTCCCTATTTGTCAAACTTGGGCTTGGAAGTCCATTCTATGGGGAAAAGAACTATTAGCTAAAAACACGAGGTCGCAGGTTTGGACGAGAGAGAAGATTAGAAATGGGACAACTGGATTCCAGACCATTTACCATGTCAAAATCAACAAATGCTAAACACACACAAAGACCTAGAGGTCTCAGATCTCATTGACCAAAATAAGTAATGGAGGCAACCATTATTACGATCTATTTTTCCAGGTCCGATGGTGCAGAAAATCCTCAGAATATATAAACCACGGTATGGAATCTCAGTGACAGTAGGCAATGGATTCACACAACTGGTGACTAAATGGTAAAATCAAGATATTATGCACATAAAAAGAGAGATAAACCCTCCTGATGAAACGTCAAATATATGTATTTTTCGAAACATTTAACATCTCTTTTGTTATCTTTTTGTTGAAAGATTACTATATTTAGGTAGATTTACATCATAAGGAGTTTAGATGACCATTTTTTGTTTTCATTTCTAAATCCTTCATTTTGTAACATATTTTTAGTCTAATGGATTTTTTGTCCTTACAAGCATCTAGATTCCTTTTTGTGAGATTAATTTGTAGATTTCTTGTAAGAACTTTGGAGTGGTTTAGTGAAGGCCATTTTTGCAAGGATGGTAGAAGATGGAAGGTTACTCACAATGTGGTAGAAGATAAAGTGAAGGAGAGCAAAATAGAGGGTGAAGAATGATCAATATTTTGAAGCATATTTCTGATAATGATCTGAGAAAAACAAGCCTCCACGGGTGGTACCAATGGATTCATCTTCTCGAGTACTATAAAAATGAATACAAGAACTCCCAAAGCAGATCAACGGTTCACCTAGAGGATGCAAAACAAAACTGGACTTTTGTGTGTCGCGTCTCACAAAAAGTGTGTCGTGACACGCAAAATGTTGGTCTGAGAGCTCACAATTCTCAAAAAATACTGATCTGGTAGCGAAGGAGGCGTCGCACGTCGTGAAAATTGCCCTGCAACTTGCGTTTTACTCCCCTTTTTCTTGTACTATAAATAGTATTTCATCCACTCATTCATGAGCTCTCTAAGCCCGACTTGGGAGCTCCAAAACTCTAGGTTTTCATCATTTTCTCTCATTTCTTCTTCTTTCTCTGTATATTTATATTCTATGTTATGGGCTTTGATTATCTAGGCTAGTTTTGTACTTGGGAGCAATTGATGGAAACTTCCAAATCAATGTAGTAAGAACCTCTATTTCACTTTTTCTTTAAGTTTTTGTTATTTAGCATTCATGTGTTCTTAATGTTGTGTTTTACTTCATTCATAACTTGGATTTTTTGAGAATATGAAATGTTTGTATGATTGAAGTGCTAGACTGATAGAAAAAGTGGCCAATTTCTTAGCTCACTTGACATGAAAATCCAAGAACGTGGAATTAGAACTTCTTGTGTATAATGTGATGTGAATCTTGCTATATGAGTATGTTAATGTGAATTGTTCTCATATTTGTCATATATAAGCAATGAAATGTTGAATTTTGAATGTTTTTTGTTCTAGGTTTAGCCATATGAATGCATTGTTTGGTTAAATGACTATGCATTTGTTTGAATTCTTGTTGTTATCATATCTATGGTCTTTCGTGTATAATGTCATTGATGAAATACTTTTTTTGACATGGTTTCCCTAAAAGTGATCATTAATGAGGTTCGCAAATGGTCGTTGAATATCTTTGTGAAATACTCTTAAGAAGAAAATGATGTCTATCTATTTAAATGAAAGTGATAGCATTCCCCATAGGTAATGAATGTGATATAACAAGTGAATGCTTCTATGATTTACATGAGGTTTGGAAGTGGAGATCCATTGCCCTCAAGACTTTATCTTTTTTTCTTAGTTGTTGCATGATTAACATAGTTACTTGAATTTGCTAGTTAGTTTGTCTTTAATTCATAACTTAGGAAAAACCAACCAACCCCCCATCCCCCATTTACTTGCTTTTATATATACATATATTTATATCTAGCCTAGTACCCACCTTATATGTTTAAACACTTAGAAATATCCCTCTTTTATGTGGACAATCCCAATTTTTCACTATCTATTTAGTTGTAATTAGTAAGCATTTTGGGCTTATAAATATTAACCTTGAGATGTACAATGACCTCCCAAATTTAGGCGCCGCTGCCAGGGAAAAGACATTTATATTTAAGTGTTTGAGCATATTTGGTTGCTTATTAGCTAGTTGTTTTTATTTGCCTTTTCTTTTTGGCTATTATTGTTCGGAGTATGTATTGCTTGAGTTCTGGATGAATTTTTATCGAGAATTCTTGCAATATGATTCAGAACTTTTGGGAAAAAAATGGAACATCTGACCTTGAAGGAACTCATGATGAGAAAAGAGGAGCACTACGAGGAGGAAAGGACCATTGATTTTCAAAACTAAGGGTATTATGAGGAGTGCTACCAAGAGGATGGAGTTGTCGGTTTTCAAGGGCAAGAAGCTCAAGAATGATATCTATACCATAACTTTTACAATCCAGAGTTGTGTGGTAATTCAGGTTTGTGGTATGAGAATGAGCCCGAAAACCAACCCTACGAGCAATATAGTTATCCTTCACCACCTTACATTGTACCCCAAAACCAAATCCAACAAGAAGGTTCATGTTTGACACTTGAGGATATCATGAATGCAATTGCAAACTTGAGCAACTTGACCAAGGCTAATGAGGAATCGGAAACTTGAATCTCCTCTAGTCTCGAGGCTTTGGAGGGGCATATGAGCAATATAATGGAAGTGGTGATCCAAACAGAAACTCGTTATTCCGAAGATACACCATCTCAAGTCGAACTCAAAGATACATTGAGTGAGGTCAATGTATATATATATGTATATAGCCTAGTATCCACCTTATATGTTCAAACCCTTAGAAATATCTCTTTTCTTCATGGACGCCCCTAATTTTGCACTATCTACTTGGTTGAATTTAGTAAATATTTTGGGATTATAAATATTAACTTTGAGAGATACAACGATGACCTCCCAACTCCCTCTCGGAACATAGTCACAATAAATTGACCCAAACTTTGGACAGTAGAACTACCAAGGAAGATTCTAATACATGTTTGGAGATCATTGCATAATGTGATTCATACTGCGCAGAATCTAGTTTATAGAGGAGTTATTCAGAATCCAACCTGCCAGTCTTGTTGGTTAGATGTTATTGAATCTGTGGACCATGTCTATCTGGAATGTCCAAGGGCACAACACATTTGGAGGAGCTCACCCCTTGGTCTTGATTTTAGCTGCGGCCAACCAGTTCCGTATAAACAATGGTTCTGGGATTGGGTGAAGGCGGCACCGGATGAACAATGAAGATTTTGTTGAATTAAGAAGAAGAAAAAATTGAGAACGGAGGAAGCCACATATTTTCATATCTCATAATCATGCCAAAAAAACCATCACAAAGGAATTAGCTGTCCAAGTTGTTATAACAGATTACACTAAGCACCTTCTACCACTGAAACTAAGACACGTGTGCATGCCAAAGTTTAAACAAAACAGAAGAAACAAAATGACAGTGTAGTACTGCGTTTTAGCAAAACAAACAAAAGGCGCCTAAATTTAAAAGATGAAGAACACCCGCCATTTCTTCAGCTTCTCCTCTTCATCTTCTTTAGCCTTTCATTCATTCATTCTTCACCCCCTCCTCAAGATCAGCTTTGGGAGAGAAAAAGCTGAGCTTGAAAAGATTAGCACGAAAAGGGACAGGAGGTAAGTTCTTGGTCAGCAAATCCGCCAGTTGCAAGCGAGAAGAGACAAAGGAAGGAAGTAGAAATCCTTCAAGGAAATAGTCCTGAACTAGATGACAATCAATATCCAGATGTTTGGTGCGCTCATGGAAGACCGGATTAGCTGTGATGTGGATCGCAGCTTGATTATCACAGAACAGAGGAATGGGAAAAATAACCTGAAGTTGAAGATCTCGAGCAAGATAGCTAATCCACTTGAGTTCATAAGAAGTCATAGATAGACTTCTATACTCTGCCTCAGCAGATGATTTTGAAACAGTGGATTGCTTCTTTGATTTCCAAGATATTAAAGCAGATCCCAAGAAAACAGCATAACCAGTAACTGAGCGTCGAGTAACTTTGCAAGTAGCCCAATCCGCATCACAGTAGGCATGTAGCCTGAGATTGTTAGCTGAAGCATAGAAGAGACCATGCTCTGAATGATGTTGAAGGTACTTAACTATATGCAAAGCACCTGTGAGATGATGATGAGAAGGAGACTGCACAAACTGGCTTAGTTGATGGACAACAAAGGTGACATCGGGCCGAGTGTAGTTAAGATAGAGTAATCTACCAATCAACCTTCTGAAAATGCTTGGATCAGGAAGAAGAGGTGAAGATTCATCATGAATGGACCAACTTGCAGGCAGTGGAGTGGAAACATATTTGCAGTGTGTCAAGCCACAATCTGCAACAATATCAGAAATATACCTTCTCTGATGTAAATGAAGACCTGCATTAGACCTGTGAAGTTCCAATCCCAAAAAATAGTGTGCAGCTCCGAGATCCTTGATGGTGAATTTCTGGTTTAAAGAATGCTTAATATCTATGATGACATCCAAGGAAGTTCCCATAATCAAAACATCATCCACATAGACTATCAAGGCCAGAAAGTAAGTGGAACTGCTCTTCAAGAAAAGGCAATGATCATGGTGAGATTGAGTGAAATTCAGAGATAAGAGATGCTGTGTAAACTCCTTATTCCATTGTCTAGATGCCTGCTTTAGGCCATATAGACTCTTGGTTAACTTGCACACCAGTGAAGAATCAGTTACAGCATATCCATCAGGTAGCTTCATATAAACCTCTTCATCTAGATGACCATGAAGGAAAGCATTATTGATATCCAATTGATGAATATGCCACCTGGAAGCAGAAGCTAAGGCAAGAAGCATTATGATGGTGACAGCCTTGGCAACTGGAGAGAATATTTCAGAAAAATCAATCCCTTCAATTTGATTGAAGCCCTTTGCCACTAACCTTGCCTTATGCTTAGCAAGTGAACCATCTGCATTGTATTTGATCCTGTACACCCATTTGGACCCAATGACCTTCTTTCCAGTAGGTAAATGAACCAAATCCCAGGTGTGATTCTGTTCCAAAGCAACTAGCTCATCATCCATTGCCTTGATCCACTCAGGTGAATTCCTTGCTTGATGATAAGTGGATGGTTCTGGAATCTGTGAAATGCTGCAAGTTGTATGTGCAGTGACAATAGACTGAGGAAGAATGGGATGGAGAGAAGATGAAGATACATAATCCTTGGACCAGACTGGTGGTTTGATGACCCTAGTACTGTGCCTCAGATTAGAATCAACAGAAGGTGTGGAAATAGGAGGAGAAGATGGATTAGAGAATGTAGGTATGTATGAGTCGGAAGGTATGGAGATATGTTCTGAATCCAGGTAAGGTAAGGGAAAAGGGTAATGATCAGGTTGAGAATAGGGAAAGACTGATTCATGAAAGATAACATCCCTAGAAACTATGATTGTCTGATTATGAAGATCAAAAAGATTATAAGCCTTTTGACCTGGAGGATAGCCAATGAAGATGCAAGGGAAAGCTCTTTCTGCAAATTTGTCTTTATGAGGTGAAGTGTTTGTGGCATAAGCAAGACAACCAAAGGATCGAAGGTTATGAATATCTGGACTGAGGCCAAACAAAAGTTGATAAGGAGAATGCCAAGAAAGTGTTGGAGTTGGCAATCTGTTGACTAGATGAGTAGCAGTAAGAATTGCATCACCCCAAAAAATTTTTGGTAAATGAGATTGAAACATAATTGCTCTAGCTACTTGAAGCAAGTGCTGGTGTTTTCTTTCAACAACTCCATTCTGCTGTGGAGTATAGGAACAAGACTTCTGATGTAAAATGCCAAGATCTGAGAAAAGCCTTTTACAGTCATGGTTTACAAACTCACTTCCATTATCTGATCTTACAAACTTGACAGAAGCATTGAAATGATTTTTGATCATGATCAGAAATGTTTTTAGCAAAGCTGGAATTTGATCTTTGGTTTTGAGAAGATAAGTCCATGTACATCTTGTAAAGTCATCTACTATTGTCAAAAAATATTTGCAATCAGTAATTGATTTTACTCTATATGGCCCCCAAAGATCAACATGCAATAAAGTGAAAGAAGAAGATGTAGAAGATGTACTAGATGGAAAGGGCAATCTGTGCTGTTTTGCCATAGGACAGATAGAACACATAGTATCACTTGGAATATCTTTGATTACATCAAAATGCTTCAATACATCAGAAGAAGGGTGTCCTAGTCTATAATGCCAAGATTTAAAAGACAGAATAGGATGACTAATTGCTGCACTAGAGACTTGAGTTCTTGATACTGACTGAGAAAAGGTTGACTGAATTCTCTGGTGAATGACCTCTGGCTGGAAAGAAAGAGTATCAAGAATGTATAAACCATTGGTTTCTTTGATCACTGCCAGGACTTTCTTAGTCCTGAGGTCCTGCAGCAAACAATGGTTTGATAAGAACTTGAAACAAATTGGCATTGACCTGGATAGTTTACTTACAGAAAGAAGATTATACTTGAAGTCTGGAACATGCAAACAATCAAGTAAGATGACTGATGAAGCTAAAACAACAGTTCCTTTGGCCTTAACCAATTTGGTGGTATGATCTGGCATATAGACTGGGGTAATGTGATGTACAGGTGAGAATGAGGTGAACTGAGAGGTGTCTCTGCACATATGACTTGAAGCCCCACTATCCACTATCCAATTATCATTATTCAAAGAAAACACATTGAGTGAAAAGTTAGTAGTAACACTACCTGCAAAATCATGATAATGTGCATAGTTTGCCAGCCCTCCTTGATGCTGCATTGGTTCCTTTCCCTTTTGTTTCTTTTCCAGCTGTGCTTCCACCATTTTTGCAATTAGAGCTTGAAGTTTTCCATCAACATCACTTAGTGGACTTTCTTCTTCTTCTTCAGTCACTGCATGTGCTGTGAACTTCTGATAAGCATGATTAGGTTGATGTGCTTTCTGATAAGGCTGTTGAACAAACTGTGTTTTCTGTATTGGTTTAATCTTCATTGCAGTGTCCTTATTTCCCTCCCACCATTCTGAATATCCTTTGATCTTGAAACAGTTCTCCTTAACATGTCCAAGTTTTCCACAATGATCACACCTCAGATCTGGTCTCTTAACAATCCTTCTTCTGTTTCCATCTGCATCATCAGTTTGATCAGTAGATCCATCTCTGTATTGATAGGGCAATTTTGTATCCCTATAGATTCTGACTGCCATTGCAGATGTGTTCTGAAAATCCTGATAACCTTCATGTACTGATTTTTGCTTTTCTATCCTACTGATCATTTGACAAGCCTTCCCAACACTAGGAAACGGATCCATCAGTAATATTTGATGACTAATTGAACTATAATCTTCATTCAATCCCATCAGAAACTGATGAAGTTTATCATCCTCTTCTTCAGCAGGTAAACAGGCATAGTTTATGCACTCCACATTACATCTCTTCCTAGGTCTTAAACAAGCATATTCATCCCACAAACCTTTTAGCTCAGTAAAATAGACAGCCACAGAATCATGTCCTTGCTTCAATTCACATATATCTTTCTTCAATTTATGAATTAGAGGTCCATTACATTCACCAAATCTCTCTTTCAATTCATTCCATAAAGTATGTGCATCCTCACTGAACATAAATCCTCTTGCAATTTTCTTTGAAATCGAATTCAGAATCCAGGAAATCAGTGTAGAGTTTACCTTGTCCCATCTATCAAACAATAGATCATCAATTTCTGGTGCCTTCAGCTCTCCTGTCAGAAACTTCAACTTTCCTCTGGATCTGATTGCTACAACCATCGATCTGCTCCATGTTATGTAGTTGCATTCATTGAGTGGCTCTGCAACTAACACCAAACTCGAGTTATCCGAGCTTTGAAGATTAAAAGGATCATCTACCTCATTTCTTCCAGATCTTGAGAAACCTCTGTTGCCTCTCAGTGAATTCGCAACAGAGTTTACTGATTCAGAGTTTGAATCCATTGCTTATGAATGCCAACAGAAGCAGCAAATTTAAAAGAGGGAACGATCACAAGATCTACCTAGATGCTCTGATACCATGAAGATTTTGTTGAATTAAGAAGAAGAAAAAATTGAGAACGGAGGAAGCCACATATTTTCATATCTCAGAATCATGCCAAAAAAACCATCACAAAGGAATTAGCTGTCCAAGTTGTTATAACAGATTACACAAAGCACCTTCTACCACTGAAACTAAGACACGTGTGCATGCCAAAGTTTAAACAAAACAGAAGAAACAAAACGACAGTGTAGTACTGCGTTTTAGCAAAACAAACAAAAGGCGCCTAAATTTAAAAGATGAAGAACACCCGCCATTTCTTCAGCTTCTCCTCTTCATCTTCTTTAGCCTTTCATTCATTCATTCTTCAAACAAGCTTTTGCGTAGTCATTATGCCTCATCTAGCAGATCTGGAAGGCAAGAAATCGACAAGTTTTTAACGGACAAGCCACACAGCCCCAAAGTGCAGTTTCTTTGGCATTGGATGATATGGAATTATATTACCGGAATAGAGGCAACATAGACATCGAGGATGTCCAAGACATACCAGGACCCATGCGGGAGGGCGATACCCAGGAAATAGCTTTGGATCCCCAAATCCCGATTCTAAGAATTGATGGTGCTTTCTGGAAGGAGCAAGCTCATGGTTCGGCGGCATGGTCCGTACTGCAGATTCGACGGCGGAGATATGCCGCCTCCATTTTCCGGCGCAATCAACATTAATGGCAGAGGCAACGGGGTGCTTCAGAGGTCTTCAGATGGCACAACAAAATCAGATCCAAAAGCTTCAATTTTATTGGACTGCACGGTGCTCATAAATCTCCACACTAATAGGACCAAAAAGCCACCATGGGAGGTTGCTTCACTGGTGGACCAAAATTACTTCCAATGTTTTAGTGTCAGGAATGCCAAGGGAGATGGTAAGTTTTGAATTTAATGCTTTTAGTTTTAACTAATTAAATTAAAAGTGGTTTTGTTTCAAAAAAATAATAATTCGTAACGGTTCCTGGTTTAGCAATAGTAAATGGACGACAGTGCTGGGTGGTTTAGCAACTTCATCACGTAAAGCCCTTTTATATTTTTGAGAAAGAGGGAAATTAATATCTTTAAATCATATTCTTTTACAAAGTCTTGGGGACACTAGTGTAGAGAAGGAGCGATTAAAGGCAGTTCTATCGGACCATTGAAGTCAATTTGTAGGTGACTTCTCTGGCTCTAACTTTGATCCACCACGATCAAAGGCATTTCGAGAACCGTCGTTAATTGGAACCAGGGAAAGCGGTTTTCTTCCTCCTTTGATAGGGGTTGTAAAACTGCCTTGAAGCAATTCCGAACTCAGAACGACTTAATTGGCCTCGGCTCCAATAACAAGTTCCGGTCTCGGAACATGTCGGACATTCCGCTGGATGAACAACAATCCGATGTATTGAAATGATTTTGAAACCGTGCCGTGTTTCCGTTCCAAACCCAATTTTTAAAAAATTAATCATTTTGTTGGAAAACAGGAGTTCTGAAGTCGGAGGTAAAATCGGACAAGGTAGTTCCGAAATTGGGTCAGTAAACGATCGTCGTTTTTTGGAACTCAGGTGGTGTTTCCAGACATACACTAGTAGAGAAACCCCTATTAAAGGCAGCATTGGAAGGTTGTTCGCCTATAACCGCTTTTAAAAATGGTTTCCGAGTTCGGAAAACCCCAATCCCCCTAACCAATTTAAAGGCATTTTTTTGTTGATTAAAGACGGTTATGCCTAGAAATCGCCTTAAAATTGTCAGTTAAAGGCATAATCACCTTTATTTGACCATTTTTTAGATGGTTATGAATAACCGCCTTTAAAATCATGTTTACGATTTTGGAAAGAACGACGGGATGGGTTTTCAAGTCAGGAAAGCACCTACTTTATGTATTTCATATAAAGGAAACAATTTTTGGCTTCGGAAATGGTTTTCGAGTTCATAAAATGGTGGATCGCGTCTTAAATATGGTGGGCTATAGTTTCCAAACTCGGAAAAGGGCTGACCTATTAAAAAAATAGACGCGTCCAACATCATTAAATGGTCCAAAACCTTAATTCTTTGAAGAAGAAGCTCTTTTTTTCCTAACCTATTGTTGAGGACAAGGTTTTGTTGTTGTAGAAGGTTAGTTTTATCCAAATTATGAAGTTGATGAGTTTGTTCAAATAATTTTATATGTATTTAATGCTTGATATATGTTCATATTTTCAATTATGCTATGAAATTAGCTAGGTTTATGAATATTGTTGAATGCATCTTCATGTGTTGCATTTTAAATGAATTTTAGGATAATGAATCAAGATGAACTAATTAGTAATGATCTAAGGAAATCACCCAAGTATATGCCACTAGTTGAATCATTTGTTTCGTTTGCTTTTGAACATGCTTCCAGAAATGGTTGTTCGCTGGCACGATGCCCTTGTAAGGGTTGTAGAATTTATGCGTATTTAGGGAGAAAGAAATTGCAGGAACAACTCATAATGAGAGGACTAGCTACACTCGGTGGGTATAACATGGGGAAGGTTTGGAAGAATCACATTCGAATGAATTGGAGGACACGAAGGCGGGTGATGAATTAGATGGTAATGCCGAGTTTGACGAAATGGTGGAAGATATTGTGAGGGAATTCAAAGGTAAACCTGAGTCGTTACAAGCTTTGATTGACGACAAAGGGACACATTTGTACAATGATTCTAAATACTCGGTTTTGAATGCCACACTGTGGAAAATGAATTTGAAGGAAAATTTTGAATGGCCAGGAAAGTCGAAGATCGAGTCCCTCCAGCTGTTCAGGAATTTTCTTCCTGAGGGTAATTTAATGCTCAATAGGTTATATGCTGCCAAAAAATATTATGCCCGATGAAATTGGAACTGCGAAAAATGTATGCATGCCTGAACGACTGTATGTTTTATAGAGGGGAAATAGATAAAGATCGAGAAACTTGTAATGTATGCGGCGAGTCTCGGTACAAATTGAAAAGAGGTGCAATTGCGGTGGGTGCAGAAGTTCCATTTAAATCAAGGAAGAGGACACCGACAAAAGTTCTGTGGTCCCTCCCTATAATTCCACATTTGAAGAAGTTGTATGCTTGTAGTGAACATGCTAAGTTGTTGAGGTGGCACGTTGATAGAGATCGACCGGCAGATGATATCATAGACATACTTTCGATGGGGAGCAATGGAAGAATATCGATGCTATGTACCCTGAGTTTGGAAAAGATTCTCGGGATTTGAGGTTAGGGTTGTGTACAGGCGGTATGAATCCTTTTGGCAACATGAGTAGAAATCATAGCTCTTGGCCTGTTATGTTGGTCACATACAACCTCCCATCTTGGTTGACCATGAAGCGTAAGTATGTGTTTCTATCTTTGATGATATCAGGTCTAAAGAAACCTGGTAATGATATTGATGTATATCTTGCTTCTCTAGTAGAGTTTTTGGTGACTTTGTTTAATGATGGTGTTAGAGTGTTTGGTGGGTTTGTTAATGATTTTCCTGAATATGGTAGTTTGTCTGGTTATTCTGTGAAAGGCTACCTAGCTTGTCCAGTGTGTGAGACGGACAATGATTTCTTTCAATTAAAACATGGCTGTAAGAATGTTTAATAGGGGCACATGCAGTTTCTTCCTAAAGGGCACCATGGAAATTGGCCAAAAAATGGTTTAATGGGAAAGTGGAGACTCGAGTTGCACCGGTGCCACTATCAAGTACACAAATTTATGAGAGTGTTAATAATTTGGCCAATGACTTTGGGAAGAAGAAAAGAAAGGTTGCTGTTGTTGGTAGTTGGAAGAAATGCTCCATTTTTTTCAAGCTACCTTCATGCGTCATGCACGTCTACACACCCCATGAATTTGGGGTCTGGTTTTCCTCCTTGCCCACCATTTTGAGCTTCACAAACCATATACGTCTACATGGTCCATGAGTTGGACTCCCCGTTTTCTTACCTTCCTCTAAGAAACATATGCTTCCTACAAACTAAACATTCACACCAAATGTAATAGTGTTCCAAAGCTAAAAGTTGTCCACCATTTTTAGCATCACAAACCATGTACGTCTACATGGTCCATGAGTTGGACTCCATGTTTGCTTACCTCCTCTAAGAAACATATGCTTCCTAGAAATACACATGCACACCAAGTGTAATAGTGTTCCAAAACTAAAAGCTAAAAATAGGAAAACATGCCAAAAATACTAAACATCTACAACACAATGCAATGGGACATCCTTCCTCCCCCACATTTACAGCACACATGCTCCTCAAGGAAGAAACATGATATGAAAGGAAAGGGAGATAAACAAAATAATAGGCAATCAATACTTCTCAATGCATTGTACCCACATCAATATCCCCAAATATACTCCAACATGCAATTCAAGTCAAGCCCCTTCAAATCCACACTAAACAAGTTTCAATCAACATCCACACAAAGAGATAACTAGTGTGCGGTCCTAGATTGTGTAATTGATGATGTTTTAGGTGGTGGAGTGTAGTGGTGTCTAACGGCTTGGGGTAAGAATAGGAACATAAAAGTGAAAACTATTTTTTTTTCAAAGAAAAACAAACTAATCTAAAATTTCAAAGCTCAGGTTGCCTCTCGAGAAGCTCCATATATTTAAGGTCATCGGCACGACCCTAATGTTATCAATATGGTGTGCATTTGTACCCCATCACCATAGGTAACCAAAAATGGAGAGGTGGGGGTAATAATATTCCAAGAGGAAGATGTAATAGAGGAGGAGGCAACCCTAAAGGAAATAGGTGGTAACCAATTGGCTTCTCTATGGTTTCCTCTAAGGGTTCCAAAAATGTGGGAGTTGGTTCTATAGTAGAAGATAAGGGTGAAAATAGGTTATATTGTGAATTAATTATAATCACCCCTTCCTAGACTTATTCACTCTCAACAAACCACTCCCCACCCCCTTTTGGATTCATCTACCAAAATTTCAAGTTCAACTAGTGATGGTTCATTTTTGGAACATTGGGTCTCAAGTTGGCCCACCCTTTCCATCAAATCAATCACGTGCCCTTCAACTTTCTCAATGCTTGAGAAGAGTTGAGTTCCCAAATCTCTAATCTCACTAAGCATTTGTGATTGGAGTAAATCACTACTCTTGGTCACATTAGCTATAGCTTGCAAAATTTCTCCATAATCCAATTTGGGAACCAATCATGGGGATTGGGTTTGGGGAATTGTATAGCTTGGTGAGAGCCAAATATCTATCCCAAAGTGTTGGTTTCCTGATGCATTTCCATACCATGAATTTGAGTTACCACTAAACCTCGAATTTGGAGAATTGTCGTATGGGTACCAATCTCGATTCCATCAGGCTTGGGAACCAACAATTCCTACCTCTCTCACATTTTCGCTCATCAAAGAGAAAGACTCAGTAGGGTGATCGCAGTGACATATCCTACAAAGTCTCACCCGTTGAGCCTCTCTTCTTCATAGTCACTCAACTATGGGTAACACTGCCCCAGATGATTATAATGACACAACATACAAAGTTTCATCTGGCGAGTACCTTTCCACTTTTTTTTACAATTAAAACACAAACAAAGAAAACAACAAAGTTCATAATCGTACTAAAAAGGTTCTCGGTTTGCACCAAGAACTCAAGCTATACATGCTCTAAAAACAACAAACAAACAAAAGAACAACACTAGCTACTCAACTAACACGCTATGCAAGTTAACAATTAAACTTTATGACTAGCATCCCTGGTAGCGGCGCCAAAATTTGACCCACCTCCACTCGGGGTCGTCAAGTTGTAGCCAAATTAACCCGAGCGGAGGGCTTAGGAAGGTCAATTATAAAATTTATATTCTACTCCCAAACTCACTACTAAGCTACTGATGGGTAGTTAGTGGAATGACCAGGTTTGTTCACAGAGATGCTAGAGTCTAATAGTAAACTACACACAACCACGTCTTGGTTGTCAATCCGTCTGTGTGCTAGGAATAGCTAATATTGTAAAATGGGTAGGGGGTGGGTTTTTCAATTAACAACTACGAGCATAAGAACTAAAATAAGGGAAAACTATATATGCAAGCACTTGGGGCGTAACATGAGTGACTAAATGTTTTGATCCTCGATTTCATCACATACAAAATATCAAAGCTTATTCTAGTGTTCATAACACATGGTAAGGTCGATAGTCAACATTTTCCCATACCCGTCACGTAGGGTGCTCTTTCAATCTTCCATCAGCACCGCCTTTGTGATTATGGAAGTGCAACAACGGCCTTGCTGTTGCTCATATCTATTGCTCCCCTGTATGATTACGTCCTGAGCACTACACCATTAATGCTCTACCCCTAGGCCTAAAGAGGAAAAGGAAAATAAGCACCTTATCAAAATCACTAGGGTTGCTAAACTATAATTTTTCTACTAAACACTATCTCTACCCGTAACCCTTTGGACCAACTAGCCCGCTAAGACTTGAGTGCTGTCATCGTAGAGATAAACTCGGAACACCTGCATGCACACACCCACGTGGGCTAGCCCTACTACCTATATCACATCTAGGCAGAGCCGTCTCTGACAATTTGGAGGCCATGTGAAAAATAAAAAATGAGGCCCCTAAATACATTAACATAAAATTTATATTATTTTGATATTATGGATTTTCAAAATAAAATGTAAAGACAAAGATAAATTAATAATACTATTTAATTACCATTAAATAAAATATCAAAAATACTATATGTTGAGTTTTTAAAGATGCTGAACTGAGAAGTCTGAACGAGAAAGGAAGATGACTTCTAGAAAGATCAGGTTTAATTTTTCTAAAAATAAATAAATAATATCTATATGTGTGTGTGTGTGTATATATATCTAATAATAAAATTTGGGGGCCCAAAAAATTTGGGGGCCCTGTTCTAAAGAACCGGTTGGGCTATGTAAAGGTCGACCCTGCATCCAGGTTTCTCTTCCCTGGGGGTATCAATATATGCACCAACATGAATGTAGATTAGAGTGTGTGCTAATGGAGTGTATCATTCATGCAATTAATAATAATTCAAGAACATGCCAACATAATATCACAAACACATAGAAATATGTAGATCGAGGAAATCTCAAAAAACACAAGTCAAGACATGAATACAAATATTATTCCCAAGCTATTAAAATATTCCAGAAAAAATATATCCTTGGAAAAAATTGAGATAAATGCCATGGATCTACGAAAATAAGAAGAAGAAAAGAGAAGAAAAAGAGACGGAAAAGAGAAGAGTACTCTAAAGAGAGAGAGAGAGAAAACTCTCCTTTTCCTTATACCTACCTAAAGAGAGAAAAATTCTACATTATGCCTTCTTAGTTTTCCCTAGAAGACTAAAGGCTCCCATATATAGTAGTAGAGAATTGAGCCTCAAAATAGACCTAAAATAGGGTTAAAACCCTAGCAACTGCAATTGGCCCTGACCGTATCCTCGTTTTGACACGGTAAGCCTCGTGCTGACACGGGCCATGTGTCTTGGCGCGTACCGTGCAAACCGATTAGCCTCATCTTGACACGGGCCGTGTGTTCTGGTAGGGACCGTCGCCAGTGCTCCATTTTGAACTTCTGAATCGTGTGTCCTGTGTTGTTTGGCACGGGCCGTTAGATGGTCTTTGCATATTTGGAGTTGAAAAGACACAAACCGTGTAAAAAGGCAGGGTCCACGTTCATATTTAGCCTATTTGGAGTGAAACAAAGCAAAATGGGATGTTGGAATGGGCACAGTCCATGTTGGAGTCCCTGGCACTGACCCGCTTTGTGCTGGAGCTTGTCACGACCCGTGCTGGGTGGAACGGGCCATGCTGGAGACCCTTGGCATGAACCCCCTTCGTGCTGGAGGCTCTGGCACTGACCCCCCCTTTGTGCTAGCCATGGCTAGTTCGGCCGACTGACTTGTTTGCTCTGCTATGGATGAACCGTTTGTCTGATTTAAGAGTTCTTGTAGACTATTTTATAACCCTCGAGAACACGAATCCAATTGTGACACTCTCAAGGGATGATTCTTCTAGGATCTTTCCCAGAATTCTATGCAACTCTTGGAAAACAATTCCTCTGCTTCTTCATTGGCCTCTTTGAACTTTGAATCCACCTTTCTTGGGCTTAATCGATCTACTACCACACTTTAGAGTCTGTGGCCTTCAATCTACTACCATTCTTGCGAATGGCCTTTAAGTATCTTCTACCTTTCTTGCAAACGGCCTTCTACAAAGATGATGAAAAGTAGCCACAAGCAACCTACATATGAGATCACAAAAGAAGATCTTGGTCCCCGTGGATACAAGGTGTCCATTAGTATCAATTAAATCCACAAAATTCTAGATTTAGACAAGAAAATCAAACATGGCCATCTAAACCATTTGCAGTGTAAACCTAACTAAAACTAGTGATCCAACAAGTAAAACATGCCATTTATTATGCCGAATGCATTGGTTAACGCATGCAATACGATGCATGTAAAATCCTCAAGAAAATAAATCACTCCCTTAGCATTAAACCCAATTTTACCATGGGATTCAATGCTGTTGGGAAAAACTAAGAAGATTAAAAGAAGAGAGAAGGGTTATTCACTTTTTCTCCTACCTACTCTTAGAAACTAGGAGAATAGAAATTACAAATAATGAATGTTCTCTCTCTAACTAATAAACCGTAGTAGACATGGGCTCTTTATATAGCAGGTATGAAATGGGCCTTAAAGAGGCCTAGAACTAGAGAAACCCTAGGGTGATGCGGCGGCACGAGCCGTGAAAAAGCACACGACCCGAGTGGTACGACCCGTGTATAAGCGAATGGGCTGCCGATTGGATGTGGTTTCCTAGCCAATTGAGTAAGCATTCATGTAAATCCCCGTGGATTGTAAACCGGAAGATTGTTTTGCTTGTCCCCGTGGATTGTCAACCGAAAGATTGTTTTGCTTGTCTAAGCGGCATGACTTGTTCAGATCTGTGTAAGCCGTGGATATGAGTTAAATCTTTCACCTTTTACTGGCGCAACGGTGCAATACATTATTGTGCGTAGGTTGGGTATTCAAATGTTGATCTTCAAGGCGCCTAAGTCGTGCAGAAGGATACAACCCATGCCCATATTTAGCTGTATAATCCTGCTTAATGGCATAGGCCATGGAAAAGGACACGAATCGTGCTAGTAGTTAGCCACACCACCACATTGGTTGGCACAGGCCATGCAGAAGAGCACGGCCGTGCCAGTATTCTAAGTTATTCGAGTTTCACATCTTTTCTCTTCGGCACATTTCCATCTACTACCACGATTAAGAGTGTGACCTTTGGTCTATTACCATTGCGAATGGCCTTCAAATATCTACTACCATTGCGAATGGCCTTCAAATATCTACTACCATTCTTATGAATGGGCTTCTACTCCAAAATTGTTACGAGCGATCTACAATGAAGCTCACAAAATAGGATCTGGATGCTCGTATGGACATAACATCCCTAAATAAATCTACAAAATGAAGGATTTAGATAAGAAAACCAACAAAGGCTATTTAAACCCCTTGTGATGTAAACCCAACTAAACCTAGCAATCAACTATACAAAAGATACTAATAAGTGTGCTAAATGCATTTGGAAACACATGCTTTTAGGTGAAAATCAATTCCCCCACAGATCTAAATGGAGAATAGCATGCAAAGAGTTTCCCAAGACATTCAACATTTATTCCTAGACTACCCTAGTTCCCCAAAGATGTTAGAATATCCCAACTCTCACTCCCCAAACAAGCTAAGATAACCCTTCAACTATTGTGGTATTCCCGATTTGCCTAAGTGACCTCCATTCATCTCTGGATTACGAAGTCACAAATGATAGTGCAGTTTTTATCATTTTCTCCGATTGTTACAGGCAGCTGTATGTGGCCCAACAGTGTCTCTGCTTGCCCCTTGAATCCTACGAGCAAGGATGTGAACTTCTTCAAGTCAGTCATCTTGAATCCCAATCTTTCTTCAAAGCAATCCACAAAAAGTATTTCCACTGCGCTCCCATCATCTACAAACGCTCTATGAACTGTTGTGTTCCAAATCCTAGAGATAATAAATTGGATCATTATGAGGTGAAGCGTTAGGAACTTCATCCTCTTTGCTAAACATGATTGTTTCATTCACACGCAATCTTTTGTCTACCGGATCTTGTGGTGGTGAATACTTGGCCTTAGCTTTCCAAACATTATATGATAAAGACTCAGTTGACCCATGTATCGATGAAATTATTCCTTTGGAGCCTTTATCTTTTGATTCTTGTTTGAGTGTTTGTTACAGCCTAGTTATTGGCCATGGAGCTTCCCACCTTGTTAACTTCGTTGTATTGGTTCCCACCATCTTCTTTCTTGTACTGGCTTAGATAGTCATTCCTCAAGTTCTCCTCTATTTGCCTCTTCAGATCTGTACAATATTCAACATCGTGTTCATGATCTTTATGGAAGGCACAATAGTACTAACTTGATATTTTGTCTGGAGGTGCTATCATTAGTTCTGGTTTGCAAAATAGATCTCTGTTTGCTCTCCAGATTTCCTTTCGTGACTTTGTTAGCGGTGTTTCCTGAAACATGATGCTTTGTGTTCCAACTTCTCTTTATTTGAAGAAGAGACTTCTCTTTCCCCTCTTTTTAAAATTTAATTTTGAGTTCCCCATTACTCTTTTCTCCCCTCACTCCATTTTGCGGTTGTTCGCTTCTTCAGTTTGCACATACTGCTCAATCATTTTTTGAAACTCTCTTGGGTTCTATGGAATGTTCTTTGTGACTTCCTTGTAAAACTCTCCTGATTTCATGCCTCCTGTGAATGCACCCAAGGAGAAAAGATAGATCACAAACCTACAAACTCTCCGTGGAAAACCTACTGTAATATTCTTCCAAACTTTAGTCACTTCGTTGAGCTATGTTGTTTAGGTCAGCTATTGTCTTGGTGAATTTCTGTTTTTGGTAGAAGCATCCTAAGAATAGATCCGAGAGATGTGCCCAATATGTAATACTTCCGTTTTGTAAATCCTTATACCATTTAATCATTATTCTCGACAAAAATATAGGGAAAGCCTTACACACCAACTAAATTTCAGCATCGCAAAATCTCTTGTAGTTATGATAAGAATGTAAGAATTCCTTTGGGTCAGTAGTCCCATCGTAAATTTTGACATATAATGGAAACTTGAAGTCTTTCTGCATCTTGAAGTTACGAAGATGTGGTGTTAACGGTGACTTATCCGCATCTTCGTCTTCCATTATATTTCTTAATTGATCCCCATATTTAAAATACTCATTCTTTTGACTTAAATTTTAACTTACTCTTGGGGATTTCAGCTTGAGAGTGGCTAAGAACTGATTATACAGTTGTTCTCTGCTTTCTTCTAGAAATGATGCAAACGCTCTCCTTTCTTTCTCTTTATTTGTGTTAGGAGATTCTGCCTCTTCCTCATCTTTTGTGTCCTCTTTACCGCATTCTTGTTCTCTACTAGGAAAATATTGTTGATCTTGGTTGGGATGCATGTTCATGTTGCATCCAGCTTTTTGCTCCCATGTGTGATGTTTTTGGTTTCTTTCGCTTCTGGTGAACACCATTGTCAACTTTGCAGGGAATGAATGACCGAAAAAAAATTCTCGTCCCTACAGTCGGTGCCAAATGCTGTGGTATTCCCGATTTGCCCAAGTGACCTCTGTTCACTGCAACGCTCCTACAAAAGAGATCCTGGAAGTGATTCTGGGGAAAAGACTCCGGCGCTCAATTCAGTAGCTTTCTTCTTTAGAATTAGGATTTCTCAGTCTAGTTGCATTACCTTGACTGGAATTTTTCTTCTTCCTTTTATAGTCTGTTACAATAATGGTTCCGCCTTATTAGGGTTGTTCATCATGGGTTGTGTCGTGGTTCCGATAAAGGTGGTTCGTGCCTTAAGCTTGATCATGATCTCCTCTTTCTTAGTTTGTGGCCTGACTTGTCTTGACCTGACTCTGACTTTTTCAGTTCACATCATAGGTTAGTGTATAGCCCAATTATGGGCTGGGCCTGAAGTCCAATCTCATGGGTTAGGTATACACCATCAACCAACATACCAACCAAAAAGGTGAGGTTAACAAAAATGAGTGTGTGAAGCTAAGTTACTCTACCAAAAGAAATTCCAAAAGACAATCAAAGAGAACCATAAGATTTTTTAATTTCTCTCATTTTGCCTAGAAGCCCTTTCATGTTTTCATCCTATCATCCCACATTTTTTTCTTTTTGAGCTCACTTCTCACCTTTTTCCACACCATGACCTCTCACTTTTGCTTAGGTTTTACAACCTATCATGGCCTTTCCCATTGTTGCCTAAGTCTCTCTTTCGGGTTTTTGACTTAAATGGGTTTTTTTCTTTTAATTTTTATTTTTTTTGTGTAGCACAAAATGCCCCAAATGTGAGCTTCATACTACAATGAAGATAAGAAATAAGAAAACAACACCAAAACACAAAAGAGTCTTGTTGGAACTCCTAAGTGCCTTACTACTCCCTCTTCCACACTTAAACCTTGCATTGTACCCAATGCATCATATAAATTATAAATCATAAGTGGAGTAGGAAAATAGTAAGAACTTACTATTGGGACCTCGAAGGGCCCTCTTTCATGCATCTCGCCTTGCACCTTCTTCTTCTTCTTCTTTCTTCCTATCTCAATTCTTGCCTCTCAATGGGAACTAGGTCATGAAAGCCTTCAAGCTTTAAGCATGTATCCTATCGATCAATTTCTCTATAGCCCCTCTTGCACATTGGATCTCCCATCAACAATGGAAAACTCCCCCTTCATTTCTCGCTTAATAGAATCCAACCTAACCCCCCAAGCTTTTATGGTTTCATCCATAATGTCAAGCCTAGCCCTGAATTCCTCTATTTTCAAACTCATCCCTCATTCTGCGTGACCAACCTATTACACTATTTGGGTTAAACTCATGAGTTGTTCCCCAAATGTGTGAAATTGGTCGAAGAATTCCATCGGTAGGTTGGTTGGGGTAGGTTGTACTCTACGTGAGATCTCACATTTTCCTCTTCAATGTCCATGTCCGAGGAAGATAGGGTGTTGCAGAAGGCCTTCTTCAATTTTGGATCGGGAAGGAAGAGGTCCTCCAAGGTGGTGTCGTGGTTGATTGTCATGCGCTCAGGTTGTGAAAGCACCATAAAGTTGCAAACTATGGAACCATCGTATAACCAAATAAAGAGATCCTCCAAGATGGTTGTAGCAATCATGGAGGCCCTTGCTAATTTATTCATTGTGTACCTCATCCCTGAACGACCTAAGTTTGCCACGGAAAAGTGAGAGGGTGCTGAATGTCCTATGTACTGTGCCAAAAGCTCGACCATGCCTCCTATAGGTATCTTGCCAGCCTTCTTTTTCACCATGGCTATGCACTTTTCCACAAAAGTCTCCACCAAGTTGGGATAGTAATTCCCCTCTGGAGTCATCACCCAAAGGATTTTCACGTCCCAGTTGGGACATTGAGAAATCTCCCCATGGCAATGAACTTCCATGGATAGGAGCCGATGCACGTACTGCAAAGCCAGGTTGACTATTACGGTACTCTTGCCCAAATGTTTCCTAT
The DNA here is from genome assembly GCA_037428765.1 of Rubia yunnanensis. Taxonomy (NCBI): domain Eukaryota; kingdom Viridiplantae; phylum Streptophyta; class Magnoliopsida; order Gentianales; family Rubiaceae; genus Rubia; species Rubia yunnanensis. Next base: position 83,050,709 of record CM075063.1, read on the forward strand.
CCACGCCCGCCAACTTCCGCCAAAAGTTTCTCACAAGAACGAAAACCCTTGTCGGTGAGTCTTTGGAACTTCCTTCCCGTACTTCCACTCAAATGCCTGAGCGACTTCCCTATGGGTCATTGAGTACTACTTTCCATCTAAGTGGAATGTGGTGGTCCTTCTCCCATCATTGTCTGATGTTTGCTCCACGGTCTCCAAAAATTTGAAATTCCACCTAATGTACGTCTTAGAGTGCATCTCTATGAAGCCCTCTAAGCCTATCTGACATAGAAAGTAGGTGACATGCTTGAGTAGGCCTAGTTCTTCCAAGCTCTCCTTGCACACGAACTTTGTCTCTAAGATGGTCCTCTTTGGCCTATTTGGGTACTTCCATTTCCTGGCCACACTTCCAGTAATGTTGGCCAATCCTATGAACTTATTAACAACAATGAAGAAGTTAGGAGGAATGGGAGTGGTCATCTCTTGTCTCCCAACTTTAGCTGACCCCTTTCCTTTATCACTTCAAGAAGTTTTTCCTTTCTCCAGCCTACTCCTTTTAGGACCCATTCTACCACAAAAAGAAACACATGGTAATGGCATGAATACAAAAGCATATGCATCAAAGATCACTTAAAAAAATCCATCCTTCTTAAACAACCAACACATGGAAAATCATCTTATCTCAACATAAGGATCATACCCTTCCCCCACACTCAGTTCAACACAAAAACATGCATATAACCCACACACTTCTATAAAAAAATAAGGTATTTCAAATTTCAAACCTTCCTAACATAAGAAAATCATGCAAAAGAAAGCAAGTGAACACAAAGTTCAAAGAACTACCTAAAATTGGAGGCTAAGAGCTGAAAATCACACAAGAGGAAGCAAGAGTGCCGTTCCTTGAGAGAAAGTGTCCAAATTTTGAATTCCTCAAATTGTGAAGTGAAGGTGGATATTTTTTATGTACCTAGAGTGAGTTAAACGACATTTATGGATAGGAAAAGGTACCCTGAATTTAGATTCAGAGAATCAAAGATCTTCTTAAAATGAGTTGTTTAAGAGAGAGGCAAAAAGGAGGTAGTAATAGTTTATGCAAAATATATTTTTTTTGGAGTTAAAGCTTTAATGAATTAATGCTCAAAGAAAGTGTTAATGTTTGGTGTAGTACCATTGACACTAACAAACTTAGGGAAGAAGAAATCTGCGGAATTTTTGGGGGTAAAAGTGCTTGTTTTGGCAAAAATTCAACTATGCCAAATTCTGCAATTCCACCCCAACTGCAGTATTATTCAACTGGCATAAGGCATGGCATGACACGTTCCATATGAAGGCCTTGTGCTACCAAATCTTACATGGGCCTTGTACCTTACACGACTCGTGCTTTATTTTCCCAACACCTTTTCATCCAAATCCTATTCCTTTCTAACCATACAAATGAGGATCAATCTTAGACTCAACAATCAATCATAATTCCACAAAAAATCCTTTGTCACACAAACACAAACATTCAAAAATCAACTACTAAGAACATAAAAAAATGAGGAAAAACATAGTATATTTATTGTCGTCCTCAGGACTTATTCTTTATGCATTACAAAGAACCTACCATTGGGTCTCCGGAGTCGCCATCCTCAACTCCACCCACGATGACATCTTTGTGGATAGGCCTCTAAAAAGTGTCACCCTTACCATTATGCTCTTTCTTCACAATAGAGAGTGTATGCCCATCCTTAGCTAATATCGATTGCTTAGCCATTTCCCCAAGTTTAGGAGGTGTACGAGAAGATTTTAGTTCCTCACCACTCTCCACCAACCACTGCAAGATAGGGAGCATAGAAAAGCAATCTATAATAGACAAATCACCACTAAACTCATGCATAGCATAGGTGTCATCAACATTATCATCACAATCAAAACTCAAGGCATATTTTCTATCATTACTCTTATCAAGGCACTCATCATCATAAATCTTGCAATACTCATCACATTGAACAAATTCATCACACAAGGTTATGCCTTTGCATGCAAGAGAAGAATTAGGTGGTTCATGCTTAGATTTGTAAATTTCAAAACCTACCTTATAAATGTCATCCTCTAGGGTTAGTGTTCCAAATGGACATCCTTGATAATTTTATGAATGGTTGCCCCAATAAAATTGGGGGTTCATCCATTATACACTACATAAGGTACATAGAAGTCTACCGAGAACACTAGATTACCTACCCTAACCATAACATCCTTAACTAAACCTCTAGGTACAGCTTGGGAATTGTCTACTAGTTGGACAATCACCCTAGTGTCCTTAAGATCACCTATGTCAATATTCTCATATAGGCTAAATGGGATAACATTGATAGATGCACCTATCTCAATTATAGCATTCTTCACCAATTTACCTCCTAGAGAAATAGGGATTGAAAACATTCCGGGGTCATCACACTTTTTAGGTATGTTCTTGTGAGTTAAAGTGGCTACTCCCTCTATTTTCAATTGACCTACTTTTCTAGTTGGTTTGTTCATTTTTTTAGAGCAAGCATTTTTCAAGAACTTAGCATATGAAGGAAGTTTTTCAATGACATCAAGAATTGTAATGCTAACCTCAACCTTCCCTGAGACTTGGCGAATTTGAGCTTTGTTGGTTGCCACCTTTGTCCTTCTTTGTGGTGCACTAGGAAATGGTGGCAGAGGGTTGATACTTGCCTAGGTGGCAAGAGGTTTGATACTTGCCTAGGTGCTAGGGAGCTCCTTTGAGGGCACCTCTTCAACTACTATCTCTTCTTCTTCGAGATTGGCCTTGTTTCTTTCCACAAATTTGTCGTCCTCTTGCACGACCTCCTTCTCAGCTTCACATACCTCCTTATTGCTTCTCGATTCTTCTTGGGTTGGGATGGTAGCTTACCAAATTCTATAGCCTCAAGCGGGCTCACCGAAGTGGAAAGTTGACCAACTTAAACTTCAAGGTTCTTAATACTTAACAAGGATCTTGTGCCGAGTTTCTCAATCTGTCTTCACATTTTCTCCATGAACACATCACTCTTCTTTGCCAACTATGCGATTGTCTCAATAATATCCTTCTGGTCCAACTTATACAATGGGGCATTGGTTTTGGAAGGCCCATCTCCCACCGGGTAGAGTTGAAGTGGTCCACCTTGATTGTACCCTAGGTTGTCCTCACACCACTGGAAGTTCAGGTGATCACAATATCAGGGATTGAACAAGTTTGCATAAGGGTCTTGTTAATCTCCACCTTGATTCCCTCGGAACCCTTGTTGTTTACCCCTAGAAATCTACCTATACTTACCATTGAAGTGTAAGGCCTTCACCTCCTCAAAGTTATCCACAACTTGCAGACATGTGTCGATCGGGTGATCAATATTAAAAATTCCACACACCTTCACTTGTTGCGTTCTCCCTTTCATGATAAATTTTTTCATCATGGAAGCAAGCACATGGACTTGTTCCTCAAGCTTGGGAGGATGAGAAAGCTCTTCCAAAGTATTCACATGGGATCGAGAACTGAAATGCCTTGTACCATTGGCCATCTCCTCGAACAGTGCCATCACATCTTTGGGGCTTTTGTTTTCTATGGAACCATTACATACCGCATTCACCATGTACATGTTTTCATCGCATAAGCCTTCAAAGAACTAATAGACAAGGTCACCTTCCTTGAATGGATGATAGGGACAACTAGCCAATAGCCACTTGAATCTCTCCCAGTACTCATAAAAGGACTCGTTAGCCTATTGCAAAATATTGGACAGTTGCTCTTCAGACCCCCATACTTTGAAACCAAGAAGTATTTCTCAAGAAATCTCCGCTTCATCTCCATCCAAGAGGTGATGCAACTCGGTGGGAGGTAATAGAGCCAATCCTTAGCTGCATCTTGTAGCGAAAAAGGAAATAACCTCATATTTTAGTCCCCCGCCCACACCCCGGGTGGTTTCATATTGGTGAAAACCAAATGAAACTCTGATAGGTGTTTGTTGGGATCCTCTCCGGTCATCCCGTGGAAAGTGGGAAGGCATTGGATCATGCCGCTCTTCATCTCATAAGTGACATTAGGTGGCAAAGGTGGGAAGACTATGCAAAGGGGTTGAATCTCAAAATTTAGAGCCATCAAGTCCCTAAGCATCCAATTATCTTCCTCTATCTTAACTCTTTCTTCAACAAAAATTACTGATCCTTGTGGAATCTCTCATCTAGTTCTCCTCCTTCTCATTCTCCGACCACCTGAGTTTTTTGGTAGATAGTGTAAAGTTCCTAAATTCATGTTACGAGTATGTACCATAAACAAGAAACTAGACTCTATCAGTCCCAAAAGAAAACACTAGCAAATAGATTAGAAGTAACCGAAATGACTATCGAAAAATCTTAATACAATAGCCAACGAAAGCTTCACAATAAAAACAACACTAACTACTCTACCAACTAGTAATTCAAGTTAACAATCAAATCTTTAAACTAGCAGTCTCGACAACGGCACTAAATTTTATCTGCACTCCGTGAGGTTTCTAACCATCCCATTTCACGGAAGATCTACTAACCCGCAGAGCACTAGAAGACCAAAGATAGAAATTTGTATTATTTCTCCGATACTCACTACCAGCTACCAAAGAGTAGCTAGTGGCATGTTTGGGGTTGTCGATAGAGATGCTAGGATTTAAAAGCTAACTACGCAAGACTTACAATCGGGCGTAACTCCAATTGTGTGTCGGGAATAACTAGTGTCACAGATATGGTTTTCGGAATGGTTTTGTCAAAAAACTAATGAACATGCATAGCAATATAATAAAATGTTATTAAGCTAAGACTTGGGGATATTTGCGTAACATGACCGACAAATGATCTTGATCCTAAATTCTATCAAGTACAAGATGTATAAACCTATCCTAATGTTTACATCACATAATGTGGCTGATAGTCAACACTTCCCAATGTCTTTAAAAAAAGGGGCCTATGTCTTATTCTATCAACATATCCTACGTAATTAGAAAAGTGCATCAAACAGTCCAACCACTACGTGCTCCTCTTTCCCCTAAGAAATTACATCTCGGGCCTCTATTATGAATGCTTCTCCTAGGCCTATAAAGGAAAGGGGATCAACATCTCATGATGACTCTAGGTTTGAAACAACAATGGTCGCTACCCTTCAACCCTAGTTGCTACAAACTATTATGCCTTGTATATCAGGGTAAAATCTTCAAGTCAAAATTAGGCATACACCCGTGTGAATTCGGTGCTCACAGCCTATCTGCATACACTCATATAATCGAGGACTCACAATCACGCATATCCTAACCGGACACTCCCTAGGGGTAAACAAGCCTAGTACCATACATGAAACATATAATTATTGTGTATCATAAAATATCTAACATACATTTCACAAGAATGTAAAGATTTAATCAAGCATAATATTCATAAACATAAAAGGATAAGGACACATTAAATCTCACAAAATCTCTACCAAGTCATGAATACAAATTAAATCCCCAAGCAAATAAATTACCCCCTAAGAATTGAATCCATTTCTACCATTGGTTTCAATGGCCTTAGGCAAAACTAGGAAGATTAAATAAAGATAGAAGGGTTATTCCCTTTCGCTGTCTGCCTATTTTTAGAAACTAGTAAAATAGAAATTATAACTAATGAATGTTCTCTCTCTAACTTCTAAACCCTAGCACATATAGGCTTTTTATATAGAATGTAGGAAATAGGCCTTAAAGAGGCCTACAACTAGAGAAACCCTAGGCTGATGCGGCAGCATGGACCGTGCAATAGCACACAACTCGCGCTACATGGCATGTAAAAAAGTTCATGGGCCACCGACTGGATGGGGTTTCCTAGCCAACTGAGCGGCATGACCATGTAAATCCCTACGGGCTATCGACCAAAAGGTTATTTTGGTCGTCTGAGCGGCATGGTCTGTGTAGATCCGTGCTGGCTGCGGAATAGAGTTGATTCTTTCACCTTCTGATGTCGCGACCGTGAAATACATCGTGGGGTGCGAGCTTCATTGTCAAATGTTGATCTTCAAGGTGCACATGCCATATAAAATGACACGACCCGCGCATATACTTACCTGCACGATCCTGCTGAATGGCACGAGCCATGCAAAAGGACAAAAATTGTGCTAGTTCTTAGCCACACCATCACATTGTTAGATGTGAGCCATGCAGAATAGAACAGTTGTGCCAATCTTCTAAGTTTTTCGGGCTTTAACTCCTTTCTCTTTGGTGTATTTCCACCTACTACCATGATTAAGTGTGTGGTCTTCGGTCTACTACCACCCTTGTGAATGAACTTCAAATATCAACTACCATTCTTGCATATGGACTTCTACTCCGAAGTTTTTAGGAGCGATCTACAATAAACTTCACAAAATAGGATCTAGATGCTCGCAAGGATAGGTCTATAAATAAATCTACAAAACGAAGGATTTAGTCAAGAAAACCAACAAAGGATATCTAAATCCCTTGTGATGTAAACCCAACTAAACCTAGTAATCAACCATGCAAAAGAAACTAATAAGTGTGCTAAATGAATTAGGAAACACATGCTTCTAGGTGAATATCATACTTTCATAAGGTAGGCTATCATGACAAAAATCATATAAGAATATAAGACACAAATCATACACAATATTCATAAACATATAAATATAGGGGAATGTAGAATCTCACAAATCCAAGTCAAATCATGAATACAAATACTACTCCAAGAAATAAATCTACTCTACAAGTATTAAATATATGGCAAAAATAGAATAAACGCCACATATCTAAGAACAAAATCAAGAAAAAAGAAAACTCTAGAGAGAGAATTTCTAGCCATTTTTCCTAAAAAACTACTTAGAATTTCTAGCCATTTTTCCTAAAAAACTACTTCTCTACTTGTTCTACTTAGTTGTAAAACCCTAGGAAGACTAAAGGATCCCTTTATAGGAGAATAGAAATGGGCCTCAAAAGCCCATGTTTTGGAACTCGAGTGCCACACTTGCACGAGTCATGCTAGACGGCATGACCCCGCGTGCAAATTATACACTAGGTGTCATCTGGGCATGCTGATCTTCAGTTCTAAGCTTACAGGTTGTGCCAGATTACACCACCCATTTTTTGAGTCCTTGTATCTTGCCTTCTGAGCACACATGGCTTGCCAAAATGCACTCCCAGTTGCTTGGAATTCAAATATCCACTGATCTTTTTCCCCGGGTTGTGGATGTTTGCACAAGCCATCTTGGGCCCCAACTTGACTAGCATGAGGCATTAGCATGGGCTGTACCATTTTACATGACTCGTGTCACTTCTTTGACACTTCCAAGACTTGGTTCTTTTCTTTGACTCTTCTATCTTTTACAAAGTTTTGACTCTTGGCCTTCAATCTTCCACCAATGTTGCAGTTGACCTTCATTAAGCCTATGACGAAGTGCTTGGGAGAAATATATAATAAATCTTACAAAAGAAGATCTAGACGCTCGTAAGGACAAAAAACCATCAGACATAAAATAGACTACAAAATGAGAAGTTTAGATAAGAAAAGCAAAAATGGTCATCTAAACCCCTTATCAAGTAAACCTACCTAAACCTAGCAATATTCCCACAAGATGATAACAAAAGATATGTATATGCCTTAGAAAATAAAGGTATTTGCCATCTCATCAGACATGGACTGGGAGGAAGAAGGATCTCTATTACGAAGGGTTGATCACAACGTTGTGTTACATAGACATTTTGGGGTTCATTCAGTGGTCATGCTAATGCACTTGGAGTGTTACGATGAAAGCCGGTTCCAGCCCAAGTAATTTACTTGAGGTGATTATAACAAGTGTAAATAAAAGACCATCCCCGGTGCTGTCGCTAAGGCTGCGATGAGATAGAAGAATGCCATAGTGGATAGGACTGAGTCATCGCATGAGTATAATAACTCCATCCTTTAAGTTTCTATCTATTACTAATATGGCATTCATAAATATGATATTCATAATTCATCTTTTCTTTTTATATGTAGGTGGCTCGCGTTCTGAAAAAGAGTACTGTAAGCAGAAACTGGTCTTGCATTTGAGGTAACCTTAGTAAAGAAAACGCAGAGTTAGCCACATTGGAAGTCTTCCATGCCAATTTTGTTGCATCCTTAGTCATGCAGTTGAAGCTTAGAGACGATGATACAATACTGAACTTTCACATACTCCAAGGATGACATAGATGAAGAAGCCGGTGAGGAGGAAACTAATTCTGAATTGGAGAGAATGTTTAAGACCAGTAGTTTTCTTGAGTGATGAATTTCAAAAACTATTTAACTTTGATAAGTTTGTATGGATATAGATGAATTTCTAAACTTTGGTTTTTCAATCAATTTCGATGTTATTAATGAATTGTTAAACGTTGCTCCTTTAACAAATATTTGTTTTTTTCCTTAAAAACACCCTAGGGTGGGGGATTATATATAAGGATCCCCAAACCTTTGAAAAGAAGAGTTAGTTACGGAGAGTTATTTTTCTGGACTTCCTACTGAGGCAATCTCGTTGCCTCCAAAAGAATAGCTAACATCTAGAGCCTATAGTTTGGAGTTAAAAATTACATATGTGATAATGAGTAGAAATAGTAGTTGCATTTCCAAAGTAAGTAATATCCACCCCATGTGTTAATTCTTCACTTTGGCCAGGCAATTATCATTCTGCTATTTCAAAATAGACATACGATCTAAGAAAAACAAAGGAGGTGGTCTGATGGATGATGCTATGTGAGGTGTATAGCAATCAGCAACCAGACAACCTTTTGCTTAAATCAACAAGAAGAACTGGAGCACTGGAGCATTGCATACCATGCCATATTTACATCCCAGGTGTGAAGAACTGCAGGGGTTCCTGAGACAGAGTATAAAAAGAAAGAGGAAAATAGAAATCAACAGTATCAATCCTCCTCAGTAGCATGCATATGAGTTCTAATGTAGGGGGTATGATCCCTATTTAGATTAATAAGGACTCTGATGTTTGCAGGGATGTTAGAAAGGTTCAGGCTGAATTCCACAAGGTGAGTGGATTTGAGCTTAGCAATTGCATCAGCCACAGAGTTGCACTCTCTGAAAACATGTTTAAGGGTGGCATCTTTTAATAAGGAGTGAATTTCAAAAGCTAGTGTATAGAGGGACCATTTTGCTCTATTTGGATTGTTTATCATATTCACTGCTAGCAGTGAGTCTGATTCAATTATGAAATTGCAATCCATAGTTGGAAAAAACTGACAAGCAAATAGGATGGCTTTCATTTCAGCTTCAAGTGATGATTTGGCAGAGGTGTTTAAGGACCTAATTAGGCATGGATTACCATTATTGTCTCTGGCTATTAGGCCAAGTGTTGAGTAAGTAGAAGACCAGGAAGCATCCACATTGACTTTTATAGTATTAGGTTCCGGCCTTTCCCAGTAGACAATGGAGATAGATGGTTTTGGAGGAGGTCTGAGAGGTGGGATTAGCGAGGAGATGGGAAAAACTCATATTAGGGTGTTTGTTTGAGAAGCAAGGTTTAGCTGAAAGGGATAGAAAGATTAGCTCTCTTACTTCTTTACAGATATGTACTGGTGAAAAGTTTTTGTTATCAAAATAGAAGGCATTTCTGGCTTTCCATAGTGACCAACAAATCAAAGAGGGCAGCAAGCTACAAATAATTCTATGAACTCTAGGAAGGTCATTGTTGTTCCAGTATCCAAAGAATCTGTCAGTTAATTTTATCTAAGGTATGTAAGTTATGTCCCATGATAACAGCAGTATCACTCCATATAGATTGAGCCAGGTGACATGAAATGAAAAAATGTTCAAGAGAATCAGCTTGGTTGCAGGTTGGGCATTTAGAAGAAGGAAAAAAAGAGTTTATCATTTTCCACGTGAAAATTGAATTTTTTTTTGCAACCTGGGGTTCCATATCATTTTAGTAGCAGGAAAGGTACCTGGTAATTGAGTGAGGGCCTTGTATGCTGATATGAAGGTAAAAGCTCCGTTCTCCTCTGGTTTCCAAATTAGTTTATCTTCTCTTTCCTTATTAATATCTGCATCCTGCAAGAAGATCAGAGTATCATGTTCTAAATAAGGAGAAATCTGAGTTAAGAGATATCCTTTATCATTGATGAAATCTGCTACTGTGCAAGATGAGTGAGTAGAAAGGGCAGAGGAAGGGACACAGTTAATGAGTGGTCCATTTCGGCACCAATTAGTAGTCCAGAAGTTACAGTTGCCTTGGCCATGAATAACCATAGAGTTATTTTCAGGAAAAGAGTTAATAGTGCAGATTCTCTTCCAAGTTTGGGATTTTCTGTGTGTTTGAGGTAGTGACCATATCAGTTTAGTCCACATGGTGGTGCCCTATTGGCATTTCCACCATAGTTTGAAGGAACATGAGTCAATTATTGCCTTTACAAATCTGAAACCTAATCCATTCTGAAATTTATGTGCACCTAGGTCTGACCACTTCCTCCAAACTTTGTTCATTTTTCCCTCAGTTTCTCCCCAAAAGAATCTGGACATTTTCCTTTCCAGTGTCTTAATTATCTGTTTAGGAGCCTTTAGGACAAACCATATATGTTGTGGAAGGGAATATATACATGATTGAATGAGAACCAGCTTACCTCCTGGACTTAACCACTTTTTTTTCCAATTCATCAACTTCTTATCTATAAGTTCAAGCAGTGGCTGGAAATATGTGTTGAGTGTTCTTCCCTTAAAAATTGGGCAACCTAGGTATTTAAAGGAGAAAGACCCTTTTTTCATTCCTAGGATTGTCCTAATCTGTATCCTTGCAGGTGTAACTCTTTTACTAATATAGAAATAAGATTTTTCATAATTAATTTTTTAGCCTGAGGTGAATTCAAAAGTTTCTAAAAAAGTTGTAATCCTTATTAGGTTGGATTTTGAGGCCTGCATAAAAATGATGGTGTCATCAACATAACTTAAGTGTGAGGCTGGTGTGATGGCAGAGGGGAGCTGATAGTACTTAAGTTTGTTGTTCATGAAGATAAAAGATAGACTTCTAGAGAAAGCTTTAGAAAAAATGTTAAAGAGAAAGGGAGATAAGGGGTCACCTTATTTGATGCCTCGGGTAGCTTTAAAAAAGCCAACCGGGTTACCATTCATGAGCACTAAGAAATGAGCCTAAGAGAGGTTATTCATCATAGCATTCAAAAAATTACCTGTAAAACCAAATCTACAAAGTATGCTTCTTAAGAAGTTCCAATTAACCCTATCAAAAGCTTTCCTAAGGTCTAGTTTAAGTATACAGTTAGGCACTCTATTTTTTTTAATCTAAAAACCATATCATTTCCTGAAGATAGAGAATATTGTCAGAAATGTCCCTGTTTTTCATGAAGGCAGTTTGATTTGGTGATATTAATTTTTCCATATAGGGTTTCAGCCTTTCCATTAGCACCTTAGAGCATATCTTGTTAGCTACATTTGAAAGACTGGTTGGCCTGTAATCATCAAAAGAGGAAAGGGTTTGTTTTTTTTTGGAATTAAAGCTATCCAAGTGCTGGTGATGCCTCTTGGCATGTCTGAGCCTAAGGGAAAGTCATTAACTGTAGATTTCAGATCTTCATTAATGAAATCCCAGCATTTGGTATAGAATTTACATGAGAAACCATCAGGACCAGGGCTACTGTTTTTATTCAAGCTCATAACCACTAGTCTAAGTTCTTCTTCTGAAACTGGTTTATACAGAAAGAAATTATCCTGTTCAGAGATTGTGGTAGGTATTTGGCCGAGAAAATGTGGGTAGTAGGTGTTGTTAGCTGGTAGGTTAGGTTCAGATAGGAGTTCAGAGAAATAGGCAATGGCTTCTTCTTGGATTTCTGTGTAATTATTTAGCCATTGTCCCTGTCTGATTTTAACTTTTGAGATATGGAGCCTGCAGTTTTTTTCCTTTACAGTTTTATGGAAAAACTGTGTATTGTTATCTCCAAGTTTAATCCAATTAGTTCTTGATTTTTGTCTCCTGAATTTTTTTTTTCCTTTAGTGCTCTAATTAACAAGGCCCTTTTCTCATTAAGTTTGATTAGGTCTGATTCTGAGTGGGTGGAGTCATAGGTAATTTCCTGTAATCTTAGATTTTCCTCAGTTGTGAGTACATTAGAGTCAATATTACCAAAATATTCCTTGTTCCAAGTCTTAATTGTTTTCTTAAGTCTGATTAATTTCAGATATAGTCCTAGCATTCCTGACTGGGGAATAGGGATGGTCCAGTTGGCTTTTATTAGGTTTATGAACTCTGGTCTATTAAACCAGGTGTTTATGAACCTGAAAGGCTTAGGGTATGAGGGGAATAAGGTTGAAACCTGTAGGAAAAGAGGGCAATGGTCAGAGGATTGCCTGTTAAGGATTTGGATAGAGGATGTTGGGAATTTAGTGCTCCACTGTATATTACATAGTCCTCTATATAATCTCTTAGAGGTAGGGTTTCTTAGCCTTGAGTTTGTCCGTGTGAATAAATTTCCCACAGTGTTAATTTCCTGAATTCCTTTAGAGTTACTCCAGTTATTAAAATCCCTGATACTACCTAAATTAGGGGAGCTAGGGCCTTTATACTCTGTAATTGAGGTGATTGTGTTAAAATCTCCTATGTACATAGTATCATTGTTTGGTAGGAGACTAAGGTCATTCCATAATATTTTCCTACCTTCCCTAGTTTAAGGCCATAAACAAAAACAGCTTCCATGTCAGTATTTGAGCAGGGGTGAATGACTTTAACATATAGAAACTGGTTATGATGGGAAATCAGAGAGACAGATAGAGAGTCATTCCACATAAGCCAAAATTTTCCATTGTGTAGAGGAAGATTATGTGAGAAATTAAGCTTTTCCATATAGGAATGACATTGACTGTTATCATGCATAGGTTTAATGATACATAAGAGTCGAATTTTCTTCTGTTTGATTAGATTTTTCAATCTGAGCATTGAAGATTCCATACCTCTTGGGTTCCAAACTAAAAAATTAATGGTAGTGGTGTGTATCATTGTTCACATGATTTATGACTTTTAGTAGCCGATCTTAACATCATCTAGTTCAGCTGGCTAAGGTAATTGTTCTTTTTATGCTTAGACTTACCTTGGTAGTCTTTGTTACCTGTTGATTGTGTTTGATCAAGCAATAGTGCTGAGTGAGGGTGGGGGTTATCTGTGGGTTATCTATCTTCCTCCTCCCTATCTTGCAGTTCCTGATCAAGGCAGTCTTCTGTTTGTGATAGGGGTTCCATATCCTGCAATAAAGAGAATCTTTTTTCCATCTTTCTTTGTTGAGAAGGTGCAGGGTTAGTAGATGAAATATGATGGAAAGTAAGCTTGTGGGAGCCAATCTGTATATCATCCTTAGCATAGATCATATGAGCAATGTTTGGGGTACGTTAGAGCTGTTGCATTTAACAGTTTTTTAAGTGGTGATTGAGGGTCTGTGATGTGCCCATTTTATACGGTTATATTAGGACTTTTAGGATTCACTTTTGCACACTTTTGTGCTCTAAATACGACATTTTGCCTTGAAATTCTCTAAGGAGGGTTAAAAGCGACTTTTACGCTTTTATTACTTTTTTAGAGAATTTTGTGTGACAAGGTAATTTGTTTGAAGACTTTGAAGAATACCTTTGAAGATTTGAAGATTTGAAGACTTGTATTGGAGCTTTTGAAGATTTGAAGAATTGAAGAGAAGAGAAGGATATGAGATAAAAAAGAGAAAGAAGAAATGTTGCTGAAATTGATGTTCATCGCGAGCTCATCGCGAGCACATTGCGAGTCGCGACAGACGAGTGGTCTGAAAGTCTTCTTGATTTTTGTGCTATAAATACTCACCTTATCCTCTCCTCTTCAGCAGCTTTTGGCCATTCCTTCTTCCTGCATTTTTGGGCTTAAAAACCCTAATTTTTCTCTTCTTTCTTTTCTTAGTTTTTGTAGATTAATTATGTCTTTTAGTTTTCTAGCTTAGTTTTATCTTGGGAGCAAAGGATTGAAGCTTCTATTTCTATGTAGTAAGAACCATTATATCTATCTATTTGGTGCTTTTTCTATTGTGCATTTATTGAGCTTTGAATGTTAATTGTTAATGGCATTGATGTTGTTGGAAACTTGAGTATATCAATTGCTTGTATGATTACTTGTTAGAGTTGGGAGAAAGTAGCTAATTCTCCCCTCTTTTAATGTGGAATCCAAGAGCATAAGTTAGAGCTTCTTAAATGATGTTGGTGTGTTGATATTTTCTAGATGAATGTGATGATGTCGAACTCGTTGTCATGTTTGTTTTAGGTAGAAAATGAGAGAGGTTTACGAATGTCGATCGTTCTTGACTAATCTTGTGTAAATGCATGAATTGGTTAAATGCTTAGACATGGTGTAGTGTTTATAAGTGTTGCCATGCTTGTTGATTCTTCGTGCTAAATGCCATCAATGGGATACTCTTAGTAATAAGGGAGTCATTGGTGAGGTTTGACAAGAGATGTCGAATTCATTCTTGCAAACTACTATCTAAGAAGGATGAAAGATTTATCTTCACAACAAGTAGTTGAAGTAGTGAATAGATTGTTTCACTCATTCTTGAAGTCTTTATTATTTAGCATTTATGTATTCTTGATGCTATGTTTCACTTCATTTATGCCATGGGTTGTTTGAGAATAGGAAGTGTGTTTATGATTGAAGTGTTCGGGTGTTAGGAAAGTGACAAATTCCTTAGCTCATTTGCATGAAAATATATGAACATGAACTTAGAACTTCTTGTGCATAATGTGTTGTGATTCTTGGTAGATAAGTATGTTAATGTTAAGTCAAGTAATGAATGTGATAGAATGAGTGAATGGTTCAATGATCTATCTACATTAAGTTTGGAAGTGGATATCAATTGCTCCCAAGGCTTTATCTTTGTAGTTTAAAACCCCCTTTTCTTAGTTTTGTTTGATGATTAGCCTAGTTACTTGACTTGGCTAGTTATCTTGTCTTTTTACTTTCATAACTTAGGACCACCAAACAACCAAACCCCCCATATTTACATGCTTTTATATGTATGTATATATATCTACTCCTAGCCTAATATCAACCTTTTGTGCCTAAAAGCTTAGGAAGATCTCTCTTCTTCGTGGATGACCCCGACTTGCCGCTAATTACTTAGTTGTAGATAGCAAGCATTTAGGGCTTATAAATATTAACTTTGAGAGGTACGACGACGACCTCCCAGTCTGCAGGGGGTGAGTTAGTTAGGCTCAGTCCTGCTTCTATATGCTGAGGTAGATAGGAGGATGGATTTAGGGTAGGGTTTGTTGTGCCTAGCTGATGCTCTAGTTGGCCATTATTATGGGAATTGTTAGAAGGCTGGTTTGCTGTAATCATATTTGGTGCCTTATTGAACTTGTTTCCAGTGGCTTGCCACTGTGGTAGGGTGTGGTTCTGGGGGATAGCTCTACATTGGTCGAGTGAGTGGCCTAGCTTAGCACAATGGGCACATACAGAGGAATGTCCTCATATCCAATTGAGTATTTTCTATTATTAGATACCGAACCTAATATGATGAAATTGTTAAGTGGTTTCTGTAGATCAATTTCTACACATAGTTTAACAGCAGAGGGTCTAGTTAACATTTTAGTAGCTAGATCTTTCTTAATGAAGTTTCCTATACTATTACCAATAGCCTCAATCGACGAAGTATTGTAATAGTAAAGTGGAACTTCCCTGATTGTACACCAGATTGGGATGATTGGCGATTCCCTATGTGTGGAGAAGTAAGGTGACCATTTGAGTACCTTCATTTGGATTCCATTGAAACTCCATAGGTCCTTGATCCAGCATCGTTGGTAATCGTTTACTTGGTCGAACCTGATCAGGACATGCTTGTAGTCCAGTGAGCCTAGTTGGTACTTCCCAGCAAAGCCTATCGTCTTGAAAGTCGCCTCTAGTTGATCCATTGTGAGCCGGCCTTTGGTGAATTTTCCAACTAGGGCATTGGCATAGTGGGCAGAGAGCTTAGAGCTTTAACAAATATTTGATTTGTTTGTGTGGATATTGAATAGAAGAAATGAGTTCTTATAAATTTGGATCCAAGTTGGGAAAAAATCGGAAGAAAGTAGCATAATATAGTCTTATGTCCATTACAACGGAAGTACTTCTGAACCCGGAACATCGTCCCCACTTCAAAAAATATGGACATGAATTACACCTGAATTTAGAAGAACATTGGTATTTGTTGTGTATGGGTGTTTGACCTATGTTCCGAATTGGCTCATAAATCCAGAGTAAAGAGGGTTCTTTAGAATTTTGAATATATACATTTTAATGTTAGGAACTCGGAACACATGTTCCAAGCGGTTATTTGTATTCCGAATCGAAGCTGGCATATAAAGAGCTTTTTTTTTTCAAAAGAATGGCTAGCCTGTTCCGAATTTGGAACTAATGTTCCTAAGGGGGACCCAAATTTCGGAACTAGGCTGAGTTCAAAAGACTTTCTTTCAATTTAGCAGCCCCATCAATTCTGATTTTGGAACTTGTAACAGTATAAAAAAAACGTGAAACACGATAAGTCCCCAAATTGAAAACCCTAGAAAGAGAAAAAAATCCCTTCCAGTTCCGGAATACCAATCCTTGGGCGAATTTTGAACTTCAACTTGAGCGGGAAATGTCGTCATCCAATCAAGGCACCAGAGCCGCAAAGGGAAGTCAAAATCCAGGAGTACATTGCGAAGAAAGACGATGATGTATGTCGAAAGACCACCTTTCGTTTCTCCTCAATCACAAAATAGGTATTATACATTATATGAGAGTGGTAAATTGATAGATTGCTATGTTCTTGACCTTTACATAGCACACGTTTGGCTGATCCCGTGCTTAAATTTGATGGATTGTTAACTCTTAACGAACCATCACACTCAACGGGGCCTGTCACTTTTACAGTAATTTACATGAGAAACATGGGGTGGTTATGTGACAGGAGTTGGTGGCCATGTGACCCGCCCCTACTCGGGGTCGTTAATTGTAGCTAATTAACCTGAGCAGAGGATGGTAGGTCAAAGATAAAATTTATATTCTGCACCCAACTCACTACTGCGCTACCGATGGGGTTGTTAGCGGTAAGCCCTGAGTATGTCCACAGAAATGCTAGGGCCTAAGAATCAATGAAAACACAACCTCCTACGTGTTGCCAATCCATACGAGTGATAGGAATCACTGGTGAAGCGAACATAAAGGAGGGGGGGTTGTTATTTCAACTAACAACTACAAAATATTGAAGTAAAAAAGCAAGAAATCTATTTAGCTAAGTACATGGGGAATCATTGTGTGACATGAATGATTTAATGCTTCGATCCTCGATTCATTCACGTGTAAGATTTAGAAAAACCTAATAGAGTGTCCATAACACGTGGTGTGGCCGATGTCATACACTTCCTCATAGTTGTCACACTAGATGTGCTCGCAACCATCCATCGACACCGCCATCATAATTTTGCGAGTGCAACAAGGTCCGACCATTATTGTGGATCTGTTTTTCCCCCATGGGATTACGTCATGGGCTTCCATCACGAATAAGCTACTTCCCAAAGTCCTATGATTTAGGCAAAGGGTCGTAGGCACCTTATCTATGACATTAGAGCCTCTTAAAACCCTAGTTTGCTACTTTTCACTATCTCTATCCATAACCTCTCGGAATACTTTACGTAATTATCCAAGACTGGTGCGATGAAAAATAATTCAGAGTATTACTCGGGTCTCCCGTGCACACACGCACGCAGATCTACGTACCCCATTACACATACAAACATCCGACTTTTCCTTCCTAAGAGGGCATCAATATTTGCACCAACATGAATATAGAATAGAGTGTGTGCTTAAAACACCCACACGATCGGCCAAGTGGTTTGGTGGTTGGTCTCATCCCTGTGATCAGGGGTTCGATTCTTGGCAGCCATAGTGTGGGAGTTTCCTCCAGTGGAGGGGCTCCTTGTGGCACCAAGTAAAATTGTGGATTAGGTGCTCGCCCTTGGAATGCTTTGATTTACCTCCTCGTCGATGCCTGTGGTGTCGAGCGGACGGGGCCCTGAGGGCGAGGGTATCACCTTTTAGAGTGTGTGCTTAATGGAGTGTACTACTCATGCAATAACATTCAAGAACAAGTCAGAATAATATCATGAACACAAATATTAGGAGGAATCTTGTAATTCTCACAAAAGTATTTAATCAAAACATGTCTACAACTTATCCCAAGTTATGGAAACTGCTCCATAGCTATGGAATTCAAATAAAGATTTGAATTCCGCATCTAGGATCAAAGCAAAAATAAAAGGAAAGAAAAGAAAATAAGAGAGTGTTTCTCTCTCTAAAGTTGCTCTCCTAATACAATATGATGAATAAAACAATGCAGCCTTTTTAACCTAGTAGACTAAGTCTATATTTTTGAGAGAAGTGGATATGGCCTAAAAATAGTTCCAAAATCGGCAAAAAATGAGTAAGCCCTAGGTCAGCCGCCACCTAGCATGCAGCATCATGAATGGCGTGGTCCACGCTGTATACTTGTCGTGGGCCGCTGAATCTGGTGCGGTCCATGCCAATGCCTTTGGCACAGGTTCCTGCATCTAGCGCAAGACACTGCGTCGTGCTACTGTGGGCTACCAAATTTGGCGCGGTCCGCACCAACACCTTTGGCATAGACCATGGTCTATGGCGTGGGCCGTCATCAGGAAATCTTGATTTGGACTTCTAATCATGTGGGATGCTGCCCTTAGCGCAGATCATCATTATGAAGCTTGATTCAATAAAAAAACTTAGCACATGTCGTCTGATTCTCCACATCCTTCCGACTGGTCTCGACATTTTGGACTTGGAACGACGCGAGCCATTGTAAATGGGACGGTTTGTGCACATACTAGCCAATTTTGAGTAAGGATTAGAACTGGTGCATGCGGCCCATGGAATTTGGTGCGGTCTATGTCATAGCCTCATGCTAAACAATGTTAGCATAGGCCAACTCCTTTGGCGTGGGCTGTTGGTGGCAACTATGAACGGCCCGTGCCGACTCGTGGTACCTTGGCCAGCAGAACTTGTATCCTTTGCTATGGGTAAACCGTTAGTCTGATTTGAGAGTTTTAGTAGTCAATTTTATAGCGCTCAAGAAGATGAATCCAATGGAGTTGGCCTTAAAGGGTAATTATTCTCATATCGTTCTCAAACTTTAGCTCAACTCATTGGACCACGATTCCCAATTTCTTCGTTGGCCGCTTTGATCTCCGTTGCTGCCTATCTTTGGCTCAAATATCCTTCTACCACGCTTTGATGTTCGTTGCATTCATCTATTACCATTATAGAGGTGAATGGCCTTTGATCTCTTCTACCGTCCTTGCAAACGACCTTCAATATCTTCTACCTCCTTTACACATGGACTTCACATAGAATGTAACCAAAAAGTATTCACATGAGACCTACTAAAGGTGATCAAAAGGAAGATCTAAGAGCTCGTGGATACAAGATGTCCATTAGTACTAATTAAGTCCATCTAAACCCCTTGTCACGTAAACTCAACTAATACTAGCAATCCACCAAATAAAAGAAGCTAAAAACTAAGCCGAATGCAACTGTTAACGCACGCAAAATGAAGCACATCAGACTCTCTACACTTAACCATATACTCGTCCTCGAGTAATTAAAGACAAGAAAAAGAATTAAGAAAAATGTAGCGTGCATGCATAAGTTAACCGAGACATTCAAATTATTCCTAGATTACCCTTTTTCCCCCAAAAGAGTAAGAATCTCACAACTGTCACACTCCCCGAAGAGCATAAGCAATTTAACCACTCAAAAGTAAAATGTGGAAAAAGGTAAGCTAAGAAGATAAGTGTAAAGCTAGCTTACTTTTCCCAAGATGACCCCCAAAAGCAATCAAAGAGTCATCTCCCAAAAACAATCCACCAAGGAAATCCAATAGCCTTAAATTGGTTGTAACATAGGGATAATTCATGATTTTCAACCTAGTTACAACCAAGGAGTCAAATGTATCGTCAACCCAGTTTTTTTTCCTCTCAATTTCTCTCATATTTCCTAGGAGCACTCCCGGGTTTTCATCCCAGCTTTAACACATAAAGGGTACTCACTTCTCACCTTTTTCTACACGGCCTCTCATTTTTGCCTAGGTTCGTAAGCCTAGCTAGGTCCAACCTCTCATTTTTACCGAGGTCTTTTGGCCTATCCGAGCTTTTACCAATGTTAACCAAGTCAGCCTTTTGGGTTTTCAACTTGTCCAGGTTTTAAATTTTTTTCATTTTTCAATTTTTTGTCATTTTTTCGGTGTAGCATAAAATCACACCAAGGTGGGCTTCGTACTACAAAAGATAAGATCAATCACAAAAAAATACACCTCCAATATCCTAAAACGACCTACCCATACAAACTAGGAACCCTAGCATAGCCTGCCATGCCACCAAATATCCATCCAAAATCATCCCTCAACACTAAAAAAAACAAAATCACAAACAAACAAGAAAAACTATTAACAAAAGCATAAAATGCACTGAGGAAATCCAAGAATGAAGACTCCCTAAGTGCTCACTACTCCCTTCCCCACACTTTACCGATGCATAGTCTGTAATGCAAAAACAATCGTGTCAAAACAAAAGTGAAGTTGGGAGAAATAGTTATACTCACTCTCGTGACCCCAAAGGGCCTTCCTCCTCCTCGTGACTAGTGTTGCTCCCCTAAATGTATCATGTTGCTTGAAGTGCGACATTTCGTCAAACTAAGCTCCTACACTTGCATCCTCACCCCTCCTATCACTTGGACTACCTCTTACAACACTAGGGTAGAGATCGAAAGCTGATCCCCAAGTGCGTGTTGTTGGTCAATAATGTCCGTAGATAGGAGAGAACGACTATGATGTGCTCTCGAAGAGGTCTCACCCTTGGCCTCGTAAATGTCTATCTCTAGGGTGGCTAATATTCTATAGAACTCTCTCTCTCTCAAACCGCTAGTCTGACTCAATAAATAGGTCATCCAAACATGTGTCATGGTTGATAGTGGTGCACTCTAGGTGTTGAAGTTCCATGAATTTACAAGTGCTTGCTCCGCTATAAAGCCGTGAATATCGACCCTCAAATGTCGTAAATTCCACCATGAATGCCTTGGCTAACTCCTTGATGTTATACTTTGTACCCGATCATCCCAAGTTAACCAAAGCTCTCTGTGTGATCGGATGCCCCAAGTACCATGCCAGTAGACCTACCATGCCACCCATAGATGTCTTACCACTCTTTCTTTCCCCCATCGTCGTGCACTCACGTACAAAGTTCCCCATTAGGTTTGGGTAGAAGTTACCCTCAGGAGTCATTGCCCATAGGCATTGAACATTCGAACCCTGACATTACGTTAGCATACTGTGGCAGAAAACCCCCATTGCCAGAAGTCGGTGAACGTAATGAAATTCAGGATGAACCAAGGCGATGCACTTGTACATATTGTTCCAATCAGTCCCTGTCAGCTGCCTCCAAAAGTTCCCGAGAGAAAAAGGCATCCCTTGATTGTGTGTTCTAGGTATCTCCTTGCCGTACCTCTATCCGAAGGCACATGCTATCTCCCCGTGTGTCATCTGATACTCCTTGTCGTCAAGATTTAATTTGATCGCCTTGTGCCCATTCTCGTATGTGACCGACCAAAGAGTAGCTAGGAACTTTAAGGTCCACCAAATGTAAGTTTTATAATGTTTCTCTAAGAACCCCTCTATACCTACCTAGCCTAATAGATAGGTCACGAGATAGAGTAAGCCTAGAGCTGCTAGTGTGTCTTTGCATGCAAAGCCGGTCTCTAGTATACTCCTCTTTGGCTCTCTCAAATTCCTCCACCTTTGTGCTATAGTCACAGAGATATTGGATAGTCTCATAAACTCATTGGTCACAAACACGGGGTTGTGAAGAGTAGAGGTCACCGGTTCACAGTTTGCACCATTTACCGATTTCTTCCTCTTCCCACCCCGTGTGGGCTTTCACTTCTCCGATGTATTCCTTTTGGAAGGCATCCTAAAAAATGAGGTAAAAAGTGGTAATGTGATCTTCAAAACAAGGTATGACTCACATTATCATTTAACAAGTTGATCCTTCCTAAATAGCCTAGATATTCAAAACATGATAATCCAAGCATGAAGGCTATTTAAACAAGAACAACCTCAATGAACAACAATCTCATGCAAGTCATCACCAACCCATAAATAAGACTTTGCAAGCAATATTCATCTCCTCCCAAATCACCCAACACATGAAGAACATATCGTTCAAACATAATAGCACATAAAACCACCCAAACTTTCTTCAACACATGATCATACATACAATCCCGAACATGTATCCCAACAACACACATACTCAATCAAAAATCATGCTTTTCATAACACCACCACATTGTCAATCAAGAATATAAACAAAGAGTTCAATGAATTACTTGGAATTTGAAGCTAAGAGTTGCAAGATTCAAACAAGAAGAAGCCTGAATTGCTAATTTTTGAAAGAAAAGTTTCAAATTTCAAGTTTCACCAAGAGTGTGTGTGAGCGAGTGTTTCTTGAGAAGGAAGAATATGTCAAATGATAAAATGAGGTGGAAGAATGTACCATGGATTTGGAATTTCAGCATGGGTGATAAGAGAGAGAGGTACAATAAGGATAAGAATAGAATTTTAAAATTGCAAATTAGGAGACAATAGTACCAATCAATTAATTTCAAGGAATGTAGTTAGTACTATTTGCATAAAAAATCCTAGGAATTAGGGATTTAAAAAAATTTTGAGTTGGAAATTCAGAATTTTCAAAACTTTGCATTTTTGGAATAATTAGGCAGTAGAAAATTGGTTTTTAGCGCAAAAGGTGCTTGGAATGAACCAAGGCCTCCTGCCAAATCCCAGGCACGACCCAAGGCCTCGTGACAAACTTTCTAGCACAAACCAACCCTCGTGCCAAACTCCATGGCACAAGGCATCTCCTCGTGGCAACTCTCCTAGCACGGACCAAGCCTCGCGGCGCAGACCGTGTCAGGTTTTGGCACAAGTTTGCCACAAACTTTGACCCAATGCTTAGTTTTTCCCTCTTTTTTGAAAAAATGTCACCCATCAATCTAATTCCATCCAAACACAATCACGAGACTCAAACTCAAAATTTTGAATTCGACAGAAGTTTCATCTCAAAAATCACAGACAAAAACATGCAAAATCTATTACTACGACTCAAAACACAAAAGCAAAAAGAAACTCCGTATATTTATTAGCGTCCTCAAGACTTATTTTCTTTTCATGAAATCTAGTTAGAACCACCGACCTGTAGGTCTGCGGAATTTCCATCAGCGACTATACCCATAATGACATCATTGTGGAGAGGTCTCCTGAATGAGTCATCCTTACATTCGGACCTCTCTCCGTCATATGAAATGAATCTCCACATCTCGCTAAGGTTGAGTTCCTGAATGTCACTTTGGGGTTAGGGAGAGGTCGAGGGGGTTTTAAAATCTTTACACTTTCCCTTTCCCACCGCAAGTTAGTTAGCATGGAAAACAGTCTAACACAGACATACTATCCGTCACATCATGCAATTCATCGGACTCATCAGCAATATCATCAAAACAGGACTCATCCAAGTATTCATGCTCATTTGTAACACAAGAAGATCCATCATGCTCATCACATAAGGTTACACCTTTGCACATAAAAGAAGAATTTGTCAAATCATGCCTAGATTTATAGATATCAAATTTCAATTTGTCCATATCATCTTCTAGGTCAAGGTTCCCTAATGGACATTAATTTTAATCCTAGACATTTTGAGAAAAGGTTTTCGCAAAAGTATTGGGGGTGAACTTCCATCGTGCGCTACGTCAACTACATAAAATTCCGTCGAAAAAACCAATTTTCCAACTTGTACCATCATATCCTTTACTAGTCCACGAGGACTAGAATGGGAATGATCGGCGAGTTGGACAATCACTCTAGTTTCCCTATGCTCACCTATTTCTAGGCATTCATATAAACTATATGGGATCACATTGATGGATGCGCCTAAATCTATTATGGAATTTTCAATAATTTTACCACCTAAGGAGATAGGGATAGAAAACATTTCGGGATCGTCACCTTTTTTAGGAAAATTTTTATACTTCAAAATGGCGACTCCTCCCATTTTCAATTGCCCTAACCTTTTAGTTGATCTACTTGTTTTCTTTGTGCTTGGAACTTTAAGAAATTTTTCATATGAAAGCACATTTTCAATTAATTCCAAGATAGGGATTGCTACCTTGACCTTTTGGAAGACTTTTCGAATGTTCGCATCATTGTCACCACTTTTGGCTTTTCCCTCAAAGCATTTAGAAATGAAGGTGGGATGGTAACTTGTGCCTCGGGCGGTGGAAGCTCCTTGGAAGGTGCCTCCTTGACCATAATCTCATCTTCTTCGAAGTGTGCCTTGGTAGCCTCCAATACTCTATCATCCTCTTGCATAATCCTCTTCTTGGACTCACAAACTTCCTTTCTTCTTCTCAACTTGAGTGCATT
The DNA here is from genome assembly GCA_037428765.1 of Rubia yunnanensis. NCBI lineage: Eukaryota > Viridiplantae > Streptophyta > Magnoliopsida > Gentianales > Rubiaceae > Rubia > Rubia yunnanensis. Next base: position 83,075,209 of record CM075063.1, read on the forward strand.
CAAGTTCCTTGGATTGATCTCCAGCTGGGAATGGAGTTTGCCAGACTCCTTGGCTTCAAGTTGGCTCACCGAGGTGGCGAGTTGCATAACTTGAACTTCAAGATTTTTGATACTCGAGAAAGATCTACTACCAAGGTATTCAATCTCACGCCTTGTCCTCTCCTCGAAGACTTCATGTTTCTTCCCCACCTGACGTATGACTTCCAAGATCCCCTCTTGATTGGACTTGTAGATCGAAGCATGGTTGTTGGAAGGGCCTTCACCTTGAGGGTATGGTTGAGGTAGGGCTTGTCCATCCCGATATCCATGTGGTTGATTATCCTCCCTCCATAAAAAATTTGGATGAACTCAATACTTTGGGTTGAACGTGTTAGCATATGGATTCGGCCTTGCATCTCTCCTTAGTTCCCCCAGAACCCTTGTGGTTGACCCTTTGCAAATTGTGGCCTCTCTTAATTATTGTACTTGACATCATTCACCTCTTGAAAATCGTCTACGACTTTGGGACATGCCTCAATATTGTGGTCTAAGTTGCACACCCCACACACTTTGACTTGATGCACTTTCCTCGCAATAACTCCTTCATCACAGAAGCAAGAGCTTGGACTTGATCCTTCAACTTAGGTGATTATGAGGGTTCATCCAAGACCCTAACCCTTGACCTTGTACCAAATTGTCGGATACCATTAGCCATTTTTTCAAAGAGAGCCAGTGCATTCTTAGGGCTCTTGTTTGCTATCGAACCATTGCAAGCAGCATTCACCATTTGCATATCTTCATTGCATAACCCCTCGAAGAAATAATACACTATATCCCCCTCCTTGAAGGGATGTTAGGGAAACTTGCTAAATATCTTTTGAAGTGCTCCCAGTAATCATACAAGGTCTCAGCGGCCCCTTGGGTGATGTTTGATAGTTATTTCTTTAGCCCAGCGGATTTAGATGCTGGAAAATACTTCTCTAAGAACCCCCACTTCATGTCTTTCCAAGAACCTATGCATCCTGGCAGAAAGTAATAGAGCCAGTCTTTAGCTTCGTCTTGAAGGGAAATGGGAAGGCTCTCAAATTGTAGCCATCTTCGGATACTCCCGGTAGCTTCATGTTTGTGCACACCAAAGGGAACTATGATAGATGCTTATTTGAGTCCTTTCCCGCCAATCTGTGGAATGTCGGTAGGCAATGGATCATACCACTTTTCAGCTCACAGCTCACATTGGTGGGTAATGGCGGGAAGGTAATGCATAGTGGCTGATTCTCCAAGTTAGGTACCATGAGCTCCTGTAGGTACGTTTCTCTTCTGCCGTTGCTAGTAGTTCTTCAACCAACACTGCTTGCCTCTGTTGAACTTCTTCCCTAATTCTTTGTTGCCTTCTCTTCCGATCACCTGCGTTCTCAGACGGGTAGTGTAAGATTCCTAGATTTGTGGTATGGCTGTGTACCATAAACTAGGGCTAAATATACCCTTCCAAATACAACACTAGCAAACAAATCCAAAGATAACAAGATAACTATCACAACCGCTCAATAACCAAATTATCAAAACAAAACAAAAATAAAAGCAAATACTAACTACTCTACTAACTCGCTATTTTAATTGACACTTAGACTGAATAGCATCCCTGGCAGTGGCACCAAATTTTGACCCGCCTCCACTCGGGGTGTAGCTAATTAACCCGAGCAGAGGATGGTAGGTCAAAGATAAAATTTATATTTTGCACCCAACTCACTACTACGCTACCGATATGATAGTTAGCAGTAAGCCCTGGGTATGTCCACAGAGATGCTATGGCCTAAGAATCAATGAAAACACAACCTTGTATGGGTCGTCAATCCATACGAATGATTGGAATAGCTAGTGAAGTGACCAAATGGGGGGGGGGGGTCAACTAACAACTACAAAACATGAAAGTATAAAACAATTAATCTATTTAACTAAGCACTTGGGGAATCATTGTGTGACATGAATGATTTAATTCTTCGATCCTAGATTTATTCACTTGTAAGGTTTATAAAAACCTAATAGAGTGTTCATAACACATGGTGTGGCTGATGGCATACACTTCCCCATACCTGTAACGTTGGGTGCTCTCCCAACCTTCCATTGGCATTGCCATCATAATTAAGGGAGTACAATAAGGTCTGATCATCACCGTAGATCTATTTTTCCCCTGTGCATTTATGTCCTGGGCTTCCACTACAAATTTGTTACTTCCCAAAGTCCTACGAATTAGGCAAAGAGTCGTAGGCACCTTATATATGACACCACTCTTACAACCCTAGTTTGCTACTTTTCACTATCTCTACCCATAACCTCTCAGACTACTTTATGTAATTAGCTAAGACTGGTGCAATGGAAAATAATTCAGAGTAATACTCGGGTCTCCCGTGCACGCACTCACGTAGACCAACGTACCCCATTACCTATAAAAACATCCAGGTTTCCCTTCCCAAGGGGGTATCAATATTTGCACCAAAATGATTATAGACTAAAGTGTGTGTATAATGGAGTGTACTATTAATGCAATTATAACATTCAAGAACAAGTCAAAATAATATCATGAACACAAATATTATGAAGAAACTAGTGAATCTCACAAAAGTATTTAATCAAAACATGTCTACAAGTTAACCCCATGCTATGGAAACTGCTCCATAGATATGGAATTCAAATAAATATTTGAATTCCACATCTAGGATCAAAGCAAAAATAAAAGGAAAGAAAAGAAAATGAGAGAGTGTTTCTCTCTCTAAAGTTGCTATTCTAATACAATATGATGAATAAAATTATCTAGCCTTTTTAACTTAGTAGACTAAGGCTATATTTATGAGAGAATGGGATAGGGCCTAAAAATAGGCCCAACATAGGAAAAAATGAGTAAATCCTAGATCATCCGCGTGACGCATGCCGTCGTGGATGGCACAGTCCCCGCCGTGTACATGTCACAGACCGCTGGATCTGCGCGTGGTCTATGCCAATGCCTTTGGCATGGGGCACTTCTTGTGGCGTGGGCCGCTGCTCTATGCTGCTGTGGGCTGCCAGATCGGGCACGGTCCACACCAACACCTTTGGCACGAACCGTGGCCTATGACGGGGGCCGTTATTAGGAAGGCTTGATTTGGATTTCTGATTGTGTGGAATGTGGCCTTGGCGTAGATCATCATCGGGAAGCTTGATTTGCTTAGAAACTTGTCATGGGCCTTATGATTCTCCACACCCCACCGACTGGTCTCGACATTTTGGACTTGGAACGATGCGGGCTATCGCAAATGTTATGGATTGCACCCATACTTATCCTATTTTGACGGAGGATTAGAACTTGTGCATATGGTTATGATATTTGGTGTAGTCCATGGCATAGCCTCGGGCTTAACAAATTTGGCATAAGCCAACTCCTTTGGCGCGGGCCGTTGGTGGCAACCATGAACGACTTGCGCCGACCTATGGTACCCTGGCTGGGTGAATTTGTTTCCTTTGCTACGGGTAAACCGTTAGTACGGTTTGAGAGATTTAGTAGTCGATGTTATAGTGCTTAAGAATATGAATCCAATGGAATCAACCTTGAAAGCTAATTATCATCGGACCACGATTTCCCATTTCTTTGTTGGCTGCTTTGATCACCGTAGCCACCTATCTTTGGCTCCAATCTCTTTCTATCACGCTTTGATGTTTGTGGAATTTGTCTACTACCATTCTAGAGGTGAATGGCATTCGATCTCTTCTATCATCCTTGCAAATGGCCTTTAATATCTTCTACCGCCCTTACAAATGGATTTCACATAGAATGTAACCAAAAATTACCCATGGACGACCTACTAAAGATAATCAAAAGGAAGATCTAGGTGTCCATGGATACAAGATGTCCAATAGTACTAATTAATTCTACAAAATGTGGGATTTTGACAAGAAAACCAAACATTGCCGTCTAAACCTCTAGTCACGTAAACTTAACTAATACTAGCAATCCATCAAATTAAACAAGTTAAAAACTATGCCAAATTCAATGGTTAACGCACGCAAAATGAAGCACATCAGCATACCAGTGATATTAGTCCTTATGTAATTTATCAACTATTGGAATGTCTTGAGAACATAGGGGGTCCACTAGATGATGTGTATCATAGGGAGAGATGTCCTATTGATGTTGAATACCCGTACATTGACCCTGTTACTTGCAGTGTTAGATAGTTTCAACATAACCCAACCAACCTAGGAAAGCATGAGAGTTTCAACCTAACAAACCTTACTATCGACCAACAAATAGTGTATACAATGATAGCTAGATGCATTGTACCCACTACCAGGCATATAACGGAGCCATCTTATACCACTCTCATGATGTTTTACTACATCATTGAGGGGAGGAAGATTAATCTCAGGGCTGGGATCTTTAAACACATGTTGTGGGTTGCAATATCTAATAATGTGGTAAAGAGCCTCCCGTAGGGAACTTTATCACATTGATTTTGAGGGGTGAAAATAGGTTAGATTTTCAAGGGGAAGAGAAACAATGCAAGTGGTTCAACAAGCAATACTTTTTGAATAAAAGGTAGGTCTTGTTTGAGTATTAGTCGGCTCATAAACACTTGATGCGGTTGAGACCAACAAGAGGCAAAGGGTCGAAAAAGGTTTGGTTATTTTCCATTTATTTTTGTGATTTTACAAGTGTGATTACGATTACCTTATTTATTTTTGGGTCATGTGTATTGTAGATGAATCAAGCATGCTATAGATAGGTCCGTGATGAAATTTATGGGTTGAGGAAGCGGATTTGGAAACTAGAATGTAATCAACGTACTTATGAGCGAGCTAGTGCACCTTCTACAACACCTCGCCTTAAGCGTGCCACGTTCCTTTGAATGCCCCATTTTATTCCCTTTCATGATTTGAAATAAGACTTTAGTATGTTAGTAATTTGAATGTTGAAGATTTGGTTGATGCGAATTCTTGTTTTAAGCATTCAAACAATATGTATAGTACTACTAAGTTTTATATTCAAAGTCTATTTGGAAACATTTCTAGAGACAATATTCAGTACATGGATTAGATTGACATTGTTTAATTATAATACCATTTAATGACTTGAATTTCAAATGTACCAAATCACCTGAGCTAGGTTCTTGCAAAACCAAAAAACACAACCCTAAATAGGATAAAGCACCCCCTCTCTGTCTTTTTGTTCTTCTTCTGCAATTTCTTCTTCCTTATTTTTCTCTTGTTGATTTAACCCATCCACAAATATAGATTCCTTCTTCATGGTTGGTATGCCCTACATAACCTCGGAAACATGTATCATTATCCTCGAGAAAAATACCATCGTTGTTGGTTCCTATTGGAGTATGTTGACCAAATCCAACAAAATCTTCCACCGAGGATTCACGAGATCTTTCATTTAGAACACTTGGTGAGCCTATAAGGCCAATATAAAAGGACCTTCCCTCCATCTGACTCAACTACAATCAGCAAGGGTGAATCCCAACTCTTTGCTTCTTTGTTCGCTATTTACATTTACCCATTTACATTTCAATAAAGGAACCCGCATTTTCACATAATCAAGATCACATATTTCACATATGGTTTAAAAACAACAAGTTTAAGCGTACATGGGATTGTCTTTATTTGCATTAGCAGCCTGTAATGCCTTAGACACTAGGGACACCCCACTGTTCTGGGTTACACCCTTTTCAATCACGAATTTTGTGGCAAAAGTGAAACCATTGATGTCATAAAATCTTTACGATAGAACTTTTCCTAGAGGTCTACGAGCTAGCCATTTCACTGCACCAGGATGATTACAAATCTCGATGTGACCTCTTTACCATAAAGCAAAGGTGTTGGTGCATTGTTGAAGAACTTTTGCTTCATTGAACTTCAGATGCATCAATCCTATTGTGTCCATGTGGATCTTGATATAAGGTACAACGTCCTCATGATCCCTAAGTACATAAAGGTGCACATAACATATATACTTTCCACTAGGGTTTACAAGCTTACCCTGCCTAACCCCCTAGCCAGCTAACTGTCCATCATACTTATATTTTAGAACCACACAAACCACCTCTTTCAAATAATCTATACAAAAATCAATCACCCCTTCCACCACATACCATTGTAAAGTACTTGCATCAGGCTTGTATTATTTTTTAACAAAAAATGAAAATATTTTCATATATGTCATGAATGGGTACATCTACCTCAATAAAATGGGAGTGCGCAACTTGATCTCCTGTACCAAATGAATTATCAAAAGTACCATTATGTAAAAAAAATTGGGGGGAGGGTACACCTCCATCCGACACAAAACTTCAACGATCATCACTTGTAACCGGTACAACCTTGCAACACTGATACTTTTCAAACATATAGACTTGAAGAACAAACAAAGTTTTGTGCACAATCTGACATGAGATGGAAATGTTGACTTAATGGCAATGAGATTTAATTTCTGCATGAGTAGGGCCATCAAATGGGTTATTTTGATCAACCATTATCCAACCCATTTAACCCACTGTCTAAATGGGTTATTATCCAATCAACCCATTTATTAATTGGTAATAATGTGTTGGATCATAAATGAGATGAGTAATTAAATGGGTAACCCATGGAATAATTTTTATGACCCAATGAGTTAAAATATATTGAACCAATGAACCATTCTCTAGTAAATCATTATTTATTTAATCATTGTGATTTGGGCCTTGGTTCAATGGTTAATCCACCATCTCTATAACAGAGAGGTCCAAGGTTCTAGTCACACCTCTTGCAAGAATTGTGAAAATTAGAACAAATTCTTACTAGGGATTACCTTGCATTGTGGGACCATGTTGGTGGTCCCACTGTGATTTCTTAGCCCATAGGTGGTTCGTGAAGGTGCGATTGTTGTTGATGGTGGTGAACAACTGGGTATTCTTCGCAGTGCGTCCTTAACTATTCAAATGGATAGAGTTTCAAGGCTTCAATGGGTTTCAACCAATTGAAACCGTGGTTTCTCCTAAATTAGTCCTATCGGTAGAGTATAATGTTTATATGTAATTTAGTTGATTGTATGTAATCTACAAAAAAAAGAAAAAACAGGTCGGTCGTTTAGCCTTTTCTTCCTCTATTCTTCTTCTTTTGACTCGAGCTTGTAAAATCTTGGCTCGAGCTCAAGTGAACTAATTTGACTTAAGTTTGTGTTTGAACATGAGACATGATTTTCAAATTTTAAAAAAAGAAAAAAATGGAGCCTTGATTAAATATATTTTAATAAAATATTATATTTAATAAAAACATAATAAAAAGATATTATGTCGGCTTAATAATTTTGATGAGTTTAACGAACATTATTAGTTGAGGTCAACCTCAAATACTATACGAGCTCAGCTCGAGCTAGTGGCGAGTTTTTCACGAACAATTTGATTTGTTTACCCCCTTAGCCAAGTCAAGTGTTAGGTCTGGATTGTCGAGTCGGACATTAAACTCAAGTAAGTCAAGCTGATTTTCGAGTCCACATTGGTCTAGTTGAGTTTCATGTCTGGCTCAATCATTCTAAATATGATAGTATAATCGTGATCATTATAAATATGATAGTTATCATGATAGCATCAATGTGCATGTTAGTTGATGTGTCCATTTTATATGCATATTTTGGGACTTTTGGGATCACTTTTGCGCTCTTTTGTCATCTAGAGCTTGTGTTTTACCTTGAAGTTCTCTTAGGAGAGGTAAAAGCAAATTTTATGCTCTTTTACCTTTTCTTAGTGGATTTTTGTGTTATGAGGAAATAATATCAAGACTTGAAGACCGGAGGCCATTGAAGACCATCTTTTGAGACCATCTTTGAAGATTTAAAGACTTGAAGAATTGAGGAAACTTGTTGTGAATTGAAGGCTAGAAGACAAGAATAAGAAAGAAACCATGTTTTGTTTCTGGGTGCCCGTCGCAACTCGCGATGAACCCATCGTGAGTCACGATGAACGGGTGGCCAGAATTCTATCTACCTTTTCTTGTACTATAAATAGCACTTTCTCTTCTCTCTCTGCTCACTTCTTCCTCAGACCGACTTTCCACTATTTTAACCCTAGTTTTCTACCATTTTCATCTTTGTTTTAGCTTGATTAATGTTTGGATTGCTGTTGTTATTTAGTATGGATTCTAGTAGCTAAGTAATCTCTTGGGAGCAATTGATTGAAACTTCCAAATCCATGTAGTGAGATTCTTGATTTTGCTCATTTATGAACATTTATTGGGAAGCATTTATTATGACATTAATTATATGTTTTACTTAATTTATGCCATGGGTTGTTTGAGAATAGGATTGCATGATTGACGTGTAAGGGTGTTTTGAATGTTCCAAATTTCTTAACTCATTTGACATGAAAATCCAAGAACATAGAATTAGAACTTCTTGCGTATAATGTGTTGTGATTCTTGATAGATAAGTATGCTAACGTGGATTGATCTTATATTTTTCCTATTGATGCAAAGAAAGGTTGAAACTTGAATGTGGTTTGTTCTAGGGTTATCCTAATAAATGATTTGTTTGGTTAAATGACTAGTCTTTGGTAGAAGACTTGTTGTTATCAAATCTATGGTTCTTCGTGTGAAATGCCGTTAATGAAATACCTTTAGGTGTTTTTTGTCCAAAGTGATTGTTAACGAGATTTCAAAAATGTCATTGTTTGCGTTTGCAAATTACTATTAAGAAGGAATGAATGTTGACCTTCAATTGGGAAGTGGTAGCATTCCCCATAAGCAATAAATGTCAATTAATGAGTGAATAAATCTAAGATCTATAAGAGGTTTGGAAGTGAGGATCAATTGCCCCCAAGGCTCCGTTAATTGTTAGTTTAATCATCTTTTTAGACGTTGTTGCATGATTAGCATTGTTCTCTTGCTTTTCTTGTTACTTGTATTTCACTTTCATAACATAGGAACCCCCCCCATTTACTTGCTTTTATATGTATGTGTATATCTATATCCAATATGTTTTCCACTTTTTATGTTTAAACACTTGGAAAGATCCCTTTTCTCGTAGAAGACACCGACATGCCATTATCTACTTAATTGTAGATATGAAGCATTTAGGGCTTAAAAATATTAACTTTGAGAGGTACGACGATGACCTCTCAAATTTTGGCACCACTACTGGGGAAGAGACGTTTAGTTTTAAGTGTTTGGGAATATTATGTGTGAGTTTGTAAGGATCTGTTTGTTTGTTTTTATTTTGGTTTTGAGTTTATTTTCCATTTTAGCTTGGCTTGGAGATGTATTGTTTGAGTTCTTGGTGTATGGTTTATACGCGATCCTCTTCATAAGAACCTCTACACTTCGACCCCTAGTTAGAGTTGAATTTGAGAAGGGCTAGGAGGCTTTCTTTGGAAAGTGTGAATAACATCCCTCCTAGTTACCATTTTGCAGATACTTATACTTCCATGGAGCATCAAGACAAGCATGAAGATGAGAATATGGGAGGAGGACCTCAATATCCTCCTCTCCAAGGAAGAGATATTTCTTTGAGGCAAGCTCTATTGAGGGATGTTATAGCCCCCAACATTGATAAACAACCGATGTGCATCGAGTACCCGTTGGTTGGACCAACTGGCCACTTCGAGCTTAAGACTGGGTTGATACAATTGCTACCTTTATTTCTTTGTTGGTAAGGAGAAAATGCCAACAAACATCTCTTTGAATTCCACTTTTTGTGTGGTGATACGGTTCCCTAAGGAGTAGATGAAGACCTATACAAATTGAAGGCATTCCCATTCACATTGAGGGTTTAGAGTTTAGGGGTTTAGGGTTACTCAGAGGGATACTTGGTCTACTATTATTAAAATGTTCTTCTTGACGAGGATCAAAGACTAGTGAGGGGAGCCCGTGGGGTTCCATTGGGAACAAAACTTCGACGGAGGCTATAGAGCTCTATGAGGAGTTAGCTGAAGAGTCGAGGAACTTTAGTTTGAGGGCCGATTTGAGAAGAAAATAATCCCAACACCACAAGTGCTCCTTCCAAAAAGGGAAATCTTGAGGACTAAGTCTCTACCATTATTTCTATGGTGAAGTCTTGAATGACCATGTTTGGAAACGTGCCACATGTAAAATCTTGTGAAATTTGTTCATCGGAGCATCCTACAGATGCTTTCCCTACTTTGAAAGATGATTATGTTGAGGAGGTGAGTGCCATGGGATATCAAGATGGGCAAGTCTATCAAGGGAATATAGGCTATCAAAACTGGCCTTACAATACGGGTAATAAAGATCAGCCGAATCTCCAGTATGGAAATCCTCAAGGAGGTTAAAGTGCTCAATTGTATCGCCCTTCTCAACAATAATGTTGCCCCCCCTAAAAAACAATACCAATGGCTTCAAGATAGCTCCAAGATCAAGGGGATAGTTTGAGCTTGTCAAAGGATAAACTGATGCAAGCCATTGGAAGATTGAATATATGTGCAGGGAAGGCTAAAAAATTCTGAGATGAAGCCAAGGCGAGCATAAAAAACTTGGAAACTCAAGTGAGCCAAATAGCACAAGCCGTGAATCAGATAAGGCACAGGAAAAGGTAAAACCTCCTTCCGAACTAGAGTTGAATCCCAAGGAACCGCAATTCCACCCATCACTTGTGAAATCCCTCGTTATAGAGCTTAAACCTTTGCCAAGGGACCTTAAGCATTCATTTCTTGGGGAAGGGGGGACGCTTACGGTTGTCATTTCGAGTAAGCTCACCTAAGAGCAAGAGGAGAAGTGGATGGTGGTTTTACGGGAGAATAAGGAATCAATTGGATGGACTATTACCGATATTAAGGGCATAAGTCCATCCACTTGCATGTATCAAATTTTGTTGGAGGAGGATGCAAGACACGTACAACAACCCCAACACCGGTTGAACCCACATATGATGGAGGTAATGAAGGATGGAAATCCTCAAGTTGCTCAAAGCATGTATGATTTATCCAATCTCGGATAGTAAGTGGGTGAGCCCAACTCAAGTGGTTCCCAACAAAAGTGGGGCGATGGTAGTCAGGAATGAAAAAGGTGAAAGGGTGCCCACCTGGGTCCAAAATTGGTGACACATTTGCATTGACTACCGGAGGCTAAATGTGGAAACCCAGAAGGATCACTTCCCGCTGTCGTTCATCGATCAAATTATCGAGAGGCTAGAATTCACCCATTTTATTGCTTTTTGGATGGGTACTCGGGCTATTTTCAAGTGGCCAATGCCTTGGAGGACCAAGAGAAGACAACCTTCACGTGCCTCTTTGGTAAGTTTGCCTATCGACATATACCTTTTGGGCTATGTAATGCCCCTGCCACTTTCCAAAGGTGTATGGTAAGCATTTTCTCATAATTTGTTGAAAACTTTGTTGAGGTGTTCATGGATAACTTCACCATTCATGGTAATTCTTTTGACAATTGTTTAGAAAACATAGTACAAGTTCTTAAATGTTTCACTGGTACTAATCTTGTGTTAAACTCTGAGAGTGTAATTTTATGGTAGAGCATGGCATTGTCTTAAGCCATTTTGTCTTCTCCAAGGGTATTGAGGTGGATATAGCAATGATAGACACAATTCAAACTTTTCCATATCCTACTAATATGCACGAAGTGCGCTCGTTTTTTGGTCATGCAGAATTCTACAGCCAGTTCATCAAAGACTTTTCAAATATTTCATCTCCTTTGTGCAATTTTTTTCAAAAAAAGGTGGAATTTTTTTGTGGACGAGGGTTGTAAAAAGGCCTTCGATACATTGAAGGAAAGGTTAGTTTTGACCCCTATCATACAACCCCTAGATTGGTCTTTTCCCTTTGAGATTATGTGCGATGCTAGTGATTACATCGTTGGAGTGGTACTTGGTGGGGAGAGCACCTCACAACATCTTCTATGCATCCATGTCTCTCAATGAGGCCCAAAGAAACTATTACACCACGGAAAAGGAATTGCTAGCGGTGGTATTTTCTTGAGAAATATTTCAATCTTATTTTCTTGGTACAAAATTTATTGCGTACATTTACCATGAAACTCTTCTTCATTTAATGAAGAAGAAAGAGGCCAAGCCAAGATTGATTAGATGGATCCTGCTTTTGAGCAAATTTGAGTTGGAGGTGCGAGACAAGAAGGGCGCGGAGAACCTTATGGCCTATCATTTGAGCCGATTGACTACATGCCAAGAAGTTGAGGTAAATTCATTAATGAAGGAAGAACTACGCGAGGAGTTCCCCGATGAACAATTGTTCACAACTAGGGACCTCCAACCGTAGTATACTGACATTGTAAACTTCCTTGTCTCTGGTAAATTCCCTTCTTATTTTTCTGGCTCAAAGAGATAAGCTAAGAAGTGATGCTAAGTATGTGTGGGATTATCCCTTTTTGTGGAAACATTATGTAGATCAAGTTGTTAGGAGATACATCCCAAATATTTAAGTGCATGCAATTCTTTCCTCTTGTCATTCTTATGTACGTGGAGGTTATTTTGGAGCAAAAATGACCTCTAGGAAAGTTCTAGAGAGTGGTTTTATTGGCCTACCTTAAATAAACACGCATATATATATATATATATATATATATATATATATATATATTTCAAAGCTTGTGATAAGTGTCAAAGAGTAGAAAATATTTCTTCTAGGAATGAGATGCCTCAAATGGGTATGTTGTATTGTGAAATATTTGATGTTTTGGGCATTGACTTTATGAGACCTTTTCCTTACTCTTGTGGCTTTACATACATTCTTCTTGCGGTCGATTATGTGTCGAAGTGGGTTGAAGTAAAACCCACTAGAACTAATGATTCAAAAGTGGTTGCAGAGTTCTGAAAGGATAACATCTTCAATAAGTTTGGGATTCCTCGAGCCTTGATTAGTGACCGTGGCACCCATTTCTGCAATCAGACAATAGAGGCATTCTTGAAAAAGTATGGTGTCACACACAAGACCTCTACTGCGTGCCACCCACAAACTAATGGCCAAGCCAAAGTTTCCAATAGGGAAATCAAGTCTATCCTTTAAAAAATGGTTAATCCTAACCAAAAGGATTGGATTTCTTGGTTGAATGATACCTTTTGGGAATATAGGATGGCTTAAAAGACGTCGGTCGATCACCATACCGGTTAGTCTTTGGGAAGCCATGCCATTTATCGGTGGAAATAGACCATAAAGCCTATTGGCGGTCAAGACTTTCAACCTTGACATAGATGAGGTAGGTTTACATAGGATGTTCCAATTGCAAGAGTTGGAGGAGATACAAAAAGAGTCCTATGAAAACACCGAGATTTACAAGGAGAAAACCAAGATGATAAATATGAAGTACTTTATTGTGGGATGAAAATTCCTCCCATTCCAATCCCATTTTGCCTATATTCCCAGTAAGATAAGGTCGCGGTGGAGTGGCCCTTTTTAAGTGGTAAAGGTATTCCCGCATGGTGTGGTGGAGATCATGGATCATAACACATCCAAGACATTCAAGGTCAATGGACAACATTTGAAGCCTTACCAAGAAGGTTTTGTGCTGGACAATGGAGAGGATGTTGAACTTCTTGATCTGGTTTGTGAGTAAGATCCATAAAGGGGAGTAAGTCATGACAAAGCTGTTAAATAAACTTGGTTTGGATCATCCGGATCGTCGTTCGTGACTTTCCATCGATGTTGAATAAATTTGAGTTTTTTTTCCTTTAGTTTCATTATTTGTTTTGTTCTTTTCACATGTGTGTTTTTCCTTTATTTTGTAGCAATTTAAAGAGCATAGAGCTGGATTTGTGAATGAAGGAAGGCATGGTGAAAGGAAGAAAAGCTTGGACATGTGGTAAAGTTGAAAAATTTTCTAAGTACAAGGCATGGCTATCCATCACGAGTGACGAGGACTCGTCGTACAGTGCGACAAGATTAGAGAAAAAGTTATGAAAGTGAGCTACCAGCTCTAAGATTTTGCGACTCGCAATGATAGGCATCACACTTCGCGATGGATCATCGCGAGGTGTGATCGATTCGTCGCACAGTGCGACGGAATCAGGAAAATTTCTAAAAAATCATTAGTGGAAGATGCCTCATTAAAAGCAACAATAGAAAGGGGTTTCGCTAGATTTCCCAAAAATCACCTTCTAGAATAGGTTCCAAGCTCAGAACATTCGTATATCGAACTTCCCACCTTTTTAAAGGTGGTATTTCATATTTAAAGGAAGTTTTCTTATAACCACCTTTGAATGTGGGTGATGGAAAATGGTTCTATCAATGTGACTTTGAACGTGACTGGTTTCGAGTTTGAAACAACGAATGTTGTTCCAGATCTGGAACAAGTCGGTTTGTTTCATAATAATCTATTTTTCGAGTTTGAAAGATCCGTCAGATTGAAGTTCTATATCCAGAACACAGTCAGACTATCTTTCACTTGACTTTATAAAGGTCCGATTGGATTCCGATTGAAGTTCTAATATCAGAACTTCTAAAAACTAACAATAAATGCATCCAGCCAATCCCATTTTCAAATGGAGAAAAGATTTGAAAATTTAGGACACTCTTTGGAAGGAAAAGGTAAAGGTAATTCTACATATACAAATATTCTTACGTAATTGGACTAATGATTTTATTATTGTGTTAAATATTGTTTATATTTAGGGTTTTGATTGAATTCTCTTTTATCAAAATTGTGATGCATATATGATTGAATGTGTGTTGATGTAATTATCATGTAGTTAACGAATAGAATTGGACTAATCGAGATCAACCTTAGGACATCACCCGATTACATTCGTTTAGTGGATTCATTTATTGCGGTGGCTTTTGAACATGCTGCCAGAGAAGGGGTCGTACGTGCACGGTTCCCATGCAAGGATTGCAAGAACAATGCTTATTTAGGGAGGAAGAAGTTGCATGAACATCTCATAATTTGAGGTTTCCAAAAACGTTACACATGTTGGATATGGCACGAGCAGGTACCGACGGATATAGGTGTAGATGTTGGAATCAAGAAAGGGGTTGAATTAGATTGTGATGATCGATCTGATAAGATGGTGGAGGATGTTGCTAAATAATTCCATGGAAAACTCGAGGTCCTAGAGTCATTGCTTAATGACAAGAATTTCCCATTGTACGTTGGGTCAAAACATTTAGTTTTGAGCGTGACAATGAAAATCATGAATTTGAAGGGAAAATTTGGTTGGACTGAAACAGGAATGACTGAAACTTTGGAATTGGTGCGGGAATTACTTCCCAAAGGAAATATATTTCCTGAGAAATCTTATGCCGCAAAAAGATTTTTTTTGTCATGTGGGTCTAGAATTGAAAAACAAATTCAAGCATGTCCGAATGATTGCATGCTATTTAGGGGGAAGTAGGATGAGAATCTTGAAACATGTGGGGTATACAGTGAATCTCAGTACAAGTTAAAGCATGTTGAAATTGGTGTGTGTGTGTGGAGGTGGAGACCACTTAGAAGAAGAAGACATCCGCTAAGGTTTTATGGTATCTTCCTATTCCACGGTTGCAAAATTGTTTGCTTTCAAAGAAGATGCAATGTTATTTCGATGGCATACAGAAAGAGATCATCCGGTGGATGATGTGATATGGCATATGTCCGATGGTGAGTAATGGAAAAAGCTTGATGGTATATACCCAGAGTTCGGATAGGATTCCCAACATTTGAGGTTAGAATTGTCTACCGATGGAATGAATCTATTTGGTAACATGAGCAGTGCATACAGTTCTTGGCTCGTAATGTTGGTGATATACAATCTACCATCGTGGCTGACAATGAAAAGAAAATATTTTATCTTGTCCATGATGATTTAAATCCCTAAGAAACCTAGCAATGACATTGATGTATATCTTGTACCCCTAGTGGATGATTTGTTGACTTTGTTCAAACATGGAGTCCGTACCTACGATGCTGTCGTGGATGACATTTTCACGATAAATGCCCTTTCATTTTGCACCGTTAATGATTTTCCCACTTATGGAAATTTATCGGGATATTCAGTGAAATACCACTATGCATGTTCAGTTTTTGAGAAAAACCTCATTTTTTCAACTTAATCATGGTTCAAAAACTGTCTATCAGGGACATCGGCGTTTTCTCCCCGAGGGTCATTTGTGGTGTTTTACTGAGAAATGGTTCAACGAACACACAGAGTTACGATGTGAACCTATACCATTAATCGGCGCTAAGGTATTTGAAAATTTTCATGGATTTCCTAACAATTTTGGTAAAGGGAAATGGATGTTGGTAGTTGATGGTAGTTGGAAGAAATGCTCAATCTTTTTTCAACTCCCTTATTGGAAGGATTTAGATATCAGACACTATCTTGACGTAATGCATATAGAGAAAAATGTGTGCGACACTTTGATTGGAACACTTTTGAATACTCTTGGTAAATCAAAAGATGGATTGAAGTCTCAAATTGATTTGGTTGATATGGGTATTAGGGAAAATCTTGGTCTCATTACTGATGGAGATGTATGTTACCTTCCTCCCACCTGTTATTCGATGCCTAAGATAGAGAAGAAATCGTACTATGAGACACTAAGTAGTATGAAAGTGCCTGGATAATATTCTTCCAATATTAGCGCTTGTGTTTTGCTGACTGAGTTAAAGTTGGTTGGATTGATATCGCATGGCTACCATAACTTGATGCAGGAATTGGATGCCAGTGCAATTCGGTCGTCGCTACCGTCCCATGTGCGATATGTATTACTAAGCTATGTTTGTTCTTCAAATGTATATGTTAAAAAATAATCAGTGTTGCAAAGCGTGATCGGTTGCAAGCTATGATTTTAGAAGTATTGAGCCAAATGGAGATGTACTTCCCACCTTCATTTTTCGACATAATGGCCCATTTTATAACTCACTTGGTTTGGGATGTGGTGCTGTATTTTTAAGATGGATGTATCCCTTCGAGCGGTACATGAAAAATTTCAAGCATTTTGTGAAGAATAGGTATAGGCCAGATGCAAGTCTTGTCTGATCTACACCATTTTGCATGCTTTAACCAATGCATTAGACATAGTTTTTAGTTACTTTTGGTTGGCGGTTTGGCGACATTAGTTGAGTTTACATGATAAGGGGTTTAGACAACCATGTTTGGTTTTCTATTATAAATCACATGTTTTGTATACTTAATTAGTGATTCTTGACATCTTGTTTTCATAGGCTCCTTGGTCTTCATTATGAGTACCTTTAGTAGGTTGCCCATGAATGCTATTTGTTACATTACATTCTTGCGAAGGTCATTTTCTTTTAACGGTGGAAGATTTGAATGCCATTCACATTTTAATAGTAGTAGACGAAGGTCATGAACATCAATGTGTGGTAGAAGAATATTGAAGCCAAAGATAGGCGGTTTCGGAGTTAAAGATGGTCAAAGTAGGAAACGGTGAATCGTGGTCTGAGGAGTGTGCCTTAGTCAGAGAACGATCCATAAAGAATTAGCTTTTAACTCTGGTTCCATTGGATTCTTCTTCTCGAGCACTACAAAATCGACTACTAGAACTCCCTATTAGGACTAACACTTTGCCCTTGATAAGAAAACAAAGTTCAGCCAACGAAGCACCAGTGGTTGGTCATAGACCACACATTGTCAAGAACCAGCGGTCCATGACAATCTCCATGGCCTACACTACATAAGAATCCAGGGGTTTGGTGAAGACCAGCATGAGTCCTTCACGGGGCACTGGGCCATGAAGCAAGGGGATAAAGAGTTGAAGAATTTGGCTAAGTATTGAGCCTGTCTGTGAAAACCTTCATTGACTGTGAGAAGACTTCTGAGCAAGACCACAGACTGCTCGTGGTCCATGAAATCCTTCACGGGCCATGACAAAATTTCTGAGTATAAGCCACAAGCTTTTTGCGGTTTGTGAAAACCTTCACAGACCGTGGGAAAACTCTGAGCAAAAACAACATGTTGCTTATGGTCCGTGGAAACTTTCACGGACCGTGGCACAATCCCAGCTTAACGGACCGCGCCAGATCCCACAGGTCATAGCTATGAACATTCACACACCTTGGCAGATCTGGCGTATTGTGGCTATGCATGCTTCACGAACCGTGGCATTCGTGCCGGCCCGTGAAACCTTGGCGGCTGACCTAGGGTTTTTCTACTTTTGGCCTATTTTGGGCCTATACTTAGGCCTAATCTCCTACTACTATTTATAGGACCCTAGTCTACTCATTCAAGGAGGTTGAATCATATTTGGAAACACATTTGGAGAGGAGAGAGCTTAGAAAGAAGGAATGAGTTCCTTTTGTAGGGTTTGTAATCTTTTCTTTTCTTTTCTTCTTGATTTGTCCCAAAGATGTGGAATTCAAATCTATATTTGAATTTCATATCTAGGGAGTAGTTATATTAGCTTGGGATTAATTTTGGCCCTTGTTATTTTCTAAATTCTTTTTGAGACTCATTATATTCATCATATCTTTGTGTTTATGATATTATTGTAAGTTTTCTTGCATTTTATAAATACATGAGTAGTACACCATATATAAGCACACACTTTGGGATATACTCATGTATGGTGCAATTATTGAGGCCTCATTGGGAAGAGAAACCTGGATGTTAGAATGGGTAGGGGAGAACGCATCCGTGTGGCGGTGTGCACGAGTGATTTGAGAATGCTCTGACCTATTTTCCATCGCACTAGTCTTAGTTGACTTCATAACTATTTTCGAATAGGTTGCGGGTAGAGATAGTGAATATTAGCAACCTAGGTGTTGTGTTGAAACCCTAGTATCACAGATAAGGTGCATACAAACCTTAGGCCTAGCGTATATAAGTCCCAGGGGGAGTAATTGCATTTGTGGTGGAAACCCGGGATGTAATAACACGGGGGAGAAACAGACCTGTAACGATGGTCAGACCTCATTGTACTCCCTTAATTATGACGGCAGTGCCGATAGAGTGTTGCGAGCGCACCCACCATGACAAGGTTGGGGAAGTGTATGCCATCGGCCACACCACATGTTGTGAACACACTGATAGGTATTTTGTATATCTGTATGTGAATGAATTAAGGATTGAAGCATTAGAACTACCATGTTTCTAAATGATTTCCAAGTGCCTAGTATAAATATTTTACTTGTTTGACAATTGCAAGCTTGTAGTTATTAGTTGAAAACACCCCCCAGTTGCATGTCTACACCACTAGCAGTTCCTTTCACTCGTGCGAATTGATGACCCACATGCTATTGTGTTTTAATTAGTACTTGAGCCCTAGCATCCTTGTGGACAAACCTAGGGCTTTCCGCTTACTACCCCTTGATAGCTTAGCAGTAAGAATGGGTGCAAAATATAAATCTCTATTTTTGATCTGTAAGCCCTCGGCTCGTGTTTTAATGACAACCGGGTTGGGATAGGTAATTGTGCAATGGTATTGTGCTGAGGATGTAATTGAATTTTGTACCGATTATACTAATGGTATTGAATCTGTAGGGGTTCCCAGTTCAAGGCATGACGCGCAGTTAAATGGTGTAGGCATTCAACAGGGCGAGCTACCAAGCCTCTTCACTGAACATTTGTGCACTGTACATTTGTGTATTCTCCGGAATCATGAGGATATTGTTCCATAAATTGAGATTCACATGGATGAAATTCGAGGGTTGAATCCCACTTTCAACGAAGCACGTGTTCTTCAACAACACACTCAAACTTTCGCTTCTTGGCTACGATCTCACGTGGCCAGTGATCCGCATCCAGAAATAGTTATCTTGGAGACCATTAGGTACCATTCCATTTTTCAGAAGTTATGATATCAACGGTGTCAACGGATTGTTATGGAGTCTCTTAGAATAGTGGAGTTTCACTCATTTCTGAAGCATTGTATATTCGTAGTAAGGCCGATAACAATCAAGTATATGACCATACGTGCTACTTTGGCACCATTACTAAAATATGGGAGCTCGATTATGTTACAATGAGAGTGCCAGTTTTTAAATGTGAATGGGTTAATTTTAACAATGGACAAAAAATTGTAAGAGTTGAGATTCACACTCGTGGACTGGAGTTGGTTGGGTTGGAGAGAAGATCCATTTATATTGGCCCATCAAGGTCATTAAGTTTTCCACGTGAAAGATTCCATCAATCCCCAGTGGGAGATTGTATTGAGGGCAAAAGGGCTTTTGTGGAGGATTTCGAAAAGAGGATATGATTGGTTTTGATGAAACAGTGGGCTTGGCTCAAATGAATAAGGTTTTCTTCTTGAAGAGGATGATACAAGTTTGTGTGAGTTTATTGGTCACACGGAACACAACAAAGTTGTATGGGTCGACAAGCAGGGAAAGATAACTAAGCTGCAGAAGGCACCAAAAGGTAAGATGAAAAGAAGAAGAAGAAGTGTAAGGTAAACCTTTAGTCTTTTTTTCAATTTAAATTGTAGTTTACCATTATCAAAGATAGACTTACAAGCTCAGAAGCCAGTCTAGAGATTCGGCCATTTTTTGTTTTTGCTAAAATTTGAGGCCAACTGCAAGTTTTCTTACATTGCCTTTAAACTCCATGAATGACACAACATTTAAATGGTAGGCTAATTGAATTTAAATAAAATTCCAAATATTCTAATGATAACATGATCAGGAATCAACCAATATGAGTTCACATAAATTCAATAACCAAAAACATGATCTAGAGTAGGATGAAATTGTACATCACAAGGAATACGTTCTCTTCAGGGCTAGTTTCATGGATTCTTTTAGAGCTCTCTTGTAAGCTCCCTACTTCCACTCTAAGGACCATACACGCTATATTAATTGGCACACTTCATTGCGACCCATCTTTAGACGTTCTTCATGGCCACCATAAGTATAGGGCTGAACTCATCTAAAAAACATCAAGTTTGTTAGGAATACATAACAAATAAACACATAGTTATTTTTTTTAACAATATGGTATTGGAATTATAATTCTACGTCTCTTGCTTGGTTCCACCGCTGCCGGTGTCTTATGATTCCAATTTTTGTCGAGTAGTACCCACTTCTTCTTCATGAGATGCTAAATAGTAGCAAGCTAGGTGTTGTATTGAAACCCTAGTATCACAGATAAGGTGCCAAAAAACCTTGTGCTTAGCGTATATAGGACCCGGGGGAAGTAGTTGCATTCGTGGTTGAAGCCTAGGATATAATAGCACGGGGGAGAAACAAACCTGCAACGATGGTCAGACCTCATTGTACTCCCCTAATTATGATGGTAGGGCCGATGGAGAGTTGCGAGTGCACCCACCGTGATAGGATTGGGGAAGTGTATGCCATCGGCCACACCATGTGTAAAGAACACATTGATAGGTCTTTTGTTTTTCTATATGTGAATGAATCTAGGAATGAAGCATTGGAACTACCATGTCGCTATGTGATTCCCAAGTGCTTATTATAAATAGTTTACTTGTTTTTCAATTACATGCTTGTAGTTGTTAGTTGAGAACTCCAAGCCCCCACCCCTACAGTTGCATATCTATACTACTAGTTGTTCCTTTCACTCGTGCAGATTGACAACCCGCACGAGGTTGTGTTTTAATTAGTACTTGAACCCTAGCATCCTTGTGGACAAACCCATGGCTTTCTGTTTACTACGCCTTGGTAGCTTAGCAGCAAGAATGAGTGTAGAATATAAATCTCTATCTTTGATCCATAAGCCCCTCAGCTTATGTTTTAATGAAAATCGGGTCGATGTAGGTCAAATTTTGGTACCATTACCGATGATGCTTTTTAGTTCAAGTATTAGTTGAGCATGGCATGGTAGTATAGTAGTTAGTAGTGTCTTTTATCATTGTTTTTTTTGTTTTGTTTGTTGCGAGTGGAGTTTTGGTCATAGTTTCCTTGTTACTTTGATTCTATTTGCTATTGTGACATTGGAAGGATAGTGTGATCCTAGTTTATGGTACATACATATAACATAAATCTAGGTGTCCTTCATCCTCTAACTAATTCCATAGGTAATTGGAGGAGAAGGAGAAAGAGAACTAGATCAGAGGCTCAACCTAGGGGTTTGAATTTTTAGGAAGCATCGCACAAGATGGCAGAGGAAACCGCACTTCGAGAGAAATTATGGACCCAAACTTAGAGAACCAACCCTTATGTATCACATTCCCACATTTGCCTCCAAATGTGACTTGTGAGCTGAAAAGTGGGATGATACATTGCCTTCCTACTTTCCATGGTATGGCGGGAAAGTATCTGAACAAATATTTGTCGAAATTCCATTTGGCGTGCACGAATATGAAGCCACCGAGAGTGTTGGAAGATGATTAAAACTTGAGAGCATTCCCATTTTCAGTGCAAGATGGAGGAAAAGATTGGTTGTATTATCTACCACTAGGTTGCATTGGGTTGTGGATGGATATAAAGTGGCAATTCTCAGAAAAAATACTTTCCAGCATCTAAGTCGGCAGGATTCAAGAAGCAATTTTCCAACATTACTCAAGGAGCAACAGAGAGCTTGTATAATTATTAGAAGAGGTTTAAGAGACTCCTAGCTAGTTGCCCCTACTACCCATTCAAGGAAAGAGATTTGATCTATTACTTATTTGAAGGCCTTTGTGACAAAGACATGAGGATGGTAAATGCCGCATGCTACGGTTCTATGGCCAATAAGAGCCCAAAGGATGCGATGACACCTTTTGAAGAGATAACCAATGGGATGAGGAAATTTGGTACAAGGTCTAGGGTTAAGGTCTTGGATGAACCCGCACACACACCAAAATTGGAGAAGCAAGTCCAAACTCTTACATCTATGATGAAAGAGCTTTTGAGAGGAAAGGTGCACCAAGTCAATATGTGTGGGGTTTTCAACCTGGACCACCACTCCAAAAATGCCCCGAGGTCATTGGTGATGTGCAAGAATTGAACGCCATGGACTACAACAATCGGGAGGGACCTCAATTTGCTAGGGGTCAACAACAAGAATTCTAGGGAACAAAGGAAAATCAAGATCAGACCCCTTAACAAATAGATTCAATCCAAGGTATAGGGATCACCCTAATTTTTTATGGAGGGAGGACAATCAACCTCAAGGATATAGGGGTGAACAAGCACCACCTCAACCTTATCCTAGGAGTGAAGGTTCATCCAACAATTATACCACACTTTACAAGTCATATAGGGAGGAGATCTTGGATGCCATTGGTCAATTGGGGAAGATATATGTGATCCTCAAGGAAAGGACTACGTGGAAAATTGAACATATTGGTACTAGAGCCTTCTCAAGTATCAAGAACCTTGAGATTCAAGTTGGATAGCTTGCCACCTTGGTGAGCTGACTTGAAGCAAAAGATTCCGGCAAACTACCTTCCTAACTGGTGGTGAATCCAAGAAATGTGAGTGCACTCAAGCTAAGAAGTGGGAAGGAAGTTTGCGAAATCGAGAAAAAGGTGTCACAAGAAGATGAAAAGTTAGTGGAGGCCACCAAAGAATATTTTGAAGAAGAAGAAATAGTTCTCAAGAAAGCACCCTCCAAGAAGTTCCCACCACCCAAGGCACAAGTTGCTATTCCACCTCCATTTCCAAGTGCTTTGTGCGGAAAGCCAAAGGTGGAGACAAATGAGGCCAACATTCAGAAAGTCTTAAAAAACGTGCAGGTATCTCTCCCTATCTTGGAATTGATTAACAATGTGCCTTCATATGATAAATTTCTTAAGGTTGCATGTACTAAGAAAAGGCGTAGACCACCCAAGAAGTTAGGGAAGCTAAAAATTTGCCTAAAAACTGTGATGATCCCAAAATGTTTTCTATCCCAATTTCTTTAGGTGGAAAACTTGTTGAACATGCCATGATAGATTTAGGAGCTTCTATCAATGTGATTCCATTTAATATATTTGAATGTCTTTAAATTGGTGAAATCAAAGAGACTAGAGTGATTGTTCAACTCACCGATCACTCCCAAGCTAGCTCCCATGGGCTAGTGAAGGATGTGATGGTGCGAGTAGGCAAGTTGGTTTTTCCGGCAAACTTTTATGTTCTAGATGTAGCGCATGACAGAAGTGTACCCCCAATCCTTTTGGGGAGACCTTTTCTAAAAAACATCTTGGACTAAAATTGAATTCCACTCGGGAATCTTGACTCTAGAGGATGACATGGACAAAGTGGAATTCAACATTTATAAATCTAGGCATGATACAACAAAACCTTCTCTTATGTTCAAAGGTGTGAAACTTTTTGATGAGCATGATATTCTTGAACCTTCGTGTGTTACCAATGAGCATGAATATCTTATTGATAAGTTTGTGGAGGGCCCCCAATGAATTTCATGATTTGGTCAATGATATGTCCGTACTAGATCATTTTTCCATGCTAACCAAACTTCAGCGGGAAAAGGGAAGCGTCGAGGATTCGATACCTCCTTGACCTCCTCCTAACCCCAAAGTGACATTTAAGGAGTCAAGATTGGAAAAGAAAGGAGAGACATTTCTAGGTGCCGAAAAGGGCTACAAAGGTAAGGATGGCTCATTGTGGAGACCTCTCCACAACGACGTCATCTTGGGCAGAGTCGCCGATGGCATTTCCGGAGACCCACCAGTAAGTGCTTAAAATTAGAATGCATTCCTCCTTGGTCTAATTTACAGGACTGGCAAAAACACTATTAGGCAACATATATTGCCTGTTACAATTGGGGACATCGATCGACATTGTACCGTAATATGAAATTTCATGGTATGGATGCACCAAGAACATTCAATGCCATCATTGGAAGTCCTTGGATCAAAGTTGCAAAGGTGATATGGTTCTCGTACCACCTAGTATTGAAATTCCTAAATCCAGATAGAATTGCAACGGTAAGGAGGAATCAACATACAACAAGGCAATGCATGTTGATCGCAATAAACACAGGAAAAAGTGTAGAGAAAACTAAGATGGTAAAAAATGTATCCAATATGGGATCACTAGGCCATCAGGAACCGACAATATATTTGGGCAAGGAAACTGAGCTGTTAATTTTGGATGACCTAGATGATTCCAGGTGTATTAAGATAGGAACGAATCTTCAACAACTAGAAAAGGAAAGGGTCATACAAATCCTACAAAGTCATAAGGATACTTTTGCATGGAGCATTCATAATATGGGAGGGGTTGATCCAAGCATCACCACCCACTCCTTGAACATCAATAACTTCGTTAAGCCAGTCAAACTCAAGCAGCAAAACTTTGCTAGTGATAGGCAGAAGGTAATTGAAGAAGAAGTCACAGCCTTGCTTCTGGTAAGTATATTGAAGGAGGTTATCTACCTAAAATGGTTAGCGAACCCAATGATGGTGAAAACATTAGACGCGGGATGGAAAATGTGTATAGATTTCACTGACTTAAATAAGGCATACCCAAAGGATTGTTACCCTTTACCCAAGATTGATCAGCTAATCGAAGCAATATCTGGCCACAAGGTTCTCTATCCTTTTTGGACCCATACAAAGGGTACCACCAAATACTGATGGATTCAGAGGACACATAAAAGACAACATTTATAACAAGCTTCAGAATATTCTGCTACGCAAAAATGACTTTTTGAACTTTAAAATGCAGGAGCAATGTATCAAAGGGTAATCGATAGCGCATTTTGAAATCAAATAGGTCGGAACGTAGAAGTATATGTTGATGATATGTTTATCAAAGCAGAAAGGTTAGTGACTTCGTCGTAGATTTGAAAGAGACTATAAATACGTTACACAACATGGGGATGAAGCTCAATCCCGAGAAGTTCATCATTAGAGTAGGTGCGGGAAAAATTTTTGGTTAAAGGTATCTTCCAAAGGGATCAAAGCTAACCTAGAGAAAATACAGGTTATAGTATATCATCCCCAGCTGCAAACAGTTAAAAAGGTACAGATATAAATGGGATCTTTGGCGGCACTCAGCAGATTTGTTTCCAAGACAGCTGAGAAACACTTTCCATTCTTCCAAATCTTGAAAAAGGCCAAGAATTTTAGCCGGAACAAAGAATGTCAAAAAGCATACGAGGCATTCAAAGACCGACTCCAAACACTGGCAACATTGAAGTCACCAGTCATCAGGGAAACTCTTTATCTGTACTTGGCATTTTTGTACAACACGGTAAGTTTAGTTATTATGCGCAAGGATGGCCTAAAACAAGTGACAGTCTACTACATTAGTAGGATATTACAAACCGTGGAGAGAGCGTACTTGCCCGTTGAAAACCTAACTCTGGCATTGGAGTACTCATCAAGAAGGTTGTGAACCTATTTTCATGGGCATCGGATCATTGTCTATACACATTTACCGATCAAGAATATCCTTACCAAACCTGAAGAATCTAGTAGAATGACCAAATGGGCTTTCAATCTAGGATATTATGAGATCCAATTTCAGCCAAGGACATCAATCAAGGCTCAGGCCTTAGCGGATTTCATCGCGAAGATGGCCAAAAAAGATGCTCAAGATACGAACACACGCAACAATCTTATAGTAGATGAAGGTAAGTCAAAGTGGGTAGATGTCATTTGGAAGTTGTTTGTAGATGGAGCGTTCAACAAAGAAGGGTGCGGTGCAGGATTGCTACTAGTTGATTCGGAAGGTGGGGAGCACTGATACTCAGTCTGTTTCAACTTCCTACTCACGAACATTGAGGCAGAGTATGAGGTGTTAATATGTAGCCTAGATCTTAAAGTTATAATACAAGTCAAGAGCATTTTAGGATTCAGCAACTCCCAAAATAGTAGCCTAACAAGTACGAGGAGACTACGAAATGAGAGAAGAAAAATTGGTTAAATAATTAAGAAGGGTTCGACACCTTATTACCCAGCTTGAGTACTTCGACATCCAGCATGTGCCCAAATATGAATGCACAAAACATATGCGTTAAGTATACTAGCAACAGCAGTGTTCGATTCATTGAGCAAAAAAGGAGATGTAAGAGTGGAAGTCATCCTAGCCAGAAGCACGACGATCACAACTATGTCATCAGCTCAGGTAAAAGAAATAAGATGGATGACACCTCTAATAAAGTACCTTTCAAAAGGAAATTTACTAGCAGACACCATGTAAGCTAGAAAGTTAGAGCTGCGATCTTATAACTATGTCAACGACGGAGGAATCTTGTACAAGAAGGGCTTTCTATCCACATGGATAAAATGCGTAGGACCAGCACATGCAAGTTAAATTCTAAGAGAAGTATGTGAAGGGTTGTGTGGAGCGCATCAGGGAGTAAGAACGATAGCAAAAAAGATCATACGCACAGGATATTACTGGCCGACCATGTTCAACGAGGCCTACAACTTTGTGCTCAAATGTAAAAACTTCCAAATTAACGCTTCACTATCACATAAGCCACAAGCTATATTAAGAGGTATATACGAAGCGTGGCCATTTCACAAATGGAGGATTGACCTAGTTGGACCCTTTCCAAAGGGCGAGAGCAACTCCAAATTTCTGATCGTAGCAATCGACTACTTCACAAAGTGGGTAGAGGCAAAGCCATTAAGACGAGTCACAGTGGAGGTAACAAGAAATTCATCTGGCCAAATATAGTTTGTCACTTCAGTGTGCCACATACTATTGTCACGGAGAATGGCACACAATTCACGAGTGGCACCTTTACTGATTGGTGTTTGAAACTGGGGATTCTCCTAAAGTTTACATCTATAGAGACCCCCAAGCTAATGGGCGAGTAGATGTAACGAATAAAACCATCGTTCAAGGAATTCAAAAGCGATTGGAGGGGAAGCGAACTGGCTGGGTGGATGAAATACCAAACACCCTATGGTTATATAGAATGACCGTTCGAGAACCAATGGGGAAAACACCATACAGTCTAGTCTATGGTTACACGCAGTGATACCTATGGAAATTCAAAATTCAAGCCTCCGCATATGCGATTACGAAGAGGAAGGAAATCCAGACAGGATGAGGTTAGAGTTAGATGAGCTGGAAGAAAAAAGAGAATTGGAAATGATCACAAAAGCTAAATATAAGGAAATAGTGGTTAGAGCTTAAAATCAAAAGGTTAAAGAAACGTGGTTTAAGATTGGTGATCTTGTGTTAAAGAAGAGTGAGGCAAGCAAAGCAGAATAATGAGGAAAGTTATGCCCAAAGTGGGAAGGATCTTACAAGATCACGAAAGCCCACAAATATAACTATTACGAGCTAGAAGGTTAGACGGCACGAGTGCCCCCAACACTTGGCACATGATCAATTTGACAAAACTCTATGTCTAGGTTCAAGGAAGCGGATAGACAACGTCGACTTCTACGAAAACCATGAATTATCATTGGTTCCATCGGTTCTTTTATTTCAAGGGCAATATTATTGCAGTTGTATATTTAAAATATCATCTTTCTGGGCAACAATTACATTGTTAGTTTGCTACTTACATGTTTTAGATGATAACATATCTTTTCCACATCGCAATTAGCATGACAAGTTTTTTCAATGGACAAAGGGCGAACGCAATCATGTGTGTCATAACAAATACCCAACTGCAAGCTATAGATCTTGAAATCTCTAAAATACTACATCCGCAAGCTATAGATCTTGCACAACTACTAATAATTGCAAGCTTTGTATCTTGTAGTCTTGTGAACCTTACAAACTGCAAGCTATAGATCTTGCAATTTGGTAAATCCTACACCCGTAAGCTATAGATCTGTCACAACTACCGATACTTTCAAGCTTTAGATCTTGCAGTTTTACAAACCTTACGATATCAAGCTATAGATCTTGCGTAAGGGAATATTTTACCATAAAATTTACACAAGCAAGCAATAGATCTTGCACAATGAAGCTCTCAAATATGCAAGCAACAATCATTTCAGCTCCGCTATACTAAAAATGCAAGCTATAGATCTTCCAAAAACATTGAAAACCACAAAAAATCAAACACAATTGGTGAAATGAAAGATCAACAAAAAAACTCAAACACCCGCCAAACGACTACTAGCGTAAGCATTATAAAAAGATAAGTTAGAAAGAGTCAGCAACTACGCAAGTTTACAAGATTAAAATTAAATTATTTGGAGCAGTACAATAAAGACAATATTATTTAGAATAGAGGATCTATTGATGCCAAGATACTCTTAATGATCCAGAAGATGACGAACCACCATAATGTTGATTGGGTTCAGCTTTGCGATAAGACTGATCAGCCCTTCATCATTTTGCTTCAGCATCAAGCTCCTCGCTTACAATGTGGTCATACTGCCATTTTATGTGTAAATAGGCAAGATTGCATATTAGACCTCTTCGCTCCATATGACCAAGATATTTAGCATAATAAGCCTTGTAGTCATTTATAGGGCCAAACTTTTCGCGATCAAGCTGCATACTCATAATGTTAATGGTTTCTTCATATCTTTTCATCTCAGCCCTCAAGTTTTGTACCTCCCCCTTTAGGTGCCGAAGATGGGATCGAATGGCCTCAGACAAGTTAATCCTCTGCCCGTCAATTTCTATAGTAAGATCTTCATGACCAGTAGTCCTTCGAGATGACGAAGGGAGAGCTTGAAGTTTATTGATATACTCAACACAAGCCTACTTAAGTTGGTGCACAGACTTATCAAGTCGGACGCACTCAGCGCAAAGCATCTCAATATCGCTTCGCAGTTGTGTATTAATAGTAAACTGTTCATCAAACATACTCTGCCAACCAAAAACAGAGGATAAAAGATGATCACATTCATCCTTTTATTTCTTCAACCGATCAAGAAAATTGTCAATGCGAGAAGATTGTCTATGAATGATCAGATTCATCTGAAAGGCTTTGCGAGTCTTCACCATGTTCAACTGTTGACGGTGAATAAGACCATTATGCTCATCGCAAATCCATCTTAAATCACGCACAACATCTTGGGTTTTTTTACATTCTTTCCCCACTTCACTTCAAGGTCATTAATACCCAGGAGCATGCACTTCAAACGAATGCCCAGAGATAACACCAATTCTTGGACACGAACAAGGAGGTTAAGAGAACGCATATGCATGCCAACCGATTCAAGATCAACCAAACAATAAAAAATATCCTTTCCAAGCGATTTGACATTGTTACCATCGAGGACAAACTTACTACAAGGACATAATCAGGAAGAAGATTGTGAGGGATTGGAAATAGGAAGTTTCCATCTGATGCATAAAGGGAGCGACTCCATACGGGAGAAGTGATCAAAAGAAACATGTTCATCATATTCCTTAGCTAAAGACTGGGTAGTTTGAATCAATCTTATAGAGCAGTGAAAATCAGAGGGAAAAAAATCTGTAGCAGCCACAAAATCGATGGGCATATCCCATAAAATTAAGTCGTTTCAAAATTTGTAATCAACCAAAATATCAAAGCCCTGCATATAAGTAAATGCGATGAGAGGTAGTAAAAATTTATGGCCAAACCAAAATCAATATCCATAGCTATATGAATATCCCCGTTCACCGCATGAAGATCAGAAATTGGAGGCGGCAGAACAATACGAGAACCAATTGGGTGTTCTTCAAAATAATCAACCTTGCACTGCTTTAGCTCATCCATGGGAGGAAGACTGGGAAGACTAGCAGGATAGGATAACAGAGCATAGGAATAACCACCATTAGCGATGATGCTTATAAAACCTCTGTTGAGTTGGGCTTCTGCTTCTCTAGTACGACATCAGCCTTAGGAAGACTTGGAAGACTCTGAACTTTAGCAGTTGGGTTTAGCTATCGCAGGTTCAACATAGCCTCGTAATATCCAACATTGTGAGCCGTAGAATAACCCCCTAAAACAATCTATAAAAAGACTTAGTCTTCACTAGCCGATTAACAAGAACCTGAGGATAGCAAAGTGAAGTGGGACCTGTGGTCCGCACTTGCTCCAACTCTGACTGCAGCTTGGCGGCCTCCCACTCAGCAACCACTGCAGACTCTTCAATAGCTTTAAGGGACACAGTCATGGCAGCGTATTTTTCCTCAGCGGACTGACATTTCTTAACAAGCGAACTATCTTCCTTAGAATTCTGGGTGATGCATTTGCTGACAAGCTGAGGACTCTCCCTAACCTGAGTATAAGTTTTGATAAACAAAAGTTAGGGCACAGTAATGGAACAACATCAAGTAAAGTTAGATATGCCTTTCAGTTTGCATCACAAATAGACGTACCACAACCAGGGTTTTATGGAGCGAGAGTTTAGACTAAGCAGTGGGAATAGTACCCTCCACCATCAGTTGTTAGCTCAACGAAGAAAGCTTCGTGTGAGAATGCCCAACACACCCATCTTCTTCAGAGGCTTCATGGTGCTCGATGACCCACCAGTCTGATCTTTCCTCCTCCTTTGAGAATTACCGGTTGTTTAATGACCAGCACCCTTCCCATCACCGACCTCAATAACTAAAGGCTGAAGGTTCGTTACAGTAGAATTCTCTTAAGAGATGGTGATAGTGGAAAACTCATTCGCCTGGGTGACAGTGGCCTCCGGTTCATCGTCATCACTGCTGAAAAATGGTCTCTCAATGGTTGTTTGGCTAGATCCATGTCTGTAATCCAGCACATAAAGGAAAATCAATAAAAAAAATCCAAGTATTACGACAATGAATGAAGATAAGGAAGAAATACAGGCAAGCAAAAGTAACAAGGAAATAATAAATACCTTTGCCCCCACAATCAGCACGACGAAGAGAGGTCGTATGTTAGACAAGTGTTAACACAACCTCAGATTTAGCATTAAGGTAAACCCCGGCCTTAGGAAGTTTAGATTTAGGAACTTAATAGTTCCAAACTCACAGACTCTATTCGCTTTCAGTACGAAGTCTTAAAGAAAAACAAATTACGCTGTAGTCCGCAATTGTTAGGAAACCCACTAACAAAATCAACTTCAGGAATAACATGATAAATGGTGAATTCATCAGTGGACTTTCTCACCTTGCGGCGCTGGTAAAAGTTGCAAAACAGGTCAATCAAAAAAGGCACCCCAGCAGCTTCGCAGACGTGGTAAAATACAAGGAAAATAGAGATGGCCTTAGGATGAAGATGTTATAAGGCTACTTGATAATGGTTCAATTAATCTATAATATGTGAAGGGAGAGGGAAGACAAGTCTGAATTTCAGATAATATAAGTAACAAGAAATTAATCTTGAGGGAGGATTGCAAACACTATCAGAACGTTTGGGGGCTTTAAGCTTGTAAGAGGACAAGAAAGGAAAAGTAATTATTAAATTGTCCAGATAATAGGTAGATATTACGCCACTGATAATAGAGGAATTAGTGGGATTATCATAATTCTCCCCAGAATCAATAGGCACATCTAACACATCCTTCAATGAGGATTCACCAACAATGGGGATAGATGTGGAAGCATACATTATTCCTAAAACGCAGATGAGAAGCCTATCAATTAGAATTGATAGAATGCAACTGAGTACACTCAGATAAAATATTACACAAAGTCAGCACGCAATCCAAGAAAGAACAAAGGATGAAAGAGAAACAATAGAGGAACAGTAGTAGAAGAAAACCTGGATTAAAATTAGGAAAAACAAATTGCTACAAGGGAAAACCGCAATACAAAGTTTATGAATTTTGTGATTTGCAGAAAAGAAACAATGAGGAGATCGAAGAAATTGAACAAAACTTATAGATATTAATGGAGACGAGTTGCTTGGACAAAGAGGAAGATGAAAGGAAGAAGAAGACTTCAAAACATATGTGCTATTTAAAATAAAGGACTTGAAAAGGTGAGAGAAGTCAATCGAAGAAGGAATAATGATTATAGCCAAACAAAAAGTTACTCATTTTTTTTGGGAAACTGAGATGCCGGCATAAACGGGGCTAAAAAGCTGTCCACAGAATAGTGATGCGTGTTGGAAGCATTAAATAATTTAGTACAGGAAGATATAACAGCATTGGATAAGAATTTGGACCCACAAAGCAAATATAAAAGGAAGGAAATCCGGTTAATATCCATCAAAGATTTCAAAATTTTTACGACAGAGAAGAAGTAAGAGAGGTATCCTAATTCAAATTCAAAAATAAAAAAATACATTGATAGCCAAGAAGCAAGTAACACTTTGCGAAGACAGCCGTAGCCACATCTATAATGAACATGTTGTTCAAATCTCATGAATCCGAAGTACAACAGTTCAAATACATGAAGCAAACGAATCATCACTTTGTGTCTACTAGTGCTCATGGCTATATGGGGCTTATGGTGTATACCTAGCCCATAGTTGGCTCCATTGGGCAATAAGCCCAACCCAAAGGACAAACACATAAAAGGTCAACGGAGCTATAAAAGCGGAGCTTGGTCTGAGTTGTGCGATCATAAAATCGATAAATGGGGAGACAAGATCAAGCCATGATCGGGAAGTTGGGCCACGAACCGGAGTAATAGAGATTGGGGTGCAACCCACGTTCTCATATGAGAGAAATACGGAGCCACGATGGTGACCTCGTATAAATACAACAAAAGCAACACTGGACAAGTTAAGCGTTACTATATCGAGAAATTCCAATTCTCTAAGGAAGAGATTGATTCGATCATCGGAGTCTTTTCCCCAGAATCATTTTCGGGAGCTATTTTGCAGGAGGAAGAATATACTAGGTGAACAACAGTGTTCTACATGACAGAGCAACCACATATATATATATATATATATAAATTAATGATCTATGAGTGTTTATATTGTTGAATAAGTGTTGAATTTATCTTTACACATTAATTTTTCTTTCAAATTGATTGATTAGTTAGATTGTGAGAAAATCTAATGAAAATTTGCCTTTTCATAAGGTTACAGATAGTCCACCGCATCTTTTACCTTTCATGTAGTAATTTTTTAATATAATTTAAATATTGTATTTTAAAATTTAAAACAAGTAATAATATGTATTTGAATTTAAAAATATTAAAATATATTAAAATATTTCTAAATTTTGTAAATTTTGTATGTAATTTAATAAATGCAGTGTATAAGGTAAAAAATAAGTGGTCTTTCCATAAGCTTATGGTCATGCCGCATGTGGAGACCCACTCTTTGCTTGTTGTATTCATGACGATAACTTGATTTAATTATTTGTGTCGACGTAGTGTTCTCCATCTGATTGTATAGATCATGTATTCATAATTTTGTTTGTTTTTTCATTTTAGGGGTTTTATAGGTTTTGGGTTTTCCATGAATTTCTCTATGTCATGTTTACTGTTTTCATGGTGTTTACAACTTTGACAACATAGATCGTGTTCGGATCAAGTTGCGTTGCAATTTTAGCGTATCAATATTTGGGTAGTGATAAAATTTTGATACGCTCGTCTTTGTCAAGTGATTATGGTTTTTACAAAAAGCGAACAATATCTCCGAGTGTGATATTACATCTTTTATTGAATTTCTAATAGAGAAAGTCTCAGGAAAGACGTCATTTCCATAATCTTATGGACAGTCCACAGGGGCTATTACCTTAAATGTTGTAATATTTTTTATAAAATTTAAATATTGCATTTTATAAGTTAATTGAAGGTGGAAATATAAAAATATATGATATAAAAATTATTTTCAAAAATTCTAAATTTTGTATGTAATGTAACAAATGCAATGTATAAGGTAAAAAATAAGTGGCTTGTCCATAAGCTTATGGATATGCCGCCTGTCAGGAGACCCACTCTTTCTAATGTGTAGTAGTACTGACTATTATCACTTTTAATATTATATTATAATTATTTATATTTTAAAAGGCAAAATTTTAGGAAAACCCATTTTTCCATAGGATTATGCAAAGACAGAGTTTAATCAGAACAATAAAAGGTAAAAGGTCTTAGTTGCAATATTTAATTTTTATCATGCAACGTGTAGTAGTTATAAAGTTCATAACCCGATTAACCAACCCAAAAATTTTATTTTCATTTCTTCTAATTTGCACTTTAAACCTTGGTCTTTACATGACTTATGGAAAGACCATCTTTCAAAAGATGGGCTCATTTTAAAATTAGTTTAAAAGACTCTTTAAAATTATGTTAAATTCGTAATTATATATATATAATTAAATTTGCTATATTAATTAATTATAAAAAATAGCTCATCGTGTAGGCAGTGCAAAACAAAGTATGTGATCAGTTTATCGATATCCTAAACTTTTTCATCGGGAGTTCAAGTTCAAGTGCGATTCATTGACTGTAGGTACGATTTTCACATACTGTAGGTGCGAACTGCCCTAACAGTTTTGTGCCGCCCGTCTCCACAAGCTCCGGCGCCGTCGACATGGCGGAGCCACCGCCCGCAATATCCTACGCTCAGGCAGTAACCCAGGAACTCCGTGAAGCTCTGATCATCTCTCCCATAACCCACCTCGCAGACCACAATTTCACCCCAAAAGCCAAAATCGACCATTTGGGCGAACCGGGACTCCACTTCTCCGATGAGGAGTGCCTTCGTTTGGAAGCTCCCCTCAGATGGACGCTGATTGGTAAATTCTCCCGTAGTCGCCCTCAGCTCGAAAAACTTCGGAAGGATTTCCACACTGCTGGCTTCAAAGGGAATTGCAATATCACCCTACTCGATAATCGTCAGGTTTTGATTTCCTTCTCCTTATTTGATGACTATTACCGATGTTGGTTACATAAGATTTGGAATTTTGGGGCTTACTCTATCAGAATGTCAAAATGGGTGCCAACTTTTAACCCTAATGCTGAATCCCCCATTGTCCCAATATGGATATCTCTCTATGGATTACCCCAGCAATTTTTTGATTACAATGTACTCATGTCGATTGGCAATTTAATTGGAACCCCAATTAGGGTAGACAGAGCCTCCATTAATAGAACTAGGCCACATGTAGCAAGGGTTTGTGTGGAACTTGATGTTACTAAACCGAGATTGGAAAGAGTCTGGCTCAGCTTTAGAGATTTTGGATTCTGGCAATATATCAAATATGAGGGAATTCCATCCTACTGCTCTAATTGCCTTAAGTTAGGACACACTGACTCAGTTTGCAGGTTTGACAAGAACTCAACAAAATTTATACCATGGAAGCCTCAGAGCAAATCCACAAAAGATGGTAACAAAGCCATTCCTAGAGATGAACAGGGAAGATTCCAAGGTAAAGGGAATGGTAATATTGCCACTGGTCCTTCTGTTCCAAAAACTAACCTTGTTTACAGGACAAAAGATGATAATCCTCTCAAGCAGTTTTCTCAAGCCACTACTACTGCTAAGGGTCCAACTCTGAACACAGTGGCAAGTTCTGAAGTGCTGAGCCTTTCACAAGGCTCCCAGGTACCATTGATTCCTCACCTGACCCCTTTTACTGCTTCAGACCTCTCAAAACAGCATGATCCCACTTGCTTGACCTTACAAAATGTTGAAAAGAATGAAACAAACTCTCTAGATCAGAATGCTACTATCACACCCCCATCAGCCACCCCTTTTCCAAGCCCACTCAGTAATACACCAAGTACCTCTAACAAACCAGCAGAGACCCTCCCCAATGGTAAACAAGTTGGCCACTGTCCAGATAAACTAACAATGACACAACAAAAAGCCATTCATCCTGACATAGTCACCTTAGAAGACTCTACAACCTTGGAGGCAGAACCTTATCTAACCCCACAGGAAACAGAATCTGTGATCACCAAAATCAATGATATAGAGTATCACCAGGCCACCCAGTCCCGTCCCGAAACTTTTGAGCATATTCTACCTGATCCAACCCCCTATAGAAACCCCTACAAGTCTCTGGACTGGATTAACACTGAAACATCTGCTAGAAGTTAGGAAAACATTCTAAAAAAGGACAAATTTAATCTTGAGGAGATAAAAAACATACCAATTAAAGACCAGATAAGACTCAACAAAGTTCTCCAAGCTAATCCCATACAAACCACAACTAATCAGAGGAAGCATACAAAAAAGGACTACTCCTCAATACCAAAAACGGTTCTAACCCGTTCCTCCCTGAAACTCTCCAAAACTTTTCCATGAATAGTTTACACATATGCGCATGGAATGTTAGAGGAATAGGAAATAACCCCACTAAAACTCATCTAAAACACATAAAAAGACACAACAGGATAAAAATTTGTGCCTTAATGGAACCTCTCCTCAGCCCTGATCAAATACACACCATTTCCAGGGATTTGGGCTATATAAACTGTTTTGCCACTCCCATCAACAAAATCTGGATAATGTGGGACACTGATATCTCAATAGACATAGTAAAAGTAGAAGAACAAGTGACTATTGTCAAAATCAAATATGATTTTCTATCAACAGACTGTCAGGTTGGATTAATATATGCTAAGCACACAATCCGTGAAAGGAATGAACTGTGGCATGCCTTAGCATCTTTTAAAAACGAATCTCTGAGTCTAATAGGCGACTTCAATGTCATCAGGAAAAATGAGGAATATCTAGGCAAATCAATACCCAACCAAAATAGCCTAAAAAATTTTAACACCTTCCTAAATGATCAAAACTACACTGAAATCCCAACCTTTGGGAGCCTATTCACATGGACTGGCATGAGAACAAAAGGGAGGGTCTGGAAACGACTTGATAGAGGAATTTCCAATAATCAATGGTGGACCAGCTTTCCCAACTCAAAAATTAAAACACTTCCCCGAGAAGGCTCTGATCATACACCATTAATTTTAACCATCTCTGACACACCTCCCTTAAACTCTCCAAAACCTTTCAAATTTCAAGAGTGTTGGGTAAACCACCCCACCTTCATGAACTTGGTAGACAACACCTAGAACACACCCACTCATCTTAAAGGAATGGGTAGACTGGTCTTCAAATTTAAGTCTTTAAAGATAGCCTTAAAAATCTGGAATAAAGAGGTGTTTGGCAACATCTTTGATGCTGTTCATGAATGTGAAGAACTTTTGATGCACGCTGAAAGAGATGTCCAACAGGATGAATCCACTACAACCATCCAAGCTTTAAGCCAAGCAAGGGCTAATTTAAGATTAGCTCTCAAAAATCAGGAAACCTTTCTTAAACAAAAATCAAGACTTAAATGGATGAAGGAGGGGGATGCAAACTCAAAATTTTTTCACCAATCCATTTCAAACAAGCATAAAAGACAAACAATATCCATGATAAGGAGTAATGATGGAAACTGGTTGCATAAAACAGAGGACATTGAAAGAGAAGCAATCAGATTTTTCTCATGCCTCCTTACTGAAGAGACACTTGACCCTTCAGGAATCAATTCAGCATGGATTCTAGATAACATTCCAAAATCTGTAACACAAGAAATGAACAACCATTTTCTCAGACCAGTCAGCATGGAAGAACTAACTAACATATTTGCTTCCATGGATAGCCATTCTGCCCCTGGGCCAGACGGTTTTTCTGGCTTTTTCTTCCAAAAATGCTAGGAAACTATTAAAAAGGATGTCCTCGAGGCAGTGGAAGATTTCTTCGCCGGGACTGCAATCCCAAAAGCAATCTCATCGACTCTAATCATACTAATTCCTAAAAAAGAGATATGCTCATCCTTCAGAGATTACAGACCTATAAGCCTAAGCAACTTCTCGAATAAAATCCTTTCTAAAATAATCTCATCCAGACTTAAAGCCTACCTTGACACCATAGTTACCCCTGAACAGTCAGCGTTTGTATCTGGACGTGAGATAGCTGACAATGTCCTTCTCATGCAAGAATTTACAAATCATCTCCATTCCAAAGCTAGGGGACACAATATGATCCTTAAGCTTGACATGATGAAAGCATTCGATAGAGTCTCATGGACCTTTCTAACAAACACCCTATCCAAATTGGGTTTCTCCAGCTCCTTGATCAATCTCATCATGAAAAACATACAATCTGCACACTTCTCACTTCTAATCAATGGCAAGTCTGTTGGCTTCTTCCCGGCCTCCAGGGGCTTAAAACAGGGGGACCCCCTATCCCCCATTTTATTCATATTAATGGCCGAAGCTTTCTCCCACAACCTGAATTTCCTATACCAGTACGGGAACATCCATCCGTACCAACTTCCCAGAGGAATGAAATCCTGCACACACCTCTCATATGCTGATGACACAGCAATCCTTATGAAATATACTAAGCATGGCCTTCGAACAATAATGAAATTTCTGAAATCTTATGAACTAGCCTCTGGTCAGAAAATCAATTTCGAAAAATCGACCTTTCTCATCTCAAAACACACACCACACAGAATCATTAACTTAATTAAAAGTGAAACGAAAATGATTGAAGGATCCACCCCTTTCAAATACCTCGGAAGCCCCATATTTGTAGGAAGAACAAAAAATGCCTACTTCCATAACATGCTACTCTCAATCCAGAACAAAATCAACCATTGGAACAACAAACTTTTATCTCCGGCGGGAAGGGCAACACTAATTAGGCATGTTTTGGCCTCAATGCCTATACATCTCCTAACAGTTTTAAAGCCAACTTCACACATAATAACCCTGATTCATAAGACCCTTGCAAAAAATTTTTGGAACAATAACTTAGACAAAACACAAAAACACAGAACCTGGAGGTCCTACACTAAACTCTGTTTTCCCTTTCTGGAAAATGGCCTAAATTTTAAAAATCTGTACACCTTAACTAAATCTTTCTCAATC
The DNA here is from genome assembly GCA_037428765.1 of Rubia yunnanensis. Taxonomy (NCBI): domain Eukaryota; kingdom Viridiplantae; phylum Streptophyta; class Magnoliopsida; order Gentianales; family Rubiaceae; genus Rubia; species Rubia yunnanensis. The sequence goes on from CM075063.1 coordinate 83,114,638, forward strand.
AAACTTTGGTGGAAACTCCAGAGAGGGAAATCCCTATGGGCTACAGTAATGTGGTCCATGAGTGACAACCAGAAAACCTCTAAAACTTGGAAAAGAATCAAAGAGGTAAATCAGATTGCAGTAGACAACACAAAAGTCATACTTGGAAATGGTTCGGTCTCCTTTGGCATTCCAATTGGACATCTATGGGTCCCCTGTCTGACTCTCTGATTAACCCCCAAGTCTTTCCTTTTCAAACACTCACAGTGGCTGAATACTTTAAAAACAAAGCCACTATTTCAGATCAGATCAAACAGGCACTTCCTGATCATCTTTTCCAGCTCCTGGAAGTTGAACATCATATCTCTCCAACCTATGCTGACTCCCTCATCTGGAAACCAACCCAATCAGGTGACTTCACAGTTAAATCGGCCTATGAGCTAATCAGAGTAAAGAAAAACAAGATCCCCTCCTACAGCCACCTCTGGTCAAATTTGTTACCAAAAAAAATTTCACTATTCAACTGGAAACTCATGAACAGGCTGGTTGCCTTCCCTGATGTTCTGGTGGATTTCAACTTCCATCTCCCATCAAGATGTAGTCTATGCTTTTGCAAATCAGAGTCTATACATCATTCTTTTAATTCCTGTGTGAAGTTAAAGCAACTTTGGAAACTGGTGAACTCTACTTTTAATATGCCTGACAATGTGTTCCAACTCTTATGGGATAGGGTTTACTTCTATTTGAATTTTCAGTCTCATGATGGACCCCTTACTAAGCTAATCCACATTTTACCATGTATTGTGAACTGGCACCTGTGGTGTGCTAGATGTACTTATTTTTTTGAGGGAACAAAACCGGATGTTATGGTCATATATAGGCGAATTGTTTACCATTACAATGATATCTTTCTGGCCTTTAAACTGGATTTTATTTTTTTTTTTTTTAATAAAACCACACCATGGTGGAGGGGATTTATTGGGCACCCTAAACCCCAATGGTGGCCAAAATGGCACTTAGAAGTAGAGTTAATACAAAAGAGATTTACAAGCCAAATTTGGCAAGAAGCAAGTGAGGTTCCAAAAGATAGTTCTAGAATAAAACTACATCTAGTCTGGGTTTGGAGCAAAATCAAGGTGTACTTGATGCGGATTTAGATCATCACAGTCCAATTTGTTGTCAAGGAGCAGTTTAGTGATCGAAAATTCGAAGCACAACTTAGCCACTTGATCAAAATTGGACCATAAACTAAATCCATTCAAAGTGGAAATGAGCAAATGCATCTTTGTGGTTCTGGTACTGTGAGCTGCTCACCATGGCACTGGCACTGTGAGCAGCTCATGTTTGCAGTTGAGCCTCTCCCGAATGAGTCCAGAAGACACTGTCCATCCATATGAGTTGAGCTCCAGCTGTCTCCTGCCAAAAAACAAAAACATTAGCAGTACCTAGTCCTTTCTTATGTTTGGAACTCCCAGTTCATCCAGAGAAATCAGTCCTCTGAGTTTAGTGGGAGCTTCCAACAATGAGATGGTTCCGGAGAAGGAGCAGTGGCGACTTCTCTTAGATAAAAAATCTGCCACAGAGTTTGCCTCTCTAAAAACATGCCTCAATATGCCATGTAGAGAATGATTCAGATTGTAGCACAGTGTAAAACAGGTCCAATTTACTGAAGAGGGGATTAAAATTCCTGACACAGCCATTTTGCAATCAGATTCAACAAGGAATGAGTCATGCAACTGTCTTCCAATCTGAAATCCCCACTCAATAGCTAAAAGTTCAGCATGCAAAGATGATCTAGTAGTAACACATTTCATTTCCATGTGTGATACCTTACCGTTTTTATCTCTAACCACTAGTCCTAAACCTGCTTTATCAGGAGATAAAAAAGAGGCATCAACATTTATTTTCAAGCCTGAGTCTGGGGGTTCCCATTTTATAGATCTAAAAAGTTTTGGCTTTTTCCTGTTGAGGAATGGAACCAGACCAAGCTGTATTAACTCCCCATGTTTCATTAAACTACCAGCCAGAGGGATTGCACGGAAATTTAGAGATACCTTGCTGATAGTGTCCTCTAGGAGAGAGAGGTGACTAGGATGTGTGTTGTCATAAAGAATGGAGTTCCTCTTTCTCCACAAATTCCAGAAAACAAAAATCATGGCAGTTTTTATCACAATCCTATGTGTTTTTGATGGTCCCTGATATGCCAAGTAATATCTAATCCTGTGTCTTGCATTAACAAAGTGGGGGGTTGGCATGGAAAGAATGGCATGCATATGATTAAAGAGAGCAACATTATCACCACATTCATTAAAATAGTGATCCAGGGAGTCAACATTGCAGCACAGAGGACATTTTGATGGGATGTTGAAACCGAATTTACACAAGATATCATCAAATGGTAAAATACAGTGACATATCCTCCAAATAAGAATGGCCATCTTTGCAGGGATATATTTTGACCATACCTGTTTAATTGAGTGAATATCAGATGATCTGGCCCTGAAGGAGTGGTATGCAGAGCTGATGGAGAACTTTCCAGTGGGATTTAGCTTCCAGATCAGAGTGTCTTCATGAGAACTGGTGATACTGAATTCCTGCAAAAAGGAGATGATGTTGGTAGCCAAGTGAGGCTCCATGGGTGTTAGGTAGACTTGCTTCTGTAAGCAAAAATCAGCTATGGTAATATTTGGAAAAGGGATCTCAATTTCCTCAGGCCACTCATAGCACAGGGGACCTGAACCTATCCAGTTGGAATACCAAAAAGGGGAGGTTCCCTCTCCAACTAAAACTCTAGAGTATGAGTTGGAGATTTCAGTTACAGCACAAATCCTCTTCCATGTGTGAGAGGATTGATAGGAGGCTGGCAATGACCATAAAAAACTGGTCCATATTGTCTTGTTCTGCTGCATTTTCCACCAGAGCTTGCAAGAAAAGGCTTTGATGATAGCTCTGATGTCTCTGAAGCCCAATCCATTTTCATGTTTTGGCAGGGCCATTCTAGACCATCTTCTCCATATCCTTCTTTGGCCAAATTGTGATTCTCCCCAGAAGAATCGTGATGCCATTTTCTCCATTCTTTTAACCACAGTTTGAGGAGGATGAAGAACTGCAAAAATGTGAATGGGAATAGACAGAAGCACATGATTTATCAATACCAGTTTTCCAGCATTTGTGAGCCACTGATTCTTCCAATTAGTGACTGTTCTTTCCATTCTCTCAAGGAGAGGATAATAGTAAGAACACTTGTTTCTTCCTGTAAATACTGGAACCCCCAAGTACTTAAATGGCATTGATCCCAACCTCATTCCTGTCTCAGATTTAATCATCCTAATCATAGCAGCAGAAGCCCCTTTGTTTATGAAAAACTCAGACTTAGAGAAGTTAACTTTCTGACCTGAGCATTGCTCATAGGCAGAGAGAAATTTCATCAGTCTTTTCATGTTTCTTTTTGTGGCTGTAGTGAATATGGCAGTGTCATCTGCATACATTAAGTGGGATATAGTTTCCACTCCTCTTGGCATGATAAAGCTTTGAATATAGTGAATGGAGATTGCTTTTTTCAAACCCCTTGAAAAAGCTTCTGTCACTATATTGTAGAGGAAAGGGGAGAGGGGGTCCCCCTGTTTTATTCCTCTACTAGTTTTGAAAAAGCCAGAGGCAGTACCATTAATTAGCACTGAAAACCATGCAGCCTGTATGTTCTGCATTATAATCTTGACCAGAGTTCCATGGAATCCAAAATTCAGCAAAACTGAGTTTAGAAAAGACCATGACACCCTGTCAAATGCCTTTTGCATATCAAGCTTAATGATGACATTTTTCTGCCTATTATTTCTATTCAGGAGCCTTGCCATCTCTTGCATTTGCAAGGTGTTATCTGAGATATCCCTGCCTCTAAGGAAGGCAGATTGCTCTAGAGAAATGATCTTTGGCATGATTGGCTTTAATCTCTCCATTAGTATCTTAGAAAATACTTTGTTAACAAAGTTGGAGAGGCTAATTGGCCTGAATTCAGCAAAGGTGTTTGGGTTGGGTGTTTTGGGAATGAGAGTAAGCCATGTGCTTGAGATTGCAGCAGGGAGCTTTTTTCCTAAGATAAAATCATTTGCTGCCTGTAATAAGTCAGAGCTTATTATATCCCAGCAATGTGTGAAAAACTGGCCTGAAAATCCATCAGCACCAGGAGCACTATCTTTGTTTAAATCAAAGACAGCAAATCTTAGCTCTTCCATATTCACTGATTTTAGCATTGCCTCATTTTCTGCTTCAGTGATTAAATTTGGGATTTCTCTAAGAAAATGGCTCAAATATTGACCAGTGGCCTCAGTTTCTGATTCATTTAAGAGATTTTCAAAAAAGAGAACTCCTTCTTCCTTAATTTTTTCAGGCTCAGTAATCCATTGTCCTTGCCCATCCTTAATTTTTGTGATTTGAGAATGCACCCTCTTTTCCTTAACCACATTGTGGAAGTACTTTGTGTTTGCATCACCATCTTTTATCCATCTGAGATTTGCTTTCTGCTTCCAGAAAGAATGAATCTCACTTTGGGAACTAATAAGGATGGCTCTTTGCTTATTTAACTCTATCAAGTCCTTATCTTCCCTAGTGATTTGATAGAGCTCCTCACACTGGGAGACTCTTTCCTCAGCATCTTTGAGGTTTTTATGGACATCACCAAATGTGGTCTTGTTCCATTGTTTCAGGGTAATTTTCAGCCTTTTGAGCTTACTCACAACTTTATAGAATCCTGAGTCTTCACAGTGTTGATCCCAGCTAGATTTTACTATGTGTGAGAATTCCTCCCTATTCAACCACATTTGTTGGAACCTAAAAGGCTTAGGATTACAGGTTTCTGCATTTTGGACTGATAGGAGGAGTGGATTATGGTCTGAAGTAGATCTGTTTAGGACCTGGATTGAACTATGTTGGAATTGTTCAAGCCAGTCCATATCTCCTAATCCTCTATCCAATCTTTGAAGCAATAATGCTTCTTTGCTTCTATTATTTGTCCATGTATACCTGTTTCCTACTGTTTTGATTTCCTGAAGTTCTAAGGTAGTGATCAGGGCATTAAAATCTCTTATGCTTCCTATTGGGGGGTTATGGTAGCCTTTATGTTCAGAAACATTTGCCACTGTGTTGAAATCTCCAACAAAAACTGTTGGAGACTTTGGTAGTTCCAGAAGATCTAACCAGAGATTTTTCCTAAGTGATCGGAGAACTTTAGCATATATAAACACACAGTTCCAAGAAATGCTAGAGGAGACAGCAGTAATAGTGGTTAGAATAAACTGATCAGATTGCTTAACTGATTGCACAGAGAATTTGTTATTCCAAAAAATCCAGATCTTTGCATGAAGTGCAGGCATGGCATTTTCATATCCTAATTTAAACTGTAAATTCACTATTTCGGAACTAGGATGCCATGGTTCAATTATGCTTAAAATGTCAATTTTATGGATTTTAATTAAAGTTTTCAGTCTCTTTAAAGAAGTTCCATATCCTCTAATGTTCCAGACCAAAATATTTCCAATTTGGTTGTGACTAATCATGGATTAACCTGTTTAGATTTTTGTGATGACCTAAGCCATTTGTCTACAGTTACTCCTCCTACAGGCATGCCTCTTTTATTCTTTTGTTTTGGCACAGGAGTTACATCATTAATAGATGTAGAGCTAGCAACAACAGCTTTAATATCAGTCACAATATCAGACACCGCATTAATATCAGACACAGCAACATGCTCAACAGTCACTAAATCATGATCATCTGTCACAGAGTGCTCATCAATATTAACATGTGCAGGATCCAAATTATTATTTTGATCATTCAGGACATTATGTAAGAAAATATCAGCTTTAGTTACCAGATTATCAACATGGTCAGTCAAGGGGTTAGTACTTAATTGGCCATCAGAGTAAACATTCTGCTCTATATCATTGTCAACTTGAGTTCCATTTGCATGAGAGACTTGGGTACCTGCTTCACCACTTGGTGTTAGAGTTGGCTCCTTAGGCCTCCATTCCAGCTCACTTAGAGCCTCTTCATAGCAGTCTGAGCTGAGATCTTCATCCTCTTCCCCCTGTAGAACCTGAAAAGTATTTGTAACTTCCAATGGAGGTTGGTAAGGAATAACTGCTAAATTGTTTCTTTTTCTCTGATTTTGTTTCCATTCCCTAATATTATTAATCTCTAAGTCATCAAATGAGTAAAAGGATATTGGCTTTGTCCTCTGCAGATTCTTGAAGAAGTTGATTGGTTCAACAGAGACTGGTACTTTAACATGGCTTTCATCCTGTTGAGCCACCATGATCTGACTTTTCTCAGCACACGACAGTCCTGAGTGTCCTTCTTTGGAGCTGTGTGCATTATTGTGACCAGCAACTGGTTGCCATCGTTGCTTCTGCTTCCTGTGTGGCATGAAGTTCTTTCTGGATCGATCTGCAGCAGCATCTCTTGGTGATGAAGGGACTGAGCCATTCCTTGCATCCTCCACCCCGTTTCTTGACTTCCTTTTGAGTTCTGGGTGGAGAAAACCGCAGAGAGAATCCTCATGGCCAATCCTTTTGCAGTGAGTACAGTATTTGGGGAGATTATCATATTCTATCTCACATTCAGTGTACTCATCAGGGTCTCCGATGCAAATTGAGTGAGGGAGATCTGTAAGTAAATCTACCTCCACACAAATTTTAATCGCGGAGGGGCGTGTCAGCGCACTGGTTGCCGCGTCCATCTTCAGGAATACACCTATCTCATTTCCAAAGTCTTCTATTGCCGAGGCGTTGTAGTAATGTAGTGGCGGCTTATGAATAGTGACCCATGCCGGCACTGTCGATGACTCCTTGTTAGTGGAGAAATCCGGTGTCCACTTGAGGATTTTCATGGTTGCCCCTTGGATTGTACACGTCGACCGAATCCAGAACTTCTGGTAGTCGTCCTTGTTCTGCAATCGGATGAGGATGTGGCGGTAGTCCAAAGACCCGATCTGATACTTTCCGGTGAATCCCATTGATTGGAAAGCTTTGTGCGTTTCCTCCATCGTCGGTTTCCCTTTGGTGAACTTTCCGACCAAGGCGTTGTGGTAGTGCGACGCGAACGTCTGTACTGCCTCCTTCGCGTATATGCAAGCAATTTTGCCGTTTACCCGATGAGAGATTGGTTTAATTTCTGGATTGGAAGGGAGCGTGGAAGATAGCGGTTGGTTTTTGGTGGCGAGTGCCTGCAGAAAGGTTTTTCCGGCAGAGGCTTCGCCAGGCCTGGGCGGCGGCGCCGCCATTGGCGCGGCTGTGTGAGCGGCGCGTGTAAAGAGATTATAGAGAGAAGACAGAGGGTTTTCGTAGAGAGAAGACCGTTGTTGTTTTTAAACTGGATTTTAAATGGATCTTGTCAAACATTCCTAAACTGCTGTCCCAGAATTTTTCCAAACATAAACCAGCCAAAATTTTCAAATGGCTACTACCTTCAGCATTTAATACAGATGGATCTTATTTTAGTAAAGATTGTGCGGGAGTTGGGTGTATCATCAGAGACCATTTAGGTCATGTAGTAGCAGCTCTCTCCAAAACTGTTTTGGCAGACAACATATTGCAGGTTGAAGCTTTGGCTTTGCTGCATGGACTCCAGCTTCTAAAGGACAAGGGCATATCAAGCATTGACATAGAAATGGACTCAAGAATACTGATAAACATGATCCGACGCCAGTTCAAGATTCCATGGAAACTCCTGCCCACGATTAGGCGGATCTGGGAACTTCTTCAAGGACTGAACTACACTCTCAACCACATCTTTCGGGAAGCAAATGGAGCTGCAGACATTTTAGCAAAAATGGCCAGCCGGAGTCAGGTTAGTAACATATATGATTGTGCAGGTTTACCTCCACTAGTGGCCAGGAAAGTGAAGCTTGATGCACAAGGCATTCCGTATGTTAGAGTAGTTTAACTTTAGCCAGTATGTATTTGTAATTATCAAACTGATTTATGATGGCCTTTAGGGTAGCTACAGTAAGATCTTGTATTTCGTTTAAGGGCCCATCAGATGAATCAGTCGAGGTCAGGTATTAAGCCCCCCTCTTTCTTTGTACTTTTCTTTTAAATTAATAAACGGGTAGGGGTCTGCCAAACCCCCCACCATCACAGGTGGTTTTATTTTTAAAAAAAATCCTAAACTTTTCATCATTATTTTAATGCAATGAAGTTTTAACATTTAGATTTTCTGATTGACCTGAATCTGCTAGTATGTCGGTTTGAAACTTCTCTGTAGTAATAACAAGAATTGCGAAATTTACTGTTTGTGCGTGCGAATTTGGTGCGATTTACACACAAATACCCATCTTCTTCTTCTTATTTTCTGTACTTTCCTTTCCAACGGTCATTTCAGCTGGTCTGTAACTACCATGGCAGCTCCGCCTGGCCGCGGTGGAACCACTGCGGACAAAACCTTTCTTCAAGCCTTGGGCAATCGCCCACCACCACTCAATGCTTCCCTTCCATCTAACCGTGAGATAGTTCCCAAAACTCAGTACAAAGGAGACATTTCTTTCCTGGTAACTCGACAAGAGGCAGAAACACTCGCGTCACACTACCATAATGCTCTGGTAGGTAAGTTTGCAAGAGGTAAGCCTTCGATGACTGTTCTCAACGAGGCTTTCAATTCAGTGGGATTCCAAGGTAAATTTCAATTGGGATCCATTGATTTTAGACACATTCTCATTAGATTTCAAGATAAGGAAGATTATCAAAGGCTATGGATTAAAGGTCAATGGATTTTTAATCATGTTCCAATGAAAGTACTGAAATGGAATACTGAATTTTCACCTCTGGTTGAATCATCCATAGTCCCAGTTTGGGTTACAATTCCCCATGTCCCAATTTTGTTTTATAACATTGCTATGCTAGAATCAATGGGAAACCAGATAGGTAATTATATTAAAATGGATGCTGCTACTGCAGCCCTTTCGAGACCTTCTGCAGTTAAGGTGTGTATTGAAATAGACCTAAAAAAGAAACAACCATCTTTCATTAGGGTGGGCATTGAGGAGGACGGAATAGAGTACAATGTGGTTAAACTTCCAATAGAATTTGAGGACCTCCCATTTATTGTAACCACTGCAAAACCATAGGACATGATGATAGTCTCTGCATTTACCTGCATCCGGAACTTAGAAAATCCAGGTCTGGTAATATGGATAAACCAAACATGGGGAATAAGGAACCAAGAGTAGGTAAGATCATACCTCAAACCAAGGATCAACAGAAGGATTCTGTTCATCCTGTTCATGATGAAATAAGTCGAGATCCTGATCACAATAAGGCAGGAGTTTCTGGGGTTATGCCTGCTGATAAACTCAAAACCTTACATTCCCAGAAATTCATGTATGTGCCAAAGCAGAGAGTAGTCTCAGTTATTGATGCTGAACATATTGAGGTTCCTGATCCTTCTCATGTGATGGGAGATAGGATACCTGAGATACACTCTCTTAATAATGATGATATTACTAATGAGCAATCTGCAGAATTTCTCCTAGACTGTGATGACAGGAATGGAAAAATAGGTGGAGATCAGTCTTTGGCCCTCAATCAGAACATGGATGTCAGGCAATATCCTGGTGAGGATGCTGCTCAATACCAGATGGAGATTTCAGGATGAGAATGATGAGGTCTCCAATTCGAAGTTTCAGTTTCCTACAAAGCTGGACAAGCTCACATTATCTGCTCCACCTAACCTCATCCCAAAGTCTGGTTTTACTAAGGATGATATCCTTACCAAACGGGGTAAGCCTTACTCTCCATTTAACCCAATTACTGCTGAAAAAAATTTCATTTTTTCTCAGCAGAAAAGCAGGCACAATCAATTTCTCCCAATTGAGAATGAGGACATATCCAATGAGGAAGCCTCACCAAAGGAAAAAACAAACTACTCATCATCTGACATTAGGACTGAAATCGATACTTATCAGGTAAGTCAGGTAACCCCTACAGCTTCTCACTCCAGATCAAGTAAATTAAATAGAGGGAAACAACTAGAAAAATTGTCTAAACGTGGTAATGAGACCTATTTTTCCCAGTTAAATACCATCATGACCAGATAAAAAAGCTCCAACAATGTTTCCCTATGAATAGTGCAACCCTTCAGATTAAGTTGCTGGTTTGGAACCTTAGGGGAATGGATACCTCCATGCTCAGACTTAATAATTTGATTAACAGACATAGGTTTGAACTACTGTGTTTAATTGAGCCTAAACATGATAACATGCAATGTGATTCTTATAGACAACTATTACATTTTGACAACTGTTTGTATGCAAATAATGGCCAGGTCTGGCTATTCTGGAATTCCAGTATTTCTCTAACAGTGAACTGTGATAACCTGCAATTCCTAGCTGTTATTTTGCATAGTCTCACCCTAAACAAAAGCATGGATGCCTTCTTTGTATATGGCCTTAGAACTAGAAATGGTAGGAAATCTCTTTGGTCGGATCTAAAATCTATGCCTCACTCTGATTCTATATTCATTGGTGACTTTAATACTATAACATCTATAAATGAATATAAGGGCCCTTCCACTCCTAAACTGGGCAGTATGAGGGACTTTAATAATTTTATTAATGTCATGGCTTTGGAAGAAATTAATACTGTAGGCAACCTTTTTACTTGGAGTAACAATAGATTAAGAAACCCCACAGTCCAAAGGCTGGATAGAGGCCTATGTAATTTGTCTTGGTTAACTACCTTTCCTAATTCCTCTGTCCACATCTTGAATAGGATCTCCTCTGATCATAATCCCATGTTACTTACTATTGGCAGTGATATCTCGTCTTCTCCTCGGCCTGTTAGATTTCTCATTACTTGGTACAAAAGGAAAGAATTCAGTGACATAATTAAACATAACTGGGATCTTCCCCTTCAGAATTCAGGAATGCTAGGTTTTTCTCTTAAACTACAGAGATTGAAAAAAAGAACTTAAAATCTGGAACAAGGAACAATTTGGAAATATAAATGAAAATGTGTTACAAGCTGAATCTGATTTGCAAACTAAGGAACACATTTATGACCTGGCTGCAACGGTGGAGAATATGGTTAAACTTAAGGAGGCTAAGGCTAGGCTAGTCAGGGCTCTAGTAGAACAGAAGAGCTTTGGAAACACAAGGCTAAAGTCAAATGGATAGAAGAGGGGGATAACAACACTAGCTTTTTTCCACAGAACTGCTAAGGAAAGAACATGTAGGTTGAGGATCACAAAAATTAAAAGTGGTAATGGACAGTGGCTAGATAATATCCAGGACATTGAGAATGAATCCATCCATTACTTCCAGGATCTTCTAACTGAAGACAGTACCCCTGACAGCAATTTCTTTAAGCCTCACTTTCTAAGTAGGATTCCTAAATTGATCAATGCAGAAGATAATGATTGTTTACTGAAACCTGTTTCAATGCCAGAACTTAGGAGCATAGTTCTTGGACTTAACAAGAATAGTACCCCTGGCCCGGATGGTTTCAGTGCAAAATTTTATATTAAATCTTGGGATATAATTGCTAAGGACTTACTTTTTGCAGTACAAGATTTTCTAACTGTGAATCCTATTCCAAGGGGTGTTGGTAGTACCTGGATTACAATTATACCAAAAAAACGTACACCTACCACCTTTGATGACTACAGACCAATTAGTCTTTCCAATGTAATTAACAAAATTTTTTCAAAATTGTTAATGGAAAGATTAAAGCCTTTAATGCCTAAACTCATCTCCCCCCAACAGACAGCTTTCCTAAAGGGTAGAGATATCTCGGATAATGTGATCTACCTGCAGGAAATGGTTAGGTTTTTAAATAAAAAACAAAGACACCCAAACTGCATGGTTAAATTGGATCTCAAGAAAGCCTTTGATAGAGTTAGGTGGTCTTTCCTTTACTCAGTCCTTGCTACTTTTGGATTTCATGCTAGATTCATCTTTCTCATTATGAAGAACCTATCACAGGCATGGTTTTCTATATTAATAAATGGAAAGCCGGTTGGTTTTTTCCAATCTACAAGGGGTATCAAACAGGGAAATCCACTCTCCCCTTTTCTATTTAATATTTTTTCTGAGGCCTTTACCAGGAGCTTAGCTTACATTTTTCTGAATGGTAGACTGACATACTATGGACTCCCAGGTAATGCACTACAAATTTCTCACTTATCCTATGCTGATGATACTATGGTCTTTCTGAGGGCCAGTAACCCAACTTTGATCAGATTTAAGGCTTTTCTGGCCACATTTGAAGAGGTTACTGGCCAAAGGATTAACTATAATAAAAGGGATATTTTCATTGGGAAACATGCAAGTGTACATACAGTTAATAATATTAAGATAATACTGGGCATGAAAATTGGAATGTTCCCTTTCACCTATTTGGGAGTCCCCATTTTTACTGGGAAAGCAAAGAGGATATATTTTCAACCTTTAATTGAACAGATAGATGGTAGGATAGGTAATTGGAAAAATAAATGGCTCTCCACTGGAGGGAAAATCATTCTCATTCAATCTTGCATCTACTCTGTTCCTCAGCATATTTGGTCAGTTTTGAAACCTACCAATCAGGTTATTTCTGTCATTGAGAAAAAACTTAGCAAATTTTTCTAGGGGTATAATGATCTAAAACCTAAGAGAACATGGAGGAAATGGGAAGCACTTTGCTACCCCATCAACCAAAATGGTCTAGGTTTTATATCAATAACCACCATCATTAATACATGCTCAGTTAAATTATGGTGGAAATACCAAATGGCTGAAGCTCTATGGACTCAACTTGTTGCATCATTGCCACCTTCTTCCAGGTCCTCTCCTAACTGGAAGAGGATCTGTTCCATAAATGTGTGGGCAGAATCTCATAGTAGAGTCATAATAGGAAGAGGAGAATGTAATTTCTGGAACTCAAATTGGTTAGATATAGGCCCCCTGGCAGATCTATGTGATCAACAGAATGTTGAGATCTCAGACTCCTGTACTGTCTCTGAGTTCATTGACAACAGATCACTTTTGCTCCCAAAAATTTTACCATTCATAGCTCCTTATGCTATCTCTCTTGTACAGGAAGCTAGACTATCAATGCATAGGAGGGACAGACTTATTTGGAAACCAAGTATCAACGGAGACTTCTCTTTCAAATCAACCTACCTTTTGCTCAGTAACCAAAGAGGTACTATTGCTTCTCTTCAACACTGCTGGAGTTCTAGAACTGAAAAAAAGGTTTCTGTTTTCATATGGAAGTTGATGAACTCATTCCTACCTTTTGATAATGTACTGCGCAACCTGAGATTTTCCATGGCATCCAAATGTTGCATGTGTCATATACATGAAGACTCCCTGGAACACTTCTTCAATTCCTGTAATTTTGCTTTACAAGTTTGGAAATCGATTCACACATTCATGGGGATTACAGATAGGGATTTCAGTACTATATGGGATAGACTTTCTTTCTATCTCACTTACCCTGGCCTGAGTTCATTACATTCAGTTATTATTCGAACTGCAGCTGTAATTACATGCTGGAATTTGTGGAAAATTAGGAACAAATGTTTTTATGATAAGGTCATTCCAGTAACAGGTTTAGTTTTAAATCACATAAGAGATCAAATTTTTTATATGTTCACTGCAAAACCTGTTTTTATAGCTTCAAAAATAGACTTGGGTATTGCTGAACATTCTTTTCTCCCCCTGATCAAACAAGCTCCGAAACCAAAAATTTTCAAAATTGCTTGGACAAAGCCAACCATGGGATATAAAATTAATGTTGATGCTGCTTGGTGTAGGCTTTCTAACATGAGTGGAATTGCTGTGATCATTATAGATAGTAGGGGTAGTTTTATTGCTGCACATACTCTTTTCACTTCTGCCTGTTCTCCTCTAGAGGCAGAACTGAAGGCTATCCGTTTTGCCTTAGTTAAATTTGCTGGTTTTTCTCCTCTCTTTTGCTTGGAATCTGATTGTCTCAATGCTGTCAACTGTAGTATGGAACCTCTAAATGCACCTTGGCAATTGTTCACTTTATCGGATGAGAGTGTAACCAACCTACTTCACGTTCATAGGCAAGCTAATTTGGTAGCAGATACTATGGCCAAAGACTGCCTAAAAACCAAGACTGGTTCCTCTCTGTTTAGTTTCCAGAGTTTATCCAATGCTATTCAGGGTCTCATTAGATTGGACCAAATAGGTACACCTACGATACGAATGGCTACTTGAATGGATGCTACTGATTACCATTGCTTTTTGCAGGTCTTCTGCTCTTCTTTGCGGTTATGCACATCTGCTGGTATGCACATTTGTTGGATGCTTCGGGGATGCTGTTACTACATGATTGATGCTTCAGGGATGCCAAAGATTGATGATTGTTTTGTTTAAATGACCTGAGGGATGACTTGAACCATGACTCGAGGCTTTTTACTCGACTATTTAGCTCCGTAGGGGATAAGCTTCTTAGTTTAGTTGGGGTGATTTTGACTGACCTGTGTTTCGTCTACACGATCCACAAATAAGTTCGATGACCTCCAATTTTAAACTACGAGTTTTTGTAATCCTCTAACAATTAGCTCTCTTTCTTATCCATTTTGGAAGCAACAAATGTTGCTTCAATGAGCCTATGGTTCACAAATGTACATATTGACTAAGCCAATGGCTTCTCCTTTTCTTTACTTTTCAGTTCTGTTATTTTACGGCTTGGGAAGGCCTAATATATTTTCCCCCATCTTAGGATGGTTTAATTTAAAAAAAAAAGAAGAAACTTCTCTGTACAGTTCGTCCTCAGCATCAACACATAACCGTCTGACATTTCACACGCCTCTCTTAGGCAATTACACACAAAAAATACGCATACACCTCTTTCCAACCCAATCAATTACACAAACAACAGTCACATAGATATGGTCGTAGATTTACCGAACCAATCGAGCAATGATGACATTCAATTGTATGTACTCCCCAATGCGTGCATTACGAGCATGGTATCCATGATAACCCCAAGGATGCATGTAAGATGGATGTGGTGGCCTCTTGGTGCAGTGACTATGCTTCATCTGATGAAGTGTGGGAGGAGTTTTTACCGGCAGATTACCTTGATATTCTCGGTTGTTCACTGGAGGGGCAGAAACAGCTAGACTTTTCTATGTCCAAGAAGGACTTGTATCATCACATGTGTGACAGTCCCCTCCTGATTGATCAAGGAACCAAGGTTATATCTCTACCATAAAATTTTCACATTTTAACTTTGGAGATAAATTTGAAAACTTTGATAGAAAATTGAAAATAGAAAATCTGTTCAAGAAGAGGTGAAGAGACTTAACAATATGTATTCATGTTTCAGAGCCTCTCACTAGATAGCTGAGTGGTAAGAAAACCTTCATGCTTAGTGAAAAAGCCCTCGCAATTGCATGGAGTCACACGCATTGGAAGTTCATTCTGTCATTGGAGGTTCCACTGGGACTTAGTGGACAGGAATGCAAAACTCATCCAGTTCTTTTGGATCCTATTGGCCCCGGAGCTTGGCAGTTCGACTACAAGCATCTGGATGCTGCGAAGCAATCGGCTGCCTTCCTCATGCATATCCCGAAACCCAAGCAGGGGAGCTATAGATTTCTGGAGATTGAGCTGAGAGAGATCTACATAAAGGGAGATGAAGATGGTGATGTTCAGATGAGCCTGGTTGAAACTAAGGGACGACACTGGAAGAGCAATCTCTATGAGGAAGGCTTCAAGATCAAGCCCAAGCACGAGTAGAAATTAAACCAACCGATGATGTTCTTTGTGTTAATCTTGTCTTTGCATCAAACAATGTGTGATTAAACAGGTAGAACACCACCGACACACCCACAACTCTACACAATCTGATAATTAACCATTCTAGTACTTGTACTATTACATCTTAGAAGTCCCAAGATGATATTAACCATTCATGTCAGTTTTATGGCTTCTAAGATACAATAGTACCGGTACTAGAATGGTTAATAATCAGATTGTGTAGAGTTGTGATTGTCTCTGTAGATGAATAATCTAGTCTCATGTTTTCTGGTGTCTGCCTGTAAAAGACTATAGCAAGGACCGCCACTTTGAAATGCATAAACTACGTCCCCAGTCTCACTCATAAGAGTAAAATGTTTACTCCCTACCCACTTTCCATTTTTTAATTGTTCTTTAATATCAACATATCTTCTCTTTTTTGGAAATTTTAATTTCTTTCACACATTTCATCATTATAAATTCTTTTTTTTTAATTTAAAACCATCCTTAGATGGGGGGTATATATTGGCTCCCCAGACCAATAAATCAGACCAATAAATCAGCCTGTAATTCGTAAAGTGCAAAAAATTTTTTTTTACAAAAGGTCGTCCTGTAAGATGAATCCAGGGCTAAGTATAGCCCCCATAGCAAATCAGATTGCTTGCAAAAGCTAGTGATCAACCATCCAGAGTTTCCAGTGTATCTTAACCAATAGCATCTAACCGAACGCATCGCGAACAGGGCGAAGAAACGTAAATACGAGACTCCTATTTGTCAACGATGTGTCCGTAGAGATGATGGTTATCTCCCATCTGTGGTTATCTCCCATCTGTGGAGTATCTACCAAGTGTTAGCTTCGAGCCAAAGAGGCCGTGTGTAGCCGTAGGACACAGATCCCAGAAAGCAAGCTTGAACTCAGTCTGTTCTAGAATCAGTTATCCAATGTTGGTGAGATGCACCTTACCTGCATGAAATATAAAGAAGACCAGCAGTATCCATAGCAAATGATAAAAAACCAGAAATAGCATAGCTTCCATAAGATCAGGACACTACACGAATTCCTTTCATTCCAATTTTATCCAACACAATGAGACCTTTGAAAAATGGTGGAGCCATATCCATGTTTATATCACCATTCAAATTATTTCCATTAGCATATTTTGCCAAAAAATCGGCTGCTGTATTAGTCTCCCTTGGTATGAATGTGATTGGATTAACTTTATGCAACTCATGCAAAGAACTACAGATTAAAAAAACTGTCCACGGACTAACCATAGGAGCCTGAATTCCTTTTACAGCTGAAAGGCAATCAGATTCAATCACACAGCCTTGTAAGTTAAGTTCAGTACATAACTGATATGCCTTTTGAATACCTACAAGTTCTGCATGTAGTGGGGATTCTGAGTGAAAAACATGAACTCTAAGTTTAATCACCTCACCATTCCTATCCCTCACTATCACTGCAGAGGAAGACAAACCTCCAGTTTTCCATGTGGCATCAGTGTTAAGTTTAGCACCAGAAACCGGCTTTTCCCATCCAACAGCTGAAATTAATCTTTTCTGTTTTTGTAGTATATCAGACAAGAGGCCTGCTTGGATTAAGTCTTTGTGTTTTTCTTTATTGCCTCTCAATGGGTTTGCAGTAAAAATTAGCTTGATCAGGTCCTTAATATTATTGAAGCATGAATCTACCGAAAAGGCCTGGTTCTCAAATATACTCTTATTCCTATGGATCCAGAGGGACCATGATGTAACTAAGAGGACTGCAGTGTTCATACTGGAGGATGTCTTGGAATCTGCTCTTATGGATAAATAAAATTCTACCCTGTTTCTAAAGCTTCCTAAGGCTGGATGGTGAAGATGAATGAGTGTGTTAATTTTGTTCCAGATTTCAAGTGAAGAGGGGCATGAGTTAAAAAAGTGATCTAAAGTATCCGAATGATTCCTACACAAAGGGCATTTGGAGGCTAGGGAATAACCATATTTACATAATATGTTATCAAATGGTAGAATTCCATTAAGCGCTCTCCAAAGAAGAATTGACATTTTGGAAGGAATAAAAGGGGACCAAATTTTATGAAGGTGTCTGATTTGTGTACCTTTTTGTCTGAGATTCTTGTAAGCTGAGCTAGTGGAGAAATTGCCATCCAGTGTAGGGGTCCAGATCAGTCTATCAGCATGTGTGTTTGTGATTACCACCTCCTGCAAAATTAGGTTAGTAGTGGTAGCCAATTGAGGCTCCAATATTGGAAGATAGTGATTTTTGTTAGCAACAAAGGAGCTCAAAGTTATATCAGGAAATGGAATTTCCATCCCTTCAGGCCATTCATAAAACAGAGCTCCACTACCTTTCCAGTTGGCATTCCAAAAGGAACAAGAACCAATTCCATAAATAACTCTTGTTAAACTATTTGCAAATTCTGTTACCTTACAAATCCTTTGCCATGTGTGAGAATTCTTGTAGGATTCTGGGAGAGACCACAGATGTTGAGTCCATTGAGACTTATTGAGTTGCAGTTTCCACCAGAGCTTGCAAGAGAAGGCATCCACTGTTGCCTGAATATCTCTAAATCCTATACCATTCTCTTGAACGGGGAAACTCATTTTTTGCCATGAGCGCCATTTTTTTTATTTCCTGTGATCTCATTATGCCCCCAAAAAAGTCCTGAAGCTAGCTTTTCCATTTTTCTTAAGATTATTTTAGGTGGACTAAGTACTGCAAACAGATGTATTGGAATGGAGAGGAAACAATGATTAATGAGAATGATTTTTCCTGCTGAGCTTAACCACTTGTTTTTCCAGTTGTTTAAAGTATTTTCCATTCTCTCAAGCACAGGGAAATAGTGTACTTGTTTATTCCTTCCAGCAAAAATAGGAGTCCCTAGATATTTGAAAGGAAAGGTGCCTTTTGTCATACCTAAGGTCCTAGAAACTGATTGCAATCTATCCACAGATGTTTTAGGATCAGCAAAAAAATTAGATTTAGCAAAGTTTACTTTCTGACCCGAGGTATGCTCATATGCCTGCAGGAATTTTTTAAATCTTTTTAGGTTTTTGTGATTACCATTCAGAAAAACAGCTGTATCATCCGCATACATAAGATGGGTTATTAGTGGACAATTCCTGGGCAAACTGAAATTCTGTAGATAGCCTATCTGAAATAATTTTTTTAACCCTCTTGAAAAGGCCTCAGACAAAATGTTATAAAGAAAAGGAGACAATGGATCCCCTTGTTTAATTCCTCTGTTTGATGCAAAGAATCCTGAAGTTACACCATTTATTAAAACTGAGAAATGAGCTGAAGCTATGTTCTGCATTATTCTGTGCACAAATACACCATGGAATCCGAATTGCAAGAGGATTGAATTAAGAAAAGACAATGATACTCTATCAAAAGCCTTCTGCATGTCTAGTTTAACTATGAGGTTTGGGGCTTTTGATTTCCTACCTAATCTTCTAGTCATTTCCTGCATCATAATTATGTTATCAGATATATCCCTCCCTTTTATGAATGCACTTTGTTCAGGGGATATGAGAGAAGCCATTAGTGGTTTGATCCTTTCCATGATCATCTTAGAAAAAACCTTGTTTACAAAGTTAGATAAACTTATGGGCCTGAAATCAGAGAAGGTTACAGGGATAGGCTTTTTGGGTATTAATGTTAACCAAGTACTAGATATAGCCTTAGGTATATTTCCACTTTTAAGGAAGTCATTAGCAGCATCAAGAAGATCTTCATTAATGACTTCCCAAAAAGTGGTGTAAAATGCTCCTGAATATCCATCAGGACCAGGTGAGCTACATCTATTTAGGTCAAAAACTGCATCCTTAAGTTCTTGAAGTTGGAATGGGGATAGAAGATGATCATTTTGCTGATCAGAAATTACCCTAGGTATTTCTGAAAGGAAATGATTAAGAAAAGTCCCCTTTTTTTGTGAAACTTCCTCATGAAAAAGTTCTTTGTAAAATCTTACTGCTTCCTCTTTGATTAGAGCTGGATCAGAGATCAAATTTCCTTTTCCATCCTTAATCTTACTGATTCTTGTCTTGGATCTCCTTTCTCTAACAGAGTGGTGGAAGTAGCTTGTGTTAGCATCTCCAAACTTAAACCAATTAATCCTAGCTTTTTGCTTAAGGAAAATGAACTTTTCTTTTTGAGCCCTCATAAGCAGCTGTTTTGAGTTATTTAACTCACTTAGGATTAAGTCATCATTGTTTTGCTGAAAGGTGATTTCCAGTTCTTTAACCAAATTCTCATAGTATGCCAAATTCTGTGAGACATTACCAAAATGATTTTTATTCCATTTTTTAATTTCCATCTTTAGCCTCTTCAATTTAAAAACCAGCCTATACATTCCTAGAAAAGGGGAGTCTAGTTTCCAGTTTGTAGCTACCAGATCCTGAAATTCCTGTCTGTTTGACCACATGTCTTGGTATCTAAATGGTCTAGGGGCTTGTTCTTCAGATGATTGAACAGATAGTAATAAAGGGGCATGGTCCGAAGTCAGCCTATTTAAAACTTGAATAGAGCTATTAGGGAAAAGCTCCAACCAATCTAGGGAGGCTAAACCTCTGTCCAACCTTTGAAACATTAAATCTTTGCATTTTTCCTTAAATCTATTGTTACTCCAAGTGTAGGAATTCCCCACGGTAGGAATATCATGCAAGTCATTTGAGTTAATGAATTCTTTAAATTGTTTCCTGCTCTTTTTAGGTGTGGACTTTCTGCCCTTATATTTAGAAACAGATAGCACAGTATTAAAATCACCTATATATATGGAGGGGGTATTTCCTGTCACTTTTAGATCATTCCATAAGTCCTCCCTTAATTGTCTATGCACACTTGCATATATAAAGAAGCAGTGCCAGTTAAGAGAAGAACCTGAATCAGTTATGTTAACCTGAACAAATTGATTTGTCTCTCTTAGATTTGTAATGTTAAAAGTTGGTTCCCATAGAATCCAAATTTTGGCCGTTTGTGCAGCTAAAGCATTATAATATCCAAGTTCACGCTTTAATACTGTGAGCATTTGTTTATCCTGCCATGGCTCTATCAAACACAGAATATCAATCTTGTGATTAAGCTTACGAATCTTTAATCTTTCTACAGATGTTCCAATACCCCTAACATTCCAAACCAAAATATTTCCTATTATGGTGTGTTTTATCATTTAAAAACTTTAGGGGTGGCTTTCTGTGAGGATCTTAGATTTCTCCTTGACTTTGCTGAAGTCTTACCTTTGTCACCTGACTTACCATTACTTTTTTCTATATTAACAAGGGTGGACATCTGTTCAGGAATGCTAACCTTAATCTGCATGGCATCCTCTTTCTCTGATCCAGGTTGTTTAAGATCCCCTGTGTTAACCTCTGTGTTGGCATCTGTATTAACATCTGTGTTGGCATCTGTGATGATTTTCTCTGTGTCTCTTATTGGGAGTATCTCAAAGACAGGAGAGTTAGGTGCAGAGGTTACACTTTTGTCAGGAATGATTGTTAGAGTTACATCCTGTGATTCCACAGTTTCATGAAATATCTCTACTACATCTTCTTCCAAATCTTCCTGTAAGTCATCTAATAATTTAAAAGCATTTGAGATAGTTACCACATTTTCATTTAAAACATTTCCTTGGGATTGAGGAATATCAGGTAACTGACTCTTTTTTCTCCAGAATGAAGTGGTTATTGGCTTGGATATGTCATCTAGTGAGTAAAAGGGAGCATTTCTCTTTTTATGACTAATCTTAGATAGATTGTTGGTATTTTCAAGCTGCACTAAAAGTGATTTTTGATTTTGAAAATCCTTCTCCTTTTGTGAAACAGTTAGTGCAGAGGAACCTTCCTTATTAGTTACTTCTCTTGGCTGAGGTTCTAGACTTTTGTTCTCCTTGTGTACATATACCTCAGATACATCAGGTTTTTTCAGAGATGTTTTCCTCAACTCAGGGTGCAAATGATTACATTTTATGTTATTATGGCCCAGGATTTCACAGTGAGAGCAGTAGAGTGGCAGGTCTTCATATTCAATAGGGTATTCAGCCACCTTGTTACCTATTCCTACCACAATTGTGTTAGGAAGCTGTGTTAACAAATCAATCTCCAAACAAACTTTTATACCTGATGGTTTGGTAAGAGCTTTGGTGGCAGCATCCATCTTAAGGAATCTGCCTATCTGTGAGCTAATACCTATTATTGCAGAATTGTTATAAAAATGAAGAGGCAAGTTATGCAATGTTACCCAGACCGGCACAATGGAGGATTCCACCAATGGTGAGAATTCCGGCGACCACTTCTGAACTTTCATCGTGTATCCTTGAATTGTCCATTGCCCTTTCATCCAACATCTTTGATAGTCCTCGCTTTCCTGAAATCGGATAAGAACATGTCGGTAATCTATTGAGCCAAGCTGAAATTTGTATTTAAAACCTATAGATTTGAAGGCCTGAAGCAAGGTATCCATTGGGGGTTTCCCACGAATGAATTTCCCAACAAGGGCGTTTTGGTAATGCGATGCTAGTAATTCTCCTTCTTCAGGTGGGAGAATGTAAGCGATTTTTCCTTTGAATTCTATGATAGGGTGTAAGTTTGGGGTATCGGGGAGTGACGAGAGGAGTGGCGATTGTTTGGAGTTAAGCGCCTGAAGGAAGCTTTTGTGGGATGGTGGAGTAGGGTGGGTAGGATCCAGTGGCGGAGGAGGCGCCGGAGACGCCATGGTTTGCCCCCTGGATGGATATAGCCGTTGGTGGTAACAACTTCCGACCAGAGGACCGTTGGTGGTAAAGAATTGAGGTGAAGAAGAGGAAGCACAGTAATAGTGTGTGTTTCGCACACAAATTCGCCCACATGTACAGTAAAATCAGATCAATATCATTATAAATTCAAACATCTAGAATTATAATATCAAATACTCTAGGAAATAATGTTGTGATTGTATTTATGATTTGGGTTACAATTTTTAGGAAACAAAATATAATCTATACGCAAGTAATACTCACAATATATTCCTATTTCGATTCCCTAATAATTCTCCTCAAGTTAGAGCGTGAAAATCAAGAATGCCAAACTAGCAAAGTAGTTCTGAAATTCAGTACGACCAAGAGCTTCAATTAAGAAATCCACTGGCTGATCAGAAGTATGTATATGATGGGTAACAATGGCACCAAACTGCACAAGATCTCGTACAAAATTACAATTAACCTTGATATTCATCATTCGTTCGTGAAAGACAGTATTAGCCACAATATGAAGAGTAGAATAACTGTCGCAAAATAGGCGCATGGGTGCAAAATGCACAACACCAAGTCCCAAAGTAAATATTTAAGTCATAATAATTCACAACAAGTCACAATAATAGCACGATACTCAGCTTCAGCAAAAGAATGAGAAACTGTAGGTTGTTTCTTTGTCTTCCATTAAACAAAAAAATTATCGATCATCGCAAAAATAACATGAAAGAGAGCTCAGTGTAATTGGACATGCGGCCCAGCTAGAATCACAATATGCCCTTAACTGTAATGAACTACGAGAAGAGAGAAAAAAACCTTTACTAGGATGACTCTTCAAGTAGTGAAGAACATATAGAGCAGCATGCCAATGGGGAACATAGGGAGACCACATGAACTGAGAAAGTGTATAAATCGAATAATTCAGCTCCATGTGGGTAATGGTAAGATAGATGCGGTGACCAATAAGTCGTCGATATTGTTCAGAATCATGGTAAAGGGACCCCTCTATGCGCGCTAGATAATGTTGTTACTCCATCGGAAAATTAGTCAGTTTAGCATCCAATAAACCAGTATGAGACAAAATATCAAGTGCCTATTTCCTCTAAGAAATAAATATCTCATCCGGTCTTCTAGCAATCTCCATGCCAAGAAATACTTAAGAGAACCAAGATCCTTCATATAAAAAAAACAAGAACTCGAGCATTTTTTTAATTCAGAGAGAAACGGTGAAGAACTACCAACAATCACCAAGCCATCCACAAATAAGAACATGAAATAAAACTGAATCATGGGAATAAGTGAAAAGAGTGTAATCTGTCTTAGTTTGAACAAAGCCAAATGCGCAAAGAGCAACAACCAACTTGGCAAACCAATTGTGAGGAGCTTGTCGCAAGCCGTAAAGATATTTTTGAAGTCTGTAAACAAGCCCGGGGGCATAGAGTAGCTAGGAGGAGGTCACATGAATACTTATTCGTGAAGTTATCCATGCAAAAAAACATTATGAACATCTGTCTAATGACGCTTGTAACCACGGATAACTGTAACAGAAAAAAATAGTCAAACAGAGCTCATCTTTGCAACATGGGCAAAATTTTCAGTAAAATCAGTTCCCTTATTATGACAATTTCCCAGAACAACGAAATGATCTTTGTGACACCCAATAGCAATTTTATCCGGAGGAAGCAAAGCCATTGTCCATGTTTCACTACGTTCAACAGCGCGAAGCTTATCCGCCATAGCATCACCCCAATGAACATACTTCAATGCCTCTGTATAAGTGGTAGGATCTATACCAAAAGTTACTGCACCCAAAAATCTAGAATGTAAAATAGAAAATATATTGCAATTTACATAATCAACTAAAGGATAGGGGACACCTGAGGATGTTGATGAGGCAGAAGTGAGCGGAGTAGTGGGGGAGGGAGTGGATAGAAAAAGTAATGAATGAGATCATAGTCATTCAAATAAGCAGGAGATCGATGGTCACAAGTTCTGTGACGAACGAAGACTGGATTAGATGCAGTAAGTGATGGTGGAGGAGTTACAACATCCGGCGGCAGGGCAGCGGCGGTGTAGGAATCACAAGCATGACCGGTGGCAGCGGTGGAGCTTTAGTTGTGGCTGGCGGTGGGGGCGCTCAAAGACCTTAGTATAGGTGGATCTGCGTCAGTAGCAGGCTGACCAGCGTCGGTTACCGGCGATGTGTTGGTAGCATCACTGATTGGCTCCGTCGGCTGCTTTGATGTAGAGATGGAGGACAATGTCGGTGAGTAATCAAACCAAGCATCAATGTGTGACTGTGTTGTCTGAGCAGAAACATAGGTCACAACAAATAGAAACTGGTCTTAATAAAAATTAGCATCACGACTGTTGAAGAAGTTGTATGATTACAAGTCATATAGACGATAGCCTTTCTTACCAACTGGAGAAATAAGAAAAATGCATCGTCGACTCCTGGAATTGAACTTGTCACAAAATCTGGCAATGGGAGAGGCAAAGCACAAACTGGTAAAGACACGAATAATCTTGTAGTTCTGTGTACATTTGTGAAGAACCTCAAATGGTGTGCGGCCATTGAGGTGCTTTATCAGATTCTGGTTGATAAAAAAATACAGTAGTAAGAACACATTCTTCCCAAAATTCAATTGGCATATTAGCCTGAAAGCGCAAAGCCCAAGCAATATTTAAGAGATGACAATGCTTGCACTCAACACGACCATTGAGTTGTGATGTGTCAACCATAGAAGTCTCAAACAATAGGCCATATTTAACAAAATAAGATCGCATAGGAAGAAACTTTGTATCATTGTAAGCACGGACATGACAAACAATGCAACTAAGCTGATTAGACCAAAGGACAAAATTCTATAAATCGAGAAGCTATTTTTGACTTAGCTACTGATAAATATACCCAAACAACATGGGAATAATCATTAACAATTGTTAAGAAATAAAGTTCTCCACCAGAAGAAAGTGAGCTATAAGTATCACAAATACAATGTATAATTAAGAACTAGCATTTGAAGTAGTCAAAGGAATACTATGTCTAGTCTACGTTGCTCTATGACATATAGAGCAAGGTGAAAAAGTTTTATTTATGCTAAGAGTAGAAATAGAAGACAACACTGTAGAGGATGGATGTAAAAAATGCTAAAGCCATAAATTAAATGAAGAAGCAGAAACTGAAGCAACGGTCGAAAGTGGCTTCGGAAGAGGTGTCAAAACTCGGTAATCCAGTAAACGAATCCAGTAACCCGCCCTTGGCTGTTCATCCAAACCAATCAAAATCCATGTACTGATTTTCTGTAATATGCAATAATTTTCAATAAGCAAAGCTAGACATTGTCATACACAAAGCAATTGGGAGGACGTTTTTGAGCCTCTCAAATAAAGTATTTATAAGGCCCAAAGTATGGCTAACTGCTAAATAGTAGCTAGTGGTAATACGGGGTCCTCCAAGAGGAAAAAAGGTTTTATTGATTGTTTAATGTAATTAAAAAACACAAAGAAGTCAGTCTATGTGTGCGGTAACAAAGTTAGGAGGTTTTGGGTTTATAAAGCACCATGACTACTTTAAACAACTAAATTACAAAAAAAAAATTACAAAAAAATATTAGAAAGAACAATGTAAATAAGAGCACAACTAGCACAAAAGATGTAACTAAGATGATAACTACTCTTGGGCGCAATTGGTTTACATTTATAGTTATCCTTTGATCATCGACTGATTATCCTATTTTTATGCATTAACCACATGTCGTGTAAAACTTGTCAAAACCTTTTGAGTGAAGACATTTCTCACTTCTCCTCGGTTATAGTTAGAATGGCCGATCGGCGCACACAATAACACTTACCCTCGAGTCACTCTAGACACTCAACGTCATAGGCTTCCCCAAGAATAGCAATAAATATGGAGAACTAATACAATTAACACAATATCCTACAAGCACGAAACATCGGGATAGCACAATTATGTTCCCTAATGATGACTACGAGGATCGACCTTCATGCCAGGGGTCATTAGTGTACTAATTCGATAATTAGGCAAACTCATTCAAATCCATCCTAAATCTAAGCAATTTCATGATTCAATAATCATAATTAGTTTTCACACCCAATTATAACCTAACACTAACTAACGATAATCACATCGATAAAAAGACTAAGTCTTTCAGGTTTGACCAAAAACCTATCAAACAATCAATTCATAATCATTAACTAGTTGATCATTCTAATCTAAATCAAGCATTAATCACACAACAAAGCACAAACATAGTAGATAGTCAAAGCACAAAATAGGATGAACCAAATCTCACAAATTCATACTGGAAATGTTTACCAATTGCTCTTCAGAGTATATTTAGCCTAGATTAAACAAATCCATAACAAATGAGCAAGAATCCATGGTAAACATAGAGTAAATGATCAAAAGTTCATGCAAATTAGGGTTTTTAGAAGGGGAAAGTCGAGCATATGGTTGGGATAAGATAGAAGACTATTTATAGTCTAAGTGGTCAAGAATTGGACAAACATGTAAAAAGTGTAGCAAACACGCGGGCCAGGCACAAAATGCAAAGGTCGTGCACTCCACTGGGCGGGCTGCAAAAATTGCCATCTGAGGGCTGTTTTGCCTCTTTGTTTTGGGAATGTGGGCATGGGGCTTAGTGTGTGGGTTGTACGCTCGGTCAGTTGCACCTGGTCGGTCAGCCGATCAGTTTTCACATCGGTCGGCTGATCTTTGTTCTTCAAATTTGAATCTTTTCTTCCACCAAATCACATATTGGCTCTTAATCATAAGCTCTTCTCTTAAATATTCATTTTTGAATCAGTAATTCATTAGCATGATCACAAAGAACATTCCAAAAACCCCTTAAGCTAAAAATTTAGGATAGATAAAGTAACCCGCACCCGTTAAACTAAGGGGCGTGAGCCCGAAGGGCAGGACACGACATAACCGGAAAATGGAGCGGCGACGCCAAGTTCAGAGCGGTGAGGTGTGGCAACGATGGCTAGGATGTCGAGATGCCTGACGATAGTGGTGGGTTGTAAGGGGTTTTGGGAAGCTCGCTCCCTCATCTCGGTGAACCATTCTGGATAACCTATGATCTTGAAACATCTTGCTTTTCCATGGCATTTGCAATTACAATGAGTGCATGTAAGATTTTTACGATCAACTAAAATAAGAGCTCCTGGTGATAGACCTAAAGCAGGTGGACGACGAGCAGGATGTGCCATTGAATCATTAAAGGTTCATGGGCCAAAACAATGGATTTTTTAGTCTCCTCCTGAATTGGAAGAGCATAAATGCAAGTGAGTGGCAGCAACGGTCTTTGAGCTATGACATTGAATTGCAGTGTATTGTAACCATCATCCAAACTGAGAAAAAATTGGTAGATGATCCAAAAGTGAGCTTCGCACTGCATTGAAAACAGCCAAAACAAAGAAAACATAAACCCTTAACCTCATATTATTCTAATTAAACTATGTTTTTCTATATGCCTATGAAAAGACGATTTTTCTCAAAGCTTTGTCTATTGTAAAAGGGTAATTATTCTAAGATTTTGCAAATAGGGGTTTTGTATGTGGGGAAGATGAGGGTAAAATAAAAATTTGACAAGTATCAAATTCAAGTTACAATTAAAGGGAGAAAAATATGGATGAATTTAATTTTCACTATAATCAACACTTGTCAAATTTTTATTTGACTCTCACCTCTCTACATACAAAGTTCCCACATACAAATTTTTTTAAGAGTGGGTCTCTTGATGGACGGTCTGTCCATAAGTTTATGGACATGCCACTTATTTCTTACCTTATACACTGCATTTCTTAAATTACATACCAAATTTAAAATTAAAAATTTTTTATATCATATATTTTTATATTTTCACATTCAAATACATATTATTACTTGTTTTAACTTATAAAATGCAATATTTAAATTTAATAAAAAATTACATCATTTAAGACAAATGCCCTTGAGGACTGTCCATAAGTTTATAAAAATGCCGCATTTCCTGAGACTTTCTCTTTTTTTAATTACAGTATATTTAATTACAAACGTTCGTCTATTTTTATCAAAGGAGTGTATACGTTATTTTTATACTATTTCCAGAAAAACTCTCCTCCATTCTTCACGAAAATGTGTGTCAATAAATTTTTTATTTAATTGATTTTGTACTTGAATATCTTTCTATCCCTTAAAGAGAAAACTACATTTCTGAGTTCGTGATTATGCTTTTCCTATTTTGGAATAATAATGATCGTGTCTTAATTAATATGATTACTATTTTCAAGTTTGGAAATGGCCCATTGGTAAAACAAATACACACCCATTAGCATTTATTGCCACGAAACCCTATTTTTTCTTCCCCTTTATTGAAGAAAGGGTTTTGTACTTGTGAGTTCATCATTTTTCATTGGAGAAGGTTAGTTTTATTCAAATTATGTACCTAACGATCTTGAAATATTCGAAGGTGTATTTAATGGTTTATATGTATATTTACAATTAGGGTTTGAGATTAGATAAGGTTATGATTATTGTTGAATGGATCCTCATTTTTTTGCATTGTAATTGATTTTTAGGATAATGGATCAAGATGAACTCATTGGTAATGGTCTTAGAAAATCACCCAAGTACATGTCATTGGTTGAATCATTTATTTCGTTTACATTTGAACATGTTTCTAAAAATGGTTCTTTGTTGGTACGATGCCCGTGTAAGGATTGTAGAAATTATGCGTATGTAGGGAGGACGAAGTTGCGGGAACATCTCATATTGATAGGGTTCCAAACAAGCTACACTTGTTGGATATAGCATGGTGAAGTTGTGGAAGCCTGTCATACGAATGAATTAGAGGGCTCGAACTTTTCCTTTCTTCACTTCGTCACCTCTATTTCTTACTTCAACTGTCTTATTACTATTCCTCTGCAACTACATCGGTGGTTGATCATGGCGTCGCCGATGCCTCCTCCACCTCCGGATCCAACTCTCTCTAAGCCCCCGGCAATCAGAAGTTTTGCCCAAGCTCTCAACACAAAACAACCCCCTCCTATCAACCCTCCCAGATACTCCAAACCTTCACCCAATAACAGAATTCAAGGGCAAGATAGCATACATACTCCCCCCTGAAGAAGGAGAAATCCTAGCTTCGCACTACCAGAACGCCCACGTCGGAAAGTTCATCCGAGGGAAACTGCACATGGATTCACTTCAACAGTCTTTCAAATCAATAGGTTTTAAATCGAAATTTCAATTAGGTTCTATTGATTATCGACATGTTTTGATCCAATTTCAGGAAAATGAAGATTATCAAAGGTGTTGGATGAAGGGCCAGTGGTCAATACAAGGCTACACAATGAAAGTGCAGAAATGGACATCAGATTTCTCTCCGTCTGTGGAATCCTCTATAGTACCGGTCTGGGTAACTTTTCACAAAATACCAATTCATTTCTATAACAACTCTGCAATTATGGGTATAAGTAGCCAGGTAGGTAGGTTTCTTAAGATGGATGCTGCAACCATGGCCTTAACCAGACCTTCAGCTATTAAAGTATGCGTAGAAATTGATTTGTTAGCTCAGCTTCCTAAGTCAATTATGGTAGGCATAGGAAACAAGGTTGCTGAATACCCAATCGAGTATGAGGATTTGCCAACATATTGTACTCACTGCAAAATAATTGGGCATAGCAACACAAATTGTAATTTTTTGCACACTAATCTGAGGAAAATAACTAGCAATAAGGTAGAGAATATTGCACATAAGAACAAACTAGGATCAGATTCTCACCCAACAGAGGAAGTAAACATTGAAGGACCATCTGCTCTAACAGTATCACAAAAGGAAAAGGATGTGCAGAAACAAATAATTAACATAGGAATCCAAAATGATAGCAACTTTGATTTCTACAAGGTAAGTCATAAAAAAAGGAATGGTCCATTTTACTCACTAGATGATATATCTAAGCCAATAACCACAACCATTTGGAGAAAAAAGAACCCTGAACATACCTCCATAATGGAAAAGGAAACAAACACGAACACGGTGACAATATCTAATGTCTTTCAATCCCTAGAAGATAGTGAGGATGAGCAGGAAGGGGAGATAGTAGAGATTTTTCATGAAACAGTTGAATCGCAGGAAGTACCACTAGTCATTATCTCTGATGCTTCTGCTAATAAATTTATTTCCACTGTTTCCCAAAAAGAACAAGCACAATCGGAGCTTAAAGAGCAAGATCAAATAGGTCCTATAGAGCAAAGTTCCAGCAAAGAGGAAACATTGAAAGAACAAACTACAACAACCTCTGATCTGAGCATTCTGGAAAAAGAAGGAGAGCAGGAAAAGGTAAACCTTTCAATCCAGAATCTGTTATCAGGGAATACTGATCATAGTAATGGAAAATCAGGAGAAAAAGGCAAAAACTCAGCAAAGACTAGTAGAAACCTAAGATCATCACAAAAAGCCAATCCCAAAATTTTTAAATGATAAAACACACCATAATTGGGAATGTATTAGTTTGGAATATAAGGGGAGTTGGCACTTCAATTGACAGACTTAAGAATTTGAAACTTAAACACAAGTTAGACATAATGTGCTTAATAGAACCATGGTAAGAAAATCAGAAGCTCATAAAATTTAAATATGAATTGGGATTTCAGAATGCCTACTCTGCTCATAGTGCTAAAATTTGGTTATTTTGGAACCAGTCTTTTAGCATTACTGTTATAAGCGAGACTGATCAGTATGTACAAGTGAATATAACTGATTCATTATCTTCTCTGAGCTGGAACTGTGTTTTTATTTATGCAAGTGTTCATAGACAAGTCAGAGAGTCTTTGAGTGATTTAAAGGCAGCTAATCTTGTTCCTTCCATATATATTGGAGACTTTAACACTGTAGCGTCAGTATCAGAGTATAAAGGGAGAAAGTCAACCCCAAAAAAGAGCATGATGCAATTTAATAAATTTTTAAATGACCTGGATTTGCATGATATACCTACAGTAGGTAACTCTTTTACTTGGAGCAACAATAGATTTAAGGATAGATGCAAAGATTTGATGTTCCAAAGGTTAGACAGGGGAATCTGCTCATTAGATTGGCTTGATATATTTCCTAACAGTTCAATCCATGTTCTTAATAGATTGTCTTCGGATCATGCTCCTCTTCTCTTATCTGTTCAAACATCCGAGGAATAAGCCCCTGGACCATTTAGATTTCAAGAGATGTGGACTAGTAGACAGGATTTTCTAAACTTAGTGGCTTCTAACTGGAACCTGGAAACTCCTTTCAGAGGAATGTATAGGTTAGTATATAAATTGAAAAGGCTTAAGATGGAAATAAAGCAATGGAACAAAACACAATTTGGTAATGTAGATCAGAACCTGATACAATATGAGAACAAGGTTAATGATTTAGAAATCTCATTTCAACAAACTCCAAATGATTCAATCTTGACAGATTTGGATAACTCTAAACATCTTTTGATGAGGGCTCAAAAAGAGAAAGTAATCTATCTTAGGCAAAAAGCAAGGTTGAATTGGTTTAAATATGGTGATGCAAACACGATTTATTTTCACCACTCAATAAGGGAAAGGAGGACTAAATCTAGAATCAGTAAGATTAGGGATGAACATGGAAACTGGATCACAGATCCAACCCAGATC
Source organism: Rubia yunnanensis (assembly GCA_037428765.1). NCBI lineage: Eukaryota > Viridiplantae > Streptophyta > Magnoliopsida > Gentianales > Rubiaceae > Rubia > Rubia yunnanensis. Next base: position 83,146,754 of record CM075063.1, read on the forward strand.
AAAGAGGTAGCAGTGGGGTATTATAAAGCTTTATTCAATGAGGAAGAACCTCAGAAACTGGGAACTTATATAAGCCATTTTCTATCTGAAATTCCTAGAGTAATAACTGAACAAGAAAATAATTTACTGTTGTCTCCTTTCCTGATCCAAGAGCTCAAGTTTGCAGTTTTTGACCTCAACAAACATAGTTCCCCTGGACCTAATGGATACTCTGGTTTTTTTTACACCACCTTTTGGGAAAATGTTAAAGTAGATTTACTTGAAGCTGCAAATGATTTTCTAACAAGTGGAAATATTCCAAAGGCAATTTCCAGTACCTGGCTAGCTTTAGTTCCCAAAAGAACAATACCTGTTACCTTTTCTGACTTCAGACCAATAAGTCTTTCTAATTTTGTGAATAAGGTATTCTCTAAGATGATGATGGAAAGGATTAATCCTTTCATGTCTCAAATTATATCCCCTGAACAAAGTGCTTTTATGAAAGGGCGGGATATCTCTGATAACATAATTTTGATGCAAGAAATGACTAGAATTTTATCAAGGAAATAAAAAAAGCATAACCTAATCATTAAATTAGACATGCAGAAAGCTTTTGATAGGGTCTCATGGTCTTTTCTTAATTCAATTCTCCTTAAATTTGGTTTTCATGGTATTTTTGTAAACCGGATAATGCAGAACATAGCCTCAGCTCACTTTTCAGTTCTAATTAATGGAGTTGCATCAGGATTCTTTGCATCAAATAGAGGAATTAAATAGGGAGATCCTCTTTCTCCATTTCTGTATAATATACTATCAGAGGCATTCTCCCGAGGTTTAAAAAAACTGTTTAACATGGGATACCTGCAATTTTTTGGTTTACCTAAAAAATGACCACAGATCACTCATCTAATGTATGCAGATGATACCGCTGTATTCCTCAGTGGTAATAAGAAAAATCTGAAAAGATTTAAAAGATTTCTCAGTGCATATGAGAAAACTACGGGACAAAAAGTTAATTTTTCTAAATCCAACTTCTATGTTGCTCCTAACACCTCAGTAGATAGAATCCAAATTCTGAGCAGGAATTTAGGAATGGCTAAAGGAGAGTTTCCTTTTCAGTACCTAGGGATCCCCATATTTACAGGAAGGAACACACAGAGATATTACTACCCTATATTGGAGAGAATGGAAAAAAGCATTAATAACTGGAAAAACAGATGGTTGAGTACTGCAGGTAAAATTATCCTAATAAACCATTGTTTTCTTTCAATCCCAACCCACTTGTTTGCTGTCTTAAGACCTCCAAAGATAGTACTGAGGAAAATGGAAAGGCTGGCTGCTGGTCTGTTCTGGGGAGCCAATGATAGTACAGAGGCCAAAAAAAATGGAGAGCCTGGAGAAAAATGAGTATTCCTGTACAAGAGAATGGGATGGGGTTTAGAGATCTTCAGGCTATAGTTGATTCATTTTCCTGTAAGCTATGGTGGAAGCTTCAAATGAACACCACTCAATGGTCTCAGCATTTGTGGACTCTACCTGAGTCTTATAAGAAATCTCAGGTATGGAAGAGAATCTGTAACATAACTGAAAAAACTAATAGTTTAACTAGAGTAATTCATGGAAAAGGAGAATGCTCCTTTTGGAACTCAAACTGGTCAGGAGAAGGTGCACTATACTATAAATGGCCTGATGATGTGGAAATTCCTTTCCCTGATATCACACTGAGCTCCTTTATCCTGAACAAAGACTCTAATCTTCCTTTTGTGGAGCCATATTTGGCTACCAATATAGTTTCAATATTGCAGGATGTGACCATCAAGAACACACATGAGGATAGACTGATATGGAAATCTTCAATGGATGGAAACTTTTCAGTCAGTTCTTCCTACAAGATCCTGAGGCAGAAGGGAACAAGCATTAGACATCTGCACAAGGTATGGGCAAATTTCATACCAGCTAAAATGTCAGTACTAATATGGAGAGCTCTGAATGGAATTTTGCCTTTTGAAAATGTTTTGTGCAAGCTTGGCTTTTCACTAGCCTCTAAATGCCCTATATGCTCTAATCACTCAGACTCTATCAACCATTTTTTTAACTCCTGTAATAAGGCAACTGCAGTATGGAATAAAGTTAACAGCCTTCTGAATCTGCAAACACCTGCTTTCAGGAGTTTTAGACATTTAGTTGAATATTATCTCTCCATCAGGGTAGGCTCAAAGATTCTCAATCATGTGTATACTGCTGCTCTCATTGTCACAACTTGGTCTCTCTGGACTTATAGGAACAAAATACTCTATGATAATATTTCTTTTTCAGTGGATACATGTTTTCAGAATATCAAAGAACTGATGCTCCTAATTTTTACTGCTAATCCATTGAAAGGTAATTTTGAAAAGTATAAGAAACTAGTTCAGGATGGAATCATACCTAATATAACTCAAAAAAAGAAGGAAACCACAGTAACCGCAGTAAGATGGGAAAAACCAACAACTAGTTTCAAAATTAACACAGATGCATCATGGGTAAATGGAGGTGACTCTTCTTGTGCTGTAATAGTTAGAGACTGGAGGGGAGATGTGAAACACATGAGAGTCAAAACTTTTCGATCAGAATCTCCTCTACATGCAGAGTTGGAAGGTATCCTTTTTGCCTACCATCTTTGCTTAGAACTGGATATTAGAGGTAGTATCCTTAAGTCAGACTGCAAACCAGCAGTTAAAGCAATACAAGATCCTTATGTTGGTTCATGGAGACTTTTCACTCTTAGCTGTCATCTGAATATGTTGCATAAAGAAAACCCAATCCAATATGCTCCACGGGAAGCTAACACAGTGGCTGATTTTTTGGCAAAATATGCAAGGGAGAAATCCCTAAATGGAGACTTAAATATAAGAAACTCCCCATCTTTCCTTAGAGGTTTGATTTTGCTAGATAAAAATGGAGTTCACGGAATAAGAATAGGCACAACAAAAGGGAACCCAGATCACACATAGGATGGATTTCTAGTTTGAATTCTCTTCACAGCTTTACACAGTACTTTTTGGTCAGAGACTGCTGTTGTTTTTCTCTGTTCTTTTTGCAGATTGAAAATGCTCAGGATGAGAGGTCCAGGCACAAAGGAGCACGAGGTCTACATAGTTTGAGGAAACCTATGAGATCAAATGCTAGGTAAAGGGACATTGACTGATAAGGGTTTTGAATTCTCATCTCCCTGACTTGTTCGTGTTCCCTTATCTCGGTTTGTTCTCTAGTAATGGTAGAAGATTTACACAAACCGAGAGTCACGGATGTTTTTATATTTTGCTTCCCCTTTTGTATCATCACATGAATGATATTGTACAGATGTAACTTTTTTTGCTACCCTCGGGGGTAACTCTACGGTTTGGGGAGCCAAATATAATCCCCCCATCTATTTGGATGGTTTAATCTAAAAAAAAAAAGAATTAGAGGGCTCGATGGTGGGTGATGAATTAGTTGGCAACATGGAGTTTGATGAAATGTTAGAAGATATTGCAAGGGAGTTCAAAGTTAAATTGGAGTTGTTACAAGCTTTGATGAACGACAAAGGGACACCCTTGTATAATTGTTTGAAACACTCGGTTTTAAGTATGAATCTGCGCATAATGAACTTGAAGGAAAATTTTGGGTGGATAGATAAGTCGAGATTGAGGCTCTCGAGATGTTTAGGGACCCAAAGGTAGTTTAATGCCTGATAAGTTGAATGCTATGAAAAAAATACTTTTCCTGATAGGATTGGAGCCCAAACGATGTATGTTTTATAGGGGGGAATAGATAAAGATCAAGAAACTTGTCGTGTATATAGCGAGTCGTGGTACAAGTTGAAGAGAGGTACGATTGCGGTGGGTTCAGAAGATCCACTGAAATCAAGGAAAAAGACACCGGTAAAAGTGTTATGGTTCCTCCCAATCATTCCCCGTTTGGAAAAGTTGTATGTGTGTAGGGAATATGAAAATTTGCTGCGTTGTCCAACACGCGGATAATGTGATTACACATACTTCAAATTTGGCAAAGACTCTCGGCATTTGAGGTTAGGATTGTGTATAGACATGTTGTGGTGTGCTCCAATCCAATTGGTTGATCATGGTCCACCAAGGTGTGCTTACAAAAGAGATCCCACAGGTGGCTCTGGGGAAACAACTCTGATGCTCAAGTCAGTAGCTTTCTTTCAGGAATCTAGCTTCTTTCCAGTGTAGTTTCACTTACCAATATTTGTCTCCCCCTTCTTCCTTTTATAATATGCCATGAACATGGCTCCTCTTTGTCCGAAATTATCTTCGTGTGCAATCGTGGGGCCAAAACATACAGTTTGTGGCTAACGAATGATTAAGGCTCCGCTATTCTTGGCTCGTGGGCTAGCATCATTCACTCTGCGTTCATTTGACCCAAACTCACTTAACTATTTTGGTTCGGGCTCAACTCTTGGTTTGGGCTTCCTACTTGTTTGGGATAGGTATAGATTATAAGCACCCCCAACCATGAAGACTACGTGCCATGAGGAAAATTTATCGAAGTGACTGGGTGTCAACCAAGTCCTTATAAGAAATGTGAGCATTGAAGCTCCTGTCTAGCCATTAAGCGAGGAGAATCCCCCTCAACAACCAAGCCAGGATACCGCTACCCTTGTTGTTCAACCCCAGCCTAACCTTAAAGTTAGTTAATTTCTAGTGTGTTAGGTTTTTATGGATTTTAAATTGTAAGCCTAAGACAATATTTTGTTGTATATCTGTATTATTAATGTACTTTTCATTATGGATGTTGATTCATTCTTACTTGTTCTCACTTTCTCATTGCCTTTACTTGCATGCAGGGCTTCAATATTTTGGTTGGTCAAAAATTCCTGAAAAGGCTTGACTTTATGTGGTATGGTGATTCTTTTTCCGAACCCATTAGTTTCATTCGTGCCACTTACTCTTTCATCAAAAAAATGCGAGGGGATTGTTTCCTCTGATTACTTTTCTCGCGTTGACTCTCTTCCCTTATACATTGGGTTGCAACTCCATATTCCATCTGTAACTCCTTTTTCCTCTACAAATTGTCCTTGCAGTAAGTTCATTCCCGATGGGTATAGTATTGAATCACTTGGCAAAGACATCGTCCACGGTTTAGTTGATCATGAATCTACCTGCAAGTATATACGATCGCTTAACCTCCCTGTTTGTGTGGACGAGCAGGCATTATGTTTGGGCATACATTTTAAGTACATGCTTCTAGGTATTAATGATTTTGAAAATAAGTGGGATACAACTGTGAAGGACACCCAGGATGTTTTGTGCAATTTACGTAGGATTATGAGCAAGCAGAACAGTCTTATCCATCGTCAATAGTTTAATATGGTGAAGATGCTCCGACAACAAGTCGAGGGTAGGGATTATAGTGCAAGAAAGACATGCGATGCCCATCAGAAAACATTGATTATTGATAAGCAATGTGCTCGTATTGGTGATTTGCTTGAAATGTTGAAGAAAAAACAAGATGAGTGCGACCATTTGTCAACTTCTGCTCTTGATTGGCAGAGCAAGTTTGACGAGCAATTTTCCATAAACACAAAATGCGAAGTAAAAACGAGTAACTTCATTCTGAATGAAATCATTTGGATTCATCCTTCCACCAATTGGAGCAAGTTTGTGTTGAGTACAAATATATACTTGAAGCTCTCCCTTCATCATCTCACCGACGTACTAGTCATGGGGATCTAACTAATGGAGTTGGCAGTCAGAGGGTCAATTTTTCTAAGGCTGTATGTTCACATATTCGTAACTTGGAAGATAGGATACAAAATTTAAAGGCTGAGATAGCGCAGTATGAGGAAACTGTTAACGTCATAAGTATGCAACTAGACCACAAGGAGTTTGGGCCTATAACCAATTTTAGGGCATTTATGCTAAGTGTCTTGGTTATATGGAGAAAATGGGTATGATTCGCCATCCTTATTTACACATGAAATGGAAATACGACCATATTGTTAGCAAGGAGCGTGAAGCTGGGGAGAATCGGCGTAGGGCTGAGAACTTTCCTCGCGAGGCTGAGCATAGTCATCGTCGTGGTGGTTCTTCCTCTTCAGGGTTATCGTGAGCATCCAGTCATAGATAGTATGTAGTAGGTTGTTCTTTTAAACGTTGGTGTTGTACTTTCCAATTTTGGATGATGTGATTGTTTTTTCTGTCTTCTTGCTTTTGGATGTCCTTTGACTTTGTGAGTTTCTCTGAATCATAATAATCCTTTCTTATACTTCTATTGTTTTCTTTTTTGAATAATAAATATTTGTTTATTACGAAGATGCAAGATCTATAACTTGTTTTAGTCGCTATTTTGTAGGCATATCTTTCTTGCAGCAAGGTCTATAGCTTGCTATATTAAGGGATATGCAAAGCTGCAAGATCTATTGCTTGCTTTTGTCGATGTATTGGAGGCATATTTTCCAAATAGCAAGATCTATAGCTTGCAATTTTGTGAAGTTATGAGATCCATTGCTCGGTTTTGCTTTGTTGTGAGCATATCTGCCGTACTATCAAGTGCATGACTTGCTATAGCATGTGCCAATTGTAAGGGACACTGCTACCATCCATTATCTCTAGCTCATAGTAGTTTGATTGGTGCGCCTTCATTATCTTCTACGACCCTTCCCACTTTGGGCATAACTTTCCTCTTTCTTTGGCTCAGCTAGCTTCATTTTTCCTTCGGAACAAATCGCCTACTTGAAACTGTATCTCTTTAGCCTTTTGGTTGTATTCTCTTGCCATTTTTTCCTTGTACTTAGCCTCCTTGATTGTTGCCTTCTCCCTTTTTTCTTCAAGTTCAACTTCACTTGTTCTGGGTTAATGTATTCCTTGTATTTCTCCACTAGAAGGCTTGATTTTTCGATCTTGACATGGATTACTGCTTTGTGCCCATATACTAGGCTATATGACATCTCTCCTATTGGTTCCACACTTTTGTCCTGTACGACCACAAGGTGTTAGTTATCTCGTCAACCTAACCTGCATGCTTTCCTTCTAATCTCTTTTGGATTCCTTGAACGATCACTCTATTTATTACTTCCACCTGTCTGTCCGTTTGCTTAAGGGTGAGCTACATAAGTGAATTTCTAATTGATTCCCAACTTTAGACACCATTCCATAAAAAAACCCACTTGTGAATTGTGTGCCATTATTGGTGACGATGGTGTGCGGTACCCCGAAGCGACAAACTATGTTCTGCCATATAATTTTCTTGCAACTTTTGCTGTTACTCGACCTAGGGGCTTTGCCTCTACCCACTTGGTGAAGTAGTCGACCGCTATGATTAGAAACTTTGAATTGCTAGCACCCTTTGGGAAAGGTCCAATGAGATCAATCCCCCACTTATCAAAAAGCCACGCTCCTTATATTCTTTTCAATGTTGACTGCAACTTGTGCAACATTGGAGCATTCATTTGGAAAGTTCTACATTTGAGGATGAAGTTGTATGTATCGTTGAACATGGTTGGCTAGTAGTATCCCGCTCAAATGATCTTCTTTGCGATCATTCGAGACCCCTGATGCGATCCACACAGTCCTTAGCGTACTTCTTTCAAGAAATCATCTGCTTGCATGAATCCCACACAGTTTATCCAAGAATATAAATATCCTTTCTTATATAAGGTTACATCTTGATAAGCATAGCTGTGAGATCGTATTTTCAGCTTCCTAGCATGTACTTAGTCTGTTGGCAACTTTCCATTGTCAAAGAACTCAATCAATGGCGTCATCTAGCTTTGCTTTAGTTCTTGAACAGCCAATACATTCATCCTTGTTGTTTTTCTGATCAGGATGACTTCCAGTGTCCTATCTTTAGGTTCGGCTAATGAGTCAATTTGCTAAAGGTATTTGCCTTTGCATTTTTGCTTCTTGGGATGTGTTGTATATTGAAGTACTAAAGGTTAGCAATGAGTTGACAAACCCCGGTTTAGTATTTCACCAACTGGTCTTCCCAAACTTCATAATCTCCACATACTTGTTGGACCACTATTTGCGAATCGCTAAATGCCCAAACGCTCTTCACCTTCATGTTAACTGTGAGTTATAAGCCACATATTAATGCTTCATACTTTTCTTTGTTATTGGTGATTGAGAAATCAAAGTGAAGAGAGTATTTTTATTCTCCTTCGTTTAGATCAATCAGCCACTGTCCTGCTCCACATCCTTCCTTTCTAGATGCTCCGTCTACAAACAACTTATCTGTCACGTCTCCCCACTTAGCCTTGCCTTTATCCTGTTCAACGAACTGTTGTGTTTTTTCCCGTTGCACCCATACACTTGTCATTTCCACAATGAAATATGCTAATTCTTGTTCTTTAATGGAGGTTTGTGGTTGGAAATGAATTTGGAACTGTCCCAAATCAAGGGCCCACTTGGTCATTCTCCCAGATGACTCTGGTTTGATCAAGATGTTCTTGATTGCGTAGTCGGTGTAGACAACAGTTGTATGACACTTGAAATAAGTTCTCAATCTTTTCGCCGAATATATCAAGGCTAGGTTTAAATTTTTTATCGAAAGATACGCCCTCTCGGCTTGTTGCAATATTCTGCTGGTGTAAAACACCGGTATCTGCTTTTGGCCTTCTTGCCCTACCAGGACTGAACTTACTGTGTTCATTGAAACCGCTAAATATAAGTATAGCATTTCTCCTTAGAATGGGGCTTTTAGCATTGGGAGTGTCTAAAGTTGGTTCTTCAGCGACTCATATGCTGATTGGCACTCTTGATTCTAGCTAAACTTCCTAGTTTTGTTTTAGGATTTTGAAAAGTGAGAAGTGCATCTTTGCTACTTTTGAGACAAACCTACTAAGTGCAGCCAGTGATCCCCTTAATATTTGGAATTCTTTCACTAATCGTGGTTGGGGGAGGTCCACGATTGATTTTATCTTCTCTGAATTAGCTTCAATCCCCTTGGAGGATACCTTATACCCCAGAATTTTGCCAGCTCCATACCCAATTGTGCACTTCTTCGGATTAAGCTTCATTCCAATTACGCTCAATGTATCTAGGGTTACTTTTAAATCATCTGCTAACTTCCTTCCTTGCTTGGCTCTTTTTACCTGTTACCACTTTCTTCCTTCCTGTATTGTCCAATATAACCATTTCTCAGATTTTCCTCCAACTGCCTCCATAATTCTCTACGATACTCAATATCATGCCCATGATCCTTATGGAAAGTACAATAGTATTCTCTTGATCTCTTCTCTGGAGGGGCTGCCATTAGCGCAAGCTCGCGGAATAAATCTTTGTTCACCTGCCAGATTCCTCTTCATGATTTTGTTAACGGTGTCTCTTGGGACAAGATGCTTTGTATCCCTTCTTCTCTTCCTTTAAAGGTGAAGTTCCCTTTCCCCTTTTTTGCCAAATTTCTTTGCAAGTCCTCTTAGCTCTTTTTTCACCTCGTTCCTGCTCTATTTTGCAGTTATATGCATCCTTGGTCGGTACATATTGTTCTATAATTCTTTACATATCTCTGGGGTTCTCTGGAATTCTTTTTTTAGTTCCTTGTAGAACTCTTCTGATCGCATGCCCCTCTGAACGCACCTAAAGAATATTGGAATGACATATCCCGCACCTACAGAGTTTCAGTAACGAACCTGGTGTGATATTCTGCTAAAAGTTTGTTGCTTCGCTGGGCTATGTGATTTAGATCTGTAATTATTTTGGTGAACTTCTGATTCTAATAGAACCATCCCCAAAAAATCTGATAGATGTGCCCAAGATGTAATGCTTCCACATGGTAAATCTTCATACAATGTAATCGTTGTTCTTGACAAGAAAATGGGGAACGCCTTGCATACAAGCCTATTTCCGTGTCGCGGAGCCTCATGTTATTGCGATATGAATGCAGAAATTCCTTTGGGTCTGTGGTCCTATCATAGATGACATGCAATGGTAATTTGAAGTTCTTTGGCATTTTGAAGCTGTGAAGATGCGGTGCCAGTGGTGACTTGTCTGTAGCATCTTCTGCAACTATGTCTCTCAGTTCCTCCCCACATTTAAGGACACCACTGTTTTGAACAACTTTCTGACTTAACTTTGGGGACTTTGGTTTAAGAGTGGCAAGGAATTGATTGTACAATTGTTCTTTGTTTACTTCAAAAAAGGCTGTGAATACTCATTTTTCTTTTTCCTTGTTCAGGTTAGGAGACTCTGCTTCTTCTTCCTCTTGTTTGTCATCTCTTCTATGTTCTCTCTCCCCGCTGGGAGTGTGTTTCTTATCTTGGTTAGGATGTACGCTTCCATTTCTCCCCGCTATTTGTTCTTGAGTGTGGTGGTCTTGACTTCTTTCACTTCTGGTGAACACCACTATCAACTTCGTTGGAAATGAACAACTAGAAAAATTATTTGGTCCCGACAGACGGAGCTAAATGTTGTGGTGTGCTATAATCCAGTTGGTTGATCATGGTCCACCATGGTGTGCTTGCAAAAGTGTTTCTGAAGGTGGCTCCGGGGACACAACTCTGATGCTCAAGTTAGTAGTCTTCTTTCAGGAATCTAGCTTCTCTAGTTTAGTTTCACTTACCTGGATTGGTCTCCTCCTTCTTCATTTTATAATATGTTATAAACATGGATTTTCATTGTCTGGAATCATCATTGTGCATGTAATCCTGGGGCTGAGAAATGCGGTTCATGGCTAATGATCGGTTAAGGCTTCTGCTATTATCGGCTCGTGGGCTAGCACCATTCACTCTGCATTTGTTTGACCTCCCTTTGCTAGTTTTGTTTGGGCTCTGCTCGAGGTTTGGGCTTCCTACTTGTTTGGGCTAGGTATGTAACAAGACAGTATGAATTCTTTTGTTGATATGACTAGTACATATAGCACTTTGCCCATTATGTTGGTCATTTACAACCTTTTGTCATGGTTGGCCATGAAATGTAAGTATGTGTTGTTAATGATATTAGGTCTGAAGCAACCAGGTAATGATATTGATGTGTACCTTGCTCCTCATGTAATAATACAGATATTGTTCGAATATATGATGGTTTGGTTGAATATTTCTTCACTCTTAAGGCCTTGTTATTTTGCACAATTTGAGATTTTTTAAGCATATGGGAATTTTTTTAAGCATATGGTAAACCATGAGGTAATGCTTTCAGAAAGGCATCCTCAAAAACCTGTAACATCTTAGAAAACATTGGAGGAACATGCATAGGAATATCATCCTTGGCAAAGTAGCTTTCTTTAAAATGCAAGATAAGCACATAAGAATGATTAGAAAAAACAAGATTCACATCCCTAATCAAAATAAAATGATCTACCTGAATCAATAGGAAGTTCACATTGCTTCATGTAAATCGATGTCAAAGGACTAAGATGCGAAGATAGAATTTTACGCGACTTATCAGAATCATTCTTGGACTTACCTGAATTATCTGGATCGGCCACCCCTGAATTTCGGTGGAACATATCAAGGTTTTTCCTCCTCTTTTCACCTTTTGGCCAATCTTCCTTAGACCCTGGCAAGGGTTTTGTTCGGCCCCCTCTGTATCAGTCGCAAACTTCTCTTTGTCGACTTTCATGCGTCTCTGAGCCTCAAGTACTTCCAGTGGAGATAATTGAGTCAAAGTATATCTGGTTCTATCCTTAATCATAGTTATTGTTTTAGTGTAACCATCATGTATAGATATAAAATCAAACGGCCGAGGCCTACCTAAAAAAATATGAATAACTTTCATAGGTAAAATATCACACAGGATAAAATCATAATATTTTCTGATCTTTAAGTTAATCATTCATTGTTTATTAACCCTAATCCCCTCTTCTATTTAACAAAATGAGTTTATTTGGTGATGAAAATAGTAACATGTAAAGGCAATGATTTAACAAGAAGATTGGAAACAATTTTAGCACATGAACCACTATTAACAATCAGTAAACAATTCTTATCTTTCCCAGGAAAATATTAATTACCTGTACCTCAGTTTCGGCCATCTGAGAGTTTAGGAGTCTCAGTGACACGAAGTTACCTTCTGTTTCTGGACCTTGTTCACCCTGATCATTTACGATGATCTCTTCATCTACATGTTCTTCACCATTTTCATACATTATTGGCATATTCATCTTCTTCATTGCCTTTCTCAATTTTTGTTAACACTAAAGCATGAGGGCAATTACTAAGGACATTTCCTCTTTCTTTACAATGAAAACAAGTAGGAGTATTAACAGAAACCGAATTTGACAAAGAAGCACTGGACTTACCTAAATTTTTTAAAGACTATTCAGTTGATGATGTTTTCCTTCTATCATTGGGATTATAAGTCGGATTCAAATAGGACTGCATCAAACCACAGACACCCATGGTTTTCCCTCTGCCACAGCTGAAACTAGGGTTTCCCGAGTCAAGCCTTATTTTTTAACTGGGAAATCCAAACTGTTGCTTCCTTGGCTGTAAGGTACTCTACCCCAACCTTTCTTTCACCTATAAATCACCCATTGATATGTGATGTTAAAGCTTGAGTACCATTTGGAGATTCTCACGCAAGCCTTCAACGAATCAATTTTTTATGAATGCGTCATCTTCTTTCATCCTGACCCTTCTCCTGGTCGACTTGAGATCTTGCCAGTATTCATCAAATGTTTGATTTCCTTAATTCATATTAGTGAGATAAAGAATGTTGTTTCATCAACTATGCAACCAGAACATCATAATGGTGAAGCTCAGACTTCAATCCCTCCCAGGTGGAGATAGGTTTCTTCTCAGTGAGTTGTCTCGATTCTCTTAGATTTTTCCTCCATTTACCCACATAATGAGTGAAAGAATATTGTTCCACCTTGAATTTTTATTTCTCCCCATAATTTTTGAGATCAAATAGATTCTCAATCTGTGGCTCCCAATCGAGATACTTCATCAGATTATGTTGGCTATCAAATCGAGGGATGTTAGCAGAGTCTAAACTCAAACTAGAACCTGAGGTGGCCCTCAATCTCCTCCAGGAATGATGATTGTTTGTGGTGATTCCTTCTAGAAAACCCTCGGTATGATCGCCTCTCCGAACCATTATAAGAATCTTCATCTGAACTATCATTACCATGAAATTGGCTGAAAAATCCCTGAGATTCATCTTTCCTGACCGATGATGGGGGTGTAGGCTACACTATCCTATCAACTTTTGTAGCCAATCTTTGTACGTCGCTCATAAGTGCATTTATTGCAACAGTAAGCAAATCTGGATTATTGGGTTCATTACACTTGAATCAATGTCGCTCCCTACTATTTGGAACCTCATCTTATGGATGTTCACCATGTGTTCTATCTGAAGTGTTCATCAATGGTAAACTGTTAGGATTTCTAACAAAAGGCGGGACAAATGGATTATCATCTGCCATCTTCGCTAAACTGCTAATTAATAAAAATAAACGGTTAGTATACAAATCGTCCCCTCTTCCTTTTGTTTAGTAAGGCCGCTCACCAAGTTTATAAAACTCACAACTCACAAGGTGAAGGCTAATGTAAGAGCAATCGATCAATTCACCGCAAATTCAAAGAAAATTAGGAGATGAGTACTACAGAATTTATTTCGAAATTTAAAAATATATAAACTAAAAATTGGGCTTTAAGATTTGGAATTCCTAATTCTTAAGAGAATAAGGAACAAAACACAATTTTAGTGGCTTGAATCGGAGTTGTATTGAATGAGATATGATCAAAATAATAATGATTTATATAAGCGACAAATAAGTTCCGAAATTTTAAGTTCCTTTTCTGAACCTATTAGATACTCAAACCCATATCTCTTGTAGAAAAGGATTTTAACCACTTACTTTCTGCCTAAGTCAAAAATTCAGATCATATCCCCGCTATGAACTAGCTTTTATTTATTTTTCCTTTAAAGATTACGAGTTTGTTTCCTTTTCCTTTCTAAAAATGGATTTCCTTTTTTTTCTTTCTTTCTTCTTCAGACATAAATCATAATTAACACAATATATAACACTAAAAATCAGAATCTTATTCCCCAAGCAAGAAAATTTTGAGTACAATTCCCAAACTTTCAAAATTTGCACATTAGCCCCCAAATTTTCAAAACTTACAAATCAACCCCAAATTTCCGATTTCAAACCTAGATCCCAATTTCAAAACCAAAAATATTCTCTCTTTGTTTTTTTTTGAAAAATGTTTTTGGAACGAATTCGCCCATATAAAACTTTGAATAAGAAAGCTGCGACAACTTCATCCCGATTCAAATGAACTTCGAGGTATTCAAGATCGTACTGATCAAGAATATGATAATATATCTGGAAAATGACACAAAAACTCTATTTTTTTTTGTATAAGGTGTAATCAAGAATTCAAGACAAATTCAAGATCACGGAATCAAAGATCAATAAAGAAAATATATAGGATTATGAGCATGCAATAATTTTCAGAAGAGTAGATGAAAAATATCACAAGCACATAAACTGTAAAATCTACCTAAAAAATACGAAACTAACCGGAAGGTGAAGATGGATAATACTTGTTAAAGCTTAGACCATTCGACGTCTTCCTGACTCGATTGATGAAGGTGAAGGCGGATAGTAATACCAAAGTATTCTAACTCTCAGACCCTTTAACATCCTTCAACTCTAGATTCAATCCTCCTGATAAGAAAGATCAAACAAACGGAGTTTAAATATGACACAAAAGAGTATAAATTTAAGACAAAAATCTCAAAAATAATTAATGCAAGAAACTCGAAACCCCTGAGTATTTTCGGCCACAGGGATCTTTCACCTTGCTCTGATACCAACTGATATGAATCTCATTGCGAAGACTCTGGCTTGTGGAAATTTAGATCTTTAACTAAAAGAGGGATTTTGCAAACCCTAGTATAGCCGCAAAAATTGATAAAAATTAACCCTCGGGATCTTGAACAACTCGAGATTTATGAAGCTTACTAGCATGCAGGATTAGTTCACAAATCAAAGGTATTAATACTTAATTAACCTCCAGGATTAAGCAACAATGAAGAATGCTCGCACGCGAAGAGTATGAACTCAAAAAGGCTAAATATATGATTGATAAAAGTGTGTCTAAAACTCGATAATACCTCCCCTATTTATAAGAATGAAATCAGCCAAACCCTAATCCCAATCAGAACGGGATTCAGTAATTTCTAACAGAAACTGAATAGACTTATGTAAGCTTTAAGAATCTAAAACCATATCTAACTTTATACCTAAAATAACCTGAATATGGCCGAATTCTTCCAAGATAAACCTTGGATTAATATTGTCTTATCTAATCTTACCAAATCTAATTCTAGCAGAATAAAATTGAATATTCTTAAACCCTAATGGACTGATTTAAAAATTAAGCCACATCAAAGCCCACATGGGCGAAAATTACCTCCAACATTCAAAATGAAATAATTTTACAATAGTTTATAATGATCACACTACCTTATTAAAAATCCAGTGGGAAAAAAAGTATAGTGTTCTACATGATGTCTTCACTTCCTCGACACTCTTGAACAATTAATCCAAGAACTTGTCGACTCTGATTTCTTCATTAATTCTTCATCATGAAGTCGATCCATCAAAGCATTTAAAGAAGCATCTCTAAGCTTAGTTCTTTCCCTAGTCATAGGACCTGGCATGTCACTTAGAGGATCTCGAACACAACCTTTAAATGTTTGATCAAGTCATGGAGTGTTTTCGTCTATGGTGGTAGTCATCGGGGCATCTCCATCACCCAGTTCTTTCAAGTTCTGCCTCCCCAGCCCTTTTGCCATTCTTCCCTGCCTGTCCCGGAACAACCCTTAGCACCCATTTATTGTCAGAACTGAGCTTCCGTTTCTTATGCTGAAACCATGCCTTATCATAAAACTCTAAGCAGAGTGGGTGGTCTTTGGGTTGGGCACCGATCTTCTTTGTCATCGTTGTGATCAAGCCATTGTACGGGAGATCTTTTTTTTGGTATTTATGGCCTTCAGCAGACTCGTCAATATGGTATAATTAGGGTTGATCTTCACACCCTCCATCACATAGTATAAAAGAATAAGATTCCCAATGGTTGGCTCACACATGTGTCCAGCCGTGGGCAAAACAGTCAAACACACCCACTCATAAGTTAGCCTCTTCTCCACTGACAAAACACAATATCGTAGCTTTCCGCTGAGCCCGCGATACATCCAGTTCTATGGAAGTATTTCCTAGCCATAGCTACGGGGGTCAAGTAGGGTGGCTTCCGTGATGGACGGCCAACTCTATTAGTGATAGATTTCTAAGGGACCTTGCCCCTCTTCGGGGTTCAATATCTTGGGGGAAAAGTGAGAGTTACCTAGGACCTCACATATTATGAACTTATTAATCGCAATTACTTGTCCATTCACCTTAGTACTATCACGATTGCATGCTTTGTCCCAAATTAGCATAAAATTTAATGACCTCATCTGCATGCACGTTTTCTTCTAAATGAAATAAATTCTCTAAATGTTTCTCTTTGAAATGCCTTAACAAATATCCTAGACTCAAATCTCCAATTTATGATGCACAAATAAATTTGTAATTAATAATCTTATGCTTGGATAATTTGACATATCTCTCTTCCGCTTTTCCATTGAAAAATAGTTGGGATGCCAAGAGCTCGATGTAGGGTTCATGGCTTCAGTCACTCGCTGCCCCGGTATTCTTCTTTGTGTATCTAGGCCTCAAAATTATAATTGGAATGGGAAATTGGGGGATTTGATTTCGGATGTTAGGGTTTGAGAGGATTTTTTAATTTGGGGTTTATTAGCAAGAGTCGATTTAGTTCGATCCATTTTTTATGTATATGAAAGCTGGTTATGAGTTCGGAACCTGCTCCTAGGTATTTTTAAAAGAGTGGATCCTATTTTCAATTTGGAAGGCAACTAGACGGGAAAAAAACATTCAAGGCGGGTTTTCAAAGGGTATTAAATACCTTAAGGAAGCCAGAGTTTTTCATCAATTTTCCCTAAAAAAAACCCTCCAACCCCTTTCTTCCATTTCTCTCCATCTCTAATCCATTTTTTATTCAAGTGATGATTGAAGATAAGTTTTCAAGCATCCAAGTCCTACATTCCTCATCTCTACTTCCATTTTGTTCTCAATTTATTTTATCATTGTTTAAAGGGGATGATTAACACAGGTGCTATTGGAGTTGATGGTGGGAAAGGTTCTATAAAACTGAAGTTCCCACTTGTGTAATGTAAAAAGTTAGTGTTAAAACCCTAGATTATTTAGTTCTCCACAATAGATTCTTGAAAGGTTGATAACGTTTTAGGGGTATTGATTATTTTCAATGTTCATTGTTGTTATTTAGTGATAACAATATGATTGTGAGTTTGGTCCTACCTCGGGTAGTAAAAACCTAATCACAGCTCATTTCCAACTAAGAAATTAATAAAAGCTTGAATTCGATATTAAATGTGGTATTTTCTTCTAAAACTTTCTTTTATGTAGTTAGCGTCATGATTGAGTGGAGATTTTTTGGATGTACGTTCAATAATGTCTAAGAAAGGACTTGTGACTATAAAATAGTCATCCCACAGCATTAGGATTTAGTTGTGATGACAATGACAGATCCGACGAGGTAGGAATAGGAAAAACACATTGTACAACATTAGAACGTAGGATAGCTAGAAAAGAGTTAACTCCATTGGTTATTAATAAGTCAGGAAAATGTTTGTACAAAGAGCGTACAAGGTGGTCTATTTGGGTTGCGTACGTTGAAAGAACAAGGGTGGACATAAAGTACGAAAGTTGGCATGAGGTACCCCATAAACATATTTCTAATCAATTTTTTTTCTTCTGAAATAGTACATTATGTGGGAGATTGTACCACTATTGCTGAGTACAAAGACCCCCGTAGTGCTGAGGTGCTATGGGACAGAGTACCATATGAACTTCTCAGGGGGTGGGAAGATCAAGGCCCTTTCCTTAAAAGGTTTTGATGAGTTCCTTAAGGGAAACAACCTACGCATCGGGGACACCTTATTCTTCGAGGTGATCAAAGTTGGGGGGCCTATCATCTTCAAGGTCATCATTATCAAAGTTGCTTGAGTTTATTTTAATCCTGATTGTGAGAGTGTTTTCATGACTACTATTTTTCTAGATATTAAACTATCTAATTTGAACATCATAAGATTGACTTTAAGTGTTCATATGTGTGTTTTCATATGATTTGAACATCATATGTGTGTTTCCATTTCCTTTTTTTATTCTTTTCTATCTTCAAATTCTTTACTTTAACTTATCTCTTCAAATATGTGCGTTGTCGATAAGTCATTTGCTAAACGTATCAGTAGAAATGACGCTAATGGCAAAATCGACCATGCTTCCAATATAACATTTACAACGTCGCATGCTACTCGGTAACATTATTTACTTCATTTTTTAATTTACTTTGGTTATTTTATTAACCGAGGTAAAAAACCAATTATTTACCTTTTTCTTTTATAACCGAGGTAAAAAATACCTTTTACTTCAAAAAAAAAGCTGCAATAAAAGAACTTTTTACCCCGATTTTTTGGGGTTAAGAAAAAAACCGAGGTAAAAGGGGCAAAGAAAAAGTTCATTTTTCTTGTAGTGTTCTGCTGAAGAGCATGCCTTGGTTGTTGAGAACAAAATGGATAAGCTGCATTCCGAGTTAGAGAAGATGAGGACTACTGGTCCAGCTTTTCCTGGGTATTCTCTGGCTCTTATTTATCACCTTGTGCAGAGAAAGTCTTTTTATGCTTTATTTGAAGAAATTTCATCTTCTTCTCGCAACGTTAGGTACTGTGAGGCTTAACCGAGCTGCGATGGCTTTAACGCTACTGTGAAGGCTGATAAGCTGCCTAAACTAGCCATGTCCGAGAAGGTGGTTGAGCAACAGAAGGCTACACTTAACAAAGAGTTCATTAGCACCATTTTTTATTGTGTCCATCCTTGTGCCTTGCCATCCCACCTTGCCAGTCTTCCTTGTTCGCCTTCTGTGGTTGAGTTGAAGGAATGTGTTGTTGATTACGTTGAGGATCTTCCCTTCTATTTTTCTACCTCTCAGCTTTGCATTTCTGAGCCTGTTTCTAATCCCAATGTCAATGCGAACCTTAAGGTCAATTCAAGCGTTGAAGGCTTCGCTTAGCATGCCAGCAAGGAGGATTATGATGTTGTTGTCCATCCTTCGTCTGCCTCTCCTTCTCATGTTAGTCAATCTTAGTGCTATGGATTCTGAGACTTTATTTGTAATTCAAAACAATATTCTAAAGCATGTATGTACTATTTGTACTTTTAAGGATATTAACTTTTGATTTCCTTTCAAAATTTGGCAATTTTCCTCGTATTTATTTATATGCAGGGCTTTGATATTTTGGTTGATCATAAATTTTTAAAATGCTTTAATTATCTGGGATCTATTGAAGCTACTCAATCTTTATCCAAGGAATATCGTGAACTTATTCTTCTGATCACTTCTCTCATGCGGAGTCTATTCTCTTATGTATTGGATTGCAAATTCCTATTTCTTCATCACCTCCATCTTCCTCCACAACATGCCCTTATAGCAAGTTTGTTCCTTAAGGTTATACCATTGAATCTATGGACTAGGATATCTTTCGTATTTTAGTTAACCTCGAATCAGTTGGCACTTATATGCATTCTCTCAATTCCCTTGTTCGTGTTCATGAATGGGCATCGTCTTTAGGTATTCGACTAAAGTATATGTTATTAGGTATTAACAACCTTGAAGTGAGATGGAAGAAGACTATAAAAGACACGCAAGATTATGTCCGTGAATTGAGAATTTGTGCTCAACAAAATAGCCTTATTCAACTTCACTAGCTGAGTATGGTTAAAATGATTCTTCGGCAGGAGGAAGCTAAGAATTTTGCTGCAAGCAAGTCTTGCAAAGCTCATAAAAATACCTTGATCATTGATAAGAAATGTACTCACTTTGATAACTTGGTGGATTGTTTGAATAAAAAACCAGATGAGTGTGATCACTTTTCCTATTCTACAATCGGGTGGCAAAGTAAATTTGATGAGCAGTTTGCTATAAATACTCAGCTGTGTAGTGAAAATGATCAGCTTCATGCTGAGTGTAATTTCCTCGACTCATTTGTGCACCTGCTCAAGCAATCTTGTGTTGATTACAAAGATAAGCTTCAGACCCTTCCGTCGTCATCTCGTGGTTATAGTGGTCGTGGAGATCTTACTATAGGTATCGGCGTGCAGAGGATTAATTTTTCTGAGTCTGTTAGGTTGCATATTTTCCGACTAGAGAATGAAGTGAAAAACTTGACAGCTACGAATAGAGTTACCAAGGAACTATTGATATTATAAGTATGCAACTTGACTGCGAGGAGTATAGCCCTATAACTGATTTTAAGGAATATTATGCCAGATATCTTGGTCACATGGAACAAATAGGTGTAACGTGTCATCATGCTTACTTGTACATGAAATGGAGATATGATCATATTTTAGATGAGGAGTGTGCAGCTGAGCAACCCTATCGTGTGTCTGAGCACTCTCGTCACAAGGCTGCGCAAACTCATCATTGTGATGGTTTGTCATCTTCAGGATCGTTTCACGCATCTAGGCGGAGATAGATATTTTATGTAATTTTTGAAGTAGTACTTTTATTTTATGTTGTTTCTTGTTTTGGGAGCTTGTATTTTTTATGGAAAAAATATTACGCTTTCCTCATTCGCAAGATCTATAGCTTGCAAAATTGGTAACTTGTATTCTGCGAACTGCAAGATCTATTACTTCCTTATATTGCTTTTGTTGTTTCCGTATCTCCATTTTTGCAAGATCTATGGCTTGCATAGTAGATTTTGCGAAGCTACAAGATTTATCACTTACGTACTCGAGAGCTTTGATTTGTGTGAACCGCAAGATCTATTGCTTGCTGATGTAACT
The DNA here is from genome assembly GCA_037428765.1 of Rubia yunnanensis. NCBI lineage: Eukaryota > Viridiplantae > Streptophyta > Magnoliopsida > Gentianales > Rubiaceae > Rubia > Rubia yunnanensis. The sequence continues at coordinate 83,167,595 of CM075063.1, forward strand.
GTTTTTATAAGCATATATGCTTTTGTGAAAGATCTATAGCTTGCAAAAGTGAGTTTTACGAACTTGCAAGATCTATAGCTTGCATCGTTCAATAATTATTATTTTTCTTAATTGCAAGATCGATTGCTTGCTTTTGTTTTCTTTCGTAATATTTGTTTGTTGCCTTTAGATAACTTTGTTGTAGCTTGCTATGGTATGGTTGATCGGATTCGATTGCTTACAATTTCAAGACTTGGTATTCTGCTTGTAATGTGCTATAGTTTGCTATTATCAACAATATGCCAGCAAAGGATGAGAAAAGTACTATTTTCCCCAAAAGACGCTTTTTAATATTTGTAATGTACGATCCTGATAATATCGCCCTTAAAACAAAGCAAAGGAACAAACACCGCCAATGATCATCTCATGGCCTCTATACAACTAGATTTTTCCTGCCTTCTTCCTTGGATTTACACATAAAACTTTCTCAAGTTGATCACTTGCTAAGTATTAGGAACACTGCTGTCGTCGAAACTCTCTAACTCGTAGCAGGTGGATAGGTGTGTCTTCGCTATCTTGTAGTATCTGCCCCACTTTGGGCTTAACTTTCCTTTTTCTTCTGCTGGGCTTGCTCATTTGTCCTCAATACAAGACAACCAATTTGAAATTGTGTCTCCTTGACTCTCTGATTGTAAGCTCTAGCCACCATTTTTTTTGTATTTAGCCTATGTGATCGTTGCCCTTTGTCTTTTTTCTTCAATTTTTTCTATATCCACTCTCATCATTTAGGGATTATCTTCCTCCTTGTATTCTTCTACTAGAAGGCTTGAATTTCCAATGACCATAGACCAGACTGTATGGTGTTTCTCTTGTTGGTTGTCGAACAATTGTTTTGTACGACCATAGGGTGTTATGTATCTCGTTGACCCATCCAATTCACTTTCCTTCGAACCATTTTTGGATACCCAGAGCTATGGTCATGTTTCTTACTTTCACCTGGCCATTTGCTTATGGGTGAGCTACATATGTAAACTTTTGTGCAATCCCCAACTTCGAACACCATTCGGTGAAGGTTCTACTTGTGAATTGTGTGCCATTGTTTGTGATGATAGTTTGTGGCACCCCGAAATGAGGAACTATATTCTGCCAAACGAACTTCCTTACTACCTCAGTTGTGACTTTTGTTAATGGCTTTGCTTCCACCCACTTTGTGAAATATTCAATTACCACAATTAGAAATCTAGCATTGCCAGCACCCTGTGGAAATGGTCCAACTAGGTTGATTCCCCATTTATTGAATGAACAAGCTCCATATATTCTCCTTAAAAGAAATATGCGGTTTGTGTGATAGTTGTTCATTGATCTGTTAACTTTTACACTTGAGCACGGTGTTATGCGCATCGTTAAACATGGTTGGCCAATAGTATCCTGCTTAAATGATCTTCTTCGTAATTTTTCTATACCTTTGGTGTGTTTCACACAACCCTTCATGCACTTCCTTCAAGATTTTACCTTCTTGTGATGGTCCTACATATTTTATCTACGGAGATAAGAATCCCTTCTTGCATAAGATTCCCCCTTCGTACATGTAGTTGTGAGATTGCAACTCCAACTTCTTGGCTTGTATCTTGTCAGTTGGCATCTTTCCTTTTGCAAAGTACTCTATTAGCGGTGTCATCCAGTTTATTTCTTCTGTCAGAACTATTGACACGGTTGTCATGTCTGTACTTGTTACTGGATTAACCTCCACTCTTACATCTTTGTGTTCAATCAATGAATCGAACTTAGCGGTTTCCAGCTTGCTTAAGGCATCTCCTTTCATATTTTCACTTCTTGGTACATGCTGAATGTCAAAGTATTCAAGTTGGGCAGTGAGCTGACAAACCCTCAAATATTTTACCAACTGCCCTTCTCACACTTCGTAGTCTCCTCACACTTTCTGGACTACTATCTGTGAATTACTAAATTCCTGAATGCTTTTGATATTCATCCTGATTGTAAGGTCTAAGCCACATATTAATGCCATATATTCAGCTTCATTGTTTGTGAGTGGGAAGTAAAAAAAAACCTTCTTTTCTAGACGCTCCATCAACGAACAACTTCCATGGAATGTCTACCCACATGGATTTTCCTTTGTCAATTCCCAAATTCTGTTGCATGTTCGTGTTTTGTGCATCTTCACTTGTCATCTCTGTGATGAAATTTGCTAAGTCCCATGCCTTGATTGCAGTTCTTAGCTAGAATTTGATCTCATATTTCCCTAATTCAATAGCCCACTTGGTAATTCTACCAGACGCTTAAGGATTTCTTAGGATACTCTTGATTGGGAAATCATTATTGACGACGATCCTATAATTGTGGAAATAGGTTCGCAGTTTTCTTGCTGAGTATATCAAAGCTAGGGTAAGCTTTTCCACCAGCATGTATACCCTCTCTGCACTATGTAGTATTCTGCTGATGTAGTATACTGGCACTTGTCTTTGTCCTTCTTGATGCACCAACACTGAGCTTACTACATTTTTTTTAAATGCCAAGAACAAATATAGGGTTTCTCCAAAGACTAGAGATTTCAACATTGGCAATGTTTGAAGTTGGTCTTTTAAAGACTCATGCGCTTTTTTACTTTCCTCGTTCCAGCTAAACATTTTTACTTTCTTTAGGACTTCAAAGATTGGGAATTATTTCTCATCTACCTTTCAAACAAATCTACTAAGTGCTGCCAATGATCCCATCAGTATTTGTACTTCCTTAACTGTTCGTGGTTGAGAAAGGTCTACTGTAGCCGAATATTTCTCTGGGATCAAGCTTACCCCAATCTTTTCACGTGTCTACCCCAATTACGCATTTTTTGGGATTAAGCTTCATCCCAATCTTACTTAGTGTATCCAAAGTTTCCTTCAAGTCTTCAGCGAAGTTGCCTATTCCTCTGCTTTTGATAACCATGTCGTCAACATATGCTTACACATTTTTTCCTATTTGATTGCTAAATACTTTGTCGATCACTCTCTGATATGTTGCTCCTGATTGTTTAGGCCAAACGGCATTTTCACATAACAAAATTTTCCAAAGGTCGTTATGAATTCTATCTTCTCTATGTCTTTTGGGTTAATTAGTATTTGGTGGTATCCTTTATACACATCCAAAAAGGCTCGGACTTCATATCCCAAAATTTCTTTAACTAGCTGATCATTTTAGGCAAAGGATAACAATCGTTTAGGCGTGTTGTATTTAGATTAGTGAAGTCTATACACATTCTTCACCCCACGTCTGATTTTTCACCATTACTGGGTTCGCCAATCATTTTGGATATATGACCTCTTTTATCATACCAGTCTGAAGTATGTTTGTAACTTCCTCCTCAATCGCTTTCTACCTGTCACTAGCGAAGCTTTGTTTCTTTTGCTTAACTGGCATGATCGAATCACTGATATTCAAAGAATGATACTTCAAAAGATTTTTATGACCTTTTCTTTCTCCAGATGTTGAAGATGTTTTCCTATTTTACCGCACTTAGAATTGTTTTCGTCATCCAAAGTGACTAGTTCATTTTCTTCCCCCAAATCGATTGTCGATTCTGATTACCTGAGTAAGCCACCATATGAGACAGTGCTAACCATCTCAGCTTTTTAGTATATTTTTACTTTCTTTCATCTTAATAACCATGCACTGTCTTGTTGTTTGTTGGTTTCCTCTTATTGTTGTGATTCCTGCTGGAGTTGGGAACTTCATTACTAAGTAGTATAGGGACCATATAATTTTTGTTGTGTTCATCCAGGGCCTTCCGATGATGGCATTAAATGGACTTGATGCGTCCATACCAATAAAATTGCACATGATAGTACAATTTCTATCACTTTCACCGATCGTAACAGGCAAATTTATGTTACACAAAGATGTTTTTGCTTGCCCTGTAAATCCTACAAAAGAGGATGTGAACTTCTTTAGATCAGTCAGCTTGAACCCTAGCCTATCGAAGCAATCAACAAAAAGTATCTCGACCGCACTTCCACCATCCCCGAATACTCTATAAACCGTTGCATTTCAAATTTTAGCAATAATGACCATTGGGTCAATATGAGGAAAAGCGTTAGGAAATGCATCCTCTTCGCTAAATGTGATTATTTCATTTGAACGAAGTCTTTTGTTAGTAGGCTCTTGGGGCGGGGAATATCTAGCTTTGGATTTCCAGGCATTGTGTGATAATAAATCAGTTGATCTATGTATAGACATGATTACTTTTTCTGGAACCTCGACCGCTATATCTTCATTGTAATCTACTACTGCTATCATCTTCTGATTTTTGCCTTGTGTATTCGTTGAACCCTAGTTTCTTGCCACCGAGTTTCCTGATTTATTGGCTTCATTGTACCGGCCTCCTACATCTTCCTTCTTGTACTGGCTCAGATAGCCATTTCTCTGATTCTCCTCAATTTTCCTCCTCAAGTATCTGCAATACTCGATGTCATGGATGTGGTCCTTGTGGAAGGCACAGTAATATTATCTAGATCTCTTATCTGGAGGTGCTATCATTGGTGCTGGTTGGAGAAATAATTCTCTGTTTGCTTACCATATTTATTTTCTTAACTTTGTCAGAGGCGTTTCATGGAGTGGCACAACCTGCATTCCGTCCTAGTTCTCTTGTCTTAAAAGGGATGTTTCCTTTCCTTTCTTTATAAACCCTTTCCATAATTATTCCATTATTCTCTTCTCGCCTCACTCCCACTCTCTTGCAATTATTTTATTCCTCAGTTTGCACACATTGCTCAATCATCTTTTGAAACTCTCTTGGGTTTTCATGCATGTTTTTTGTTAATTCCATATAATATTCTCTAGATCGCATGACTTCTGTAAATGCACCAAAAGAGGATTGAAATGATAGATCACGAACCTGCAATCTCTCAGTGACAAACCTAGTATGATGTTCTGCTACGCTTACGTCACTTTACTGAGCTATGTTGTTCAAGTCTGTAATTATTTTGGTGAATTTTTTCTTCTGATAGAAATGGCCCAAAAATGAATCTGACAATTGTGCCCAAGATTTAATGCTCCCATTTGGAAGGTTTTCATACCCTGTGATCGTTGTTCCCAATAAGAAAATAGGGAAAGCCTTGCATACCAATTCAATTTTTGCATCATAGAATCTCATGATATTGCGATAAGAGTGTAATAACTCTTTCGGTTCTTTGGTCCCATCATAGATTTTAACACGTAAGGGAAGCTTAAAGTCTTTTGGCATCTTGAAATCTCGAAGATGTGGCGCTAAGGGTGATTTATCTGCCTTATTGCTTGCCACTATATCCCTTAACTCCTCCTCGTACTTAAGGCTCACATGCCCTTGACTTATTCTTTTATCTATTTTTGTGGATTTTGGCTTGAGTGTGGTTAAAAACTGATTGTAGAGGCTCTCTTTGTTCGCTTCAAAAAATGTTATGAACGCACTCCTTTCTTTTTCTTGGTTCGTGTTAGGAGATTCTGCTTCCTCCTTATCATCCTCTATATCTTCGTTATTGTGTTCCCTTTCTCTACTCGGGACTTATTCTTTGTCATGGCTAGGATGCAGGCTTTTGTTGCATCCAACTGTTTGATTTTGTGTTTGGTGGTTGTGAATTTTCTCACTTCTGGTGAACACCACGTTTACTTGTAGGATTCTGAAATAAAAAAAATTACATCTCCATAGACGGTGCCAAATGAAGTGGAAATCCGACCTAGTAAGGCAACCACTATTCACGGTGAAACCTTTCTCCCTGTAAAACAGATCCCAAAAGTAATTCCGGAGGAAACACTTTGATGATCAAGTTAGCATTTTCCTCAGAGAATTGTAATTTCCCAGTACATTTGCACTTACCCAAGCTTGTACTGCTCTTCCTGTATTTATAGCCTATCGCATTTGTGGTTCTACCTTACTAGGGATTGAGATCGTGGACTGTGCCATGGTCCATATATTCTTGGTTCATAGCTTAGTGTTTGTCGTCATTCCATATTTCTCGGTTCATGGTCAAATCCACGACCACACAGTTCCGCCTCTAACGGTTTGTGGTTGACTTGAACCTTGGGCTAAATGGCTCTGTCTATTTTTACAGTGAGACTGGGCTGGGCCTAGAGGTCAGCTTCCCTTTAGCCGCAAATGGGCCTAATGCTAACATGTGATGCAAGCTGAGATAGAGTTAACCCATGAACCGTGAAAAGCGGAAACCATGATCAGGTGTTGGCCATAAACCATCCTTCTCGGAGCCACGATCAAGCACACAATGGTAAATGCGAGAAAGGCAAAGCCACGTTCATAAAAGACTATAAAAGAAATAGAGAGGACACGAATAAAGGTAAGTGCAACCAGACTAAAGTAGCTTGATTCTAAAGAGAAAGTAACTAAGTTGAGCGTCAAAGTCTTTTCCCCAAAACCACATACGGGATCTCTTTTACAGGCACACTTTTTAGAGCAATGATCAACAAGCCAGATTGGGAATACCACAACATTTGGCATAGACTTTGGGGACGGAATTTTTTTCCAGTCGTTCATTCCCAACAAGATTGATAATGGTGTTCACTAGAAGTGAAATAAGTCAAAAACACCACATTCAAGAGCAAATAACTAGAAGAAATAGGAATGGGCATCCCAGCCAAAATCAGGATCACATTCCCAGCAGAGAACAAGAACATGTTAGGGATGACACATAAGATGAAGAAGAGGCAGAATCTCCTAACACGAATAAGGAAAGGGAAAGAGAAGCGTTCGCATTATTTCTAGAAGCAAACTAAGAGAAATTTTATAGTCAGTTCCTAGCTACTCTCAAACCTAAGTGCCTAAGGGTATGTCAAAAACTTGTTCAAAATTATTATTCCCTTAAGTATGGGGACAAATTGAGAGACATAGTAGCAGAAGACGATGAGGATAAGTCGCCACTAGTACCATATCTTCGCAACTTGAAGATGAAAAAGGACTTCAAATTGTCATTACATGTTAAAATATACGATGGTAAAACTGACCCAAAGGAATTCCTAAATTCTTATCGTAATAGCATGAGGTTTTGCGATGCTGAAATTGAGTTGGTATGTAAGGAATTCCCTATATTTTTGCCGGGAACAACAATCACATGGTATGAAGATTTACCAAACGGAAGTATCAAATCTTGGGCACAACTGTCAGGTCTATTTTTGGGACATTTCTACCAGAAGCAAAAGTTTACCAAGACAAATGCAGACTTGAACAATATAGCTCAACGAAGCGATGAAAGTTTCGTAGAATATCACAATATGTTTATTACAGAAATTTGTACATTTGGGACCTTTCTTTTCAATCTTCTTTAGGTGCGTTCATGGGTGGCATGAGATAGGGAGAGCTCTACAAGGAACTAACAAAGAACATGCCAGAAAACCCAAGGGACCAACAAAAATGATAGAACAATATGTGCAAACCGAGGAAGCCAACAACAGCAAAATAGAGTGGGAGCAAGGAGAGAAAAGATTAATAGAGGACTCCCAAAGAAATTTGGCAAAGAAGGGGAAAGGAAAATTCACTTTCAAAGGAAGAGAGGCAGGACACAAAACATCTTCTCCCAGGAGACACTGCTAACAAAATCACGAAGAGTGATCGGGGAAGCGAATAAAGATCTATTCCGCTAACCAGTGCCAATGGTAGCACCACCAGAAAAAAAAATACTGTTGCGCCTTCCATAAGGATAACGGTCATGATATTGAGTACTGCAGAGATCTACGAAGGCAGATAGAAGAAAACATGAGAAATGGTTATCTTGGACAATACAGGAAGGAAGATGGCGGAAATAGGTACAACGAAGCGAGCAAGGTAGGTAGCTCCATGGCCAAAACCCAAGCCATAGTGAACACTCATAATCGAAATCAAAAGATGACGGAAAAAGTAGACTATGAAGAGGATGTTCCCAATGAAGCTCCAAAAAGAGTAGTCTTCTTCATACATTGGTTAACAAAGTCCTTATCAAATAATGCATGAAAGGCTAAGGCCAGGCATTCACCTTCATAGGAGCCCTTGGATAAAAAATTGTTTATTGACGAAACAATCACGTTTGGTGAAGAAGACGTTGTTCCTAATGCCTTGCCACACAACGACCATATGGTCATTATCACCAAAATTGGGAATGCAGTTGTTCATAGAGTGTTCTTAGATGATAGAAGTGCAGTAGAAATCTTTTTCGTGGACTACTTTGACAGACTAAGATTCAAGAGAACCAACATGAAGAAATCCACATCCACGCTCGTAGGATTCACAGGAGGAGTAGAGACACCGCTTGGAAACATTCAGGTGCTTGTAAAAAATTGCGAGAGTGAGAGGAACTACACTAAAATCTGTGACTTCGATGTCATGGATGCTCTAAGTTCTTTTAACGCTATTATTGGTAGGCCATGTATGAACAGAGTGAAAGCAATATTGTCTCTATACCATTTATTCATGAAGTTCTCAACCCCAACAGGGATTGCAACAGTGAGGGGAAAACAGCAAACCAAAATAGTGTATGTTCATCGCAATGAAAGCAAGAAGAACCGTGGAAAAACCAAAAATGGTTAGTACTATCACCAACAATGACTCACTTAAACAGGTGGATCATCTAATAAAACTTGGAGAGAAAGATGAAGATGTCATTTTTTATGACAACGATGCATCTAAGTGTGTCAAAATAAGGAAATATCTTCCAGATTAAGAGTAATAGAGATTGATACAAATTATGAGAGATCACAAGACACATTTGCATGGAGTGTTCAGAACATAGGAGGAGTTGACCCAAGTATTGAAAATCATTCTTTGAACATCGCTGATTCGAGCAAACAAGTCAAGCACAAATAAAGAAGCTCCGCCAGTGATAAACAAAAGGCAATCAAGGAATAAGTAAAGGCCGTTGTTGCAAGTTGGGATCATAAAGGAGGTGATATACCCAAAATGGCTAGCGAACTCGATAATGGTGAATAAGGCAGACTCTGGGTGGAGAATGTGTATAGATTTCACCAATCTAAACAAAGCATGCCCAAAGGATTGTTAACCCCTGCCAAAGATCGATCAGCTAGAAGAAGCAATCTCGAGGTACGAAGTTCTCACATTCTTAGTTTCCTACAAAGGGTATCGTCAGATATTAATGAACCCCAAAGATGAAGAAAAAATGGCATTCGTAACAAGTTTTGGGATATTTTGCTATGAGAAAATGCCCTTTGGGTTGAAAAATGCAAGGTCAGCATATCAGAGGTGGTTGATAATGCGTTCTGCAATGAGCGTAATATAGAAACATGTGGATGATATGGCCATTAAAAGTAGGTGAACATGTGTCTTCGTGAATAGCTTAAAAGAAACCCTGAATACATTAAGTGTAATTGGAATGAAGCTAAATCCAAAAAAAAAAATGCACAGTCGGGGTTAATGCAGATAAATTCCTGGGATACAAGGTATCCTCGAAAGGGATTGAGGCTAATCTAGATAAAATACAAGCAATCGTTAACCTCTCCCAACCACAAATAGTAAAGGAAGCCCAATTCTTAATGGGATCGCTAGCTTCACTCAGTAGGTTTTTGTCAAAAGCAGTCGAAAGACACTACCCACTATTCAAAATCCTTAAAAAGGCTAAGAAGTTTAACTAGAGGAAAGAGTGTCAATCAGCATACGAGTCACCGAAGGACCAACTTCAGACACTCTCAACGTTGAAAGCACCAATTCATGGGGAAACACTATACTTTTATTTGGCGGTTTCAATAAAAGTAGAAAGCTCAGTTCTAGTACGGCCAGAAGCCCAGAAGCAGATACTAGTGTTGTACACCAGCAGCATATTGCAGCAGGCTGAAAGGGCGTATCTTCCAATTGAAAAGTTGACCCTATTTGGAAAGAAGACTGCGAACCTATTTCTATAGTTATATGATTGTTGTCTACATTGACTACCCAATCAAGAACATCTTGAACAATCCTGAGTCATCTGGGAGAATGGCCATATGGGCTCTTGAATTGGGATAGTTCGAGATTGAATTTCAACTGCAAACCTCAATCAAAGCACAAGCATTAGCAGATTTCATTGCCGAAATGACAAGTGTGGGGGCGCAATAGGTGAAAACACAACAGTTTCTTGACGAAGATAAAGAATAGGCCAAATGGGAAGACGTCGCATGGAAGCTATTCGTGGACGGTGCATCAAGTAAGGAGGGATGTGGAGCAGGATAACTGTTGATTAACCCGGATGGAGGAGAATACAGATACTCACTTCACTTTTATTTCTCACTTACCAATAACGAAGCTGAGTACGAGGCATTAATATATGGCTTAGATCTCACAGTTAACATGAAGGTGATGAGTGTTCGAGCATTCACCAACTCATAGACAGTGGTTTAGCAAGTACGAGGAGATTATAAAGTGCAAAAAGAGCAACTGATGAAATATTTAACCAGGATCTATCAACTTATTGCTCACCTTGAGTACTTCAATATCTAATACATCCCAAGAAGTGAAAATATGAAGGCAAATGCCTTAGGCAAGCTAGCAACGGTGGGTTTTGAGTCATTAGCCGAACACAAATATGTGAAAGTAGAAGTTATTCCGATTAGAAGTACAGCGAGGACAACCGTGTTAGTAGTTCAAGCACGAGAAGTGAACTAGATGACACCATTGATTGTATACTTTTCCAATGGGAAGCTACTAACAGATAAGGTACAAACATGGAAGCTAGAAATGCGATCCCACAACTATGTCTACAAAGATGGAACTTTGTACAAGAAAGGATACATATCTCCATGGATAAAGTGTGTGCCCATCATAGGCAAGCAGAATCTTGAAGGAAGTATATAAGAACTGTGCGGATCATATCAAGGGTCTCAAACGATCACGAAGAAGATCATTCGGGTTGGATACTACTGGCCAACATTGTTTAATGACGCATACAACTTCGTCCTTAATTGAGAACCTACCTGGTAAATTCTCTAATATTGCACAAGCCACTGTCAGCATTTACAGGAATATACGGAGCTTGGCCTTTTGATAAATAGGGAATTGATATATTTGGACCTTTTCCAAATGGTGCTAGCAGTTCCAAGTTCTTAACTATAGTAGTCGATTACTTCACAATGTGGGTAGAAGCAAAGCCCTTAGGAAGAGTAACAGTAGAAGCAGCGAGAAATTTTATTTGGAAGAATATAGTTTGTCGCTTCAGAGTACAAAAAACCATCATCACCGGTAATGGTAAGCAATTCAGAAGGGGGGTCTTAACATAATGGTGTTTGAAACTGGGGATCAAGCAGAAATTCACTGATGTAGCTCACCTTCAAGAAAACCGTCAGGTAGAAGTAACAAACAGAACGATCGTCCAAGATATCCAGAAGAAAATGAAAGGAAAGAGAACATGCTAGGTTGATGAGATACCTAATACCTTGTGGTAATACAGAACAACAGTGCGAGAACCAATAGAAGAAATGTTGTATAGTCTGGTATATTGGCAAGAAGCGGTAATACCAGTTGAAATCGAACAATCAAGCCTTCGGGTCGAGCAATATAAAGAAGACATCAATCTAAAGATGGTGAGGTTGGATATGAACTCGAAGAAAAGAGACAGAGGGCGAAAATAAAGGAAGCAATGTACAAAGAAAGGATATCCAGAGCATACAACCAAAAAGTCAAGGAAACACAATTCCACAGTAAGATCTCCATGACTAGTAGTTCTACGAGATGAGGAAGGGAGAGCCTAAAGTCTTTCTTTGTACTCAAAACAAGATTTCTTGAGTTGGTGCACAGACAAATCAAGCCGATGGCCTTCATTGCAAAGTTGTTCATTTTCACTTCGCATATGTGTGTTGATAGCAAACTGTTCATCAAACTTACTTTGCCAACCAAATGCAGAAGGTGAAAAATGATCACACTTATCCTGTTTTTTCTTCAATTTATCGAATAAATCATCAATATGAGCACATTATTTATCAATGATCAATGTCTTGGCCTCACGAGTCTTGCTCGTGGCATAATCCCTAGCCTCTTCCTGTTGTCAGATCATCTTTACCATGGTCAACTGTTTACGCTGAATAAGACTGTTCTACCATTGAAAATCCTATGTAAATTGCGCACAACATCTTGGGTGTTCTTTACAGTCATATCTCACTTTGCTTCAAGATCATTAATACCCAGAAGCATGTACTTCAAAAGAATACCTAAAGATAAGGCCCACTCTTGGACACGGAGAGGGAGGTTAAGCAACTGCATGTACGCACCAGCAGATTCAAGATCAACTGATCCGCGGAAAATATCCTTGCTAAGAGATTCAACATTATACCCATCAGGCACAAAATTACTACAAGGACATGTTGTAGGAAAAGATGGAAATGAAGCAGGAATAGGAAGCTGCCACCTAATGCATAAGGGAAGTGACTCCATATGAGAAAAGTGATAAGAAGAAATGAGTTCCTCACAATCTTTGGTGAAAGATTGAGTGGCACGGAGAAAAATAATAGGGCAATGGAAATCAGGTGGTGTAAATCCGTAGCGATCATAAAAAGGATCAGTACATCCTAGAAAGTCAAGTCATTTCAAGTATTTATGCTCAACCAAAATTTATTGTGTAAGGGCGATGAGAAAACGTAAAACAAGGGCGTTACATCAACATTCATAACTAAAACCACATAAATAGTACATACATACATCAAAATATTGTCTTAAATTACAATTAAAAATCTAAAAGCCCAGTACACTAGGAATCAACTAACTTCAGAGGTAGACGTAGGCGAAGGCTGTACAACGATAGCAGCGACTTCCTGGCTTGGTTGCTGAGTTGGGGCTTCAATGCTTGCATTAACCCCACTAGCCACACTGGCATCAAGATTAGGAGTTAGAGTAACAATGCAAGATCAAGATGGAAGATCTTCCTAATAATCAACCTCACAACCTTTTAGCTCAGTCGCAGAAGAAAGATAGGGAAGGCTGGCAAGATACGATAGCAAACATAGGGATGTCCCCAATTATAAATCTTTTTGATAAAAGCTTCGTTGATTTTTTCCTTATGCTTCTCCAAGGTCTCAATACACTTCTTCACAGAAGGCAGGCTCTTCAACGTAAAAGTTGGATTCCACTCACGCTACCAGCATTCACTGCCTGGCAGTAACCAATGGTGTGAGCATTGCTGAAAACATCCTCAAATCATTTTAAGAAAGACTTGGCCTTACAGAGCTGATCTAATAGAATTTTAGGTTATTTAAGGGAAGCAGGTACATTAGTGCGCATCTCTTCTAACTCAGAATGAAGATGAGTCACTTTCGCCTCTGCGAGCTTTGTACGCTCCTGAGCAGCTTTAAGGGAAGTTTCTAGAGTCCCACACTTTGTTTCCTGTGCCTTATACTTCTCCATGAGCGACTTATCAATAGGACAGAACTTACAAAGCCGCTCACTTGTAAGTTGACGGCTTTCACCAACCTTACAAAACAAAAACACATGAGACAAAGTTAGTCAACATTTTACATACAAAATATCAATATATAGTGAAGTTCACAAAATTTTAGCTGCGAACTTACCACAGCCAGTGTATCGGGCAGAGAGAGATTGGAGAGAATATTAGATATCATCTCCTCCACTAGAGGATTCTCAATTCGTGCTAGAGTTTGTGAACGAGATTGGTTACCACGCCCCTTTTTCACGGGAGGAAGCGAATGTCCTGAAGGTTCATCACTCATATCCCTCTTGTGCTTCTTCTCCTTCTGCCCACCAATTGGGCAATGGCCACCTATCTCCCCTCCCTCAGTAGAATTATCCTTATTACTAGGGCCCATTTTTTTAACACCTTGCTGGAGGGTGTTACTCGCAGCAGCATTATTAGGCTGAACAATAACCTCATCCACCTCATTATCATCACCATTAAAGAGCAATTTGTCGATATCGCTTCTTGCTAGATCCATGTCTAAAATTAAAAAAATCATAGATCAAACAAACACACACAAAATGTAACCGTTTGTCAAAATAATTGAGAATACATATCAAACCCATCAAAAAAATAATGAACAATACACCTTCAGCATCAGAGTCAGCATGGCAGAGATGTTGTGTATGAGCAACACAAAGTGTGACCGCAATCTCCGTCTCAACAGTAAAATGAACATTCAAACCAGGAAGCTTAGACTTGGGAACCTTGTAGTTCCAAGAAGGCATAACCACTTTGGGATTTTGATTTAATTTTATAAAAAATATTTTGTATGCCAGAGACAAACATTACTAGGGAAACCGCTCACAAGTTCAACCCCAGCAATCATAGGATAAAAGGTAAATTCATCTACTGTGTTTTTCACTTTTCAAAGATGATAGAAGTTACCAAACAACTCAAGAGTGAAAGGAACATCCAATTTCTCACACACTTGAAGAAACCCCATTATGACAGTGATGCCCTTGGGGTGAAATTGGGTCAATGCGACTTTATACGAACAGAGAAGATCAACCACATGTTGGGGGAGAGGAAAATAAAGGCCAGAGTTCAAATAGGCTAAATAACATGATATATAGCCAGGCAGGGGAGTGCGAACACATTCAGAGTTTGTGGGAGCATGAAGCTTAAAAGGAGTTTAAAATGGGAAATACTTTTTCAAGTCATCTAATATGAACCAGACAGCTACTGCATATGGTAGAGGATCTGGTGACATGACTGTAATCCCTATCAGAGTGACCATCTTCTATAGGAGACTCAACACGGTTAGAGGAAGACATGGGAATAAATGAGGACCATTGAGTTGGAAATAACAACCTTAATTAGGGTTAAAGACAGCAAATATATGTTTTTCAGAGCAAAGCTCAACAGAAGACACGTCAGAGAAGATGATCGGAAAATAGTAACAAACACAACAAGTACCAAAATTATCAGTAATCAAAGAAGAGATATAACTTATAAATTCCAGAACACGCATCAAAGAAATTGGAGATTAAGTTAAGGACAAAACTTACTCTTCCAGAAGATGAGGGACGATAATACGCAAAAAACCTAGAGATGATTGGAGGAGATGAAGGCTTGGGAAATGGAGGAGACAAGCTGAAACAAATATAAGACGGGATACTTAAATATAAAAAAAGAAACAACAAGATCAAGGAAGATAATCAGTTCCAAAAATGTAATGATGATAATCTGACACAAAAGCAAGTTACCTTTTTAATATATCGAAACGACGGCGGTATATGAAATGGCAGTGCACTAAATGAGGGAAAGATTAAACTAGTCCTTTCAAATTACTCATTTAAGAAGTAAAGTGAGAACAAACATCGGAAAATTTTGGAACAGAATAGCAAAAAAAGAGGATCGAATCTCAGCCTTTAGAAACGAAATCTTCGCGAATAGCATTATCGTAAACACAACAAGAACAAGGAATTTGAAATTCAAAATTTCAAATTTGAAGAGGGATCAAGGATAGAGGTATAGCTAAAAAGCTAACGTCACTTCGCAATGACTACGAGGGTAACATTAAATGACGAACATTTTGTTGATGAACAACATTAGTTCGCTGATAAGAAGTCAAATGCATGTATTTTCCAAAGCAATTAACATCTCTTTTGTCATATTTTTGTTGTAAGATTTCTAGATTTCGGTAGGTTTACATGACAAGGAGTTTAGATAGTCATTTTTGGTTTTTATATCTAAATCCTTCATTTTGTAACCTATGTATAGTCTAATGGATTTTTGGTCCTTACGAGCATCTAGATTCCTTTGTGTAAGCTTAATTTGTAGATTTCTCATGAGTACTTAGGAATGGTTTAGTGAAGGCCATTTGAAAGGATGGTCGAAGATGGAAGGCCACTCACAAAGTGGTAGAAGATAAAGTGAAGAAAGGAGAGCAAAGCAAAGAGTGAAGAATGATCAATGTTTTGAAGCAGAGTTCTGAGAAATTTCCTAGAAAACTCAGCCTCCAAGGGTGGTACCATTAGATTCCTCTTCTCGAGTACTATAAAATTGACTATAAGAACTCCCAAAACGGATCAACAGTTCGCACGGAGGAAACAAAACAAAAAGGGACTTTTTTCCACCGCGACTCGCGAAAAGTTGACCTGAGAGCTTATAATTTTCCTGATTTGGTCGCGACTCGCAATGGAGGCATCTCGACTTGCGATAATTGCCTTGAAACTTGCTTTTTACTCCCTTTTTTCTTGTACTATAAATGGTTTTTTCACCCCCTTCTTCCCCAACTCTCAAAGCCCGAGTTGGGGGCTCCAAAACTCTAGTTTTTCACCATTTTCTTCCATTTCTTCTTCTTTCTTTGTAGATCTTTGTTCTATGTTATGGGTTTGGATTATCTATTTTATTTTTTTACTTGGGAGCAATTGATTAAAACTTCCATATCTATGTACTAAGAACCTCGATTTCACTTTTTCTTGAAGCATTTGTTATTTAGCATCCATGTGTTTAAATGTGATATTTTATTTCATTTATGCTATGGGTTGTTTGATTATATGAACTTTTTGTATGATTGAAGTGTTAGGGTGTTAGGAAAGTTGCAAATTTCTTAGCTCTTTGACAGAGAATCCAAGAACATGGAATTAGAATTTCTTGTGCATAATGTGTTATGATTCTTGCTAGATAAATATGTTAATGTGGATTGTTCTCATGTTTATCCTATAGATGCAATGCAAGGTTGAATCTTGAATGTGGCTTGTTCTAAGTTTAGCCTAATGAATGCTATGTTTGGTTAAATGGCTATGTCTTTGGTAGAAGGCTTGTAGTTAGCAAATCTATGGTGTGGTTTGCCTAAAGTGATTATCAACAAGGTTTACAAATGGTCGTTATTTATCTTTGCAAATTACTATTAAGAAGGAATAAATATTGATCTTCGAATGAGAAGTTTTAACATTCCCCATAAGTAACGATTGTGATGGATTGAGTGAATGGTTCAATGATCTACATTAGGTTTGGAAGTGGATATTAATTGCCCCCAAGGCTTTGTCTTTTGATGTTTTTACCTATTTATCTTAGTTTGTTTGATGATTAGGATAGTTACTTAACTTTGCTAGTTATCTTGTCTTTTAATTTCATAACTTAGGAACAAAACCAACCAACCCCCCCCCCCTTTTACTTGCTTATATATATATATTTACTTCTAGCATAATATCAATTTTATATGTTTAAACGCTTAAGAAAATCCCTCTTCTTCGTGGATGACCCCGATTTACCATTATCTACTCTGTTGTAGATAGGAAGCATATAGGGCTTATAAATTTAACTTTGAGAGGTACGACGACAACTTCCTATTCGCATATAAACCAAAATCGATGCCATTAGTCAATGTCTTTTAGTCTTCATGGCTACGGGGGCTTATAATGTATACCTAGCCCAAATGTTAGGCCGCAGGCCAACAACCGCAAATGGGCCTGATGCTAACATGTGATGTGAGGTGAGATAGAGTCAACCCACGAACCGTGAAAAGTGAAAACCGTGATCAGGTGCTGGCCACAAACCATCCTTCTCAGAGCCACGATCAAGCACACAATAGTAAACCCAATAAAGGTGGAGCCATGTTCATAATAGACTATTAAAGAAATAAAGATGACACGAATAGAGGTAAGTGCAACCAGACTAAAGAAGTTAAGTCTAAAGAGAAAGTAACTTACTTGAGCGTCAGAGTCTTTTCCCCAAAATCACTTCCGGGATCTCTTTTGCAGGCACATCGTGGTGAACAACGATCAACCAGCTGGATTGGGAATACCACAACAAAACCACTAACCATGTGCATAATTTGAATCACTTGAAACTAATAGCTTAAATCATCCACGAGGATAACTTGAAGCACCCACGCATTAAATTTAAAGAATCTAACCGCCTTCAAATTTTTGTGAATCACGTACAAGTTATACTTGAAGCACCAACAAACACAATTCGAAGAATCTACAAGTAAATCTTGAATCACCTTCGAGCGATAACTTGAAGCATCTATGAGCATAGCTTGAAATGCCTACGAGCATAATTTGAAGCACTTACGAGTATAGCTTCAGACACCTACATCTATAACTTGAGGCACCTATAAGTTAAATTTAAACAATCTACTCGTTAAACTTGGCACCACCACTGAATATTTGTTAATCACCTAGAAATATAGTTTAGAAGCACATACAAGTATAATTTGAAGTGCTTACAAACATAATTTAGAGTACCTACAAATTAAACTTAGGGTAATATGCAGATATAACCTTATGTGTTGAGTAAAGTGCAGATATAACCCTCAATTATTCTTTAGTGCAAATATAACCCTAACTATTGAATGAAAATGCAAATATAACCCTTCGACCATGATTCTAGCATTGACTAACAAATTTCGGCCATTGACCCACTTAAAAAGACTAAAATACCCTTCTAGCCCAAGCCTTAAATGAAAAGGACAATTATGCCCTCCACCGCCATGCCACCACCACCACCACCACCCCCCGCCTGGCTCCACCTTCACCACTAGGCCGCTACAACCACCACAACCCACTTCTTTGTTGGCTAGTTTTCTACAAATATAACGCCACCCTCATTTTCTTTGTTGGCTAGTTTTCTACAAATATAACGCCACCCTCATTTTCTTTGTTGGCTCTATTTGCCTATATCATCTCTGACCGTTGAGTGGATTGGTAGTGCTACCCCACCCCGCCAGTGTTATACCACCACTGCTCTGGTCAAACCAGTGACACCACCACACCTCTGGTCACACCAGCATCACCGCCATAAACTGACCGCATTTGCTACCCGAATTTAAACCCTGCCACCCACATCTGAAACCGGTCATCCATATTTAAACCCCACCATGCACATCTAAAATGGGCCACCCGAATTTGAACCCCGTTACCCGAATTTGAACCCCGTTACCCGCATCTAAACCCCGTTGCCTGCGTCTGAAACCTACCACCTGACCCACATCTGAAACTCACCGCCAGCATTTGAAACCTGTCACCCGCCTTTGATGCCCAAGAAGAGGAGCAATGCACGGACGAAGAAGAGAACGTATGGAGAAGAGAACGGATGAAGAAAAGGGCACGAAGCTCGCCGGAGAAAACTTCGACATCTGACCCAGCGGAAGAAGAGGAGCGAAACCACCTCCAGCTAGCTATAATCTCCACCACCATCATTTTCGGTGCCGCTCAGCCAATTTCTGGAAAATAAATGAATGAAAAAGAAGGCTTGGGAACAAAAAAGAGGGGCAAGATGGAGCTAAAACGAAGAAGAGGGATTGGGAACAAAGAAGAATTGGATTCACAGGGGGGCAATTAGAATCAGTGTTTTTTCCAAAAAAATTTTACAGAGGTGTAAAATAGTCTTTTCACCATATTCCGGCCTCAAACCGGCTGAAAATCTTATATTTGCACACAACCTGAATAGATAGGGTAATATTTGTACTTTTGAGTAGCGCAGGGTTATATCTGCACTTTCTTCAATTATATAGGGTTATATTTGCACTTTTATCTTAAACTTAAATAACTTCCGAGTGATAACTTAAAGCACCTATGAGCATAACTTGAAACCCCTACAAGAACAACTTAAAGCACTCACCAACAAGCACAAATTGAAGCACAAATAAGCATAACTTGGAGAACCTACAAGTGACATTTAATTACCTTCGAGTTAACTTGAAGCACTTATAAGCATAACTTAAAGTGCCTACAAGCATAATTTAAAGATCCTAGAAACATAACGCACCTGTAAGCATAATCTAAAGTACCCACGATCACAACTTAAAGAACCTATACCCATTATTGACCTTATTGATTCGCTTCACTCTTATCTATTTTACCAATCACCAAAAAAACACATCCATTACGTACACACAACTAATTTTCATCGGAAACACAATAGCCTCAATTTCTTTACCATCAACAACAAAACATGCACATCTTAAAATGGGGCTCATTTCTTAGCA
This sequence comes from Rubia yunnanensis, assembly GCA_037428765.1. Taxonomy (NCBI): domain Eukaryota; kingdom Viridiplantae; phylum Streptophyta; class Magnoliopsida; order Gentianales; family Rubiaceae; genus Rubia; species Rubia yunnanensis. Next base: position 83,187,410 of record CM075063.1, read on the forward strand.
AATTGCAACCTGTTCAATTAACAAAAATACAATAGAGAGCACACAACAACATTAATAGAAAATGTATTAAGAACCTCTGTGAACCATCAGACAGTCGCACTTGTTGAACGCGTCAAAAGCGGAGTCGAAGGGGTTGAATGCCTGCTGCTTGACGAACTTGCTGAAGCAGTTGAGGTTAGTGACGGAGCTTCGCACAACCTCCACGTTTTGCCTGATTTCATCCAAATCATGGGCCAAACACATAGCGTATCCCGACGCTGATTCTTAGAGAAAGTACAGCGACAACAATGGAACAATGGACAGAGAAATGTAGATTGAAAATCAAGAACCAAGAATTCGTAGTTGAATATAGGAAGCGAAAAAGAGAGAGGAAAACTTATACTCCCTTCGTCCCATCTTGAACTGCATAAAATCTTTTCATGGTTTTTAAGAAACATTTTTTTTTTTTACCGTTAATATGTTTAACTATGTATAATAATATTAAACAAAAATTGATATTTTTGAAACTACTTATTATGACGAATCCAACAATATCATATATGATAATATTATTGTTTATATATCTATTCAAATATGTGGTCAAAGTTTGAAGAGGGTGTTTTGCTACCTACTGTGTGCGAAAATTGGTGCGAAAAACGCACTGACCACTGTTCCCTCGTCTTTACTATTCTCCTCCCTCTTCTTTTAACCATTTGTCTCTTAACGGCTCTCTGTACGGTTTCTTTCTGTAAGCTGGTCCTCGACCATGACGTCTCCGACGCCCAACCAACCTCTCGATTCCCACCCCCCTGCGCATATGAACTTCCTACAAGCCTTGAACACTAAACCTGGCCCTCTGTTATCATCCCTCCCAGACACGCCTGATCTTCATCCTATCACCGAATTTAAGGGCAAGCTCGCCTATATTCTTCCTCCAGAGGAAGGCGTGCTTTTGGCTTCACATTATCAAAAAGCTTTAGTTGGGAAATTTAACAGAGGCAAACCTCCCATGGAGAAACTGTTGTCAGCCTTCAAATCGATAGGTTTCAAGTCAAATTTTCAATTGGGATCCATTGATTACCGACATGTGCTAATTCGGTTTCAGGACAATGACGATTACCAAAGGTGCTGGATGAAAGGCCAATGGATGCTAAATGGAACAGCAATGAGGATCCAGAAGTGGACGCCCGACTTCTCGCCGACGGCCGAATCATCAGTGGTTCCAGTTTGGGTAACTCTACATCAATTGCCATTACATTTCTATAATACCTCTGCAATAATAGGCATCAGTAGCCAAATAGGAAAATTTCTTAAAATGGATGTGGCTACTAATGCGCTAACTAGGCCTTCGGCAATCAAGGTTTGTGTAGAAGTTGATCTGTTAGCTCAGCTTCCAAAGTCTATAGTAGTAGGCATTGGAAATAAGGTTTCGGATTACCCAATTGAATATGAACAGCTTCCTATGTACTGCACTCACTGTAAAATTATAGGACATAATCAGACAAATTGTAATTTTTTACATCCTGAACTTAGGAGAAATGGAAAAAATCAGGCTGAACATAAGGCTAACAGGGAAAGTCAATCTGAGGTTTTGGTAGAAAATCAAAGGGTAGATGAGCAAGAAAATAGACAGACTGTAGAAATGGAAGGGAAATCGAACTTATCAATATCACAGAAAGAAAAAGATTTCCTCAGTCAGAACCAGAAGTCATTTCCCATGCAGCAAAATAAATCTGTTTCTCTTTCTCATAGTCAGTCAAAAAGAAGACCTTTCTATTCTCTGGATGATATATCTAAGCCTATCACCAACTTGTTCTGGAGGAAAAAAACCCAACTCAATGATTTGCACCCCATCCAGGAAGGGATAAAAAAAAGTAATATGGTTTCTATATCAAATGCTTTCCACTCTTTAATTGATCTTCAGGAAGAGAACATTGCTATCCAAGAGGATGATGTGGAAACCTATCATGAAGCTGTGGAATCACAAGACCCTATGAACTCAGAAAGTGACATAGAAAAGAATGCAACCAAAGAGACCATTGGCAGTCCTCAGGTTGAGCAGGGGATTTCAGAAGGCAATATGGAGCTAACATTACACAATACAGAAGCTGAAAACCAGGTCTCAGATGATACTGTTAATGAGGCAGCAGAGAAAGCAATTGAATCAACCGACCTTATTCCTCATAGCCAAGATCATCTTGGGGATAACAGAGACATTGCAGAACAGGTAAATCCCACCAAGGTAAGTCCTCTCTTAACAGAATTGGCTAGGAAAAGTGAAGATAAAAGAGGAAAGAACAGTACTGCCGCCCTCTCAAAACAAAGGAAATTAAGGTCATCACAAAAAGCGACCCCCCCTAGTTTTAAATGATTCAGTACACAAAAATAGGAAATATTTTAGTGTGGAATGTTAGGGGTTATGGTTCTTCAATGGATAGGTTAAAGGCACTCAAACTGAAACATAAGATTGATTTGCTTTGTTTAATTGAGCCATGGCATGATAAGCATAATATAATCACTTTGATGCATAACCTTGGCTACAGTAATGCTATTCCTGCTCAACAGGCTAAAATCTGGATTCTTTGGAATCATGTTTTCAAATTAGATATTGTAAAGGAATCTGATCAGTACATTCAAACTAAAGTCACTGATATTGCATCTGCTGATACATGGAATATTTTCTTTATCTATGCAAGTGTACATAGGCAGATGAGGGAGTTTTTATGGTCTGACCTAAAAGCTGTAACACCTGATCCTTCTATTTACATTGGCGATTTCAATACTGTATCATCTACTTCTGAATATAAGGGTAGAAAGTCAACCCCTAGGAAAAGTATGAATCAGTTTAATGACTTTCTAAATTATATGGATTTGCATGATATCCCAACTGTTGGTAATACTTACACCTGGAGCAATAACAGATTTAGAGACAAATGTAAGGACTTGCAATTTCAAAGATTAGATAGAGGTGTTAGTAATCTAGAGTGGATAGACAAATTCCCAAACAGTACAGTACATGTCCTTAACAGGATGACCTCTGACCATTCTCCTCTATTGCTGTCTATCCAAAATGCAATTGAGATGGCTCCAAGACCTTTTAGATTTCAGGAAATGTGGATAAACAGGAATGAATTCAAAGAATTAGTGGAAACAAACTGGAATCTTGTCTCCCCACTCTCTGGAATGTCAAGGTTTGTGCACAAACTAAAAAGGCTTAAGGTAGTTATTAAGGAATGGAACAAACACACCTTTGGCAATGTTAAGAATAATTTGGATCAGTCTGAATTAAAAGTCAATGATTTGGAAATAAAGTTTCAGCAAACACAAGATGAATCAGTGCTTTTGGAGCTGCTGCAAGCAAAAAACCTTTTACTTCGAGCACAAAAGGAACATAACATTTTTCTGAAACAAAAGGCTAAGTTAAACTGGTTTAAGCATGGAGATGCAAACACTAAGTATTTTCATCACACAATTAGAGAAAAAAAGGCAAGGGCCAGAATAGGTAAAATAAAAGATGGTAATGGAATATGGTTAACTGACCCTAATTTAATTAGAGAGGAGGGTGTTAGATTCTTTCAGGATTTATTAACAGAGGAAGCCTCAAATCAGAAGGGAATTCATTTTAAAGATTTTCTGGCTGAAATTCCAAATGTCATATCTGATGAGCAGAACATCTTTCTGCTATCTCCATTTACTTTTCAGGAGTTGCACAGTGCAGTATTTGATCTTAACAAATCAAGTGCACCTGGCCCTGATGGATTCTCTGGTTGTTTTTTTACACATTTCTGGGAAATCATTAAAGCAGATTTACTAGAAGCTGCAAACCATTTTTTAAATAATGGTATAATCCCAAAAGCCATTTCTAGTACTTGGCTTACTCTGATCCCAAAGAAATCCATCCCGAACACATTTGCTGATTTTAGGCCAATAAGTTTATCTAACTTTGTAAACAAAGTTTTCTCAAAACTCCTAATGGAAAGAATTAAACCTTTAATGCAGCTCTTGATATCTCCTGAACAAAGTGCTTTTATGAAAGGGAAGGATATCTCGGACAATGTCATTTTAATGCAGCAAATGACTAGATTACTGTCAAGAAAAACAAAGGTCCCGAATCTAATAGTTAAACTTGACATGCAAAAGGCTTTTGACAGAGTTTCTTGGTCCTTCCTAAATTCATTACTTCTTTGTTTTGGATTCCATGGTAAATTTGTTAGATTAATAATGCACAACATAATGACAGCAAATTTCTCTGTGATAATTAATGGGGTCACTGCAGGTTATTTTTGCTCCTCCAGGGGGATCAAGCAAGGAGATCCTTTATCTCCTTTTCTATATAACATCTTATCTGAGGCTTTCTCAAGGGGTTTAAAAAAACTTTTTTCCACAGGTTATTTAACATATTTCAGCCTTCCTAGAGGCTGTACACCCCTCACTCACTTGATGTATGCAGATGACACTGCAATTTTCTTGAACTCGGACATAAAAAATTTAAAGCGTTTTAAACTGTTTCTTACTGCATATGAAGAGACTTCGGGACAAAAAGTTAACTTCTCAAAATCTGAATTTTATGTCTCACATAAGGCTCCTCCTCAGTGCTCTCTAACAGCTAGGAGAACATTAGGAATGAGAAAGGGATCTTTTCCTTTTAAATACCTTGGTGTTCCAATTTTTACTGGTCGAAATCTGAGTGTGTATTACTTACCAGTAATTGAAAGGATGGAGAAACAGATAAATAACTGGAAAAATAGGTGGCTGAGTCCAGCAGGTAAACTCATCTTGATAAATTCAGTGACGTTTTCAATTCCAACACACATATTTGGGGTTTTACAACCCCCAAAATCAGTTCTAAAAAAAATGGGAAAGCTGGCTTCAAATTTTTTCTGGGGACATTCTGATTTAACTGAAAAAAGAAGGTGGAGATCCTGGAAAAGAATGTGCTATCCTTTGGAAGAAAATGGTTTAGGTTTTAGAGAATTAAGTGATACCTTAGATGCCTATTCTTGTAAATTATGGTGGAAGTTACAAATCAATAATGCTCAGTGGGCAAACCTACTGTGGACACTGCCAGTTTCATATAAACACTCTCACATATGGGCAAGAATCACCAAGATTACAGCTTTGGCAAACAGTTTCTCCAGAGTTCTCTTTGGTAGGGGACAATGCTCTTTCTGGAGTGCCAATTGGAGTGGGGAGGGAGCACTGTGTTATATTTGGCCGGAAGATATTGAAATTCCCTTCGAGTGTATCTCCCTTAGTGATTTTCTATCTAACAAATCTGCACTTATTCCAATCCTGGAGCCACATTTGGCTACCAACATTATTACAATTTTGCAGGAGACAAGTTTGGAGTATAGCCATGAAGATAAGTTGGTGTGGATACTCACTGTAGATGGAAATTTCTCAATCAGCTCGGCTCACAATGCTCTGAGACAGAGGGGCTCTCAAATCCAATATTTCAAAAAGGTATGGTCCCCTTTCATCCCAAGAAAGATGTCTATCTTACTGTGGAGAGTTCTAAATAATATACTGCCTTTTGATAACATACTTACTAGAATTGGCTTCTCAGTTGTTTCAATGTGTTCAATATGCAAGATTACTGGAGAAAGTCTGGATCATTTTTTTAACTCCTGCAAATTCTCAACTGAAGTGTGGAATAGTGTTTTTTCCATGTTAAGGTTACCCGGTTCTGACTTCAGAGATTTAAAAAGTAGAGTGCATTTTCTTTTATCATTCAGAGCTGATTCAAAAATTCATGAAAGCATTATCATTGCAGCCCTAGTGGTCACAATATGGACATTATGGATTCAAAGGAACAGATTCCTTTTTGAGAACAAACCATACTCTCATGAGGCTTGTCTGGCTGAAATAAAGGATACTATTTATCAAATATTCATGGCACATAGCCTAATAGGTAATAAGGAAAAGAATAGGTTATGGACACGGGAGAACATTGTTCCACACATTATTCAAAAACAGAAAATTGCTATTTCTAAGGTCCAATGGGAGAAACCTACTGTAGGCTACAAAGTCAACACTGATGCATCTTGGATTTCAGGAGGTTTGTCATCCTTGGCTGTTATCGTAAGGGATAGATATGGGAATGTAGTAAAAATGGTTATCAATACGTTTCATTGTCCATCTCCCTTACATGCAGAACTCATTGCTATTCGAAGTGGCTTTGATGTCATTTCTGAACTCAATCTTGAATATGCTATCATTGAATCAGATTGTTTATCCGCTGTAAGGGGTATTCTAAACCCTCTGTCTTCTCCCTGGAGAGTCTTTTCTATGTGTGATGCTCTTAATTTAGCATTAGGTAACACCACTTTGCAGCACATACCACGTGAGGCTAACTCGGCCACTGATTTTCTGGCAAAATATGCTAAGGAAAACAACCTTAATGGGGTTATTGAGCTCGATTCTATTCCACTATTCCTTAAAGGATTACTAACACTCGACCGCATCAGTTTTCCTACAATTCGAGTCGATTCAGCGAGGGAAACAAACTTCTGTAGCAATTATGAAGATAGATAACAAGCGCTGTGATTTTATTTTTCCATTTATACACATACTGCTGTTTCTGCTTTTTTTTCTTTCAGGGATTCAGGGGGCAAGCAATATGAAGCTGCTGTAGGAAAGTTACAGATGCCGCAAGTACCTATACTGCTGCAGTATTGCTGCAATGATGCTTGCTCTACAGTTCAAGTGTTGATACTAAGTTCAAGTGCGCTCCACAGTTCAAGTGTTGCTCCACAGTTCAAGTGATGCTGCTGCAGCTTGCTGACTGCAACGCTACGCTAATCTTGCTACAATGATGATTGATCCACAGTTCAAGTGTTAAAACTAATCTCGCCTAGCATATGGTCAGCTTAGCTTTGATTTTTTTCTGAATATCATTGACGAATGGGGGTTTCGACAGGCTCGATTCCCCGACCCGTTCGTGATATTCCAGAATAATAGTTTTTCTTAGCATTAGTTTTTCATCTCGTTCAGGTGTACAAATCGCTTTTTGTAAGCATCCTGCTGGCTATCATTTGTGTTATGAACATACTAACAAGGTGCTATTTTGGTCTCTGATTATAAAGGTTAGGGGATCCTAATATACTTCCCCCCATCTACGGATGGTCTTAAATTAAAAAAAAAAAGTGGTCAAAGTTTGACAGTGTTGACTGTCAAATAGTAAAAGTGCAGCTTAAGATGGGACAGAGGGAGTATTAAATCTGATTCATTAGATCGAATGTCTTCAACTGTCTGAATTGGTTCTCAAATAAATGGGTGTTCTCTTATATATATTTGCTAATAGTAAATCTTGTTGAAATGGAAAGTTTGAATTATGTTCTAAAATGATAAACAAAGATTCTCAAAACATGAATTAATACACATCAAGTTAACCAGACTAAAATTAAAAATATAATTTAAAATTTTGATATAAATAAAAGAAATCGTGTGAATTACTACTATTTAAAAATATTGAACTAATGCATTAAAAGTATGATATAATAACAAGAACATATTTAAAAATATAAATTCTTCATCTTAGGGTACTTATTAAAAGAAATCCTGCCAACCGCATGGTTGACACAAACTGTCATCAGGGATAGAATGCTAAATTCTCATGCACCTGTTCACGCACATGGCTACCTAACCATGTAGGTCCTGTCAAGTGGGTGCCCAAAACGACGTCGTTTTGGGCATTTTAAAAAAAATTGATGCCTAACCATGTGCGTCTACAGGTGCTGTCAAGTGGTTGCCCAAAACGACGTCATTTTAGGCATTTAAAAAATATATATACCATAGGATGGTTCAAGAGGCAGTGGATTCGAGTGGTACTGGTTCGAGAGGTACGAGTTTGAGACGTGAAGGTTCCATTGGACAGTTCGAGAGGTGAAGATTAGGGGTTCCATTGGAGGGTCGAGAGGTACCCATTCGAGAGGTGAAGGTTCAGGTGGAGGGGTTCCATTGGTACCAATTCGAGAGGTGAAGGTTCAGGTACAGAGGGTTTAAGTGGAGGGGATCCAGTGGAGGTACGAATTCGAGTGGTGAAGGTTCTATTGGAGGTTCGAGAGGTAAAGGTTCCAGTGGAGTTTCGAGAGGTGAGAGTTTGAGTAGGAGGTTCGAGAGGTGAAGGTTCCATTGGACAATTCGAGAGGTGAAGGTTAGGGGTTCCATTGGAGGGGTTCGAGAGGTACCGATTCAAGATGTGAAGGTTGAGGTGCAGAGGGTTAAAGTGGAGCGGTTCCCTTTGAGAGTTCAAGTAAAGGGATTCCAGTGGTACTAGTTCGATAATACCAATTGGAGAGTTCGAGTGGGGGGTTCGAGTGGTAATGGTTCGAAAGGTAATGGTTCGAGAGGTGAAGGTTCCATTGGACAATTCGAGAGGTGAAGGTTACAGGTTCCATTGGAGGGGCTCAAGAGGTACCGATTTGAGAGGTGAAGGTTGAGGTACAGAGGGTTCAAGCGGAGAGGGTTCAAGAGGAGGGGTTCCAGTGGAGGGGTTCGAGAGGTACAGATTCGAGGGGTGAAGGTTCCATCTGAGGTTCGAGAGGTGAGGGTTCCAGTGAAGATTCGAGAGGTGAGAGTTCAAGAGGTAATGGTTCAGGAGGTGAAGGTTCCATTGGACAATTCGAGAGGTAGTTAGTTTGAGAGGTTATGGTTCGAGAGGTGAAGGTTTGAGAGGTGAAGATTCCATTGGACACTTAGAGAGGTGAAGGATAGGGGTTCCATTGGAGGGGTTCAAGAGGTACTGATTCAAGAGGTGAAGGTTGAGGTACAGAGGGTTCAAGAGGCGGGGTCTATTTGAGGGGTTCGAGAGGTGAGGGTTCAGGTGAAGAGGGTTCAAGTAAAGGTGTTCCAGGGAGGGGTACTGATTCGAGAGGTGAAGGTTCAGTTGGAGAGGGTTCCATTGGAGGGGTTCTTTTGGCTGGGTTCGAGAGGTACGGATTCGAGAGGTGAAGGTTCTATTGGAGGTTCGAGAGGTGAAGGTTCTGAGAGGTACCGATTCGAGAGGAAGTGGGTTCGAGTGGAGGGTTCCATTAGACAATTCGAGAGGTAGTGGGTTCGAGTGGTATTAGTTCGACAGGTACGGGTTCGAGAGGTGAAGGTTAGGGGTTCCATTGGACAATTTGAGAGGTAGTGGGTTCGAGTGGTACTGGTTCGAGAGGTAAGGGTTCCAGAGGTGAAAGGTTCTAGTGGTACTGGTTCGAGATGTGAAGGTTCTAGTGAAGGTTCGAGAGGTAAAGGTTCTATTGGAGGTTCGAGAGGTGAGTTCTATTGGAGGTTCGAGAGGTGAAGGTTCGAGTAGAGGTTCGAGAGGTGAAGGTTCCAGTGCAGATTCGAGAGGTGAGAGTTCGAGTGGGGGTTCGAGAGGTAATGGTTCAAGAGGTGAAGGTTCGAGAGGTGAAGGTTCTATTGGACAATTCGAGAGGTGAAGGTTAGGGGTTCCATTGGAGGGGTTCGATAGGTGAAGGTTCAAGTGGAGGGGTTCCACTGGAGGGGTTCGAGGTACCGATTCGAGAGGTGAAGGTTGGGGTAAAGAGGGTTCAAGTCTAGGGGTTCCAGTAGAGGGGTTCGAGAGGTATGGATTCGAGTGGTGAAGGTTCCATTGGAGGTTCGAGAGGTGAAGGTTCCAGTGGAAATTCGAGAGGTGAAAGTTTGAGTGGGGGGTTCGAGAGGTGAAGGTTCCATTGGACAATTTGAGAGGTAGTGGGTTTGAGAGGTATTGGGTTTGAGAGGTAGTGGGTTTGAGAGACATGGTTTGAGAGGTACGGGTTCGAGAGGTGAAGCTTAGGGGTTCCATTGGAGGGGTTTGAGAGGTACGGGTTCGAGAGGTGAAGGTTCAAGAGGTAGTGGGTTTGAGTGGTACTGGTTCGAGAGGTAAGGGTTCGAGTGGTACTGGTTCAAGAGGTAAGGGTTTGATAGGTGAAAGGTTCGAGTGGTATGGGTTTGAGAGGTATGGGTTCAAGAGATGAAGGTTAGGGGTTCCATTGGAGGGGTTCGAGAGGTACCGATTCAAGAGGTGAAAAGGGTTCAACTGGAACACTCACCTCTTGAACCCTCCAATGGAAACTTCAGTTTTCGAATCTGTACCTCTCGAACCTCCTCTCAAACTCTCACCTGTCCAAGCTTCTACTGGAACCTTCACCTCTTGAATCGTTCAAAGAAACCTTCACCTCTCAAATCAGTATCTCTCGAACCCCTCCACTTTAACCCTCTCCACCTGAACTTCACCTCTCAAATCGGTTCCTCTTGAACCCCTCCACTGGAACCCTTCCAATTGAAGCCTCTCCACCTTGATAAGATGTATTTGCCATAATAAATTATTGTATTGCTGACAAGAATATATAGAGTACAATAAGGAAACATAATATGAGTAGAACTCTGGCTTGTCCACATGACTTATCCATAATCAATCAATATCTAATTAGAAACGTGATTTACTCTAACACCCCCCCCCCTCTCAAGCGAAGTGTCGGATGTTCAGCGACAAAAAGCTTGGACCGAGAGAACTCAAACAGTGGATGAGAAACTCCTTTGGTGAAGATGTCAACAATCTGAAAACCAGTGAAGACACGGGCAACACAGAGCTTTCCAGAAGCCACCAACTCACGTACAAAGTGATAGTCAATGTCAATATGCTTGGCTTGCTTGTGAGCAATCAGATTCTGAGCTAAGAAAATGTCACTACTATTGTCACATAACACCAATGAGGAGCTCAAAAGAGGAACACGAAGGTCTCGAAGAAAATGAGTCATCCAAACCATCTCCGAGGCTATGTTGGCAAGAGCTTAATACTCTGACTCAATGCTGGAATGAGAGACGGTAGGCTACTTCTTGGTACCCCAGGAAACAAGATTTCCACCAAGAAACACTACATAGCCATATTTAGAATGGCGGGTCTTAAGACAACGAGCCCAATCGGCATCCGAATACCCCAAGACGTCAGGAGTACTGGTCGAGCGAAAGGGAGGCCAAAACGGAGAGTGCCTCTGACGTAACGAAGAATCTGAGTAATTGCAGCATAATGGTCATCACGAGGATCCTGAAGAAACTGACTGACAGTGTTAACCACAAATGCCAGATCAGGTCTGGTAATCGTTAGATATTGTAGAGCTACAACAAGGGATCGATACAGTGTCAGATTCTGAAATGGTAGACTGGTGGAGCTGTATAGCTGCAAACTAGGAACAAAAGGGGTAGAGACCAGGGCCGCATCGGACATACCGGCACGAGCAATAATATCCTGAGCATACTTAGCTTGACCGAGAAGCAGGCCTGAAGACTTGGGTGATACTTCTAAGCCAAGAAAGTAGTGGGGGCACCCAAATCCTAAATAGGAAACTCTCGATGTGTCCGATCAATAAACTGTCAAAGGAGCCCAGAGTCATTGCCTGTGAGGATGATATGATCGACATAGACCAAGAGATAGAGCAATGACGAGCCTCGAGAGGGAACAAAAAGGGAAGTGTCAACAGAACTACATCGAAACCCAAGTTGAGATAGATAGGTGCTGAACCGCTGAAACCATGCTCGAGGTGCTTACTTAAGACCATAGATGGCCTTTCGTAAGTGGCAAACATAATCTGGATGAATAGAGTCCTTGTAACCAACTGGTTGTGCCATATAGACCGGAGTATCAAGAATACCGTTCAGAAAGGCGTTCTCAACATCCAACTGATGAAGAGGCCAGAATTGCATAGTAGAAATAGAAAGAACGGTCTAGAAAATGGAGGCCTTGACCATCGGACTAAAAGTATGATCAAAATCGAAGCCCAGAATTTGAGAGAACCCCTGCATAACAAGGCGAGCTTTGTGACGATCAACTGTACCATCAGGATGATACTTCAGCCGATAAACCCATTCAGAACTAACAATGTTGACACCAGAAGGGTGTGGAACAAGATCCCAAGTGTGCTGGCCCCTTAAAGCAACAATCTTCTCATTCATGGCAGCAACCCAAAACGGGTCCTTCAACACCAAACAATAATTGGTGGGCTCCGACAGGGGAGAAAGGCAGCAAGAAGACTATGAGCCATAAGACCAGAATAGTCTCGACGCTGAATAGCTCCAGTGGATGATCTAGTGGCCATACGATGAGTATGACACTGCAATGAAGAGGCTGGAGGAGAAGGAGCCGAAGAGGATGTCGGGGACTGAATGACCGAGGTGGTCGGTGATGATGTCGCATGGGGAGTATGACTAGCCGTCGGTGACTGTGGTGGGGTTGACAGGTCAACAGACAATGGAACAAAGTCCGATGAGCAAATAGTGTAGGGCATAGGTGACGGCAGATCAAGGGTCGAGAGTGGTGGGCCAGAACTACTGCCAGTGTCCAGAAAAGCAGAAACATCCAAGTTCGAGAGAGTAGAACCAGTGGTCGAAGCCAAACAGGCAAAAGGAAAGCAGCCTTCATCGAAACGAGCATGACGGGTGACATAAATCTTTCCAGTGGAATGATCAAGGCAGCGGAAACCCTTATAATGATAGTTGTAACCGATGAAAACACAAGGAATGTTTTTAGGAGATAACTTAAGAGGGGCCATAGGACGAACATAAGGAAATACTCGACAATCAAAAGGATGGAAGTTTGAGTAGATCGGATCACGGTGATAAAGAAGGCCATAAGGAGAAGTCCCTTGTAACACCGGAGTGGGAAGCCGATTAATAGTGTAAATTGCAGTGGTAAAAGCATCATCCCATCTTGACAAGGGTAGATGCGAATGAAAAAGCATCGTGAGGCACATTTCTGCAACATGTCTGTGTTTACGCTCGGCCCGACCATTTTGTTGTGGGGTGTATGGGCATGAAACTTGATGATGAATGCCTTTGGAGGAAAATGGGATCGTAGGCGCATATTTAAGAACTCAGTGCCACCGTCACTTTGAAAAACTTTTATTTTGGACGTAAATTGATTCTCGACTAAGGCCTCAAACTACAAGTAAAGGTCAACAAACTCGAATTTTTGACGCAATGGAAAAAACTAGGTAAAATGAGAGTAACCATCCACAAATAAGGCATAATAAGAAAAACCATAGTAAAAAAACTGAGGAAGGCCACAAATCACAATGTATCAAGTCCAGGACGTGCATAGCACACTTACGATTTTCAACAAAAGCTAACCGCTACCCCTTTGCCTTAACACAAGGAGCGCAAGTATGCGGTTTAGGTAGTAAAGAGGAAACTGACAGAAGACCAAACCTCTGTAAACCAAAGATGATAGTCGCTGGCACATGCCCCAGTCGAGCATGCCAAAGCTCAAATGATGTTCGTCCTTTATTCTACTGATAGAAGGAAACTAGTGTTGTATCACCCTTATCTAACACGTACAGTCATCCATCACTGTGGCCCCTGCCCCAACTGCCTTGGAATCTTTGTTCTGAATCACAAAGTTTTGGTCATCAAAAGTAACAAATACATTTAAATCCCTGGTCAGTTTACTTATAGATAGTAAATTTTTAGTGATGGCAGGAACGACCAAAACATCAGACAGTGTCAAGCTATCAGAAATCTGAGAATCACCAATATGAGAAATTGGAATAGATGCACCATTACCAATAGAAACACGAGAATTACCAGAATAAGGTGCGACACTGTCAAGGCCAGAGACTGAAGATGCCATATGACTGGAAGCACCAGAATCAAAATACAAGTCAGATGCGCAAGAAGTTGGCTCTATTTGCAAGGAAGTCTGCAAATTTTGGCCAAGTGTGTGGAGACTGAACGACGAGTCTGCACTAACAACTTGTAGTAGGTAGCAGCATAATGGCCCAGACGACCACACCAATTTCAATGAGGATGGCTGCATCTGAAACTAGCCCCAGCCTTGACCTGACCAGGACCAGAACCAAACTGACCGCCTCTGCAGCCACCAGTTCGGCCGCCTCTAGCGGCACGTAAACCCCATGCGCCGCCACCCCTGGCAGGCACATGATCCCATGCACACCCAGCTGGAGGCTGCTCACCTATAGAAAACGCTACTGGGCCAGACGCAGGTACTGAATTTCCTTGGAGATTTTTCAAAAATGCCTCATGATTTGTAGCACGTGACAAAATGTCACCATAAAGCGGTGTAGGGGGGAAAAATCTTTGAACTCAGACCCGAGAGCAGTTAAAAACCAAATTATTTGATCATTATTAGAGACTGGAGAACCCATAAGGGATAACTGCTCAAAAATATCTCGGAATTGTAAATGGAGTTTATGAACATTACCGCTCTTACGTACACCATGGGCATCTGCATGAAGGCAGAGAATGGTGGATGTGCTACTGTTCTGAAAAGTGGTGCAAAAACTGTCCTAGATGTCCTTGGCAGCCACACGAGGCCGGGAGTTCGGAAAGGGCCTCGGGGGAGAGAGAGGAGAACAGCAGACTACAGACCCTCTACTCTTCATCAATCCAAAGGTCATAGATGTCCTTGGCCAATTTGTAAGCCGCCTGAGCCGCAGCACGGTCAGTGGGAGGAGCGTGGAGGGAGGCGGTAAAAGTGGAAGACGATGAGTCGGCCGACGACAGAGTGGGGAGAGGTGGCCATGGAGTCAAACCATCGAGATATCCAAAAGGCTTCTGAGGCCTGAGGACGTATTTAATCTGACATTTCCAGAGAAGAAAGTTGGACATATTGAGCTTAATTTGCATCATTTGGATAAGGGTATTGAACGATAATTTTTCACTGGCCATGATGAGAATGGAGGAGAGGTTCGGCCGCTAGAGGAAGAAGAAGGATGACGGCCAAAAAAAATATAGGTTTTGGAAGGTGAATCATAACACTGCTCTGATACCATGATAAGATGTATTTGCCGTAATAAATTATTGTATTGCTGACAAGAATATATAGAGTACAATAAGGAAACATAATATGAGTAGAACTCTAGTTTGTCAACATGACTTATCCAGAATCAATCAATATCTAATCAGAAACGTGATTTACTCTAACACACCTGAACCTTCACCTCTCGAATTGGTTCCTCTCGAACCCCTCCACTTTAATCCTCTCCACCTAAACTTTCACCTCTCGAACCCCTCCACTGGAACCCCTCCACTGGAACCCCTCCACTTCAACCTCTGCACCTGAACTTTCACCTCTCGAACCCCTCCACTGGAACCCCTTCACTTCAACCTCTGCACCTGAACCTTCATCTCTCGAATCACTACCCCCCCTAAACTGAACCTTCACCTCTCGAATCAGTTCCTCTCAAATCCCTCCACTGGAAACCCCTCCACCTGAACCCTCTCCACCTGAACCCTCTCCACCTGAACCCTCTCCACCTGAACCCTCTCCACCTGAACCTTCACCTCTCGAATCCGTACCTAGTTCGAGACCTGGTTCGAGATTAGGGTTCGAGAGGTACTGTTTTGAGAGGTGTAGGTTCCATTGGTCGATTCGACATGTGAAGGTTCCAATGGAAGGTTCGAGAGGTGAGAGTTCGAGTGGAGGTTCGAGTGGTACGTTGCTTTACTTGATAGCTCGAGTTAATTATGAGCTTCAATTACATGTAAAATTGGTACATTTGTAGCTTCAATTACAGCTAATTTTCACATTCCTATATTGTAGCAATATTCCTACAGTATTTCTAAAATTTATTATCAAGCTCACCGCGCAACGCGTGGTGTTACCAACCTAGTTTTTAATAATTGATTATATAATAAATTAAACGTATAATCAAATGATTCAGAATTAATAGGAGTAACTTTAATACTCTGTACAATATATAATTTAAAATTAACACGTTTAAATGATTAAAGATAGAGTCCGTCTCTTGAAATGCTATCTTTCCATGAGTCAATGAAAGATCAAAGTTTAAACTGTAAATTACAAGTGAAGATTAAATTTTTGGATTTTATCAACCGGGTCATAAACTCTATAAGTACCACAGTCGAGAGCCTTCCATGCGAATTCCTTCAAAGATAAAGAGAGAGTGTATCCCCGTCATCAATACAATCCGCAATAAATTTTTAATATTGCAACTAAAACATTTTACCGTTTCATTATTCTAATTAAATCACGTATTTCCATAAGATTATTAACTTTTTTTAATGAGAACACCCGAGGGTGGGGGAGAGTATATTAGAGGTTCCCCAAGCCTTCTTTCAAGGTAATACGATGTACATAGAGTGCAGTTTGTTCAAAATGAGTGGTGAAGCAACATAGTTGCCTCCAAAAGTCCTACCAATTCTATAACTAGTATTTGTGAGACAACTATCCAAGAATAGGATAGATGACGAAGTTGCGATCCAAAAGAGAGAATCTCCACCCCCTGTGTTAATTCTCTCCTTTGGCCAGGCAACTTCAATCACAAGAAATAATAGCCTAAACTAAAGAGATTCAGAGCTCAAAAGTAGTTTAATGTTTGAAACTAAATTACAGTTGGGGAATAGTAATTATCAACTCCAGATAAGAAAAAGAGCAAAATCTTAAGCTGAGGGAGTCCTTGAGAATGTTACTATATTAAGTGTAAACTCCAAAACCTCATCCACACCCAAGAGCTGAAGGAGCAGAGCCATCGCTGGAAATTTCATGTGGTATTCAGCTGGAAATCAGCAGCCACTGACCGCATCATTGGAGACATCAGTGAATGCTTCATCCGTTCTCCAAATAAGTAGAATTGATCAAGGGACTAGGAGCAGCATCTCTGAGCATCCTAGATCATAGCAATGGTTGATTGGTAGTAGCTTCCGGGGCATTATATAAACCAGCATGAAAAAATTTGATTAGCAGTATCAATCCTAAGACGAACCATGTTTATGTATTCTAATTTGCGGAGTATGAATCTTGTCTAAGGTAATTAGACCCTTGATTTGTTGAGGGATATTGTGAAGATTAAGGCTCTGGTTATTGCTAGAATGATATTTAGCAATTGCATTAGCCACAGAATTACCTTCTCTGAAAACATGTTTAAGATGAGCACAACCTAATAGAGCCTTCACTTTGAAAGCCAGATCAAAAAGATTCCAATGTGCACAATAGGGATCATTAATCATTTGTACAGCCAGCTTACAGTCTGTTTCAAGTATGCAATTTTGATCCAATCCCAGAAAATTATGGCAAGCAAATAAAACTACCTTAATTTCAGCCTCCAGTGGTGAAGCAGCAGAAATATGTTCAGAAACAATTTTAATCAGTATACCAGAACAATCTCTAGTTATCATACCAACCACTGCCTTGTTCGGAAACCATGACGCATCTATATTAATTTTAACAGTTCCAAACTGAGGCCTTTCCCAATAAACAGAAGTTATATTCGGCTTCGGAGGTTCTAATGAAAGAGATCAGATGCATGAGAGGAGATGCAATAGCAGAATGGGAGAAATATATCCGAGGAGAAGCAAATAAGGTCAATTTTATTAGCTCCAGCACTTCCTTACTAATTAGGTCTGAGGAGAAAGGCTTATTATCAAATAAGAACCTGTTTCTAGCTTTCCAAAGAGTCCAACATATGAGAGATGGAAGGATTTTACAGATGAAGTGATTCCATCTAGATAAATCATGGCTATTCTAGAAAATAAAAAATCTTTCTGCAATGGAATGTTGAGTACCTAGATGAAACTGAACTATAGAAGCCATGTTATTCCAGACAGCCTGAGCAGTAGGACACGATATAAAAAAATGCTGACTTGAATCAATATTACAACAAGCAGGACACTTGGAAGCTAGACTAAATCCACAAGTAGTAAGCACATCATCAAAAGAGAGAAAGGATTGCAACAATTTTCAGGTAAAAATTGAGATATTCTTCTGTAAAGCACTATTCCATATAAATTTACAAGCAGGGAAATTACCTGGTCCATGAGTTAGAGCCTTATATGTTGACTTAAATGAGAAGTTACCTGAGATTTCAGCTTTCCATACCAATCTATCCTCCCTCTCTATAGTAAGCTCAGATTCCTGAAGGAAAGAGCGAGTATCATGTTCCAGAAAAGCACTAATCTGAGCTAAAACAGTAGGTTTATTACTAATAAAATCTGCCACAGACAGATATGGCATAGTAGAAACTATATGCATAGGGATGTAGTTAAGTAGGGGACCCCTAGGACACCAATTAGCAGACCAAAAACTGCAGGTACCTTTGCCATGAATAATAAAAGAGCTATTTTCCACAAAGGAGTTAATTAAATCGATTCTTTTCCAAGTTACTGATTTCCTATGAGATAAAGGAAGAGACCATAGCAATTTAGACCATATAGTAATGCCTAGTTGGCTCTTCCACCAAAGTTTAGCCGAACAGGTATCAATAATGGCTTTGATAGACCTAAAACCAAGTCCATTTAGATCGGTTGAAGTAGCTATGTCAGACCATCTTTTCCAAATTATTTTTTTTTTCCCTCTGATTCTCCCCAGAAAAACCTTGCTAGTCTTTTCTCAAATGTTCGAATTATTAATTTGGGGGGATTAGTTACAGCCCATAAATGCTGAGGAAAAGAATATAAGCAATGTTTAATTAGGATCATCTTGCCCCCTGCACTAAGCCACTTATTCTTCCAACTTTGCAACTTATTATCCAGGTTAGCCATCAATGGTTGGAAGTATCTTTTAAGTGTTCTTCCCTGAAAAATGGGACAACCAAGGTATAGCCTTAACTGGAAAGGAGCCTTTTTTCATTTTTAAAAAAGGAGCCTTTTTTCATTTTTAGGATAGCCTTAACCTGATTAATCTTTAAATTCGAGGCCCTTTTACTCAGATAGAATTTGGATTTATCAAATTTAAACTTTTGTCCCGAGCTAACTTCAAAGATATCTAAGAAGGCTTTGATTTTAATACAATTAGACTTGGATGCTTGCATAAAGATAATCGTATCATCCGCATACATTAGATGGGATACTGCAGGAATTGAAGCAGGAAGTTGAAAACGGGAGAGACTATTATTAGAGAATATGAAAGATATACTCCTAGAAAAAGCTTCAGAGAAAATATTAAAAAGAAAAGGGGAGAGTGGATCACCTTGTTTAATTCCTCTAGTAGCTTTAAAAAAAACCTACTGGATTTCCATTAACCAGAACTGAGAAGTAAGCCTGAGAGAGATTACTCATAACAGCAGTTAAAAAATTCCCATTGAATCCAAATCTAATTAGTATCTTCCTAAGAAACTCCCAGTTTACTCTATCAAATGCTTTCATTAGGTCTAATTTCAATATACAATTAGGTGTTCTGTTCTTTTTATCCAGAAACCTGATTATTTCCTGTAGATACAAAATGTTATCAGATATATCTCTTTTCTTCATGAAAGAAGATTGGTTTGGGGAGATCAGGTTATCCATATAAGGTCTCAGTCTTTCCATTAAAACCTTAGAACAGATTTTATTAAGGACATTAAATAAACTAATAGGCCTAAAATCCCCAAAAGAACATGGTGTGGCTTTTTTCGGAATTAGGGTAATCCAAGTGCTGGATATTCCTTTTGGGATTTCCGATCCTAAGATAAAATCATTAACAGCCTCCATAAGATCTTGTTTAATAAAAGTCCAGCATTTACTATAGAATTTAGCTGTGAAACCATCTGGCCCTGGACTGCTGTTATTATTTAAACCTTTAATCACAGCTTCTAACTTAGATTCTGAAACTGGAGCAGCTAAAGCTTGATTATCGTTTTCATTAATGATTGTGGAGATTTGACTAAGGAAGTGAGAGCAGTAGGTATCAGCTGTAGTGTGATTAGGCTCAGTTAACAAACCTGAAAAATAAGAAATTGCTTCCTTTTGAATATTTGTTTGTGTATTTAACCAATGACCTGCCTGGTTTCTAATTTTGCTGATTTTCAACTTACAATTCTTTTCCTGCACTACCTTATGGTAAAATTGAGTATTATTGTCCCCCAACTTATGCCATTTTAGTCTTGCCTTTTGTTTCCAAAATTTCTCTTTCTCCTTTAAAGCACGAAGAAGTAAGGCATTTTTCTGATTTAGTTTAACACGTTCAGGCAATGTTGGATTCAAGTCAAAAGCAAGTTCCTAGATTCTTACAGCCTCCTCAGCTAATATTACATTTGAATCAATATTGCCAAAACATTCTCTATTCCAGGTTTTTATCACTTTCTTCAGCCTAATCAATTTTAAGTAGAATATAATCATGCCTTGCTCAGCAACTGGTTTTCCCCAATTTTCCTGAATTAAACCTAAGAATTCAGTTCTTTGGAACCATGCATTAATAAATCTGAATGGCTTTGGGTGAGAAGGTATTAAGTTGGAAATTTGGAGGAGGAGAGGTGAATGATCAGAAGTATGCCTATTAAGAATCTGAATTGAGGAAGAAGGGAATTTAGAGCACCATGATAGGGTACAAAGGCCTCTATCTAATCTTTTGGAGGTGGGGTTCCTCAGCCTAGAATTACACCAAGTAAAAAGATTTCCCACTGTATTAATTTCTTGTATTCCATTGGTGTTAATCCAGGTGTTAAAATCTCTAATGCTTCCTAAGGCAGGAGAGGATGGTCCTCTATATTCAGACACAGAAGTAATTGTGTTAAAATCTCCTATAAATATAGTATTACCCTTTGAAATCGACTTCAAATCATTCCATAGAGCCTTTCTACCTTCCCTATTCCTTAATGCATAAATGAAGACAGCTTCCATACAGAAAGTTAAGGATTGATGGGATACATTAACATGCATAAACTGCTCATGAGAAGAAAGGAGTGAAACAGAAAGGGAATTAGACCACAGAAGCCAAATTTTCCCGTTTGGAAGGTACAAATTATGTGTGAAATTAAGTGCATTCATATATGATTGAATTTTTGTATTATCGTGCATCGGTTCAATTATGCACAACAGCTGAATTTTCTTAAGTTTGAGTAAATTAATCAATCTAAGCATTGATGTTTCCATACCCCGTAGATTCCAAACCAGAAAATTAACATTGACCGTAGATGTCATAATTCACCTGATTTATTACTTTTTGTAGCCGATCTTAGTAGCATCTTTTTCAGTTGACTGAGGTAGGTTATCTTTTTACTCTTGGCTTTACCTTGGTTCTTACCTGAGGGCCCCAAGACAGGAGATACATTGATACTGTGTTGATCAGTTGTGTCCGGATCCTCAGAAGCTGGCTCACTAATTCCCTCTTGACCTTGCAGGCAGATATCATCTTCCTGTAAAACAGAAAACCTATTTGGCATCTTTCCATCAAGGGAAAGTGTAGGGTTGTTAATAGAGCCCTTTAGTGGTAACCGTAGTAATCCAATATAAATATCATCTTTAGCATAAGTCTTCAATGCAGGTTTGGATAATTCAGTATCCTTCAGTAACCTAGAAATAGAATTTTCTGAGCTATCCAGAGATCGATTTCCTAGCGACAGGGATTTGCCACTAACAGAAACTCTGAGAGCCTCCAGTGGAGAATTGTTGTGAACATTAAGGTCTGAAATCCTAATAGCCTTTTCAGAGACAGGGGTAAAAGGATCATTAAGGGTATCAGTGATCAAAGGGGGTATATTAAATTTTTTTGCCAGTTTCCTGCCACTGGGGGTGAGGTTGAATCGAAGCTATGTTAGTTTCCTCCATTCTGGCATTAGTAGACTGATAAATAGCTCTACATTGGACCAAAGAGTGACCTAGTTTAGCACAGTGGTCGCAATAAAAAGGAATATCTTCAAACTCGATTAGATACTTCCTATTATTAGAAATTGATCCAAGCCTGATATGATGACACATAGGTTTTTGGAGATCTATTTCAACACAGAATTTGAATGCCGAGGGCCTAGTAAGCATTTCAGTAGCTAAATCGTTTTTGATAAAATTGCCTATACTATTGCCAATTGCCTCAATGGAAGCAGAATTATAATAGTATAAAGGCACTTCCCTGATTGTACACCAAATGGGAACAATAGGGGATTCTTTTCGTGTTGAGAACTCAAGGGTCCACTTGAGCATCTTTAGGAGAATGCCATTGAAATTCCAGATGCCTTTCATCCAACATCTCTGGTAGTCGTTAACCTGCTCAAATCTGATTAGCACATGTTTATAATCCAGAGAGCCTAACTGATACTTACCTTCGAAGCCGATTGTTTAAAGAGCTAACTCCATCTGCTCCATAGAAAACCTTCCTTTGGTGAACTTACCGACCAGAGCGTTAGAATAATGCACCAATAGTGTTGCAATCTGGTCATCGGAATATAGGCAGGCGGGGTCTCCTAAATGAGTTGATTTTGGAATAAGCTCTGGGTTATTGGGAAGCTGTTTTGAAAGAGGGGGATTTGTTTTGAAGTACTGCTGCAAAGGATTTTGGGGGAGGAGGTTGATTGACATGATTTGCCGCCATATCGGTCGGCGAACTAGGTTCAGTCGATTGCACAGAGGATAACCGGCCTGACGCCGTTACCGGCTCAGCAGCCGTTACCGGCAATTTTTAGAAAAAAAACCAACGGATAACCAGGGATGAGAAGAAGAAAGGTGATTAGGAAAATCGCACACAGTATCGCACGGTGGTTCGCACACATGAACAGTATTTTCAACGGTTATTTTTACACAGCAAAACCTAAACTGAGATTATTAACTTAAAATTATGATTACGATTTTTAAAAGGCAAAGTAATTTTTCCTAACACTTTGCCTTTAAAAAATCGTAATCATAATTTTAAGTTAATAATTCAAACTTTTTTTAAATAAATTATTTTATCTAAAAAATTAGTTCATGCTGAAAATAAATGATAATTGTTTTTTTTAAGATAAAAGGCAAAAAGAATGCATGCAATTGTGTGAATGCGTGTGAATATAACTTCGCCTTGTCCCCATGTTATTGCGTGTGTTTTTTTAATAAAATCCATCCTGGGATGGGGGAAATTATATTAGGCCTTCCCGAGCCATATAAAAGCAGAACAGGAAAAACATACAAATAAGTTATGAATGTATCATAGTTAGTATTTACATACGTGAGCCATTGGCTGTTGAAGCAACCATTATTGCTTCCAAAATGAAATTCTCTATTGGCCTATTTTAAGAGGATTCCAAAAGTATTAAAGCTATTGTAAGATCGTCGAACTTATTAGTGAATCGTACTACGAAACACAAGACAGTCAGACATCCCACAAAGTTTCAAACAACGTATCCTCTATAATAGTCAAACAAAAGAGATCAGTTCCTCAAAGTAATTGTTAGTCCATGTGCATCCGTGTGCAAATCATATATGCAACCCTCCTTCAATTTCTTCATATGCAGCCTATCTATATATAGAAGAGTCTTGTAGTCCTAGAGCCTTCAGTACCCGTATCTACCTGCAAAAGAAAAACAACATACTTGAGTAGCCTCCATTCAATTTACCATCCTAAGGGAGGGTATGCCAATCTGATCTAGCCGTACCAATCCTTGGATAGTATTAGTAAGCATAGAAAGTCTGTGAACAGATGAACCTATCTGAGCTTTAAGACATATTTTAGCAAGTAAATCTGCCACCAAATTAGCCTGTCTATGAGTGTGCACTAATCTAATATCCCTCATATTCTGGTGAATGTCATCAGCACACTGGTATAAATTCCAGTGTGCTTGTAAAGGATCTCTCACAAAATGTATTGCAGTAAGACAATCTGATTCAATAATAGCCGGATCATGATATGTGGCAGACTTAGTCAATGCAAATCTAATAGCCAAAAGCTCAGCTTCCAAAGGGGATTTAGCTTGTATGTATTCTGTATAGGCTGCAATAAAACAGCCTCTAGCGTCTCTGATAATCAAGCCAAGACCGCACATGTTAGAGTGACAGCACCAAGCAGCATCAACATTCATCTTATATCCTATAGTTGGCTTAGTCCATGCAATCTTAAAATTTTTTGGCTTTGGTGGAGCTTTAATCAGAGGCAAGTATGAATGCTCAGCAATGGCCAGGTCAAGTTTTGAAGCTATGTAAGCAGGCTTTGCACAGAAAGTATAGAATATTTGATCCTTTATTTGCTTGATAACAATGCTTGTTAATGGTATGGCACAGTCATATAAGCATTTGTTCCTCATCTTCCATATATTCCAACAAGTGATTACAGCCGCAGTTCTAATCATGTTTGAATGTAAAGCACTTAGTCCAGGATAGGTAAGATAAAATGAAACCCTTTCCCATAATGAAGAGAAAGACCTTCCCCTAATACCCATGAAATGATGTATCTTACCCCATATTTGTTCACAGAAATGACAAGAATTGAAGCAATGATCCAGTGAATCTTCATCATTATTACACAAACAGCATTTTGAAGGCAAGCTGAATCTTAATCTTTTTAGCACATTGTCAAAAGGCAAAAGAGAGTTCAACATCTTCCACATAAATATAGAAATCTTCTTTTCTATTCTAGGACTCCAGAGATGTTGGATAGAAAGAGAAGTACCTCTTTGTATACTGAGCTTTTGGTATGTGGATTTGAAAGTGAACTCACCTTTTAAACCTGGCTTCCAGATAAGCCTATCCTGTCTGTGTAGTGAAAGTTTTGAGTCCTGAAGAAGAGAGAGAACATTAGAAGTTATAAAAGGATAAATCTTCTGAAGCAGAGCTGTTTTTTCAGCAACAAATTCTGAGACAGTACAGGTTGTAGGAATGTCAACACTATTTTGATCACATAGATCCATAATAGGTCCTATGTCCAACCAATTTGCTGTCCAGAAGTTACAATCACCTCTGCCAATTATCACTCTAGTTTGAGATTCTGTCCAATTATTAATCAAGCAGATTCTCTTCCAATTAGGAGAGGTTCTTGCAGAGGGTGGCAGAGAGGCAATGAGATAAGTCCATAATGCTTTAGCTTTTTGAAACTTCCACTATAACTTAGCAGAGCATGTATTTATTATAGTGGTGAGTGATCTAAAATTTAGTCCATTTTGATTAATTGGAAAGCAAAGATCCTCCCACTTTCTCCATATTATCTTAGGTTTCAGATCCCCATAACCCCAGAAAAATCTGCTCATTTTTTTCTCCAGTATAGAGATGATCACTTTAGGTGGTTTTATTACTGTCCATATATGCTGTGGGATTGAGTAAATGCATGAATGTATTAGAGTAATTTTCCCCCCAGCAGAGAGCCACCTATTTTTCCAACTACCTATTTTGTTGTCTATTTGCTCCAGAAGGGGTTGGAAGTAAATCTTTTTAGCCGCCCCAGTGTATATAGGTACTCCCAGATATATGAAAGGCAATGCCCCAAGTTTCATGCCTAGAGTTTTTCTTATATAGTTAACCTTATGGACAAAAGCATGTTTCCCTATATAAATGTCACTCTTGCTGATATTTATATGCTGACCAGTTACATCCTCAAAAGTGCTCAAGAAAGCTTTAAATCTAATCAAGGTCTTATTTGTAGCAGTTAAAAAAAATGACAGTGTCATCAGCATAGGATAAGTGTGAAATTGGCAGAGCATTACCTGGTAATCCATAATATGCTAATTTACCATTCTGGAAAACATGAGATAAACTCCTAGTAAAAGCCTCAGAAAAAATGTTAAACAGAAAAGGTGAGAAAGAGTCTCCCTGTTTGATACCCCTCGTAGATTGAAATAAACCAGCAGGCTTACCATTTATTAGTACGGAGAACCAAGCTTGTGAAAGATTTTTCAGAATATGGAAAATAAATTTAGCATGAAATCCAAATTTAGCCAATACACAGTTTAGGAAAGACCACTTCACTCTATCAAAAGCCTTTTTAAGGTCAAGTTTCACTATACAATTTGGTTGGCTTTGCTTCCTATTTAAAAATCTAACCATTTCTTGCAAATATATGACATTATCCGAAATATCTCTACCTTTGATGAAAGCTGTTTGGTGTGGTGAAATTATCTTAGGCATTATAGGTTTAAGTCTTTCCATTAGAACCTTGCAGCAAATCTTATTGACTACATTAGAAAGACTCAGTGGCCTATAATCATCAAAGGATATTGGGACTTTCTTTTTAGGAATAATGCATATCCAGGTGCTGCTAATGCCTCTAGGTATACTATTTGCAGTTAAAAAATCATGTACAGCAGAGAGCAAATCAGTTGCAATTATGTCCCAAGACTTGATAAAAAACTTAGCCGTAAAACCATCCGGTCCAGGGCTACTATTTTTATTAAGACTAAACACAATATCCTTAAGTTCAGAGAGTGTGACAGGTTGCAGCAATTTATCATTATACTCCTGTGTGATTAGTTTTGGAATCTGGATTAAAAAATGTGTTTGGAAAAGATTACTATCAGGGAGTCTATCATCAGTTAATAGTTCCTGGTAGTATTTAATGGCCTCTTTTTCAATTTCCTGTATATCCTCTAGCCACTGACCATTGGAGCTTTTAATTTTTGTAATCTTTAGCCTACTATTTTTTTCTTTCACAGAATTGTGAAAAAAACTAGTATTAATGTCCCCTTCCCTTAACCATTTGAGTTTAGCCTTGTGTTTCCAAAAACTTTTTTGTTCTGCAAGGGCCATCACTACTTTTGCTTTGGCTTTCTTAAGTTGAATCAGATTATCAATGGAGGCATTTTGGTCATATATGTGTTCCTGTATTTGGAGAGTATTTTCAGCTTGCACAACATTATCATGTATATTCCCAAAATGCTCCTTGTTCCAAATTTTCAACATCTTTTTTAATCTGATTAGTTTAAGATAAAATCCAGTCATTCCTGATTTATGTAAGGGGAGATCCCAATTATGTCTAATTAGTTCATTAAATTCCTTCCTCTTATACCATGTGTTCAAAAATCTGAATGGCCTGGGTATGGATGGGATGTCACTGCCAATGGTAAGGAGCATGGGGTTATGGTCCGAAGATATCCTATGCAAGATATGTATTGAAGAAGCAGGGAAAGCAGAGGACCAAGGAGAATTACATAACCCCCTATCCAATCTTTTTGTTGTGGGATTCCTTAGTCTATTATTGGTCCAAGTATAATAATTACCCACAGTTTGGATTTCTTCCAGTCCCATAGTAGTTATGAATTCATTAAAATCTCTCATACTACCCAATTTCGGATCAGAAGGGCCTTTGTATTCATTTACAGAAGTTATGGCATTAAAATCTCCTATAAAAAGTGATTCTGAGTGTGTACAGGATTTGAGATCAGACCATAAACTTTTCCTGCCATGTCTAGTTCTTAGGCCATATATAAAGAAAGCATCCATACTTGCATTCAAAGATAAGCTATGTAATGTAACAGCAAGAAATTGAAGGTTGTCACATTTAACTGCCAATGTATTGTTAGAAGTCCAGAAAATCCATATTTGGCCATTTGTTGCAGTGACACAGTTATCATATTGTAATAATTGCATGTACTTATCACACTGCAAATTGTCATGTTTGGGTTCAATAAGGCATAATAGCTCAAATCTATGCCTACTAATTAGATTATGTAATCTAATCATCGAAGTGTCCATGCCCCTAACATTCCAAACCAGCATTTTAATCTTCAGAGTTGTGCAATTCATAGGGAAACATTATTTAGGCTTTTTGATCTAGTCATGATGGTATTTAACTGGGTTAAATAAGTCTCATTACCATAGTTAGATAGATTCTCTGGTTGTTTTCTTCCCTTCAGTTGTCCCTTTTTAGGATGCAAATTAGAGGGACTTACCTGGCTTGCCTGAGTTGGGACAGTGCCTGTGTCTTTAGCAGCAGTAGTATCCTTCTGACTCATTTGCTCCTGACTCCTTATGTTCTCCATGCTAGGCTCAGATGTTGCGCCAGGTTCAGGAGTGTCAGCAAGCATTGGATCAGCACTTTCTTCTTCACTTACTATCTCATCTACCTCCAGGGGTAGAAATCTGTTCTGTTTATTCTTCTGCTGGGAGAAAATGTAGTTTTTAGATGCCATAATTGAGTGAAAAGGTGAGAAAGCCTTACCTCTTTTGATAGGAATGTCATCCTTGGCCAAAGGTTTTTTTGATTTGAGGTGTGGTGGAGCGGATAGAGACTGTGTACTCAGATGTTTATGGAATTGATGTTTTGGGGGACCACATTTAGTATGCTCATCTTGGGTATCTATGGGGCAGTCCATAATGGGAGCCCTATTAACCCCAACAGTATCCATATTAATGACCTGATCCAGAGTGTACATATCTGATAATTGCTCTTCAACCTGAGTATCCTTGCCCATGTTAGTAATCTTTTTATTCCCAACTGAGGATTTTAGAGGGGGAGCTGAATCCTTAAGCATCTCCTCATTCTGTGGTAAGGCATCACAATTATTTGTCTCAGCATTCACTTCTGACACTATGAATCCCTTTGGAACATATTTAAACTTCTGCTTTGCCAAGGTTCTTAGTTTCTCAGATGCAGTAACACCAGAGCCCTCCGCCTTATATCCATTTTTTATACCCTGATCTTCAGAAACCCTCTGTTGATCATCACTTCCGATATGTCCGTGGTTGAGTTTATCTATCCTATTGTTCCTAGGTCTCTTAAGTTCAGGGTGCAGATAGATGCAGTGGGTGTCGTCATGACCAATAGAGTTACAGTGATGGCAGTACAATGGTAGATCCTCAAATTCTAAAGGCAATTTAACCACATTGTACTCCACTCCTTCCTCTTCAATCCCTACTCTAATAAATGTTGGGATTTTTCTTTTCAAATCTATTTCTACACATATTTTAACCACTGAGGGTCATGATAAAGCTGCTGTAGCTGCATCCATTTTAATATACTCCCCTATTTGATTCTCCATAGTTTCAATCATGGCAGTATTGTAGAAGAAAATTGGAACTTGTGGAATATTAACCCATACCGGAACAATAGACGACTCAACCTCAGGCGAGAAGTCGATGGTCCACTTGAGAACTTTCATCGACGCGTGATTGAATATCCATTGTTCTTTGATCCATAGCCTCTGGTAGTCCTCCTTGTCCTGAAATCGAATGAGGATGTGTCTGGTATCAATGGATCCAAGCTGGAAATTGCCCTTGAATCCCACCGATTTGAAAGCTTCATTGAGAGCTGACATCGTTGGCTTTCCTCTCGCAAATTTTCCAACCAAAGCATTTTGATAATGGATGGCCAAGGCTTCAGCTTCCTTTCGGGAAACCAAACAGGCAATATCTCCCTTATATTGGGTTTTTTGGACGATTTCTGGATTAGACGGGAGAGTAGCATGTAGTGGTGGGGGACGGTTGTTTAAGGCTTGTAGGAAAGTTTTTGCCGCCGCCGTACCATTGCGACCTGGCGGAGGAGCCGCCATAGATATGGTTGTGGCCCAGAATCCGACCGTTATCGGTACAGAGTCAGGTGCGGAGGGGGAAGAAGAAGAGAAAATTGAAGTAGTTGGTAGAGTGTGTTTTTCGCACCTTTTCGCACATACAAAATGTTTTGTTACTCTACCCCCCGTATTACGTTATTGCGTGTGAGAGAATATGTCTAATTTGAAATAGTAATATAATTTTTTTAAAAATTATAACCAGTGTGACCCCTCAATTTCATCTCTATTTGCATCACAATCATTGTTTTGTAGTTCAATAAATATGTTTGATCATTTATATCTTTACCTACTATAATAACGGTAAATAAAAAGTTAATATTTAGAAACTACTTGTTACAAAGAATTTAACGATATCATATTTGATAATATTGTTGTTCATGTGTTTATTTAAATATGGGGTTAAAATTTGATAAAAATAGGAGACTGTCTCTTCAAATACGGTCTTTCTATAAGTTGTGGAAAGATCAAGGTTTAAAGTACAAATTAGAAGAAATGAAGACCAATAGGTACAGCAGTCCGAGGGTCAAATTACAATTGCAACTGCTTCAGTAAAGTTGCAATTACATCATAACCACTCATATCCTGAAGCTTCGGAACCTCAGGTGCAACATTGATACGGCATGTTCTTCGAGATTTCCACCGGAGTCAGACATAGTGGTAAATCAGGTACAGATCAGCAACAGATACAATAACCGACGACAGATCAAATCGACAGGACACACCGGCGCGTGGACAGTGACGACGGCACGTGAGACGGGATTTTAAGGCAGCGAAAATTTCCTATTAAGGTTTTAAGATTTTAGGCTGTGATACCATGTAGAAAATAAGGATAATGATGTATGTCTTATTCATGAACCCAGTGCATATTATATAGTGGTACATGATACCTATACAAGCTAGGAAAATGTAAGAATACCTATACAAGATAGGAAAAGACAATAGAATATAATTACAATTACAGGTAATATTCAAATTTCTTAACAACTGATCATCTGCTACACCATCATCGAACAACCACGACCGCACCTTTATTAACCATCGATACGGTCTCACAACACCGGATAATTCCTAGCAAAAAATAACTCTAAAATTCACGATTTTTGCTGGATGTGTGACTTAACCTTGGATCTCTTTGTTAATTGAATTAAAGGTGGATTAACCGATGAACAAAATCCCAATGTAATTACTTTCTTCGATTTGTTTGGAACGTGATTCAATAGTGGACGGAAGACTCGGAAACTTCTTTTTTGACAAAATCCCTAACGTAATTTAGATTTATTTCGAACATTAAAATGACGTACATATTAAGTCCAGCCCTTATCTGCGTACGCAGCAGAAAAATATGATCCACGGTCTATCTATAAAGTCAGCGAAGGTACGCTGCTAGTCGAAGAATCGGAATGGCTAACTCGGGCAGTAATGACAATGATAAACAATCAGCAGTTGCGGCGGACCTTGAAGTGGGTTTGCAGCAAATTGACCCGTTCCCGGCTTGTCGGTTGGTCGCAGCACCGCCGCCTCAAGAAGAAGAAGAGGTGGAACAAGAACTAGTTCTAAACCCAATAGCTCAGGCTTTCATACAATCAGAAATGGGGAGGACGGTCTTCGGTTTGGTTTTACCCCTGACGGCAGCATTTTTGACCCCTCTTGCTCCATCTGATCCCGTTCTCAGAATACTGATTTTCTCGTGCATCAGTTTTGGCCTAGCTGGGCTCTGGAACGGAATCCTTCTGCGCAATGTTCTGCCCAGGTACGCAAATGCCCTAGAGCAAATTGGTGGCGGATTGGTTCTTTTTGCCTTCTATGGCTTGATATCCACTCTTTTGCCTGGGTACTTCAAGTGGATTCCTTGGATCAGTTTTGTGATGGTACTTTCCCCATTCTATTTGGAGCTGGTAAACTTAGGTTAAATATATGCACTCCCTCCGTCTTAGTTCTTCTACACACTTTTTGATCAACTTTCTTAAGACATGTTTGACCACCGATAATTTTAGCTACGTATACTAACAACGTATGAAAAATGGATACTTAGAAAATACATGGTTCAGAGAACCTGTCAATATCTCATATGATAAAATTTGTGGCTATATACTAATTGAAATTTATGATCAAACGTGACTAAAAAAAATTGTCCAAAACTGTGCCGAAAGGGATGATACAGAGGGAGGGAGTAGTTACTTTGGTGCAGGAGAAGATTTCTTATGTATGTATACGATCATGGATTAGCAATGATTATTTTCATCTGGCGATTTTGATTGGTTTGTAAATTATACATCAAAGGTTATTTGTCACATTAGATATTCACATGGCTTTGATTTCTCCGACTGGCTATATTGTGCTGAAATTGATGAGTGTCGATCAACATTAAAATCCTTCCTTTTTAGTTGTCGTTGCCTTCAAATTACAATATACTTCTTCATTCTCAACTCCGCCTTCAAAAGTGAAGGCGGAACAAAGCTGCCCAGAAAATTGACGATTGACGAGAAACGGTCAGTCGGTCACTCATTGCTTATACCGTAAGTAACTACGCTAGGGCTTGTTTATATTTGAAGTTGCATGTACTACTTCCTGTTTCACTATATTTAACCTATTCTTTTAATTATTTGATCATAAATTATTGGTAAAGTCTTGGGAAAGATGGTCTTTCCTTAGGCTTATGGAAAGACGGGATTTAATTTGAATAATAAAAGGTAAAAGGTCTTAGTTGCAACATTAAAAATTTAGTATGCAACATGTAGTAGTTATAAAATTTATAACCCAGTTGTGCAACCCTAAAATTTTATCTTCATTTCTCCTAATTTACACTTTAAACCTTGATCTTTCCATGACTTATGGAAAGACCGTCTTTCAAGAGACGCACTCTAAATTATTAATAATAATCATTATGTAAATTATGTATATAGTTAGATTCTCTTATCATATTATTTAAATATTAACTATAAATACTTTTATTATGTGTAATTAGATTTATTAATGATCAACCATAACTTTAAAAAATCGCTGAAAAGTGTGCAGCAAAAGTATACCAATCTATAATATACCAATTTTAAATGCTCAAAATAGTTGTTTACTGTGTAATATTCTTTTTTTTTAAAATTGGGTAATAACTCAAATGAGCCCCCAATAAAATCCCTCCCCTCCCCTTGCCCTGGTGGGAATTGAACACATAACCTCATAGTAATAGCACTAGACTTCAACCGCTAAGCTAACATTCAATTCCCTATTTACTGTGTAATATTCAAACTTGTTCTCATTGATTCGAATTGTCAACTGATAATGGAAGCACGAACCAATCGTACAACTCGAATTATTGGTGTAGACCTTGTACGATTATAATTTTTTTTTTAACTAGAAAACCATCGTAGTGGGGGGTATATAAGGCTCCCCGAACCTAAGATAAACTCCATGAAGGAGGCAATTTGTGACAGAGATCTAAGGATATGACTGACTATACTATCTCTGTGTCTAAAACTCCACGCAGGGAGGCAATATGAGAAATCTCCACGCAGGGAGGCAAAAAGCAAACCTAAATCCTGAAAAACAGGGATAAATATCCTGGTCGTAGCCAGCAGAATTCGACCGCATACTAGCTACAATACTGAAACTGACGTCCCCAACAGTATGATCACTACCTAGAAAAGTCTCATTCCTCGCTAAAAGCTAATCGTCCTCGCTCTGCCAGATTAGACACTGTGTGGCTCCCTATGACAGTAAGAGACTTTCCCAGATCGTAAACACACTATCAGAACGCCGGTGAGCTGCCCACCCGCATCAAGCAGTGGTGTCAAAAAACACCTCAACCTGTACGGACTACAAATCTAATTCAGACAGAGTCGCCAATGGGAGAGTCAATACTTCCATTGACTTGGATTTCTCCTGTCTATCTATTGAATCAGATCGAAAGCCAGCATAGTTTTTCCAATCTCGGATCGGAAAAAGTATGGTGGCGGACAACAGACGAATCCAGTACTATATCAAAAACCTAACGTTATAGCACGTACCCCATACTCTAAAAACAGAATACCTTAAACTAAAATAGAAAAACATAGCACTAATATTCTAAAAAGGCACAAAAATAATTGAAAAAGAATAGAAACCATTACAGTGGTGGCACCCCGGAGGTGTGGCTGCATCTACCCAAACCGGCGCGGTGGCGCACTGGCAGCCCAGCCAGGCGCGGTGGCGCGTGGGCCACACGCGCGGACGCGGTGGCGCGTGAGAGAGGCAGACATGGCCGGGCAGAGCCGCGCGTGGTCGGCGCGTTGGGCATCTGACCGGCCAGAGGCGGAGGGGCGGCGCGTGACCAGAGCGGCTTAAGCTCCTCTCCACCTTGCGGCCAAAATCCGGCGTATCTCCTCCTAGCTGGTCCGACGAGTTGTCCAGCTCCGGCATACCATCGTTCCGGCCGAGCAGCGTCGACCGGTGGGGTGACGTCACAGATCGGCGCCGATCTGTACCCACCGGCAACAAACTCCGGACATTGATGCGGGTTGCTGGGTTTCACCGTAGATGTGCAGATTGTAGCGGCTTCTGGCGAGGGGAAGGAGGAAGGAGGTCTAGGCTATACTACTGGTAGGGGTGGCGGGGGTGACCGACGCGGCAGAGATCGTCGGTGGCCACCCCGCCAGGAAGTGCAGGAGAAGAAGAAGGTTTTTTTTTCTTGGGAGTGAAAATGAATAGTGTGTTGTGTTTGATCAGCTTCAAATGGTTGGTGTACATGTTGAAAAATATATTTTATTGATGTTTTTGGGTTGAAAAAATTTACAATAGGTTTTTGGTGAGATGGTTATATTTTCACTTTTGTATGGTGATCATGGGTATAAGAGCACTTTTGAAAAATTCGAGGTTATATTAGCCCTTGTCAAAAATCAGGGGATCATCTAAGCATTTATCTTATTTTATTTCGGGATAATACCAATATAACTCTACATACTTGTGTAAGTGCCAATATAACTATCAGATAATTTTTAGTGCAAAAATAACCCTAACTAGTTGATGAAAGTGCCAATATAACCCTAAGACACTATTTTTGTCTTTGACTGACGTTGACCGCACATAAAATGACCAAAACACCCTTTGACCTAAAACCTGAAAGTATATTGAGAATTTTTCCATCAACCCACCACCCACCTGAAGTTTAGATCGGAAAAGAAACTAACGACGTCCCTTCCACAAGCAAACAATACCTTCTTCTCCACTACCGCTTTGCCGCTGACCTAGCGCCACCTCCAGTCACTCTAACCTCTTCTAGCTACCACCACATAAGCGACTTTAGCCACCCAACCACCACTCGGACCGCCTCAAACTACCACCATGGTGTCGACTCCAGCCACCCCAACCTCCTTCACGGCCGGCTTAAGCCACCCCAACCTCCTCCAGCCACCACCACAACGTCAACTCCATCCACCACAACCTCCTCAACGACCAGCTTCAGCCATTCCAACCACCTCCACACCACCACCATGGCGGTGACTTTAGGCACCCAACCACCACCCGCCGCCGCCTTTAGCCACCACCACAGCATCGACTCCAGCCACCCCAATCCCCCCCAACGGCCGACTTCAGCAAACCCAACCACCTCCACGCCACCACCATGGCTTCGACTTTAGCCACCCCAACCACCACCCAGCGTCGCCTCCAACCACCACCACGACGTGACTCCAACCACTCAAACCTCCTCCACGGCCAGCTTCAGCCACCTCTACCTTCTCTAACCACCGCCACGGCGTCGACTCCAGCCACCCCAACCACCACCCGGCACTGCCTCCAGCCACCCTAACCTTCTCCACGGTGTCGACGCCGCCCCCAGCCACCACCACGGCATCTCCAACAAGGTGATTGAACGGGTTAGGATTTTCAATTTTGGGAGAAAAAGTATAAGGCGATTGAACGGGTTAGGGTTCCCCGGCACATATAGGCGATTAAACAGGTTCACCGCTACAATTAAACGGCATTGCTATTTGAAGTAAGTTTATCAAAATATCACTGAAGAAGAAGAAAATAAGCTGCGGGTAGAGAAGAAAAGAGAAGAAGGAAAAAGGAAGTAGAAAATTAGGGTTATCAGGGGTATAATAGTAAATTCATTATAATTATTTTCTTTTTCCTCAAAGGGATAAATAGTCTTTTCATTAAATTCCGGTCTAAATATGCCGGAGTGAGTATATTTGCAGTTTCACTTACCAGTTGGGGTGTTTTATATTGGCACTTATGTGAAGTAGGTAGAGTTATATAAGCATTTTTCTCTTTTATTTACTATTGATATTAATAGTTATAAATGACAAATCAATTTGGACTGGAAGGCAAGGGAAAGTGATGAGACGTCAAAAGCATTTATTTTCCATAGTATTCAACATCTCTTTTATTGTCTTTTTGTTTGTGGATTGCTACATTTAGAAAGGTTTACATCATAGGGGTTTAGATAACCATTTTCAATTTTCATATTTAAATCTTTCATTTTGTATCCTATCTTAGGTCTAATGGATTTTTGGTCCTTACGAGCATCTTGATCTATTTTGTGAGCTTTACTTGTAGATCGCTCGTAATCACTTTTGATAGTTTAGAGGAGACCATTCGCAAGAATGGTAGAAGATTGAAGGCTATGAGTTAAAATGTGGTAGTAGATGGATGCGACAAAGAAAAAAGTAATGTTTGAAAAAGTCAAAGAATGACACGGGTCGTGTAACTTGGCATGACCTGTGCCATAGGTTTTGCTAGAGGAAAGAGGCCAAGGATATGGCTTGTGCAAACTAGCATGGCCCGTGCTCAGGACTTGGTGAAAACACAAGGCCAGGCGACAAGTCGTGTAACTTGGCACAACCCGTGCCATTAGAAGGCCTTCAGAATGACCCCCAGACGATGGGTTGTGAAATCAAGCAAAGACCAGGCACTCAGAAGCAAAGGAAGGAACTCCAGACGATGGGCCATGCAACTTGGCAAGGGTGCCATCAGAAAGGGTGAGGAAAGCCCTCTAGTCCATTCCCCGTGCTCTATTGCCATGGAATGCCTTATGATGCATCTATAATTCTATGCATAATATAATATCGTGCTAGGCTAAAAATTCTATCTTTGAAGTGTTACATCAACGAACTTGTAGGCTGGAGATATCGGGGAGATGAGTAAATTTATGCTACCTTGAAAGTGTCGATATGGAAAACATTAATTCTAATCGGATAGTTGTGTGAGTGATTGCATGTTAAGAGCGGTTGACCGGGGGATCGCCGTATTAAAATTCCTAACTAGGGGAACCCCTTGGCTTACCCCAATATATGATCATTATAGTTTGTAGCGACTAGGGTTATATCGACCCTAAATTCATCACGAGATGCCAATTTCTCTACCGCTTTAGGCCTAGGGTTGGTGTCCAGTGAAGTGCCTGTGACGTATTGTCCTTACTCACACATCTAAAGATTGCTACCTACGGAAGACTTAGATCCTTTAAGTGAGGGCGCGTTAGCACCATGGAGTAAGATGACGAGAATAAAATGTGGATTCGAAAGGATTGGAGCGCATCCCTAATTACGAAGGTTGGCGAGATGGTTTTAAGGGAGTTTAACCTTTGTGTAAAAGACATTGGAAATTCCCGGTATCTCCACACAATGTGACATAGGCAATGGAATTAGGCTTATATGTTTATATGTGATAGAATTTGAGATCAAAATCATTTAATCGGTCATGTTACGCAAATACCCTCAAGACTAGTTAATCATAGTTTATTTCACGCTAATTGCATGATTGTAGTTTGTTAGTCACAAACCCTCTCCCAACTATCTATTTTAGTACTAGCTATTCCCAACACACAGCTGGAGTGACGCCAGCTTGTGGATTGTGTCGAGCTAACTCTTAAATTCTAGTGTCTCTGTAGACAACCCCGAACTTGACACTAGGTACCGTATAGTAGTTAGCAGTGAGTACGGAAGCAACAATACAAATCTCTTATCTTTGGATATATCCCGTGGGAATTAAACGACCCTGCGAGGTGCGAGTGAGAAAGAAATAAATGTAGGGGTCGAGTAGTCTTTGACTGTGTTTGACAGAGCTTATAAGTATCTTTGCTTATAAGCTAAGCTCATTTTAGTGTATGGTAAAGTGCTAAAAATAAGATTATTTTAAAAGCTGAAGCTGTGTTTGGAGGATAGACATAAACTAGTCTCCCCTTACTTTCAAAATAAGACAGCTTATATATATATATATATGTATATATATGGCAAAGTCTTGGGAAAGACGGTCTTTCCATAGGCTTATGGAAAGACGGGGTTTAATTAGAATAATAAAAGGTAAAAGGTCTTAGTTGTAACATTAAAAATTTAGTATGCAACATACAGTAGTTATAAAATTTATAACCCGGTTCATGCAACCCAAAAATTTTATCTTCATTTCTTCTAATTTACACTTTAAACCTTGGTGTTTCCATGACTTATAGAAAGTTTGTTTTAATTAAACATGACTAAGTGCGGAACATTTGAAAGTTTCCATGACTAAGTGCGGGGGGCAAGTTTGTTTTAATTAAACACTGTCTATATTCTTTGCCACAGCACCTATGGGCAGTTACTAATCCCCCTAAAATAATAATTCGAACATTTGAAAAAAGATTAGCAAGATTCTTTTGGGGGGAATCAGAGGGAAAAAATAATAAAATGTGGAAAAGATGGTCTGCCATTGCGATATCAACTGATTTAAATGGGCTTGGTTTTAGATCTATTAAGGCTATAATTGATACCTGTTCAGCTAAACTTTGTTGGAAGAGCCAATTAGGGAACACTCTTTGATCCAAGTTGCTCTGGGCTCTTCCTTTTTCCTATAGGAAATCAGTAACTTGGAAAAGAATCCTTTCCATTAATTCTTTTGCAGAACATAACTAAGTAATCATTCATAGCAAAGGTACCTGCAGTTTCTGGTCTGCTAATTGGTGTCCTCAGGGTCCTCTGTGTAACCTTATCCCTAAGCATATAGTAGCTGCAATGCCATTTTTGTCTGTGGCAGATTTCGTTAGTAACAAGGCCATTATTTTAACCCAGATTGGTTCTTTTCTGGAAAATGATACTTTGTTTTTTCTTCAGGATTCAGAACTGACAATAGAGAGGGAAGATAGATTGATATGGAAGGCTGATGCCTCTGGTAATTTCACATCTAAGTCAACATATAGGGCTCTTATTTACGGACCAGGTAACTTTCCTGCTTGCAAATTCATTTGGAATAATGCTCTACAAAAAAAGATTTCAATTTTCACATGGAAAATGTTGCAATCCTTTCTTCCGTTTGATGATGTGCTTATTACCTGTGGTTTCAGTCTAGCTTCTAAGTGCCCGGCTTGTTCTAGTTCAGACTCAATTCAGCATTTCTTTATTTCATGTCCTATTGCTCAGGCTGTCTGGAGTAACATAGCATCTATAGTTAACTTTCATCTAAACTCTAATCATTCCCTTACTGAAAGAATTTTTATCTTCTGGAATACCCATGATTTACCTAGCTGGAAGCACTTTGCCTGTAAAATCCTGCCATCTCTTACTTGCTGGTCGCTTTGGAAAGCTAGGAATAGGTTCATATTTGATAATAAGCCATTCTCTTCGGAGCAAATTTCCAAGGAAGTCTATGACCTAATTAAGCTGGCTTTTCTAACCACTCCAAAGACTTATTTCTCACATTCTGCTATTGCATCACCTCTCAATCATTGGATTCCTTTCATTAGACCTCCTCCGAAGCCTAACATATCCACGGTTTATTGGGAGAGACCTCCATGGGGGTCAATAAAAATTAACATAGATGCCTCATGGTTTCCTAATAAGGCAGCTGCTGGTTTGATTGTTCGAGATAACTCGGGTGCTTTGATTAATATAGCTTCTGCCTCTATCTCTGCTGCTTCACCTTTGGAAGCTGAAATTAAGGCACTGCTATTCGCATGCGAAAATTTGCACGATATAGGGCAAAATTGCATTTTTGAAACTGACTGCAGGTTGGCTATTAACATGATAAATGACCCTTACTCTACAAACTGGAATCTTTTTGATTTGGCTTACAGAGTTAAAGCTCTATTAGGTTCTGCTCATCTTAACCATGTTTACAAAGAGGGTAATTCTGTAGCAAATGCAATTGCGAAGCATCACACTAGCCATTTTCAATGTCTTAATCTTAATAACATCCCCCAGCACATCAAGGGTCTGATTACATTAG
Source organism: Rubia yunnanensis (assembly GCA_037428765.1). Classification (NCBI taxonomy): domain Eukaryota; kingdom Viridiplantae; phylum Streptophyta; class Magnoliopsida; order Gentianales; family Rubiaceae; genus Rubia; species Rubia yunnanensis. Next base: position 83,226,670 of record CM075063.1, read on the forward strand.
ATGAGTTACATACACCGCAGGTTAGAACGCATTAACATGCTTTGCCTAAGGATTGATACTGCTGATCAAGATTTTTTCATGCAGGTTCAGGATCTGCTTGATGCTTGCTATCAATCATCTTCTGCGAGTTTCTACGAACCTCGGGGACTCCATACTCTTCCGATCGTGCAGATCCCATATCAATTGGAAATCTACTGCTGGTATTCATGGTGGTATACTCGGTAGCGACCTTCGGCAGCAAATTGCTACATCGGTGTTGATGAGGTCTTTGATCTTTCACCCCATTCAGTTACATTCTTCTAGCCTCTCTCAACTCAAGCTTTGCACATATTTACTCTGTAACTGATACAGTTGTTGGGGACTTCAGTTTCAGAAACTTTTAACTTATGCCATCACTTCTTGTAATTGAAGTTGCCTGACCGGAGGTGAGAATTAACACAAGGGGTGGAGATTCTCTCCTTCGGATCGCAACTTCATCATCTATCCTTTTTTTTCCTAGGATAGTTGTTACACAAGTATTTGATCTAGAATTGGTAGGACTTTTGGGGGGCTACCATGTTGCCTCATCACGAACTATGACTAATTTGCTCTGTCTGTAAATCTAACTTATTTTGATGGAGGCTTGGGGAACCTCTAATATATTCTCCCCCACCCTACGGTGTTCTCATTAAAAAAAAAATAGAAAGACTATCTTTCAAGACCCTTTGCCGACTGACTACATATTGAAGGATTGATACAAGCCTCTAGGAGCCGAAAATTAATCATAAGTTTTATTACTATTGATATTCATAGTTATAAATGAAAAATCAATTTGGACTTGAAGGCGTAGATAGGAAATAAATGTAGGGGTCTAATAGGGAGAGATGCATTTAAAATCCAATTCTCATGTGAAGGTCTTCAGGTGACCAAGGTTTTGTTGGACTAACTAACTATTAGAAGAAAGTATTAATTTATAATTAGCGGCTTATGTGATATTTACTTTTATTTATTTTAATATTATATACTTATAATTATGATAATTTTTTAAAAATGGATGACAACATATAAATAATTATTTTTAAATTAATTTGAATGAAATATTATAAAAAATAATCATTTTTATTATTTTTAGTATTTTTTATTTCACTTCATAACTCATATATTTTTCCTTAGATACTAAACTCTAAAATTTTAAACATAATTTTTCTGTCAATAATTTAAATATAGGACACAAAAAAGTAATCCACATAAAAACTAGTCCTAATATTTTATTTAATAACTCCACACAATGCGCTGTGGAACTTCGTTAGTATAAAAAATTGCATCCCTGGAAACTAATCCTCATAGAAAATGTACATTAAATTACTCGAGGTATTAGAAATGGGAAATATGAACTGTATATAGAAGAAATACAATGTTAAGTGTTCTTGCATTTTTTTTAAAAAAAAAACTCTAATTCAATTCGATTTCACTCAGAGCAATATAATTTAATTTAATCAAATCAGTATAACCATTATTATTCTTTAAAAAGCTCAACCATTATTAATAATAAAGTTGTGAGGAATTCAGTTCGTTCATATCCGTTTTCAATAATAAAATAGTGAAATGGAAATTAATTGGCACCTAAAACTATCTAATCAGAAGTTATATTGTCAAATCACAGCTATATTTTTGTTCAATTTATGACTAATTCCATAGATCATTATAATTCAGTCAAAAATGACATTGTTAAAGTTAACCAATTTGGATAAAAAAGTATAGACATTAGTTTGAGACAGATAGTATACATCAATTACTTCCAATTCCTATTATTGTAATTTATTTCGTTTTTAAATAGCATACAAACCAAAGGTAATTACTAGTATGTATAGTAGAAAGTAGGTATTCAGACGATCGAGATTTATTTTATACGTCTCACGTAAACTTGTTTACTGCAACTCTTTTTTCTTTTCTTTATAATCAAGAGCTTATATGCAAGTTTTTCCAAAAACAAATAAAATTGGTGTAGAGGAAAATAAATAAGGAGGATAAAAAGAAATAATAAATTTAAATTTGTGGTTGAAAATAATTAATTGTTTTGATGAAAATGAATTTTATTATATCATTAAAAGGAAAGTAAGACTAAAACACAGTCATCATACTCCCTCTCTTTTAACATAAATAATCTTAATATTTCACTTATTTTACATTAAAAAAATGTTACAGTAGATTTCGAAATTAAATGTGAATAAACTGGATAAATTATTTCAATACGACATTTCTTACATCAGCGTTACTATGTATTAAAAAATAAAAGTAAAATAATCATATAAAAAATTGTCATCCTACTTTTATGGGAAAAAAAGTTGATAATTCTCAACCATTCATTAAACTTTTTATTCTCTTAATTCAATTTTCTTCACACATTTTAATTTATAAAAGAAACAACATTTAAACCTGTGCAGCCAAATACAGTGAAATGGAAGGAGTACTGCAATGGTACATGGAGTATATCACATTATATATTTTAAAGTTTTCATGAGTACACTTACCAGTTTAATTTCATTAGCATGTTACCAGTTCTTAAAGCTCCATAGCTAAAAATCAGCCATGCAGTTGTTTCCGGGAGGCCTGAAAGCTGATGTAAATGATAATTTCCAAAGGCAATCATTCTTAGAGAATCATCCACGTGATCAATCAACTGATTAAGTGTCTAATTTCCTTCAATAGAATGTTTCTTTTGGGCACCTCCTCGCCTTTTACACCAATAATCCTTAGAGACTTTAATAAAACTAAGGAAACAATTGTTCATTAATATATGTAAGCAATAAAGCATGTCCAACAGTTGTGTAAGTTATCAAAGCAGTTTTACAAAATTAGAGAAACTAAGACGCGTAAATATATACGTACATACATATACTCTAGCTTTAGCAGCTGGCTGCAGAAGCAGAGAATGGAAAAATTCCCAGCGCCGCTATGGCAGAGGCACAATTATGCAATGCAGATGTGGCAGAAGAAGTGTGGGACTGGAATAAACTGGCTAAATTTCAGTCACAAATTTGAGTCTAAATATAAAAATGGTCAAAATAAGAACCTTAGTTGAAGCAGACCAAGATAAAAAGAGGGAGTTCACTCCAGCTTTAGCTTTAGCTGCTGGCTGCAGAAGCTGCGAATGCAAAAATTCCCAGCACCGCTGTGGCAGAGGCGATCGATACCCATCGACAGTTTTGTGCCAGTTTCGGGTACCTTATACGGGTTGAGATGGCTAGGACTGCTCCGGTGAAGGCAAAATTTAGTGCCAACATGAAACCCTGAAACAAAGATGGTTTGTCCTTGAAAATAATCTTTGGCACTGGAACTGGAATGCTATTGGCCGAATTTGGAGTCTTTAAATGGTCATATGGAAGGTTTAAAAGAACAAAGGCAGCCAAAAATGTGACTGCAGAAATCATCTCATCTACTTCAATTCTGAGTATAAGAAGAGGAGGTTTTGTTCAGTACTGCTTCTTGACGAGCCATGAGAATTTAGAGCCAATATTCAAACTACACATTGTCTGTATTAACTCTAATCTCTTGTTTATATGCCAATTCGGTCTTTCACTTTCACGACATTTGATATTATTTGAATAAGTTATATTATGGTGGTTTTATAAAATTCAAAACATTCGTTCATGACCCACGACTTAAAATGAAGAAAAATCATGAATGCTACGACATTCTTGCCAAGAAATGACATTGTAGTTGCCTTTGTCGCTATTGAAGGATGAGAAAAGGTGCAATCCGCGTTCTTGAATAGGTCAACCTACGCTACATTTTGACGATTGAAAAAGGATTAAAATAAGAGAGAGTCTTATATGGTGAATAGATATGAACAATATTTCATAGTTATCGCATAAATCACTAGTGGGGCATATCTATTAAAGGCGGCTCCATTGGCTTCTGGAACCGCTTTTTGGGTTACTTCCTTGGACATGTCTTTCATTGATGCTTTAGAAGGTGGTTCCTGAAATCGCCTTTTAACGCATCAATGGAATGCGGTTCAAAATCGCATTCCAACGTTGGGGTGGAACCGCCTTCTAACGGTTCTGAGCTCGTAACATCTTGGTGTCCCTCGGACAAAGCAGCTGGTTATGATCTCAGAACAAAACTCACACAGTCGGATCTTTGGATACTTGCGCACACAGAACACAGCCCAAATATGTCGGATCTAATGTTTGGTTCCGAACTCAGAACAAGTTCTAGTTTATCTGATCTATGCACTTGTTACGATCTCGGAACTAGAGTGCATACCGAGATCAGATATATTTTCTGATCCTAATCTGTTTGTTTTAGGGGTTTGAGCATTGAATGCTGGATATTAAGTTTGGACTTGGAACATATTTATGATTATATGTTCCGAGTCCGGAACTCTGGATATGTTCTATTATAATTTGTCAATGAAAGAACGACATATGTTTCGAGTTCGGAACACCAATCGGAAAATATGGTAAAAACTTACAATTTCAATAAAATCCGGCTAAATGGAAGCCTCCCATACCAAGTCAAGATACACCAAAATAACATGTCATTTCCACACTATCTATCAAAAATCTATGGACTACGCTAGGGCAGCAACAATCTATAGATAGGAATAGAAATCTAAGAAAATCTATTCCAATGACAATGTCACCATATATACTAGCTACTTAAACCCCTCATACGTTGGGATTTTCAATGGAATGGGGACGGCCATTGACAATATACCTTGCCAAGCAATTTCTTTTCTTGTTGATATCAGTTTGTGAATACGACTTCTCATCATCTTTAAAAATATGTGAATTCGGGAATGTTATTAATATGTGTAAAAAACCTATAGCAATGAAAAACCTATACATCTGATTCCAATCTTACATCGTTGATTTTAAGAAAATCCATATAAATTTGTTGAAGATACTCCGCCGCATATAGCAATACATAATACCCGCACTCCCAATTGTTCGCTTGTTTCTTGTACTGCTTAAAATAAAACAATAACATCATCATATTAAAACTTTGGGAATCCTAGAATCTAATTGAGTTGTAAGCATGGGAATAATAGTTTCACCTTGATCTCGACTATCTAAAAATTCTTTGTACTGGATTCGGTGAGGGAATTTACTGACGCATCCAAAATCTTAACAAATGATCCGGAAGGTTGATGATGTAGAGGATCCATCCAATAGACACGGTTGTTCTCCGGGACAATAAATATTAATCTCCAATGATCCCACAAGAATGTCATACATTAAAATCATCCAAAATAAAAGTATGTTTGACGTAGATTTAATATTTGACCATCACATCTCAATGTATGGGGAGACGAATATTTTTTAGTCGTTCGTCCAAGGCTTTTTGCAGATGTAGTTAACCCTCTCTTTGACTGTGTTTTCAATTTCCTGTGTCATCAGGGGGCACAAATACCCTATCCACCCTTTCTCCTTTTGGTTAGCAAAATAATACATGTACCTTTGATATATAAAGAGAAAACATTATTTGTAAAAATAGTTAAGTTAATAAATTATTTAGTAGAAATATGAAAGTATATAGTACTTACAGTACGTATAAGGACATTATGGTTTGATTGACTTGGTCACACCTCCACAAGTCTTCGAAGTCACTCCGTGTCACAATTATTTCCCTCTCTTGACCAAATACGCATTCATTGCCTGAAAATGTGTAGGTTGAGTTGACTTGGTGTCCTCCAATCAAATCATATAACACTCTAACAAAGTGTGACGAATCCTTCATAACTTGCGCCGTTGTGAGTGTTGACTTAGCCTTCTTTGCTATTTTGTGAACTATTCTGGGTACCGTTTTAGGCTTGGCCTTCAAATGAGCATCCTTTGTAGGGTCAACATAGATTAGTCGATGAGGCTATAGGAGAAACAGTCCCTCAACGGTTCCCATGTGCTTGAATTAGCCATCTGGAATTGGCACTAGGGCGTTGATGACTAGTGACTTGTCCAGTGAGCCTCTGCATATTCCATCCCGGATTGGTACAGAGTGACTCGTTCAAAATACCATCGACAACGTGGATCGGCCTACCATTTTTCGCTTGATCAGTGTACAACTCACACAAATGCGATGTCTGAAACGAAAAAATAAATAAGTAAGTCAAACATATGAAGGTAATTGAAAATCAATATTAATATAAACATAAAATTTTTTACCTTCTTTTCTGTAGAAATGATGGCAAGGTCAACTTTATTCACTTTATCTCATTGCGGAGGCAGAATAGGTTCGTGGTTAACCTCAACATCTCAATCTCCTGGTGAGTTGCACGATCCTCTTGACGGTGGAGTACAACCCGGTGTGAAATTGGCTAAATTTTTTGCCACAGGGAGACCGGTGTGTTTAATTAACTTGTGGATCAATATATCGTGTTGCTCCATCTTTTTGTCTTGTGCAAGCGCTTCCTCTTGCAAAACATGAACCCGGGATGGTTTGGTCTTCTTGTACGAACGGAGAATTCCGAACGCATCACTTTGTGATATGTATGATCCAACACTTCTTGCATGGCCCGAGTGATCTGGTTTTTCTGTAGCCTCGCGGAGGATGTCGTGCTTACCCTTGGAAATGAAACTCCCTTCCAATTGTTTGATCTTTAATTTATCCTGAAAAACATTTTAAATTAAATCATCTTAGTCGTAATGCGGTTTAACATCTATTATTTTGTGAACCAAAGAAAAATGATGCTTACCATTCTTCCAAAAATTTCATGCTCGGGACTATTATTGAATTCACCTTTACTGTTTAGACGATAATCAGGAATAGACCACACCGGTCTATCTCTTCATCACCCAAAGGCTTCATCAATGATCTTGCCTCCTCCTTGGCCTACCCATTGGCAATTTCTATTTGGACATCCCTTTCAAAACGTTCCTTAATTAACTGCAGGGCCGCCAAACCATATCCACCACAACTCTTATGATGAGGTGTTTTGTTTTCCTTTGCAAACTGTAGTTTTGCACTCCTCGTACCCTACACATGTAGGTAATACTTTTTTAAATTTAAAAAATGAAATATATTTTATCAAAATAAAAATAAGCAATAAAGGTTGTAAAACTGATGTTTTCATCATTTTCCAAAGCTCTCCTCTTTTAGATCTCCCAACTTTCGGGTATAACATGTGTATAAATCAACCATGGACGATCTCCTTTCCTAGTAGAGAAAATATAATCTTGCGATAAGGTATAAAGTTTTTCTCCCTCCAACTCTTCGCCATCATGGCCGTTGCCCTATTTTTTAAAACATCCATATCCGGGGCATCAAACTCAAATGGTCTCTATGTGGATTGAAATCAAAATTAATAATTAAAGATTAATGTAGGACATTATTTAGTTACACTTGCATTTGAATAATTTCAGATACTATAGTTACCTTGCACTTCGTCCATAGGACATCTTTATATTCTTTTGGAACCTCGAGAAAACTATTGTACTTGATGTCTACCCTAGTTCTACCAACCTTCCCTACCCAAATAAACTATTTAGCTCGTTCTTCAGATATACACACTCCCGATTTGTTGAAAATCAACAAAGTCAAGTCTTTTCTAGCCATTCTCCTTTCTAATTTTTTACAATGTGATCTAGCATACACCCCGCAACCGACCCCTCCTCCCCATCATCATCACTGCCTAGGTTTTGTGAATGTCCACCATATCTTCATCACGAAGCCTTTTCTATGACATTAAACTACCAAACAACATACATCACAATCAAAAACTAGGGTTTCTTTTAGAATAAAATGAAAACTAACTTTGGGGCTTAAAACATATAATAAAACTTTAAAAAAAATTTGATAGACGTTTCAAGGTATAATAACCCTATCTAGGATTCATATAGTAGAAGAAAGGAAATGGTGAAATGTTTACCTTTAAATCCAAACAATTCAAAGTTGGATGTATAATTATAGCCATGAACACTCATGAACTTGGAAACCCTAACCCTTGGATTGCCTTTGCCTTTTGTAAATCCATAACCCATGGACATTGGATGTGATTAGCTTACATTTACTAGGTTTCATGTAGCTAAGAGCAAAGATGAAGATTGGTGGAAGAATTTTCAAAGTGATCAAAGATGGAAAGAGGGAGGAGGGTTTTGGAGGGGAAATTTGGTGGGAATTTGCGATTTTCTGGATGGGTGTTAAATGTCCATTTGAAAACCGCCTTTAATGCTATTTAGAAGCTGTGCCCGACAATAAGTTCCGAACTCGGAACGAAGTTACACACTCAGAAATTGAGTGTTTCTTTAGTAAAAGGGAAAGATCATGTTCCACTCTCGGAACTTAGTCTGATTATATAAAAAAATCCAACGGGAAAATCATTTCAATCTATCCCTTTCAACAAAAATTTCCTAATTCAAAAACCCTATAACTCAAATAAACCAAAAATCCAAATTCAACCATGCCTATGTACATAGGTGGACGATTCGGCGGTGGATATGGGATGCTAATACACGGAGTCAAAATTCAACAGAAAAGTTGGGGCAATCATCTATATTCTTCAACACTGATGCAGAGTCTAGGTATGTTCAGTTCTAAATTAAGAAATGTAGCAATCCTTGGGTTGTTGCTAGTGCAGACATTGAAGACCTAGGGATAGGCTATTTGATTGATTATTTGAAGCCATCCAGTTTTGATAAATTAGTGAATTTGGAAGAACCTGTCCATTACGAAGAGGTATTGCAATTTTATGCTAATTTAGGGAAGAGTTGGGACGACATAGATCTTACTATGGTTAATGGCATAACGATTCCTATTAAGATATTCAGCATTAATGATGCCATAGGTTCCGAGTACACTAACCCTAGTAAACTTGTTCCGGAAGATGGGAGTAAGGGCCCAATAGAGATATTTCATCAACAGAGTTGGCATGTCGTTAGTGAAATCCCCCCTTATGCGTAGTTCAAATGGGTCGGAAATATTTTGGCCGCACGGGTGAAGTTGCAGGCCGAATTGATGAGTATGACGTGGGGGTCCTGAGTGTGGAGCATATGTTAGTGTTTGAGTGGAAATGTCAGAATATCCTCCCGTCGAGTGGTCATGCGTGTGAGCCGACCATAGGGAACTTGATGTTGTTCTAGTATGTCTTAGATGCGGTGAAGTTGAATCTGGGGTACACAATTTTGATGTACATGCTAAAGGAGGCTGCAGGGAAAAAGAAGGATATATCGTGTGGTGGTTTGGTCACCGCTTTGATAAAGAAGTGGAAAGTGATCCCCGTTGACAAGCCACTCTGTTTGACATACTACGATAAGGCATGGTTTGATCAGGCGAGTTTGCAACCTTCCTGGGTAAGCTGCCAAATCCGCAAAATGAGAAAGGAAAGCTTCAAGGGATAAGGCCGAGGCATCTACATCACGTAAGAACATTGAAAATAATCCTTAAAATTTATAAATTCTATTCATTAATTATTTATAAAAGTATTCAATTTGCACTCATATATTTAATTGTGCAGGGGACAATAGGGGTTGGATGGCGACATTCAAAAAATATTTGGCCTGCATAAAAGAGGATGTTAGCTCGGAAAAAAATGAAGTAGCAGCAGCGGAAACACGTCACTCAGAGTTTGTTGATTCCACAGGTCTCACCATCGCACTCAGAGACGATGAGTCCATACTGAATTTCAAACCAGAATACTCTAGTAGTGATGGTGAAGAGGATTCTGAGGGCTTCCAGAATGGTGGAACTGTTGATGAGCATTCAAGAACGCCAATTGGTGGGATGAACTATGAGGATGAAGAAGACGATGAGTAGATTAAAATGTAATGTGATGGAAGAATCTGTTCGGACATGTACTTAAATATCATGTTTTGTTATTGTGAACCCCTTATTAAGACCATGATCTTTTTGTTGTCTGCTCAAATACAGAGGTCAGGGTTGAATTTGTAACACTGTGAAACTTAATATTTATGTACTATGTTTCTAATTTGTACAATTGTTTATGGTGATCTTGATTATGTTTTTCATATTTCTCAAAGACCTTGTTGGATTTCTTTGCTTGTTTGGATAGAAACAATATGTATTTGTTACCTAACTTATTTTACCAAACTTTCCGACAAAGTTCCAAATCTGGACCTTGCTCTTGGGTTTGAAAATTAAGTGAAAAGACACAGTTCAAATCTCGGAACTATGTCGGAAAGTTTGGTACACTTTTTTAATGAGCTAGTCCGGACTCAGAACCGACGTTCCAAAATATGTTCTCTATATTGATTCTACACTGGAGTTCTACGTTTGGAACATTATTTGATTTTTTTAAACTCACAGACTCTATTTCGAGTTCAGAACTGGACTTCCGAAATCTTTTGTTATTTCTGATCTAGCACTGTAATTTTTTACTATTGTTTGCTTTTTTCCATTTTTATAACAGATTAACTTCCGAGTTTGGAACTAGGGTTCCGATATCTTTTCATTTTTCTGATCCGGAACTGTTATTTGGACCTATTGATACCAAATTGTACTTAATTTTTCACAGAAGTCTTTTTGAGCTCGGAATTGGAGATCCGACCTCTTACAGACATGCTTCCGGAATCGAAACATGTGTTCCAAAATTTACTATTATCTTATCCCAATCTGTTAAATTGACTCTTGGTTAACTTATTTTTATTTTAATTGACCGATAGTGTTACGAGCTAGTAACTGGTGTTCCAAAATCTGAGAGTTTTTCTGATTGACGTCTACTAAAACTTTATTAACGGAAAGGCACTGTTCCGAGTCTGGAACACTGTCACCTATATAAAAAATGCAATAAAAAATCATCAAAATACCAAATAATAAACCCTTACACATTTTTGGAGGCGGAATCATAAGAAGGTTTTCAAATCCAAAATTTGGTAGGTGAAAATGTCAACATCAAACACCGGTGCACCAATTCGTGGGAAGAGGTCAAAATCAACATGAGGCGGGCGTGGATGTGGATGGGGCAACAATACTGGCTATGATTCAAGAAGGTTTGTATCTCGTCAATTGGAAAATAGATACAATGCCTTAAGAAGTAGTGGAAAATTGATGGATTCTTATGTGATAGACCTTAACCTTCACCATAACATAAGGTTAGCCGACCCTTTACAAAAATTGGAAGGGCAACATGTTTTAAAATTATTGACGATGAATGAACCATCTTATTTTGATGAAGTTTGCCAATTTTATAGTAATTTGCATGAGATTGAGGGGGGGTGGTGTGTTTTGGACCAAGGTCAATGGCTACAATGTGGAACTTATCTCGTGGATTATAAATAAGCTAATTGATTGTCCACATAAGGGTCCCAAGGACTGTTATCCACAACGAGAGAATGGTTAATTACTTGATGTTTACCATAGGGGTGGGTGACCTTTGAATGAGTATCCTAGAATAGACCCCGTAGAATGTAGAGTGAGGCATTTTTTCCGTAATGGGCATGATCTTGGACGACCGGAGTCTTTTAGTTTGGAACACTTAGTACCCAATGATCAAATTGTTTGGGACTTCACAACTAGGTCAATACTTTCCAAATCTGGCCACCTCATTGAACCTACATATGCCACACTTATGGTATTCTACTTCATAATGGAGGGTCGTAGAATTAACCCCGGGTCGGCTATTCTGTCACATATGATAGCAGTTGGTACATCGAAAAAGGTAATTAAGAGTCTTCCGTACGGGAACTTGATTACCTCTATTATGAAGGAAGTGGAGGGGTTAGAGTTTAGTGGGGAAGAAAAGCACTGCAAGTTCAATGACAAACAACATTTTTTTGAAGAAAATTTGGGTGTTAGTGGATAACAAGTGGCATGACAAGACACCGGAAGCTGCTAAACCAAGCAAGAGACACAGAATAGAAGAAGGTAAATTAATTGCATCACATTCATAAAAATAGCACACTGCATTATTCAATTGTTATGATATACTAGGACTTTATCAATCAATATTTTGTAGATGATTCCGATCCTCAATTTATGAAGGCCATGAAGAGGGTTTATAGATGGGTACGTGATGAGGTGTCCCAATTGAGGGAGCGAGTGTGGACACTAGAGCGGAAGCAGAGAGCATATGAGAGAGCCCTCAAAGAATCGAAGATACCCAAACTTAAGAGAACCTATTCCTTGTAATATCCATATCAATTTTATTTTGCTCTAGGGCCATGAGTATTTTGTTGTTGAATTTCATAATTATCTAACTTCTTGACTCGGATGTTGAATTTGTTTACTTTAATTTGTTGAATCCCAAATATGTTTACATTCTGTCTTGTTTTGATTACTTTTAACTATGTATGGACTTGGTTTTGATATGTATGTGTAAACCTAAACGTGTGGTTAGAATTCCTATGTATTGATATAAGGAAGACACGTACGAATGAGGGTTAAAAGTAAAACTAACCATATCTACAGACCGAGTTCCAAGATCGAAAATGGATCTTTGAGTATGGTCAACTCCAAAATACAAAGTGAAATAGTGCTAAATAGTTACCTTACGAGTCTTTTATTTCAACTTCCCTTTTGGTGTCTTTCGCCATTTGGTCATCTTTCCTTGGTTGTCGACCCATACAACTTCATTGTGGTTGGTGCGAGCGATAAACTAGTGCAAACTAGCGTTATTCTCTTGAATTATAAAATCTTCATCATCTGACCCAATCCCAGTATTTGTTCCAAACCCAATGAAATCCTCTTTTTAAAAATAATCCACAAAAGCACTTTTTCCCTCGAATACAATCTTCCACCGAGATTCAATAGGATCTAATATGTAGAAAAATTGATGAGCTTGTCCGGCTAATATGAATGGACCTTCTCTCCAACCTGTCCGACTACGATAAACTCGTGTGAAACCCAGATCTTTGATTCTCTGACCATTATTAAAATCAACCCATCCACATTTGAAAACTGGCACTCTCATTGTAACATAATCAAGCTCCCAAATTTCCGTAATTATACCAAAGTAGCAAGTATGGGCATACATCGGATTGTTGTCGGCCATGCTACCAATATTCAAAGCTTTGGAAATAAGTGAAACTCCATTATTCTGAGAGACTCCTTTATAATCCATTGATTTTGTACCAAATATAAAAATTTTGACATCAGAAGCACCGAACGATAGATAGGTACCCAATCATCTACGCGACAACCATTTGACTGTTTCCGGATGCAGACCATTCGCGATGTGAGATCGTAGCCAAGAAGCAAAAGTTGTAGAATGCTGTTGAAGAACTCATGCTTCATTCCAAGTGGGATTCAACAATCGAATTTCATCCATGTGAATCTCAATTTATGGGAAAACATCCTCATGATTCCGAAGGATATACAAATGAGCAGTGCACAAGTTCTCAACACTAGGGCTAAATAACTTACCCTACATCATCCAAACGCCCTTCATCCTGGATCTGGAAACCCCCTCAGATTCAACCTCATGAATATGTTCAGTACAAAATTCAATAGCTTCCTCAGCACAATAATGTTGCACAATACTGGTATCATGCCTATACCCGTTATTCATAAAATGCTTGAATATTTTCATGTACCACTTAAACGAATACATCTATCTAAGAAATACAGGATCAAAAAGCTTAATCTCCCTAACCAAGTGAGTTATAAAATGAATCATGAGGTCGAAGAACGAAAGTGGGAGGTGCATATCAACTTGGCACAATACTTCTACAATCATGGTTTGCAACCGAATAAGATTTGCAGCACTAATGGTTTTTGAACATATAGATTTGAAGAACAAACATAACTTAGTAATATAACATTGTACATGGGACGGCAACAACACCCGAATCACATCAGATTGTGGAAGTCGTGGGATTTCAATACACATAACTTCAACTCTGTTATTGATACACAAGCGTTGATATTCGTAGAATAAGCTCTAGACACTTTCCCACTACTTAGCTTCTCGCAATACAACTTATTCTCCTTCTGAGACATTGAATAGCAAGCGGGAGGAAGTTAACAAGTATCTCCATCAGTAACGGGTCCAACATTTTCCCTAACCCATCTCAACCAAATCAAGTCGGGACTTCAATCCATCTTTGGTTTTACCGGGAGTATTCAAACGTGTGCCAAGTAAAGCATCGCAAACATTTTTTTCTATGTGCATTACATCGAGACAATGTCTGACATCCATATCATGTTAATAAGGGAGTTGAAAGAAGATTGAGCATATCTTCCAACTATCGTCAATTGCCAACTTTTGCTTCCCCTTACCAAAATTTTTATGCAATCCTTTAGCTTTTTAAAATACCTCTTCGCCTGCGAGTGGCACAGCCACACCTCGCAACTCTGTCTTGCCATTGAACCACTTCTCTGAAAAATGACATGGATGCCCCTAGGGGAGAAATCGTCGATGTCCTTAGTAAACATTTTTAAAACCATGCTTAAGTTAACAGAAGGAGGTTTCTTTCTCACAAATCAGACATGCATAGTGTCCTTTCACAGAATAGCCCAAAAAATTTCCATAAGCTGAAAAATCATTTATGGTGCAAAGCAGGAGGGCCTTCATCGTGAAAATATCATCCACCACAGCATCTTAAGTACGAACTTTCTCATTGAGCAACGTCAATAAATCTTCTACTAAGGGCGCGAGAAATACATCAATGTCATTACCCAGTTGCTCGGGGCCAGAAATTATCATTGACAAGTGAACGTATTTTCTTTTCATTATCAGCCACAACGGTAAATTGTATATCACCAACATTACAGGTCAAGAACTATATGTGCTGCTCATGTTGCCAAATGGATTCATTGCATCGGTTGATAATCCTAACCTTAAATGTCGGGAATCCGATCCAAACTCCAGGTATATGCCATTAAGCTTTTTCCATTTCTCACCATCAGACGTATACCTTATCACATCATCCGCTGAATGATCTCTTTCTGCATGCCATCGTAGTAATTTTGCATCTTGTTTGGAAGCAAACAACTTCCAAAGGCGTGGAATTATTGGAAGATACCATAAGACCTTAGCGGGTATATTCTTCTTTGAAATGGTTCCTATATCTGCACGCACTCTTATATCACCTCGCTTTAACTTGTACCGAGATTCATTGCATACCCGGTATGTTTCAAGTTTCTCATCCTCATTTCCCCTAAATAACATGCAATCATTCGGACATGAATGGATTTTTTCTAATTCTAAACCCATTGGACAAAGAACTCTTTTTGCAGCATAGGATTTTTCAGGCATTCGATTTCCTTCGGGAAGGAATTCTTGGACCAATTCCAGAGTTTTTGTCATCCTATTTTCAGTCCAACCAAATTTGTCCTTCAAATTCATGATATTCAAGGTCGCACTCAAAATTGAATGTTTTGACACCACGCATAATGGACAATTCTTGTCATTAAGCAACGACTCTAAGACCTTTGGTTTACCATGGAATTCTCTGGCAACATCCCCAACCATCTCATCAAATGGATCATCACAATCTAATTCAACCCCTTCCTTCGTTCCACCGTTTCCACCATTATCCATCGGTACCTCGCCGTGCCATATCCAACAAGTGTAACTTGTTTGGCAACCTCAAAAATAAGGTGTTCTTGCAAATTATTCCTCCCTAAATATGCATCATTCTTGCAATCCATGCAGGGGCAACATGCACGCACCACCCTATTTTTTAGCCGCATGTTCAAAAGGCACCCTGGTAAATGAATCTACTAAACGAATATAATCAGGTGATGTCCTAATGTCACTCTCGATTACTATGATTCTATCCATTAAATACATGAAGGTAAAATCAAGACAAATTCAATCATATCGACAACGAAATTAAAATGAGCAACATATCAATTCAAAACCCTATTTTCCAAAGCATTACAAAACATACTTCAACAATAATATAATTAGTTCGATGGGATAAGAATATTTTTATATGTACAATTACCTTAGCGTTTTGCATCCAAAGAGTGCCCTAATTAGCTGATTTCTCCAAATAAAAATGAACTTGGCGGTCCGCATTTATTGCTATCTTTAAGGTGTTCCAATTTTGGAACTAGAATTGTACCAGACAAATTACAGAGCATTTAAGATTAGACGATGTTCCATATCCGGAACATCTTAACGACTGCTGTTATGAGCTCGAATAATAAATTGTTGTTTCAATTACACAGTATGCATACAAGTTCCGAGTCAGGAACATAAATTGGATCCATTTTTTGATTACAGAACTTAATTCAGATCCACATTCCGAGTTCGTAATAGGAGAGTTCAAAGTTAGAATGACACAACCACCTTCCATCTTCATCATTCAAAGGCAGTTCTAACCAAACCACATTTGAATGACATGAAACAGCCTTTAAAATGTTAGGGAGGCCATCTGAAGAAAGTTCCGAGCTCGGAAGTACCCAAGGAAAGCAGTTTTACAAGATTCAGGCAGAACCGCCTTTCATTGGTGTCTTTAATAGGGCTTCCTTTACTAGTGAATAATGGCAAATAGATATTGTAAAACAGTATATAGATTGTGTAAATTTGACTTGTATTCATTCAAGATATCAACAAGTATATATATAAGAAGATGCTTAGAGAATAAGCAAAACTCTAGTAACCTAAATATATACAACATGTATTTTCCATTAATACATATTCTATTCTATTATCCCCCACAATCTTTTAGAGGTGGGGCAACATGAATTTTGGACCGAAAGAGTAGCAAAACAAGCAGTAGCAACAGCCTTAGTGAAAATTTCAGCAATATGATCAAGCAAATGAAAATGAAGATCTACAAAAGAACCATTATCAATCTGCTCATGAACAAAATGATAATCAATCTTGATATGCTTAGACCGCTAATGAAAGACATGATTGGCGAATATGTAAGTAGCACTAAGATTGTCACAAAAAAAGGGTGGTGGTAAGAGAGGAGTCTGAAGCTCTTATAACAACTTTTGAAGCCAAATGAGCTCAGTATGTAGTTACAAATGCAATAGTGCAATATTCCACCTCTGATTTGGATTTGGCGATAATACGATCCTTCCGAGGAGACCAACTTATAAGATTTCCACCATAATAAATAGCAAAGCCATGCTGAGATCGACAATCATCACCATCAGATGCCCAACTAGCATCAGAACAAGAAAAAAGATGATTAGTACATGGACAAACATGAACACCAGAAGTTAGTGAACCCTTCAGATAGAAAAAATTCTCTTAACATGAGACCAATGGAGCTCCCTAGGACTATGCATAAAATGGAAAACATGATTAACCGCGTAAGAGATCTCATGTAAAGTAATCGTGACATACTGCAGATCACAGGTTCATGCGAAGGATCACCGAAGTTTGGCCAGAGAGGCTATCTGATTGGCATCGGCCATTGTGCTACGGTCTAGGAGATCACAAATGTACTTTTGTTGAGATAAAATAACACCATTCTTCAAGCAATTAAATTCAATGCTAAAAAAATAATGCAGAAGTCAAAGATCACGAAGAGCAAAGGTAATCATATCAAGGCAAAATGGCCAATTTGGGCAAGCAAAAAAGTTTTCGTACAACAAGATAATGCCTCTTGCCACATATTTGCAAATGACCCTGAATTTCTAGCTGCAGCCACCTCAAATGGGTTTAATATACAGTTAGTGTGCCAACTATCAAAATCACCCAATCTAAACATTCTGGATTTGGGGTTTTTTGCCTCAATTCTAAGTTTACAGCAGCAAAACCCTAGTCAAAACCTAGATGAGTTACTGGAGGCTGTGTATGATGCATTTCAGAGATATGATCCTAGACTTATTGACAAGATTTTACTAAGTCTACAATGTGTCATGGTTGAAATCATGAAATGAAAAGGTGAGAAAGAGTTTAAACTGTCACATATGGGAAAGACATGCTAAGAAGGCTTGGTATTTTGCCCCACAATTTAATTGTGGACCCTGAGCTAGTGAAGGGTTATTTGTAACACATGGTGGCTATTGGGAGAATAAGGCACATTCAAGACATGCTGATCAGTATAGAGCTGGTTTAGAAATGGGATGGATATATACTTTTTTAGGGTTGTGCTTCTAGATTCATGTCTAGGGTAAACATTTCAGTTATTTTTGGTAAAGGTATGTTTATAGGGAAACCTTGTAAAAGTTGGGAGGGCTAAACTCCCTCTGTATGCATAAAATTTGAAACACTGTGTTTTTAAAATTTAGGTTTCAGAACTGAGGCAAACAAACATTAACCGGAATGTAATGGATGGCATGATACACATAGTAATTTATAGGCAACAAACACTACAAGGCTTCCATCCATGTGTTTCTAACAAACACGGTTGCTGCATTAGTGTGAACAAACAATATCATCGTAGGTGGCCAACAACTAATACAGGGTCAATTAGGCAAATAATTTCAGAGCTGGGTTTAATCACATCTTGCCCTGCCAAGATCAAATCAGTATCGTAACTGATAAGCATGGCTGCATATTTTAATCATTCATCACAGCTACATCATTAATCATGGGTTCAACCAGCACATAAACATGCTATCACAAACAATTTCAGAAGCTATTATGTCTCATATAAAATGCAGTTAATATATGCCCAGCCATGGTCAGGCAATTTGGGAGAAAACACTACATGGCTGCATATAAGAACCAAAAACAAATACACATGCATAATTTTTACTGCTCCATTAATTCCCCTGATATGAAACATGCCTTGCATGACTCAGGTTCAACATCAGATTCAGATGAAAAATGGTGAACAACCACCCAGGTTTCAACTAAATCTGAGTCAAAATATGAGTGGTTGCACATTTGATTATAAACAACACACAAATTCAACTACCCAGCATAAAAAAGTAGCACACATGTTATCATAGACAAGTAGCACACAAGATATCATAGAAAAACACATCACCAAGTAGTTGTTGTAAAAAGAAAACCCGCAGTAAGAGATAAACTATTAGTATGTACTCAATAATATTAAATTACAACGCTACAATAGAATTGAAAGGGATCATTTATTACAAACCTATGAGTAATAAAACTATTTTCTAGCATCAGAATCACTATGACGCACTTATCCACTCCAGTTACCAAGATATAGACAAGCCCCAGTTTCCCAGAAATTGGGCTCACCATACTTAGGGAATTCATTACCCTTGAAGTACACTGAAGGATGTAGATCACACCAGGATTCAGAATCAGATTCATCTGAATCCAGGGGTTGGGTTTCATCAGAATCAGGGGGCTATGTTTCATCAGAATCAGGAGGATTTGATCCATGTGGATCGAGGGGCTGTGTTTTATCTGAATGAGGATCTGAATCAGAGTGGTATAGGTCAGCTTCAGGTAAAGGGCTAACATGTGTGGCCACTGGGGGTATCCCAAGATTCAGATGAACCAGTATGAGGAAACAGGGTACTGGGGTGGGATAACTTTACTGGCCTTCGTTTGTGACTCAATATCATCAAGCCTAATAAATAATGTGGGATTAATACTCGCCTCAAAATAAGTTACACAAAGTTACACAAATCATTAAAAGAAAGTCTTCGAAAGATGATCTTCAACGGCCTCCGGTCTTCAAGCCTCCATGTTCTTCCATTGTCACACAAAACCCACTTTGAAGAGGTAAAAGAGCGTAAATTCTCTCTTACCTCTCCTAAGATAATTTCAAGGAAAAACACAAGCTCTTGATAATAAAAGAGTACAGAAGTGATTCCAAAAAGTATTAAATTATGCAAATAAAATAGACACATCACTCGGAGTAGGGCCAACTCCGGGAAGAAGGTACAAGCTGAGGAAGAAAAGTTTGTGGCAGACCGCGAGTGGCGGGAAGGCTATATGCTGCTGCTAAGAGTGGCAGAGCGTACCAGATGTAAGGATCCAGTCAAAGGCTCGCCATTCACCAGGAGGATTCAAACATTCACATCAGACTCTAAGCTGAAGATACCGGCACACATGGGCCACTATAATGGCGATGTAGACCCAGAGGACTTGTTGCACTCATTCTGCACCAACATGGCTACCTTTGCAACACTGCAGGCCATATGGTGCAAGGTGTTTGCGACCACCCTAACGGTAGAAACCAGGGTGTGGTTCAAGAACCTGGAGAATGAGACGATTGACAACTTCAATTAGCTAAAGAAAAAGTTCTTAGTGTGCTTCATGGAGAGAAAGAAATTTCAAAAGACGTGCTCGGAGCTGGTTACCATTTAACAAAAACCAGCAGAGACACTAGTAGTGTACTGGGAGCGTTTCAATGATGAAGCAAACCAAGTAGAGGAGAGGAGTAACCAATTCCTCATTGACACGTTTATAAATGGCCTTAGGCATGGGCTATCTTTGAGGGACTGCACTGTGGACCCACAAGGGACAATAGATGAGCTGATGAAAATAGCCGGAAACTTTAACAGGGCAGACTTGGCTGACAAGAGAAGAAAATATATGCAGAGCGATCATGGGCATTGGACGACTGAGACAGACGGAGACAGAAAGGAAAAAAGGGCCGAGCATGGAAAAAGAAGCGCTTAGCAGATGCCCAACAGGTTTAACAGGTCGGAGAGTGTTTTCTTGTTGCTCACCAAGACACCGAAAGAGACCTTTGCCATGTACGCAAGGAAGGGTACACTGGATGTGCCACCCAAGATGAGGAAAAACCCTAATAAGAGGTACAAATCCCAGTTCTGCGACTATCACGACGATCATGGCCACAACACGAATGATTGCATCCACCTGAAGCACAAAATAGAAGTTGGGTGCAAAGCGGCTAGCTGGTAGACCTGGAAATGAGTGCCAGGGCTCACAACAAAGCTACCTACCGGAGTCAGAATAGGCATGGAAGCTCCTTCAGGCAGTATGGGGGACATACCAGAGCAAGGAGCCCCAACAAAGAGAGAAGGCGGGATAAAGGAAAAGAGATAGCCCAAGCTAAAATAGGAGATGAAAGAAGCAAAATGCAGATGGAGAGTTCACCCGCAGAAGATAGAAAGATACATAAAATAACATACATATACACCATCACAGGCAGGAATGCTGGAGGGAGAACGGAATCCCAGTGAAAGGCACAATGCAGGTAGACACGTCAACCGACGTCGACAGACAGGAAGTTGGGTGCAGATGAAGCAATAACATTTAAAAAATTCTGTTCCAGACAGGCTGGCGAGATTGATGGATACGAGAATTCACATGGAATATATAGACAGTGGAAGCTCAAAAGAAATCATGCATTGGAGTTGCTTCAAGAAGATATGTAGAGAGTGAAAGCTCAGCAGAAATCATGTATTGGAGCTGCTTCAAGAAGCTGGACAAGAAAACAAAGAAGAAATTGGACCCCACTAGTGGAATTTGTGAACAGGACAGTGTGGCCTGAAGGAACCATACTGCTATTGGGAAGGCCGGCGTTGGTGACAGGCGCGGGCGGTCGTCGCGCCCGCGCGCCAAAAGATAATTTATAAGCCCTCAGTGCTTACTTTCTACAACTAGGTAGATAGTGGCAAATCGGGGTCGTCCAATGAGAAGAGGGATCTTCCTAAGCATCTAAGCACACAAATGGTTGATATACTAGGCTAGGAGTAAATATATATACACACACTTAAAAGCGAGTAAATGGGGGGGGGTTGGTTGGTTGGTTTCCTAAGTTAACAAAGATAACTAGCAACGTCAAGTGACTATGCTAATCATCAAACGAAACTAAGAAAAGGGTTTTAAACTACAAAGATAAAATGACTTGGGGGCAACGGATATCCACTTCCACATCTAATGTAGTTCATCGAATCATTCACACATTCCATCATATAGCATTCATGACCCAACAATCACACATCCCATCTAGCAAGTACCACAACACATACACCACAAGGAGTTCTAAGTTCATGCTCGTAGATCTTCATGCAAAGGTGCTACGGAAGTTGTCACGTTCCTACACCTAAGCAATTCAACCACACAAGCACTCCCTATGCTCAAACCACTCATGGCACACATGCAGTGAAACACACCGTCAAGAGTACATAAACGCCAAACAACAAATGCTTCAGGAATGAGTTTAAATCACCTATTCAATACTTCAACTACTTGTCGTGGAGATTGAACTCCTATCCTTCTTAGTTCGTAGTTTGCGAGAGTGAGTTCGACATCTCTCGTCAAACCTCACCAATGGCTCCCGAGTCGCGACCACGACTCAAGGCGACATTGGTGGCATTTAGCACGAAGGACCAACAAGCTTGGCAATGCCTATGACCACTACACCGTGACTAGGCATTGAACCAATTCATGCAATTACACGAGATTGGATGAACGTGCAACGCACATTCATCCGCGAGCATATGACTCTCTCGTTTGCTACACAAACGAACATGACGAAGAGTTCGACATCAATCACATTCGCCTAGCACATTGTCAACACACTAACACAATCGAAAGCTCTAATTCATACTCTCACATTGCTAACAAGAACAGGGGGGAAATTAACCCAAATCCCCCAAACCCTAGCTAGCAATTAATCCAAGCATTTCATATCATCAAGCTCTCAACAACATCAATGCAATCAACAATTAACATTCAAAGCACAATAATTGCACAATAGCAAAAATACCAAGTAGATAGATATAAATGAGTTCTTGCTACATAGATAGTGGAATTAAGGACAAGAACTACTCTAGAACAACAACAAAAGACATAATCAAACTAAGAGAAAGCTAAGAAAAGAAAAGAAGAAGAAAAAACCTAGGTTTGAGCCCAAAAACCAGAGAAAGGCGGGCTGGAAGAGCTTGAGAAGAAGAGGGAAAAAGAGTAGTATTTATAGTCAGAAGAAGATAAAGTTGATTTCTGGCCGCCCGTCCGTCGCGACTCGCGACGGGGTTCGTCGCGACTCGCGACGGTGCCCCGACTCGCGATGGTGTCGCGACGGTGTCGCGACGGGAGCCAGAATTCTGCATTGTTTCTTTGTCTTCTTCATAGCCATCCCTCTCGATCTTCAAGTCTTCAACGGCTCCAAAAATGGTCTTCAACGGCCTCCGGTCTTCATGTCTTCGAAGTGAGTATCCAAAAGTCTTCGAAAGTATATTCTTCAATGTCTCCCGGTCTTCGTTGGTTCCGTGTTCTTCCCTTATCACACAAAATCCACTTAAAAGAGGTAAAAGAGTACAAAGTTGCTTTTACCTCTCCTAAGTGAATTTCAAGGTAAAACACAAGCTCTCGATAATAAAAGAGCACAAAAGTGATCCTAAATACTACTAAATAATGCGCCTAAAATGGACACATCAGTTGGCACTACTGAAAGGTATAGTTTCAACCCTGCATCTACTCCTGAAACTCCCAACCAAAGGGGGGATAGCTTCAGCCAGGAAAGATCAGCAGAAGGCCATGGAGTGCCATAGGGTGGCTCTTAACAAACATAAGCGAGAAGACGAGAATGACATTCATAAGGGGTAGGCCACCGAGGCTAGCCTAACAAGGATGATCATAAGCATAGGTAGAAGTGATCCTGCAGAACTAGGAGCTGAGGTGGAGGCTGTGCAGTTGAGCCACCACCAGTCAGTGCAGGTGGGAACACTACTCAAAGCCGATAAAGGTGTTAAAGGACAACAGGCAGGCTTTTGCCTGGATACCGGAGGACATGACTGGAGTACCCAAGGAGATTGGTTGCCATGAGTTGAAGGTTGACTTGGTCCTCAAGCTCATCAAACAGAAGAGAAGAACATTATGCAGAGAGAGGAATGAGGACGTAAACAAAGACGTCAGCCAATAGGTTGCGGAAGGGATCCTATAAGAAGTCCCCTACCCGACATGGTTGGCTAACCCGGTGTTGGTGAAGAAGGTAGATGGTAGCTGGAGGATGTGTGTGGACTACACGGAGCTGAACAAAGTTTGCCCAAAGGGTTGCTACCCACTGCCAGTCATCGACCAAAAAGGAGTCTTTTGTTACTGAATGATGCCCTTCTACATGAGGAACACCACAACCACTTACCTCAGAGTTGTGGATAAGATGTTTTAGAAAGATATTGGGAGGAACTTGAAAGTGTATGTGGAGGCCATGGTCATAAAGAGCAGCCACTATGAAACCTTTATGGCGGATGTCAGGGAAACCCTGACGCAGTTGAGGGAGACATGGATGCAACTGAACCCAGTAAAATGCCAGTTTAGAGTGGGAGCAGGGAAGTTCCTAGAACACACGGTGTTGAACAAGGGGCTGAAAGCAAACCCCAAGAAGGTAAAAGAGATTCTGGAGATAAAGGCACCGGGAACGATGAAGGAGGTCCAGAGCCTGAATGGGAAGTTGGAAGCCATGAACCTCTTCATGTCCCACATAGCAGAAAAAGCACTCCCTCTCTTCAAATATTTGAAAGGATGCATAGACCGGAAAGGAGCGATACAGTGGGGGAGTCGAAAGAGAAATCCTTTGATGAGATGGAGGCTTACCAGAAGGACCTTCCCACCATGACCACTCCAAACAAAGGGGAGACTGTGTACCTGTATGTGGCGGCAAGAAAAGAGACATAGTTCGAATGCCAAGGTTGCAGAACACGAGGGAAGATGCGCTCAGCAAACTAGCATCTTCAGGGCACGCACACCTAACCAAGTCGGTGGTGGTAGAGGAATTGGTAAGTAAATTAACTGACATGAAATAGGTAGCAGTGATACAGAGGGTGGTAGTCAATTGGACAACGCCCATCCGAAGCTACCTGGAACATGGAAGACTGCCAGCAGACCAAAAAGGAGAAATAAAAATCAAGAGGAAGGCGCTCATATACGCCCTGAAAAGTGGGCTGAGGTACAAAAGGGGTTATACGGAGCCGTGGCTCAGATGTGCCGAGCTAGAGATGACAAACACTGTGTTGAGGGAGATACACAAAGGGTGCTGCGGTAGACACCATGAACCTAGGAAAGTGGCCATGAGGGCTGATCTGCACCATTATGCATGCTTTAACCAATGCATTTGCCGTAGTTTTTATTTACCTTTGGTTGGCGGTTTGGCAACATTAGTTGAGTTAACATGACAAGGGGTTTAGACAACCATGTTCGGTTTTCTATTCTAAACCCCACATTTTTTTACACTTAACTAGTGATTATTGACATATCGTGTTCACGGGCTCCTTGGTCCTCATTATATGTATCTTTAGTAGGTGTCGCGAATGCTATTTGTTACATTACATTCTTGTGAATGCCATTTGCTTTTAATGGTAGAATATTTGAAGTCCATTTTCATTGAATGGTAGTGATAAAGTCAACGAGCATCAATGCTTGGTAGAAGGAGATTGAAGCCAAGGATAGGCAGCTTCGAAGCTTAAGATGGGAAAAGGTGGAAACAGGAAATCGTGGTCTGAGGAGTGTTTCCTTAGTTCGAGAACGATCCAAGAAGAATTAGCCTTATATTCTAGTTCCATTGTATTCCTCTACTCATGTACTACAAAATCGACTACTAGAACTCCCAAATCGGACTAACGAATCACCCGTGGCAAGTAAACAAAGTTCAGCCAACGAAGGACCAGCGGCCCGTGACAGGCCGCACTACACGAAGCATAAGCAGCCCGTGAAGATCCCCACGGTCCTCCCTACATGAAGCAACAGCGCTGGTCCATGACATGGGAGCCGGGCCGCGAAGCATGGAAGGGAGAATTTGAAGAAATTTGGCTAAGTATGGAGCGGTTTTCACGGATCGTGATAAGAGTTCTAAGCAAACACCCATGCTGCTTAGTCCGTGAAAAGAAGGACGGGCCGTTAAAACTATTGAGTGGAAACCATGGTGCTTCTCGCGGTCTGTGAAAACCTTCACTGACCGTGGCACAAGCCAAGCTTCACGGACCGTGGTTTCCTGTAGCTATGAATGTTCACGGACCACGCCAGATCTGGCGGTCCGTGCTTGAAGGCTTCACAGACTATGGAATCCGAATGGGTCCGTGAAAACTAGGCGGCTGACCTAGGGTTTTAGCACTTTTGTCCTATTTTGGGCCTATTTTTAGGACCTATCTCCTACTACTATATATAGGAGCCTTAGTCTTCTACTAAACTTTAAGTAGAATAGAGGTAGTCATAATGTAGATTTTTCCTCTTTCTAGTTTAGAGAGAAGGAATATGAGAGTTCTTCTTCTCCTTCCTTCTTCTTTTTCTTATCCTTTTTTCTTTTCATTTTATTTTCTAGATCCATGGCATATAACCTAATATTTTCCATTGATCTAAATTTTTTAGAGTAGTTAGCTTAGCTTGGGGACATATTTGGCACTTGTGTAGCTTTTGATGCTTTATGAGATTCCTTAAATTCCACCTATCTTTGTTTTTATGATATTATTGTGATTTTTCTTTAATGTGACAAATTGATGAACACTACAACACATATGATCACACACTTTGGGCTATGTTCATGTATTATGCACTTATTGACGCCTCATTAGGAAGAGAAACCTGGATGTTTGAATGGGTAGAGGGGAACGATTTTGTGTGAGTGTGTGCACGGGAGATTCGAGGTAACCCTAATCTGCATACCATCGCATCAGTCTTAGCAAATTACTTAACTATTTTCCAATAGGTTATGGGTGAAGATAGTTGATAGTAGCGGGCTAGGTGTTGTGTTGAAACCCTAGTATCACAGATAAGGTGCCTATGAACCTAAGGCCTTGCGTATAGAGGACCATTGGGAATTAGTTCATTCGTGGTGGAAGCCCGAGTCGTAATAGCACAGGGGAGAAACAGAACCACAACAATGGTTGGACCTTATTTTGCTCCCCTAATTATGATGGCAGTGTTGATGAATGGTTGCGAGCGCACCCACCATGACAGGGATGAGGAAGTGTATGCCATCGGCCACACCACGTGTTGTGACCACACTGATTGGTCTTTTGTATGTCTATATGTGAATGAATCAAGGATTGAAGCATTAGAACTATCATGTTGCTAAATTAGTTCCAAGTTTCTAGTATAAATAGTTTACTTGTTTGTTTATTTCATGCTTGTAGTTGTTAGTTGAAAATACCAAAAAAAAACCCAGTATGCATGTTTACATTAGTTTTGATTCCTTTCACTTATGCGGACTGATGACCTACATGAGGCTGCATTTTGACTTTTACTTTAACCCTAGCATCTTCGTGGACAAACCCATGGGTTGCCGCTTCCTACCCTTTGGTAGTATTATCAGCAAAAGTGGGTGCAAAATATAAATCTTATCTTTGACCATCCCATAGGACTAGTGCCTCAGCCTGGGTTACTTAAATTGTGCTTGCTATAACTGTATTGGGCAGGTCAAGGGCTATGCGAGTAGGTTACTACTAGCCCACAATGAAAGCAGGCACAGAGAATATGGTGAAAGAGTGCCAGAGATACTAGGAACACGCCAGGGTACAGAGGTTTCCCGTAGAATGAATGACAAGCATAAGGTCGCCATGGGCCATTCTCCGAAGCAGCATGAAGGAAGAAATTCTTGGTGGTCACGATAGACCACTTTATTAACTGGGTAGATGCTGAAGCTGTAGCAAGTATTACAACGAAGAGAATCATTACTTTGCATGAAGGAACATAGTATGCAGATTTGGCATCCCGCAAGTGATAGTGAGCGACAACAGAAACCAGTTCGCCGATGAACCCTTCAGGTCCTGGTGCGCCAGACTCAATATCAGACAAGAGTTCACTTCTGTGGCCCACCCGCAAGCAAATGGGCAGACAGAAGTAGTGAATAGGGCGATTGTCGAAGGTTTGAAGAAAAAGGTGGGGCAGGAAAAAAAGAATGGGAAGAGGAGCTGATGAGCGTGCTGTGGGCATACAGGACCACACCTAAGATAGCCATGGGAGAGTTTCCTTACAGGCTATGTTTTGGGAAAGAGGCAATAATTCCCCCAAAAATCGTTGCGCTAAGCAGGAGAGTAGCTGACCCCCTAAGCCAAGAAGAGAACAAAAAAGTAATTAGAGAAAACCTGGATGGTCTGGATGAACTCAGGGAGAAAATGGCCCTGAAGGAAGTTGTGTACAAGTCATTATGGAACAATATTACAACAGCAAGGTTCGGCCCCGGTTCTTAAAGGTGGGAGACCCCGTGCTAAGGAGAAGCCAGACTAGCATGGCCCAGGGCTAGAAAAAGCTAGACACATAATGGGAAGGATCATACAGGGTGGCAGAAGTGCTAGGAAAGGAAGCCTACAAGCTGGAGATGCTGGACGGAAAGCCAATACCCCGCACATGGAACGTTGTTCACTTAAGAAAGTACTATGCCTAAAGTAATTGTAAGTATGAAAAGTTTATTCAGCACCTGCAGACAGGCGAGATGGGATTATCAAGGGGATCAAGTATTTTGTAAGCCCATAAGGGGCATGATCCCAAGGAGATCTGAATCCGCGTCCTGGTCTTTCTGCTGTTTTGGTGGTTTCAGAAAGAAGGAAGGAAAATGGCCAAAAGAACCTGTTCGCTGGCACTGGCTAAGGCCGCGACCATTGGCTTTGTCACGCCAGCGAAAATGATAAAGAAAAGGATCCTTGGCCACAACCACAGCTAGGAAGTGATGAGCCTGTTCTAGGTTGAAGCTACATCTGCTGGCCCGTACAGCTAGCAGTGCAATCAAAAGAAACAGATCCCAGCCACAACAATAGTCAGGGAATGAAAGCAACCACTGGCCGTCGCAGCCAGCGAGACAAGAAAATAAAACAGACCCCAACCACAATCATAGCCGGGGAATGAATGCAACAACTGACCCTCACAGCAAGTGGAACAAGTAAAGAAAATAGCCCCCGACCACAACCACAGCCAGGGAACGATGAATTGAACTAAGCCAAAACGTAACCCTGGTCCCAACATCCAGGAAGCCGCTGACAAAATACAAGTAGACAAAGGAAAAAAAATTTTGGCCACGACCATAGCCGGGAGACAATACGCTGGACTTGGGAAAAACACCGATAAGCAGAAAGACTAAGACAACCCCAAAGGACAAAAGAAAACACAGAGAGTACTAAATAAACCAGTATGCAAGAAACACTTAATAAGTAAAAACGTAAATTCATGGTAAACATGCATGCAAGAAAAAAAAAGACAAAAACAAAGAGACATGAAAGGACGAGTAAGCACAAAGATGTGCCAATAAGAGGCAAACATTACATTTTCATCAGTTCAAAGGGGGAAAAGGGCACCCATACCATCAGTCAAAAGGGGGGAAAAGGGCACCCCACACCATTAGTTTAAAAGAGGGAAAAGAGCACCCCAAAAACAACCCAAAAAATGATATGGAAAATATTTGTTCAAAACCCCTTCTGGGGCAGTATAGACCAAAATAAGTTTAAAGTTTAGGAAAGCATATTCAAGACTTGGCAGCAACATCAGCGTCATCCTTGTCGGCTGACCGGACCTCCTCCAAACACGAAATAAAAACACAGTGCACACACAACTTGTTTACACAGTTCGGTGCAATTACACCTACGTCTGCGGGGCCTTGCCCAGATCAGAAACCATTCACTAGAAAGCAGTCTTTAGTACAAGAAGCTTAACTTAAATACTAATCCATTGCTAACCTACAGAGTGAATGTTGTGAGATCCCCTCACTGCCGATCCTACGTCGTTGAACCCTCATGATCAACACGTCTCCCTGAATCTCCTCCTCCCGAGGAATTAAGGCTTCCTTGTTTCTAATCTTTACGAACTTGGTTGGATGAATAAACACTCCTCCAAACACCACAGGCAGATCGCTCCAAACTTCTCACGTAGAGATGAATTCTTGGTCGCTTAATTGATTGCGTTGTATCTTCTTGTATTTATATCCATCGCAATCCTGCCTTCTGTCAACCTCTTTCCTTGTCTAACTCTACCATAAATAGACTTCTAAACTAAGGAAAGATCTAATTCTAATCTGGTATTTAAATGGACAATCCTTCATCAATAGGACTTGTACCATAAATAAACTACTTAATCAATTCCTAACTATTACAGGAATATTCGTTTACCAGAATTAGATTGCCACAAAATAAGATAATAATCTTCACAATATTCTGATTTGATCGCATAAATATACTCCATAATATGCTCCATAAATCGTGGACAAAATCCTGCGTTCGGAAAACCTGGATAGCTGTGTTAAAACACCAGATCACCAGAATTCGCAATATGCCATAAATAAATCCAACTCCCGAGGACTCTACAATCTCCCCCTTGGCATATTGGTGAATTCATCAGCACAAATAACATAGACAACCAGATAGCACAATTCCCCAAATATTCAGACCGAACATAAAGCATTCAAAAGCAATTCAGAATCATTCAAAATCAAAATCTCTAAGTTTCTCCCCCTGAATTCAGTAATATGTCAAGAAAACCAAGAAAACTAGAAAAATAGTTATTCCAAACTATCATCTGACTCCTCTGATCCAACACTGTCCGAAGCACCAGCATCCGACCCATTTGCATCCTGAGTTGCTGCCAACAAATCTCCTCGCTCAGCTTCCAAAGCAGCCAACTCCCCCTGAATTTTTACTATAGCAGCCTGATGACGCCCAAGAAGTTCTTGACATGCTGCTGCTCTCGCCTCAATAGCTCTTAACCGAGCTGCACCTGCAACCGAGCATTCTGTTGCTGGAGGCGTCCAGGGTAGATCCTTCACAATACGACCACTCAAGGTTCTGAGGGTCGGCCGTAAAGCTTGGGTAGATATCACTTCATCAGATTCCCTTGCGACAACACCCCCTTTTTGCAGGACCATTGAGATGACACAGGGATGTACTAGGGCTTCCTTCCTAGTCTTCCGGGCACAGTCCATAACATCATTGAATACCAGCCTTCCCAAATTAACCCTATGCCTCGCTCCCAGACTATAGAGAAGTGTAGCCATTTCTTTGGTAACACTTGTATTGTTAACCGAAGGGATCCAGTTGTGAACGGCTACCATGTACAGGCAATAATATCTGGAGGTTATATTTGATGCAGGTATCTGCTGTCTGCCAGTCAGTGGCCAAGTGCTTTCCACCCCTCCTGTTAACTCCACTGCCACTTCATCAAATTTTTCTGGCATCCGGTGTTGGAACACCGCCTGGACATTCCTGGTAGTGCCACGCTGCAGACATCTATTCACAGCCTCGGGGGAGAATTCAAAAACTTCCCCACGCACGTACACTCTATGAAGCCAAGAGGAATCTTCACTTTCACAATCCTCCTTCAGATTTGCGTAAAACTCCATCACCATCTGCTTATTGTACTCAGCAAAGCACGTGGCAACTTTAAGTACTTTGAGGTATTGTAGGAAATCAGTGAACCCACACTCTCTGTACTTCTCGGCATCGGCTGGCCTTTCTGCCAGTATTTTTTTGGAACTAATGAACTCCATTTTCTCTTGACTAGCCTCATCATAAAACTCAAAGCAGATAGCCTTACTAACCTCAGGAGCAGGTAGTGTCCGAGACTCCATTTGTTCAGCTGATCTCTTCTGTCGATCTGCCCCCAACTTCTTCAATTTCTGCCCAATTGGCTCATCACTATCATCACTTGCAGCCATACTCTTGTTTCTGCACCGCTTTGACCGTCGAACCTTTTTGGATGCAGAGGCCACACCTCCTCTGGTCTTCTTGGACAACTGAGGGATAGGTATTTCCCCAGACTCAAGTGGTGTTTCAACACCCACCTCTGTACTCTTCCTCTTAAGTCCACGGGTTTTTCTGGCTTCTGGCGGTGTTTCAACACGATTACCAAGACCCTCAGGGGTGTGCTCCCTCTCAGCAGAGCTCACAGCTGGTGTTTGAACACCAGTATCAAGAACATCAGCTCCCTCTAAACCTTCCACAGCCATATTCTCACTGTTCACAAGAGCATTTTCAGAACCTGTCTCACCTTCACTGACTCCCTCAGCACATACTTCCTCTTCTTCATTATCACTTATCTCTATCACTGGAACAGGTAACTGTCTCAACCGTTCTTGAAACTGAAATACAGACTCATCAAAGATTTCCATCTCTTTGCCACTTGCTTTGGCAAAGTCAGTAGATTTAACTACTTTAACCCAGGGTTGTACAACAGCATTATCACCTAGGCTTTTAATAACAGGCCTGTGCAGGGACCCTATTCTCGTGTAGATAGTGAAGTACTTATCTATTTCATCTCCTACTTTATACTATTCTCCAAAATCTACTCCAACCAACGTGGCATTAAACTTACTAATGTCACAGATTTCTCCAATTCCACCAGTTAACAAACCCTTTAGATTAAATCCATTTACCTTTCCATGCAAATTCTTATATTTTCGAAGATCTACATAATCTCTATTCTGGACCATCCACTCAATAAATTCAAGAACAAAGCAGAAGTAAATTCCATCGTAAACGAAAGACTGATCAAACCTTGGCTTAGGTCGTCGACCTTTTATTCCACCCCACGGTGTCAGTCTCTGTTCTCGACCTCCACAGAGCTCATCCAGGTCTGCATCGGAGTTGAGCTCTTCAATTCTTGGATTTTCAGGCACTCGCACATTGACAGAATCTCGGACCAATTTCTTGAACGTAGAACTCGCCATTGTCAAGGGGCTGTTGGTTGAGCTACGAAAATATGAGGGTTTCTGCAAACTTCAGGTTGCTCGAAAGCAATACTTGCGGGAGCTCTGTTTGGGAAGATGAACAGTTGAAGAATTTGAGTTTGTGTGGGAATCAACCACTTGTCACTTTCACTTACCTTTTTCGAAAACCGTAAAGCCACTCTACTTTTTCTTCTTTCACAATACCACATGCGCAATTTTAGGCCCAGTATAACCTTTTGGCCCAAAGTTAATCCTTCTGGTCTTCTTCCACTATATTCCCCGGTGTTTAAACACCACTTCACATATTTTTGGTATTTTCGATATTTCCTTTTTTTCACTGTATTTAAAAGAAAACATAACAGTAAATAATACTACAACAAAGACAAATCAGAGTACCTTACATTCGACAGACACCCAAGTGCTGTCTGAGGCCTTCAAAAGTCTCACCATCCAGAGGTTTTGTAAAGATATCAGCCAGTTTTTCTGCTGTTGGTACATACTGGACTACGACCTCTCCTTTTTCAACCAAGTCCCTAATAAAATGATGTCGAATATCGATATGCTTTGTCCTCGAGTGTTGCACAGGATTCCTGGAAATATCAATGGCGCTTTTATTATCACATAGAACTGTCAGACTCACATCATTGAACCCATAATCTCTCATCATCTGCTTCATCCATAATAACTGCGCACAACAACTCCCGGCAGCTAAGTATTCTGCTTCAGCCGTAGACAATGATATAGAATTCTGCTTTTTACTGTACCAACTAACAAGATTTGATCCAGCAAAGAAGCATCCACCAGTGGTACTCTTACGATCATCGGCATTCCCAGCCCAGTCAGAATCACTGAAACCTACCAACTGCGACTCCTTGTTTCGAGAAAACCATACTCCATACTCCACTGTTCCACTTATATACCAAATAATCCTCTTTACGGCTGACAGATGTGACTCCTTTGGATTAGCTTGATAGCGAGCATAAATACCAACACTCAGACAGATGTCTGGTCTGCTTGCAGTTAAGTACAACATACTGCCAATCATACTCCTGTACAATTTTTTATCAACACTTTGACCCAGTTCATCTTTTGTAAGCTTGTCGGTGGTAGCCATTGGAGTGCGTACTGCCTTTGCACTTGTAAGTCCGAATCTCTTGATCAAGTTTTCAGCATATTTCTGTTGATTGATGAAAATACCATTCTTCTCCTGAGTAACCTGTAATCCCAGAAAGTATGACAATTTTCCTACCATGCTCATTTCGAACTCCTGAGTCATTAAGTCAACAAACTCCTTCACCAATACTGAATAGGTAGATCCAAAAGCAATATCATCCACATAAATTTGTGCGATGAGAATATTTGTCCCCCTACGCAGCACGAATAGTGTACCATTCTTCTCCTGAGTAACCTGTAATCCCAGAAAGTATGACAATTTTCCTACCATGCTCATTTCAAACTCCTGAGTCATTAAGTCAACAAACTCCTTCACCAATACTGAAGAGGTAGATCCAAAAACAATATCATCCACATAAATTTGTGCGATGAGAATATTTGTCCCCCTACGCAGCACGAATAGTGTACGGTCCACTCCCCCTCGACGATATCCTTTCTGAATCAGAAAGGTTGTCAGTCGCTCATACCATGCAAGAGGTGCCTGCTTGAGTCTGTACAGTGCTTTATTCAATCGATAGACATGGTTAGGAAAGTGTGGATCTTCAAATCCCTTAGGCTGTTCCACATAAACTTCCTCCTTTACTAGGCCATTCAGGAACGCACTTTTGACATCCATCTGATGAAGATTAAAATCCAGAATACATGATACTGCCAACATCAGTCTGATCGACTCTAATCTGGCTACAGGTGCAAAAGTTTCATCAAAGTCAACCCCTTCAACTTGAGTATACCCTTGAGCAACTAATCGCGCTTTATTCCTTGTGACGTTATCCTCCGCATCAGATTTGTTCTTAAAGATCCACTTGGTTCCGATCACATTCACATTATCCGGTCGGGGGGTAAGATACCAAACATTGTTTCTCTCGAATTGCTGCAGTTCTTCTTGCATTGCCAAAACCCAATATTCATCGAGAAGAGCGTCTTTGTAATTTTTTGGCTCAGTGAGAGAGATGAAACAAGATAGTCCTGCCAATTCTTTGTAATTTACCTGTGGTTGATCCCTTAATTGCATGTGTCTAGTCGGATGCTGTTCTGATTCATGAGTTCCAGCTTCCGGAGTTTCAACACCAGTTGACGATGCTGGTGTTTCAACACCAGTAGGAGTCACTGGTTCAAGGGCATCATTTTCACCGACAGTGTCGTCCTCTGAATCATCAGCCACCACATTGATAGACTCCATGACCGTACCAGAACGTTGATTAAGCACTCGGTAAGCTCGACTGGTAGGAGAATAACCCAAGAATATACCGATATCACTTCTAGATTCAAATTTAGCTAAGGGCTCCCGGTCCTTCAGAATATAACACTTACTGCCAAAGACATGGAAATACGACACATCTGGTTTCTTCCCCTTCCAAATCTCATATGGTGTCTTTTCGGTAAACGGACGCAGATATACTCTGTTGATGGTGTAGCATGCAGTGTGTACTGCCTCAGCCCAGTATCTAGCATTAATTTTTCCCTCGGCTAACATTGCTCGTGCCATTCCCTGCAGTGTTCGATTCTTTTTCTCCACAATACCATTTTTTTGAGGAGTTATGGGGGCAGAGAACTCGTGGTGTATGCCAAGTGTCTCGCAGATGTTATGAAACGTAGAATTTTCAAACTCTTTTCCATGGTCACTCCTGATACGTGCAATTCTTACTTGAGTGGTTCCTTTTTCAACATGTAGTTTGTGCGCCAAGTTCTTGAATACACCAGCAGCTTCTGACTTCTCTTTTAAAAATGATACCCACGTATACCTCGAGAAGTCATCTACACAGACGAAAATATACTTCTTTCCTGCCACACTCGGAGTATTGACTGGCCCCATCAAGTCCATATGTAGTAGCTCCAGAAGTCTTGACGTTGAAACATCATGTACGGCATGGTGTGGTATCCGGGTTTGCTTTCCTTCTTTACATGACCCACATACTATCTCCTTGTTATCACTGATCTCGGGAATACCTCTGACTGCCTTCAGTCTGGAAATACGAGCTAAGGATTTGTAATTTATGTGTCCCAATTTTCTGTGCCACATTGTACTGAGTTCATTTTTTGAGTTGAAGCATGTGACATCTTGGTCGAGCAAATAACAATTATCCATTGATCTAGAACCAGTGAATACTTCAGTACCATGGTTGACTACACATTTCTCTTTGTCGAAAAACACCGTCATTTCATTGTCACATATATGGCTAATGCTCAACAGGTTAGCTTTCAGACCTTCCACTAGTAATACATCTTGGAACACAGGAAGCCCTTTAATGACTAACTCACCTTTGCCGATTATTCTACTGCGCTTCCCATCACCAAATCTAACATGTCCACCAAATCCAGGTTTGAATTTTTGAAGGAATTCAGGTATTCCAGTCATATGCATTGAGCACGCACTATCGAAATACCAGGAGTTTCCTGTATGTGCCCCAAAACAAACGAAACTTGAAAAACAAACATCTTGAGATTTTCGAACCCATACCTGGCTTACTGATCGATGGATGTGATTAGGATTTTGATTGACACGTGTGTTCAGAAATCCGGTTCTGTATCCTCCAGTGTTAAGCCGATGCCTTGACTTATATCCTGGCATGGTGTTGAAATACCGATCTGCTGTGTTGACAGAAAGTGTCCTAAGTAGCTTAAAACACCCGTTCCTGACATGCCCTTGAGCTCCACAGTATCCACATCGTCTGATCCTCTTGATGGGACAATTTTTCTCGATTATGCTTGGAGCTGGTACACCTTGATCTGCCTCATTTTTTAAAACATTCACTGTCCTTTCATAACCAATTCCATATTTGGTCGTCCGTCCCATTCGTAGACAGTCTTCGAGCTTAGCTTTCCCTGTATTGAGACGTCTAATAGCTTGTTCTGCTGCCTCTGCTCGTTGCACCACTTCAGTAAATTCCTTCTTAAACTTATTCAGTTCTCCAATTGCCTCTTCCTTTTCAAGTTCATTCACTTTAACTTTCTCACTCAGTCTCTTGTTCTCAAACTTGAGCTCTTTGTTTTCATCAGCCACTTTTAACCACATCTTGTACATATCCATACTTTCCTTGCGAATGTCATCATCACTAATGCTTCTAGTCTCTTCATCTGAGCTACTACTATCTTCTTCATTCAGCACACCGAGACCGTCCATAATAGAGTCTTCTAACTCCACCATTGACACACCGAAAGCAACATGATTTGTATACTCTTCTCCATCCTTAACATCATCTCCTCCGTCATCATCACTCCAGGTTGTAGCATACGATTTTCCTTGCCTTTTAAGCGTATTGGCACACTCAGCTTGTATGTGTCCAAAACCTTCACATTCTCTGCACTGGAATTTCCTGTTCAGATTCAGATTTGTCAATTTAATCTTTCGTGTTTCAACACCAGTTGCTTGACCGAATCTTGGAGTGGAGTTGGCGTTAGGATTTTTGCTCCTACTTGACTTATCTTGAGATTTCCTGCCCATCTTCTTCATAAATCTGGAGAAGTTTCTGGTAATGTTCGCAATTTCATCGGAATCTTCATTATCCGTAATATCATCTGCCTTTCCAGAGTTTGTGCTTGAAAAAGCCATCTCTTTCTTTCCCGTTTTTGTTTCCAGCATCTCCATCTCATAAGATTCCAGAGATCCCATAAGCTCATCAAGAGTCATTGTCCCAATCCTTCCATTTTCATTAATTGCTGTGACCTTCATATTGAACCGTGGAGGTAACGCCCTCAACACTTTCCTCACAAGTTTTTGATCTTTGTAATTTTTGCCAAACTGAAACGCTTTGTTTGCAATATCTCAGACTCGTCCATTAAACTCGGAAATAGTCTCATCTTCACGCATCTTCAATTCTTCGAATTTTGACGTATAATATTGAAACTTTGATTCCCTGATAGAGCTTGTCCCCTCATGATACGTTTGTAACACATCCCATGCTTCCTTCGCAGTCTCACAATTTGAAATCATCTTAAATTGATCTTCATCCACTGCTGTGAAGATGGCATTCAAAGCGTTTGAGTTGGACACGTGTGCTTTATGCTCATCAGGAGAAAATTTAGAGAATGGTTTGGCCGTCGATGAGCTTGATCCTGTAGTTTCGTCACTTGAAGGTGGAGTGTACTGATTTATGACATAGTTCCAGGCTTGATCATCTAGTGCTCCAATGAACACTTTCATACGTGCCTTCCAATAAGCATAATTACCTTGTTCCAGCAACGGTGGTCGCGTGACCGAAGCCCCCTCCTTTGGTGCCATGGTGAAACCTGATCTCACTCTCCCTGTATAGGGGTCAGCAAGTGCCTTGCTCTGATACCAATTGAAAGACTGTTTCACCTAAAGTCTCTACTTTTACGCCAAGTTGTTTAACGTTTGGTGTTGAAACATGAAATAAAAACACAGTACACACATAACTTGTTTACGCAGTTCGGTGCAATTACACCTACGTCTGTGGGGCCTTGCCCAGATCAGAAACCATTCACTAGAAAGCAGTCTTTAGTACAAGAAGTTTAACTTAAATACTAATCCATTGCTAACCTACAGAGTGAATGTTGTGAGATCCCCTCACTGCCGATCCTACGTCGTTGAACCCTCACGATTAACATGTCTCCCTGGATCTCCTCCTCCCGGGGAATTAAGGCTTCCTTGTTTCTGATCTTTACGAACTTGGTCGGATGAATAAACACTCCTCCAAACACCACAGGAAGATCGCTCCAAACTTCTCACGTAGAGATGAATTCTTGGTCGCTTAATTGATTGCGTTGTATCTTCTTGTATTTATATCCATCGCAATCCTGCCTTCTGTCAACCTCTTTCCTTGTCTAACTCTACCATAAATAGACTTCTAAACTAAGGAAAGATCTAATTCTAATC
Source organism: Rubia yunnanensis (assembly GCA_037428765.1). Taxonomy (NCBI): domain Eukaryota; kingdom Viridiplantae; phylum Streptophyta; class Magnoliopsida; order Gentianales; family Rubiaceae; genus Rubia; species Rubia yunnanensis. The sequence continues at coordinate 83,264,998 of CM075063.1, forward strand.
TGGTATTTAAATGGACAATCCTTCATCAATAGGACTTGTACCATAAATAAACTACTTAATCAATTCCTAACTATTGCAGGAATATTCGTTTACCAGAATTAGATTGCCACGAAATAAGATAATAATCTTCACAATATTCTGATTTGATCGCATAAATATACTCCATAATATGCTCCATAAATCGTGGACAAAATCCTGCGTTCGGAAAACCTGGATAGCGGTGTTAGAACACCAGATCACCAGAATTCGCAATATGCCATAAATAAATCCAACTCCCGAGGACTCTACACTTTGACTCAGCCCTGGCCAGAGAGGTCTGCAGTCAGCCAGAAACTCCTCTCTCTAGGTCCAAGTCTTGCTCCAGCTCTCCCGCCTTCTGCACCCTGTGTGCCAAGTCAGCATTGGTTTTCCAGAGATGTCATCCTGTGATGAAGCTCCCCGATCTCAAGGTGCCGGCTTTCGAGCTCTATCTGCACGACCTTAACAGAGCAAAGAATCTGAAAACAGCAGAAAGAAAATGCTAAGCATAAAAATCATCCAAGAAAGAGGAAAAAGAAACGAAAAGAAGAAACATATTACCTCCAGGGTGGCTGAGATAGAGTGGTCCAAGGCGGAAGATGCGGATGACCCGGCCACGTTCAAAGTATGCTCCCTAAGCCAAGCATTGAAGTGGCGGACTGGGATAACTTCAGAGATGAACTCGGCACAAGTGGCGGCATTAAGCATATGAGCAAGATCCGGACGTCCCTGTGACGAGGAAGCATGATAGAGTGGATACCACTGAGTGGAGTGGCTGTGCTACAAGTACTCGAGAATCTAGTTGTGGAACAGGATGAGAAGCCAGAGTCTCCGGGACCTCTTCCTCCGCCACGGTAGAAAACCCGCTGGTGTTAGCAAAAGCAGAACTGGGTGGCGGGAACTCTTCACCAAAGGCATGTCCTCGTTGACCTCGAAGCCAAACAATAGCTCTATTGTTGGGAATGGAAGATCCATGATGCCCTCTCTATCCCCGTAAGCTGAGTAGGGCAGCTTCTGGAAGTGCGCCTCAGGAGTTTGGACAAGTCCCCAATGAAGCTAGCAATTGACATGTCTGCAAAATGAAAGAAAGAAAAATGAGGGGCAAGCAGACCAGAAGGCCAAATGAAAAAAGAGGACACAAACAAGAAGAGAAACAAGTACTAAAGACTCAAACAGAAAAGCACATAGACACGGCGAACCTGTACCCTACGAATATTCAGGACCACCAGGGGGAATGAGCCCAACCGGCTAGAAGGGCATACCAATCACCACCAGGGCGGCATCCCGTAGAACTGAGTCAGCCTTTACACTGATTTTCTCAAAAGGGGAAAGCAGGCTCTGTAAGGCTAATATTTCCATCGCATTGGGACGAGCGCCCAGTGTCTGTTCCAGACTAGCCGGGAAGCTCGCTTTTTCACCAAAAACAAAATAATCATCCACAAAAACAAACTTACGCTTCCACTCAACCCAAGTAAGAAGTCCAATCAGGGTGCATCCTGGCAGAATGGCAGAAAATGAGGAACAGGGTCACGGAAGGCTCTATACCGAGGAGACGACATAACACCTCAAAGCCTAGAAGGATTCAGATGGAGTTGGGAGGGAGGGAGGCCAGTATCAGGAAAAACAAGGCTATCACAGACTAGAAAAAGGCTGACACGGGAAAGCAGAGGCAACGATTCTCTAAGGTCTCCAGATAATCAACAGTCATCCACCTAGGCATGTCTAAGATGCTCTGGGTGAACTCCAGTTGTACGACGTAGTCCCTAATGTCAACGAAATTAACACCGCTGGCATGAAACGTAGATTAAGTGATCCTACAAGCCACACCAGAGGCGGAGGAAGAAAATTTTTCTGGCGGGGGCTAATTAATTAATTATTAATAAAATATTATTTAGTAAAAATAATTTAATTCAATCTGACGGGGTTCAAGGATAAATTTTTAAAAATTGGTAGCATTAGAAAATTTCTGATGAAGGCCGAAAGATAATTTTTAAAAAATTGGTAGCATTAGAAAATTTCTAATAGAGACTGAAGGGTAATTTTAAAAATTTGGTTGTAATAGAAAATTTCTAGCGGGGGCTGAAAGGTAATTTTTAAAAATTAATACCCCTAAAAAAATTATTGGCAGGGGCTGGAGCCCCTTCCAGCCCCCCCCCCCCCCTAGCTCCGCCCCTGAGCCACACAAAATTCGCCGACAGTGGTATCACAATACGAATCTTTCTTGGGAGGACTATATTGGAAGTGCTGGTCTGAATGGAAGTTCATGACTCCAAAAATACACCATCCCAATTTGAACTCGAAGATCCAGTGAGTGAGGTCACCATTAAAAATGAGTTTGAGTTCAAAGGGGATGAGGAGTCAGTTGTGAAAGATAACGAAGTGGAGGAATATGTGACTGTGATACATTCATTATTATTTAAATCATCACCCCTACCCCCACCTAATGAACCAACTCCACCATTTTTGAAAGTTTTGAAGGAGATAAGAGAGGAGCCAAAAGACTATTCCAAGCCTCCTAACCACCCTACTCCTTTGAAACTAACTCCACCGCTATAAAAAAAAATTCTTGAAAGTTTTGTGCCCCCACCTCTCTACTTTCGGGTGCTTATGGATAACATTAGGGTCGTGTCGATGACGTAAATAAATTTAGCTTTTATTTTGGTTTTTGTAGATTATTATTTTTTTTATCTTGTTCTTTTATTTTAACAAGGGACTCATAGGCAAAATGAGATAAATAGAGAAAATAAAATAAAAAGAGCAAAATGAGAGAAACAGAGAAAATAAAATAAAAAGAAATTTTTGTTACTTTTCTACTCATTTGCCAACGTTAGATTCATATGGTTGCGGTTGACATATGGATGGATCAGATAGCCTAAAATCATAAGAATTCTTGGGATTGGGTAACTTAGTGGGTTGAGAACGAAGTATGGTTATGAAATTCTTGATTCTTTGTATACTTCGTTTTTGGGTTGATATATTGGTATAGAGTGAAGTTTGTGTTTGAACCTCCTATATGATATTTACTTCATTTTGTGTCATTGGACTTTGGGATCATCAATTTCAAACTTTGAAACGTTTTTATGAGTAGGGAATTGATAAGTGGTAGGTTTGGTTAGATTTACGAATTGGGGTTGTGTGTGTGAAAAATTCTCATTTGAGCTTTGATTTTAGGATTTATGAGATTGAGAGTTTTTGTGATGCTTTGATTGGGGGAATATTAGTTTAGAATTTTGACATATGAATTCTTTTCTGTGCTTGAATCTTTTCTTACTTGAGCGCGAGTAAGGTTTAAGTGCATGGGGGTTTGATGTGCCCATTTATATGGTTATTTAGGACTTTTAGGATTCACTTTTGTACACTTTTTTTACTCTAGACGAGGTAATTTTCCTTGAAATTCTCTAAGGGGATTTAAAAGCGACCTTAACGCTTTTATTACTTTTCTAGACGATTTAGTCGTCTAGTGTGACAAGGCAATTTGTTTGGAGACTTTGAAGACTGTGAAGATTACCTTTGAAGATTTGAAGACTTGCATTTGAGCTTTTTAAGACTTTAAGGATTGAAGAAAAGTAAAGAGAAGAGGAGAACTTGAGATAAGAAGAAGAAATAAATCACTTGTGGATTATGGGCACCCTTCGCGGCGTGCAATGAAACCATCGCAACGTGCGATAGACGGGTGGCCAGAATTCCACCTTCTTTTACTTGTACTATAAATAGCAATTTATGTCTTCTTTTGCTCCATTTCTTCCTCCTGCGATTTTCTGGGTTTTAAACCCTAATTTTTCTTCTTTCTTTTCTTAGTTTTTGTAGGATTAATCATGCATTTTCATTATCCAGTTTAGTTTGTTCTTGGGAGCAATTGCTTGAAGCTTCCATATCTATGTAGTAAGAGCCCCTATTTCACTCTATCTTGAAGTATTTATTATTTAGCATTCATGTGTTTTAATGCTATGTTTTACTTCATTTATGCTGTGGGTTGTTTGAGTATATGAAGTGTTTGTATGATTGATGTGTTAGGGTGTTAGGAAAGTAGCAAATTTCTTAACTCTTTGATATGAGAATCAAAGAACATGGAATTAGAACTTCTTGTGCATAATATGTTGTGATTCTTGTTAGATGAGTATGTTAATGTGGATTGTTCTCATTTTTATCCTTTAGAAGCAATGAAAGGTTGAATCTTGAATGCTGATTGTTTTAGGTTTTATCTAAACAATGAATCTTGAATGTTGATTATTCTAGGCTTGACCTCATGAATGCTTTGTTTGGTTAAATGGCTATGTCTTTGGTAGAAGACTTGTTGTTATCAAATCAATGGTCTTTCATATATAATGTCATTGATGAAATATCTTTATGGTCATTGATCGCCTAAATTTATTGTCAATGAGGTTTAAAAATGGTCGTCGGTCGCCTTTGTGAATCACTCTTAAGAGTAAAAGAATGTCATATATTTAAATGAAAGTGATAGCATTCCCCATCGGTAACGAATGTGATGGAATGAGTGAATTGTTCAATGATCTGAGGTTTGGAAGTGGATATCAATTTTCCCAAGGCTTTCTCTTTTGTAGATTTTAAATCTTTTTCTTAGTTTGTTTGATGATTAGCATAGTTACTTGGCTTTGTTATTTGGTTGTCTTTTAATTTCATAACTTAGGATCAAAACCAACCAAATCCCCCCCCCTTTTTACTTGCTTATATATATATATATACTTCTAGTCAAATATCAACCTTATATGTTTAAACCTTAGAAAGATCCTATTCTTCGTGGACGACCCCACTTTCCACTATTTAGTTAGTTGTAGATAGGAAGCATTTAGGGGTTATAAATTTAACTTTAAGAGGTACGGCGATGACCTCCTAACCGTTGACACATATATCACCGAAGAAACATCGTAAGGTACGAAACTTTCAAATTGTGGGAAACGAAAGGTTTTTCCCGCCAAGGAAAAACACAGTCGCGAGCTGCTACCTGAAGGTATGCAGTCTGTGCCCTGTGTCTTGAGACCATGATAATGCTTCAGGCCAGACAACCCATGACCCTACGTCTTTGACCCAACAGGGCTTTGGGCTAGGGGCACCTGATAACATATGGGTTGAAAGCCCCACATCAGGAATGTCCTGGTCCAATCGAGAAACCCCAGCCCAAGGCCAAGGTAACGGGCAAAACATGTGCTGATGGGTCGGATGTACTGTCGTTGTCCCATCAGCCACCAAACATGCATATATCAACGGAATAATCAGAAAACCAAGGTATGATTACACAATTGAATACTATTCACTCTAGACTTCCTCCTACACGAGAAACATGGCTAATTGGAGTGTCGGAGCAGGCACGACCAAGGGCCTGCCTGCCTGACCTTAGCATGTCTGTTTTGTAGGTTCTGACACAAGCTAGACCAGAGGAGATCACGGAGTTACAGCCAATAAAAATTGGCATTAACACAAGTCATTGATCTGGTTCACAATAGCCAGCATGGTGACGTCGAGAAGCTCCAGAATGTTGAGATAGTTCGGCGCCTAAATCAACTCGAACATCGTCTCCATATACTTCACTTCCTCGATGAACTCTGTGTCGAATGCCTTTAGCTCCGCCTCCCCACGCCGCCTTGTCATGTCCGGGTCGGAATTTTTGTGACACTTGCAAAACTCGACGACCTTAAATAGGAGTTTGACAGTGACATTTCCTAGAGGGTACACTTGGACGCCCGAGTCTCGATCATGGCCTTCACCATGCTCGATTCCATGACCACGACCTCCTCCACCTCTAAGCTCTCTTCGTTCCTGCTCTGCAACACCACCATCTTCTTGGATTCATCTACGACAACATTGTTATCGCTATTTACTTGATTGGAAAGAAAAAGTTGTATGCTAAGATGGGTCGATAGGACAAGTTTATATAGTGGTTTTGGGGCATCAAAATTCTAATTCCAGCTATGATTAGGTTTCTGGTTTCCAGTTTCCTTGTAGATTTAAACTGCTGATTTTCTGTAGTTGCATGAATTGTGTATTTTAATTAAGGTTATTTATATGGTACCCATGTCCATTGTGTATCTTTATTAATTAATTATAATTTTTTTTAGTATTTGTGTATTATAGTGATTCCAAAAATTTAGAATTATATTAATTTTATCTATAAATATTTGCATAACATTGAAACATAATATATAGACAATTAAACATAAAATTGCAAATGGACTCAGCAAAACAAATTCACACAACTAATCATGGTAGATCATGACAATGTATATAAGTGCAAAGATTGTGCAAAATAGTGAAAATAGTACAATTTAAAAATGTTGTATCACTATATGCTTGAAGTATCTTCAATGTAATAGATCTTCTGTTGCCGTGTAAGTTTTCATAATGAGTAGGTCTCCAAACAGGCGGCCTGTCTATAAGCTTATGGACAGGCCAAAGACCTGTTTGCAAATTGGGAAAAGTTAAAAATTCACGGGCCGGATTTGAACAACAAGAATCAGCAATGGGTTAATGGGCCTCGTTCTTCCTTCTTTCTTCCCCGAATTCGCTCGCGCTGAAACTAGCGTAACTTCTCATTTTTTATTTTTTTGAAGGGGTGCTTAGACGGCATGAACCCGATGCCGGCGCTGCGGCAGCAGAGGAAGAGTTGGTGGCGACGCTCATCGAGAAAGCCACCACCTCAACTATGCCGAAAGTCGATCCCCGCCTCCTGAAGGCCATCAAATCCATCATCCTCAATGCCGAATCCAAGCTCTGCTATGCCTCCCAAAACCTAATCTACCTGATCACTCTCGGGTAACCGGCATCATATTCTCGAGCTCTATAATTCACCTATTCAATGGTAAAATTGACCTTATTTTGATACAATTATTCATGATTTTTTGTAGGTTTAATGAATTGAGCATTTTTTCAGTTAATTGCGCGAAATCAAAGTGTTGTTTTTTTATGTTATTTATAGGTATGGTACCTTTTTCTACTCATAATCTACAAGTTGTTTATGAGGTCAAAGCTTTTCAAGACAATCCTCGTTGAGAATATCGATCTTCTACTATCTTTAAGCATTAGATTTTTAAAGAATCTGCCCTCCCTGCCGCTGCTTCAGTCTGCGAGTGTTTTGCGCTCGAAAGTGATTGAATTCTTAGAGAAATGGAGTGTGGCATTTGGAGTGAATTACAGGCAGCTTAGGCTAGGGTATGACTACCTGAAGAACTCTCACCGGTATCAGTTCCCCAATTTGCAAGCTAATGCATGTTGAGCGTATCCGGCGGGAGAGGAAGGAACGAGAGATCAAGATGAGAGAGATTCTTCTAAGCAAGTTTGAGATTTTGAAGGTAAGCTTATGGACATGTGTTTTGATTTTTTTGAGGTGATTTTTGTTGTTGTATAACTTTATAAGCTGTTTCGTTATACTATAGGGATTGTTTAAAGCTTTAGGATTGAATTGTTATGTGGCCGAATGTTCAATTAGTTTCATGTTGATGATCCATGCTTCTTGCATAACTTGTTTTACATCATGTTCATACTTATTTGGGAATTCTGAAGGAACCCATCTTTTCTACATTTTTTGTGTTGTATCTTATGGTTTTGGGCTTCTAATATATTCTCCTCTCTGTGCAGATTGGAACTCCATTATATATTCCTTCACAGGAGTTCATAGATATAGGTCGGATTGTGTCGATTGAGAACAACCACAAACAAGTTTATTATTCAAATAAAGGTCAACGGGTGGCCATTAAGGTATGCATGCAGGGATTTGTTTCCAATATTAGATCCTTACACGGTGGTAAACATATGCGGATAATGTTTCTTAGGAGTGGAGTGGGGTAAGATCTCATATGATGAAACACATGGTGCACATTGAGGGGCTAAATTTGTTATATGTAAAATAATAAGTGTTGTCCATTGGGTTGTCATATATGTTCGGGAACTGCATTATGGAGTATTGCATTAAGTAGCAATAGCAAAATTTCCTATATGACAAAACCATTGTCTTACATCTGTAGATCTGACAGCTCTCTTTGTCTTCTCAAGTTTTTCTGATAGGTATATCCAAACTTTTTTCCTACTTGCTGCTTCAGGCTTTTAGATCAAAGATTCCATTCAAACATTACAATAATTTTCAGTTCAGTTCTAATCTTTCATCCAGAAAGTTTGAAATACAGTTCTTCTTTTATCTGTACATGTTATAGGGATTGGGACGAAGTTAAAAAGCTGGAGTTTCTGACTCGAGAGCTTAAAGGAAATAGGCCATTAGTCCTTTCAACTATTGAGGTAAAGATCATTTCAGGTATATGGTATGACATGATGTCATAGCATTGTGAATCTATGATGGCTTTTTTTTATCTTATAATTTGAGTATCGCTTGTTCTCTTTTGCAAAGGTTGCTCCTGAAGTGAAAAAAGTACTGGACATATTCAGAGTAGAAGCTGAGTTAGGGGGCGATTCCCTAGGTGCCTATGTGATCTCCATGGCCTCAAATGTATGCAAATCCAGTACATTTGACTATTGATACATGCTTCACAAACAAAAGGCAAACTATTAAAACTATAGTCAGAATAGGATATTGACATGATTCTTCAGACTATTTGATGCCGGAGATTCATCAGGTCATGAATTATGCCGCTATGAACATGTAAAAACATGTGGCAAATATTCAAAAAACAAAATAAATGCTACTAAAATATTTTGTATATATTATGCACATGTTACCTTACAAATTGTATCGTTTGTGTTAAAACATGCCCTTTAGCTCTTAATATGAATTTAAAACTTTTTTCGAGAAATTGTGTATAAGTTAAGTTATGAATCGTTTATGTTTTATTAAAACATGCATATGTTAGTCTAAAACTATGCACTAACTACAAGGTACAACTAACAAGTACACTGAATACTAACAAAATGCAATATATAACTGGACAAATGCAATTCCTAATTCAAAATGAACAATCAACAACAACTGAAAATAAAAAGTCATATACAACTAACTAGTGCCAAATAAATACTAACGAATTCAACATTTAACTAAACAAACACAACTTCTAATACAAAATGAACAATCAACAACAAATGAAAATAAAAAGTCACATACAACTAGCTAGTACATACATAATGCTAACGAATGCAACATTTAAGTAAAATAATGCAGTTTCTAATTCGAAATGAATGATCAACAAAAAATTAAAATAAAAAATCATATACAACTAATTATTGCATACTGAGTACTAACGAATGCAACAAATAATTAAACAAATGCATATCATAACATCTACCTCACACAAATACAGAGCTTTACTTATACATCATTTAAATTAACATATGCATAAACACTAACCAAATATAATTTATAATCAGATTGATACTTCTAAAGTTTGTATGTTGAATACTTCATCATCCTACACTGCATTGCTACTCGAAGATATCCACTTCCACAAAAAGAGCGGTATGGTACAATTGGTACAAATGGTAATGGTAATGGTAACAACAACAACATTATTGGTGTTAGCTTCCCTCCTTGCCTATCAAAAGCCAACTCCATTATCGAGGCAGTTGCAGACCTCAACTCCAGCCTAGCCGCTACAATCCAACCAGGAGGATGCTTTGGGTTTGAACTTACACAGAACTAAGCAACTACCTAGACTCTTAATATCAGAAATATCAGTATCACTATTAATCTTCATGCTCTTCAAATCAGTCAAATATCCCTTGGGATCAACCACAGTTTGTCCAGTGACAAAATCTGACAACCTCTCCAACTTCAAAGGAAGAACAGTACCTCTACCTTCACCTACGGCTGTGAGATCAGTAATAGGGGTTTCTAACTATGTCCCACCAACAGCCCGACTCCTGGGGTCCAAAGTACTGACATGCTCCTTCTCCTGCCTTGCTTTCTCTAAGCGTGGACAATAAATGATCCATCATAAAGGCTTTAGTATTGAACAATGATCTACAAAAAAAAAGAAAAAAAGGTCATTTATAGTATAACTAATAGGTACACGTTGAATAATAACAGTTGCAACATATAAGAAAACTAATGCACCTATATATAACTAACAAGTACATACTAGATTCTAACATATGCAATATATAAGTAAACAGATGCAGTTCCTAATTTAAAATGAACAACCAACAACATTTTTTTTAAAAGTTATACAAAATACAACTAACAAGTACACACGAGATACTAACAGATAAAACATATAAGTAAACATGTGCAACTCATTATTCAATACATACAACTAACAACAAATGAAAACAAAAGGTCATAAACAGTACAACTAACAAGTACACATTAAATACTAACAGATGCAACATATATTTTTTTAAAAATTAAACCATCCTAAGATGGGGGAAATTATATTAGAACATATGCAACATATAAGTAAACAGATGCAACTCGCAATTCAAAACTAATGATCAGCAAACAAAGAAGAAAAAAATGTCATTCATAGTACAACTAACAGGTACACGTTGAATAATAACAGCTGCAACATATAAACTAACATATGCAAATAAAAGTCAAACACAATAAAACAAAAAAGTACATACTGGATTATAACATATGCAAAATATAAGAATACAAATACAGTTCCTAATTCAAAATGACAACTAACAATTTCTTTTTAAAAAAAATAGTCATACAAAACATAACTAACAAGTATACACGAGATACTAACAGATGCAACATATAAGTAAACATATGCAACATATAAGTAAACATATGCAACATATAAGTAAACAGATGCAACTCATGTTGACAACAACATGAATTTGACAACAATGGTTAAAACTCATGTTGCAAGTTGGATTTATTCAGGTGTGCATTGACTAGAAGGGAATTATTACATCAGAATGGAGCAATACATAAGTAGCATGAAATATATAGTACAAACATGGGATCAAATAAGAAGTATCCACTAATAACACAATCACAACATTCATATTATCAAAGCAAACAGGCTATATATGGAATATGTGAAAACTGCTTAACACATGGGATGCGGTTGTGAAGCTCCTCCACCATCAATCAGCTTCCGGAAATCTAATTTTAATTGAATAATTCAGTCTCAAACTCAGATAGGACAACCATTAGAACCAAATCTTCCGCTATTTTCTTGGACAACCAGCACCTGGAAATCATTTTTTAGGACAAAATTTAGCTACAGGAATCTACTAGCACTGTGATTATCAAGTACTAGGAAACCTTATATAGGAATACTGATGTAGACCCAGACTTAAACCAAATTTGCACTGCATCGAGCCATAGTAGATGATAAAATGAGCAGAAGCAATCCAAAGAAAATTCTCCAGCACATCAATCCAGGGACTGTTATATAACGACCTATTTAACAAACTTGCAAAAAAAACTTCCTCAACCTTCAGAAAATAGAAACCAAGCAAACCGAACCTTTCAATTGAAATAATTGTCGATCTGCAGATTTAATTCACAAGACGAAGCGCGGGGTGAAGAGTGGATTGAATTGATGGATGGTGGTGGAGCTCAGCCATGGCGACGATGAAGGATTGGATTGAGGGATGATGGTCGAGCTCAACCATGGCACTGACGGCATCGACGTTTTGTCTTTCTTTTCTTCTTTGAATAAACTTTATATGAAATACTCCATTTTTTGTTAATTACAAAATATACCCATTTTGCAAATAAATCCCTGATCTATCCATAAGCTTATGGACGGGCCGTCTTTCCTGAGACTTTCTCTATCATAATATAGTTAAATATAATTATAACTAAAAAAACCCTACACTCATGCTCAAGAACATCATTTATAGTGTGCATCATCATTCATTAGTTAATCCGGTTTTTAAGTGTACTATTAAAGGTGATTTTAAAGAAAACTATATATATTTTCCCCTCTCTCCAGCTGTTGGCAAAAGGCGATCACCGCTCGCCCTCAGCGGCCCATACCAGCCCACACCCATGCCATCGTATGAGAGGTAAATCACGGTAGCCCAGTGCCAGGACCCATGGGCTTGGCATTGCCTTGGTGCGCACAAGGGAGCCTTGCAAAGCAAGAACTCCCCACACTGCCGCTGCCGAGGATCGAACCTGGGTTTATTGGCGTTCCCATCCATGTCCCAACCACTGTGAAAATCATTACAAATGATGGAACCATAGAAGTACAAAACGTGTGCATAAATTAGCATTAGTGGAGGGTCTTTTGAGAAATTCAAAAAAAATAGTGGAGGGTCTTTCTGACAACTATCTTTAGAAATCAGAGTACTGTTGTATTTCTTAATGGTCACGAGTTCAGATCATTAAATTATTTTATAAATTGCATAAAGTTGGCATGAGTGTTGTGCACAGGTCCGGTCCAATAGCTAAGGCAAATGATATGTTTGCCTGATGCCATCAATTTAATAATTATAGGGGTCTCATTTTAAAATTTTAAAAAACTATTGGAGAAGAGGGCAAATGGTAGCGCGGGTGGAGGTGAGCGGTGACGCCGGTGGAGATCAACAATCGGTTGGGTAGGAGGTGAGAGGTTAAGAGGGAGATCGGTGAACGACGCTAGGAAAGAAGCGAGCGTTGAAGATGGAGATCAACGAAGGGAGAAGATCGGCATCGCTGGAGAAAGGAAACATTAAAGGCACCATGCCCTGTGATTTTTTAGGAGGAGAAGAAAATATCAAGGGTGAAAATCCTAAGTCAATGAGTTTATATAGTGGGCCAAAAATACTGCCCATTAAAGGCGTTTTTACAATAGAACCGCCTCTAATAAATTATTTTCATTAAAGGATGAACCACCTTTAATCGATTTAGAACCGCCTTTAAAATGAAAGGGTTCTTTGGTAGGGTAGTTCCAAATTTGAAAAATAATTCAGACCCTAACTAACAGCGGTTACTAAAACATTGAAGGAACCGCCTTTGATTATTTTACCTTTAATAAAGAATTTTTGACTAGTGTAATGATGATACAACACAAAACATTCACATTCACATTCATTGACCCGCCTCCACTTGGGATTGTTAAATCGTAGCAAATTAAACCCGAGCAGAGGCGACCGAGGTCAAAGGGATTCAAATTTAAATTTATAGTTATGCACTCAATCTCACTACTATGCTACCTAAAAAGGTAGTTAGTGGTAAGCCCTGAGTATGTCCTCAGAGATGCTAGCGCTTAAGAATCAACTAAAACATAACCTCGTACGGGTCGTCAATACATACGAGTAAAAGGAATAGTTAGTAAACAAAACAATTGGGGTGTTTTTTTTCTTCAAATTAACAACTACAAAATATATAAGTAAAAAAGAACAATTGATCTATAAAGCTAAACACTTGAGGAGTCATTGCACAAAATGGTTAATTTAATTTTTCGATCCTCGAGTCATTCACATATAGATTTAGACAAACCTAATAGACGTAAATAGGTAAATAGTATAGACGGTGGAACCTGCAGTGAGGCCCAAAAAGGACCCCACCAAATACAAAAAGAGTCCAACCTTAGGTTACGTAAGTAAACCTAAGAAGTATATCCGCTAAAGAGATGGGGGGGATGAGAGAGTGCAAAACCCAAAGGTTAGCATTCCCCCATCCCCCCCTTTTCTAAGTAAAGAACTACCAACCCTAAGCAAATAAAGCAAAGGGAGAAACAACACAACCTGGAAAAACACAGGCTATAAAACCCGAGAAAATGGGGTGAGAACAAACTCACTACCCATGATCAAATAATCTGCTTCTACCCCTAACAAATGGGGCCTTCTTCATTTGAATTCCATAATGCAGCCGAGGTTTGTGTCACTCAGGTCTTGAAGTGATAACGTAGCTGGAACGGCAATGAAGGTACTATAATCCAAAGACTGTATAGATGGAAACTCCTAGTGCAGCCGAGAGAGTCTCGGGTCTTGGATGTCGCATGTAATTGAAGTCGTCTTCAAGTGGCACCGGTCTGGCCCGAATGAGGATCAGCTTCTACCATTTACATCCCTAAGATGAAGAAAGAGGGATGTTATTGGCCTTCTAGCATTCTCTTTTTGGCACCGAAGTTGATCCTATGGGCAAAGGTTAATGAGGTCGTGCCTCCAACCTTTGTAAGTCCCAGTCAAATCAACCTCCTGAAGATGTGAGAATAGATACACTTGTACCGCGTGCACCAAGCGTGGCGAGTATGTACTCGCCCACTCCATTTTGAGCAAATGGACAGCTATATGCTAATTTAACACAGAATGTAGCGCGAGCATAAAGCGCAAAAGTAACCGTTAATTCAATAGTAAAAAACTAGGCTTAGGAGAAAGAGCATCGGAGTGTAAATCCTTACTCTAAAACCTATTGCCTACTCCGAAAAGTCGAGCTGCCATAGCAAGTTGAAATCCAAGAAAACCGTAGGAATTCTTGACTCCATCAAGCCCAAAGCAACTCTCCCCTAGCGCTGGAAATCACACCAACCGGCCTACAAAATGTCCAATTCCAGCGCCAAGAGAACCTAGCCGTGGTGCCGATGTCCAGCATCCAGTCGGCTGAAGAACATCCCAGTAAATTGCAAAATCTAGCGCAAGCCTGAAGCCCAGCACAGTGCCAAGATTGAAGCACCGTGACCCGTAACGATGAGCACCCAGTGCTAAACTGCAAGCACCCATCAGCCTCCCAACAGCCTCTTCATCTAGAACAAGTGTTCGTCCGGAAATAGTCTATTCATCACCATGTAGCAATCTTTCATGATGATTTTTACCACCCTGTCAGCACTTGGTTGATCTCCGTCCATTACCACATTGTTCCGTTCCCTCCAAAGGCGATAGACCGTGGTGATTAAGGCAAGAATACCAAACTTCTTACGCATTTTTGAGCCCTTAATTTGCCTCTTAACCCAGGTCATGGAACTTGAAATTGAATTCGTTCTTCTCCTTAAACCGATCCAAGTCCAGATACGCCCCCAAACAACCTCAGAAAACTCACACTTGAAAAAAAATGTTCGTTTGTCTCCTCTTCCAGATGGCATAAAGAACATATCTTCTCCATGCTATCCCCTTCCTCCATTCAATGCTTATCTTTGGTATGAAGTCTATGAATGGCCGCCAACCAAGTGATAAATGAGAATTTCGGTGGAACAAACCCACGCCAAATACTATTAAAGACCTTCTCACTGGGTCGACCAACATCATAAACACCCGGGTGCTTATGGCGATGCATATAAAGATAAGCCGCACTAGTAAACTTCCCAGAACCAGCCCATACGCCGAGATGGGCGATTACCTCTTGTACATCGCCATTAAACATTGCGCATAATTCATCCCTGAGTTTACAGAGATCACCAATGTAGCTCGAATATCTCTCTCCCAATCTACCATTTGCGATTCTCAGATTTAATCTCCAAAAGTCCTCTCCCTGAAGGTAATACGAGTGAATCCATTTGACCCAAAGAATATCCTTCTTCATATGAATATCCCATATCCTTTTAGTCATTGAAGCCTGATTTCACGTAATGAAGTCTCTCAAACCGAGGCCTCCAAAAGACTTTGGCGCGCAGAGTTTCTTCCATGCAACCTTTTCCTTATGCTTACCTCCCCATTGGAATCGTTTACATTTCTGTTCGAGAGCATCCATGACCGTAGTTTGTAAAACAAAATTCTGGATCCAGAATCCCGCAATACCTCCAACAATTGATCTCACAAGCTCCAATTTGCCTGCATATGAAAGGGTATGACCCTTCTATTTAGCTATTTCCGAATCTACCTTCCCCAATAGAGTACCAAATTGTATCACTTTCAACCTGCTGGAATCAAGTGGCACGCCTAGGTATCGAACAGGAAAAGTCGCCCAAGGAATACCTGTGAAGCTCAAATCCTCCTTTATGCCAACTCCAAAGAACTTTGACTTTGCAGCATTGATTCCCAATCCCAAAGTGCGCTCAAAATCATTCAAGGCATCCATGAGTATGTGTACTGAACTCGTGTTAGCCTTAGAGAAGAGCATGAGATCATCTGCAAAAGCCAAATGTGTGATCCGAAGAGTCTCGCATCTCGGATGGAGGGTAAAATGCCTAGATACCATCCTCCTTTTCAGCAATCTCGAGAAATATTCCATGCAGATCACAAACAAGTGAGGCGACAAAGGGTCACCCTGACGAATACCCCTTTGTCCCTGAAAGTGATCACACAGTTTACCATTTACTGCAATCGAGAATGAAGACGTGCGCACACAGGTCATGATTCTATCAGTTAGCCTTTCCGGAAATCCCAGTCCAAGCAGAACTTCTTCCAGGAAATCCCAAGAGACCGTATCAAAAGCTTTTTGCAGATCCACCATAAGCATGCATCTAGGAGAGTTGCAAACTCTTCCATATCCCCGAACAAATTCCTGCGCTAACATGACATTGTCCGAGATATTTATTCCCTTCACGAATGCCCCCTGGCAAGGATCAATGATCCCAGGTAAAATACCTTCAAGCCTGTTCGCTATAATTTTCGTAATAACTTTATAGACCACATTACAGCACGCTATTGGTCTAAAGTCACTAACTCTCAGGTTATCCGGCTTCTTCGATATCAATGCCACCGAAGTGTGATTAAGCTGCGCCAAAATATCACCTGTCTGAAAGAATTCAAGTACTGCAGCCGTAACTTCCTCGCCCACAGTGTTCCACCGCTTCTTAAAGAATCCTGCCGTATAGCCATCTGGGCCCGGAGACTTATCATCCGCCTTTGCAAAAAGCGCCTGCTTGACTTCAATACTCGCCACCTCATGATTTAGATAGGCCCTATCAACATCCGTAAGCTTATTACCCGCATCAAATGTACTCGGATCCGTGAGAACTCTGTCCATCTTCGTACCAAATAAACCTTTGTAGAAATTAGCAAATAGCTCTCCCTTGCGACTATTAGAAGTTACAATCCGATTGTCACTATCAATAATTGCAGGGATGCCTCCTCCTTTTCGTGCAGAGACCATAGAATGAAAATACTGTGATCCCTTATCCGCCTGAGTGATATGATTTATTCTTCCCTTTTGCGCAAGAAAAGAAGACTCCGCCAGATAGTACAACATAGCTTGCTTCTTCAATTTATGCAATGCCGCAACATCATCATCCGAAGCATCCTTAGCATCAAATTGATCAAGAGCTTTGTTGTACTCCGCATCCACAAACTTTTCCTTTTCGGAAATATGCTGAAAATTGAGTTTACCCAATTCCCTCAATGGGTTCTTCATACGAAATA
Organism: Rubia yunnanensis; assembly: GCA_037428765.1. Lineage (NCBI taxonomy): Eukaryota > Viridiplantae > Streptophyta > Magnoliopsida > Gentianales > Rubiaceae > Rubia > Rubia yunnanensis. The sequence goes on from CM075063.1 coordinate 83,282,152, forward strand.
ATTTCTTGGTCACCGAAAACTACTTGGTCCCTTCAACCGATGGACTCCAATAATCTTCTGCAATTTTTCCACAATTCGGATGACCCAACCACATATTCTGAAAGCGAAAAGGCCTTCCTTTTCCAACAATCTCTTGCGACATATCTACCACCATGGGAGAGTGGTCGGATTGTGCTGAAATTGGCAGAAAAGTTGTGCGACAAGCAGTATCCTCCCAACCGTGATTTAAGAGCACCCTGTCCAGCTTCCTCCAAATTTTCCAGTCCGCACTATGCCATGTTAAGTGCTCACCAATGGAAGGCGCATCCCTTAACCCACACTTAGTACAAACATCATGAAACTCCTTCATTGGGTACAAACTGGGGACAGTAGTTCCATAATGATCATCAACGCTAAGGATGGAATTGAAATCACCAAGAACCATCCAAGGAGAGTTCATATTAACACCAAAAGACTTCAAATCCTCCCATAGTGGTAAACGCGCCAAACGCCCCTCACTATGTCCATAAACAAATGAACAGAAAAACTCAATGCCAGAAGAAAGATTACGAACTTTGAGGTGAATACATTGTGGCGATTTCCCAAGAATATCCACCAAGAAGCCATTCGGATCCCAGATAATGAGTATCCTCGAGTTCTACCACAGCTCAAAATTGTGCGTAAACTTCCAACCCTTAAAACTCTTCAAGAAAATTTTCAAAACCTTATCCTCCATTTTAGTTTCCAACAAGCCACAAATTCCTACCCTATTAGCAGAGATGATATTTTTCAACCACCTCCTTCTTACAGGGGCCGAGAGACCCCTGACATTCATTGATGCAGCATTCATTGGGAAACTGAGGTCCCTTTAGGCTTCGGACTGCCGCCTTCCGTACTTTGATTACCAGAACTACCAGAGTTGCTCCTCACAGCCGTTAGCACGCGTTGGAATGGCTTCTGGATACCCTTCCCGGACTCATCTATTCTTGTTCGACTCTTGCTCCGAGACCTAGTCAAAGCCCCTAAAGTAGGGGGAGGTCTACTCTTACTCTTACTTCTATGGACCCTTGGAATCTTCGAGCCTCTAGCGTCAGGATGAACCATTTGTTTGGGCAATTTTCCAGCACCTTCCATCGGATTATCATCATCTCCAAATACTTGTTGCTGCCGATCGAAAACTGGTGGCGCTGGAAAGGCCGAATGCACGGCACGACCTTTGCTGGATTTCGCGCGTTCAACGCTCCTACCGCGTGCTGCCTGAATGCTCCTGCCGTGCGCTGCCTGGGCGCTACTGCCGGATCCTACGGCATGACCAACTGCGCCAATGCTTGCATTTGTAGCGCCGGTGCTTACAATTCCCGCACCAGTGCTTGCAGCTCCAGGCTTTGGGGAAGTGCCCAGCTGCGCTGGCAACGCAACAATTGGCCGAGTATCGTCATCCTGAATGACCCCGATAGTAATACCATGCCCTTTTTTTGTACTTCCTGCTTTCTCGATGCTCTTGATGATGCTTTCAACCACTTTTCCCTTCCCTTTTCTTCATCTCTCTACCTCCTCATTGTCCGAAGAGGCATCCTCAATAGTAACCTGTTCTCTTCCTCCAACCGAGTTTGAACTTAGAGTATCTCCTAAATTTTCAGCTTGCATTTTCCGAACCCACACTTGGTCATTGTACCTAGATCTCCAATTTTTCTTTCCCTTCCCCTTCTTGGGTTTATGAACAACCAAATCCGTAGGTTCCTTGTGCTCAATTTCCTTGGCATTCCAGTAATCATCACACTCTTCCATAAGGTGAGTGTTTTCACCACAATTCGTACACCAAGGCCTACAATAGTCGTAGATGATCTTTTGCACAAACACTTCACCATTTGGAACACGGAAACTCACCTCTTCCTTGAGTTTTTTGGATGTGTCAATCCAAACCAATAGGCGTGCATAGTAGCCCCTTAACTCGAGAGTACCATTGTCCATTAGAATCAGATCTCCTAATGCAGTTGCAATCTTCTCCAACGCCTTCTTATGCCAATAACTCTTTGGCATGTGTTCCATCCTTAGCCAAACCGGTTTAGTAGCTTGAATCATTGAATCATACTGGCCTGACTCATCCACTAAGATCATGAACAACTTTTTACCATGGAGATAATAGTCTGGACCATTCATCACCATGTCTCTATCCTCAGCACTGTTGAAGGTGAACATAACATAACCATTTTGCTTGCTCCGAATGGTACATGCAACCTTCCACTTAGCTACCAGTAGAGTTCGAATCGCATACATGCCAGGAAAAAAACCCAGAAATACACCCAAGAATCCATATAAGGGTTTGTATAGTTCTTTATGCACTTCATCCTCAGTGAGCACAAAGTCGATACTATCTCCATTGTTTGAAACAATCTCAATAGTCGACTTGCTCATGAGGATGTCTGGATCATCCCATCTCCTTCTTCTCAATAGCTCTCAATAATAAAATTCTCTCTCTAGCTCTGGGGCGAAAAAAGAAGAAAAAAGGGGCAGCCTTTCTTCCTTCCTTTGGAGGCTGATCTCTTCAATTTCATTAACTTTCCACCGATGAATTATGGTTTAACGAATTCTACTCTTGATTCCGCACAAAACTATATGCAATTTGTGGTGAGTTTTTTATCTTATTCGGTCTTGGAGTAGGGTTTGAATTTGGCAAAAGATGGTTCTTGGTGGATCTTGAGCGTGAATTTGGTTTGGATCATTGATTCGGACTCGGATTTGGATTTGGTTGGGAGATCGCAACTTGGTTCCTTGTTTGTGAAGGAGATTTGGACGAAAAAATCCAATCTTTTTTGGGTTTTGATTTGGATTTGGATTGCGCAAAGGTGTATAAAGGGTTTGATTAAGATTTTCAGCACAAATTTTAATCAAATTCCTAACAATTCGATCGGATCTAGCAAAGGGTTTGGTGATTTGAAGTTGAGTTACAATTCGGCCTCAAGAGTTCATTGGATTGCTTGGTGATCACGGATTCCACGGTTTCCACGGTCTCCACGGTTTCCAGGTTTTTTCGATTCCTCTTGCGGTTATCTTGTTTTGCGATTTGGTGCATGTTATTATATGCTTTGAATCCGATTGGGTGTTTGCAGGAGTTCGGTTTTTAGTTCAAGTTTTGTCATTGATTCCGATCTAGGGATATCTTGGTTTTGATTTCCAGCATTGCGGTTTGTATGTTTAATGATTTGGTGCATGACTTGCATGTTCTTGAATCCGATTTGGTGATTGGAGATTTTGGTTTTTAGATTAAACTTTGTTGTTGATTCCGATTGTTCTTAGGAATTTTTCGGTATTAATTACAAGTTGTTGAATTGTTCTTGGTGTTGTCCGATCGGTTTGGGTTGATTCTGATCGGAAGTTGTGCTTTATTCGTTTGGTTTGTTATCTTGTTGTTCTGTGAATTCGATCTGTTCATCGGAGTTCATATAACGCAATGGTAATAGAGGGAGGAAATTCTTCGGGTGTTAACAACAATGGGAAGAATGGTTCGGCCGAGGGGAATGGTAACAAGTAGACAAACCTAATAGAGTGTTCACAACAAGTGGTGTGGCCGATGACGTACAGTTCCACGTACCTATCACGTCGAGCACTCGCAACCCTCCATCGACACCACCATCTTAATTAGGGGAGTACAATAAGGTCCGACCATTGTTGTAGATATGTTTCTCCCCCATGCAATTACGTCCCAGGTATTCCACCACGAATGCTTTACTTCCCAATCTCCTATTGAGTTAGGCAAGGGGGTCGTTGACACCTTATCTATGACACTAAGGCCTCTTACAACCCTAGCTTTCTACTTTTCACTATCTCTACCCATTACCTCTCGGACTACTTTACGTAATCAACTAAGACTGGTGCGACGGTAAATAATTCAGAGTATGATCCGGGTCTCCCGTGCACACACCCACGCAGCCCCGTACCCCATTACCCATTCAAACATCCAGGTTTCTCTTCCCAAGGGGGCATTAATATTTGAACCAACATAAATATAGACTAAAGTGTGAGCTTTTATGGAGTGTACTATTCATGCAATTCAAACATTCAAGAACAAGTCACAATAATATCACGAACACAAAATTAGGATGAACTATTGAATCTCACAAAACATAAACTAAACCATGCCCATGCAATTATCCCCAAGCTATGGAAACTACTCCATAGGTATGGAATTCAAATATAGATTTGAATTCCACATCCTAGGATTAAAGCCAAATAAAAACAAAGAAAAGAAAATGGGAGAGAGTGTTTCTCCTTCTACAAGATGAACTAAAATGAATCTAACTCTCTCTACCTTAAATATATGTTTAACCTTGTAAACTAAGGCTATACTTATAGTAGAAGGGAATTGAGCCTAAAAATAGGCCCAAAAGAGGCTAAAAATGCCTACAACCCTAGGTCAGCCACCGCCTGGCGCGATCTTCACCGTGTACTTGTCTGTGCTGGATCTGGCACGATCTGTGCCAACGCCTTTGGCATGGGGTGCTGCATTTGGCATGGGCTGCTGCTCTGTGCTGCTGCAAGCTTCCAGATCTGGTGCGGTCCATGCACAGACTGTGGCCTATGGTGCAGGCCGTCATTTGGAAGGATGGATTTGGACTTCTGATCATGTAGGATGCGACCCTTGGCGTGAACCACCATTTAGAAGTTTGATTCGCTCAGAAACTTGGCATGAGCCATCTGATTCTCCACAACCTGCCGGTTAGTTTTAATATTTTGGACATGAAACGGTGTGGGCCGTCGTAAATGGGAAAGTCTACGCCCATACTTAGCCAATTTTGAGTGGGGATTAGAACTGGCGAGCATAGTATGAATCATTGCCTTGTGTTGAACACTATTGTCAAGGGCCAACTTCTTTGGCATAGGCCATTGGTGCCAACCATAAACGGCCTGGGCTGACCCGTGGTACCTTGGCTGACTGAACTTGTTTCATTTGCTATGGGGGAACCGTTAGTCCGATTTGAGAGTTTTAGTAGTCGATTTTATAGTGCTCGAGAAGAAAAATCCAATGAAATTATCCTTGAAGGATATTTATTCTATTATTGTTCTCAGACTTTGGCGCAACTGATCGGTCCACAATTCCCCATTTCTTTATTGGCCGCTTTGAACTCCGTTTCCGCCTATCTATGACTCCAATCTACTTCTACCATGCTTTGGTGTTCTTGGCCTTCGTCTACTACCATTCCAGAGGTGAATGGCCTTCGATCTCTTCTACCATCCTTGCGAATGGCCTTTAATATCTTCCACCGCCCTTAACAACGGCCTTCACATAGAATGTAACAAAAAAGTACCCGTGAGCGACCTACTAAAGATGATCACAAGGAAGATCTAGGAGCCATGGATACAAGATGTCCATTAGTACCAATTAAGTCTACAAAACCCAGAATTTTTAGACAAGAAAACCAAACATGACCGCCTAAACCCCCTGTCATGTAAAGTCAACTAATACTAGCAATCCACCACATAAAACAAGCTAAAAAATATGCTGAATGCAATGGTTAATGCACACAAAATGAAGTAAATTAGATCCCCCACACTTAACCCTTTACTCGTCTTCGAGTAAATAAGGACAAGAAAATAATTAAGCAAAATGTAGCGTGCAAGCATAAGTTAACCGAGGCATCCAACTTATTCCTAGATTACCCTGTTTCCTCCAAAAGAGTAAGAATCTCACAACTCTCACACTCCCCGAAGAACATAAGCAATCTAACCACCCAAAAGTAAAATGTGGAAAAAGGTAAGCAAGACGATAAGTGTAAATCTAGCTTACTTTTCCCAAAATGATCCCCAAAATCAATCAAAGATTCATCTCCCAAACACAATCCACCAAGGAAATCTAAGAGCTGGCAACTTGGTTGTAACATAGGGATAATTTGTGATTCTCAACATAGTTACAACTAAGGAGTCAAATGTATCATCAACCTAGTTTTTTTTCCTCTCAATTTCTCTTATTTTGCCTAGGAGCCCTTTTGGGTTTTCATCCTAGCTTTAACACACAAAGGGTACTCACTTCTCATTTTTTTCCACATGGCCTCTCATTTTTGCCTAGGCTCATAAGCCTAGCTGGGCCTAGCCTCTCATTTTTTACCTAGGTCTTTCGACCTATCTGGGCTTTTCCTAATGTTACCCAAGATTCTCTTTTGGGTTTTCAACTTGTCCAGGTTTTTATATGTTTTCATTTTTTCAAAAAATTTCAACTTTTTTTGGTTTAGCACAAAATTGCCCCAATAGTGGGCTTCATACTACAAAAGATAAACTCATCACAAAAATTACATCACCAATATCCTAAAACAAACATCCACGTGCAAACTAGAAACTCGATTATAGCATGTCATGCAACCAAATATCCATCCAAAAACATCCACAACAATCAAAAACAAAATCACCACATACAAGAAAAACTACCAACAAAAGCATAGAATGCACCGATGAAATCCAAGAATGAAACTCCCTAATTGCTCACTACTCCCTCCCTCACACTTAACCAATGCATAGTCCTCAATGAAAGGACAACCATGTAAAATCATAGGTGAGGTTGAGAGAAATAGTGACACTTACTCTTGTAGCACCGAAGGGCCTTCCTCCTCGTCATGACTAATGTTGCTCCTCTCAATGTATCTTGTTGCTTGAAGCGCAGCCTCGATGCAATCTATCCATGAACTAAGCTCCTCCACTAGCATCCTCACCCCTCCTATCGCTTGGACTACCTCTTACAACACTAGGGTAGAGCTCGAAAACTGATCCCCAAGTGCATGCAGTCAATCAATGATGTCTGCGGATAAGGGTGTTCATGATCTGGTCTGGACTAGTAAAATGGATTGGATCGGACCAAAAAGGCAATGGCCCGAATTGTATAAAAGAAATACCGGCCCGGTCCTCGGGCCATGTTTTTTTTATTCCGGGTTCCGGTCCTATCCGGTCCAAAACTGGATTTTTTTGGTCCAGACCAGATGGACCGGTATTTTACTTCTATATATTAAAAAAATATATTAATCAGTTAGTTTAACAAACTAGTTTGGATTTATTTGTGACAACTAGTATTCTTCTATTATTTTGAGGTTAATTTTTTCTAATAACTTCTACTTTACAATGTTTGAATGGAAAAACTATTGATTTTATTTTTTATAGCAAAATTTAAAGTAAAAAAATAAAGTATACTAGAATCCGGTCTGGACCGGTCCAAGACCAGAATTATTTTGGTCCGGTCTTGGTCCAAAATACCCATTAATCGGTCCGGTCTTTGGTCCAATGTTTTTGGTGGTTCCGGTCTGGTCTGGTCCTATCTTGGACCAATGAACACACCAATCCGTGGATAGGCAAGAGCAGCTAGGATGTGCTCTCGAAGAGGTCTCACCCTCAGCCTTCTCAATGTCTATCTCCAGGGTGGCTAATACTCTATATAACTCTCTCTCAAAGTATGGGTCTGGCTCAATAAATAAGTTATCTAAACACGTGTCATGGTCGATGGCGGTGCGCTTCGGCTGTCGAAGTACCATGAAACTACAAGTGTTCGCTCCTCCATAAAGCCATACATATCGACCCTCTGATGTCGTAGGTCCCACCATGAATTCCTTGGATAACTTCTCGATGTTATACTTTGTACCCGATTGTCGCAAGTTAGCCAACACTCTCTGTGTGACCGGATGCCCCAAGTACTGTGCAGGTAGACCTACCAAGCTGCCTATATATATCTTACCATTGTTTCTTTCCCCCATCATCATGCACTCATGTACAAAGTTCCCTACCAGATTCCGGGTAGAAGTTACCCTCGAGAGTCATTTCCCCAAGGAAATGAACATCCGAACACGGACATTACGTTAGCTCACTATGGCAGAAAACCCCATTGCCAATAGATGGTGAACAAAATGAAATGCCGAATGATCCAAGGCAGTGCTCTTGCACACATTCTTCCAATCATTCCATGTCATCTACCTCCAAAAGTTCCTGGGAGAAAAAGGCACCCCTTGACGGTGTGTCCTAGGGATCTCCTTGCTGTACCCCCATCCGAAGACACGAGCTATCTCCCAATGTATCATCTGATACTCCTTGTCGTCAAGATTGAAATTGATCGCCTTGTGTCCATTCTCGTCCGTGGCCAAGAAAAGAGTAGCTAGGAACTCTAGGGTCCACTTGATGTAAGTCTTACAATGTTTCTCTAAAAACCCCTCTAGACCTACCCGACTCAATAGATAGGTCACGGGGTCAAGTAAGCCTAGAGTCACTTGTGTGTCTTTGCATACGAAGCCAGTCTCTAGTGTACTCTTTGCCTCTCTCAAATTCCTCTACCTTCGAGCTGCAGTCACAGAGATATTGGATAGTTCCAGAAACTCATCAGTCACAAATGCGGGTTTGCAAAGAGTAAGAGTTACCCGTTCATGGTTTGCACCATTATCGATCTCTTCCTCTTTTTACCTTGTGTGGACTTTCCCTTCTCCGATGTATTCCTTTTTGGAGGCATCCTAAAAAAATGAGGTGAAAACTTGTAATGTGATCTTCAAAACAAGGCATGGCTCAAATTATCATTTAACAAGTAGTTCCTTCCTAAATAGCCTAGACATTTAAAACATGATAATCCAAGCATGAAGGCTATTTAAATAAGAACATCCTCATTGAACAACAATCTCATGTAATCCATCACCAACCCATCAATAAGACTATGCAATCAAGATTCATCTCCTCTCAAACCACCAATACATTAAGAACATATCATTCGAAGATAATAGCACATCAAACCACCCAAACTTTCTTCAACACATGATCATACATACAATCCTAAACATATTTCCCAAAAACATACATTCTCGTTCGAAAATTATGATTTTCATAACAACACCACAATGTCAATCAAGCATACAAACAAAGAGTTCAATGAATTACCCAAAATTTGAAGCTAAGAGTTGCAAGATCTACACAAAAAGAAGTAAGAATTGCTAATTTTTGAGAGAAAAGCTTCAAATTTCAAGTGTCGCCAAGAGTGTGTGTGAGTGAGTATTTATTGAGGAGGAAGAATGTGTCAAATGATAAAAGTAGGTACCATGGGTTTATAATTTCAGCAAAGATGATAAGAGAGAGAGAGAGAAAGAGAGAAAGAGAGGTACAATTAGGATAAGAATGGAATTTTAAAATTGTAAATTAGGGGGACAATAGTACCAATCAATTAATTCCAAGGAATGTAGGAAGTACTATTTGTATAAAAAAATCCTAAGGAATAAGGGAATTTCAAAACAATTGAACCAAAAATGCATTCTTGAGTAAGAAATTCAGAATTTTCAAAAATTTGCATTTTTAGTAGAATTTGGTAGAGGAAAATTGGAATTTAGCACAGAATGTGCTTGGCACAACCTAAGGCTTCGTGCCAAATCTCATGCACAAAACAAGACCTCATGCCAAACTCCTGGCACGATCCAACCCAAGCATCCCCTCGTGCCAACTCTTTTGGCACGGACCAAGGCTCTTAGCGCAGACCGTGTTAGGTTTTGGCACGAGATTGCCACAATTTTGACCTATTCCTTAGTTTTTCCCTCTTTTTTGAAAAAACTATGTCACCTATCTAATCTAATTCCATCTGAACATAATCATGAGTCTCAGACTCAAATTTACAAATCAAACAAGAGTTTCATCTGAAAAATCCTCATTACAAACAAGAACATGCAAAATCTATCTAATCACTACTCAAAAACTTGAAAGCAAAGAGAAACACCGTATATTTATTGTCGTCCTCATGACTTATTTCTCTTCATGAAATCTAGTTAGAAACACCTACATGTGGGTCTCCAGAATTGCCATCGGCGACTCTACCCACGATGACATCGTTGTGCAAAGGTCTCCACAATGAGCCATCCATACCTTCAGACCTCTTGTCTGTGATTGGATATGAATCTTCACGTCTTGATAAAATGGAGCCAGTGAATGTCACTTTGGGGTTAGGAGGAGGTCGAGGGGGTTTAAAACCCTTGACATTATTCCTTTCCAACTACAAGTTAGTTAGCATGGAAAAAAATATAGCATAGACATACTATCAATAGCATCATGAAATTAATCGAACTCATCAACAATATTTTCAGTACGGGACTCATCCAAGTATTCATGATCATTGTTAACACAAGGGGTTTCATGGAATTCATGCTCATCATATAGGGTCACACCTTTGCATATAAAAGAAGAATTTATTGATTCATGCCTAGATTTATAGATATCAAACTCCACTCTATCCACATCATCTTCTAGATTCAAGGTTCCAAAATGGACATCAATTTTATTCCTAGATGTTTTGAGAAAAGGTTCCCCAAAAGTATTGGGGGTGCACTTCTGTCTTGCGCCACGTCTAGGACATAAAAGTCCACAAAAAAACAATTTTCCAACTCGCACCACCACGAAGGCTAGCTTGGGAATGATTGGCTAGTTGAAAAAGCACTCTAGTTTCCTCAAGCTCACTTATTTCTAGGCGTTTATATATACTATATGGTATCACATTGATGGATGTGCCTAAATCTATCATGGCATTTTCAACAAGTTTTCCACCTGAGGAGATAGGGATAGAGAGCATTTCAGGGTCGTTGCATTTTTTAGGCAAATTTTTATGGTTCAAAACGGTGACTCCTCCATTTTAAAATGTCCTGACCTCTTAGTTGATTTACTTATTTCTTCGTGCATGAAAATTTAAGATATTTAGCATATGATGGCGCATTTTCAATCAATTCTAAGATAAGGATTGTTACCTCAACCTTTTCAAAGACTTTTCGAATGTTTACATCATCGGTCACCACATTTGGCTTTTCTCTCAAAGAATTTATAAAATGGAGGTGGGATGGTAACTTGGGCCTCAGGCGGTGGAAACTCCTCAGAAGGTGCCTCCTTGACCACAATCCCATCTTCTTCGAAGTGTGCCTTGGTAGCCTCCAATACTCTATCATCCTTTTGCATAACCCTCTTCTCGGACTCACGGACTTCCTTCCCACTTCTCAACTTGAGTGCACTCACATTCCTTGGATTGATCTCTAGTTGGGAAGGGAGTTTTCCGAACTCCTTGGCTTCAACTCCGCTCACCGAGGTGGCTAGTTTCCCAACTTGAACTTCAAGAATTTTGATACTTGAGAAATATCTATTACTAAGGTCTTCAATCTCACACCTTGTCCTCTCCGCAAAGACATCATGTTTCTTACCCAGTTGACCGATGGCTTCTAATATTTCTTCTTGATACAATTTGTAGATCGAGACATGATTGTTGGAAGGGCCTTAACCTCGAGGGTATGGTTGAGACCCTGATATCCTTGAGGTTGGTTATACTCAGAAATTTGGATCATCTCGATACCTTGGGTTGAACGAATTTTCATATGGATCTAGCCTTGCATCTTCTTGGTTCTCTCAGAACCCTTGTGGTTGACCCCTTGCAAATTTTGGTCCATCACGATTGTTGTACTCAATGGCATTCACCTATTGAAAATTGTCTACAACTTTGGGACACGCCTTGGTGTTGTGGTCTAAGTTGAACACCCCGCACACTTTGACTTGATGTACGTTTCCTTGCAAGAGCTCCTTCATCATAGAAGTAAGAGCTTGGACTTGCTCCTCCAACTTAGGGGATTGTGAGGGTTCATCCAAGACCCTAGCCCTTGACCTTGTACCAAATTATTGCATACCATTAGCCATTTCTTCAAATAGAGCCATTACATCCTTAGGACTTTTGTTCGCTATCAAACCATTGCAAGCGGCGTTCACCATTTGTATATCTTCATCACATAACCTCTCAAAGAAATAATACACTAGATCCCCCTCCTTGAAGGGATAATGGGGGAAACTTTCTAACAATCTCTTGAAGCTCTCCCAATAATTCAGAGTATGACTTGAGTTACCCGTGGATACACTCACGCAGCCCCGTGCCCTATTACCCATTAAAACATCCAGGTTTCTCTTCCCAATTAGGCATAAATATTTTCACTAACATGAATATATACTAAAGTGTGTACTTATATGGATTGTACTATTCATGCAATTCAAACATTCAAGAACAAGTCACAATCATATCATGAACACAAAATTATGATGAACTATTGAATCTCACAAAACATAAATTAAACCATAGGCATACAATTATTCCCAAGATATGGAAACTACTCCATAGGTATGGAATTCAAATATAGATTTGAATTCCACATCCTAAGATTAAATAAAAATAAAAGAAAGAAAAGACAAGGGGATGGAGTGTTTCTCCTTCTACAAGATGAACTAAAATGAATCTAACTCTCTCCACTCTACATACATGTTTAAACTAGTAGACTAAGGCTATATTTATAGTAGAAGGAGATTGGGCCTAAAAATAGGCAAAAAATATGCCAAAAATGTTCATGCAGTCCGTGACAATGCCTTTGTCACTGGGCACTGCATCTGGCACGGGGCGCTACATCTGGCATGGGGCACTGCATCTGGCATGGGGCGCTGCATCTATCATGGACCAATGCTCTGTACTGTTGTGGGCTGCCAGATTTGGCATGGTATGGGCTATCACCCTTGGCATGGACTATGGCCTATGGAGCGAGCCACCATTTAGAAGGCTGGATTTAAAATTCTGATCATGCGAGATGCAGCCCTTGGCTCAGATCGGTGTTTGGAAAATCTTGATTCACTCATAAACTTTACATGGGACGTCTAATTCTCCACACCCTACTAGTTGGTCTCAACATTTTGGACTTGGAACAGCGTAGGCCATCGTAAATGGGATGGTCTACGCCCATACTTAGTTGGTTTTGAGTTAGAATTGGAACTGGTGAGAGCGTCCAGTGTCGTTTAGCGTAGTACATGTCATTGCATCATGTTGAACACTATTGGAAAGAGCTAACTCCTTTGGTATGGGCTGTTGGTGCCAACCATAAATGGCTCGCACCCACCCGTGGTACTTTGGCTGACTAAACTTGTTTCCTTAGCTATGGGTGAACCATTAGTCCAATTTGAATGTTTTAGTAGTCAATTTTACAGTGCTCGAGAAGAAAATCCAATGGAATCAGCCTTGAAGGCCAATTCTTCTTGGATCGTTCTCAAACTTTAGCGCAACTCATGGGACCACAATTCCCTATTTCTTTGTTTGCCGCTTTGAATTCCGTTGCCATATATATTTGACTTCAATCTTCTTTTGCCATGTTTTGATGTTTGTGGCCTTTGTCTACTACTATTCTAGAGGTGAATGGACTTCAATATCTTCTATCGTCCTTGCAAACGGCCTTGAATATCTTCTATTTCCCTTACGAATGACCTTCACAAAGAAATAGTGGCGAAACATTGGGGGGATCATGGGGTTCCTAGTTGATGCGACCCAGTAAACCACTACACGACAAAGCCCCCGGAGGTGTCTGGGGAGAAAAGGCTCCAGCGGTCAAGTAAGCAAATCATATTACAAGAGTATAATTAGTAATCAATAGTTGAGTGTATAGGGTTACCTTTAGCCTTTATATAGGTAGGAAAGTAGGGAAACTATTTTTGTTTGCTTGTAGAGTAAGTACTCCTTCCTTGGGCCGGCCCAAAGGTCATTACCCAAATGGTAATGCTATGGACCAAAGGTCGGCTGCTATTAGGAACTTGGGCCTAATACGGATCTACACATTATCAATAAGCCCCTAGAAAGTTGAGGGTTCAACCTTTGAATTTATCCCAGGGTCCTGGGTTCAAATATGTGCTCGCATCCTGGATTCGATGTTTTACCCTTTGACAGAGCTGCTTCAAATTAGTGATTGAGTCGGGGTTTGCCCTCACAGATCTTATAATACTCTAGGGGTATAATTTTTGTGCCCCTACGAGGCATTGAGGGTTCGCTCCAGGTTAGCTTTGACACTGTTGTTTGAGTGGATTAATGTGTCGGGGACTGACCCTTAGCTTTCTAACCTGTGTCAGAGCCCAAGAGCCTAGATCCAGCCTCATTTATTTCATGAGAGGCCTTTGGGCCCCAAAGGCTCTGAGTAAGGGATTCGGTCCTCGGCCCTCTGATTTGCATTAGAGTCTGAGGGCTTTCGAGCCTTCTAATATGTGTCAGAAGTATGGGATTCAACTCTCAACCTTCTAATATGTGTTAAATTTCAAGGTCCTTCAAGCCCCAGTGTTTAATAATAGGGGATTTAACCTCCGTCCTTCTAATCTGTGTTAGAATCCAAGGGAATTCAAATAAAAATATTGAGGTAAAGAGGATTCGACCTTCGGTCTTTTAATCCATATTAGAATAGGAAGCATTCAAATCCAAATATTTATGAATGTAGGATTCAACTTTCGTCCTTGTAATCTGCGTTAGAGTCTGAGGGGGTTTGAATCCCAACATTTAGGAAAAGGGGATTCGACATTCGGTCTTCTACCCGTGTTAGAATCTGATGTGTTTGAATCAAGTATTTAGGAATAGGGGATTCGATATTTGGTCTTCTAATCTGTGTTAGAATGCATGGTGTTTGAACCAAGTATTTAGGAATAGGGGATTCGACCTTCGACCTTCTAATCTGTGTTAGAATCTGAGGCATTCGAATCCTAATATTTAGGAATAGGGGATTTGACCTTCAGTCTTCTAATCTGTGTTAGAATCTGAGGGCATTCTATTTCAAACTGGGAAGTGAAAAGGTCACGAGGGTGTGAAGTTCACTCTTCTTTCTGAGCACGTGAAGTCTAGGTTGGGCTCCACGCGTGCCACTTTCCCTATAAATGCCTTGGATTTCTCACCAATGCAGCCCATTTACCCAGGTATTTACTTGTTGTGCGGCGGTCCGAGGTAATCATTACCTTTTATTCCTTCTACATAAGGTGCTCCCTAGTGCTTTTATTTCATTCTTTACCCAAGGCATTTTCAAACTTCAAACTCTCCATTCCTCTTTCTCAGAGCAATCCAAGATGCCTCTTCTCATTTCTAAAACCTCCGGAAAACTTCGATTCACTTCCAACTAAGAACCAGTAAGTTATCCTCTCCCCTGATCCTTTTTCTCTTTAATAATGTTTCAAACACCATTGATGGGGAAAAGATCCATTCCGGCCTACTCTCCGGCCATGCCTTCCACCGGTGGTGTTGAAAGTTCCTGTCCTTAGGATTCTACCATCGTCAGCTTCCATTCCCCTGATTTAGAAGTTGGGGGAAGCTCTTCCAGTTTCCAGGCGCCACCTAAAGGTTACCATCGCAAGTGGGTTACATCAAGATCTATAATTCTGATGAAGGCCAGGGCTGAAGATGATAAGATTGGTCACCCTTTCTACTTTAAGAAAATTCTTACCCCGATTCTCGAGAGCCCTCAGTTAATCGCCAAGGAGATCTTGAATATACTGTCTTCTTTACCCCCATTCAGATTAGGCTTCTGGAGGATTCATGGTTGGAGGTCCTTTAGGAAGTGAAAACCCTAGGGACATGAGGCCTAGTAGGTGCACTGCCTGTGAGTGCCTTCTTAGATTTGGGCTTTATTTCCCTTGCCCCCTATCCTCTCTCATCTTCTTGAGGAGTATCGGGTTAACCTAACCCAGATTCATTCGAATGCCATACTCCTAGTTATAAAATTTATGACTTAATGTAATAGCCTAGGTATTACCCCTAGCAACAAACTTTTTAGATCCGTGTACTATATCTCCGTTAGCAGAATCGTGGTGCATAAAGCTGGTGGCAGGGATACAAAGATTATTTGGATCATCACCCTTAGTAATAGGTTTCCGGATCACCCCATAAAATCTCCTTGAACTGCAAAGGAAACCCCCATATACACCTTCGAGAGTGAGGCAGAAGAGTACTTCGTACCGAGGTGGAATTCGATTCCAAAGTATGAGAATCCTGCCAACTACGTTGCTTCGGAGAGTGTGGTGGCCGACAGGGATCAACTGTTAAGTTAATCCCTTGACATCTCGAAGAACTATGACTATGTTTGGCCGGATAAGGTTTATGAGTGGATCTAAAGTCAGAAACCTATTTTGATTAAGTTCCTCCCTCCGACGGTGGAGTCGAAGACCTCTTCTGGGAAGGGTAAAGGAAAAAAGAAAGTGGTTGCAGATGAAAACCCTAAGAAAACTAAGAGGAAGGCCCATTCGGTGACCGATGATGGGGCCCCAAAGAAACCAAAGAAAAAAGAAGGCCAAAGTTGACCCTTCGAAGCCTATTGAACCCATTTCGAGGGTCGTTGAAAGTAGCTCGGAGCCCTTAGGGGCACACGATGTCAAAGAGGTCCCCCTAGGATTTCCTCCTCCCCTTGCAAAGGTGTTTGCGGTATCCTAACTTTTTACATTGATTGCTTTAATTTATCCCCCCCCCTCCCCATTTTTTTTCTTTTTTAACTTATCTTTCTTTTGCATTATGCAGTGGGATTTGCTGAGTAGCTTTGTTTTGGGAATGAGGAGGAGGTGGAGACGGTCTTCAAGGAAAACTATTCAAAGTCTCACTTTGAGCCCCTGGTCAGGCACATGTCCAAACGGATCCCCATTCGGAGGTCCAGACGGAGGCCCCTAATATCTCCACAAACAACAAATGGTATTGGAAGGGTGATTCTTCGAAAAGCCCCTCCCCTCAGAGGTAGTGGATTGACGGGGTGACTAACTGTACCCTGGCTACCGTTTCAGAGGTAGCTACTATCTCAGTTGCTTTGGACTCCATGTTCTAGAGCTTCATGTCGAAGCCCAAGTGGCTGTTGCCAAATCCAAGGCCTCTGAGGCTAGGGTGATTGAGCTCGAGGAAAAGCTGAAGAAAGCTGCCTTCAACTATGAAGTAGAGTTTGATCATGAGGAAAAGCTTAACAAGGTAGCCATCGATCATGAGGTGGAATTGATGAAGATGGCCTCTCAGCACAAAAAGGCATTGGAGAAGAATGGCCTCGAAAAAAATGATCATTTGAAGGAACTTGAACTCAGGAATTTGGAGGCCCAAGCCTCCAATGAGACCCTGGCCAGTGAAAACACCAAGTTGACCAACCTTCGTTCTCCCGATTAGCAGGCCTTCATTCTCGAGTCCTACACAAATAAACTTGTGAAGACTTAAGGGCTCCGGGACTTCTTCTTATCCATGTCCAAGGTTTTAGTGGGGCTCACTCAAAATAACCCAGCCCACTCCATCTGCAAAGAGCTCCTCACCAAGTTTGCCACTATGTTGGACGTACATAAAAACAACACTAAGCCGGAGCAGCTAAACCACCTCTGGTGGAAATCCGTCCAAGATATGGGGATCAAACTCTCATTGCTTAACCACTTGAAGGCCTTCGGCAAGTACTTCTTGGTGGAGGAAATCCGCTGACTGGAGGTGGACGAAGATAGGAAGTGGAGTGAACCGAACCCCCTGATTGTTTCAAAGTCTTGACACACACCTACCCCTACAGCCTACCCAGGCCGATCATAGCATAGGAAAATATGTATGAATTATTTCCTTTTTATGACTTCAAATGTACTTTTATTTCAATATTAATGAAAGTCTTTGATTTCTTTACTTACTCATTTCTACTTTTTTGTTACTTGTAGACAATAGACTTGGTACCTTATCACCCCCACCCCCCATCTGCAAAGAGGTACCTCTTTTGACTTCTTTTTCCAAGTTATGAAAGAAAAGTATTAGTGGATTGAAGAGTGGGCATGAGAGCATTGAATCAAGGCCTCTCAATTCTGGTACAAATATATCCGGCTCGAAGAGGAGCTTTGAGCTGCTTTTGAAGAGCTTAACTTATAGCACAATGGCCTCCATGAGAGGCAATGAACTCCCCGATGTACTTAGTAGTTCGGAGGAGGAAAAATACTCCCTACTTGTGGCTAAGGATGAGATTTCAGGAGATTATTGCATCCTCAGGGCTCGGCACAACGAGGTCCTCGAAGAGATCACTACCACGGCCAGGTTCACTTCTATTCACGAGTGTATCACCACAGCCAAAGTTTTTAATACTACTGGGAACTCATTGTCTTCTCAGCCCAACGAGACCATCGAGCTTTACCACCGCAAGGCTCAAGTGGCTCGAGAAAATGTACGAACGAGGTCTCATTCCTACCTTAGAGAAAACTATTAGGGAGAACTGAGCCCTTATTGGGGCTACCTATAGAGATAAGGAAAAATCCAAGAGGGAGAATGTCAAGTTGCATCAGACTTATATAACGACTGCTAATACTCTCCGAGTGTATGGGCTTTGGGTTGGGACTGTCGATACGACCCTAATTGGATATTTTGAAACATTTCTTTAAGATACCATCAATATTATGGAGAGAAAACGTATCACAATGGACCTCAAGTACCGAGATACTTTTAAGATGCTAAGGGGTGGTTAAAGGATTTGAGGAAAAAGAAGAATAAGAGAAGGGCATCAAGCTCTCACGGTGCTCTGAGAAGGAATGGGGTTCCAAACCTCGAAAGATGTGGCCCCTCCGGAGCGTCCCACAGAAGGGGAGGTTTTATCTTCAACCACCCACCTACGGTTTTTGCCACGCAGTCTGATTCCTCTCAAGCGGAGGCACCTGAGTCTCGATCAAAACCTTCCAATTCTCCGCTTTTGAGGACTAGCCTTTCGAGTAATTAGGTTGGTGCCTCCGTTCGAGGGAGCGGGCCCTTACTTCCTTTAGAGGGCCATCCTTCGGAATAAGGGGCACCTTTGCTGAAGGTAGGGGCCAGACAGCTCCTCTTAGTTTTGAGGACGCTGAGGATGTTCCCTTGGTGAGAAGACCTTGGGGCTCCCACAACGGATCTTCAAACTCTACTCAGGGACCTGAAGCAAGGGACTAGAAGGGATAGTTTTCTCGTCGTTGTATTCAAATAGTTGTTTTAACTCTTTACACTTTAATTGTAAGCTATTATGGTCTTTTATAAATGTAATAAAAATTTTCACCCATTTTTTCGAGCTTTCAAAAAAATTTCCATGTGAGGTGGATTAATTCTCTCTAGTGGAGTTAAGTCTTTTAACTCTTTGTTTTCCTTGCAAAGCTTTGATGTGCTTGTAAAGCATTCTAAGGATCATGTTAGTCCTTCAAATCCATGCAAGGTTAGAATCTACACAAAGAACTTGAATCTTGTTAAGGGGACTTCGGTCCATAATCGTTCGATGGGCTATGTTAGCCCTTTGAATGTGTACAAGATCTGTGCCTTGGAGTGCTTGATGCATTTTAAGGTGGGTTTTGGCCCCAAAGTATTTGATGGGCTGTGTTGGCTCTTCGAATGTTTACTAGGTGCGTGCCTTGGGCGCTCGATGCGTATTGAGGCAATTTTAGCCCCAAAATGTTTGATGGCCTTTGTTGGCCCTACGAATATGTACTGCTCTAATTTGAGGAGAGTGGCACTTGATGCGCTTTGAGGAAATTTTAGCCCTAGAATATTCGATGGGATTTGTTGGCTAGCCCTTCAAATATGTACATCTCCGAATTGAGGAGATAGCACTAGATGCGCATTGATAGTCTGTGTTAGCCCTTTGGATATGTACTTCTCTAATTTGAGGAGAGTGGTGCTTGATGCGCTTTGAGGTGATTTTAGCTCCAAGATGTTCGATGGGCTGTGTTGGCCCTTCGAATGTTAACAAGGTCTGAGCAGTGGGCTCTTGATACGCTTTAAAGGGGTTTCGACCCAAAATGTTCGATGGGCTGTGTTGGCCCTTCGAACATTTAATGCTACGATTTTGAGAAGAATGGGGATTTTTGGTAACCCTGTGGCAAGGTGTGTTTTAGTTCAACAAGTAATGGTAAGAAACACACTTCAATAGATAGTTTGACAAAAACAAAGGAACCCTATCAACTTACAACAACGTCTAGTCGAGAGAGTCCTCTGACCCAAAGCTACTTTTGGGGTAAACCATTTTTTTACTTCACCAAGCCTATTGGGATTTAGGTGATTAGTACCTCCTAAGGTTGGAAATTTTCCATTTGCATGGAATCGGTTCATCTTAGGGGGTTTCTAGCACGTAGCTACCTCTGGGGCCGGCTTCGACGACTTGGTAGGGTCCTTCCCAATTTGCTAATAGCTTTCCCTCTGGCCTTTTTTAGCTTTTCACATTTTTCCTCATTACGAGGTCTCCCAAGGAGAACTGGACTCTTTGGACCCTCCAATCATGATATCGTTTGATCCTTTCCTTGACATTGGCTTTGTGGAGGGAGGCATTCTCTCTTTTTTTTGAGAAGGTCCAAATTAAAATGACGTTGCTCATAATTGACCTCTTGACGTTCATTGCTTATAGAAAACCTTTGAAAGGTGGGCAACTTTATCTCCGTATGAATGACCGCCTTCGAACCATAGACCATGCCATAAGGGGTTTCGCCCGTGGTGGATGACTCTGTTGTTTGGAATGACCAAAGTACACAGGGAAACTCACTGATCCAGTTCCCGCTTGCCCCTTTGAGCCTCGATTGGATGCCATTGATAATAGTTCGATTAGTGACCTCCACATGCCCATTGGCTTGGGGGTGGTAAACGCTCGTGACTTTCTGGCAGATCTTGTACTCCTTACACCAGCTTTTAAATGGGTCATTGATGAACTGGGCATCATTATCAGTGATGATTGTGTGAGAGATCTCAAAATGCCATATGATGTTCTTCCAAAAAAAACCAATCACCTCCTTCCCTTTCACACTGGTTAGGGCTTTGACCTCAACCCACTTCGTGAAGTAGTCCACGGCCACAATTAGGTATCGAAAGTGGCCTGGGTCCTCTGAGAAAGGACCCACCAGATCGATCCCCTCATTTTTTGAATGGCCAAGAACTATTAATGTTCATTATTTCTTCTTAGGGGGACATGGGTGATTGATGCATGCCTCTGGCACTGGCGGCATGCTTGGATGTGCTTGTTAACATCATCAAACATCTTGGGCTAATAGTATCCAGCTAGAAGAAGCTTTTTTGCAATCGATCGAGCCCCTTGGTGACTTTCACAAGCCGTTTCATGGGTTTTGCAAATCAGGTAGTCACCTTCATAGGGAGCTACACATCGGAGAAGTGGTTATAGGTTGCCTTGACGATAGAGCACGTCTTTACGGATGACATATTTGGGTACCATTAGCCTGACCTTCCTTACTTTGATAGCATTCTCCAGAAGTGTACTATCTCGAAGGTAGCTAATAATGGGAGTAATCCACGACTTCTGCTTTTTCACTATCATTACCGTTGTTTCTTAATAGCAGCTACGTTTACCTAGTGTGTCCACCATTGAGTGCCCTTGAGATTGCAAGTCCAGGTCCAACGAGGCTAATTCGCTCAGGGCATCAGCCTTATGGTGTTTCTCTTGAGGTACTTAAGTAGGGTGTAATGGTAGAAATGTTCAAGGTGGAGCTTCACCACTTTCAAGTAACGATGCAGGCTTCTTTCCCTAGCCTCATACTCCCACTTTACTTGAAGGACCATGATTTAGGAATCACTGAATATGTCCAGCCTTCGAACTCCCAGGTCCTTGACAATTCAAAGGCCTGTGATTAGTGTTTCGTATTCCACTTTGTTGTTCATGGCCTTGAAGTCAAAATGTAGGGCATATGTATAGCCCTTCTGTTCGGGGCTCGTGGGTAAGACTCTAACCCCACTGCTTTTGGAGTGTGATGATCCATTGATGTAAAACTTCCATATTTCTTTGGATTGTTTTTCATCATCAACTACGATTGATTCTTTAGTTTCCACAATGAAATTTGCTAAGGCTTGGCCCTTGATGGTTGTTCTTGGGCAAAAATGGATGTCATGCTCTTCCAATTCGATAGCCCATTTCATCATTTGTCCCGAGGCCTCTGGCTTTAGAAGAATCTGCCTAATTGGATGGCTGGTGAGCAAGATTATCTTATGAATTTGGAAGTACGGTCGGTGGCATCTCGTCGGGTTAGCTTTCTGAGGGCAGTGTATCAATTCTTTAGACCATGCAAGGCTCTACTTATGAAGTAAATTGGGTGTTGGGCTTTGTCCTTCTCCTTTACTGGGACAGCGTTTATCGCTAAGGGGGATGCAGAGATGTATAAGTACAAATCTTCCCCCTTGTCTTGTTTCATCAGGGTGGGTGAGCTTTGTAAGTGTTCCTTTAGGTCTAGGAAAGCTTTGTCACATTCTTCTGTCCATTCAAATTTTTCAGCTTTTTGAAACACATCAAAGAATGGAAAATATTTCTTGGCCCCCTTCAAAAATAATTGACTGAGTGTATCCAGCAATCCTGTTAGCTTCAGTCAATTCCTACAGTTAATTGAAGCTCTGCAGGTGTTTGACCATTTGTGAGGACTTCATATTTATAAAAGCATCAATTTTTTGGGGTTCAAATTAATCCCCCTCTATGAAACCATGAACCCCAGGAATTTTTTTGGCTCCGACTCCAATCACACATTTGGCTAGATTTAGCTTTAGATTGGCCTCTCGGAGCCTGTGGAAGGTTTCTTTGAGGTCCAACAAGAACAGGTCGAAGCCTCTGCTTTTGACTACCATGTCATTCACATATGTTTCAATGTTTCTATCAATATATTTTTTTAAGAGCTTATCAACCAACCTTTGGCGAATCTCTTTTTCCTAGGTGGTCCCTTCCGAGAGGGGATTGCAAAACAGCCCCTTGTGAATGAAGTGTATTTCCATCAGGGACTTTGTCGGGGGGAAATAGCTCTCGAAACTTTTCTTTAGAGGGTCAAGCCTTCGTGACCTTGATTTGGAGGGTTTAGAGCCCTTTTCAACCCATCTGTCCCCTCCCGTTTCCTCTTCGTGACTTCTTCGATCTTCGAATATTGCTGCACGATTTCTTGTAATTATTGTAAAGTTTCTGGTTTCTTTGAGACCATCTTCTTGTACAAGTTGAGGTTGGACATCCCAGTCATATAACCAAGGATCACCCCATCCTCAGTATGATTGATCACACTGAGGCTCTGGTCCACATATCAATGATAAAATGCCTCTATCGAATCGTCGAGATTTTACTAATTCTGATAGAGATCAATCAGGGTCTTTGTAAACCTTTTCTTATGAAATAATTGTCCCAAAAGGGCCATTCTAAAGTCTGTATATGAATGTAGTGACCCTCCGCCCAGCTTGTTAAACCACTCCTATGCTTTTCTTCGAAGGTAGCTTGCGACTAGCTTGCATGTCAGCTGTTCATTAAAGTCCCTCGAATTCATCTGACTAAGGAAAGTCTGTATGAACTCCTGGGGTCCGAATCCCCACTATAAGTGGGGATCCTTTTGGGTGGTCTCACATCGCTAGGCAATCGGGTGACCACTATCGCGGGACTGAAGGGGGAGGCTGCGACTTGGCCCGAATGCCCAATCAACTTATCCGGCTCTCACTTCAAAGAATCGATCGACCCCTCTCATCCATGGATCTTCGTGTTCACTTAGCCAGAATGGAAGTTGGGGATTTGGTTCAAAGCCATATACCCGGACCGTGGTCCTTTCACCACGGAGATGTAATACAGCTCGGGGTAATAAGAATCATAGAAAGGGACATCCAGTCAGGGCCCTTAGTATATCTGTCTCTCAAAACCCGGATAGAAACCCATATGCTCGGCCATCGATTGAGAGATTGTCAAGCCCATGATAACATTTGGCCCATTCTAGGTATTAAGATACGCATGGAAAATGCAAACATTTGAGATGGGCATTGAATGAGAGGTTGAGGTATTGAGATAGGCATGGAAAATTCTAACATTTGGCTCATGTTAGGGAACTTTGGTTGGGGCCGGGCTTGGGCCCCAACATTCGCTTTATAAGATAATCTTGGGGGGGTCTGCAACCGAAAACTCAGTTCCAACACCCGGGATATCAAATGTAGGGGTACCACCTGCTGCTGAACCATCATCTGTTAGAGCATTGGGGGCTACACTTGATAGCAAGAGGATGTGAGGGTTTAGACTAGCTGTTCCAGGTCTTGCTGTGACGGGAGCACATTTTATTTGTGTACCTCATTGCTTGAGCACCCCCTCTTGCGGCTTCTGTTTACGAGTTTGCAGTTGCTTCTGTGAACTGTGGCTCATTCGCTCTTGGTCGGTGCACCTGGCTTTGATATGTAAGGGCTTCAACACCTCCTACCCAAGGATCAACGCTGACCTCCAAGCTTCTTAGTGGTACACAACTGGCATTCAGGAGCCCTCTGGCCCCACTATTGCCGAGATTTGGTCTCGATGGACTTGTGCGAGCTTATTACCAGTGATTGATGGGGCAGGGTCCAATTGTATGTTGAACCTACGGCCTCTTCTTCTCTGGTAGAGGGACTGTACTTCTTTTCCAGTGCCTAAAGTCGTGTGTTTTAGCCGCTCACTTCTACGTAGGGAACTTGTCGTAGAAGTGGACATAAACTGCAAGAAAATGCAGATCTGACAACAGTCCCACCGGGCATGCCAACTTGATGCACCCCAATAAATCGTCTACGCTATGCCGTCGTCCGTAGCCGAAATCTGTAAGACAAAGCCCCCAGAGTTATCTGGGGGGAGAGGCTCCGACGTCCAAGTAAGCAAACCATATTACAAGAGTATAATTAGGATTCAATAGTTGAGTGTGTAGGGTTACCTTTATCCTTTATTGGGAGGTCATCGCCGTACCTCTCAAAGTTAAATTTATATGCCCTAAATACTTCCAATCTACAACTAAGTAGAGAATGGCAAGTCAGGGTAGTCCACAAAGAAGAGAGATCTTTCTAAGGGTTTAAACATATAAGGTTGATATTAGGTTAGAATTAGATATACACACATATATATAGAGATATAAGAGCAAGTAAATGGGAGGGTGTTGTTTTGGTCCTAAGTTATGAGTTTAAAGACAAGACAACTAGCAAAATTAAGTAACTATGCTAATCATGCAACAAACTAAGAAAAGTGGTAAAAACTACAAAAGACAAAGTCTTGGGGGCAATTTATTTCCACTCTCAAACCTCTTATCTATCCTTCAATCTACAACCTATTCATTACTTTAACTACTTGTTGTGAAGATAAATCTTCTATCCTTCTTAGATAGTAGTTTGCAAGAGTGAATTCGACGTCTCTTGTCAAACCTCACTAATAACTCCTTTAGTCAAGAAATGGCTAAAAGTAACCCATTAATGGCGTTGAACATGAAGAATTAACAAACTTGGTAACACTTATAAACACTACACAATGTCTAAGCATTGAACCAATTCATGCATTTACACAAGATTAGCCAAGAACGTTCATCGCTCATAGACCTGTCCTATTTGCTACATTAAACAAACAAGACAAAGAGTTCAACATTACACATTCATCTAGCAATTATCAAATCATAAACCCAATCAGAAGCTCTAACTCATTCTCTTGGATTCCATGTCAAAAGAGGTTAAATTAGCTACTTTTACCCATTCCTAACAAGTTATCATACAAGCATTGCATATTCTCAAACTTCCAATCAAATAAATGACATTAACAACCTACATCAAAGCTCCATAAATGGACAATAGAGAAAACAATAGATAGATAGAATTGATTCTCAAGACATTAGAAAGGAAGTCTTAATCAATTGCTCCCAAGTACAAAACTAACCTAGATAATCAAAATGAATAACATAGAACAAAAATGGACAAAGAAAGAAGAAGAAAATGGAATAAAGGGGTGAAAAATAGGGTTTTGGAGCCCCAAGTTGGGCTTTAAGAAGTGGGGAAGAAGGCGGGCTATTTATAGTCTAATTTGGTCAAGAAAAAGTCAAAAAGTTGCAGAGGTATGTGGGCTGCATGCTCAGGCGCGCTGGCTGCGCATTTTGAATCCAAGGGCTGCTTTTGGCCCTTGTTTTGGGCGCGCCTAAGTGCGCTGGCTGCACGCCCGTCGGCCTCTTTTTTCTTCAACATCTTTGCGTTGGTACAGGTGAACCGCTAATATAATTTGGGAGTTCTTGTAGTCGATTTTGTAGTGTTTGAGAAGGCAAATCCAATGGTACCACCCTTGAAGGCTAGTTCTTCTCCGATCATTCTAAGAACTTTATCCAAACTTCATGGTCACAATTTATCCGCTTCTTTATCTTCCTTCTTCGACCCTTCTATCTTCTACCACGTTTTGGTTTGTGGCCTTCAATCTTCTACCATCCTTGCGAATGGACTTCACTAAGCCACTCCGAAGTGCTTACGTGAAATCTATAAATCAAGCTAAAAAAAAGGAATCTACCAAAAATCCATTAGATTATATATCAGTTAAAAAAATGAAGGATTTAGATATGAAAACCGAAACCCACTACCAAAGACCCTCCTCTTGCATCGATATTTTAGCACCGGTTTTTAAAAATGGTGCTAAAAATCTAATAGCACCGGTTTTTTTAGTTTTAACACAGATTTTTAAAACCGGTGTTAATTTAACACCAGTTTTTTTAAAAACCGGTGCTAAATTTTACAATTGCACCGATTTTGGAAAATATTAGCACCGGTTTTTAAAAAATCGGTGCTAAATTTTACAATAGCACCGGTTTTGGAAAACATTAGCATCGGGTTTTAAAAACTGGTGCTAAAAATTTGAAAATTTCATTTTTCCCACAAAAGAAATATCCAAAAATTTTAAAATAGCACCGGTTTTGAAAATATTAGCACTGGTTTTTAAAAACCGGTGCTAAAAATATGAAAAATTCAATTATCCAGCCAAAAAATAGCACCGGTTTTCTTAAAAAATAGCACCAGTTTTAAAAATCGGTACTAAAAATTTAAAAATAGCACCTAAAATTAAGAAACCGGTTTTTTTTAAAAATAGCACCGAATTTTAAAAATCGGTGCTAAAAATTTTCAAAATTCATTTTCCCGCCAAAGAAATAACCAAAAAATTTTAAATAGCATCGGTTTCAACCGGTGCTAAAAACTTTTAAAATTTTAAATTTTTCCCGCCAAAGAAATTGCCAAAAAAAAATTAAAATTCAATCTTCCCGCCAAAAAAATCTAAATATTCGGCAAATTTTTTTAAAGTTCAATTTTTCAGACAAAGAATTCAAAAAATTACCCAAAAATTTCAAATAATATTCCCAGAAATTTCATGAGTTGGGAGCAGTTACGCAACCGCTATAAGCTTCTTCTTTTTTTAACTTTCAAAATCGTTCACTTCTTTTGTTGACTTTAACTAATAACTAAGTTAAGTTAAGTTAAATTAATCAACGATCTACCTTTACTGACCTAATATATACAAATAAGAATAAAATTTGTTTAAATTAACTAATTAACGTTAAACCCTTAAATGATTTAATATACATAAATACAAGACTAAATTATTGTTTTAGTCCCCTACAAAGTATCTTATATCTTGTTTTGGTCCTCATTTGCAAATCAACCCTTAGACGGTACCCAACAAATTCAAAACAATTTGTTTGGTTCCCAAAGGTGGTTTTCAGGTAAGACTAAATAGTTTTTTGGTATAGTCAGGCGTATAGTGGTAGTTTACTAATGAGCAAATATTTTCAATTAAAAAAATCTTAATTTTAAATTTTTTGGATTTTCGACATCTTCACGCTCGAGCCCTCGACCCTCGACCCTAGAGGCCTCGAACTTCCTACCTCGAACCTCCTGCCTAGAGCCCTCGAACCTCCTGCCTCGAGCCCTCGAACCTCCTTCATCGAGCCCTCGAGCCTCGATCCCGAATGTGGGGATTTTTTACCACTTCACGCTCGAGCCCTTGAGCCTCCTATTTCGAGCCCTCGATCCCTTGAACCTCCTACCTCGAGGACTCGAACATCCTTATTTGACTCTATATATAAATACAAGTGACTAAGCTGACTTTAACTAATCAACAGTCAAACTTTACTCGACCATCACTATATAGAAACACTAGTGACTAAGCTAACTTTAACTAAACAACGGTCAAAATTTACTTGACTTTCTCTCAATACAGAAACACTAGTAACTAGGCTGATTTTAACTAATCAACAATCAATTTTTGCTCGACTTTCAATATATAAACACTAATAACTAGGTTGACTTTGTCTAATCAACGGTCAAACTTTACTTGACTTTCAATAAATAAACACTAATAACAAAGTTGACTTTCACTAATTAACGATCAAACTTTATTTGAATTAGTACATAATAAATACTAATAAAAATTTTTGACTTTGTCTAATAAACGGTCAAACCTTACTTAACTTTCTATATATAAATTCTAGTGACTAAGTTGACTTTAACTAAACAACGGTCAAACTTTACTTGACTATCACTATATAGAAACACTAGTGACTTAGCTAACATTAACTAAACAATGGTCAAACTTTACTTGACTCTCTCTCTATACAGAAACACTAGTGACTAGGCTGAAAGCTGAGAGGAGGAGGCAAAAATAGGGCGCAGCCCTACTACTGTTCACCGTAGTCCATTTTCGCCGGGCTTCGCCTCCGCGGCTCTTCTCCTCCGGCGAGGGACTCGACATTAATGTTGGGTTCCTCCCTGGGAATCTTTTGATGTATGGTATGTCGCTGTTCTTGAAGGATCGAAGCCCGAATCTGGGTTTCTCGCGAAATTTCTCTTCTCAAAATTTCGCTTGGATTTTAAAGTAAGATCGGCCTTCCAATCTCAGATTTTAAAGATCCATAACAAGACGCATCTCAGAGGAAGTCAATTTCACAGATCTGTTCTTCGATCTTGAAATTGGGAATTCTACTTTTACGAAGGAACACTTACGAACACCACGGAGGAAGTTGGCGAAGGATTTGGCGACCCAAGGAGGAGGTTGTCCTTCTCTGAACATGGAGGAAGACTCCCGAATGGGAATCCAACCCAGACCCGAATCCGACGCAATCTAGGGTTGAAGCCTGGTCCTCAATTCTGGGTTGCTGACGAGGATAGTTTGGCAAACGCCGTCCATTGTCCCAAGTAAGTTTGCTCTTTGAACTTATGAGGATTTGTGTGGATTGGTGCGAATGGTGTCGATTTTGTGTGAATTTGTTGTATGAATTGTGTGGATTGATGTGCGGGTTGAGATGCAAATTTGAGTGTATTTATGTGCAAATCTATGTTAAAATCTGTATGGATCTGTTGTTCTGGTATGAAATAGAGGGAACTCTGTTTGTTTGAAACAGAGTATAGAGCGCTGCTTTCTTGTCTTAGGATGTAATTAGTATATAACTCTATTTTGTGCGGATGGCTGTGAAAGGTGTGGATTTGTATGCTAAATCTGTGCGGAATAGGCGCATTGTTGTGACTGCTGTGGAACTCTATAAGGAATGGTTCATGTTGAATGCAGAATTGTGACGAATTTTAGGCATAAAAAATTTATAGCATTTGGGTGCTCTCATTCTAGTAAACCTGTTTTGCTAGTTTTGTTTGCAACCTTCGACTAAATGCTATACTCTTTTATGCCAAAATTCTGATCTATTTTACTGCCTCATGTACACATAAGTATGGATTCTTAGGGAGTTCTGTGTGGAAAATCTGGGCTGGATTAATGGTTACGGAGAATTTGAACAGCTCTAAAAGCTACATTAGGTGGATTGCGGATAGGTAAAATGAGGTTCATATCGGAATGAGATTAATGTTGGGTTCTAAACATAGAGTTTTCAGCTGATGCAGGTGAATTTTATGCTCAAATCCCGGACACCCGACCGGCCTAGCTTGTGTACAAACCCTGGACTAGTTATCCGGTCTCGCTATTTCTCAGAACCCGGTCACCTTCTAGCCTTGCGTGTGTCCAAAACCTGGGAAACTTCCAGCCTGGCAAGTGATCAAACCCCGGTCGTCCCCTCCGGCCTTGCCAGTGCACAGATCCCGGTAAACTCCCAGCCGCGGATGTGCTCATTGTCCGGCTGTGCTAGGCCTGGTCTAGTTGGCATTTAGACCAACAAGTTTTGCTCTATGCCTAGAACACGGAGTTGTCTCTATTCACTCATGAACATTCATAAGGAGATCTTCATTTCGATACATTGGAATGTTATTGTTACATGAGGCACATAACTTTGGGATGCTCTGATTCAAGACAGATGTAAAGAGTAGTTCCACTATACGTTAGTTGGATCTAGCCGTTTTTCCCCGGCAGCCGGCCACAGTGGTTTGTTTTCATCGGAATCATAAAAGAGAACATACCCAATAGGTTACCCTTATTCTCCAATTTCATAAAAATCCCAGGAAGAAGATGAATGGAAGAGCTGATTCTCATAATTGGTGGTTTTCTACTTTGCCCAGACTCTGGTGACTCAACGATGCCGGAAATATGCAGACCGGCAAGTCAGCTAACATCTGGCAGTCTCGAGGGCTGAGGGGTGGTTAGGGAGGGGTAGGTGGTTCAAGGGATGAGGATTGGTTTGAGGACTGAGGGATGGTTCAAGGCCTGAAGGATGGTTCGAGGGTCCAAGGGTGGTTGGAGAGGCAGGTGGTTCGAGGGTTGACGGGTTGTTCGAGGGTTAAGGGATGGTCGAGGGCTAAAGTATGGTTCGAGGGTTCAGGGATGGTTAGAGGAAAGGCTAGAATAACTCTCGAACGGTATTTCGAGGGTCTCGGGGGTAGGTGGTCAGAATGGTGGTTCGAGGGGGCATTCGAGTGTCGGAGGTATTCGAGTACTCAAGGGAGGCATTCGAGTGATAGAGGTGTTTGAGTGCTCGAGGAAGGCATTCGAGTGCTAGAGGTGTTCGAGTGCTCCAGGGGGGCATTCGAATGCCTGAGGTATCAAAGGGGCTATACCAACGAAGGGCCACTGCCCTCGAAGGTGTTATACCCTCGAAGGGCCTCTGCCCTCGAAGGGGTTATACCCTCGACGGGGCTCTGCCCTCGAAGGGGTTATACCCTCGAAGGGGATGTGCCCTCGAAGGGATCATACCCTTGAAAGGCCTTTTCCCTCGAAGGGGTTTTACCCTCGAAGGGGCTCTGCTCTGCCCTCGAAGGGGTTTTACCCTCGAAGGGGTCAGCAAAAGAAATCGCAGTAGCTTCTCTCCATATGGCTGAAAGGATTTCCCATGGTAGCAGCATGGCCATGTAGGTCGGGCAGGGGGTAAATTAATTCTGTGTACGCAAATTAATTAACCTCTTGCCAGGTATCACTTGGAATTAACGGTTGCGCTATTTGCCTGCGCTGCACTGAAAAGTGTAAAATGACATCAGGCTGTCCATTTGCCAAAAATGGAAAGAACAGTTACAAAACCATTACGCGGGGCGTGTAGAAGTCATGCCCAGTCTCTTATCCCTAGGAGGTCTATCCATGGGGAACACTTGGGAGCACAACAGACTACGGTCAAACTGTTCCCAACCCCAAAGAGAAGCCTCGGCACTCATCCAGAGACCATTATCGAAGGCCAATAACACCTCTTTATCTTCATCTTAGAGGTGTACATGGTAGAAGCGGTGTGCAAGCCCTTTTAGGAGGACAGGTCATACTACTTCATTTATTGGAAGGCCGAGACCCCTCTCGAATTTGAAAACACTCGTGGGGAGCAAACCACGGCGCAAAAGCCAGTTCACACCACCGGTAGCATGGATGTAACATGGAGCGAGGAGGCTAGTGAGTTTGTTCTCATGCACCTCTATTTTTCAGGGATGGCTTATACAGGCCCCGGTCACCACGACGGGTTGTAATATTTTTCCTTGGATGGTTTCCACAGGCCCTGGTCATCACGACGGGAATAGCTTCTCTTAGCCACCTGGTTGTAACATCTAGATCAGGGGTAGTATTTTAGGTAACATGTATTAAGGGAGTGGGCCAATGTCCCCACTCCCGTACATTCCCACGGCATTTTTTTGGGCCACCTGATTGTACCATCTAGATCAGGGGTAGTTTAGTAGGTTTCATTGTATCACGGGAGTGGGACAATGTTCCCACTCCCGTAGACTCTCACGGTTTCTTTTTTATTTACCATTACCTTCGACAAGTGACTAGGCTGAGAACTAACCTGAAAGTTAAACTAGTGAGTAAGCCGTGAGGCGAAAATAGGGCGCAGCCCTGCCACTGTTCATCGTAGTCAATTTTCACCTCGTTTCTCTTCCGCGGATTTTCTCCTCCGGTGAGGAGCCCGACATTAATGTTGGGCTCCTTGCCGGGAGTGTTTTAATGTATAGTACGTTGTTGTTCTTGAAGGATTGAAGCCCGAATATGGGTTTCTCGTCAAAATTTTAGAGGACGGCCTTGAACTTTTGGAGGAAGATCTGCACTTCGATCTTGGATTTCAAAAACCCATAGCTTCTTTATGGGTTTTCTTGGAAGAAGACTTGCCTTTCAGTCTTCAAGCTTGGATATTTTAGGTTCTTGACGACCCATAGCTTCGCGATGGGCTATCTTAGAAGAAGACCTGTTCACCGGTCTTGAAGAATGGAGCTTTGTGGTAGCAGAGGAAGTCGATTCCATATGTGCTTTCGGATGAACAACCACGTGCCCAATGGAGAAGGATGACGATGAATTCGGCAACCACAGAATACCTTCTACCTTTGTCCCAAGTAAGCTTTCATCTTTCATCGGTGGGACTTCTGTGGTTAATGAATTCGTGTTTGGAAAATATTGGGCTGTGTTGGAAGTACCCTTGCTGGGTACTGTTTTATACATATTTGTGGGATTTATTTTTCTAATTTTATGTGAACTGCTATAGAATGGAGGGACGTTGTGGAACTCTTCTTTGTCAGTAAAGTGTGGATTCATTCATTTGGTACGCGGAACAGTGATGTATCATTCTCGTAAACCTATGCTCCACCCCGGCCTCGTTTGCTGGTTTGATTGCTACCCTCGACCAAATGCTATGCTTTTTATACCAAATTTCTGATCTATTTCGCGGCCTGATGAACAACCATGTTTGGATTCTTAGGGAGTTCCTTAGGGAAAATCTGGGCTGAGAATTTGTGTTATTCCTTACTGATATTGATAGGTAGTATGCGTGTTCATTTGGGAATGGAATTAATGATGGGTCTCACATATAGAGGGTATTACTATTCAGCTGATGCAGGTAAGCTTGGGCTCGAACCCCGGGCACCTGACCAGCCTAGCTTGTGTTCAGATCCCGGTCCACCCCTCTGGCCAAGCTGGTGCCCAGAACCCGGTCATCTTCCAGCCTTGCGTGTTCAAAAACTAGGATACTCTCACCCTTGCAAGTGCCCCGTGAACCACGGCCTTGCATATGTTCAAACCCCGGTAAACTCCCAGCCATTTGTGCTCAGTTCCCGGAAACCGCCTGGCCTTGTCTTACCTGCATTAGTTCGAGACTGGACCAATTTGATGTACTCTGTGCCATAGACACGGATTTCTTTTGATTCACTTATGAACACTCATATGTTATGCTTCATTTTCGGTGTGTTGATGCCCGGAAAAAGAATATTGGAAATGCAGATTCTCATATTTGGTGGATTCACTGATTTTACCCAGTATCCAGCAACTCACCGGTGCTTTTTTACTCGAGGGGCTGATGTGTGAGCCCTCGAGAGCTGGAGGTATTTACTGCTCGAACGAGAATTTTTGGTAGAGGTACTCGAGTGCTGAAGGTGTTCGAGTGCTCCTGAGGGGCATTCGAGTAATGAAGGTGTTCGTGTGCTGGACGTGTTCGAGTGCTCGGGAGGGGCATTCGTGTGTTGGAGGTCTGCGAGTGCTCCAGGGGGCATTCGTGTGCTAGAGGTGTTCAAGTGCTCGAATGGGAGCATTCGAGTGCTCGAGAGGAGCATTCGAGTGGTGGAGGTCTTTGAGTGCTCGAGGAGGCATTCGAGTGCTAGAGGCGTTCGAGTGCTCCAGGGGGCATTCCAGTGCTGGAGGTGTTCGAGTGCTCGAATGGGAATTTGAGTGATGGAGGTGTTCGAGTGCTCGAATAGGACATTAGAGATATGGATGTGTTCAAGTACTCGAGGGGGGCTTTCGAGTCCTTGAAGGGGTCCGCGGAGAAAAAAAATTTAAAAAACTTTGGGCTCTTCCACTGTTACTTGCATCGTCATTCGACCTGGAAGGCCGAGTTCACTCTTGGTTTGGAAGGCTGTCGCCACACTTTAGCGACGGTTGGGTTTACAACCGTGGGGAATAAACCACGATTCGAGAACCGGTTCACACGTCCAATTATATGGAAGTTGTACTGTTTGGTTGCGCTATTTGCCTGCACTGCAATGGAAAGTGTAAAATGGCATTAGGCTATCCATTTGCTAAAAATGGAGAGGATGGTTACAAAACCGTTACGCGGGGCGTGCGCGGTTGAAGTCATGCCCAGTCTCTTCATCATTTAGAGGTATATTTGTGGGGAACACTTGGGAGCATCACAAACTACGGTCAATCTGCTCCTAACCCCAACGGGAAAACCTCGGCACTCATCCATAGATTGTTATCGAAGGCCAATAATGCCTCTTTATCTTCATCTTAGAGGCGTACATGGTAGAAGCGGTGTGCCAGCTCTTCCCGGAGAAGACGCCATACTACTTCACTTGAAGGCCGAGACCATTCTCGGTTTGGAAGACAACCGTGGGAAACAAACAACGGATGAAGAGCCGGTTCATACAACCGGTTGTATGGAAGTTACATGGAGTGAGGGGCTACTGAGTTTGTTCTCATGCCCCTCGGTATTTTCACGGATGATTTCTATAGGGCCCCTGTCACCACGAAGGGGTAACATCTTTTTTGGGCCACCTGGCTGTCTCATCCAGACCAGGGGTACTTAGTAGGTGTTATGTATTCAGGGAGTGGGACAAGGTTCCCACTCCCGTAGACTCTCCCGGTTCCTTTTTGTTTGGGCCACCTGGTTGTACCATCTAGATCAGGGGTAGTTTAGTAGGTATCATGTATCACGGGAGTGGGATAATGCTCCCACTCCAGCAGACTCTCACGGTTTCTTTCTATTTACCATTACCTTCGACTAGTGACTAGGCTGACTTTAACTAATCAACAGTCAATTTTTGCTCGACTTTCAATAGATAAACACTAATAACTATGTTGACTTTGTCTAATCAACGGTCAAACTTTACTTGACTTTCAATAAATAAACACTAATAACAAAGTTGACTTTCACTAATTAACGATCAATCTTTACTTGAATTAGTACATAATAAATACTAATAAAAATATTTGACTTTGTCTAATCAATGGTCAAACTTTACTTGACTCTCTCTCTATATAGAAATACTAGTAACTACGCCAACTTTAACTAATCAACAGTAAAACTTTACTCGACTTTCAATATATAAACACTAATAACTAGGTTGACTTTGTCTAATTAACTGTCAAGCTTTACATGCCTTTCAATAAATAAACACTAATAACAAATTTAACTTTAACTAATTAACGGTCAAACTTTATTTGAATTAGTATATATTAAATACTAATAATAATGTTTGACTTTATCTAATTGACGATCAAACCTTACTTGACTTTATATATATATATACTAATGACTAAGTTGACTTTAACTAATCAACGGTCAAACTGTACTTGACTTTCTCTCTCTCTGTATAGAAACATTAGTGACTAAACTGACTTTAACTAATCAACGGTCAAACATTACTCAATTTTCAATATTTAAACACTAATAACTAAGTTGACTTTAAGTAATCCATGGTCAAACTTCATTTGAATTAGTATATATAAATAAAAATTTAAAAATGGCTGAAGATAAGTGAAATGACTATTATACCCCTGTGGAAAAATAAAAAAGGAAACTCTGCCCTTATTTCTTCATTTTCTTTCTTCCCAAAATTCATTCTTCGTGATTTCCTTGCCGCATCTCGACTAATCGACGATCGATGGTGGTTCAATTGGTATGGGCACGGTGGTTCGATTGGAGATGAGTCAGCGGCGGCGCGACAATGGTTCGATTGGACCAGTTGTGGAGCAGCGGTGGCAAAGCGGTGCGGTGCGGCGGGGGATAGAGTTTCTGGCAGAGATAGGAGGTGGCGGAGCTAGGGCGGAGGTAGGGGAGCTAGGTTCTTTCTGGTGGCTGGTGGTGTGGGTTTCTGGCAAAGCTAGGGCAGAGCTAGGAGGTGGCAGAGCTAGGAGATGGCTGAGCCAGGGTGGAGATAAGGGCACGGTTCTTTCTGGTGCCTGGTGGCATGGGTTTCTGGCGGAGCTAAGGCAGAGCTAGAAGGTGGCGGAGCTAGGGCGGAGGTATGAATAATGCCTTGAAATAAGCTGAAGAAGCACGAAATCTTACATTGTGGCTACACACGCCGATAAATCCCTTCATGCCCGACATGTTCACCCCGTCGCCGTGGGCTCCGATTCTGCCACCTCAGGTTTTCCCGCCATCGAGCGCCTTCTGGAACACCAGCAACGTCCACGAGACCCTTCAAAACTTGTGTGTTAAATTGTTTTATTTTTTGTATATTCAGAAGCTAAAGGAGTTTGAGAAATATGACAAAGAAGCTGATAAGTGGAGGGCTAGATAGATAGCAAAGGAAGTTGCCCGAGGAAAGGCAATGATCACTTGATTCTTTACCGTTTTTTCAGCTTGTGGCTGTTTTGCTTGGTTTTTCGAATAATATGATGTTCTTTATGCCTTTTCATTTTTTGATTGAGAATATTAATGTGGTAAATTTCTTGGAGTACTGAAATTTCTTGTTTTTGTGATTAAGATATTACTGCCACTTCTTGTTCCTGGGAGGAAACCTAAATGTGCCTTATGATCTATGTATGAAATTTAAAGGAGCAGTGTGCCAGTTCTTATGCGTTATCAATCAGATGGAACTTACTGTACTCATATGATCTGTTATGCATTATTTGATTCACTATTTCACCTATCTTCTAGTCTTTGAGAACTGATGTAGCATAGGGTGAATTGACTTGGCTTTTAACCAGTCACAAATGTTATTGTACAACTTATACGAGCTTCTAACCTGTCACTTGGAATTTTTTCCCATACAGTTGGGAACTGAATATAGCTTTTGGCTAATCGGTTGGTTTGAGCATTCAGATGGAAGAAATGAAGCGAATATCAAAAAATAAGGCCAAAGAGGAGAAGAAAATATTAGGATCTAATGTAAGCAGTCTTTATTTATGCTCATGTTGTCAATTGCCTGTCCCTAGCTTATAATACTTATTTGATTTAACATGCAGCTTGAGGTAATGCTAATTGTGGAAAATTGCAAGAACTACGAAATTGCCAATCTCCCATATTCTTGATATGTTTATGGATGTCAATTCAATAGTCAAATCCATCAACAGAAATTGCCAATATGGGCACTCCTTCAAGTATTCTTTTTGTTGCAAAATGTGTTGAGAAAGCTTGAATAAATTTCAATGTTCTAGTGAACATCATCTCTAAAAACTAGGCGAGAAAGCTTCGGTAGAGCAAGATGGCTAAGATTTTTCCAGTTGATCACTGACTTTTGCCATTTGTATGCAGGTTCGAAGAGCATGAGATGCATACATTAGACCTGATGGAAGGTTAGCGTTCTATTTAATTGGTAAATTGGATGTCACTTCAAATTGTGAACCCTTCTTAGTCTTGAGTAAAGCAATAAGGGCATTAGTAAAGTCAGTGATACTGAATGAACCTTTCACCTTTTTCCCTTGTGATTGTTCATGCATAGTACTGTATTTGGTAGTGGAATGGACAGTAGATATAACTAAAGACTTGCTTGAACAACTCCGGCATTGGTTCGGAGCATCTATATAGAAACTTAATCTTTCTAACTTATAACAATAGTGCTAGTAGACCATACATGATACGTGTGTCACTTTTTACGCATTAGAGAAGCTTTGAATTTAAACCTATGCTTATATTTTTGATTCATATCATGTTTCTACTAAATACTTCATAGTACTGTTAATTCTCGATTTCATTGTGAACTATGTAGTTGCTCAACAGAACGAAGAAATTGAAAAGTTGGTGGAGGAGGCACAAATGAATAAAGATCACATGTTTTAGGTACCGAATGACTTTGTCGTTATAGCATGAATCAAGTATATACTAATTTTTCCTATTTATTATGTCAGTATAAAAGTATTGCTCAGGAAAATGAAGAAGCCCTTAAATAGTTTGAAACTGCATATGAGAAATCAAAGGCAGAGGTATCACACTATCATTGTTTTGTTATTGTTGAACGCATTGAGTTTTCTTGCTAAACATTTGGCTATCATTGTTTTTTTTTATTGTTGAATGCATTAAGTTTTCTTGCTAAACATTTGGGTATTGCTAAACATAGGGTGAATTGACTTGGCGGAGCTAGTCCATAGGCATTCACTAAACCTTTTCTTATTTATATAGGCTGCTTGTGACATTATTTTCAAATCGTAAGGTAAAACATAATGAGATAGACTTGTGTGCTGAGTGGAGCTTTGATTATTAATTTTTTTTCTCCATGTTTATTTAGATCTAAACTACGTAGCCACTTTGTGTGTATGTTTGATTCCGTTGTCTGTTTGAATATACAAAGGATTTCCATTTTGTCTTAAGTATGTTCCAGGCATTGGCTTCTGAACATACAATGAACCTTCCAAGGTAAGATTTACTGATTCAGTTGCATTTACCTTTCCCCCCTACCATTTTTGCAAACTAAATTGAAGTTTGTAGTTGTATGGTCATGTAGATGCATATGGAACGGTACATCTGAGCATTTTTAAGGATCATAGATTGAAGATTAGTTGTGTGGCATAGCCTTGTGATTTGATGTGTATACGCCACATGATTCAATTGCAAGTTCAAGCTAAAGTTATGTTTAGTCCCGTAAATAGTTATGTTTCTGATAGTTATGTTTAGTCCCATTGATTATTAATTTTGTATCATAAATTTTTTTGGTTTTATTTCTATATTATCAATTTTGTGAAGTTGATTTTATTATTAAATTAATGTGGAAATAAATTGTTAATTTTGGGTCTTTTTCCCTTCCTCTGAAAGCGGCAGCACGCTGCTGCTTTCAGAGGAAGAGACCTTTTTTCGTCGTCGTAAATAATTTAGCACCGGTTAAAAAACCATTGCTAAGAAAAAACTGGTGCTTAAAAAACTGGTGCTAACAAAAAAATCGCGGTTGAAAAACCGGTGCTAAATTAGCACCGGTTGAAAAATCGGTGCTAACAAAAAAATCGGTGCTAAATTAGCACCGGTTTAAAATGCTGACAAAACAAACCAGTGACAAATTAGCACCGGTTGAAAAACCGGTGCTAACAAAAAAATCGGTGCTAAAAGTAGGAATTTAGCACTGGTGTTTTTCCAACCGGTGAAACCGTTTCATCAATTACTTGGGCACCATTTTTTTACAAAAAAACCCGTGCAAGAACAAAAACAAACGGTGCCAGAGGGGAGTCTCTATGGTAGTGAACGGCCATCTAAACCCCTTTATGATGTAAACCTACCTAAATCTAGCAATCTTACAACAAAAAGATACAAAAGAGATGTTAAATGCTTCGAAAAATACATGCATTTGATATCTCATCATTTATGTAGGTAGGAAAGTAGGGCAACTGTTTTGGATGCTTGTGGATCAAGTACTCCTTCCTTGGGCTGGCCCTGAGGTCATTACCCAAAGGGTAATGCTATGGACCAAAGGCCGGCCGCTATTAGGCACTTTGACCCAATACGGATTTACACAGTATCACTGGCTCCAACCAAATTTTTTTCTTACCATTAATATTTTGTGTTTTTGTGTTTGTGTATGGTAAAAAATAAGGTTATTCCCCCCCCCCCCCAAAAAAATTCCTAACTGCATGATATATTGTATACGTAATGAAACCATGTATTGTTTAAAAACAAAGTTTAGAGTCATACAAGAAATAGAATTCCTTTTTATCTAAAACTACCTTTAGTATTTATCCAAGTTATATTTGATTTTCATCTAATTATATGCAAGTTTTTACGTAATCCAAGTTGTACGTGTATAATATTAATTAAATGTGATTTGATTTCAGCAATTTATAGTATTAACTGGAGAAAGAAAGTTTCCTAATCCAAATTGTTCAACTTGTACGCAGTATGCAGTAGTATACCGTAGTATTAAAGGTAAACATTAATTTTGATTCCAAATACAAGTTATACGCAGTACGTTACGTACGAAATTTATTTAGTAAAAATGATTCCAATTAAGATTTGGCCTTTTTATTAATACCAAGATATTATTAATAGATGTGACATAATTTGTAAAAAAATACATGAACTTTCAAATAAGATATCAAGGGTAAAGAAAAAAAAAGAATCAACTCAAATTTCATATATTTTTTCATCAAATATTTATGTAATTTAGAGTGTTTCTATTCTCTAACTTTAAATTTGACTTCATAATTGTTTCATGTTTAGGTCTATTCTCAAAATATGTCAAAGAGAAAACAAATCACTTCTTAGTTCACACCTCAAAAGAAGGATAAACTTGTTGAAGATGATACACAACGTACTACTCCATTTGAAGTAGTTGAAAATGAAATTGATTCGATCATCGATATTTTTTCTATAATTAAAGAGAGGAGGGCACAACTTAAATAAAAACAAGAAGGTCGTCCATTTCAAAAATATTAATTTTGTATTTTCTTTAGCACTATTTTATCTTTAGTATTAATTTTTTGCCTTTTAAATGATATAATCTACTATAAGTTATTATTTTAATGGTCAATTCAAAAACAAATTATATATAACCTCAGTCCCCCCTATATGAAATTCTTGGTACCACCCCTGCATAGAATGTAACCAAAAAGTACCCACGAGTGACCCACTAAAGATGATCACAAGGAAGATCTAGGAGCTCGTGGATACAAGATGTCCATTAATACTAATTAAGTCTACAAAACGCGCGATTTGGACAAGAAAACCAAACATAGTCGTCTATCCCCTTGTCACGTAAATTCAACTAATACTAGCAATCTACCATATAAAACAAGTTAAAAACTATGCCGAATGCAATGATTAACGCACACAAATTGAAGCACATTATTCATCATCTCAACTCAAAAATCATAACCAGTTACATAAACAAATCAATAACTCTCAAAACATTTTAAACCAAATTCACATTTCTTACATTAATGTACGTAATAGAATTGTTCTTACCTTTTCCATTGTCAAAGTGATACTTCATTAGTTCCTCGTGAAGTCTAAATTCCTTTTATAGAAATGAGCTTTTAAAACAAATAAGAAAAAGAACGACTGCATTTATGTCCACTTGACAAGGTTCCAAATTCAAAACTGAGTCACTAAACCCTAACTTCCAAACTGCAGAACTTACGGGTTCGGAAACAAAGCCCAAATGCATCTCCGCGGCCAGAAGTGAAATCTATAGGAGTGCATGAAAAGTCGAGAACTCGTAACATGACCCGGGTCCTACTTTTGAATTCAAAAGTTTGGTCAATAGAAGACATTCAGACACAACCGCATTCAAAGAGACCTGATTAAAGGTAGTTCGTTCAAAACCCGTCTTTAGTTATAACCATTAGAAAGAGATTCTTTGATAACCAACTTCAAGGGATCCAACTGCCTTCGCTATTTTTATACACCCGATTTACGTAGGTTCCGATTTTGGAACCCCTCCACGAAGGCGGTTCCTCAAAAAAATGATGGAGCCACCTTTGAATGTTGCATATAATCAAACAATCTCCACTAATGTCAAGAATTCCTCTTTTAGGAATGTAAATGTATGAGTACTTTCTAAGTATTTTTTTTTTCCGCAAAACACTCAATAGTGAGCGAGGATATTGATTAGGGCTCCCACACCTAGAAAAAGAAATAGCATTTAAACATCTGGAAAGTACTTGTATGCTTATCTGGAATACATAGAGCTATGAAATTTCATAGTCTCGCCATACCTTTGTTTTCTTCCCAAAAGACGATTAATCGGCTCGCCCTCAACCGCCCCAGCCGCACTGACACCACAGTCATAACCGGAGAGGTAAATCATAGCACTCCCAGGTCAAGTACATGACCCTCGACTATGTTTGGTGTGCACAAGGAGTCCCTCCATTGGAGAAACTCCCACACCGTCGCTGCCGAGAGTCAAACCCATATTCCCAAGAGAATTAGGTCATGCACCAAACCACTTGGGCGATCGTGTGGATGTACCATACCTTTTTTCCCCTTATTTCTACTATTACCTGCTAGAAACCTTATTTTTTTCTTTTTTTAAAATGCTTTAAATTTTATACGCTTTACTTTCTCAAATTAAAATTTTATTTAACCTAATTAAATTAAAACTGAATATAATAAATAATAAAGCTAAGGCTCTGTTTGGCAGAGCTTTTAAGTTGTTGTGCTTTAAAGTAAAACACTTTTTAGTGTTTGGTAAAATGCAAAAAAAAAAATTGTTTTGAAAGCAGAAGCCATTTTTTGGGAGAAAAGTAGAAGTTGATCTCCCCCTACTTTCAAAAGAATGCGGTTTTGCTTATAAGCACACAGCTCTGCCATATAGAGCCTAATACTCCATTTTAAATTTTAAAATTCAAAATCATATTTATTTAAATTTTTATTTAATTGAACTTAGATACAAGTAAGTTTGAGAAAGAATAACTAAATGATCTAAAAACACTGAAATGATGCGTAAAAATTCATTAATAATTTTTTAAAAATTCATGCATTGCATAATATATTTAACTGAATTGGATAATATTTTACAAATATTGTTTTCCTTCTGCTTGCAAGGTTCAAGTCACAACTTGAACATTTCATTGTATTGCACACTCTATGGGTTAACAGGATTTCGGATTGTTTCATATTTTGGTGCTCTCTTCTGTACATAATCCTCATCTTGGATGGATTTCACATTTGCAATAGCTATGGCTCTCTGTCTGCATTCCCGATTAGTAGAGGATACGCTTCTTATCTATGTGGAGAGGATTTGGACTGCCTTGTGTTTCTTTAATTAGATTCACTAATAAGTTTGATCACCTCCATCATAGACTAAGAGCTTTTGGAATCCTCTAACGTTTTGCCGTTCGTATCTTCATTCTTTTGGAAGTAACAAGTGTTGCTTCACGAGCCTAGTGCTCACCAGTGTATATCTCAACTTAGCTACGGCTTCTTTTCATTGTCCTTTTAATTTTGTCTATTTTATGACTTGGGAAGGCCTAATATAATTTCCCCCATCTCAGGATGGTTTAATTTTAAAAAAAAAATATGGGTTAACAGGTTTGGGGAAATCTATATATATCCCCATAACATGGATATTTGATTAAAAACATTTAATTTTGATATACAGTCGTGCTATATCAATATATCCAAATTCCTCTCTAATTCTAAAGTGAACTATCAGTTACTTTTAGTGATGCAACAAAATCAAGTAGATATAAATCATGTTTATTGTTTATAAAATAAAAAATGAGCATAATCTTACATTTTTCCAATAATATTGTTTTATTTTGTGAAATTTGCTATCAATTCACGTGTTTACACTTATCGTACTCTTAAATTTAAAATTTACTTCTAAAATTGTGTCGTTGCAATAGTTTTTTTAGTACTAACCTTTTAATAGTGATAATAGTGGCTCTCTCTTTTCTTTCCTCCGATTCTGAATCCAACGGTTTTTTTCCACGCCGGTAACGGCTTCTTCCGCCGCTAACGGCTCCCTCTTGGCCGACAAGCGACGGCCC
Organism: Rubia yunnanensis; assembly: GCA_037428765.1. NCBI lineage: Eukaryota > Viridiplantae > Streptophyta > Magnoliopsida > Gentianales > Rubiaceae > Rubia > Rubia yunnanensis. The sequence goes on from CM075063.1 coordinate 83,325,372, forward strand.
TGGCTTTGGTTTCCCTGCGGTCAGCCACCATGGCAGAGAATAGCAACACCATCCACAACCATAAATTCTTCCTCTCTGTCCTTCAATCAAAATCACCTCCCCTTCGCCAATCGCTCCCGTACAACCCTGAATTGATCCCAAAATCGGAGCACCTTGGTGAACCCACATGCTTATACTCTGAGGATGAAATCACAAAACTCTCAGCTCACTACGCTAACGCGCTCGTAGGCAAATTTACCAAAGGCAGACTCACAATGGAACAGCTGGAGTCATCTTTCAAAACAGTGGGGTTTGCCGGCAAATATCAATTGGGATCTCTGGACTTCAAGCATGTCCTCATCAGGTTCGACCACATTAATGACTATCAGCGATGTTGGATCAAAGGGAGCTAGAGCTTCAATGGTGTCCTGATGAAAATCCTGAAATGGTCGCCAGATTTCTCAACGCACAAGGAATCCCCAATCGTTCCTGTCTGGTGCACAATCAGGGAAGTTCCCCTGTACTATTATAATACTTCATCAATTGAGGCCATTGGTAATAGTATAGGTAATTTCATCAAAAAAGATTTGGCTACTGAGATGTTAACCAGGCCTTCTTCCATCACATTGTGTGTTGAAGTAGACTTACAGAAACTACTTCACACCTCTATTAGATTAGGATCAGAATGTAACAACAGGAAGTATAATATTGAGTATGAAGATGTTCCCCTGTACTGTGACCACTGTGCCAAACTGGAACATTCGTTTAGTCAATGTAAAGCTATCCCTCATAACAATGATGATCCAATGCCAAAATGGTATGCTACAGGGCATAAGTTTGATAGAGCTCCTGTGAGGTTTGCTAACAATTAGCCTCCCTCTAAGATGCCCAACTTAGTAACCATTCCCCATCAGTTAGCTAATACTAATCCTGGCTCTGATCCCCTTTCATATGGCCCTAAGATAACAGAAGCAATCCCTAACATCAGCATATCTCAGTTACCTCACCCCTCCTCCCCACACCAAACCCCTGTAATACAAGAATTAGATAAGTCCCAATCATCTCTTAGGGAACTAATAAATCAAACTGAGGTCACTACTCCTATTAGAGCCCCTAGAATTTATGCTAAAGATGATATTGTGATTGGTTCCCATAGTTTGACACTCCTCTAACTCTCTCCTACTAACCCCTCACTTTCACACCAAGGAAAGATGGAAAATAGATTTTATGTTTTGCAAGAAATGGATGACCATTCTAGCACTGGCGAATGTGTGGCTCAGGACCCCCAGGATCCTTTTGATGTTAGTAAAGATCCTGCTGAGGACTCTCACCCACTGCCTGATCCTCAGGAAGGTTTGAGCAAACTATCAAGTAAAACTAATGGCCAAGGCAAGGCTAAGATTAAAAAAACTATTACATTAGTCAATTAAATAAGATAATGCTCAGATCTGCCACTAAAAGCCATAAATCGGGTGAACAATGATGTACAGTCTCAAGTTTAATTTCCTGATATGGAATCTGAGAGGAATTGATACCTCAATGCTAAGGCTGAAACATTTGACTGTTCATAAGAAAATACAGCTTCTCTGTATTATAGAATCTATGCATGATAATTCTCAATGCCGAACACATATGGAGAAGCTGCATTACTCACATAATCTCCCTCTTCATAATGGCAAAATTTGGCTTATGTGGAATGACTCAATGACTGTTAATCTTGTATGCCACCATGAGCAATTCTTAAATGTAAAAATCACCCATTTAGGATCTAACTCTCAAATGGAAATGGTCTTTGTATATGCACTTAGGAATAGAGAAGGTAGGAAGAAACTATGGCATGACCTAAGCCTTCTTCCACCAAATGAAACTGTTTTCATAGGGGATTTCAATCCAATTATCACACCTGATGAATATAGAGGCCCTAGTTTTCCTAATCTAGGCAGTATTAGGGATTTTCACAATTGGATTAATAACCAGGGACTTCAGGAGATTAATACAGTAGGGAATTTGTTTACATGGACTAATTCTAGGCTTAGAAATCCTACTTCTAAAAGGTTAGATAGAGGTTTGTGTAATGTTCAATGGAGTAATAAATTCTCAGCCTCTTCTATTCAGATCCTTAATAGGCAATCATCAGATCATTCACCCCTCCTCTTACAAATTGCATCCCAGATCCCATCACACCCTAAACCATTTAGGTTTCTCAACTGCTGGTTTAATAGACCAGAATTCCTAGACTTGATCAAACATAATTGGACCATTCCTGTGCCCCAAACAGGAATGATGGGACTATACCTCAAGCTTATTAGAGTTAAAAAAGTGATTAAGATCTGTAACAAAGAAAGTTTTGGTGACATTGATGCCAATGTAATTAATGCTGAAGAAAATCTGAGGAGACAAGAGGCTATCTATGATTTAACGTACTCAGAAACTGATTGTATCAACCTTAATGAAAAAAAGGCATTACTTCTTAGAGCTTTAAAAGAGAAAGAAAAGTTCTGGAAACATAAATCTAGGTTGAACTGGTTTAAGTGTGGAGATAATAACACCCAATTTTTTCACAAGACCGTTCAGGAGAAAAATTGTAAATTGCATATATCCAAGATCAAAAATTCTCTTGGGCAATGGCTTGATAACCCTGTAGACATCCAAAAGGAAGCTGTTACCTAGTTCTCTGACCTGCTGACTGAGCCTAGGAATTCAGTGGATTCTACCTACTACCCACATTTCATCAGTCAAATTCCTGCCACCATTACTGAACAAGATAATCTTAGACTATCCCAGCCTGTAACTAAAACTGAGCTCAAACTTGTGGTTATGAGTCTAAATAAGAATAGCAGCCCAGGACCTGATGGTTTTTCAAGCAAATTTTACATTAAATGCTGGGATTTCATAAAAGATGACCTCATTATTGTAGTAAATGATTTCCTTTCTGGATCTAACATGCCAAGAGGTATTACTAGCACTTGGATAACTCTGATTCCTAAAAAATCTACTCCATATTCTTTTGATGATTTTAGACCTATTAGTCTTTCTAATGTAGCTAACAAAATCTGCTCTAAGGTCCTGATGGAAAGATTGAAACCTCATATGGAGAAACTAATTTCAAATAATCAAACAACCTTTATGAAGAACAGAGATATCTCTGACAATATCCTATACTTGCAGGAGATGGTTAGATTCCTAGACAAAAAAAATAGAACCCCTAATTGTATGCTTAAATTGGACTTAATATACTGTGTAAATTTGGTTTCTCAGGTAAATTCCTCAAGGCTTTCATGAACAACCTTGCACAGGCTTATTTCTCAGTGCTTATTAATGGTAATCGTGTTGGTTTTTTTTAAATCAAGCAGAGGAATCAAACAAGGTGATCCACTCTCTCCCTTCCTTTTTAATATCTTCACTGAATCTTTTTCTAGGAGCCTTTCATTCATTTTTCAAAATAAAAGTTTGCCATATCTCTCAATGCCCTCTAATATTACCCCAGTCACTCACTTAAGCTATGCGGATGATACCATTATTTTCATGCAAGCTTCTAAACCTGGTCTGATTAGGATTAAAGCTTTTATGTATTTTTTTGAGTTAACATCAGGCCAGAAAATTAGTTATGAAAAATATGAGTTCTACACCAGTAAGAGGGCTACAGTTACGAAGAATCATCAGATTAGAGCTATCCTATGTATGAAAAAGGGCACTTTCCCCTTCAAATACCTGGGCTGCCCTATTTTTAAAGGTATAACTCTATCTAGATACTTCCACCCCATCCTTGAAATCATGGATAAAAGATTAAAAAATTGGAAGAACAGATGGTTAAGCCCCGAAGGGAAAATGATATTGATCCAATCATGTCTATATTCTATCCCTCAACACATTTGGACTGTTCTTAAACCCCCTAATTCTATTGTTCAATCCATGGAAAAAAGAATGTCTAGATTCTTTTGGGGAGAAACTGAGGATAGAAAGCACAGGGTCTGGAGAAAATGGGTAGACATTGCTATTCCTAAATCCCATTATGGTTTAGGTTTTAGATCCATCCAGTCAATTGTTGAAGTCTGTTCACTTAAATTATGGTGGAAAAGCCAATTAGGTAACACTATGTGGGCCAAATTACTATGGTCCCTTCCCCAATCTCACAAGAATTCAAAAACATGGAAGAGAATCTGTAATATTAACCTTACTGCTGAAAGGAATTCTCTAATTATTCATGGACAGGGTAAGTGTGATTTCTGGTCTGCTAACTGGTGTCCAAATGGTCCTCTGATTAACTGTACTCCATCTTACATCATTTCTATGTTCTACCCCTGCTCAGTTGCTAAATTTATAAATAACAAAGTATCAATTCTATCTCGAATAGCTCCCTTCTTGGAAAATGATACTTTTCTTTTCTTGTAGGATGCTGAAATTGAGCATGGTAGAGAGGATAAACTGATTTGGAAACCTGAAATGACTGGTAGATTCTCTTTCAAATCTGCTTACAAAATGCTAACATATAAATCAGGTAATTTCCCAGTTACTAAGCTCATATGGAATCCAAGGTTACTTAAGAAGATTTCTATCTTTACCTGGAAACTGCTTAACTCCTTCTTACCATTTGATGATATCCTCATAAAATGTGGTTATAGCTTGGCCTCTAAATGTCCTCTGTGCAATCAATCTGACTCCATGGAACATTTCTTTATAAATTGTCATCTTGCTAAATCCATTTGGATTCAGATTGGTGCTATAGTGAATTTCAATTTGCAGAATGTGCATAATATAGTGGATACTTTTTTCATTTTCTGGAACTATAGTGACCTTACTGGAGTGCAGAGAATGCTATGTCATCTGATTCCTTCTCTGATCTGTTGGGCTTTATGGAAGGATAGGAATGCTTATTTTTTTGATGACATGCCTTTTTCTATCTCCCATATTAGCAAGGAAGTTATAGATACTCTCTACCTTTCCATTACCTCCTCTCCCTGCTTCCCAACTATATTTCCTAACCTTAGTTTTCAGTTCCCTTCTCTGATGTTTCCCCCCAGACCACCACCAAAGCCAAACATTTCCACTGTATACTGGGAATCTCCAGATCACAGTTTCATCAAGGTTAACGTGGATGCATCTTGGTCTAATTCCTCTATTTCAATTGGCTTAATTGCTCGCAATCACCATGGTTTACCAATCCTTATTAGATCAGAGACCATAACAGCCACATCCCCACTGGAAGCTGAAGTTAAGGCAATTCTTATGGCCTCTCATATCTGTCTGGACAGATATCCCAACCTTATTATTGAATCTGACTCGCTACTGGCAGTAAATATGATTAATGATCCTTCAGTTTCCAAATGGACTCTATACCCTCTAGTTTTCCGAGTTCACGCTCTTTTATCCCATGCTACCCTCAAGCACACACATAGAGAATGTAACTCAGTAGCGGATGCCATTGCGAAATATCAAGCATCTTCTGCGATGGTTTCTCCTTTGCATGTGACCAACATTCCGGCACATATTAAAGGCTTAATCTATACCTGAAATAAGATTGATACGGAAGATAGTATTCATACACCTTATATTAGAATCCATAGGCAAGCATTTAAATAAGATTGATACTGCTGATCTTTCCTCTCTTCTGTTTCAGGTTATGGACTACTTCCCTTCATGGCTTTGGATTTTTGTTCTTTTTCTGCCCTTTCGCGATGGCTACCATTTTTCACAGTCTCATTTGCACTTCCACATGGCGGATTCCCAGTTTCTACTTATGGAAGCATAAGTCCAGTTTTGGCTACTGATCTTTGGAATCGTTTCAAGTTTTCCCATTTGATGCTTTGAAACCATCGAGCACTCGAGCCTGGAGCCTTCGAGCCCTGGAGTCCTCGAGCCCTCGAGCCTTGGAGCCCTCGAGCACTGGATACCTCGACCACTCAAGCTCTCTAGCCCTCAAGCCTTGAAGGCCTCGAGCCCTGGATCCCTCGAGCACTCAAGCTCTCGAGCCATGGATCCCTCGAGCACTCAAGTTCTCGAGCCCTGGATCCCTCGAGCTCTCAAGCTCTGCCGCCCTCGAGCCATCAGGCACTCGAGCCCTCGAACCATCGAGCCTCGAACACTGGATACCTTGGAGCCCTGGAGCACTCGAGCCCTGGAGCACTCGAGCCCTCGAGCACTTAAGCACTCGAGCCCTCGAACTATCGAGCCTCTCGAGCCCTGCCGCCCTCGAGCCATCAGGCACTCGAACCATCGAGCACTCAAGCACCCGAGCCCTCGAACCATCGAGCCTCGAACACTGGATACCTTAGAGCCCTCGAGCACTCGAGCCTCGAACACTAGATACCTTGGAGCCCTCAAGCACTCGAGCCCTAGAGCACTCAAACACTAGAGCCCTGGAGCACTGGAGCCCTCGAACCATCGAGCCTCGAACACTTGATACCTTGGAGCCCTCGAGCACTGGAGCCCTCGAGCACTCAAAACACTGGAGCCCTCGAACCATCGAGCCTTGGAGCCCTCGAGCACTTGATACCTCGAACACTCAGGCTCTCGAGCCCTCAAGCCTAGGAGGCCTCGAGCACTCAAGCCCTCGAGCCTTGCCGCCATCATCTGGCACTCGAACCATCGAGCACTCAAGCATTCGAGCCCTCGAACCACCGAGCCTCGACCACCCAAGACCTCGAGCTAGCAAGCACTTCACCATCAACCCCTCGAGTCTACAAACCATCAAGGATTTCAGCCTCGACCGCACCAATCGTGAGCACTCGAATCAAGTGGCAGCAGCAAAGATGAAGAGACATAAGATGGAACCTGGGTGGAATTCAAGCCTTCGATCTATCGACACCTCAAACCGCCATGCACTCGACCATGAGACCTCGACCCACTGAGCAGTTGAGATTCAAATTCTAGGACATCGAGCACTTCAACACTTGAGCACTCGAGCATTCATAACAGCCCTACTTAGAGCCTTTTTGGAGATCTGGCCATTTAACCATGTTAACACGAGGGGTGGAGGCATGGAAAATGGAATCATCACCAAAAACGCCATAAGTAGAATTTTTTGCTCCGATATTCTGATAACCAAGTTGTAGCTTTTTGTACAAAGTTTTCAAAATTATTTTGAAGATAAACTTTTGTAAATGTTTACTATCTTTTCAGGTTTGGGGAACGTAATACATATCCCTCCCATTAATATGGGTTAATTTAAAAAAGAAAAAAAACCCCTAAAATATTACTCTGGTTTCGTCACAGTTGGCCGGCCACTACTCTCCAACTTAGTCTAGTAAACAACTAAACAAATATGAAAACTAAACTAAACAAATATGAAAATCTTGTGTGTTTTATCTATTTGTGTGGCCAGCCGTATTAATGTAAGACATGTTCTTTCTTTGAGCCATCCTTAACTTTATGCAGTGGTATTTCTACGATTTTAACAATATTCTAACTCTAGATATCTATCTTTAATAACTTTTAAGGGATCTATCTCTAATTATTTTAGAGGAGCCTATTATTAATAACTTTTCAAGGATTTTTTCGTTCAATTTCTTTCCATCATTTTCCCACCACCTGCAATCTGCAAAAAAAAAAATTCAAAAAATGTTATAAAATGCAAAAATTCAATAAAAAAACTGCAGTAACACCAGCAAAAAATAGCCGAACATCAATGAAAAATTATAAAACATCAAATAAAAAATTGCAGCAAAAAATATATATATAATCAAATAAAACAGCAAAAAAAATATAAAAATTGAAATAAAAATCAACAAAAAAAATCAAAAAAAGATCAACAAAGCTAAATTATCATTTATTTTTTTACAAAAAAAACTACAAATATCAACCTATATCACCCAAAAGCTAAAAATATCAATTATTATCATCTAATTTCACCTAGGAAATGAAAAACATCAACATAAGAAAAAAAACACTAAAAATAAATCAATCATATCATCAAAAAAGCTACAAACATCAACCCATATCACCTAAAACTCATCTAGAAAATGAAAAACATCAACATGAGAGGAAAAAATTAAAAACAAATCGACAAAAAAAACTACACTACCTCAAGAGTACAAATTTCACTTCGAAAATCATAGAACATCAACGTTTTTTTTTAAAACAACTACAAATATCAACATATATCTACCAGAAGCTACAAAACATCAACTCCTAACACCTGAACCTCATTCAAAAAATAAAAAACATCAATATAAAAAAATACTACAGACACCAACTCCTATTACCAAAACCTCAGCCAAAAAATGAAAAACATCAACATGAGAAAATTTAAAAAAAACTACAAATATCAATCCATATCAGCAAAAAAAACTACAAAACATCAACTCATATCAATTAAACCTCGCCCGAATAATAAAAAACTTCAACATAATAGGAAAAAAACTACAAATAGCAACAAAATATCTACAGTGCCTCAATAATACCAAATTTCAAAAAAAAAGCTAAGTGAGATTTGAACTCAGGTCTCTAACTTCAAAGATTAGGCAATAACCACTACACCAAACATTTGTTACTTAACAAACACTTAGTCAAATAATATTAAACCTCATCATGTACCTCATGAACATAAATTCTTCAAATAAAACCTCTAGCAGGTTTCGAACTGCAGACCTAAAAAAACAACGGTCAAAGTACTACTGTACTAGAGAAACATTAGTGACAATATGCTCAGTCAAAAAATATTTAACCCCAGCTTATCTCATTGGAAAAAAAGCAAATCCTCACCTCTCGTATGCAAAACCTCGTTTGTCGGCGTCCGCCGCCGTATCCAACATTTTCCACCACTAGCGCGTGATTGCACGAGCTAGTCACCTTCTTCACTATGCGCGTGGATCTCGCCTGATGGAAGAGGCAAAAATTTTGTCGCCTCGCCATCAGCAAACCGAAGCACTGCAATTTGAAAGGAGAAGATGAAGGTGTGATGCCGCTCCGATTTGAACGCTCGAGAAATGTCGGGAAAGACTCGAGCACGCCAACTTTGCGATGAAATCTTCTGGAGAAGACTCGAGCACGGCAGAGATAGAGCATCCAAATCTAGCAGAGAAGTCTCGAATCAGTGAAGTCTAAATTCGCCGGAGAAGACTAAGCGGTGAAGGCTAGGGTATTGGCGCTTTGTAAATCTGACGCTCTTTGCGGCATTATCGCCTTGCGGTGAAGGCTACGGTTCCGACGGATTCAGATGCAATGAGGGGAGAAATGACGACCATTCCAGCAAAATGCATATTTGTGGATTGCAGAAGTGCGACAGGGGAATCCGGCGTAAAGTCGACCGGCAGTGGCGGTTTCAGGTGGTCGCGGCGGTTACCGTGACCGAGGTGGGTCCCGACAGAAAATAAAAAGAAAAAAAAAGAATTAAAAATCTGAAATTGTGATATTTATATGGACCAAAATAATCCGTGTTTACAACAAAAGTCCTCCAATTTTTTAATTTATTTTTTTTAAAATCTCATCCCAAATGAAACTTCTTATAATTACACAATAATTCCCAGGCTAAAGGAAAACTTTGTGTAATATAATTAAATAAATGGGTTACGAACTGGTCAATATAAGAAAATGGTAGATTATCTTAATCGTATGCACCCAAAACAAAATCCACATGTCCAAGTTAATGCAATTTTCAAATTAAACATAACAATTAAATTAATTCACCTATTATTAATCACAGCTTTACTCACAATAGTAAACACAATCCAAATACAATGACAATAAGAGCTATACTTATTGATTAAAAAAAAGAGCTATACTTTTATGCTCTACATTGACTATAAACCACGACACAGAATGATCAAATGGTCAACTATATGCATGCATACACTACAAGAAAACTAGGGGTTCCAGCCCGCGCTTCTGCGTGGGTTGTCGATAACGGATCACAAATTGAACTCTTAGTACTCGAATTCTTCCAACTCGAATCTTTCAACTCGAACGCTGAACTCTCACGTGTATTTTAACATAATGCAAACTCATTCCAAAGGTGGAAAAAATAAAGGGTGGTTGTGAAAAACAATGTAGACCATGGATTTGTTAACAAAATTGACTGTGGCTTTTTTGTCAGTAATGAAATGGTTTTAACCAAAAAAGACAATGAATTGATATAAGTTAAATGCCATATCCTGTTTGAACCAAAATCTGTATTAGTTCTAAGAAGTATTTCCATACACTTGAATTTTGTTATAATTGCAGTACATGGCTTGGTGTTCTTGCGAGAAATTATTTTTGCTTATTTTGTGTTTGTTAGGTATGTATTTGATATATGGGGTGTGTTGTTATCCTTATAAGTAAGAGAAGTGGATTTGGATAAGGTAGATAACCCCAGTCTCTATTTCTGGTCTCTATTCCCGTTGATCAGAGGAGTTTTTGAATATGAAACCGTTGATATGATAACCTTAAACAATATATATACTACCATTTAGCATATGTTCCATTTCCATCTTATATAACATTAATTGTTGAACAAGAAGGTCACAGATCAGAGGAATGGAGAAGCAATAATCCAGTGAATACAAGGAGTTGTTGATGGTGATGGTGATGATCGCATGGGAACGCGTGCTCCTCTGCTAGTAATGGATCTGGAGAATCCGCAGCTGGTGTGATCTGTTCCAACAACGGTTCTGCTTGAGGAAATGCCTCTACCAAATCAGGATAAGGTCAGGACCACCGACGAGTTGCTCTGGCCATCTCCGCCGGTATTGTAGCATTGGTCTTTGCGAACAGGGCTTTCCGGCGGTGCTGGAGCATATTTTGCCAAACCTATATTGTTCTTAACGGTGGTAGAAGGGGATAGATGGTTTTGTGGGCTTCACCACCTCTCAAATAGGTCATTCAGGCTGGGCCTTGGTCATCTCCAGCGAAGGTAGGGCAGAGCAAGCAGTCGGCTTAGGCTGTAGAGGTGGCAGGAAGGTTGGGAGATGGTGGTGGTAGGTGGGGATGAGTGGAAGAGTGTGAATAGAGCTAGTGGTCTCCGGTGGTGTCGCAACCGAGGTTTGGCGAGGCACGGCTTGCTGCCTGGTGACTGGTGGAGAGGAGGCCAGCGGTAGCGGAAGGTGGTGTATGTAGAGAGGGAAGCGTACTTGAATTCTCACCACGCTACTGGTACGGGTTCAAGTGGAGAGGGTTCGAATGGAAAGGTTTTAACTGGAGAGGGTTTGAATGGAGAGGGTTCGAGTGGAGATGGTTCAAGTCGAGTGGGTCGAGTAATAAGAGTTTAAGTGGAAAGGGTACAAGTGGGTAAGGCTCGAATAGAGGGTTTGAGTGATACTAGGTTTGGGTGGTACTGGGCTCGAATGGTACTAAGTCAGAGTGGTACTGGTTCTTGTGGAGAGGGTTCGAGCATAGAGGTTTGAATGGAGAGAGTTTGAGTGGAGAGGTTCGAGCGGAGAGGTTTGAGTGGTGAGGGTTTGAGTGATGAGGAATCGAGTAAAGAGGTTCAAGTGGAGAGGGTTCGACTGGAGAGGTTCAAGTGATACTATGACCGAGTGGTACCTAGTTCGTGTGGTAAGGGTTCAAGTGGAAAGGGTTTGAGTATAGGAAGGTCAAGGGGTTGAGTGGAAAGGCTCCGAGTATAAGGTTTGAGTGGAGAGGGTCCGAGTGGAGAAGTTTGAGTGGTGAGGGTTGAACTAGTGAGAGTCGAGTGGTGAGGGTATCATCCACCTCTGGAGAGAGTACCATCCACCCCTCGAGAGGTTATGTAACCACCTCTCGAGGGTATGCCATCTACGTCTCAAGAGAGGTGTACCAGACCTCAAGGGTACACAAATCCTCGAGAGGTCGCACATCCACCCCTCTAGAGTAGACCAGCCCTCGAGGGTACATCACTCCTTGAGAGGGGTAAACCACTGAGAGCGTCGAGCCATTTACATTAACTCTCGAACCATGACCCACTCGAGGCATATACCCCTCGAACCATCTATCCCTCGACCATCAACAATCCACCCCTGGAACATCAACCATCCATTTTTTGGACCACCTTACATCTACTCTTGTAACCATCACCCCTCGAACCATAAGTTCTCGAATATCCACCACACCACCACTCAAACCATCCACCTCTCAAATCATGGACCATTAAACTTAAGGCCTCCCTACCACTCGAGCCATCCACCCCTCAAACATCTACCATCACCCCTCGAACCCCTGGGACCCTCAACCATCCGCCTCGCCACCACTCAAGAGGGTAAACCATCCACCACTGGAGAGAGTACACCTTCTACCCCTCGAGGGTAGGCCATCTACATCTCTAACCCATCTACACAACCTAGAAAGGTCACATAGGGGTACACCACCGCTCGAGAGGTCACACATCCACCCATGTAAAGTACACCAGCCCTCGAGGGTACACCACCCCTCGAGAGGGGTATACCACTGAGAGTGTCGAACCATTCACATTAGCTCTAGAACCATGACCCAATTGAGACATATACCCCTCGAACCATCCATAACACCACTGCCTGAACCATCTACCCCTAGAACATCAACCATCCATCTGTCAGACCATCTTATATCCACTCCTGGAATCATCACCCCTCGAACCGTCAATTCTCAAACATCCACCACGCCACCACTCGAACCATCCGCCTCAAGGCCTTCCTACCACTCAAACCATCCACCCTCGAATATCAATATCCTCCTTGAGGGGTGTTGATTCGAGGCATCCTCCCCCGAATCATCAACCCTCGAGCCCCTAGAACCATCAACCATCCCCCTCGAGGCATCACCCCTCGAACATCAACCATCCACTTCGAGGGGTGTTGATTTGAGGCATCATCCCTTGATTCATCAACCCTGGAGTCCCTGGAACTATCAACCATCCCCCTTGAGGCATCACCCCTTGACTCATCAACCATCAGGCTCGCCACCACACGAACCATCCACCCCTCGAACATCAACCATCCATCTCGAGGGGTATTGATCCGAGGCATCATCCTTCGATTAATCAATCCTCGAGGCCTTGGAACCATCAATCACCCCCCTCGAGGCATCACACCTCGACCCATCAACCATCCACATCACTACCACTCAAACCATCCACCCCTTGAACATCAACCATCCGCCTCCTGGGACCATCACCCTTGAACCCCTGTGACCATCAACCATCCACCTCGTCACCACTCGAGAGGGTAAACCATCCACCACTGGAGAGAGTACACCTTCCACCCCTCGAGGGTAGGCCATCTACGTTTCTAACCCCTGTACACAACCTCGAGAGGTCACACATTCACCCATGTAGAGTACACCACCCCTCGACGGTACACCACCCCTTGAGAGGGGTATACCACTAAGAGAGTCAAACTATCCACATTAGCTCTTGAACCATGACCCCCTCAAGACATATACCCCTCGAACCATCGAAGACACCACCACTCGAACCATATACCCCTCAAACATAAACCATCCATCTGTCGGACCATCTTATATCCACTCCTGGAATCATCACCCCTCAAATCGTCAGCTCTCGAACATCCACCACGCCACCACTTGAACCATCCACCTCGAGGCCTTCCTACCACTCGAACCATCCTCCCCTCGAATATCAACCATCCATCTCGAGGGGTGTTGATTCGAGGCATCCTCCTCCAAATCATTAACTCTCAAGCCCCTGGAACGATCAACCATCCCCCTCGAAGCATCACCACTCGAACATCAACCATCCTCTTCGAGGGGTGTTGATTTGAGGCATCATCCCTCGATTCATCAACCCTCGATTCATTAACCCTGGACACCCTGAAACTATCAACCATCCCCCTCGAGGCATCACCTCTTGACCAAACAACCATCCACCTTGCAACCACTCAAACCATCTACCCCCCGAACATCAACCATCCGTCTTCGGGGGTGTTGATTTAAGGGATCATCCTACGATTAATCAATCCTCGAGGCTCTGGAACCATTAACCATCCCCTTTGAGGCATCACCCCTCGACCCATCAACCATCTACATCGCTACCACTCAAACCATTCACCCCTCGAACATCAACCATCCGCCTCCTGGGACCATTATCCCTCGAACCCCTGGGACCATCTACCATCTGTCTCGCCCTCACTCAAACCATCAGCCATCCACTCCTAAGACCATCAACCCTCAATATATCATCTCTCAAACCATCCACCGTGCTACCACTCTAACCATCCACCACTCTGACCTTGAACAGTTGGTTCCTAACCCCTGGAACCATCTATCCCTAGAAGTAATCATCCACCCCTCAAATCATCACCCCTCGAACCCCAGGAACCATCCATCCCTCGAACTAGCAGTTATCCACCCCTGGAACCAACACCCCTCGAACCATTCACCACTTCGTCACTCAAACCATCTACCACCTTGAGGCAACCATCCACCTCTCAAATATTAACCCCTAGAACCACTGGAACCATTAGCCATCCACCCCTGGAACCAACACCCCACGAACCATCCACTATGCCTTGAGGCATTACCCCTCCAATCATCACCCTTCGAACCCCTAGAACCATTCATCCCTTGAACATCAACCATCCACTCCTCGAATCTTCACCCCTTGAACATCAACCATCTACCATTCTAACCATCAACCACCTTTAACACTTGCTTCCTACACAAGAGCCGTCGCCACTCGAACCATTCCCCCTCGAGGTACTGGGTTTGTACAGTGAGAGTTTGAGGGGTGATGCCTCCAGGGGATGGTTGATGGTTCCAGGAGCTTGAGGGTTGATGATTTGAGAGAGGATTCCTCGAATCAACACCCCTCGAGGCGGATGGTTGATGTTCAAGGGGTGGATGGTTTGAGTGGTAGGGAGGCCTCGAGGTAGATAGTTGATAATTCGAGATGTGGATGGTTTGAGAGGTGGCGTGGTGGATGTTTAAGGACTGATGGCTCAAGGGGTGATGGTTCCAGGAGTGGATGTAAGATGGTTCAATAGATGGATGGTTGATGTTCGATGGGTAGATGGTTCGAGTGGTGGTGTTGTGGATTTTTTAAGGGTATATACCTCGAGCGGGACATGGCTCAAGAGCTAATGTGGATGATTCAACGCTCCCAGTGGTATACCCCTCTCGAGGGTTGGTGTACCCTGGAGGGCTGATGTACCCTAGAGGGGTGAATGTGTGACCTCTCGAGGGGTGGTGTATCCTCGAAGGCTGGTACACCCCTCTCGAGACGTAGATGGCATACCCTCGAGGGGTGGAAGGTGTACTTTCTCAAGTGGTGATTGTTTTACCCTCTCGAAAGGTAGATGGTGTACCCTCGAAGAATGGTTGACAAACTTTTTGAGGGGTGGATGGTACTATCTCCAGTGGTGGATGGTACCCTTATCACTCTACTCTCACCACTCGAACCTCTCTACTCGGACCCTCTTCACTCGAACCTTATTGTCGGAGCCTTTCCACTCGAACCTCAAGCCTCGTCTACTCGAACCTTTTCCACTCGAACCTTTACCACAAGAACCCAGTACCACTCAAATCTAGTATCTCTCAAACCCTCTCTACTCGAACCGTCTCCACTCAAACCTATTTACACCCTCTCCATTCTATTCATGTACCACTTGAACTCTCTCCACTTGAACCTCTCCGATCGAACCCTCTCCACTCGAACCAGTACCAATCGGACCCAATATCACTCGAACCAGTACCACCCGAACCCAGTATCATTCTAACCTTTACTCGAACCCACTCCACTCAAATCCTCTCTACTCGAATTCTCTATTCGAACCCTCTCCAGTCAAACCCGTACCAGTCGAAGACTCACTACTCGAACCTCACCACTATGACCAATACCACTCAAACCCAGTATCACTCGAACCTCTCCACTCGAACCACTCCGTTCGGACCTCACCACTCGAACCCTCGATTCGAACCCTCTCCAATTGACCCCTCTCTACTCAAACCCTCTCCACACGAACCCCCTCAACTCAAACCCAGTACAACTCGAACCCAGTAGCACTTGAACCCTCTCCACTCGAACCCTCTATTAGAACCCTCTCCACTTGAACTCTCACTGCTCGAACCTCACCACTCGAACCCTCAAAATCCCTCTACTCGAGATTGAAACATATCTTCGCCTCTTACTTCGTTAGTTTCTAATGTTTCATGACACAAAAGAGATGCACTGGGATTTGATAATCCATGCCACAAAAGAGCCTTAACGGAGGCGTAACACTGATAAATGCTAAATTATATAGCCTGTTTTACTGATGAGTTCAAAATTAAAGTTAATGATTCTTTTAAATGGACATTTTGGCAAGCATTACGACCAAAAAAGGCCATACGCTGCGTATACGGAATTAGCACATGTGGAACAGATGAATGAAAATGCGAAGTCTATAAAAGGCTTCCTCTCACTTCTCAGCTCCAGCTCCATGATTGAAATCACAACCCAATTAGTGAATCACTACATTTGAAAACAAAATATTTTCAACAAACAAAGAAAAAGGTATTCCTAGGGAAATTCCATCGCCACCACTGGCTTCTTCATACCAAATTCCATCAAAAAGAATCCCCCAATTCATGTACCTGTCTTGAATCCTAGTGGCACAACCTCTGCGAATAAGAAGGGGAAAACAAGGAGAAAACAATAAGCAAAAAAAGTCAGGAAATTCAACAAACACATTGCGTTCAAAAATCAAACTTTGGTAGGTTGAAGGAAAAGAACACATCAACATTAGGAACCCAGAGAAAAGGAAAAAATCACATTCTGTCGGACTCTATTTTAACTAAGAAAAAATTGAAAGCATACTAGAAACATTACAGAAATCAGAGCAACGATGATGGAAAAGGCAGCCAATTTCGGTTAGGAAAACTATGAAATTACGCTGTGGAATCTGGAGAATTTGCAGATGGTGTGATCTGTTCCGGTAACATCTCTACTTGAGGGAATGCCTCCACCAAATCAGGATGAGCTCGGGACCGCCGACGAGTTGCTCTATCCATCTTCTTCAGCGTTGTAGCAGTGGTATTTATGAATAAGGCTCTCTGACGGGGCTAAAGCAGAGTTCTTAGCTGTGGAAGAAGGGGATAGATAGTTTTCTTGGCGGTGCCACCTCTCAAACAGGTCATTCAGACTGGATGTTGGTCATCTCCGGCAAAGGTGAGGCAGAGGAGGCAGTAGGCTTAGGCTGTAGAGGTTGCGGGAAGGTTGAGAGATGGTGGTGGTAGGCAGTAATGAGTGGAAGAGTGGGAATAGAGCTAATGATCTTCAGTGGTGTTGCCACCGAGGCTTGGTGAGCCATGGCTTGCCGTCAGGTGGCTGGTGGAGAGGAGGTTGGCAGTGGGCATAGGTGGTGTATGTAGAGAGAGAGATGTACTCGAATTCTCATCACTCAAACCAGGACTACTCAAACCCTTTACACTCGATCCTCTCCATTCGAACATATACCACTCAAACTCTCTCCACTCAAACCTCTCCACTCGAAACAGTAGCACTCGAACCCAGTATCACTCGAACCTAGTACAACCCAAACCCAATATTACTCAAACCTCTATTTGGACCCACTCCACTCGAACCCTATATTCAAACCCTCTCCACTCGAACTCTTATTACTCAAGCTGCTTGACTCAAACCATCTCCACTCGAACCTCTCCAGTAGAACCCTCTCCACTCGAACCCGTACCAGTTGAAAGATTACCACTCGAACCTCACCAGTCTGACCAATTTTACTAGTGAGGAACTAGACACTTGGCTCTCCTCTAGTGTTGAGGCTATTGAGGGGCATGCAAGGAGTATATTGGAAGCGTTAGCCTGAATGGAAGCTCGTGATTCCGAAAATACACCATCCCAATTTGAACTTAAGGATTCGGTGAGTGAGGTCTCCATGGGAAATGAGTTTGAGTTCGACGGGGATGAGGAGTTGGTTGTTGAGGATGAAAAAATGGAGGAAGAGGTGATTGTGCTACATTCATTAGCATCGTCACCCCTTCCCCCACCTAGTGAACCAACTCCACCATTTTTGGAAGTTTTGAGGGAGATAAGAGATGAGCCAAAAGACAATCCCAAGCCTCCTAACCACCCAACTCCCTTCAAACAATCTCCACCTCCACAAGACTTTCCTCTTGAAAGTTTTGTACCCCCACCTCTCTACTTTTGGATACTCATGATGAAGGGGTTCAAACCTTCACCATATGGATAACATTAGGGTCGTGCCGACGACCTTAAAAATACAGAGCTTCTCGGGAGGCAACCCGAGCTTTCAAGTTAGGTTAGTGTTTTTCTTTTCTTGAAAAACAAAATCCTCAACCATGGCCTCAAACCCTTACCCAAAACCACAAGAATACCACCACAACCCACCACCAAAAACCACTACCAAAACCACCATCTAGGAGTACTACTAGTTGTCTTTTGTGAGTATTGATCGGGATTTGCATAGTTGTGGCTTCGTAGTGGATGGATCAAAGTTGCATGTTGGACGTAGTTCGAGAACATGGAGGAGAGAACATTCATTGAGAAGTGAGCATTGCCATCACCTGGAAGGACCTTCAATGTCCTAGTTGTGAGTATTTTTTTTCTCTCCCTTATTTCTTTATCTTGTTCTTTTCACATTGAGGACAATGTGTGTTTCAAGTGTGGGGAGGTAAAGAGAAATATATCGCATTGTATAGTATTGTAGTGTGCATATGCTCCACTTTGATTTGTTTTGTTTGAAAAAAAATGAAAAAAAATCCTGCTAAGTTGAAAACCCGAGAGGGCAACTTAGGCAAAAGTGGGAGGCCCAGATAGGTCAAAAACCTGAAAGGGCGACCTATGCAAAAATGAGAGGCCAAATGGTGTGGAAAAAGGTGAGGGTGAGCATTGAAAAAAGAAAAATGTGTGAAGCTAGGATGAAAACCCGAGAGGGCTCCTAGGCAAAATGAGAAAAATTGAAAATTTTTATGCTTCTCTTGATTTGTCTATTAATGGCTTTTTCGGTAGAGTAAGTTAGCTTGGCATTATATGTATACCTCACTTTTGTTATGGTTTGTTAGTTGTTTAGATTATCTTAGACTTTGGGATGTAAGAGTGTGAGGGATTCTTATGTCTTGGGGATTAGGGTAGTTTAGGAATATAATGTTGGATTTTTTGGGAAAACTTTTACATGCTAGTTTACGCTTTGATCTTTGCTTGTTCTTGTTTACTCGATGACGAGTAAGGTTTAAGTGTGGGGAGATTTGATGAGACGTCAAATGCACGTATTTTCCAAAGCATTTGACATCACTTTTGTCATATTTTTGTTGTAAGATTACTAGATTTACATAGGTTTACACGATAAGGGGTTTAGATGACCATTTTTTGTTTTTATATCTAAATCCTTCATTTTGTAACCTATGTTTAGTCTAATGGACTTTTGGTCCTTATGAGCATCTAGATTCCTTTTTGTAAGATTAATTTGTAGATTGCTTATGAGCACTTAGGAGTGGTTTAGTGAAGGCCATTCTAAAGGATGGTAGAAGATGGAAGGCCACTCACAAAGTGGTAGAAGATAAAGTGAAGAAAGGAGAGCAAAGCAAAGGGTGAAGAATGATCTATGTTTTGAAGCACATTTTTGAGAATTTTCCGAGAAGAATCAGCCTCCAAGAGTGGTACCATTGGATTCCTCTTCTCGAGTACTATAAAATCGACTACAAGAACTCCCAAAATGGATCAACGGTTCACCCGGAGGAAGCAAAATAAAATGGGACTTTTTCCCATCGCGACTCGCGACGAGTGTGTCGCGGCTCGCGAAATGTTGACCTGGGAGCTCAAAATTTTACTGATCTGGTCGGGACTCACGACGGAGGCATCGCGAATCGCGATAACTGCCCTGTAACTTGCATTTTACTCCCTTTTTTCTTGTACTATAAATAGCTTTTAACCCCCTTCTTCCCCAACTCTCTAAGCCCGACTTGGGGGCTTCACCACCCTAGTTTTTCACCATTTTCTTCCATCTCTTCTTCTTTGTTTGTAGATCTTTGTTCTATGTTATGGGTTTTGATTATCTAGCTTAGTTTTATCTTGGGAGCAATGGATTGAAGCTTCCATATCTATGTAGTAAGAACCATATCTATGTATTTAGTGCTTTTGCTATTGTGCATTTATTGAGCTTTGAATGTGAATTGTTAATTGAATTGATGTTGTTGCTTGAGTATATGAATTGCTTGTATGATTACTTTTTAGGGTTGGGAGAAAGTAGCTAATTCTCCCCTCTTTTAATGTGGAATCCAAGAGCATGAGTTAGAGCTTCTTAAATGATGTTGGTGTGTTGATAATTGCTAGATGAATGTGATGATGTCGAACTTGTTGTCATGTTTATTTTAGGTAGCAAATGAGAGAAGTCTATGAATGTCGATCATTCTTGACTAATCTTGTGTAAATACATGAATTGGTTAAATGCTTAGATACATTGTAGTATTTATAAGTGTTGCCAAGCTTGTTGATTCTTCGTGCTAAATGCCATCAATGTGATACTCTTAGTCCTAAGGGAGTCATTGGTGAGGTTTGACAAGAGATGT
This sequence comes from Rubia yunnanensis, assembly GCA_037428765.1. Classification (NCBI taxonomy): domain Eukaryota; kingdom Viridiplantae; phylum Streptophyta; class Magnoliopsida; order Gentianales; family Rubiaceae; genus Rubia; species Rubia yunnanensis. The sequence goes on from CM075063.1 coordinate 83,345,754, forward strand.
CGAATTCACTCTTGCAAACGACTATCTAAGAAGGATGGAAGATTTATCTTCACAACAAGTAGTTGAAGTAGTGAATAGATTGTTTCACTCGTTCTTGAAGCCTTTATTATTTAGCATTTATGTATTCTTGATGCTATGTTTCACTTCATTTATGTCATAGGTTGTTTGAGAATAGGAAGTATTTTTATGATTGAATTGTTCGGGTGTTAGGAAAGTGACGAATTCCTTAGCTCCTTTGCATGAAAATCTATGAACATGAACTTAGAACTTCTTGTGCATAATGTGTTGTGATTCTTGCTAGCTAAGTATGTTAATGTTAAGTCAAGTAGTGAATGTGATAGAATGAGTGAATGGTTCAATGATCTACATTAGGTTTGGAAGTGGATATCAATTGCCCCCAAGGCTTTATCTTTGTAGTTTTAAACCCTTTTTTCTTAGTTTTGTTTGATGATTAGCCTAGTTACTTGACTTTGCTAGTTATCTTGTCAAAATTTCATTACTTAGGACCACCAAACAACCAACCCCCCCCCCATTTACATGCTTTTATATGTATGTATATATGTCTACTCCTAGCCTAATATCAACCTTTTGTGCCTAAACGCTTAGGAAGATCCCTCTTCTTCGTGGACGACCCCGACTTGCCGCTATCTACTTAGTTTTAGTTAGTAAGCATTTAGGGCTTATAAATATTAACTTTGAGAGGCACGGCGATGACCTCCCACTTTTGATTATTAATTAAATTATGTATTCTATCTTCTTTTCCGGTAAAGATCAAGGAAGTACTGGCGTCGATTCTCGTGAGATCTAATTAGCTTTTACTACTTTGATTGCATGCTAGCATATGTTGTTCTTGATTATAATTTTTATGATTGCTCTCATGTTATGGGGTAATGTCCAATATTTGATAGCGTGTTAGTTATTTTAATAACCAATTGAACCAATCATCCGTAGTTGTGATTTCAGTTCAATCAATGGTAGGGAACAACTGTCTTAATTTAACAATCATGTGTCAGAGTTTGTTGGTTATGAATTTGGTCTTTCTCATTTATAATGTTGCTAGCATATTAAATCTATATAGAGTCTCTTAGGTTATATGTTAGTTAGAGAAATAGTTAGTGAGGTGTCCTCCTAATTATCGACAAGGTAAGAAAATATTGGTTTCTTGCAACTATAACCAATTTGTGTGCATGCATTTAGATTCATCTTTGCATCAAGAATCGAGATAGAAAGCCAGTACGGAATTGATCGTAACCAGAATTTTCTCATCATAGTTGAATCTTTTTGCAATCTGTAACAATTTCTCATTCTCGTTTCTTACTCAATTTTTAGTTTTTCTTATTCACAACCTTCATCTGATTCTTTTGGTCACAAATTTTCAGATTAAAGATTAACGAAAAAATCTCGCCAATCTCTTGGGAAATGAACTTGCTCGTAGCTATACTGGTCGGTATGCCCATACCGACCCCAGAATTCTAAACTGAAAATTCAACTTAGAGCTCGATTTATTTTTGGTGTAAAATGACACCCCAATGTGGGGCATGTGAAGGACATATTAGTAAGATTCTTTCCACCTTTTCACGTCTTTTGAAATTTTGTTTTCACCAAGGTGAGAACTCTCATCTTTTCAGTACCAACTCCTGATTCTCCTTTTTTACCTATTAAGTCTTTTCTTAAGCTTACCTTTATTTTAATGGCTCCTTATCTGAACTATCGAGTTCTACTTCCTCGCCCGAAGGGTCTATCAAAATATTATGCTTCTGAGCTATGTATTTTCTTTTTAAAAGGGAGTATAATATCGAGTCTCCAACATTGAGGCTTGAGGACAAGAAGAAAAAGTTCTAGATTCATAAGCAAGGCTTTGAGAAGGTGTATAATGCTACTGCTAGTACTCTTTATTATTACCCTACACCAACCAAATGGCCAAGATTAAGGAGTTTCGATACCCATTTCTGGACTTGGCCCGGACTGTAAAGAAAGCTGGCAGCAACGACCTGGCTAAGGACTTTGATGCCTTTTTTTTTGACAAGTTGGCTCGAGAGACCCTACTTCTAAGGATCAGTTGATAGCCAAGTTAGAGAAAGCTCCATCCATTTGACTTCGTCAGGGGCTCAAAGAGGCTCTTTACTTTTGATAAGTTTCGAGCTATTGATCATGACACAGTGCCTCCTTCAGCTACAAAGGCTAACTCTGGAGTTGTCCAGGCAGTTCACATTGAGGGAAATGATGCCTCCGTTGAGACTAGAGAGGAATGTGTGATACCTTCCGGCCCCAATGCCAATGTTTGCCTCACACTTTTATAAACTGTAAATGAATATAATCTTGTTTTTTTTCGTTTTGATAAATTTCCTTTCATTGCCTTAGTAGTGTATAAATCTGGTATTAGAGAAGTCTTGTCCATATTTGACCATGATCGATCCTCGAGTTAATGAAGGTTAAGTGGGACTTAACCAAGGCCATCAAGGAATTAGAATCCTGGTGTAACAATAGTCACCGGACCATACAAGGCAAGGAGGTTTCAAGCTTACATCAGCGGGATGGTGGAGCGAAACAAGTTATTTGAGGAAGAGATCAAGGCTTTTCAAGGGATCATCAAAGCCCACGATACTACATTTCGTAGATCTTGCAAATGATGTTTCTCGCCTCAGGGGTGGAATTCTCGATAAAGCTCCATCATTGAGGCTCTTATTGACTCTTCTAGAGAGTTTATCACTTATAGCGCCTCGACCCTGGAAGGCCTTGTCATCATAGACTCCTAGTTTCTTCATCCATGCAATTTGTATCTTGAAATGATGTAGCTAAAGTTATTGTGGTAACATAGAGATCATGCACTTTACAGTGTTCCTCACGAAATTTGTAAAATTTTGTTGTTCTTGTTTATTCTCTCAAATGCATTTGTGGAGTTACCTTACTGCTGTCCAACTATCATACTTGACATAAGCAGGAATAAGGACCTCGATGTCTTTGACTGCGACTACGAAACTAACCCAATATTGTTTGGCTATCAGACTCGACGTAGATGGGAGCAATAGAGTAACCAAGGATATTTTTTATCCCTTTATAGGGAAATTGTGATGTCATCCTAGTGATATGAATTTTCTATGTCGTCCCTTTGGAATGAATTTGTATATTAGATCCCTTTGGAGTAATGATAATCAAGCCCTCGAGTAGGTTGCTAATTGAGATGCAACACTGAGGAAACAAATTGTAAATTAGATAACTGGATGTAACATATGGCATATGAACCCATAAAGTTGTTAATTAGATGTGGTTCTTGGCATACGAGGGCTTTTTATTTCACTTCATCATATTTGACGTATGTGGGAGTTGGTTGTATTATTTTGATAATCAATCGATATGCTCAGCATTCAATATAAAAACCGATAGCAGCATTTGGTATATGATTTAAAAACTAATTGCAGTGCTGCATGCAATATAACACCATAATCTTATTTTTAATCTCGATACATGTTTATCAAAGAAGTTTATAAGTGCTTTTTATTTCATCGCTTTTGATGTAAATAAATACAAAGGCAGCATTCAGCATGCTATCGTAAGCAGCTTTGTACTTTGTCATTTTCAACGTGAGTAAGAACAAGTGTAATTCGTCATTTTTTGACTTGAGAATATGTGTACTTCGTCGTTTTTAGCGGAAGTATAGGTGTACTTCGTCACTTTTGACGTAAGTGAATAATACTTCTACATTGTCCTTTTGACACAAGTGAATGATATTTCTACTTCGTCTATTCGACGTAAGTGTAGATAATACTTCGTCCTTTCGATGTAAGTGAAGATAATAATTCGTCCTTTCGATGTAAGTGCAGATAATACGTTGTCCTTTTGGAGTAAGTGCAGATAATACTCCATCCTTTTGATGTAAGTGTGGACAATACTCCATCCTTTCGACGTAAGTGTAGATAATACTTCTTCCTTTTAACGTAGGGTAGATAATATTTTGTCCATTCGACGTGGTGTAGATAATACTTCATCCTTTCGACGTAACTATGTATAATACTTCATCCTATCGACGTAAGTGTAGATAATACTTTGTCCTTTCGATGTAAAATGTATACTTCATCTTTTCAATGGCATCTGAAATTGTTCGACTAATAATCCTCTGAAGACAATAAGAGCAACATCAATATCAACAATATCCATGAGTTTTTACAACCATCTTTTTCACAATAAATATATAAGTATTCCATTGTAAATGAGTTTTTATATGTATTTGAGGAGAAAATAAACACGTTTCAACCGAACATGATTGTATCCCAACCCGACCTGGCTAGACATGACAAATAAAAATTAATCGGTTACAATCCTACACAACAATAATCGAACCCAACCTTACATCACCCTATATTGGTCGGAGTATGAATATATCAACCCTATATTCGATCACTACATGTACGAGATTCATTCATAGGAGTATGTTAGGAAATTGCAATTAGAGAAAAGTGCATATATAACCCTATATACTTACATAAGTGCAAATATAACCTTCTGATAATTGAGAGTACAAATATAATCCTTTCCGGTAACTTTTAGCCAAAATTTCATGAAAAGACATTTTTTCCATTCTAGAAAAAAATAAAAACCTAAAAAATAGGAAATGATAATATTTCCCTTAGCATCATTAAAACAAAAATATTATTGTTGGACTAATGTCGAACCATTGCCATATTACTGTTGCACTGCCGCTATAACAGGTAGGGTTATATTAGCACGTTATGAAAACTGATAGGGTTAAATCAACAGATTCCTAAAAATTATAGGGTTATATCAGCACATTCCTAAACTTATAGGGTTATATCAGCACATTCGTAAAAATATAGGGTTATATCAGCACAAACTATTAAAACAATGTGTCATATTAGTACAAAATCAATGCCAACCGAACGCACCCACCATTTCAACCTCTTCCACCAATTTTTTACGTTCTAGAGAGTGATTCTAGTGGAGACGAAAGAGCTTTGGCGAGGTTGATGCACCAGACATTGAAGTGGGGGTGCATGAACCTTTAAAAATGGCATCTTCATCCGAAATTCTCCTTAACTCACTATATTAATGTGATATTGAGTTTGATTCTGTGATTATTTTTGCTTCTCCTCACATGAATAGAGATATGCGATATATATGGTATAGAATTAAAGGATTTTGATGACATTTTGCTTATTTTGTTCAGTTTAGTCTGGATTGATGATTTGATGACATTTGGTTTTGTGTGTGTAGTTTTTATTTTGTTGTGTTCTTCGACAAAGGTTTTTAATGTTTATGGGTTTTGCTTTTATAATATGTGCTAATATAACCCTATAATTTTACAAATGTGCTGATATAACCCTATCAGTTTTTATAATGTGCTGATATAAACTTACCTGGTTCGGCGGCGGTTCGGCGGCGAGTAAGGGTATAATTGTCCACCCAAATTCAGCTTTTGGTTTGAGGGCATTTTTGTCATTTGGGGGAGGGGTCATCACCGGAAAAACACGGTTAATGCCAAATTTCTTACCATAGGGTTATATCTGTACTTACTTCAAGTATATAGGGTTATATTTGTATATATCCTTTCCAGTTAATATTAAGGGATATCCACTAATATTACCTTGCCTACTTGAATAAGTGCCAATATAACTCTTAGATAATTTTTAATGCAAAAAAAACCCTAACTAGTTGATGAAAGTGCCAATATAACCCTGAAGAGAATATTCCGTCATTGAATTTCCATTTTCGGCCATTGACCAATCGAAAATGACCAGATGCCCTTTGGGCCAAAGTTAGAATTTTTTTCCCATTTTACCCTTTTCTTCTTCTTCAATCCCTTCTCTTACCCCATCAATTGGTCCCACCATTGGCCGGCACCTCCGACCACCACCCTAGCAACCACAACAACCAACTCCGACCACCTCCTCCTTCGCCACCCCCACTTCCGCGCATCAAACAATCACAAAGCCCATTTCCTCCTTGCCAAAACAATCACTAATACTCTTCCTATTTCGTAGCAATTAGTGATTAGTATTACCAAAATATTGGTATTCTGACGTGGTTGGATTGGCGTAGGCCTGCTACTGTTTTCCACCAAAGATCAACGGCATGTGTTGCTCATTAAACATTCACAAAGCCCTTTTACCCCCTGCCTAAACAATCACCAATACTCCTCTTATTTCTTAGTAATTACTATTACATCTCAACCTTGTGCAAATTAGAATCATATCTTATAAGTATCATCCATGTGAAAGAAACTGAAAAGTTGAAAGATTTCAGATTCTTAAATCCAAATTTGAGATGAAAAGAAAACCAGGAAAAAGCGACTACCGCCACTCAAAACCACCGCCACCGCTCAAAATCGGAGAGGGATGGCGGACTCTAGCAGCATCGTGATGAGGGATGGCGGACTCCGGTGAGGTAGGTTGTTCGTCGCTAGGAGGCTGAAGGGGAATGCGGACTCCGACACTGACATGGTGGTGGATGATGGATTTGGCGAGGTAGGTGGGGCGGGGAATGACAGACTCCGACAATATCTGTTGTTCACCGCTAGGAGGCGGGAGGGGAATGGCGGGGTAGGAACTAGTAAAGAGTTAGTGATTAAAGACACTCAATCAAAGGCGGTTTTTGAGGAACCGTCTTTAATGAGTATCCCAAGAAGTTTCGAATTTCACAGTTCTTGAAGAACCACCTTTACTGGCATTAATTTAAGGCGGTTCCATTGAAGAACTACCTTTAAATGAAGATCCCAAGGAGTTCCGAATTTGGAACTCTCTCCCAAGACCCAATGGGCTGACTTTGATTTATTTTTGGGCCAAACTAGGGTTTTATTTACTCATTTCTTTCTTCTTCCCTTTCTATTTTCTCCCAACTCCCCCCGTCGTCCAATGCCTTAGCCATTTTCTTCCCTTTCTTTGATCCTTAGCCATTTTTTCCAATCTCATCACCGCTTTCATTCTTCATCTCCAAAGCCACAATTCTCATGCCACCCACCCTCCAGCATTCTGCCACCCGCCCTTTACTACTCTCACGCCCTTGACCACTCTTCCTCCTTACCGCTACTTACTCTCCCTCCTTTCCTCCAGCATCAGCCTCTACCATACCCTCCACTGCCAACATCGTCTCCACCGATCTGAGTTTCACCGCGTCAGGAGAAGAGCGTTGTGTCACCGCTAGAGAAGGGCACCGCCGTCTAGGAGAAGGGCATCTCCGTTAGGAGAAGCGCTCCACCGCCATGGGGAAAGGGCTCCGCCGCCGTTGGTTTGAGCGGGGAAGGGCTCCGTCGCCGTTGGTTTGAGCGGGGAAGGGCACTGCCGTGGGAGAATTACTCCGTCGTGGGGAAGGGCGCCATTGGAGAAAAGTTCATCGTTGTGAGAGAATAGATTTGTCTCCGTCGAGTGGCTCTATCGCCGACATGAACATTGTCCCAAATTATTCTTTTTTGTGTAATTCTTTTTTGTGTAATTCTTTTTTGGGGGAAAATGGATCTGATGGTTTGTGCAATCTTATTTTTGTTCTAGATTTGATGTTTTTGTCCAGTCCCAATATTATTTGTATTGATCCGTCGAATAATATTGTCTCATCGATTGGTTTCTGGCCGCTTTTTTTTAATGCCTCGGATTTAAGTTTCAAATTCGAAACTTGAGTTCCGAAATTGGAATTTCTTGGGGTCCAATTGATTACGATCAAAGGTGGAACTAGAGAAGTCACCTGGTCCAGTAAAATTGCATTTAGTCGCCCCACCCTCCATTAGTGAGGTGTGGTGACAGCTTTTTTTGTTCTGGCTTGTAGCTTGATAAAGGGCAGATGGCTACGCTCCAGCTCACTGAAGAATGGGACGACAGTGGTGCACCGGCAAGCTCGTCCTCCCTAACCTAAGTCGGCCCACCATCGAAGCAACTAGTACTTGATAGGGTGGGCCCCTGATCCGTGTAGACCAAGGGAGAACACGAAATCAGTGACATATCTAATCAGACTGAATATGATTTGAAGGAAAGGGCTCGGCCCAGGAAAGCACGGGGAACAACAGAAAGGAAGGGGTTCATGTAGCTGCTTAGCATAGTCCTCCCTAGCGCACAGAGCAAGAGTAAGCTACTTCACTCAAAAATAATAAATACTATTGCAGCCGCTGAAGCAGCTATTGGACTGGCTATTGTTTCATTAATTTATTGTAACCGAAAATCCACTCGTATTAACCAATCGAATTTATTGAATAATTAGTGTTAGGGATATTACTTTCAATAGTCAGATGCAAAAATTTTACCGAACTCAAAAGAGTGATTCAGTTGAAAAAATAAAAGAGGGATGGTAGACTCCGACAGGGATGTATAATGATCGTAGTTTGGGCGGACTTCAGTTTTCTGGACTGATGCTAAATTAGGGTTCATGAGAAGAACAAGAAGTTGGGGGCATAATTGTCATTTCAGTTTTTAAAATTTTTTTTGAAGGGGGCAAAATATTCATTTTATTAAATTCAAATCAAAATTTTTTGAAATAGGTATTTTTGCACTCACACTTACTATCCAAGGTTATATTTGCACTTTTCATCATCAAAAATTTATATCAACACTTATGTGAATTAGGTTCGTAGGGTTATAAAAGCAGGTTTATTTGATATTAACCTTGGAACGTCTGATTACCGGTCAGAGCATGAATATATCACCCATCACCCTATATACGTTCACTCCATATACAAGATTTATGAATTTCCATATACAAGATTTATGAATATATCACCCTAACAACATTTATGATTTGAACCTCCTTAAATTACTACTTCTTCCACTAGTAATGTACATCATTATTTGATGGGGAAAAAAACAAACACGACAGTAACCAACCCGATCTTATATTAGTCGGATTATGAATTGAACCTCCTTAAATCACCACTTCCTTCACTACTAATGTACGGTATTATTGATGGGACAAACAACAAAAACGACAGTAACCAACCCGACCATATATTGGTCGGAGTATGAATTTATCACCCTAAATCTACATGCGTTCACTCCATATACAAGATTCATCCGTAGGAGTAGGGTAGGAAATTGCAATTCATATTAATCCCGGAATGACTCAAGAAAAGGTCTAATTTAGACCAACTTTTGTACTCGCTTCCCAATGTGCACACTTTTTGGTCAAGTTTCTCATATCATATTTGACCAACGATAACTTTAGTTAGGTATATTAATGGTATACTAAAATTTGATATTTGAAAAAAGCATCATGCAGGAAATCCAATAATATCTCACATTAAGATATTGATGTATATATGCTATTTGAAATTTATGATCAAATATGTCTAAAGAAAAAAATATGCAAATCCAGGTGGGACGGAGGGAGAAGTATCTCTTCCCTGCCCTCTTTATTTGATTTATTTATTCTTATATATAAAATCTTTATCATCAACTTCTCTATTTCTTCGATCAGATTATTCAGATATGCAGGGAATGCCGTTTCAAATTTATTGGACTTGAGTGCTTATAGATTCAAAAAGAAAAAGTCTTCCCGTAATGGTGTAAATTTAACTTTTTTAACCACTACCACATTCGAACTCAAGAAATTAAGCTGCACATATAAAATGATCGTACAACCACAATTTGAATTGAAAGCTATGTGTATAGCAAATATAAGGATGATCCACGCACGCATATATACACAACATGAGAAGCTGCTCCCTAGCTTCGATGCACTGCAGTCGCTGAGAATGTAAAAATTCCCAGCGCCGCCACGGCTGCGGCAATCGATAACCGGCGGCTGTTCCGGGCCATTTTCGGGTACGCTTGACGGGTGGAGATGGCCAAGACCGCTCCAGTGAAGGCAAAGTTGAGAGCCAACACAAAGGCATGAAATAAATATGGCTTTTCCTTGAAAAAAACCCTTGGAACTGGAACACTGTTGTAGTTTGAAGTCTTTATGTAGTCATATGGGAGGTTTAAAAGAGCAAAGGCGACCACAAATGTAACTACGAATATAAATTCATCCACTTGAAGGTCGGGAGGAGAAGTGGTTTTATCCACAACAACGTTGGGAGCCATGAGAGATCTAGGACAACTAGTTATCCATTTCAACCAGTCCCAGCGAAAACTTAATCGCAGTGCTCGATCTATGCAGTCTAAGTTAGCTTAATTTAAGGGGTTTCTTCTTCTCGTTTTTATAAGTATAACAAAGGGTAGTGAAGGTGATAGGAAATTTCTTTAATCTTATTCCATTGAGTAGGACAAACAATATTACAACTGTCAATTGGTTGGTAATCTGTCATCTCTCTTACAAAAACCATCTTTCTCTTAAAAAAAACATTCAAAGGGAAAATACATCATTGGCGTGTTGAACGAGTCAATACGTTTACTCTGCCCAAAGCCTAAAATTTTAGGGCATTGCTATATCACGCCCTGTATTTTACTAGTTACGCCCTAATACGTATATATATGTATAATGCTAATATTAAGATTTTAAAATAAAACAAAAATCAATAACAAAAATTTAAAATCAAAACAAAAATCAAAAATCAAAAATAAAAATCAAAAACAAAAAAAACCACAGCCACCACCGAGCCGCTGTGCGCCACCGTGCACCACCGCTGCGCCGTCGTGCGCCACCAAGAGCCACCACGCGCCGCCGTGCCCTGCGACGCCACCGCGCGCGCCACGCCGCCGTGCGCCACCGCGCGCCGCCGCCGATCTCCGCCGCTACGTGCTCCAGCGCCACCGCCGTGCTCCAGCGCCACCACCGTGCACAGCGCCGCCGCCACCTATTTCTCTTCTTCTTCGTCTTCTCCGGCGGTTTCGTCTTCTTCTCCGCCACCGCCACCGAGCAAAGCCCTAACCCCTCCGTCTCTCCTCCTTCGTCGCCGTCGATCAAAGCCCGCCGTCGATCGAAGCTCTCCGTCGTCGATCGGTTCGCGCCCGGTCCGTGGCGAACGGAAGGCGCCCGGTTCGTGCCCGGTCCGTGGCGAACGGAAGGCGCCCGGTTCGCGCCCGATCCGTGGCGAACGGAACGGCGCCCGGTCGCGCCCAGGCCGTGGCGAACGGACATCGTCTGGTTCGCGCCCGGTCCGTGGCGAACGGAAGGCAGCCGGTTCGCGCCCAAACCGTGGAGAATGGAACACGGCGAACGGAGAACGGAGTCGCGGCGTCGCCGGAGAGGGAAGAGGAACGGCGGAGGAGAAGGAGGAGAAGGAGACGGCGGCGGCCGGAGGAGAAGGAGAGCGGCGCGGCGGCAGCCGGAGGAGAAGGAGAGCGGCGCGACGGCGGTGGCGCTATGCGCGGCGGCGGAGCAGCGGCGGCAGCAGAACAATTAAATAAATAAATAAATAATTTAATTAATTAATTTAAATTATTTAAATTAAATTAAATTAAAAATACATATTGTATATAAAATAGTATAAATACAGGGTGTAACTAGTAAAATACAGGACGTGATATAGCAATCCACAAATTTTATGGGGTGCAAACATATACATCAACACGCCAATAACATTGACAAATACCCCTTCGTCGCATTTTTTCGATTTTCAATAATTATATTTAACCAACAATATTATAGTTACATACAATAATTTTATATAGATTTTAATATTTAAAAAATAGATGTTAAGATAAATCTAGTAATATCTTATATAATATTTTATTACATATATATATATTAATTTATATTTACGATCAAAGTTTATAAAATTTGATTTGTAAAAAATAAATGTGTCATTTTCTATGGGACAGAGGGAATATATTTTTATTTGGCAAGTGAAAAAACTGAAAGCGAGCTGCAAATATATTGAAATGAAGAAGACTGGAAACTTTTGTTACTCCCTTTGATTCTCTAACAATGACCTCCATTGAATTGGCACAAAGTTTTTTAAAAAGTAGAATAAGTGGTGAAGGTTGTATTAAGAAAGTAAAAAGTAAATTGAGTGAATAAAAACAATTTAGTATTTGCCAAAAAAGGAAGGAGCCAATATAAAAGAACTATCCCAAAATAAAAAGTGAATCATTGGTAGAGAACGGGAGGGAGTATGTTTATTTCGACTCCACATATGTATTCCGCTGCCGGGGACTCCATATGTAAATTATATGGGTAAGGGATCAATTGGCACCGTACTAAATCAACCCCTGTATTAAAATAATGAAAGATAATTCTGGTAAATCGGTGGATTTCCAATGTTTTTTCCGAATGCACAAATTATAAAGAGTCCTCTACAGATTTTTCCGAATTCACAGACAAGGGCTCCATGCAGGTATGCACATTTTTTTCTATTTCATGTATTCTGCTGTGAACCCTGTATAATGAAGGGAAATTAAAGGATAAAATTTGTGTATACGGAAAAATGAAACTGATAAATTTCGTTCACCAGTGGAGAACAAGCCTATAAAAGGCGGTTCCATTGGACCAAAAAAATCACTTTAAAAGTGACTTCACTAGGCCCTCCTTTTGATTGTTGTAACGATTAAAGGCGATTCCAAGAACTGCCTTCAAAATGGACCCGAAGCAGTTTCGATTTCAGAACGTTAATCCTAGGCCATAAAAGAAAGTTGTCGGAAACCAACAGGTTTCCGGCAGCCTCGATCGAACCAAAGAAACACACAGCTTCAACAATAAACACATAAACGTAATTTGAAACCCAAAATTTTAACATACCCAAACCATTCTTGCAGATCCGAAATAATTTACCGATGGATTGTTTGGAGAAGAAAAGCTTCCACCACCGCTGGGTCGGAGGAGAAGGAAAGGAGGACTGGTCGAGCAGTACGCCGGTGGAAGAGAGCGGCGGCGCTAGGGATGTCACGTTGGAGCAAGCGGCGGTGCTAGATGGCGCGGTGGCGCTAGAGACACGCGGTGGCACTGGAGACGCGCGGCGACGCTGGAGCGATCTGCTGCTCTAGATGGCATGGTGGCGCTAAACTGACCGGTGGCACAGCAGTGCTGGAGACGCGGTGGCGCGGGTGGGCAAAGAAAATGGCGCGGGTGAGCGGAGGGAGTGGCACGTGGTGGGTCTATCGTTTGAAGTTTAAGGCTAATATTTCGATTGATCGTCACTGAGCAAGACTCGTTGCTCAAGGTTTTTTGCAACTTTCAGCTTTTTGCTATGATCGCACTTTTAGTCATATGGTCAAGGCTTTTACGGTTTGCAGTGTCTTGTCTCTTTTCGTTCTTTGTAACTGGATATTACATCAATTTGATGTCAAAATGCTTTATTAAATGGTGTTCTTAACATGCCGGTCTACATGGGGTAGTCTACTAGTTACAAGGATCCTATGCATCCTGATTAATGTTTGTCGGATGTGCAAAGCTAATTATGGTTTGAAACGGCCTCCTCGTGCTTGATTCAACCTTGCAGCTCTTTTCTTATTTGTCTTTGTTTCCCTTGCAACTCATCAGACACTTCATTATTTGGGTTCACAAAAGGTGTCTCCATACTCTATCTCTTGGTTTATATTGATGATATTATTCTCATAGGAAATGATTGTGCTCTCATTTGTAAGTTTATTGATCGTGTAAATCATGATTTTAAAATCACCGATCTTGGCACTTATAGTATTTCCTAGGTTTGGAGTTTGTTCCTACTTCAGACAGCTTATTCATTGGCCAAGGATATACTGTTTTGAGATAGTATGAGAGATGTTGTTCCCGTCGTCACTTCGTTTTGTAGCTTATTCATAGCTCCATAGTTCTTCTTGTAAGTCGTTTGATAATCCCACACTTTACCGTTCTATGGTTTGTGCACTTCAATACTTGGCGACATTTTGACTTGTTTTATGTTATCGACATGGTATTTCAGTTTATGCATGCACCCACTGATGACCACTACTAGGTTGTCAATCTGATTTTGCACTATGTTCATGGTAATATTCATTATGGCTTGACTTTTTGCACAAATCCATTCACCCCTCCTATACTTGGCCATTCTAATATCGACAGGGCTTGCTATTTGGAGACTTGTAGGTCAACATATTTGGCCATCCGTTCACCCTACGAATGCGTCCTTAATTTAATTTTTTTTTCCAAAAATTTCTGAGACTTTAAAAAAAAATCAGAAAATTGTAATAACGTCATGTTCGAAGAAAATTGTAATAACGTCTTGTATGAAGAATAATTAAGTTGTTTTAAATTTATTTTCGCAGATTTTGTAGAGGACGCGTCTTGAATTTTTTAAAAACGTGTCCTGAATTCAACAAATGCATTTTATTCAAAATGCGTCGTGAATTTAAGTAATAATTTTTTTTTGAATGCAGCAATGTATAAGTTATTATTTTTCATATACTTGTTTTTGGTGAAGATTGCGCATAAGTACACTTGTGTTTGTTTGATGATATTTTTAAAAATAGTAAAACGATAAATTAGGATCGTGTGATTTGCAATTTTTTAACTAGTCTTGAATATAGAGTAGGAATTAAATATTGCATAGAGTTGGAATGAATACATATTAGCATAAACGTACATTAGCCGAACAAGACGTGTGAATTTGCAGAAATGTCCTAATGACGACCTCTGCAAAGCTTTCCACCTATTCCACACGGGGGAGGACGTATAGTCCGGGATGTCCGTCGTGGAACAGCCATCTCAGTAGATACATGTACGTCCTCATGTAGAGCTCCCTCTGGCATTTCCTCCTACATATCGTCTCCTGCCTCCTCATTCGAATCATAATGAACATGTGGAACACTACCTGTATCTAATGGAGCGGAAGGCGACATGTATGCATGACTAGCTGTGGGAGTGACATATCCAGTGAAATTAGCTGTAGTCGTGTCATGCTGGGAGGTTTCCCAATGTTATGGTCTGACATGACTAGCAGTGGGAGTACGGCATGCAGTAAAATTGGATGTAGTCATGTCATACGGTGAGGGTCCACCATGTGATGGTCCGCCAATCGCTGGACTCGCATGTGAGGGTCCGGCTTGTGATGAACCAATGTGTTCTGTATGGCCCCGAGCATGCAGTCTCCGACCTCCCTGTTGACCAGGTGGAGCCGTACGGTGGTTTATGATGTCAGTACATCTCACACCAGGGGGAGGCTCCTCACAGTGTACATACAGCTGATAATACTGCAGTCTGGAGGGCTCATGAGCATATTGTAGACTACGTGTGACAACACCATACATTTCCCTGATAACATCCGCGAAACGTGGGGGACATTCGTCCAAATTAATATCTGACATGATGCGCAACTCGGTCATTGCCTGCAACTACATAAACGGGATAAATATGTTGGATATTTAATATTGAGGAAATCTAAAGTATTATTCCTTAACAATATTAGAAAGTTAGGAAATACCATACACTTCATAGTTGCACCGTCTCCATGGAAACCCTCCGTAATTGTTAGGGGTCGTCCTGGCTGATTATTAGGGTCACTGTCCTGCGAAAGTACCACTCTATGTATTCTCGACTGGGTATGTATGGATCCGCACACCCAAGTGCATTTACTTGTTGATCAGATCGACGTTCCCAAGCATCAAGATATCTTCTCAGTTCCACACGCCAATCTATGCCAGATCTTCCTCGATGGTCTCTAGTATGAAGCAGTTTATACTCATCCTTACTGACCAACTGGGTGGGTATTGGCTGGATTAGGCCAAACTGCCTGAGAACACGATGTGCATGATGGTACTATATGATATGCTAGCAAATGAGGTCAAAGCAAAGTAGCCAATTGATGCTACCAGTTGTACAGTACTGCGGGAGTTGTACAGTACTGCGGGAGTTGTTCCACGACATCCTCCATGTATGGCTGTTAAATAAACTGAAATAACAGGCAGGTGTTGCGGTTAGGTAACTAAAACCATTTTCCCCACCAAGTCAATGAAAGGAAATCTGAATTGGCCTATACCTGATTGTCATTGAGAGATGTTAGCTGATCACAGTACACTTTCAATACATGCATCGGTGATTGTGATAAATCATACCGGGCTCTCCACCTATGAGGAATAGAGTGAATTATATTATCCATTTGTTGGAATTGGCCGTGGTTTAACAAGTGTCTCTTGACTAATTCGACACGTACTGGGATCCAAGAGCACTCATCGTGACTGTCACTGGTAGTCGTTGGGCAGGTCGGATGGATGGTATGCACTCCCATGACCACAACTGTCAATAATTCAAATAAACTGTAATATAAAGTAAAATTATGGACATTATGTACAACTGACTAGATTGACCAACAATTTTACCTGCAGCAATACAAGTGGCATAGATATGGGTTTAACTTGTGGGATTGCAGCGTCACATAAGCACCTGTACAAGTGTGCCAGAATGGCACTCCCCCAACTGTACTGATGTGCTGCACCTAGATCCATCAGTACCGACAAGTAGAGCCGGACGTGTCTGACATGCGCATTCCCCCAACCAGCAGTAGAATGAAAACCCTAGCCCATTGTTGACATTGTATCTCAGTAGGATCAATAGGGAACGGACTGTGCAATAAGTTTCACAACCAGCTGGCCCTAATGCGACCCCTTCTGATAGCACTGGGGTCTGGTGTAGCACCCAGGTAGTCTGTGCACACTCTCTGCCAGTCCTCTATACGCCTACTAGTCTCTACACCTGTGACTGGGATGCCATCGATTGGAAGACCCCATAGGATCCCTACATCCTGCAAAGTGACCATACCCTCCCCCATCGGAAGGTGAAATGTGTGCATCTCCGGTCACCAACGCTCCACTAAGGCAGTGATGAGGGAATGGTCAATGTGTATTGGTGCGGAATCCAGGAGTCCCTGGAATCCAGCTTCACGCACATAGCGCATAACTCTATCAGGCATTTGTTCGGTCTAGCATGCCCCATCGCACCGCCTCACCTACAGTGATTCATCCTCTAAATGACTGTTGTACAATGCACTGGCACGATACTCCTGATGACGGTACAACAAATCCTCCTCAATGGGTCCTGGATGATACATTATGTGTCCCTGTTGGCAATTATAATCACATGTCAAAATTAATTATTCAAGATTACCAAGAAATTCGATATCAATAATAGATCGAACTTTTTTCAGTTGAAATTTTTTTAGTTGCGTACTAGTATGCAAGCCCTATTGTCGATCAGCACATCAGCGCATGCGTTAGCTCAAATCAACAGAACAATCACAAATGCGGCCAGATAAATTTAAGGCATGTAGAATCTAGAAGCAATCGGCTAGTAATCAGTCATTTATAGAGTCAGCGTGGTTTGTATACCATAGGCAACGTGCTATTTGTTTGCATCCACTAGCTTGTAAGGGATTCAATGCAGATTTTGATGGGGATCAAATGGTTGTTCGTGAACTGAATCAGATGGTTTTCTCTTCCCCAACGTTGGTGTCGTCTTGGTTGGAGTGAAGGTGTGTGCAAAGTACTCTGAAGTGTTGAGCCCATGATTGAAAGGCTTACAAATACACGAAATAGTACAACATGTGATACAGATTCGACAAATAAAAGTTATACTACAGCATGTGATAAATATTCCACATTACAAGGGTAATACTACAAGTAATACTACTCAGAAATTACAAACACCATATTACAAACAGGACACTAAGCACGGCCTTGCCTACGGACGCCTCTGGATTCACCCGGCACCCTCTCATCCATCTGATTCCTTATCCTTCTCTCCGCAAACTGACCACGCCTTCTATTGCGAAACCTTTCAACATCAGGTATCAACCTCCAACTGGCACATTGCCAAAGTGATGGATCTCGTACATGTATGAAACCCTTACTATATTGTTGCACATAGGTGATCGTGTGATAAACCTTGTCACATGGACTAGAAGAATCGTCACTCCTATGCTTACAGACGGCCAATGCATGGGAATAAGGGAAACAGAATATTTGCCATTCCCAATAAGTACATTCCTTTCCCCCGTATTTGATTGTGTACTATCTTTCACAGTCTGCGACGCGTGACCAAAAATGGTGACAATATGTCCCTGTGCCCATATGTCTTGCTTTTGAAACTTTTTCCAAATCCTGATAGGGAACACGGATCTAGACAAACAGACATCAATTTAGAATCAAGAAAAATTATGTGAACACATACAGAAATGTACCTCTAATTAACTGTAATGAATAAGGAAAGTACCTCTAATTTTTTGCCTCTATTACCCTTTGGGCAAACATTTTAACTGTTCGCTCAAACGTCGCTTTGACACACACAGTTATCTGGAAATGACGTGCGCGCTGTAGAAAGTTGTTGTATCTCCCTGATAGATTGGTTGTGAGAATTCTCCAACGTCGATCACCCTCATTAAAGGCAAGGCACCACTTACCGTGATCTTGCTGTGCCAACCAAGCCCAAACCGCTGGTTTGATACTCTCCAACTCCTCCTTGTACTGTCTCCACCTGCTCTCTCGTCCGGCACCACCAAGCTGCCAAACCAGAGTCTTCAGAAGGGCATTCTTGAACCTCCCACTATCAACAATAAGGAAGTTGGACTGAAAATGACGCAAGAAAAATTGGTGGTATCCAGCTGGCTCCATCCATTCCTCCATATGTCTCATTGCATTTAAAATACCATCATGGCGATCTGATATAATAGAGATTGGCCTGGTATCACCACCAACCATGTGGAGACGCAGTCTCTGCATGAACCAGTGCAAACTCTTATTAGTTTCAGCGTCAACAATTGCATAAGCGATGGGGAGTATGTAGTCGTTTGCGTCGTGCGTCACAGCAACTAGCACTGTGGCCTTGTATGCACCTCTTAAATGAGTGCCATCCACACTAATCACAGGCTTGCACTGGTAAAAAGCATCAATTGCCTGACCAAACGCCCAGAAAACAAATTTAAAATTCCTGCACCCATGCCCGTGTATTATATCAGGTACGTCAACCCAATCAACAACGGTGCTCGGATTTGCCCTGACAAGCTCATCCATGCATGTTGGCAACTGTTCAAAGGATTCCTCCCAAGTTCCAAATACCATATCAATAGCCTTCTATCGAGCATACCACGCCTTCTTATACGAAAGAGTTACATTGAACTCCGTCTTCACATGCGCTAGTATATATTTCACTTTGTATGAAGGGTTTATGTCCATGTGGTGGCGAATTGAACGGGTAATCATCACCGATGTTAGGTTCATGTTACCCCTCAATCAACCAGCACCAACACACGCATGCTTACTAGCTCATTTGGTGATCTCCCACATGCCATGTGAAGCCTTTTTGCTAGCTCTGGCAACCCAATGACAATTACCAATTCCTTCAACAACGTCCCTATATTTCGCATACCATATGTGTGACATGCTCTCGACGACTCTGTGTTCCCTATTCATCATGGAACTCCACCTCGAAATAGCTTCTACCAATTGCGGCTTCGTCTGGAATCGCATACCCAACGCCACTTCACTGGTCGCTTGAACATAATTAGAAACCACAACACCACAATTAGTTGGGTCATATCCATCCTCATCAGGGCCACCATAATCCCTAAAGAAGGCCTCTGTATCGGGATTCCCTAAAATATGGAATGACGTGGATACATTGTTTGTGCACACCACATTTTCATCATCATCACCAGGATTCGAATCAGTTGATAAGGAATGATCATCATCACTTTCTTCATTAAGTACATCTTTCTCACCATCGTCATCGCTCCCTACATGAGGAACAACATCATCGCCAATTTCACTAACGTAATCATCATCGAAGACATCCGGCTCCACATGATCCCCACCATATATACCGCGACTTATGGATGGCTGAGCGCAATTAATGTGAAAATACGCACTGGGTTAGCTGGACTCACCAATGGCAAAACCTCGACAATGAACATGGGGTGGTAAACTTGGTACAAGTGTATAGTTCTGCATGTTGCTCAACAACGACATGAACGTGCATGACCATGCTGGGTCAATAGTGCCTGACAGCTTCTCCGTAACAATGTACAAATCCGCTGAGGACAACGACATTCGATCAACAATGTCGAAGAAGAATGCGGTAGACTCGTTATCTGCCACATTATAATAATGATAGTATACGGACGAACCAATCAACTCAGGACATCGGTAATATATTTTCAATAAATACCCCTCACTATCAATACCAAGACTTGTGAAAATTAACTCAACTAACTCGGAGTGGCTGAACCTCCTCTCCAGAGTTACATTTTTCTCTAGTATGGGAGGATCATAATACAAACCCACAGTCAAATCAAACTTAATCTGACCCCCTTTGTACGATTTTCACCGTAAAAAACATCGTACAACTGCATTATACAAATACATACCATTTAATACAACTCCTCGAACATTAAGCCTTCAATCATTCTTTTGCAGTCGGTCAACCACCTCATACACTATTACCAATTTTCAAACTATTACACTATCCTTAAACATGTGATAAATTCGGCCACACTAATAAAACTATTACTACAAACCTACTACAAAAGTCATTAAACAATTCACATATTCGATTCACATAGTCACGCATCCACATTCTACACTTTCATAGCATCACACCATACATAATCATTCTTAGTACACACAATCATACAACACATTCATATTCACAAGATATTTTCAGGTACTTCACAAATTATATTGAGACACACAATTCAATAACAAATATTGTAGGACAACTAACACATAATCGTTCAACAAATTCATTCAACAAATTCATAAAATCAATTACCTTTAGGAAACTCAAAAATTGACTAGTTGGGTGTCTGAAACTCACGGACAAGGCGAAGGCAACTGAGGTCAAGGTCAATCAACGGAAGTCAACTATGGTCAGCGGCCATCAACGACAGTCAATGGAAGTGAACATGCAGTCAACAGGCGGTCAACGGCGGCCAAATCTCAAACTTACTACCATTCAATGTGTTTAGCTACAAATTCAGAGTAATTTTCAACAAAAGAACAACAAAAAAACTAATATTGAGAATTGGAGGGCTAAGAAAATTAAGTACAAAACCTCGGTCTCGGAAAAAGTACCGGCAAAGACAATGACATGCCGGAAGGAGCAGGGAGGAGTCGGACTTCATGAAGGAGCACGGAAAGGAGGCGGAAAAGAGGAGGCTTGAAGGTGGGGGAGGCAGAAAGGAGGCGGAGATGAAGATGATGAATAATGAAAATGTTTCTGGAAATCTGTTATTCTGAAGATGGATTGGAGGACGCATTCACTGAATGCGTCCTCGTCGAGGGCAGAGAGCTGGACCCCTTCGAGGATTGAAGAGTCCTTCCCTTCGAGGGCTGAGAGTTGGACCCCTTAAAGGATAGAAGAGTCCATACCTTTGAGGGCTGAGAGCTAGACCACTTCAAGCATAGAAAAGTCCATCCCTTCGAGGGCCTTGAGCTGGACCCCTTCGAGGACAGAAGACTCCCCTTCAAGGGCTGAGAGCTAGACCCCTTTGAGGACTGAGACTCCATCCCTTTGAGGGCTAAGAACTGGACCCCTTCGAAGGTAGAAGACTTCATCCCTTTGAGGGCTGGGAGTTGGACCCCTTCGACGGCTGAGAGCTAAACCCCTTCAAGGGCTTAGAGCTGGACCCCTTCAAGGACTAAGAGTCCATCCCTTCAGAGGGCTGAGATCTCAACCCCTTTGAGGACTGAGTGTCCATCCCTTCAAGGGCTGAGAGATGGACCCCTTCGAGGGCTGAGAGCTAGATCCCTTTGAGGATAGAAGAGCCCATCCCTTCGAGGGCTTAAAGCTAGACCCCTTATAGGATTGAAGTGTCCTTTATTCGAGGGCTGAGTACTGGACCCCTTCGAGGATAGAAGAGTCCATCCCTTTGAGGGCTGAAAGCTCGACCCCTTCGAGAATAGAAGAATCCATCCCTTTGAGGGCCTAAAGCTTGATCCCTTCGAGGATAGAGGACTCTATCCCTTCGAGGGCTGAGAGCTGGACCTCTTCAAGGGGTGAGAGCTAGACCCCTTCGAGGATAGAAGAGTCCATCCCTTCGAGTGCTGAAAGCTACACCCCTTTGAGGATAGAAGATTCCATCCTTTCGAGGGCTGAGAGTTGGACCCCATCGAGGACTAAGAATCAATTCCTTCGAGGGCTAAAATCTCAACCCCTTCAAGGATTGAAGAGTCCATCCCTTCGAGGGCTTAGAGCTGGACCCATTCGAGGACTAAGAGTTCATCCCTTCATGGGCTTAGAGCTGGACCTCTTCAAGGATAAAAGAGTCCATCCCTCCGAGGGCTGAGAGATGAACCCCTTTGAGGGCTGAGAATCTATCCCTCTGAGGATTAAGAGCTGGACCCCTTTGAGGATAGAAGGGTCCATCCCTTCGAGGGCTGAGAGCTAGACACCTTCGAGCATATAAGAGTTCATCCCTTTGAGAGCCTAGAGTTGGACCCCTTCGAGGATAGAAGACTCCACCCCTTCGAGGGCTGAGAGCTAGACCCATTCGAGGACTTTAGAGTCTATCCCTTCGAGGGCTGAGAGCTGGACCCCTTCGAGGGTTGAGAGCTGGACCCATTTGAGGATAAAAGAGTTCATCCCTTCGAGGGCTGAGAACTAGACCCCTTCGAGGAAAGAAGAGTCCTTCCTTTCGAGGGCTGAGAGTTATACCCCTTCGAGGATAGAAGAGTTTTTCCCTTTGAGGGCTAAGAGCTAGACCCGTTCGAGCATAGAAGAGTACATCCCTTTGAGGGCCTAGAGCTGGACCCCTTCTAGAATAGAAGACTCCACCTCTTCGAGGGTTGAGAGCTAGACCCCTTCGAGGACTGAGAGTCCATCCCTTCGAGGGCTGAGAACTGGACCCCTTGGAAGATAGAAGAGCCCATGCCTTTAAGGGCTGAGAGCTGGACCCCTTCGATAGCTAGGAGTTAAACCCCTTCGAGGGCTGAGAGCCAGACTCCTTTGAGGACTAAGAGTCCATCCCTTCGAGGGATATGACCTCTACCCCTTCGAGGACTAAGAGTCCATCCCTTCGAGGCTAAGAGCTGGACCACTTCGAGGTCTTAGAGTTCATCCCCTCGATGGCTGAGAGTCCATCCCTTCGGGGGCCTAGAGTTGGTCCCCTTCAAGGACAGAAAACTCTTCCCCTTCGAGGGATGAGAGCTGGACCCCTTCAAGGACTAAGAGTCCATCCCTTTGAGGGGTGAGAGCTGGACCCCTTCGAGGGGTGAGAGCGGAACCTCTTCGAGAATAGAAGAGTTCATCCCTTCGAGGGCTGAGAGCTAGACCCCATCAAGGATAGAAGAGTACTTCCCTTCGTGGGCTAAGAGTTGGACCCCTTCGAGGACAGAAGACTCCACCCCTTCGAGGGCTGAGAGTTGGACCCCTTCAAGGGCTGAGAGTTGGACCCCTTCGAGGGCTGAGAGTTGGACCCCTTCAAGGGCTGAGAGTTGGACCCCTTCAAGGATTGAAAGTTCATCCCTTCGAGGGCTGAGAGTTGGACCCCTTTGACAGCTGAGAGCTAAACCCCTTCGAGGGCTGAGAGCTGGACCCCTTTGAGGACTAAGAGTCCATCCCTTCGAGGGATGAGATCTTGACCACTTCGAGGACTGAGTATCCATCCCTTTGAGGGCTGAGATCTGGACCTCTTCAAGGATAAGAGAGTTCATCCTTTCGAGGGCTGAGAGCTAGACCCCTTTGAGGATTGAAGGGTCCTTCCCTTCGAGGGTTGAGAGTTGGACCCCTTTGAGGATTGAAGGGTCCTTCCCTTCGAGGGTTGAGAGTTGGACCCCTTCGAGGATAGAAGATTCCATCCCTTCGAGGGATGATAGCTAGACCCCTTCGAGCATAGAAGAGTCTAACCATTCGAGGGCCTAGAGCTGGACCACTTCGAGGACAGAAGACTCTACCCCTTCGAGGGCTGAGAGCCATACCCTTTCGAGAAATTAGATATCATCCCTTCGAGGGTTGAGAGCTAGACCCCTTCGAGGATAGAAGAGCCCATCCCTTCGTGGGCTGAGAGGTAAACCCCATCGAGGATTGAAGAGTCCTTCCGTTCGAGGGCTGAGAGCTACACCCCTTCAAGGATAGAAGAGTGCATCCCTTCGAGGGTTGAGATCTCAACCCCTTCGAACATAGAAGAGTCTATCCCTTAGAATGCTGAGAGCTGGACCCTTTCAAAAATAGAAGAGTACATCCCTTCGAGGGCTGAGAGCTAGACTCTTTTTAGCATAGAAGTGTCCATCCATTCGAGGGCTGAGAACTGGGCCCCTTTGAGGGCTAAGAACCCATCCCTTCGAGGGTTGAGAGCTGGACCCCTTCGAGGATAGAAGAGTCCATCCCTTCGAGGGCAGAGTGCTAGACCCCTTTGAGCATATAAGAGTCCATCTCTTCGAGGGCCTAGCGTTGGTCCCCTTCGAGGACAAAAAACTCCACCCCTTCGAGGGCTGACACCTGGACCCCTTCTAGGACTGAGAGTCTATCCCTTCAAGGGCTAAGAGCTGGACCCCTTCGAGGGCTGAGAGCTGCACCCCTTCGAGGGCTGAGAGCTGGATCCCTTCGAGGATAGAAGAGCCCATCCCTTCGAGGGCTTAGAGCTAGACCCCATCTAGGATTGAAGTGTCCTTCCATTCAAGGGTTGAGAGCTGGACCCCTTCGAGGATAGAAGAGTCCATCCCTTTGAGGGCTGAGAGCTCGACCCCTTCGAGAATAGAAGAGTCCATCTCTTCGAGGGCCCGGAGCTTGATTCCTTCAAGGATAGAGGACTTCATCCCTTCGAGGGCTGAGAGATGGACATCTTTGAGATTTAGACCTCTTCGAAAATAGAAGAGTCCATCACTTCGAGTGCTGAAAGCTAGACCCCTTTGAGGATAGAAGAGTCCATCCTTTCGAGGGATGAGAGTTGGACCCATTCGAGGACTAAGAATCAATTCCTTCGAGGGCTGAGATCTCGACCTCTTCGAGGATTAAAGAGTCCATCCCTTCGAGGGCTTAGAGCTGGACCCCTTCGAGGACTAAGAATCCATCCCTTCTTGGGCTTAGATCTGGACCTCTCCAAGGATAAAAGAGTCCATCCCTCCGAGGGCTTAGAGCTAAACCCCTTCGAGGGCTAAGAATCCATCCCTTCGAGGGCTGAGAATCCATCCCTTCGAGGGCTGAGAGCTAGACACCTTCGAGCATATAAGAGTCCATCCCTTTGAGAGCCTAGAGTTGGACCCCTTTGAGGACAGAAGACTCCACCCCTTCGAGGGCTGAGAGCTGGACCCATTCGAGGACTTAGAGTCCATCCCTTCGAGGGCTGAGAGCTGGACCCCTTCGAAGGTTGAGAGCTGGACCCGTTCGAGCATAAAAGAGTTCATCCCTTTGAGGGATTAGAGCTAGACCCCTTCGAGGAAACAAGAGTCCTTCCTTTCGAGGGCTGAGAGTTGTACCCCTTCAAGGATAGAAGAGTCTTTCCCTTTGAGTGCTAAGAGCTAGACCCGTTCGAGCATAGAAAAGTCTATCCCTTTGAGGGCTAAGAGCTGGACCCCTTCTAGAACAGAAGACTCCACCTCATCGAGGGTTGAGAGCTAGACCCCTTCGAGGACGGAGAGTCCATCCCTTCGAGGGCTAAGAACTAGACCCCTTGGAGGATAGAAGAACCCATGCCTTCGAGGGTTGAGAGCTGGACCCCTTCAATGGCTTAGAGCTAAACCCCTTCGAGGGCTGAGAGCTAGACTCCTTTGAGGACTAAGAGTCCATCCCTTTGAGGGATGTGACCTCTACCCCTTCGAGGACTAAGAGTCCATCCCTTCAAGGCTAAGAGCTGGACCACTTCGAGGGCTGAGAGTCCATCCCCTCGATGGCTGAGAGTATATCCCTTCGAGGGCCTAGAGTTTATCCCCTTCAAGGACAGAAGACTCTTCCCCTTCGAGGGCTGAGAGCTGGACCCCTTCGAGGACTGAGAGTCCATCCCTTCGAGGGCTGAGAGCTGGACCCCTTCGAGGGCTGATAGCGGAACCCCTTCGAGGATAGAAGAGTTTATCCCTTTGAGGGCTGAGAGCAAGACCCCTTCAAGGATAGAAGAGTACTTTCCATCATGGGCTGAGAGCTGGACCCCTTTGAGGATAAACGATTTCCTCCCTTTGAGGGCTGAGAGCTAGACCCCTTCGAGAATATAAGAGTCCATCCCTTCAAAGGCCTAGAGTTGGACCCCTTCGAGGATAGAAGACTCCACCCCTTCAAGGGCTGAGAGTTGTACCCCTTCAAGGGCTGAGAGTTGGACCCCTTCGAGGATTGAGAGTCCATCCCTTCGAAGGCTGAGAGCTGGACCCCTTCGACGGCTGAGAGCTAAACCCCTTCGAGGGCTGAGAGTTGGACCACTTTTAGGACTAAGAGTCCATCCCTTCAAGAGCTAATATCTTGACCCCTTCAAGGACTGAGTATCCATCCCTTCGAGGGCAGAGAGCTGGACCTCTTCGAGGATAGAAGAGTTCATCCTTTCGAGGGCTGAGAGCTAGACCCCTTTGAGGATTGAAGAGTCCTTCCCTTCGAGGGTTGAGAGTTGGACCCCTTCGAGGATAGAAGAGTTCATCCCTTCGAGGGATGAGAGATAGACCCCTTCGAGCATATAAGAGTCCAACCATTCGAGGGCCTAGAGCTGGACCACTTCGAGGAAAAAAGACTCCACCCCTTCGATGGCTGAGAGCTAGACCCTTTCGAGATATGAGATTCCATCCCCTCGATGGTTGAGAGCTGGACACCTTCGAGGATAGAAGAGCCCATCCCTTTGTGAGCTGAGAGGTAAACCCCATCAAGGATTGAAGAGTCCTTTTGTTCGAGGGCTGAGAGCTAAACCCCTTCGAGGAAAGAAGAGTGCATCCCTTCGAGGGTTGAGAGCTCGACCCCTTCAAGCATAGAAGAGTCCACCCCTTAGAGTGATGAGAGCCAGCCCCTTTCGAAAATAGAACAGTCCATCCCTTCGAGGGCTGAGAGCTAGACTCTTTTTAGCATAGAAGTGTCCATCCATTTGAGGGCTGAGAGCTGGGCCCCTTCGAGGGCTAAGAACCCATCCCTTCGAGGGTTGAGAGCTAGACCCCTTCGAGGATAGAAGAGTCTATCCCTTCGAGGGGTGAGTGTTAGACCCCTTTGAGCATATAAGAGTCCATCTCTTTGAGGGCCTAGAGTTGGTCCCCTTCGAGGACAAAAAACTCCACCCCTTTGAGGGCTGAGAGCTGGACCCCTTCTAGGACTGGAAGTCCATCCTTTCGAGGGCTGAGAGCTGAACCCCTTCGAGGGCTGAGAGCTGAACCCCTTCGATGATAGAAGAGTTCATCCCTTCGAGAGCTGAGAGTCCATCCCCTCGATGGCTGAAATTCCATCCCTTCGAGGGCCTAGAGTTGGTCCCCTTCAAGGACAGAAGACTTTTCCCCTTCGAGGGCTGAGAGCTGGACCCCTTCGAGGACTGAGAGTCCATCCCTTCGAGGGCTGAGAGCTGCACCCCTTCGAGGGCTGAGAGCGGAACCCCTTCGAGGATAGACGAGTTCATCCCTTCGGGCTGAGAGCTAGACCCCTTCAAGGATAGAAGAGTACTTACCTTCGTGGGCTGAGAGCTGGACCCCTTTGAGGATAGAAGATTTCATACCTTTGAAGGCTGAGAGCGAGACCCCTTCGAGCATATAAGAGTCCATCCCTTTGAGAGCCAAGAGCTGGACCCCTTCGAGGAAAGAAGACTCCATCCCTTCGAGGGCTGAGAGTTGGACCCCTTTAAGGGCTGAGAGTTGGACCCCTTCGAGGAGAAAGTCTATCCCTTCGAGGGCTGAGAGCTGGACCCCTTCGACGGCTGAGAGCTAAACCCCTTAGAGGGCTGAGAGATGGACCCCTTTGAGATCTAAGAGTTCATCCATTCGAGGGCTGAGATCTTGACCCCTTCGAAGATTGAGTATCCATCCCTTCGAGGGCTGAGAGCTGGACCTCTTCGAGGATAGAAGAGTTCATCCTTTTGAGGGCTGAGAGCTAGACCCCTTTGAGGATTGCAGAGTCCTTCCCTTCGAGGGTTGAGAGTTGGACCCCTTCGAGGATAGAAGAGCCCATCCCTTCGAGGAATAAGAGCTAGACCGCTTCTAGGGCTGAGAGATGGACCCCTTCGAGGGCTGAAAGCTGGATCCCTTTGAGGATAGAAGAACCCATCCCTTCGAGGGCTTAGAGCTAGACCCCTTCTAGGATTGAAGTGTCCTCCATTCGAGGGCTGAGAGCTAGACCCCTTCGAGGATAGTAGAGCCCATCCCTTTGAGGGCTGAAAGCTCGACCCCATCGAGAATAGAAGAGTCCATCCCTTCGAGGGCCTAGAGCTTGATCCCTTCGAGGATAGAGGACTCCATCCCTTCGAGGCCTGAGAGCTAGACCTCTTCGAGGGGTGAGAGCTAGACCCCTTCGATGATAGAAGAGTCCATCCCTTCGAGTGCTGAAAGCTAGACCCCTTTGAGGATAGAAGAGTCCATCCTTTCGAGGGCTGAGAGTTGGACCCCTTCGAGGACTAAGAATCAATTTCTTTGAAGGCTGAGATCTCGACCCCTTCAAGGATTGAAGAGTCCATCCATTCGAGGGCTTAAAAGCTGGACCTCTTCAAGGATAAAAGAGTTCATCCCTCCGAGGGCTGAGAGCTGAACCCCTTCGAGGGTTGAGAATCTATCCCTTCGAGGATTGAGAGCTGGACCCCTTTGAGGATAGAAGAGTCCATCTCTTTGAGGTCTGAGAGCTAGACACCTTCGAGCATATAAGAGTCCATCCCTTTGAGAGCCTAGAGTTAAACCCCTTTGAGGACTGAAGACTCTACCCCTTCGAGGGCTGAGAGATGGACCCATTCGAGGAATTAGAGTCTATCCCTTCGAGGGTTGAGAGCTGGACCCCTTCGAGGGTTAAGAGCTGGACTCGTTCGAGGATAAAAGAGTTCATCCCTTTGAGGGCTGAGAGCTAGACCCCTTCGAGGAAAGAAGAGTTCTTCCTTTCGAGGGCTGAGAGTTGTGCCCCTTCGAGGATAGAATAGTCTTTCCCTTCGAGGGCTAAGAGCTAGACCCGTTCGAGAATAGAAGAGTCCATACCTTTGAGGGCCTAGAGCTGGACCCATTCTAGAACAGAAGACTCCACCTCTTCGAGGGTTGAGAGCTAGACCCCTTCGAGGACTGAGAGTCCATTCCTTTGAGGGCTGAGAGCAAGACCCTTTCTAGGGATGAGAGTCTATCCCTTCGAGGGCTGAGAGGTGGACCCCTTCGAGGGCTGAGAGGTGGACCCTTCGTGGGCTGAGAGGTGGACCCTTTCGAGGACTGAGAGGTGGTCCCCTTTGAGGGTTGAGAGTTGGACCCCTTCAAGGACTGAGAGTCCATCCCTTTGAGGGCTGAGAGCTGGACCACTTCGAGGATAGAAGATTTCATCCCTCCAAGGGCTAAGAGCTAGACCCCTTCGAGAATAGAAGAGTCCTTCCCTTTGTGGGATAAGAGCTGGACCCCTTTGAGGATAGAAGAGTCCATCCCTTCGAGGACTAAGAGCTCGACCCCTTCGAGGATAGAAGACTCCATCCTTCCGAGGACTGTGAGCTGGACCCCTTCGAGGACTAGGAGTCCATCCTTTCAAGGGTTGAGATCTCAACCCCTTGAAGGACTCAGAGTCTATCCCTTCGAGGGCTGAGAGCTGGAGTCCTTCGAGGTCTGAAGCATCCATCCCTTCAAGGGCTAAGAGCTAGACCCCTTCAAGGATAGAAGAGTCCTTCCCGTTGGGGGCTGAGAGCTGGACCTCTTCGAGGATAGAAGAGTCCATCCCTTCGATGACTGAGTGCTCGACCCCTTCTAGGATAGAAGACTCCATACCTTCAAGGACTGAGAGTGGGAGGTCGTCTCCGCACCTCTCAAAGTTAATACTTTTAAGCCCTAAATGCTTTCTATCTACAATAAAGTAGATAATGGCAAGTTAGGGTCGTCCACGAGAAGAGGGATCTTTTCAAGTGTTTAAACAAATATAGGAGAAGACATACTAGAAATTTACATATATATATATATATATAAAATCATGTAAACAAAGGGGGGGGGGGTTGGTTGGTTTGATCCTAAATTATGAAACTCAAATACAACAACTAGCAAAGCAAGAGAACTATGCTAATCATGCAATACAACTAAAGATACAATGTAAATGATAATTAACGGAGCCTTGGGGGCAATGGATT
The DNA here is from genome assembly GCA_037428765.1 of Rubia yunnanensis. NCBI lineage: Eukaryota > Viridiplantae > Streptophyta > Magnoliopsida > Gentianales > Rubiaceae > Rubia > Rubia yunnanensis. The sequence goes on from CM075063.1 coordinate 83,375,746, forward strand.
TCAACTTCCAAACTTAATATAGCTCATTGATTCATTCGCTCATTCAATTACATTTATTATCTATGGGGAATGTATAATTTCTCATTCAAAGATCAACATTCGTTCCTCCTTAAGAGTAGTTTGCAAAGACAAAAAACGACCATTTGCAAACCTCATTGATGATCACCCTAGACAAACAATGACCATAGGGGTATTTCATCAATGACATTTCACCCAATGGACCATAGGTTTGATAATAAGAAGCCTTCTACCAAAGACATAGTCATTGAACCAAACAAAGCATTAATTAGATTAAACTAAGAACAAACAATATTCAAGGTTCAACCTTTCTTTGCATCTATATGACAAATATGAGAACAAACAACATTAACATACTCATCTAGCAAGGATTACCACACATTATACACAAGAAGTTCTAAATCCATGCTTTTGGATTTCCATATCAAATGAGTTCAAAAATTTGAAACTTTCCTAACACCCTAACATTTCAAACTTACAAACATTTCATATACTCAAACAACCCATGATACAAATGAGACAAAACACAACATTAATGGCATAATAAATGCTCTCCAATAAATGTTCATAAATGAGGAAACATAGAATCTTGCTACATAAGCTTGGAAGCTTCAATCAATTTCTCCCAAACAAGAGTTCATACTAATCAATGCTAAACAACCAAACATAATACAAGAGAATTCAAATATGAAAATGGAATAAACTAGGGTTAAAAATAGTACCATAAATGCAGAAGATGAAGAATGAGAATGAGAGGAAAGAGAGTGCTATTTATACCACCAAGATGAGTAGGAAGAACAAAAGAAGAAGTCCACAATCAATTCGGAATTGAATTGCTCAAAGTGACAAAACCCCCAAATTCTAGGGTTTGTGTTCTTCAATGAATTTTTTGTTTTTTATTTGTAGGTGGAGGTTGGGAAGAAAGGACGAGGTATGAAGTGGTGGTTGTGAGTGGAGGAGCGGCGGCGGTGGTGGAGAGCAGCAATGGCGAGCGGCGGCGCTTGTGGAGAAGATGAAAGAGTAGTGGGAGAAGATGAAAGATTGTGGATGTGTTAGTGGCAAAATGGGTTTAGCTCATCTTTTTAATGTAGATTTGTACAACCGTCGCGACTCGCGATGTGTTCGTTGCGACTCGCGATGGGTGGTCTCGAGGGGCATCAGGTTTGGCAAGGCTCGAGGATGAACGATCATACCTCGAGAGCTCTAGGCTTCGAGGTCTCGAGAGCTGGCAGGTTCAGCTCGTGTCGAGGCCTTGCTACCTCGAGGTCTCGAGGGGGTATGTCTCGAGAGGGTGGTCTCGAGAGGCTAGTGGCCTTAAGGTCTCGAAGGGCTAATGGAGTAATGGTCTCGAGTGGTGGCTTCAAGGTCTCGAGGAGTTAGTAGAGGAATGGTCTCGAGGGGTGGCTTCGAGGTCTCGAATGGTTTGGTGTCTCGAGGTGGTGCCTCGAGGGAAGAATGAACGGGGAATATATTCGAGGGCTAGTGGCCTCGAGGTCTCGAGGGCTTGTGGCCACGAGGTCTCGAGGGCTTGTGGCCTAGAGGTCTCGAGGGCTTGTGGCCTCGAGGTCTCAAGTGCTTTTGGTTTTGAGGGACTTGATTTGAGGGCTAGTACCCTCGAGGTCTCGAGGGCTTATGGTTTTGAGGGACTGGATTCGAGGGCTGGTGGCCTGGAGGCCTCGAGGGCTGGTGGCCTAGAGGCCTCGAGGGCTGGTGGCCTGGAAGCCTCGAGGGCTGGTGGGCTCGAGGGCTCGAGGGCTGGTGGGCTCGAGGGCTCGAGGGCTGGTGGGCTCGAGGGCTTGAGGGCTGGTAGCCTCGAGGGCTGGTGGCCTCGAGGGCTGGAGGCCTTGAGGGCTCGAGGGCTGGTGGCCTCGAGGGCTCGAGGGCTCGTGGGCTCGAGGGCTCGAGGGCTCGTGGGCTCGAGGGCTCGTGGGGTCGAGGGCTCGTGGGCTCGAGGGCTCGAGGGCTCGTGGGCTCGAGGGCTCGAGGGCTCGTGGGCTCGTGGGCTCGAGGGCTCGAGGGCTCGTGGGCTCGAGGGCTCGAGGGCTCGAGGGCTCGTGGGCTCGAGGGCTCGTGGCCTCGATGGCTCGAGGGCTCGTGGCCTCGATGGCTCGAGGGCTCGAGGGCTCGAGGGCTCGTGGCCTCGAGGGCTCGAGGGCTCGAGGGCTCGTGGGCTCGAGGGCTCGTGGGCTCGTGGGCTCGTGGGCTCGAGGGCTCGTGGGCTCGTGGGCTCGAGGGCTCGAGGGCTCGTGGGCTCGAGGGCTCGAGGGCTCGTGGCCTCGTGGGCTCGAGGGCTCGTGGGCTCGTGGCCTCGAGGGCTCGAGGGCTCGTGGGCTCGAGGGCTCGTGGGCTCGAGGGCTCGAGGGCTCGTGGGCTCGTGGGCTCGAGGGCTCGAGGGCTCGTGGGCTCGTGGGCTCGAGGGCTCGTGGGCTCGAGGGCTCGTGGGCTCGAGGGCTCGAGGGCTCGTGGGCTCGTGGGCTCGAGGGCTCGAGGGCTCGTGGGCTCGAGGGCTCGAGGGCTCGTGGCCTCGAGGGCTCGAGGGCTTATGGTCTCAAAGGAATGATGGACTTAAGGTTCGGCTCGAGGGTTCAGGTTTTCGATGTCTCGAAGGGGTGGTGATTTCTCGAAGGGGTTGGCTCGAGTCGAGGTTTTGCTGCCTCGAGGGCTCGAGGGGGTACACTTTGAGAGGTCGCGACAAGGCCCTCGCGAGGCCATTGCGGCTCGTAAAAAGTGAAGTCCGAGACTTCCATTTCAACATATGATTTATAGTCGCAACTCGCGACGATGTTGTCACGACTCGCGATGAGGCCTCGCGAGGTCATCGTGACTCGTGGAAAGTGGCATCCGAGGGCTGAAATTTTACCCAAAATTACTGAGCCCATCGTGACTCATGACGATGTGGTCGCAACTTACGATGAGGCCTCGCGAGGTCATCGTGACTCACAAAAATTGGCATCCGAGGGCTGAAATTTAACCAAACTTACTGAGCCCATTGCGACTCGTGACGATGTGGTCATTACTCGTGACGAGACCTCGCGAGGTCAGTGCGACTCACGGAAAGTGGCATCCGAGGGCTGGAATTTTACCCAAAATTACTGAGCCCATCGCGACTCGCGATTATGTGGTCGTGACTCGCGATGGGTACTAACCTGGTACTTAGAAATTTTTTTTTCTGATTCCTTCTTTTGTCCAAGTCTTTCCTTCTTGACTCCAAGCATTCCCTCTTTCAAAAGTCCAGTTTCTTGGCTTCAAAATTGCTACAAAATCGAGGGCTAAGAGATGGATCCCTTCGAGGACAGAAGAATCCATCCATTCGACGGCTGAGAGCTAGACCCCTTCAAGGTCAGAAGAGTCATTCCCTTTGAGGGCTGAGAGCTGGACCACTTCGAGGACAGAAGAGTCCATCCCTTTGAGGGCTGAGAGTATGACCCCTTCGAGGGCTGAGAGTCAATCCCTTCGAGGGCTAAGAGCTGGATCCCGGCAAGGACTGAGAGTTCATCCCTTCAAGGGCTAAGATCTCGATCCCTTTAAAGACTAAGAGGCTATCCCTTTGAGTGCTGAGAGCGGGACCTCTTCGAGGGTTAAGAGCCCATCCCTTTGAGGGCTAAGAGCTGGACCACTTCGAGGGCTGAGAGGTAGACCCCTTCGAGGGTTGAGAGCTAGACCCCTTCGAGGATAGAAGAGTCATTCACTTCGAGGGCTTAGAGCTAGCCCATTCGAGGATAGAAGAGTCCATCCCTTCGAGGGCTGAGAGCTAGAACCCTTCGAGCACAGAAGAGTTTATCCCTTCGAGGGCCTAGAGATGGACCCCTTCGAGGTTAGAAGACTCCACCCCTTCGAGGGTTGAGAGCTAGACCCCTTCGAGGACTGAGATTCCATCCCTTCGAGGGCTGAGAGCTGGACCATTTCGAAGATAGAAGAGTCCACCCCTTCGAGGAATTAGAGCTAGACCCCTTCGAGGATAGAAGAGTCCTTCCCTTCGAGGGCTGAGAGCTGGACCCCTTCGAGGATAGAAGATTCCATGTCTTCGAGGATTGAGAGCTCGACCCCTTGGAGGATTGAAGACTCCATCCCTACGAGTACTGCGAGTTGGACCCCTTTGAGGACTAAGAGTCCATCCCCTCGAGGACTATGATCTCGACCCCTTTGGGGACTGAGAGTCCATCCCTTCAAGGGCTGAAAGCTAGACCCCTTCAGGGACTGAAGAATCCATCCCTTCGAGGACTGAGAGCTAGACTCCTTCGAGGATAGAAGAGTCCTTCCCTACGAGGGCTGAGAGCTAGACCCCTTCGAGGATATAAGAGTCCATCCCTTCGAGGACTGAGTTCTCGACCCATTCGAGGATAGAATACTCCATCCCTTCAAGGACTGAGATCTTGACCCCTTTGAAAACTAAGAGTCCATCCCTTCGAGGGCTGAGATCTCGAACCCTTTGAGGGCTGAGATCTCGAAACCCTTCGAGGACTGAAAGTTCATCCCTTCGAGGGCTGAGAGCTTAACCCCTTCGAGGACTGAAAACTCCTTCCCTTCGAGGGATTAGAGCTACACCCCTTCGAGGATAGAAGAGTCCTTCCCTTCGAGGGCTGATATCTCGACCCCTTCGAGGATAGATGAGTCCATCCCTTCGAGGGCTGAGAGCTGGACCCCTTCGAGGACTAAGAGTCCATCCCTTAAAGGGCTAAGATATTGACCCCTTGGAGGACTTAGAGTCTATACCTTTGAGGGCTGAGAGAAGGACCCCTTCAAGGGCTGAGAGCCTATCCGTTATAGGGCTGAGAGCTGGACCCCTTCGAGGGCTGAGAGCTAGACCCCTTTGGCGGCTGAGAGCTAGACCCCTTCGAGGATGGAAGAGTCCTTCCCTTTGAGGGCTGAGAGGTGGACCACTTTGAGGATAAAAGAGTCCATCCCTTCGAGGGCTGAGAGTGGGACCCCTTTGAGGGCTGAGAGTCCATCCCTTCGAGGGCTGAGAGCTGAACCCCTTCGAGAGCTGAGAGCTGGACCCCTTCGAGGACTGAGAGCTGGATCCCGTCAACGACTGAGAGTCCATCTCTTCGAGGGCCGAGAGCTGAACCCCTTTGAGAATAGAAGCTTCCATCCCTTTGAGGGCTGAGAGCTAGACCCCTTTGAGGATAGAAGGGTCCTTCCCTTCAAGGGCTGAGAGCTGGACCCCTTTGATGATAGATGAGTTCATCCCTTCGAGGACTAGGAGCTCAACCCCTTCGAGGATAGAAGACTCTATCACTTCGAGGACTGAGAGGCTAACACCTTCTAGGACTAAGAGTCCATCCCTTCGAGGGCTGAGATCTCGACCCCTTCGAGGACTAAGAGTCCATCTCTTCGAGGGCTGAGATATCGACCCCTTTAAGGACTGAAGACTCCATCCTTTTGAGAGTTGAGAGCTGGACCCCTTCGAGGGCTGGGAGCTAGACCCCTTTGAGAACTGAAGACTCCATCCCTTTGAGGGCTGAGAGCTAGACCCCTTCGAGAACTTAAGACTCCATCCCTTCGAGGGTTGAGAGCTAGACCCCTTCGAGGATAAAAGAATCCATCCCTTCGAGGGTTGAGAGCTCGACCCCCTTTGAGGACTAAAGACTCCATCCCTTCAAGGGCTAAGAGTTAGACCCCTTCGAGAATAGAAGAGTCCATCCCTTCGAGGGCTGAGAGCTGGACCCCTCGAAGGGGTGCCCAAAACGACATTGTTTTCGTCGACCACCTGGTAGAACATGCAGCCACACATGGAAGCACCGTAACTTTTGACAAATGGGATGCACAAATGGACAAAAGTGGTGCCCAAAACGATGTTATTTTAGGCGGCTACTTGAGAGTACAAAGAACGGCAGATGTTCGGCTTTGCTGGGAAATAACCACTATGCCCTTGACGACGGTTGACACAAGTGTGTCGTTTCCAAGTATCCTTTTTATATAGTAACCAGATTAAACATCAAAACTTATTTATAGAGAGAAATCTCAAATCTTGTTTCATAGATACCCAACCAACGCAGTTCTCAATTAATTAAGTCTCAGACTGATGAGACGTCAAATACATGTATTTTATGAGGCATTGAACATCTCTTTTGTTATCATTTTCTGGGCAAATTTCTATATTTAGGTATGTTTACATCGTAAGGGGTTTAGATGACCATTTTTGGTTTTCATATCTAAACTTTTCATTTTGTAACATATTTTTGAGTCTAATGGATTTTTTTCCTTACAAACATTTAGATTCTATTATTTGAGCTTATTTATTGAATGCTCATAAGAACTTCATAGTAGATTAGTGAAGGTCACTCGTAAGAATGGTAGAAGACTGAAGGTCACAATTCAAAACGTGTTAGTAGATAGATGCACTGAAAAAAGCCAAGTTTGGAAGAGTCGAAGAAGTGACACGACCCGTGCCATAAGTCGTGCCAAGGAAGACATGCCTAGACGATAGGCCACGCAAAACTGCATGGCCTGTGCTCGAATACTGAAGAAAATAAAGGCAAAAACAAGGGCTCCAGCCAACCTCATGTGCACTATTGCACGGGTCGTGCGGCAGAGGCGTGTAACCAGGCACGGCCCGTGCTAGCGTGGCTGCCTAGGGGTTTTTATGAAAACTTTGGGTCTTTCAAGGCCCATCTATCCTACTATATAAGAGGTTTTTTAGTCTCCTAGGGTTTAAGCATTAGATAATTATAAAGACTAGATTTTAGTTAGAGGTAGGGATGGGAAGCTAGGGTTCTATCTTCTCTCTTCATTTATTTTCTTAGATCCATGGCATTAAATCCAATAATTGTCATGGATTTAATGCTTCTAGAGTAGTTTTTTTTGGGTGTTATTTGTATTCATGATTTGACCTGGATAAGTGAGATTATAGATTCCCCTATATTTCTATGTTTATGAATATTGTGTATGATTTGTGTCTTATATTCTTGTATGATTTATGCCATGATATGTTTTATGACTCACATGTGATTTTATTCATTGCATAATATCGTGCTAGTCTTGAATGCTAATTTAGGAGTGTTACGTTAGAGGTGTCATTGTAATCTCGAGAGTACCGGGGAGATGTGTGCAATTAAATATTTCTTAAGAGTACCGAGGCGATTAGTTGGACTTTAGTCTAATTGACTAGTTGTGTGGGCAATTACATTTTATAAGCAGTGGGCTGTGGGCTATTGTATACAAAATCCTAACGGGGGAAACGCTGGCTTACCCCGATAATTGAGTGTTCATAATTTGTGGTAACTAGATTCGTGTGAACCCTAGAGTCATCAGAAGACATTGATTCATTTTCCTTCCTATGCTTAGGATTGGTGTCCATGGTGGAGAGCTCAGTGATGTAATATCCTTACTCCCGCATCTAATGATTGCGACCTACACAAGGGTTATGTACTTTAAGTGGGCACTCGTTAGCACCAAAAGTGAGATGACGTGGGTGTTAGCAGTATAGAAAGATCGAGGCACATCCCAAATTACAGAGAAGGCAGGATGGTTTGACGGGAGAATAACCAATGTGTGACAGATAGTGGGAATTCCCAGCTATCTCCACACTATTTGACATAAACATGAAGTTAGGTTTATAGCTCCTTATGTGAATAGAATCTAGGATCAAATCCATATCTTGGTCATGTTAAGAAAATACCCCCAAGATTAGTTAATCGATATCTTACTTCACTTTTCTCACATGCTCATAGTTAGTTAAACAAACCTCCCTCTTTGTCTATTAGTTAAGTTATTCCCAACACACAATAGGGGTGACACTCGGTCATGGGTTTTGTTTGGCTAACTTATTAGATACTTGTGTCTCTGCAGACGACACCTACACTTACCAATAGCTATGTCATTGTAGTTAGGAATGAGTACAAGAACAACACTTATAAATTTTATCTTTAACCCTACGCAACATCTCACGGGTTAACATCTCTTATTAAGGAATATAAATATTACTTGTAATTGTAATTAGATTATTTTTTTCATTTCCTAGTTTATATAGGTCTTTTGTACCATTATATAATGTACCCCAGATCATGAATACAATAACACATTATAATTCTTATTTTCTATATGGTATCAGAGCCTAAAATCCTAAAGCTCTAAGAAAATTTCCACTGCCTTCTTGAGCCGCCACCGCCTCCAGCCGCTCTTTTGTCACACATGCCACCATTTTTTGCCTCCACTGCTTGCCACATCGCTCCTTCAAGTTTCCAAAATTGTCCAACTGTCCACTATTATCTAATTTGTCTGTGCGTTACTCTCTACGCATCGACTCCGATGTCTCACGCTTCATCATCGTGAGGATCACGTGTCGCTGCTTTTCTTGTCTGCCGCCACCTTCTCCTGGTTGTTGCGGATATGATTTTACTCTGGCATTATATCTACTTCTGATTTTACTCCCGATGCCACTGAATAGGCTTGCATAGCTTTCAAAGCTGAGGCCAATAAGCTACAAAATCTTAATGCCACCGATGTGATTGTAGCTTTACTCAAACAGTTACAATTACAATCTAGCACTCCGTTATCCATACATGTTGATTGATCTCTGAATGATTCCTACTACCTTGGCTCTTCTGACGGTCCCGGTTTGATCATTTGTCCCGTCTTGATGAAGGGCAAAGAGAACTATCTTGAATGGACTACTGGAATTTGTAGTGTTATTCTTGCTAAGAATAAGATTGGTTTCATTGATGGAACCATTACTAATCCCCCAGAAAATCATCCTGATGTCACTGATTGGCTTAGAGTTGATGCTACTCTTTTCTGCTAGATCTTATAAACTGTAGATCCAGCATTACGATATTCCACCAGCTACGTTGCCACAGTGAAGGAACTGTGGGATGATCTTAAAGCATGATTTACCCTTGGTGATGGTATGAAAATTTTACAGATGCTTGATGATATACATTACTGTCGGCAAAATGGTCAAATTTTTGCCATTTATTTTTGCAAACTGAAGAAGCTATATGATGACTACAACTCTCTCCAGCCTCATTTAGCTTGCATATGTGAAGCTTACAAACCACTATGTACCTACAACTATGCCTCTGCTGCCTTCCACGAGCGTGAAAAGGATTTATCAATTTCTCCTCAATCTAGATGAAGCCTATCACACCTTGCGATCCCACATTATGAGTCTTGATCAAATGCCACCTGTCATGCATGTCGATTCTCTTGTTGCTCAGGAGAATAATCACAAAGCCATCATTCGGTCTCACGAGCCTTCTTTTGACTCTATAGCATATGCCACACGATGCCCACCACCTTCAGGTTCTTCAACAATTGTCCTCACTTCAGCTGATTGTAAGAATCTCATTTGTATGCATTGTCATCGCAAGGGTCACGACAAAGCTTCCTGTTTCAAGCTCACAGGCTATCCAGAATGGTACACAGAGATGAGGGAAAGAGCCAATGCCACCAAGAAGATAGTGTCAGCTCAACCGATTGCCGCTGCCAGGAACAAGGTTCCAGCCGCTGGCGTCCGACCACCTTCACCACCATTTTCCGGTGCTGCGGTGTCAGCGTCAGGTTATGCTGTGGTGGCTTCCAACAGTGTCCCTACCCATTCTGCTTTTTGGCCCTGATTTGTTTGACGACCACTGGAGCACGACCATGCATTTATTTAATTAGTTTAATTCTTTGTTTGGCTATGGGTTAGGTAAGTCTGGATTCTTGATTTGGATGCCTCATATCACATGACTGATAACAAGGATTCTCTAAATGATATTACTACTGCTATCAATTATGTGAATGTTATATTGCCTAATGGATCTGTGTCATCTGCTACACAATATGGTTCTATTTTCTTTGGTGATGTTACCCTTACTCATGTGCTCTACATCCCTACTTTGTAATTCCATTTATTATCATGCTCTCGGTTGTTATCTATCTTAAAATGTCTAGCTTTCTTTTAATGAAAATTATTACATTTTACATAAAATCGGTATGAGGACTATGATTAGAGTGGGTGAACAGCAGGGGGGTTTATTGGCTTTGTCTACTGGATACTCGTGTTTGTCCTCATATCTTGCAGCTATTTCGACAGTTGCTTCAATTTCATCATCAAATTTATGGCATCGGCGTTTTAGACATGTTCCTTCAACGGTATTATCTTCTGTTTCTACTCTTGATTTTAGCACAAATAATATATATGTTCCTTGCTCTGTGTGTTATATAGCAAAACAGACTAGACATAGTTTTCCTTTGAGTTCTTCAAGTGCAAGTTCATTGTTTGAATTAATACATTGTGATGTTTGGGGTCCTTATAGAACACCGTCTTCTAGTGGTGCATTTTATTTTTTAATGATACTTGATGATTATTCCCGAGCTGCTTGGATTTATTTATTAGGTTCTAAGTCATATGTAGCTTTTAGATTTAATGAATTTTGTGCTTTGATCAAGAATCAGTTTGGGAACTCCAATTATCGTGTCCATGCTGATAATGGTACAGAATTTCTTCCTTTGAGATCATACTTTGCTGAATCTGGGATTATTTTTGAGACGTCTATGGTTGATATACCACAACAGAATGGTCATGTTGAGCGTAAGCATTATCATTTGTTAAATGTAGTGTGGCTTTGCATTTTCAGGCTAATATGCCAATTACCTTCTGGGGAGAATGTGTTCTTACAGCTGCATATTTGATTAACTGGACATCAACAATGAAACTTAATGGTCACACACCATTTGAGTTACTCTATTGACGAGCTCCAAATTACAAGCTTTTGCGGGTTTTTGGATGCTTGTATTTTGCTCCTTACATTCCAAGATTTCGTGACAAGTTTGATACAAGAAGTCGCTGATGTTTGTTTCTTAGATACCCTGCCGGAAAGAAAGGCTATAGCCTTTATAATTTGGAATCACGTACCTTCTTCAACAGTCGGAATGCTAACTTCTTTGAAGACTAATTTCTGTATGTTGTGACCCCAAATTCTCCATAATCAGCTTCACCAGTGCATACCAGCGGCGCCACCACCTCACCGCTAGTATCACTGCCACCAATCTCGGAAGCTTACCCAATGCCGGTTGCCTCACCACTCCCTAAAACCATCACTGTCGGATGCGGCCTCCAGACCAGATTGCTAGCTTCCACTGCCATCGGCCAATCCAGTTTCTGATGTACTCCACTTTCCTTGGGATGAAATCTCTCACACACCTCACGCACCGCTAAACAAAGTGCCAGTTTTGCTTGTTCCACCGACTGTTGTGGAGTCCTCTGCTCTAGGCTCCATCAACCGCCACCGATCTCTGCCCGCTCCGCTGCCTGCCTTGCCGGTTACCCCAGCATCGGCGAGCTGCCTCCTCCCCGACAGAGTGTTTGCGATCATCAACCTCCTGTGTACTTGGAAGACTATTTTTTCTCCGTTTGTGATATTAAAATGCCTCAACTGCTGTGATCACTCCTACGCCATCACTATCCTCGGGTGTTTTCTATTCTCTTATTGATTTTGTAAATTGTGGTAAATTTTCTAGTACGTATTCCAGATTTTGGGATGCGGTAACTTCTAGTGAAAATCCCACCATTTACTTTGAGGCATCAAAGTTTGCTCATTGGCGTGATGCTATGGCTGATGAGATTAATGCCCTTGAGTGTAATAAGATATGGAATCTGGCATCTCTACCTCTGGATAAGGCTGCAATTGGATGCAAATGGGTTTATCGTACCAAGTTCAAGTCTTATGGTACCATTGAATGTCACAAAGCTCGCTTGGTGGTTCTTAGGAATCGTCAGATTGAAGGGATTGTCTATACTGAGACATTTGTTCCTGTTGCAAAGATGAGTTCATTTCATCTTTTTTTATCAGTTATATTCATTCGTGGTTGGGAACTTCATTAAATGGATGTGCATAACGATTTTTTAAATGGTGATATCCAAGAAGAGGTGTTTATGCGCCCCCTGGCTATCTTGCGCCTCCTGGACATGTATGCCACCTTCAGAAATCTCTTTATGGTCTTCGGCAAGCCCTTCGCAATTGTTTTCCAAATTGGCTCAGGCTTTGCATGCATTTGGATTTGTTCAGAGTAAAGTAGATTATTCTCTCTTTGTTTTCTCCCGTTGCTCAGTTTCTTCGCATGTGCTTCTTTATGTGGATGATTTGGTTATTGTTGGTAGTTCTTCGTCGCTTATCTCTGAATTCGAGAAATATTTAAGCTCTTTTTTTCACATGAAAGCTCTTGGTCTGCTTAAGTATTTCTTGGGTATAGAGATTGCTAGAAGATTGGATGGGATGTTTCTTTCACAACGGAAATATGCCTTGGATATTTTATCCGACACAGTTTTATCAGCTTCTAAATCGACCAATTTTCCGATGGAGCAACAACACGATTGTCCAAAAACCATCGACAGTGATAAGATTGTCCAATAGTTCGTAGTTGGGGGGCCTACCCAGTGCATGGGAAAACTCAGCCAGCTCATTAAAGTGTCTGCATACTAAAGTGTAAACATCAATTGAGAAGATCGCACCACGTAGTTGATGTTATTCACCTAGAGGAACATTTGGAAACTGTCATGAAATTCATGCAACTAGCTACCACTTAACCCAGGATTGATAGAATGTGGCACATGATATACGCACTCAGAAGAGTCATACAGCAACCACGATGGCCACGATCAACATGACCTATACATTAGGCAATGTCCAAACAATGTAGGCTCAAGAAGCCTATCATTAGATGATGGCTTGAGATATCAAGGAAAGTAACAACTGGAAATCAGAGAGAATAAAGTTAAATGCACGATACTAATTTAAACATCAGAGCTCTTACTCTAGAGCCAATCCAAAAATTTTATTGCAGGATCAGGGAACCGTTAATTCACCACAAACTAGAAATGGCAGTGTCGGCATATAGAAGGAACAACTGCATTACCAATCAATCAATAAAACTGCACCACGCATCCAAAAAAACCCAAAACATCAACTTTTGATAGAATGTGAAACCCACAGGTAATTGTGGATGTGTGTATTCATATATAGTGAGTAAAAAGGGTATAAAATACCTAAACAAATATGGAACAAGATATATAGAAAACCAATCAGAAAGGGTATTTCTTTCTTATACCGATTCTAATTTATTTACACCTCTATTACACCCACCCCCTCAAGCAAAGCGTATGACTGGTCACAACGCAAAGTTTGGAACGTAAGAACTCAAACTGAGGATGAGGTAACCCCTTTGTAAAGATGTCAGCAAGTTGTAAGTCTGTAGAAACATGAGCAACCTTGAGCTTTCCAGAAAACACCATCTCACGCACAAAATGATAGTCAATATCAATGTTCTTGGATCTCTTGTGTGAAATGGGATTCTGAACCAGAAAGAGAGCACCATTATTAACACAGAAAAATATAAGGTGCACAAGTCGATACACGTAAACCCCGGAGAAGATTAATCAACCAAGCTAGTTCTGTAATAGTATTTTCCATATCACGGTACTTTGATTCTGAACTTGAACGAGAAACTATAGGCTGCTTCTTAGCACTCTGTGAAACCAGCTTGCCACCAAGGAGAATGGCATAACCATATGTAGACGTACGGGTCTCAATACAACTCAATACAACGAGCTCAATCAGCACCAGACTAACCCAGAACTGGTAAAGCGGACAAATGTTTTCAGAATTGAAAACCATAGTGGAGAGTACCACGCACATAGCCCAAAATTTGAGTAACAGCCTAGTAATGGCTGGAGCCTGCATATATTGATTGACCGTATTCACATCATAGGACAAGTCGGGATGTGTAATCGACAAATGCTGAAGTGCACCAAGAAAGAACAAAAAAGTGTGTTGTTTCCGAATAGCTTACCGGAAGAGCTAGAAAGTTGTGAAACAACCTAAAATGGCATAGCAATTGGTGCAAAGTCTTGCATGCCAGCTTACAGTAAAATGTCTTTGGCATATCTGGCCTGACCAAGGAATAATCTGCCGGAAGTGCACATAACCTCCAAACCCTGAAAATACTGCAGAGTCCCAAGATCGATAATCTTTGATTCCTGACTAATCCAATTAATAAACATTTTAATGAGACCATCATTCGCAGTAAGAATAATGTAATCAACATAAACTAGCAAGTAAAGCAAAGAGGCATCCTGTGAAAATAAAATAAAGATGTATTGGAGGAACTGCATACAAAACCCAGACCAATAAAAAAAGAACTGAACCGCTAAAAACAAGCACGGGAAGTTTGTTTCAAACCATAAATGGCCTTGCGTAGACGACAAACAAAATTATGACGAATCGAGTCTTTGTATCCAACAGGCTGCTCCATGTAAACCGAAGAGTTAAGAATGGCATTTAAAAATGCATTCTTATCATCAAGCTGTCGTAAGGGCCGATTTCGATAGATAGCAAGAGATAAAATAGTACAAATAGTAGATGCCTTCACCACTGGACTGAAAGTATGATCATAATCAAAACAAGTGATTGCGAAAAACCTTGAGTAACTAACCTTGCTTTATGCCTTTCAAGAGAGCCATCAGCCTTGTATTTCAATGGATAAAACCACTTTGAACCAACAAAATTAGCATTGGAAGGATGAAGAACCAAATCCCATGTCTGTTGAGTGCAAAGAGCATCTATCTCTGAGTCCATAGCAGCAACCACTACAAGAAAAATGACCTTTTACTTTGCCCCTTTTACCTCAATTTTTGTTAACCCCAAAAAACCGAGGTAAAAGTTCTTTTACCTCATTTTTTAAAGTAAAAGATTTTATTTACCTCTGTTATAAAAAAACCGAGGTAAATAATTGGCCTTTTACTTTGGTTATTATATGAACCGAAGTAAAATATTTAAAAATGACGTAAATTATGTTACCGAATAGCGTGCGACGTTGCTTTTTATTTTGTTAGGAGTAGGCCCAATTTTGCTTTACACATCGTTTCTAGCGATACTATTGCAAATGACTTTGTGAAGTCACACACATGTAAAAGATAGGTTACAGTAAGAAATTTACGGTGATAGAAAGAATCCTTTCTTAATTCGTACACGAGCAGTACCCCTCTTTTTCAATGTTTTTCAATCACAGGATTATAAAATGACTTATACAATAGTTCTCAGATGAAATCACACATATAAACACGTACAGTCAATTACATAATGTTCAAAATAGATAATTAATTAGAAAACCCGTAGTCATGAGAATATCCTTACAAATAGTACATAAATTCGAATAAAAATTGTCTTAGTTCACACATAACAGAAATTACAATAAACTCAATCAGCTCGGACAATGATGACCTTGAAGACAATTGGTACCCTAGCTTCTATAGTCTAAAAGAACAAGGTATCCCCGATGCGTAGGTTGTTTCCCCTAAGGAACTCGCCAAAACCCTTTGGGGAAAGGGCCTTCATCTTCCCACCCCCCGAGTAGTTCATATGCCAGTCTGTCCCATAGCACCTCACAACTACGTGGGTCTTCCAGTCAATAGAAGTTGTACAATCTCCCACGGGATGTACCAAGTCACAGTAAAAAATATTGATTAGAAATATAAATGTATATATACACATATGCAATTGTCAACAAACAAATTTTATTCAAGCGCTTTACCAAAGTTGGTATTTTCTTAATTTTTAGTTTCTTCAAAGTGCAGTTGAAATGTGGGCTATCAATAGCCATTGAATGATGTTCAATGTCGAAGAAAAAAGGCTTTGGGTGGCTCCGTTGTGCAGTGAACTGTACGATAACCAAAAAGTATTAGTTGTTACGAAGTGTGAAGAAGTGTTAGTAAATATATATATTAATAGGTGAAATACCTAAAAAAAGGGTTGATTAGACAATCCTTCGCTAGCCATTAGTACTCATGCATCATAAGTGGAAATGTTAAGTGCAAAACTAGTGTATAAAATGCAATGTGCAACATCGGCACATCCATCGCAAGGGCATGTCGGTCTAAAGAAGTGGGTTAGTCGACATACACATGCGACCTCACAAACTATACGGCCCATGCAAACACAAGACCAAGACATAACCAAAGTTGTAAATTGTGAATCCAGAGTATACTTAATAGCCAAAGCGCGACGACGGTATTTTTTTGGTCTCACCGAAGGTTTGATCGACATAGTTGCGACATCAAAAATTGAAAAATAAGTTACTGAAACAATGAATATGTAACATTACGTTGTTATCTCATTGATCGAGTTGTGACCAATATTATACCTATGTCGCATAATTCAGAAGCAGTAACGACAAGAAACCCATAAAGTCGGATAAAATGAACCTTTATACACATCAAAATAAAGTTAAACCCTTTGGAGACATACCAAAATATTGGGTAACTAAATTGTAAAGTAAGAATTTAAAAACATATTCACAGACCACAGAGCGAACATTACAAAGTAAGAATTAAAAATCATATCCATTGACCACAGATCGAACATTGAAAAGTATGAATTGCAAAACACAGGTGTTAGGGGATTAGAAAATCCATACCTTTTTCCAAGGGAGAAGAGAAGGGAGGGGAGGAAGCTGGAGACTGTGGAATTAGCGGGAAAATTTTGTATAGAGGCTTAAGCTCATTGTTAGGGTTCCCCTATTTATACCCGTTTTGTTATGATGTCATTTTGAACCGCCTTGAAGTATGCAACGTTGCAAACATAATTGGTTTGGGCAACATGATGTCGACCATCTACCAACGTCGGTTGAAACCATTGTGTGGCCCATCAACTAGTTTGACTCTGCACCCCAGTCGGACTAGGTGACATGTTGTTAACCACTTAGCAACTTCGCAGCTTTACATGGGCCTACATGATGTTGACCACTTAAAAAATCTGTTACAATATTTGTTTGCAAAAAAATGGTAAGAGGGAGAAGGAGTTACATATGTTTGAAGGAGGGAGAGGGTCAAAGTTACATATGAAGGACTCAATAACATTGAAATTAAATTCAAGAAATTAAATTCTTGAAATTAAATTCAAGAATTATAATAAAATTCAAGAAATGTTGTTTCGAATTTGAATAATTTTGTTTTAAAAAATGTTTAAAAGTTAGTAATCAGTCAAATCTGTGGGGAAGAATGGTTACATAAAGCACTACAAGCCCAACACCATTTACCACCTCAAAATATAGCGTGTCCCCAACCACGAGTTCCTCCTCATCAAGAAACTTACCAAACCCCTTTGGGGTGAGGGTCTTGTACTTCTTGCCCCCCGAATGGTGAATCTCATACTCCCTTCCATTACACAGCAGTACAGCGGGCAACGTGTATGGTGGTAGGAGCTCCGAAATCTGGTTTGGGACGTACTGATTTATAAACAAAGAACCACTTTAATTAGTAAATATGAAAGTAAATTATAGAGAAAGTTAATTGAAAATATAATACATCATGTGTAACAAGGGATAACTTACCAAAATCAGAATTGAACCGAAGTTTATTTGGGTAAGAGTATGGACAAAGTGTGGAATGACATCCCCGAATGTGGTTCCGGGACGACGATCCTCATCCAAATCGCTAGGGATCTGCATTTGATCATTGAAATCGTAAATATTATTATTAGAAAAAAATAAAAGAATGAAATGGAATTTAAATCATAATAAGAAATGACGTACCTCAATTGGAGCATGTCTACTCGAACCAGCACTGTTAGCCATGGTTCCTGAAATTCGATATAAATAGGCAAATTTAATCTATTGTGTGGCCAAAAAATTACTTAGCCGACATTCATAAGTGATGTCGCTGATACGTCTTGTCTAGTTAATGTTAAAGTCAACCTGTCATCAAGACATCGCCACCCAGTCGGTATAAATGATTTGTTAAACGATAGCAATGCGGCATCGCCAAGTGCAGGCATTGAGAGAAAAAAAGTATAAGTGACATCGCGAACATTTTGGCCCAAAAGAAGTCGAACTGATGAACCAGTGATGTTGCATTTAAGACTAACACACACACTCTCAACAGCAGAAAACCAGAGAAAAGAATGATTATAAACAAAAAATATTGGCCTGTTGAGAAATGACAACTTGAAACTCAAATTCCTAGTACCTAGAGCAAACATCCATAGAAATTTGAATACAAAAAAACAATTGAAATTTCTACTACATGCATATAAAATTTAACGACAAATAAAAAAATGAAAGTAATCTAAGGAATCTGGAAAGCATACCTTTGAGAAGATAGGGTCAGAGACTGCTGATATTCGTCGAGTAGTTGAATGTTTGAAGTGATGTATGAGGTGGACTCCTTATATATTTGTTACAGTTCGTTATGTATTCCGCCTCCTGTAAAGAGAGGTCGCAAATAGGTCGATCATACCCAGAGCGTAGCGAAACCTCAACGGCATTGGTTAATCAAAATGTGTGCCTCACCATTTCAGCCCATTAGCATAGGTTAAGGCCTATATCAGTGTAACTATACATGCGATGTCGCATGTCCATCAGGAGTAGAGATATGGGATCAACATAAGACTGACGTCGACCCGCATTAACATGGGCTTCAACATTTTGGCCCACTAGTAGAACAACTGGGCCTGCATTTGACCAAAACGAGCATGATTGACCTTAATAATGGTCAATGGTATATTAAATACTACAAATTGAAGTTTAAAAATTTTCATGAATTTCATAGACGTCCAGTTCAATGGGAATCGATTTTAACACAACCGGTGAACTTTATTGACGTCTAGCTTGATGAGAATCACCACATAGAATCGCATGAAATTTCATATTCTTGGTTTTTGAGGAAATAAAAATATAATAGAATTCTATCCATGAGAATTTTTAAAGCAATAGCACATGGTCTAGAGTAAATTGTAGCACATTACTTACAAGTATACCAGTTGCCATTCAGAAAAACATGGAGAAGTATATCTGGATTAAGACAAGTTTCTTTATTACACTTGGATATTATAAGTTCAACTTTGGATGTGAAACTTTCTTTTCGGACCGATCGTAATCGGGTTTGGGACTGACGGCGTACTTTTTTTATTATTTTGCACTTAGGTCTCTCCAACAAATTGGGAGAACTTGAAATGTAAAACTGGAGATACACTCAACCGAATAATTGATTGACGACCACAATGTTCCGCTATGGTAATGGACGGATATACCAGGGTAATCGTCCGTCATTTTCTTAGTATTCCATTTATACCCTTACGAGAAGTGTTATGAGAACGATAATTTCCACCACATAGAATCGCCTAAAATTTCATATTCTTGGTTTTTTAAGAAATTAAAATATAATAGATCAATGAGAATTTTTAAAGCGGTAGCACATGGCCTAGAGTAAATTGTAGCACATTACTTACAAGTATACAAGTTGCCATTCAAAAGAACTTGAGGAAGTATATGTGGATTAAGACCAGTTTCTTTATTACACTCAGATACTATAAGTTCAACTTCGGATCTGAAACTTTCTTTTCAGACCGATCGTAATCGATTTTGGGACTGACAGTGTACTTTTTAATTTTGCACTTAGGTCCCTCTGACAAATTTGGGAGAACTTGAAATGTAAAACTTGGGATACACTCAACCGAATCATCGAATTGACAAGCACAATGTTCCGCTATGGTCATGGACGGATACATCGGGGTAATCATTCATTATTTTTCTTAGTATTCCATTTATACCCTAATGATAAATGTTGTGAGAACGATAATTCCCACCACATAGAATCGCATGAAATTTCATATTCTTGGTTTTTAGGAAATTAAAATATAATAGAATTTTGTCCATGAATTTTTTTAAAGCGGTAGCACATGACCTAGAGTAAATTGTAGCACATTACTTAAAAGCATACAATGTGTCATTCAGAAGAACTTGTGGAAGTATATGTGGATTGAGAACAGTTTCTTTATTACACTCGGATACTATAAGTTCAACTTTAGATCTGAAACTTTCTTTTCCGACTAATCGTAATCGGGTTTGGGAATGATAGTGTACTTTTATAATTTGCACTTAGGTTCCTCCTTGAAAGTGGGAGAAATCAGTGTTTGACGGTTGCTTATTTTAATTTTGACGACAATTCAGTTCCATTTTTCCCGTAAATTGTTCGACAGAATGGCCACAATTTTAACACTGAGGATTTTACCACACTTTTTAGAAATTATACTATGAACAATACTTGCGAAGTCGCAGGCTTCTCGTATACAACGGAACGCAAACAAAACAAAGCCCGACGTCGGTTACTCTGAAACTTTCAACGGGAAATGAAAATTTCAGGAAACAATTTGAACAAAAATTTCCCCCAATCCCATATCAAGTAAATAAAACTCTACACTTACACTCATTTCCAATCAATAACAAAAATCCTACAACTCAAACTAACACACCATCCATTCCATTCACACCTTACAATAATTAAAGATAGCTCATTCAAATTAAATCTCTCAAACATCAACAAGATCCAAGGTGGAGCATCTAAGGGTTCAAATCCCTTGAGGTGTTTTTCTATACATTTCAAATTTGGTGATAATCCTACAACATGTTTTTTTTCTTCATTGATAAATGATTCTGAAATTTCATGAGTATATGATGATTGTTTTTGCGTGTTATATATTGTATGTTGTTTTTGTATCCAAGATAATGCCATGTTTGTAAAGAGTGAGACATAATGCTAAGAATTCTACAACTATAGTATGAATGTGCGACTTCAGTCACATTGCATCGGTCCATGCAAAATGTTACCAAACAAAGGCCGATGTTGCATATAATGTTGTGGTATTCTCCAATCCGGCTGGTTGATCGTGGTTCATCAAGGTGTACCTGCAAAAGAGATCCCCGGATGCGATCCAAGGGAAACAGCTCCGACGTTCAAGTCAGTAACCTCCTTTTCGGAATCAAGCTACTTTTTTTTAGTTGCACTTACCTGGATTCGTACCCTCCTTCTTCCTTTTATAGTACATTACGAACGTGGCTCCGTTTTATCCGGAATGGCCATCGCGTGTCTGATCGTGAGACCGAGAAATGCGGTTCATGGCTGACAGTTGAACTACTAGAAAAATGCCCTTTGTTGACACATAAACTTTTTATGAAAATACACATATAATAACACTGTTGTATATCCCACCAGCTTGTTAATGTGTGGCTTTTGCCGGTGTTATTATAGGTTTAAAGTGTTGCGATAAGTATTTTTGGATCTTAATTAAATTATTGAAAATGTATATAATTGTGTTAGGATAGATATAATATTGTCATGGATTATATTGTATTTATATTATATTTAAAATGTAAGGATAGGTATGTTGTTTCAACACATGACAGAGTAGGAATAGATGAGGTAATACCACTTGTGTTTTATTTGGGTAGTATTAATACAAAATTTTAATGTGTCAATATTTTTGATTATGTGACACATTTACAGCGTCACAATTAAAAATAAAATCCCGCATATAACTGTCACAACATAACCTAAAATGGACAGTAATTTTTGTTATATTAGACGGATTTTAACACATTATTGGAATATCCCATCAAACCATAAAAGAACACACTTATGTGTGTGACAACTGAATGAATAAAACACATTAAAAATATGTCCACAATAATAAATAGACATAATTAGAGTGTACAAAATCAAATACTATAATATAATATATTGTACCTCCTAAGAAATTGTTTTCTAAACACAAATTTTCAATAAAAATAATATCAACTCAATCCTCCAAATCTGCTCATATAGTTCTAAAATCCGTTGGGCGTGTGACACCTGCATAAAAAATTGTGTATATGTTCAATCACAATTAAACACATCTAGAATCTAGAGATAGTGGTTTTGCAATTAAAAGTCATTGTAAACAGATGTTAACAATTCACGCAAAAATACTTTTACTAATGAATGAAACTGATGAAACACTCCAACAAAAACTTGCCAAAATATCTTTCAATTAAGTGCAGAAAATAATCTCAGATTCATGAAAATCATAAATCTCAAGCTCAGGGAGAATACAAATGGCACAAGATTCCTCTAAATAGCTCTTAGATAAGAGAAAATACACACAATAAGAAGACAATTACAATTACAGATTTTCATTATAACATCTATTGAGGATGGTGTTGCGAGTCTTGAGACCGGGCTGGGAGATAGGGGGCTGAAAGAATAGTGAAGATTGCAATCTGATTGAGGTAAGGAGCAAAAATATAACAATCAGGAATCACCAGAACATATCCAACTAATTTGGTAAAAAATGTTACTGCAAAAATTATAAAATGCAGCTCTTACATATCAAACGCAGTTCCCACTTGTTTACTTAACTCAGATAACAGCTCTCCCACACAATATTAACAATACACTAACATGCATTCCTAAGCATTGAACATGGAAAAAAGGTGACGCACCAACATTAACGGCCAAGATATAGTTATTCTGATTGAAATTTGGTTTTACCACTTTTTCTAGTACTTACTAGTGTGTTCCAACATGCTTAGTTTAACCAAGTGTAAAATAACGTAAAAGACACACAACTTGGTTACGCAGTTCGGTGTAAACCACCTACATCTGCGGGGCCTGGCCCAGTTCAGAATGAATCCACTAATTAGAAAGATACAGTACAGAGTACAGTTTACAAAATACTTATCTTTACTAACTATGACGTGTGGACTGTGCTAGCTCCCCTAGCTACCGATCCGCCTTGATCAGACTCTTTCTGACCTCGAACTCCGTCGACGCAGGATCTCCTCCTCCCGAGGAATTAAGGTGTACGATTCTGAACTTAGTTCAGCAGGACAGTGTTGGAACACAGTATATTGGCTCTTGCAAGTTTCGTAAGATCTCAAAATCTTGGTGCAGATTTTGCTCTATAAAATCGTGAATATGCAGCTGGTGAACGCCGTTTCACTCACCAAAATAATCTGCAAACTCTATAGATGAGATTAGTACAGTAGTAAGCAGAGTCGATCCCACGAGGAACGGATTAAAAACTATAATAAAATTCCTACTAATATAGAACACTTTTGGTGTAGCCACCACGCCTTAATTTTTAGATTTATTTAACAACTAATAATGCAACTATAAAATATGAAATAATAATGCAAACTGAAATATATAACTGTCTATAAAATATATGAATAAGGTAATCGGCTCGGAATAACTTACATTAGTTAAACATCGATCATAGGCGCAAAGATAAATCAATTCATATGCATCTATCAGTTATAGGAAAGTAGGTACGCTTAACCTCCCCAATTCTTTCGTACTTTATCGACAATTAACCAATTATAATTAATTAATTGTTTCTCTTACCAAGATGCCACCGGAAAGTATTCGCTGAACCAGATACACACCTCGATAGCACTAAGAATGAAAAGAACCTGATATAGCAATTACCCAAGTATTCGCAAGTAGTAACGAACACTTAATTGTTCCCCATCTTGCTATTACAGTCTTAGCTAGTTAGCTGTTTTTCACAAGAACTCGCTACTTACTAACCCTTTCCAACGATTACGTATTGGTAGAATTAGATAGCATTATCCCAATAATATTCAAGTTGATCAGGCTTAAATCTATCAAGAATAAAATAAACCAAGAACAATCAAGAACACATAAGAATCAATTATAAAACAATTAGGCCTCACGATTCATAAACTAATGCTTGTTATTCCATGCCGATATATAAATTAGCTACTCATAATAATTAAACTAAACAAATATATAATATAATAACAAAACATAATCAAAATAATAATTAACTAACTAACGAAAACAAAAATCAAACCAAGGATTTTGCATGTAAAAACCAATGTGAGTTTGGCGTGAATAATTCTTCAAACCACCACTGCTCCTCTCTGTATTAATATGTCTTTCCCCTTACAAAAATCCTCTCCCACGATTCCGCCGTGTATTTATATACACCAAACCAAAACCAAAACCAAATCCAAATCCAAATCAACTTCTAATTACTTTTCGGAAGAAATAAGGAAAAAGGATAATATCTATTCTAATTCTAAATAACTAATTCCTACAATTAAGGAATTTTAAATGGAAGGAGATAATACAATCCTCATCAATATGGACAGTGAATATATTTATTTCCTTCAAATCCACATCTCTTCAATAATTCACTTTTCACCCCATAACTTCAGCAATTCTTCTTTTGCCTCTCTTCCTTCATCCCTGGAAAAATGTCTTATAAAATAAGAACATTTTCTATTGGAGCACATCGCCTCATTAAAAACCTTAACCTGGAAAACCCAGTGGGAAAAAACCGTTGGTTAAGGGAAAAAGAGTACAATGTATAGCTCCCTCTCAATTCTCCGCAATCAACGAATTCCTGCACCAAAAATACCTTAAAGTGCAAATTATATCTCAATAAAATCATAATAATCCCACAAAATATGAACACAATATAACACACATCAAATATCCTCACACTTGAATCATGCTTGCCCTCAAGTATGAAGTGAAGAATATAAGAGTAATCAACAATCCACAATGTTCATAAATTCTCATTCCCTCATACGACTCTATCTAAAATGACCTAATAAAAAGAAAAGTAAGATAAAAACACAATTCACACAACTAAACAGATAAAAATTCAACATTCAAAAACTCTAGCTTCTACTCTTATAACGATAAATTTTCCCCTGCCAAGGAGTAAAGGATCACGTTAACGCACCTGGAAATCATCAACCCTTAAAGTAATTTAAATGAAAATGTTCAAGATCAGGAAATCTAATCATCAATTCAGTCAAAATCGGACAAGCAATGAATATTTCTCACGGTTTCACTCAATCACTCTCAATATATGAAGGACATTCACTCAAATAATTCACAAGTTATAACATAAAGAAGTTAATATGAAAATCAGGAAGGTCTTTCTCAAGGGTTGTAACGGGGCTAGGGACCATTCAGATTGGTGAGATCCTAAGGATTCTAAGCTCAAACAATATCGATCAAAATATTATGCATGTTTTCTTTTCCTTCAACCATCATCCATGTATAGTAGACATTCACCAACAATCTTCATCTCATGGCTATTATGAGAAAGCCAAGTAAGATCACATCAAAGTAGGTGCTATATTTTTTTCTTTTCTTTTTCTTTTCTTCTTTTTTTCCTTTTTTTTCTTCTCTTTTTTTTTTCAGCACCATTCTTCTTCAATACAGTCCAAAACTGGTACTTTTTTTAGAGAAAAATTGCAACATAAAAATATGATCTTTCTCTCTTTTTTTTCACTGTTACGCCCCTCCAGTTTGTCCAAACGGAACCCCAGTGTCACTGTTCATAATAAAATTCAGCCTTCATTTTTCCGTAACCGTTCAGTCTGGGCAAACTGGACACATACTCATTAATGCCATCAACTCAAGAGAACACAACGGATGAATTCATCATTAACTCCAAGAACATGCATAATAGGGCCAAGAGAAAGGATAAAATAAGGCTTTGGCTAAATATATAGTAACTCATATCAAAGAACATAGTCAAAGCTTCAAAGTGTTTCACTAAGGGTTAATGTAATTGGTAGGCAATTTAAGTTGTGTGGTTCATCCTAGTGTCTTCCATCACTTTCACACATAACAACTCCAATTATAACAATGTGATCTCTCAGAACAAAGATTGATGTAGAGAGTGCTCTACTCTAGCTCAAACCTCACTTTATTAGGCTAAAATATTCAATTAAACTCGTCCTTTTTCGTCATCCCAAAAATCATGCCAATCAAATTTCACAAATCATAGAAAATCTCATTCAATAACTTCAAGGCATATTAGATTTACCAAGTTTGTTACAATGAAGTTTACAACCGGCAGGGTACTTTTATCAAGAGCCACTAGATTTTTCTCATGTCAAATTATCGACTCAAACAACACAAAAAACACATGTTTCACTGTAAAAAAAACTAATTTTTTTTCAAAAATATAAAATAAAACACACAAGAAACCTCCTCACACTTAAACTTTGCTTGCCCTCAAGCAAATAATGCAAAGCCCTTATGAGAAAAGGTTTAACATAGAGACAACATCATAAAAAATAAAAGGGAAAGAGGGAACTTATAGTGGTGGGTTTCGAAAAAATTCTCAATCAAGAGGAGAGCATTGGATCAAAATCAGGTTCTTCCGCAGGCCTCCCGTTTGGACAAACGGAACCCTGCGAGTCCAGCCTTACAAATGTGTGAATTCTCCATGGTGCAAATTCAAGTACTTCAAATCTGTAGATCAAGAATTGAGATCAGATGAGAAATTGAAATTCCTAAAAATAAATAAAAACTTAAAAGAAGAAAAAAAAACTAAGAAAATTGGGTTGCCTCCCAACTAGCGCTTTTGTTTATAGTCTTTGGCTAGACTTCCAGATGCCGTTAATTATCCATCGTATGGCACAATGGAATTTCTTCCATTCTGCTATTTGTCGGACAAAATTCAGCTTCTGCTGCTGTAACAGGTCCCGTTTGGCTAAACAGGAGGCCTACGACAGAACCATGTTCCAACACCGCCTTGTTACACTTGGTTGTCTTTTCCATCTCAAGATCAAATATCGAATCCGGCTGCTCTGATATGGTCTTATAACAAGCAGTAACACACATATTAGTAGGTAAAAATATATAGAAATTGACAAACCGTTCCCCGGCAGCGGCGCCAATTTGGTGAACGTCGTTTCACTCACCAAAATAATCTGCAAACTCTATAGATGAGATTAGTACAGTAGTAAGCAGAGTCGATCCCACGAGGAACAGATTAAAAACTATAATAAAATTCCTACTAATATAGAACACTTTTGGTGTAGCCACCACGCCTTAATTTTCATATTTATTTAACAACTAATAATGCAACTATAAAATATGAAATAATAATGCAAACTAAAATATATAACTGTCTATAAAATATATGAATAAGGTAATCGGCTCGGAATAACTTACATTAGTTAAACATCGATCATAGGCGCAAAGATAAATCAATTCATATGCATCTATCAGTTATAGGAAAGTAGGTACGCTTAACCTCCCCAATTCTTTCGTACTTTATCGACAATTAACCAATTATAATTAATTAATTGTTTCTCTTACCAAGATGCCACCGGAAAGTATTCACTGAACCAGATACACACCTCGATAGCACTAAGAATGAAAAGAACCTGATATAGCAATTACCCAAGTATTCGCAAGTAGTAACGCACACTTAACTGTTCCCCATCTTGCTA
The DNA here is from genome assembly GCA_037428765.1 of Rubia yunnanensis. Taxonomy (NCBI): domain Eukaryota; kingdom Viridiplantae; phylum Streptophyta; class Magnoliopsida; order Gentianales; family Rubiaceae; genus Rubia; species Rubia yunnanensis. The sequence continues at coordinate 83,402,788 of CM075063.1, forward strand.
TTACAGTCTTAGCTAGTTAGCTGTTTTTCACAAGAACTCGCTACTTACTAACCCTTTCCAACGATTACGTATTGGTAGAATTAGATAGCATTATCCCAATAATATTCAAGTTGATCAGGCTTAAATCTATCAAGAATAAAATAAACCAGGAACAATCAAGAACACATAAGAATCAATTATAAAATAATTAGGCCTCACGATTCATAAACTAATGCTTGTTATTCCATGCCGATATATAAATTAGCTACTCATAATAATTAAACTAAACAAATATATAATATAATAACAAAACATAATCAAAATAATAATTAACTAACTAACGAAAACAAAAATCAAACCAAGGATTTTGCATGTAAAAACCAATGTGAGTTTGGCGTGAATAATTCTTCAAACCACCACTGCTCCTCTCTGTATTAATATGTCTTTCCCCTTACAAAAATCCTCTCCCACGATTCCGCCGTGTATTTATATACACCAAACCAAAACCAAAACCAAATCCAAATCCAAATCAACTTCTAATTACTTTTCGGAAGAAATAAGGAAATAAGATAATATCTATTCTAATTCTAAATAACTAATTCCTACAATTAAGGAATTTTAAATGGAAGGAGATAATACAATCCTCATCAATATGGGCAGTGAATATATTTATTTCCTTCAAATCCACATCTCTTCAATAATTCACTTTTCACCCCATAACTTCAGCAATTCTTCTTTTGCCTCTCTTCCTTCATCCCTGGAAAAATGTCTTATAAAATAAGAACATTTTCCATTGGAGCACATCGCCTCATTAAAAACCTTAACCTGGAAAACCCAGTTGGAAAAAACCATTGGTTAAGGGAAAAAGAGTACAATGTATAGCTCCCTCTCAATTCTCCGCAATCAATGAATTCCTGCACCAAAAATACCTTAAAGTGCAAATTATATCTCAATAAAATCATAATAATCCCACAAAATATGAACACAATATAACACACATCAGCAGCCGTGTTTGTCCCATATTTATATCCACGAATCAGATCTGAATATCAATGATTATCTCCACAATATTCCTATTCCAAATCTGGTCCTTGAAGCATATCCAAATCCCATAAATAAAGGGATTTACCTAAACTCATTCTATCCCATATATTCGAATAAATCTTCTCCATATAAGTAGGGATTTTTCCATAAACCAAATATGCTTCACACGCCTGATATATAGCCGAATATATGATTACCATAAATTCTAAAACACTTCAATGTTTCGGCTTGAATCCGTTAAACCCTATGGCGTGAAACCTGCTCCAGCACCATGTTCCAACATGGTCTGTATATCAGTTCACAAATACTTAACACAAAATTGCCAATTAAATAATTCCTTGACTTTACAATCTCCCTCTTTGGCATTTTTGTGGACCCATAATATTTTGGACTGCAATCACATAATCAACTACATTCAATGAGCAGAATAATGATCATAATACCAGAATTCAAATAATGAAAGCCGAAATCCAGAATTCCAGAAATCCAAAAATTATACAACCAAATTGAAAACCAAATATCCAGAATCCAAAATTACTCCCCCTGGGACCACACAGAGGCCAAAGAAACTTCATCACAAAATCATAAAAAAATTAAACTCTGTCTTGAAAACTCCCCCTGAAGTAATCAACCTTCCAGCCTTGATTTTTCTTCTTCCAACCGTGCTTGCTCTGCTTGTAAGGCTGCAATTTGGATTCCCAAAGCTCCTAGTCTGGCATTGACAACCAACAATTGAGCCTTCTTATCTGCCGCTGCTGAGGAGGAGGTTGAACCAGAAGCTTTCCACGGAAGGTCATGTACATGTCTGAGCCCGAAAGTCTTCTTGTTAGGCCGCAAAAAATCAGTATCAACTATCACATCTGAGGCCTTCCCCTTCACTCTAGCATTCTTGGCTAAGGCAGAGATTATTGCTGGGTAGATAACTGCATCATTCACTTTGGGAGATGTGGTCTGTCTAACCAGATGTTGATGAATTAAGAGCCCGAGATTGATTTCCTTCTGTGTTCCAACACAGTAAAGCAATTTGGCCATTTCCCTAGTCAGTGCAGTTGTATTGCTTGAAGGCAACCAGCAGTGGACAACTATTCGATACAATCCAAAGAATCTGGATGTCAAGCATGAAGCTTGTGAGTACCCCACAGCTGGCCATTTCACCTTATATCCTCCAGAAATTTCTGCCAAAATCTCATCATCGGTCAACTCCAAATCATCTGTAAACACTCCCCCTATGTCCGGTGTTTTCAATCCAAACGGCAGATTAATTCTAGTAGCAGACAAGTCTATAATCTTTCCCTAAACATATGCTCGACCAAACCAAGAAGAAGAGATGCCTAGATTTCCAGGCATGAGATTAGAATATACCTCTAAAACCACTTGCCTATTGTATTGCATCTGTATTGTTGCTGCCTTTGTCATCCCCATTGCCTTTAAGAAATTTGTGAACCCACTCTCCTGATAAGCCTTCAGGTCCAAAGGTCTTTCAGCAATAAATTTCTTTTCAGAGAAGAAATTTTCCATCTCTGCTCCCTTCTCATCAAAGTAAACTGCAGAAAAAGCCTGGGAGACAGATGGAGGAGGCAGAATCTTCCTCGGGTTGATATCCCGTCTCTTCTTACTCCTTTTTGCTTCCTCAGTATCCATGGCAGAGCTAGCCTTTCTTTTTCCCTTTGCCTTTTGAAAAAAATCATCCAGGACCTCGTCACTGGAGTATGTTAGATCTGGGGCATCCTGTGTTGGAACACTGTCAGCTCGTTCAACCAGTTCTTCTTCTGAATCAACACCCTGAACTGGAAAATCTTCATCAGCTACTCCAATCTCCTGATCCCCTTCATCATCAGACTGATCAGGGGCTTCATCATTCAAATCTTCATGAACCTCATTATCCTGTGTACCTCCCAGATCAGCATCAGACTCTACCTCCATATACACAGATTCTTCCTCCTGTGTTGGAACACTATCATCATCATCAGACAGTTCAATAATCACGGGTTCTCTTAATTTCTCCATCCTTTTTGCACTCTCCTCATCAAAAAATCCAACCTGTAGCTTGTCTCCATACCTTACCGTCTTCATCCCAACAGCTTGTTCCTCATTAATTTCTCTTATCCACACATAACTATGAGCAGTCATACGACAGAAAACATGAAATATGTCCTTCCCTTTTCCATTCAGCTGACCATACATTCCTCTCAGATACTTCACATTCTTATATTCAATATCCCAAACATCAGGAAAGTGTCCAGAAACAATCTCCTTAATTTTGACATGCAACACTTCTAAATCCTTTCTTATACTCCTGATTTTGCTTAGATCCACGGAATATCTATTTGCTTGTAACCATTCGAAAATATCATCCACGCTTCTACTTTCAAAACCCAAGAATTTCAATGGTCGAGGGTCAGGACCAGTTACCTTAGGTTTTTTCTGTTTCTTGCCTCCAAACGCTTTTTCTTGGGCATCAGAATCTCCACTCTGTTTCTTGACAGAAGCCTCTTCCTCATCCTTTTCCTCTTTAGCTTTATCAGGCTCTGCTCCAGCTATCTCCTCATTCTCCTCATGGTTAGCATTTACTTTGTTCTGATCTTGAGTTTGTGACTTACCCAATTCAACATATCTTCTCGGCTCATCAAACACTACCAATTCCGAATTCAATGAGCTCCGGTCTTCCTCCATAATTTCCGGCACTGAAGCTTCTTTTATCGGAGAATTTGGGCTTGACATTATTTGGTACAATGCCGAGATTGAGGAGAGTTTTGAGTATAAGATTTTTTGGCAAGAGTTTTGGGGAAAAATCGGGCCGAGGGTAATAGAGTGCGAAAGGGATTTTAGAGTTTGAATCAACTTTCAACTCTTCATGAACTTACCTCTTTTCCCGCGAAGTGCCTTTTTAGATTTCCCAAAAATTGTAATGATATCCCTTTCTCTTCTTGTCACGACACTTTGTCTTCCTTAATTAACTTCCAACACACCTTACTTAACTACTCCTATTTTGGTAAGTCTTTACTTCCTTCCAGAATTTTTCTTTTTCTAATTTTTGACGTAAATAACAGAAACAAAAATTATTTACACGAAAAACTAATCAAAGGTAAAAATTACCTCAGATTTGACAAACACCTAAGTGTTGTCGAAGGCTCTCGAAAGTGGTAGCATCAAGTGGCTTTGTAAATATATCAGCAAACTGCTCGTGTGTTGGAACATAGACCACTTCCACTTCTTTTCTTTCCACCAAATCTCGAATAAAATGATGCCTTATGTCAATATGTTTGGTTCTTGAGTGTTGAACTGGATTCTTTGAAATATCAATGGCACTTGTATTGTCACATAAAATCTTCAAAGGTTCTTGATGGATTCCATAATCCTTCAACATTTGTTTCATCCATAGCAGTTGTGCACAACAGCTCCCTGCTGCAAGATACTCTGCTTCCGCAGTAGATAGAGAGATTGAATTCTGTTTCTTGCTATACCAAGACACCAAATTTGTTCCAATAAAGAAACATCCACTTGTAGTACTTTTTCGATCATCAGCATTACCAGCCCAATCAGAATCACTGTACCCAATCAACTCTGAATCTCGATTCTTAGAATACCAGACACCATATTCTGAAGTTCCACTTACATATCGAATAACCCTTTTCACTGCAGTAAGATGAGATTCCTTAGGATCAGCTTGAAACCTCGTACATATTCCAACACTGAAACATATATCTGGTCTGCTTGCGGTTAAATACAATAAGCTTCCAATCATGCCTCTATATAACTTCTGATCGACTGAAACTCCTTTTTCATCTTTTACTAGTTTATCAGAAACTCCCATAGGAGTTCGAACTGCACGAGCACTACTGAGTCCAAATTTCTTAATCAAGTTCAAGGCATACTTACTTTGATTGATGAATAGGCCATTCCGTCCTTGTTTGACTTGTAATCCCAGAAAGTAGGTCAATTCTCAAACCATGCTCATTTCAAATTCAGATTGCATTGTGGTGATAAACTCTTGTACCATAGATGGTGAAGTGGAGCCAAAGACTATGTCATCAACATATATTTGAGCAATTAGAAACTTTGAGGACTTGTCAAGCACAAATAAAGTGCGATCTACTCCCCCTCGACGATAACCTTTCTGAAGTAGAAAGGTAGTAAGTCGTTCATACCATGCTCGAGGTGCCTGCTTTAATCCGTATAAGGCCTTCTTGAGACGATATACATGATGCGGATAATGGGGATCTTCAAAACCTTTAGGTTGTTCCACATAAACTTCCTCATTCACCACTCCATTTAAAAAAGCACTTTTAACATCCATTTGATACAAAGTAAAGTTCAAAGAGCAAGCAATAGCTAGTAGAATACGAATAGATTCTAACCTGGCAACAGGTGCAAAGGTTTCATCAAAATCAACACCTTCCACTTGAGTATATCCTTGAGCAACAAGTCTTGCTTTGTTTCTGGTGACTAGGCCATCTGCATCGGACTTGTTCTTGAAGATCCATTTCGTACCAATGACATTAATGCCTTTGGGGCGGGGAGTGAGATACCAAACATCATTCCTGGTAAACTGGCCGAGTTCATTTTGCATTGCAGCAATCCAGTATTCATCAAGTAAAGCTTCTTTATAGTTCTTGGGCTCAATCAGAGAAACAAAGCAGTGTAGACCAGCCAGTCGTCGATAATCAACTCGAGGCACTGATCAAGTACTTCTCATGGTGGAGCCAGATTGATCGAGTGTTGGAACATGGTCGTCAGTAGGAGATGACTGTGTTGGAACATGGTCATGTGTTGGAACATGGCCATCTTCAGTAGAGTTAGGGTTCTGGTGATCATTTGGTTCAGTAGAATCTGCTGAAGACTTTGCTTTGTCAGAACATTGAGACTGTGTTGGAACATGAGTGTTGGCAGATTCTTCCTCTACAACTTCTGGAGGTTGTTCCTTTTCTGAATCATCCACAATAACATTTATGGATTCCATGAGAGTGTTGGTTCGATGATTAAAAACTCTATAGGCACGACTGTTGATGGAATACCCGAGAAATATTCCTGGATCACTTCGATTATCGAATTTTGCCAACTGTTCTCTATCTCTGAGAATATAGCATGTACTTCCGAACACATGAAAATACGAGACGTTTGGTTTCCTGCCCTTCCAGATCTCATAGGCTGTCTTGTCAGTGAATGGTCGAAGATACACTCGGTTGATTGTATAGCACGCAGTATTGATCGCCTCTGCCCACCATTTCTTATGAACATCCTTTTCTGCCAACATAACTCGAGCCATCTCCTGTAGAGTTCTGTTCTTTCTTTCAACAATGCCATTCTGTTGAGGAGTGATATGAGTCGAAAACTCATGTTGGATTCCTAGCTCATTGCAGAAGGAACTGAATTGTTCATTTTCAAACTCTCTGCCATGATCACTTCGAATTCGGATTATCTTTCCTACAGGACTTCCCTTTTCAGTTCGTAACTTTACTACAAGGCTTCGAAATACCTCAATCGTATCAGATTTTTCTTTCAAGAAGGCTACCCAAGTAAATCTGGAGAAGTCATCAACACACACAAAAATATATTTCTTTCCTCCTATGCTAGGTGTATTAACTGGTCCCATTAAGTCCATATGTAGCAATTCCAGATTTCTAGAAGTAGTAATAAACTAAACTGAACTGAAGAATGAGGAGAACGAGTTTGTTTACCTTGCTGACATGGTCCGCACACAATTTCATCCTTGCTAGTCAAGATTGGCATTCCTCGTACAACTTTCATATTAGCAATTTTCACCAGTGTTTTATAGTTGATGTGTCCAAGCTTCCTGTGCCAGAGAATTCCTTCATCCTGCTTTGAAAGCATGCATCGAACTTCTTGTTCCAACAAGTAACAATTGTCGGAAGATCGTATTCTAGAAATAACCTTGTTTTCACCATGCTTTACTACACACTTGTCCTTCTGAAATTCCACTATCATGTTGTCGTCACACAGCTGGCTTATACTAAGCAAGTTTGCTTTTAGATCTTCAACAAATAGTACACTTGTGAGTACTGGAAACCCTTCAATCTTTAATTCGCCTTTTCCAATTACTCTGCTTCTTTTGCCATCACCAAAAGTTACATATCCGCCATCATATGGAGTAATGTTTGTAAGGTATTTTGGAGTCCCAGTCATGTGGCGAGAACAACCACTGTCAAAGTACCAAGAATCACTGGCATAGGCTGATAAAGAAGTGTGTGCCACCAGACACTTACTGGACCTTTTAATAACCCATACCTTCCTGATTTTTGTATGAGTATCGACTGTGTTGGAACACAGTTGTCTTCCAGTCATTTGATCTCTGATCAGTTTTTTACACTGATGTTCAGCATGACCTTGGTATGTACAGTATCCGCAGATTAGAGGCTTTCTTTGATACGGCTTTCCATACTTCTGTTTTACTTCTCGAATCCTAGCTTTGAGAGTAACTGGTATTTCAAGGACTTCAGTCTTTATTTCTTCCCTGTATCCAATCCCGTGTCTATCACCAACGGTTCTTCCCATATCCAGAATATCATCAAGCTTTGCTTTTCCGGAATTTAATTTAGAGATAGTTGCTTCAGACATCTCATCTCTCTTGATTGCTGCTATCAATTTCTGATTCAGTTCTTCATTTTGCTTTTCAAGTTCTGTAACAGTGGATCGTAGTTCCTTTTCACTTTCAATTAGCTTTCCTTTTTCTTCATTCAACTCTTTGTTCTTGTCAGCTACTTGAACCCACATACCATACATTTGTTCGTATGTGCTATAGATCTCTTCATCACTTACAGATAGGTCATCTTCATCACTACGAGCATCGTCCAGATTCTTGTTGGAACATACAGCCTTACCTTTGTTCAGTGTGTTGGAACACTGACCTTCTGATGTATCATGTACCTTTGCTCCAAAAGCTACGTAATTACTCGTAAGTTCTTCTTCATCCTTTTCATTATCTTCATCATCACTCCAAGAGGTGACATATGATCTTCCTTGTTTCTTGCGGGTGTTAGCACATTCATCCTGAATATGACCAAATCCTTCACATTCTCTGCATTGAATTCGTCCAGGCTGTTTTGGTTCATTGTTCTGATTCCTTCCGGACTGCAATTTCCTTGTTCAAATCTCATTCCGCGATTATTGTTCGAATCTAGTGGCTTTTGTCTGTTTCCACCAAACCTCTCCTGAGATTTCTTGTTAACCACCTTCTTCAGCATCTTTGAGAAATTCTTTGTAATAAGTGCCAGTTTTTCAAACTCATCATCGCTATCAGACTCATGACTTGCCTTGACCGGAGAAACTTTGAACGATAAATCCTTGGAGATTCTTTTCGTAGATTGCTGGAAGGTCATCTCATAAGTTTGTAACGAACCCATCAGTTCATCTAGGCTCATGGTGGCTACGTCTCTTGCTTCCTCTATTGCTGCTACTTTCATTGCAAATCTTTCGGGAAGAGATCGCAATGTCTTTTTCACTAGCTTAGTTTCCTTGTAAACCTTTCCCAGTTGATAAGCCATGTTGGATATATCTCTGAGCTTTCCATTGAATGTAGCAATGGTGTCATCCTCCTCCATTTTTAGTTCTTCAAACTTGGTAGCCAGCATCTGCAGTTTAGATTCCCGCACCCGACTGGTTCCTTCATGAACAGTTTGTAAAATATCCCATGCTTTCTTTGCCTGGTGACATGTAAATATAAGCTTGAACTGATTTTCATCAACAGCAGTGAAGATTGCATTCAGGGCCTTCGAATTTGCTAGTGATTCTTTAAGATCATCTAGAGTCCACTTAGTTTTGTCTTTGGGTTTTTAACTCGACTCCCCTTCCACAGCCTTAGAACTTGTGTCAGCATCTTCTGTAGGATGATTCCATTCATTCTCAACATAAAACCACGCCAGTTCATCCAGTGAATTGGTAAAGACCCTCATACGTGCCTTCCAATAGTTGTAGTTGTTTCTTTCCAACAGTGGTGGTCGAGAGACTGAAGCTCCTTCTCTTGTCGTCATGGTAAAACCAGATCTCACTTTCCTTGAAACAACCAAGGGAACAATAAGTGACTCAGCTCTAATACCAATTGAAATTTGGTTTTATCACTTTTTCTAGTACTTACTAGTGTGTTCCAACATGCTTAGTTTAACCAAGTGTAAAATAACGTAAAACGTAAAAGACACACAACTTAGTTACGCAGTTCGGTGTAAACCACCTACATCTGCAGGGCCTGGCCCAGTTCAGAATGAATCCACTAATTAGAAAGATACAGTACAGAGTACAGTTTACAAAATACTTATCTTTACTAACTATGACGTGTGGACTGTGCTAGCTCCCCTAGCTACCGATCCGCCTTGATCAGACTCCCTCTGACCACGAACTCCGTCGACGCAGGATCTCCTCCTCCCGAGGAATTAAGGTGTACGATTCTGAACTTAGTGCAGTAGGACAGTGTTGGAACACAGTATATTGGCTCTTGCAAGTTTCGTAAGATCTCAAAATCTTGGTGCAGATTTTGCTCTATAAAATCGTGAGTATGCAGCCGTGTTTGTCCCATATTTATATCCACGAATCAGATCTGAATATCCATGATTATCTCCACAATATTCCTATTCCAAATCTGGTTCTTGAAGCATATCCAAATCCCATAAATAAAGGGATTTACCTAAACTCATTCTATCCCATATATTCGAATAAATCTTCTCCATATAAGTAGGGATTTTTCCATAAACCAAATATGCTTCACACGCCTGATATATAGCCGAATATATGATTACCATAAATTCTAAAACACTTCAATGTTTCGGCTTGAATCCGTTAAACCCTATGACGTGAAACCTGCTCCAGCACCATGTTCCAACATGGTCTGTATATCAGTTCACAAATACTTAACACAAAATTGCCAATTAAATAATTCCTTGACTTTACACTGATTAGTGTATTCGTGTATTAAAAGTTGACCAATGCTCACCCTCGGCATGGTTATTCAATCGGACACTGGCTCGTCTTGAAACATGATCAATTCTTCCATTGTAAAAAAAAATGGAAATCAGTAGTGAATATTAGCATAATTTTAATTTATCAAAATTGACTCAAAGAAAGTACCATACTTTGTGTTTACTGGATTGACTCGCCCCACATTGTGTAAATTCTGAGATCAGCCTTGTGTTCCTTCAGAGCCATAACTACAAACCAAAAGACAGTTTAGAACTACCAACCCTCATATATGTTTATTGCATATTAATGAAAACAAGAGGCCCTATTCTTCTCAATGGTGCACTCTAAAATATGTACGAGTACCAACAACACTTTTTTACAACCTCAACTAACCAAACTTCAATTTAAGATTCAAAAAGAAAACATCATAACCACATTAATCTGTAAAGATCTGAAATTTCTAAGATTCCTACAGTAATCTATAAAGCTCGGGAATTTCTAAGATTTCTACATTAATCTGTAAAGCTCATAATCACATTAAGAAGTAAACATCATAAATTTCTAAGATAACTACATTAATTTATAAAGTTCAGAATCACATTAGTGTGTAAACATCAGAAATTTCTAAAACTGCTACATCAATCTGTAAAGCTCTGAACCATATTAATATGTAAACATCATAAATTTCTGAGATTGCTATATCCATGAGTAAAGCTCAAAACCACAATATTCTGTAAACATTAGATATTATTAAGATTGCTACCATCCATGACAATGTAATTTATCTCTAAAACTCTACAGTATTTACCAAAACTGTGACACACCATCACTCAACAGCTCTACTTTTTGTACATGTTGAAATAAGGCAGCCTTCGGTCATTCATTGCAGCAAAATACCAAATTTGAAACCATAAACATCACGATTGTATAAAATCTCCTCAACCACAAAAAAAACTTACATTCAATTACAATCTACACTTCTACGGGGCAACACAAGACCAAGCTTATTTGTTCTATACAATATACATAATGGCATAACTCATCAAACATAACTTTTTGCTTTCAAGGTATTAAAACTACCCAAGTTCTACTTCCTGACACTTTTAGCAACAAACCCAGTTTAAATGATGATGCCATCACACTTAAAAGGATTCATCTGCCATATATTCACCTTATCAAACAAATCAAATAGACAATGAATATTGAGAATTACCTTCTAAATTGAAGAACTAACACAAAACGCCTCTCTTTAGCACTGGGTTACCATCAGATTCGAATTAATGAGGGGGGTGAATAGAAAACTGCATTTAAGACTAAGTTCGAGTTGTATGAATGGATTGTTATGCCTTTCAATTTATGCGGTTGATGAATCATGTCTTGAGGAAGTTTATTGGTCGGTTTGTTGTGGTCTGTTCTGATGATATATTGATTTATTGTAAGTCGACTGATGAACACATTGAGCATGTTAAAATGGTTCTTGTTGCACTCTGTGACTCTTGTTTGTATGCGAACATCAAGAAGTGCACATTTTGCGCTTCAGAAGTGGTGTTTCTCGGTTTTGTGGTCTCTAAGGAGGGCATAAAAGTTCACGAAACCAAAATTGAGGCCATTAAGACCTGGCCGAGACCTACTATTGCCAACTAGGTACGTTATTTTCATGGTTTAGCTAGTTTTTATAGACAGTTTGTCCATGATTTCTCATCTATTTCTGCACCTCTAAATGAACTAGTTGGAAAGGATGTGAAATTTGCTTGGACTGAGAGTCAAGAGATTGCATTTAATGAACTGAAAGTACCATTATGTAATGCTCATGTTCTTGGTTTAACTGATTTTAATGGTACTTTTGAGATTCATAGTGATGCTTCTGGTGTTGGTATTGGTGCTTTTTTTATGCAAGAGAATCGACCTATAGTTTACTTCAGTGAAAAGCTAAAGGAAGATGCTCTAAACTATCATGTGTATGATAAGGAATTTTATGGAATTGTGCGTGCATTAGAAACTTGGCAACATTATTTATTGCATAAAGAATTTGTCATTCATAGTGATCATGAATCCTTGAAATACTTGAAGAGTTTCAGATGAAGTTGAATAAGCGTCATGCTAAATGGTCTAGTTTCATTGAATCTTTTCCTTATGTGCTGCGTTACAAAAAGGGTAACGAAAAAGTTGTTGCTGATGCTTTGAGTCGTAGACATGTTTTACTCACACGATTGGAATGCATTATGTTAGGGTTTTCATTCGTGCGAGATTTATATGCAACTGATTATGATTTTTCATCTGTTTATGCTGCATGCAAAAAAGGTGCTTATGAGAAGTTTTTTCGGCATGATGGTTTCTTGTTCATGAATAATAGGTTATGTATTCCTCAATGTTCTATGCTTGGATTACTTGTTAGAGGAGCTCATTCAGGTGGTTTAATAGGACATTTTGGTGCATTTAAAACTTATAAATTTTTTGCGATAACACTTCTATTGGCCGAAAATGGCACTTGCTATTGGCAGGGTTTGTAGGAATTGTCTTGATTGCTTGAAGGCTAAGTCTTAAACTAAGCCTCATGGTATTTATACTCCATTACATGTTCCTACACATCCTTGGGTTGATATTTCTATGGATTTTGACCTAGGTTTACCACGTTCTGATGTGCCCATTTTATACGGTTATATTAGGACTTTTGGGATTGACTTTTGTACACTTTTGTGCTCTAAATGTGACATTTTACCTTGAAATTATCTAAGGAGGGTTAAAAGCGACTTTTACATTTTTATCACTTTTTAGGGAATTTTGTGTGACAAGGTACTTTGTTTGAACACTTTGAAAACTTTGAATACTTTGAAGAATATCTTTGAAGATTTGAAGACTTGGATTTGAGATTTTTGAAGATATGAAGAATTGAAGAAGTGAAGAGAAGAGAAGGATATGAGATATAAAAGAGAAAGAAGAACTAATGCTGGGATTTGTATCTGTCGCGACACGTGATGGTTCGTCGCGAGCTCGTGACGGATGAGTGGTCTGAATTTCTTCTTGATTTTTGTGCTATAAATACTCTCCTTATCCTCTCCTCTTCAACAGTTTTTGCCATTTCTTTCTTCTTCATTTTTGGGCTTAGAAACCCTAGGTTTTCTCTTCTTTCTTTTCTTAGTTTTTGTAGTTTAATTATGTCTTTTAGTTCTCTAGCTTAGTTTTATCTTGGGAGCAAAGGATTGAAGCTTCCATTTCTATGTAGGAAAAACCATTATATCTATCTATTTGGTGCTTTTGCTATTGTGCATTTATTGAGCTTTGAATGTTAATTGTTAATTGCATTGATGTTGTTGGGAGATTGAGTATATGAATTGCTTGTATGATTGCTTGTTAGGGTTGGGAGAAAGTAGCTAATTCTCCCCTCTTTTAATGTGGAATCCAAGAGCATGAGTTAGAGCTTCTTAAATGATGTTGGTGTGTTGATAATTGCTAGATGAATGTGATGATGTCGAACTCGTTGTCATGTTTGTTTTAGGTAGCAAATGAGAGAGGTCTATGAATTTTGATCATTTTTTACTAGTCTTGTGTAAATGCATGAATTGGTTAAATGCTTAAACACGGTGTAGTGTTTATAAGTGTTGCTAAGCTTGTTGATTCTTCATGCTAAATGTCATCAATGAGATACTCTTAGTAATAAGGGAGTCATTGGTGAGGTTTGACAAGAGATGTCGAATTCACTCTTGCAAACTACTACCTAAGAAGGATGAAAGATTTATCTTCACAACATGTAGCTGAAGTAGTGAATAGATTGTTTCACTCGTTCTTGAAGCTTTTATTATTTAGAATTTATGTATTCTTGATGCTATGTTTCACTTCATTTATGCCATGGGTTGTTTGAGAATAGGAAGTGTTTTTTATGATTGAAGTGTTAGGGTGTTAGGAAAGTGACGAATTCCTTAGCTCATTTGCATGAAAATCTATGAACATGAACATAGAACTTCTTGTGCATAATGTGTTGTGATTCTTGCTAAATAGGTATGTTAATGTTAAGTCAAGTAACGAATGTGATAGAATGAGTGAATGGTTCAATGATCTACATTTGGTTTGGAAGTGGATATCCATTGTCCCTAAGGCTTTATCTTTGTAGTTTTAAAACCCTTTTTCTTAGTTTTGTTTGATGATTAGCATAGTTACTTAACCTTGCTAGTTATCTTGTTCTTTTTAACTTCATAACTTAGGACCACCAAACAACCAAACCCCCTATTTACATGCTTTTATATGTATGTATATATATCAACTCCTAGCCTAATATCAACTTTTTGTGCCTAAACGCTTAGGAAGATCCCTCTTCTTCGTGGATGACCCGACTTGCCGCTATCTACTTAGTTGTAGATAGTAAGCATAAAAGGGCTTATAAATATTAACTTTGAGAGGTACGGCGATGACCTCTCACGTTCTCAGTCAAGTAATGATTCTATCTTTGTGGTTGTGGATAGATTTTTGAAAATTGCACATTTTATTCCTTGTAGAAAGACAGGTGATGCAAAGCATGTTACAGATCTATTTTTGAAGGTGGTAGTTCGGTTACATAGCATTCCTGCGTCTATTGTCTCTAATTACAATGTTAAATTTTCATCCTACTTTTGGAATACCTTGTGGTGCAAGTTAGGGACAAAGTTGCTGTTTTTACTGCCAGTCATCCTCAAACTGATGGACAAACAGAAATGACCAATCAAACCCTAGGGGTTCTCTTGCGTGCACTAGTTCAGAAGAACTTAAAGAATTGGGAAAAATGCATTCTGATTGCAGAGTTTACTTACAATTGCACTATTCAGAGGAATAGAATCATCAAAATGACTCTTGGCATGAAAAAAGGAGTGTTTCCTTTTAGATATCTTGGATGCCCTATTTATGTAGGAAAAATTAAAAAAACCTACTTCCAACCCTTACTGGAAACAGTGGCCTCTAAGCTATGTAACTGGAAAAACAAATGGCTATCAATGGGTGGAAAATTGACTCTGATTCAAACGTGCTTGTACTCCATTCCCCAACATATATGGGCCACCATAAATCCACCAAAAATGTGATTAAAGACTTGGAGAAGCACTTCTCAATTTTTTTTCTGGGGGGAAAAGGAAGGAAAAAGGAAGAAAGTTTGGAGAACATGGAGGAAACTGTGTTTTCCTGCAAATGATAATGGTCTTGGTCTCAGGAATATTAACTCTATCATCAGAGCTTTCTCTATCAAGCTCTGGTGGAAATTTCAACAAGGGGAGGCCCCTTGGACCAAATTCCTCTGGTCTCTTCCACCAGCAACAAGGAAATCTAGAAATTGAGGAAGGATATTTAAGGTTAACCATCTTGCATAATCCTTTTCTAAAACCATCATTGGTGAAGGAAGCTGTAATATATGGACTGCAAATTGGTCACATTTTTTACCTTTAGAGGATCTCCTATCACAAGATTTTCCACAGGAAATCCGGGATTTGTCTGTCTCTCAATTTGTGGAGAAAACACTTTCCCTACTTCCAACACTCGGAACAATATTGCCTCCACCCATTCTCCACTTGCTGGAGAATCTCACAGTCACACCCATAAGGGCTGATAGGATGATCTGGCGACCTTCATGGAGCGGAATTTTCACTTTCAAGAGTGCATATAACCTTATTAGGGAATCCAGGCAAAGATTTCTGTCACTCAGCAAAATATGGCACTCCAGAATTCCAAAAAAGCTAAGTATCTTCTCCCGGAGACTTCTAAATAGCATACTCCCTTTCGATAATGTTCTGCAATTCATGGGCTTCCAAATTGTATCTAAATGTTGCTGCTGTCATTATTCTGATTCCTTGTCACATTTTTTTAATGATTGCCCTTTTACATTGCATGTGTGGGATGAGATTAATAGATGGCTTTCATTACATGTGCTTCGTTTCAACACATTGTGGAATAGATTGTCCTATTACTGGTCATCTGCAGGTACCTACTACCATTACTTGTTTACTGGCATCTGTGGAAGGCCCGAAATAAATTTTTATTTGAAGAAATTAAACCAAACTATGTTATTATTCTCTCTGAGATTAGAAAATCACTGCATGACATTGCCCTCACTCACCCTCTCTATCACTGTGGTGAGTTTGACAAAATATGGATTTCATCTAATCTAGTACCTTTTCTGAAAACACGGAAACAGAGAAGAATAACAAAAGTAATATGGTATCCTCCAGTTAATTTATTCAAAGTCAATATAGATGCCTCCTGGGACTCAATATCCAATAAATGTGGTATTGGATTAATAGTTAGAAACTCGTGTGGAGATTGTTTATTTGCCAAAGCTGTCAGCCGAAATGCATCTTCAGCCTTGCAGGCGGAACTGGCAGCTATTTTGTATGCTTTAAACCTGATGCATGGAAAGCTTTTTACAAATTTTGAGCTTGAAACGGACTGTCTTAATGCAATATCATGTGTGACTATCCTTTAACTGCTCCCTGGAACCTATATGTCCTATCTCATGATATTCATAGACTTTTGGGTGCTACAAAACTTGCTCATATTTTAGGGAAGGTAACATGCCTGTTGATTGTTTAGCAAAGAGGGCCAGGAATGAAAATATCAATTCTCTTTTCCTGTTTGCTGAGCTTGATAACAAAACAAGTAGATTAATTGCTTTGGACAAAAGGGGTGTCCCTTCTATTAGAATTTCAAATGATGTTAATGATTAGAAACTACACAATGATTCTGCTATTTTTCCTTTACAGGTTAGCTATCTTAACCAGGAGTTTATTCTGGAGGCCGAGGACAGAGAAGGCCACCTTTCATAACTGCATGCACCAAGTAATTCATCCAGCATTTCAAACTCCCTCTCAACAGCACCAGGATGACATACTGAACAATGGATTTTGGAGCTTTACTTGTTCCTTGGGACTTAACATCACATACCATCCAGTTAACATACCATTGACAAACAGGGGTTTCGATTTTTTGACTCGCCGATCTGTTCGGGGTATTACAACCAGATGGTATATAAAGAAAGTCCCCTGCTGGATCATCGATGTACATTAACATGGTTTAGTCTTGTTTAGGTGGAAACACCACTTTTGGAAGCAAGTGTTATTTTGCTTGAAGAGCTTAATATGGCCCTTGGATCATCAATTGGATGATCTTTTGTGTATTGAACTATGCCTTCAAGGCCAATTAATTTTATTTTCTTTGGTTCGGGGAGCCTAATATATTCCCCCCATCCTCGGATGGTTTTATATTAAAAAAAACAATCGCACTATTCATTCTACTACTTCTTTATCTCCATTTGAAATTGTTTATGGTTTTGTACCCATGACATCTCTTGATCTACTTCCTTTGAATTTTAAACAGGTTAAAAACTTTGATGGAGAAAAGAAAGCTGATTTTGTGAAGAAAATCCATGAGAAGGTACGCATGAAAATTGAATGGACAAATGCACAGAATGCTGATAAAGCTAATCAAAGCTGCAAGTTGATGAGGTTCAACATGGGAGATTATGTTTGGGTTAATCTGCGAAAAGAGAGGTGTCCACGTGAAGATGGTCCTTTTAAAGTTTTGGATCATGTGAACGAAAATGCTGACAAGATTGAGTTACCAGATCATTATGGTGTTAGTGCAACCTTCAATGTTGCTAATTTATCTCCATTTACCTTTGAAGACGATTTAGTTTCGAGGGCGAAACCTTTTGACCACGGAGGGAATGATGGAGATGACAAGATGACTACCACCATAAATGAAGACATTCCACGACTTGATCAAACATTCAAAGGATATGTTTAGGATTCTCTAAGTGACATGGTGGGACCTATGACTAGGTCGAGGACTAAGCTTAGGAGTGCTGCTTTAAATGCTTTGATTGATCGCCTTTATGATGAAGAATTAAAGAAGGAGTCACCATCGACATCTTGGATTCATTATTCAAGATTGTCGACGAACTGAAGACACCATGAAGAACACTATACTTTTTTCCCACTGAGTTTTTAATGAGGTAGTGTGATCACTATAAAATATTGTAAAATTATTTCAATTTGGGTTTATTGGACTAATAGCTCGGCCATGTGGGCTTTCAAGAGCTGAATTTTGAAAATCTGGTCCATTAGGGTTTAGTATATTCAGTTTTATTCTGATTAGAATTATATTTGGTAAGATTAGATAAGGTAATATTCTTCAAGGTTACTTCTTGAAGAATTCGACCAGATTACCAATTATTTTAGGTATGTTAGTTAGATATGGTTTTAGCTTCTTAAAGCTGCCATAAGTTAATTCAGTTTCCAGTTGTGATTAGGGTTTGGGGCGAGATTGTAACCCTATAATTAAGGGAGGCCTTTGGACAAATTTCACACCACTTTTATCAACCAAATATACAACATTTTGAGTTCATACTATTCAATTGTTGCTTATCCCTAAGGGCTAGTTAAGTATCAATAAACCTTGTAATCTAATCATGAGGGCTAGTTAGAGAGCAAGTTGAAGTTAGGTGTACCCCGAGGGTTAGACACCTAAATTTCGTGCGAGATAGTGAGGGTATACAGATCCCTTCACTAGATCAAAGATATTAACTCCGCAAATCGTGAGTTTTCTCAAGGAGATTCATATAAGGTATTTTATACAATTGTATATTATAAATTTTCCATCGATTACCGGGTTAGTTGTAGATTTGAGGTCGAATCCTGTCGAACTTGGGGATGATTACAGATTATTAACATGACTTTGGGCTCCAAGTGTGGTTCAATAATGAGAGATCGAGCTGGAATAGAAATTTGGGCGCGTTAAAATTATTTTGATTAGGGTTAAGAATGACTAGGAAAAAGTATAGTGGAAGTTTGGAAGGTTTTTTTGGTTCCTGGTTTGAAGCAAATAAGAAGATGACTCTACTTGCATATACTACTAATATTAATATTATTTAATAATTGGGAAAGTCTCAGGAAAGACGTTCTGTCCATAAGCTTATGGACAAGCCAGAGATTGATTTGCAATTAATAAAATTTGATCAATTTTTGTGGGCCAAGCCCATTTTGTTCAGATCTAAAAGTTCATAATATTGGTAACCTCCTCTTTCGTCTTCCGAACTCTTACACAAAATCACAATGCGGAGAGATCGATTAATACACAGTCCAAACCAGATTTTGTCCAACGCTAGAAAATTAAGGATCCTTTTGGATTGTCCTTTACATCACAATGTTATTTTGTTTTCCGATGGATGTTCACAGCAGTGAGGAAAGAGAACAACATGTCTTCCTCTTTCACGAATTGATTTATTTATTGAATTGATATATGCAGCATCTCTTCCTTCATCTGGTTGATATGAGAGCGAGGAGACGTACGCGGAGAGGTGTGCAGAGCTCCTGCTGAGTTATAGGAATAGTTCGTTTGATTTTTAGAATGAAAGCTATATGATTCTTAATACAATTGCAAAAGCATGAAGATTGCCTAATGAGATTTTTGGAGGTAATGCGAGGGGCTTTAATGGCAGCGCCGATGAGACTGCTTCCGATTATAAATACTCCCCTACAAAACCAGAAGCAGTGTAAGTTTTCGTGAGATCGCAGCGAACAGTAAGTGAAGGAGGTGCGGGACTTTACCTGGCAGCGCCGAGGATGGAAACGCCGATGGCGATGGCAATTCCGAGGGCGGAGAAGGTGTATGGCAAGATCTAGACCAGCGCCCTCGACCACGAGCTTGATGATTCCATTTTGACTTATTTTTTAATTAGTTGTCTTCTACACTTTATGAAATTACGAGGTGCATTCGCTTATTTATATGTTGCAGCTGTTATTATCCAACGTGTATTTGTTAGTTTTACTGTGAATGGCCTTTTTTTCTTCTTTTTTTTGTTGATCGTTTGTTTTGAATTACGAGCTGCATATGTTTACTTATATGTTGCATATGTTTACTTATATGTTGCATATGTTAGTATTCAACTTGTATTTGTTAGTTGTACTGTCTATGGCCTTTTGTGAATGACTTTTACTTTCTACTCTTTTTTACTGATTGTTCATCTTGAATTACAAGCTGTATTTGTTTACTTATATGTTGCAGTTGTTATTATCCAATGTGTACCTGTTAGTTGTTCTTTTTTTACTGATCGTTCATTTTTAGTTACGAGGTGCATTAGTTTGCTTATATGTTGCAGCTGTTATTATCCAGCGTGTACCTGTTATGTATGACTTTTTTTTTTAAAGTTCTTGGTTGTTCATTTTGAATTAGGAACTGCATCTGTTTACTTATATATTGCATCTGTTAGAATTGAATGTACTTGTTAGCTTTATTATGAGGTGCATCAGTTTGCTTATATGTTACAGCTGTTATTATTCAATGTGTACATGTTAGTTGCACTATGAATGACCTTTTTTTGTTGATCGTTTGTTTTGAATTATGAGCTGCATCTGTTAGTATTTAATGTGTACTTGTTTGTTGGACTGTTTGTGACCTTTTGTTTTCATTTGTTGTCAATTGTACATTTTGAATAATGAGTTGCATCTGTTTACTTATATGTTGCATCTGTTAGTATTTCGTGTGTACTTGTTAGGAGTGTTCAGTATGACTTTTTTTAAATGTTGTTGGTTCATTTTGATTTAGGAACTGCATCTGTTTACTTATATATTGCATTTGTTAGAATCTAGTATGTATTTGTCAGTTATTACAAGGTGCATCAGTTTGCTATATGTTGCAACTATTATTATTCAACGTGTGCAGGTTAGTTGCACTATGACCTTTTTACTTATTTTTTTAATGATCGTTCATTTTGAATTACGAGCTGCATCTGTCTACTTATATGTTGCATCTGTTAGTATTTAATGTATACTTGTTAGTTGAACTGTCTATGACCTTTTGTTTTCATTTGTTGTTAGTTGTACATTTTGAATAATGAGTTGCATCTGTTAGTATCTAAGGTATCTAAGGTAAATCCGACCGTGAAAAATGGATCCATTGCTACAAGTTTCTTGGTAACATTTTTATCACAAGCATCTGGACCAAATTCCAATTCAGTGTATCAACTGAAGCAAGTTTACCAAGCCATCACCATTCCTGCTGCTATTACTTTGAACTTTGAATTATGCAAATCAACAACCATTCTTGCAACTCAGGCAACTCTTGTCAACAAAAACCATACTAGCAAACCAAATTTGAAGTCCAGTTCAGGGTTCTGTTTACCACACTTTGACAGATGATATGTTATTATTCAACATAATTAGTAATACTTGCAAATGAACTATTAATCGTGACAGTGAGGATGAATCTTTAATTCAGGAAATATAATATCCATTAATTATTAGAACTGAGCTGACTGCATTACATAACCTAATATGGTTCATAGAACGTATGAAACCAACATGAACATAACATTTCCTAATGTTTCACCAGTACTACCAGTACTACTCAAGCTCTTTCACCCCGGATCCTCCTGGCCAGCTGCATATCCTTATATATTCATTTTTTGACTAGCTCATGTAATAGTCCAACCTTGTAAGTATACTAGGACTACATTAATCATCTTGGTTTAACAGAGGAAATAGTTAGGCCATTAATTGAAAACGAAGAAGCAGCAGTCTTGCTTGATTTGGATGAGTTCCTTATTGTTCCAACAGCTTTGTGTGCCATGAAACTAGGTTGATCTAGTGAAGTAAGGGTTATATGTTCACTGCCTAGCATCAATACAACATCAATCAGTCCTTAGCCAAAGGTAGTTAAGGCTAAGCCCTGAAAATAAGTGCTTTCATTCATGAATTTGCACAATCATACGAAGTGTATCCACTGTTCCCTTCGTATTAGCACTATTAGATGCCGAAAGTTGCTGGACCTGCCAAATGGTTTTCCAATTTTAAGAAACAGTAAACATGGGAATACAATTCAGGAATTGTGATTTACAAGGAGCAAACTACATACCTGCATTTGCTCAGCCTGTTCTCTTGCCAATACTAATGTAAACATTACCAATTCCAACATAAGAAGGTCTGGATCATAAAAACAGAGCAAAAAGCTGCTAACAGTAAACCACAAGTGAGGTAATTTCAGACAAATGAAAGAACAAATCTTTCCCAATATACAAATAGACAGAAGGAATACAAATGAATGATTCTCTACCCTTAAGTGAATCAAAACCTGGATACCAAGGTTTCATTAGAGAGAAATGGGAATTACCAGCCATATCCCGGATTTGATATCTTTCAGAACACAGCGACCACTCAACTCCAACATTTTCTGTATTGTTTCTACATTTGGGACTTTTGGTGAAGTACTTAAACTTTCAGTGAGGAAAGCAGTTGATGAATCAACAGGAATGAGACAAGTCGCATCCAATCTGCCAAAACAAAGAAACCAAACACATTGCATAAGATAGTGAATCTGTTGTTGCAACAATCAAATTCACATTAAGATCTCATTCTTTTGGGTAGCTGCACAAGCTAAAGATTGCCCTTGAGTTTCGCAAAGTCTATCTATGATCCAATCAATCAGTGCCAATTTGGAAGAAACAGAACATATGAGAAAAATGTATTCATCTATAAGTAAACACTCTTCAGATGGCATGATTTCACAAAAAAATAGTAATAAGCGAATTTCCCTTCCCTTTTCAATCAATTTAACCTAATAAAAAACTACTATACGTGCTTCAAGAACAGTAGTACAGAACTAGAGAGAGACAGTCACCTATATGCTTCTCCTTCTGGTGAAACATGAAAGAGTGAGTTCTGAATTTTAGTTTTACCACTTTTTCTAGTAGTTACTAGTGTGTTCCAACATGACTAGTCTGACCAAGTGCATAATAATGTAAAATGTAAAGAACATATGACTTGGTTACGCAGTTCGGTGTAATCCACCTACATCTGCGGGGCCTGGCCCAGTTCAGAATGAATCCACTAATTAGAAAGATATAGTACAGAGTACAGTTTACAAAATACTCATCTTTGCTAACTATATAGTGTGAATTCTGCTAGCTCCCCAAGCTACCGATCCGCCTTGATCAGACTCCCTCTGACCTCGAACACCGTTGACGCTGGATCTCCTCCTCCCGAGGAATTAAGGTTTCTGATTCTGAACTTTGTGCGACAGGTCAGGTGTGTTGGAACATAGTAGTCTGACTCTTTGCAATTCTCGAAAGTCTCAAAAATCTGTATACAGATTTTTTTCTCTGTTAAATCCGTGAGTATGCAGCTGTGTTTGTCCCAATTTATATCCATGAACAGATTGGAATACTCCTTGATTATCTCCACAATATTCCTATTCCAAATCTGCTTCTTGAAGCATATCCAAATCCCATAAATAAAGGGATTTACTTTATATCAATCTATCCCATATATTCAAATATATCATCTCCTTATAAGTAGGGATTTTCCATAAATCAATTATGCTTCACACGCCTGATATACATAGCCAAATATACGACTTCCATAAGTTATAAAATACTCCAATATTTTGCAATATTTCGGCTTTGATTTCCATAAAACCTTGGCGTGAATATTCTGTATCAGCATGTTCCAACATGGAATGTTTTCTTGTTCACAAAATTGCCAATCAAATATTCACTTGCAAATCCCTTGACTTTACAATCTCCCCCTTTGACATTTTTGTGGACCTATAATATTTTGGACATGTAATTTCCAATGAAAACTCCCATCAACATCTTAAGCTTGCATCAGAATAGCAGAATAATAATCAACATAATACTAGAATTCTCTTAAGCATGAAAGCCGAAAACCAGAATTCAGAAATCCAGGTCATCCAAAACATACACCCAAAATTACAGCCATATTGAATAAAACATTCAAATTTAAAACCAACATCCAAAATCACTCCCCCTGGGACCACACATGGCCAAAGACAACATCAAAATCATCAAAAAACAACAACAACCAGCATCAATCAGTAATGGTCCCCTTGCATTAGTCATAAAAATCAATCTTCCAATCGGGACTTCTCTGCCTCCAGACTTGTTTTCTCCGCTTCCAAGGCAGCCATTTGTATACCTATAACACAAAGTCGGGCATTCAGAACCATCAGCCTAGCCTCCTTTTCTGCTGCTGATGAAGAAGTTGATCCAGATGGTTTCCACGGAAGATCCTGCACATGCCTTAGCCCAAACGTCTTCTTGTTGGGCCTCAGAAACTCTGTATCAATCACAACATCCGAGGCCTTCCCTTTTACTTTTGCACTCTTGGCTAGTGCAGAGACCAGAGCAGGGTAAATTATGGCATCATTGACCTTGGGAGCAGTAGCTTGTCTGACCAAATGTTGCTAAATAAGTAGTCCAAGGTTGACATCCTTCTGTGTTCCAACACAGTACAACAACTTAGCCATTTCCCTTGCCAATGCTGTGGTATTAGTAGAGGACAACCAACAATGCACAGCCACCTGATATAATCCAAATAATCTCGAAGACAAGCAGGATGCTTGTGAATATCCAGTTGCTGGCCATTCAACCTTATAACCACCAGAGATAACAGATAATATTTCATTGTCAGTAACTCCCAGGTTTTCAGGAAAGACTCCCCCTGTCTCAGGTGTCTTCAGACCTAGCAATGTATTGATTCTAGAAGCAGAGACATCTATGATCTTCCCCTATACATATACCCTACCATACCATGGGAAGCTTATCTCTAGATTACCAGTCATGAGGTTAGAATATACCTCAAGTACAACCTGTCTGTTGTATTGTAGCTGGATCGTTGCTGTAGTAGTCATGCCAATCACCTTTAGATAATCTGAGAAGATACTCTCCTTATAGGATTTTAAATCCAAAGGCCTTTCTGCTATAAACTTCTTCTTAGAGAAAAAATCTCCCATATCTTCACCTTTTTCATCATAATATACAGCAGAATACACCTTGCTGACAGAGGGGGGAGGTAAAACTTTCTTTTCCTTGCTGTCATGCCTTCTCTTGCTCCTCTTTGCTTGAGCAGAATCCTTGGCTTTAGCAGCCTTTATTTTGCCTTTTGCCATATGATAGACTTCATCCAGTACTTCATCACTTAAATATGCCAAATCAGGAATATCCTGTATTGGAACACTCCCTGATCCTTCAGCATCCTTCTCAGTTACTTCATTACTCTCAGAACTTTCATTCTGGGTAGACAGGTTTCCTTCAGCTGCTTCATCATCCTGATCATCATGAAACTCACCATCATCTGCACCTCCTAGATCATTATCAGAATCTAAATCCATATGATCAGGTTTACCCCTCTGTGTTGGAACACTATCATCACTATCTGATAGTTCAATGATAATGGGCTTTCTCAATTCTTCCATCCTCTTGGCAGATTTCAAATCATAGAATCCCACCTGAAACTTGTCTCTATTTCTCACAACTTCTCTTCCAGACACCTCACAGTCATTTATCTCTCTCAAAACAACACAACTCGGCAATGGAATATAGCAATGCACATAGAATCTGTCTTTTTCCCTAAACTCAACATATCTTCCTATCACAAATTTCACAGTATAATTTTCAAGCCTCCTTATTTCTCCTATGTTCCCTGTCACTAACTCCTTAACTTTAACAGTCAAATATTCTCCTCTAATCCTCTTGATCTTTGTTAAATCTACAACAACTCTATTAGCCTCGAGCCATTCAAAGATTTCATCCACACTCTTACATTCAATACCCATGAATTTTAATGGACGAAGGTCAGGACCAGTTACCGTGGGTTTCTTCTTCTTGGTTCCAAAAGATTGTTCTTGGGCATTAGGTTCAACTTTGGCTGTCTTCTCAACCTCTGCATTCTCTGTGCTTCCTCCGATCTGAACTTGATTTTCTTCTTCATTTCTAACAGCTTGATAAACATATTTTCTCTGCTCAGCAACCAACACCAATTCCAAATCAGTTGAAACTTGATCTTCCTTCATGATTTCTGACGCCTCTGCTTCATGTAAGGGAGAATTTGGAGTTGACATTCTTTAAACCAGTGAAGCACAAATTTTTGCAGAGTTTTGGAGAGGTGATTATCGGCCGAGAGTAGAGGATACAAAGGGATTTTGAGCAAGTTTGAATCCCACTTTAACTCTTCATCTATTTACCTCTTTTCCCGCGAACTCCCTTTTTAAATTTTCCAAACTTGTAATGATGGCACTTTCTCTCTTGTCAAATCAAGTTGTCATGCCACAATTAACTTCCAACACACCATACTAACCATTTTCTATTTTTGTACACCTTTGCTTCCTTTCATTTTTTTTGTTTTTTTGCAATTTTTCTAAACAAAAATAACCAAAAGAAATATTTACATTAAAAATAATTTCGGTAAAAATTACTTCAGATTTGACAAACACCTAAGTGTTGTCGAAGGCTCTCAAAAGAGGTGGCATCCAACGGCTTTGTAAATATATCAGCGATTTGCTCGTGTGTTGGAACATAGACTACTTCCACTTCCTTTCTTTCAACCAGATCTGTAATAAAATGATGCCGTATGTCAATATGTTTGGTTCTCTAGTGCTGAACTGGATTCTTTGAAATATCAATAGCACTTGTGTTGTCACATAAAATCTTCAAGGAGCCTTGATGGATTCCATAATCTCTCAACATTTGTTTCATCCATAATAATTCTGAACAACAACTCCCTGCTACAAGATACTCTGCTTCTGCAGTAGATAGAGAGATCAAGTTATGTTTCTTGCTGTACCAAGACACCAAATTTGTTCCAATAAAGAAACATCCACTTGTGGTACTTTTTTGATCATCAGCATTACCAGCCCAATCAGAGTCACTGTACCCTATCAACTCTGAATCTTGATTCTTAGAATACCAAACACCATTCCGTCCTTGTTTGACTTGCAATCCCAGAAAGTAAGTCAACTCTCTAACCATGCTCATTTCGAATTCAGATTGCATAATAGTGACAAAATCATGTACCATAGATGGTGAAGTAGAACCAAAGATATGTCATCAACATAAATTTGAGCAATCAAAAACATTGAAGCCTTGTCAAGCACGAATAAAGTGCAATCTACTCCCTCTCGACGATAACCTTTCTGAAGAAGAAAGGTAGTAAGTCGTTCATACCATGCCCTGGGTGCCTGCTTTAGTCCGTATAAAGCCTTCTTGAGACGATATACATGATGT
This sequence comes from Rubia yunnanensis, assembly GCA_037428765.1. Classification (NCBI taxonomy): domain Eukaryota; kingdom Viridiplantae; phylum Streptophyta; class Magnoliopsida; order Gentianales; family Rubiaceae; genus Rubia; species Rubia yunnanensis. Next base: position 83,429,747 of record CM075063.1, read on the forward strand.
GGACAATGAGGATCTTAAAAGCCTTTAGGTTGTTCCCCATATACTTCTTCATTCACCACTCCATTTAAAAAGGCACTCTTGACATCCATTTGATACAAAGTAAAGTTCAAAGAGCAGGCAATAGCTAGTAGAATTCAGATAGATTCTAACCTGGAAACTGGCGCAAAGGTTTCATCAAAATCAACACCTTCCACTTGTGTATATCCTTGAGCAACAAGTCTAGCTTTGTTTCGGGTGACTAAGCCGTCTGCATCTGACTTATTCTTGAAGATCCATTTCGTACCAATGACATTAATGCCTTTGGGGCGAGGAGTAAGATACCAAACATCATTCCTTGTAAACTGAGCAAGTTCATCTTGCATTGCAGCAATCCAATACTCATCAAGTAAGGCTTCTTTATAGTTCTTGGGTTCAATTAGAGAAACAAAACAGTGTAGTCCAGCCAGTCGTCGGTAATCAACTCGAGGCACTTATCGAGTACTTCTCATGGTGGAATCGAGTTGGTTATGTGTTGGAACATGGGCGTCAGTAGCGGGGGGCTGTGTTCCAACATGGTCAGCTTCGGCAGAGTTAGGATTCTTTTGCTCAGTTGTTCCAGCACGTTGGTGAAGGTCAGAGTCAACTGATGGATTTTCTTTGTCTGAGTTTTGAGACTGTGTTGGAACATGAGTGTTGCTAGGTTCTTCCTCTACACCTTTTGGATGTTGTTCCTTCTCTGAATCATTCACAATAACATTTATGGATTCCATGAGAGTGTTGGTTCGATGATTAAAAACTCTATAGGCACGGCTGTTGATGGAATACCCGAGAAAAATTCCTGTATCACTCCTATTATCAAATTTGCCAAATGTTCTCTATCTCTGAGAATATAGCATGTGCTCCCGAACACATGAAAAATATGAGACATTTGGTTTCCCGCCCTTTCAAATCTCGTAGGATGTCTTGTTAGTGAATGGTCGAAGATATACTATATTGATTGTATAACATGCTGTATTGATCGCTTCTGCCCACCATTTCTTGTGAACATCTTTCTCTGCCAATATAACTCGAGCCATCTCTTGTAGGGTTCTGTTCTTTCGTTCTACGATACCATTCTGTTGAGGGGTAATAGGAGCCGAGAACTCATGTTGGATTCCAAGCTCATCGCAGAAGGAACTGAATTGTTCATTCTCAAATTCTCTACCATAATCACTTCGAATTCGAATTATCTTCCCTACTGGACTCCCCTTTTCAGTTCGTAACTTCACTAAAAGGCTTCTAAATACTTCTATCGTATCAGATTTTTCTTTAAAAAAAACTACCCATGTAAATCTGGAGAAGTCATCAACACATACAAAGATATATTTCTTTCCACCTATACTAGGTGTATTAACCGGACCCATCAAATCCATATGCAATAATTCCATATTTCTAGATGTAGTAATATACTGAACTGAAGAGTGAGGAGATCGAATTTGTTTACCTTGTTGACATGGTCCACATACAACTCCATCCTTGCTGGTTAAGGTAGGCATTCCTCGTACAGCTTTCACATTTGCGATTTTCACCAATGTTTTGTAATTGATGTGGCCGAGCTTCCTGTGCCAAAGAATTCCTTCATCTTGCTTTGAAATCATACACCGAACTCCTTGTTCTAGCAGATAGCAATTGTCTGATGATCTTATTCCTGAAAGAACCTTGTTTTCTCCATGCTTCACTATACATTTGTCCTTCTGGAACTCCACTACCATATTTTCGTCACACAGCTGGCTTATACTTAGCAAGTTTGCCTTTAGATCTTCAACAAATAATACACTTATGAATACTGGAAACCCTTCAATTTTCAATTCGCCCTTAACAATTACTCTGCTTCTCTTTCCATCACAAAATGTTACATATCCGCCATCATATGGAGTAATGTTCGTGAGATATTCTGGAGTGCCAGTCATGTGGCGAGAACAACCGCTATCAAAGTACCACGAATCACTGGAATAAGCTGTTAGAGAAGTGTGTGCCACCAGACATGTACTAGATTTTTTAACAATTCATACCTTTTTGATCGATTTTACTGTATGAATATTGCCTGTGTTGGAACACAGCAGAAGTTGTCTTCCTGTCATTTGATCTCTGATCAGTCTTCTGCACTGCTTTTCAGTATGTCCTTGATACGTACAGTATTTACATATGAGTGGCTTTCTCTGATATGGCATCCCATGCTTTCGCTTTACTTCTCGGATCTTAACCTTGAGGGTTACTAGTTTTTCATGTGATTTAGTCTTGGGTTCTTTCCCGTATCCAATCCCGTGTCGGTCACCAAAGTTTCTTCCCATATCCAGAATATCATCAAGCTTTGCCTTTCCGGAATTTAATTTATCAATAGTTTCTTCAGACATCTCGGCCCTCTTGACTGCTGCTATCAGTTTTCCATTCAGTTCTTCATTGCTCTTTTCAAGTTTTGTAATTGTGAACCGTAATTATCTTTCACTTTCAATTAAATTCCTTTTTTCTTTATTCAGATCTTTGTTTGCATCAGCTACTTGGACCCACATAGCATACATTTTTCATAGGTGCTATAGATTTCTTCATCACTTACAGACAAATCATCATCTTCATTGCTGTGTGAGTCATCCAGATCTATGTTGGAACATACAGCTTTACATTTGTTCAATGTGTTGGAACATTGGTCCTCTGATGTATCATGAACCTTTGCTCCAAAAGCTACGTAGTTACTGGTGAATTCCTCTTCGTCCTTCTCATCATCTTCATCTTCACTCCAAGAGGTGGCATATGATTTTCCTTGTTTCTTGTGAATGTTAGCACATTCAGCCTGAATATGACTGTATCCTTCACATTCTCTGCACTGAATTCGCCCAGCCTGTTTTAGTTCGTTGTTCTGATTTCTCCCGAACTGCGGATTCCCTGGTTCAAATCTCATTCCACGATTATTACATGAGTCTTGTTGCCTTTGTCTATTTCCGCCAAACCTTTCCTGAGATTTCTTGTTAACCACCTTCTTTAGCATTCTCGAGAAATTCTTCGTGATCAGTGCAAGTTTTTCAATCTCATCGTCGCTGTCAGACTCGTGTTTATCCTTAGGTGGAGACACTTTGAACGCCAATTCCTTAGAGACTCTTTTTGTAGCTTGTTGGAATGTCATCTCATATATCTGTAATGAACCTATTAGTTCACCTAGGCTCATGGTGGTAACGTCTCTTGCCTTCCTCTATTGCTGCTACGTTCATTGCAAATCTTTTGAGAAGTGATCTTAGGGTCGTTTTTACCAGTTTTGTTTCTTTGTACACCTTTCCAAGTTGATAAGCCATGTTGGAGATGTCCCTGAGTTTTCCATTGAATGTAGCAATGGTGTCATATTCATCCATTTTGAGTTCCTCAAACTTTGTAGCCAGCATCTGTAATTTGGATTCATGAACTAGACTGGTTCCTTCATTAACAGTCTGTAAAATGTCCCATGCTTTCTTTGCTTGGTGACAGGTAGAGATAAGCTTGAACTGATTTTCATCGACTGCAGTGAAGATTGCATTAAGTGCCTTCAAATTTGCCAGCGATTCTTTGAGGTCATCTGGAGTCCATCTAGCCTTGTCTTTGGGTTTCTGCTTCCTTTGGCTTGACTCTCCTTCTACCGCCTTAGAACTTGTATCAGCATCTTCTGTAGGATGATTCCATTCATTCTCAACATAAAACCATGCAAGTTCGTCCAGTGAATTGATGAAAACCCCCATGTGTGCCTTCCAATAGTTGTAGTTGTTGCCTTCTAGTAGAGGTGGTCAAGAGACTGAAGCTCCTTCTCTTGTCGTCATGGTAAAACTGGATCTCACTTTCCTTGACACAACCAAAGGAATAATAAGTGACGAAGCTCTGATACCAATTGAATTTTAGTTTTACCACTTTTTCTAGTAGGTACTAGTGTGTTCCAACATGATTAGTCTAACCAAGTGCATAATAACGTAAAATGTAAAGAACACATGACTTGGTTACGTAGTTCGGTGTAATCCACCTACATCTACGGGGCCTGGCCCAGTTCAGAATGAATCCACTAATTAGAAATATACAGTACAGAGTACAGTTTACAAAATACTTATCTTTGCTAACTATATAGTGTGAGTTCTGCTAGCTCCCGTAGCTACCGATCCGCCTTGATCAGACTCCCTCTGACCTCGAACTCCGTCGACGCTGGATCTCCTCCTCCCGAGGAATTAAGGTTTCTGATTCTGAACTTTGTGCGACAGGTCAGGTGTGTTGGAACACAGTAGTCTGACTCTTTGCAATTCTCGAAAGTCTCAAAAATCTGTATACAGATTTTTGCTCGGTTAAATCCGTGAGTATGCAGCCGTGTTTGTCCCAATTTATATCCACGAAAAGATTGGAATACTCCTTGATTATCTCCACAATATTCCTATTCCAAATATGCTTCTTTAAGCATATCCAAATCCCACAAATAAAGGGATTTACCTTATATCAATCTATCTCATATATTCGAATATATCATCTCCTTATAAGTAGGGATTTTCCATAAATCAATTATGCTTCACACGCCTGATATACATAGCCAAATATACGACTTCTATAAGTTATAAAATACTCCAATATTTCGCAATATTTCGCCTTTGATTTCCATAAAACCTTGGCGTGAATATTCTGTATCAGCATGTTCCAACATGGAATGTTTTCTTGTTCACAAAATTTCCAATCAAATATTCACTTGCAAATCCCTTGACTTTACAAGTTCCATCTGCAACATAAAGCAAACCACCAAAACGGTCAAAACACATCATAAATCGATGAAGAAGAAGGCAAATTGAGAAGTTATACCAAACGCATAGGCATAGAGTCTGCTCCATTTGACTCCTACACGGATATAATCACTCGAAACCTGGAGATCTCACAAGCAAGCATACTTCCAGACGATTTCCTCCGTCATCACTTTACGAAACCACTGACAAGTCAATGAAAGCTTCAACACTGATTTTCTGTCCATAAACTTTGCAATCTCCATCCAAATATCCTCTGTATAACTTCAAACATTAACACGCGAATCAAATTAGTTTTTCACACCAGAGAAGTTGCAAATTATGTGAATCAGATCCATGTAGTATTCAAATTTAACCTGCATACCAGCCTCTGTGCGTCTCCGTCTTCACCGGCAAACGGCAGACGGCTGAAGTGCCTTGGATTATTACCATCGTCGTGACTGTGCTCCTTCCTCTGGTTCACCACGGTGGCGGTGCAGGACAGCAACTCGAAGCTCATGATGGGAAATTAGAGAAGCGACGTCGGGGTGGATCCCGACAACGGTAATCTAGCCCACAATTTTTTAGTAGAGAATTTATCTTTTCAATCTGGCCCCCAATTTTTTTTAAATTTTCCTAATTTGCAAACAGGTTCCGAACCTGTGCATAAACTTATGCACAAGCCGCGAGCTATTCTTAATAATTAATTATTTAACATATTGAAGTGGAAAGTTGGAGATCTTTCTTTTTCTTCTTCTTTTGATTGTTACTGGAATACGCACTAGTATAATAGTACATGAGTCCGTCTCTTAAAAGAATGTCATTCCACAAGATCTGAAAAGACTAAGGTTTAAAGTGTAAATTATAAGAAATGAAAATAAAATTTTTGGATTGCACGAATTGGGTTATAAACTTTATAACTACTGCACGTTGCATAATAAATTTTGAGTTCGTCTCTTGAAAGACGGTTTTTCCATAAGCCATGGAAAGACCAAGATTTAAAGTGCAAATTTGAAGAAGTTGTGATAAAATTTTTGGGTTGAATGAATCGGGTTACAAACTTTATAACTACTACACGTTGCATAATAAATTTTTAATATTGCAACTAAGACCTTTTACTTTTATAATTCTAATTAAACCCCGTCTTTCCATAAGCATATGGAAAGACGGTCTTTCCCAAGACATTGCCATAATATTTTAATATTGCAGTAATGACTTTTTACCTTTTATTATTTTAGTTTAACCCCATTTTTCTCAAAACTTTGTCATAGTACATATTATTATTAAGTCATATTATGTGGTATTCAATATGTGTTAAGTATGTATTAATTCTATTTTATAATTAAAGTATTGATTTAAATCTTATTTAATATCAATTAACCGATAAACGGCATTTTATAATTGATGTACTAATGGGATGATTTGATGTTTATTTTTTTTATTGCAACAATAATTTTATAACTTTGAAAAATATTTAAAATGCATTGTAGTGTATAAATAATTATTATTTGACACTAGCAATTATTAAAATGAGATTTTTTATAATTGGTCTAATCATTAGTTGGCTTAGCATGATACTTTGATTAAAATTTTACCTTGCATATATGTAAATTGTTAGATCTAAACTAAAATCTGAAATAAATGTTAAACAAAAATAGATCATAACTAAATTGAAAATTTTATTTATTTTAAATTAATAATGAAAATACAACCCTTATACCGTATTTTGGAGGATCATGAATGTGCATTGTTTAGGTGCACAATGTTTATCTTTAATAGGGCAGACAACTTTTGTGACCCCTAAACTATTATCATCGTTTACCTTTGACTTTTTATTTTTTTTAACACTCTTGATCCCTGAACTAACAAAAGTGTTAGGTTGTACGTACCACTCCCGTCTAGTCAAACCACTAACTTTAACTTTTGTTGACATTTTGATGGAAAAATATTTTTTTCTATTCAACCCCACAGTTCTTTACAATTTATAAGAATGTCTGCTCGAGTCGTGCATGTGGCGCGTAATAAATCTCAACTCGGATCTTGTTATCGTTGACGACATCTGAATGGTTCGAGAAAACACGTCAACTCATATCTTGCATGAATCAAGAAAACATTCTTCTGAATTACAAATAATTATGGGTTTGAATAGGAAAATACATGTTTGCCCCTCAAAATGTCAACAACAGCTGAAATTTGTGATTTAATTAGATGAAAATAGCACGACTTAACACTTCAGTTAGTTCAGGGGCCAAGAATATTTAAAAATAAAATGGAAATTAGTTCAGGGGCCAGAATTTTTCAAAATAAAATGGAAGGCCAATTATGAACGATAATAATAGTTCATAAGTAACTGAAATCGTGTGCCCTCTACTATTATTCGTGCACTGTAATATTTATACAGTAACCATAACTAAATACCAATATTACACAATATGCACATAGTAACACAATTGACAATATATAAAGTATTCATGAGATTTGATACTCATATAATACCCCCAAGAATACCATATTGCCATGAAAATAAAGGTTAATTAAATGTTAGTTCATTTTAGCTAAGAGAAATATACTCGCAAATTTTTATTTTAGATTAAGTAATCATTAGACATGTCATTTTTATAATTGATGTAATTAACATGTTGATTCTATGTTTATTTTTATTTATTCCACCGAATTTCTGTATAACTTTAAAAAACTTTTAAAATATATCACGATGTATAAATAATTATAATTTTACACTAAAAATTTTTGAAATGATATTTTCATGATTTATGTAGCCGATAGCCAGTATAATATGGAACATTCTCAAATATATATTTAGTTTTTTTTTTAATTAAACCATCCATAGATGGGGGAAATTATATTAGCCTTCCCAAGCCATAAAAAAAACAGTTTAAAAGAAGCCGAAGCTTAGATAAGTTATACAGCCAGAGCTTATTGCTCTTGAAGCAACCTTTGTTGCTTCCAAAAGAATGAAAATAGAGAAGTGTAGAAACCGGAGGATTACAAATACTAATGACTAGGTAATCGGATCTCGAACTTCTTAGTGAATCGAATGAACGAAACACAAGTCAGTCAGAGAAGACCTTTACCTAAATCATAAGCCTATCCTCTAAGTTAATAGTGGAGGAGATAGCAAAATGTAAACATTTCCAACAGTATTTGTGGTTAGCATCAGCAAGGGGCAACTAAGCCCTGTCCGTGATTGATGTCTTCAAAATGACTCCAATGAAGAAAATCAGCCATCACTCGGTCTAGTATGATCCCTCTAGCATCCAGCAAATTTGTCATAACAGCAAATCACTTATCTCATCAGAAGTATTCCTGTGAAGATGACTAAATTGGAGATGAATCCGAATGCCCGCCGTAATTGGTTCTGCTCTCTGAGTGAAAGTAATCCACCAGGATCCATCCTCCTGAAATATAAAATACGGTCAGTAGCATCTGTTTCAGATATCAATCCGAATAGAAGGAGTACCCATCTGGTCCAATCTTATCAAACCTTGCACAAAATTAGTTAAACTTTGAAAATGAAGGAACGATGAGGATGACAGATTATTTAAACAATCCTTCGCTAATTTATCTGCCACTAAGTTGCCTTGTCTATGAACATGCTTGAGAGGAATCCCTCCCAGGAGTTTATTAATCTCATCAGCCAGACTAAAAACTTTCCATGGTGACTTGTAAGGATCTAGTACATACCCGATGGCATTTAGACAGTCAGATTCTAAATAGTAAGAGAGATTAATTTCTGAACCTGCTGTTAATGCAAACCTTATTGCTTTCAGTTCTGCCTCTAAAGGTGAATAAGCAGGGGAGATCTTAGTATGAGCAACAATAAATCCTCCCCTACAATCCCTTACAATCATACTAATACCACACATATTCGTTTGACAGCACCATGCAGCATCAACATTGATTTTATATCCTATGTCTGGCTTTGTCCAAGCTATTTTAAATATCTTTGGCTTAGGAGGTTTTTTGCTCAAAGGTAGGAAAGAATGTTCAGCAATTAACCTATCAATCCCAGAGACAACAAAGAATGGCTTAGCAGTAAACAGATAAAAGATGTGTGTCCTAATATGATTGAGCACAACACTAATTACAGGATTAACTGAATCATACAAGCAATTATTTCTAGTTTTCCACAGGTTCCAGCAGGTTATTAATGCAGCAGAATGAATCATCTCAACTTGTACACTACTGAAACCATTATATGAGAAATAGAAGGATACTCTATCCCAAATGGATGGGAACACCTGATCTCTGATCCCCATAAAAGAATGAATCTGTTTCCATATATGCATTGTAAATGTGCAGGAATTAAAAAAATGATCAAGGAAATCCTCATGATTATGGCACATACAGCATTTAGAGGCCAGTGAAATTCTCAAAGAATGTAAAACATTGTCAAAAGGAAGGAAGGAGTTCATCATTTTCCACATGAAGACAGAAACCTTTTTTTCAATTCTGTAATTCCAAAGATGTTTAAAGGAAGCCACAGAACCTCTATGGTGACTTAATAATAGATATGTAGATTTGAAAGAGAACTCACCATTGATTCCCGGTTTCCATATTAGCCTGTCTTTTCTATGAGGAAACAACTTAGAATCACATAAAAGAGTTATAGCATGATCAGGGAGAAATGGAATGATTTTAGCAATCAAGGCAGATTTATTGGCAATAAAATCTGAAACACTACAGTTAAAAGGAATATTCACATGTAATTGATCACAAATATCCTGCAGTGGTCCTATATCCAACCAATTAGAGGTCCAAAAATTACACTCTCCAGTACCAATAATGACTCTAGATTGAGATTCTGCCCAATCATTGATATAGCAAATCCTTTTCCAATTTTGTGAAGATCTGGAAGAAGATGGAAGAGATGCAATCAAATGAGTCCAGAGAGCCTCACCCTTTTGATATTTCCACCAAAGCTTGACAGAACAAGTTTTAATAATAGTATCTATTGATCTAAATCCCAGACCATTTTGAATGGTAGGATAGCAAAGAGCTTCCCACCTTCTCCATACCCTTTTTGGATTTGTATCATCAGAACCCCAAAAAAACTTGCTCAATAATTTTTCTATGTCCAATATAACCTGTTTGGTAGGTTTAATCACTGACCATATGTGCTGAGGAACCGAGTATATACAGGCCTGTATTAGAGTAAGTTTCCCTCCCATTGAAAGCCACCTATTTTTCCAGTTTCCCAGTCTATTCTCAATCTGTTCCACTAAAGGATGGAGGTAAGTCTTCCTAAATCTGCCAGTAAAAATGGGGACCCCTAAGTATGTAAAAGGAAACCTTCCTAACTTCATTCCTAAAATTCTCCTAATCCTTCTAACTCTGTTTACAGTGGCATGCTTTCCAATGTACAGTTCGCTCTTATTATAATTAACATGTTGGCCAGTGACTTCCTGAAAAGTATCTAGGAAAGCCTTGAGCCTGATCAAAGAATTGTTATTAGCTTTGAGGAATATCACAGTATCATCAGCATAAGAGAGATGAGAGATATGAAATGCATTACCTGGAACAGCATAATATGATAAACTACCATTCTGAAAAACAAAAGATAGGCTTCTAGTAAAAGCTTCAGAAAAGATATTGAACAGAAATGGTGATAGAGGGTCACCCTGTTTGATACCCCTTGTTGGTTGAAAGAAACCAACTGGCTTACCATTTATAAGGATGGAAAACCATGCCTGAGACAAGTTCTTCATAATCAGAAAAATAAATTTTGCATGGAATCCAAATTTTGCAAGCACAAAGTATAAAAAAGACCACCTAACTCTATCAAAAGCCTTCTTAAGATCTAATTTGACAATCAAGTTAGGTTCTCTCTGTTTCCAATTTAGGAATCTCACCATTTCCTGAAGGCAGATAACATTATCAGCAATATCTCTACCTTTTAGGAAAGCAGTTTGGTGATTGGAGATAAGTTTAGACATTAAAGGCTTCAATCTTTCCATTAGAATCTTAGAGAAAATCTTATTTATAACATTAGAAAGGCTGATCGGCCTGTAGTCATCAAAAGAGGTAGGTGTACTTTTTTTTGGAATAATTGTAATCCATGTACTACCAATCCCTCTTGGAATATTATTAACTGATATAAAGTCCTGTACAGCTGATAATAAATCATTAGCAATTATATCCCAAGACTTTATATAAAACTTTGCAGTAAAACCATCCGGACCGGGGTTACTTTTGTGATTGAGTCCAAATACAACATTTTTAAGTTCAGCAATTGATACAGGTTGTAGTAATTTTTCATTGTCATCATGTGTGATCAACTGTGGGATCTGACTTAAGAAATGATGTTTAAAAATATCCCTTGCTTGGGGAATATCACTTTCAGGGAAATTGTGCTCAGTTAGGAGGTCCTGAAAATAATGGATGCATTCAGTCTCAATTCCTTGTGCATTATCAATCCACTGTCCATTACTCTCTTTAATTTTTGTAATTTTTAAACTACATTTCCTTTCTCTAACCGTGTTATGAAAGAAACTAGTATTGTTATCACCCTCCTTCAGCCATTTAACTTTTGCTTTATGTTTCCAGAAACTCTTCTGTTCAATCAAAACCCTCACCAATTTTGCCCTAGCTTCTTTCATTTTAACCCTGTTTTCAGTTGTAGCATTCAGATCATACTGTCCCTCCATTTCTTTTAAAACTGATTCAGCCTTTAAAACATTATCATTAATATTCCCAAACACTTCCTTATTCCAAATTTTCAAAGATTTTTTCAGCCTCAACAATTTTACAAAAAAACCAACCATTCCTGATTGCTGTATCTGAGCATCCCAACTTTGTCTAACTACCTCACTAAAGCCATCTCTTTTATACCAAGTGTTAATAAACCTAAAAGGTCTTGGAGAAGATGCAATATTACTACCTATAGAGAGTAGCATTGGGTTATGGTCAGAGGAAATTCTATTCAAAATATGCACAGAGGAATTTGGAAAGTTAGTTGACCAAGAAGCAGTACATAAACCCCTGTCTAGCCTCTTAACTGTAGGATTTCTTAGCCTATTATTGCTCCAAGTAAAGAGATTACCTACAGTAGGAATTTCTTCCAAGGCCATGTCATTTATAAATTCTCGAAAATCTCTCATACTACCAATCTTTGGAGTAGAAGGACCTCTGTATTCATTAACAGATGTAATAGCATTGAAATCACCAATGAGTAAAGAGTTTGATTGAGTACAATTCTTAAGATCTGACCAGAGATCCTTTCTACCTTCTCTAGTTCTAAGTCCATACACAAAGATAGCTTCCATGCTTTTATTCAGAGTAATGCTACTCATTTCAACAGCTAGAAATTGCAGGTTATCCATTTTACAAACAACAGAAACACTATTTTTCCAGAATAGCCAAATCTGTTCATTATTAGCTTGCATGCAATTGTCAAAGTGAAGTAACTGTCTATAATGCTCACATTGTGAGTTGTCATGTTTAGGCTCAATTAAGCATAATAACTCAAGATGATGCCTGTCTATCAAATTATGCAACCTAATAATTGAGGTATCTATTCCCCTAAGGTTCCACACTAGTATCTTAATCTGAATTGTACTATTCATAGGGAAACATGATTGGAGCTTTTTGATCTAGTCATGATTGTATTTAACTGAGTTAAAAAGCTCTCATTCTTATGTGATTTAATGTGGTTATCCTGATCTAAATCTTTAATTTCCCCTGCTAGTGGTTGAGGAGACATAGGAGTTACCTGATTAACCTGAATACTAACGGTATCATTATCTTTGTCCACCAGTAGTGACTTTGTTACTTCAGTAGTCTCAACTTGATCTTCAGCTGGCTCATCCTCTGCCAGTAAAAGAAACCTATTCTGCCTGTCTATTTCTTGAGAGAAAATAAAACTTTTAGCAGCAAGAATAGGGTTAAAAGGTGAGAACCGCTTACTCCTTTTGTTAGGGATGTCATCCTTGACAAATCCTGTTTTTGATATGAGATTTGGTGGAGCAGACAAGGACATCTTACTGAGTACCGAAGATTGAGGACTACCTGTTACCCCCTCATGTACATCCCCATGTATCTCATTTGAAATATCATTAGGGTCATCATTCAAGAAAATCACAGAAGGATGGTTTATTACTTCAGACTGGACTTCAACAGGCTTATCATTTATTAGTTCAGTACTTAATGGAGGGGACTGTTTATTCACATCATGCTTTATATTTATCATATCCTCCCCCTGTACAGCTGACTCAGCTCCCCTTAATTGATCACCCTCCCCAGATACAGGCTTCTTTTTAGGTATATATTGCAAATTCTGACCATACAGAGTCTTAGATTTCTCATTAGCAGTAAGACCCGAACCACCAGCCTTATTATGATCCACATGAGGCTCATTTTGTGTAGTCTTATTGTTAGATTTCACTTTATCCATCCTATTAGGCCTTGGCTTCTTTAGCTCTGGATGTAAATAGATGCAAAGACTGTCATCGTGTCCTATAGTTTTACAATGCTGACAATAGAGAGACAGATCTTCAAATTCAATGGGAAGCTTTACTACATTATACTCTATTCCATCTTCTTCAATACCCACCCTAATAGAAGATGGTTGTTTCTTTTTCAAATCAATTTCAATGCACATCTTAACTGCAGAGGGCCTTGTTAATGCAACAGTTGCTGCATCCATTTTGATATAATTACCTATTTGATTCCCCATGGATTCTATCATTGCAATATTATAAAAGAAAACCGGAACACAGGGGATAGTGACCCAAACAGGTACAATAGAAGATTAAATTTCAGGATTAAAATCCGTATTCCATTTTAACACTTTCATGGGAACTTGGTTAAAAATCCATTGACCTTTAATCCATAACCGTTGATAATCCTCCTTATCCTGAAACCGGATAAGGATATGCTTGAAATCAATAGATCCCAATTGAAACTTACCTTTGAATCCAACAGAATTGAAAGCTTCGTTTAGAGCAGTCATTGATGGTTTCCCCCGAGCAAACTTACCGACGAGAGCATTGCTGTAATGTGCCGCTAGCGTTTCAGCATCTTTCCGAGACACAAGACAGGAGATTTCGCCCTTGTATTGGGTTCTTGGTATAATTTCAGGGTTCGAAGGAAGGGAGGTAGTAAGAGGGGGTGGCCTATTGCCCAGAGCTTGCAGAAAGGTCTTGGTCGCGGTTGCTCCACCGCGACCAGGCGGAGGAGCCGCCATCAAAGGAGAAAAACAAAAATTATTAACCGATGTAGCAGCAAAGTAAGGAGAAGGAATGAAGATGGATTCGATTCAGTTAGGAAGAGTGTGTTTCGTGTGTGTTTCGCACCGTAGTCGCACGCAGGAACAGTAGTAGTGACCGTTGGAAGCTGTGACCGTAGTAGGAACTCAAATATATATTTAGTTGGTGACATCTATCGTTGGCTTAAAAAATGGGCTAAATAGAAAACTAATATTTATTATTAGTCATATTCTTGTCGAGGTTGTCTCTTGAAAGACGGTATTTTCGTAAACCATGGAAAAACTAAGGTTTAAAGTGTAAATTAGAATGAATGAAGATAAAATTTTTGGGTTGCATGAATCAGGTTATAAACTTTATATTTACTAACAAATTTGTAATATTGCAAGTAAGACATTTTACCTTTTATTATTCTAGTTAAACTCCATCTTTTCATATGCGTATGAAAAGATGGTATTTCCCAAAACTTTGCTAAGAAACAATATATTGTACAATACTAAATATAAAAATAAAATTATTTCTTTATAATTTGTAAAACAAATATGCCTTGAGCTCAAATTTGAATACACCTACCAGTTTAAAAGGGGAAAACGAAAACCAAAGGAAGTAAAAGCGAAAATAAAAGAAAAGTCACCCAAATCTGAACTGCAGTTACAACAAAGTAGCGCCAAACTGAAAAAGAAACGTGCGAAAAATAAGGAGGAAGAAAAAACCGATATTAGATTACTAGTGATTCTTCAACTTGTCTTCACGCCAATCATAAATGCAAAGGAAGAATAATACTAGTATGGTGCTCCAAGAAAATTGCGACCGAGCAAAAACAAAAACAAGTGCTGCTGGGTTGCAATCTGAAGCTCTGAGTTTTGTTTTATAAACCGAGTGCAGCCACCTTTTGAGCTAGAATCTGAACTTCGAAGGACGGGTCGCAGGTTGAGCAGGCATAAATTCGTTTCGCACATCATCTTAAGAAACAAAATCATATGATTCCTTTGCAATTGTAAGTTGTTTTATTGACGGTAAATGAATATTAATGGTTAGAATAAATCAGACTACCGATTAGATTATGATTTATTATGATTAGAGTTCTTTCCTTATTACACCTCTATTGTACTCTCTATATATTCAGATATCAATAATACAATTCATTACTACAAATCATTCTATCATGGTATCAGAGCAAGTTCTGATCCTAAATCATAAATCATAAATTTATTTATATTTTTTCCGGCCGGCCAAGGCAACTGTCTCCGACGAATTTCCGATCAATTTTCGGTGACTTCCGGCCATCTCCCGGTAGCCTATTTTGTCCAACATTCTCTTCGTTGGTGTCTCTTTCTTTCCGAAGAATCAAACTCCTCATCTCCGGCGTTCGTATCCGGCGTCGTCGGCGTTCAAACATACCCTCTAGTGGCGAACTTCACCGCTGTTCAACATCCTCTGACGGCGAACTTCACCGGCGTTCAGTCTCTTCTTCAGCAGCGGCTTCGTTTCCGGATAACAAATTTCAGCTTCTTCTCGTCGCGTCGCGTGCTCGTCATGCTCGTCGCCGTGCTCGTCACGTCGCATCTCAGTCGAACCAAGCCACAGCCAGATCCACGCGCCAGTCCTTCCAGAAGTGCGTGCCGCCACGTGCTTGTGTGTGCAAACGCGCGCAGACACTCTTCCGTGCATGAAGTCACGCGCCTGGCGAATTATCATTATCTTCTGCGCGTGAAGTCACGTGCCTGGCGAGTGTATAGCATTTTTTGGCCGTCTTTGCACGCGCCCGATCATTTTGTGCATATTTTCTGGGCATCTTCTTGCTATGGTTTATTTGAAGCCTTTTTCTCGGGCCGATGGCTCTGCTAATTGGATTGTGGACAAAGGCTTGTTTCAGGCCAGTGTGCATGGTCTCAATCGTCATCCCTCGTCAAATCAGTGGATCGTTGATTCGGGTGCTACATCTCACATCACTGCTCGCACCAGTCATCTTGATGAGGTACAATCTTATTGTGGTTCTGATTCTATTCTTGTTTCCAATGGTGAATCATTATCTATTTCTCACATCGGCCAGTGTCATTTCTCTGGTTTCTCTGTTAATGATGTTCTAGTAGTTCCTAAAATTACTAGAAGCTTATTGTCCATCAGTAAGCTTACTCGTGATTCACCTGTCCGTGTTAAACTTGATGCCGATGCTTTTCCATTGAGCACAAGCATACAGGGACGATAATAGGTAAAGGCCCTCATAGTTTAGGTCTTTATTTTCTTGAGACTGGTGATTCCAGCGTTTTAGGCGAATTACGCTCTAGTAAGCTTCATGCTTCTTTTGAGCAGTGACACTCTCGCCTCGGTCACGTGTCTCATGATATTGTTCAGTTATTGAATCGACGGGGCCTTATTTCTATCACTTCTGCTATGCCTGCATCTGTTAGTTGTTCTCCTTGTCAGATGGCCAAGAGTAGCCGTTTACCTTTTTCCACTAGTGACAGGCGAGCTACTGGGTTGTTGGACAAGGTGCATTGTGATTTGTGGGGACCAGCCCCTGTTTTATCGGCAGGTGGTTTTTCTTATTATGCCTTTTTCATCGATGACTTTTCGCGATTCACATGGTTTTTCCCGATGCAGTATAAGTCAGACTTCTATGACACATTTATTCAGTTTCAGAAATTCGTTGAGACCCAGTTTTCAACTAGGGTTAAAATTTTTCAGACCGATGGTGGCACAAAGTTTACTAATCATCCACTTCAGGCTCACATCATATCATGTGGCATTCATCATCAGATGTCATCGCCTTATACACCTGCTCAGAATGGCCGAGCTGAGTGGAAGCATCATCACATCACAGAGACTGGTCTTGCTATGCTTTTTCACTCTTCTGTGCCACACTGTTATTGGGTGGAAGCTTTCTCCTCTGCGGTTTACATCATTAACCGTCTGCCAAGTTTAGTTCTTGGTGGAAAATCACCTTTTGAGGTTGTTTTTGGTCATGTGCCTGACTATACCCTCTTTCACCCATTTGGCTGTAGTGTTTTTCCATGTCTGCGCCACTACTACTGATAAGTTTGCACCGCGATCTATTCCGTGTGATTTTATTGGCTGCAACCCTCGTTACAAGGGCTTCTAGTGTCTCAACCCCACTTCTAGGCGTATCTATGTTTCTCGCCATGTTTGCTTTGATGAAACCTTATTCCCTTATGTCTCATCTTCCACATACAGTCGCTCTATTTCAGATCTGGAGATTTCATCATTTTTTGATGGAGCTGTTACTTCATCGATTGAGGCCACCACGCCTGGACCTGTTCCAGCCGCCCCTCCTTCACCACCATCTTCCATCTGGATGGCCGACCCGGACCCAGCTCCTAGGCCAACGACCACCACACCTCAGCCACTGGCCATCACTCCTCAGCCACCGTCTCAGCCATCGGCCACCACGTCTCAGCCAGCATCGGTCATCCTTTCTCCGGCGACTTCCAATGGCCACTCTCCGGTCAGCGCAGCTCGATCTTCCTCGGCGTCGTCAGCTGGTTCGACTCCTCCAGCTTTGCCGCCCCAGCTTCGTACCCATCGGATGGCCACTCGGTGTTCTACTAGTGCCATTCAGCGCCGGGATTATTCGGATATTATTGCTCATGGTTTCACTGCCGCACTCCTCTTTCAGACAGAGACTACTGATTATCGCTCTGCTCTTCAGGATTCAGCCTGGGTTTCAGCCATGGATGATGAGATGGCCACTCTTCGTGGTCAGCACACTTGGGATTTGGTGCCTCGACCTTCGAATGTCAACATTGTTGGCTCCAAATGGGTCTATAGGCTCAATTATCGACCATATGGAACTATTGAGCGTCACAAAGCTAGACTTGTGGCGCATGGTTTCTCACAGATTTTAGGTTTTGATTTTGACCACACTTTCAGTCCTGTGGTCAAAGCCTCCACTGTTATGACAGTTCTCGCGATAGCCACCATGTGTTCCTGGCCACTTCATCAGTTGGATGTCAAGAACGCTTTCCTTAATGGTATTCTTGATGTTCCAATCTACATGAAGCAGCCCGTTGGTTATTAGGATTCTGTCCATCCAGACTATGTTTGTTGCTTGCAAAAGGCCATTTATGGTCTTAAGCATGCTCACCCGGCTTGGTTCCAGCGTTTTAGCAGTTATCTGACACAACTTGGTTTTCGGTGCAGCTCATCTGATACTTCTTTATTTGTCCTTTTGAGAGGGTCGTCGTTACTGTACCTACTTGTGTATGTGGACGATATCATTCTTACATGCAATTACTCAACTCTTCTTCGCCAGTTCATTGATCGGACACACAGAGACTTTGCGAGCAAGGATTTTGGTGCTCTTCATTACTTTCTTGGTCTTGAAGTTTCGCCTACCTCCTTAGGGTTACTGCTTGGCCAAGCAAAGTATGCTCTTGATATTTTGAATCGGACCGGTATATCTGACGCAGCACCTATTTCTACTCCATTTGTCGCTGGTTCTCAGCTTCACAGCTCTACCAGTTCTCCATTCCGGGATCCTACACTTTATCGTTCTCTTGTTGGTGCTCTTCAGTATCTCACCATCTCTCACCCGGATTTGGCATTCTCAGTCAACACGGTGAGTCAGTATCTTCAGGATCCCAGAGATGACCATTTTGCTGCTGTGACTCAGATTTTGCGGTATGTTCGTGGCACTCTTTATTTTGGTCTCAGTTTTTGTTCTGCTAGTACTCCTGATGTGTTAGGGTACTCTGATGCTGATTGGGCTCACTGTCTTGAGACTCGTCGGTCCACTTATACTTATGCAGTTTTTCATGGTGGGAATCTGGTTTCTTGGAGTGCCAAGAAACAGCCCACTGTTTCTCGCTTTAGCACTGAGTCTGAATACCGTGCTCTCGCCAACACTGCCTCGGAAGTGGTATGGCTCACTCATTTGCTTCGTGATGTTCGGGTTCCGCTTTCTGGTTCTCCACTATTGTTATGCGACAATATTAGTGCTATCTTTTGGCTCAGAATTCGGTGGTGCACAAGCGGGCGAAACACATTGACATCGACTACCATTTTGTTCGTGAGTTGGTGACATCCGGAAAGCTGCGCGTTGCTCATGTTCCGACTTCTCTTCAGATTGCAGACATTTTCACCAAGGGGCTCTCTCGTCCGCTGTTTGAGTTCTTCGAGTCCAAGCTATGCGTCGGTGAGCATCCGACGCTTCGCTTGAGGGGGGTGTTAGAATAAATCAGACTCCTGATTAGATTATGATTTATTATGATTAGAGTTCTTTCCTTATTACACCTCTATTATACTCTCTATATATTCAGATATCAATAATACAATTCATTACTGTAAATCATTCTATCATTAATGATACAAACCATGTGCTTGTGAAATTTACCATGTGATTAGTTGGAACATATTTGATCAATCATACGTATGTATCCTTATCATTTTCTTATTGCTTGATGTAGGAAGTTGGATATTTTCCCAAGAGCATCATTAATCTATCTTGTTTTTCACATAAATAGGTAAATAGTATAGAAGGTGGAACCTACAGCAGGGCCCAAAAAGGACCCCACCAAATACAAAACATAATCCAACCCTAGGCTAAAAACCTAGGGAAAAAAGAAGCGGGAGGGGGGTACCCAAATGAGTACCCCCTCCCCCCCAATTATTTTTAAAGAAATGCTAACCCTAAGCTAGAAAGTACTAAGCCTAGGGAGAAAGAACTGCAAGTCCAGATGTGTGAATCTGGACCTATACATAGCAACCAGAAATGTGTACTGGCTCTTCATATGAAAACCTCATCGCAGCCGAGACTCGGGTCTCGGGTCTTGAAGAAAAATAATGAAGAAGATGCCAGTGGTAGACAAAAAGTGCATCCGAGTGTGGTGTATTCGGGTCTTGAATGGTCGCCATGATGTGCTGGTGTTGCTGAATCCGAATGAAGCTAGGACCGCCAAAGGAGGAGCAGCTTCTAACATATACACCCCTAAGGTGAGGATAGAGGGGTGTTATTGGCCTTCAAACGTTCTCGTGATATGAACCGAGGCTAATTTAGAGGGCAAAAGTGTCATAGGCAGTGCCAATAGCTCTTGTGAATCCCTCTAAAAGTAGCCCTCCTAAGGATGGAGAGAACGGATACAACTTATACGGCGTGTGTCAAGCCCGGCGGCGATTATGTAATCGCCCACTCCATTTTAAGCAAATGGACATCTTTATGCTAATTTAACACAAAAAAGTGTAGCGCGAGCATAGGGCGCGTAATAACCGTCAAGTCTAAGTACCAACTAGTAGTGGATTAATTAATTTTGCGTACGCTAATTAATTAACCCACAACCCAACTCCTATGATCGGGCAACCAAATGTAGAAAGGAAGCTCTTCGACCCTCCAAGGAAAAATAAGCAAATATCAACCCAATACAATTTTAGCCCAAAGAGAAGGCTAAAACTCAACAAAAACCACCAATTAGAGCCCAAAAAATGGAGCAAATTCAGCCCAAGAATAATCCAAGTAGGCTGAAAATTCTCTAATAAAATAGAGAAATAATTCGGCCCAATCAGAAAACCACTCGCTTGGTTTTTTACTCGGCTCAACAGCTTCTCATTTCAGCCCAGCAGCTTGGCCTAGTACCGCTAGGGTTTCAACTTGACCACAGCCGCCACCTGCGCTGCTCTTGCCGGGTTAAAACCGGGTTATAACCCTGCCCGTTTCTTCATCACATTAATCCGCATTGGCCCAGCATTGGCATCAATTTGTTTCGGCCCAGCAGCGCGTTTATTTCAGCCCAGCTTGACCAGGTCCCTTTCCGCGTGACCCGGTCCTTCCTCAACCGGTTTTCAACCGGGTTATAAGAGGACCCGAACCTCAGTTCCTTATTTGGCCCAGCAAAAAAATAAAATGGCCCATCTGCTATGGCCCAACAGCTGGGTTTAACCCTTGATCCGAATTTACCTTGAGCGGATCATGTGACCCGCGCCTCCACTTCTCGGGTCGAAACCCTAGTTAGCCTCCAACCCATTTCTCTTTGCTCGGGTATGACGACCCAACGACGCCCAAGCGGGTTCCTCACCGGACTCGCGATTTTCCGGCGCCGGAGAATCACCGGAATCTGGAAATTTTCACCAGAATCCGCAACAATTTTGCAAAAAATTCTATCTAAATCTGGGCATCTTCCCTTGTGCAATTTCGGTCGGAATTAGCAACGAAAACAAGGAGCTTCCACGTCCAAAACCGAGCATGTGCAATCCGGCCAAACAAGCACCTTTCTCCTTGCCGGAAACGCTCTTTTCCGGCGAGCAAAAACAACACAATCAACACTCCTTAATTCTCTTTTCCAGCCGTAAGATGCATCCCAAACATGAACAAATACGAATCCGAATCTAAGGCCAGAGAACCAAGGCAGTTTCATGCTTTTCCATCGCCGGAATATCGTTTTTCCGGCGACCTCCGATCGAAAATTCCGAAAACCCAACCTCTAATTTTACTTCAAATCCGAAATTTCCAACAACTTTTCCGATCGGATAATGCATAACAAAATGAACAGAATCCTTCAAAGCATAACAAGCATTATAACTCACCGGAAATAAGTGTTTTTTTTCCGGCGAACCCGATCGGAAAATTCAAACCATCATCTTCCAAAAAATCCATCTTTTACAGAAAATCTGCTCCTCCATTCATCTAGATCTAAATATTATCATGAGATTGAAGCAACGGGGAAAATACCTTGGGCCTATGGTCGTTAATGATTCCGATTAAACCGATTATCTCCAAACATCTGTCTTGAATCCGACTAATCCCAAGCCATCAACCCCGTCGAACAATAACATTCAAACACCCAAAATCTTGAATCCCACATGAGTGTTCATCAGTCAAGAAAATAAATTTAAATTCTTGGCATGCAACATAGCAAACTGGTCAAAGTTCCAATTAAAGCAAACAATCATGGACAGTGTGTCATCTGATCACATGAATGCCCTCTCAACATATCCATCATGAACTCTTCCAAATATTGGAACAATGACAGATCTTCATCAAATACGCTCCATCACCAACTTCAAGATCGAAAAGTCTGATCTTCACCCAAAACCTTCAGATCCAAAGATCAAATCTTCAAATTCAAGCACAAATCATACCTCGAAAGATGTCCGGCGAGGAATCCAACATTAATGTCGGATTCCTCGCCGGAAACTCTGAATCGTAGGAGAGAAACTGGAAGAAAATCGGTCCCGATTGTCCGGAGAAGGGCTGCACCCTTTTTTCTCTCCAGAATTAATCTATCTTGTTGATCCTACTTTCGGTGGTAGTCATTCTTAGGACAGATTCAGTGTAAGTTAGATTACCATTACATTTGTGATAGTATCACTGCTTTCCCCTCTTTATTAATTTGACTCTCTGTAGTACTAGCATGCTTTGTTAGTTGGATCTGATTTTAAAATTAATATGCACAATAGATGTCATTGGTACGTGACTCCGCTGCTCGTGCTGTGCCGGTGTACCATGGTTTTCTACAGGTATTAGAGCTGAACTCTACTTCAAATCCTCTTCTGGTGCTGATCTCTATACATACAGAAATCCATCCCTACTGGTCAGCCACTCAAGCTGCTCTGGATCTGAGAATGGAATGCTCAAATTTACAACTCTTCTGCAACTCCTAGAATGAAGATTTGGTTATGTTTTAAGCTCTTAATTTTGATGTGCTAGAATGAAGTTTCTTGGCCAAAGGAAAGAATTAACGCAGTGGGTGGAGATTCTTTCTTTTGGAATCGCAACTTCCTTTCCTAACCTCCTTCATATTCACTAGATCCGTCAATTCTCATTTTCATTACTAGATGCTAGGTATTTTTCAATGATCTCCGTGTACAAACCATTACTCTGCATATATCTGTCTTTACAAAGGCCTGGGGAACCTTATATATTATCCCCCACCCTAGGGTGTTTTCATTTAAAAAAATTGAGTTTAATAAGGTTCAGTTAGATCTGGTTTTAAGAGGTAATAGCTCAACTGTCCTGCATATTTCCACCACATTCAAGCCACTTCTGACAATATCTAACCTAACAATACTTGAAGAAAATGTATTAGTAGACACACCAGGTGTTTGTATTCGGAAGGAAATCTTATTCTTCCATTCGGCGATCAGTTATGGTTCAGGTTTCTCTTGGGCTGGTTGATGCCGCCAAAGGTTTCCCTGCTTAAAGCTACTCAAGGTGATGTTATCGGAAACTACTGTCATCAAGTGCATGTCATTCAGAATGTGTTTGTTCCTGCTTACGAGGTTAGAGCTGCACTCGAGTGGGTCGACTGTGAGATGGAGGTGTATCCGATCTGCCTCTGCCCACATAGGTTGTTCAACTTGCACATAAAAACCATGATATATCCCGAGCCAGGATTTGAGCATCAGCACAGGCATTATGCTCATATGTATATGGACATCAGAGTGTATTATGCACCCGGAGCGGTGTTGAGGGGTGAGGTGTTTGACGGGGAGGCGGTTGTGCTCTGTTCGGAGGACTGGCTGATCGATAGCCAAGGATTCCAGCTGCAGTATGCAGTGTCCGTGCTGAGTGAGAAGACTTCTGGAGGATGTTTGACGTGGACCTGTACGAGCAGTGCAGGAGGAAGTACAAAGCCGTGGGGGCGTTCATGAGCGTGCACTACAAGAAGAAGGGAAGGAAGACTGAGAAGGAAGTGCAGTAGGTTGAGCAAGCTATCCTTGATATTACCTACGCTGAAGCTGATTAACTTGCACTTGCACTCGGCTTAGTTTCTTACTCAGCTTTCTCTGTTGTAGTTGATTTCGTACTTTCTTGGATGATTATGTTTTTCTTAATCTGATTAGACAAATTGCTTGCTCCATCCTCATGGCTTTCTAATGGGTTTCTTATGATCTGTTTTTCTAATGGGTTTTCCTACTAGAGGAGATCCAGCTTCATCTGCTGACAATGCTGAACAGGATGAACCAGAGGAAGGGAATGAAGATGAGTCTATTGTTCATAATACTGCTAGTTGTGGTGGTGTAGAGGGTTTGAAGGATGCATTAGCTGCTGGTGCTGATGAAGATGAAGAAGATTCATAACTCAGAAGGAAGAACAACACTTCATTTTGCTTGTGGCTACGGGGAGTTGAAGTCTGTCCAGGTTCTCATACTAATGCTTTGGACAATTTATATAGAAATATTATCGGAGGCTCACTTCTTTATTGTCTCACCTGCAACTCAAGGGGTGTTTGGTCCCTAAACAATTGATTCCTGGTGTATTAATGATCAGAAACTAACAAAAATGAACTCAAATTTTCTGTGTCCTTATGAGTAGTATGAAACGGATGCATTGAATAAATTGGAGGGCCATCATGATCTAACCACCACAAGAAGTGTCTCCAAAGTGCAGATTACCCTATTCTTGGTAGAAAACACTGAAGTTGGGGTGAATGTGAAGTGTGCGGGTGGGAAAACAGCATTATACTTTTTGCTAGCTCAGGTAACGCAGACGAAGACATTTCAAGTCCTCTTCAGTGTTTGTGAAACTAATCCCATGGAGCTGCTATCACCCTTCAAAACTTGGATGGAAAGACATGGATGTTGCCGGTGCTGGTCCAAACCCATTTGAGGCCCTGGGCGAGAAAAAAAATTGGGCCTTTCTTTGATATATAAAATTTACTTTTAAACTTATTTCGTTTTTTAATTAATAAAAATATTTTTACTTATTTCGCCTCAAAATGGAATGAAAAAGTTGATTAAAAAGTGTGCAACTTATACTAAGATGAAAGGACTAGATATGCTAGGATGAGAGTAGACATAAAAAATGTTACAGATCATTTATTTATTAGTATATAAAGAGGAATATAATTTTGGTTCAATTAATAAAATAATATTAATAAAAAAACACACTCCCTCCGTCCCAGCTCAAACTGCACACTTTCTATTTTGGGCTGTCCCAACTCAAATTGCAATTTCTGATTTTAGTCAAATTTGGACCAGTTGACTTGACCTAAAATTCCTTGTTTGCCCTTTAAGTTGGCTGAAATTTCAAAATGGGCTTGGGCTTGGATTAGGGTTTAAAGAGAAGATTATGCTTTTTATTCCACTTGAACAAAACCATCCGCATCTCCTCCTCTCCTCATTTCCCACTCTCCCATCTCTC
Source organism: Rubia yunnanensis (assembly GCA_037428765.1). Classification (NCBI taxonomy): domain Eukaryota; kingdom Viridiplantae; phylum Streptophyta; class Magnoliopsida; order Gentianales; family Rubiaceae; genus Rubia; species Rubia yunnanensis. The sequence continues at coordinate 83,454,790 of CM075063.1, forward strand.
TCTTCCTCTCTTTTTTCCTCTTCCTGAATTTCTTCCTCTTCCTCTCTTTTTTCCTGTTCCTGAATTTCTTCCACTTCCTCTCTTTTTTCCTCTTCCTGAATTTCTTCCTCTCCCTCTCGTGAATTTTATTTCAGATCTATAATCCTCTCAATCTTCTCGTCTTTGTTTTTTTTTTTGTTGTTTGTTGTTGATTTCGGGTCATAGATCTACTATAGTAAAGTGATTTCAACATAGGGTTTTTGCTCTGTTTTGCTTCGTTTGATCTGAATTGGCGTTTTTTGCTTCGTTTTTGCTTTGTTTTTGTTTCGTTGGTTCCGTTTGCTCGCTATTGCTCGGTTTACTCTGTTTGCTTTTAAGTTGAGGTTTTTCCTCTTTTTTTTTATTTGATAATTTGCTCTGTTTTTCTTTTCAGATATGTTTATCTCTCCGGCTGAAGAAGATGAACTGGAGGTATCAGGCTGAAGAAGATGAACTGTACTTTATCACTGTACAAAAATACCACTCCTCCCTCTCTCTCTGCAAATTGAGCTGGGACAGAGGGAGTATATAAAAAATATTGTGCAAAAATTTGATACTCCCTCCATTTCTCTATTAGTGGTACCATAGGTTTATGTGCTTGGATTTAGGCGAAGAAAATGAGTGAATGAAATGGAATTTCGAAAATAAAAAGTAAAATGAGTAGATAAAATTAAAAGATTCTTGCCAAAAATGGAAAATGTCATTTAAAAATAAATATCTCAATAAGGTAAGCGTGTCATTAATAAAGAAACGGAGGGAGTAAAAGTAATTAACATAAAATATATTTATTTTTTCAGATATTAAATGAACGAAAAAGAATATGAGTGAGAAAATAAATGTAAATGAGTTTGCAAATTTTGTATACTCACGTAACATGAAGAAGGAAACTGGATACGTGTTTACAAAATTGAAATACAAATTGAGGCGTGCAGCAAGCCAGCAAGAGGAGAAAAGAAATCTGGATTAATAGTTTCGTAAGATTAGTAAACTAGCCCAAAAGTTTTGGGTCCTCCCCAGCTTTGGGCCCAGTGCGGTTGCACAGCTTGCACTGGGCCCGGGCCAGCTCTGGATGGTACGAAACGTAACCCTTGGATGTTACTATGTCCTTGTACAGTTTCGCAGTGTAGAATTTTTCAGTGAATTGAATTTCATTTGGATCTTTATTATGGATTGATAATCAATTATGTTCTCTGTAAACTATAGTATTTGAAAGTCTCTTTTATGCAAAGCTGATAAATCCGTAACATGGGATTAATTTAATAAAGAATTTGAAAACATTTTAATTTTATTTTACTAACAGAATGTTATAATCGACCATTGATTACACTTTTATTTTTCCCCACAAATATTGTTTTTATATAAGAGTCTGTCTCTTGAAACACGGTTTTTCCATAAGTCATGGAAAACCAAGGTTTAGAATGCAAATTAATGAAGATAAAATTTTTGGGTTACATGAATCGAGTTAAAAACTTTATAATTACTACACATTCCATAGTAAATTTTTAATATTGCAACTAAGACCTTTTACCTTTTATTATTCTAATTTAACCCCATCTTTTCATAAGGTTAAGGAAAGACGATCTTTCTCAAGACTTTACGTTTATGTAACTATTATCTGATCATGACAACACTCTAATTTTAAAGAAATAAATATGTATAAATGACAAAATGTGGTAATAAGGTTTTATACCACATTTTTTCATTTTTCTTGAATCTAACTATATTTTGTTAATTGATATTTAATTGTGCTACATATATTCTTGTCTTTATAGCATTAGTATCGATACACAATTATAAAATATTGGGATATGCCTTTTAAATAATGTCCCAAGATATCCTTTTAAGGACATAATTTTTGTAGTCTTTATAAGTATTCTATAAGTACACAAATCTTGAAAATTCAATTCATGGGGAGGTTTGGTTGTTTGGTGTACCTAAGTTACGAAAGTTAAAAGACAAGACAACTAGAAAAATTAAGCAACTATGCTAAATCATCAAATAAAACTAAGAAAAAAGGGTTTAAAACTACAGAAGATAAAGCCTTGTGGGCAATCGATATCCGCTTCCAAACCTAATGTAGATCATTGAACCATTCACTCATCCTATCACATTTGTTACTTACCACATTAACATACTTATCTAGTAAGAATCACAACACATTATGCACAATAAGTTCTAAGTTCATGTTCTTAGACTTTCATGGAAAGGAACTAAGGAATTCGTCACTTTCCTAACTCCCTAACACTTAAGTCAAGCAAAAAATTCCTATCCTCAAACAACCCATGGCATAAATGAAGTGAAACATAACATTGAGAACACATGAATGCTAAATAACAAAGGCTTCAAGAACGAGGGGAACAATCTATTCACTACCTCGACTACTTGTTGTGAAGATAAATCTTCCATCCTTCTTAGATAGTAGTTTGCAAGAGTATATTCGACATCTCTTGTCAAACCTCACCAATGACTCCCTCAATAGCCCCAACACTTGAGGAGAGCCGGGTGTCTGGCTCTTCACTAGCAAAGTTGTTCAAGTTTGTTATTGTATTCATGACTTCCTCACGTGTCAAACTTGAACTTCCTTGTTGGACTTGGTTTTGGGGTATGGTATAAGGTGGTGATGGCCAACTATTTTGCTTGTATTGTTGGTTTTCCGGCTCATTCTCAAACCACCAATCTGGATTACCACTCCATTCTGGATTGTAAGAATTGTGGTATGGATACCATTCTTGAGCTTCTTGCCCTTGAAAACCAACATCTCCTACCTCTTGGTAGCACTCTTCATAATACCCTTGGTTTTGGAAACCAAGGGTTCTTTCCCTTCCATAGCGCTCTTCCTACAACAAATAGCAAGACTCGGTAGGATGGTCGGAATGACACATCCTACAAAACCTTGCTTGTTGAGCCTCTCTTATTATCATGAGTTCCCTCAAGGTGAGACGGTCCATTATTTTATTGTTTTATTTTTTAAAAATTTTCAAAAGTCCAAAATAATATTGCAAGGGTTCTCGATAAAAATTTACCAAGAACACAATCAATACCTACTCCGAACAAAAACAACCACCAAGGAGTGGGAAATAAAAACAACTAGCTAATATGCAACCAAATATATCCAAACATTTAAAAATAAATGGCCCTTCCCCGACAGCGGCGCCAAAATTTGGGAGGCCATCGGTGTGCCTCTCAAAGTTAATATTTATAAGCCCTAATTGCTTACTATCTACAACTAAGTAGATAATGGCAAGTCGGGGTCGTTCACGAAAAAGGAGAATTTTCTCAAGCGTTTAAGCACAAAAGGTTGCTATTAGGCTAGGAGTAGATATATATATATACACACACATATAAAAGCATGTAAATGGGGGGTTTAGTTGTTTGGTGGTCCTAAGTTATGAAAGTTAAAAGACAAGACAACTAGCAAAGTCAAGCAACTATGCTAAATCATCAAACAAAACTAAGAAAAATGGGTTTAAAACTACAAAAGATAAAGCCTTGGGGGCAATTGATATCCACTTCCAAACCTAATGTAGATCATTGAACCATTCACTCATCCTATCACATTTTTTACCTACCACATTAATATACTTATCTAGCAAGAATCACAACACATTATGCACAAGAAGTTCCAAGTTCATGTTCTTAGACTTTCATGTAAAGGAACTAAGGAATTCGTCACTTTCCTAACTCCCTAAAGTGTCATAACATCTCTTTATTACCACACCGACATAAACGTGTTTTTAAATATGTGTTGGCAAAGGATATTTTTCTAGTAGTGAAATTGACTCCTCTTGCTTTGCATCCACCTGGCCCAGATCGCTTCACTAGTTCGCTTTAGGCCCGCTTGTGGTTTTGGGCCTATTACTTATTTCAACTATGTATACACCATAAGCCCCATCCCAGCTATGAAGACTGAGCGGAATGGAGCAATTTTCTCAAAGTGATTGAATGCGAACTGAAGTTGTATATCAACAGCATGGTTGGCATTTGATTTTACATTCGTAGAAATTACAAAGTGTTAATATTTTTGTGGCTGATACAATTCTTTTCCACTAACTCTTCAGCTTTCAAATTTTTAATTTCTTATCTTTATTGTTAAGGATGATAGCGAAGGTTATGTTCGAAAGAGTCGCGATTCTATCCACCTTTTTCACTGTTGGTTCCCGGATTTTCTTGATGTTTGTTATTATTGTATCTCTTAAATAGGGAATTTCAATTGAGTGGCTTCATTTAGTGTGCTGTCTATTCACATTCCGTCATCTCCTCAGTATATGTAAAAGGTAACCCACGTTTGTGTCAGAACTTCATCATTGTGCTTTTGAACTGTCTGTCCTCCTCGATTTTGTTGTTTGCCTTCCTTGTATTAAATATTGAAACACTCTCTTTGTTTCATTTTTATCACCTCTGTTTCCCAAAATCTTCATCCTCTCAGGCCAAATCTAGGTGTTCTTTGCATCACCTTTCCTCGTCTTTTTGAAGAGTAAGGTTTGTTTTTTAATTTCCAATCTATTTACTGTATGCTTTGAATTTGATAACATATATCTTTTCTTTGACTTTCTGGCAATATACTAGTTGTTCTTTTTTCGGTTATTATCCCGGTCATCTTCTCCGGCATGACTTCTCTTAAGCTTTGTTCCAACAAACATTTATTTGTATTCATTTCCTCTAATTAACTCTCTTATTTTCAAATCTAGGTTCGTCACTTATCCTTATGACTTCCCCTAACCGGGTCGAGTCCCCCGTAGAAGATGCTCATTCTGGTGGGGATTCTGGTCAAGTTACCGAATCCTCTACCACACGCAGTATGCTGAAGAATTAAAAAGCTACTTCCCGTTTTTAACCCCTTTTAAACTTCATGCTCCCACAAACTGTGAATATGTTTGCACTCCACCATATGATTATACATCATGCTACTTAGCCTATCTAAACTTTGGCCTTTATTTTCCTCTCCCCCAACATGTGATTGATATTCCTTTTTCGTATAAAGTCGCATTGTCCTAATTTCACCCCAAGGGCATTGCCATCATAATGGGGTTTCATCAGGTGTGTGAGAAAGAGAATGTTCTTTTCACTCTTGAGTTGTTTCACAACTCTTATCATCTTCGAAAAGTGAAAAACACAGTAGGCGATTTTACCTTCCATCCCGTGATTTCCGCGGTTGAGCTTGTGAGTGGTTTCCTTAGTAATATTGGTCTCCAGCGTACAAAATATTTCTTCATAAAATTAAAACAAATCCCCAAAGTTGTTGTGCCCTCTTGGAACTACAAGGTTCCCAAGTCTAAGCTATCTGGTTTTGAATGTTCGTTTTACCAAAGAGACGGAGATTGTGGTCACGCTTCATGCTCATACACAACATCTCTACCATGCTGACTCTGATGCTGAAGGTTTTTTGATTGTTTTTGTCTTGATGTATTTGATATGTAATCTTTCTTATTTTGACAAACTGTAATTCCTTTTATATATTTTTTGTTTTTATGTGTTCGTTTGATCTATGGTGTTCGTTTTGTTTCATATATGGACCTAGCTAAAGGTGCAATTGACATATCTCTCTTTGATGACGGCAATGAGGAGGTGGCTGAGGTTATTATTTAGCCTAATAATGCTGCTAGGAGTAACATCCTCCGACAAGGTGTTAAAAAAATTAGGCCCTAGTGATAAGAGTAAGATTACTGAGAGAGGGGAGACAAGTGGTCGTCGCCCCATCGTTGTGGTGAAGGAGAAGAAGCATAAGAGGGATAGAGGCCATGAATCTTCAAGACATTCACTTCCCCCTTTGAAAAAGAGGTGTGTTAACCAATCTTGTTCGCAAACTGTGATGCGAACTGAGAATCCTTTGGCGGGGAGGGGGATGATATCTGATATCCTTGCCAACCTCTCTTTACCTGATACACTGGCTGTGGTAAGTCTGCAGCTAGACTTTAGTGACCTTCTATATATCTTGGTCTCTTGTTTGTAAAATGCTAACTAGCTCCATCCCTTGTGCTTTTGTCTTATAAGGTTAGCAAAAGTCTTCAACTCGCGAGTGAGCGGATTTCCAAGTTTTCTCTTATTGATGAGTCACTGTTAGAGTAGTATAAGGCACAGGAAGCTAATGTGCAACTCTAGAAAGTTCTCTTAAAACTGTTGAGGAGAGGTCGGATGCTGCTGAGGAAAAGGTGAACACTGCTGAGGAGCGTGCCAGGCTTGCAGAGACAGAGGCGACTCGGCTTCGTGCGGAGTTAAAGAAGATGCGTACCAATGGACCAGCTTCTCCTCAATACCCTAAAATTCTAGTGTATCGACTCTACAAGACCAAGTCATTCTATAATTGTTTTTGAGGATGTTTCCAGCGATGCTCGCACCATTGGCTACTGCGAGGCTGTGAAGAATCAACACGAGTGGAACCCTAGTTTCTTGCTGAGGAGTTTGCCTTCTATGAAGAAATGTGTTGAGACCCTGGAGAAGAATAAGGAAAATATGAATAAAGCTTTTCTTTAAAAGGTTGTTGATGGGGGACATCCCTATGCTTTGCTTTCGCATCATGCCAGCCTTCCTAGTCTTCCATCTGCGGCTGAGTTAAAGCAGTGTGAGGTGGATTACCTGGACGGTATTCCATTTAAACCTAGGACAAACATTCCAACTCCCAACCCTAATGCTAGTGTGGCTAGTGAGGTTAATACGAGCATTGAAACCCCTGCTCAGCAGCCAAGCGAGGAGAATCCCACTCAGCAACCAAGCTAAGAAGCGACTGCTATCATTGCCCAGCCTCTGCCTACCTCAAAAGTTAGTTGATCTATAGTGTACTAGGTTTTTGAATTATTAATTGTAAACTTACGACAATATTTTGATGTATGTCTGTAGTATTTATGTAATTTCCATTATGAATGTTGATTTATTCTTCTTGTTTTACGTTTTTTCATTTCCCTTACTTGTGTGCAAGGCTTCAATATTTTGGTTGATCATAAATACTTGAAGAGACTTGACTTTATGGGATGTAGTGATTCTTTTTCCAAACCAATTAGCTTTCTTCGTGCTACTCAATCTTTCGCCAAAGAGTGAGAGGAGGTTATTTCTTCTGATTGCTTTTCGCGCATGGAATCGCTTCCCTTATGCATTTAGTGGCAACTTTGCATTTCGCCTTCATCTCCCTCTTTGTTTACAAGTTTTCCTTGTAGTAAGTTCATTCCTGCTGGGTATAATGTTGAATCACTTGGCAAGGACATCGTCCGCGATTTAGTTGATCTTGAATTTGTGGGAAAGTATATACAATCGCTTAACCTCCTTATCTGGGTCGAAGAGTGGGCATTATGTTTAGGCATTCGTTTGAAGTATATGCTTCTGGGTATTAATGATCTTGAGAAGAAGTGGTATACAACTGTAGAGGACACTCAGGATGCATGGCGCGATTTAAATAGAATCATAAGTGAGCAGAATGGTCTTATTCAACGTCAACAACTGAGCATGGGGAAGATGCTCCGGCAACAAGTAGAGGGTAGGGATTGTGGTGTGAGCAAGACTCGCGAGGCCCATCACAAGACGTTGATCATTGATAAACAATGTGCTAGTATTAATGATTTGCTGGAATTGTTGAAGAAAAAGTAGGATGAGTGTGATCATTTTTCATCTTCTGCTCTTGGTTGGAAAAGTAAGTTTGACGAGAAGTTTGCCATAAACGCACAAATGCGAAGTGAAAATGAGGAACTTCATGCTGAATGTAAGCGTCTATATTTTTTCAGTTCATAAATTGGAGCACACTTGTGTTGGGTACAAAGATAGGCTTCAAGCTCTCCCTTCGTCATCTCACAGACCTACTAGCTGTGGATCTGACTGTGAGAGTTGGCGGGCAGAGGATTAACTTGTCTGAGGTTGTCCGCTTGCATCTCCACAACCTAGAAGATGAAGTACATAATTTAAAGGCCAAAATAAAGTGGTATGAGGAAACTATTAAAATTATGAGTAAGCAGCTCGACCGCGAGGAATTCGGCCTAATAACCGACTTCAAGGCGCATAATGCTAGGTATGTTGATCATATGAGGCGAAGGGGCCAAACACGCCATCCTACTTATTTTCACATGAAATGGTGATATAATTAGCGAGAAACATGAGGCTGAGGAAAATAGGTGAAGGGTTGAGCGTCTTCCTCAAGAGGTTGAGCACAGTCTCCGTGGTGGTGGTTCATCTTCATTCGGATCATCACGAACATCTAGATGTAGATAGTATGCAGTGATTTTCTTTTCTTGAATGATGATGTTGTTTTTGTTGCTACTTTTGGATGATGTGGTTGTTCTTTTTCTTCCTTTATACTTTTGGATGCTTTTTGACTTTGTGACTCTCTTTTAATCATAAGGTCCGCCTCTTATGTTTCTCTTCTTGTGGTTTTGGATATTGAAAATGTGTTTATCTCAAGGCTGCAAGATCTATGCTTGCTTTAGTTGTTGTTTCATTGGCATATCTGCCATGTAACAAGATCTATTGCCTGTTTTATTGATAATATGTACTCCCTTTGTCCTAGCTATTTCTGCAAATTTTGACTTTTTCAAATTGACCAGAACTAATTTTGACCAGTAATATCTTTAATTATGCATATTTAAAAATGATAAAAAAATAATATTATAAAAATAGATGTTAACACGATTCTAATGATATCATATATGATAACATATTATTTTATACATTGCTTGAAATTTACTTTTCTAAGTAACAAAGTTTGACTAAATGAACAGTGACAAGTGCAAAAATAGCTGGGACGGAGGGAGTATTATGTAAAGCTGCAAGATCTATTGCTTTCTTTTGTCGTTGTATTAGATGCAATTTTGCCTAATAACAAGATCTATATCTTACATTTTTTTGAGAGTGCAAAGTTGTGAGATCTATTGCTCGCTCTTGCTTTGTTGTGGGCATGTATGCCCTATAGTCTCATAACTTGCTTTCTTGTATGTTTTCCGAAAAGGTGAGTTGAGTGGCATTCATAATTAATACTTGTGCCACTAAATCCACGTGTTAGTCTGTTGAGAATGTGTAACTTAGTGAAGTGAATGTAAAGTATAGATGTTTGAAAAGGAAAGATTGTACTTCAAAAGATCCATACTGCAACAATATCGCCTTCAACACAAACATATGGAGCGAACACCACCAATGATTATATCATGGTTTCTATACATGAAAGCTATATTTTAATACCACTTCGCTGATTCTACACATAAAACTTTCTTAAATTAACTATGTGCCAAGTGTTAGGAACACTACTACCGTCCATTCTTTTTCAGCTCATAGTAGTTAGATCGATGCACCTTCGTTATCTTGTACGGTCCTTCCCACTTTGGGCATAATTTTCCTCTTTCTTCAGCTAGGCTAGCTTCATTTTTTCGTAGCACCAAATCACCAATTTGGAATTGTTTTTCCTTGACTTTCTGGTTGTAAGCTCTGCCTCCTTGATCGACGCCTTCTCTCATTTTTCTTCAAGCTCATCCTAATTCAACCTCACCTTCTCTGGGTTAACTTTTCCTTATACTGCTCGACACAAAGGCTTAATTGTCCGATTTCAACTAGAATTACCGCTTTGTGCCTATATACCAAACTATACGACGTTTCTTCTATTGGTTCTCACACTGTTGTCCTATATGACCATAAAGTATTGGGTTTCTCATCAACCCAGCCTCCTCGCTTTCCTTCCAATCGTTTTTGGATACCTTGAAGGATTGTTCTTTTGTTACTTCTACCTGATTGTTTGCTTGAGGGTGAGCTACAGAATTGAATTTCTGCGTGATTCCCAGTTTCAGACACCATTCTATAAAAACCCCACTTGTAAACTGTGTGCCATTGTCAGTGACGATGGTTTGTGGTACTCCGAAGTGACAAACTATGTTTTTCTATACAAATTTTCTTGATGCTTCTGCTATCACTCGCCCTAGGGGATTCGCTTCTACCCACTTTGTGAAGTAGTCGACCACAACAATTAGAAACTTGGAATTGCCAGCACCTCTCCAAACAGGTCCAACAAGATCAATTCTCCATTTATCAAAAGGCCAAACTCCGTATATTCCTTTTAACGCCGACTGCGGCTTGTGCAATATTGGAGCATTCATCTGGCAGGTTCTGCATTTGAGGACGAAGTTGTATGAATCGTTGAACATGGTTGGCCAGTCATATCCACCTCGAATGACCTTTTTTTTTTTTCAATCGTTCGAGATCCTTGGTGCGAACCGCATAGCCATTCGTGTACATCTTTCAAGATTTTGCCTGCTTGCAATGACCCCACACACTCTATCCATAGAGATAAATAACCTTTCTTGTACAAGGTTCTCCATTCATAGACATAATTGTGGGATCACATTTCTAGCTTCCTGGCTTGTACCTTATCCATCGGTAGATTCCCCTTGACAAAGTATTCAACCAATGGTGTCATCCAGTTTGCTTCCTGTTGTTGAACTGCTGACACTGTTGTCCTCATTGTGCTTCTGACCGGAATGACTTCCACTTTGTCATCATTGTGTTTGGCTAGTGACTTAAAACCTGCTGTTGTTAGCTTGCTTAAGGGATATGCCTTTGTATTTTCACTTCTTGGGACGTTTTGGATGTTGAAGTACTCAAGGTTAGCAATGAGTTGATGAACTCTGGTTAAGTATTTCATCAATTGCTCTTCCCGTACTTCGTAATCTCCACGTACTTGTTGGACCACTATTTGTGAATAGTTTAATTCCCAAACGCTCTTCACCTTCATGTTAAATGTGAGATCTAGGCCGCATATTAATGATTCACTCAGCTTCGTTATTGGTGAGTGAGAAATCAAAGCAAAGTGAATATCTGTATTCCCCTCCATTTGGGTTAATCAACAGCAACCCTACTCCGCATCCTTCCTTAATAGATGCCCCGTCTATGAACAACTTGCATACGAAGTCCTCCCATTTAGGTTTTCGTTTGTCCTCATTAAAAAATGGTTGTGTTTTCACCTGTTGCACCCCCACACTTGTCATTTTTGCAATGAAATCTGCTAAAGCTTGTGCTTTGATTGAGGTTCAAAGTTGAAAATGAATTTCAAACTATCCCAATTCAAGAGTCCACTTAGTCATTCTCCCAGATGACTCGGGCTTGTTCAAGATGTTCTTGATTGGGTAGTGAGTATAAACAACAATCATATGACTTTGGAAATAGGTTCGCAGCCATTTTTTTTAATATATCAAGGCTAGGGTCAGCTTTTCAATTGGAAGATATGCCTTCTCGTCCTGTTGCAGTATTCTACTGGTGTGGAATGCTGATATCTATTTCTGGCCTTCTTGCCTTACACTAGTGGAGGCCCCTCTTTAAAAGCCGATTCCACTGGACATTAGAACACTTTGGAGGTGACTTCTCTGGACACGCCTTTCATTGATAATGTTAGAAGGTGGTTCCTGGAACCGCCTTCTAACGCACCAATGGAAGGTGGTTCAAAACTGCCTTCTAATGTTGGGGTGGAACCACCTCCTAATAGTTTCAACCTCGTAACAACCTGTTGTTTATCGGACCAAGCCTCTGGTTATGAGCTTGTAACCTAAATAACATAGTCGGATCTTTGGGTCATTACGAGCTCAAAACAAGAACAAATCTGTCTGATGTAATGATTAGTTCCAAACTCGGAACGGGAGCAAGTTTGTTTGATCTATGTACTTGTTACAAGCTCGGAACTTGCGTGCATTCCGAGCTTGGATATATTTTCTGATCCTAATATGTGCCTTTTAGGTTTTGGATCATTAAATGCTGATATTTTGTTTCGAACTCAAAGTAAATTTTGGATCGTATGTTTCGAGTCCGGAACACTGGATATGTTCTTTGATAATTTTACAATAAAGCAATGAAATATGTTCCGAGGTTGGAACACATATCAGAAAGTGTAAAAATTGTGCAATTTCATTACAATCAGGTCAAATGGAAGCCTCCCATACTAGGTCAAGATGCACCAAAATAACTTGTCATTTTCACACTATCTAAAAACAAATCGATAGACTCCGCTAGGGCAGCAACAATCTATAGATAGGAATAGAAATCTTAGAAAATCTATTTCAATGACAATGTCATCATATATACTAGCTACTTAAACCACTCATACATTGGGATTTGCAATGGAATTGGAACTGGCATTCACAATATACCTTTCCAAGCAATGTCTTGCCATGTTGATATCAGTTTGTGAATATAGCTTCTCACCCTTTTTACAAATCTCTGAATTTAGGAAGGGTATTAATATGTGTAAGAAACTTACAAAATTAAATCAATGAAAGAAGCTCTAATTCAAATCTTACGTCGTTGATTTTAATAAAATCCATACGAATTTCTTGAAGACACTCAGCCGCGTATATCATTACGTAATACCCGCACTCCCAATTCTTTGCTTGTTTCTTGTACTTTTTAATAGAAAAGAATAAAATCAGCATATCAAAACTTAAGAATCCTAGAATCTAATTGAATTGTGAACATGAAAAAAACGTTTCGCCTCGATCTCGACTATCTCCAAACTCTTTGTACCAGATTTGCTGGGGAAATTGACGGAATCATCCAAAATATTAAAAAATGACTCAAAGGTTGATGATGTAGAGGATCCATCCAATATATACGGTTGTTCTCTGGGACAATAGATATTATTCTCCAATGATCCCTACAAGAATTTGATGCATAAAAATGATTCAAAATAAAGGTATGTTTTAAGTAGATTTGATATTTGACCATCACCTCTCAATGTATGGGGAGACGAATATTTTCTTATTCGTTTGTCAAAGACTCTTGCAGATATAGTCGACCCACTCTTTGACCGTGCTTCCACTATCTCGTGTTATCACTGGGCACAAATACCCTATCCACGCTTTCTCCCTTTGGTTAGCAAAATAATACATGTACCTTTGAAATAGAATGAGAAAACCTTAAGTGTAAAAATAGTAAAATTAATAATTTTTTCCTTTGAACTGTGAAAGTGTATAGTACTTACAATACGTGTAAGGGCATTATGGTTTGATTGACTTGGTCAGACCTCCACAAGTATTCGAAGTCACTCCATGCAGCAATTATTTCCCTCTTTTGACCAAATACGCATTCATTGCCCAAAAATGTGTAGGTTGAGTTGACTTGGTGTTCGCCAATCAAATCATGCAAAGTGCGGCGAATGTGTAGGTTGAGTTGACTTGGTGTTCGCCAATCAAGACTCTAACAAAGTGCAGCAAATCCTTCAAAACTTGCGCCCTTGTGAGTGTGGGCTTAGCTTTCTTCAGTGTTTTATGAACTATTTCAAGTGTCGTTTTAGGCTTGGCATTCAAATGGCCATCCTTTGTAGGGTCCACATAGATTAAGCAACGAGGCCATAGGAGAAAAATTCCTTCGACGATTCCCAAATGCTTGAATTGGCCATATGGAATTGGAAATAGGGCGTTCAGGACTAGTGGCTTCTCCAGTGAGACTCTACATATCCCATCTTGAATTGGAACGGAGTGATGTTGTCACATTGACTCGTGCAAAATACCATCGGCAATGTGGATCGGCCTACCATTCTCCGTATGGTCAATGTACAACTCACACAAATGTGTTGTCTATAACGGAAAACAAAATAAGTAAGTCAAACAAATGAAGGTAAATGAGAAACAATATTATTGGTGAGGTCAACATAATTGACTTCATCCACTTGTTGAGGTGAATAGGTATGTGGTTAACCTCAACATCTCCCGGTGAGTGGCGCAATCCTCTAGAAGGTGGAGTCCAAGCCAATGTTAAATCAGCTAAAGTTTTGAGTATAGGGAGACCATTGTGTTCAATTAACTCGCAGATCAATATATCTTGTTGCTCAATATTTTTGTCTCGTGCAAGCACTTCCTCTTGCAAGAAGTGAACCCAGGATGGTTTAGCCTTCTTGTACGACCGGAGAATTCCAAACGCATCTCTTTGAGATAAGAATGATCCAACACCTCTTGCACGGCTCGGGTGATCTGGTTTTTCTGTAGCCTCACGGAGGATGTCGTGCTTACCCTTGGCAATGAAATGCCCTTCCAATTGCTTGATATTTAATTTAGCCTGAGCAACAATTTTAAATAAAACATTTTAGTATATTTTGTATAACATCTTTTATTAAATGCATTAGAGATTAACGGTGCTTACCACTTGTTTGGCAATTCCACGCACGGGTTTCTTATCATATTTGCCTTTACTATTTTAACAGCTAATCAAGAATAGATCGTACCGGTTAATCTCTTCCTCATCCATGGGTATCACTGATGATCTTGCCTCCTCCTCGATCTTTCCCCTGCTAATTTGTATTTGGACATCCCTTTCAAAACATTCCTTAATTAACTACAGGCCCGCTAATCCATATCCATCACGGCTCTTACAATGAGGTGTTTTGTTTTCCTTTGAAAACAATCATTTTTCACTCCTTATACCCTACATTCATAGTCAACAATTTTTATTTAAAATAATTCAAATATATTATGTTGAAATAAAAATAAGGAACGTTTATATGGGCTCACATTTTCATCCTTCCCCAAAGCCCGCCTTTAGTGGATCTCACAACTTCCGGGCTGAATATGTGTATAAATCAACCATGGATGGTCTCCTTTCCTATTAGAGAAAATGTAATCTCATGATAGGGTATATTTGTGCTCCCTCTAACTCTTCACCATCATGGTCGTTGCCCTTTTTAAAAAAAATCATCCATATCCGGGGCATCGGACTCAAATGGTCTCTACGTGGATTATAAATCAAAGTTTATAATTAAAGATTAATGTACGATATTATTTAGTTAAGTTTGTAGTTAGTTAATTTCAAATACCATAGTTACTTTGCACCCCGTCCAAAGGACATCTTTATATTCTTTAGGAACCTCATGCTAACTATCGTACTTGATGTCTACCCTTGTTCTTCTAACCTTCCCTACTCAACTAGACTATTTAGCTTGTTCCTCTGATATACACTTTCTGGATTTGTTGAAAATCAACAAAGCTAATTCTTTTCTAGTCATTCTCCTTTCTAATGTTCTACAATGTGTTCTAGCAAAACATCCCGCATCTGACCCCTCCTCCTCATTGTCATCACTGCCTAGGTCTTGTGAATCTCCACCTATTGGATCCACATGTTCATCACGAGTCCTCTTCCATGACATTAAACTACCTAACAACATACATGACAATAAAAAACTAGGGTTTCATTTTCAACAAAAGGAAATCTAGCTTTTATGCTAATAACATATATCTAAACTTACAAAGAATTGATAGACATTTCAAGATATAAAAACCCTAGCTAGAATTCATAGAGTAGAACAAAGGAAATGGTGAAATGTTTACCTTTTCAACCAAACATTTCAAAGTTGGATGTGACATTTTCTTTGACTACCCAAGAACAATCATGAACTTCGAAACCCTAACCCATGGATTGCCTTTGGTTTTGTAAAACTCTAGGCCTTTGGACGTGATTATCACACATTTAGTAGGGTTTTATGTAGTTAGGATCAAAAGATAAAGATCGGGGGAAGAATTTTTGAAAGGATGAAAGATGGAAGAATGGAGGAGGGTCTTTGAGGGAAAAATGAGAGGGTATTTGCAATTTTTTTGGAATGGGTATTAAATGCCCGTTTGAAAACCACCTGTAATGCAATGTAAAAGCTGTGGCTGGTTAGATGTTCTGAGCTCGGAACATGGTTACACAGTCGTAACTAGTTCGGTGCTTCTATACCAGAAAAAGAACTAGTTCCGGACTTGAAAATTGATCTTACTAATGGATAAATCATTTCAATTTTCCCAATTAAAAATCCCCTAAAATTCAAATGCCCAAACCCTAGAAATTCTATCGGCCAAAATTCCAATATCAACCATGCCAAGGTATAGATGTGGACGTTCCAGCGGTGGATATAGAGACGCTTCAACACAGAGTAATAATCCAGTTGAAGAGTTGGGGCAATCATCTCTATTCTTCAATACCGATGTGGAATCGAGGTATGTGTAATTTCAAATTATGAAATGTAGCAATCCTAGGGTTATTGATAGTGAGGACATTGAACCCATAGAGCTTGGTTATTTGAATGAATATATAAAGCCCTCTAGTTTTGATAAGTTAGTGAACTTGGAAGGACCTGTCTATTATGATGAGGTATTGCAATTCTACGTTAATTTAGGGAAGAGTAGAAACAATAGAGATCTCACTATGGTAAATGGCATAACGATTCCCATTACAAAATTTAGCATACAAGAAGCCTTAGGTTGCGAGTACACTAACCCTAGCAAAATTGTTTCGGATGATGGGAGTAAGGGTCCACTTAAGATATTCCACCAACAAAGTTGGCCTGTTATTGAACTTACCCTCTATGCCCAGTTGAAACTGCTCAAAAGTATTTTGGTTGTATGGAAGAGGTGGTAGTGTTGAGCTAATGAGTACAATGTGGGGGGTTTTGAGTGTTGAGCGTAGGTTAGTTTATGAGTGGATTTGCTAGAATATCCTCCCGTCGTGTTACGGGGTGGGGATTTACGCCCGACCCCAACGCAACCCCATGCCCGCACCAGGGCCAAAACGATACCAAAATCGCGGTCCCGTGCCACCCGATGCGTCACTGCGAACCGGTTTCCCTCAACCGCACCGCACACGCCCTTGGAGCATCCAGTGCCGACCGCCTAACCGCTCACGGCCCGTGATGCCTCCCTATGCGCCCGCGACGCGCTGTGCACAACACCCGAGTCGTTTGTGCCCAACGCCCGTGCGTGCAGCGTCCGGTCGCCCAGCCGGCCAGCAGCCCGGTTGCCCAGCCGGCCAGCACAGCCCAGTCGCCCAGCAGCCCGGTCGCCCAGCGCCCGGCTCCCAGCGCCAGCGCCCAGCGCCCAGCGCCAGTGCCCAGCGCCCAGCGCCCAGCAGCCCGGTCGGCCAGCAGCCCGATCGGCCAGCAGCCCGGCCCAAGAAGACATGTCCCAAGCTCCTTGTCCCAGAAGTCTTCTCTTTTGCTTGTAAATACTTGTAATAGCTTAGTTATTAGTTTAGCTAAGCTCTTTTGAACGCGGCCCAAGCCTACGTGCTGTTTTAGCCTTTGGCCGCATTTTGTCTATGTAGCTGGCACTTGTGATAACATTTGCACAGCATATATGTGGAGTACTGAGCTACCCACACCCGGTTACCATTTTGTAATATAGTGTTGATAAGTGTTTGCTTCCAAGTTGTTGGACTCTATATTACTTGTTTGGCTTGTGTGTGTGAGCCATGCTCCTAGTTTAAACCCGTGTGTGTATTTTCCGCTGCACACCGACACGTTCCTCTAAAGGCCCGGTTTGCTTGGTGCTACCGGGCTGAGTGCGACGCACGTGGGATCAAGGCGGTAGTCGTGAGTGTTGGAAACACGGCTAGGCCGCACGGTTCGAGCCCCTCAAAGGTCAACCCGTGACAGTTGGTATCAGAGCCCAATTGGCACTTGGGCGCATAGTGATTTGGCCGTTGCTATGTCTAAGAAGGTGGATCGGTTGGAGAACATTGAGAGGGTCCTTTTTGGTGAAGCACAAGGGTCCGAGAGCTTAGCTGAACGAGTGGATCAGACGGAATCGGATGTTGCTATAATCAGTAAAGACCTCGAAGTGGCGAATGCGAAGGTGGCACGTCAGGATGAGGAGATCGCCAAGCTGAGGGAAGCTTTGGCATCTCGCGAGTTGGACGTTGTCGAGTTGAGAGGCATCACCGAGAAGTTGGGCAGAGACGTGAGCGTGCTCTTGCAAGCTGTGGCCAATTTGTCCCAAGGTGGGGGCACTGGCGGTGGTGTCCGTGCTGTGTATAAACTGAAAGTCCCCGAACCTCCCAAATACGGCGGGGCACGTGATGCGAGAGAGCTTGATAACTTCTTGTACGAGATGGATCAATACTTTAAGGTGACCGGAATGGATTTGGAAGCTGAGAAAGTCACTGTTGCGAGTATGTACTTGGAGGGCTCTGCTATGGTGTGGTGACGATCCCAGGACGCGGAGATTAAGGCAGGACGCCTAGCCATCGACACGTGGGATGAACTGAAGATCAAGGTGAGGCAACAGTTCATGCCCACAAACGTGAAGGAACAGGCTTTGCTTCGTTTGAGGACCTTGACGCAGACAGGCAGTATTGTGGAATACGTGTCTGCGTTCCAGAGTTGTATGCTAGATTTGCCTGGTCATCCGGAGGTGTATAAACTCCATGACTTCAGCCAGGGATTGAAGCCCTGGGCTAGGCTCGAGCTAAGGAGGGCTCGTTGCACGGACTATAACTCAGCGGTGGCGTTCGTCGAAGGTCTGGAAGACCATGAGGGCGGATGATCGCAACGAGTTGATAGGGAAGTGGACGGTTCTACTGTTGCCAAGGTGGGTAATGGTGCTGGGGTTGGTTCTCCCACGGCAGGGGGTAACCTTAGGCCCAGTCCAAACGGCGGAGCTAGCTCTCGGCCCAATTCGGGTGTTGGAAGGAAAGGGGTAAGCCCCAGTGTAAGCGCGGCGAGTTCAAGTGGGTCCAACCAGAGGTGGGATGGACGAACAGGGAAGGCGCGGCTGGTGTGTGAAACGTACAAAGGGAATCATGCCCTTGTTGATTGTCCAACAGAGCAGAGGATCACTGCTATGTTGCTCGAGGACTCGAGACAGATCAGGGAGGCACTGAGCGAGGTGGTTCAGAAGCAGTCTGCTGAAGAGTCTGGGCCCGAAGAGGAGGTACCGTGCTCCATGGGGGCATTAAGTATGCGGTGTAATTCCATGGTGGGATCAATAGAGCCAGGGCGGGTGGATCCGTTAACGGAGCTTGAGATCGACCGGGTGGTTGCTGCAGTCCGATCAAAGAGAGCTAAGAATTGGTCGAGCAAAGCGGAGACAGCCGCACCGAAGCTTGACAAACCTGAGATCATCCGTGTCAAACCAATGCGTCGAACTGACGGAGCATTGATGTACATGGATGTGTGCGTGAATGGAAAACCCATCCGAGCGATGGTCGACACTGGGGCCAGCCATGTGTATATCTCAGAAAAAGAGGCATCACGGTTGGGGCTCAGGCCGGAGAAAGTTGTGGGCAGAGTGAAAGCTGTGAATAGCGAAGCTCAACCGGTACTGGGTATTGCGAGGCGATGCTCGGTCAAGTTTGGCTCAATAACCACCACAACGGATTTTCATGTCTTCAAAATGGATGACTTCGGTTTAATCCTTGGCATGAAATTCCTGAGAGATGCACGGATTGTCGTATACCCATTCGGCAATTGCCTTTATGTCTTAGGCACCAATCCGTGCACGATCAAGATGACTGCGAAGAGATCACCCGGGGACAAAATCTCGGCTTTGCAGTTCGTCGAGTGCTTAAGACAGGATTCAAGTGGGGAGAACAAAAGGGAAGGGTCCGGAGGGTCTACACCAGCAATGGGTTTGCCCGATAGATCCGAAAAAGGAAGGAAGCGTTCGTCGGTTGCCAAGAAGATAGGGATGCCAAAGATAAATCTGCCGGCTAGCGCGCCCCATCATACTTCCCGTTTTGAGTCGTTCAATCAAGCCAAATCTTGTAAACCTCAACGGGGAAAGACGAGTCATCATTCACATCAGCAACCCCTTGTTGTTCCACAAGGCTGGGAGCAAAAACGTGAACGGATGATGATGCGTACCGGACAGCATCCAGAGCTGGACACTCCTTTGATTATTGATCAAGGGGTGGGTGCTATAAAATCAAGCCAGCTCAAACAGGAACGGAAGAAAAGCCGAGGACCACGGCTACATCAAAGTACACCAGTGCTAGCATGTAAATCAACCCCTTTTCTAAGGCAGAAGTGTACAAGACAAGTGTGGGTAGCGAAGCACCTTGGGGAATTGATGGCTCCGAGGACGTTCGCCGATTTGAGTGGGGGAGAATGTTACGGGGTGGGGATTTACGCCCGACCCCAACGCAACCCCATGCCCGTACCAGGACCAAAACGATACCAAAACCGCGGTCCCGTGCCACCCGATGTGTCACTGCGAACCGGTTTCCCTCAACCGCACCGTACACGCCCTTGGAGCATCCAGTGCCGACCGCCTAACCGCTCACGGCCGGTGATGCCTCCCTATGCGCCCGCGACGCGCTGTGCACAACACCTGAGTCGTTTGTGCCCAACGCCCGTGCGTGCAGCGTCCGGTCGCCCAGCCGGCCAGCAGCCCGGTTGCCCAGCCGGCCAGCACAGCCCAGTCGGCCAGCAGCCCGGTCGCCCAGCGCCCGGCGCCCAGCGCCCGCGCCCAGCGCCCAGCGCCCAGCGCCAGTGCCCAGCGCCAGCGCCCAGCGCCAGCGCCCAGCGCCAGCGCCCAGCGCCCAGCAGCCCGGTCGGCCAGCAGCCTGGCCCAAGAAGACATGTCCCAAGCTCCTTGTCCCAGAAGTCTTCTCTTTTGCTTGTAAATACTTGTAATAGCTTAGTTATTAGTTTAGCTAAGCTCTTTTGAACGCGGCCCAAGCCTACGTGCTGTTTTAGCCTTTGGCCGCATTTTGTCTATGTAGCTGGCACTTGTGATAACATTTGCACAGCATATATGTGGAGTACTGAGCTACCCACACCCGGTTACCATTTTGTAATATAGTGTTGATAAGTGTTTGCTTCCAAGTTGTTGGACTCTATATTACTTGTTTGGCTTGTGTGTGTGAGCCATGCTCCTAGTTTAAACCCGCGTGTGTATTTTTCGCTGCACACCGACACGTTCCTCTAAAGGCCCGGTTTGCTTGGTGCTACCGGGCTGAGTGCGACGCACGTGGGATCAAGGCGGTAGTCGTGAGTGTTGGAAACACGGCTAGGCCGCACGGTTCGAGCCCCTCAAAGGTCGACCCGTGACACGTCGGGTGGTCATGCATGTGAGCCAACTATAGGGAACTTGATGTTGTTTTACTATGTCTTAGAGGGGGTGAAATTAAATTCTGGGTTACATTTTGATGTACATTCTTAAGGCGGCAACAGGGAAGTAGAAAGATTTCCCATATGGCGGTTTGATAACTGCTTTGATTAATAACTAGAAAGTGATCTCTGTCAACAAGCCACTCTTTGAATATTACGATGAAGCTTGGTTTGATCACAAGAATTTAAAGTTGGATGAAGTCAACAAGTGGCGAGTTCGAAACATTCTAGGGAAAGCCACCAAATCTGCTAAGCAAGCAAGGGAAGCATTAATGGATAAGGCCAAGAGATCTTCATCACGTAAGTACTTTGAACATAAGTACTTTTATTAACTTTTTTGTGCACGTTCTCTTCATTATATGGTTAAAAAAAGTGATGTTTTACACTCATAGATTTAATGCTACAGGTGAGAATAGGAGTTGGATGGAAAAATTCAAAAAAATATGAATGTATCCTCTCTCCAACCAGTCCAGCTATGATCCACCCGTGTGAAACCCAAATCTTCCGTTATTTTGCCATTGTTGAAATCAACCCACTCACATTTGAAAACCAACACTCTTATTGTAAAATAATCAAGCTCCCCAATTTTCGTAATCGTACCAAAGTAGCAAGTATGGGCGTACATCAGATTGTTCTCGGTCATACTACCAACATGCAAAGCTTTGGAAATAAGTGAAACTCCACTATTCTGAGAGACTCATTTATCATCCATTGATTTTGAACCAAGCGTGAAACTGTTGATGTCATAACCCGTGAAAGATAGAATGGTACCCAACTGTCTCCGAGACAACCATTTTACAGTATTTGGATGTTGACCAGTGGCAACATGAGATCGTAGCCAAGAAGAAAAGGTTCTAGTGTGTTGTTGAAGAACTCGTGCTTCATTGAAAGTAGGATTCGACAATCAAATTTCATCCATGTGAATCTTAATGTATGGTACAACATCCTCATGATTCTGAAGAACATACAAATGAGCAGTGCACAAATCCTCAGCACTGGGGCTAAATAGCTTACTATCGAATCCCTACACCATTCAACCGCCCTTCATGCTTGGATCTTGGAACACCCACATATTCAACCTTATTAATGTATTTGGTACAAAAATTAATAGCTTCCTCAGTACAATATTGTTGCACAATACTTGCATCAGGCCTATACCTATTTTTCACAAAATTCTTGAATATTTTTATGTACAACTCGAAGGGATACATCTATCTTAAAAATATAGGACCGCAAAGCTTAATCTCCCTAACCAAGTGAGTTATCAGATGAACCAATATGTCGAAGAACGAAGGTGGGAAGTACATCTCCATTCGGCACAATACTTCTACAATCATAGTTTGCAATCAATCAAGCTTTGCAACACTGATGGCTTTTGAAATATAGACTTGAAGAACAAACATAGCTTAGTAACAAAAACTCATACATGGGACAACAATGTTGACCAAATTGCAATGGCATTCAATTATTTTATGAAGTTGTGGTAGTCGTGGGATTTTAATCCACCCAAATTCAACTCTGTTAGCGATACAAAGCGTTGATATTTGAAGAATAAGCTCCAGGCACGTTCACACTACTCAGTATCTCATAGTACGACTTCTTTTCCATCTGGGACATTGAATAACAAGCGGGAGAGAGGTAACAAGTATCTCCATCAGTACTGGGACCAACAGTTTTCCTAATACCCATCTCAACCAAATTGAGTCGAGACATCAACGCATCTTTCTTTTTACCGGGAGGCAAATTAAAGCATCACAAACATTTTTCTCTATGTGCATTACATTGAGACAGTGTCTGACATCCATATCCTGCCAATAAGGGAGTTGAAAGAAGATTGAGCATTTCTTCCAAAGACCTTCAATTGCCAACTTCCACTTCCCCTCACCAAAATGTTTGGGCAATCCTCTAACTTCTTCAAATACCTTTGCGCTGGTTAGCGGTAAAGATGCACCTCGCAACTCTATCTTGCCATTGAACCACTTCTTTGCAAAATGCCATGGATATTCCTCAGGGAGAAATCGTTGATGTCTCTAGTAAATAGTTTTAGAACCATGCTTACATTGACAAAAGGAGGTTTCTTTCTAAAAAATTAGACATGCATAGTATCCTTTCACAGAATAACCCAAAAAATCTCCATAGGCTGGAAAATCATTTACAAAAGGGCCTTCATCGTGAAAATATCATCCACCATGGCATCGTAAGTACGGACTCCGTGATTGAACAACATCAACAAATCTTTTACTAGGGAAGAAAGAAATACATCAATGTCATTACCCGGTTGCTTGGGGCCTGAAATCATCATGGACAAGAGAATGTATTTTCTTTTCTATCTAAGCCACAATGGTGGATTATAGATTACCAACATTAAGGGCTAAGAACTATATGTGTTACTCATGTTGCCAAATGGATTCATTCCATCGGTTGTCAATCCTAACCTTAAATGTTGGGAATCCGATCCAAACTTCGGGTATATGCCATTAAGATTTTTCCATTGCCTTATGACATCAACCGTCGGATGATCTCTTTCCGTATGCCATCGCAGTAATTTTGCATCTTCTTTGGAAGCAAACAACTTCTGCATTAGTGGAATTATCGGAAGATACCATAAGACCTTAGAGGGTTTCTTCTTCTTCGAAACGGTCCCACCTCCGTACACACTCCAATTTCACCACGCTTTAACTTGTATCGAGATTCACTGCATACCTTCTTCTTCGGATTACATATAGAATCATTGGAGTAAACCCTTATCGTTTACTCTATAACACCCACTAGCACTTCAGGACGAATCACCACCTGGGCACAAATATGTTTCAATTATGATTTAAGCCTGGAATATTAAATTTGATAAATTATGTAGTTTCCTAACACATCATAATTTCACAATTTAGGGGGCCTAATTGCAATAAATGCATACAATCAACTTTGCAGGTTCCTCTATACCGTTGAGGTACGGAAACGTTACTTATTCAATCTGGAGCATTGGAAAATTCCATTTTTGCTGGTGGAAAAGTGCTTGAAGGGGTCGAATGGAATGCTTGGGGTCAATATGCAAATTTGATGAAATTAAATCATGCTTCGAAACGTCACCGTATGGGGCCCATGTTTGGTCGATATTTGCATGAAACAACTAGTACAATGTCTATTCACAATAATTGAACGTCAATTTGATTAATTGGGGTTGTTTGAAAAATGCACGGGAGGCAAATGCAATAAGTGAGAATTTAAACAACTAACAATTTGTTTTTTTACACCGGTAATATTGAAGAAGTACCGGTGTATGTGTTCAATTTTTTGGTGCGCATTTCAAAATTTTCAATTTCTTTGATTTTTAATAAGGCGCAAAACATTTTACTCTGGTAATTTATGATTTTACATAGTTAGTCTAAAATTTTAGAAATTCCTCTCGGGTTGAACGTTTTTTCCAAAGAAATGTTAAAAGCAGCCGTTGGTAACTGCTTTTTGTGCATTATTACACCGGTGTACAATAGTTAGCCAAAGTTTTCATGTGTTCCTCTTGGGTCAAAGGAAAATTCATTTAAAGCAGCTGAACGCAGCTGCTTTTCGTCATTTCTACACCGGTATTGGTACCAGTGTTGAACAGTTAGCCAAAATTTGTTCCCTATTTCACTAATTTTACACCGATACTGTATACAGTACCAGCGTAAAAAAGTTAACTTATGAGTCCAAAACTGTTTGAATCGGCCATAACTCCCACAATTCCTCCTATTCTTATCAAACACCTTCAAATTCTCTTTCAAAACCGCTATCAACCACTCCAACCATTCAATCCACTTAATTGAACCACCACAACTCCTCATCAACCATTGTAACCCCTCATCTCCCATTGTATCCTTACAAAGTGTGGAGCAACACAAGAGAAGCAACAAAAATGAGAGAGGAATTTGGCGAGAGAAGAAAGTACTTGGCAATCCGTTCTTGGTGAGTTCGGCAAAAGGGAGTAGCAACAAAAACGCTCCATTCGCAAGGTAAGTGTTGGGGTTTATGTTACCATGGGTTACCATGTCAATTTATCTTCAAAAAACCATTCCACCTCTCACGCACAATACATGTTCGATCAATTGCCTCTATGGCCAAAAACGTGTAAATTGACAAAAAGTTGAAAGGGTAACTTGAATGGTATGTTTTTACAATTTTGAGGAGTAAATGTTTTGCATTTTTTGTGGATGGGTGATGTAGTTCTATAGTTTTTTGGTTGGTGATAATGTTGATAGTCACGTTAGGGGGGAGTGAGAATTTCTCGGTTGTATGCCTAGTTTATGAATGCAAAGACATTGGTATGGTATTCTATCAACTTTTATAAGGTTCCATTTCATTCTATATCAAGTTCCATGCCTTTATTGTTCAAGTTCTATTCCATGTTATATAAACTTTTATGCCTTACATAATGTAGTTTCGTGTATGAATTGTTCAATTTCTATGCCATGTTTTGCTCAAAAGTTTATGAACTAGTTGATCAAGTTCTATGCTACGTTCTATCAATGTTGATCTTTAAGTACCGTTATTTTGTGTACTGTTATGGATTGAGAATTTTCAATTATACTGTTGCAGATGCCGTGGAAGAAGGAAAATTCAACACGAAGAGGAAGCGCTCGGTTGCGAAGAAGGAGGAGGAGGTGAAAGATGTGGTCGATGTGGAGGTGGATGTGGCAGACCAAGAACCAATGCCAAAAAGGATCCCTGTTGAAGATAAAATATAAGGAAGCAACACAAACAAATGACCGGTCTAGTGAAGAGAAGGAAGAAACCGTGGAGCAGGGTGATGTTAGTGGACGCTGGTAAATAGTTGGCCAAAACACAAATTCACACGAGAAATGGAAAGAGCCCCATCAAAGGAAGGCCAACTATTAATGAAGCGAATGACGACTTGAGAAAAGCTGGAGGGAAAAATGGAGAAGGATGGGACAAGTTTGAGGTAAAAAGTTATTTGAGGAGGCAGGGAACTAGCACGTGCCAGTCTGTGATGTTGGCAAAGCATAACAGTCCAACTCCTGTTGCGTTTTACTTCCGTGGGAATCAAGCGGTATGCTTTAAGAATTCGTTAGCGTGGCACGCTTATGGAAATTACGCTTTTTGGCACCGCATTATATTTTTCGTATGCGAACACTGGAGCGATTTCCCTGAAGATTTTAAGGAAGAGGCATGGAAGTATGTTCTAGTAAGACTCTCAACAATTGTAATTTAAAATTTTTATTTATGGTAAATTCTTAGTGAAGACGTGATTAATGACATGCCTTTTCATATGATTCGTTCCAGGAGAGCTTCACAATTGAAACACCTATGACAGACGGGCAACTAGAAATACTGAAGATGGTGGTTACAGATAGGGAAAAAAACCCACATAGGAATTGGAAGACAAATGTGGAAAATAGGTTTATTCACGACGTGGACAAATGTATCAATAAAACAGGAATACCGGCATATGAGAAGTAAAAGTGGATGGATGAAGATGAATGGCACTTGTTTTAAAAGAGGCACCGTGATATGTCCATTTTATGTGCATAATTTAGTACTATTTTGGGTCACTTTTGTGCTCTTTTATTATCAAGAGCTTGTGTTTTACCTTGAAATTCTCTTAGGAGGGGTAAGAGCAACTTTACACTCTTTTACCTCTTCTAATTGGATTTTGCATGACAAGGGAAGAACACGGAGGCATGAAGACCAGAGGCCATTAAAGATCACATTTTCAAAGACTTTTGAAGACTTGCTTCGAAGGCATGAAGACCGTAGGCCATCAAAGACCATTTTTGAAGACATTGAAGACTTGAAAAATGAGAGGAATTGCTATGAAGATAAATGTTTACCACAAGAAGAAGAAAAGAAAAAAATAGGATTAAATTCTGGCACTCATCGCGAGTTACTATGGCCTCGTCGCGAGACCGTCATGAGTCACGACGAGCCTGTCGCAGGTCGCGACCAACGGGTGTCCAGAATTTAACCGTATCCTTTTTGTACTATAAATAGCACTCTCTTTCCTCTTATTCATATCTTCTTCATCTGTGCTTTTGGTACTGTTTAGAACCCTATTTTCTTTAATTTTCATCTTTCAATTCTCTTGTATTATGTTTAGTTGTTTAGCATTAATTAGTATGAACTCTTGTAGCTAAATCTAGTTCTTGGGAGCAATTGAATAAGGCTTCCAAGCCCATGTCTTAAGAACAATTTGTATCCTATTTAATACTCTTACTATTATGCATTTATGGATCATTGAATATGTTTGTTAATGTCATTAATGTTATTGAAAGCTTGAGTATATGAAGTACTTGTATGATATGCTTGTTAGGGTTTGGGGAAATGGGTTGATTTCCCCTTTTCTTGATAGGAATCCAAGAGTATGATTTAGATCTTTTGATTGTGTTGATGGATTGGTAATTGCTAGATGAATATGATAATGTTGACCTCTTTGTCTTGTTTGTTGCTTGTAACAAATGAGAGAAGTCTATGAATGTCGATCGTTCTTGACTAATCTTGTGTAAATGCATGAATTGGTTAAATGCTTAGACACGGTGTAGTATTTATAAGTGTTACCAAGCTTGTTGATTCTTCATGCTAAATGCCATCAATGGGATACTTTTAGTCATGTTTCGACTACGGGAGTCATTGGTGAGGTTTGACAAGAGATGTCGAATTCACTCTTGCAAACTACTATCTGAGAAGGATAGAAGTTGATATTCACAACAAGTAGTGAAAGTAGTAATTAGGTTGCATGTTCAATGATGGATAAGAGGCTTGGAAGTGGAAGTCAATTGCGCTTAAGGTTCCGTTAATTGTTGTTTTCATCGTATCTTTAGTTGTATTGCATGATTAGCATAGTTCTCTTGCTTTGCTAGTTATTGTATTTTGATTTGATAACTTAGGATCAAACCAACCAAACCCTCCCCCCTTGTCTACATGCTTTTATATGTATCTATGTATTTATATGCCTAGTATGTTTTCTCCTATATATGTTTAAACGCTTGAAAAGATCCCTCTTCTCGTGGACGACCCCAACTTGCCATTATCTACTTAATTGTAGATAGAAAACATTAGGGCTTAAAAGTATTAACTTTGAGAGGTACCGCGACGACCTCCCAAATTTTGGCGCAGCTGTCGGGGAAGAGGCTTTTATTTTTAAGTGTTTAGACATATTATGTGTGATTATATGCTAATTGTAAATATTTGTTAGTTTGCTTTTATTTTGATTTCTTAGTTGATTTTCCATTTTCACTTGGCTTGGAGACGTATTGTTCGAGTTTTTGGTGTATGGTTTGTACGCGATCCTCTTCACAAGAACCCCTACACTATGACCCCGAGTTAGAGTTGAATTTGAGATGGGCTAGGAGGCTTTGTTTGGAAAGTGTGAACAACACTACTCCTACTGACCATTTTGTGGATATATCTTCCTCTATGGAACATCAAATTGAGCATGAAGATGAGCATCCGGGAGGGGGACCTCAACATCTTCCTCTCCAAGGGCGAGCTCCTCCTCTCCACCAAAGAGAGATTCCATTGAGGCAAGCTTTGTTAAGAGACATCATGGCCCCCAACTTCGATCAAAAACCAATGTGCATAGAGTATCCCATGGTTGGGCCGAACATGCACTTTGAGCTAAAGACTGGGTTCATCAACATGCTGCCTATTTTCCTTAGTAGGAAAGGGGAGAATGCCAACAAACACCTCACCAAATTTCACTTCTTGTGTGATGGTATGGTCCCCCATAGAGCAGATGAAAATTTCTATAAGTTTAAGGCATTCCCGTTCACACTAAGGGATAGTGCAAGAGATTGGCTCCACTACCTACCGCCCAAGAGCATTAAGATTTGGCTTAATATGAAAACAAAGTTTCTAGCCAAATACTTTCCGGCCTCTAGATCCGCTGCCTTGAAGAAGAACATAAGCAACATTCTCCAATGGCGTGAAGAATCTCTCTTCGACTATTGGGAGAGGTTCAAGAAGCTTCTTGCAGGTTACCCTTATCACGGTTATTCAGAGGGGGATTTGGTTTATTACTTCTACAATAGCCTTCTTGATGAAGATCAAAGGTTGGTAAGAAGTTCTTGTGGTGGAACCCTTGGGAACAAAACATCCTCCGAGGTTATGCAATTGTATGAAGAGCTAGCGGAAGAATCGAGAAACTTTAGCTCAAGGGCCGATTTGAGAAGGGGAAATCCAATGCCCGCAAGTGACTCTTCAAATAGTGGAAAGCTCGAGGATCAAGTCTCGGCCCTTGCATCTATGGTCAAATCTTTGATGACGAAGCCCAAAAATGTGCCACATGTTAAATTATGTGAAATTTGTTACTTTGAGCATCCTACGAACACTTGCCCTACTTTGCAAGAGGATTATGTTGAGGAGGTAAGTGCCATGGGATTTTATGGAAATCAAGGCTACTAAGGCAACCAATGATATCAAGGTGGGAAAGACTATCAAGGTCACCAAGGCTACCAAGGTTATCAAGGGTACTAAAACTAGCCGTACAATTCAGGAAATCGTGATAACCAAAACCTCCGGTATGGAAACCCTCAAGGAAGCCAAAGCCCTCAACCATATCGCCCTCCTCAACACTAATATAGGCCACCTCAACAACAATTCCAAAGGCTCCAAGATAAACCCCGAGACCAAGGAGAGCGCTCGGGGCTAACAAAGGATGAGGTGATGCAAGCCATTCACCGGTTGGGCATGTGTGTGGAGAAAAGTGAGAAATGCTAAGGTGAAGCCAAGGCAAGTATCAAGAACTTGGAAACTCAAGTGAGCCAAATAGCTTAAGTGGTGAATCAGATGGAAGCCCGGGAAAAGGGTAAGCTACCCTCCTAACCGGAGATCAACCCTCAACAAAATGCAAGTGTTATCACTTTGAGAAGTGGTAGAGAGGTTGGCACTTCACCGGATAATGAAATTTTTGAAGGGGAGCCTATGAGGATTGAGGTTTTTGAAAAAGGGGTTGAGAAGGAAGAAGCCCATGAGAAGAAGGCTGGGGAGTTAGCCAAAAAGAGCAAGGAAGAAGAAATTGAGGTGGAGACATTGGCGCCAAGAACAAAGTCAACCTCCATCCCGGAACCTTTATATGGTGGAGATCCCTCCATATGTACCAGAACCTCCCTTTACGGAAGCTTTGAAAGATAAAAGGAGGAAGGAGGGCAACAAGGACATCTACGAAGTCTTTTGTAGATGTGAGGTAAATATCCCACTCTCGAATGCAATTGAACAAATTGCTAGATATGTTAAATTTCTCAAGGAATTATGTATTGTGAATAGAAAACAAAGGGCCAAAAATAAGTTGAAAAATGGAAAAAGTGAGCATGTTTCCGCCTTGTGTCAAAAAGAGCTACCCCCTAAATGTAACGATCCCGACATGTTCACAATCCCTTTCATAATAGGAAATACACATTTTGAAAATGCTATGCTTGATTTAGGTGCATCAATAAATGTGATTCCTTACTCTTTACATGAAAACCTCAACTTGGGTACATTGCACAAAATCGGGGTGGTAATCCAATTGGCCGATCGTTCTAGTGCATACCCTAAAGGTATTGTCTAGGATGTGTTGGTTAAGGTGGATTCCTTAGTTTTTCCCATGGATTTTTATGTCCTTGACATGGAGCATGATAAACATGCCGCTCCGATTTTGTTGGGGAGGCCATTTTTGAAAACCTCTATGACAATGATTGATGTGCATAAGGGTACCCTCACCATGGAATTTGATGGAATAAAAGTAGAGTGTAACATAAATGACTCTATGAAGTATCCTAGTGAAGAACATGCTTGCCATGCCCTAGATGTTGTTGAAGAAGTTGTGCAAGATGTTTTTGAACTAAGTGGTGATAATTCTTTGTTAGTTGCTTTGCAATGTGATAGTGATGATGCCCACAATGTATACTCTATGAGCACTAACTTGAAGGAAAGCTTTGAGGATTTGAACCTGCTTGAAGAAACAAAACTGAGTCTCTCAAAACCTCCTCCTCTACTCTTAGAGGAACCCGAGGAACCATAATTCCTCCTGTCACTTGTGAAAGTGCCGATGATTGAAATTAAACCTTTTCCAAGTGACCTCAAGTATGCTTTTCTTGGGGATGGAGAGATGCTTCCGGTTATCATTTCAAGAAAGCTCACCAAAGAGCAAGAAGAAAAGTTGATGGTGGTGTTACGAGAAAACAAGGAAGTAATTGGATGGACTATTTCCGACATCAAAGGCATAAGTCCATCCACTTGTATGCATAGAATCTTGTTGGAAGAAGATGCAAGACCCGTCCGATAACCCCAACGCCTTTTAAACCCACGTATGATGGAGGTGGTGAAGGCGGAAATCCCCAAGTTACTCCAAGCGGGCATGATCTATCCAATCTCGGATAGCAAGTGGGTAAGTCCAACTCAAGTGGTACCCAAGAAGAGTGAGAAGAGTGGGGTGACAGTGGTTGAAAATGAGAAAGGTGAAATGGTACCCACCCGGGTTCAAAATGGGTGGCATGTTTGCATTGACTATTGGAGGCTAAACACGGAAACTCGGAAGGATCACTTCCTGTTACCATTCATTGATTAAATGCTTGAGAGGTTAGCAAGCCACCCCTTCTATTGCTTTTTGGATTGGTACTCGGGGTACTTTCAAGTGGCAATCGCCTCGGAAAACTAAGAAAATACCACCTTCATGTGGCCCTTTGGTACGTTTGCTTACCGGCGTATGCCTTTCGAGTTATGTAACGACCCCATAACTTTCCAAAGGTGTATGGTAAGTATTTTCTCAAAATATTTTGAAAATTTTGTCGAGGTATTCGTGGATGATTTCACCATTCATGATAATTCTTTTGACAACTGTTTAGCAAATTTGGTACAAGTTCTTAAACATTGCATTGATACTAATCTTGTGTTAAATTCTGAGAAGTGTCATTTTATGGTATAGCAAGGCATTGTCTTAGGCCATGTTGTCTTTTCTAAGGGTATTGAGGTTGACAAGGAAAATATAGACACAATTCACACTTTTCCTTATCCTACAAATGTGTGCGTAGTGCGTTCTTTTCTTGGCCATGCAGGATTCTATCGCTAGTTCATCAAGGACATCTCAAAGATAGCATCTCCTTTATGCAAGTTGTTGCAAAAAGAGGTGGATTTTGTGATGGATGAGGGTTGTAAAGGGGCCTTCGATACATTGAAAGTAAGGTAGGTTTCGGCCCCTATTATACAACCCCCGGATTGGTCGTTGCCTTTTGAGATTATGTGCAATGCAAGTGATTCCGCCGTTGGAGCGGTGCTTGGTCAAAGGGTGGAGAGAGCGCCTCATGCCTTCTACTACGAATCCATGTCTCTCAATGAAGCCCAAAGAAAATATTCCACCACCGAAAAGGAGTTGCTAGTAGTGGTATTTTCTTTGGAGAAATTTCGATCTTACTTGCTTGGTACAAAAGTTATTGTGTATACTGACTATGCAGCGCTTCGTCATTTAATGACAAAGAAAGAAGCCAAGCCAAGATTGATTAGGTGGATCCTGCTTTTGAGCGAATTTAAGTTGAAGGTGCGAGACAAGACGGGCACAGAAAACCTTGTGGCCGATCATTTGAGCCGATTGACTCTATGCCAAGACATTGAGGTAAACCCCGCAGTGAAGGAGCAACTATGAGAGGAAATTCTTGATGAACAACTGTTCACCATTAGGGATCTCCAACCGTGGTATACCGACATTGTAAATGTTCTTGTCGTCGATAAATTCCTTCCCCATTTTTCTAAGGCCCAAAAGGATAAATTAAAGAGTGATGCTAAGTATTATGTGTGGGATGATCCCTTTTTTTGGAGACATTGTGCAGATCAAATTGTTAGGAGATGTATCCCCGATAATGAAGTACACTCAATTCTTGAATTTTTTCATTCTCATGTATGTGTCAGTCATTTTAGAGCAAAGAGGACCGTTAGGAAAGTTTTAGAAAGTGTGTTTTATTAGCCTACATTGAATAATCATGCATACACCTTTTTCAAATCTTGTGATGAATGCCAGAGAGTAGGAAATATCTCCAATATGAATGAAATTTCACAAAGGCCTATTCTGTATTGTGAAATCTTTGATGTTTGGGGTATTGACTTCATGGGACCTTTCCCTAGTTCTTATGGCTTTACATATATTCTTCTTGCCATTGATTATGCATCGAAGTGGGTTGAAGCAAAACCCACTAGGACTGACGATTCTAAAGTGGTTGCAGAATTCCTGAAAGGTAAAATCTTCTCTAGGTTTGGGGTACCCCGAGCCTTGATTAGTGACCGTGGCACCCATTTTTGCAATCGGACCATAGAGGCACTCTTGAAGAAGTATGGCGCCACTCACAAGACATCCACCGCCTATCACCCGTAAACCAACGGGCAAGCACCGTGACTTTCCATTGATGTTGCTTAGTTTTGGATTTTGTCATTAGTTTCATCGTTTTGGTTTGTGCTTTTGACAGGTTGTTTTTCCATGATTTTGTAGCAATTTTAAAGCCAAGGCATTGGACTTTTGAAGGGAGAAATTCTTGGAGTCAAGAAGGAAAGACTTTGACAAGAGAAGGAATAAGAAAAATTTTCTAAGTACCAGGTTAGTAGTTCGTCACGAGTCGCGACCACATCATCGCGAGTCGCGAGGGACTCAGTAATTTTTTTTGTGAGATTTCAGCTTTCAGCCTCCACTTTTCGCGAGTCGCGATAGCCTCGTTACTAGTCCCAACAGACCATAGTGCATCACGACGAAGTGGTCACTAGTCACGACCAAATCTAGGATTGTGGCTGAGAAATGGAGGTCTCGGCCTCCACTTTCCGTGAGTTGCAATGGCCTCATCATGAGTCGTGACAGACCATCCCGAGTTGCGACATAGTGGCCACGAGTCACGATGTAATCAGAAATTTCATGTTAAAATTCAGCTCCCGGCCTTAACGTTTTGTGAGTCGCAACAAGCCTGTCATGACGCGCGACTAACGGGTCCTCGAGACATCATCCCCTAAAATTCTCTCTCTAGCTCTGGGGCGAAAAAAGAAGAAAAAAGGTGCAGCCTTTCTTCCTTCCTTTGGAGGCCGATCTCTTCAATTTCATTAACTTTCCACCGATGAATTATGGTTTAACGGATTCTACTCTTGATTCCGCACAAAACTATATGCAATTTGTGGCGAGTTTTTGATCTTATTCGGTCTTGGAGTAGGGTTTGAATTCGGAAAAAGAGGGTTCTTGGTGGATCTCGAGCGTGAATTTGGTTTGGATCATTGATTCGGACTCGGATTTGGATTTGGTTGGGAGATCGCAACTTGATTCCTTGTTTGTGAAGGAGATTTGGACGAAAAAATATAATCTTTTTTGGGTTTAGATTTGGATTTGGATTGCGCAAAGGTGTATAAAGGGTTTGATTAAGATTTTCAGCACAAATTTTAATAAAATTCCTAACAATTCGTTCGGATCTAGCAAAGGGTTTGGCGATTTGAAGTTGAGTTGCAATTCGGCCTCAAGAGTTCATTGGATTGCTTGGTGATCACGGATTCCACGGTTTCCACGGTCTCCACGGTTTCCAGGTTCTTTCGATTCCTCTTGCGGTTATCTTGTTTTGTGATTTGGTGCATGTTATTATATGCTTTGAATCCATTTGGATGTTTGGAGGAGTTCGATTTATGGTTCAAGTTTTGTCATTGATTCCGATCTAGGGATATCTCGGTTTTGATTTCCAGTATTGCGGTTTGTATGTTTAATGATTTAGTGCATGACTTGCATGTTTTTGAATCCAATTTGGTGATTGGAGATTTCAGTTTTTAGATTAAACTTTGTTGTTGATTCTGATTGTTCTTAGGAATTTTTCGGTATTAATTACAAGTTGTTGAATTGTTCTTGGTGTTGTCCGATCGGTTTGGGTTGATTCCGATCGGAAGTTGTGCTTTATTCATTTGGTTTTTTATCTTGTTGTTCTGTGAATTCGATCTGTTCATCGGAGTTCATATAACGCAATGGTAATAGAGGGAGGAAATTCTTCGGGTTTTAACAACAATGGGAAGAATGGTTCGGCCGAGGGGAATGGTAACAAGAAGCAAAATCAGCAAGTGCATCCAAGAGAGTGGGATGATCCGAAACTTGAAAGGAGAAGGAGATGGGATGATCCAGACATCCTCATGAGCAAGTCGACTATTGAGATTGTTGCAAACAATGGAGATAGTATCGACTTTGTGCTCACTGAGGATAAAGTGCATAAAGAACTATACAAACCCTTCCATGGATTCTTGGGTGTATTTCCGGGTTTTTTTCCTGGCATGTATGCGATTCGAACTCTACTGGTAGCTAAGTGGAAGGTTGCATGTACCATTCAGAGCAAGCAAAATGGTTATGTTATGTTCACCTTCAACAGTGCTGAGGATAGAGACATGGTGATGAATGGTCCAGACCATTATCTCCATGGTAAAAAGTTGTTCATGATCTTAGTGGATGAGTCAGGCCAGTATGATCCGAAGATTCAAGCTACTAAACCGGTTTGGCTAAGGATGGAACACTTGCCAAAGAGTTATTGGCATAAGAAGGTGTTGGAGAAGATTGCAACTGCATTAGGAGATCCGTTTCTAATGGACAATGGTACTCTCGAGTTAAGGGGTTACTATGCACGCCTATTGGTTTGGATTGACACATCCAAAAAACTCAAGGAAGAGGTGAGTTTCCGTGTTCCAAATGGTGAAGTGTTTGTGCAAAAGATCATCTACGACTATTGTAGGCCTTGGTGTACGAATTGTGGTGAAAACACTCACCTTATGGAAGAGTGTGATGATTACTGGAATACCAAGGAAATCGAGCACAAGGAACCTACGGATTTGGTTGTTCATAAACCCAAGAAGGGGAAGGGAAAGAAAAATTGGAGATCTAGGTACAATGACCAAGTGTGGGTTCGGAAAATGCAAGCTAAAAATTTAGGAGATACTCTAAGTTCAAACTCGGTTGGAGGAAGAGAACAGGTTACTATTGAGGATGCCTCTTCGGACAATGAGGAGGTAGAGAGACGAAGAAAAGGGAAGGGAAAAGTGGTTGAAAGCATCGTCAAGAGCATCGAGAAAGCAGGAAGTACAAAAAAATGGCATGGTATTACTATCAGAGTCATTCAGGATGAGGATACTCGGCCAATTGTTGCGCTGCCAGCGCAGCTGGGCGCTTCCCCAAAGCCTGGAGCTGCAAGCACTGGTGCGGGAATTGTAAGCACCGGCGCTACAAATGCAAGCACTGGCGCGGTTGGTCATGCCGTAGGATCCGGAAGTAGCGCCCAGGCAGCGCACGGTAGGAGCATTCATGCAGCACGCGGTAGGAGCGTTGAACGCACGAAATCTAGCAAAGGTCGTGCCGTGCATTCGGCCATTCCAGCGCCACCAGTTTTCGATCGGCAGCAACAAGTATTTGGAGATGATGATAATCCGATGGAAGGTGCTGGAAAATTGCCCAAACAAATGGTTCATCCTGACGCTAGAGGCTCGAAGATTCCAAGGGTCCATAGAAGTAAGAGTAAGAGTAGACCTCCCCCTGCTTTAGGGGCTTTGACTAGGTCTCGGAGTAAGAGTCGAACAAGAATAGATGAGCACGGGAAGGGTATCCAGAAGCCATTCCAACGCGTGCTAACGGCTGCGAGGAGCAACTCTGGTAGTTCTGGTAATCAAAGTACGGAAGGCGGCGGTCCGAAGCCTCAAGGGACCTCAGTTTCCCAATGAATGCTGCAGCAATGAATGTCAGGGGTCTCTCGGCCCCTGTAAGAAGGAGGTGGGTGAAAAATATCATCTCTGCTAATAGGGTAGGAATTTGTGGCTTGTTGGAAACTAAAATGGAGGATAAGGTTTTGAAAATTTTCTTGAAGAGTTTTAAGGGTCGGAAGTTTACGCACAATTTTGAGCTATGGCAGAACTCGAGGATACTCATTATCTGGGATCCGAAGGGCTTCTTGGTGGATGTTCTTGGGAAATCGCCACAATGTATTCACCTCAAAGTTCGTAATCTTTCTTCTGGCATTGAGTTTTTCTGTTTATTTGTTTATGGTCATAGTGAGGGGCGTTTGGCGCGTTTACCACTATGGGAGGATTTGAAGTCTTTTGGTGTTAATATGAACTCTCCTTGGATGGTTCTTGGTGATTTCAATGCCATCCTTAGCGTTGATGATCATTATGGAACTACTGTCCCCAGTTTGTACCCAATGAAGGAGTTTCAGGATGTTTGTACTAAGTGTGGGTTAAGGGATGCGCCTTCCATTGGTGAGCACTTAACATGGCATAGTGCGGACTGGAAAATTTGGAGGAAGCTGGATAGGGTGCTCTTAAATCACGGTTGGGAGGACACTGCTTGTCGCACAACTTTTCTACCAATTTCAGCACAATCCGACCACTCTCCCATGGTGGTAGATATGTCGCAAGAGATTGTTCGAAAAGGAAGGCCTTTTCGCTTTCAGAATATGTGGTTGGGTCATCCGAATTGTGGACAAATTGTAGAAGATTATTGGAGTCCATCGGTTGAAGGGACCAAGCAGTTTTCGGTGACCAGGAAATTAGTTCGTATGAAGAACCCATTGAGGGAATTGGGTAAACTCAATTTTCAGCATATTTCCGAAAAGGCAAAGTTTGCGGATGCGGAATACAACAAAGCTCTTGATGAATTTGATGCTAAGGATGCTTCGGATGACGATGTTGCGGCATTGCGTAAATTGAAGAAGCAAGCTATGTTGTACTATCTGGCGGAGTCTTCTTTTCTTGCGCAAAAGGGAAGAATAAATCATATCACTCAGGCGGATAAGGGATCACAATATTTTCATTCTATGGTCTCTGCACGAAAAGGAGGAGGCATCCCTGCAATTATTGATAGTGACAATCAGATTATAACTTCTAATAGTCGCAAGGGAGAGCTATTTGCTGATTTCTACAAAGGTTTATTTGGTATGAAGAGGGACAGAGTTCTCACGGATCCGAGTACATTTGATGTGGGTAATAAGCTTACGGATGTTGATAGGGCCTATCTAAATCAGGAGGTGGCGAGTATTGAAGTCAAGCAGGCGCTATTTGCAATGGCGGATGATAAGTCTCCGGGCCCAGATGGCTATACGGCAGGATTCTTTAAGAAGCAGTGGAACACTGTGGGCGAG
The DNA here is from genome assembly GCA_037428765.1 of Rubia yunnanensis. NCBI lineage: Eukaryota > Viridiplantae > Streptophyta > Magnoliopsida > Gentianales > Rubiaceae > Rubia > Rubia yunnanensis. The sequence goes on from CM075063.1 coordinate 83,492,692, forward strand.
GAAGTTATGGCTGCAGTACTTGAATTCTTTCAGACAGGTGATATTTTGGCGCAGCTTAATCACACTTCGGTGGCATTGATACCGAAGAAGCCGGATAACCTGAGAGTTAGTGAGTTTAGACCAATAGCGTGCTGTAATGTGGTCTATAAAGTTATTACGAAAATTATAGCGAACAGGCTTGAAGATATTTTACCTGGGATCATTGATCCTTGCCAGGGGGCATTCGTGAAGGGAAGAAGTATCTCGGACAATGTCATGTTAGCGCAGGAATTTGTTCGGGGATATGGAAGAGTTCGCAACTCTCCTAGATGCATGATTATGGTGGATCTGCAAAAAGCTTTTGATACGGTCTCTTGGGATTTCCTGGAAGAAGTTATGCTTGGACTGGGATTTCCGGAAAGGCTAACTGATAGAATCATGACCTGTGTGCGCACCTCTTCATTCTCGATTGCAGTAAATGGTAAACTGTGTGATCACTTTCAGGGACAAAGGGGTATTCGTCAGGGTGACCCTTTGTCGCCTCACTTGTTTGTGATCTGCATGGAATATTTCTCGAGATTGCTGAAAAGAAGGATGGCATCTAGGCATTTTACCTTCCATCCGAGATGCGAGACTCTTCGGATCAAGCATTTGGCTTTTGCAGATGATCTCATGCTCTTCTCTAAGGCTAACACGAGTTCAGTACACATACTCATGGATGCCTTGAATGAGTTTGAGCGAACCTCGGGATTGGGAATCAATGCTGCAAAGTCGAAGTTCTTTGGAGTTAGCATAAAGGAGGATTTGAGCTTCACAGGTATTCCTTGGGCGACTTTTCCTGTTCGATACCTAGGCGTGCCACTTGATTCCAGCAGGTTGAAAGTGACAAAATTTGGTGCTCTATTGGGGAAGGTAGATTCGGAAATAGCTAAATGGAAGGGTCATACCCTTTCATATGCAGGCAAATTGGAGCTTGTGAGATCAATTGTTGGAGGTATTGCGGGATTCTGGATCCAGAATTTTGTTTTACAAACTACGGTCATGGATGCTCTCGAACAGAAATGTAAACAATTCCTATGGGGAGGTAAGCATAAGGCAAAGGTTGCATGGAAGAAACTCTGCGCGCGAAAGTCTTTTGGAGGCCTCGGTTTGAGAGATTTCATTACGTGGAATCGGGCTTCAATGACTAAATGGCTATGGGACATTCATATGAAGAAGGATAGTCTTTGGGTCAAATGGATTCACTCGTATTACCTTCAGGGAGAGGACTTTTGGAGATTAAATCCGAGGATCGCAAATGGTAGATTAGGAGAGAGATATTCGAGCTACATTGGTGATCTCTGTAAACTCAGGGATGAACTGTGCACAATGTTTAATGGCAATGTACAAGAGGCAATTGCCCATCTCGGTGTATGGGCGGGTTCTGGGAAGTTTACTAGTGCGGCTTATCTTTATATGCATCGCCATAAGTACCCGAGTGTTTATGATGTTGGTCGACCCAGTGAGAAGGTCTTTAATAGTATTTGGTGTGGGTTTGTACCACCGAAATTCTCATTTATCACTTGGTTGGCGGCCATTCAGAGACTTCATACCAAAGATAAGCATCGAATGGAGGAAGGGGATAGCATGGAGAAGATATGTTCTTTATGCTATCTGGAAGAGGAGACAAACGAACATTTGTTTTTCAAGTGTGAGTTTTCTGAGGTTGTTTGGGGGAGTATCTGGACTTGGATCGGTTTAAGAAGAAGAACGAATTCAATTTCAAGTTCCATGACCTGGGTTAAGAGACAAATTAAGGGCTCAAAAATGCGTAAGAAGTTTGGTATTCTTGCCTTAATCACCACGGTCTATCGCCTTTGGAGGGAACGAAACAATGTGGTAATGGACGGAGATCAACCAAGTGCTGACAGGGTGGTAAAAATCATCATGAAAGATTGCTACATGGTGATGAATAGACTATTTCCGGACGAACACTTGTTCTATATGGAGAGGCTGTTTGGCGGCTGATGGGTGCTTGCAGTTTAGCACTGGGTGCTCATCGTTGCGGGTCACGGTGCTTCAACCTTGGCGCTGTGCTGGGCGTCAGGCTTGCACTGGATTTCGCAATTTGCTTGGATGTTCTTCAGCCGACTGGATGTTGGACATCGGCACCACGGCTAGGTTCTCTTGGCGCTGGAATTGGACATTTTGTAGGCCGGTTGGTGTGATTTCCAGCGCCAGGGGAGAGTTTCTTTGGGCTTGATGGAGTCAAGAATTCCTACGGTTTTCTTGGATTTCAACTTGCTATGGCAGCTCGACTTTTCAGAGTAGGCAATAGGTTTTAGAGTAAGGATTTACACTCCGATGCTCTTTCCCCTAAGCCTAGTTTCTACTATTGAATTAACGGTTACTTTTGCGCTTTATGCTCGCGCTACACTCTGTGTTAAATTAGCATATAGCTGTCCATTTGCTCAAACTGGAGTGGGCGAGTACATACTCGCCACGCTTGGTGCACGCGGTACAAGTGCATTCATTCTCACATCCTCAGGAGGTTGATTTGACTGGGACTTACAAAGGTTGGAGGCACGGCCTCATTAACCTTTGCCCATAGGATCAACTTCGGTGCCAAAAAGAGAATGCTAGAAGGCCAATAACATCCCTCTTTCTTCATCTTAGGGATGTAAATGGTAGAAGCTGATCCTCATTCGGGCCAGACCGGTGCCACTTGAAGACGGCTTCAATTACATGCGACATCCAAGACCCGAGACACTCTCGGCTGCACTAGGAGTTTCCATCTATACAGTCTTTGGATTATAGTACCTTCATTGCCGTTCCAGCTACGTTATCACTTCAAGACCCGAGTGACACAAACCTCGGCTGCGTTATGGAATTCAAATGAAGAAGGCCCCATTTGTTAGGGGTAGAAGCAGATTATTTGATCATGGGTAGTGAGTTTGTTCTCACCCCATTTTCTCGGGTTTTATAGCCTATGTTTTTTCTAGGTTGTGTTGTTTCTCCCTTTGCTTTATTTGCTTAGGGTTGGTAGTTCTTTACTTAGCAAAAGGGGGGATGGGGGAATGCTAACCTTTGGGTTTTGCACTCTCCCATCCCCCCTATCTCTTTAGCGGATATACTCCTTAGGTTTACTTACGTAACCTAAGGTTGGACTCTTTTTGTATTTTGTGGGGTCCTTTTTGGGCCTCATTGCAGGTTTCACCGTCTATACTATTTACCTATTTACGTCGAGACATCATCCCCTCAAGACCTCGGGTCCTCGAGGCCACAAGCCCTTGACTCAAGCCGAACTTGAAAGTCCATCACCCTCTCGAGACCAGTCCTCGAGACATTATCCCCTCTAGACCTCGGGTCCTCGAGGCCACAAGCCCTTGACTCGAGCCAAACTTGAATGTCCATCACCCTCTCAAGACCAGGTCTCGAGACCAGCCCTTGAGTCATCATCCCCTCGGGACCTCGGGTCCTCGAGGCTGCAAGCCCTTGACTTGAGCTGAACCTGAAAGTTCATCACCCCCTTGAGACCAGTCCTTGAGACCAGCCCTTGAGACATTATCCCCTCGAGACCAGTCACACCCATAACCCCATCATTCTTCGAGACATTATCTCCTCAAGACCTTGGGTTCTCGAGGCCAAAAGCCCTCGAGACCCCGGCCCCTCGAGACAGTCAAACCCATAATCCCATCATCCTTTGAGACATCATCACCTTGAGACCTCGAGTTCTCTAGTCCATCCTCTCTCGAGACGTCCCCCTCTCGAGACCCCGGGTCCTCTAGGCCAGAAGCCCTCGAGACCAGTGAAGCCTTTTAACCCCTCAAGAAGCACTTGCCTCTCGAGCCCCTTGAGATCAGCCCCTCAAGACCAATGCCCCTCGAGACCAGTCCCTCGAGACCAATGCCCCTCGAGACGTTATTTTTTCATCCTCGAGCCTAGCCAGATCCAAACCCCTCGAGACTAAATCTTTCATCTTCGAGACCAGATCTTTCATTCTCGAGACCAATGCCTCATGAGACCAAATCTTTCATCCTCGAGACTAGCCCGACCCAAGCCCCTCGAGACATCATCTTTCATCCTCGAGACTAGCCAGACTCGAGCCCTCCCTACCCATTGTGAGTCACGATGGGCGTACAACTCTACTTTAAAAAATGGGCAGAACCCTTTTTTCCACAACCATATCCACACTTTCGCCGCTACTTCTCACCTTCCTCCGCCTTTCCTCCACCAAGAAACCACCGCTCACCGCCGCTAACCGCTCCCTCCGCCGCTCACATCTACCACTCCATACCCTATCCCTTCTTCCCAATATCCACCCATAAATCACCATAAATCTTTGAAGAACACAATCCCTAGAATTTGGGGGTTTTGTAACTTTGGGCAATTCGATTTTGAATTGATTGTGGGCTTCCTTCTTTCTTCTTCCTAAGCATCTAAGTGGTACATTTCCTCACTTTATTGAGCTTCAATTATGATTATGAATGTATACTCTATCTATTGGATATTGTGTAGATTATGTGTGATGCCTTAGGAAATTAAATTGTTGGACTTTGGTTGATTTTGGTGAATATATTGTGCTTGCAATTTAATTTGATGGGTATTGTGTGCATATTTTGTGGCTGCGATTTGGATTGTATATTTTGTGGTTGCGGTTTGGATTGTATTATGCTTGTTTGATTTTGGATTGTGTGCATTTGTGTTGCTTTGGATGAGAATGGATTGTGACTTATGTTAGATATGAGGCATATTGGCCCTTGATTAAACATAGTTGTTATTTGGATAAAATGTTATTGTGCTTTGCAATGTTATTTTGCTTAAGGTAGTTTAGCCATGGGACGTGGATGTTGACATTGTGAATGTACTAATGGTGGCTAAACTAGTTGAGCACAATTGTGGTTTTAAGGTATAGCATATTGATTTCAACTATGTGAGAACTTCATGGACTTGAGAATATGGGCTCGTTGGACATAATATGGATTGTATATGCAATTGTGATTAGGACTTGAACTAGTTGACTTGATTTTGATTTGGCTTGTGATGATGAACTATTTTAAGGTTGAGTATGAATTTTCAATATTCAATATACACATATTCATGTGCGTTTGACTTGTTTACTGTGGTTGTTAGATATGGCCCCCACAAAGAGACCCAATACTCCACCCTGAGGTGTGCCCACCGCCGCTCCACCTTCGCCTCCACCACTGGCTCCGAAACCAAGCCTTGTACCTCCCCTATCAGATAGGTACATGGGTTTAACCCGGATCACCGGGTCCTATGCTGAAAGGTGGGAAGCCCTGACGAGTCATCAACTCAAGAAGATGAGCTTTGTAGACATACCCATACTAGATACTCTTGGGCTAATTGAGCATGTCAGATGCCTCCTCGCCAAGGGGGGAATGGAAGGGTTCATGAGTAGGAGTACACCCTCTTACCGGAGATACACGCTAGAGTTTCTGTCTACGGTTCAGATAAGTAGCATGCGAGGTGATCAACCATGTGAGAGGTACATTACTTTCCACTTGGATGATATATCTAGGCAAATGACCGTCTCACAGATTGAGGAGGCGTTTGGATTTGACACTGCGAAGATACTGGCCAGGCTGGACCCACAGGCCCAGGAGCTATCAATCGAGGATGACATGCAATTTTGGAATGTCATCAACATGAGGCCAAAGAACTCCCCTGATAAGAGTAGCGCCATTATCCACCCTACTCTCCGTTATGTGTACTGACTATTGGCTGGCACAGTACTTTGCTCCACGGAGCCGACGAATGTGCCAGACAATGACATTTATTTTCCTTGGCACTTAATGAGTGAGGGACTAGGATACGGGTTATGGGCTGAGTTGTGGATGAAGAGAATGATGGAGGTGGCAGGAAAGCCAAATGGGAAGATCATGGTCGGAAACATGATAGGCTTTTTAGCAGAGTACATAGGATTGGTTCTTTCGGCCAACTTTCCGTGCTTAGGGAGGCGAACTTCCTACCTTATCACTGCTGAGAGGTTAGTTAGATTTGAGATGCTCAGTGCCACCCAAACCACGGGGCTATTCCATTGGTTGTATGGCGTGAGGAAGGTCACATTCATAGCACTTCCTCAGCCCAACAAGACAAAGATGGAATTTGATACACCTCTAGGAGACTTGGCGATTTCACCTGACTCCTCATGTATAGATGACTTCGAGCATGAGCTCCGTGACCTTGCCCCAGCTCCCGTCCAGTGCGATGATATCACCCTACATTTTTCTGAGCGACAACAGCAGAAGCACTCCCAGCATCACTCCACGTAGCCTCCACCAAAGACCTAGCCGATGCAGAAGGACGATGTGCCACCTCACTATTCCCAGCCTCTACCGGACTTCTACGAGTGGATGATGCAGACTATGCAGGATGGATTTTTCCGCTAGGACTGTGAAAAACCCAACCATAATGGAGGAACATTGTATACAAAACTAACAATTTATTGATGTTACTGTATAATAGGGAAATAAAATAATTTATTAAATGTAATTAGAAATACAAAAATCCATGACGATTGTGAAAAATAAAAGGTAATAAATAAATCCAATCATTACTGTAGAGTAACAAAATTCTTCCAGTGTAAGATCTCCAGTGAGAATACTAACATGTAGTATCACGATAATTACTGCAGCAAAGACTGAAATTAGTCTCGACATGTTATCAGCAAAATAGAAGAAGAGAGGTGGTTTTGAAATGTCGGATAAATGTAGGTATATATATACTATACAATATAGCCATTTATAACCGTTATATTACCGTTGGAAATATAGTCGTTTATAGCCGGTATATTACCACTATACATATATTTACTAATTATAGTTAAAAGTTAAAATAAAAGATATATATATATATATGTATATATATTTTTATATATGTATAATAATAATAATAAATAAGTAAGTAATAAATAAATATAAATAAGTAAACGAATGAATGAATAGAGAAAACAAGGGAAGTAAAAATGAGTAGAGAAGATTAAGAAAAAGGAATGAAAAGAGAAAATTAAGGAAGGAAGAGAAAAGGTCGGCGGACGTGAGGATGAAATATTCAAGGTAATTATTTGGGCAAGTGGTGGGAATATACTGTGGGAAGTGAGAAGGAATTATCCAAAGAAATTTTGATTGCAGGGAATGAACGGCGGACGTGAACAAATTGTCCAAAGCAATTTTTTGGCAAGTGGATGTAGGTTATAAGATAAAATTTGTAGGAGAGTAGGTGTCGGTACCTATGTTTTTACCAAGTATAAATACTTGATCCCCAAATACTTACCTCCTCACGCAGTAAACAAGAGAAAACTCTTGCTAAAAATTGTGGTGAATAGTAGTCCAGTAAGAAATAAAAGTTGCCCAAGCCCAGGTTTTAATCAAGGTGAGTGTTTTCATTATCTTAGCATGAATTATAGTAAAATATATATGTATATATATATATACTATCTTTATGCGTACAGACTGCCACTAGTGAACAGTACCCCTCGAACCCCTGCTAAACAGTAGCCCTTGAATCTCCGTCCTCGAACCCCTGCTCTGCCCTCGAACCCCTGCCTTTGCCCTCGAACCCCTGCTCTGCCCTCGAAACCCTGTTTTGCCCTCGAACCCCTTCCTTTGCCCTCGAACCCTGCCCTCGAACCCCTGTTTTGCCCTCGAACCCCTGTTTTGCCCTCGAACCCATGTTTTTCCCTCGAATCCCTGCTCTGCCCTTGAACTTTATCCTTGAATCCCTACTAAACCCCTTCCCTCGAATCCCTGTCCTTGAACCCCTGCTAAATAGTACCCCTCGAACCCCTGTCCTCGAATCCCTATTAAACCTTTGTCCTCGAACCCTTGTGCTCGAATCCCTACTAAACCCCTACCCTCGAATCCCTGTCCTCAAACTCCAGCTAAATAGTACCCCTCAAACCCCACGAATCCCTATTAAACCTTTGTCCTCGAACCCTTGTCCTCGAATCCCTACTAAACCCCTGCCCTCAAATCCGTGTCCTCGAACCCCGGCTAAATAGTACCCCTCAAACCCCACGAATCCCTATTAAACCTTTGTCCTCGAACCCTTGTCCTCGAATCCCTACTAAACCCCTGCCCTCAAATCCCTGTCCTCGAACCCCGGCTAAATAGTACCCCTCGAACCCCTGTCCTTGAATCCCTATTAAACTTTTATCCTCGAACCCTTGTCCACGAATCCCTACTAAACCCCTGCCCTCGAATCCCTATCATCGAACCTCTGCTAAATAGTAACCCCTCGAACCACTGTCCTCGAACCCCTGCTGAACCCATGCTCTCGAACCCTAATAAATAGTACCTCTCGAACCCCTGAAAAACCTTTACCTCTTAAACCCCTACTGAAAATCTACCCCTCGAACCTACGAAAACCTTCACCTCTCGAACCCCTGAAAACTTCACCACTCGAACCTCTTAAAATTCCACCTCTCGAACCTTATCCCTCGAACTAGTGCTGTTGAAACCATTACCCTCGAACCAGTATCATTGGAACCTTACCCCTCGAACCACTTACCACCTCAACCTTCTCTACTCGTATTCTTTACTCGAACCCCCTGTACTCAAACCCAAGTACTTGAGCCCCTGTACTCAAAATACACACTCAAACCTGTACTCGAACTTCATTGTAAAGGGACATACTTGTTAAACTTAAATTGATAATATATATTGACTGTTGAACTGAGTGTGAATATTACTGTGTTCAATTATCGTGACACTGAATTATAAACTGCTCCGATCTTTTACTGTGAATGACCGGCTTGTACTTTATCTTGCCGTGTCAAACTTGAATTATATACTGCTCTGATATGTTACAATGTGGATGACCGGCTTGTACTTTATCTTACCGTGTCAAATGTGAATTACCTACTACCTGATTACCTGTCTGTGAATTTCAGGGACCCCAACGCGATTGTTGTTTGGTGGAAGTCGGTGGGGAACGGTACTGACCTGACCGTTTGATTAGACCGGCTACACGTGGAGTTTGGTATGCTAGCATAACCACCTGACTGATACAAGCTCGTAATTGAACACCGGCGTGAATGGGAAAGTGAATTCTGAGCTGATAGCCTACGCGCATGACTGACTGGGTTATGTTATGTGTGTTAGTCATAGTTGCCATATAGGCACTTGGCAGCAACTCGACATTAACCACCCGTATCCTTTTTATTATGTGCTAGGACATACATGGCTAATTGTTAATTGTTAATTATTATTCGGTGATCACTAAAACTCAAGTTGGTAAATACTGTCAATGAAACCTCACTAAGTAAGGAGCTTACCCTAGTTAAACAACCTTTTTCATGTGAAGAAGAACTGTAAGAGAAAAGCACTTTGATGTCTTTACTTAGTTTGAGAGAGATCCTAGATGAACTTAAATATGAATTTTGAATGTGTAATATTTAGGTGAAACTTTAATTTAACACTTATATTAGCATTTTCACTGTAATAGTAATTTAGGTTTTGAATTTATTTAAATCGCTTCCGCATAAAATTTATATGTTTGTTACTGTTATCATTTTTGGTAGCACGACCAAACCCGACCCAACACTGTACGTTGGGTTTGGGGTGTTACAAGGACATTATGATATTGGAGCATAATGTGTTTGTCTCCTAGACCTTGATCGACATGGATGAGGAGATTGATCACCTGTCAGCTCACATCCATGAGATGCAGTCCCAGGCAGGCGGTGTCTCAGGCCCCGATCTGGGAACAGAGAGGCGGAGAGCTAGGAGGTAGAGGAGCATGAAGTGGCTGGCTCATTATCAGCAGCACTATTTTGGCGGTGGCCCTTCTTCTTCACATCAGTGATTTGTGAGCACCATATCTTTACCCTTTCCACACTTCGCTTTGTATGTTTTTTCCCTATTGTCTACATTGAGGGTAATGTAGTGTTCTATGTATGGGGAGGGGTATCTACTTTGAGGTGATTAGGGTTGAAGATACTTTTGGATAACTCTTTTGTTTTTTTGATATTTTCCCTTTTGTTTTGGGATGTTTTTCTTTTGATGTACTTGGATAATGTTGGCTTTGATACTTTTCTTAGCCTTAGCATTTGAAAAGCACTTTGCTACTTTTTGGATTGGAGAAACATGAAAAATTTTGAAAAAAATATAAAATGAAAAAAAATTAAATAAAAAGAATCCCGCTAAGTTGAAAACTTGATAGGGAATCTTAGGCAACAATGGGGGCCCGGATAGGTCAAAAACCCAAGAGGGCGACCTTGGAAAAAATGAGAGGCTAAATGTGTGGAAAAAGGTGAGCTGTAAGCCAAAGACAAAAGCATGGCGTGTGGCTAGGATGAAAACCCGAAAGGGCTCCTAGGAAAAATGAGGGAAAATGAGAGAAATTGAAAAAGTTAAGTGTTCACTCATTTACCGGCGTTAGAGTCATAAGGTTGCGGTGACCATATGGATGAATCGGGTAGCTTGACATCTTGAGGACCTTTTGGGAGTGGAAAATTTAGGAGGAGAAGACGACGTAAGTTATGAAAATCTTCATCGTTAATATGCTTCGTTTTTAGGTTGATACATTGATATAAAGTGGAACATGTGTTTTGAACCTTATACATGTCTTTAGCTTCACCTTATACATTGGATTTGGGATTGTCAATTCGGGATTTAGAGATGTTTTAGGGATATGAATGAATTGATGGGTTGATATGGTTTGGGTAGATTTAGGGATGGGGGTTATGGAAAACGTCTCATTTGACCTTAACATTGGGATGTGTGATATTGAGAGTTTTGTGAGGTATTGAATTGGGGGAATAGTAGTTAGGATGTGGATACGTCATTTCCTTCCTATGCTTGGATTTTTTCTTACTCGAGGGCGAGTAAGGTTTAAGTGTGGGGAGGTTTGATATGTCCATTTTATGTGCATAATTTAGTATTGTTTTGGGTCACTTTTGTGCCCCTTTATTATCAAGAGATTGTGTTTTACCTTGAAATTCTCTTAGGAGGGGTAAGAGCAACTTTACGCTCTTTTACCTCTTCAAAGTGGATTTTGCGTGACAAGGGAAGAACACGGAGGCATGAAGACCGGAGGCCATTAAAGATCACATTTTTGAAGACTTTTGAAGACTTGCTTCGAAGACATGAAGACCGGAGGCCATCAAAGACCATTTTATGAAGACATTGAAGACTTGAAAAATGGGAGAAATTGCTATGAAGATAAATGTTTACCACAAGAAGAAGAAAATAAAAAAATAGGATTAAATTCTAGCACTCGTCGCGAGTCGCGATGGTCTCGTCATGAGACCATCGCGAGTCGTGACCAACGGGTGGCCAGAATTTAACCTTATCCTTTTTGTACTATAAATAGCACAGTATTTCCTCTCATTCATATCTTCTTCATCTGCATTTTTGGTACTGTTTAGAACCATATTTTCTTTCATTTTCATCTTTGAATTCTCTTGTATTATGTTTAGTTGTTTAGCATTAATTAGTATGAACTCTTGTAGCTAAATCTAGTTCTTGGGAGAAATTGACTAAGGCTTCCAAGCCCATATCTTTAGAACAATTTGTATCATATTTAATACTCTTACTATTATGCATTTATGGAACATTGAATGTGTTATTTAATGTCATTAATGTTATTGAAAGCTTGAGTATATGAAGTACTTGTATGATATGCTTGTTAGGGTTTGGGGAAATGGGTTGATTTCCCTTTTTCTTGATAGGAATCCAAGAGTATAATTTAGAGCTTTTGATTATGTTGATGGATTGATAGTTGCTAGATGAATATGATAATGTTGAACTCTTTGTCATGTTTGTTACTTGTAGCAAATGAGAGAAGTCTATGAATGTCGATCGTTCTTGACTAATCTTGTGTAAATGCACGAATTGGTTAAATGCTTAGACGCGGTGTAGTGTTTATAAGTGTTGCCAAGCTTGTTTATTATTCATGCTAAATGCCATCAATGGGATGCTTTTTGTCGTGTTTCGACTACGGGAGTCATTGGTGAGGTTTGACAAGAGATGTTGAATTCACTCTTGAAAACTACTATCTAAGAAGGATAGATGTTTAGTTTTCGCAACAAGTAGTGAAAATAGTAATTAGGTTGCATGTTCAATGTTGGATAAGAGGCTTGGAAGAGGAAGTCAATTGCTTCCAAGGTTCCGTTAATTGTTGTTTTCATTGTATCTTTAGTTGTATTGCATGATTAGCATAGTTCTCTTGCTTTGCTAGTTATTGTATTTCGATTTGATAACTTAGGATCAAACCAACCAAAACCCCCCCTGTCTACATGCTTTTATATATATCTATGTATGTATATGCCTAGTATGTTTTCTCCTATATATGTTTAAACACTTGAAAAGGTCCCTCTTCTTGTGGATGGTCCCGACTTGCCATTATCTACTTAATTGTAGATAGGAAGCATTAGGGCTTAAAAGTATTAACTTTGAGAGGTACGACGATGACCTCCCACGCCAGCATCCAGATTTTCTTGGTATGATGAAATAATTAATACTTGCTAAGAGCCATGTTTCCCACAAATTATATTCAACTAAATTTTCATTTATTACAGTAATAGAGGCTCAGGGTCAAAACTATTGAATGCAACAAGGTCAGGGATTACACGCACCACACAAGCAGAAGGAGTAATCGATACATCCGTGAAAAATTGACTAAGGAGCTGAAGGAGAAGGAGAGAATGAGGTCTACCGACGAGGGATTCACTGACGAGGAGATTGAGCAACAACTCAGTCAAAAGGATTTCACACCTGACAGATCTCTTGTCTACCTTGAGGCAAACAAAGATAATAAAGGGTTGTACACATTGAAAGATGTTGAGAAGATCACACCGGACGTTGTAAGTTACTCCAAAATTGACCATTTAAATTACCTTCATATACACAATTTCGTTCCTATGTGATTCTGAGTTGAAATTTAACGAGCTTAAGGAAAAGAGAGCATTGGAACTACAGCCGGGTAAGGACATTCTCATAAAAGTCATAAGGAAGAAGGATCACTGGAGCAGGTATAGGGGAACTCAGACGGGTTTACCCACAGTGGTGATTATTCCTTTTCTTTCTTGCAGCAAGTATGGTAGCAATTCCTCAGCCAAGGAGACATCCCGGAGGAGACCATCTAACGATCAACCGGTCGTGAAAGCCATGGTATCGTACCTGGAGCAATTGGTGAAATGCTTAGCATCTGCAAGCGATGTTTAGATTCCGCCAGGCCTTGACAATCCCAAGAAGTTTATAGAGAATGCGATGGATGACATTGCTGCAGCTGTTACAAAGTCCAGTGAAGAGCCTAGTGACGGAGAAGGAGATGAAGAGGTAGACCATCAATAATTTATGCATGTCCTATACATTGAATTACACATTTTAAATATCTCCATAACCATTTTATGTATTCACTTAAATGTTATATGAACAGGATGGAGAATGCGTGACTCTTTTCATTAAAGACATAGTCGGGAAGAAGAAAATTCTCACCCATGGGCTGCGATAGGTACCTCGTCGTCAGGATGCCCAACAAGGAAGTGTTGCTCATGTGAAAAGTATGTGAGCCAGTCCTCCATCCTGTGACAATGAGGTACATTCTTGTAACACATTATTTTTCAATTCCTCAAAGTAATTTTGTGTTTCCGTATTCATTAATTCTTGTAACAGGATGCTGTCAAGAAAAAATCTCAGTCGATGGCTAATTACCGGCCATCTACAAGACCAAGATTAAATAGGATGCCAAAATAGGTAATGCACTAAAAAAGTACCATTATTATTCATTAGCAACGATAGTTCAATACTAAAGGCTCAAATGATCATCTTGTATCATTTCACGTTCCCATATTGTCAACAAATGAGGCCTGACAGATTGGCCGACCATGGGGCAATTCATAAAGGAAGCAAATGCCGCTATCCTAGAAATGATAAAGAATAAGGACTGCATGTTCATCCCAGTGTTCCGACCATTAACATTCGCACGCCATTACACCTTCGGTGTTGGAATAGAAGTTCTGGTCTAGTTTAGGAAGAAACTGGGGAACATGCATTCGATGGCCTAGATCGATAATGTGTATGTCGATGTGTAGATGGGGTGAGTTTCAAAACTTATAGCCTTTATGTTTTTTAATTTATCAAGAATACATTTTCATGTATAATTAACGTTACAAGCACATGTGGGAGAAAATATATGAAACTATTTCAGGCCATATCCAATTCTGCCCATCCAGCTGTGGCAACCTTACCAACTTCGAGCAGGAGGTCGAACTCCGTTTCAAACAAATTTGGGAAATAATGAAGGAAATGAATGCTGAGTTCTACATCGTACCCTACATAAGAATGTATGTATTTCTTTCTAATATTTACATTAAAATTTGAAACCACTTCCGTTTCATTAATTTGTTAACATAATTTTCCGACAGCGATCATTGGTACATCATCATTATCCATCCCCGAACGGAGGAGATTTTCACTTTGGACACATTGTCAGGGGGTATCAAACCAAAAAACTTGGTTGAATTTAGGGTCATTTCAAGGTATTTCAATCAATCAAATCGAAAATCCTAGTTTCATAATATAGGGGAAGAAGTAACCATTTTAATTTACTTTCTTGGAAAGCTTGCTTGCGCATACCTAAGAGAGAAGAGAAAGACAGAGCCAGAACCCGACAACACTTGGAAAATCAACAACACTATGGTAGGTCATTCTTTCATTTCATCCATCAAATTTATGTTTATGGTTAGTAATTACATTTACCTTTCCCGAGCAGTACCGAACCCAGAATGGTTCTTGGCAATGCAGGTACTTCACCATGCTCTTCATGGAAGAATTTTTTAATCACCCAGAGACAAACAATATCTTGGAGGTAAACCTTGCATCTCAAAATTTGATATTATTAATCTCTAGTAAACGAAACATTATTGACTAACAGTGTAAGTTTGAAATTAACAGATTTTCCCGGATGGCAAAGGGTCGTACCATGTGTACGAAATTCAAGGTGTTGCAGAAAGATGGAATGAAACTTAGCTCAGAGACTACCAGCAGCAGGCGAACACTCCTTTGCAACTTCTGGATGGTAAGAACGACATAATAGGTTGGTGGTTTAATTTGAATGGCTGATGATATTCGAATTCTATGGATGGGGTTTGGTTATACTAAACTTGTGTTTTAATTTGTTTCATTCCATGTTTAAGATTCTTCTTCTATTTCATAGTTAGAATAATGTTCGCATGTTTTGCGAGGCATATTTTCATAATAGAATGTTTCAAATTTCTTACATATTCCAAACTTTCCAATTTATAATAGTTCACAAGTATCTCTGACCGTCGTTGCCCGGAAATGATCCTGGATGGACCATCGGAAAAAAAAATTAGGCATTGCAAATTTTAGCCACATAATACATCGGTATAAAATGCATGTACCGGTGTAAAACAATTTCCCATTTTAAATAATTTTTTAAATTTTTTTAAATAATACCGGTGCATAATGTATAGTAATACTGATGTAATAAAAAATAACGGTGCAGTCTATTCCGGTGAAAAAAAACTATATTCCAACTACAAAAGAAAGAACGGTGTCATATTTAATACCGGTGTAAAATTACAGTTTTACACTGGTTCATAGGTTAAATAAAATTACAGTTTTACACCGGTTCATAGGTTAAATACCAGTGCAAAATGTCTAAATGACTACCCCGGTGTTCCAAATAATACCGGTGCAGATATTTTGTGATCCCAAAATTTTACACCAGCCTAAGATGCCGGTGAAAATAATGTTCTACACAGGTCAATTTTACTGGTGCAAATTTGTGGCATTTTTACACCCCTATACATATGCACTAGTATTTTGGGGGGACAATTTACTGGTGCTATTGCCCTAAATTACCGGTGCAATTACCCTTGTTCTGTAGTAGTGACCAAAACGTTGTCTTCATTTCTTCCCTTTTTCTATCATTGTTCCAACATCGTAGGCGAGTGGTCGGAGAAGAACGTAGCTGGCTGATATCATGGCTGATGTATGACTTCTCCAGCGAATGCATTTGATCCCAAAAAAATAAATAAATTAAATTTAAAAAGATGGAGGGTAGGGTTGTTCAAATTGCCCGACCCAACCCATTTTTACCCGGCCCATTCGGGTCGAGTCAATGATCCATATGGGTCAAAATGGGTCGGTCAGATTTTGACCAAAATCGACCCATTTTGGCCCGTTTGCAATTTTGCCCTATTTTCTTGAAAAAGAAATCATAAAAAGGATTAATTTAATCCAATATATCCACTATTAATTTCCTTCATAAACAATTTTAACATTCTTGAAAAAAATATATATTTCGAAAGCTAAAAAAATATTTTTGAAAAAATAAGTTTACTATTTTTATGTGATTTTGATCAATTTGGGTCGACGTATAACCCAGTCCGACCCGACTCGACTCGACTCTAAACTATGACAATTTTGACCCAATCCCACCCAACCCAGCCAATAAATCACATGCCGGTAAACATAATCCTGTCTTGTAATCATAAAAGCAAACTATAAACCCTAAACATATTTCAGGAAAACAACTGCAAATAGAAGGGGACAAGAGTCATGAGAAAACATCCCCAAGTCTCCCATTGAAAGTATCGTGGCAAGAGCGAGGAGACCAAACTAAGGAAGGCAAGTAGTACCATGGCAGCTCATGCCGCCGTGCACGAAGCATCATTCCAATCCAAATGGCAGAAAACCCTAAACTTGTGCAAGAAATGATGAGGACTCTCAATACCAAAGAAGTGGGAGGATGAGGGCTTAGAAATGCTCCCACCAGCGCCACCACTAGCACGATCATTACTTTTCCAAGGTCTGAATCTTGGAAATTCTGCGCTATGGGGTTCTGCGGTATCCCTCCTCCGTGTGGTGGTGACATGGTTGCGCGTGGTTTTGATGCAGGAGTTGATGGTGATCCAACGCGATCCAGGTTTTGCAAACCAGCTTCAAGATCCGCGGCGGCTGCTTGCTTCGGTTCATCACTGTGATGAACCTTCTCCCTAGAAACTGAGAAGAAAGAATATTGGAAAAGAAAGGTAATTAGGATAGGCATTTCAAAAATATTTCTCAGCCAAATGCGGCGACCCATTTATAGTTACAGAAAACTAAATTAATGGAAATTTTCATCAATTTAATTCTTTGGTTGTGACCATATTCCCTCTGTCCCTATTTACGATTTTACTTTGACTTTTAGAGTTAATTAAAAGTGTGTGATTTTATTACTCTGATAAATGAATTCGATTAATATTGTATAATGTTTTTTGAAATTCATTGCCACCGTCCCAGGGAAATCAACGCACTTCCTCTTTAGGTTGTCTCTGGCAAATCAACACACTTTCTAGTTTAGGAAAAAAACTAACCTAACAATAGGCTTACTTACCCTTAAATAAATAAAATTTTACACTCAAATCATAACACACCTCCCAACCACCCACCCACCCACCCACCCACCCATAGGAAATTTCTAAAACTGTCGCTACAAGAGCTCACAACGGCTTCAAATGTGGAGAACGCATTCTTTTTTTAAATAAAACCATCCGTAGATGGGAGGGAATATATTAGGCTCCCCCAAACCAATGGTAAATAACCCCAAAAGGCGCCACTTGAGTAAAAACTTTACAAAAGATCATCCATTTGTTGATCCAAGGCCAAACTTGGTTACAATCCATCTAATCTAAAATGAAGTAATATAGTGAGCTAAACAAGGTGTAACTTTTCTTCTATCCGGCTGATAAACCACGAACAGGGCAGTGAACCGAAGAATCGGAACACTTATTTGTCAATGATTTCCAGCGGAAGAGAAAGAAAAATACCACATGAGTATCCGAGGGTTGTTGCAGGTAATGGAGAATCATCCTTGGGGATCATACAATCCTCAGTCGAGCATCATCTCTGGAAATTTGGTGTTGCTTGCAACCAACATTGACCTTAGCTTAGGACATCTGCAGTGAGCTGTGAAAAGTGCACCAAAAGCTAACCACCTGCAAAGGATAAGAGGACAAAACAGCAGTTTCCATTCTAGCCAAAAGAAAGAAATATTTGAAAGCACTAAATCTGAATGAAATCATAGCAAAGTTGTAGGCTTAAAACTGGATGAAAGCAAAGCGAATAGATGTTTAGTCCGAAGGGGAAACAATCCGCACCCCAGGATAGCCATTTTTGTCCAGTTCTAAAAGACCCCTGAAGAATGTTGGAACAAATTCTATATGTACTTCTCCCTGCAGATTATTTTCCATGGAATATTTTGCCAAGAAGTCGGCAGCCGTGTTAGCTTCCCTGGGGGTATGCTGGATTGGATTCACTAGGTGTCCTAAAATTAAATTGCTACATATAGAGAACACTCTCCAAGGACAAGACATTGGGGATTGAATGCCTTTAACAGCTAATAGACAATCAGACTCAATCACACAACAATGAAGATTCAGATCTGAGCATAATTGATATCCAAACTGAATGTCAATTAGTTCAGCATGTAAAGGTGAAGCTGATTGAAAAATGTTAACTCTCATTTTAATCACCTCTCCCTTCCAGTTCCCCACTATAGCTGCAGATGAGGATTGACCATCACTTTTTCATGTTGCATCTGTATTTATTTTGAAGCCATTTAGTGGTTTTTCCCATTTGACAGCAGTTATCAATTTTTTCTGTTTTGGAAGGATTTCCCATCTGACAGCAGTGGAGAACGCATTCGACAAATGCATTCTCCCACCTGCAGAATTTATTTTTTTGACTTTTCTTGAGGATGCTATTGCCTAATGCGTCCTCTATTATTTATATATATTTTTTCATTATGATTTTTGAATTTCTGCTATCTTGAAGTCCACCCTGCCACGCTGCCACGTGGCGATGACACATTTAGTGAATGCATCCTCTAATCTTTGTTAAAATGCCCAGAAGACTTCGCCATTCTTGTTTTCAGATTTTCTTCTCCCTTTCCTTCTCGAAGACTTCACCGTCATTACGCCATTTCGCCGCTGCTTCTCTGCCATTCCGCTCCCTTCTCCGCCTCATTCCCGCTCTCCGTTCACGTTCGGGATCAATTCCGCCTCCTTCCCGACTTCTCCGCCATTCCGCGTCCTTCTCCGCCTCCCTCCGGCATTGTCCTTGTCGGTTCTCGTCCAGTTGACCTCGCCGCCGTCGTAAACCAGCTTGGTTAATTTTCTTAGCTCTCCAATTTTCTATTTTCTGTTGTTTTTGATTGTTTTTTTGCTAATATTGATATTATTTTTTTGGTTGTTGCCGAACACGTCCGACGTAGAAGGGCGGAGATTTTTTTGCCGTTGATCGCAGTTGACTGGAGCTAATCGTCATTGACCGTCACTGACCACCGTTGATCGCCGCTTTGGTCACCTTGTCTGTGAGTCTCAGACACCCGCCTAGTCAATTTTTGATTTTCCTGAAGCTAATTGAACCTTACATAATGTGTCCAACGATTATGTGTGAGTTGTCCTAGAAAATTTGTTGTTGAATTTTGTGTTACACTATAATTTGTGGAGAACCCAAAATAATTTTGTTAATATGAATGTGTTGTATGATTGTGTGTAGTTTGGATGATTATGTTTGGTCTGATGCTATGATAGCATTTAATGCTGATGCGTGACTATGTGAATTGATTATGTGAATTGTTTACTGATTAATGTATTAAGTTTGTAGTAAAAGTTTTATTAGTGTGGCCGAATGGAGCATATATTTGAGGATAGAATGAAAATGAATATCGAATGAAAAGGAATTAAAAGCTATGTATTTGTATAATGCAGTTGTACGATGTTTTTGACGGTGTATATGTACAAAGGGGGTCAGATTAAGTTTGATTTGTCTGTGGGTGTGTATTATGATCCTCCAATACCGGAGCGGAACGTGACTCTCGAGAGGAGGTTAAACCACTCCGATTTAAATGATTTAATCATCACAAGGCTTGGTATTGCAAGTGAGGGGTATATCTTAAAAATATATTACCGCTGTCCTGAACTGATTGGTTCGGCCGTATACTATCGGTGTTATAATGTGGAAGATGATGAGTCAACCGTGTTCTTCTTCAACAGTGCTGATCGATTATCGTTGTCCTCAGCGGATTTGTACATTATTACGGAGAAGTTGACAAGCACCATTAAGGGGGTACATCCAAGCACGTTCATGTCGTTGTTGAGAAACATGCAGAACTTTACCATTGTACCAAGTTTTCCACCACATGTTCATCACAGAGGTTTTAACATTGATGAGTCCAGCCAACCCAGTGCGTATGTTCACGTGGATTGCGCTCAGCCATCCACTAGTGGTGGTATCTAGGGTATGGACCATAACGAGCCGAATATCTTCGATGATGATTATGTGGGTGACATTTCCGACCATGTCATTCGTTATGTTGGTAGCGAAGACGATTGTGAGGAAGTTGAATTTGATGAAGGAAGTGAAGATGATCGTTCCTTATCAACAGATTCGAATCCTGGGGACGATGATGAACAAGTGATGCGCACGAACAATGTATCCATGTTGTTTCACATTCTGGCGAATCTTGATACACATGCCTACTATAGGGATTATAGGGGCCCTGATGAGGATAGATATGACCTAACTCATTGTGGTGCTGGAGTTTCTAAATGTGTTCAAGCGACTGGTGAAGTGGAGTTGGGTATGCGATTCCAGACGAAGCCAGAATTGGTAGAAGCTATTTCTAGGTGGAATTCAATGATGAATAGGGAACACAGTCATGGAGAGTAGGTCACGTACATGGTATGCAAAATACAAGGATGTTGTTGAAGGAACTGGTAATTGTCATTGGGTTGCCAGAGCAACCAAAAAGGTTTCGCATGGCATGTGGGAGATCACCAAATGGACAAGTAGGCATGCGTGTTGGTGCTGGTCGATCTACGGGTAACATTAACTTAACATCGGTGATAATTTCCCGTTCAATTCACCACCACATTGATGTAAACCCTTCATACACAGTTAAAGATGTACAAGCTCAAGTCAAGACGGAGTTCAATGTCACCCTTTCCTATAAGAAGGTGTGGTATGCTCGACAAAAGGCAATTAACATGGTATTCAAAACTTAGGAGGAATCATTTGAACAGCTGCTAACGTATACAAATGAGCTTGTCAGGGCTAATTTGAGCATCGTTGTTGATTGGGCTGACGTACCTGACAGAATACATGGGCACGGGTGTAGGAAATTTAAATTTGTTTTCTGGGAATTTGGTCAGGTGATTGAAGCCTTTCGTCACTGCAAGGTGGTCATTAGTGTGGATGGCACTCATTTGAGAGGTGCATACAAGGCCACAATGCTAGTTGCCATGACACACGAGGTGACCGACTACATACTCCCCATCGCTTACGCAATGGTTAACGCAGAAATGAATGAGAGTTGGAACTGGTTCATGCAGAGACTGTGTCTATGCGTTGTTGGTGGTGATAGCAGGCCAATCTGTATCATTTCAGATCAGCACGATGGAATTATAGATATAATGAAACATATAGAGGAATGGATTGAGCCCGCTGGATATCACCAATTTTACTTGCATCAATTTCAGTCCAACTTTCTTACTGCTGATAGCGGGAGGTTCAAGAATGCACTTATGAAGACTCTGGTTTGGCAGCTTGGTCTGCCAGACGAGAGAGCAAGTGGAGGGAGTACAAGGAGGAGTTGGAGAGTATAGATCCATCTCCTTGGGATTGGTTGGTAAAACAAGATATCGATAAGTGGTGCCTTGCCTTTGATGAGGGTGATCGACGTTGGGGAATTCTAACAAAGAATTTGTCAGAGAGTTTTAACAATTGTTTATGGCATGCACGTCATCTCCCGATAACAGCGTGTGTCAAGGCAATGTTCGAGCGCACAGTTGAAATGTTTGCCCAAAGGGTACTGGACGCCACAAATTGGAGGTACTTTCTTTATTCATTACAGTTCTTTATGTGTTCACAGACCAGTTTCTGGATTCTAAATTCTGGTTCATTTGTCTAGATCTGTGTTCCCTAACATGAATTGGAAAAAGTTTCAGAAGCAAGACACATGGGTATAAGGACATATCGTCACCTTGTTTAGTCATACGTCGTAGACTTAAGGGGTTGTGACAAGGAACATTGATAGGAGCATTAGTGAAAGACTGTACACAGTCAAATACCAGAGAAAGGATTTTACTTGTCGTGAATGGAAAATATTCCGTTTCCCTTGTTCCCACACCTTGGCCGTCTATCGGTATAGACGTGACAATCCTACTAGTCTATGTGACAGGGTTTATCACACGACCACCTATGTGCAACAATATAGTCAGGGTTTCATGCATGTACGAGATCCATCACTTTGGCAATGTACCAGTTGGAGGTTGATAGTCCTGATGTTGAAAAGTTTCACAATAGGAGGCGTGGTCAATTTGTGGAGAGAAGGATAAGGAATCAGATGGATGAGAGGGTACTAGGTGAATCCAGAGGCGTCCATAGGAGAGGCCGTGCTTAGTGTTCTTTTTGTAGTATGGTGTTCGTGGAATATGCTGGACCGACGGTGTAGTATTACTTGTATTTGTGAAATATGTATCACATGCTGTAGTATTACTTTTATTTGTGGAATATGTATCACATGCTGTAGTATTACTTTTATTTGTGAAATATGTATCACATGCTGTAGCATTACTTTTATTTGTGGAATATGTATCACATGCTGTAGTATTACTTTTATTTGTGGAATATGTATCGCATGCTGTAGTATTACTTTTATTTGTGCTATTCTTGAATAATTAATTTTGACATGTGTTAATAATTTTCAACAAGGATGAAAATTGTATCATCCAGGATCCATTGAAGAGGATTTGTTATACCTTCATCAGGAGCATCGTGCCCGTGCATTGTACAATAGTCATTTAGAGGACGAGGCACTGCAGGTGAGGCGGTACGATGAGGCATGCTGGACCGATCGAATGCATGTACAAGTTATGCGCTTTGTGCGTGAAGCTGGATTCCAGGGACTCCTAGATTCCGCACCAATGCACATTGACCATTCCCTCATCACTGCCCTAGTGGAGCATTGGCGACCGGAGACGCACACATTTGACCTGCCGATGGGGGAGGCTACGGTCACTTTGCAGGATGTAGGGATCCTATGGAGTCTTCCAATCGATGGCATCCCAGTTACAGGTGTAGATAGTAGTAGGCGTATACAGGACTGGAAGAGAGTGTACACAGACTACCTGGGTGCTACACCAGACCCCAGTGCTATCAGAGGGGGTCGCATCAGGGCCAGCCGGTTAAGAAACTTATTGCACAATCCCATTGATCCCACTGAGGTACAATGTTAACAGCGGGCTAGGATTTTCATTCTACTGCCGGTTGGGGGAATGCTCATGTCAGACACGTCCGGCCACCTTATCCCGTTGCTCTACTTGTCGGTACTGATGGATCTAGGTACAACACATCAGTACAGTTAGGGGAGTGCCATTCTGGCACACTTGTACCGGTGTTTATGTGACACTGCAATCTCACAAGTTAAATCCATATCTGGGCCACTTGTCTTGCTACAGGTAAAATTGTTTGTCAATCTAGTCATTTGTACATAATGTCCAAAATATAACGTTATATTACATTTTATTTTAATTATTGTCAGTTGTGGGCATGAGAGCGCATACCTTCCATCCGACCTACCGGACGACTACCAGTGATAGTCACGATGAGTGCTCTTGGGTCCCGATACGTGTTGAATTAGTGAAGAGACACTTTTTAAACCACAGGAAATTCTAACAAATGGCTAATATAATGCACTCTGTTCCTCATAGGTGGAGAGCCCGGTACGATTTATCACAATCACCAATGCATGTATTGAAAGTGTACCGTGATCAGCTCACATCTCTTAATGACAATCAGGTATAGGCCAATTCGGATTTCCTTTCATTGACTTGGTGGGAAAAATGGGTTTAGTTACCTAACTTCAACACTTGCCTGTTGTTTCAGTTTATTTGAAAGCCAAACACGGAGGATGTCGTGGAACAACTCCCGTGGTACTGTACAACTGGTAGCAGCAATTGGCTACTTTGCGTTGACCTCATTTGCAGGCATGTCGTAGAGTATCATCATGCACATCGTGTTCTCAGGCAGTTCGGCCTAATCCAGCCAATACCCACCCAGTTGGTCAGTAGGGATGAGTATAAATTGCTTCATACTAGAGACCGTCGAGGAATGTCTGCCATGGATTAGCATGTGGAACTGAGAAGATATCTCGATGCTTGTGAACGTCAATCTGATCAACAAGTAAACGCACTTGGGTGTGAGGATCCATACACACCCAGTCGAGAATACATGGAGTGGTACTTTCGCAGGATAGTGACCCTGATTGATTAGCCAGAACAACCCCTAACAACTACAGAGGGTTTCCATGAAGACGGTGCAACTATGGAGTATATGGTATTTCCTAAATTTCTAATATTATTAAGAAATAATACTTTAGATTTCCTCAATATTATATATCTAACATATTTTTCTCGTTTCTGTAGTTGCAGGCAATGACCGAGTTACGCATCATGTCAGATATTAATTTGGACGAATGTCCCCCACGTTTCACGGACGTTATCAGGGGAATGCATGGTGTTGTCACACGTACTCTACAATATGCGTATCAACCCTCTAGACTGCAGTATTATCAGCCGTATGTGCATTGTGAGGAGCCTCTCTTTGGTGTGAGATATACTGACATCAGAAGCCACCGTCCGGCTCCACCTGGTCGACAGGGAGGTCGGAGGCCACGTGGTCGGAACACTGGCGCCGTTGCCGGGGACTAGGCGTTCATTTTTAAGTGCTTTAGCATATTATGTGTGATTATGTGCTACTTGTGAGTATTTGTTAGTTTGATTTTATTTTATTTTGATTTCTTAGTAGATTTGCCATTTTCGCTTGGCTTGGAGACGTATTGTTTGTGTTCTTGGTGTATGGTTCGCATGCGATCCTCTTCACAAGAGCCCTTACACTACGACCCCAAGTTGGAGTTGAATTTGAGACGGGCTAGGAGGCTTTCTTTGGAAAGTGTGAATAACACCCCTCCTAGTGACCATTTTGTGAACACATCTTCTTCAATGGACCCCTGAATCGAGACTGAAGATGAGCAAAGGGAAGAAGAAGCCTACAATCCCCATCCCCACCAAAGAGGGATCCCTTTGGGACAGCCCTTGTTGAGAGAAATCATGGCACCCAATCTTGAGCAACAACCGATGTGCATTGAATACCCAGTGATTGGACCAAATGGGCATTTCAAGCTGAAGACCGGGTTCATCAATATGCTACCCGCTTTCCTTGGAAGGCAAGGGGAGAATGCCAACAAGCATCTCACCGAATTTCACTTCTTGTGTAGCGGGACGGTTCCTCACGGAGTGGATGAAGATTTTTACAAGTTGAAGGCATTCCCTTTCACTCTTAAGGATGGTGCTAGAGATTGGCTCCATTACCTACCACCAAGGAGCATAAAGAGTTGGCTTGATTTGAAGATAAAATTTCTCGCCAAATATTTCCCGGCCTCGAGGTCCGCTGCTTTGAAGAAGGATATAAGCAACATTCTGCAGTGGCATGAAGAGTCTCTCTTCGAGTATTGGGAGAGATTTAAGATGCTCCTCGCAAGTTGTCCCTACCATGGTTATTCGGAGGGAGATTTGGTGTATTACTTTTATAATGGCCTTCTGGATGAAGACCAAAGGCTGGTTAGAAGTTCTTGTGGTGGCACCCTCGGAAACAAAACGTCTGCTGAAGCCATGCAACTATATGAAGAGCTAGCGGAAGAGTCGAGGAATTTTAGCTCAAGGGCTGATTTGAGGAGGAGAAACCCAAGGCCTGCAAGTGATTTTGCCAACAGTGGGAAATTGGAGGATCAAGTCATGACCCTCACATCCATGGTGAAGACCTTGATGACCAACCCCGGAGGAAGTGCGCCACATGTTAAGTCATGTGAAATTTGCTATTTGGCGCACCCTACGGACACATGCCCCACTCTACAAGAGGATTACGTTGAGGAAGTAAGTGCTATGGGGTATCAGGGAAATCAAGGATACCAAGGTACCTATGGGTATCAAGGTGGTCAAGGCTACCAAGGTAACCAAGGCTACCAAGGTAACCAAGGATACCAAAGATACCCAGGGTACCAAAGCCGGCCATATAATTCGTGAAATCATGATCAACCGAACCTCCGGTATGGAAACCCTCTAGGAGGCCAGAACTCTCAACCGTACAGGCTCCCTCCACAACAATACCGGCCACCTCAACAACAGTTCCAAAGATTTGAAGACAAATCCCGAAACCAAGGGGAGGGTTCGGGGCTATCCAAGGATGAGGTAATGTAAGCTATTCACCAATTAGGCATGAGTGCTGGAAAGAGTGAACAATTCCAAGATGAAGCTAAAGCAAGTATCAAAATCTTGGAAACTCAAGTGAGCCAAATAGCTCAAATGGTGAACCGGATGGAAGCCCGGGAAAAGGGTAAACTACCTGCCCAATCAGAGATCAACCCGAGGCAAAATGCAAGTACTATCGCTTTGAGAAGTGGTAGAGAGGTCGGTGCTTCACCGGAGGCTGAAAATGTTGAGAAGGAGCCAACGAGAACTGAAGAGTTTGAGAAGGGAGTTGAGGAAGAGGCAATCCATGAGAAGGAGCCAACGAGAATTGGAGAGTTTGAGAAGGGAGTTGAGGAAGAGGCAATCCATGAGAAGGAGCCAACGATAATTGAAGAGTTTGAGAAGGGAGTTGAGGAAGAGGCAATCCATGAGAAGGTGACCAATGAGCTAGCCAACAAAGATAAGGAGGAAGAAATCAAGTTGGAGACATTGCCACCAAAACCGGAGTTAACCTCCACCCCGGAACCATCCTCTCCTCCACACAAGAAAGCAAAGATGGTGGAGAGCCCCCCATATGTTCCGGAACCCCCATATCCAGAGGCCTTGAAAGACAGGATGAGGATGGAGGATAACAAAGACATCTACGAAGTCTTTCGTAGGTGTGAGGTAAACATTCCTCTCTTGAATGCAATTGAACAAATCCCTAGATATGCCAAATTTCTCAAAGAATTATGTGTTGTGAATAGGAAACAAAGGGCCAAAAATAAATTGAAAAGTGGAAAAAGTGAGCATGTTTCCGCATTGTGTCAAAAAGAGCTACCCCCTAAATGTAGCGATCCCGGTATGTTCACAATCCCGTGTATAATAGGAAACACTCATTTTGAAAAAGCTATGCTTGATTTAGGTGCATCCATAAATGTTCTTCCTTATTCTTTGTATGAAAATCTCAACTTGGGAACATTGCATAAAACCGGGGTGGTAATCCAATTGGCCGATCGTTCTAGTGCATACCCTAAGGGTATTGTCGAGGATGTGTTGGTTAAGGTGGATTCCTTAATTTTCCCCGCAGATTTTTATGTCCTTGACATGGAGCATGATAAACATGCCGCCCCAATTTTGTTGGGGAGGCCATTTTTGAAAACATCTAGGACAATGATTGATGTGCATAAAGGTACCCTCACCATGGAATTTGATGGAATGAAAATAGAGTTTAACATAAATGATTCTATGAAATATCCTAGTGAAGAACAATCTTGCCATACCCTAGATATTGTTGAAGAAGTTGTGCAAGATGTTTTTGAACTAAATGGTGAGGATTCTTTATTGGTTGCTTTGCAATGTGATGTTGATGATGCCCACAATGTATATTCTATGAGCACTAACTTGAAAGGCAGTTTTGAAGATTTGAACTTGCTTGAAAAGATGACACCGAGTGTCTCAACACCTTCTCCTCTACTCTTAGAGGAACTCGAGGAACCGGAATTCCTCCCCTCGCTTGTGAAAGCCCCGGTGCTTGACCTTAAACCTTTTCCAGATGATCTTAAGTATGCATTTCTTGGGGAAGGCGAGACGCTTCCAGTTATCATTTCGAGCAAGCTCACCAAGGAGCAAGAAGAAAAGTTGATGGTGGTGTTGCGGGAGAACAAGGAAGCAATTGGATGGACTATTGCCGACATCAAAAGCATAAGTCCATCCACTTGTATGCATAGAATCTTGTTGGAAGAAGGTGTGAGACCCGTCCGACAACCCCAACGCCATTTGAACCCGCCTATGATGGATGTGGTGAAGGCGGAAATCCTCAAATTGCTTGAAGCAGGCATGATTTACCCAATTTCGGATAGCAAGTGGGTGAGCCCAACTCAGGTGGTACCAAAGAAGAGTGGAATGACAGTCGTTGAAAATGGGAAGGGTAAAATGGTGCCCACCCGAGTTCAAAATGGGTGGCGAGTTTGCATTGATTACCGGAGATTGAATGCAGAAACTCGGAAGGATCACTTTCCCTTACCATTCATTGATCAAATGCTTGAGAGGTTAGCAAGTCACCCCTACCATTGTTTCTTGGATGGATACTCGGGGTATTTTCAAGTGGCTATCGCTCCGGAAGACCAAGAGAAGACCACCTTCACATGCCCTTTCGGTACATTTGCTTACCGACGCATGCCTTTCGGGTTATGTAACGCCCCCACAACCTTCCAAAGGTGTATGGTAAGCATTTTCTCAGAATTTGTTGAAAATTTTGTCGAGGTATTTATGGATGACTTCACTGTTCATGGTAATTCCTTTGACGATTGTTTAGCACATTTAGCGCAAGTTCTCAACCGTTGCAGTGAAACTGACCTAGTGCTAAATTCTGAGAAATGTCACTTTATGGTGGAGAGAGGTATTGTCTTAGGCCATGTTGTCTCCTCTAATGGTATTGAGGTTGACAAGGCAAAGATAGACACGATTCAAACTTTGCCTTATCCTACTAATGTGCGCGAAGTGCGTTCTTTTCTTGGCCATGCAGGATTCTATCGCCGGTTCATCAAGGACTTCTCAAAGATAGCATCTCCTCTATGCAAATTGTTGCAAAAGGAGGTGGAATTTGTAGTGGATGAGAGGTGTCAAGGGGCCTTCGATACATTGAAGGAAAGGTTGGTCTCGGCCCCTATCATACAACCCCCGGATTGGGCGTTACCTTTTGAGATAATGTGCGATGCGAGTGACTACGCTGTTGGAGCAGTGCTTGGTCAAAGGGTGGGGAGAGCACCTCACGCCATCTATTACGCATCCATGTCCCTAAATGAAGCCCAACGGAACTACTCCACCACTGAAAAGGAGTTGCTAGCAGTGGTATTCTCTTTGGAAAAATTTCGATCTTACTTGCTTGGTACAAAAGTTATTGTATACACTGACCATGCAGCGCTTTGTCATTTAATGACGAAGAAAGAGTCCAAGCCAAGATTGATTAGGTGGATCCTGCTTTTGAGCGAATTCAATTTGGAGGTGCGGGATAAGAAGGGCGTTGAAAACCTTGTGGCCGATCATTTGAGCCGGTTGACTCCGGGGGAAGACATTGAGGTAAGCCCAGCAATGAAGGAGCAACTACGGGAGGAATTCCCTGATGAACAATTGTTCACCATTAATCACATCAGGGATCTCCAACCGTGGTATGCCGACATTGTAAACTTTCTTGTCGCTGATAAATTCCCTCATAATTTTTCTAAGGCCCAAAAGGATAAGTTAATGAGTGATGCAAAATATTATGTGTGGGATGATCCTTTTTTGTGGAAACATTGTGCGGATCAAGTTGTTAGGAGATGCGTCCCTGATAGTGAAGTTCACTCAATTCTTGAGTTTTGTCATTCTCATGCTTGTGGCGGTCATTTTGGAGCCAAGAGAACCGCTAGAAAAGTTTTAGAGTGTGGGTTTTATTGGCCTACGTTGAATAAGCATGCATACATTTTTTGCAAGTCTTGTGATGAATGCCAGAGGGTAGGAAACGACCTCTTTTGTATTGTGAAATCTTTGATGTTTGGGGTATTGACTTTATGGGACCTTTCCCTAGTTCTTATGGCTTTACGTACATTCTTCTTGCTGTTGATTATGTATCGAAGTGGGTTGAAGCAAAACCCACTAGGACTGACGATTCTAAAGTGGTTGCAGAATTCTTGAAAGATAACATTTTTCTAGGTTTGGGGTACCCCGAGCCTTGATTAGTGACCGTGGCACCCATTTCTGCAATCGGACCATAGCAGCACTCTTGAAGAAGTATGGAGTCACTCACAAGACATCTACCGCCTATCACCCACAAACCAACGGGCAAGCCGAAGTTTCCAATCGGGAAATCAAGTCCATCCTTCAAAAAACGGTTAATCCTAACCGGAAGGATTGGAGTTCTCGGTTGAATGATGCCCTGTGGGCGTATAGGACGGCTTACAAGACACCAATCGGTATGTCCCCATACCGGTTAGTGTTTGGTAAGCCCTGTCACCTACCGGTAGAAATTTAGCACAAGGCTTTTTGGGCGGTAAAACAGTTTAATCTTGATATAGATAAAGCTGGTTTGCATAGGAAGTTACAATTAGAGGAATTGGATGAAATCCGGAGGGAGTCCTATGAGAACGCCGAGATATACAAAGAGAAGACAAAGGCATGGCACGACAAGATGATCATCAGAAAGGATTTTGACGTTGGTTAGAAGGTCCTCTTATTCCAATCTCGCCTTCGCCTATTCCCAGGTAAGTTACGGTCCCGATGGATCGGTCCTTTTGAGGTGGTTAAGATCTTCCTGCATGGGGCGGTGGAAATTTTAGATCGAGCTAAGTCCAATACCTTCAAGGTTAATGGACAACGTTTGAAACCTTACCACGAGACTTTTGTACCGGAAAAGGGGAGGACGTTCATCTCCTCAATCCGATTTGCGATTAAACTCCAAGGAGGGAAGTAAGTCGTGCCGACGACGTTAAATAAACTTGGTTTTGATCATCCGGATCGTCATTCGTGACTTTCTGTTGATGTTGTTTAGTTTTAAGCTTTCATTGTTTTGCTTTATGCTTTTCACAGGTTGTTTTCTCCATGATTTTGTAGATATTTTGAAGCCAAGGCATTTGATTTTGGAAGGGGGAACTACTTAAATTCGAAAAGGAAGAACTTGGACAAGAGAAAGAAGCAGAAATTTTTTTTCTAAGTGCCAGGTTAGTTGCCCGTCGCGAGTCGCGATGAGCTTTGTCGCGAGTTGCGACGGGCTCAGGAATTTTGTGCGAAATTTTTGGGCTTCGGATCCCACTTTCCGCGAATCGTGACTACCTCGCGACGCCCGTCGCGAGTCGCGATGAGCCTCGTCACGAGTCGCGACGGACTCAGAGATTTTTGCGGAATTTGACCCTTTCGGATCCCACTTTCCGTGAGACGCGACTACCTTGCGACGCTCGTCGCTCGTCGCGATGAGCCTCGTCGCGAGTCGCGACGGACTCAGAGATTTTTGCGGAATTTAACCCTTTCGGATCCCACTTTCCGCGAGTCGCGACTACCTCGCGACGCCCGTCGCGAGTCGCGTTGAGCGTTGTCGCGAGTTGCAACGGACTCAGGACATTTTTGCTTACAGGTTTCACTTTCTGTGACTCGCGACTTCCTCGTGACGCTCGTCGCGAGTTGCGAGGAGAGTTGTCGCGAGTCGCGACGGTCGAGCATACAGAAACAATTTTTTTGGGTTCTGATTTAAATAGCGGGGGAACAGTACCTCTTCCACATCCTCACCCGATACCTCTTCCACATCCTCACCCGATACCTCTTCCACATTCTCACCTTCCACGCCGCCGCCATCTCGTCGCCGCCACCGCCGCCTCATCGTCGCGCCGCATCTTTGACGTGCCACGCCTAACCGAAACCCTAGATTTTTTACGCCGTGGCCGATTTGAGCACCGATTCTTTGTGGGCTGCCAATTTTTCCTTTCTCTCCTCGTCCTAAGCGGTATCGGTACACCTCTTAACCCTATTGAACTATGTTTATGATTTTGCATATATTCTATATGTGTTCAATTTGGTTACCATTGTGTTGTATTGTGATTCCAATTTCTATTCTCGGTTCTTGTCGATTGTGGGTATGCTGTAGTGCTGCAGAAATTTTATCTTGTGGGTGTTGTTTACATATTTTCATTCCTGCCATAGATTGTCTGTATTCTACTTCGGCATACTCGGTTTGGAAATTGTGCAGTTGGAATGGTTTTAGATTTGTACACTCGTGTTTACTGCACATAGTTGTTAGTAGACTAAAGTATTGTTGTGCTATGCTGTGTTCAATGTTAACATGGTCATCATTGTGAACATTGTGAACGAAATGTTAATGGTTAATCCCACTAAGCCTCATTGTGAGTTTGACATATAACATAGCGTATCTATTTCGACTATGTGCCAACTTCTTGAATTTGATGATATGTGCTTCTGAAAAAAAAAATGTAGATTGTACATTCTATTGTGCATACGATTTGAACTAGTTAAACTGTTTTCGTTTCAGCCGGTCATCATAAACTAGTTTGAGATTGGTCACAGACTTGCCATATTACATATACATCTATTTTTCGCATTTAACCTATTTGTTCTGTTTGCTGGTGATTGATATATATGGCCCCCAGAAAGAGGTCCAGGGCGATGACCAGGGACGATCACACCACCGCTCCACCTCCTCCGGCTCCAGGATCAGGTTCTGCACCTCCGCCTCCGGATAGATACATGGGCTTGACCTGGATCACCGGGTCCTATGCCGACAGATGGGAGGTCCTAGAGAGACGCCTGCTCAAGGAAACCAGTT
This sequence comes from Rubia yunnanensis, assembly GCA_037428765.1. Taxonomy (NCBI): domain Eukaryota; kingdom Viridiplantae; phylum Streptophyta; class Magnoliopsida; order Gentianales; family Rubiaceae; genus Rubia; species Rubia yunnanensis. Next base: position 83,525,223 of record CM075063.1, read on the forward strand.
TTGCTGATATTCCCACGTTGGATACCCTCGGCCTTGTGCAGCCTGTCAGATGCCTCCTCGCCAAAGGGGGAATGGAGGGATTCATGAGCAAGAGCGCGCCCACTTACCGGAGGTACACGCTGTAGTTCTTGTCCACCGTCCATATTCGTAGCATGAGGGACGATCAACCATGTGAGAAGTATATCGCTTTTCACTTAGATGACATCTCCTGGCAGATGACCGTCTCCGAGGTGGAGGAGGCCATCGGTTTTGCCACTGCTGACATTAGGGGCAGGCTGAATCCTGATGCCCCAGAGCGGTCAATTGAAGATGACATGCACTTCTGGAATGTCATCAACATGAGGCCCAAGAACTCACATGACAAGAGCAGCTCCATCATCCACCCCGCGCTTCGTTATGTGCACAGGCTCTTAGCTGGCACAGTTGATGTGTCCATTTTAGATGGTTATTTTAGGGTTTTTAGGATTAGGTTTTGTGCAATTTTGTGCTCTACATGTGGCATTTTTCCTTGAAATCATCTAAGGAGGGATAAAGGCGGCTTTGACGTTTTTATCACTTTTTAGATGATTTTGTGCGACAAGGTGATTTGTTTGAAGACTTTGAAGATTTGAAGACTTTGAAGATTTATCTTTGAAGATTTATCTTTGAAGATTTGAAGATTTGAAGACCTTTACATTTGAGCTTTGTGAAGATTTGAAGAAGTGAAGAGATGAAGAAAGGAGAGCAAAGCAACGGATGAATGATGATCCAGGGTTCTCAGAATTTTCCGAGAAGAATCAGCCTTCGAGAGTGGCACCATTGGATTCCTCTTCTCGAGCACTATAAAATCGACTACAAGAACTCCTGAAACGGATCAACGGTTCACCCGGAGGAAGCAAAACAAAACAGCAAGGCTGAGTTACTGATCTGGTCGCGAGCTCGTCGCGAGTCGCGACGGCAGCGTCCAGTCAGCTCTGTTTCAGCGTTTTCTCCCCTTTTTCTTCCACTATAAATACCTCTTCCTCCCCTTCATTCCACAGTTTTTTTCCCTTTTCTTCTTGCATTTTAGGGCTTGAAAACCCTTGGTTTTCTTCTCTTTCTTTTCTTAGTTTTTGTAGTTTAATTATGTCTCTTGTTATTCTAGAGTAGTTTTTGTTCTTGGGAGCAAGGATTGAAGCTTCCACTTCTATGTATTGAGAACCATTTCTATCTATCTATTTGGTGTTTTTGCTATTGTGCTCTTATTGTGCTTTGAATGTTAATTGTTGATTCCATTGATGTTGTTGGGAGCTTGAGGATATGAATGCTTGTATGAATTGCTAGCTAGGGTTTGGGGGATTTGGGTTAATTTCCCCCCTGTTCTTGTTAGGAATGTATGAGTGTGAATTAGAGCTTTTGATTGTGTTAGTGTGTTGACAATGTGCTAGACGAATGTGATTGATGTTGAACTCTTCGTCATATTTGTTTTGTGTAGCAAACGAGAGAGTCATATGCTTGTGGATGAATGTGCTTGCACGTTCATCCAATCTCGTGTAATTGCATGAATTGGTTTAATGCTTAGTCACGGTGTAGTGGTCATAAGCATTGCCAAGCTTGTTGGTTCTTCGTGAATAAATGCCACCAATGATACCTTGAGTCGTGGTCGCGACTCGGGAGTCATTGGTGAGGTTTGACGAGAGATGTGGAACTCACTCTTGCAAACTACGAACTAAGAAGGATAGGAGTTTAGTCTCCACGACAAGTAGTTGAAATATTGAATAGATGGCTTGTACTCATTCTTGAAGCATTTGTTATTTGGCGTTTATGTATTCTTGATGGTATGTTTCAATTCATGTGTGCCATGAGTTGTTTGAGCATAGGGAGTGTTTGTATGGTTGAATTGTTTTGGTGTTAGGAGCGTGACGAACTCCGGGACTCCTTTGCATGAAAATCTATGAGCATGAACTTAGAACTTCTTGTGATGTATGTGTTGTGATCCTTGCTAGATGGGTATGTGAATGTTGAGTCATGTATGCTATATGATGGAATGAGTGAATGATTCAATGACCTACGTATGATTTGGAAGTGGATATCCATTGCCCCCAAGGCTTTTTATCTTTGTAGTTTTAAAACCCCTTTTCTTTAGTTTCGTTTGATAATTAGCATAGTCACTTGACCTTGCTAGTTATCGTGTCTTTTTATCTTTGTTAATTTAGGAAACCAACCAACCAACCCCCCCATTTACATGCTTTTATGTGTGTGTATATATAGTTACTCCTAGCCTAATATCAACCATTTGTGTGCTTAGACGCTTAGGAAGATCCCTCTTCTCCTTGGACGACCTCGATTTGCCACTATCTACCTAGTTGTAGAAAGTAAGCATTTAGGGCTTATAAATTATCTTTTGCACGGCGGGCGCGACGACCGCCCGCCTGTCAAACACATTGGTTCATCACAAGCCGGACCCTCACATGTAAGTCCAGCGATTGGCGGACCATCACATGGTGGACCCTCACAGTATGACATGACTACATCAGATTTCACTGCATATCGTACTTCCACTGCTAGTCATGCCGGACCATCACATTGGGAAACCTCCCAGCATGACACGACTACAGCTGATTTCACTGCATATATCACTCCCACAGCTATTCATGCATACATGTCGCCTACCGCTCCATTAGATACAGGTAGTGTTCCACATGTCCATTATGATTTGAATGAGGAGCCAGGAGATGAAATGGAGGAGGAAATACCATAGGGAGCTCCACGTGAGGAAGTACATGTACCTACTGAGATAGCTGTTCCACAACGGACATCCCGGACCATACCCCCATGGGGAACGGGTGGAAAGCTTTGCAGAGGTCGTCATTAGGACATCACGTGCCATTCAACACTCATTTGCATTACGTTTCACACGTATTGTTCGGCTAATGTACATTTCTGCTAATTTGTATTCATTCTAACTATGCAATAATTCATTCCTACTCCTATATTCAAGACTAGTTAAAAAATTGCAAATCACACGATCCTAATTTATCGTTTTTTTAATTTTAAAAATATCATCAAACAAACACAAGTCTACTTATGCGCAATCTTCACCAAAAACAAGTATATGAAATATAATAAGCTATACATTGCTGCATTTAAAGAAAATTCATTACTTAAATTCACGACGCATTTTGAAAAATATGCATTTGTTGAATTCAGGACACGATTTTAAAAAATTCAAGATGCGTCCTCTACCGAATCTACAAATTTTTTTTAAAACAACGAAACCAGATGCATTACAGGATTTTCTTCAAACAAGACGTTATTAATTTTCTGATTTTTTTTTCGAAAAGTCCAAGAGCACACATTTATCACAGCTATCATCGACAAAAAATAATCTGAAATTTGTGGGAATAAAAAATGAATTTTCTGGACAAAAATAATTTAATCATGGAATAAAAAAAATTGACCAAACTAAGATAAATTTTCTGGAATAAATTTTTTTTTCTGGAATAAATTTTCTGGAATAAAAATTTTCTGGAGCAAATGTTTGGGAATAAAAATTTTCTGGAATAAAAAAAATAGACCAAAATGAGGACGCATTCGTAGAATGCATCCTCTCAATTTTCACAAAAATAAAATAAATGTTTTGCTGAATATTGAGAGGACGCATTCGTAGAATGCATCCTCTCAATTTTCACAAAAATAAAATAAAATTGAGGACGCATGCGTAGAATGCTTCCAATTAATTTTCAGCAAAAGAAAAACCTAACTGAGGACGCATTCGTGGAATGCATCCTCTCAATTTTAAGCAAAAAGTTTTTTAGCAACATTGAGGACGCATTCGTAGGATGCGTCCTCCATCCTGATGTCCAAACCTGCCACCAAGCACACCTGCATCTAATTTTCAAATATCATGCATATACAAATCAAAAACTCTGGTCACACTTCTTTCTTTTCCCTAAATTCCTTTACGACCAAATTTCTTCACTCCCAACTTACTTCACCCTCTCTAATTTCTCTTGCTTTCAAATTTCTTCACCCTCCCTCCCTCTGCTCAAATTTCTTCACCCATCGTTTCCCTCCCTTCCTCTACTCATATTTCCTCCTCTGCTTAAATCCTTGTGGGGATTGGAGGAGGAGGTGCTGGTGACCTGATTGAAGGAGGAGGCGGAGTTGGGAGATGAAGGAGGAAGAGATAGGTGGTGGTGGAGATGGGGAGATGGAGGAGGAGGGGATGGGTGGTGGTAATGGAGATGGAGGAAGCGGAAAGGGAAGACATATCTGGGCAGAGAGAGGTGGAGGTGGAGAGGTGGAGGTGGAGAGGTAGAGGCGGAGTCGAGGTGGTGACAGGCGGCAGAGTCCGAGGTGGTGAGAGATAGGGAGGCGATGAAGGTGGCAAAGAGATGACGGAAGATGAAGACTTCAATCCAAGGGTAATTTAGTCTTTTTAATTTTTTGAAATTTTCAGAAGCACTTTCTCCCTCTACAGATTCCCCTGAGGCAGAGGGAGTAGTATATTTTACATCGGAAAAAGTTAGAGACGAATGAGTTTACTTTTTCAAATTATATATTTCTTCTATCTTCTTGCTATTCCTTGCAAGTTGAATGTTCACACTAAATGACATTATAACAGACTATACACGTTCAGAGTGTTGAGAAGAGGTTTGATATTTTCAAAAAGCAAATAAAAGGAAATTTAAAATTAATAAACAAAGAACATCAGAAGATAATGTGAAGTATTGGTGTAATAATAATATTAGTTGCAAAATAATAGTAAAACAAACGGTTGGGTAAGTGACGGTTCAAAATACTGTAATTTTTTTTTGTGTGGTAAAGATAGCTGCTAGTGACTTAAAAGAAAGAACACAAAGATTGGGTGGGGAGTCCGTCTCCCGTGAGACTAAGGATTTTTTTTTTTTAAATAAGAGCACCCGCAGGTGAGGGATATGTATTAGGTTCCCCAGACCTTTTAATCAACAGCAAAAGCAATTCTTACATCATGTGATTGATTCATGTCCATTAAGGCAACATCGTTGCCTCCAAAAGTCCTACAAACTAAACTATAACTTCGGATGACTATACAACGGTGATCCTAACAGTTTTGCAGTTGCGATCCAAAGGGGAGAATCTCCACCCCTCGTGTTAATTCTCTCCCTTAGCCAGGCAACTGCAAAGAAAGAGATTCCCAAGGTAATCCTGAACATTTCGAGTACCAGAAAAGGAAAATGAAGAACTTAGAGCTGAATATAGCAGCATCCAAGAAGTGGTATGAAACATTGCAGCATCCAAGAAGTCCTTGTTCAGATTTGCTGGGAGGCTGTGAGCATCCGCATGTGTGGAAACTGGTTCCGCAAGAGTGCTGTCCAAGTGGTAAGTAGAGCTGCATACAAATGTAACAACAATCAGCAGTATCATGTCCTGTGAAAGCTCTATTTTATACTTCTAATATGAGGAACCTGCTGCATATCCAACGAAATGAGTCCCCTAATTTGTGGTGGAAAATTATACAGGTTGAGAGGCTGGTTATGAGAAGAGTGGTGTTTTGCTATTGCATTCGCCACAGAGTTACATTCTCTGTATATGTGTCTTAGATCAGCTCCCTGTAGTAATTTATTAATCTTATAAGCCAAATTGAAATGATTCAACTTTGCTGAGTATGGATTTAGAATCATTTTAGTGGCAGAGAGTGAGTCAGACTCAATTGTTAAGGGGCTGTGTCTATGTGGAAAAGATTGAACAGCTACCAGAATAGCTAGAAGCTCAGCATGAAGAGGAGACTCTGTCTCAATTGAGATAGACTTAACAAGAAGAGGGCTACCTGAACTGTCCCTAACAATAATCCCAATAGCAGATGTATGAGGAAACCAAGATGCATCAGTATTCATTTTTATGGAATTAACCATAGGCTTTTCCCACCAGACTAAGCACAGGTTTGGTTTAGGGGGAAGTCTAGGAGGAGGGAGAAGATTTCTAAATGTCATAGGAATTACAATAGAAGGGTTCATCTTTGCAGGATAAGAGTATAAAGATAAAACACAAATGTTGAAAGTTTAAAACAGAGGCTTTTTAAATTTGGGGGTTAACATATAAATATTTATGTTTTGGGGTCTTTTTACAAAAAATACAACCGAAATTCAGGTACTCATGTGCAATTTAAGAAAAATATTAGAAGCCATGGCCTCCTCGACGTTTTCGCCGCAATCGTCGACCGCTTCCACGCATCTGCCGTTTTCTGGCCTACTCAACGAATCTGCCATTGTAGTGACTTCGATTGCTTGGTCATCAGAGATTCAAAATGTCGAATTTTGGTAACATGACTTTCTGGAGCTCTGAGCCAAGAGTCTTGACGCAATTCCGACACCATTGGTGTCTCCAATGGCCATTTGAAAGTGAGGGATGGAGAAAAAGGTCAGAAATTAGCGTCATCTGTTGCTAGGCTAATATTTCTCTAGGTTATCAAATTGGGCTTTGTCAGTGGCGGAATTAGAAATTTTTTTCAGGTGGGTGGGGCTGATTAATACTACACAGTGGTGGGACAGCGGCGGCGGTGACACCAGGAGCTAGAGCAGTGGCCAGTAAAGGAGCGCCTTTTGCATGTTTGGCTCCTGTCCTGTATGTTCTAATTGTGGATTGGGCGATAAATGGCCCAATCCAAACAAACCTAGGAATTCAATTTTGATTTTTTTTCCATTCAATTTTGACCAAAACGACGTCATTTTAACGACGTTGTTTTGGTAAAATATAGGCCAAAAAAGGCCGCGACAAGCCTTCTTCTCCAACTCAATCACCGGAAAAGCTGAGCAAACACCGAAAAAAGCACAACCCTAAGTCCCTGAACGCCGGGAAGTGCTACTGACCACCGCAACCATGGCGCCAGAATCCCAGGTAGGGCTGGAGCACTACCTCGCGCCATGGTAGTTTCGCCCATTGGCTTTGTTGCACTTAATATTTGAAAGACAACAGGAAGACTTGTTGTCAAAAGAAAAGAAGAGGAAGACATCAAGCTCAGCTTTTGGATTTAAATTTTTAAGCAAAGTGCATATATAACCTAACACAGTTGACGAAAGTGGAGATATAACCCTGCAATAATTGAAACTGCAAATATAACCCTAGATATTTAAGTTATGTGCACATATAACCTTTTCCGACGGATTAAGAATGAAATTGGGTAAAAAATCAATTTTACCCCTCTGAAAAAAAAGAAAAAACAAATAAATTTTACTATTTTGACCATAAAACTTCTAACCTAATTGCTTCTTCTCTAGACCATCTCCGAGAAACTTCTAATCCCTCTCAAACTTCTAATCCATTTCTTCAATTCTCACAGCTTCTATTCCTTTCTTCAAGCCCTCCACTACATTTCTTCAATTCGTTGGAGAGCTTGTTCCCAATGAGGTCGGTGTTGCAGAGGAAAGGTAGGGAGGAGATGTAGGCCGAGATGGTGCTGGAGATGCCCTTCCAGTCGGCGATGGTGAGGCTGGAGAGGCGCTCAAGCTTGCATATCGTCGGTGAGATGGTCCCTGTCATGTAGCCTGTGCGGTGGGCTTTCTAGAAGATGTCGGCGATGCCGTGGAGCTCTGGGTCGCAGATGAATTCGTACCAGTTTCAACAGCAGTCGTTGTCGGACCAAATGTTGAAGATGCCCAGCCCCTGCTTGTTCAGCGCCGCTTTCACGGTTAGGAGGGCGTCGCAATCAGAGGATCAACAGGCGGCGGCGGCAGAGGAGGACACCACCATTAGCTACCATTGTTCCCGCCATTAGTATTTCTGTCTAGTATGTGTGTGTGTGTGTGTTTTCTCTCTCTGCTGAGTTTGCATGTGGTGGGTGGTGGCCAGGAGGCGCTAGGGTGGTGGGTCTTAGGGCATAGGATTTATGAGAACATAGGGCTTTAAGAGATGGTGGTGGCGGGATGGTTGTGAGATGGTGGTGGTGAATGATAGGTGGTTGGGGGTTGTGGTGGTTAGTAGGGATGATCATGAGTCTAGGACCTGACCCAGACCTATAGTATCTAGAGCCATTGAGTCGGGTATGGGTCCCAAAAATTTAGACCCATCAGGTCCAGTTCCGGGTTCGGGTCCGGGTTTAGATTCTAAAATACGAGTTTGGGTCTAAAATATTATGACCCAGACCCGACCCGTAGACCCATTTAACCCTAACTATATGCATAATTTTACTATAATTTCTAATTTACTTTTATATTCTCTTTGTGTTTTTATTTTTAATTCAACAAAGAATATGTATTGTATATTTTTTCTTGAAAGATTAATATAGATGCACATTGAACTAGAATTATTTGTATTTAAGATAATATAATTTTATTTAGTGAAGAAAGAGAACTAGAATACTAGACCCATTTAAGACCTGTTTTGAACCCAGACCTATTTTGGACCCATCAGGTTTGGGTATAGGTATAAAATTTTCAGACCCAGCGGGTTCGGGTCTAACTAAATTTTTCTAGGCCCGGGTCTGGGTCTTATTAGACCCGAACCAGACCCAGACCCAATCCATGACCATTCCTAGTGGTGAGGGATAGATGTAGTGATGGCGCTGAAGGGGTGGGGGTCATGGCGCTGAAGAGGTGGGGGTTGTGGCCAGGAGGTGGTGCACTAGTGGCTGCCGTCCTGAGTTGGGTGGCCGGAAGTGGTAGATTGGTGGCTGGCGACGGGAGGTACGTGGCCGAAGGTGGTGGTTGAACACGACTGAGTAGAAATTTTGAAAACAAAAGGATGATTTAATTTTTTTGTATAAGGGAAAAATTGTCCATTAGGTTTTAAGATTTAAGTAAAAGGACATTTTGGTCTTGCAAGCCAGTCAATGGTCGGAATTAATTAGTCAACGCAGGAAATATGATTATAGGGTTATATTGGCACTTTCATTTAGTAGTCAGGGTTATATTTGCACTAAAAATTATGTCAGGGTTATATCTGCATTTTCTCAATTACAAAGGGTTATATTTGCACTAAAAATTATGTCTGGATTATATCTGTATATTCTCAATTACAAAGGGTTGTTTTTGCATATTTTCCAAAACAACTAGTCTTTACCGGACCAATTGCACCATTCAACCCATTTTCATACTAATATTAATTTAATTTAGAGTCTGTCTCTTAAAACAAGGTCTTTCCATAAGTCAAGGAAAGATCAGGGTTTAAACTGCAAATTAAAAGAAATGAAGACAAAATTTTTGGGTTGCATTAATCGGGACATAAACTTTATAACTATTGCGCGTTGTAGAATAATTTTTAATATTACAACTAAAACCTTTTATCTTTTTATTATTCTTATTAAACCCCATCTTTCTATAAGGCTATGGAAAGACGGTCTTTACAAAGACTTTGTCTTTAATTTAACTATAAATTAACCAATCAAATCAAAATAATCAAATAATAATACTAAAACATAACACTAAATATATACTCCTTATGTCCCATCTCTATTTGCAAATTTTGACTTTTTCAAATTGACCAGAACTATTTTTGACCATTTATATCTTTGATTGTGCATATTTTAAAAATTGTAAATAAATAATGTTATAAAAATAGATGTAAACACGATTATAATGATATTGCATATGATAATATATTATCTTATATATTACTTGAAATTTACTTTTCTAAGTAACTTTTTTTAAAAAAATAAACTCACCTAAGTGGGGGGTATGTACTAGGCTCCCCAGACCTTTCAGAGAAAAAAATGAGTTGAAAAGTACAGCGAGAGTTCATCATGTGTAAAACAAAGTGGAAGCTAATTACAAGCTGCTGTTGCCAAAACCTTCATCAAAAACCCTATCTCGATGAAGGAGATGGCCCTATATCCCGGTCGAGAACGACTATGGCCTCACACTTCCTTGCCTCCACAACCTAGTGTTGGAAAGAAGAGGTGACCTTCCATAGTGTCCCCTTGCAAATATCTTCCCCAGAAGATATTTACTAAAGTTTCTATACTGAGTAGAAACCATGCAAAATCTGTGTATCCGTTGTGTTGCTGCTACTCCAACCATAGAGTTGATACTTGAATGTCCCTCACTTCTGCAACTGTAAAAAAAACAGCCAGCAGTAACAAGTTCCAACAAAAAACATCCAGCTATTCCCGTGCAAATAATACTGATAACTGATACATAACCAAACCCTATCCGAACCATATTAGAAAAAAGAAAACCTATACAAAACAAAAAATTGCAGGCTATATCCTTCTGATAGAATGTATAGACTATTTATCTGCAATGATTATAGCTTCAAATCTTTTGGTAACTGTGTATAACATGTGAATGTGTTTACCTGATTTGAGCTGCCCATTTTAGCTAGTAAATCTGCTACTCCATTGGCTTCTCTATAGATATGATGTAGTGTGACTTCAATGATTTTCATAAGTTCCAAGATTTTCCTAACTTCCTCTGTGGTTCTCCAAGGTGGCTGAAATTGTCTCCTCAATACCTTTATGAGCCGTTTATTGTCACTTTCAATCTGGAGATGATCAATACTCAAATAAATTGCCAATTGTAATCCTGTTCTGATTGCACTTGCCTTATCATGAAAAGGAGAGGGGCTACATATCTTATGGGCATCAGCTATTAACATGTTTCCTACATAATCTTTGATGATTGCTCCAGTACCTGCTTATTGGAATCCTTCCACAAACCATCTGCATTTAACTTATAGAATGCTGATATAGGTGCTTTCCAGGTTACAGTAACAAATTTTCCTTGTTTTTGTTGACTGCCTATCAGTAACCTTGGTAAAGCATTGGTCAAGTCCCATTTGAAGTTTATTTTTTAGGCAAACATAATATCATTGAAGAGTTGTAAAGTTTTCCTAAACATATTGATAATGTTAGACTTCACATTTTCATGATAGTGTTCGTTCCTAAAACACCATATAGTCCATACTACTAAACAAGGGATAGTTTTAAGAAGTTTCTTGTGATTTGGAAACTGAGTGTTCAAGTTCTAGTACAAGAAATATCTATCCCACAGGTATGGAGTGTGTTTTGTTTGAACATGGAAGACAGTATCCATCCATGTCCATAGTTTCTTTATTTCTGTGCAAGAATTGAAACTATGATGTATACTCTGTTCATCACCAAAAAAACAACAACAAATGGATGGTAGGTTAAAGGAAAGATCTTCTAATACATTAGGAAGAGGTAAGATTCTGTTTAGCATTTTCCAGTTCATAAAACATACTTTCCTAGGCATAATTGAGGACTAGACATGATGGAAGGAGGATACCACTGTTCTTCTATTTCTGATGAGTTCATATGCACTTTTCAATGTGAACTTACCATTTTCAGTTGGTTTCCATATCAAAATATCCTCATAATCAGGAAAGGTTGCTTGATCTTGCTCAAGTTCAGTAATTATATGTTCAGGCAAGTGGTTTCTAAGATGGTTGATATACAATTGTCTGTTTGTTAAATATTCAGCTACTGTCAACTCTGGGAAAGGAATAATTAAATTTCTATTCCACACCCTATATATTGGACCACAAGATGTCCAACCAAAATCCCAAAAAGAAACATCCCCTTTCCCTACTTGTATTTTTGAGTTTAGAATGACTATATCCTTGATTTCTTTAATTCTCTTCTAGGTTTTGGAAGTTTTGTGGTTATCTAGTATTGACCACATAAATTGTGACCAAAGTGACCTACCTACCTGAAGCTTCCACCATAGTTTAATGGAGAAACTATTAACTAGTGTGTTAATATTTTTAAAACCTAAACCATTTTCTTCGATTGGATAACACAAACTTAGAAATAACCTCCAAACTCTCTTCCTTTGTGAGGAATCTGTATTGAAGGTCCATATAATTTTGCCAAGTAATTTGTGAATTACATCAATTATATGTTTAGTTTGTTTCAAAACTGTGATCTGATGTATTGGAATAGAAGATAGTACAAGCTTTATCAGAATCAATTTTCCAGCTTGAGAAAGTAGCTTGTTTTTCCATTTATTTATGTTTTCTTGTATTGATGATATAATGCTTGAGAAGTATACATTTTTATTTCTACGTATGTATACTGGGCATCCTAGGTATTTGAATGGAAAATTGCCCTGTAACATTCCTATTACATTTTTTATTTCACCAATAATTTTCAGAGGGCAGTGCTTGGCAATATAAAAGGAAGACTTTTCAAACTTCATAGGATTCCAGAAAACAATTCAGTGTTTTAAGTCCTGATTTTGTGTATTTCAGCATGATTATAGTGTCATCAGCAAAAGATAAATGAGAGATTTTCTTAATTGGATTAGGTAGCTTATAGTATTTTAGGTTTGAATACTGAAATACGAAATTAATATTCCTTGAAAAAGCTTATGCCATTAAAATGAATAGAAGTGGAGATAAAGGGTCTCCTTGTTTTAACCCTCTGGTTGCTTGGAAGAAACCATAAGATGATTCATTTACCAGGATGGATAAGAAGGCAGATCTCAAGTTTTTCATTATTAGGTCTATTATTTTGATTGAAAAACCAAACTGACCTAATAATTTAGATAAAAAAGACCAAGAGACTCTATCAAATGCCTTCATCATGTCAAGCTTTATTATCATTTTATGTCCTCTTGTTCTAGAATTAATGAAAGAGTCTAGCTCTTGCATTAAAAGAATATCTTCTGAGATTTCCCTGCCTGAGACAAATGCTGCTTGTTCAGGACTTATTATGGAATCCATAAGTGGTTTTAGTCTTTCAGAGAGGATTTTGGTAAAGATTTTATTGATAAAGTTACAGAGGGTGATTGGTCTGTAATCTTTAAAGGATGAACACACTTCTTTTTTAGGGATAAGGATAATTAATGTGGCTGAAATTACTTTTGGAATGTTGGCTGAATGGAAGAGTTCATGTATAGCATGTTATACATTTGTGCTTATGATGTGCCAACACTTTTGATAAAAAAGCCAGAGAATCCATCTGGCCTTGAAGCTGAATGTCCATCCATTTTTTAAACTATGTTTGTTACTTCTTCAATGGTTACAGGTTTGGTTAGATCAGAGTTCATTTCTTCTGTAATTAGCCTTGGTATATTTTCTAATATCCAAGCAGTGTTAATGCCAGAGGATCTTTTTCCTCTTCCTATAATAAATTGGAGAAAAACTTGACACCTTCATCTGCAATTTCCTCCCGATTATTCAAAACTGTACCAGATTCAGTTTTGATTGAGATTATGGATTGTCTTTTATGTTTAAAATTTACTGTTTGATGGTAAACTTTAGTGTTTTGATCACCTTCTTTTAGCCATTTAACTCTAGATTTCTGCCTCCAGTAAATTTCTTGAATTTTTTCGGGCCATAGCTAACTTTGCTTTTGTTTTATTTAAATTTTCTAGGTTAGCTTGTGATTCATTCTGTTGAAGGTCAGCTTCTGCCTGAAGAAGATCTTCTTCACAAGTTTTGACTGCTGTTTATTCCTGAATTGTAGAGCAGTTTTAAAGTTTTTTAGCTTAAATAGGAATTTTTCTATTCCCTGTTTATTAGAATGGATGTTCCATGAATCTTCTACAAGATTCATATAAGTTGGGTGATTAATCCAACATTCTTGGAACCTGAAGGGGGTTGGTTTAGTGAATAGTTTTGTTTCAGCTATGGTAAATGTAAGGGGGCATGATCTGATTGACCTCTTGCAAGTGTTTTGATTTCAGATGCTCTAAAAATGTCCCACCACATAATGTTAGATAAACCTCTATCTAATCTTTTCCATACGCTTCCTTTGGATCTCATTTTAGTCCAAGTAAAAAGTGATCCTGATGTGGGAATTGTGGACATATTGGCTTTTCTTTGAAAATTGTTAAAATTCTGTATACTCCTTGGTTCAGTAATAGATTGACCTAGGTATTCTTCTATGGAGATTATGACATTAAAGTCTCCTATTAAACTTAATGGTGAATTTCTATGGTTCAGCACTTGTTTCCACAGTTTATTCCTTTCAGTTACAGTGTGCTTGGCATATATGAAACCTGTGAAACATTCTTGTGTTAAAAACTGGTTTTTGAATTTGGTTAATACCATTTGCTCATCCCCTGAGATAATCCTCATTTGAACTGAATCATCCCACAGAATCCAAATTTTACAGTTTGGATATGAGAAGTAATGTTCAAAATTAGTTTGGAAGGCTACTTTCTTGATTATGGTTAGGATATTGATTTTATGTCTTTTTTTAATATCTTTTATCCTATTCAGTGTGGCAGAATTACCTACTTCCATTGCATTCCATACACATGTTTTCAAACCTGTCATTGAGAAGATTTGTTATGTGTCGATGTTGAACGGGTAAGGACCATTTTTTGGGTTTGAGTGTAGGATTTTTTGTTGTATTTTCTATTTTTATTTGAATCCAAGTTGTCCACTACTTCTTCTGAGTTCATTAAGTCATTGAAGCTATTATGTGATTCTATGAAAGTGGATTTAGAGTGTTCCATATCATCCACTGATAAAGTTTCTTGAATTGGCTTATTAGAGATGGATCTTCTGTTAATTTTAGAGTTGGAAGATAGTAGGGGGAAATGTCCTCCATTTATTTCTGTAAAAGCTTCTTCTGTGCTTTCAGTTCCAACCATGGAACTATTTGACTCAGGAATAAGGTTTGATGCTAGCTGATCCTTGTGGATCTTATTAGGAATGGCTTCCGCAACAGGAGGAGTTATTAATGTCATAGTTTTCATTAAATTTTCAACATTATGATTATTACTGCTCATATGATCATTAGCAGGTATTGGAACTGCTTGTTTCATATGTAGTACAACAGGATTTATTGGTATTACAGAATCTGAGTTTTGGTTCTCAGTTATAGCATCAATATACACAGAAAGATTAGGGTCAGAATTATTAGCAACATGCTCCATATAAATTAATCCTGTTTCTTTAATGTTTATTTCTGTATCCATTTGGGGATCAGTAACAGCATGAGAAATATTCAAATTAGATTGAGATGAGTTCCCTGTGTTCACATATTCAGTAGAGTGGGTGTTTGCGAATGGAACCTGGGAACCTTGACCAAGGTTCAAGACTTTCGAACTTGAATCATTACCCCAGTATGTTTCCTTGGCCTTTTCCTGAACGTTCTTATTAGCAGTAGTACTATTGCTCTGGTTTGATGCCTTGTTCATTGCTGCTTTATTAGCCTGCACATGATTGTTAGTTTTGTTCCTATTGACTGTTATATAAATTTTATCATGAGCAGTTAATCCTGAAGAAGATGGCTTAATACCATTACCTATAGGCCTTCTCTCTTCACCTTTAGCATAAGCTATATTACCTGTATTGTTGGATGATGTGCCAGCTGGTCTCCAGGCATGAAGAGTGGCTAGGCTTTGGTCATTCCTGCAAGAGGTGTTAGAGTGGCCTAATTTGAGGCATTTAGCACAATATTCTGGCATACCCTCGTATTCTAGATACTGCTAGAAACTCACTCCCCTATAGTCTATCCAAATCCTTTCCAACTATGGCTTTGTGATATCTATCTCCACACAAACCTTAGCTACATGTGGTCTGGATCTACTCAACGTAGCCTTATCTACCTTAACTTGTTTTCCAATAATATTTCCCAGAGATAACAGTACCCATTCGTAAAAAAATTGTTGGGGGATGCCATACATAGCAATCCATATGGGGCATATGGGAGAATCCGCATTAGGGTTAAAGTTAGGTTCCCATTTGGTGATTCAAAGTGAATATGAACCAAAGTTCCATACCCTGTGCAGCGAACAACGATAGTAATCCTCCTGCAAGAAGAATCTAATCAATACCTGGCGATTGTCGAGGAGGAAGATGTCCATGTTGCTTTTGAAATCTGCCGTCTGGAAATCTTTTCTGAGACGATCTAGTTGGGGCCTGCTTCGAGCGAATTTTCTGATCAATGTCAGCTGTAGTGGAGTCTCTAGCCTCTTGCATTCGTCAATAGTGAAGCTCAGACCTGGCTCTCCCAAATGGTCTATCAATTATTTTGGATTGAATGAACCTCTAGGGTGGGAAGGTATGTAATCATTGGTAGGGCGAAGGGATCTTAGTAATTCTTTTCCCAGAGCCTGTTTGTAGGAGAAGGCCGGTTCAAGTTCCGGCGGTGGTGGCTCAGCCATGAAGGCGTTGCTGGTGATGAGTGGATGGTTTCTGCGGTCAAGCGGTTAGGTTTTAATCGCCTCAGAGCGTTCAGAGCGAGCGTTTGGATCTCTGTAACTTTTCTTAGTAACTAAGATTGACTAAATTAATAGTGAACAATACAAATAGAGTTCAGATAGAGGGATTACTAAATTAAAATAGAAAATGAAATAATAAAATACACATCAAATTAAAATAGTTAAAACATCAAATACACTAAAATACACATCAAACAATATATAAAATATTAAGTAGAAATACTAAAATACATATCAAAATTAAATTGGTTAGACATCAAATAAAAACATTGAAATATACAAATCGTTTGTAAGTAGTCAAACATCAAGTGTAAATAGTCAAAAAACACTTAAAATTGAAATAGTTAAACATCAAATGAAACCATTAAAACCAACGCATCCAATATAAATAATTAAACATCAAATGAAAACACTAAAATGCACATCAGAATAAATTGTTAATACATCAAATGGAATACACTAGAATATCTAGAAATTAATGAAATAAAATTTAAAAATATGTCAAATGAAAGTAATTAAACATAAAATAAAAATAGCTTGAATTTTAAAACATAAAAGTGTGCACTAAAGTTTGACACTGGTATTGAAATAAATAAAACATCAATATTAAAATTAAAAAACTAATTCAAACATCAAGGCATTCATCAAATAAGAATCTAATATTCAAAAAAAAATAAACATCGACATTAACTTTTAAAACATCACTTTGAAAAACTAAGATATCAATCAAAATTAAATTAAAAATTGAATGTATAATAATAAACTATCACTAATTAGTGTTAGAATGTCGATTATTTAAAATTTTATATATTTCATGAACTATAATTCCCTCATCAAAAAACTCCTTTTTTGCTCAACTAACTCCTTTTTGCTACAGTAATGATTCCTTGTCTTTCATCGTCTTCTCCGCCGGTAACGGCTATTTGCCACTGTTAATGGGTATCCCTGCCGGTAACATCGGAGCGACTGATACGGCCACTGGTCTGCCAGCCGTAATGGCGGAAAGCAATGCCAACCAAATCCCACCAAAATCATTCATGGCAGCTCTCCAGACCAAATCCCAACCCTTATTGAAATCCTTGCCAACTAACCCAGAGCTAACCCCCAAATCAGAGTATCTAGGTGACCCGGCTTGTCTCTACTCCGATGACCAAATTGCCAAATTATCTGCACATTACGCTAATGCTTTGGTCGGAAAATTCACTAAGGGGAGACTCTTGATGGACCAACTGGAGCTAGCCTTCAGGACGGTAGGTTTTACAAGTTGCTATCAATTAGGCTCACTTGACTATAATCATTTTTTGATCAGGTTTGAGCAAATCAGTGATTACCAAAGATGCTGGATCAAAGGAGTTTGGAATTTCAATGAAGTTCTGCTGAAGATGCTAAAATGGTCTCCGGACTTCTCGACTCACAGAGAATCACCAATTGTACCCATCTGGTGCACGATTAAGGAGGTACCTTTATACTATTACAATTCTGCATCAATCGAGGCCATTGGAAATAGTATAGGAAGTTTTATTAAGAATGATTTAGCAACTGAAATGCTTACAAGGCCTTCAGCAATAAAACTATGTGTGGAAGTTGATTTGCATAAACCACTGTGTAATTTTATCAGATTAGGATCAGTTACTAACAACAGGAAATACCCAATTGAATTTGAAGATGTCCCACTTTACTGTGGCCACTATGCTAAGTTAGGACATTCTCTAAATCAATGTAGAGCCATCCAGCAGAACTCCAATGGTAAATTAGGAGAAAACCTGATACCACAAAGCCAAAATAATCCACACTGGCAGCCCACTGGGAATAAGTTTAGTAAGGCACCTCTGATCTCTTTAGGGAATCAGGCTGTCACTGCCCATCCCAATAAAGAAAAGACAGTTCATCAGAAAGCCATAACTAGCCCCTCTCTTAACCCTTCCTCATACTGGCCTCCAGATGTTAATAGTGAGCCTGAAAATGAAGCCCTCCAAGCACACACAATGACTCCTATGCAATCTCCCAAAATCCCAGCCCAAGATAATCTTCAATCCTCACTCTCAAAACTACTAAATGCAATAGCTTTATCCAAACTATCTCAGATTACCTATGCAAAGGATGATTTAAAAATTGGCACTCTCAGACCATCCCTGAATCAACCCTCCCCAACTAACCCCCCACTTTCTCTACAAGGAAAGATAGAAAATAGATTTTCTGTTTTGCAGGATTTAGAGGATCTACCACAAACAGATGACCTCATGGAGCTGGAAGAGTAGGACTTAGAAGGAAATGCTAGCAACAACCACAAGGACCACACTGCACCACAGTCTATGAGGCTTCAGGATAACACAAATCAGCAAGGTAAGTCTAAAGGTAAGAAAAACAACTATTTAGGTCAGCTGAATAAAATGATGCTCAGATCAGCTACTAAAATTCACAAATCATATGAACAATGACACACACATCAACAGTTAATCTCTTAATATGGAATCTTAGAGGAATGGAATCTTCTATGCTAAGACTAATCCATTTAGTTAAGGTAAAGAAAATTCAACTCCTATGTATAATTGAACCAATCCATGATAACTCTGAGTGTAGATCCTATATGGATAAGCTCAATTTTTCACATAATCTACCACTCCAAAATGGAAAATTATGGCTTATGTGGAATAACCATGTAACATTCTCATCAATCTCTCAACATGAACAGTTTCTGCATGTTAAGATAGCTCACCTTAGCTTGGACATTGATATGGAAGCTGTTTTTATTTATGCTCTTAGGAACAGAGAAGGTAGGAAAGCTTTATGGACAGCCCTGACTGCCTTACCTAATAGTGAGACTATTTACATAGGGGATTTTAACACCATCACTTCACTTTCAGAATATAGGGGTCCTTGCTCTCCCTCTTTAGGTAGCATTAGAGATTTCAATAACTGGACCAGTTCATTTGGTGTTCAAGAGATTAATACAGTTGGTAATCTATTCACCTGGTCAAATTCAAGACTTAGGAAGCCAACTTCAAAAAGATTGGATAGAGGTCTCTGCACCATCAAATGGAATCTAAAATTCCCTTCTTCATCTATACAGATTTTGAATAGGCAATCCTTAGATCACTCCCCTCTCCTCCTTCAAGTCTTAACTCTGGCTAATTCTCACCCTAAACCATTTAGATTCATAAATGCTTGGTTTAATAGACCAGAATTTATAGAACTAATTAAGGAAAACTGGTCACATCCACTTCCTCAATGTGGAATGTTAGGTTTCTACCTAAAATTAATTAGATTGAAAAAAGTGATAAAAACCTGGAATAGAGACTGCTTTGGAAATATTGATGGTAATGTAACCATTGCAAAAGAGGCACTAAGAATCCAGTAACTTGCTTTTAACTCTACCCACTCAGATGCTGATTTAATCAAATTAAATGAAAAAGAGACATTAATGCTCAGAGCTCTAAAGGAGAAAGAAAAATTTTGGAAACAGAAAGCTAGATCAACATGGCATAGGCTAGGAGACAACAACACTCAATTTTTCCATAAGACAGCGGAAGAAAAAAATTGTAGACTTCAGATTACAAAAATTAAAAATAGGCAGGACCAGTGGCTAAACTCTTACCTAGATATCCAAAGAGAAGCTGTTGCCTATTTCTCAGATTTGCTACCTGAGCCTAATCATATGGCTAATAATTACCCTCATTTCCTTAGCCAAATTCCATCTGTCATCACAGAACATGACAACCAACTGTTATCTAGGCCAGTATTTGAAGATGGACTTAAATCTGTGATTAATGGTTTGAATAAGAATAGTAGTCCAGATCCAGATGACTTCTCTAGCAAATTCTATATTAAATGATGGTTAATCATTAAGGATGACCTAACAGATGCTGTAAATGAATTCATTTTAGGTTCAGAAAGGCCAAAAGGAATTTCCAGTACATAGATAACCCTAATTCCAAAAAAAACAACACCATCTTCTTTTGATGATTTCAGGCCAATTAGCCTCTCCAATGTCATCAACAAAATCTGCTCTAAAGTTTTAATGGAGAGACTAAAACCTCACATGGAGAACTTAATCTCTCCAACCAGACTGCATTCATGAAAAATAGAGACATTTCTGATAACATTCTCTATTTACAGGAAATGATAAGATTCCTGGATAAAAAGAGTAGAGTGCCTAACTGCATCCTTAAGTTAGACCTTAGGAAAACTTTTGATAGGGTTAACTGGGATTTTCTTAGGAATGTACTAGTTAAATTTGGTTTTAGTGGGAACTTTCTAGGTGTAGTTCTGAATAATCTATCACAAGCTCATTTCTCAGTCTTGCTTAATGGCAATCCAGTGGGTTTTTTCAAAGCCAGAAGAGGAATCAAACAAGGAGACCCCCTCTCTTCTTTTCTTTTCAATATTTTCTCAGAAGCTTTTTCTAGAAGTTTTTCTTTCATATTTTCGAATAATAGTCTGTCATACTATCAATTGCCTTCCTCAATCACCCCGGCCTCTCATTTAATGTATGCTGATGATACTATTATCTTTATGTAAGCCTCTACATCTAACCTGATCAAGTTTAAAGCTTTCTTAGAGGTATTTGAATATACCTCAGGACAAAAATTCAACTTTGAGAAATCTGATTATTATATCAGTAAAAGAGCTACAGTAGCTAAATCTAATCAGGTTAGGATGATTTTAAAAATGAAAAAAGGTTCCTTTCCATTTAGATACCTAGGTTGCCCCATCTTTAAAGGAAGAACCTTAAACAAATACTTCCAACCTTTGATGGAAAACATGGATAAAAAACTGCTGAATTGGAAGAATAAATGGCTTAGCTCAGGGGGTAAACTAACGTTAATTCAGTCTTTCTTATACTGTTTACCACAACATTTATGGACTGTTACCAAACCGCCCAAACATATTGTTAAGACATTTGAGAGAAAAATGTCTAGATTTTTTTGGGGAGATTCTGATGGCAAAAAGAACAAAGTATGGAGGAGATGGGCTGATTTAGCTGTACCAAAATCTCCAAATGGTCTAGGTTTTAGATCAATTCAAGCCATAATTGACTCCTACTCTCTTAAACTCTGGTGGAAAAGTCAGTTAGGAACAACAATGTGGTCTAAATTGATATGGTCCTTACCACAATCACATAACACTGATAATTCATGGCAAGGGTAGCTGTATTCTCTGGTCTGCTAACTGGTGCCCAAATGGACCACTGATGTCCTATATTCCCAGTTCCATCCTCTCACCATTACTATTTTACTCTGTTGCTGACTTTATTATGAATAAAGATTCTATTTTACCATTGATTTCCCCCTTCCTGGAACATGATACTCTCTCCTTTCTTCATGATGCAGAAATTATTGCAAACAGAGAAGATAGATTGATATGGAAACCTGAATTGACAGGGTCTTTCTCTTTCAAATCTGCTTACGGGGAACTCACATTCTCCCCAGGTAATTTCCCGGCCAGCAAATTCATATGGAATCCAACACTACAAAAAAAGGTTTCTATCTTCACATGGAAACTGTTGCATTCCTTCTTACCTTTTGATGATGTGCTAATAAAATGTGGTTTTAGTCTTGCTTCTAAAGGCCCAGCATGTTCTCACTCTGACTCCATTCAACATTTCTTTATATCTTGCTCTCTTGCCCATAACATATGGATTAAGATGGCATCTTTTTTGGATTTTCACCTTCATGAGCAATACTTAATTACTGATAGATTCTTCTTGTTCTGGAATAGTCAAGACCTCCCAAAGTGGCACCATATGCTAAATAAAATACTCCCACCTTTGATATATTGGTGCCTATGGAAGGCCAGGAATAGTTTCTTCTTTGATAACACAAGTTTTTCATCTGAGCGGATATGCAAGGATATATGTGATCAAGTCTATCTATCTCTCCATGCTAAATCTTATCACTATAATCCTTCTTTAACTACTCCATCCAGCTTGTTGCACCTGATCCCTCAGCTTAGACCACCTCCTAAACCAATAATATCAACTGTTTTCTGGGAGAGGCCAAAGTAAAACTGTTACAAGATCAATGTAGATGCATCTTGGAATCCTAATAAGGAAACAGTAGGCCTTATTGCTAGAAACAGTACTGGTACCCCATTCCTGATTCAATCAACAGATATTATTGCGGCTTCTCCACTTCAAGTAGAGATTCTAGCAGTACAATTTGCGTGCCAATCTTTTCCTGATCTAGATAATACTGTTACAATTGAATCAGATTCATTGTTGGCAATAAAAATTATTAAAGATCCATATACTACTCACTGGACTTTGTTTGATCTAACATCTAGAGTACATTCCATGTTAAAAAATGCTGATCTCAAACATGTCTTCAGAGAATGTAATTCTATGGCAGATGCTATTGCAAAACACCATTCAAGCCATAACCTGAGTCTAAGCCTTTCTAATGCTCCCAAGCACATCAAAGGCCTCATGTCTTTGGATAAGGAACATACTCCTTACATCAGACTAAATAAGTATGCCTTTTGATTGAATTGATACTGCTAAGATTTTCTTTCTGATTTTGGAAGGTGCTATGGAGGAGGCAAACACCTGAAGCTCGGCTCAGCAATAAATTCATGGACTTCCAACTCAAGTTTCTGCAAAGAAATAAATCTGCAGCTGATAAGAAGAACACTCAAGTTTCTACTCCGATTACTCAGAAATCTAACCCTAGGTATGGAGTTTCTTCAGATTAATCTTTGTAAATTTTGGATTGAAGTTTCCTGGCCAAAGGAAAGAATTAACACAAGGGGTGGAGATTCTTTCTTTTGGAATCGCAACTTCAATAACTATCCTCTACTAGTTTGGATAGTTGTTACACATCCTAGTTGTAGATAGGTAGTGCTTTTGGAGGCAACTATGTTGCCTCAATGCTCCTTATGAACAAGCTAAACATCATGCACATTTTATTGATCTTTGACTAAGGCTTGGGGAACCTTAATATATAATCCCCCACCCTAGGGTGTTCTTATTTTTTTAAAAAAAGAATGTATAAAATGTAAAATTTTTAACAAGTAAACACAATATTTACAATAAATGATCAAAATTTAACTTTAAAACATATTATTTTAATAGGGGAAAAAACATCTTCGTAAAACATCACAAGGTTTGGTTAAAACATCAAGTAATGAAAATGAATCATCAAATTTGAAAAACTTGCGCATTGCGCAAAAATGGGGTAAAAATTTGATTCGCGAATTTCTCCGACTAAAATCTTGACCCGCAAGATTCTTAGGACCCGGAATCATTAATTCCCAAATTATTTATGTTAAACACCCACCAAAAAATGGCATTTTCACCCAGATCCCTCATTCCTCTCCCAAACTTTCTTTAATTATATTTGTTACACGATCTCTAAGTTTATATTGCACATGAATCATTGGCCTCATTGCAAAATGATCTCGCACAAGACTTTGTCTTGGGTAAGACGGTCTGACCCAATTATATGGTGAGGCAAAGGATTTAAATACAATTATATAAAAATGAGTGATCACATAGTGTACTTATTATAATTTTTAAAACTTTATTTTGTACTTTGTGTCATCATAACTTAGGATGAGACACTCTCACATTCTGAAGAAAGAAAATATAGCTCAGAGTCAAAATAGTGGGGGTGAATTAGTATAAACTTGCACTGATAATGGCAGAATGGATGGAAAATTATTCATTAATTATAGTTGACTTGAGGTAAAAAAACTAGTTCTTAGAAAGGAGATTAAATTTATGGAACCATCACTAAACTTTTTAATTTAATGTTATATTATAAAACTAAAATATTATACATTATAAAATAAACATAGAATAAGATGTATTCATTACTGGAAAACAAGTACATATGCACCGGTATGATTGTACCGGTGCCAAAATATTGGTTCTAGAAATGATGTTAGCACCAGTATAATCATTAAAAAATGATGGTACCGGTGTGCCTTTGTATTCCTCTGCACCTGTACCCAACATACCAGTGTTCAATACCGGGGCCTAAGTGAGCAGAAGTAACAAATACAAAAATATTGAGCATCGATAAGGCACATGCCAGTGTAGAGAACCGGTGCTACGTACAAATTTGCGCGGGAATGGATAATTTCTATACTGGTAAACTTGACGGTACTGGTGCTGAATGGATAATTTCTGCGCCGGTATTATTTTCCAGCACGATTTTAGAAATGTTTGGTTGGCACCGGTAGATGTACCGGTGCCTGTAAGGCAAGCAAGTGGATGTGTGATAATATTCAACATCGACACGGGTTCTACTGGTGCACACTACTAGTGCTTGATTGTTAATTACGCGGGTAGTAAATTAATCCAGCACCGGTAAAGTGTATAATACCGGTACTGATGCCAAAAAATGCGGGAAATCAAAAAAAAATCAGCACCGGTTTGTAATTTTCTAATTAGCACCAAAATTTTTATCGGTGCTAGCTTGTGAAAATCATGTATAACACCAGTATTAGTATATTATACCGGAGCTATTGGTGAATTAAATTCTCACCTACCGCCCTTTTTCTAGTAGGTAAAAAGTGCATTGAAGTTGCTTTTTGAGTTCATAAATGACAGTTTTTGGATGAGCAAGACATTGAATGCTCATCAATGAACTCCCTTGAAGGTGCTTTATGTTTTGAATAAATTTATAATTTATGGTGGAATATGTGTGGAACGATATGTTTCCATATATTTTTTGCATTTTTGATCATTGTAATGTTGTTTCTCACTCTTGATGAATAGGGTTGGTTAGCTAGTATTGCTAATGTATTGAATGACTTTCTCATGTGTGTGATTTGAATAGGTGTGGTAAGAATGTAGTAATTTGATGTTGCATGTTGCGTGTTCATAGGGTGTGGTGTGGTATGAATAAAATTATTCTTAGGAAGTAAGTGTATATTTTTGTTGAAGTTTAATTGTTGCACATTGATTAAATTGTAGAGATTTACTGTGCCATCGAGAGGCGTAAGCATGTGTATCACAACGTAAATTTGGTGAGTGATGAATTTATTGCTTTTGTTGGGGAGTTTATGAAGCATGCATTAAGTCATGAAATGCGCACCTTATGTCCATGCCGTGATCGTAAGAATTTTAAGTGTACTGAGGATCGGAACTTGTTGTGACTCCATTTGTACAAGAGAGAGTTTTTAAAGAATTATTTGGTTTTGACCATTCATGGTTGAAACCACCACCAAGGATGGTTATAGGCAGGAAGGGGGAATATTTTGGGGATGTAAATTTGGATGACATGTGTGAGGAGGTGGTGGATGAATTCAAGGGGAGGCCTGAGGTTCGGTTAAAATTTGTAGATGAGAAGGACAAATCGTTGTTTCCCAATTTCAAGAAAAAAGACATTGTAATTTCATGTTTGTTAGGTTGTGGATGAAGAGGTTGTTGTGAAGTGAGTCCTTGCAAAATGAGTGTGGTTGATAAGACGTGAAATGCATGTATTTTCCAAAGCATTTAACATCTATTTTGTCATCTTTTTGTTGGAAGGTTTCTAGATTTAGGTAGGTTTACATCATAAGTGATTTAGATGACCGTTTTTGGTTTTCATATCTAAATCCTTCAATTTTTATCCTATTTATAGTCTAATGGATTTTTGGTCCTTACGAGCGTCTAGATTCCTTTTTGTAAGCTTAATTTGTAGATTTCTCGTAAGCACTTTGGATTGGTTTAGTGAAGGTCATTTGCAAGGATGGTACAAGATTGAAGGCCATGAGCCAAACGTGTAGAAGAAAGTTTAGATTTGAAGAACGAAGACCAGCTGACCGACGCAAGATATGCCGGGTGAAGAAGACCTGGCGCGCGAGAGAAGTAACTGTGGCTCAATATCTCAGCACCCTTTTAAGCGGCCAGCGCGAGGAAGTGCGCACACTCACGTGGAAACCTAATTGACGAAGAATGGGCATTCAACTAGAGCCCTTAGCTGCGCACCTGCACGCGCAAGACAAGCCTGGAGTGCAGCGCCTAGGACCATATCGCGCTTCCAGTGCATTTTTGCATGCGCCTGATGCGGGCCTTGCTGTGTGTGTGACCTTATTTCGACCATATTTTGTACTATAAATACAAAAAAACCTTATCCCCTCTCTCTTATCTTAACTCCTACCCAAATTTCTCTCTAAAACCCCTAGGAAGCATTTATTCTTCTTCTTTTCTTCTATGTTTGCCATGGATTCTTGCTATTTTGTTATGGGTTTTCATAATCTAGGCTAAATATACTGTTGGGAGCAATTTCTAAGCATTTATAGTATGAATTTGTAAGATTCAATTTATCCTATTTTGTGCTTTGATTATCAAGTACATTTTGTGCTTTTTTTGTGTGATTAATGCATGATTTAGGCTAGGATGATAATCTAGTTGAAGTTTGTAGGGTAGTTATTTGCTAGATTTTTGGTCAAACCCGGAAGACTTTGAATTTTTGTTAATGTGATTATTGTTGGTCAATGCTAGGTTATAATAAGGAGTGACAACTAATTATGATTGTTGATGATGAAATTTTTTAGACTTAGGATGAGTTTGAATGGATTTGACTAATTATCAATGTGGCTCACTAATAACTATTAGCATGAAGGCTGATCCTTGTAGTCATTATTAGTAGATATACTTGTGTTATCTATATGTTTCTCGCTTGTAGGACATTGTGGTAGTTTTGTTAGGTCTCCATGTGTTTTTCTATTCTTGGGGAAGTCAATGACACTGATTGTCTAGGGTGACCCGAGGTTAATGGTTATTGTGTGATGCTGATCGCTCACCTTAACTATAACCGAGGAGAGGCGAGAAATGTTTTCACTCGAAAGGTGTTGACAAGTTCTCCACAATATGTAATTAATGCATAAAAATAGGACAAGTAGTTGATGTTCAAAGGGTGACTAGAAATGTAAACCAATTGCGCCTAGTGATGGCAATAGGGCGGGGTGGGTACGAATTATGGTACCTCTATAACAATGGCAAACTAAAATTTTCATACCCATACTCGTCCCATCACCCATGGCGGGTACACCATTAAAGTCCACACCCGCCCCATCAGGCATAACATAAAATCCACCCCGCCCCCTTACCCACTTGGGTCCCCTTACCGCTTTAAACCCATTGTAATCGTATCTCTTTTATCTCCAAAAATACCTAAAATCTGCTCTATTATAATAATTTTAATATTAAAATTTTTAAATATATTTACACGAAAATATTATAGGTAAGATATGTGCATTATGGAAAATTAATAATTTATCATATACTAAATTAGTGGGGCAGGGCGGGTATGGGGCGGATGTGAACTAATATCCAAGCCCGACCCACTACCCCTGGAGGGTAAAAACTTTCATATCCATACCCGTCCCATTGGGACAGATACGGGGCGGACCTCCACCAAAACCCGCCCCACTACCATCCATAATTGCGCCCAAGTCTCGCTATAATCTTAGTTATATAATTTTTTCTATTTGTGACCATATTTGCATCGTTCTTCTTAATCGCTTGTTAATTTAGTTGCTTAAAGTAGTCGTAGTGTTTTCCAAAACCAAACCCCCCCAACTTTGTTACCACAGACTTAGAGTGACTTCTTTGTGGGATTTTTAACTATGCTTTAACACTTGATAAAACCTCCTTTTCCTCGTGGATGACCCCATCTTACCACTAGCTACTATTTAGTAGTTAGCCATAAGTTGGTAATATATAAAATATTTGAGAGGCAAAACGAAGGCCTCCCAAATTTTGGCGCTGCTGTAGGGAAGAAGGCATTTTTTTATTAAAGTATTAATGTAGTTTTTGTTTGGTTTTTTACTTGTTTGCTGTTGAAGTTTTCTTGCTTTTATGATTGTTACTTGGGATAAGTTTGTATTTCTTTGGTTCTTGGTTTATGGTCGATACACGTACCAATAGACAAGAACCCTTGCAATACGACTCTGATCTCTTAGGAACACTCCGGAGAGGAAAGAGACTAGCTCATTTTGTGAACCAAGCTACCCAAGCATCACATGAAGTAGTTACACCAATTATGGAACATGACACTAGAACCTTGAAGGAGGTCATGGCTCCTAAGCTTGAAAGCCAACCACTTTTCATCACATTCCCTCCTCTTTCGGAAAATGTCACTTGTGAGCTTAAGTTGACATGATCCATTGTCCACCATCTTTTCATGGGATGAGCCAGGAGGATTTGAATAAGCATTTTTCCGAGTTCCACCTTATGAGCATGAACATGAATCCTTCCGGTGTTTCGAAGGACAATTTCAATCTAAGGGTGTTTCCTTTCTCTATGAAGGATGCGGCCAAAGATTGGTTATACTACCTCCCCCCAGGAAGTATAACATTATGGAGGGAGATGAAGATCAAGTTCTTGGAGAAGTTCTTTCTGGCATCTATGTCGGCGAGGCTAAAGAAGGAGTTAAGCAATATCTCCTAGTATTTGGGTGAATCTTTATACGAATATTGGTAGAGGTTCAAGAGGTTTCTAGATAGTTTCCCTTACCACCCATACAAGGAAGGAGATCTTGTATATTATTTCTTCAATGGTTTGTCTGTTGAAGATATGAGGATGATCAATGCCGCTTGTAATGGATCAATTTCCAATAAGAGCCTAAAAGACGCCATGGTATTGTTTGAAGACATGACTAATGGAACAAGACAATTCAGTGTGAGAGGAAGGGAAAGGGTACAAGAGGTTCCACATCCGGAAACCCCCAAACTTGAGGAGCAAGTGGAAGCCTTAGCTTCCATGATAAAGGAGCTAATGAAGGGGAGAACACATCAAGTCAAGGCGTGCTGTGTGTATTCGTTGGAACATTACACTGATGTATGCCCTTAAATCCAAGATGGAGAAATTGAGGGGGCTAATGTAATGGCTTATCATGGAGGACAAGGCCAAGGTTATCAAGGAAATAGAGGTTACCAAGGTGGTTAAGGTTTCCCAAGGAGACAAGGCAATGACAAGAAATACGATCCCTACTTCAAGATCTATAATCCTGGAGAGACCATCCAAAATTTAGGTGGAGAGATGATCATGCCAAGCAATCAAATCCCCAAGGTGGTCATCAAGGTGGCCAAGGTGTGTATCAACGAAATTGTCAAGGAGGACAAACCCAATATCAAGGAAATCAACGGTACAACCGGTGCCACAACAACCCTACCCAAGGGATGAGGGGTCATCCAACCCTCGAGAAGGAAAGCCAAGTTCGGAACATGAGGAACTCATGCATGCTATAACCAATATGGTCGCTAACTTGGAAAACCAAACCACAAGTAGAATTATGAAAGTGGAGAACCGCTCTTCAACAAGATTCAAAAGTTTGGAAGTCCAAGTTAGTCAAAGAGCATCCTCCATGGCCCAGTTGGAAGCTAGAGATTCTGGGAAACTTCCATCACAATCGAAGTTAAACCCCTGGCACCCTAATGCTAGTGCCATAACCTTGAGGAGTGGAAATGACACCAAAGATCCCAAGGAAATTTTAATGGTCAGGAATGAGATGGAAGAAGGGATTGTGGTGAAAGGAAAAGAGGTTGAAGAGGTGTGGGAGGTTGTCGTCGTACATCTCAAAGTTAAATTTATAAGCCTTAAATGCTTCCTATCTATAACTAAGTAGATAATGGCAAGCAGGGGTCATCCACAAAGATAGGGATCTTTCTAAGGGTTTAAACATATAAGGTTGATATTACACTAGAAGTAAATGTATATAGATATATAAAATCAATTAAATTGGGGGGGGGGGTTTCGTTGGTTGGTTTTCCTAAGTTATGAATTTAAAGACAAGATAACGAGCAAAAATAAGTAACTATGCTAATCATGCAATAAACTAAGAAAAATGGGTAAAAACTACAAAAGATAAAGCCATGGGACAATTGATATCCACTTCCAAACCTCATGTAGATCGTTGAACCATTCACTCATTCCATCACATTCATTACCTATGGGGATTACTATCACTTCCATTTAAATAGATAGACATTTTTCCTCTCTTAAGAGTAATTCACAAAGACGTTCAAGAACCATTTGCAAACCTCATTGATAATCACTTTAGACATTCAATAACCATAAAGATATTTCATCAATGACATTCTACACAAAAGACCATAGAATTGATAACAATAATCCTTCTACCAAAGACATAGCCATTTAACCAAACAATAGCATTCATGAGGTCAAGCCCAGAATAATCAACATTTAAGATTCATTGTTTAGATAAAACCTAGAACAATCAACATTCAAGATTCAACCTTTCATTGATTCTATATGATAAATATGAGAACCATCCATATTAACATACTCATCTAGCAAGAATCACAATACATTATGAACAAGAAGATTTAATTCCATGTTCTTGGATTCTCATGTCAAAGAGCTAAGAAATTTGCAACTTTCCTAACACCCTAACACTTCAATCATACAAACACTTCATATACTCAAACAACCTATAGCATAAATGAAGTAAAACATAGCATTAAAACAAATGAATGCCAAATAATAAATGCTTCAAGATAGAGTGAAATATAGGTTCTAACTACATAGATATGGAAGCTTTAATCAATTGCTCCCAAGTATAAACTAACCTAGATAATGAAAATGCATAATTAACCCTACAAAAACTAAGAAAAGAAAGAAGAAAAACTAGAGTTTGAAACCCAGAAAATCACAGAAGAAGAGGAGTTTTTGAGAGAGAGAATAAGGTGAGTATTTATAGTACAAAAAATTAAGAAAGGTTCTGGCCACCCATTCTTCATGACTCGCGACCAATTCATCGTGAGTCGTGACCGAGTCAAGTTTTAGCATCTTGATTTCTTTCTTCTTTTTGTTTCAAATCCTCCTCTTCACTTCATTTAACTTCAATTCTTCAAGTCTTCAAAAGCTCAAAGGCAAGTCTTTAAATCTTCGAATATTCAAAGGCATTCTTCAAAGTCTTCAAACAAATTGTCTTGGCACACAAAATCCTCTAGAAAAGTGATAAAAGAACAAAAGTCGCTTTTAACTCTCCTTAGAGAATTTCATAACAAATTGCCACATCTAGAGCACAAAAGTGTACAAAAGTGAACCCGAAAAGTCCTAAAATAACTATACCAAATGGGAACATCAAACCTCCCCATACTTAAACCATACTCACCTTCGAGTAAGAAAAGGTTCAAGCACAAAAAAGAATTCATATGTCCACATCCTAAACTTATATTCCCCCAATCAAAGTCTCAAAAAAACTCTCAATATCATAAATCCCAAAATCAAAGCTCAAATGAGAATTTTTCACACAAACAACCACTCCAATTCCAAAATCTAACCAAACCTACCACTTAAAAATTCACTACCCATAAAAACGTTTCAAAGTCCAAAATTGATAATCCCAAAGTCCAATGACACAAAATGAAGTTAAAACCATATGAGAGGTTCAAGCACATACTTCACTTCATACCAATATATCAACCATAATCCAATGGTAAAAACTGAAGTCAAAACCATATAGGAGGTTTAAACACATACTTCACTCTATTCCAATATATCAACCCAAAAACGAAGTACACAAAGAATCAAGAATTTCTCAACTTACTTCGCTATCCCCGCTAAATTACCCAATCCCAAGAGGTCTCAAGATGTTGAGCTACCCAATCCATCCATATGACAACCGCAACCTTATGACTCCAATGCCAAAAAATGAGTGAAATCATAGAATTTTCCTTTTTTTCTCTCTTTCTCTCATTTTAGGAGCCTTTTTGGGTTTTTATCCTAGTCACACATCATGTTTCTTTGGCTCACATGTCACATTTTTTCCACAGATATAGCCTCTCATTTTTTCCTAGGTCACCCTTTTGGATTTTTAACCTATCCGAGTCCCCCAATGTTGCCTAAGTTTCCCTCTTGGGTTTTCAACTCAATGGATTTAATTTTTAATTTTTAATTTTTTTTCTTTTTCATTATCTTTTATTTTTCAAAATTTCAAAATTTTCAAATTTTCTTCCTTTTCCCATGTTTTCCAATCAAAAGTAGCAAAAAGCATTCCAAATCAAGCTTGCATGAATGTGATTCCTCTAACCCCTCCCCGCACTTAAAACATTACATTGCCCTCAATGTAAACATATAAGGCAAGAACAATAAAAACTCAAGGTAAGAGGTAGAGTGACTCCTATTTCTCTGCATGATCACTAGTGATACGGTGCAATCCCATGTATTTGTATAGAATCGGTCCCGAAATGGGTTTCGAAGCCGGAGGGGGGGGGGAGCAAAAGTGTCGTAGAAGAACTCACCCCTCGAGCAAAACGTTGTCTCCTTGGCGCCGTTTGATGAAGACTTATACCACAGAGAAAAAAAATCTTTTTTTTAGGTTAAACCATCCATAGGTGGGGGAATATATTAGGCCTTCCCAAGGCGTGAAATGCAAAAAACATAAAACATAGGAACTATGAGGCCATAGCCTAATTGGAATATACATAAGTGAGCCATATGCTCTTGAAGCAACCATTGTTGCTTCCAAAAGAATGAAGATAATGTAAAAAGTCATAAGAGGTTTACAAAAACTTTTAGACTATAGAAGGGTTCATCGAACTTGTTAGTGAATCGTAATAACGAAACACAAGTCAGTCAGAATCACCTTAAATAGGCTGAAAGAGATTGTCCTCTACTAATCTAAATGTCAACCAATGTACAAAAAATGATCCTGCTAGAGAAGCAGTCCAAACAGTGAAGTCCAAAGAGACAGTGTGTCATCCAACGCACGAAAATCAATCAGTTTGATGATACCACAAACCTGCAAATAACAGCTCAATTCAGTAGCATCCATTCAATGTACCATCCTTAAAGAAGGTGTACCTATCTGATCTAACCTAATTAAACCTTGACTGGTATTAGATAAACTATGAAATCTAGTATGGGAGGAACTGGACTGTGCTTGGAGACATACTTTGGCTAGAGAGTCCGCAACCAAGTTAGCTTGTCTCTGAATATGCACTAAATTGATATCCCCCAGAAGTTGGTGAATATCATCAGCTAATTGGAACAATTTCCAGTGTGCATGCCGGGGATCAGCAACATATGTAACTGCATTTAGACAATCTGATTCCACATAAATAGGGGAAGAGTATCCTACAGAATTTTCTAAAGCAAACTGAATTGCTTTCAATTCAGCTTCCAAAGGGGAAATGGCCTGTGTATACTTAGTATGTGCAGCAATAAAGCAACCCCTAGTATCTCTGATAATCATTCCAAGACCACACATATTAGAGAAACGACACCATGCAGCATCGGCATTAATTTTATAACCTTTACATGGCCTCGTCCAGGCAATTTTAAAAATTTTTGGCTTTGGAATAGATTTGATCAAAGGTAAAAATGAGTGATCAACTATGCTTAAATCAATAGCAGAGGTTATGAAAACAGGTTTGGAACAGAAGGAATAGAAAATTTGTTCCTTTATACGATTATGCACTAAGACTGTAGTTGGCAAGGCAGAGTCAAATAGGCATTTATTTCTCATCTTCCACAGATTCCAGCATGTAATTAGGGAGGCAGTTCGAATGATGACAGAATGTAAAGAACTCAAGCCAGGATAGGTAAGATAGCATGATAATCTTTCCCACACAGATGAGAAAGATCTGTCCCTAATTCCCATGAACTGATGTATAATCCTCCAAACTCGTACAACAAAAGAGCAGGAGTTGAAAAAGTGCTCTAAGGAGTCTTCATGGTTATTACACATACAACACTTAGAAGGCAAGCAGAATCTCAGTTTTTGCAGAACATTATCAAATGGTAGAAATGAGTTGATCAGTTTCCACATGAAAATAGAGACTTTTTTTTTTCAGTTCTCGAGTTCCAAAAATGTTGAGTAGAAGCAGTAGTACCTGACTGGGTGCTGAGCAAGAGATAGGTTGATTTGAATGTGAAATCGCTTTTAATTCCAGGCTTCCATATGAGCCTATCACACCTGTGAGTTGAGAGTTTTGATTCCTGTAAAAGGGAGATAGCATGAGATGGAAGTAGGGGAGATATTTTCTGAAACATAATTGGTTTATTTGTGATGAACTTAGATACAGTACAGGCATCCGAGATATCCACAAGATTTTGATCACAAAGATCCATAATGGGACCTATATCTAACCAGTTTGATGTCCAGAAATTACAATCACCTCTACCTACTATTACTCTAGAGTTTGATTCTACCCAAGCATTAAAATTGTAGATTCTCTTCCAGTTAGGAGAAGACCTAGATGAGGGTGGCAGGGATGCTACCAGGTGAGTCCAAAGAGCCTCAGCCATTTGATATTTCCACCATAACTTAACTGAGCAAGTATCTATTATGGTGGTAATTGATCTGAAACCTAGACCATTTTGGTTAGTAGGAAGGCAAAGAGCATCCCATTTCCTCCATGCTCTTTTAGGTTTAAGATCAGTAGACCCCCAAAAAAATATGGTAAGTTTTTTTTGTATGGTAGAAATAATCTCCTTGCTAGGTTTTAGGACTGACCATATATGTTGAGGTATAGAATAAATACATGATTGTATCAGTGTAATTTTTCCCCCAGTAGAAAGCCATTTATTTTTCCAGCTACCTATCCTACTATCAATCTGTTCAAGTAGTGGCTGGAAATAAATTTTTTTTGTAACTCCAGTAAAAATGGGGACTCCCAGATAGGTGAAAGGGTAGCTTCCAATTTTCATGCCTAGAGTCCTCTTTATAGTGTTAACTTTGTGAGCAGAGGCATGTTTTCCAATGAAAATGTCACTTTTACTGTAATTTATCTTTTGACCTGTGACATCTTCAAATTTAGACAAAAATGCTTTAAATCTAATCAGTGTATTATTTCCAGCTTTTAAGGAGACCACAGTATCATCAGCATAAGATAAATGAGAGATTTTGAGAGAATTACCTGGAAGATCATAGTATGACAACTTGCCATTTTGAAAAATGAATGCTAAACTCCTGGTAAATGCCTCAGAAAAAATATTAAATAGGAAAGGAGAGAGGGGATCTCCCTGTTTGATACCCCTTGTAGATTGAAAAAATCCAACAGGCTTACTATTGATTAAGATAGAGAACCATACCTGTGATAGATTTTGCATGATGGAAAAGATGAATCTAGCCTAAAAACCAAATTTAGCAAGGACACTATATAGAAAGGACCACTTAACCCTATCAAAGGCCTTCTTAAGATCTAATTTAACAATGCAATTAGGTTCTCTTTGCTTCCTATTCATAAATCTAACCATTTCCTATAGATAGATGACATTATCCGAGATGTCTCTACCTTTAAGGAAAGCTGTTTGGTGTGGAGAAATTAGTTTTGGCATTCGAGGTTTAAGTCTTTCCAATAGAACTTTTGAACAGATTTTATTAACCACATTGGAAAGACTAATTGGCCTGTAGTCATCAAAAGAAATAGGGGTTTTCTTTTTAGGAATGATTGTAATCCAGGTGCTACCAATACCTCTCGGGATGTTATTCCCTGTCATAAAGTCTTAGACCGCAGAAAGTAGATCAGTTGAAATAACCTCCCAAGATTTAATGAAGAACTTAGCTGTGAAACCGTCTGGCCCAGGGCTACTATTCTTATTGAGGCTACGAACAATGTCCCTGAGCTCAGACAGTGTGACTGATTGCATAAGTCTGTCATTCTCTTGATGGGTAATCAAATTAGGTATATGACTCAGGAAGTGAGATTGGTAAAAGCTACTTTCAGGAGTGGAATCATCAGTTAAGAGATCTTGGTAATAGTTAATGGCTTCTTTTTCAATGTCCTGTATATTATCTAGCCATATTCCATTTCTACTCTTGATTTTTGTGATCTTTAATGTACATCTTCTCTCCTTAACAGAGTTATGGAAAAAACTAGTATTATTGTCTCCTTCTTTTAACCATTTAATCTTAGCCTTGTGTTTCCAGAAGCTTTTCTGTTCTACTAGAGCCCTAACTAATTTAGCCTTAGCTTCTTTAAGTTTAATCAGATTATCCACAGAAGCATTACAGTCATATAAGTGTTCCTGAGCTTCTAGTACAGATTCAGCAAGCACCACATTGTCATGGACATTACCAAAATGTTCCTTATTCCAAATTTTGAGCTCTTTTTTCAATCTTATGAGTTTAAGATAAAAACCAAGCATTCCTGAATTATTAAGAGGAAGTTCCCAGTTTTTCAAGATAACATCATTGAAATCTTTCCTTTTATACCAGGTGTTCAGAAATCTAAATGGCCTAGGATTAGATGGGATGTCACTACCAATAGTAAGAAGCATAGGATTATGATCAGAAGAAATCCTATTCAAAATTTGAACAGAAGAGGCAGGAAAAGTATTTGACCAAGAAGGAGTACAGAGACCTCTATCTAATCTTTGGATGGTAGGGTTCCTTAGCCTATTATTACTCCAAGTAAATAAGTTACCCACCGTATTAATTTCTTCCAAAGCCTTAGCATTAATAAAATCATTAAAGTCCCTCATACTACCCAGTTTGGGAGTAGATGGACCTTTGTATTCATTTATAGCTGTAATAGCATTGAAATCTCCAATAAAGATAGCATCTGAGTGAGTAATGGACTTGAGATCAGACCAAAGATTTTTCCTACCATTTCTAGTTCTAAGGCCATACACAAAGAAGGCTTCCATACTTTTGTTCAGAGAAAGACTATACAAAGTGACAGCTAAGAATTGCAAATTATCCCATTTAACTGTAAGGGATACACTTGAATTCCAGAAAAGCCAGATTTGACCATTAGTTGCAAAAGTACAATTGTCAAAATGTAACATTTGTCTATAAGAATCACATTGCAAGTTGTCATGTTTAGGCTCAATTAAACATATCAGCTCAAACCTATGCCTAGTGATCAAGTTTTGAAGTCTTAGCATAGAGGTATCCATTCCTCTAAGATTCCAAACCAGAATTTTTATCTTAAGAGTTGTGTTATTCATAGGGAAACATTATTAGAGCTTTTTGATCTAGTCATGATAGTATTTAACTGAGTTAAATATGTCTCATTACTAAGATTGGTTTCTTTCCCTGGTTGCCTACCATTTTTCAGTTTGCTAGATTTGGAATGTAAGATGGTAGAGCTTACCTGACTAACCTGATTAGTATGATTTTCAGTACTGTAGACAGGAGAAGCTTCTAGGAATTCGGCTGAAGTAACCGCCAGCTTTGGAACCACAGCATTGGTAGGAAAGTTACATGGTATTTCCTCCTCATTGGATACATCTTCAACCGCAAGCGGGAGGAATCTGTTGTGCCTATGTTTCTGCTGAGAGAAGATGAAATTTTTAGCAGCAATGAGGGAGTTGAAAGGTGAGAAAGACTTACCTCGTTTGCTAGGAATGTCATCCTTAGCATAACTTTTCTTTGTGATGAAGTGTGGTGGAACAGATTCAGAGTGCTTAGCCTGGTGATCAGGAGACTGGAATTGAGAGATTGAGCTCCCCACAGTATCCCCCTTAAGATGCTCAGCCATATTCACATCAACTAATTCAGCTTCTATATCCTTATTGATAACCAGTGTCTGATCACCAATCATAGAATCATGTGCATCAGGATTCTGAGTCAGATCAATTCTCTCCAACCCCCCAACAAGGATATTATCCATAGGAGCCATAATTTGAGGAAGCAAATCCTCTTTCTCAGAGACAAAAACTCCTTCTTGTTCGATATTTATAATTGAAGGCATCTTATGCTTTGGAAATAGTTGAAGGACTGTGAGGTCAGTATTTTTTGTTTCTCTGTTGCCAAAACCCCAGAACCCTCTGCCTTATATTATCCTCCTGTGTTGGAGTTACAGCCTGATTGACTTGACCCTCAAAGCCTACTTGTTGGTCCCTGGTTTGAATCACCACCTTTCCATCCCCTGAATTCTTATGGCTAGGGTTAGATTTCTCCATCATATGAGGCTTAGTTCTCTTAAGTTCAGGGTGCAAGTAGATACACAGGTTGTCCTCATATCCTATAGATTTGCAGTGATGGCAATATAGAGGAAGATCCTCAAATTCTAGGGGAAGCTTAACCACATTATATTCAATTCCGTCTTCCTCTATACCCACTCTAATAAATGATGGCAACTTATTTTTTAAGTCAATTTCAACACACATCTTCACAACTGAAAGTCTAGAGAGAGCAGCAGTAGCTGCATCCATTTTAATGAAATTCCCTATTTGATTCCCCATAGATTGAATCATGGTATTATTATAGAAGAAAACAGGAACAAAGGGGATATTAACCCATACCGGGACTATTGAGGATTCTGCCTCAGGAGAGAAATTCGTAGTCCATTTGAGGACCTTCATTGAGGCATGATTGAAGATCCACTGACCTTTGAGCCAGAGCCTCTGGTAATCTTCCTTGTCTTGAAAACGAATGAGGATGTGTCTGAAATTAATTGAACCTAGCTGAAATTTACCTTTGAACCCGACTGAATTGAAATCCTCATTGAGACCAGCCATCGATGGCTTGCCTCTTGCAAACTTACCCACCAGGGCATTATGGTAGTGAGAGGCCAGAGTCTCTGCATCGTTGCAGATTTGTAATACTAGGTTTAGCATCAAAAGTTAATAACTATAGTATTCTCAAAGAACAACCAATCCATCATGCAATCACCACTATGATATTTTCCAATAAAAATATCTAACATATATCGACACATATCCAAGCATCATTATAGAAAATAGAAATTATAGTCACAATGGTGTAGTCGTCATACTACAATCAACAAAGGCACTATAAATATGCAAGAATATTCATATGTCCATATATGTAAGATGGTGTAGTAATGAGTGGATGTGTGGTGGTTATTGGGAGTATTTGGTGAAAAAGAAGGAAGGATTGTACATTGTTTAAACTTGGTTGAAAAGTCAGTCTCTCCATCGCGACTCGCAACAGTACCTTTCGCGACTCGCGATGCCTTGTCGCAACTCGCGACAAAGCCATTGCGACTCGCAACATCTTGGGTTTGCGAGCTCACTTATTTTAGAAGTTGTTCTGATTTCATTGCGACTCACGAAAAGCTGGTGCTTGGAGTTCATTTTTGCTCCCATGTTCATCGCGACTCACGATATATTCGTCGCAACTCGCGACAGACAGGGTTTCCCAGCACTTAGAAAAATCTGCTTGCCCACTTTCCAAGCTTTCTTCCCTTTCTCATTAATCTCATTCCTTCATCCCCTCCAATGAAATGCACTTCACCTTGATACAAAATCATGGAAAAACACACCATAAAATGAACAAGACAAAATAATGAAAAATAATAAACAAAAACCAAAATAAAAGTCAAATTTATTTACGTTATCGGCATGAAATAGCTCCATATGTTTAAGGTCGTCAGCATGACCCTAATGTTATCCATATGGTGAAGGCTTGAACCCCTTCACCATGAGCATCTAAAAGTAGAGAGGTAGGGGTACAAAACTTTCAAGAGGAAAGTTTTGTGGAGGTGGAGTTAGTTTTAAAGGAGTAGGGTGGTTATGAGGCTTGGGATAGTCTTTTGGCTCCTCTCTTATCTCCTTTAAAAATTCCAAAAATGGTGGAGTTGGTCCATTTGGTAGGGGTAGGGGAAATGATGGTAAGAATAATGAATGTAGAAAAATCACCTCTTCCTCCACTTTGTTGCCTTCCACAATCAAGTTATCATCCCCTTTAAACTCACACTCAAACTCATTCATCATGGTGACCTCACTCAACGAATCTTCGAGTTCAACTTGGAATGGTGTATTTTTTGAATCACAAGCTTCCATTCGGGCCACTGCTTCCAATATATTCCTCACATGCCCCTCAATAACCTCAACACTAGAGAAGATCCGAGTATCTGGTTCCCCACTAGTCTTGGCCAAGTTGTTCAAGTCTGCTATTGCATTCATGAATTTCTCACATGTCAACCTTGAACTTTCTTGGTTGGCTTGGTTTTGGAGCATAGTATAAGATGGTGAAGGCCAAATATTTTGCTCGTATTGTTGGTTTTCAAGCTCATTCTCATACCACCAAACTAGATTACCACTCCACTCCGAATTTTAAGAATTGTGGTATGGATACCACTCTTGGGCTTCTTGCCCTTGAAAACCAACATCTCATACCTCTTGGTAGAACTTTTCATCATACCATTGGTTTTGGAAACCAAGGGTTCTTTCCCCCTCATAGTGCTCCTCTCTCAGCATATAGCAAGACTCGGTAGGAGGCTCAGAATGACACATCCTACAAAACCTTGCTTGTTGAGCCTCTCTTCTCATCGTGAGTTCCCTCAAGGTGAGACACTCTATTTTCTTTCCTTTTTCAAAAGTTTGGAATCACATTGCAATGATTCTCGATAACAATTCACCAAGAACTTAAGCAATACCTACTCCGAACAAATAAAACCACCAAGAAGTGGAAAAAAAACAACTAGCTAATATGCAATCAAATATGCCCAAACACTTAAAAATAAATGTCTCTTCCCCGACAGCAGCACCAAAATTTGGGAGGTCATCGTCGTACCTCTTAAAGTTAAATTTATAAGCCCTAAATGCTTCCTATCAACAACTAAGTAGATAATGGAAAGTCAGGATCGTCCACAAAGAAGAGGGATCTTTCTAAGGGTTTAAACATACACTACCACAGAGACCCCCCTCTAGCACCAATTTGTTTTGTTCTAGCACCGGTTTTTTCATAAAACAAAACCAGTGCCTAAGTAACCGATGAAATGGTTTTACCAGTTGGAAAAAACCAGTGCTAAATCCCTACTTTTAGCACGGTTCTTTTGTTAGCACCGGTTTTTAAACCCGTGCTAATATTTACCGTGATAGCACCGGTTTTTCAACCGGTGCTAATTTAGCACCAATGCTTAACTATTTACGATGACTAAAGAAAATCCCATCCATTGAAAACGGTTTCAGAGGAAGGGAAAAAACCCAAAATTAACAATTTATTAGGACATTAATTTAATAATAAAATCAAATTCACAATTTTTTTTATGAAATCACCTGAGGGTGGGGGTTGGTATATTGGTACCCCAAGCTAATAAGAGATAGCCATATAGCAATGACAATAGTTTGTACAAAAGGCAACATCATTGCCTCCAAAAGTGATGTCAACTACACAGGATCTAATTTATATACAATCGGTGGGAATGCCTAAAAAAGATAGTTGCGATTCCAAAGTAGCCGAATCTCCACCCCCGTGTTAATTCGTACTTTGGCCAGGCAACTACCAATAGACAATCAGACAGTAAATGAGTATGCTAGGACTAGTAGCTAGTGAACCGTGAATGGTTGTAGTCAGGAAAGATATCCAGAAACCTTCCACTCAACGTCGTTGCCTTATTGGAATAATAGGAGAGAAACAAAATGGAAATGTGCCGAACATCGATAGTCTCAGAACCGAAGTAGTACTCCTAGTATTAGAGCCAGGAGGCAGCAGCCTCAGAACCGAAAGCATTTCACATAAATTCAGAATCCAAGCTTGTACCTGCATGTATAAAAATAACATCAGTAGTATCAACCCCTATCATAGCCATTTTTAAATATTCTAATATGAGGAGTTTGCTGCTTGTCTGAAGCTATAAGGCCTTTTATATGTACTGGCACATTAGAGAGGTTAAGTGCCTGATTTTGGGAAGAATGGTGTTTGGCAATAGCATTAGCCACCGAGTTACATTCCCTATACACATGTTTGAGCACAACCCCACTAAGTAGCCTATGAACGTTATAAGCCAAGTTGAAAAGTTGCCAGTTAGCAGAGTAAGGTTCGTTAATCATATTAACAGCTAGCAACGAATTGGATTCAATGGTGAATGAGTCATCTAATTGTTGAAAATTTTGGCAAGCAAATTGTATGGCAAGTATTTCAGCATGAAGAGAAGAATCTGCAGAGATAGTAACCGAGTTAATCAATAGTGGAGTGCCAGAGGTATCCCTAGCAATTACCCCAACTGCAGCCATGTGAGAAAACCAAGAAGCATCAGTGTTAATTTTGATAGAGTTCAGTGAAGGCCTTTCCCAACAAACAGTCCGTATGATTAGCTTAGGAGGTGACCTAAGAGTAGGGATTAAATGCTTAAAGGAGTGAGGGAGTGTAGTAGGAGAGCTGAGATGTGTAGGATTGGAGTACAGAGATAGTTTGATGAGATCTAGTACCTCCTTACAGATTGGTGCAGTGGAAAATGGAATCTGATCAAAGAGATATCT
Organism: Rubia yunnanensis; assembly: GCA_037428765.1. Classification (NCBI taxonomy): domain Eukaryota; kingdom Viridiplantae; phylum Streptophyta; class Magnoliopsida; order Gentianales; family Rubiaceae; genus Rubia; species Rubia yunnanensis. Next base: position 83,567,370 of record CM075063.1, read on the forward strand.
AGTACGAGCTTTCCAAAGACACCAACAAATGAGGGAGGGAAGTATGTTCCATATCAGTTGATGACCTTTAGGGAGGTCAAGACAGTTCCAGAAAATGTAAAATCTCTGAGATATGGAATGATGCTCAGTGAGGGTGAAATGAATCAGTGTTGCCATATTATTCCATATAGATTGAGCCATTGGACAAGATATAAAGAAATGATCCATTGAATCCGAATGACAACATGCAGGACACTTCGAAGCAAGATTATATCCACAACTAATCAGCACATCATCAAGAGGAAGAAAAGAATGTAGCATTTTCCAAGTAAAAATAGAGATTTTTTTCTGAAGTGATGTGTTCCACAGTAGCTTGAAAGCAGGGAAATTACCTGATGGCCATGTAAGAACCCGATATGCTGACTTGAATGAAAAGGTGCCAGATGCCTCCGGTTTCCATATTATCCTATCTTCTCTATCCTCCACCAGTTCTGCATTTTGTAAAAATAACAAAGTATCAATCTGAGCTAATATAACATATTTATCCCTGATAAAATCTGCTACTGAGCAGTGTTGTAATGCATCAGATATCTGACTGGGAATATAGTTAATTAGAGGTCCACTCGGGCACCATTTGGCAGCCAAAAAGTTACAACTACCTTTACCATGGATAATGAGAGAGTTAGTTTCTGTAATAGTATTGACATAACAAATTCTTCTCCATGTGACTGATTTCCTATAAGATTGGGGCAGAGACCACAGCAGTTTTGCCCATAAGGAGATACCTAACTGACTTTTCCACCACAACTTAAGTGAGCATGTATCTAGTATAGCTCGGATGGATCTAAACCCCAACCCATTTTGTGAAATTGGTTTAGCTAACTCAGCCCACTTTTTCCATATTCTGTTTCTTTTCCCTTCTGACTCACCCCAAAAGAATCTTGCCAATTTTTTCTCAAACATTTTGATTATATATTTTGGGGGTTTAGTTACAGACCATAAATGCTGTGGCATTGAGTACAAGCAACATTGGATTAGGATTAATTTTCCCCCTGTACTAAGCCATTTATTTTTCCAGTTTTGCAATTTCTTATCCAACTTCTCCATCAAAGGTTGGAAGTATATATTTAAAGTTCTACCCTTGAAGATAGGACAGCCTAGGTACTGGAAAGGGAAGGATCCCTGTTTCATTTTTAGAATCATATTTATCTGATTTAATTTGATAGTTGACGCCCTTTTGCTAATGTAGAAATCAGATTTATGAAAATTAAACTTTTGGCCCGAGGTAAATTCAAATATATCCAGGAAAGCCTTAATTCTAATGAGATTATATTTAGACGCTTGCATAAAAATGATAGTATCATCAGTATACATAAGGTGAGAAGCTGCTGGGATTGAAGATGGCAACTAAAAATATGAGAGTTTATTATTATGGAAAATAAAAGATAAACTCCTTGAAAAAGCTTCCGAAAAAATGTTAAAGAGAAATGGAGAAAGGGGATCACCTTGTTTAATTCCTCTTGTAGCCTTGAAAAAACCCTCAGGATTGCCATTGATAAGAATTGAAAAATAAGATTGAGAGAGATTTGACATAACAACATTTAAAAACCTACCTTCAAAGCCAAACCTCATGAGAACGTTCTTGACAAAATCCCAATTAACTCCATCAAATGCTTTTTGTAAATCTAGCTTAAGGATACAGTTAGGAACCCTAGTCTTTTTATCAAGAAATCTAACCATTTCCTGTAGATAAATAATATTATCTGAAATATCCCTATTCTTCATGAAGGCCGATTGATTTGAGGAGATTAAATTATCCATATATGGCCTTAATCTTTCCATTAAAACTTTGGAGCAGATCTTATTCAGGACATTAGATAAACTAATTGGCCTGAAATCATCAAATGAGCATGGAGTAGTCTTTTTTGGTATTAGAGTTATCCAGGTACTGGATATTCCCCTAGGCAAGGCAGAGCCATTAATAAAGTCGTTGACTGCCTCAACTAGATCATATTTTATAATGGACCAACACTTTGAATAAAATTTACTAGAAAAACCATCCGGTCCCGGACTACTATTTTTACTTAGTCCTTTAATTACTGCCTCAACCTCAGATTCTGAGGCTGGTTTATATAAGCCTAGGTTATGATGAGCACAGATGATGTTCGGGATTTGGCTCAAAAAATGTGGATAATAAGTATCATTAGGCATTGGGTTTGGTTTAGTTAACAGGTCAGAGTAATAGGAGATGGCTTCCTTTTCAATATCTGATTGTGAACTCAGCCAATGACCATCTCTATTTTTACTTTTTGATATTTGTAACCTGCAGTTTTTCTCTTGAACTACTTTATGGAAGAATTGTGTCTTGTTATCACCTAACCTATGCCATTTCAATTTAGCCTTATGTTTCCAGAATTTATCCTTTTCTTTTTGAGCCCTCAGAAGTAAAGCTTTTTTCTGATTAAGTTTCATAAGTTCAGCATCCGAAGGATTGAGGTCAAAAACTAATTCCTATAGTCTAAGGGATTCTTTAGCATTGATGACATTAGTGTCGATATTCCCAAAGCATTCTCTATTCCAAGTTTTAATCTCCTTTTTTAATCTGAGCAATTTTAGATAGAAGCCAAGTAGGCCAGTCTCAGCCATTTTTTTTCCCAATTATTCTTAATTAGGGTGATGAAGTCAGGCCTGTTGAACCAAACATTTAGGAATCTAAATGGCCTAGGGTTGATAATAGTCAGATTAGAAATATGGAGGAGAAGAGGAGAGTGATCCGAAGTTTGCCTATTCAAGATTTGAATACAGGAAGAAGGATATTTGTAGTTCCAAGAGATTGTGCTAAGTCCTCTATCAAGCCTTTTTGAGGTCGGGTCCCTAAGTCTTGAGTTACACCAGGTGAAAAGGTTACCAACATTATTGATTTCCTGGACACTAGAGGTATTAATCCATGTATTAAAATCTCTAATGCTACCTAGGAAGGGGGAACTAGGGCCTTTATATTCTATGAGGGAGGTGATAGCATTGAAATCTCCTATAAAAAGAGTGCCTCTAGGAGTAATGGTTAACAAATCATTCGATAGAGCCTTTCTACCTTCCCTATTTCTTAGTGCATATATAAAGACTGCATCCATATGCAAATTAAGGGAGTTGTGGGAGATATGCACATGCAGGAATTGCTCATGAAAGGAGATAAGGGTAACTGTCATCAAATTAGTCCACATTAGCCAAAATTTTCCATTATATAAAGGCATGCCATTTGAAAAGCTATGTTTATCCATATAAGATTGAAGTTTAGAGTTATCATGCATTGGTTCAATTATGCATAGTAAATGGATTTTTTTAAGTCTGACCAAATTTATTAGCCCGAGCATTGATGTTCCACACTAAAACATTAACTGAGAGAGAAACTGTCATTGCTCACTTGACTTGTGACTTTTGGTAGATGACCTAAGCATTATTTTGTTTATTTGACTGAAGTAGTTAGATTTTTTACCTTTGGCCTTACCTTGCAGTAGACTCTGAGTAGGGGATGAGGCCGAACTAGCCTGGTGAATTGCCTCCTGAGTAGGGGATGGAACATGATCCTCTGGTTCATCCTGTAAAACAGAAAACCTATTTTCCATTCTACCTTGTTGGGAAGGGGTTACATTGTTATATCTTTTCAGGCTTGAGGGTATTGTCCCTACGTGGATATCATCAGTGGCATATGCTATAGGGGCAAAATGTTGCAAAGCTGCATCATTTAGCAGCTTAGAAATAGAGCTATCTATAGTATCATGAGTTTTAGGATTAGGACTAATATGAGGTGAATGAACCCTTCCAGTACCCGGGTCACTAGTAATCCTAAGGGAAGAGCTGGAGTGAAAGTTAGGGGTGAGGATTGATACATCCCTAAGATTGACATCCCTTTCTTTCTCAGTTATAGGTGAGTCAATCTGTCCAGTTAAGGAAATCAAAGGGGGTATATCAAACTTCTTTCCAGTAACCTGCCACTGAGGCTGGCTCTGAATTATGTTGTTGTCAGCAGGTCTAGCATTAAGGTTGGGGGGGAAGGCTCTACATTGAGTTTTGGAGTGACCTAGTTTTGCACAGCTATCACAGTATAGAGGGATATCCTCATATTCGACATGGTATTTCCTGTTATTAGTTACTCAGCCCAGACGAATATGATTACACAGAGGTTTTTGGAGATCAATCTCTACACATAGTTTAATAGCTGAAGGTCTTGTGAGCATGTCAGTAGCCAGGTCATTTTTAATAAAATAACCTATACTATTTCCAATAGACTCAATTGAGGCAGAGTTGTAATAATATAAGGGAACTTCCCTGATTGTACACCAAACTGGGACAATGGGTGATTCTTTGTGTGTTGAAAACTCTGGAGTCCATTTCAGCATTTTGAGGAGGATTCCGTTGAAGTTCCAAACTCCTTTCATCCAGCATCTTTGATAGTCGTTGAGGATCTCAAACCTGATAAGCACATGTCTATAGTCTAGAGAGCCTAGCTGGTATTTACCTGAGAAACCCACCGTTTTGAAGAATTGCTCCAGTTGCTCCATTGAACATCTTCCTTTGGTGAATTTGCCAACGAGAGCATTTGCATAATGCGATGATAGCTTAGCAATTTGTTCTTCTGAGTACAAACAGGCCGCATCTCCCAGGTGTTGAGATTTGGGAATGAGTTCGGGATTACTAGGCAATAGTTTTGATAGAGGTGGGGATTTATTTTGTAAGACAGCTGCGAAGGATACAGGGGAAGGGGGTTGGATAGGCTTGTTAGTTTCCTGGATGGCCGGAATAGGAGGAACCGACATCGTTGAGAACCGTTAACGGCTGAAAATAGCCGTTACCGGCGGAAGCTAGCCGGCGAAAGCTATCGGAGACCAACAACTAGGTAACGAATGATCAGAAGCGGAAGAAAGGGGATTAAGAAAAAGGTGGAATCACACACAGAATCGCACTAAGAATCGCACTAAGAATCGTACACACAAACAGTGATAACAAAATTGATAATATAGAAATAAAACCAAAAAAAGTTATGATGCAAAATTAATAATCACTAGGACTAAACATAACTATCCCAAACATAACTATCTACGAGACCAAACACAACTTTAGCTTGAACTAGCAATTAGAAAAAAAACCCATGCTAAATACCTACTTTTAGCACCAGTTTTCTTGTTAGCACCGGTTTAAAAACCGGTGCTAATATTTACCGTGATAGCACCATTTTTTTCCCGTTAGCACTGGTTTTTCAATCGGTGCTAAATTAGCACCTGTGCTTAATTATTTACGACGACTATAGAAAATCCCTTCCTTTGAAAATGGTTTTAGAAAAAGGGAAAACAATCCAAAATTACCAATTTATTAGGACATTAATTTAATAATAAAATCAACTTCACAAAATTGGTAATATAGAAATAAAATTGAAAAAGTTATGATACAAAATTAATAATCACTGGGACTAAACATAACTATCCCAAACATAACTATCTACGGGACTACACATAACTTTAGCTTGAACTAGCAATTGAACCATGCTGCGTATACACATCAAATCACAAGGCTAAGACACACAACTAATCTTGAATCTATGATCCTTACAAATTCTCAGGTGTATCGTTCCATATGTATCTACAAGACCATACAACTACAAAATTCAATTTAGTTTGCAAAAATGGTAGAGGGGAAAGGTAAATGTAACTAAATCAGTAAATCTTACCTTGGAAGGCTCATTGTATGTTCAGAAGCTAATGACTGGAACATACTTAACACAAATTGGAAATCCTCTGTATATTCAAACAGATAAAGGAATCAAACATACACACAAAAGGGCTACGTAGTTTAGATATAAATAAACATGGAGAGAAAAAATGAGTAATCAAAACTCTACTCAGCACACAAGTTTATCTCATTGTGTTTTACCTTATAATTTGAAAATAATGTCGCAAGCAGCCTATATAAATAAGAAAAGGTTTAGTGAATGCCTACTGACTAGACTATGATTTTGGAACAATGTACCATGAGGAAACTTAAATTTATGGTGGTTAAGCTTGTTTACAAATATTAAACACTGCTGCATTCGATATAAAGCAGAAATGAAATAGACTAAAGCCCCAACCAACTAAGAAAGTTGGATTCTTCATACAGTGTACAATTGCTTTGTCAGTTCATCTAAGCTTGTTGTTCAACAATCTATGAACTTCCCTTACTTTACTTTATTTTCTAGATAAACACTTCTTGTCCCATTGAATGATTAATAGGTTTCAGGAAGAAAGCACAGACACCCAAAAAATGAAACACAAAAAAACTCTAATGCAGCATATGATACTGGGCAGGAACTAAAGGGGTCACATTCTGCTTCCACCATTTATGAGTAGCACATTATTACGTATGAATCAGATATTATCATTAAAACTAAGATTAAAATAATCAAGGGAAGTTTTATAAGGAATGTATGGTAAACCCAGACAACCTGTCTTTTGTAATTAGCTTGAGCAGCACTTGACTTTTTACGTTCTTTTTCCAAATGATCCTTTAAAGATGTAATTTGGGTGTGAAGAACGGCGATTTCAGATCTGTAAAACCAAACAGGGTTCATGCAATCATGAAGAAAATTAACATAAAACAATAAACTATTATAACAGGACACTTCACCCTTTAACGGAGCAACTCTCTCTAAAATTGGAAATTTTTAACAAAGAAGAAGCCATGGCTTCCTCTTTGCCTGCAGTTGCAACTGCCACTTTGTTGCTTTTAATGTCAAATTTTCTTTGAAGCTCATGAACAATTTCTCTTAAAGAGACAACATCAGTCTCAAGTGACTTCTTAACAATATCAGCCTACAGAAGAGATGTAATACCTAAATGTTTAGCAAGAAAACTCAATGCATTCAACAATAACAAAACAATGATGGTGTGATACCTTTGCCTTTGATTTCTCATATGCAGTTTCAAGCTGTTTAAGGTCTTCTTCATTTGCTTGAGCAATACTTTTATATTGACATAATAAATAAGAAAAATTAGCATATGCTTGATTCATGCTATAACAATAGAGTCATTCGGTACCTGAAGCATGTGATCTTTATTCATTTGTGCCTTCTCCACCAACTTTGCAATTTCTTCGTTCTATTGAGCAACTACATAGTTTACAATGAAACCGAGAATTAACAGTACCATGAACTATTTAGCAGAAACATGATATGAATCACAAATATAAGCCTAGGTTTAAATTCAAAGCTTCTCTGATGCGTAAAAAGTGACACACGTATCATGTATAGTCTACTAGCATTATTGTTATAAGTTAGAAAGATTAAGCTTCTATATAGATGCTCTGAACCAATGCCGGAGTTTTTCAAGCAAGTCTTTAGTTATATCTATTGTCCATTCTACTACTAAATGCAGTACTATGCATGAACAATCACAAGGGGAAAAGGGGAAAGGTTCATTCAGTCTCATTAACTTTACTGATGCCCTTATTGCTTTACTCAAGACTAAGAAGAGTTCACAATTTGAAGTGACATCAAATTTACCAATTAAATAGAACGTTAACCTTCCACTAGGTCTAATGTATGCATCCCATGCTCTTTGAACCTGCATAAAAATGGAAAATGGCAGTGATCAATTGGAAAAATCGTAGCCAGCTTACTCTACCGAAGCTTTCTCGCCTAGTTTTTAGAGATGATGTTCACTAGAACATTGAAATTTATTCAAGCTTTCTCAGCACATTTTTCAACAAAAAGAATGCTTAAAGGAGTGCCCATATTGGCAATTTCTGTTGATGAATTTGACTATTGAATTGACATCCAGAAACAGAGCAAGAATAGGGAATAAGTAAAACTTACTTCAATGAGGGCACCCATATCAGTTTGTCCACCGTAGTAATAGTGAGAAAATTCTCTCGGCAGGTTTGCCATGTAATCATATTCTGTGCTAGAACTCTGTCTAACTGTCATCCCCACTGGCCTGGAATCACTGTCATTAACTACAGCAGAAGTACTTCTATCTTCACTCCTCAATGAATCCTCAGCTTCCTTTTCAAGAAATTGTCCCCATTCAGGTCCAGGAGTCAGGGTAGATGTCCTAGACCCTTCAGCAATTGCAATAGCATCCTTGGCAGCGTTTGTATCAACTCCTACCAATGCTAGGCATTTTTCTTCCTCAACAACAGATCCTAAGGAAGATTAAGGTTTCCTCCCATAAACAAGAAGTAGCAGGAATATCTTAATTACAAAACTAAGAAATTTTAGTACTCCAAGAAATTCACCACGTTAATATTCTCGATCAAAACACGAAAAGGCACCAACGACATCAGATTATTCAAATAACCAAACAAAGCAGCCACAAGCAGAAAAAATAGCAAAGAATCCAGTTCATTACCTTTTCTCGGGCAACTTCCTTGGCTATCTACCTAGCCCTCCACTCATCAACTTCTTTGCCATATTTCTCAAACTCCCAAAGCTTATGAATATACAAAAAACAAAATAATTTAATTGAAATCACAACCAACTCTAGAAACAACAACCAACTCTAGAAACAATAAGCATTGCAATCATAAAAGCAACATATAAAATACCTTCTCCTTCTTCTCAACATCTGCTTCCTCCTCCTCATCTTCCATAGTTTATTCCTCTTGTGCTTCTGCAAATTATCTTCCAATCTCACCATGTTTCACATCTCTAGCTCTTTCCCCCTGCAGACCGATCGAAATTAACCCTGGAATTTGAGAAATCTAATTCGATTGAAACATTTTACTGTTTTGAGCAGTTTCTTACAGTGCTTCAGCGAGGCTGAAAGTTTCGTGCAGGTTTTTGAGGGTCTCGCGGACTTTGATGGTGTTCCAGAAAGCACTCGATGGTGGGGAAAATGAAGGCGATAGAGCCGGAGCCCACAACAGCGGGTTGAACTTGTCGGCATGAAGAGATTAATCATCGTGTGTAGCCACAATGTAAGATGTCGTGCTTCTTCAGCTTGTTTCAAGGCATTATTCATGCCTCCGCCATAGCCCCACCACCTTCTAGCTCTGCCGTAGCTCCGCCAGAAACCCACACCATCAGTCACCAGAAAGAACTGTGCCCCTACCTCCGCCCTAGCTCCACCACCTCCTAGCTCTGCCCTATCTCCGCTAGAAACCCACACCAACAGCCACTAGAAAGAACCGTGCGCCACCGCTGCCTTAACTCTGCCATCACTTCCCTAGCTCCATAACCCCTTACCTTCGCCACCTCCTAGCTCCACCAGAAACTCTATCCCCTACAGCACCGTGCCACTTTGCCACCGCTGCTCCACAACTGCTCCAATCGAACCACCGTCGCGCCGTTGCTGACGCATCTCCAATCGAACCATCATGCCCACACCAATCAAACCACTGTCGATCATCGATTAGTCGAGCAGCAGTGAGGAAAATACAAAGGATGAATTTTGGGAAGAAAGAAAAGGAAGAAATAAATGCAGGGTTTCCTTTTTTGATTTTTTTTCACAGGGGCATAATAGTTATTTCATTTATTTCCAGCCATTTTCAATTTGTATTTATATATACTAATTCAAATGAATTTTGAACGTGGATAAGTTAAAGTCAATTTAGTTATTAGTGTTTATATATTGAAAATTGTGTAAAGTTTGACTGTTGATTAGTTAAAGTCAAACAATTTTATTCTTATTTATTATATGCTAAATCAAGTCAAGTTTGACCGTTGATTAGTCAAAGTCAACTTAGTTATTAGTGTTTATATACTTAAAGTCGAGTAAATTTTGACCGTTGATTAGTTAAAGTCAGCTTAGTCACTAGTCGAAGGTAATGGTAAACAAAAAGAAACCGTGAGAGTCTGCGGGAGTGGGAACATTGTCCCACTCCCGTGATACAAATGAAACCTACTAAACTACCCCTAATCTAGATGGTACAATCAGGTGGCCCAAAAAATGCCGTGGGAGTGTACGTGAGAGGGGACATTAGCCCACCCCCTTTATACATGTTACCTAAAATACTACCCCTGATCTAAATGTTACAACCAGGTGACCAAAAGAAGATAGTCCCATCGTGATGACCGTGGCTAGCCTCCTCGCTCCATGTTACATACATGCTACCGGTGGTGTGAACTGGCTCTTGCATCGTGGTTTGCTCCCCACGGGTGTCTTCAACTCCGAGAGTGGTCTCAGTCTTCCAATGAATGAAGTAGTATGACTTGTCCTCCTAAAAGGGCTTTCACACTGCTTCTACCATGTACACCTCTAAGATGAAGATAAAGAGGTGTTATTGGCCTTTGATAACGGTCTCTGGATGAGGGCTGAGGCTTTCTTTTTGGGGTTGGGGCAGTTTGACTGTAGTCCATTGTGCTCCCAAGTGTCCCCCGCGGATAGACCTCCTAGGCTTAAGAGACCGGGCATGACTTCTACCACGCATGCCCCGCGTAATGGTTTTGTAACCATTCTTTCCATTTTAGGCAAACGGACAGCCTGATGCCATTTGGCACTTTTCAGTGCAGCGCAGGCAAATAGCGCAACCGTTAATTCCAAGTGATACCTAGCAAGGGGTTAATTAATTTGTGTACGCAGAGTTAATTTACCCCCTACCTGACATACTACCATAGGAAATCCTTTCAGCCATATGGAGAAAAAATGCCTTTTTTTTGCGGACCCCTTCGGGGGTAATCCCCATTCGAGGGTAATACCCCTTCGAGGGCAGAGCCCCTTCAAGGGTATGACCGCCCCTTCGAGGGTATGACCCCTTCGAGGGCAGAGCCCCTTCGAGGGTATGACCCCTTTGTGTGCAGAGCCCCTTTGAGGGTATTACACCTTCGAGGGCAGTGCCCCTTTGAGGGTATAGCCCCTTCGATACCTCCAGCACTCGAATGCCCCCCTGGAGCACTCGAACACCTCCAGCACTTGAAAGCCTTCCTCGAGCACTCAAACACCTCCATCACTCGAATGCCTCCCTCGAGTACTCGAATACCTTTGACACTTGAATGCCCCCTCGAACCACCATTCTGACCACCTACCCTCGAGGCCCTCAAAATACCGTTCAAGAGTCATAGTGGCCTTTCCTCTAACCACCCTGAACCCTCGAACCATCCTTCAGCCGTCGACCATCTCTCAACCCTCAAACAACCCGTCAACCCTCAAACCACCTGCTTCTCCAACCACCATTTGATTCTTGAACCATCCTTCAGCCCTCGAACCATCCCTCAGCCCTCGAACCAATCCTCAACTCTCGAACCACCTACCTCTCCCCAACCACCCTTCAACCTTCGAGACTGCCAGCTGTTAGATGACATGCTCGACTGCATATTTTTGGCATCGTTGAGCCACCGGATTCTCGAGCACTCAAACACTTCTAGCTCTCGAATGCCCCTGTCCATCTATCCTCGAAACTAGCCTTCAGCACTAGAATTCCCTTTCGATCACTCGAACTCCCACTTCCCTCGAATTCCCCTTTCAGTGCTCAAGGACAAACTCAAGGACAAATGAAGCGAATTCCTCAAACTGTCCCTCGAGGGCAAACATACCACCCCTCGAATGGCCCCAGCACACGAACACTCCAACACTCGAAATGCCCCCTTGGATCACTCGAACACTTCCAGCTCTCGAATGCCCCCATCGAGCACTCGAATGCGTTCAGCACTCGGAAGCCTTCAGCACTCGAATGCGTTCAGCACTCGGAAGCCTTCAGCACACGAATACCTCAGTCCATCTATCCTCGAACCCCTAAACCCTCAAAGTATCCTTCGATCCTTGAAGCATCCTTCAACCCTCAAAACATCCTACCCCTAGTACCATCCTAACCCTCGAACCACCCACCCCCGAGCGACTTTTTTTTTTAGACTTGTCTGGCGTTCCAAATGAAGTTGTAAAGGCCGATTCTACCATATATACACCCATATTTAATATGGTGCTGTGGCCTTTAAAAAACATTCTCCGAGCAGTCCAGGGGCCAAACGCATGACCCTCGACCCTGCCATGTACATATCTGCATCTGTTCTTACCTGCAAAAAAAATGTTTACCTCCCGGGTGTGGTTTTGATGCCCTCCATGTAGATGTTGTGCCGACTGTTAGGGAAGGGTCCCTGTCTAGAACAGCAGTTCATGCAGGAATAATCTGTTGAGGATGAGGTAGCAGTATTTTTGGATAAGCTTGAAAGCCCTAGCTGAATCCGAGCGAAGTCCTTTTTTGAGAACTCTGTTCCTTTCACTCCATATGTAGTACACTGTGGTTGTCAGCGCCAGTGGACCCATCTTTCTTTTCAATTTCGGTCCTCTTACCTGTCTTTTGATCCATTTGTCCGAGGCTGCAATGGAAGTAGTGGCGCATCTCAATCCAATCCAGTTTCACACTCTATCCCATACTGGCTTGATGAAATCACATTGGAAGAACAAGTGATCGTGTGTCTCTACATCGGAGCGACATAGGCAGCAGATGTGGTCTGTGGGTTCGTCATCTCCTCCGTGGTACATGTCCTTGGTTTGAAGACGACCAAGTAAGGCAAGCCATGTAATGAAGGAGATCCGGGGGGGTAATCAATCCACGCCAAATTGATTTGAAGAATCTTGGCCTTGGGAGGGTGGGTATATCATACAAGTGAGGGTAAGTAAACCTGTGGAAATGATCATGAGCCATCACCGTGAATTTACCAGATCTTGACCAAACGGCCAACAAGTCGATGAGTGTTTCACTTGAGCCACCACTCACGATTACTAGATTGTCCTGGAGTTCACATATATTCATGAAGTAGAGTGAAAACTTCTCCGAGATTCTGCCACAGGGAGCCCTTGGGTGTACACTCCATATATTGCTCGTGCTGAGGAACTGTGAATGGACCCATTTGATCCAGAGTGATTCCTTTTGTGAGTGTATATCCCATAGCTACTGTGCGAGGATGACCATATTCCATATCTTGAATTCATGAATCAGCTTAGTCACTAGTGTTTCTATACAGAGAGAGAGTCAAGTAAAGTTTTGACCGTTGATTAGTTATAGTCAACTTAGTCACTATTATGTATATATAGAAAGTTAAGTAAAGTTTGACCGTTGATTAGACAAAGACAAACATTTTTATTAGTATTTATTATATACTAATTCAAATAAAGTTTGACAGTTAATTAGTTAAAGTCAACTTTGTTATTAGTATTTATTTATTGAAAGTCAAGTAAAGTTTGACCATTGATTAGACAAAGTCAACCTAGTTATTAGTGTTTTTATATTGAAAGTCGAGTAAAGTTTGACCGTTAATTAGTTAAAGTCATCTTAGTCACTAGTCGAAGGTAATGGTAAATAAAAAGAAACCGTGAGAGTCTACGGGAGTGGGAACATTATCCCACTCCCATGATACAATGAGACCTACTAAACTACCCCTGATCTAGATGGTACAATCAGGTGGCTCAAAAAATATACAACCCAAAAGGTCTTCGGTGTTGGGGACCTTGTCCCACTCCATAAATATAGGATACCTACAAAGCTACCCCTGGTCTAGATGTAACCAGATGTCCCAAAAATATGCTACCCCTTCGTGATGACAGGAGCCTGTAGAAATCCTTCCGTGAATCTACCGAGGGATGTGAGAACAAAATTAGTAGCCCCGAACTCCATGCAACTTCCATGCAATCAGTTGTGTGAACCAGCTCTTCAGCCGTGGTTTGTTCCCCACGGGTGTGTTCCAAGCCGAGAATGGTGTCGGCCTTCAAGTGAAGCAGTATGTCATCTTCTCTAGGGAAAGCTGGTACACCGCTTCTACCATGTACACCTCTAAGATGAATATAAAAGAAGTGTTATTGGCCTTCGATAATGATCTCTGGATGAGTGCCGAGGTTTTCTCGATAGGGTTGGGAGCAGATTGACTGTAGTCTGTGTTGCTCCCTAGTGTTCCCCGCCGATAGACCTCCTAATGATGAAAAGACTGGGCATGACTTCTAACAGATAGTCACTAGTGTTTATATATAGAGAGAGTCAAGTAAAGTTTAACCGTTAACTAGTTAAAGTCAACTTTGTTATTAGTGTTTATTTATTGATAGTCAAGTAAAGTTTGACCGTTAATTAGTCAAAGTCAACTTAGTTATTAGTGTTTATACATTGAAAGTCGAGTAAAGTTTGACCGTTGAGTAGTTAAAGTCAGCTTAGTCACTAGTGTTTCTATACAGAGAGAGAGTCGGGTAAAGTTTGACGGTTGATTAGTTAAAGTCAGCTTAGTCACTAGTCGAAGGTAATGGTAAATAAAAAGAAACCGTGAGAGTCTACGGGAGTGGGAACATTGTCCCACTCCCGTGATACAAATGAAACCTACTAAACTACCCCTGATCTAGGTGGTACAATCAGGTGGCCCAAAAAAATGCCGTGGGAGTGTACGGGAGTGGGGACATTATCCCACTCCCTTATACATGTTACCTAAAATGCTACCCCTGATCTAAATGTTACAACCAGGTGACCAAAAGAAGCTAGTCCCATCGTGATGACCATGGCTAGCCTCCTCGCTCCATGTTACATCCATGCTACCGGTGGTGTGAACCGGCTCTTGCACCATGGTTTGCTCCCCACGGGTGTCTTCAACTCCGAGAGTGGTCTAGGTCTTCCAATGAATGAAGTAGTATGACCCATCCTCCTAAAAGGGCTTTCACACCCCTTCTACCATGTACACCTCTAAGATGAAGATAAAGAGGTGTTATTGGCCTTCGATAACGATCTCTGGATGAGGGCCGAGGCTTTCTCTTTGGGGTTGGGGGCAGTTTGACCGTAGTCCGTTGTGCTCCCAAGTGTTACCCGCGGATAGACCTCCTAGGCTTAAGAGACCGGGCATGACTTCTACCGCGCACGCCCCACGTAACAGTTTTGTAACCGTTCTTTCCATTTTAGGCATATGGACAGCCTGATACCATTTTACACTTTTCAGTGCAGCGCAAGCAAATAGCGTAACCGTTAATTCCAAGTGATACCTAGCAAGGGGTTAATTAATTTACGTACGCAGAGTTAATCTACCCCCTACCTGACCTACTACCATGGGAAATCCTTTCAGCCATATCGAGAAAAACTGCCTTTTTTTGCGGACCCCTTCGAGGGTAATACCCCTTCGAGGGTAATACTCCTTCGAGGGTAATACCCCTTTGAGTGCAGAGCCCCATCGAGGGTATGACCCCTTCAAGGGCAGAGCCCCTTTGAGGGTATGACCTATTTAAGGGTATGACCCCTTTGAGGGTAATAGCCCTTCGAGGGCAGAGCCCCTTCGAGGGTATGACCCCTTCGAGGGAAGAGCCCATTCGAGGGTATGACCCTTTTGAGTGCAGAGCCCCTTAGAGGGTATTACACCTCCGAGGGCAGTGCCCCTTCGAGGGTATAGCCCCTTTGATACCTCCAGCACTCGAATGCCCCCCTGGAGCACTCGATCACCTCCAGCACTCGAAAACCTTCCTCGAGCGCTCAAACACCTCCATCACTCGAATGCCTCCCTCAAGTACTCAAATACCTTTGACACTCGAATGCCCCCTCGAACCACCATTCTGACCACCTACCCTCGAGGCCCTCAAAATACCGTTCGAGAGTCATTCTGGCCTTTCCTCTAACCATCCCTGAACCTTTGAAACATCCTTCAGCCGTCGACCGTCCCTCAACCCTCAAACAGCCCATCAACCCTCGAACCACATGCCTCTCCAACCACCCTTTGACTCTCAAACCATCCTTCAGCCCTTGAACCATCCCTCAGCCTTCGAACCAATCCTCAACTCTCAAACCACCTACCCCTCCCCAACCGCCCTTCAACCCTCGAGACTGCCAGTTGTTAGCTGACATGCCAGACTATGTATTTTTGGTGTCATTGAGTCACCGAATTCTCGAGCACTCGAACACTTCCAGCTCTCGAATGCCCCTGTCCATCTATCCTCGAACCAGCCTTCAGCTTAGTCACTAGTGTTTCTATAAAGAGAGAGAGTCAAGTAAAGTTTGACCATTGATTATTTAAAGTCAACTTAATCACTAGTATTTATATATAGAAAGTCAAGTAAAGTTTGACCATTGAATAGACAAAGACAAACATTTTCATTAGTATTTATTATATACTAATTCAAATAACGTTTGACTGTTAATTAGTTAAAGTCAACTTTGTTATTAGTGTTTATATATTGAAAGTCAAGTATAGTTTGACCATTGATTAGTCAAAGTCAGCCTAATTATTAGTTTTTATATTTTGAAAGTCAAGTAAAGTTTGACCGTTACCTAGTTAAAGTTGTATTTATGTATGCTAAATCAATTAAGGGTTGAACGTTAATTAGTTAATGTAAACAAATTTTATTCTTATTTGTATATATTAGGTCACTAAAGGTTGATCATTGATTAATTCAACTTAACTTAGTTATTACTTAAAATCAACAAAAGAACGATTTTGAAAGTTAAAAAAATAGCTTGGAGCGGCTGCGCAGCTGCACCCAGCTCATGAAATTTCTTTGAAGATTATTTGAAATTTTTGGCGAATATTTTGAATTTTTTGGCGGAAAAATTGAACATTACAAAATTTCGACAAATATTTAGAATTTTTTGGCTAAAAGATTGAATTTTTAATTTTTTTTGGCAATTTCGTTGGGGGATAATTTTAAAATTTTAAATTTTTTTAGCACTAGTTTAAACCGGTGCTATTTTTCTTCTAGAACTGATGCTATTTTTAAATTTTTAGTACCGGTTTTTAAAACCGGTGCTAATTTATCTAAAGCTGGTGTTATTTTAAAATTTTTGGCTATTTCTTTGGCGGGAAAATGAATTTTGAAAATTTTTACCACCGGTTATTAAAAACCGGTGCTATTTTTTAAAAAAATAGGTTCTATTTTAAAAAAACTGGTGCTATTTCTTAATTTTAGCACCGGTTTTTAAAACCGGTGCTATTTTTTACAAAAACCTGTGCTAAGTTTTAATTTTTAGCAACAATTTTTAAAACTGGTGCTATTTTTAAATTTTTAGCACCGGTTTTTAAAACCAGTGCTATTTTTTAAGAAAACCGGTGCTATTTTGATTTTTTTGGCGGGAAGATAGAAATTTTCAAATATTTACCACCGGTTTTTGCTATTGTAAAATTTAGCACCGATTTTTAAAAAACCGGTGTTAAAATTTAAAAAACTGGTGCTATTAGATTTTTAGCACCGGTTTTTAAACCGATGCTAAAGGGGGTCTCCGTGACAGTGATATAAAAAGTTAGTAAATGGGGGGGGGGTTGGTTGGTTGGTTTCCCTAAGTTATGAATTTAAAGACAAGATAACTAGCAAAGTAAAGTAACTATGCTAATCATGCAACAAACTAAGAAAAAGGGTAAAAACTACAAAAGACAAAGTTTTGGGGGAAATTGATATCCACTTCCGAACCTCATGTAGATCATTGAAGCATTCACTCATTCCATCACTTTCATTACCTATGGGGAATGCTATCACTTCCATATAAATAGATAGACATTCTCTTCTTCTTAAGAGTAATTGAGAAAGACGGTCAACGACCATTTGCAAACCTCATTGATAATCACTTTAGACGTTCAACGACCATTTGCAAACCTCATTGATAATAACTTTAGACGTTCAACGACCATTTGCAAACCTCATGGATAATCACTTTAGACGTTCAACGACCATAAAGATATTTCATCAATGACATTCTACATGAAAGACAATAGATTTGATAACAACATGCCTTCTACCAAAGACATAGCCATTTAACCAAACATAACATTCATGAGTTCAAGCCTAGAATAATCAACATTCAAGATTCATTGTTTAGATGACACCTAGAACAATCAACATTCAAGATTCAACTTATCATTGCTCATATAGAATAAATATCAGAATAATCCACATTAACATACTCATCTAGCAAGAATCACAACACATTATGCACAAGAAGTTCTAATTCTATGTTCTTGAATTCTCATGTCAAAGAGCTAAGAAATTTGCAACTTTCCTAACACCCTAACACTTCAATCATACAAACAATTCATATACTCAAACAACTCATAGCATAAATGAAGTAAAACATAACATTAAAAGACATGAATGCTAAATAATAAATGTTTCAAGATAGAATGAAATAGAGGTTCTTACTACATAGATATGGAAGCTTCAATCAATTGCTCCCACGTACAAACCAACCTAGATAATGAAATTGCATAATTAATCCTACAAAAGCTAAGAAAAAAAGAAGAAAAACTAGGGTTTGAAACTCAGAAAATCACAGAATAAGAAGATGAGTTTTTGAGAGAGAGGATAATGTGAGTATTTATAGTACAAAAAGTAAGAAAGGTTCTGGCCACCTGTCCATCGTGACTCGCAACCAATCCATTGCAAGTCGTGACCGAGCCAAGTTTAAGCATCTTGATTTCTTTCTTCCTTTTGTTTCAAATCCTCTTCTTCACTTCAGTTATCTTCAATTTTTCAAGTATTCAAAAGCTCAAATGAAAGTCTTTAAATCATTAAATCTTCAAAGGTATTCTTCCAAGTCTTCAAACAAATTTCCTTGTCACATAAAATCCTGTAGAAAAGTGATAAAATCGCAAAAGTCACTCTTAATTCTCCTTAGAGAATTTCAAGGTAAATTGCCACATCTAGAGCACAAAAGTGTACAAAAGTGAGCCCAAAAAGTCCTAAAATAACTTTATAAAATGGGCACATCAAGGTGGTTACTCAACCACCGGAGAAGCGTGAAATCGAGAAGATCCTTCCACCACCACCCTTTCCGGCGACTTTCCGGGACAAAAATCACAAGGTTGAGAACAAGGCGCTTTTGAGGTCTTCCGCAAGTGTGAGGTAAATATTCCTTTCTTTGATGTCATTTACCAAGTGTCTAGGTTTGCTGAATTCTTTAAGGAATTATGTATCCCTAGGAGGAACACAAATTTGAAAAATGACAAAAAGATAAAAATTGATGGTCAAGTGTCGGCCCCTTTCAAAATAACCCCCCCCCCCTCGAAATGTGATGATCCAAACATGTTTACCATCCCTTGTATCATAGATGGTAAGAATTTTTAAAATTACATGCCAGATTTAGGAGCATCAATCAATGTGATTCCATATTCTTTATATGAATCCCTAGATCGTGGAAAATTGCATGAAATGTGGGTAGTGATCCAATTGGCTAAATATTCTAATGCCTACCAGAGGGGGATTGTGGAAGATGTTTTTGTTAAAGTTGATACTTTGATTTTCTCCACCAATTTCTATGTTCTAGATATGGAAAATGATAAACGTGTCACCCCTATCTTGTTAGGGAGGCCATTTTTGAAAATATCTAGATCTAAAATTGATGTGCATAGTGGGTGCTTAACCGTATACTTTAATGGGGGATATTGTGAAGTTCAACATTTATGATGCCATGAAGTTTCCTAGTGAATGTTATTCTTTCCATGCTATTGATATTGTTGATATTGTTGATATTGTTGATGATTATGTGCTAGATGTGTTTGTGATTAATAGCAAAGAATGTTTGAAGGTCTGTTTGGAAAATAGTCTTGACGTAAATGAATTGCATGATTATTCTTTGAGGGTAAATTTTCTTGAGACTATAGAGAGTCTTAATTTTGTTGATAGGCTACCTCTCAACTCCCCTAGTGAAGTTCTTGAGGCACCTCGAGATGTGAGAATACCCACATCTCTTGAGAAAGCACCAGTAGTGGAATTGAAACCTCTACTCGAGAATTCGAAATATGCATTCCTTGGTGAGGGAGATACTTTACCCGTGATATTGTCGAGTAAAGTCACCAAGGAATAAGAGGGGAGGTTGATGAAGGTTCTTAGAACCCATAAAAAGGCAATTGGGTGGACCATTTCCGATAGCAAGGGGCTTAGCCCTTCCACTTGCATGCATAGTATCATGTTAGATGTCGAGGCCAAACCGGTGAGGCAACCTCAACGTCGGCTTAAACTTCCAATGATGAAGGTAGTGAAGAGTGAGATTATCAAATTTCTCCTAGACGGAATGATTTACCCCATCTCCGATAGCAAGCGGGTAAGTCCCACCCAAGTTGTGCCTGAGAAAAATGGTGTGACCGTGATAGAGAACCAAGAGGGAGAATTGGTTCCCATTCGTGTGCAAAATGGGTGGATATTGTGTATTAACTACCGTAGGTGAATGCGATAACTAGGAAGAACCATTTCCCTCTACCCTTTATTGACCAAATGCTTAAGATGTTTGCCGGGAAGGATTTCTATTATTTTCTAGATGGGTATTCCGGGTATTTCCAAATTTCCATAGCCCTGGAAGACTAAGAGAATACCACTTTTACATGTCCATTTGGCACTTTTTCCTATAGGCGCATGCCTTTTGGTCTATGCAATGCTCCCGACACATTCCAAAGGTGCACGGTTAGTATATATTCAGAGTTTGTTGAGCACTTTGTAGAGGTCTTCATGGATGATTTCACCATTCATGGAGATTCTTTTTATGGTTGTTTAAACTATCTATTGTTAGTGCTCAAGAGATGCATTGGAAGCAATCTCGTACTAAACTCCAAAAATGTCACTTCGTGGTGGAAAAAGGCATTTTATTGGGCCATGTGGTCTCTTCTCAAGGTCTAGAGGTAGATAAAGCCAAGGTTGACACGATCCAATACCTACCCTACCCCTCGAGTGTTAGTGAAATTAGGTCATTTCTAGGTCACACGGGTTTTTACCGGCATTTCATGAAGGACTTTTCTAAGATTACCTCCCCTTTAAGAAAATTGTTGCAAAAAGAGGCGGATTTTGTGGATGACCTCGAATGCCATAGGGCCTTTGACACTTTGAAGGCAATGCTTGTTTCCGCCCCTACTATCGAACCCCCTAAGTGGAACCTCCCTTTTGAGATTATGTGTGATGCTAGTGACTATGCCATTGGTGCGGTTCTAGGTCAAAGGGTAGGAAAAGTCCCACATGCTATATACTATGCCTGGATAACTCTTAATGATGCATAACATAATTGCTCCACCACGAAGAAAGAGTTATTGGCGGTAGTATTTTCTCTTGAGAAGTTTAGGCCATACCTACTTGGTACAAAGGTCATTGTCTTCACGAACCATGCGGCTCTTCGCCATTTGATGACAAAAAAGGAAGCCAAACCTAGGTTGATAAGGTGGATACTTCTTTTGAGTGAGTTGATTTAGAGGTGAGGGATAAAAAGCGGAGTGAAAATGTGGTGGCCGACCATCTAGGTCAGTTGACACCGATTGATGAGTCAGAGAGTACTATTGAGAAGCCCAAAAGGGAGACCATTCGGGAAGAATTTCACGATGAATATTTGTTTGCAATTAGAGAGGCTCACCCTTGGTATGCCGATCTAGTTAATTTTCTTGTCTCCTAAAAATTTCCCCCACATTTATCTAAAGTTCAAAGAGATAGATTAAGGAGTGATGCTAAACACTATTTGTGGGATGATCCATATTTATGGAAGCATTGCCCAAATGAAAGGATTCGAAGATGTGTCCCAGAGAGTGAAGTTAGTTCAATTCTAATTATATGTCGCTCTCTTGCATGTGGTGGGCCCTTTAGTACCAAGAGAGCCGCTTTGAAGGTGTTAGAAAGCGGTCTCTATGAAACATTCCTATCGATTTTGCCAATCTTGTGACAAGTGTCAAAGAACGGGAAACATCTCCCAAAATAATGAAATGCCACAAACAAACATCTTGTATTGTGAGGTTTTTTTTATGTATGGGGGATTGACCTTATGAGATCTTTCCCAAAATATTTTGGGTGCATTCAGATTTTTCTTGCTGTCAATTATGTGTCCAAGTGGGTCGACACAAAGGGAACGAAGACCAATGATCATAAAGTGGTTGCGGAGTTCTTGAAAGCCAATATCTTTTCCCAGTTTGGAATTTCCCGGTTTGGATGAAGCCGATGCTATGCATGATAGCTTAATCTTGAGGAGATTCCAAATGACCCCTATGAAAACTCTGCAATTTACAAGGAGAAAACCAAGGCTATGTATGATATCTTAATCACTAGAAAGAACTTTGTAATTGGTCAAAAAGTCATACTATTCCAATCTTGCCTCGGTTATTTCCAGGAAAATTACGGTCAAAATGGCTTGGCCCTTTTGTTGTGGTGAAGTTTTCCCACATGGAGAGGTTGAACTAATTAGTGAGGAGACTTCAAAAGTCTTCAAAGTGAATGGCCACCGTTTGAAGCCTTACCATGAGAGTTTCCAACTGGAACTAGTTGAGAAAACACTCCTCAACGACTCGGTTAGTGAGTAGTGTCTTTGGTATGAATACGTTATGCTGACGACGTTAAATAAACTTAGTTTTGATCACACGGATAATATTTAATGCAATCCTGTTGATGTAGCTTCATTTTTGTGGCTTTGTGAATATTTCGTGCTGACGACGTTAAATAAACTTGGCTTTGATCATATTTAATTGCTCTATCTTAATTATTTTTGGAGTAATATTACACTTGGGTTTTTGTTTTGAATGTTTCAGGAAAAACAGAATAAAACAAGGTGAAAGAAGAACGAAAATTGGAGTTTCGGGTGGAAAATGGCTCGTGCAGGAGTCCCGATGCCCGTAAAAGTGCTTAAACCACATGAAATGAAGCTGGCGGGCAGTTCTCCCATGCAATGAGACCGCACAGGCAGTGTGCTTGGGTATCAAAGCCGTGTGCATCACTTAGGACCGAGCGCATCTCCTCCCTACTTTCTATACTTCTTTCTCCTCTTTTCTCCTTCCTTTTGCAGAATTTTTCTCTCTCTCTCTCTCATTTCTTATCCTCTCTCAAAAGTTCCACTTCCTCTTCCAAGACCAAAATCCTTCTACCTTCAACCTTTACTTCTGAATCCTTCCATCTATGCCAATCAAATCCTTACCCTATGATTCCTAAACACCTCCCACATTACAAACAAACCCAATTCATCCTCCAAACGAAGAAAAGTGATTATTTCTCTTCAACAACACCCGAAAATCAACAATTTTGGAGTTCTTCAATCCGGAAGAGTTAAGAGCAAAAAATGATGTTTCTTGGCACTTGAGGATTATTGGAGGCTTCTACACCAACTTGGAGCACCCAAATCAACCCAAGAATCCCAAAGCACCATTATGGGTAATTCTTCACAATTCGCCTTCTTGTGTTTTGATGAGATTGATGAGTTAGTTGAGATTGTTTTGCTTGAATATGGTTATAAGTTTTTGATTGAGGTTGGGAATATACTTGTTGAAGTGGTAGTGTGTGTGCTTATTGTGGAATTTTGTGTTGGTAGTGTTTAAGATTGTTATGGAGATTGTGGTGGTAATGTTGTGAATTATTGTGGAAGTTGTAGTGGAATCACTTTATTGGTTTTTTTGGTGGTAACTTTGGGGTTAGACTTTGTGCTTCGTTGTTGTTGTGGGTTGGTGAGTTGAGCCAAAATACTTCTTATGACCCCTAAGAATAGAAAAATGGGAGATGCTAGCTCCTCTAACCAATCTCTCCCTTATCACGGGTTAACAAAGATAAAGGGGGAATTTCCCGAAAGATGGGAGAGATTGGATAACTATAGAGCTCTCATGGTCACTCGGTTTGTGGATAAGGAGGTATTAACTAAGCTAGGGTTGTTAGAGGTGGTCACTCATATGTTGTATAAAACCAGGCTAGAGGGTTTTGTGGATGCCAAAGCCCCAACTTATCTATCATGGACATTGGAGTTCCTCTCCATGGTGAAGAAGACCACTTGTGAGGATGATACCCCAGGGACTGAGTTCTACCTAAACAATAAGAGAATGAGTGCCACGTTTGATGATTTAATGTTGGATTTTAGGTGGAACTTCACTCCGGAAAAAGAGGTTGAAAATGACTTTGAGAAAGGAGAAGGGTACATCGACCAAGCATTTTGGGAAGTCCTCACGGGAGAGGAAAGAATACATCATCAATCATCGGCCTCTTTGATTATCGATCCGGTGATTCAGTATCTCTGTTTTCTTAATCCATCACTTTTTTATCAAGGGGAGTTTAACAAATGTTCTGGAAGTGATTTTAAATGCCTTTGGGATTTTACGCCCCACGGAAATAGTTCCCCTAATTGGGTTGATGTATGGGATAATTGATGCATTGGGTTGTCGAACAAAAGTTCAGGGCACAATTATATGGGGGGAATGATCACTCTTTTAGTACAACATATGCATATTCCCTCTCCACCGAGCTTGGAGAAAATTGGTCGCTATCCCAAGGATTACTTCTACACCATCATGTATATGGAAAGAACAAAAATGTTGAAAACCACCGAAGACCCCACAAAGTTCATTTGGCTTCATCGCGAAGGAGAAAAATACATGACGCTTCCTTCGAACTGCCTAGTGGGTATCCTATAAAGGCCTTCACATTATCAACCCCCTAAGGAATCTTTTATAGAATCACTCCTTTCCCGAGTGCAAGGAGGCGGAAGTGCTCCACTGCCAAGAGCTCCACCACCAGGGTCATTTTCTCAACTCCAAGAATCCTTCCAAACCATGTAAGAAACTATGAACAATGGGTTTAGGCGCATGGACCAATGAATGGAGAACCTCGAGTACTATATCGAGGACACTTGTGAGGGAATGAATGGAAACATGGTTGCAATTCTTGCAACGCTCTCATCCTCCTCTGAAACTGCCCCACCATTGGAGTTCGTGGAGAAGTGGAGGAGATGCGTAAGCCGAAACGGTGGCGCGGGACCTTCAAGGTCATAATTGTGAGCATTTCACATTCCTTTTCCCTAATTTTTCTTTTGATTATTTATATGCATTAAGGACATTGCATATTATATTCATTAAGGACATTGCATATTATATGCATGGGGAGGGAATTTGGATGCTCGTGTATATAGTTGTGGTTTTTAGTTCAATGAAAAAAAAGGAAAGAAAACTACGCTTAATTGAAAACTCGAGAGGGCAACTTAGGAAAACTTGGGGGGGCCATATAGGTTGAAAACCCGAAAGGGCAACCTATGCAAAAATGAGATGCCAAATGGTGTGGAAAAATGTGAGGGTGAGACTTGTAAAAAATGTGTGAAGCTAGGATGAAAACCCGAGAGGGCTCCTAGGCAAAATGATAGAAAATGAAAGAGATTTAAAATTTTTATGCTTCTATTGATCTGTCTATCTGGTGGCTTCTTTGGTAGAGTAACCTAGTTTTACACTTGTATTTTATACCTCACATTTGATTGGTACGATGGTTGTTTAGATTATCTTAGAATTTGGGATGTGAGAGTGTGGGAGATTCTTATGTCTTGGGGGTTAGGGTAGTCTAGGAATGTTTTGGGAACACCTTTGCATTCTAGTTTATGCTTAGATCTTTGCTTGTTCTTGTTTACTCGAGGATGAGTAAATGTTTAAATGCAAGGAGTTTGATAAGACGCCAAATGCATGTATTTTCTAAAGCATTTAACATCTCTTTTGTCACCTTTTTGTTGGAAGATTTCTAGAATTTGGTAGGTTTACATCATAAGGGGTTTAGATGACTATTTTTGGTTTTCATATCTAAATCCTTGATTTTGTAACCTATTGATAGCCTAATAGATTTTTGTTCCTTACGAGCGTCTAATTTCCTTTTTGTAAGCTAAATTTGTAAATTGCTCGTAAGCACTTCAGATTGGTTTAGTGAAGGATATTCACAAGGATGATAGAAGATTGAAGTCCATGAACCAAACGTTGTAGAAGAAAGTTCGGATTTGAAGAACGAAGGCCAGCCAACCAACGAGAAGACCTGCTAGGTGAAAAAGGCAGGGTGCACGGCCAGCGCCCTTAGCCACGCATTCACGCGTGAGAGAAGTATCTGTGGTGCAATATCTCTGCACCATTTCACATGGCCAGTGTGAGGAAGCATGCACATGTGTGGAAACACGATTGACGGAGGATAGGCACGCGAACTGCGCCCTTAGCCACGCGCCTGCACGCGCAAGATGTTGGATCTTTAATTCTAATGCATTTTACAAAAAATAGCGGTTAGCTACCATTTGATAGCATTCTCATATCCCATTACTCAACAAGTATATTGCATCCTTTGTTCATTTTTATTAAGTAATATAAATATTACTTGTAATTGTAATTAGATTATATTTCATTTTCTCTTTCTGTATAGGTCTTTTGTAGCTCTATATAATGTACCCCATATCATTAATACAAACACATATTATTATCATTATTTTCTACATGGTATTGGAGAGTAAAATCCTGAAACCCTTAGACAATTTTCTTCTTCCATATTCCACCGGAGGTGCCGCTGCCAATCAACAGCCACGCGTTTACAACACACGTCCCCGTTGTCAGCCAATGTTCTCTGTTGATCCATCGTCCACCGATCCACCGCATCCTCTTTTACATTTTCTATAATCATTCGCTGCTCTGTTATGCCCCACGCGTGATCCATATGCGCTGACGTTTTGATCCATGCACTGCCGTCGAATAAGTTAAGCATCACCGCACCGTTCTTATCTATCCATTTGCCGCTGGTCTCCCTGGTTGCTACCGATCTTGTCCAATTTTCTCGCTATGGAAACTTCTAAATCCGAATCTACTTGTGATTCCGCCGAACATGCTCGCATCGCTGCCGAAGCTGAGGCCAATAAGCTACATAATTTGAATGCCACCAAAGTGATTTCAACTTTACTCAAATAGTTGCAATTACAATCTGGCACTGCATCATCTATACCTGCTGGTCAATTTGTGAAATCTCTATTCTACCTTGGTCCTTCTGACAGTCCCGGTTTGGTCATCTATCCCGTCGAGCTAAAGGGCAAAGAGAACTACCTTGAATGGACTAGTGTGATTTGTAGTGCTATGCTTGCTAAGAAGAATATTGTTTTTATTTATTGAACCATTACCAAACCCCTGGATGATCATCTTAATGCAGATGATTGCCCTGGAGTTAATGCTACTCTTGTTTGCTGGATCTTACAGATTGTAGATCCAGCATTGCATTTTTCTACCAATTATTTTTCCATAGTTAAGCAATTGTGGGATGATTTAAATCACGATTTACTCTTGGTGATGGTCCAAATTTTTTGTAGATACGTGATAATATACACAACTGTCGGCAGATGGTCAGACTATTGTCATTTTTTTTGGCAAACTTAAAAAGTTGTTTGATAATTACAACTCTCCTCGGCCTTCTTTAGTTCGCACCCGTGAAGCTTGCAAACCATTGTGTATATGCAACCATGTTGTTGCTACCTTCCAAGAGCATGAGAAAAATGTGATCCATCTATTTCTGCTCAGTCTAGATGAAGGATATTACACCTTACGATCCAACATCATGACTCTTGATCCACTGCCACCTGTCATGCATGTGTGTGCTCTTGTTGCTCAGAAGGAGACTCACAAAGCTATCATTCAGTCTCGCGAGCCTTCTAATAACTCTGTGGAATATGCTACTTGACGCCCACCACCTTCAGGTTCTTTGACAGTTGTTCTAACTTCAGCTGATCTCAAGAATCTCGTTTGTACGCATTTTCATCGCAAGGGTCACGACAAAGCTTCCTATTTCAAGCTTACGGGCTATCCAGAATGGTTCATGGAGATGAAGGAGAGATCCAAAGCCGCCAAGAAGATAGTGCCAACTCAGTCGATTGCAGGTGCCACTGAGAACGACATTCCAGCTGCCGGTGTCTGCTCGCCTCACGACTATTTACCGGTGCTGCACTGTAGCCTCCAGGTTATGTGGCGGTGGTATCATCCAGTGCCCTTACCCAATCTGATTTTGGTCCTGCTCTGTCTGATGACCAATGAAGCACGACCCTACATTTATTTAATCAGTTTAATTCTGTGTCTCACCATGGGTCAGGTAAGTCTACTTTGCCCTGGATCCTTGATTCGAGAGCCTCATATCACATGAATGGTGACAGGGGTTCTTTCACTGATATTACTGTTATCGATGTGAATGTTACACTGCCTGATGGATTTGTGTCATCTACTACAAAATACGGTTCTATTTGCTTTGGAGATGTAACCCTTGCTCATGTGCTCTACATCCCTACTTCGCGATGTCATTTATTATCATGCTCTAGAATGTTATCTGCCTTAAAATGTCAAGTTATTTTTACTGAAAATTATTGCATTTTATAGAAAATCAGTAGGAGAACTATGATTGGACTGACTGAGAAAAAAGGGGGGGTGTTTATTGGTTTCATTTGCTGGATTCGTCCTCATATCCTGCAGTCTAATCCGACAGTTGCTTCAGTTTTATCATTCGATTTATAGCATCATCGTCTTGGACATCCTTCATCTACAGTGTTTTCTTCTGTTTCTACTCTTGATTTTAGCACAAATAATATCTATGTTCCTTGCTATATGTGTTGTAGAGAAAAACAGACTAGACATAGTTTCCCTTTGATTTCTTCAAATGCTAGTTCATTGTTTGAATTAATACATTATGATGTTTGGGGTCCTTGTAGAACACCATCTTGTAGTGATGATTTTTATTTTTTAACGATATTTATTGATTATTCTCGGGTTGTTTGGGTTTATTTATTAGTTGTTAAGTCAGTGTAGCTTCTAGATTTATTGAATTTTGTGCTTTGATCAAGAATCAGTTTGGGCATTCCATTTGTTGTGTCTATGTTGATAATGGTACAAAATACCTACCTTTGAGATAATACTTTGCTGAATCTAGGATTATTTTTGAGACATCTATGGTTGATACACCACAATAGAATGGTCATGTTGAGCGCAAGCATAGTCATTTGTTAAATGGGGTTCGTGCTTTGTGCTTTCAGGCTAATATGCCAATTGACTTCTAAGGAGAATGTGTTCTTACAACTGCATATTTGATTAACTGGACACCGACAAAGTAACTTAATGGTCGCACACCATTTGAGTTACTCTATGGACGCACTACAAATTACAAGATTTTTTGGGTATTTGGATGCTTGTGTTTTACTTCCTACTTTCCCATATTTTGTGACAAGTTTTCTCTAAGGAGTCGCCGATGTTTGTTCCTTGGGTATCCCACCAAAAAGAAAGGCTATTGCCTTTATGATTTGGAATCATGTACCATCTTCAACTGTCGGGATACTGAGGCTATTGAGGGGCATGCGAGGAGTATATTAGAAGCGTTGGCCCAAATGGAAGCTCGTGATTTCAAAAATACACCATCCCAAATCAAACTCGAGGATTCGGTGAGTGAGGTCACCATGGGAAATGAGCTTGAGTTCGAAGGGGATGAGGAGTTGGTTGTTAAGGATGAAAAAATGGAGGAAGAGGTGATTGTGCTACATTCATTAGCATCATCACCCCTTTCCCCACATAGTGAACCAACTCCACCATTTTAATAAGTTTTGAGGGACACAAGAGAAGAGCCAAAAGACTATTCAAAGCTTCCTAACCACCCAACTCCCTTTAAACCATCTTCACCCCAACAAGACTTTCCTCTTGAAAGTTTTGTACCCCTACCTCTCTACTTTTGGATACTCATGATGAAGGGGTTCAAGCCTTCACCATATAGATAACATTGGGGTCGTACTGATAACCTTAAATATACGGAGCTTTGTCGTGTCAACGACGTAAATAAATTCAGCCTTTAATTTGGTTTTTGTTGTTTAGTTTTTGTTATTTTATTTTTCTCTTTTTACGGTGTGTTTTCCTGTGATTTTGTAGCAAAGTGAAGTACATTGCATTGAAGGAGATGAACGAATGAGATCAATGAGAAAGGGAAGAAAGCTTGGAAAGTTGGTAAGAAACAAAATAAATTCTTTCTAAGTGCTGGGAAACCGTGTCATCGCGAGTCGCGATGAACAGGGGAACAAAAATGAACACCTAGCACCAGCTTTCCGTGAGTCGCAACATGGCCATCGCGAGTCGTGACCGAAATAAAAAATTTCTGAAAGAATTGAGCTCACAGGCCAAAGATATCGTGAGTCGCAATGTCTTAGTTGTGAGTCTCGATGATGCATCGCGACCAGTGCTGTCGCGAGTCGCGATGGAAAAACCAACTTTTCAACTGTGCTTCAACACTAAATAATCCTTCTTTCTTCTCCCCCAAATACTCCCACCCAAGAACCACCACAGACCCACTCATTGCTCCACCACCTTACATATATTGATATATGAAGATTCTTGCATCTTTATAGTATCTTTGTTGATTGTAGTATGCCGACTAGTGACTGTGATTTCTATATTCTATAATGATGCTTGGATTTGTATAGATATGTATGTTGGATTTTTTTTCATTGGACAATCTTATAGTTGTGATTGCATGAGGGATTGGTTGTTCTTTGAGATTACTATGGTTATTAACGTTTGATGCTAAACCTAGTATCATAAATCCTTATGTACTTGTGACTGTGATGTTGATCTCTGTGGTGTTAGTTTTCATCAAATACATGGGATTGCACCGTACTACCGGCGACTATGCGAAGAAATGGGTGTCACTCTACCTCTAACCTTGAGTTTTATTGTTCTTTCCTTACATGTTTACATTGAGAGCAATGTAATGTTTTAAGTACGGGGAGGGGTTGGAGGACTCAATGCATGCTAGCTTGATTTGGAATGATTTTTGCTACTTTTGATTGGAAAAACATGAGAAAATGAAAAAAAAATTGAAAATTTTGAAAAAAAATTAAATAGAAAATGAAAAATTAAAAAACTAAAAAGAAAACCCGCTAAGTTGAAAACCCGAGAGGGCAACGTAGGCAACATTAGGTGCCCGGTTGGTCGAAAACCCAAAAAGGCGACCTAGGCAAAAATGAGAGGCTAAATGTGCAAAAAAAGGTGAGATGTGAGCCAAAGAAACATGACGTGTGGCTAGGATGAAAACCCGAAAGGGCTCCTAGGCAAAATGAGAAAAAGAAAGAGAGAAAAGGAAAATGCTATGATTTCAGTCATTTGCCGGCGTTGGAGTCATAAGGTTGCAGTTTTCATATGGATGGATCGGGTAACTCAACATCTTGAGACCTCTTGGGATTGGGTAACTTAGCGGGTCGAAAAACAAAGTATGGTTATGAAATTGCTTGATTCTTTTATACTTCATTTTGGTTGATGTATTGGCATGAAGTGAAGTATGTGTTTAAACCTCCTATATGGTTTTGACTTCATTTTGTGTCATTGGATTTGGGTTGATATATTGGTATGAAGTGAAGTATGTACTTGAACCTTTCATATGGTTTTAACTTCATTTTGTGTCATTGGACTTTGGGATTATCAATTCGGGACTTTGAAACATTTTATGGGTAGTGAATTGACAAGTGGTAGGTTCAGCTAGATTTAGGAATTGGGGTTGTGTGTGTGAAATATTCTCATTTGAGATTTGATTTTGGGATTTACGATATTGAGGATTTTGTGTGACAAGGCAATTTGTTTGAAGAATTTTAATTATTTGAAGACTTTAAAGAATACCTTTGAAGATTTAAAGACTTGAAGACTTGTATTTGAGCTTTTGAAGACTTGAAGAATTGAAGATACGTGAAGTGAAGAGGAGGACTTGAAACAAAAAGAAGAAAGAAATCAACATGCTGAAACTGGGCTCGGTCGCGACTCGCGATGAACCCATCATGAGTCGTGATGGCCGTATGGCTAGAAACTTTCTTACTTTTTTGTACTATAAATACTCACCTTATCCTCTCCTCTTGAGACCCTTCTTCTTCCTGCGTTTTTCTGGGTTGAAACCCTAGTTTTTTCTCTTCTTTCTTTTCTTAGTTTTTGTAGGTTAATCATGTCTTTTAGTTATCTAGCTTAGTTTAATCTTGGGAGCAATTGGTTGAAGCTTCCATTTCTATGTCTTGAGAATCATATATACCAATTTAGTGCTTTTGCTATTGTGCATTTATTGAGATTTGAATGTGAATTGTTAATGGCATTGATGTTGTTGGAAGCTTGAGCATATGAATTGCTTGTATGATTACTTGTTAGGGTTGGGAGAAAGTAGCTAATTTTTCCCTCTTTTAATGTGGAATCCAAGAGCATGAGTTAGAGCTTCTTAATGATGTTGATGTGTTGAAAATTTCTATGTGATGTTGAATTCGTTGTCATGTTTGTTTGAGGTGGCAAATGAGAGAAGTCAATGAATGCCGATTGTTCTTGACTAATCTTGTGTAAATGCATGATTAGTGGAAGTAGTGAATAGATTGTTTCACTCTATCTTGAAGCATTTGTTGTTTAGTATTCATGTGTTCTTAATGCTATGTTTTGCTTCATTTATGCCATAGGTTGTTTGAGAATAGAAAGTGTTTGAATGATTGAAATGTTAGGGTGTTAGGAAAGTGACGAATTCCTTAGCTCCTTTGCATGAAAATCTAAGAACATGAACTTAGAACTTCTTGTGTATAATGTGTTGTAATTCTTGCTAGATAAGTATGTTAATGTGGATTGTTCTCATATTTATCCTGTAGATGTAATGAAAGGTTGAACCTTGAATGTGGTTTGTTCTAGGTTTAGCCTAATGAATGCTATGTTTGGTTAAATGACTATGTCTTTTGTAGAAGGCTTGTTGTTATCAATCTAAGGTCATTCTTGTAC
Source organism: Rubia yunnanensis (assembly GCA_037428765.1). Lineage (NCBI taxonomy): Eukaryota > Viridiplantae > Streptophyta > Magnoliopsida > Gentianales > Rubiaceae > Rubia > Rubia yunnanensis. The sequence goes on from CM075063.1 coordinate 83,599,720, forward strand.
AATGTCATTGATGAAATACCCCTATGATGTTGTTTGTCTATGGTTATCATCAATGAGGTTTGCAAATGGTCGTTGTTTGTCTTTGCAAACTACTATTAAGAAGGAATGAATGTTGATCTTCTATTGGCATTCCCCATAGGTAATAGAATGAGTGAATGGTTCAATTATCTATATTAGGTTTGGAAGTGGATATCAATTGCCCAAAGGCTTTGTTGTTTGTAGTTTTCAAAACCCCCTTTTCTTAGTTTGTTTGATGATTAGCATAGTTACTTGACTTTGCTAGTTATCTAGCCTTTTAATTTTCGTAAGTTAGGACCACAACCAATCAAACCCCCCTTTTTACATGCTTTTATATATCGATATATATTTCCTTCTAACATAATATCAACCTTTTAAGTTTAAACGCTTAAGAAAATTCCTCTTCTTCGTGGACGACCATGATTTGCCACTATCTACTTAGTTGTATTTAGTAAGCATTTAGGGCTTATAAATTTAACTTTGAGAGGTACAACGACGACCTCCCAGTTGCAGTCATTCGTTGTTGGGAACTTTATCAAATGGATGTGCATAATGCTTTTCTACATGCTGATATGCATGAAGAGGTGTTTATGCGCCCTCCCCCTAGCTATCATGCATCTCCTAGACATGTATGTCACCTTCAGAAATATCTTTATGGCTTTCAGCAAGCCCCTTGCAATTGGTTTGCGAAATTGGCTCAGGCTTTATACGCATTTGGCTTTTGTCAGAGTAAAGTAGGTTACTCTATCTTTGTTTTCTCTCGTGGCTCAGTTTCTTTACATGTGCTTGTTTATGCGGAAGATTTGGTTATTGCTGGTAGTTCTTCGTCACTCATCTCCGAATTCAAGAAATACTCGAGCTCTTGTTTTCACATGAAAAAGCTTGGTCTAATTAAGTATTTCTTGGGTTTCTAGATCACCGGATGTGATGTTTCTTTCACAATGGAAATATGTCTTTGATATTTTATCTGACACGGGTTTATCAACTTCTAAATCGACTGATTTTCCTTCGGAGCAACAACATGATCTTGCACGTGTTGAAGGTCTCTTTACTATTATACTGAGAAGTAACGGTGTCTGGTTGGTTGCCTCATTTATCTCACCATTACTCACCCTGAGCTTAACTATTCAGTTCATCAACTTGCTCAGTTCAGGAAGTCTCCTTGTGTTCCTCACAGGCAAGCTGCGATTCGAGTTCTTCACTACTTGAAGAGTCATCTTGGTCAATGTTTATTTCTCTGTTCACGTAGTTCGTTACAATTGACTGCTTATTGTGATTTTGACTGGGCTGCATGACCTATTACACAACGCTCTCTTTCTGGGTACTTTGTGATGATTGGTGATTCTCTGGTTTTATGGAAGACCAAGAAGCAACCTACGGTTCCTTGTTCTTCCGCTGAATCAGAATATCGTGCTATGACTGTTACTTTTTTTGATTTGTTGTGGTTAAGTCTTTGCTTCGGGACTTGGGTGTTGTGCATTCTGCTCCTATGCGACTGTTCCGTGACAGTCAATGTGCTCTTCATATTGTGGCAAATTCAGTGTTCCATGAATATACGAAGCATATATAAGTTGATTATCATTTTGTCTGTGATCTTTACAATTTGGTAATATTGTTACTCATCAAATCCACAGTTCAGATGAACCTGCAGACATGTACACCTAAGCTCCTGGACAAAATCAGTTTCATTCACTGCTTGACAAGTTGGACATTTTTTATCCTCATGAACAAACTTGATGAGGAGTATTAAAGAATATAAATATTACTTGTAGTTAGACTTTTTTTTTCTCTTTCTATGTAAGTTTTTTTTAAAATTTATATAATGTACACAAATACAAACCCACATTATTCTCGTAATTTTCTACAAATTTTAAAAACAAAATTAAGTGCAAACTTAACTTATCAAGTAAACTCGAAGACTGTGAGACAACTACCAAAGACGACCTTTGACTTTTCAAAACTAATTCAATTAATGACGTCAGATTTTGTTCCCAAATAATGTAAGCGATGTACTAAGCTAAGTATCTGAGTGAAACTCAGGCACAGTTTAATGATAGCATTGACATTGAAAACTCATAATATAACTCAAAATTTACAAGCATAGGCAGAAAGGAGAAAATTCTTGTACTGTGGATATAGTAAATATGGAGAACACATTTGCTGAATGCATTTTTTATATTTTATTTATTTTTTAAAATTTTCAAAAAAATAAGGACGTGCATTCAATTTTTTTAATTACATAGAACACGCATCCAAATAAGGACGTCCTCTAGAAGCATTTGACAAAAAAAAAAATTAATGGGAGAATGAGTCCCTTGCATTCTCTTTGAAAAAAAAATAAAAATCATTAATTGAGTACGCATTCTCTGAATGCGTGCTCTACAACCAGATAAAAAAACATATAGAGGACTGATGCCATCCTCTAAAAAATATGTCCAATTTTTAAAATCATCATAGTTGCATCCAGATTTAGGTCAATTAGCATATTCAAAGATCAGGCAGAAAGTGGTAGCCATGGCAGAACTCAAACCTATTTCAAATATGCAGCAACAATCAGAAGCTGCCATTATCGTCACATATCTCCATGACAGTATCAGTCCATCTGCATCCTCAGAACCCTCATCGCTGTCTTCATCTTCATCGCGAGGTGTAGGTCTGAACCTGATCGCGAGGTGTAGGTCTGAACCTGATAGCTCGAATTGTCTTGATGCCGTTGACCATGGCGTTTATGACAAACAGTGATGCTCCACTTTCATTGCTCATGAGAAAATTTATGTTTTGTTCCCTATCTATTGGTTTAGCTGCTCTTCTCCATGGAATTTGGCCGGCAAGTAATATTGTTCCGATGAGGTACGCTGTTTTGACTGATCAAATTGGCGCTGGTTTGGTACTGGTTGCGTTCTATGGAATGATCATCTCGTTTTTACCAGATCACTTGAAGTGGATTCCCTTAGCCTCCGTTCTTATGCTTCTTTTAATTTCGTGTGTTTTTGCATGGATTGATTAATGAAATGGGCTGTGAAATCCATGCATCTTCCTCTTTCACTAGTTTCATCTGGTAATTAATTTGAAGAACGTGTATCTACTCATTTCACATTATATATGTAATCCGATCTCCAGTTATAATATCAATTCTTACTCATAAATGTTGTTAAATTGTTCTGGTTTGATCACATGCATTAGTAATTTTCCTCCAAATTGTTTTGATGATTTTATTTGGTCTCACGTCTTTAAGAAGGACGGGCTGTGAAGAAAACGCACATTTTCTTACATCCACAACTCTAAAAGGTAGAGAAAAGGAACATAAACCGCCTGTCCTGAAGGAATAAACTGAAGCTGAAGCCGCAGAAGCCACAGCCACAGGATCAGATCGTATGCCAGCTCACAAAGCAGCTGAAACCGAAGCCTGGCATCAGATAGATCAGTTAGGAAGCTGAGATATTTATTTGGTAGTCAGGCTGTTAGTTGATTTTGTAACAACTTTGAGCAGTTTGATTAGTGCAGCTTTAGTGTGATCAGATTGTATATGTAGCCTTGTACAAACATCATTCTTTTTTAGATTAATTGAATCAGAAATTTCTCTCATTTTTTCTTTCAGCTACATTTACTGAGCTTTGCTTTCTACTCAACCGTCCCGCGTTCGTCGTGGTATTAGAGCTTTTAGGCTCTCGATCCATAACTTATGAATTCTCTTGAAGAAAATCCAGTAATCAAGATGAGTATCAGATCTATGAATGGTGAAGGGAGGGGGAGATCCTTATGCTACTAATGCTGAAGGTATTGTGAGAATCAAGCCAAATGATTCGTTGTTTCTCTCCAGCCTCAGATCATGCTAGCCTCGTGGTCATTTTTTATCTCTTGACTGAGAAGAATTATGTGATCTGGAGAGAAGCAATGATCACTGCATTCTCAGCAAGGGGAAAATTGAAGTTCATCACTGGAGAAGTGCAAAACCCTGTAACTGTTTAACCAATGTATGAAACCTAAATGAAAGTGAATTCAATGATTATCTCGTGGATTTGGAATTCAGTCAGTTAAGACATCGCCAGAAGCTTTGCATTCCAAGTAGATGCTAAGAAGCAATGGGATGAGGTTGAAGAGAGGTATTCAATTAGCCATGTACCTTTCTATTATCAGTGAATGACTAATTTGACTGAGCTGAAGCAAGGTACTAATTCAATTGCTCAATATTTCTCTAATTTGAAAGAAATTTGGGATGATATTTATGTGATCATACCTAGGCTTAAGTGCGCTTCCTTTCACTATAATTATAACTATGGATTTGCTAAGAAATTTGAAATGCAAGGTAATCAAGATAGATTGCAGTAGTTTAAGTCTAGTTTAAATGATGAATATGATGCTTTGAGAGATCAATTGCTGGTAATAGATCCATTACCTACTATTGGAAAGGCATATTCTTTGTTTACTAAGCGTGAACAACAGATAAGAGTGCAAAGTAATATGATGAAAAATGTTAATCAATCAGCAGCTATGCTTGTAAGGCAGGGATTAAGGAAAAGTAATGCAGGTAGATTTGCTCATAAAAAGAAAGATGCAGAGGCAAAGAAGCTGTTGAAATGTGACTATTGCCACATGAATGGTCATTTGAAGGATTCTTGTTTCAAATTGAATGGATACCTTGAGTGGTGGAAAGATGCAAACAAATGGAAGAGCAAACCTTATGCAAATGTAGCCAATACTTCTAGTTTGGAGATGAAATAAAGCAGATTGCACCTCAAACATCATTTGAGGCAGGAGAGAACAAAGGCCTTGGAAATATACAGGCTATGATTGCAAACATTATTCAGATGGAGTTTGGAAACCTGATCAAAGAGAAAGGAAAGGAACCAAATGTTAAATCTGGAGACATGATCAACTTTGCTCATCTGGATTTTTCAGGTAGCGTAATAACTCATTTTGCTAATGTTGTTAATTGTTTTGAAAGTGATGATTGGATCCTAGATAGTGGTGCTACTTCACATATGTGCAGTAATCTTTCTTTATGTGAATCACTTAATCCAGCAATAAATAAAACACCAATCCAGCAACAAACAAAACACCAATTCTCTTTCCAGATCATTCAAAAGTATTCATAGATGCCATAAGATCTGTTAATCTAAATAGAGAACTTAAACTGATAAATTGTTTGTGTGTTAGGAGATTTAAATTCAATTTCATTTCAGTCCATAAGCTAACACAAGAGTCCATAGTTTATCTCACCTTTTATCCTCATGTGTGTATCATACATGACCACAATACGAGTACACTATTAGGATTTGCTATTAAAAGCAATGGGCTAAACATACTGAACAGGAGATCTTTCCCAAAGGAAGTCATCACGAAGTATTTGGTTTTTCTTAAACTAGATGGTTTAGTGATTCATTTATTTCTTTCTGATGTTGATTTAGAAGTCTTGCACAATAAACTAGTTCATCCTCCTGATGTTGTACTAAAGCATATGAATCTTCTAAGCATGAATAATATATGTAGCATTTGTCCCATGGCCAAGAAAACTAGATAATCGTTTCTTGAAAAATATAACCATGGTTCTATATCATTTGATACACTCTATATGGATCTTCAGGGCATTTTTTAAGGTCAAACCCAGCAATTAAGCACAATCGTTCTTAACCATTGTAGATGATTTCAGTAGTACTTTGACCTTCTTGATAAAATCCAAAGATCGGGTTCCTTTTATCATAAAGAACTTCATTCTTATGTTACAAACTCAATACAATGTCAAAATCAAGAAAATCAAAACTGATAATGGCAGTGAGTTTGTCAACAAAATATGTGCCCTTTTTTTTGCTTCTTTAGGTATTCTGCACCAGAGATCGAGTCCACACTCACCACACAAAAATGATGTGGTTGAAAGAAAACACAGGTACATTCTTCAAATTTCTAGATCCATCATGCATCAGATCAAATTTACCTTTACATTTCTGGGGAGAATCAATTCTTACAACTACTTATATAATGAACAGATTACCTTCTCCAGTTCTAATTTTGTTTAAAAAATCTCCTGGTAAATCTCAGATTCAAGTGTTTTTATTAAACAAACCTTAGTCCAAATAAGCACAAATTCAGTCCAAGGTCAGTACCGTGCATTTTCATAGGATATTCAACCATTCAAAAAAGTTACAAACTATATGGCCTTCTGAGTAAAACAATTTTGTTGCTTGAGATGTTATTTTCTATAGCAATTATTTCTCTTACATGTCTCATGAGATATCTTTTCATAATTAAAATTCCGATTCTACAAATCAGAACATAATCGTATTACCTATACCTCATTTTTATCCTAGCTTATATCGTAATATACCTTCTCAGAATTCTTTTTCCAAAGCTCATACATCTGAGATAGAGAATTTTGCTGATAAAAATTACACTTTTGATCATGATGATCCCATACCATCTTCACCACCATCATCTCAAAATTATCAAACGTCTAGTCCTAATTCTAATGCTGATCCTATTAGGGATGATACACATATTCATATTGTTCCAAAGCAAAGCACTAGGATCAGGTCTAAGCCTTGTTGGATGAATGCTTTTGTTGTTAATAATGCATATACATCTGAAATTTGTATACCTAATTTTTCATCTGCACATATGGGTTTCATAACACATTTTTTAGGGATCCATGAACCACAATTATACAAACAGGCTTGTAGCAATCAACAATGCGTTAAGGCTATGCAGGTTAAGTTATATGCTCTTGAATCTAATCATTCCTGGGATATAGTTGATCTGCCTGCAGGGAAGATACCTATTGGTTGTAAATAGGTTTACATTAATACCAAAATTTGTAATCTCCCTGTTCACAATCCACTCCGAACCTGCTTGTACCTAAACCTACAAGACATACAGACTAAGGTCTGGTAGGTAAGCGCATGGCCGTGCCTGCTCCGACGCTCCAGTCAGCCAGGTTTGTCCTGTAGGAGCTCAGCCAGGGTGAATAGTCTTGTGATTGTAATCTTACCTCGTTCCTGTATATTCCCCTTGTTATATGTCAGTTTAATGGTTGAAGAGACATGCAACATCCCATCCGCTTCATATTCATATTGGTCGTTGCCTTCTTGAGCAAGTTGGGCTTCCTTTCACTTTTTCATGCTCGGGCTGAAAGCCTTAACTTTGGGCCAAACTCGGCCAAAACTTATCAAGTCCCCCTCAACCCAAGACCAGATTGTACTGGGATGATTCAGGCGAAGGGGTAAATTTCATTTTCAACCTAGGCCGACCCTCAGAGAGCAGACTCCACGCATAGGACCTGTCTTATCTGTTCTGTCTAGATTCATATCCCTTGTTTTTTTTGGGTGGAAACTGAAAAATTTTAGCATTTTAAATTCCCTCACCTTTATGACATTATTTCCTTAGTGGGTGGTTCGGAGGTTATGCTACCTGTTCGCGAGCCCACCACTTGTCCACCTTTCTGACAGTTTCTTGCATGCATCGATCATTAAGACTTTGCTTTTTTTAAGGTGGTTTATTATTCTCCTGTTGGCTCATTACATTGGGACTTCCTTCCTTCTCTTCATTTTGTCTTCTTCTTCCTTTGATTTTCCTCTCCGCTTCTCCTTCACTTTCGTCCAAAGCTTTTCCAGTGACCTCCTCGCCTCTCCGGGCACCTCCTTCTTGCCTTTTCCTGTATTTCCTTTCTTTTCATCAAGGTTTCTACCGTTGGATCCCCAAATGTGACTCATATTGTGACACCACTCAAACTGAGTATCGTTATGTCTGTACTTTACTTGAAAACTTCTTGGCCGCCGGGGGGGTTAGTTTTGTAGACATTAAGGAACATGTTTTCCTACCCAGCAATGATCAAACTATCTTAAATGTTCCCAGAAGCATGGTCGCTATTCTGGAAACCTTAAGTGCATGTTGCCTTAGGTTCCCTCTGCCATCCTTTTTCCAATCTATCCTTGGCCATTTTAGCCTGAGGCTGACTGATCTACCCCCTAACTCCGTTTGAGTTCTATTGGGCCTTGAAGTCTTATGACGACTCTTTAAGACCAAGCCATACTTTACCCAGTTTAGGTTTTTCTGCCACTCAACCCGGATGCCTCCGGATGGGACATTTTTAAAATTTTTGTAGGACGTGGTTAAGCTCTTTACTGACCTCCCCACTCGTGTCGTTTGGAAACGGTGATTTATCTTTGTTGGTGAGGAAATTTTCCAGGGTCTTGAGAAAGAGCGACCAACTTACCCGCTCGGCCCAAGGAAAGGGCGAGACGCTTGTCCCAGTGCCACTGAGGTAGCTACTCTGAAACCCCTCATTTCCTGCCTAGAGGCGGTAAGTGTGAGGTCGGATAGGGTCCTCCGAGATTCCGTGGGTGTTTACTGCGCTAGCTTTCTCATTGGGATTGTTTTTATTTTTTTGATTTCCTCACTATAAGAAATATGGCCTTATGTGACATAAAAATTGTGTCGTTTAGCCTTCATTTAGTGTCGCAAATGGTATTTGTGACACATTATGTTTCAATTTATTTTCTGTCACCATAGTGATTGAGGTATTCTTTGTCACGCTCTCTTTTTATTGTGACATAATAAAATGACAGTATTGTCACTTTGTTATTTGTCACATTGGAATTGCGACATATTATGCATCATGTAGTTTTGGTTATGCATACATGTTTGCGACACTTTATGCAACATTTGTTATATGACACAAATTAATTTACGACACTATATGTGACACTACTATTATTTTGACATAATTGTTTGTGACTTATTTTACATCATATTTTTTTGGCCATACCTCTCTAAATTTTCATCCAATTTCCCTCTACCATATATCAAAATCTTCATTTTTCCAAGCTCTATCCAACACACTATAATTTGGCTTCAGAAGGTTCATAGATTTGAGCAGTTTATTTAAGAAAGGTTCAGCGGCTAGAGAGAAAGGGTGACTAGGGTTTTGCTATGTTTTGCCTATTTTGGGCCTATCTTTAGGCCCAATATCCTACTACTATATATAGGAGCCTTAGTCTTCTACTAAACCCTAAGTAGAATAGATCTAGTCATAATGTAGATTAGTTTATGTTTCTAGTTTAGAGAGAAGGAAGAGAAGAGTTCTTCTTCTCATTCCTTCTTCTTCTCTTTCTGTTATATTTTTCCTTTCTTCTAATTTACTTAGATCCATAGCTGCGGATCTATACTTTTTAGAGTAGTTAGCTTAGCTTGGGACATATTTGGCACTTGTGTAGCTTTTGATGTTTTATGAGATTCCTTAAATTCCTCATATCTTTGTGTTTATGATATTATTGTGATTGTTCTTGAATGTGACAAATGCATGAACACTACACCACATATAAGCACACGCTTTGGGCTATGTTCATGTATGGTGCACTTGTTGATAACCCATTGGAAAGAGAAACCTGGATATTTGAATGGTGGAGGGGAACGATTCTGAGTGAATGTGTGCACGTTAGAGTTGAGGTAACCCTAATCTATATACCATCGCACCAGTCTTAGCTGATTACTTAACAAATTTCTGATAGGTTATAGGTAGAGATAGTTGATAGTAGCAATCTTGGTGTTGTGTTGAAACTCTAGTATCATAGATAAGGTGCCTATGAACTAAGGCCTAGCGTATAGAGGACCACTGGGAATGATTCCATCTGTGGTGGAGGCCAAGGATGTAATAGAACGGGGGAGAAAAAGAACCACAACAATGGTCAGACCTTGTTGTGCTCCCCTAATTATGATGGCAGTGTCGACGGAGGGTTGCGAGCGCACCCACCGTGATAAGGATGGGGAAGTGTATGCCATAGGCCACACCACGTGTTTTGAACACACTAATAGGTCTTTTGTATGTGTATGTGTGAATGAATCAAGGATTGAAGCATTAGAACTACCATGTTGCTAAATTAGTCCCAAGTGCCTAGTATAAATAGTTTACTTGTTTGCTTATTTCATGTTTGTAGTCGTAAGTTGAAAATACCACCCCCTACTTTGTATGTTTACACTAGTAGCTATTCCTTTCACTCATACAGATTGATTACCCGCATGAGGCGGTGTTTTAACTTTTACTTGAACCCTAGCATCTCCGTGAACAAACCCAGGGCTTGCTGCTTACTATACTTTGGTAGCATTAGCAGCAAGAACGGGTATAGAATTATAAATCTCTATCTTTGATTCGTAAGCCCTTCGGCTCATGTATTAACGATAATCGGGTCGGGGAAAGTCACCAATGAAAAAAAAAATTCCTTAAGCATGGTAAATATACGACATTTACACATAGGTTGCACGTATATATGTCACAAAAGGTCAACTTTCTTATAGTGCCTTACTTTTTTTCTGCTTTTCCTCTGACTTGCTTGTCCTATTTTCTTTTGCAGAAATGTCTGTCACTAACTTCCTTAGAGATATCTCTAGATTACCACATCATGCTGCCAGTTCTCATATCCCGCTTCAGAGCGAGGATAGGGTGGGTGTTGTTGGTCAGATAGAGAAATTCATCCACCTGTCTGACGTTGAAGCTTCTAATGAGGAACACCATCACAAGAGGCCTTATCATTGCATTGTCTAGAAGGGGGAGAGCTCTACTCTTCAACCCTCCCCTGAGGTTGTTCCTGATGTGGTTCCTGAAATCCTAGCTTCTCAGGCCATTGGTGGGTCACAAGGCGGTGCTCTTGTCGTTCAACCTGTTCAGTCAGTCTCGTTTTTTCCACCATTTACTCGTGGCATTTTTTCTCCAAGTGGGCCTATGCGTAGCCCTGTAGCATAGGATTAGTTGGTTTCCCAGGCCCTACTCATTCTTCATTTCAATGCTTGGCTCATTGAGCTTACTTTGAATGTGGCTGAGGTCACTTCCCTTGCTGACATCTTAGTGTCTGCCGTTCTTAAGGTACAATCCTTCCCTTTTCCATTCTTCTCCTTCTTTTGTCTCTTGTATTCTTAACTCTTTCATTTTTCTCTTTCTATTCTTGGGTCCTTTGCTTGTCCAAAGCCATGCAGGAGGAGCTTGACAGCGCATAACCTTAGGTGGGTGAACTTAAGCGTGGGCTTGGCTCTCTTAAGGGCAAAGTACATCGGGTCTCTGAGTTAGAGAAAGATCTTGAGCTAGAGAAGGGAATGTTAACTTCTCTGGAGTCTTCCTTGGCCTGCTTTGAGGTTGCGATTGCCAAGCTGCGTGCTTTCCAGGATTGGGCCTTCTCTCATGGCTTTTCCGGCCTCTATTCTCATTTTGTGCAGAGCGACACAACTTCTAAGATGTTGAGTGAGGTTTTGATGAAAGCCATCACGTTCTACTCCAAGACTGAGGACCCGGAGGCACTACTTGTTGGGCTGGGCAACACCTCTATTGCTTTCTGTGAGCTTATCTTTTCCAAGTATTTCTCCCAGCTGCGTGGTGACATGACCACCAAAGAGCTTAACAAATGGAAGCTAGACAGGCCGGCCAGCAGAGTCCGATGCTCATTCTGCCAGTGGGAATATCCGTGGTGAAGATGGCAAGCTCAAAGCTGATGTTGGGAAGGATCAGGATGGCGAGGGAGGCGATGCTGCTGCTGTGAAGCTTTAAAGACCTTAAAATTTATTTCTTACGACATGACTTTTATTTCTTTTGTGTATTTCACTGCTAAGGGATGAAACAATATTTACTCTATTTTAGGGTTTGTCTTACTCCTCTTGCTTTGTTTTGGGGTGTGTTTTCCCCCTTTTTGAACCTTTTCTTTGAATCATCAACGTTTATTATTCTATTTTTCCTATTACCTTTATTTTGATGTAGGAAGGTATCTCTTCCCTTTTTTTGGAGTGTTATCTTTAAACACCACTCTTCAGGCTGTTTCTGGACTGTCATTTTTTCTTTCTTTACTTTGGTCCCTTTTATCTATCCTTCAATTGACTAACTGTTGGGAATGAGATCACAACTGTGGTTTTGGTCGGACGCATTTATTAGTGACTATGGCTGTAACTAGTTTTTTTCTTTGCCTGTTGGCGGCCAGGCCTACAATTGGTTAGCAGTTGGAGCCAGAATTGCAATTTTTGCCTAGGCCATACTTTATTACTCGTCGGCTATGGCTGTGGCCAGATACCTTTTCTTTGCTTATTGGTGGCCAGGCCTGCAATCAGCTGGCTGTTGGAGCTAGAATTGCAATTTTGTCCTCGGCCTGACTTATTACTCGCTGGCTATGGTTGTGGTCGGAGTACCTTTTCATTGCCTGGTTGGCGGCCAGGCCTACAACTGGCTGGGTGTTTGAGCCAAGATTGCAATTTTGGCCCGGCCCAGGCTTATTACTCATTCACTATGGTTGTGGCCGTAGTACCTTTTCTTCACCAGTTAACGGCCAGGCCTACAATAGGCTGGCAGTTGGAGCCAGGATTGCAATTTGGGTATGAGCTAGGCTGATTACTCGTCAACTATGGTTGTTACCAGAGTACCCTTTCCTTACATGTTGGTGGCCACGCCTGTAATCGGCTGGCTTTTGGAGCTAAGATTGCAATTTTAGACTCGGCTAGGCTTATTACTTATCAGCTATGGCTGTGGCCAGAGTACCTTTTCCTTGCCTGTTAGCGGCTAGACCTGCAATCGGCTGGCTGTTGGAGCCAGAATTGCAATTTTGGCTTTGACTAGGCTTGTTGACAAGCTCATTTCAGCCATTTCCTCCATGCATTGATAATCCACAGAACAGCAAAAAAGACCGGGACATATGTTGGGATTTCCTTAGGATCATGCCCCTTATGGGCTTACAAAAGACTTGATCCCATGAGGAATCCCATCCCACCTGTCTGAAAATAATATTGTTGGGCTGCGGGTGCCGCATACATATTCATACTCAAAGTTATTCAGGCATAGTACCTTCTCATATGGACAACATTCTAAGTGTGTGGCATTGGCTTTCCATCCAGCATCTCTAAATTGTAAGCTTTTTTTTTCAAGCACCTCAACCACTTTGTATGGACCTTCCCATTCCGCATCCAGTTTCTTTTACCCTTGGGCTCTTCTGGTTTCATTTATCCTCAATGCAAGATCTCCCACTTTTAGGGACCTGGGTCTAACCTTATTGTTGTAGTGTTGTTCCATCCAGGACTTGTATGCAACTTTCTTCAGTGCTGTCTTCTCCCTGATTTCATGCGGCACTTCCAAGTTTCTCTGATTACTTGATCATTTTCATCCTAAGTCATCAGTTTAGCTACTCTTCTGGTGGGAACGGGAATCTCCAGGGGAATAATGGCCTCTGTTCCAAAGCACAAACTGTAGGGGGATTCTCCAGTGGATGTCCTTGGTCTGGTTCTGTATGCCCACAACACACTTACTATCTCCTTCACTCATTCTCCTTTTGCCTGCCCCAGCCTCCTCTTTAGGCCTTGAATTATTGTCTTGTTTGTTACCCATGTCTGCCCATTTTCCTATGGATGGGCCACAAATGTGAACGGTTTCCTTACGTTTAGACCAACACACAATCACCTAAATGGCTTATTAGCAAACTGCTTTCCTATTTCACTCACTACCACTTGTGGAATTCCAAACCTGCACACTATGCTCCTCCAGACAAAGTTCGTAATTTTCTTCCCTTTTATACTTTCCATAGCTTCGCCTCACCCATTTAGTGAAGTAATGTATTTCCGCCACCATAAATTTCTTCCTTTCTTCGGCCTCACGGAACAGCCATGCAATGTTAATTCCCCACTTGGCAAAAGGCCAGGGTGATCTAATGCTGGTCATCCGCTCTATAGGGAGCATTTGTACTCTTGCGTGTTCTTGGCTTCTGTGACATTCCTTGATCATTTTCTCCGCATCTATCCTCATTATAGGCCAGTAATAACTTGACCGCAGTGCTTATAGCACAACTATCTTGGGTCCTTAATGGATGCCAAAACTCCCCTCATGTATCTCTCTGAGGACTGTGCCTGCAAGCTTAGGCTTTGCACATCTGAGCTTAGGCTCTGCACATTTGAGCCACGGCTCCGTGTATTCTCTTTGTACATAAGTCCATTCTTCAGGGAAAACTGTAGTGTTTTCCTCTTGACCGTTCTTGCCTCCTTGTCACCCGCTGGAAGCTTTTCGTGCTCCAGGTAGCTTTGGATGAGTGTTGTCCAGTTGGTCCCCGTGTCCTGTATCACTGCCACCTGATTCACATCCGTTGATATGTTTTCTAGTTCCTCCACCAACACAGACTTTGTTAAGTGTGCGTGGGCCTAGGATTCTAACTTTTTGAGTGCGTCTGATCTTGTGTTCTACAATCTGAGGAGCCAGGTGATGTCAAACTCCTTAAACATAAATGTAAAGATTCTGACCTTGTATCTATACTTCATCATAGTTGGCTCCTTAGCAGCGTACTACCCATTATACCGGTTGCCCACTAACATTTAGTCTTTGTGGGTATGTAGTTTCTTTGCTCCTAGATTCCTAGCTATCTCTATGCATGTTATCAGCGCCTCATACTCCGCCTTGTTATTCGACGCAGGGAACTTGAAATGCAAAGTGTAAGTTGCTTCTACACATTCTGGATCTAATATGAATAGGCCTGCTCCAGCCCCTTCCACTCCAGATGCTTCATCCATGTACAACTTCCATACGTCTGGCCCTGTTAGCCCACTTGCCCTTGTGGCCCAGATAGGGTTCTGTGCTTCTTCTACGGCTTTCATTTTTTTATCCTTTGGAATTTCTGCTAGAAAGTCTGCAATTACTCACCCCTTTATTGCCCTTCTTGGGCATATTTGATAGTGTGCTTTCCCAGCTCCACTGCCCACTTCACTAGTCTCCTTGAAGCATGTGGCTTAGTCAGTATTGCCTTCAGCGGCTGATTGGTTAATAATATCACAAAATTTTCCTGGAAGTACTGTCTTAGCCTCCTTGCTGCGTGGACCAAAGTCAGGGCGAGCTCCTCTTGGCCCGTGTATCCTCGTTCTGGGCCTTGCAGGGCCTGACTCACAAAATACAATAGCCGTTGTACTTTATTCTCCTCCCTGACCAGTGCATCGTTAATTACTTCTTCACTTGATGCCACATACAGGTACAGGGTCTCCCCCTTTTTTTGGGCTGGTTAGGGTTGGAAGATATTTTAGGTAGGCTTTCAGCTATTGGAATGCCTTTTCCTCCATTTCTCCCCACCATATTGCCCCCTTCTTGTCTACACTCCCTTTCAAAGTTTTGAAGAAAGGGAGTGATCTTTCTGCTGCCCGAGACATGGAACGGTTCTTGGTTGTCAGCTTCCCATTCAAGCTCCGAGCTTCATTCATTGTGCCTGAAATTTCATCTCTGTGTTTTCCTTTATTTTCTTGGGGTTTTCCCTCAAGCCATCATTTGACACCATGTGTCCTAGGAATGTCCCTGCCCCACTTCCAAATTGGAACTTGGTTGGATTCAGTTTCATCCCTGCCTCTCTGAATCGCATCAGGGTCTCCCTGACATCTTCTACAAAGGTTTCATACTGGCTGCTCTTTATTTTTTCATGTCGTCCACATACACCTCAATGTTTCTCCCAACCTATTTTTTAAAAATCTTGTCCACCACTCTTTGGTACGTGGCTCCAGCCTTTCTCAGGCCAAAAGGCATCATTTGGTAGCCAAAAGCCCCTTTCTCTCTTGTAAAGGTGGTTCTTTCTAAATCACTTTCTAGCACGGGGATCTGATAATACCCCTTATATAAATTAAGGAAACATTTAATTGGGTAGTTGGTAAGAGCGCTTACCTTTTAGTTGATAACTGGCAGCGGGTAACAATCCTTGGCACATGCTTTGTTCAGGTCCGTGTAATCCATGCACATTCTCCAGATGATGTCCGCCTTCTCCACCAACACAGTTTGGCCAGCCAAGTTAGGTAGGGGATTTCCTGCAGGATCCCTGCTACAACCAGCTGGCTTACCTCCCAGTTCACTGCCTCGCTCCTCTCACTGTAGAGCATCTTCTGTTTCAGCTTGAAAAGCTT
Organism: Rubia yunnanensis; assembly: GCA_037428765.1. Taxonomy (NCBI): domain Eukaryota; kingdom Viridiplantae; phylum Streptophyta; class Magnoliopsida; order Gentianales; family Rubiaceae; genus Rubia; species Rubia yunnanensis. The sequence goes on from CM075063.1 coordinate 83,615,611, forward strand.
TAGAGACGGATCCACTTTCAACTTGTGGCATCCCACATCCTTTGGGACCACAGTTATTTCTTTCAGTTTCCAGGGGATGGCCTTGTTGTTCTTCGTCGACACCTTTACCAGCTCATTTTTCACCTCAGGGGGGAGAGATTTCCCCACATGCAGTGACTGGTTGTCATTCACTGTTACTGCTTCCACCTCTGTGCCTAGCTCTGATGGGTTGCATCTGCCTATGATCATTTTGATAGGCATGGCCTTGCTACTCTGTCCTTCTCGACCCACACTCACATCCTCTCGTTTACGTTTAGTGAGAGCAACTCTATGACATTCTCTAGCTTTCTGCAGATCTCCTTTCACCGCCGCTATTCCTTCCCTGGTTGGGAATTTTATGAGCGGGTTTAGGGTTGACATGATCCCTTTCAGTAGCGCTAGTGCTAGCCTGCCCTGTATCAGGTTATACGGGCTATTCACTTTCATAAATATGAACTCCATGTCCACGGTTTTATTCTTCTCACCTTCCCCCACCGTTACCGGGAGGAGTATGATTCCTTCAGGCCATATTATTCTGTTTGCGAAATTCACCAACGGAATCTCCATATTATTCTCAAAGCGAATACATGAGTTCTGCTGAACTTCCCCTATCCACGTATAGGTAGTGGATTTTCTAATTCATCACATTTACCATTATTACTATTGCATCTCTGCCAGCCGGCCTGGCCGGGATGGGGTCGTTGGCATCAAAAGTTATTGCCTTGTTCGGCCCCAACTTCCTGTCAGCCGGCGTTGGCTGTGGCGTCTAACTGTAGTGTGCCTTCTCCTGGGACTTTGTCCTCCCTCCAACGCTTCCACCTATGATACTGTATATGCTTGTCAGTGGCATTGCTTTGCTGTCATCCTTTAGGGAATTATCTATATGCCTTTTGCCTTAGTCTTCCTAAGCCTGAGCTCTAGTGACCTCCTTCCTTTATTGCATTTGCGCTCCCTGCCAGGGCTTTGCGCTCTTCCATATCCCTCATAATGCTTACGAGAGCCTCCATGCTTGTTCTTGCTCTGATCAGTGGCCTTGTTATGGGCTCTTGCGCTCTTTGATAAGTGCGTCAGCTTACCGTTCTGGCCACAGTCTTCGATGTTGTGCTTCACGTGTATACAGTTGTTTGTGTCATTATCATGATCATCGTGGTAATCACAAAAATTGGATCTGTTTCTCTTGTTAGGGCCCTTTTTCATCCTTGGTGGGACATCCAGCATCCAATATACCTTTCCCTTTTACCGGGCAAAGATTTCCTTGGGCATTTTGATGAGCGGAGGGAAAACCCTCTCTGACCTGTTGAACTTGTTGGGCATCTGACGGCAGCCTGTTTTGGCCCGCTCAGCCTTTCTCACCTTCCCGCCTGCTTCTGTATCAGCTTTTCGATAATCGTGGCCACCTTGTGTTTCCTTTCTCCTCTTGTCAGCCAGGCCTGCTCTGTTAAGGTTCATAACTCTCTTCATGAACTCATCAATCATCCCATAGGGATCAAGGGTACAGTCTCTCAGCAACAGTTCATGCCTCAAACCATTTATGAACATGTTGACGAGGAACTGGTAGCTTTTCTCTTCTACCTGATTTGCCTCGTCGTTGAATTTTTCCAAGTACGCAAACAACGTCTCTGTTGGCTTCTGCAGGGTGGCCAACAACTCAGAGTGCATTTTCTTAAACTTCCTTCTCTGCATAAAATGCGCCAAGAACTTTTGTTCCAGCTGGCTGAAGCTGTCAATTGTTTCATTCTCTAAGTTCTTGAACCATACCCTGGTTGCTTCCATGAGGGTAGTTGTAAACACCTTGCACCAAATGGCATGTGGTATCGAAAATGTATCCATATTGGTGAAAAATATGTGAAAATGGTCCTCCAGATCTTTCTCACCATTGTATTATCCCAGGTTCATCGATATCTTTAGCTTCGGATCTTCCGTGAATGTTTGGATCCTCCTAGTGAAAGGTGAACCCCTTCTCTCTCTCCTTGCTTCCTATCCAGTTCCCTTGGAGGGGGCTTTACCCCTGACGTGATCTCTCACCTTTCGACGGTGGTACGTAACATGATCGCCACTCCCGATCTGCCGCTATTTCCTCCCCTCCGACGTGTACTGTCTTTCCGGAGGTAGTTCATTTTCATGCTATTTCCGAGCCCTTCTTTCTTTGGTTGGGCACATTATTGTCGCCCTCCTGCTTTGGGAATAGCCTGGTTAGCCATAAATCTCACCCATTTCATATCTCAATTCCATTTAGGCACTTTTCCATCTCTCTAAGCCTCCTCATCATCTCTTTATTGGAAGCCATGATCGCCTGCATTATATCTAAGTTGTTTGTGAGCTTCATCGTTGTGGAAAGCTTATGTCTCTCTCCCGTCGGCATTAGCATTGGGGCAGAGTCTTCCTGCAGATGCGTCACATCCTCCATGACACCTAGTTAAGTAACTTGCATGTTGTTTGTGCCTTCATGTCATTTAAGCTATGTGTATGCTATTAAAATGATGCAATTCCCACAGTCGACGCCAATTTTAATACCATAATTTGTGATCTCCCTGTTCATGATCCACTCCAGCTCAGCTTGCACCCGAACATACAGGACATACAGATAGAGGTTATGCAGGCAGGCACAGGACTGTGCCTGCTCCAACGCTCCGGTCTGCCATGTTTGTCGCGTATGAGCATATCTAGGATGAATAGTCTCATGATTGTAATCTAACCTCGTTTTCTGTATATTACCATTTTTATAAGTGACTCGGGTGGCTAAAAGGATGTGAAATGTCCCATCCGGATCTTGTTCATGTTGGTTGTTGCCTTCTTGAGCAAGCTGGGCTTGCTTCCTCTTTTTGCTGCTTGGGCTGAAAGCCTAAGCCTTGGGCCGAATTGACCCAAACCTCATCAGTTTACAAAGTCAAGTGCATGACTGATGGATCAGTTGAAAGATATAAGGCAAAACTAGTGGCAAAAGGTTTTTCACAAATTAAAGGAGTTGATTACTTTGACTCTTTTTCACCTGTTACTAAGCACGTTACTGTAAGATTACTGCTAGCAATGACTTTATTGAAGGCTGGGTTTCTGCACCAAATAGACATCAATAATTCATTTCTCAATGGGTACATTAAAGAGGAGCTTTACATGACACCATTATAAGGTTATGATAAAGCACTACTAGGTGAAGTATACAGGCTCAGAAAATCTTTGTATGGGCTGAAACAGGCTTCTAGAGAATGGAATACTGAGTTTACTAAGAACTTAATGTTATATGGATTCAGGCAGTCAAAACATGATCACTACTTATTCATTAAGATATCTGCTTAGTACATCATTGTCCTATTGATCTATGTTGATGTTGTTATGATTGCAGGAGATTCAGAAGATGAAATTTAATTGTTCAAGAATTATCTGCCTCTGTTTACTATCAAGGACTTAAGAAATGCTGAATTATTTTTGGGCATTGAGATTGCAAGATTTGATGCAAGTATTTTCCTCAGTCAAGAAAAATACAACATTGATCTCATCAGTGATCTTGATCTGGTTGATTTCAAAGCAGTAGCAGCTCCACTCCCAGCTTCTTGGCAGGTTGAGGATAGTTTTCCACCTCTAATGCATGATCCAGGTCCTTACAAAAGATTGATTGGAAGGTTTCTGTACTTACCCTATACCAGACCTGATATAACATTCTCTGTTCATCAACTAAGTCCAGTTTGTGCAGAAGCCTACCGAGCATTACTGGAGAGCTTCCCTTCACATTGCAAGATATCTGAAAGGATGTTCCACACATGGCTTGTTCTTCCCTGCAAAATCTTCTAATTCATTGTCTGCTTTCTCTGATACATATTGGAACACTTGCAGAATCACTAGGAAATCAGTAACATGTTATTGCATTTTCTTAGGTGATTCTTCGATTTCTTTGCAATTTAAGAAACAGAGCACAATCAGCAAGTCCTCAGCTAAATATGATTACAAGGCTGTGTCCTTGACAATACAAAACTCAAATTGACCACATTTCTTCTCACTGATCCACGGTATCAGTTTGTGCTTCCAATTCCTCTGAAATGAGATAGCATTGCTGCTCTTCATATTACTCAAAATCCAGTTTTTCATGAGAGGACTAAACACAATGAGATAGACTGTCATTATGTGAGGGATGCATAGAATGATGGCTTCATGAATCCATTGCATGTCTTCTGCAGTTCTCAGCTAGCAAATGGTTTCACTAAATTGCTTTCTCCTGTTGTTGCTCAGTCTCTTCTTTTCAAGATGAGATTTTGTCTTTCACAAAATACTCATCTGGAAGGGGGGTGAAGGAATATACTGAAGCTGAAGCCACAGAAGCCACATCCACATGATCAGATCATAAGCCAGCAGAAACTGAAGCTTGGCATCAGTTAGATCAGCAAGGAAGCTGAGATATTTATTTGGTAGTCAGGCTGTTAGTTAGTTGATTTTGTAAACTTTGTGCAGTTAGATTAGAGCAGCTTTAGTGTGATCAGATTGTATATATAGCCTTGTACAAACATCATTTTTTTAATTAATTGAATCAGAAATTTCTCTCTTAACTTCCCTTTCAGCTACATTTACTGAGTTTTATTTACTGAGCTTATCTTTTTGAGCTTATCTTTCTAAACTGTCACGATTTCTTCATGTCCCCTAAATATGTCTTTTTAAAACCTATATATAATGACGTTTTAAAGAGTGCAATTAAAAGACAAAAGCGATTAACTCTTTGTAACTTATTATTTGAGAAAAATAGCACTAATTGGGGGATGGTTCTTTCCTTAGGGGTAAAGAGTGTTCCAAAGGGTTCTCTGGCTTGTGTACAGTAAATCAACCAAAATTGTCCCAAAATACACCGGAATTTGAATCAATCAACGGCAAAGGCAACAGAAGGAGTTGTAGTGAAGGAGTTGTAGTGAAGGAGTTGTAGTGAAGGAGTTGGGTGAAATTAGCACATGCAGAGCAGACCGTGGCAGTAACGATTTCAAAGGAATTGGAAAATTCAAGAGGTAATTAAAGAAAAGAAAGAAGCAAGGCTAGTGATTGGTGGATTGGGGCGGTCCATAACAAGCTAGTCTCAATTAACGAAGGAAAAGGAATTACACCCACGAGTGTACCCCAGTGGTTGGAAGATGGGTGGGTAAGCCAATGATCCCACGTTCGATACTCGACAGCGGCAGTGTGGGGAGCTCTTACTTTGCAAGGCTCCCTTGTGCGCACCGAATCCATACCAAGCCCATTGGTCCTGGTGCTGGGCTATCGTGATTTACCTCTCATACAATGAATGGGGTGTCGGCTGGCATGGGCCACTGAGGACGAGCGGATGATCGCCTTTTGCCAACGAAGGAAAAGGAATCACGGTAGAGCAAACGACAACAGTGAGGAAAATTGGGTGCTCGAGGGAATCATTACACTAACAGTTCCCAAGATCAACAAATGAGACGTTTGTGGAGAGTTAAGTTGTTACATACATTCACTCCAAATAGTGTAAGTATAAACGAAAGCACAAGAGGGAAGTTTTTACCATATAATAGTCTCATCATTTGATGTCATGGTCCGTTCAGGCATATTTCTTGGTCGTTCACTGTATGAGCCTTTTCTCCTGCAAAATAAGTTCAGAAGTGATTCCGGGGGATCAAGTCAGTCACCCTCTTAAGAATTGGAATTTCTCAAGACATTCACGCTTACCTTAGCTCCTTGTCAGTTTGTTGTATTTATAGACTGACATAGTCATTGTTCCTCATTTTTAGGAATAGAGATTGTGGTGCACGATCACCACGTTCTGAGTTCGTGGCGCACGATCACCACGTTCTGAGTTCGTGGCCTTCACGTTCGTTGCTCACTCCATGTTTCTCGACCCACATTCCTTCTAGTGACTGGACGTCTCACACGTGGTTAACTAATGCTTTGGGGTGAAAAGGCTTAGCCTCGTTATGGGATGCCATTAGGCTGGGCCTAATGGCCATCAGCCTCTTGCTGACTGGACTACATATATACCATAAGCCCCCCAACCACAAAGTCAATACTATGCAAACCTATACCCAGGTTCATAAGCTGCGTAACGAACATATTATCTTGCCTATAAGCTATTATGTTCGCTTACACTGCGATGTGAATTGCTTTTGCGAGGTGTTGTATTTTTATTGGTTGTATACTCCAACTTCCTAAAATCACGCACTCATTTGAATTTCAAAATGTTAGATTATTTCTTATCACATAGGTAATTAGTTATGAACTTTCACCCAAAATTTGCTCCTTTGCATTCGCTGTTCATTCCGCAATTTACTCAGTTGCCTTTTCAGTTTCCTCTTCTTATAATTACTTTAATTTTTGTGGTTTGAAAGCTGTGCCTATTCCATGTATTGCTTCCGCATTCTCGAGAATCTAAAAAGGTAACTTACATTTTGTTAGACCGTCATGATTGCGTATTATTCCTCTTTTTGTCCCTTAGCTCTTCATTTTCTTTAATTAAAACCTTACGTAGATTCAGAATCGTTCATCCCCTACCATCTATTTTATTGCTACCAATTTTCTCTCGCTTGCCATGCTAAACTAGTAAGTTCTCCCGCGTCTTTCTTTATTTGCTCTTAGTCGGTTTGTGTAGGTTTCAATCTGTGGATCTGCACCTTTCGTAGTGTGATTTGGTTCCATTGTAATTGAGGTGATTTGTTATATTTTCTTCTCCATCGCTCTATTTGTGCTCTAGATTTTAGGTATTTTCTTCTCCACCTTCATATGGATTTTAGGGATCTTGAATTCATCAATGTCTGCTTTTAACAATGTTGCAGTCTCAGCACCTAACACCCATGATATCAGTGTTGATTCCGAGAGGATTCCAACCACCACACCGGTTCTTCCATTATCAGTAGCCTCCTCACTGATTCTTATATTGAGGATTTGAAAAATAGCTTCCCTATTTACATTTGTACGAACTTAAGGCCCTTAAGGCCTCAAAGAGTGTTCGCACTCCCCCGCCTGGTTATATTTCCTGCTATTTGGATTACCTTAAGTATGGGCTTACCTTTCCTTCACCCCATCATGTGTTGGATTTTCTTTCTCACTATAAAGTTAGTTCATGTCACCTGCACCCTAAAATTGTGTCAAATTTTGTTTTCTTCTATCATGTATGCGAAGCGGCTGGTATTCCTTTTACTATTGATTTATTCTGCAACCTTTATCACCTTTAAAAAGCAAAAAACTCCATGGATGAATTCACCTTTTATCCTGTGATCCCCACTATTGAGCTCGTTAGCGGGTTCTCAAATAATTGTGGGGTATGGCGTGGGAAATTTTTTCTATACAAAAATTGGAAATAATAGTAGTCCAACTTTCTCAATTTGGAACTGTGGTGTTCCTAAATTGAAACTTCTTAAGGCTGAGATTCATCTAAATGCCGAGTCTGAGGCTGTAGCATCGCTTAGCCAGCTTCCATCTCACTTCGCCTTGCTAGTTCATTAAGTAAATGGGTTTTACTTGTTGTTTATTTGGTTGTTTCTGCCCTGCTCAACTTGATTTTGTTTGTCTTTGTTTCTATTTTTTATGTGCTTGCAGGTTTTCCTGATTGTTTTTGTGTATTGAGTTGCATATATGGATCTAACTCGACGCCCCGCTTAGAGAAACTTCTTTCTGAAGATGAGAACGAAGAAATGGAGACCTTGGCTAATGAAGCTAATAAAAATGTTGAGTTTGTTATCCCATAAGAGATGGTTACCGAAGGTGTTACTTAGCTCCTCGCATCGGGGTCGCTTACCAAAGAAACCAAAGAAGGTGGTGATCGAACTTCTAAAGAAACAACCAACTAGATGAGGCGTAAGGAAGAAACCGACAGTACTTCTACCACCTTAGAGCCTATTAAGAAGAAGGGGCGTGTTAACCAACATCCTGCACACTCTCTTATGCTAAGCCGCGAATTGTTTGTAGAAGGGACTGTTCCTGCTACTCTTGCTAAACTGTCCCTTTCTAAAAAAATGGTTGTGGTATGTTCTCATTCTATTGAAGGGCTATCATGACTGAAATATTTTTCCTTATCGTATAACCCCTCTTCTATTTGGTTTGCTTTGAAACCAAGGTTGGTGAAAACCTGCAAATTGTCAACGAACAGGTTGCTAATTTTGGTAAAGGGGATGACGTGATACTGGAGGAGCTGCAGGCGAGCAAGACGCAGTGTGCTGCTTTGAGCACGACTTGTAAGAATGCTGAGGAGTGAGCGCATGTTGCTGATGACCGTGCTGTGGCCGATGAAAGAGAGTTGGAGAAGATGCATTTTCAGTTGTAAGAGATGCAGACGAATGATCCTGCTTTGCCTGGATACCCTAAGCTTTTAGTTGACCAACTCGTGAAGACCAATTTTTTTTATGCTTTGTTTGAGGAGATTTCAACTAATGCTTGCAACGTTGGTCATTGCGAGGTCTTAGTCGAGTTGTGGAAGCTTAGTCCGACTGCGAAGGTTGACAAGCTGCCTAGGTTGGCCAAGTCTGAAAAGATTTTGGAAAAGCAAACAGAGATTCTTAACGAGGGTTTTGTTAGGAGCATCTCCGATGGTGGTCACTCGTTCGTGCTGGTATCATATCTCGCCGATGTTCCTATACTTCCTTATACAGCTAAGCTGAAGAAGTGCGCAATTGACTACTTGGAGGATGTTCCCTTAAATTCCTCCAATTTTGAGGATCGCCATCATGAGCATACTTCTAATCCTAATGCTGATACGAACCCCAGGGGTGATTTGAATGGCAAAGCTCTCTCTTATTCTGTGAGCAAGGAGGATGTTGTCGTTGTTGTCCGTACTTCATCCGCTTCCCCTTCTAATGTTAGTCTATCCTAGTGCTATAGACCTAAGACATTTTGAGTCTTTATGTAATTGGTGACAATGTTCCTAAGTATGTTTGTATTATTTTTTATGATTGGTGACTGATGCGATCATTACGTTTGGTTTTTGTAATTTGATCGATCTTTTTATATTTATTTACTTGCAGGGCTTTGATATTATAGTTGACCTAAATTTTTTGAAAAGTGTTGACTATCTAGGATATTATATTCGTTTTCCTTGTCACAATGGATTTCCATCTTCATCTGAATTTTTACCCTATTAATCTGATAGAAGCAATTAAGCGCATATCGAAAGAATATTCTCAACTTTTTATTTCTTCTGATTGCCTAACTCTTATGAAATCCATTCCATTGCATATCGGTTGGAAAATTCCTATGTCTTCGTCGACTCTGTCTTCCTCCCTAGCTTGTCCTTGCAGTAAGTTTATACTTGATGGCTATGATGTTGAGTTGCTTGGAAAAGATATCCTTTGTGGTTTGGTTGACCTTGAATCCACAACTGTGTACTTGCATTCGCTTAACCTTCCTATTCGTGTTCAAGAATGAGCACTATCTTTGGGCATTCATTTGAAGTACATGGTGTTGGGTGTTAATGACCTCAAAGCTAAGTGGGACAAGACTATGAAGGAGACTCGGGATAGTGTTCATGATCTGCGAAGGATTTGCAATGAGCAGAATGGTCTTATCTTTAGGAAACAGTTGAATATGGAGAAAATGCTTTGCCAGCAGGAGGAGACCAGAAATTATGCCTCAAATAAGAAATGTGAAGTCCACCTGAAAACAATGTTCATTGATAAGCAGTGTACCCATAGTGATGATTTGTCTAATCGATTGAAAAAAAAGCAAGATGAATGTGATCACCTCTCCACCTCTGCCATTGGTTGGCAGACTAAGTTTCAATAGCAATTTGCTATTAACATACAACTCTGAAATGACAATGAGGGGCTCCGCACTGAGTACAACCATATTGGTAAGTCTGTACACCAACTTGAGCAAGCTTGTGTTGCATATAAAGACAAACTTCAAGCCCTCTCTTCGTTGTCTCGAAGGGTTGCTGGTTGCGGAGATCTTACAATGGAGTTCGGTGGGCAAAGGATTAACTTGTCCGAGGTTGTTCGATCACACATTCGGTGCTTAGAAAAAGATATACAAGGTTTAAAGGCTGAGATGAAAAATTATGAAGAAACCGTCAATGTTATGAGTATACAATTGGATTGCGATGAGTTTGGCCCTATCACCGACTTCAAGGCATATTGTGCTAGATATCTTGGACTTATGGAGCAAAGAGGTCTTGTACACCATCCCACTTATTTTCATATGAAATGGAGGTACGAGCATATGGTTAGTGAAAGTCAAGCGGCTGAAGAAAATTGGTTTAGGGCTGAGCATTCTCATTGCGACGTTAAGCATGGTTGTTGTTGCGAGGGGTTCATCTTTGTCTGGATCATCACAAGCATCTAGATGTAGGTAGATCTGTTGTATTGCACTACCCGTGTTTTCTTGTGATGTTTCAAATAATTTTGTTGTAACCTTGTAAGCTTGGGTCTTCAGTATCACTTAATAAAACATATTCATTTAATATTTATTGAGTTTGTTTCTTTCCGGTTGTATGAGCATGTATGATTGAGTTTGCAAAGTTTGAGTATCTGTGGGTTGCCCTTTTCTTGCTATCCTGGTTTGCAAAATTTGCAAGATCTATAGCTTGCTTTACTGGCATAACGAAGCTGTAAGGTGTATCGACAACTTTTATTTTTTGGCCATGCAAGATCCATTTCTTGCTTGTGCCACTTATATGAGCATATTTGATCTTGTGCAAGATCAATTTCTTTCAATCGTTGATTTTTCAAAGTTGAAAGATCCAAAACTTGCAAGTGTTAGTAGTTGTGTAAGAGCTATAGCTTGCGATTGTATCGTTTGAAAAGTTGCAAGATCTAAAGCTTGCAAGTTTCGGTAATCATGCAAGATCTGTTGCTCGCAAGTGTATGATTTTTTTAGTTGTAGGTCTATAACTTGTTGTTTACTAGATTTTGTCGACTTGTAAAGTCTGAGAGTTTTGATCACAATATGCTACAAATAAACTATCTTTAAACATTCACAGGTAAAGAATTGAAAATGTAATCATGGTCCAGCAAGGTGCTTTTTATATTAATAATGTACGACCGCAATAATGTCGCGTTGGGGACAATGAAACGAAATGACCAATGATGATCTCCTGGTTTATGTACAAGTAGATAATTTCTATTCTCTGCCTCCTATCTAGACATAAAACCTTCTCAAGTTAACCGCATGCCAGGTGTTGGGAACGTTGGTGCCATCTAACATTTCCAGTTCATAACTGTTGGATTTGTAAGCCTTTGTCACCCCGTAATGCCCTTCCCACTTTGGCCATAGCTTTCCTTGTTCTTGTGCCAAGCTAGCCTCGTTATTTCTCAACACCAGATCACCATTATGAAACCGTGTCTCTTTCACTTTTTGATTGTAAACTCTAGCCATTATTTCCTTATACTTAGCTTCTGTGATCGCTGCCTAATCTCTTTCTCTTCCAATTCATGTAGATCTAACTTCATCCTATCCAGATTATCTTTCTCTCTGTAATCACACACTTGAAGGCTTGAATTACCAATTTCCACTAATATTACTACTTCATGACCATAAATCAAACTATATTGTGTTTTCTCCATTGGTTCTCGAACAGTTGTTCTATATGACCATAAGGTGTTTGGTAATTCATCTACCCATCCAGTCAGCTTTCCTTCCAGTCACTTCTAGATTCCTTGGATAATAGTCTTGTTCGTTACCTCCACTTTCCTATTGTATGAGGGTGGGCTACAAAGGTTAACTTCTGGAGAATCCCGAGCTTCGAACACCAATCAGTAAATGTACCACTTGTGAACTTTGTACCATTGTCTTTGACAATGGTATCTGGCACCCCAAAGTGACATACTAAGTTCTACCACACAAATTTCCCAGTGACTCGTCAATATGGTTATTCCTCCACCCACTTTGTAAAGTAGTCGATCACTATGACTAGAAATTTGGCATTGCTCTCTCCCTTTGGGAATGGTCCAACAAATTCAGTCCCCTATTTATCAAACAGACAAGCTCTATATACTCCTCTCAAAGCTTCTTGTGGCTTGTGAAACAAAAAAGCATTGATTGGGCAACTCCTACATTTGAACAAGAAGTTGTGCACATCGTTGAACATGGTCGTCCAATAGTGTCCAGCTCAGATGATCTTCTTTGCTATTGTTCTAGTTCCCTGATGCATTCCACACAGCCTTTCGTGAAATTATTTTAAAACTTCAGTTGCATGTATTGGTCCTACGCATTTTATCCATGGAGAAAGAAAACACTTATTGTACAAGGTCTCATCTTCGTAGATAAAATGACTAGAACGTAACTCCAACTTCCTAGCCTTCACCTTATCTTTTGGCAATGTTCCCCTAGAAATGAAATATATTAGTGGAATCATCCAGTTTACTTCATCTATTTAGATTACCAATACAATAGTTAACACCGTGCTTCTAACTAGAATGACTTCTACCACTACGTCTCTATGTTTGCTTAGAGAATCAAATTCTACTATCTCCATCTTGCTTAGTGCATCCACCTTTGTATTTTTGCTTTGTGGTACGTGCTGTATGTCGATGTATTTGAGCTGGGCTATGAGTTGTTAAGCTTTCCTTTTCACCAATTGTTGGAATGCTCTTGTTGGACAATGATTATCGAATCATTGGACTTTCGAATGCTCTTAACCTTCATTCTGATGGTAAGATCAAGTCCACAAATCAAGGCCTCATATTCTGCTATGTTGTTGGTGAGCAGGAAATCGAAGCATAGTGAGTATCTGTGTTCACCTCTGTCTGGGTTTACGAACAGTAATCATGCTCCGCAGCCTTTTTTGTTGGACGTACCATCAACGAACAATGTCCATGCGACTTCTCCCCACTTTTATTTGCTTTTATCAATTCTCAGGCTTTGATACATGCTCAGCTTTTGTGCCGCTTCATTGGTCATTTCTGCAATGAAGTCTGCTAACTCTTGAGCTTTGATCGCTATTCTAGGTTGGAATTGGATCTCAAATTTGCCTATTTAGGCTTTTTAAGGATGTTCTTAATTGGAAAACTAGTGTAGAACACAATGTGGTGACCATGGAATTACATTCGCAGTCTTCGTGTAAAGTATACCAAAGCCAAGTTTAATTTCTCAATAGACATATATGCTTTCTCTGCACTCTGCAATATTCTGCTAATATAATATACTGGTACTTGTTTTTGGTATTCAAGGAAAATAAAAATAGAGCTGACTGCGTTCTGCAAGATCACCAAATGTAAGTACAACGTTTTTCCTGGGGCAGGTGACTTTAGCGTTGGCAGTGCTAGAAGTTGTTCCTTTAAATCATCATATGTTGTTTGACATTCTTCACTCCAGCTAAACTTCTTGGCCTTTCTTAGAAATTTGATGAGTGGAAAGTGCTTCTCCACCGCCTTTGAGATGAACCTGCCAAGCGTTGCCAGCGACCCCATTAGAATTTGTACTTGTTTGACAGTTCACAGCTGGGGAAGATTGACTATAGCTTGGACTTTCTCCGGGTTGGCCTTGATACCCATTGAGGACACCTTGTATCCTAAAAAATTTCCAAATATGCATTTCTTGGGGTTGTGCTTCATCCATATGGCACGTAATGTATCTAAAGACTCTTGTAAATTTTCCACAGAGCCATCTAGCTTCCTGCTCTTGATAACCTTGCCATCGACATATACCTAGACATTTTTCCCTATTTGAGATTGTATTAACCATCTTTACCTTCTCTCTCACTCTCCCTCCCTTCATTGCAATGACCATGTACTGCCTCGCCATTTGCTGGTTTTCTCTTATAGTTGTAATTCCAGCCGAAGTTGGGAATTTCATGACCAGTTTGTAATGGGACCATATTTCTTTTGATATGTTCATCCATGGTATTCCTATGATAGCGTTAAATGTACTTGGGGCTTTCATGACTACGAAGTCGCATATGATAGTGCAATTTCTTCCGCTTTCACAAATAGAGACAGGTTGTTCTATGTTGCCCAAAGGCATTTCTGCTCGCCCTGTGAATCCAACTAGCAAGTGTATAGATTTTTTTGATTAGTTTGCTTGAAACCCAGCCTGTCGTAGAAGTCGACATAGTATCAGTTTGCTTCCATAATCTACGATCACTATGTACAGTAGTATTTCAAATTTTTGCTATAATTACCATGGGGTCGTTGTAAGGAGAGGTGATACTACATCCTCCTCGCTGAAGGTGATTGCCTAATCTGAGCGGAGTCTTTTGTCAATAGGTTCTTCCAGGGGAGAGTATCTTGCCTCAGCCTTCCAAGCATTGTTGGACAATGACTCTGTAGATTCGTGTATGGACAAGATGACCGTTTATGGTACTTCATTGCCTGCATTATCCTTGTAATCTACTACTGCAGTCTTGATACTGTATCCTCCTCACTGAAGGTGATTGCCTCACCTGAGCGGAGTCTTTTGTCAAGAGTTTCTTGCGGGGGAGAGTATCTTATCCTAGCCTTCCAAGCATTATTGGACAATGACTCTGTAGATCCGTGTATGGACAAGATCACCATTTCTAGTACTTCGTCGCCTATATTATCCTTGTAATCTACTGATACGGTCATTTTTTAATTTTTTTTGGAAGCGTGGATGCCATCCCTTGATTCCCTGATAAGGTGTTCGCTGTTTTGATAATGTCACCATACTGGCTTCCTCATTCCTTTCTATATTGGCTTAAGAAACCATTCCTCAAATTTTCTTTTAAGTACTAGGCATGTTATCTATCGCAATGGTAGCTGAGTTCTTAAAAAACATCTTCTCTAGGTTTAGGATTCCTCAAGCCTTGATTAGTGACCGTGGCACCCATTTTTGCAATCGGATGATAGAAGCACTCTTGAATAAGTATGGTGTCACGCATAAGACCTCCACCACATACCACCCACAAACGAAGTTTTCAACAACGAAATCAAGTTCATCCTTGAGAAAATGGTTAACCCTAACTGGAAGGATTGGAGTTCTTGGTTGAATGACAATTTGTGGGCATATAGAACGGCTTACAAGACACTGATTGGTATGTCACCATACCGGTTAGTCTTTGGAAAGCCATGTCATTTGCATGTGGAAATACAATGCAAGGCCTATTGGGATGTCAAGAGTTTCAACCTTGATATAGATGAGGCAGGTTTACATAGGAAATTGCAGTTGCAAAAGTTGAATGAGCTACAAAGACAATCTTATGAAAACTGTGAGATCTACAAGGAGAAAACCAAGGTGTGGCATGATAAGATTATCAATAGGAGGTACTTTGTGGTGGGACAAAGAGTTCTCCTATTCCAATCCTGCCTCTGCCTATTTCTCGGTAAGCTAAGGTTGTGTTGAAGTGGTCCTTTTGAAATGGTGAAGGTATTCCTGCATGGTACAGTGGAGATCATAGATCATAAAATGTTGAAGACCTTCAAGGTTAATGAACAGTGTTTAAAAACATACATGAAGGTTTTGTACCAGAAAAGGGAGAGGATGTTGATCTTCTTGATCCTGTTTGTGAGTAAGCTCCAAGAAGGAGAGTAAGTCATGTCAACAATGTTAAATAAACTTGGTTTTGATTATCTGGATTTTTATTCGTGACTTTTCACCATTGTTGTTTAAATTTGAGTTTTTGTCGTTAGTTTCATTATTTTTCTTTGTTCTTTTCACGGATGTGTTTTTCCATGATTTTGTAGTGATTTGAAGAGTTTGGAGCTGGACATAAGCAGGAAGGAAAGCAATGAGAAAGGAAGGAAAATCTTGGAAATTTGGCAACATTGAAATTTTTTTAAGTACTAGGCATGTTATCTATCGCAAGTCGCGACCACTAAATTGTGATTCGCGACGAGATCGGAAATTTCTCGCAAAATGTAAGCCCTCAGGCTCGAGATGTCACAAGTCATAATGGACCATCGCGAGCTATGATGATTTGGTCACGACATGCAACCAAATCAGGGAGAATCTTCAAAAATGTTGGTTTCAGCCTCAACATTTTGCAAGTCACGACAGGCCCGTCGTGACTCACGACCAAAAAAATTCAAGGAAGAGCAATTGGTAATGGTAGTGGAAGAAAAAAGTCGTAGATAACACCTATTATTAGCTACCTTCAAGATGGCTCCCTTCCGGAATATGCCATCAAAGCAAGGAAAGTTTGGCTAAAGGAGCCCAAATATGTGATCTACGAAGACAATCATTATCGCAGAGGCCACCCAACCGCTTCTTCAATGCGTAGCCCCCACAAACCTGACTACCTGATTTGTGAAACCCATGAAGGGGCCAGCGGAAGCCACCAGGGGACTCGATCAATAGGTAAGAAGCTCCTTCTGACTGGATACTATTGGTCGAAGATGTTCGATAAGGTAAACAAGAACATCCAGACCTTCCACCAATTCCAAAGGCATGTGCCAATCACATATGTACCCCCGAAATAAATTATGAACATCAATAGTTCCTGGCCATTTGACAACTGGGGGATCGATTTGGTAGATCCTTTCCTGGAGGCCCCAGGCCCCTTTCGATACTTGATTGTTATCGTAGACAACTTTACAAAGTGGGTCAAGACCAAAGCCCTAACTGGCATAAAAGGGAAAGCGATGATTGGATTTTGCTAGAAGAATATTATATGCCATTTTGGGATCCCTCAAACAATCATAACTGATAATGGTGCCCAATTCGTCAATGACCCATTCAAAGGCTAGTGTAAGGAAAACAAGATCCGTCAAAGGGTCACTAGCATTTACCACCACCAAGCCAATGGGTAGGTGGAGGTCACTAATCGAACCATTGTTAACGGTATCCGATCGAGGGTTGTAGGGGCAGGCGGGAACTGGATCAATGAGTTGCCCATCATACTTTGGTCATTCCGACTATAAAGTCATCTGCCATGGGCAAAACCCCATATAGCCAAGTCTATGGTTTTGATGCAGTCATTTTAACAGAGATAAAGCTGCCTAACTTTTGAATTTTTCCATAATCAACAAAATGGCAAGAGTTAATGACAAGCAGTGTCATCTTGTTTTGGACCTTCTCGAAGAAAAAAGAGAGAATGCATCCCACCATGAAGCCAGGGTCAAGGAAAGGGTTAAGCGGTATTATGTCCGGAGGTTACAAACCGCATTGATGGTCGCCCTAGACAAACAGCATCATAGGGGTGTTTCATCAATGGCATTTCACCCAAAGGACCATAGGTTTGATAATAACAAGCCTTCTACCAAAGACATAGTGATTTAACCAAACAAATCATTCATTAGATTAAACTTAGAACAAACAATATTCAAGGTTCAACCTTTCTTTGCATCTATATGAAAAATATGAGAACATTAACACACTCATCTAGCAAGAATTACCACACATTATACACAAGAAGTTCTAAATCCATTATTTTGGATTTCCATATCAAATGAGTTAAGAAATTTGCAACTTTCTTAACACCCTAAAATTTCAATCTTACAAAAATTTCATATACTCAAACAACCAATGGTATAAATGAGGTAAAACACAACATTAATGGCATAATAAATGCTCTCCAATAAATGTTCATAAATGAGCAAACATAGAATATTACTACATAATCTTGGAAGCTTCAATCAATTGCTCCCAAGAACTAGATTTAGCTACAAGAGTTCATACTAATTAATGCTAAAAGACTAAACATAAAATAAGAGAATTGAAAGATGAAAATGGAAGAAAATAGGGTTCTAAAAAGTACCAAAAATGAAGATGAAGATGTGAATGAGGGGAAAGAGAGTGCTATTTATAGTACAAAAAGATAAGGTGAAATTCTGGCCACCCATTGGTCGTGACTCGCGATGGGCTCGTCGCAACTCGTGGCGGTCTTGCAACGAGGCCATCGCGACTCGCGATGGGTGCCTGGATTTTTTCTTGTTTTCTTTTCTTCTTCTTGTGGTACACATTCATATTCATAGAAATTCCTCTCATTTTTCGAGTTTTCAATGTCTCTAAAAATGGTCTTCAATGGCCTTCGGTCTTCATGTCTTCGAAGCAAGTCTTCAAAAGTCTTCAAAAATGTGATCTTTAATGGCCTGCGGCCTTCATGCCTCTGTGTTCTTCCCTTGTCACGCAAGATACACTTAGAAGAGGTAACTTCCTAAGAGAATTTCAAGGTAAAACACAAGCTCTTGATAATAAAAGAGCACAAAAGTGACCCAAAATAGTACTAAATTATGCACATAAAATGGACATATCACGCCTCCCCACACTTAAACCTTACTCGCCCTTGAGTAATAAAAGATCCAAGTATACAAAGGAAATGACGTATCCACATCCTAACTACTATTTCCCCAAATCAATACCTCCCAAAACTCTCAATATTACACATCCCAATGTTAAGGTCAAATGAGAAGTTTCCCACAACCCCAATTGCTAAATCTACCCCAACCATATCATTCCTAAATATACCCCTATTAACGATCAAGAATTTTATAACCTACTTCATCTTCTTCCGCTAAATTTTCCACTCCCAAAAGGTCCTCAAGATGTCAAGCTACCTAATCCATCCGTATGGTCACCGCAACCTTGTGACTCCAACGCCGACAAATGAGTGAACACTTAACATTTTTCAATTTCTCTCGTTTTCTATCATTTTTCCTAGGAGCTCTTTTGGGTTTTCATCCTAGCCACACATCATGCTTCTTTGGCTCACATCTCACATTTTTCCGCACATTTAGCCTCTCATGTTTACCTAGGTCGCTGTTTCGGGTTTTCGACCTATCCGGGCCCCCAATGTTGCCTAAGTTTCCCTCTCGGGTTTTCAACTTAGCGGGATTCTTTTTATTATTATTTTTTCATTTTATATTCTTTTTTCAAAATTTTTAGCATTTTTCACATGTCTCCAATCCAAAAAGTGGCAAAGTGCTTTCCAAATATTAAGGCTAAGAAACATATCAAAGCCAACATTATTCAAGTACATCAAAAGAAAAACATCCCAACACAAAAGGGGAAAATATCCAAAACCAATCAAAAGAGTTATGCAAAAGTGTCTTCAATCCCAATCACCTCAAAGTAGATACCCCTCCCCCTAATTAGAACACTACATTGCCCTCAATGTAAACAACTGGGAAAAAAATACAAAGCGAAGTATGGAAAGGGTAATGATATGGTGCTCACAAAATCACTAATGTTATGAAGAAGGACCACCGCGAAAATAGCGCTGCTGATACTGTGCCAACCACTCTGTGCTCCTCTGCCTCCTAGCTCTCCACCTCTCCACTCCCGGATCAGGGCCTGATACACCACCTTCTTGGGACTACATCTCATGGATGCGAGCTGATAGGTGGTCAATCTCCTCATCAATGCCAATCAAGGTCTGGGAGACAAATACATTATGCTCCAATATCATGCTGTCCTGGCGGCGGAATCCATCCTGCATAGTCTACATCATCTGCTTGTAGAAGTTCAGTGAAGGCTGGGAATAGTGAGGTGGCACATCGTCCTCCTGCATCGGCTCTGTCTCTGGTGGAGGCTGCGTGAAGTGCTGTTGGGAGTGCTGCTGCTATTGTTGCTCAAAGGGAGGTAGAATGCTATCATCACGCTGGACAAGAGCTGGGCCAAGGTGTACATAAAGTGCCAGGTGAAATCGCCAAGTCCCCTGGAGGTGTGTCAAATTCCAGCTTCGTCTTGTTGGGCTGAGGAAGTGCCATGAATGTGACCTCTCTTGCACCATACAACCAATGGAATTCCCCCTTGGTCTGTGTGTCAATGAGCATCTCAAATCTAACTAACCTCTCAGCAGTGATAAGATAGGACGTCCGCCTCCCTAAGCGTGGAAAGTCAGCAGGAGGAACCAATCCCAAATACTCTACTAAAAGGCCTATCATGCCTCCGACCATGGTCTTCCCCTTGGGCTTTCCTGCCACCTCCACGATTGACTTCATCTACAACTCTGCCCATAGCCCGTAACCTGGTCTCTCACTCGTTAAGTGCCACAGAAAGTGAATGTCATTGTCCAGCACATTCCTGGGCTCCACAGAGCAAGGTACTGTGCCAGCCAATAGCCAGTGCATATAACGGAGTGCAGGGTGGATAATGGCATTACCCTTATCATGGGAGTTCTTCGGCCTTATGTTGATGACATTCCAAAAGTGCATGTCATCCTCAATCGATCGCTCCTGGGCCTATGGGTCCAGCCTGGCCCGTATCTCTGCGGTGTCAAATCCAAAGGCCTCATAAATCTGTGAGATGGTCATTTGCCTAGATATATCATCTAAGTGAAAAGAAATGTACCTATCGCATGGTTGATCACCTCTCATGCTACTTATATGGACCGTCGACAAGAACTCCAGCGTGTACCTCTAGTAAGAGGGCACGCTCCTACTCATGAACCCTTTCATTCCCCCTTTTGCAAGGAGGCATCTGACAAGCTGAGTGAGCCCAAGAGCATCTAATGTGGGAACGTCGACAAAGCTTGTCTCCTTGAGTTGATGCCTCTCCAGGGCCTCCCACCTTTCCGCATAGGACCCGGTGATCCGGGTAAAACCCATGTACCTATTCAGAGGGGGAGATACAAGGCTCGATTCCAGAGCCGATGGAGAATGTGGGGGTGGAGCGGCGGTGCACCTGTCTCAGGGGGGAGCCCTGGGTCTCTTCGTGAGGGCCATATCTAACAACCACAACAAACAAGTTAAATACACAGGAATATATATGTATATGCAATATTGCCAATTCATACTCAACCTTAAACTAGTTCATCATCATAAGCCAAGTCAAAATCAAGTCAACTAGTTCAAGTCCTAATCACAATGGCATATAAAATCCATATTATGTCCATCAAGCCCATATTCTGAAGTCCATGAAGTTCTCACATAGTTGAAATCAATATGCTATATTTCAAAATCACAGTTGTGCTAGTTTAGCCACCATTAGCACATTCACAAGTAACAACTATATTTTATCCAAGTAACAACTATGTTTAATCAAGGGACAACGTGCCTCATATCTAGCATAGGTCGCAATCCATTCTCAGCCAAAACAACACAAATGCACACAATCCAAAATTAAACAAGCATAATACAATCCAAATTGCAACCACAAAATATACAATCCACGACACAACCATAAAATATGCACACAATACCCATCAAATTAGATTGCAAGTACAATATATTCACCAAAATCAACCAATGTCCACAATTTAATTTCCTATGGCATCACACATAATCTACACAATATCCAATAAATAGAGTATACATTCATAATCACAATTGAAGCTAATAAAGTGAAGAAATATACCACTTAGATGCTTAGGACAAAGAAAGGAGGAAGCCCACAATCAATTTGAAATTGAATTTCCTGAAGTCAAAAAACCCCCAAATTCAAGGGTTTGTGTTCTTCAAAGATTTTATGGCGATTTATGGGTGGAGATTGGGAAGAAAGGATGGGGTACGGAGTGGTGGTTGTGAGCGGCGGAGGGCCACTGTTAGCGGCGGTGAGCGGCGGTCGCTTGGTGGAAGGAAGGCAAAGGAAGGAGAAGAGCAGACGAAGAGAAGTGGGAGAAGACAAAGATCAGTGGTAGATTGTGGATGTGTTTGTGGCAAAAAGGGTTTAGCCTGTTATATAAAGCAAACCTATATGACCGTCGCAACTTGCGATGTGTTCGTCGCGACTCGCGATGGGTGGTCTCGAGGGGCATTGGTTCTAGCTCAAGGATGAAAGATGACACCTCAAGGGCTTGCGGCTTCGAGGTCTCGAGAGGCTATGCTTAAGGATGAAAGATGACACCTCGAGGGCTTGAGGCTTTGAGGTCTCGATAGGTTTGGCTAGCAACCCGAGTCGAGGGCTTGCGGCCTCGAGGACCCAAGGTCTCGAGGACTGGTCTCGAGAGGGTGATGGACTTTATGGCTCAGTCGAGTCTAGGGCTTGCGACCTTGAGGTCTCGAGGGGATGATGTCTTAAGGACTGGCCTCGAGAGAGTGATAGATTTTCTAGTTCGGCTCAAGTCGAGGGCTTACGGCCTCGAGATCTCGAGGGGATGATGTCTTAAGGGTTGGTCCTGAGAACTGGCCTCGAGAGGATGATGGACTTTCAGGTTATGCTTGAGTCAAGGGCTTGCTGCCTCGAGGTCTTGAGGGGATGATGGACTTTCAGGTTTAGCTCGAGTCAAGGGCTTAAGGCTACGAGGATCTGAGGTCTCGAGGGGATGATATCTCGAAGGGCTGATGGGATTATGGGTTTGACTGGTCTCGAGGGGATGATGTCTCGGGGGCTCGCGATGAGGCCCTCGCGAGGCTATCACGACTCGCAAAAAGTGTAGGTCGGGAGCTGAATTTTAACACAAGAATTCTGATTACATCGCGACTCGCGACCACTCCGTCATGACTCGTGACGAGGTCATCACAACTCGTGACGAGGCCCTCACGAGGCCATCGCGACTCGCGACCACTTCCAACCTGGTACTTAGAAAAATTTTCTGATTCCTTCTCTTGTCGAAGTCTTTCCTACTTGACTCCAAGCATTTCTCCCTTCAAAAGTGCAATGCCTTTCCTTCAAAATTGGTACAAAATCATGGGAAAACAACCCGTGAAAAGCATAAAGCAAAACAATGAAACTTAATGAAGAAATCCAAAACCAAACAACATCAACGGAAAGTCACGAATGACGATCTGGATGAACAAAACCAAGTTTATTTAACGTCGTTGGCACAAATTACTCCCTTTTCTTGGGTTTTACTCACAAACCAGATCGAGGAGATCAACGTCCTCTCCTTTTTTCGGCACAAAATTCCTGTGGTAAGATTTCAAATGTTATCCATTAACCTTGAATGTATTGGACTTAGCTCAATCTAGAATCCCCACTGCGCCATGTATGAATACCTTAACCACCTCAAAAGGACCTATCCATCGGAACCCCAAATTACCTGGGAATAGGCGAAGGCGAGATTGGAATAGAGGACCTTTTGACCAACGTCAAAATCCTTCCTAATGATCATCTTATCGTGCCACACCTTTATCTTCTCTTTATATATTTCGGAATTCTCATAGGACTCCCTCTAGATCTCATCCAGTTCATCCAATTGTAACTTCATATGCAAGCCGGCCTCATCAATATCAAGATTGAATTCTTTGACCACCCAATAATCCTTTTTAAAATTTCCACTAGTAGATGACAGGGCTTACCAAACACTAATCGGTATGGTGACATAACTATTGTTGTCTTGTAAGCCATCCTATATGCCCACAAGGCATCATTCAACCGAGAACTCCAATCCTTTCTGTTAGGGTTAACTGTTTTTTCAAGGATGAACTTGATTTCCCAATTGGAAACTTTGGCTTGCCTGTTGGTCTACGGGTGATAAGTGGTAGATGTCTTGTGTGTGATGCCATACTTCTTCAAGAGTTCCGCTATGGTCCGATTGCAAAAATACATGCCACAGTCACTAACCAAGGCTCGGGGTACCCCAAACCTAAAAAAGATGTTATCTTTCAGGAAATCCGCAACCACTTCAGAATTTTCAGTCCTAGTGGGTTTTTCTTTAACCCACTTCAACACATAATCAACGGAAAGAAGAATGTATGTAAAGCCATAAGAACTAAGGAAAGGTCCCATGAAGTCAATACCCAAACATCAAAGATTTCACAATATAGCATAGCTTTTTGTGGCATCTGATGAGACGTCAAATGCATGTACTTTCCAAAGCCTTTAACATCACTTTTGTCATATTTTTGTTGTAAGCTTGCTAGATTTACATAGGTTTACATGATAAGGGGTTTAGATAACCATTTTTGGTTTTTATATCTAAATCCTTCATTTTGTAACCTATGTTTAGTCTAATGGATTTTTGTTCCTTACGAGCATCTAGATTCCTTTTTGTAAGATTAATTTTTAGATTACTCATGACCACTTAGGAGTGGTTTAGTGAAGGCCATTCGAAAGGATGGTAGAAGATGGAAGGCCACTCACAAAGTGGTAGAAGATAAAGTAAAGAAAGTAGAGCAAAGCAAAGGGTGAAAAATGATCTATGTTTTGAAGCAGTGTTCTGATAATTTTCCGAGAAGACTCATCCTCCAAGAGTGGTACCATTGGATTCCTCTTCTCGAGTACTATAAAATCGACTATATGAACTCCCAAAACGGATCAACGGTTCACCCGTGGGAAGCAAAACAAGAAGCCGTGGGTGAGGCCATTTCTGAATTTGGGCTGAGACCTCCGCCGCCCGGGCAAGCCCATTTCCGCCCGGGCGACACCTGCTGCATTTTGACCTTCTTTGTGACCAACTTGGGATATAAATAGCCCCCCTTCTTCCCCATTTTCCCAAGCCCAACTTGGGGGCTCCAAAACCCTAGTTTTTCACCATTTTTCTTCCATTTCTTCTTCTTTCTTTGTAGATCTTTGTTCTATATTATGGGTTTTGATTATCTAGCTTAGTTTTATCTTAGAAGTAATGGATTGAAGCTTCCATATCTATGTAGTAATAACCATATCTATCTATTTAGTGCTTTTTCTATTGTGCATTTATTGAGCTTTGAATGTGAATTGTTAATTGCATTGATGTTGTTGGAAGCTTGAGTATATGAATTGCTTGTATGATTACTTGTTAGGGTTGGGAGAAAGTAGCCAATTCTCCCCTCTTTTAATGTGGAATCCAAGAGAATGAGTTAGAGCTTCTTAAATGATGTTGGTGTATTGATAATTGCTAGATGAATGTGATGATGTCGAACTCGTTGTCATGTTTGTTTTAGGTAGCAAATGAGAGAAGTCTATGAATGCCGATCATTCTTGACTAATCTTGTGTAAATGCATGAATTGGTTAAATGCTTAGATATGGTGTTGTATTTATAAGTGTTGCCAAGCTTGTTAATTCTTCATGCTAAATGCCATCAATGGGATACTCTTAGTCCTAAGGGAGTCATTGGTGAGGTTTGACAAGAGATGTCAAATTCACTCTCACAAACTACTATCTAAGAAGGATAGAAGATTTATCTTCACAACAAGTAGTTGAAGTAGTGAATAGATTGTTTTACTCATTCTTGAAGCCTTTGTTATTTAGCATTGGGAGGCCGTCGTCGTACCTCTCAAAGTTAATATTTATAAGCCCTTTTATGCTTACTATCTACAACTAAGTAGATAGCGGCAAGTCGGGGTCATCCACGAAGAAGAGGAATCTTTCTAAGCGTTTAGGCACAAAAAGGTTGATATTAGGCTAGGAGTAGATATATATACATACATATAAAAACATGTAAGTGGGGGGTTTGGTTGTTTGGTTGTCCTAAGTTATGAAAATTAAAAGACAAGATAACTAGCAAGGTTAAGTAACTATGCTAATCATCAAACAAAACTAAGAAAAAAGGTTTTAAAACTACAAAAGATAAAGCCTTGGGGGCAATGGATATCTATTTCCAAACCAAATGTAGATCATTGAACCATTCACTCATTCTATCGCATTCGTTACTTAACTTAACATTAACATACCTATCTAGCAAGAATCACAACACATTATGCACAAGAAGTTCTAAGTTCATGTTCATAGATTTTCATGCAAAGGAGCTAAGGAATTCGTCACTTTCCTAACACCCTAACACTTCAATCATAAAAACACTTCCTATTCTAAAACAACCCATGACATAAATGAAATGAAACATAGCATCAAGAATACATAAATGCTAAATAATAAAGGCTTCAAGAACGAGTGAAACAATCCATTCACTACTTCAACTACATGTTGTGAAGATAAATCTTCCATCTTTCTTAGGTAGTAGTTTGCAAGAGTGAATTCGACATCTCTTGTCAAACCTCACCAATGACTCCCTTATTACTAAGAGTATCCCATTGATGGCATTTAGCACGAAGAATCAACAAGCTTAGCAACACTTATAAACACTACACCGTGTCTAAGCATTTAACCAGTTCATGCATTTACACAAGATTAGTCAAGAACGATCGACATTCATAGACCTCTCTCATTTGCTACCTAAAACAAATATAACAACGAGTTCGACATCATCACATTCATCTAGCAATTATCAACACACCAACATAATTTAAGAAACTCTAACTCATGCTCTTGGATTCCACATTAAAAGAGGGGAGAATTAGCTACTTTATCCCAATCCTAACAAGCAATCATACAAGCAATTCATATACTCAAGCTCCCAACAACATCAATGACATTAACAATTAACATTCAAAGCTCAATAAATGCACAATAGCAAAAGCACCAAATAGATAGATATAATGGTTCTTACTACAAAGAAATGGAAGCTTCAATCCTTTACTCCCAAGATAAAACTAAGCTGGAGAACTAAAAGACATAATTAAACTACAAAGACTAAGAAAAGAAAGAAGAGAAAACCTAGGGTTTCTAAGCCCAAAAACACAGAAGAAAGAGCTGGGCAAAAGATGTTGAAGAGGAGAGGATAAGGGGAGTATTTATAGCACAGAACTCAAGAAGAAATTCATACCCCTCGTCCATCGCGAGTCACGACATGCTCGCGACGTGCTTGCGACGAACCATCGCGTGTCGCGATGGTCTCGCGACAGATACAAATTCCAGCATTATTTCTTCTTTCTCTTTTATATCTCATATCCTTCTCTTCTCTTCACTTCTTCAATTCTTCATATCTTCAAAAAGCTCAAATCCAAGTCTTCAAATCTTCAAAGATATTCTTCAAAGTCTTCAAAGTTTTAAAAGTCTTCAAACAAATTACCCTGTCACACAAAATTCTCTTAAAAGATATAAAAATGTAAAAGTCGCTTTTAACCCTTCTTAGATAATTTCAAGGTAAAATGTCACATTTAGAGCACAAAAGTGTACAAAACTTAATCCCAAAAGTCCTAATATAACCGTATAAAATGGGCACATCAAGCATGCATGTGTTCTTAATGCTATGTTTTACTTCATTTATGCTATATGTTGTTTTAGAATAGGAAGTTTTTTTATGATTCAAGTGTTAGGGTGCTAGGAAAGTGATGACTTCCTTAGCTCCTTTGCATAAAAATCTACAAGCATGAACTTAGAACTTCTTGAGTATAATGTGCAGTAATCCTTGCTAGATGAGTATGTTAATGTGGTGTGTTCTCATGCTTATCCTATAGATCCAATGAAAGGTTGAACCTTCAATGTGGCTTGTTCTAGGTTTAGCCTAATGAATGCTATGTTTGGTTAAACGGCTATGTCTTTGGTCGAAGGCTTGTTGTTATCAAATCTATGGTCCTTCATGCCTAAAGCCGTTGTTGAAATACCCCTATGGTCATTGTTTGTCTAGGGTGATCATCAACGAAAGGTTTGGAAATGGCCGTTATTTGTCTTTGCAAATTACTATTAATAAGGAATGAATGTTGATCTTCTATTAGCATTCCCCATAGGTAATAAATGTGATAGGATGAGTGAATGGTTCAATGATCTACATTTAGTTTGGGAGTGGATATCAATTGCCCCGAAGGCTTTATCTTTTGTTGTTTTAAAACCCTTTTTCTTAGTTTTTTTTTATGATTAGCATAGTTACTTAACCTTGCTAGTTATCTTGTCTTTACACTTTCATAACTTAGGACCACCAAACAACCAAACCCCCCCTTTTACTCGCTTTTATATGTGTACATATATCTACTTCTAACCTAATCTCAACCTTTGTGCCTAAACGCTTAGGAAGATCCCTCTTCTTCGTGGACGAACCCGACTTGCCGCTATCTACTTAGTTGTAGATAGTAAGCATTTAGGGCTTATAAATATTAACTTTGAGAGGTACGGCGACGGCCTCCCAGCATCTCATTTCTAGATGAGATATTTCCTACTCTTTGACACTTGTCACAAGCCTTACAAAATATGTATGCATGATTATTCAATGTAGGCCAATAAAAACCACTTTCCAAGACTTTCCTAGCGGTCCTTTTAGCTCCAAAATGACCCCCGTATGCATGAGAATAACAAAAAGTAAGAATTAAATGCACTTCATTATCGGGGATGCATCTCCTAACAACTTTTTCTACACAATGCTTCCACAAAAAGGGATCATCCCACACATAATATTTAGCACCACTCTTTAGCTTATCTTTCTGTGCTTTAGAAAAGTGAGGAGGAAATTTATCAGAGACAAGAAAGTTCACAATATCGGCATACCATGGTTGGAGGTCCCTGATAGCGAACAATTGTTCATCAGGGAACTCCTCCCATAATTTCTCCTTGATCAATAGATTTACCTCACTATCTTGGCAGGGTGCCAACCGGCTTAGGTGATCAGCCACAAGGTTCTCCACACCTTTCTTGTCTCGCACATCTAACTCAAATTCACTCAGGAGCAGGATCCACCTAATCAATCTTGGCTTGGCCTCTTTCTTCTTCATTAAATGATCAAGTGCTGCATGGTTAGTGTACACGATAACTTTTGTACCAATCAAGTAAGATCAAAATTTTTCCAAAGAAAAAATACCACTACTAGCAACTCCTTTTTGGTGGTGGAATAGTTTCTTTGGGCTTCATTGAGACACATGGATGCGTATTAGATGACATGAGGCGCTCTCCCCACCCTTTGACCAAGCACCGCTCTAATGGCATAATCACTAGCATCGCACATAATCTCAAAAGGCAACGACTAATCCGAGGGTTGTATAATAGAGGCCGAAACAAACCTTCCTTTCAATGTATCGAAGGCCCCTTTACAACCCTCATCCATCACAAATTCCACATTATTTTTGCAACAACTTGCATAAAGGAGATGCTATCTTTGAGAATTCCTTGATGAATCGGCGATAGAATCCTACATGGCCAAGAAAAGAGTGCACTTCGCACACATTAGTAGGATAAGGAAAAGTTTGAATTGTGTCCATATTTTCCTTGTCAACATCAATACCCTTAGAGAACACAACATGGCCTAAAACAATGCTTTGATCTACCATAAAATGACACTTCTAAGAATTTGACACAAGATTAGTATCAATGCAACATTTAAGAACTTGTGCCAAATTTGCTAAATAGTTGTCAAAAGAATAACCATGAATGGTTAAATAATCCATGAATACCTAGACACAATTTTCAACAAATTCTGAGAAAATGCTTACCATACACCTTTGGAAAGTTGCGGGGGCGTTACATAACCTGAAAGGTATGCGCCGGTAAGCAAACATACCGAAGGGGCACGTGAAGGTGGTCTTTTCTTGGTCTTCCGGGGCGATAGCCACTTGAAAATACCCCGAGTACCCATCCAACAAGCAATAGAAGGGGTGGCTTGCTAACCTCTCAAGCATTTGATCAATGAATGGCAATTGGATGTGATCCTTTCGGGTTTCCGCATTTAGCCTCTTGTAGTCAATGCAAATGCGCCACCCATTTTGAACTCTGGTGGGCACCATTTATCCCTTCTCATTTTTTACCACTGTCACTCCACTCTTCTTGGGTACCACTTGAGTTGGACTCACCCACTTTCTATCCGAGATTGGATAGATCGTGCCCGCTTGGAGTAACTTGAGGATTTCCACCTTCACCACCTCCATCATAGGTGGGTTTAAATGGTGTTGGGGTTTCCGGATGAGTCTTGCATCTTCTTCCAACAAGATTCTATGCATGCAAGTGGATGGACTTCCTTGTTCTCCTGCAATACCACCATCAACTTTGCTTCTTGCTCCTTAGTGAGCTTGCTTGAAATGATGACCGGAAACACGTCTCCCCTTCCCCAAGAAATGTGTACTTGAGGTCACTTGGAAATGGTTTAAGCTCAATCACCGGAGCCTTCACAAGTGATGGAAAGAATTCTAGTTCTTCGGGTTCCTCTAAGACTTGAGGGTCGGGACTTTGCACCACTTCCTCAAGAATGCTTAACTCCTCAATGCTTTCCTTCAAATTTGTAATTATGGAGTACACAAGACATGCATTTTCATCATCATTTTCCAAAGCAACTAACAAGGAATCATCACCACTCAATTCAAAAACATCTTGCACCACATTGTCAACAAAATCAATAGCATGGCAAGAATACTCTTCAAGAGGATACTTCATAGAGTCATTTATGCTAAACTTTATATTAATCCCATCAAATTCCATGGTGAGGGTATCATTATGCACTTCAATGATGGTCCTAGAGGTCTTCAAAAATGGCCTCCCCAACAATATTGTGGCAGAATGTTTATCATGCTCCATGTCTAGGACATAAAAATCCACGAGGAATATTAAGGTATCCACCCTAACCAACACTCCTCGACGATACCCTTAGGGTAAAAAATAGAACGATCGGCTAGTTGGATCACCACCCCGGTTTTGTGCAAAGTACCAAGATTGAGGCTTTCATACAAAGAAGAAGGAATCACATTTATCGATGCATTCAAGTCAAGCATTGCTTTTTGAAAATGTGTATTTCCTATAATGCTAGGGATCATGAACATGTCGGGATCACTTCATTTAGGGGGTAAATCCCTTTGGCACAAAGCGGAGACATGTTCACTTCTCCAATTTTAAAGCTTGTTCTTCATTCTTTGTTTCCTATTTACTACACGTAATTCTTTCAAAAATTTTGCATATCTAGGAATTTGTTCAATCACATTCAAATGAGGGATATTTACCTCACACCTACAAAAGACTTCGTAGATGTCCTTATTGGATTCCTTCTTCCTTTTGTCTTTTAGAGGTAAATACGGTAAATAGTATAAACGGTGAAACCCACGGTAGAGCCCTACCAAATACAAAATAATTCAACCCTATGCTAAATGGAACCAAGGGAAAAAGATGCGGGGGGGGGGGGGGATACACCAATGGGTACCTCCCCCCAATGTTTTTTAAAAACTGCTAACCTTAAGCTAGATAGTGCTAAGCCTAGGGAAAAATAAATGCAAGTCCAGATGTATGTGTGAATCTGGACCTATACATAGCTACCGGAAATGTGTACTGGCGCTTCATATGAAAACCTCATCGCAGCCGAGACTTGGGTCTCGGGTCTTGAAGAAAATAATGAAGAAGACGCCAGTGGTAGACAAAAAAGCGCAGCCGAGTGTGGTGTACTCGGGTCTTGAATTGTCGCTATGGTGTGCTGGTGTTGCTGAATCCGAATGAAGCTAGAACTGCCAACGGAGGAGCAGCTTCTACCATATACACCCCTAAGGTGAAGAAAGAGGGGTGTTATTGGCCTTCAAACGTTCTCGTGGTATGAACCGAGGCTATGTTAGAGGGCAAGAGTGTCGTAGGCAGTTCCAATAGCTCTTATGGATCCCTCTAAAAAATAGCCCCCCTAATGATGGAGAGAACAGACACAACTTATACAGCGTGCGTTAAGCCTAGCGACTATGTAATCGCCCACTCCATTTTGAGCAAATGGACAGATGTATGCTAATTTAACACAAAGTGTAGCGCGAGCATAGAACGCGTAATGACCGTCAAGTCCATGTAACAACTAGCAATGGATTAATTAAATTCACGTACGCTAATTAATTAACCCACTACCCAACTCCTATGGTCATGCAACCAAATGTAGAAAGGCTGCTCTCCCATCCCCCGAGGGGAAAATGTGCAATTATCCACCTAATACAATTTTAGCGTAAAGATAAGGCCAATACTCAACAAAAATCCACAAATTAGAGCCCTAAGTAGAAGCAAATTCGGCCCAAGAATAGTCCATGAAGGCTAAAACTTTTCTATTTAATTAGGCCCAGAACACCTTGAATTCAGCCACGTGCTTGGTTTTTCACTCGGCCCAGCAGCTCCACTTTTCGGCCGAGCAGCTTGGCCCAGTACCGCTAGGGTTTCAACTTGACCACAGCCGCCACCTCATGTAGCGCTGCCTTTGCCGGGTTAAAACTGGGTTATAACCTTGACCCATTTCTTCATGAATTTAATCCGCTCTATATTTGATCAGCTCTCCTTTTCGGCCCAGCTTTGGCCCAGGAGATTAATTACTTTCAGCCCAGCAGCTTGGCCCAACAACCTTAACTCTAGGGTTTTGTTTTGCTGACCCAGCTGCCTCCTTAGTGGGTCATATGACCCACGCCACCATTGACCGGGTAATAATCCTAGTTAGGCTTTGACCTGTTTTTTCTGTTTGGGTACAATGACCCAGCGGCGCCCAAGCTAGATCCTCGCTGGACTCGCGGTTTTCCGGCGTCGGAGAACCGCCAAAATCTGGAAAAACTCACCAAAATCCACAAAAATTTGGCAAAACATTCCATCCAAATCTGGGCATTCTTCCCTCGTGTAATTCCGACCGGATTTAGCACCTAAAATGTTGAATTTTATTCCCCCAAACCTTGGCATGTGAAATCCGGCTGAATATTAACCATTCCCCTTGCCGGATTTGCGGTTTTCCAGAGAGCAAAACCAACCAAATTAACACTCCTTTGTTCTCTTTTCCAGCTGTGACAAGCATCTCAAGCATGAAGCAATAGGAATCCAAGTCTAGGGACAAAGAATCAAGGCTGTTTCATGCATTACCCGTGCCGGAATAGCATTTTTTCGGTGACTTCCAATCGGAAAATCCGAAACTCCAACCTCCAAAATCCAAAAATTACCAGTTGCTTTTCCAATCGGATAATGTATACAAAACGAAATCCAAAGTTTTCAAGGCATAACAAGCATTATAACTCGCCGGAAAAAGTGTTTTTCCGGTGAACCCAATCGAAAATTCTAACAATCATTATCCAAATAATCCATCCTTTATGAAAAATCTACTCCTCCATTCATCTAGATCTGAACATTATCATGAGATTGAAACAACGAGGAAAATACCTTGGGCCTATCGTCGTTGATGATTCCAATTCAACCAATCATCTCCAAACATCTGTCTTGAATCCGACTAATCCCAAACCATCAACCCCTTCGAACAATAACATTCAAACACCCAAAATCTTGAATCCCACATAAGTGTTCATCGGTCAAGAAAATAAATTTAAATTCTTGGCCTAAAACATAGCTATCTGGTCGATATTCCAATTAAAGCAAACAATCATGGACAATGGCCCATCTGATCACATGAATGCCCTCTCATCAAATCCATCATGAAAACTTCCAAATACTAAAACATTTATGCCTCAAATTCATCTCTACTTCCAATCCAACATGAACATCACATTAACTATCCACCATAAACAAATAATCATCCATACAAATCCACACAGATTCATCATAAATAAACCCCTCATCCATCATCCAGATTAGATCTATCAACGAAAGATTAAAACTTACTTGTAACAATGGTAGATCTTCATCTAATCCACTCCATCAATGAATTCAAGATCAAAAGTCTGACCTTCACCTAAAAAACCCCAGATCCAAAGATCAAATCTTCAAATTCAAGCACAAATCATACACCGGAAGATGCCCGGTGATGTTGGATTCCTCGCTGGAAACTCTGAATCGTAGGAGAGAAACTGGAAGAAAATTAGCTTCGGTTTTCAGGAGAAGGACTGCGTCCTTCTTTCTCTCCAGAGAGAATTTTCTCCAAACATTCTCGAAAGTCCAAGGCCCGCGTCCTTTTGTCTTTTAGAGTAAATAGGTAAATAGTATAGACGGTGGAACCCACGGTAGAGCCCTAAAAGAGCCCTACCAAATACAAAACATAATCCAACCCTAAGCTAAAAACCTAGGGAAAAAGATGCGGTGGGGGGGAAGGGGATACCCAATTGAGAACCCCCCCTCCCCCCCCCCCCCAATTATTTTCAAAGAAATGCTAAGCCTAAGCTAGAAAGTACCAAGCCTAGGGAAAAATAAATGCAAGTCCAGATGTGTGAATCTGGACCTATACATAGCAACCAGAAATGTGTACTGGCTCTTCATATGAAAACTTCATCGCAGCCGAGACTTGGGTCTCGGGTCTTTAAGAAAATAATGAAGAGGATGCTAGTGGTAGATAAAAAGTGCAGCCAAGTGTGGTGTACTTGGGTCTTGAATGGTCGCCATGGTGTGCTGGTGTTGCTGAATCCTAATGAAGCTAGGACCACCGAAGGAGGAGCAGCTTCTACCATATACACCCCTAAGGTGAGGATAGAGGGGTGTTATTGGCCTTCAAACGTTCTCGTGATATGAACCAAGGATAATTTAGAGGGCAAGAGTGTCGTAGGCAGTGCCAATAGCTCTTGTGAATCCCTCTAAAAGTAGCCCTCCTAAGGATGGAGAGAATGGACACAACTTATACGGCGTGTGTCAAGCCTAGCGATTATGTAATCGCCCACTCCATTTTGAGCAAATGGACAGCTTTATGCTAATTTAACACGAAAAGTGTAGCACGAGCATAGAGCGCGTAATGACCGTCAAGTCCAAGTAACTACTAGCAGTGAGTTAATTAATTTCGTGTACGCTAATTAATTAACCCACTACCCAACTCCTATGGTCAAGCAACCAAATGTAGAAAGGCCGCTCTCCCACCCTCCAAGTGGAAAATATGCAATTATCCACCAAATACAATTTTAGCCCAAAGAGAAGGCCAAAACTCCACAATAATCCACAAATTAGAGCCCAAAAATGAAGGAAATTCAGCCCAAGATAAGCTGAAAAATTCTCCATTTAATTAGGCCCAAGAACCCTTGAATTCGGCCCCAGAACCCTTGAATACGGCCCACTCATCACTCAGCCCAGCAGCTCCAGTTTTGGCCCAGCGCTTGGCCCAGTACCCTAAGCTAGGGTTTCAACTTGACCGCAGCCGCCTTTAGTGATGCCTTTGCTGGGTTTAGTCGGGTTATAACCGTGACCCGTTTCGTGCCTAACCTCTATTTAATCAGCCCGT
Source organism: Rubia yunnanensis (assembly GCA_037428765.1). Taxonomy (NCBI): domain Eukaryota; kingdom Viridiplantae; phylum Streptophyta; class Magnoliopsida; order Gentianales; family Rubiaceae; genus Rubia; species Rubia yunnanensis. Next base: position 83,650,131 of record CM075063.1, read on the forward strand.
GTTTCAGCCCAGCATTGGCCCAAGATATTAATAGCTTTCAGCCCAGTAGCTCGGCCAAACAACCTTTGCACTAGGGTTTTGTTTTGCTGACCCGGCTGCATCCTTAGCGGGTCATTTGACCCGCACCGCCACCAGTCGGGCCGAAACCCTAAATAGCCTCCAACCCATTTTACCTATCTCGGGTACTCTGACCCGGTGGCGTACAAAATGGGTCAAGCACCCAGATCCAAATCCTCGCCAGTTTCGCAATTTTCTGGCGCCGTCCGGCCGACAGAAAGAAGCTGGAATCTACAAAAATTCGCCAATGAAAACTCTCGAATCTGGGCACTCTTCCAAGTGAAATTTCAACCGGATTTAGCACCTAGAATACTGAATTTTATACCCCCAAACCGTGGTTTGTGAAATCCGGCCGAAAATTAACCATTCCCCGTGCCGGAGTCGCGATTTTCCGGCTAGCAAAAACAACCATATCCACACTCCTTTGTTCTCTTTTCCTGCCGTAAGAAGTATCTCAAGCATGAAGCAATAGAAATATGAGTCTAGGGACAGAGAATCGAGGCAGTTTCGTGCTTTTCCCTTGCCGTAATTGCATTTTTCCGGCGACTTCCAATCGGAAAATCCAAAACTTCAATCTCCAAAATCCAAAAATTATCAGTTGCTTTTCCGATCTATTAATGCATGACAAAAACAAAATCCAAATTTTTTCAAGGCATAACAAGCATTATAACTCGCCGGAAAAAGTGAATTTCCGGCTAATCCGATTGGAAAATTCGAACAATCATAATCCAAATAATCCATCCTTTACCGAAAAATCTGCTCCTCCATTCATCTAGATCTGAATACTATCATGAGATTGAACGAGGAGAAAACCTTGGGCCTATGGTCGTTAATGATTCCAATTAACTCCAAACATCTGTCTTGAATCCGACTAATCCCAAACCATCAACCCCATCGAACAATAACATTCAAACACCCAAAATCTTGAATCCCACATGATTGTTCATCAGTCAAGAAAATAAATTTAAATTCTTTGCATGAAACATAGCAATCTGGTCAAAGTTCCAATTAAAGCAGACAATCATGGACAGTGGGGCATCTGATCACATGAATGCCCTCTCAACAGATCCATCATGAACTCTTCCAAATACTAAAAATTCATGCTTCAAATTCATCTCTACTCCCAATCCAACATGAACATCACATTGACTAACCACCATAAACAAATAATCTTCCATACAAATCCACACAGATTCATCATAAACAAACCCCTCATCAATCATCCAGATTAGATCTATCAACGAAAGATTAAAACTTACTTGGAACAATGGTAGATCTTCATCAAATACGCTCCATCAACAACTTCAAGATCAAAAAGTCTGATCTTTACCCAAAACCTCCAGATCCAAAGATCAAATCTTCAAATTCAAGCACAAATCATACCTCGAAAGATGTCCGGCGAGGAATCCAACATTAATGTCAGATTCCTCACCAGAAACTCTGAATCGTAGGAGAGAAACTGGAAGAAAATTGGCCCTGGTATTCCAGAGAAGGGCTGCGCCCTTTTTTCTCTCCAGAGAGAATTTTCTCTCACTAGATTCAATATTCGTCCTTTTGTCTTTTAGACGTAAATAGGTAAATAGTATAGACGGTGGAACCTGCAGCAGGGCCCAAAAAGGACCCTACCAAATACAAAAGAGTCCAACCTTAGGTAACCTAAGGAGTAAATCTGCAAAGAAGTAGGAGGGGGGGGGGGGAATGAGAGAGTGCAAATCCAAAAGATAAACACTCTCCCACCCCACCCCTTTTAACTATGTAAAATAACTACCCACCCTAAGCAAGATAAACAAGCAAAGGGAGAACAAATCAACCTGGAAAAACACAGGCTATAGAACAACCAAGAAAATGGGGTGAGAACAAACTCACTACCCATCAACAAAAATCCGCTTCTACCCCTAACAAATGGGGCCATCTTCATGTTGGCTCCAAAAATGCAGCCGAGAGGTGTGTGTCTCGGGTCTTGAAAGAATGTAGTTGCTGGAACGATGATGAAGTAACAAAAATCCAATGTCGAATGATTTGGAATCCTAGTGCAGCCGAGAGTCTATCTCGGGTCTTGGATGTCTCATAAAAGAGTTGAAGCCGGTGATCCAAATAGCACCTTCCTGGTACGAATGAACATCAGCTTCTACCATATACATCCCTAAGATGAAGAAAGAGGGATGTTATTGGCCTTCTAGCACTCTCTTTTGGCACCGAAGTTAATCCTATGGGCAAAGGTTAATGAGGCCGTGCCTCCAACCTTTGTAACTCCCAATCAAATCAACCTCCTGAGGATGTGAGAATGGATGCACTTATACCGCGTGCACCAAGCGTGGCGAGTATGTACTCGCCCACTCCATTTTGAGAAAATGGACAGCTATATGCTAGTTTAACACAGAGTGTAGCGGGAGCATAAAGCGCATAAATAACCATTAAATCATTAGTAAAAACTAGGCTTAGGAGAAAGAGCATCGGAGTGTAAATCCTTACTCTAAAACCTATTGCCTCCTCTAGAAAACCAAGCTGCTATTGCCACTAGAAATCTGTGAAAAAACCATAGGCCAATCTGGACTTCATCGAGCGCAAAGCAACTCACTCCCGGTGCTGAAAACCAATCGGCCCGCAAAAACCGTAGAAAAACCAAGAAAACCCGTAGCTAATTCCTGATCCCAACGGGCTTAAAGCAGTCCCTTCCTGGCGCAGAAAATCGCATCCATCGGACTATAAGAAACCCCAATTCCCGCGCCAAGAGCACCCAAACCGTGATGCACATATCCAGCATCCAGTCGCCACAAACCGGCTCCATGCATGGCACCGTGCTGCTGCAAACCATCCCAGTATGTGACAAGTTCCAGCGCAATGCCTGACGCCCAGCACAGTGCCAGGACTGAAGCACCAAGACCCGCAATGTGAAGCACCCAGTGTGAGGCAGCCAGCCCCCATCAACCTCCAAGCAGCTTCTCCGTCTAAAACAAGTGCTCATCCGGAAATAGCCTATTCATCACCATGTAGCAATCCTTCATGATGATTTTCACCACTCTTTCAGGACTTGGTTGAGCACCATCCATAACCACATTGTTCCTTTCCCTCCAAAGGTGATAAACCGCGGTAATTAAGGCTAAAATACCAAACTTCTTTCGCAATTTGGAACCTTTAATTTGCCTCTTAACCTAAGTCATGGAACTTGGAATTGAATTCGTCCTTCTCCTTAATCCAATCCAAGTCTGTATACGCCCCCATACAACCTCAGAAAACTCACATTTGAAAAACAAATGTTCGTTCGTCTCCTCTTCCAGATGGCATAAAGAATTTACCTTCTCCATACTCTCCCCTTCCTCCAATCGATGCTTATCCTTGGTATGTAGTCTCTTTATTGCCGCCAACCAGGTGATAAATGAGAATTTTGGCGGAACAAAACCACGCCAAATACTGTTAAAAACCTTTTCACTAGATTGGCCAACATCATAAACACTCGGATATTTATGTCTATGCATATGGAGATAAGCTGCACTAGTAAACTTCCCCGAACTAGACCATAGGCCGAGATGGGTAATAACCTCTTGCGTATTACCTTGAAACATTGCGCACAATTCATCCCTGAGCTTACAAAGATCACCAAAGTAGCTCGAATATCTCTCTCCCAATCTACCGTTTGCAATCCTCGGATTTAATCCCCAGAAGTCTTCTTCCTGAAGATAAAACGAGTGAATCCATTTAACCCATAGACTATCCTTCTTCAAATGAATATCCCATAGCCTTTTAGCCATTGAAGCACCGTTCCACGTGAAGAAGTCTCTCAAACCGAGGCCTCCAAAAGATTTGGGTGCGCAAAGTTTCTTCCACGCCACCTTTGCTTTATGCTTACCTCCCCACAGGAAGCGTTTACACTTCTGTTCGAGAGCATCCATGACTGTAGATTGTATTACAAAATTCTGAATCCAGAATCCCGCAATACCTCCCACTATTGATCTCACATGTTCCAATTTGCCTGCATATGAAAGAGTATGACCCTTCCATTTTGATATCTCCGAATCAACTTTCCCTAGCAGCGTACCAAATTGTGTCACCTTCAACTTGCTGGAATCAAGTGGCACGCCTAGATACCGAACCAGGAATGTCGTCCAAGGAATACCAGTGAAACTCAAATCCTCTTTTATACCAACTCCAAAGAATTTTGACTTTGCAGCATTAATTCCTAAACCCAAAGTGCGCTCAAACTCGTTCAAGGCATCCATGAGTATATGCACTGAACTCGTGTTAGCCTTAGAGAAGAGCATGAGGTCATCTGCAAAAGCCAAATGCGTGATCCGAAGTGTCTCACATCTCGGATGAAAAGTGAAGTGTCTAGTGGCCGTTCTCCTTTTCAACAAACTCGAGAAATATTCTATGCAGATCACAAACAGGTGAGGCGACAATGGATCTCCCTAATGAATACCCCTTTGTCCCTGAAAGTGATCACACAGTTTACCATTTACTGCTATCGAGAATGTAGAAGTGAACACACACTTCATGATTCTATTAGTTAGTCTTTCAGGAAATCCCAGTCCCAGCAAAACTTCTTCCAGGAAATCCCAAGAGACTGTATCAAAAGATTTCTGCAAATCCACCATAATCATGCATCTAGGAGAATTACGTACCCTTCCATAACCCCGAAAAAACTCTTGCGCTAACATTACATTGTCCGAGATACTTCTGCCCTTCACGAATGCACCCTGACAAGGGTCAATGATCCCTGGTAAAATACCCTCAAGCCTGTTTGCTATAACTTTTGTGATGACTTTGTAGACCACATTGCAGCACGCTATTGGTCTAAAATCACTGACTTTCAGATTATCAGGCTTCTTCGGTATCAATGCCACCGAAGTGTGATTAAGCTGCGCTAAAATATCACCTGTCTGCAAGTATTCCAGCACCGCAGCCGTCACTTCCTCACCCACGATGTTCCACTGTTTCTTGAAGAATCCGGCCGTATAACCATCAGGTCCCGGAGACTTATCATCCGCCATTGCAAACAGCGCCTGCTTGACCTCAATACCCTCCACTTCCTGATTTAGATAGGCCCTATCCATGTCCGAGAGCTTGTTACCCGCACCAAAGACACTCGGGTCAGTGGTTAATCTATCTCTTCTTGTGCCAAATAATCCCTTGTAAAAATCCGCAAATAGCTCTCCCTTGCGACTATTAGAAGTTACAATCCGATTTTCACTATCAGTAATCGCTGGGATACCCCCTCCTTTTCTTTCAGAGACGATAGTGTGAAAGTACTTTGATCCCTTATCTGCCTGAGTAATATGGTTTATCCTTCCCTTTTGAGCAAGAAAAGAAGACTCCGCCAGATAATACAACATAGCTTGCTTCTTTAAGTTACGCAATGCCGAAATCTCATGATCTGAAGCATCCCTAGCGTTAAATTCATCAAATGCCTTGTTATACTCCGCATCCGCATGCTTAGCCTTTTCAGAAATATGGTCAAAATCAAGCTTACCCAACTCCTTGAATGGGTTTTTCATCCGAAATAATTTCCTGGTCACCGAAAATTGTTTAGTCCCCTCAACCGACGGATTCCAATAATCCTCTACTATTTGCCCACAATTCAGGTGACCTAACCACATATTCTGAAAACGAAAAGGCCTACCCTTGCCAAAAATTTCTTGCGACATATCTACCACCATGGGAGAATGGTCTGAGTGAGCCGAAATTGGTAGAAAGGTTGTACGACAAGCAGCATCATCCCATCCGTGGTTCAAAAGCACCCTATCCAGCTTCCTCCAAATCTTCCAATCCGCACTATGCCAGGTTAAGTGCTCACCCAAAGCAGGCGCATCTCTTAATCCACACTTTACACAAACATCCTGAAACTCCTTCATTGGATACAAGCTAGGAACAGTAGCTCCATAATGATCATCAGCACTAAGGATAACATTAAAGTCACCAAGAACCATCCAAGGAGAGTTCAGTTTAGCACCAAATGACTTCAATTCCTCCCATAGTGGTAAACGTACGAGACGTCTCTCACTATGCCCATACACAAATGTACAGAAAAACTCGATACCAGAAGCAAGATTACGAACTTTCAGATGAATACATTGCAGAGACTTCCCAAGGACATCGACCAAGAAGCCTTTCGGATCCTAGCTAATGAGTATCCTCGAGTTCTACCACAGTTCAAAGTTGTGTGTAAACTTCCATCCCTTAAAACCCTTTAAGAAAATTCGCAACACCTTATCCTCCATTTTCGTTTCCAACAACCCACACAGTCCAACCCTATTTGTGGAGATGATATTTTTCACCCACCTCCTCCTTACAGGGGCCGATAGACCCCTGACATTCATTGCTAATGTATTCATTGGGAAACAGAGGTCCCTTTTGGCTTCGGACCGCCGCCTTCCAGTGATTTACTTCCAGAACTATCTGAATGACTCCTCGTAGCTGATAACATGCGCTGAAAAGGTTTCTGAACACCCTGCTCATTAATTCGATTCCTGCTCTTACTTCTAGACCTAGTCAAAGCCCCTGGAGTGGGGGGAGGCCTACTCTTACTCTTGCTCCTATGCAGCCTTGGAATTTTTTAGCCTCGAGCATCCGGATGAATCATCTGCTTAGGCAATTTTCCAGCACCCTCAATCGGATTATCATCATCCCCAAATGATTGCTGCCGTTCAGAAACCGGTGGTGCTAGAATGGTCAAATTTTTAGCACGGCCGTTGCTGAGTATCGCGCGTTCAACACTCCTTCCGCGCGCTGCCTGAACGCTCTTGCTGTGTGCTGCCTCGCTACTGCCGCGCGTTAGTGCACGGCCTCCTGCGCCGGTGCTTGCATTTCCAGCGCCAGTGCTTGTAACTCCAGCGCCAGTGCTTGCAATTCCAGGCACTGGCGATGAGCCCAGTTGTGCTGGCAGCGCAACAATAGGCCTATTAGCATCATCCTGCAAGACGCCAATGGTAATACCAGGTCCCATTTTAGCACTTCCCGCTTTCTCAATACTATTGACTATACCTTCAACCAACTTTCCCTTCCCTTTCCTTCGCCTCTCAACCTCCTCATTGTCCGAAGAGGCATCCTCAATGATCACATTCTCCTCCCCTCCAACCGAATTCGAACCTAGAGTATCTCCAGTGGTTTCAGCTTGCATCTTCTTAACCTAAACTTGGTCATTATATCGAGATCTCCAGTGTTTCTTTCCCTTCACCTTCATATCCTTGTTATTCTCAGTAGGCCTCATTTTCTCCATCTCCTTGGCTTTCCAGTAATTATCGCACACTTCCATAAGATGATTGTTTTCCCCACAATTTGTACACCAAGGTCTGCAATAATCATAGATGATTTTTTGCACAAACACCTCACCAGTTGGAACACGAAAGCTCACCTCCTCCTTGAGCTTTTTGGATGTGTCAATCCATACCAAGAGACGTGCATAGTAGCCCCTTAACTCTAGAGTACCATTGTCCATAAGGATAGGTTCTCCTAGTGAAGTAGCAATTTTCTCTAATGCCTTCTTGTGCCAATACTCCTTTGGCAAGTGTTCCATCCTTAACCAAACTAGCTTAGTGGCTTGGATGGTTGCATCATATTGCCCAGTTTCATCAATTAACATCATGAACAACTTCTTTCCATGGAGGTAATGGTCAGGACCATTCATCACCATATCTCTATCTTCAGCACTGTTAAACCTGAACATGACATAACCATTCTGCTTGCTCTGAACATCACACTGCACCTTCCACTTGGCCACCAACAGAGTTCGAATTGCATACATTCCCGGGAAGAAGCCCGGAAACACACCCAAGAATCTGAAAAAAGGTTTATGGAGATCCTTATGTATCTCTTCATCCGTGAGCACAAAATCGACACTATCTCCATTGTTTGCAACAACTTCAATAGTCGATTTGTTCATGAGAATATCAGGATCATCCCATCTCCTTCTTCTTTCAAGTTTTGGATCATACCAATCCCGTGGATGCACTTGATAATTCTGCCTCTTATTGCCATCACCCTCAGCCATGTCTTGCTTCCGAGGATTGTTATTACTCTTAGCACCCGTAGAGGCCATGGATGAAATTCGATAGACAGATCGGATTCACCAAACAACCGAGAGCACTCCAAGCAAAAATACACTAATCCGATCGGAATTAGCCTAAACTGATCGGAAACACACCAACAATAAACAAAATCCGATCAGAATTAACCCAAACCGATCAGACTATACAATAAACACAAAATCTCCAAAACCGAATTCAACAAATAAGCAAGGACAAATCGGAAATCTTGTAATCAAAACCGAACTAACCCTAAGATCAATCGGGATTAATAAATAAAATTGAACTCAAAACCGTAATCCTCCAAACACCAAATCGGATTCAAAAACACATAACAGCATGCTCCAAATCGAAAAACAAGCAAACCGCAAGTAGTTGAATCGAAAAAAACCTGGAAACCGTGGAAACCGTGATCTCCAAGCAATCCGGTCAAAAACCTTGCGTCCGAATTGTGGTCCGATCAAAACCTCCAAAAACTTGTGCTAAATCCGATGAAGATGGTAGGAATTTGATTAAAAAGTGTGCTAAAAATTTTAATCAAACCCTTTATACACCTTTGCGCAACCAAATCCAATCCAAAACCCAAAGAAGATTGGATTTTTCAACCAAGTCTCCAACTCGGACAAGGACTCCAAGTAAGAAACCAATCTGATCTCCTACCCAACTCCCGATCCGGATCCGTTTGCAAGATGAACACCAAAATCACGAACAAGATCCGCCAAGAACTCTCTTTGCCGACTTCAAACCCTACTCCGAGGCCGATTAAGATAAAAAACTCACCACAAATTGCATATGATTTTGTGCGGAATCAAAAGTAGAATCCGTTAAACCATAATTCATCGGTGGAAAGTTAAAGAAATTTGAAGAAATCGGCCTCCAAAGGATGGAAGAAAGGTTGCGCCTTTTTTCTTCTTTTTTCGCCCCAGAGCTAGAGAGAGAATTCCTTTTGTCTTTTAGACATAAATAGGTAAATAGTATAGACGGTGGAACCCACGGTAGAGCCCGAAAAGAGCCCTACCAAATGCAAAAGAGTCAAACCTTAGGCAGCCTAAGGAGTGAATCCGCAAAGAAGTAGAGGGGGGGAATGAGAGAGTGCAAATCCAAAAGATAAACACTCCCCTACCCCCCCCCTTTAACTATGTAAAGTAACTACCCACCCTAAGCAAGATAAACTAGCAAAGGGAGAACAAATCAACCTGGAAAAACACAGGCTATAGAACAACCAAGAGAATCAGGTGAGAACAAACTCACTACCCATCAACAAAAATCCGCTTCTACCCCTAACAAATAGGGCCATCTTCATGTTGGCTCCGAAAATGTAGCCAAGAGTTGTGTGTCTCGGGTCTTGAATGAATACAGTTGCTGGAACGATAATGAAGTAACAAAAATCCAATGATGAATGATCTGGAATCCTAGTGCATCCGAGAGTCTAACTCGGGTCTTGGATGTCTCATAAAAGATTTGAAGCCGATGATCCAAGTAGCACCTTTCTGGTACGAATGAGCATCAGCTTCTACCATATACATCCCTAAGATGAAGAAAGAGGGATGTTATTGGCCTTCTATCATTCTCTTTTGGCACCGAAGTTGATCCAATGGGCAAAGGTTAATGAGGCCGTGCCTCCAACCTCTGTAACTCCCAATCAAATCAACCTCCTGAAGATGTGAGAATGGATGCACTTGTACCGCGTGCACCAAGCGTGGCGAGTATGTACTCGCCCACTCCATTTTAAGCAAATGGACAGCTATATGCTAGTTTAACACAGAGTGTAGCGCGAGCATAAAGCGCATAAATAACCGTTAAATCTTTAGTAAAAACTAGGCTTAGGAGAAAGAGCATCGGAGTGTAAATCCTTACTCTAAAACCTATTGCCTCCTCAGAAAACCAAGCTGCTATTGCCACTAGAAATTCGAGAAAAATCGTAGACAAATCTGAATTCCATCGAGCACAAAGCAACTCAATCCCGGCGCTGAAAACCACATCAATCGGCCCACAAAAACCGTAGAAAAACCAAGAAAAACCGTAGTTAATTCTTGATCCCAACGGGCGTAAAGCAGTTCCTTCCTGGCGCGGAAAATTGCATCCATCGGCCTACAAGAAACCCCAATTACCGCGCCAAGAGCACCCAAACCGTGATGCACATGTCCAGCATCCAGTCGCCACAAATCGGTGCCATGCATGGCACCGTGCTGCTGCATACCAACCCAATATGTGACAAGTTCCAGCGCAACGCCTGACGCCCAGCACAGAGCCAGGACTGAAGCACCAAGACCCGCAACGTGAAGCACCCAGTGCGAGGTAGCCAGCACCCATCAACCTCCAAACAGCTTCTCCATCTAAAACAAGTGCTCCTCCGGAAAAAGCATATTCATCACCATGTAGCAATCCTTTTTGATGATTTTCACCACTCTTTCAGAACTTGGTTGAGCACCATCCATAACCACATTTTTCCTTTCCCTCCAAAGGCGATAGACCGTGGTAATTAAGGCTCAAATACCAAACTTCTTTCACATTTTTGAACCTTTAATTTGCCTCTTAACCCAAGTCATGGAACTTGGAATTGAATTCGTCCGTCTCCTTAATCCAATCCAAGTCCGTATACTCCCTCATACAACTTCAGAGAACTCATATTTGAAAAACAAATGTTCGTTCGTCTCCTCTTCCAGATGGCATAAAGAATATACCTTCTCCATACTCTCCCCTTCCTCCAATCGATGCTTATCCTTGGTATGTAGTCTCTTTATTGCCGCCAACCAGGTGATAAATGAGAATTTGGCGGAACAAAACCATGCCAAATACTTTTAAAAACCTTTTCACTTGATCGGCCAACATCATAAGCACTCGGATATTTATGTCTATGCATATGGAGATAAGCTGCACTAGTAAACTTCCCCGAACTAGACCATAGGCCGAGATGGGTAATAACCTCTTGCGTATTACCTTGAAACATTGCGCAGAATTAATCCCTGAAGAGTCACTTGTGGGCATTGGATTTCTCCTTCTCAAATTGGCCCTTGAGCTAAAGTTTCTCGATTCATCCGCTAGTTCTTCATACAATTGCATAGCCTCGGAGGATGTTTTGTTCCCAAGGGTGCCACCACAAGAACTTCTTACCAACCTTTTATCTTCATCAAGAAGGCCATTTTAGAAGTAATAAACCAAATCCCTCTCCGAATAACCGTGATAAGGGCAACTTGCAATAAGCTTCTTGAACTTCTCCCAATAGTCGAAGAGAGATTCTTCATACCATTGGAGGATGTTTTTTATGTCCTTTTTCAAGGCAACGGATCTAGAGGCCGGAAAGTATTTGGCAAGAAATTTTGTTTTCATATCAAGCCAACTCTTAATGCTCTTGGGTGGTAGTTAGTGGAGCCAATCTCTTGCACCATCCCTTAGTGTGAACGGGAATGCCTTCAACTTGTAGAAATCTTCATGACCGTACCACCACACAAGAAGTGAAACTCGGTGAGGTGTTTGTTGGCATTCTTCCCTTGCCTACCAAGGAAGATGGGTAGCATGTTGATGAACCCGGTCTTTAGCTCAAAGTGCCCGCTCGGTCCAACCACGAGATACTCGATGCACATCGGTTGTTTATCGAGGTTGGGGGCCATGATATCTCTTAGCAAAGCTTGCCCCAAAGAAATATCTCTTTGGTGGAGAGGAGGAGCTCGCCCTTGGAGAGGAGGATGGTGAGGTCCCCCTCCCAGATGCTCATCTTCGTGCTCAAGTTGATGTTCCATAGAGGAAGATGTATCCACAAAATGGTTACTAGGAGGGGTGTTATTCACACTTTCCAAAGAAAGCCTCCTAGCCCATCTTAAATTAAACTCAAACTCAGGGTCGTATTGTAGGGGTTCTTGTGAAGAGGATCGCATATGAACCATACACCAAAAACACAAAGCAAGGGATGATGATCAAAGTCTCCATATTCCTCTTAATAAGAAAGTTAAACAAAAAAAGAAACTTAGCTATCTCACCTAACTAAACAAGATGATGATCAAATCATCTACTAAAAGCATAAAATTAGCTAAATTATGAATAACCAAACACATAGGATAAACTTTTTAGTGAGGAGCATTAGGGGAATTTATGTGGTAGTCCGATCAGGTAAGCCAATCACTGTTCACTCAGTGAATCTTATCTCCTGCAAAACAAGTCCTGGAAGTGATTTTGGGAGAAAAGCTCTGACGATCAAGTCAGTCTTACTCTTCCTAAACTAGAATTTCTTAGTATAGTCGCACTTACCCTAGCTCCTTCTGAGCTTCTTGTACATATAGAACCTTGTAGTCGTAGTTATGTGTTTGAAGGGGTTGAGATTGTGGGTCATGCCATGGTTTAGTGTTTTCTGTTTGCTTCGTGTTTCTTGGCCCACGATCTATATGCCACAACTACATAGTTGCATGCCTATTATTTATTGTTTGATCTGCACCATGGGCTGAAATAACTTTGCCTTGCTATGAAGTGAGATTGGGCTGGGCCTAGAAGCTAGCAGTCTTTTAGTTGATGGACTACATATGTACACTATAAGCCTCCCTAGCCATAAAGTGAATACTAAACAAAGCTATGACTATGTTCAGGAGCTTCTTTAGTACTTATTATTTCTCCCTTAACAGATACGTAATAATCAGTTCATTTTTGCTGCAATATGAACTGTTCTCGCGAAGTGTTGTATGCTTATTGGCTATGTTTTACCAACTCATTAAATCATGTACTCTTTGACATTTTAATTTAAAAATTTTAACATGGATGTATCATGCGGATATCCCGCTATTGCGATCTTGCAGCCGATATTCACTTCTTTGTATTCACTATTCATTCTGAGATTCCCTCATCCATCGTTACACTTTATTTTTTCTATAATTTCCTTGATTCTTGCGCTTTGAAGGCTATCAATATTCAGTGTACTAGCTCCACCTTCTCAAGTTCCCAAAAAAGTATATCACTTTTTGTCAGGATGTCATGATTACTTACTGATCTATTTCATTATGCGTGCGTTAGCCGTTGAATTTGGCATATTTTTTAGCTAGTTTTATTTGGTGGATTGCTAGTATTAGTTGAGTTTACGTGACAAGGGGTTTGGACGGTCATGTTTCATTTTCTTGTCTAAATCCTATGTTTTATTGACTTAATTGGTACTAATGAACATCTTGTATCCACGGCCTCCTTGATCTTCCTTGTGATCACCTTAAGTAGGTTGCCCATGGTTTCTTTTTGTTCATATTCTATGTGAAGGCCATTCGTAAGGGTAGTAGAAGATATTGAAGGCCATTTGTAATGACAGTAGAAGAGATGAAGGCATTTCACACTAAATTGGTAGTAGACGAAGGCCACAAGCATCAATGCATGGTAGAAGGAGATTGAAGCCAAAGATAGGTGGAAACGGAGTTCAAAGTGGCCAACGAAGAAATGGTAAATCATGTTCCAATGAGTTGTGCTTATGTTTAAGAAAGAACAAAAAATAATTATCTTTGAAGGCTGGTTCCATTGGAGTTTTCTTCTCGCGTACAATAAAATCAACTACTAAAACTCTCAAATCAGACTAACGGTTCACCCGTAGCGAAGGAAACAAGTTTAACTGGCCAAGGCACAAATGGGTCGGTGCGGGCTGTTCATGGTCAATGGCTCACGCCAAAGGAGCTGCCTCATGCCAGGAAAACCATAATGAGGTTATATTATGGCCCATGCCAGATGCCACGGGCTGCCAGCACGAGACTAAGTCCCAGTCCACACGGCTAAGTATAGGCACGGGACGTCCCATTTCAACATCCAACGTCGTTCAAAGTCCAAAATGCTAAGACTAGCCGTTGGGGTGTGGGAAATCATACGGCCCACACCAAAGTTTCTTAGTAAAGCACCCTTCCTGACCACGGCCCACGCCACTGGCTCTCACCGTGGATCAGAAGCCTGAATTTCAGCACTCTGATGACGTTCTGCACCGGACGGTGTGACTATGATAATGTGTAAATCAGTATAAGCCTTTGGGTAATGACTTTTAGGGCAGCCAAAGGTGGGAGTACTTGCTCCACAAGCAAACAAAATTGTTGCCCTACCTGCCTACCTATATAAAGGATAAAGGTAACCCAACACACTCAATTATTCATTCATAATTACACTCTTGTAATTCCATTTGCTTACTTGGTCATCAGAGTGTTCCCCCCCCCCCCTCCCAAAAAAACCTCTGGGGGCTTTGCCTTGCAGATTCCACTGTACGGACGGTGGCAGTAAATTGGGGCACATAAAGTTGGCACGCCCAATGGGACCATTAGTCAAATGTACATTTTCCTTTGTTGTTTATGTCCACGTCTATGACAAGCGGCTTACGTATAAGTGAGTGGCTAAAGGGCAAGGCTTTAGACACCGACGAAGAAGTACAATCCCTTTACTAGACAAAGAGAGGGCGTAAGTCCAATATATAATCGGAACCCACCCTCTCTAGCACAGGTAATAATCCTTTGGATGTTGGCCAAGTCTAGATCCCAGAAATAAGGGGTCCAGAAGCTTCTCAAATAGAATTCGAGGTACCCCCAAGAACCACGGAGGTCAGCATCAAGCTTTGGGTAGGAGGCATTGAAGATCCCATAAAGCCACGTGCCCAACCAAGGGTGGATGAGCCACAGTTCACGAAGGCTACAGTGGATTCAAAAATAGAAGCTACGAGAGGGTCTGCGAGGGCACAAGCCCTCGGATCTGCTAACTTTCAGGTGGAGCTTCCAATGCTCTACCAAAAGATAGTCCAGTAGCAGGTAGGGCCCCCACATTCGATGTCCCTGGTGGTGTAGCCAAGGTTTCATATGCAAATCCCCCCAGGAGTATCTCACTAAGCGGACATTAGGGCCTAAACCTGGCCCCAACCAACGTTCCCAAGCATGGACCAAATGTTGGTGTACTTTGTACCCATCTCAATGCCTACCGTTTTGAGCCAAACAATTCCTTATTCGACGACTGGGCTAATGGGGTTCTTTCCAGGCTTCGAGAGCCACATGTACTCAGGGCCTCGACTGGAGACCCCCTCCTACAAACCCTACCGCTTTGAGTTGTACTACAATTCGACGATAGGAGGATCACGGTCAGGGTACATGGCTTCGAACCAAATCCCTGGTTTAGACGATCTATTCTTCCCGGGTCAATACGGAGGTCGCCGATGGGAGGGCGATCGAGCAACGCCTTGATGAGAGAGCTTGAAAGGCTGATTGGGCCATCTGGCCAAGTCACAACCTCCCCCTTTAGTCCTACCATAGTGGCCACCTGATGGCCCAGCGGTGTGAAACCACCCGTAGGACTTCCCACGTACATTGAACATTCAGACCCCTCGGGAGTTCATACAAACTCTCCTCAGTATGATGAATTTGAGGGACTTCAAGGAATAGCTGACATGCAAGCTGGTTGAAAGCTACCATCAAGGAAAGGCTAAGAAATAGTTTAACAAGCTGGGCAGGGGGTTGTTACATTCGTATAGAGACTTTGGAGAGGCCTTTTTGGGATAGTTCTACCAAAAGAAAAGGTTTACGAAAACCTTGATAGAGCTATACCAGAATAAGCAAAGGTTGGGCGAATCGACAGGGGCGTTCTATCATCAATATGTGGACGAGAGCCTCAGTTTTATCAATGGAACTGAGGATGGGGTAATCCTTCATTACATGAATGGAATGTCCAACCTCGAATTATACAAGAAGCGGGTCTCGAAGAAACAAGAAACTCTACAATAGCTACATGAGATCACGAAATAGTATTCACAGAGGAAGAAGATTGAGGAAAGATGGGGTGAAAAGGGGCCTAAAGCCTCCGAATCAAGGTCACAAAGGCATGACCCTCTGAAAAAAGGTTTCGAGGGCTATGTTCCCCAAACCAAGTTCCTAATAGAAATACACTCCATCCACAAGGGCCTATTTTGGAACCCTCCTCCAGGTAGAGACTACCCTGGAAAGAGAGATTCACCCAAATTTTGTGACCAACACAATGAGCGATACCATGACACGAATAAATGTACTCACTTCAAGCAGGAAGTCGAAAGATTTGCACGAGAGGGTTTGCTCCTAGACTGCATTGAAAGACCAAAAAGAGAAGCCTCCTCGAGGGGGAGAGGAAAATGCCATTCGAAAGGCAAGAAAAGAGCCTATCAAGGTGGTAGATAATAGCAGGTAAACAACAGAGCAAGCTGGAAACCAAACATGCGTCTGGACCAATGCCAAGGCTCAGTCAAACAGAAATTGGTGTATGGGGAAAATTGGGTGATCAATGTCATCAATGGTATTTTAGGTGACCAAAATTCAAACACCATTATTAAAGCCCAATCCCGCTATGTGCCCACCTCGGAGAACCCTGCCAAAAGTGGTTTCGACCGGAAGAAGCAATCACCTTCTCGGAAACTGACCCAGTGCCAAGTCGAACCCCCCACACAGACCCAATGGTGATTCATGAAACCATTGGAGATTGCTACATTAAAAGGGTGTCCGTGGTTGATGGAGCTGGTGTGGAAAAAATGTTTGCCAACTGCTTCAACCAACTAGGACTTAGAATCAAAATTTTGAGGAGAACAACCTCTCCCTTGTCTGGTTTCATTGAGAAAATGGTGCTACCCCTAGGAGCCATGACCCTCCCGGTTAAAGTTGTTTACAGAGACAAGGAGGTTATAATTAACTATAGTTTCACAATTATTGATGTTGTATCATCTTAAAATGTGATACTCGGATAGACCTGGATGTGCCAGGCATGGGCCATATTGTACCTTTATCACTTGACAATGAAATTCCCCACCAAGATGGGAATAGCAGTCATAAGGGGAGATAAACTGGCGGCCCGGAGCTGTTTAGCTATAGCTTTGAAAGAGGCTAAAAAGGAGGACATGGTGGCTTCAGTCAATGGAGAAATCAAGCAAAAGAGCAAGGAGCCAATGGTCATCCGAGACAAAGGAATGGTGCCCATGGGAAAATTGATACTACCTGCAACAAGGAAGAAACTGAAGGACCTCTTGGACGATTATGTCGACGTGTTTTCATGGGACACCTTTAACCTCACAGGGGTAATTAAGTAACTGATGGTCCACAGACTGAATGTAGACCCCTCCAAAAGCGAATCAAGAAAAAATAGAGATCATTCTCACCAGAAAGGGCCAAATCCATAAAACAAGAAGTTTAAAAACTTCTCAAAATCGAGGTTATCGAAAAGGTATTTTATCCTGAATGGATAGAAAATTTGGTGATGGTCCCCAAGCACGATGGGGCTTGGATAATGTGTTTAGACTTCATGGATCTTAACAAATGTTTCCCCAAAGATTACTTTCCACTACCCTCTATTAATGTGTTGGTCAAAGCTATGCTGGCTTTCTTCGATGCTCATAAAGGCT
Organism: Rubia yunnanensis; assembly: GCA_037428765.1. Lineage (NCBI taxonomy): Eukaryota > Viridiplantae > Streptophyta > Magnoliopsida > Gentianales > Rubiaceae > Rubia > Rubia yunnanensis. The sequence goes on from CM075063.1 coordinate 83,667,549, forward strand.
ACCACCAGATACTTATAGCGGAGGAGGATAAGCAAAAAAAAATCTTTCATAACAGATGTGGGGACATTTTTCTATAAGAAAATACCATTCAGCTTGAAAAATGCAAGGGCCACCTACCAAAGGTTAGTTGACAAGCTCTTTGAAAAATAGATTGGCAGGAACTAATGTGTCCATTGTATGTGCATATTTGGGTACTTTTTGGGATCATTTGTGTGCTCTTTTTTTATCAAAGGATTGTGTTTTACCTTGAAATTTTCTTAGGAGAGGTAAGAGAAACTTTACGCTATTTTACCTTTTCTAAGTGAATTTTGTGTGACGAGGAAAGAACATCGAGACTTGAAGATTAGAGGCCATTGAAGATCATTTTTTGAAGACTTTGAAGATTTGAAGAATAGCTTTGAATATTTGAAGAGTTGAATAATTGTGTAATGGATTGAGGTCTAGAAGATAAGAAAAAGAGCTAAATATGTTCTGCTCTGGACGCCCATCGCGAGTCGCGATGGACCCTTCGTAGCTCCAGACAAACAGGTGGCCAGAAATCCATTTTCATTTTCTTGTACTACAAATAGCACTTTATCTCTTCTCTTTCCTCACTTCTTCTCTTCCCGATTTCTGCAGCAAAAACCCTAGGTTTTCCCTCATTTTCCATCTTGTTTATCTTTTATTTATGTTTGGATAGTTATTGTTGATTATTATGGATTGTAGTAACTAAACTAATCTCTTGGGAGCAATTGATTGAAGCTTCCAAACTTATGTAGTGAGATTTTTTATTTTTCTCATTTATGAACATTTATGGGAAAGCATTTATTGTGCCATTATTGCTATGTTTTGCTTCATTTATATCATAGGTTGTTTGAGAATATAAAGTGTTTAAATAATTGAACTGTTAGGGTGTTAGGAAAGTTGTAAATTTCTTGACTCATTTGGCATGAAAATCTAAGAGCATGGAATTTGAACTTCTAGTGTATAATGTGTTCTAATTCTTGCTAGATAAGTCTGTTAATGTGGATTGTTTTCAAATCGGTAAAGAAAGGTTAAACCTTGATTGTGGTTTGTTCTAGGGTTAGCCTAATAAATGCTTAGTTGAATTAAATGACTATGTCTTTGGTAGAAGACTTGTTATCAAATCTATGGTCCTTCGTGTGAAATGTCATTGATGAAATACCATTACGCTGTAGTTTTCCTAAAGTGATTGTCAATGAGGTTTGCAAAATGTTGTTGTTTGTGTTTGTAAATTACTATTAAGAAGGAATGAATGTGGATCTTCAATTGGGAAGAGATAGCATTCCCCGTAGGCAATAAATGTTAATGAATGAGTAGATGAATCTATGATCTATAAAAAGTTTGGAAGTGGAAGTCAATTACCCCCAAGGCTCAGTTAATTGTTGTTTAATCATCGTTTTAGTTGTAATTGCATGATTAGCATTGTTCCCTTGCAATGCTATTTGTTTGTCTTTCAATTCATAATTTAGGAACAAAACCAACCATTACATGCTTCTATATGTATCTATATATGTATATGCCTAGTATGTGTTTTTCTCTATATGTTTAAAAACTTGAAAAGATCCCTCTTCTACTTGGACAGCCCCGACTTTCCATTATCTACTTAATTGTAAATAGGAAGCATTAGGGATTACAAATTTAACTTTGAGAGGTACGACGATGACCTCCTAAATTTTGGTGCCACTGTCGGGGAATAGGCATTTATTTTTAAATGTTTAGGCATATATGTGTGACTATGTGCTAGTTGTAAATATTTCTTATTTTTCTTTTATTTTGTTTTCTTAGTTGACTTTCCATTTTAGCTTTGCTTGGAGATGTATTGTTTGATTTCTTAGTGTATGCTTCATACACGATCCTCTTCACAAGAACCCATACACTACGACCCCGAGTTAGAGTTGAATTTGAGATGGGCTAGGAAGCTTTCTTTGGAAAGTGTTAATAACACCCCTCCTATTTTGTGTATGCCTCTACTTCTATGGAGCATCTACAAGAGAAAGAAGATGAGCATCCGAGAGGAGGGCCTCAACATCCTCCTCTCCAAGGAAGAGCTCCTCCCATGTAAAGAAGGGAGATTCCTTTAGGGCAAGCCCTATTGAGGGACGTTGTGGCCCTCAACCTTGACCAAAAACCGATGTGTATAGAGTATCCTTTAGTTGGACCGGACGGACACTTCGAGCTCAAGACCGGGTTTATAAACTTGCTACCTATCTTCCTTGGTAGGCAAGGGGCAAATGCTAAGAAACATCTCACTAAGATCCACTTTTTATGTGGTGGTAAGGTTCTCCACATAGATGGAGATTTCTACAAATTAAAGGCGTTCTCATTCACAATGAGAGATGGTGCAAGGGGACTCCACTACCTACCACCCAAGAGCATCAAAATTTAGCTTGACATGAAGATAAAATTTCTTGCCAAGTGTTTCATAGCCTCAAGGTCTGCCGCTTTGAAGAAGGACATTAGCAACATCCTCCAATGGCATGAAGAGTAATTTTTCGACTATTGGGAGAGGTTTAAGAAACTTCTCTCAAGTTGCCCTTACCATGGCTATTCGAAAGGAGACTTGGTTTATTATTTTTACAATTGTCTTCTTGATAAGGACCGAAGACTAGTGAGGAGTTCTTGTGGTGGTACCCTTGGGAACAAGACTTTGGAGGATGCTATGAAGTTATATGAGGAGCTAGACGAGGAGTCAAGGAATTTTAGCTTGAGGACTTATTTGAGAAGAAGAAATACAATGGCCAAAACTGACCCTTCCACTAGTAGAAAGCTTGAGGACAAAGTTTCAACCCTTACTTCTATGGTAAAGTCTCTCATGACCAACTCTGGGAATGTGCCACATGTAAAATTGTGTGAAATTTGCTCATCGGAGCATCCTACGGATGCTTGCCCTACTTTGCAAGATGATTATGATGATAAGGTGAGTGCTATAGGGCATTAAGGTGGGAAAGGCTATCAAGGCAGCCAAAACTATCAAGGTTTTTAAGGCTACCAAAACCACCCTTACAATTTAGGTAATCTTAATCATCCGAATCTCAGGCATGGAAATCCTCAAGGAGGCCAAAATTCTCAACCGTAACGCCCTTCTCAACAACAATATTGACCACCTCAACAACAATACCAAAGGCTTCAAGACAAGCCCCAAAACCAAGGGGAGTCTTGGGTTTGACAAAAGATGAGGTGATGTAAGCCATTCATAGGTTGAGTATGTGTGTGGAAAAGGGAGAAAATTCCAAGAAGAAGCCAAGGCGAACATAAAAAACTAGAAAACTCAGGTGAGCCAAATAGCACAATCTATGGATTGGATGGAGGCGCGGTAAAAGGGTAAACTCCCTTACCAACCTGAGTCAAATCCCCACCAAATGCTAGTTCTATCACTTTGAGAAGTTGTAAAAAGGTTAGCTCTCCCACAGGTGATGAAGTTGTTGAAGGTGAACCTAGAAGGATTAAAGTGTTTGAAAATGAGGTAGAAGAAGAGGCCAAGAAAGTGGCCAATGAGCAAGCAAGGAAGGGGAAGGAGAAGGAAGAAGAGATCATCGTTGAGAAATCAACCTTCATTCCTGAACCTTCATCCCCTTCTCACAAGAAGGAAAGGGTGGTGGAAAATCCTCCATTTGTGCCGAAACCACTGTTTCTGGAAGTTTTGAAGGATAAATGGAGGAAGGAGTCCAACAATGACATATACTAAGTCTTTCGTAGTTGTGAGGTAAATATCCCTCTCTTGAATGCTATTGAACAAATTCCAAGCTATGCTAAATTTTTAAAAGAATTATTTGTTGTAAATAGGAAACAAAGAGCAAAGAATACACTTTAAAATGGGAAAATGAACATGTCTCCGCTTTGTGCAAAAGAGAGTTATCCCCAAAATGTAGCAATCCCGGCATGTTCACAATCCCTAACATGATAGGAACTACACATTTTGAAATAGCCAAGCTTGACCTAGTTGCATCCATAAATGTGATTCCTTACTCTTTGTATGAAAGCCTAAATCTTGGTACTTTGCACAAAATCGGGGTGGTGATTCAACTAGCCGATCATTGGAGCATGATAAACATTCCCCCCCCCCCACCCCACGATCTTTTTGGGGAGACCATTTTCGAAAACTTCAAGGACCATCATTGATGTGCATAATGGTACCCTCACCATGGAATTTGATGGGATTAAAGTAGAGTTTAACATAAATGACTCTATGAAGTATCCTCTTGAAGAATATTCTTTCCATGCTATTGATATTGTTGATGATGTTGTGCAAGATTTTTTTGAATTGAATGGTGATGATACCTTGTAAGTTGCTTTGGAAAATGATGTTAAAGATGCATGTCTTGTATATTCCATGAGTACTAACTTGAAGGATAGCATTCAGGATTTTAGCATTCTTGAAGAAGTGCTACCAAGCCCTCCTCCTCTAGTTTTAGAGGAACCCAAAGAACCAAAATTACTTCCATCACTTGTGAAATCTCTGGTGATAGGGCTTAAACCTTTGCCGAGTAACTTCAAGTATGTATTTCTTGGGGAAGGGGAGACGCTCCCGGTTATCATTTCAAGCAAGCTCACCCAAGAGCAAGAGAAAAAATTAATGGTGGTGTTGCATTAGAATAAGGAAGCAATTGGAGGAAGATGCAAGTCCCGTGCGAAAATCCTAATGCCGATTGAGCCCACCTATGATGAAGGTGGTGAAGGCGGAAATCCTCAAGTTGATCTAAGAAGGTATGATCTATCCAATTTTGGATAGTAAGTGGGTGACCCCACTCAAGGTGTGCCCAAGAAGGGTGGGGTGATGGTAGTCAAGAATGAGAAAGGTGAAATGGTGCCTACCCGAGTCCAAAATGGGTGGCATTTTTGCATAGACTACCGGGGGCTAAATGCGGAGACCGGGAAAGATCACTTCTCGTTATCATTCATTGATCAAATGCTCGAGAGGCTAGCAAGCCGCCCACTCTATTTCTTTTTGGATGGGTACTCGGGATATTTTCAAGTGGCCATAGCCCCGGGAGATCAAGAAAATACAACATTCACGTGCCCCTTTGGTACGTTTCCTTACTGGCGTATGCCTTTTGGGCTATGTAACACCCCCGCTACTTTCCAAAGGTGTATGGTAAGTATTTCTCAAAAATTTTTTAAATTTTTGTTGAGATGTTCATGGATGATTTCACTGTTCGTGGTAATTCTTTTGACAACTGTTTAGCAAATCTGGCACATGTTCTTAAACTTTACATTGATACTAATCTTGTGGTAAATTTTGAGAAGTGTCACTTTATGGTAGAGCAAGGAATTGTCTTAGGCCATGTTTTCTCCTCTAAGGGTATTGAGGTGGACAAGGCAAAGATAGATATGATTCAAAATTTTCCTTACCTTACTAATGTGCGCGAAGTGCGCTCTTTTCTTGGTCATGCAGGATTTTACCGCCGGTTCATCAAGGAATTTTCAAAGATAGCATCCCCTTTGTGCAAGTTGTCGAAAACGGAGGTGGAATTTGTAATGGATGAGGGTTGTAAAGGGGCCTTCAATACATTGAAGGAAAGGTTAGTCTCAGCCCATGTCAGAAAACCCTCGGGTTGGTCTTTGTCTTTTGAGATCATGTGCAATGCTAGTGATTATACCGTTGGAGTTGTGCTTGGATAAAGGGTGGGTAAAGTTCCTCACGTCATCTACTATGCATCCATGTCTCTCAATGAGGCCCAAAGAAACTACTCCACCACGGAAAATGAGTTTCTAGCAGTGGTAGTTTCTTTGGAAATATTTGGATCTTTTTTGGTTGGTACAAAAGTTATTGTGTACATTGACCATGCAGTGCTTTGTCACTTGATGATGAAGAAATAGGCCAGGACAAGATTGATTAGATGGATCATGCTGCTGAGAAAATTTGAGTTAGAGGTACAAGACAAGAAAGGCACGGAGAACCTTCTGGCCGATCGCTTGAGCCGGTTACCTCTTTGCCATGATAGTGAGGTAATTCATTAATGAAGGAGCAACTATGAGAGGATTTTCAAAATGAACAACTGCTCAAATCAGGGTCCTCCAACCATGGTATGTCGCCATTGTGAACATTCTTGTCTACAGTAAATTCCCTCCTCATTTTTCTAAGGCTAAAAAAGATAAGCTAAGAAGCAATGCTAATATTATATGTGTGATGATCCCTTTTTTTGGAAGCATTTTGTAGATCAAGTTGTTAGGAGATGCATCCCTGATAATGAAGTGCATTCATTTCTTACTTTTTGTCATTCTAATGTATGCGGTGGTCATTTTGGAGCTAAAAGAACCGCTGGGAAAGTCTTAGAAAGTTGTTTTTATTGGCCTACTTTGAATAAGCATGCATACATATTTTGTAAGGCTTGTGACTAGTGTCAGAGAGTAGGAAATATTTCATCTAGAAATGAGATGCCTTAAAAAGCCATGCTATATTGTGAAATATTTTATGTTTAAGGCATTGAATTAATGAGACCTTTTCCTAACTCTTGTGGCTTTATGTACATTCTTCTTATTGTTGATTTTATGTCAAAGTGGGTTGAAGCAAAACCCACTAGGGCTGATGATTCAAAATGGTTACAGTGCTCTTAAAAGATAACATCTTCTCTAGGTTTAGGATTCCTCAAGCCTTTACTAGTGACCGTGGCACCCACTTTTGCAATCGGACGATAGAAGCACTCTTGAATAAGTATGGTGTCACACACAAGACCCCCACCTCATACCACCCACAAATGAAGTTTCCAACAAAGAAATCAAGTCCATCCTTGAGATAATGGTTAACCCTAACCGGAAGGATTGGAGTTCTCGGTTGAATCATAATTTGTGGGCATATAGAATGGCTTACAAGATACAGATTGGTATGTCACCATACCGGTTAGTCTTTGGAAAGCCATGTCATTTTCCGGTGGAAATTCAGTGCAAGGACTATTGGGCAGTCAAGAGTTTCAACCTTGACATAAATGAGGCAGGTTTACATAGGAAATTTCAGTTGCAAGAGTTGAATGAGATACGGAGACAATCCTATGAAAACTGCAAGATCTACAAGGAGAAAACCAAGGTGTGGTATGATAAGATTATCAAAAGGAGGGACTTTGTGGTGGGACAAAGAGTTCTCATATTCCAATCCCACCTCCGCCTATTTCCCGGTAAGCTAAGGTTGTGTTGGAGTGGTCCTTTTGAAATGATGAAGGTATTCCGCATGGTACGCTGGAGATCATAGATCATAAAATGTCCAGGACCTTCAAGGTTTATAGAGAGTGTTTAAAGCCTTAGCATGTAGGTTTTGTACCAAAAAAGGGAGAGGATGTTGATATTCTTGATCCAGTTTGTGAGTAAGCTCCAAGAAGGAGAGTAAGTCATATCGATAACGTTAAATAAACTTGGTTTTAATCATCCAGATTGTTATTCATGAATTTTCATCATTGGCATTTAAATTTGAGTTTTTGTCGTTAGTTTCATTATTTTACTTTGTTCTTTTCACGGGTGTGTTTTCCCATGATTTTGTAGTGATTTGAAGAGTTTGGAGCTGGACATGTGCAGGAAGGAAAGCAATGAGAAAGGAAGGAAAAGCTTGGACATTTGGCAACATTGATTTGTTTTAAGTACTAGGCATGTTATCCATTGCGAGTCACGGCCACTAAATTGTGACTCGCGACGAGATTAGAAATTTCTCACAAAATGTAAGCCCTCAGGCTCGAGATGTTACGAGTTACGATAGACCATCGCAAGCTGTGATGATTTGGTCATGAAATGCAACCAAATCAGGGAGAATCTTCAAAAATGTTGGTTTCAGACTCAACATTTTGTGAGTACCGACAGGCCCATCGTGACTCACGACCAAAAAGCTTCAAGGAAGAGCCATTCGTAATGGTAGTGGAAGAAAAAAAGTCATAGATAACACCTATTATTAGCTACTTTCAAGATGGTTCCCTTCTGGAATATGCCATCAAAACAAAGAAAGTTAAGCTAAAGGAGCCCAAATATGTTATCTGCAAAGACATTCTTTATCACCGAGGCCACCCAACTGCTTCTTCGATGCGTAGCCCCCACAAAGCTGACTACCTGATCTGTGAAACCCATGAAGGGGCCAGTGAAAGCCACCAGGGGAATCGATCAATAGCTAAGAAGCTCCTTCTGACAGGATACTGTTGGCCGAAAATGTTCAATAAGGTAAACAAGCACATCCAGACCTGCCACCAATGCCAAAGGCATGTGCCAATCATCCATGTCCCCCTGAAAGAAATGATGAACATCAATAGTTCCTGGCCATTTGACAAATGGGGGATCAACTTGGTAGGTCCTTTCCAAGAGGCCCCATGCCACTTTCGATACTTGATTGTGGTCGTAGACAACTTTACAAAGTGGGTCAAGACCGAAGCCCTAACTGGCGTAAAAGGGAAGGAGATGTTTGGATTTTACTGGAAGAATATTATATATTGTTTTGGGATCTCTCAAACAATCATAACCGATAATGGTGACCAATTCGTCAATGACCCATTCAAAGGCTGGTGTAAGAAATACAAGATCCGTCAAAGGGTCACCGGCATTTACCACCCCCAAGCCAATGGGGAGGTCACTAATCGAACCATTGTTAATGGCATCCGATCGAGGGTTGTAGGGGCGGGCGGGAACTGGATCAATGAGTTGCCCAACGTACTTTGGCCATTCCGAACTATGGAGTCATCTGCCACAGGTGAAACCCCATATAGCCTGGTCTATGGTTTGGAGGCAGTCATTTTAGCAGAGATAAAGATGCCTACCTTTTGAAGTTTTCCATAAGGAACGAACGGCAAGAGTTAATGATGAGCGGTGTCGTCTAGTTTTGGACCTTCTCGAACAAAAAAGATAAAAGGCATCCCTCCATTAAGCCAGGGTCAAGGAAAGGGTAAAGCGGTATTATGACCGGAGGGTTCAAAAAGTCCAATTTTCCCCAGGAGACCTCATAATGAGGAGAATGATAAGAGCCAAAAAAAGCTAGAGGAGAAGCTGTCAGCAAACTGGGAGGGACCCTACCGAGTCGTCGAAGCCGGCCTGCGAGGTAGCTACGTGTTAGAAACCCCCCAAGGTGAACTGATTCTACGTAGATGGAATGTTCCTAACCATAGTAGGTACTACTCTACTAAATCCCAATAAACTTTGTGTTGCCAAAAAAGAGCCAGCCTCGAAGTAGAGCTGTGTGTCAAATATGGTTCCTCTATTTTTTGCTAATTTTATATGGAAGTGTTTTTCTTATAATCGATTCTTGTCCCTGAGAATTCAAACACACATTGATGAATAGTAAAAAAAATTCTCCACACTCCTAAAATTAGAGTGAAATGTATTAAAAGGGCAAACAAAGCGCATCGATCGTGCATCAAGCGCTCAAGGCACAAACCTTGTAAAACACTCCAATGACCAACAAAGCCTATTGCGCGCACATCAAGTGCCATTCTCCTCAAATTAGAGTAACATATATTTGAAGGGCCAACAAAGCCCATCGAACGGGCATTAAGCGTCGAAGGCACAGACCTTGTAAAACACTCGAAGGGCTAACAAAACCTATCTAGCGTGCATTAAGCACCATTCTTCTCAATTCGGAGCAACATATATTCGAAAGGCCAGCAAAGCTCATCAAACGCGCATCAAGTGCCCAAGGCACAGACCTTGTAAAACACTCAAAGGGCCAACAAATTCTATCGAGAGTGCATCAAGCACCATTCTCCTCAAATCGGACTAACATATATTCGAAAGGCCAACAAAGCCCATCGAACGCGCATCAAGCACCTAAGGCACAGACCTTGTAAAGTGTTCGAAGGGTTAATGAGAGGTCGTTGCTGTACCTCTCAAAGTTAATACTTTTTAGCCCTAACGCTTCCTATCTGCAATTAAGTAGATAATGGCAAGTCGGGGTCGTCCACGAAAAGAGGGATCTTTTCAAGTGTTTAAACATATATAGGGGAAAACATACTAGGCATATACATACATAGATATACATATATATAAGCATGTAAACAAGGGGGATTTTTGGTTTTTTTGACCCTAAGTTATCAAATTGAAATACAACTAGAAAAGCAAGAGAACTATACTTATCGTGCAATACAACTAAAGCTACGATGTAAATAATAATTAACGGAGCCGTGGGGGCAATCGATTTCCACTTCTAAACTTCATATAGCTCATTGATTCATTCACTCATTCAGTTACATTTATTGTCTATGGGGAATGTTATCACTTCTCATTCAAAAATCAACATTCATTCCTCCCTAAGATTAGTTTGCAAAGAAAAATAACAACCATTTACAAACCTCATTGATGATCACCCTACACAAACAACATCATATGGGTGTTTCATCAATGGAATTTCACCCAAAGGACCATAGGTTTGATAATAGCAAGCCTTCTACCGAACATATAGTCATTTAACCAAACAAAGCATTCATTAGATTAAACTTAGAACAAACAACATTCAAGGTTCAACCTTTCTTTGCATCTATATGACAAATATGAGAACAAACCACATTAACATACTCATCTAGCAAGAATTACCACACATTATACATAAGAAGTTCTAAATCCATGCTTTTGGATTTCCATATCAAATGAGTTAAGAAATTTGAAACTTTCCTAACACCCTAACATTTCAATCTTACAAACATTTCTTATACTCAAACAACCCATGATATAAATAAGGTAAAGCACAACATTAATGGCATAATAAATGCTCTCCAATCAATGTTCATAAATGAGCAAACATAAAGATCTTACTACATAAGCTTGGAAGCTTCAATCAATTGCTCCCAAGAACTATATTTAGCTACAGGAGTTCATACTAATTAATTCTAAATGACTAAACATAAAACAAGAGAATTCAAAGATGAAAATGGAAGAAAATAGGGTTCTAAACAGCACCAAAATACAGATGAAGAAGATGTGAATGCGAGGAAAGAGAGTGCTATTTATAGTACAAAAAGGATAAGGTAAAATTTTGGCCACCCATTGGTCGTGACTCACCACGGTCTCGCAAGGAGGCCATCGCGACTCACGACGGGTGCCAGAATTTTTTCATGTTTTATTTTCTTCTTCTTGTGGTACACATTCATCTTCATAGCAATTCCTCTCATTTTTCAAGTCTTCAATGTCTCCAAAAATGGTCTTCTATGGCCTCCGGTCTTCATGTCTTTGAAGCAAGTCTTCAAAAGTCTTCGAAAATGTGATCTTTAATGGCATCCAGTCTTCATGCCTCTGTGTTCTTCCCTTGTCATGCGAAATCCACTTAGAAGAGATAAAAGAGTGTAAAGTTGCTCTTACCCGTCCGAAGAGAATTTCAAGGTAAAACACAAGCTCTTGATAATAAAAGAGCACAAAAGTTACCTAAAATAATACTAAATTATGAACATAAAATGGACATATTAGTTAACACAACCCGTCAAACGGTAAGTCAGAAAGAGAACAAGTTGAAAAACCCAACTTGGTTAGAAGGCCTATTACCTTTCATGAAAGGTAAAATGCTCTGAAAATAACAAGGAGAAAAAAGTGTTATCTAAATAATACAAGGCCATAATGGCTTACAAGTACACAGATAAGATTACTACATCTATTCATATACAACTAGAGGAAAAACTACTACGACGCCCATACTCGCAGCCTCCGGTTATCAGATAAAATTCGAGGGTCTGAGGAACCTATCACCTCAATCTCCTCACCAAAAGCTCATCTTCATCGTCGGAGGGGGAGGCTCGGCTTCGACCAGCAATATTACCTCCCAGATGAAGAACCCCTCCCTCGACCGTAGACACCAGTTGGGTTGCCTGCTTAGTTAACCCTTTGGCCTCGGCATGGTCCAAAGCCACACTTCTTCTAAGAGCGGTGTGGGAGCTTGAAGCTCCACTCTTATTCTTTATTTGAAATCTATCCAGCCACCTTTGGTTTTCTTCATAAGCTTCACGGTACTTGGGATTTCTCGTGATGTGCTTTTTCTCCATAATGTTGATGGTATTCTGAAGAAAGACTTAAAAATCCTCAACCAGTGGTGTCTCAACCGTCCAAAGTCAAAGCCTATATGCCTGAAGACTGTTAGCAGTCGGTTCATACGTTTCATATAACTCAAAAAGTTCCCTCTCGGCTTTCTCCTTATCTCTATAGGTAACTCGAATAATGGGTTGTTCTCCCTGATGATCCATTCAAAGGTAGGGATTATAGTTTACCGATACTCCCCAATTTGCTTCTTATATTCCTCAACTTTGGAGGTGGAAACCAAGAGAGCAGCACGAGCCTTTTCTACAGCTACCGGATGCCCCTCCACTTTGTGGCAATAACGTTCGATGGTCTCTTCTGCATGAGAAGAGGACTCCCTACCAGAAGCCCTAAAAGCCTCAGCTGCATTAATGCACTCGTTTATGTAAACGAATCCAACCTTGGCGGTAATCTCTTTGAGGACTATGTTGTGTCGGGCCTTGAGGGAGCGGTAATCTCCTAAAATATCATCCTTCCCTGTGGCTAAGGAGTCCCTTTCTTCCCTCCAACAACTAAGTACGTCAAGGAGTTCCTTTTATCTCTCGTGAAGTCCATTGCTCCATAAACTAAGTTCTTTGTGTGCATCTTGAACCTCCTCTTCGAATCGGACAGACTTGTACCAGAATCGAGAGGCTTCAATCTGATGCTCCTATGCACACTCTTTGATCTAGTGATACCATTCTTTCATGAATTGAAAAAAGAAGTCCAAAAATGTACCCCTCTGAATATTGGGGGGGTGGGTGGGCGATAAGGTTCCAAGTCTAGATCTACTAGTGAAAAACTGGAAACACATAGGTAAGAGAAACAAAGATTTTTCATTAATAAGAAAAATATCTGAAATACATCCAAGGACCTAAGGAAATAGTTTATACATTAATTACAATGCTAGGGTTTTCTTAGCTAGAGCTTGAAGGAGATGGACGAGACCTGTATCGGGGCTTTAGGAGAGGGTCCGACTCGGCCCACTTCTTGTCTTCATCCACATATAGATGGTAGATCTCCTTCACCAAAATGAACTTTTTGGAGCCCTTTAGATAGTCAAGGAAGGGGATTTCGATCCCTCCATCCTGGACAGATATCCACCAAAGGGGTTTTAGCTGCTCTGGCTCAATGTTGTTCTTATGAACATCCAGCATAGCCGCGTACTCGAACGAGAGTTCTTTGCAGATGCAATGGGCCAAGTTGTTCCAAGTGAGCCCCACCAAAACCAAAGAAATTGATGAAAAGAAGTCTTAAAACCCCAGAGTTTTCACGAGTTTATTGGTGTAGGCCTTGAGAACATAGACATATTGCTCGAGAGAACAAAGCTGGGCCAGCTTAGCATTCTTACTAACGAGAGCTTTGTTAGCTACTGGGGCATCTGATAGCTTCGTCTTGAGCTCCCACAGGGGGGCGTCCTTCTCTACGCTAAGCTTCTCCAGCTCCTTATTGAGATTGAGGGCTATCTTTGCATGTTAGGTCTCATAATCTTAGGCCACCTTCTCCAATTCCTCCTTATAGTCAGAGGAAACCTTCTTTAGCTTTCCCTCGAGCTCCTTGGATTTGGCAATGACCATTTCAATTTCCTTATCCTTAGCCACAAAGATATAGACAACAAAGTCCAGAGCGGTCGAAAGACCAGGCCTCTCCGAAAAAGAAGCCAAGGAGGAATCCATCACATCGGTGGGGTGGGGTTACCCTCCCTTAAATGGTGACCAATTTAAGACTCAGTATTCCTGGAGCTGTCGGCATGAATTTTGATAAGGGGTTTAATTGTTGCAGAGCATGGTCAGTCTGCTGCCTCTGAGGGGAGGGGTGAGGTGGAGAAACATCTTCTCGAGCCCACTTGTTCCTTGAGGAGTCATGGATCTCCAATTGAACCTCTGAAATGATATCTGTTTAGATAGAACCTGGGACCAGGGGATTAGAGTGAACCCCTTGGTAGGTCTCTTCAAAAACTACCTCTGCTTCTTCCTCGTCTCTAAGACAAAGCATAGCGGCAAAGTTCACTGAAAAAAACAAGAAAAGCATAAGTTAGGTTAAAAAACAAATATATAGGGGTTAAACATAAAGCAATCAAAGTTTAAAAAAATAAGGATGCTACAAACACCTTTGAAAGGTGGGGAGGAACTCCTAAAAGGGCCTCTTTGGCATTTCCCGATAGTACTGGGTCCGAACCAGTTTTAATGGCCCCGTAGGCTTCGAGTCATCCACCTTGGTTTTCTTTTTCTTTTATTTCTTCAAATCCCCTTCATCACAAGTCGAAAGGGCTTTCCTCTTAGTCTTCTTGGACCGGTCACCCTCAGCTGCCTTATTTCTTTCTTTTCTCTTGCCCAAAAAGGCTTTTGAAGATTCTGCTAGAGGGAGGGCTTATAAGAACTGGTTTGTGGCCGTAGATTTACTCATAAACCTTATCTGGCCAGACAAAATCAAAATTCCTTGAAATGTCAAGGAGATCACTCAGCAATCGATCCCTATCTTCTACCACACTCTCTGAACCAACGTAGGTGGCAACATTCTTGAACCTAAGTCTCGGATTCCAATTGGGTACATAATACTCTCCCGCCTCTTTCTCGAAGGTGTATAGGGGGGGTTCTCTGCTACCCTTTCCAATTCAACAAGATCTTTACAGGGTGGTTTGAGAGCCTATTACTAAGGGTTACGATCCCCCCAAGTTTTGTATCCCTGCCTCATGTTGTGTGCACTATGGGTCTACTACCTGACATTTAGTACAGGGATCTAAACATTTCATATCTAGGGGTTATACCTAAGCAGCTAAATTGAGTCATAAATGCCATAACTAGAAGTATGCCATTCGAAACAAGCTGAGCCAGATTAACCTGGTGCTCCTTGAGAAGATGAGAGAGGATAGGGGGAAAGGGAAGGGAAAGAACAGCTCGAATCAGAGATAGCACTCATAGACAGTGCACTGGCCAGGCCTCGTATCCCTTGGATTTACATCCTCTCGAAGGACCTCCAGTCGTAAATCTTCTAGAAGCCTAACCTAGAGAGGTAGAGTAGATAGTAAATTAGATATTTCTAGAGCACTTGGCTACGGGCTCTCGAGAACCGAGGTCAGGATCTTTTCGAAGAAGAAAGGATGGCCCTCCTTATCCTCTTCAACTTTTTCCCAACTCGGAACCAAAAATCCTGATGAAACCCACTTGTGGAGATAGCCCTTGGGTAGCGCCAAGAAACCAGCGGAGCTTCCTCCGGCTTCTAGACCAGTGAAAAAGGAATAGGCACCCAGGAAGGGAACGGTGCCGGAATCTTGGATGCAAGATTTTTCTGTACTAACGGTGGAGGACATGGCCGGAACGTA
The DNA here is from genome assembly GCA_037428765.1 of Rubia yunnanensis. Lineage (NCBI taxonomy): Eukaryota > Viridiplantae > Streptophyta > Magnoliopsida > Gentianales > Rubiaceae > Rubia > Rubia yunnanensis. The sequence continues at coordinate 83,682,808 of CM075063.1, forward strand.
GGCCAGAATAGATTTCTTCCCCATTGATGGTGTTTGTGACATTGCTAAAAGAGAAAAAGGGTTAGAAAACTTACTGGTTGATGGCCGAAGCCTGACCGGAGCTTTCTAAGGGAGTTTTAACTAAAAAAGTACCTGGAAGCTGCTCTGATAGAGAAGGAGGGTTTTTGAAATTTGAATACAATTTGGGGGGGAATGAAGTAAGAGCGTTGAAAGGTGCTTTATTTAGTGGGAATAAAAGGTAATCATTACCTCGGAACACCACACAAAAAGTAAGTATGTGGGTAAATGGGCCACTGGGGGAGAAATTCAAGGCATTTATAGGGAAAGTGGTGCGCGTGGAACCCAACATGGGCTTCACGTACCTAGAAATAAGAGCGAGCATCATGCCCTCATGACTTTTCCACTTCCCTCCTTAGATTCAAATTCTTCATGTTCTAACACAGATTAGAAGGTTGAAGGTTGAATCCCTTATTCCTAAATGCATGGATTTGAACTCCACGGGATCTAACACAGATTAGAAGGCCAAAGATTTAATCCCCTATTCCTAATTTTTTTAGAAAATTCACACTTTAAACTATGATTGGAACTCAAATGAGCTCGTAATGAAAATTTTTCTATGCCATGGAGGGGGGAATATCCTGACTCTCATGTTCGCTTTGCTCGAAGCTTACTCATTATGGCCTAAACTGTATTTCGGGAGTTTGAACACCATTTCGAGCTCTTGAACCCCTAACACAGAACTGGAGGCTAAAGAGTGAAGAACGAATGTCGAATTCCCTATTCCTAAGGGAATGGATTCGAACTCCTTGGATTTTAGCATAGATTAGAAGGCCGGAGTTCGAATCCATTATGCTTAAATATAGGGATTTTAACACCCTCAGATTTTGACTCGGGCTAGAAAGTCAAAGGACTAATCCCCCATTCCTAAACCTTAGGATTCGAACGCTCTTAAACTATAACGCAGATTAGAAGAACGAGTTCCAAATCCCTATTCTTAAAACACTGGGGCTTGAAGGACCTTGGATTCTGACACATATTAGAAGGCTAAGAGTTGAACCCCCTAGTTCTACCTATATGGGCTCTAAGGCCCTCTGCCTGTAACATAGAATGGAAGGTCAAGGGTCGAACCCCCTACTCAGAACTCTCCAGGGGCCGAAGGCCCCTTGGGAAATAAATGAGGCGTGATCCAGGCCCTTGGGCTCTTACACAAACTAGAAAGCTAAGGGATGAACCCTTGACAGATTGACCCCTAACACAAAAGGAAAATTAAAATGTTTTAATAAGTACAATTACAAAAATATCCCTGACTACATCGGAAAATAGTTCCTGTGTACCGGAAAACTACTTTTGGGGACCAAACAAAATGTTCTGAATTTGTTTGGTAATGTCTAAGGGTTGATTTGCAAATGGGTACCAAAACATGATATAAGATACTTTGTAGGGGACTAAAAAAACAATTTAGTCAATTTCTTAAAGTTGCATGCACAACGAAAAGACGTAGGCCAACTAAGAGGTTAGGAAATTTGAAAATGGGAGAAGTCACCATTCTGAATCATAAAAACTTGCCTAAGAAATGTGATGACCCCGGAATGTTTTCTATCCCTATCTCTTTAGGTGGTAAGTTTGTAGAACATGCCGTGATAGATTTGAGCACGTCCATTAATGTTATCCCATTTAGTCTATATAATATGTGAGCTTAGGGATACTAGAGTAATTGTCCAACTTGCCTATCATTCCCAAGCTAGTCATCGTGGACTAGTAAAGGATGTGATGGTGCGAGTTGGAAAATTGGTTTTTCTGGTCAACTTTTATGTCCTAGACGTGGCGCACGACAGAAGTGCACCCCCAATAGTTTTGGGGGGCCTTTTCTTAAGATGTCTAGGACTAAAATTGATGCAGCTTGGGAATCTCAACACTAGAAGATGACATGGATAAAGGGGAATTTGATATCTATAAATCTGGGCATGATTCGACAAAGTCTTCTTTAATGTGCAAATGTGTAACCTTATGTGATGAGCATGATGAATATTCTTGTATTACCAATGCGCATGAATGTTTGAATGAATCCCAAGTTGATGATATTAATGATAAGTCTGATGAATTGCATGATGTGATGGATAGTATGTCTGTGCTAGATTGTTTTTCCATGCTAGCTAACTTGTAGCAGGAAAGAGAGATTGTCGAGAGTTTAAAACCTACTAAACCTCCCCCTAACACTAAAGTGACATTCACGGACTCAATGTTGGCAAGACATGGAGATTCATTTCTTATGACGGAAAATAGGTCTGAAGGTAAGGATGGCTCAGTGTGGAGACCTCTCCACAACGATGTCATCGTGGGTGGAGTTGCCGATGGAAATTTCTGAGACCCACGGGTAGGTGGTTCTAACTAGATTGCAGGAAAAGGGAAAATAAGTTATGAGCGTGACAATAAATATATGGTGTTTCTTTTTGCTTTCGTGTTTTGGTAATGATTGGATAGTTTTTGCATGTTCTTGTTTTTCTATGAGGATTTTTGAGATGAAATTCTTGTTTGGGTTGAAATTTTGAATACGAGACTCGTGATTATGTTTGAATGGAGTTAGATTTGATGGGTGATGTATTTTTTTTAAAGAAAGAGGGAAAAACTAAGGATTAGGGAAATCTTTGGGTGGATGCCTTGTGCTGAGATGATCGACGCAAGGCTATCCTTCGTACCAATGAGTTTGGCACAAGGCTCTGCTTCGTGGCCAAAATTTTAGCACGAGGCTCTTCTTCATGCCAGAATGTTTGGAGCGAGACTATGGTTCATGCCAAGCACATTTTGCCTAAAACCCATTTTCCAATTTTTATTTGTTCCAACAATGCAAATTTTAGAAAAATCTGAATTTCAAACACGAAAATGCATTTTCGGTTCAAGAATATTGGAATTGCCTAATTCCTTAGGATTTTGTAAAATACTTTCGATATCCCTTGGAATTAATCGATTGGTACTATTGTCCCCTAAATTGAGCATTTTAAAATTCCATTCTTAACCTAATTGTACCTCCCTCCCTAGTCACCTAGGCTGAATTTCTAATCCCATGGTACGTTTCTCCATCTAATTATGTCGTTTGACACATTATTTCTTCTCAAGAAAAACTCTCTCTCACACACTCTTGGTGAAACTCAAAAAAATTGAAGCTTTCTTCCAAAAATTAGCAATTTTTGCTTTTTCTTATGTGGGTCTTACAAATCCTAGCTTCAAATTTTAGGTAACTCATTGAACTCTTTGTTTATATGCTTTATTGACATTATGGTGGTGTTATGAAAAGCATGATTCTTGAATGAGTGTGTGTTTTGAGAGATGTGTTTGGGTTTGTATGTATGATCATGTGTTGAACAAAGTGTTGGGTGGATTGATGTGCTATTATGCTTGAATGATGTGATCTTCATGTGTTGGGTGATTTAGGAGAATCTTATTGATGGGTTGGTGAGAACTCACATGGGTTTTTTGTATGATGAAAAATGTTCTTGTTTAAATAGCCTACATCCTTAGATTCTCATATTTTGAATGGTTGGGCTATTTGGGAGAATATTGTCCTATTAATTTATAGGTTATGTCTTGCTTATGATCATATTACCACTCTTATCTTTACTTTTAATGGATGCCACCTAAGAAGAATTTTTTAGAGAAGAGCAAGTCCACTCGGGGTGAGAAGAGGAAGAAGACGGCGAAGGGTGCAAACCACGAGCCGATGACTTCCATTCTCGCAACCTTACGTTTATGGCTGAAGAACGAAGAGTTTATGAGGTTATCCAACATCTCCGGAACTACAGTCCGGAGGTTGAGGAACTTAATAAAGCCGAAGGGGAATATTTTGGAGACTGAATTTACATGCAAAGACACCTTGGTGGCTCTAGGGTTGCTCAAAACAGTTCCATCGAACCGGCCGAACCAGCAACCAGAGCTGTAGCCCGTCATTTACCTATTAGGACGAGTAGGTCTAGAGGTATTTCTCGAGAGACACTCAAAGACATACATCGGGTGGACCCTAGAGCTCCTAGCTACTCTATGGCCGGTTGTGGACAATGATGGACACAAGGTGATCAAATTCAACCTGGACGATAAGGAGTAGAAGATGACCCACTGGGAGGTAGCGCATGCCTTTGGGTGGAGGTATGGAAAGGAGATCCAAAAAACACATCGTCAAGGGGTACCTTTCTCTCTTGGGCATTTTTAGGTGCAACTAACAGGCACTAATCGAAAGGACCTGTGCAAGAGTACCGCCATGGTTCATCCAGTGTTCTGTTATGTTCACCAACTATTAGCTTTGGGGGTTTTTCTACCACAGTGAATTGACATAATGCCCAGGTTCAGATGTTAATTGCCTTTTGGAAATGACACCCGAGGGTAACTTTTACCCAAACTTCGTGGGGTCTTTTGTGTAGGAATGTTTAGCAATGGGGGACAAAAAGAGTGCCAAGATATTTATGGGCGGTATGGTAGGTCTACTCGCACAACACCTAGGGTATCCGATCACACAGAGGGTTTTGGCTAACTTGGGACGATTGGATAAAGGGTATAAGATCGAGAAGTTAGCCAAAGCATTAATGGTGGGACCTATGACATTGGGGGGTAAATATGTATGGTTTTATGGAGCAACGAGCATTTGTAGTTTCATGGTACTTCTAAAGCTGGAGCGCACTGCCATCAACCATGACACATGCTTGGATGACCTATTTATTGAACCAAGCCAATGATTTGAGAGGTTTCTACAGAGTTTTAGCCACCCTAGAGATAGATATTGAGGTGGTCAAGGGTGAGAGCTCTTTGAGATCACCTTCTAGTCGCTCTCACGTATCCATGGGCATTATGGACCAATTGCAATCTCTTGAGGAAACGTTGTTGAACTCTACCCAAGTTTTGCAAGAGATCGTCCAAGCGATAGGAGGAATGCGCTCGCAAGTGGATGATCTTAGTTCGAGGATTAATAGCATCGAGGTCACACTTCAAGCAATAAGATACAATGAGAGGAGCTTCACGAGTCACAAGGATGAAGGCCTTTTGGGGCCGCGAGAGTGAGTATCACCATTTCTCCCTACCTCACTTATGTTTTGGCAAGATTCTTGTGCATTGTAGAGTATGTATTGGTTAAGTGTGGGGAGGGAGTAGTGAGCCCTTAGGGAGTCTTAATTCCTAGATTTCCTTGGTGCATTTCATGATTTGCATTAGTAGTCTTTTTTTCTTGTTTGTTGGTGATTTTTTTTTTTTATTGTTGAGGGATGATTCTGGATGGACACTCAGTGGAATGACATGTTAAGCTAGGGTTCCTAGTTTGCATGGGGTGGATTGTTTTAGGATATTGGTGGTTTATTTTTGTGTTTGATCTTATCTTTTGTAGTATGAAGCCCACTTTTGGGAAAATATTGTGCTACACCAAAAAAACTTTAAAAAATGAAAAAAAAATATAAAAACCTGGCTAAGTCGAAAGACTGAGAGGGCGACTTGGGTAGTATTAGGAAAATCCCAGATAAGTTGAAAGGCCTAGGTAAAAATGAGAGGCTGGGCCCGGCTAAGCTTACTAGCCTAGGAAAAAAGAGATGCCGTGTGGAAAAATGTGATAAGTGAGTACCCTTTGTGTGTTAAAGCTAGGATGAAAACCTGAAAGGGCCCGGCGAAATGCCCAAGACCTTTTCGAGGTCAAGGTTGATATCATCAGGCGGATGACACCCCTTGATCCAGAGGGCGCGGGGCCCGGGCTCTGGAAAATCCCCGGTTTCCTTCCTTTGAATCAAAATTAAATAGAGAATTGAGTAAAATTATTTGTTATTCATTTTTTTAGCAAATGAGTAGTTAGTTTATCATAATAAAAGTAACTAAAAATGGAATTTTTGTTGTTTTCATACAATCTAACTGTAGAGAGAATCAAAAGGCTCGTAAAATTCTTTTTAAACATTAAAAAATGGTGAATTCTTCAAATTAGGAAAACAAAACAAATTTCTTCTTGTCGTACGGATAGAATGAAAAAAAAATCTCTATATATATTTTTTTCTCTATTTCCATTTACGGAAAATCCTGTTTTAGTTAACAACCCCTAGTGGTTCGGATTCTAATCAATCTTTCAATAATGTTTAAGAAAATATTTCTTTATTAATTATTAATATTAAATTCAAAGACACGAAGAAGAATAAAAGACAAAATCATTAAGAACAAAGGGAGATTTTCCTGCATATCTTTCGTGTAGAAAGATTCGAAAGATGAATAAGTTCATTTAGTTAGTTCTCGATTTCTTGCGTTTATCCTCTATTTCTATATATTAACTTAACTCTAGATATTTAACTATATTTATTTATCTATTATACATAATTCATAATTTGCAGTTGGCTCTATACTAAGAATTTAAAATTGAATTCAAATTCACAAATTCTGAATTATAATAATATAAAATATTTTATTTATAAATAAACAATAACATGTACAAATAATAAATTGAGGCACCCATTTTATGACAACTTTCAGCTTTCCTTCTATTTTTGTGCCTTTAGTAGGCCTAGTATTTCCGGCAATTGCAATGGCTTCTTTATCTCTTCATGTTCAAAAAAATAAGATTCTTTAGATCCGGTGGGCCTAAGTTCTTCCATTTTTTTTTCAAGACTTCAAAACTAGGATTTGTATCATAACACAGATATCTATTTAATTGAATTTAGTATACCATATAATTTTTGGCACATATAAAGATAAAGGAAAGAATTCTAACGCCTGCATGATATATGAGTCTGAGTAAATGAATTCTAGCTGTTTTCAAATCGACCAGGACGCCGAATGGCTGAAAGAGAAAGCCCATGGATCTTTATCTATATCGGGATAATATATCTATGGATCATATCATATTAAGGGGTATCTTATTATTTTAGCTCTAACCAATTTCAATTTGATGACTTACTCCACTTACTCGTAAAGGGTCTAGTGCTAGTTGATGACAGTTATTTGGGAAACAAAAAAAGTAAAGTCAAATTAATTTGAGGTATGCTCTAAATTACAATAAAATTTACCTTCCAAAGAGCAAAGTTGGCTTGATGAGCGCAGATAAGGAGGAGGAAGTGGAAGCAATAAAAAAATATTATCTTTCTTATACTTAAGAGGCAAAGAGAAGCGCTTTTGCTACTAAGAAAGCGAATGGTCAGCGCGAAGGTTCAAGACTTAGTCGAACGTTAGCGAAGCTAGATTCTCATAACGAGGCGCTTCGAGTTATCGAAGCGCTGTAGTAGCGCCGAAGCTCTATGTGCTGCTATAAATGCTGAGGGAAGGGAGAAGAAGCTCTTCGGAACTAATACAAATCTCTTTGAAGAAAAACTTTCCAGGATGATCACTTCCAGCTCTACTACAGAACCATACATGATAATTTCTTCTCGGAGTTTTTCTTTGAGAAAGTAAGGTTAAAGCGACTAGTCTTTCTTATCTGAAGGCAAGCAAGAGAACAAAGGGGTTTGGTTTTGGGAGGAAGTTTGTTTCCAGTCCATTGAGACAGGACAGGGACTTCTAATACGCCATTACTCGTTGCAGCATAAGTGGTCTTCGAAAGCGCCTCTGAGGTCAAAAATCCAGTTTGTGTGCCATTAGTGGTAGAAGTCGATTAGACTAAGGGACCAAACAAGTTTGAGTGTGAGAAGCTCTTTCATCCGCATCTGGTGGAGGAAGTTGATCTTAATAAGCTAATTACCAATTCAGAATGACAAGACAGGCTATACGCCGGGAAGGCAACCATGGGGAGGCTAATAGGATGGTACAATCCGGCAAACGAATGGAGACAAGCCAATAGGGACAGCAGTAAGGGGAGTTCGACTTAAAGTTCAAGGCTGGCTTGCAGTACGAAGGTAGGAGACGTGGGAAAGGATGGAGTTGCCATTTTTTAGTATGAGAATGAATTTAAATCTTTTAGCCGAGCGGAATTTAGAGTAGTAATTCAATACTCTCTTCGATCTTTTGTTCAATCTTTCATATGTGGGATCTGTCCATGTATGGTATGTTCGTCGGAATGCCATGCCCCATTGAATTAGCAAGAATGTCGGCTTTATCATTGAAGATTTCTCTGAGCAAGCAAGAAATTTAGGAGGAATCAATGAAAGGACATCAATTCAAATCCTGGATTTTCGAATTGAGAGAGATATTGAAAGAGATCAAGAATTCTCACTATTTCTTAGATTCATGGACCCAATTCAATTCGGTGGGATCTTTCATTCACATTTTTTTCCACCAAGAATGTTTTATAAAACTTTTTGACCCCCGGATTTAGAGTATCCTACTTTCACGTAATTCACGAACTTCGTTGGAAGAAAGAAGCTAATAGAGTCATAGAGGATCCCGAAAGAGGTGAACTGCCCGAAAGTTTATCAAATCCGATCTTTGCATCATCTGATCTCGATCGGGTTAACTCCTAAATTTAGGCATGGTTCCATTCTGCAAGAACTCCAAATCATTCTCTTGAAGCTCATCCTCTTCATCATAAATGACCCGCTTGATCCTTGTGAAGCGAAAGGGAGACTAGACTCGATCTGCACGGACCTCCCAATAACATCCATAAATGACTTGTTTTTGGTAAAAAATGGATATTACCATATGTAAATTCAGGTGCATGATACACGTCGGTACTCCAGTGCATTTCACCATCTGAGTCAGAATAAATATGTTTTCTTTCTTTCTCTTTTTGTGTGTTAAAGCTAGGATGAAAACCTGAAAGGGCTCATAGGCAAAATGGGAGAATGTGAGAAAAAAATACTAGGTTGATGATGCATGCTTCCGCAGTGGATTTATTTTTAAGACGACTCTTTGATTGCTTTGGGATCATTTTGGGAAAAGTAAGCTAGCTTAACACTTATCTTTTTGGCTTACCTTTTTCCACATTTCATTTTTGGGTGGTTAGATTGCTTATGTTTTTTGGGGAGTGTGAGAGTTGTGAGATTATTACTCTTTTGGGTGGAAACAGAGTAACCTAGGAATAAGTTGAATGCCTCAGTTAACTTTTGTCTGCACGCTACATTTTGCTTGATTCTTTGTCTTGTCTTTGTTTACTCGAAGATGAGTAAATGTTTTAGTGCGGGGAGTCTGATCTGCTTCATTATGCATGCGCTAACCGTTGCATTTGGCATAGTTTTAGCTAGTTTTATTTGGTGGATTGCTAGTATTAGTTCAATTTACGTGACAAGGGGTTTAGACGGTCATGTTTGGTTTTCTTGTCTAAATCCCGTGTTTTGTAGACTTAATTGTTACTAATGGACAACTTGTACCCATAGGCTCCTTGATCTTCCTTGTGATCATCTTTAGTAGGTTGCTCATGGTTACTTTTTGTTTACATTCTTTGTGAAGGCCATTCGTAAGGGCGGTAGAAGATATTAAAGGCTGTTCGCAAGGATGGTAGAAGAGATGAAGGCCATTGACACTAGAATGGTAGTAGATGAAGGCCACGAGCATCAAGGCGTGGTAGAAGAAGATTGAAGCCAAAGATAGGTGGCAACGGAGTTCAAAGCGGCCAACAAAGAAATGGTAAATCATGGTCCTATGTTTTGTGCTTAAGTCTGAGAATGATCCGCGAAAAATTAGCCTTCAAAGTTGGTTCCATTGGATACGTCTTCTTGTGTACTACAAAATCGACTACTAAAACTCTCAAATCGGACTAACGGTTCACTCGTAGCGAAGGAAACAAGTTCAGCCAGCCAATGCACAAATGGGTCGGCGCAGGCCGTTAGCAGTTGGCACCAATGGCCCACATCAAAGGAGCAGCCCCACACCAAGAAGACCAGCACAAGACTATAGCATAGCCAGTGTGAGACGCCACAAGCCGCCAGCACAAGAATAGGTCCCAGTCTACACGGCTATGTATGCACACATGATGTCCATTTTCGACGTCCCACGCTGTTCCAAGTCCAAAATACTAAGACCATCCATTGGGGTGTGGGAAATCACATGGCCCACACTAAAGTTTTTGAGCAGAGCACCCTTCCTAACCACAGCCCGTGCCACCGGCCAAGGGCATGAATCAGAAGCTCCAATTTAAGCACTCTGATGGCTCCCCACGCTAGAGGGAAGACGTAGCCCACGCCAGGCTCTGTGCCCCACGCCACTTGAAGATCTGTATCATGCACTAGAATGGGCCCCCCATGCTAAATCTCGTGCCCCACACCAAGGACACGCCATGGGCCTATCATCCGTGACAGTCTGTGCTGGGATGCGACTGAGCTAGGGTTTACCCTAATTTGGCCTATTTTGGGCCTATTTTTAGGCCTAATCTCCTACTACTATAAATATAGCCTTAGTCTACTAGGTTAAAGGAGGGTGGATCATTTTGTAATTAGGAGAGCAACTTTAGAGAGAGATAAACTCTGTCCTTTTCTTTTCTTTCTTTTGCTTTGATCCTAGAATGTGGAACTCAAATCTTTATTTGAATTACATATCTATGGAATAGTTTCTATAGCTTGGGGATAATTTTTAGGAGCATGGTTTGATTTAATTTTTTTTTTGGAGATTCTATTGTTCATCCTAGTTTTGTGTTCATGATATTAGTGTGATTGTTCTTGATTATTTGAATTGCATGAATAGTACACCACATATAAGCACACACTTTGGGCTATATACATGTATGGTGCAAATATCGATGCCCCCTTGGGAAAAGAAACTTGGATGTTAGAATGAGTAAGGGAGTACGTGTCTGCGTGGGTGTGTGCACAGGGATTTGATTTTACTCTAACTTATTTTCCGCCGCACCATTCTTAGCTGACTTTGTAAAGTTTTCTGAGAAGTTCCAGGTAGAGATGGAAAATAGTAGCAAGCTAGGGTATGAGAGGCCTTAGATCATAGATAAGGTGCCAACAACCCTTTGGCCTAATTGATAGGACCATTGAGAAGTAGTGCATTCGTAGTGGAATCCCGGGATGTAATTGTACGAGGGAGAAACAGACCTAAAACAACGGTCAAACCTTGTTGTACTCCCCTAATTATGATGGCAGTGTTGATAGAGGGTTACGAGTGCACCCGTCGCGATAGAGATGGGGAAGTGTATGCCATCGACCACACCACGTGTTATGAACACTAAATTAGGTTTCCATAAATTTCTATGTGAATGAATCGAGGATCGAAACATTAGATTAACCATGTTTCTCAATGACTCCCCAAGTGCTTAGTTAAATAGCTTACTTTGCTTTTTTACTTTTATACTTAGTAGTTGTTAGTTTGAAAAACCAAAAACCCCCATTTGCATGTTTGCTTTAATAGCTAATCCTATCACTCGTACGGATTGACGACTCATACGAGGTTATGTTTTGATTAATATTTAAACCTAGCATCTCTGTGGATAAACCTAGAGCTTACCGCTAACTACCCCATAGGTAGAGTAGCAGTGAGAGTGGGTACAGAACTATAAATTTCTATCTTTTGACCTTCCCATGGGAAAGCCTCCACTTGGGCTAATTAGCTACAATTAATGACCCCGGGGGAGGCTGGTCACTTACTATTCACTTTTTGTCTTTTAACTTTCTTTAATTAAAACGTCCAACAGTTTCAGACTTCGTCATCTTCTTCCTGTCTCCTTTATCACTCTGATCTTCTCTTTTTTTCCCCGATAAACTAGAAAGTTCTCTTGTTCTTCTTTTTTCCTTTTCTGAAGTGAGTTCTGTAGGTTTGAATTGCTAGTAGTATTTTTTTAGTTTCCTTCTGATTGAGGGGATCTTTTTGTTTTTATAGAGCTCTTTATTTTTTTTGGTTTGGCCAGAATCTTTAATTCTGGCTTTTGTTGTTTTAATTGATGCCACCTTTGTCTGAATTTTAGGGATTTTAAGCTCTTCAATGTCTGCCTCTAACGTTATTGGGATTTCTGTAACAAATGTCCTTGAAAATGATGTCGATTTTGGGGAGGATTCCAACCACCTCACTAGTTCTTCTATCATTAGTAGTATCCTCTCTGATTCCTATATTGAGGATTTAAAACATAGCTTCCCCTTTTTGTCTTCGTATGAACTTAAGGCTCCTCAGGCCTCTGAAATATTTTGCAGTTCTCCTTCCGATTATATTTCCTGTTACTTTGACTACCTTCTCTTTCCTTCCCTTGGCCCAACACTTCTTGGACTCGCTTTCTCATTATCAAGTTTCTTTATGTCAGCTGTATCCTAAAGTTGTTTCTATTTTTGTTTTCTTCTACCATGTGTGCGAAGCGGCTGGGGTTTCTTTCTCCATTGACTTATTTTGCAATCTTTACCATCTTCGAAAAGTAAAAAACACCTCTGATGAGTTCACCCTTTATCCTGTGATCCCAATAGTTGAGTTCGTTAGTGGCTTTCCAAATAATTGTGGAGTGTGGTGTGTAAAATGTTTCTATATAAAACTTTGTAGTGATAGTAGACCAGCTTTTCCAATTTGGAACTATGGTGTTTCCAAATCAAAACTTTCTAAGGCTAGGGTTCATCTTTATGTCGAGTTCAAAGTTGTGGCATCGCTTAACCAGCATTCCATCACCATTCGCACTGCTAGCTCTTTGAGCAAATGTGCTTTACTTTTCGTTGATTTGGTCGCTTCCACTCTGTCCAACTTGTTCTTCTTTTTCACTATTTTCATTTTATTTATGTGTCTGTATGTTTGCCTAACTTTCTCCTCTGCTAAGTTGTAGATATGGATCTAACCAAGCGTTCTGCTGATAGAAACTTCATTTCTGATGATGAGAATGATGACTTAGAGACTTTGGCGATTGAGACTAATGACAACTCTGAAGTTGTTATCCCTCAGGAAGTGATTACTGAAGCTACCGCTCAGTCGATATCTTCTAGGTACTTAACCAAAGAAGTTAAGGGAGGAGGTAATCGCATGCCCAATAAGACATCTCGTAGGAGGAGGCAAAAGTAACAAACCGATGGCTCTACAATGATGTTGGAGACTGTAAAGAAGAAGGGGCATGTTAGCCATCCTCTTCCTAACCTTTTGCCCCCAAAGCCTTAATTTGATTGTGGAAGGGACTGTTCCTACTACTCTTTCTAATTTGTCACTTTCTAAGACAATGGTTGTGGTATGTTCACTTCCTGTTGAAGTGTTATCGTGATTCAATTGTGTGTCTCTTAGTATATAACTGCTCTACTTTTTCACTTGTTTTGAAAACAAGGTTGGTGAGAGCCTTCAACTCATCAATGAATGTGGTGCTGAGTTTGCTAAGGGAGATTAAGCGATGCTGGAAAATTTTCAAGCCAGCAAAGCAAAGTGTGCTACCTTGAGTATTTTTATTGAAGCAACTGAAGAGCGAGTGTGTGTTGCTGAAGATCGTGTTTTGGCCGCTAAGGAAGAAATGAAGAAATTTTGTTCCCATTTGGAAGAGATAAAGACCACTGGCCCTGCTTTGCCTCCATATCCCCATGTTCTAGTTGGTCGACTCATGATGATGAAGTCTTTTTATGCTTTATTTAAGGAGGTCACAACTAGTGCTCACGATGTTGGGTACTGTGAGGTCTTGGTTAAATTACGGAAGTTGAACCCTACTACAAGTTGACAAGCTACCTAAGCTGGCTAAATCTGAGAAGGTCTTAGAATAACAGAAGGAAAATCTGATCAAGGGTTTCTGATCAAGGGTTTCTGATGGTGGTCATCCTTTCGCACTGATCAAGGGCTTCCTAGTCTACCTTATATCGCTTAGTTGAACGAGTATGCGGTTAACTACCTTGAGGATGTTCCTTTTGGCTCTCCCTCTTCAGAGCTTCTCATTCTTGAACGTACGTCTAATCCTAATGATGATGCAAACCTTAGAGGTGATTTAAATGGTGAAGGCTCCGTGCAGCACGTCAGCAAGGAGGGTTCTATTGTTGTTGTCTGCACTTCATCCGTTTCTCTTTCTAAAGTTAGTTAATCTTTGTGCTATGGTCTTTAAGGATTTTTTTGTAATGTATGACAATATTCCAAAGTATGTGTGTACTATGTTGTATTATTGGAGATGTTATTATTTTGGTCGCCTTTTCTAATTTGAACGGTCTCCTCATATTTATTTATATGCAGGGCTTTGATATTATGGTTTATCAATTTTTTAAAAAAATTTTTAAATATCTGGGGTGTTATGTTCAGTTTCCTCGTCACACCGGGTTTTTGTCTCCTCGCTTATGTTTCCCTGTTAAACTGATTGAAGCTACTAAGTGTATATCCATGGAATATCTCCAACTCATTTCCTCATATCGCCTATCTTGTGTGGAGTCCACTCTTTAACATATTGGGTGGAAATCTCCAACGCCTTCATCAACTTCTTCTTCCACAACATGTCCTGGAAACAAGTTTATTCCCAATGGTTATAACGTTGAATCACTTGGCAAGGATGTTGTTCATAGTTTGGTTGATCTTGAATCTGCTGGTGTGTACATGTGCTCGCTTAACCTCTCTGCCCATGCCCAAGGGTGGGCGCTATCTTTAGGCATTCGTCTGAAGTACATGCTCCTTAGTATTAGTGATCTTGAAGCTAAGTGGGAGAAGACTATAAAGGACAGCTAGGATTCCGTGCGTAAATTATGAGAGTTTTTCACTGAGTAGAACATTTTTATTCACCGTCAGGTGTCAAGCATAGTGAAGATGCTTTGACTCACGAAGCCTATCAGAAGATAATGATCATTGATAAAAAAAAATGTACTCACCTCGATGACTTATTGGATCTTTTGAAGAAAAACTGGAAAGAGTGTGATCACCTTTCATCTTGTACAATCGGTTAGCAAAGAAAGTTTGACGAACAGTTTGCTATAAATACACAGTTACGAAGTGAAACTAAGCAACTCCGTGCTGAGTGCGACCAGGTTGATTTTGTATGTGCATCAACTTGAGCTAACTTGTGTTGAGTACAAAGATAAACTTCAGACCCTCCCTTCGTAATCTCGTACGGCTACTAGTCGTAGAGATCTTACTATGGAAATTAATGGGCAGAAGATTAACTTTTCTGAGGCTGTCCAACCGCATATTCGGTGCCTAGAGATAGAAGTACAAAATTTGATGGTTGAAAATAAGAGGTATGAAGAAACTGTTTATGTTATAAGTATGCAGTTATAACCGACTTCAACGCGTATTATGCTAGATATATTGGTCATATAGAGCGAAGGGTTATAATACACCATCCTGCTTATATGCACATGAGATGGCAATACGACCATATAGTTAGTGAGAAGCGTGTTGCTAAAGAAAATTGGCGTAGGGCTGAGTACTCCCATCGTAAAGCCAAGCACGGTCGTCATTGTGGTGGTTCTTCCTCTTCTGGATCATCACGAGCATCTAGGCGTAGATAGATCTCCTATTTTAAACAACTTTGTCTTTCTTATAATGTTCTGAATAATTTTGCTTTGATTTTGTAAACTTGCATATTCGCTATCACTTAATAAGCTATCTTCCACCAATGCCTACGCAGACATCTTCTTGCAGATTGTATGAGTTGTGTGATTGAGTTTGTGAAGTTGAAAGATCTATGGCTTGCTCATGTCGCATTTGGTTTGTTGGATTTTCATGCCTTTTGAAAGATTTATAGCTTTCATAGTCAGTATAACAAAGTTGCAAGATCTATTGCTTGCATAATTAAGAGCTTTGGATTTTACGACGTGTAAGATCAATTGCTTGCTTTTGTCATTTTTATGAGAAAATATTCCCTTCCGCAAGATCTATAGCGTGCGATTGTAAGGTTTGCAAGTTGCAAGATCTAAAGCTTGCAAGTATCGGTAGTTGTACAAGATCTATAGCTTGCGAGTGTATGATTTGCAAAGTTACACGATATATAGCTTGCAGTTTGATGTTTGTTATGATATGCATGATTGTGTTTGACCTTTGATGATCGAAAAGCCTTAATGTGTTGATTGTAAAGTACTACGGATGTGTTATCATCTAAAATTTCCAAGTAGAGAACTAAAAATGCAATCTTGGCCCGAAAAGATGGTTTTTAATATTTATAATGTACGACTGCGATAATGTTTCCTTGAAAACAAAGGAATAAATGCAACCAATGATACTCTTATGGTTTCTGTACAACTAGATGCTTCCTATCTTTTCCCCCAAATCTTGACACAGAACTTCCTCAAATTGATCATGTGCCATGTGTTGGGAACACTACTTCCATCCAACCTTTCTAGCTTATAACAGTTGGATTTGTGTGCCTTCGTAACCTTGTAAGGTCTCTCCCACTTTGGGCATAGCTTTCCTCGTTCTTCTGCTAGGCTTGCCTTGTTATTCCTTAACACATGTTCGCCAATCTGAAATCTTGTTTCTTTAACCTTATGATTGTAAGCTCTAGCCATTCCTTCCTTATACTTAGTCTCTTTGATCGTTGCCAATTCTCTTTTTTCTTCTAGCTTATCTAAATCCAACCTCATCATGTCTAGATTGTCATCCTCCCTATAATCGCCTACTCGGAGGCGTAAATTACCAATTTCCGCTGGTATCACTTCTTCATGACCATAGACTAGACTATATGGTGTCTTCTGCATTGGTTCTCGAACGTTCGGTCTATATAACCATAGGGTGTTAGGTATCTCATCCACCCATCCAATTTGCTTTCCCTCCAGTCGCTTCTGAATTCCTTGAACTATGGTCCTTTTTGTTATTTATACTTGTCCGTTAGCTTAAGGGTGCACTATAGATGTAAACTTTTGAAGAATCCCAAGCTTTGAACATCAATTAGTGAAGGTACCACTAGTAAACTATGTACCATTATCCGTGTCAATAGTATGTGGCACCCCGAAGCAACACACTATATTCTGCCAAACAAATTTTCTTGTTACCTCAGCTGTGACTCATCCTAATGGCTTCGCCTCCACCCACTTTGTGAAGTAATTGATTGCCACAATTAGGAATTTTTCATTTCCCCCACCCTTTGGGAAGGGTCTAACTAGGTCAAACCCTTATTTTTTGAACGACCAAGCTCCATATATACCTCTCAAAGCAACATGTGGCTTATGTGACAGTGAAGCATTGATTTGGCAACTTTTACATTTGAGCACAAAGTTATGTACATCGTTAAACATGGTCGGCCAGTAGTATTCTGCTCGAATAATCTTCCTTGCCATCTTTCTAGCTCCCTGATCTGTTCCACACAACCCTTCATGTACTTCTCTTATAATTTCCCTTGCTTTCGCTGGTCCTATGCATTTTATCCATGGAGATAGAAAACCTTTCTTGTATAAGACTCCTCCTTCATTGAAGTAGTTGTTAGAACGCAACTCCAACTTCCATGCTTGTATCTTATCTTCTAGAAATGTTCCCTTCGCAAAGTACTTTATTAGTAGTGTCATCCTATTTTTGCCTTCCGTCTGGACTGTTGACACCGTTGTCGTTACCGTGCTTCTGACTGGAATGACCTCCACTATCACATCTTTGTGTTCACTCAAATATTCAAACCCAGCCGTTGCTAGCTTGCTTAGTGTATCCGTTTTTGTATTTTTACTTCTTGGAAAGTGCTGGATATCGAAGTACTCGAGCTAGGCTATAAGTTGTTAGACCCTCTTTGAATACTTTACTAACTGTCTTTCTCATACTTCATAGTCTCCGCGTACTTGATGAACTACGATCAGTGAATTGCTAAATCCTTGGACGCTTTTGACCTTCATCCTGATGGTAAGGTCTAGTCCACATATCAAAGCTTCATACTCTGCTTTGTTGTTAGTGAGTTAGAAGTCAAAGAAAAGTGAGTATTTTTGTTCTCCTCCTTCTAGGTGACCATTAGTAACCCTGTACCGCAACCCTCTCTGCTAGACGCACCATCAACGAACAATTTTCATGCGATATCTTCCCACTTCGATTTCCCTTTGTCAATTCCTGGATTTTGGTGCTTATTTGCTTCCCCCGCGTCTTCGCTTCCCCCGTGTCTTCGCTTGTCATTTCTGTAATGAAGTCCGCTAACATTTGAGACTTGATTGTTATTCTTGGCTGGAATTGGATCTCAAATTGGCCTTGTTCCAGAGCCCACTTCGTCATTCTTCCAGATGATTTTGGCTTGCTAATAATGTTCTTGATTGGGAAATCGGTGTAGACTACGATGCGATAACTGTGAAAATATGTTCACAACCTTCTTGCTGAGTATATCAAAGCTAAGGTTAGCTTATCAACTGGCATGTTTGTCTTCTCTCCATTTTGCAATATCCTGATGATACAGTATACTGGCACTTGTTTTAGACCTTCATGGCGCACCAAGACTGAGCTGACTGCATTTTACGAGGTCGTTAAATACAGTTATAGGGTTTCTCTAGGAACAGATGACTTAAACATTGGCAATGTTTGCAGTTGTTCCTTCAGACAATCATATGCCTTCTGACATTCTTCACTCCAACTGAATTGTTTTACCTTCCTTAGGACTTTGAATAGTAGGAAATGTTTTTCAACTGCATTTGAGACAAACCGGCTGAGCGCTGCCAGCGACCCCATCAATATGTGTACTTCCTTGATTGTTCATGGGTGGGGAAGATCCACTATAGCTTGGATTTTCTTTGGGTTGGCTCGATTCCATTTGAGGATACATTGTATCCTAAAAACCTTCCTGCACCTACTCCAGTTATGCATTTTTTAGGTTTAAGCTTCATCCCAAGTCTACTTAGTGTGTCTAAGGTTTCCTTTAAATCCGCAGAGAATTCACCCACCTTCCTGCTCTTGATAACCATATCATCAAAATATGCCTTAACATTTCATCTTATTTGATTACGAAATGTGTTATCGACCACTCTCTGGTATGTTGCTCCTGCAGTTTTTAATCCAAATGGCATTTTTTACATAACAAAATGTTCTGAAGCTTGTTATGAATGACGGTTTCTTTGCATCCTCCGGATCCATCAAGATTTGGTGGTATCCCTTATATGCTTCTAAAAATGCCAGGGCTTCATACCCCGAAATCGCTTCGACTAGTTGATCAATTTTCAGCAAAGGGTAATAGTATTTTGGGCATGCTTTATTCAGGTCAGTGAAGTCTATGCACATTATCCTGATTTTTTCACCATTACCGGGTTCGCTAGCCACTTTGGATATATGACCCCTTTCAATATCCCTGTTTGAAGCAGCGTTGTAACTTCATGTTCAATTGTTTTTTCCTATCGTTAGCAAAGCTATGTTGCTTTTGTTTTATTGGTTTGATTGAGTCACTGATATTCAAAGAATGGGTAGCGATGAATGGGTTGCTTCCTCCCATGTTCTGGATGATCTATGCGAATGTATCCCTGTGGCTTCATAGGATTTCTGTAACTCTCTTCTTTTCCATACACAGGAGATGCTTTCCTATCTTAACACACTTGGAATCGTCTTTGTCATCCAAGCTAACCAGCTCCGTTTCTTCCCCCAAGTCTACTGTTGGTTTTGGCTACTCTAGTAGCCCACTATCTGAGACTGTGCTAACTATCTTATCCTTTTCCACTATTTTTCGTGCCTTCCTCGCAATAACCATGCACTACCTCACAGTTTGTTGGTTTCTTCTTATTGTCGCAATTCAAGACAGAGTTGGGAATTTCAACACTAAGTGGTAATGGGACCATATCGCTTTTGTTATGTTCATTCAGGACATTCCAATGATGGCATTAAGTGGGCTTGGACAATCCATTACCACAAAGTCACACATGATGGTACCATTTCTTCCGCTCTTTATAATAGTGAAAGGCAGCTGTATATTCCCCAAAGGTGTTTTTGCTAGCCCCGTGAATCCTAAGAGCAAGGATGTGGAATTTTTAGGTAAGTTCATTTGAAACCTAGCCTATCGAAGAAATCCATGAATAGTATCTCAACCGCACTTCCATCATCTAAGAACACTCTATGAATCATTGCATTTCCAATTTTAGCAATGATGACCATAGGATCGTTGTGGGGCAGAGCGTTAGGTACTGCATCCTCCTCAGTGAAAGTGATGGCCTCGCTTGGACGAAATATTTTGTCAATAGGCTCTTGCAGGGGGAATATCTTACTTTAGCTTTCCAGGCATTGTTTATAATAACTCTATGGATCCATGTATGGTCAGGATTACGTTTTCTAGAACCTCCTCCCCTGCATTGTCATTATAGTCCACTACTATAGTAATTTTTTTATTTTAGTGTGCTCGTCGTCCCTTGGTCTCTTCCCGCGGGGTTCCCTGCTTTGTTTGCATTGCCATACTGGCTTCCTCTTTCTTTCCTATATTGGCTAAAGTAGCCATTCTTCAAGTTTTGTTCATTTTTTCTTCTAAAATCTCTGCAATACTCTATGTTGTGGCCATGGTCCTTGTGGAAGGCACAGTAATATTCTCTGGACCTCTTTTCTAGCAGTGCTATGATAGGTGCCGGCTCGCGAAAGAGCTCTTTTTTTCCTTGCCATATTTCTTTCCTTGATTTTATCGAGGGCGTTTCTTAGAACGGTACTACTTGCAACCCTAGTTCTCTTCCCTTGAAAGGGATGTTTCCCTTACCCTTCTATATAAATCCCTTTTGCGAATCCTCCACTGCCTACTTTTTGCCTTGTTCCCGCTCTATCTTGTGGTTGTCCATTTGCACATGTTTCTTAATCATCTTTTGTAGCTCTCTAGTGGTTTCAGACATGTTCTTTGTTAGTTCTTTTTAGAATTCCCCTAATTGTATGCCTCCTGTGAATGCTCCCAAAGAATATTGGAATGACTAGTCATGAAACTGAAAATATTTTGTGACAAATCTATTGTGATACTCCGCCAAACATTCATCACTTTGTTGAGCAATGTTGCTGAGGTTTGCAATCATTTTGTGAATTTTTTCTTCTGATATAAGCAGCCCAAAAACAAATCCGACAATTGCACCCAATATTTGATACTTCCATTTAGGAGATCCTCATACCACGTGATCGCTGTTCCCGATAAGAAAATGGTGAATGCCTTGCAAACCAATTCAATGTTCGCGTCACGGAATCTCATGTTATTTCTGTATGAGTGCGGGAACTCTTTTGGGTCAGTGGTCCCGTTGTAGATTTTAACATGTAAAGGAAGTTTAAAGTCCTTTGGCATTTTAAAATGCCGCACATATGGTGCTGGGGGTTATTTGTCTACATCATCATCTGCAACTATGTCCCGTAACTCTTCTTCATACTTGAGATTCTCATGCTCTTCACTTACTTTCTCCATTCTCGGGGGTTTAGCTTAAGTGTGGTCAAGAATTGGTTGTACAGACTCTCTCTGTTCACTTCCAAGAATGTTGCAAATGCCCTTCTTTCTCTTTCTTGGTTCGCGTTGAGAGATTCTGCTTCTTCTTCTTCCTCCTCTGTTTCTTCTTTACTGTGCTCCATTTCTCTACTGGGGATGACATAGTCCTGATCCTAGCTAGGATGCGTGCTTTTGTTGCATCTAGGTGTGTGTTCTTGTGTCTGGTGGTTATGGTTCTTCTCACTTCCGGTAAACACCATTTTTTACCTGAAGGATTCTAAAACAAGAAACAATTTCTCGTTCCCCACGAACGGTGCCAAATAATGTGGTAGTCCAATCATGTAAGCCAATCAATGTTCACGCCGTGAATATCCTCCCCTGCAAAACAAGTCCTGGAAGTGATTCCGGGAGAAAAGCTCTGAGGATCAAGTTAGTCTTTCTCTTTCAAAACTAGAATTTGTTAGTAAAGTAGCACTTACCCTAGCTCCTTCTGAGCTTCTTGTATTTATAGAACCTTGTAGTCATGTTTTTAGGAGTTGAGATCGTGGGTCATGCCACGATCCCCACATTCTTGGTTCATGGTTTAGTGTTTGTTGTTCGCTCCGCGTTTCTCAGACCACGGTCTATGCCATGACTACGTAGTTTCAAGCCTATCTTTTTCAGGTTGATATGCACCTTGGGCTGAAATAACTTTGTCTTTCTATGGAGTGAGATTGGGCCCGGCCTAGAGGCCAACATTCTTTTAGTTGTTAGGCTATATATATACACCATGCATGGATACATCTATAACCAGACTACATAATTTAATTAACAAAAAGAACCTATACCTTCTATGTTTAATTGAACCTATGTAGTTTAACTTTCAATGTGAGAGTTATATGAAGTTGTTACACTTTGATAATTATTTATGTGCTGATAATGGCCAAATCTGGATCATGTGGACTAATTCCATTATGAGTACCCTTTTACTGGCCACCTCCAATACATGAATGTTAATGTTCATAGTCCAACTTTAAATATTGACATGGAGGCTATATTTACATATGCAATTAGAACCAGAAAAGATACTGAACTAAAACAGATGGCTAATAAAGATACCATCTTTATTGGTGACTTTAATGCCACTAGCTCTATATACGAATATAGTGGTCTTGCTACTCCGAGCTTAAGAAGCATTAGAGATTTCAGAAGGTTCATTGAAACTAATGAACTTATGGAGATATGTATTGTAGGAAATACCTTAACCTGGTCCAACTCAAGACTTAGAAGTCCTACTTATAAAAGTTTGGATAGAGGCTTAGTACCAATCTTATGGCTTGCCAAATTCCCCTCATTCTCTATCAAAACTATTCGTAGATTAACCTTAGACTATAGCCTTTTACTACTTCATATAGGTACTAAGATCCCATCTACCCCAAATACTTTAAGATTAATAAATTCTTTGTTCTAAAGACCAGGACTCATTAGGTAATAAGTGAAAGTTGGAAATTACCAACTATTGAGACATGCATGCCAGGATATAAATTCAAACTGATCAGACTTAAAAAGGTTTTAAAAAT
Source organism: Rubia yunnanensis (assembly GCA_037428765.1). Classification (NCBI taxonomy): domain Eukaryota; kingdom Viridiplantae; phylum Streptophyta; class Magnoliopsida; order Gentianales; family Rubiaceae; genus Rubia; species Rubia yunnanensis. The sequence continues at coordinate 83,705,419 of CM075063.1, forward strand.
TCTGGAATAAAGAGGTATTTGGTCACAGAGATGCTAACCTAACACAAGCAGAAGTAAATCTTAGAAGCCAAGAAATATCATATGATTCTACACACTCTCAGGAATACCTAATTAAGCTAAATAGAAATAAAGCTATTTTAAACAGAGCTTTAAAAAAAGAACAAATTCTGGAAACAAAAAAATCAGAGTCAAATGAATTAAAGATGGAAATGATAACGCACAATTCTTCCATTTAACTGTTATGGAAATAACATCTAGACTTCAAAATACTAAGATTGAAAATGGTCAGGGTATTTGGATGGATAAAATCTGTCAGCTAGAAACTAAGGCTCTCAGTTACTATAAAAACTTACTCTTGGCTGACATCTGCTTGACTCGGGACTTTATTTCCCACACTTCCAGAGTCAAATTCCCAAACTAATTTTTCATTAAGAAGATTAAGACCTACTAATTGAGAGCTTAAATAGGAAAAGTAGCCATAGACAGATGGTTTTTCAGGTAAATTTTACATTAAATCCTAGAAGACCATAAAATTTAACCTCCTAGATGCAGTTAATCAATGCTTAACCTCAGCAACTATCCCTAAAGGTATTTCAAGTACCTGGATAACATTGATACCTAGAAAACATGTATCATCTTTATTTGATGATTATAGGCCAATAAGCCTATCTAATGTATCAAATAAATTATTCTCAAAGCTTCTCACGGAAAGGTTGAAGCTTTACATAAATAAATTGATATCCCCCGACAATCAACCTTTATGAAAAGCATAGATATTGCTGACAACATCTTATATCTACATGAAATGGTTAGATTTCTTCATAAAAAGTTTGGAATACCTAACTGTATTATGAAACTTGACCTAAGAAAGGCTTTTGATAGTGTCGGCTAGTCTTTCTTGAACAAACATTCTCCTAAAGTTTGGTTTCTATGGTCAGTTCATCCACTGCAACATGAAAAACCTATCCTGGGCTTATTTTTCAGTTTTAGTTAATGGTAATCCTATAAGCTTCGTCACAACTTCTAGAGGTATCAAGAAAGGTTATTCTCTCTCACCTTACTTTTTAGTATCTTCTAAGAATATTTCACTAGAAACATCTCATACATTTTCCAACACGGAGCGTGTACTAGTTGACTCCCAACTCTAGCCCCATTTCCCACCTAAGTTATGCAGCTGACATTATCATCTTCTTAAAAGTATCCAATGATAACCTAATTAAACTCAAAGCATTTCTCAAAAAATTAGAACTAACATACAGCCAGAAAATAAACTATGAGAAGTCTAACTTCTACATTAGCAAGTAGGCCACAGTTAGTCAAATTAACTAAAATAAGAGTATCTTAGGAATGAAAAAGAGTTCCATGCTATTTAAATACTTAGGTAGCCCAGTCTTCCCTAGTAGAGTTAAAAACATATTTTTTCAGCCACTGATTGAATTGAGAGATAGTAAGATACTTATTTGGAAAAATCATTGGCTAAGTACCGTAGGAAATCTTGTACTAATTGAATCATGCATCTACTCCCTTCCTCAGCACATATGGTATGTACTAAAACCCCTAAACATGTCATTTAAAAAATATAAGCTAGGATAGATAGATTCTTCTCGGGGCAACATGAAGGTAAAGAAAGGAAGATATGGAAAATGGACTTCTCTATGCACAGATAAGACACAAAATGGCATGGGATTTAGATCCATCACTGATATAATCACAACCTACTCCCCTAAACCCCGGTGGAAATTCCAGGAGGGATATACATTCTTGGCTTTACATCTATGGTCCTTAAAAGATTCCCACGGGAAATCTCAGGACATGCAAGCATAATACCAGAGCCATTCATGGCCAAGGATCATGTAACTTTTGGACTTCTAATTGAACTGATCAGGGTTCTCCCATTGACATTATTTTACCTTCCCTTGCTTCCATTTTTTCTTCTTGCACCGTGGCTCATTTCTTCACTGACAAAGCCATATTTTTATATCAACTTAATCATTTTATCAACCCTGATACTTTGATTTTTTTTTTTTGCAGGACTTAACCATCAATTCTAACAAGAAGGATTTGCTGATCTAGAAACCTGAGCAGTGATGACACTTCACTTTAAAATCTGCTTATAAGCTAGTGATCCAAAAACTAGGTTCCCCCCTTCCACTAAGATGACAGGGAATTCTAGATTACAGGAAAAAAAAATCTCTATTTTTATGTGGAAAACTCTTAACTTCTTCTTACCTTATGATGATGTGCTCATACACTATGGAATTCATCTTGTATCAAAATGTGTACAGGCATCAAAATGTGTAGCCTGTAAAACTGTGGATTCTCTAGACCATTTTTTAAACTCTTGTGTCCTAGTTGTGGAAGTCTGGAATGAAAATCACAAAGTTTTTTTCATGTCTGAAATTCACTCTGACTCTCTGTGCCATAGATTAGCTTTTCACTAGAATTTTGGTGGTGCTGTAGATGTACATAGACTTTTATTTCTCATTTTACCATCTTTAACATGTTGGTTCCTTTGGAAAGAAAGAAACAAATTTCTGTATGAAGGTAAATATTGTTCTATTTCTCAGGTGATTAAAGGGATTAAGGATTCACTGTTCTACACCTTGCTAAACATGAATGTTCTAAATCCCCCTTCAACAAAAACTTGGCCATTCAGGGTCCCTCCACACAAATCAGACCCCCACCTAAGCCTTTTATACAGTTAGTCAAATGGACAAAACCAACTCCAGGTATTCTGAAAATAAATGTTGATGGAGCATGGAAACTTGGTAGGGCTGGTCTTGGTATAATAGTCAAGGACTCTGGGAGATCTATGGTTTGGGCTCAATCTTTTTATGGCAAGACCTCAACCCCATTAGAAGCTGAATTAATGGCCATTATATCTGGACTAACCATTACATCCAATGTGAACACTGATTTCAAGACGGAATTTGATTATCTAGTTGCTGTCAATATGCTTAAAAACCCTAATAAACCACAATGGAAGGTCATTAATCTTGTTGATGAAATTCTGAACATCAGACCCATATTTCCCCTTTACCATGTACATAGAGAAATTAACAAAAACTGCTGATGCTCTTGCCAAAGTGTCCCGTAATGATCAAAGGAACTATAGATTGTATATGAACTCGCTCCTTTCTCATATCAGAGGTCTAATTTTAACTGAAAAATCTGGCCTTACAGATTTCAGAATACTAAATGTCTATGACCCCCATCATGGATGCTACTGATATACCTTTTCTTATTGATACGGCAGGGGTTCGGATACAAGAAGGCATTCACATAAAATCACCACTAAATGGACATGCCCATACTATCAGAGGAAGAAGGAACACTGAGATGACACTCAACTTCTGCACAAATGAAGCCCCTGAATAGGACTTTGTATTGTAAGGATACTCAACATTTCTTTGTGCCACTCATCTGCTGCTGCTGCACTTTGTTAAATCAACTGCCTCCAATTTTTGCCACTCAACTAATATTGGAGCAACCAGCTTCAATCTTGAGGAAAGCAACAATACCAAGAGGACCAACATTCAACTCTCGACTACTTTTGTTCATAATTTTCCATATCTTAGATAGATTGTATTACTCCTATAAAAAATATTGTTTGTAAGAGTAATAACGTCTGTTCATGTACATATCACATATATTAAGGTTGTAGTCCGGCCTTCTAAAGTTAACATGGGGGTGGAGACTTTGCGAGGGAACACTCAACCTTTTTTCTAGCTAGCCAGGTGATCATTAGACTGGACATTCCGATTATTAGTCATTGCTACTTTACAGTTTTATCTGATACTCATTTTCATTTTTATTGTAGTGTTTGGGGTGCCCAATAATCCCCTCACCTCTAGAAGAGGTGATCGTCATTTTATTTTATTTTTAAAAAGTATTTTCGAGGAGAGCTTTACATTAATTTGATTGATGATCTTTCTTCTTGTGGTGAGAAGTTGGAGGAGGAAGAGAAACGGTGTTATTTTTATTATAAGTACCTTTTTATAGAGATGTCCCCATAGTCTTGAATCAAAAGCCTAAAGAAATGAGAAAGAAAAAGAGGGTTCGTTATCTTTATAAGCTTTTTTCACATAGAGGTCATCATAGTTTTGCGAACTTCTTAAAATTAACCCTAAAAATAAAATAATTGTTAAAAAAATACTCTATATCTATTAGAATAGAATTTGTATATATGGAATATAGATGTTGTATATCATCAAGTTACATTGTTTTGCTTATTCTCTAATCAACTTTTTATATAAATACTTGTTGATATCTTAAATGAATATAAGTCAGTTTTACATAATCTCTACACAGTTTTACATAGTATCAGCCGAACACCAATCCTATCCCGATTTCCGCACAAACCCTAGTTCCACCGCCAACTCATCCCTTCATCATTTTTTTGTGATCGACCACTGCCTTACCACCCTTACAATGGGTTTTGATGATACGTTCCTTAATTCTGATACTCTCCACACTGCCACCTCTGACCCTACCCCAACTTCAAGCTCTCTGCACTCCAACTGTGTCTTGATCGCACTAATTACTCTTTTTAGCGTTATTCCATCAAGTCTGGTCTTGTCGCGTATGTTCTTTATCTTCCCTGATTCATCCAAACTGTCGTCTTCACCAAAACCTAATCTAGTTTTTGCTGCCTAGAATAAGAATGATCGCTTCGTGCTACATGGAATTCAATCCACTATTTCATCTTCTCTGCGCTCATGTTGTTCATGCAGGCACTACATCCGATAATGGCTTATTTTGGAGCAGATGTTTCATGTGCAGACCCGTGCCAATTTTATGCATCTGAAGTATGAACTTTAGACTTTTCCAAAGGGGTCTCTCAATTCTTAAATATATGGAAAAGAAACGTACCTTTTCTGATTCACTAGCAGAATGTTCTCACATTATCTTTAACGATTTGTTCGTTGAGTGTATTCTCCATGGTCTTGATGCTCCCTGTGCAGCTTTTCCCACCACCTTCAATATTCACTTAGGTATTATTTCCTCACTCCAACTTTTCGGTACATTACTTGAGGAAGAAGCCGGCATTCAAGACTAGTAGACTACAGTCTCGGGTTTTTCTGCAAATGTTGCCCCTTGGTCTTCTACGTCCACCACTAATTCCTCGTCTGCTCAGCCAACCTTCCAGTGTCATATCTGTCATTGTCACGGTCATGAGGCGCTCAATTGTTGGCAATGCCTGAATGTTACAGGAGTTCTCGGCTACTCGACCTTGTCCAACTCCCAACACCGGCCACGACAGGCCACGCAACTAGTAGCCATCACCCTAAGGTGGCATACAACCAGCCTATGCCGCATTATCCACACCCCGCCATCTGCACTCCACGATCCTGTCTGGTTCTTCGACTTTAGTGCAAACAACATGTCATCTCAGACTTTGGTAATCTTTCTATAATTTGGATTACTCCGGCAATAGAGGCTTACAAGTTAGAAATGGTACGTCTCTTCCTATTACTCATTTGGGCTCATCATTTTTTCCATCTTCTCAAAAACCTGTCTATATATATATATAATATTTTGCTTGTTCCTGATATTCGTAAAATCAGTTAAGTCACTACTGGGAGAACCTCCATAGGCACGGGTATTTTCATACCATAAGCATGGATATTTTATTAATTTTCATATCGGTGAGTATGTGAGCGGTGCTAGTAATGTGATACATAGGCACCGGTATGTGGTACCGGTGCTAGAAATTTAAGCCATCGCCGGATATCACTTTTCGGTGCCTAATTTTCACTTTGTTATACAGGTGCTAGAATATATTTCAGCACCGGTACCAGTTACCAGTGCCTATGCATGAAATACCAGTGCTAGTAAATAGGTGATCAATTAAAAATATCCAGCCAGTGAGAATAAACTCATTGGCTAGAATATGAAATCCAGAACTAACAAAACACAAAAAAATAGAAGCTCGTGTAAAAATTGGAAAATTAATACCACAACCCAGAACTTCATTACATATAATTGAAAATACATAACACCTCTCAATTCATGAAACATGCTATACCTAAACATATATTAACAACATCAATCATCATAAAAACTAGAACCTAATTTCCAGAAACCCTAGATTACATCAACGAACCAAAATAGTGAAGGTGAGCTTGGATCTTGGTGGAGCTCACAACTCCGACCAGCGAGTAGAGCGCAGGGAGATGGTGTTGGGGATGGTGCACCGTGGGAAAGGCACTACTGGAGTCAGGATGGCCAATGAGATAGCATCGGGATTGCATTCGGAGATGGCATTAGGATGGCGTCGAGAGATAGCATCCGGGCAGATGGTGTCGGATCGTCAGTGGAGACATCAAAGCGGAGAGGGGAGGATGTAAAGGAGAAGAGAATGAGTTGGAAATGAGGGTGAGTAGATTTAGGGTTTCAGGGGATAGTATATATAGGCAAATTTTTAATGGTTGAGATTCAATCAACAAAAGAAATCAACTGTTCAGATGAAACAAAGTTAGGCTCTTTTTTTAATAGTTGAGCACCGGTACCAGTGCCCAAAATGCTCATACCGGTGCCGAAGAAATCGAAATGCAACTGTTTAGGGCTACTTTGAATTTTTTTTGAAAACAATTGGACCCGAGAGCAAACCTTAGAAATTTTTTTCTAAGTGTTGAGCGCCGGTACAAAAACCGGTGCAAAAACCGGTGCCCAAAATGCTCATACCGGTACCAAAACATACGAAACACAGCTGCTTAGGGCTGCTTTAAATGGTTTTCTTTTTCAAAAAATTGAACTCGAGAGCAAACCTGGGAAATTTTTTCTAAGTGTTGAGCATTGGTACACATACCGCCGGTACACATACCGGTCCCTAAGTAACTAATACCGGTGCTCACTCCAAAATTTCAACATTTAAAAAATTATCTACAGAATTTGGAATGAAAATTCAAAAAAAATCATTATCCCGTCATAACATAGCACCGGTATGAATGAAAAACAATGTTGGTGCTAGTATTATTTGATCTCTAAGTGAACTTTTTTAATTTTTACTATTAGGTCTATAGAAGAAATTTGGAGGCGGAGAATCACAAAATTGAAGACACCAAAATGAAATAAAATAAGAGTGATTGCGTCTTTAAAATTTGAGGTACAATGTGTGGACGGAAGCACCTCTAACATATTTTTGGAAAATTATGCTATACCCCAAAACTTTGTTACGACATTGTCCTTCTGTCCTAAATATTTGAATTTTGTTATTCTTTGATAAATATAGAAATAGAAAATAATTTTTTTTGATGAAATTTTGAAAAGCGCTACTACATGTTCTATAGTAATCTAGAGTTGATTACTTAGAAGATCGAAAGGGAAATCGGAAACGATTATGGATATGTTCTTGTGCCCAATTGCTGATAAATATTTTGTTACAAACTTGGAAAATACAATGAGGGTGTATAGGGTAGCATCACGTTCGAGCGGATTTCAATTTGGAGTTACGAGTAAAGTTTTTACTTTTTGCACTTAGGTCCCTCTAAGAAAGTTGGAGTCGTCGAATCACAAAATTGGCGGAACCAAAATGAAATTCAATAATATATTGTCACAACTCTGCAATTTGGGTATGTATGGGTGAACGGAAGGGTCTCAAAAGTCAACATTGATTATTTCTATAAACTCTTGGAAAATTACATTGTGGTCCAAAATTGTGTGACCCCATTACCCATTGCTCTAAAATACATGTTTTTTGTTATTCTTGCATAAATATTGAAATGTAAAATAAATGCTTTTTTGGTGAAATATTGAAAAGCGCTAGTACATGTTCTAGAGTAACTTTTGGTTGATTACTTAGAAGTTACGGAGTGAAATCGGAAAGGATTATGGATATGTTCTTGTACTCGATTTTTGATAAATGTTCCCTCACAGGCATGGAAAATACAAAGGGGGTGTATAGGGTAGGATCACGTTCGAGCGGATTTCAAATTGGAGTTACGAGTAAAGTTTTTACTTTTTGCGCATAGATCCTTCCAAGAAAGTTAGAGCCGTTGGATCACGAAATTGGCGGAACCAAAATGCAATTCAATAATATACGATTGTAACTTTGCAATTTGGGAATGTATGGGTGAACAGAAGGGTCTCGAAAGTCAAGATTGATTACTTCTATAAATTCTTGGAAATTTACACTATGACCCAAAATTGTGTTACCGTTGCTGAATTTATTCATAGGCACCGGTATTTTGTGTACCGGTGCTGAATTTTGGTTTTGTATCATCGGTATTCAGTGCATAGGCCCCGGTTTTTTGTGTACCGGTGCTGAATTCATTCATAGGCACCGGTTTTTTTGTGTACCGGTGCTGAATTTTGGTTTTGTAGCACCGGTATTCTGTGCATGGGCACCGGTTTTTTGTGCACCGGTGCTGAATTTTAGTTTTTTAGCACCAGTATTTTGGCACCGATACATTTATGACATTTTTAGCATTGGTATAATGTACCGGTGCCTATGTACCTCTTTTCCAGTAGTGAGTGTCTCTCAACTCATTTTTGATAACAAAGCTTACATGTTACCCTTTCCAAATTATTGTCTTGTTAAGGATCTGCAAGGTCGTACGCTCCTAACCGGAACCGTTGAGAACAATCTTTATCTTCTCAATCCACCCAACACTTCTGCATCTGCTCTTTCATGTATTTTCTTTGGTGCCAATACTGATGTTCATACTAGGAGGTTTTCGCCGTACCTCTCAAAGTTAATATTTATAAACCCTAAATGCTTCTTATCTACAACTAAGTAGATAATGGAAAGTTGGGGTCGTCCATAAAGAAGAGGAATCTTTCTAAGGGTTTCAACATATAAGGTTGATATTAGGCTAGAAGTAGATATATATAGATATAAAAGCAAGTAAAGAGGGGGGGTTTTGGTTGGAATTGTCCTAAGTTATGAAATTAAACATAAACTAACCAGCAAAGTCAAATAACTATGCTAATCAAGCAACAACTAAAAAAAGGAGTAAACCCTACATAATGACAAAGCCTTGGGGGCAATTAATATCTACTTCCAAACCTAAAGTAAATCATTGAACCATTCACTCATTCTATCATATTCATTACCTATGGGAAATGCTAAAACTTCCCAATTGAAGATCAACATTCATTTCTTCTCAATATTAATTCACAAAGACGTTCAACAACCATTTGCAATCCTTATGTATAATCACTTTAGACGTTCAACAACCATAAAGATATTTCATCAATGGCATTATACGCGAACAACCATAGATTTGATAACAACAAGCATTCGACCAAACACATAGCCATTTAGCCAAACATATAGCCATTTAGCCAAACATAGCATTAATTAGGCTAAACCTAGAACAAACCACAATCAAGACTAAACTTTCCATTGCATATATAGGATAAATATGAGAACAATCCATATTAACATATTTATCTAGCAAGAATCACAACAAATTATACACAAGAAGTGATAATTCCTTGTTCTTGGATTTTCATGTCAAAAAGCTAAGAAATTTTACACTTTCCTAACTCCCTAACAATAAATCATACAAACACTTCATATACTCAAACAACCCATAGCATAAATGAAGTAAAACATCACATTAAAAACACATGAATGCTAAATAACCAAAGCTTCAATTAAGAGTGAAATAGAGGTTCTTAGTAATAGATGTGGAAGCTTCAATCAATTTCTCCTAAGTAAAAAAAATAGCCTCGATAATCAAAACCAAAAACATAGAACATAAATCTACAAAGAAAGAAAAAGAAATGGAAGGAAAAGATGAAAAGCTGGGGTTTTGGAGCCCCCAAGTCAGGCTTGGGAAAATGGGGAAGAAGAGGGGCTATTTATAGCCCAAGTTGGTCAAAAAGAAGTCAAAAGGGATAGCAGGCGCACTGGCTGCGTGGTTGGGCGAGGAAGAAGCACGAGGCATGGGCGCAAGGTGCTAGCGCGCGCAGGAATCTTCACTGGCGCGCATTCCCTGTCTGGAGACCTACACCGAAAGCTTGTTCATCGCGCACGGGCGCGTGACTTTACACTAGAGGCATGGTTTGAGGCGCCTGGTTGGCGTTGGGCAGGGCCTGGTGCATGGGCACGCTCATAATTGTGTTGGGCACTCGATCCAGGACTTAGGGTGTGCGCTACGGCCATTTTCCAGTGCCCGGGCTATGCGCTCGGTCTTCTTCACCGGCCGGTCGATCGGCTGACCGGTCTTTGCGTCGCTAGGAGTGAACTGTTGCTTCTTGTAGTTGATTCTATACTTCCCAAGAAAAAAAATCCAATAATGCCACCCTTGTAGGCCAATTTTTCTCGAATAATTTTAAGAACTTGGTCCAAACTTCCAGGTCACAATTCATCCGCTTCTTTGTCTTCCTTCTTTGACACTTCTATCTTCTACTATATTTTGGCTAGTGGCCTTCACTAAACCACTCCAAAGGGATCACGAGAAACCCACAAATTAAGCTCACAAAATGGAATCCAGATGCTCGTAAGGACCAAAAATCCACTAGACTAAATATAAATTATAAATGAAGGATTTAGATATGAAAAACGGAAAGGGTCATCTATACCCCTTACAATGTAAACCTACCTAAATGTAGCAATCTTTTAACAAACAAATGACAAAAGAGATGTTAAATGCTTTGGAAAATACATGCAATTGACGTCTCATCTTATACCTGGCATGAACATCTCGGTTACCCTCATAAGTCTTCCCTTAGGCATCTTATTTCTTGTTTTCATTTACTCGTGTCTCAAAATAATTTAAAAAGTGTCTGCAAGTCTAGTCAACTTGTAAAAATTGATCGTTTACCTTTTTCTAATGTTCACAAACCTAGTTCGATTCCTTTTGAATTGGTGTATTCTGATGTTTGGGGGTCCGCACATGTTTCTTCTTTTAATGAAAATTGTTATTATCTTATATTTGTTGATGATTGTACAAAATATGTTTGGATTTATTTTCTGTCATAAAAATCTCATGTTCTTCATTACTTTTAGCTCATTCAGAAAATGGGTGAAACACAGTTTGGCTCTAAAATTAAACATATTCAATCTAGCTCAGGGGGTGAATTTTGTACAGTCTCTAATTATCTTTAGTTGCAAGGCATGTCACAGAACGATTGTTTAAAAAAGGTTTTCCCTTCTATTTAAAGCTCATCTGCCTACCACCTTTTAGGAGCATGTCTTTCACACTTATGTATATCTTCATAATCTTACTCTATACCCCACCCTTGACCAAAAATCACCTTATGAGTCTATTCACCACAAACTTTGTGACTATGATTTTCTTAAAACCTTTGGTTGTCTTTATTATCCGTTTCTAAGTCTATACTGGTCCAATAAACTTGAATATTGTTCCTCTCCTTGCATCCTTGTTGCTTACAGTCCTAATTATTAGGGTTATATCTGTCTTCATTTTCTTACAAATCGCGTTGCTAGTCATGCCATTTCTTAGAAAATACCTTTTCTTAGAAAATACCTTTTCTTATCCTAATCATATTGAACCAGTACCTTATGTTCCTTCAGCTGAGTCACCCTCTGTTCCTTTATCCCTTCTACAGCTCACCTCTAGCTCATCTTCCCTTGCTCCGATTTTGACTCCATCAACCTTATCCATACCTCCGTCTGATCCATCTTCTCCCAACCCAAACTCCCCATTCGATCCTAGCTTCATGTCGAGCTAGCCAACCAAGGCTGAAATTTCACACCATTCGCCGAGCCATTTAGCGGCACCGCATCATCTGGAAAGCACCACGTCAATGAGCTCTGCCTCTAGCCAATCGTCGGTGCTAAGTCAGTCACCCTCGATTGCGAGTTTGGGTGCTCTCTCTGCGGTGGACAAGAACAGTTCTGCTTCTCGTGAGCTCGTTTCACCAACCTCCTTTACTAGTACTCTATTCCTCTCTTATTTTAGAGTTACTAATGACAATCAACACACCATGGTCACTCATGCTAAGACTAACAATTTAAAACCAAAAATTCCTCACTCCACTAAACATTTTTTACCTCCTTCAGATTCTCTCTATTCTGAACCAAAAACATTTTCCCAGGCTTCTATACATCTCAAATGAAAAAATGCGATGCAAGTTGAGTATGATGCTCTTATACGTAATGGGACGTGAAAACTTGTCCTGCCTCATAGTAATGCTAATATTGTTGGTTGTAAAAGGGTGTACATAACTAAGCGCCAAGCTGATGGTTCCATTCAAAGGTACAAGGTGTGCCTTGTTGCCAAATGTTTCACTCAGGAAGAGAGTGTTGGTCACGTGGATACCTTTAGTCTGGTGGACAAGCCAACTACCATTCGTCTTGCTCTGACGATTGTTCTTACTCTTAATTGGTTAATTCGTCAAGTTGACATCAACAATGCTTTCCTGAATAGTGATCTTTTTAAGCGAGTGTTTATGTGTCAGTCTCCCAGCTTTCATGATTAGACTCACCAAATGCATGTATGCCTCCCGAAGAAAGCACTCTATGGTCTCAAGGACACCTCAGGAACATGGTTTTTCTTTGGAATAAGAGTACAGAGAACCGTTATTTCACACCCGCTTCTTGGGAGGCTATGTGCTGGAGTAAAGAACTGGGAGGAGTGGGATTCAGGTACCCATCCTTATGGAATCAGGCTTCACTGTGCAAACATGTTTGGAGTATCCAGGAGAACAAGGATCTACTATGGATCAGATGGATTCAAGCTTGTTACTTCAAGGGAAAGCACTTTGAATTGTATCAGGCACATGTAGCACAAAGTTGGATATGGAAGTGTATTAATAGGCTAAAAGTAAGGATGCAGAATCAGCTGCACCAGTGTGTGAATGCAAGGGGCAAGTTTAGTATCACTGCTGCATATAATATTTTGAAATGAGGGGGGAGACCTGATCTCATGGCAAAACTCATATGGAAACCACATCTCTTACCAAAGCACTATTTCTTCTTATGGATGCTTTTGAAGAGCAGATTAGTTACAACATATCTGTTGAGCAACTTCAGAATCATAGATGCACATTAAAATTGTGCTCTGTGTGAAGAGGAGGAGGAAACTGATGTGCATTTATTCACTCAATGCGGGTTTACAAGAAACATGATTAGGGGACTTAAACTGATGCAGGTTGCAGACATGTGGGGATTGAAGAAACTAGTGATGGTGAACAATGTAAGGGGGGAAAAGGAGGGTGATTAGGCTGTATGTATCTGTGATGTATTCTATTTGGGAGGAGCGTAATGACAGGCTATTTCAGGGACAGAAAGAGTTAGAAGAGGTGTTGATCAGGAGAATAGGAGAGGATGGTTTCTGAGTAGGGAAGTAAGTTTAGGTTTTGGAAGTTAGATTTTGGGCTTATAAACCCTTTCTATTAGCTGCTTAGGGCCGTGGTTTCTTTGGAAAATATGGTCCAAAAACAGTGGCATAAGATAAAAAGGATAGTCCAAATGATAACTTACCTTAACCCATTACTTATACCCTTTGCTTGCTTTTGTCCGTTAGCATCCCAGATTGAGGGATAATACCATGTACATGTTTTTTGATCGATTGGAATGAAAATCTTGTTTATATAAACAAAAATTTTTGTACTTTTAAAATTAATAATGGTTCTCTTTATTACATATTTTACTTTTTATACTCTTGTTTAAAATATCAAGTGGTATTTTTTTAAGGTGTCTAAACTTTAGATATGGATATTTCTGCAATTCTCTCTCTCATCCTATGTAGGAACCTTTCCCAAACTCTTTTTTAGAGAAGAGGAAATGGAAAAAGAATTGCAGAAATGTCTACTATGCGCTGCTTCACAGGACAACTCTTAAAATATTGCAGAAATGTCTAGTGTGCGCTGCTTCACAGGACAATCTCTTAAAATACATGTACTATATTCTGTCAAAAAATAATTACAGTTACTACTGTATGACATTAATAATACTCCCTCCGTCCCAGCCGAATCTACACACTTTTTGGTCAACTTTCAATTAGTATATAGATACCAATATCATCATGTGAGATATTGTTGGATTCTCTGCATGTTGTATTTTCTAAATATCAAATTTTAACACACCGTTAATATACGTAACTAAAGTTATCGTTGGTCAAACATAACCTGAGAAAGTTGACCAAAAAGTGTGCACATTCGGATGGGACTAAAGTTATCGTTGGTCAAACATAACCTGAGAAAGTTGACCAAAAAGTGTGCACATTCGGATGGGACGGAGTAATAGGACAATTGAGTAAGATTTCAACCCCAGTCACACATATCCTTGTCACTCTCTTGGTGTTGTGTTTTGCAGCTTCAATCACACAAGAATGCAGTGCAGTGTTGGAGGCCGATCTATTTCAGTTCCGCTTGTAACCTTCAATCGCCCAGAAATTGTCAAGTTCGATGCTCCCTGCATCAACCTCCTCCCTCCTCCTCCACATGCTCCGTCGACCCATCTCAACAGCAACCACAGCTTCAGGTCAGTTCAAGTCACAATTGTGATGCATTTGCCCTCTCTTCTCTAAGCAATTACAAACTTCCATGTAACTTCTGGGTCTATTTTTTGCTCCATTATATAGATGAGCAACATATTTTTGTTTCTGGGTTAGGGTTTGATTTGACTACTGGGGTTCTTTGTTTTGTTTTGTTCTGTGGAAGTATGATATAGGAAGGGAAAATATGTGAATCTTTTGTTGAGTCTGGAACCCCTCTTAAGTCGTAACTTCGCCTCTGCTTAGATTATTGGGTGTTTTTTCATTACATGATCAAACAATTAATAGTCATACTCCATAATTGAGTTTTGAAATAGCTGTACCTTTACTCAGTTGACTAAAATTAAGAAGGTGTGCATTCAAGAATCAGGACTCTTTATGTGGAATGGTGGGAGTATTACAAAACTTTGGTTGAATTGGGGACAGGGTTGAGCTGATTGTAGGAATCAATCTGGATAATAGTCACTCAAGTTGGCTTCTTAGGAAGCCATCTTGTTGTTTACTTTAAATGCAAAGAGCATCGGATGGCCTACTCTTTTGAGCATTCTGTTGTGGAACAACGAAAAGAGCAGCACCGTGAAATGTGACCTAGTTCTTCGCTAGTGAGGTTATGCATCTGCTGAATCATGCACAACCAACTAAGTAGCACATTTTTTTACATGCAAGTGGAGGTTGTTGAAAGACATCACCAGTCTTGAGCCATCATTTTGTAGTGTGGAAATATCATGCTTTGATAACATAGCATGGATGGTACTCCAAGTAGAAACTGGTTCGGACGGCGTGTTCATGTTGCTTTATTAGATCGACAAGTAGCAGCAATTTTTGAGAATTATGTCAATTTGTATCTAGATGATATATCAATGCATCTTTGAGATATTCTTGTGTTGAGTTAGAACACGGGGTTCAAGTTTGAGGTTTTGCATCTTATATTGGCATGCTCAATGTTTGGGACATGTATTACGTTTTTAGCTTAAGAAACTCACTTTTCGGCTATGACACCATCTAGGTTAAGGAGTTCCGTGACACAGCGACTGCAAAGGCTAACTCCTACATCTGCATCAAAGACTGATCCACCAATTGCCTCAGATGAAACCCCTGCAGGACCACCACTGCTTACCATATTGTTTGGCCTGGTGGTGTTTTTGATTGTGTGTTGGATAGTTGGATCCCTTGCAATGTGGCTCTTAAGCCTGTTTGTTTCATCAAAATGATGTCAGTACTGCAAGTTTCTACTGTGATTGTAATTTGCAAAACAGATTACTCTAATCTTTCCCCAATCTGTTGTTACTGAGCAATAAAGAGCTTCGTTTCTTAATCCCCACATGACAGCTTCTGTAAGTTTTCCTTTTTGCAGCTTAATTTTTATTAGACAGATCCACACTGGCAAATTTTAACCAGTTACTCCTCAGACTTAATTGAGTACGTTGCTAGCCGGATGTTTTATCCCCAGACTTTAAAAAGTCAAGCAAATGTTTTGGTTGACAATCACTGATGAAGGATATTATGTAGACAGAATCCAGTTTGGTAAGTGACTAATTTGCGAAGAAGAATCAGCTTCAACGCGAGTACAAATTGAATAACAATGCATCATAATAGAAACAGCATTTGTGACGGATAACAATGCATCGTCATAGAAACAGCATTTGTGAAGGGTTGAATGGACACAGCAAAATACACCGAATTTCTAGGAGTTGCCCAATCTACTTGGAATCCTTATCTTTGACCTCACCGTTGTTAAATCCAAGGGTTGACATGAAGTTCCTTCTTTCATCAGAAGTTGCTGTAATAACAGGCATCCATACATCAGCTGTGCTGCTTAACAGCGATTGCACCTCTGGATTGGCAGCTATCGTGGATGTAATCATCTTATCCACATCATCAAGTTTCGACGACAATTTATCCAACTCCTTGGCTATTTCAATCTGCATCATTCAGCACCTGTTGCAGCGAAACCTTCTGTTGGAAAACAAGTAAATATGTCTCAGAAAAGTACCTCATCAAGATTCTGCGCAGATTTCGACGGATCTTTGGTGACCTCCAATCCTAACGCTTCAATCTTCGCCCGCAGTTCTACTTCCTCTTGATTGCTAAGTGATTCAACCTGCACATATAACATAAGAATACCATCCATTAACACAAACAGAACATTATCCGTGATTTGTACATTCCATACAAATATAGTTCATCAATCACAAGAGCCACGAAGCTAAATATATCCCAAATCAATCAAAATTGATGTGATCTCAACACATGCTGAATCCGAATAAGAAACACGTAATTCAACAATAAAGATATACCTGTAGAAGGAGATCTGAGAGAAGGCCAAAGAGCTGAGCGTCAGGGGCATGGGGTGGTCTGCCTTCAGACATAGTATCTCTCAACCGGGCGTTCCCCATGAAGACTTAGCCAGCAAAACATGAGCATCTATATAAATCGAAGGGAAAGGCGGCTTTTCCACTTGCCATTTATCTTAAATGTTATAATTTTTTATAAAATTTAAATATTACATTTTATAACTTCAAACAAGTAATAATATGTATTTGAATGTGAAAATATAAAAAGAGTGGGTCTCCTGACAGGTGGCTTGTCCATAAGCTTATGGACAGGCTACTTATTTCTTACCTTATACATTGCATTTCTTAAATTACATACAAAATTTAAAATTTTTGAAAATAATTTTTTATATCATATATTTAGGCAAAGTCTTGGGAAAGACGGTCTTTCCATATACTTATGGAAAGACGGGGTTTAATTCGAATAATAAAAGGCAAAAGGTCTTAGTTGCAACATTAAAAATTTAGTATGCCACATGTAGTAGTTATAAAATTTATAACCCGGTTCATGCAATCCGAAAATTTTATCTTAATTTATTCTAATTTACACTTTAAACCTTGGTCTTTCCATGACTTATGGAAAGACCGTCTTTCAAGAGACGCACTCATATATTTATATATTTTCACCTTCAAATACATATTATTACTTGTTTTAACTTATAAAATGCAATATTTAAATTTTATAAAAAATTACAACATTTAAGTCAAATGCCCCTGAGGACTTGTCCATAAGCTTATGGAAAGGCCGCCTTTCCTGAGACTTTCCCATATAAAAATATGGCAAAGTTTTGGGAAAGACGGTCTTTCTATAGGCTTATGGAAAGACGAGGTTTGATTAGAATAATGAAAGGTAAAAGGTCTTAGTTGCAATATTAAAGTTTTAGTATGAAACATGTAGTAGTTATAAAATTTATAACCCGGTTCATGTAACCCAAAAATTTTATCTTAATTTCTTCTAATTTACACTTTAAACCTTGGTCTTTCCATAACTTATGGAAAGACCGTCTTTCAAGAGACAGACTCTAAAAATATATGATATGAAAAAATATTTTCAAAAATTTTAAATTTTATATGTAATTTAACAAATACAGTATATAATGTAAGAAATAAGTGACTGTCCATAAGTTTATGGACAGGCCGCATATCAGAAGACCTACTCATAATAAAATACTAGACACGACTTCTTGCAAATTGCCTATAAAGTCCCTCGTGTATATCAATGGTCTCCAACCTTTCCCACAAGATTTATTTATTCAATTTCCACCCTCGATTAATTTTTAGTTTCACATTCTTAAAAAGTTGATTTAAGTGAGACTATCTAATGGTACAATCGGAAATAGAATATTATTTTGAAAAAGATAAAGTCTTGTGCGAGACGGTCTCGCAGTGAGACTATAGATTAAAATTATTAAGAATGTAGCATAGGTTTCAAATTGAAGTTTTAAAAGTTCAGGGTTAGATGTGTAATTTCATTAATTTACATTTAAGTCCAGATATGAATTTCACTATTTCCTCTTCTTCTCCCATGATTTTCTCATGCATTCTCTCTTCTTCTTTTCTCCAGCGCGCAACCTCCTCCTTGTTCTCTCCCCTCTTAATTTCTCTTCCATTTTCCTCCAATTCAACCGCTCATTTTCTCCATTTTCTCCATTTTCTTCCATGTTTCTTGCACAGGGAAGAACGCAGTAACTCAAGGAAGATATACTTCATTCTTTAGCGTATTTTCCAGCAAAGTTTTTAGTTATAGCTTCGGTTTCTAGCGGCCTAACACAATAAAACCTTCCTTTCGTGTTTATCTTCAAAGGTAATGTCTTTGCTCAGAGTTTTTATGCATATTTTGTTGTTTTATTTTTATTTTTTGGGTTCATGTGATTTTCTAGGGTTTATGTTGTTCACTGTGTTAATATTTGGGGATTTCTTTTTTTTTTTAATGTTTTGTTAGTTGTTATTATGGATTTGTGCTAATATTTGTGTTGCCGCTGCTTTTTGTTAGATGTGAGAAGATTTGCATCACTGCTACTACAATCGAGAAGGAAGGAGGATTTGTAAGTCTTCTTAATTTTCAGTTGTGATGTTTTAGGTACAAGTATCAATGTTTCTCGATTTCAGTGTGATGTTTTAGATTTTAGGCTTTAAGTACTGTAATCTGTGTTGGTGTGATGTTTTAATTTCATTATTTGATACTTGTGGTGTTTTCATGCTTAAGTGTGCAATTGATGTTGAGTTTTGATTATGTGTGATATCTTAGGGTTTTGTTACGATTTGTGCTGATTTTTGTGTTGTTGTTTCTTAGATGTATAAGAATGTTTGCCCACTGTTGCTGCAATCGATAAGGAAAGAAGATCTGTAAATTTTGTTATTTTGCAGATGTGACTTTTTAAATATTGTCGTTAATGTTTCAGGTTTTACGTTTGATCTTTCATTTTTAGGTTTTAAGTATCGTTTATCTATGTTGGTGTGATGATTTAATATCAGTAGTTGATGCTTGTAGTTTTTTAAGTGTGCAATTGATGTTGAGTTTTGATTGTGTGTGATAACTAGAGTTTTGTTACGATTTGTGCTATTTTTTGTATTTTTATTGATGTTTCTTAGATGTGTAGGAATGCATGCCCATTGTTGCTGCAATTGATAAGGAAAGATGAACAGAAAATTTTGTTATTTTGCATATGTGATGTTTTAAATATTGTTGATGTTTCAGGTTTTATGTTGATCTTTCATGTTTAGGTTTTATGTACCGTTATAAGTGTTGGTGTGATGATTTAATTTCAGTATTTGATGCTTAAAGTATTGTGATATGTGTTGGTGTAATGTTTTTAATTCAGTGTTTGATGCTTTTGGTGTTTTTATATTTAAGTATGCAAATGATTTTCAGTTTTGTTCTTTTGATATTTTAGTGTGTACTGTTTGATGTTTTCAAATTTTGAGATTGATGTTTTAAATGTTGTATTTGATTTTTCTCAATGTAGTTGTCAGCGATGTTATCTGTGCTATTGTGATGTTTTAATTACAGATATTGATGTTTCAATTACTGTATGTGATGTTTTATATTATTTCACATGAATACTTTCCAAGACAGAGCTCTATGATATCATTGATAAGATATTAATAAGTGCTATGAGGAATCATGCTCCCGAAGGTGTTCCCTTGAACAGAGGACCAGAAATCAACCTTTGATCATTGTGTTGATAGAGTAGAAGAGACATCCTCTTCGAAACCAGCAGCAGAAAAAGCAAGTCTGTGAATAAGCGAGCAACGAAGGAAAACAAGCGATCATTGCTTTGGATTTTTTTTCAATTTTTATGTTAGTGGTTTTTAGGGAATTTAAACCCTTTTGAACAGAATGATGTTTAATGTTTGATAGTTATGGCGGTTGACATTTTTATATGCTAATTTTATATGTATTCGTAGAGCCAATGATGATTCAATGAATTTCTTCGATTTTGAGTTGTCGGTGTTTGATGTTTTATGTCTTGTTCATCTGTAATATACATAAAGTGATACGCATAATTTTACATTTGTAAATTATCATGTAAACAAATAAAAAGACCAGCAGATAAAAAAAGAACGTCAAAATAGTTTTTTCAAATGCTACAACAATGGAATGTATATTTTCAACTTATTTTAATAAGATGTTTTACAGTGATAGTTTGATATTTTAATTTTTTTATTTGATGTTTAAATTTTTATATATGATACGTATTTTTAAATATTTTAATATGATGTTTTACAATGTTAGTTTGATCATATGTATTTTTAGTTTGATTTTTTATTAATTAAATTTGATTTTATATATTTCCTTTTGATGTTTTATTAAGGAGATGTAAGTTATGTGTATTAAACCCAAATGTATATCAACCCAAAAGAAAATCCAATTTCCAGCCCAAATTTCACCCAATTCTAACCCGTATCCATCCTACTGCCCGACCCGGATCTTTTCCCTTCTTAAACCCTTTTTCGACGACCCTGCAACACCGGAATCGCGCCACTCTGGCGATGCTGCAACCATCAAAATCACGCTTTCCATTGTGACCACCGAATGTGCCATTACTTCCTCGCTGCAACCATTGGCGAGGAAGATTGTTTTGAGATTTCAATCTGTCAGCAAACCATTGGCAACGACAATTATTCTGAGAACACACACACCTTTGATCAAGAATCACTCGCGATGGTGGATGACGGTGGACGATGAATTGCAAAACCTCTCGCCGGAGCTTTACTTTGAGTTCGACCCACGATGATTGCAATGGCAAAAGAGTAACCAGAATTACGAGAAACATCAAGAAACCGACAAGAACATGGATGAAAGGCGAGAAGTGGTGAGGATAACTGGATCTACGTCAGGGAAGGAGAGACGACGGTGGATAAGGCGAGGCAACTACGGAGCAACCGAGGCGGCGATGGCGGAGCAAGCAAGAAGAAGGTGATGTGTTTTTTGTTTATTTTCTATTTGGTCCCTATATATTTTTTTGCAATTTTCATTATAGACCCCGAGTCCATAATATTTCAGATTTTTCCCCCAAAGTTTTTTTGCACTTTTGATATTTTCCCTCTGGTCCCTGGTCTTACGGGAAGACGGTCTCGCAGGAGACATACTCTTTGAAAAAATAGCAATCAAAGATTTTTTTTTTTTGATGAAAACACCCGAGGGTGGGGGTTGGTATATTGGTACCCTAAGCCAATATGAAGCGAGCCAGAGAGAGGCCATAGTAGTTTTTACAAAAGGCAACATCATTGCCTACAAAAGAATGGTTAGCTACTATTTACTATGGGTTGAAATATATGCAAGATCGACGGTTAGGGAGGAAGAAGAAGAAAAAAAACAAAAGAAAAAAAAAGACCAAAGGAGGGTAGTTGCGATTCCAAAGTAACGAATCTCCACTCCCAGTGTTAATTCATAACTTTGACCAGGCAACTACCAGTCAAATCCTGTCAGTAAGTTAACATGATGGAGGGTTTGAGCTAGTAAGTCGGTATTACATCATAGCAATCGAAGATATGACCTAGAATAGATATATCATATAGGCTTCGTTAGGTATTAGCATTTTGATTGGCTTTCCGTTGTTGTGTTTTCACTCGGTTAAATTGCCAATGAATATGAAAAAAACGTTTGATTTCTTGGATTTTTCACGTAGCATTTCCTCAAATACGAAAAGCTAATATTAGCGTTTGAATTTTAACTTTAACAATTTCTTTTTTATCCTTCTACATTTTATCCTAATGTTATTCCATCAGCAACGATGCATATTCAATCAAAAAAAAACTTCTGAGATGTATTCTGGCTCATTTGTAATGTAGACGTAGGCCCTACAGCGTATGAGCACCATACTATTACATACGTAGGTAAAAGAGATTATCACTGAAATCAAGTAACTTTCCATAACAATACTAGAGTGTGAAACGGTCTAATTGTATTTTACATTGATTTAAAAATTTTAATATTATTTTTATCTTAGATTATAATAGTTTGTTGAGTGTGATCATTTTTATTGAACATTTATATGAATATTTAGATGACTCGAGTTGGACATTTTTTAAATTATATGAATATTTAGAAGATCAGTCTTGGACGTTAATCTTAAACTTTTTAAAAATCAATATTTTTTTTGAAATTTGTGTTATTTAGAAAATGGAAGCATGTTGTAATTTCATATATTTATTTTATATTTATATAATAATGTAGCTTTAAATTTTAAATATAATTCTAATTTCTTATATCTAATGAAAATAAGTCAACTAATATAGTTCATATTTATTCTCTTATATTAATGCTCATAATGAATAATAGTGAAAATATTTGAAGTGAATTTATAAATATAATTTTTTCAATATTTGTGAATGTGTTAAATATTGAAAAAATATATATTAATATTAATGAAAAACAATTATAAAATATGTAAAATAAGTTAATAATAATGTGTTCGTCATGCCTTTAAATGCCATTTTGCATAAAACCCCTAATAGCTAACAGTTACGTTTGCTAAAAACTTTTGTAAACTGCTAATGGTCAAGTAGCTAACACAAACAGCTTGTCAAACCAGCTAAATGAAATAGTCAACAGCCAATCGCCAACAACTAATTTCCAAACAGGGTCGTAATTACAAAACACACATTTTATTTCAATGGTGGTAGAATATAGGAATACAAATAAAAGCATGAAAGCCAATTAGACAATTTAGACTGATTCTTAAACTAAATTTTGTGATAAAACACAAAATTATTTATTCAACAAAACCTAACCACTTAAAATTTAAACTACATTTTGTGATATACACAAAATTATTTCTTTCAAGAAATCTAACCCCCTCTAAAACCTATCACCTCTAACATTTTCAAGCCTGATTCATACTGGCAAAGTACACGTCAGACAAAAGTCCCCTAAGTTGTTGTTCACCCGTTCCCAAGTTACCATATATTAGCTCTGCTCGTAAGAGAGCATGCACAACCTAAAGAAGAGGGATGGAGAATGAAAGGTTCTCTTTTGCAGTTAAACCTTTCATGGTAAGGTAGGCGTGCCTTCTCGTCGCCCGAGTAAATTTTTCACGAGTGGTGCAAATATTTATATACCCTTTAGACTTATACATGATGTAACTTTCCATAGCCCTTGTTTTGGTCTATCTTAAACGAAAAGATTGCAAATAAATTAACTCTGAGGGTGGAAGACTGTGAGGGTATTCTCCGCCCAAAGCTATTTGAAGAAAACATACTCACCCCTCAAATTCATGTAGGTCTAGCCTCATCTCGAGCCTATGACACTGGGACGCTGAATCTTCTCTTGAGTTGAAACTTCCGGTGATTCCCATCCCAGCTGACTACAACTGAGTGCCGCGTTATCAATGGTTCATCATCAGGCCTTATTGCCTTCAAAGCCACTAAACCTCGCAAGATGTGCAGTAGAGCTCGTCTGATTTCCTCATCGGTCATACCATTGGGGAAATATTGAGCTACGTACTGGTTGAGAAGCTGGAAATATTCTGACATTTTATTTTCAGACGAAATGAAATGAGGAGAGTAGATATCATGAGCCTCCTAAAATGCTTGAACCTCTTGAGGTGGTTAAACCTCCTGAGGTGGTTGAACCTCCTACTCAGTCATACTCAGTGTGGGATAGATTATGAGAAATGGAGTAGGGACTTATAAGAGTTTGGTAAAGAGGATTTTGATGGGAAAATGTGAATGCTAATAGGAGTATATGTAGATGTAAATATTTATTGAGAGGAGAAGATAAAGGGAGAAAGAGAAGTGGGATACTATATCTACTATAGATGCAAATATTGATGAGGAACAGGAGATGCTTAAGGGAGAAAGAGAAGTGAGATACAATATTTGATGGTCATCAGTCCACACTAAGATCACTTCATTTTACCTTTTCACTTTGGTAGAAAGAGAAGAAAGAAAGAGGAATCACAATTAAAATAGAAAAGGCAAGAAAGGCTGGTAGTATTAAAGTGGGTACTCTCACTCTAAGCAAGTAAGTAAAATCCACACTCCTTGATTCCATTTTCTATACGCTTTCTTACTACCATATTGACCATTTATGAAGGCCATCAATGCTTTCTTAGAGCATGGGCAGTGGGGATTTCAGAGTGGTTTCAATTCGGAATTGAAATCACACTGAACTTTTTAAACCCCACAGTGGGAGTTTCAATGTGATTGTAATTAATTGCAATGGGGCATCAGTTGCTCCTAATTGAGACCATCCCAAACACTTTTCCGTGCACAACCCATGTGAAGCCATCAACCTTTTTTCCTTGTCTCCCCCTATGGGACACATAACATGCTCTCATTGGGCAACATGTTCCAATGATTTTTTTCTTTAAAAAAATCTGGTTGTTTTGAATTTTGATACGGGTAATGTTTTTTTAAAAATAGCTTATTTTTTATCTACTATTTAATTTTAATTTATGAAATTATTTTTAAAGATAAAATAAATTATAAATTATAAAAAACGAAATTCAATTTTGAAATTACCAATGCATTATTAAATTTCACACTTCAATTTATTTTACATAGGAAAATTGATTTGAATTAAATATTGAAGTTAAAATTAATGAGTGGGATAGAGAAAATCAAGCGGGGTCCATGAAGTGGTTTCATACTGGTTTCAACCATTGTGGAGGTAAAAATGAAGTGGTTTCTATGTGGTTTCAGTTTATGAGGTGGAAGAGAGAGATTGAATATTTAATGAACTAAAACCACAAGAGCGAGTTTAGAACAGTTTCACCGTTGTACATGGTGTAAATCTTCCATAATTATCTCTACCACCAGCATTTAACAGTTAGATGAAATGAGCGTGCCTAACACATACTAGGTTTTGTAATGAAACAATAAAAAAACACACTCACACATAATTTCCAAACACACATTTTATTTCAATGGTGGTAGGATATATGAATAAGAATAAAAGCTTGAAAGACAATTAGACAGATTCTTAAACTAAATTTTGTGATAAAACACAAAATTAGTTATTCAACAAAACCTAACCACTTAAAATTTAAACTAAATTTTGTGATGACCACAAAATAATTTCTTTCAAGAAATTTAACCTCTCTACAACCCACCACCTCTAACATTTTCAATCAGATTCATATTGGCAAAGTACATGTATGACAAAAGTCCCTTAACCCGCTGTTCACCCGTACCCAAGTTACCATGCACTGGCTCTGTTTGCAAGAGAACATGCACAACCTAAAGAAGAGGGGTGGAGAATGAAAGGTTCTCTTTATGATGTAGGTCATACCCAAGAGGTATGTTGGGCCATAATAATCACGGGCCATCTGGGATATTGCATTATAATAATTATCGTATTTATAGGGTAATTGATGGCTACAATTAAGGAGATTGTTAGTTAAGACATACGGTATACCAGGTACACATTCATTTCTCATTCATCCTATCTTAATCGCATACGGACTCTTTGACTGACTTAGCCATCGGAGGACTGACCCCTGGGACCCCAGGGACAGTTTTTTTAGGTCAATTCGAGGAGCTCGAGCCCATTGACTGGTCGGTCGTTCGAGATGAATCAAGTAGCGTCATCTGTGGGGAACGACTAAGCTAGATATGGGTTTTTTTTGGAGTTTATGTCTACAATTGCACAAATGAGTGAAAGATTAAGGTTAAAAGGCATGGGAGCTGGTAATGTAGAGCAGTCCCTCGTATGGAGAGAAAGATTAAGGTTGAAAGGTAAGGGAATCGGTAAAATAGTCGTTATATTGCCTGTAATGGAAGCAACATATGGAATGGTAACCTTCTCTGATATTTAGGGATATGGAAACACAGGAATACAGAGAGTGATGGCCCATCAAGGGCCTCACAACCCCTATAGCCAGTCTCCAGCATATCCAAATATTGGGCAAATTTAGGCAAATCCTGGATATATGGGAGCCCATCCTACTCATCCCTTGCAATTTGGAGGCCTCGATAGGGGCCTGAATTTGATAGGGAGGCAGCAGGAGCCAGGAAATGAGGCAAGTGATACCCTCAGAAGGGAGTTAGACCGATTTATTAGACCCTTGGGCCAGGCACTGGGTTCACCTTTCAGTTCGTTGGCCGAATGAAGTTAAACCCTCAGAAGGACTACCTACCTATAGTGGTGAAACAGACCCTTGAGAGTTCATTCAAACATTCATGGGTTTGATGAGTTTGAGAGACTTTGATGAAAAGCTGACGTGCAAGCTAGTAGGAAGCTATCTCCAAGGGAAATCTCAGAAATGGTTCAACAAGTTACCGAGAGGCTCTCTTCACTCCTATCGAGACTTCTGTGGAGCATTATTGATCTGCACAACTACACATTCTTTAACTAATGCATTTGACATAGTTTTTAGTTGGTTTTAGTTAGCAGATTGCTAGTATTAGTTGAGTTTACGTGACAAGGGATTCAGACGACCATGCTTGGTTCTCCTGTCTAAATCCCGCATTTTGTAGGCTTAATTGGTACTAATGGACATCTTGTATTCATGGGCTTCTTGGTTTTCATTTTGATCATCTTTAGAAGGTAGCCTGTGGGTACTTTTTGGTTACATTCTATGTGAAAGCGTTCGCAAGGGTGGTAGAAGGTTGAAGGCCATTTATTTTTAAAGGTAGAAGAGGTGAAGGTCATTCACATTAGAATGGTAGAAGATAAAGGCTACCAACATCAATGTGTGGTAGAAGGAGATTGAAGCAAAAGATAGGCATCTTCGAAGTTCAAGACAACCAAAGAAGAAAACGGTGAATCATGGTCCAAGGAGTGTTTCCTTAGCCCAAGAATGATCCATAAAGAATTATCCTTCAACGCTGGTGCCACTGGATTTGACTTTTTGAGAACTATAAAATTGACTACTAGAACTCCCAATTCAGACTAACGGTTCACCCATGACAAGCAAACGGAGTTCAGCCAACAAAGCACCAGTGGCCGGTCACGGGCCGTGCATGGTCAAGAACTAGCGGCCTATGATAGTCTTCATGTCCCCCAAAACATAAGAATCTAGGGGTTCCGTGAAGACCAGCATGAGAACTTCATGAGGCAAGGCGTCGGGCCGTGACAAAGACCCCTGACCGTGGAGCTTGGAGATGAAGAATTGAAGATTTGGCTACGTATAAAGCCGGTCCGTGAAAACCTTCACGGGCCGTGACAAAAGTTCTGAGCCAAGACCACAGGCTGCTCACGGTCCGTGAAAACCTTCATGGACTGTGGGAAAAATATGAGCAAAAACTGTGTATTGTTGACGGTCCATGACAATCTCCATAGACCGTGGTACAAGACATGATTCACAGATAGCTCTAGATCCCACGCCCCGCGGCTTTGAATGTTCACAGACCCCACCAGATCCCACGCCCTGTACTTGAATGCTTCAGGGACCATGACATCCGTGCCGGTCCGTGAAGCCTTGGCAGCTGACCTTGGGTTTTGCTATTTTTGGCCTATTTTTAGGCCCAATCTCCTACTTCTATATAAAGGACCCTTAGTCTTCTACTATATATAGGACCCTTAGTTTTCTTTTCTTTTTCCTTTCATCTTATTTTCTAGATCCATGGCATCTAAATATTTACCATGGATCTAACCTTTGTAGAGTAGAATTTTCACTTGGGATTCATCTTGGCACTTGGTATGTTATATTTTCATTATGAGATTCATTAGATTCACCCTATCCTTGTGTTTATGATATTATTGTGATTGTTCTTGAATGTTATAAATGCATGAATAATACACCACATATAAGGACACACTTTGTTCCATATTCATGTATGGTGCAATTATTGATGCCCCATTGGGAAGAGAAACCTGGATGTTAGAATGGGTAGGGGAGAACGCATTTTCATGGGTATATGCATAGGGGATTCTAGAATGCTCTGACCTATTTGTCGTCGCACCAGTCTTAGCTGACTTCGTAACTGTTGTCCGAGAGGCTGTGGGTAGAGATAGCTAATAGTAGCAAGCTAGGTGTTGTGTTGAAACCCTTGTATTACAGATAAGGTGCCTACGATCCTTGGGCCTAGCATATATAGGACCCAGGAGGAGTATTTGCATTCATGGTGGAAGCCTGGGACGTAATAGCACAGGGGAGAAATAGACCTGCAAAGATGGTCAGACCTCATTGTACTCCCCTAATTATGATGGCGGAGCCGATGGAGGGTTGCGAGCGCACTCACTATGATAGGTTTGGGGAAGTGTATGCCATCGGCCACACCACATGTTGTGAACACACTGATAGGTCTTCTGTAAGTCTTTGTGTGAATGGATTGAGGATTGAAGCATTAGAACTACCATGTTGCTAAATGATTCCCAAGTGCATAGTTTAATTAGATTCTTGAATATTTACTTTTTATGTTTAGTAGTTGATAGTTGAAAATACCAACCCCCCTCCCAATTGCATGTCTACACTACTATCTATTCCTTTCATTCTTGCAGATTGATGGCCCGCACGAGGTTGTGTTTCTAACTAGTACTTGAGCCCCAACATCATTGTGGACAAACCCAGGGCTTGCCGCTTACTACCCCTTGGTAGCTTAGCAGTAAGAACAGGTGCAGAATATAAATCTATTATCTTTGACCACTAAGCCCCTCAGCTCATGTTTTAACAACGGCTGGGTCGGGGCAGGTTAATTTTTTGTGCCGCTACCGGGGATTTCTTCAGTTCAAGTATTAGTTAAGCATAATGTGTTGTGTGTAGTTACCATTGCTTTTATCTTTTTCTTGTTTTTGTTTTCTGGAATAGGTATTGCTTGAGCTCTTGGTGAAAACCGAGGACTCTTGCACTACGATTCCAAATTTTGTGTGTTTTCTTTGTTAGGGTTTAATTGAGAAAAAAATGTAGGAAAGCACTCAACGGAGAACACTTTGTAGGGTGTGTCACTGTGATCATCCTATAGAGTGGTGCCCGAGGTTGAGCGACTATGGGAGAAGAATGGCTCAAAGAGCGAGATTTTGTAGGACATGTCATTGCTACCACCCTACGGAGTCTTGCTCTTGGATGAACGAAAATGAGAAAGAGGTAGGAGTCTTTGGTTCCCAAGGCCAATGGGATCAAGATTGTTACCCATACAACGACTCTCCAAATTCAAGGTTTAGTGGTAACTTGAATTTGTGGTATGGAAATGCATTGGGAAACCAACACTTTGGGTTAGATAGTTGGACTTCACCAACTTTCCCAAAGCCCCAAAACCAATCCCTAAGATTGGTTCCCAAATCGTATTGTGTAGAAATTTTGCAAGCTATAGCTAATGTGACCAAGAGTAGTGCTTAGTGAGATTAGCAATTTGGGAACTCAAATATTCTCAAGCATTGAGAAAGTTGAAGGGCAAGTGCTTAATTTGATGAATAGGGTGAGCCAACATGAAACCCAATATTCCAAAAATGAACCATCCCTAGTTGAATGTGAAGCTTTGATAGATGAATCTAAAGGGGATGGGGAATGGTTTGTTGGGAGTGAAGAAGCCGAGGAAGGGGCAATTATACTTAATTTTCTATATTACATATTTTAACCCCTACCTCCACCTATAGAACCTACTGTATCTTCCTCTTGGAATATTCTTACCCCATGCGCTTCATTTTTGGTTGTCTAAGGTGATGTTGTACAAACCTGCATAGGAGGCCATCACCGTACCTCTCAAAGTTAATATTTATAAACCCTTTTTTGCTTACTATCTACGACTAAGTAGATAGCGGCAAGTCGGGATCATCCACGAAGAAGAGGGATCTTCCTTAGCGTTTAGGCACAAAAGGTTGATATTAGGCTAGGAGTAGATATATATACACATAAAAAAGTGAGCAAAAAGGGGGGGGGGGGGTTGGTTGTTTGGTGGTCCTAAGTTATGAAAGTTAAAATACAAGATAACTAGCAAGGTTAAGTAACTATGCTAATCATCAAACAAAAATAAGAAAAGGGGTTTTAAAACCACAAAAGATAAAGCCTTGGGGGCAATGGATATCCACTTCCAAACCTAATGTAGATCATTGAACCATTCACTCATTCTATCACATTCGTTACTTGACTTAACACTAACATACCTATCTAGCAAGAATCACAACACATTATGCACAATAAATTCTAAGTTCATGTTCATAGATTTTCATGCAAAGGAACTAAGGAATTCGTCACTTTCCTAACATCCTAACACTTCAATCATAAAAACACTTCCTATTCTCAAACAGCCCATGGCATAAATGAAGTGAAACATAGCATCAAGAATACATAAATGCTAAATAATAAAGGCTTCAAGAACGAGTGAAACAATCTATTCACTACTTCAACTACATGTTGTGAAGATAAATCTTCCATCCTCCTTAGGTAGTAGTTTGCAAGAGTGAATTTGACATCTCTTGTCAAACCTCACCAATGACTCAACAAGAATCAACAAGCTTAGCAACGCGTATAAACACTACACCGTGTCTAAGCATTTAACCAATTCATGCATTTACACAAGATTAGTCAAGACTGATCAACATTCATAGACCTCTCTCATTTGCTACCTAAAAAAAACATGACAACGAGTTCAACATCATCACATTCATCTAGCAATTATCAACATACCAACATCATTTAAGAAGCTCTAACTCATGCTCTTGTATTCCACATTAAAGGAGGGGAGAATTAGCTACTTTCTCCCAACCCTAACAAACAATCATACAAGCAATCCATATACTCAAGTTCCCAACAACATCAATGCAATTAACAATTAACATTCAAAGCTCAATAAATGCACAATAGCAAAAGCACCAAATAGATAGATATAATGGTTCTTACTACATAGAAATTGAAGCTTCAATCCTTTGCTCCCAAGATAAAACTAAGCTAGAGAACTAAAAGACATAATTAAACTACAAAAACTAAGAAAAGAAAGAGGAGAAAACCTAGGGTTTCTAAGCCCAAAATTCAGAAGAAAGAGCTGGGCAAAAGCTGTTGAAGAGGAGAGGATAAGGGGAGTATTTGTAGCACAGAAATCAAGAAGAAATTCAGACCACTCGTCCATCGCGAGTCGCGATGTGCTCGCGACGATCTCGCGACGAACCATCGCATGTCGCGACGGTCTCGCGACAGACACAAATTCCAGCACTATTTCTTCTTTCTCTTTTATATCTCCTATCCTTCTCTTCTCTTCACTTCTTCAATTCTTCGTATCTTCAAAAAGCTCAAATCCAAGTCTTCAAATCTTCAAAGATATTCTTCAAAGTCTTCAAAGTTTTCAAAGTCTTCAAACAAAGTACCTTGTCACACAAAATTCTCTTAAAAGTGATAAAAATGCAAAAGTCGCTTTTAACCCTCCTTAGATAATTTCAAGGTAAAATGTCACATTTAGAGCACAAAAGTGTACAAAAGTTAATCCCAAAAGTCGTAATATAACCGTATAAAATGGGCACATCACTGCACCCTATGGATAACATTAGGTTCGTGCCGATGACCTTAAAAATACGGAGCTTCTTGGGCGGCAACCCGAGTTTTGAAAAATTAGATAAGTTTAGCATTTTTGGTGTGTTTTTCTATTTGTAGTTTCTTTTTATTTTTGGGACGCTATTACACTTGGTATGCATGTTTATTTTGTAGGAAGCATACGGTTCTTGGAGGAAGGTGAACAAATGGGGACCTCAACTCATGGACCATGTAGACGGACATGGTTCGTGACACTCAAAATAGTGGACAAGGAGGAGAACTAAACCCCAAGTTCATTGGCCGTGTAGGCATGCACGACCTGTGAAGCTCTCATACTTTCCTACACCACCCAATCACCATTTCTTCCCTACCACCACCCCACCACCACCAAAATATCACCCAAAACCCTCCTACCCTCAAAACCCTTGAGACACACACATCAAGACCTAAGAGGTAACTCTCCATTGTGATTCAATTCTTCATTTAATTTGTGGTGCATGATAGTGGTTAGATTGATCTTTCATGATTAGAGGTTATGGGTAGTATATTGAGGGTGATGGTAGTTTTCTCTTTACATTCCATGATTGTGCCATCAATGGTAGTTTTGAGTGCTTATTTTTCATTATAAGTGTTTTCCTATTTCTTTCCCTTGACATATGTTCTTTGATTTTGTAAGTGCATTGAGGATAATGCAAGCTTTAACTGTGGGAAGTCTAAGGGATTGGATAGCACTTATGATTTTTAGTTGTTTTTATTTCTCCAGTAACTCTTCTACGAGCATTTTTAAAATTTTTTAAAAAATAATTAAACCTGGACAAGTCGAAAACCCAAAAAGGCTACTTGGGTAACATTAAGAAAAGCCTAGATAGGTCAAAACATCTAGGTAAAAGTGAAAGGCTTGGCCCAGCTAGACTTGCAAGTCTGGGAAAAAGTGAGAGGCAGTGTGGAAAAAGGTGAGAGGAGCACATTTTGTGGGATAAAGCTAGGATGAAAACCTGAAAGGGTTCCTAGGGAAAATGAGATAAATTGAGAGCAAAAAGAAAAAAACAAACAAGAAACTAGGTTGACGATACATTGGACTCCTTAGTTGTAACTAAGTTGAGAATCTTGAGTTATTCCTATGTTGCAACCAAGTCGACGGCTTTTCCATTTCCTTGGTGGATTGTTTTGCTTGAGGATTAGTCTTTGATTGCTTTTGGAACTACTTTAGGAAAAGTAGGCTTGGTTTTATTCCAATCTTTTGTCACTTATCTTTTTCCATACACATTTACTTGCTTTGGGTCGTTTGGTTACTTTAGGAAATTTGGGGAGTGTGAGAGTTGTGAGGATTTTCACCTTCTTGGGGAAACTTAGGGTAATCATGGAAAAAGTTGAATGCATTGGCTATTTTTGCATGCTTCATTCCGTTTGAACCTTTTTATTTGATTTTATTTACTCGAGGACGTATAAGGTTTAAGTGTGGGGAGTCTGATGTGCACCATTACGCATGATTTAACCAATGCATTTGACATATTTTTTAGTTGGTTTTAGTTGGTGGATTGCTAGTATTAGTTGAGTTAACGTGACAAGGGGTTTAGTCTGCCATGTTTGGTTTTCTTGTCTAAATCCCGCATTTTGTAGACTTAATTGGTACAAATGGACATCTTGTATTCACGGGCTCCTTGATCTTCATTTCGATCATCTTTAGTAGGCCGCCTGTGGGTACTTTTTGGTTACATTCTATGTGAGGGCCGTTCGCAAGGGCGGTAGAAAATTGAAGGGCTTTTCTTTTTAATGATAGAAGAGGTAAAGTCTGTTCAAATTAGAATGATAGAAGATGAAGGGCACAAACATCAATGTGTGGTAGAAGGAGATTGAAGCCAAAGATAGGTGGCTTCCAAGTTTAAGACGGCTAAAGTAGAAAATGGTAAATCGTGGTCCGAGGAGTGTTTCCTTAGTCCGAGAATAATCCTGGAAGAATCAGCAATTAAGGCTACTTCCACTGGATTTGTATTCTCGAGTACTACAAAATTGACTACTAGAACTCCCAATTCGGACTAACGGTTCACCTATGACAAGCAAACGAAGTTCAGCGGCTGGTCACGGACCACGTATGGTCAAGCACCAGTGGCCCATGACAATCTTCACGGCCAGCAATATGCAAGAATCCAAGGTTTCTGTGAAGACCTACACAAGACCTTGAAGAGGCAAGGTGTTGGGCCATGACAAAGTCTCTAAACTGTGGAGCTTGGATATGAAGAATTGAAGATTTGGCTAAGTATAGAGTCGGTCCGTGAAAACCTTCATGGGCCACGAAAAAAATTCTTAGCGAAGGCCACATGCTGCTCGTGGTCTGTGAAAACCTTCACAGACTGTGGAAAAACTCTTAAAAAAATTGTATACTGTTCGCAGTCCGTGACAAGTTCCAAGGACTGTGGCACGGGACCTGCTTCATGGACTGCGCCATATCCCACTACTGGTGGCTCTGAATGTTCACAGACCACGCCAGATCCCACGCTCTGTGCTTGAATGCTTCACAGACCGTGACACCCGCGCTGGTCCGTGAAGCCTTGGTAGCTGACCTAGGGTTTTGCAATTTTTGGTCTATTTTGGGCCTATCTTTAGGCCCAATCTCCTACTTCTATATGTAGGAGCCTTAGTCTTCTACTAAGCAATTAGGAAGTAGATTAGGAAGTAGAATATAACTAGGCATAATATAGAGTAGATTCTCTCTCTAGTTTAGAGAGAAGGAAAAGGAGAGTTCTTCTCCCTCTTCCTTCTTATTTTCTTTTCTTCTTCCCTTTAATCTTATTTTCTAGATCCATGGCATCTAAACTAATATTTTACTGGATCTAACCTTTGTAGAGTAAAATTTTCACTTGGGATTCATCTTGACACTTGGCACTTGGTATGCTATATTTGCTTTATGAGATTAATTAGATTCACCCTATCCTTGTGTTTAGGATATTATTGTGATTGTTCTTGAATGTTATAAATTCATGAATACTACACCACACATAAGCACACACTTTGGGCTATATTCATGTTTGGTGCAATTATTGATGCCCCATTGGGATGAGAAACCTGGATGTTAGAATGGGTTGTGGAGAATGCATTTGCGTGGGTGTATGTACATGGGATTTGAGAATGCTCTGACCTATATGCCATCACACTAGTCCTAGCTGACTTCTTAAATGTTGTCCGAGAGGTTGCGGGTAGAGATAGCTAATAGTAGCAAGCTAGGTGTTGTGTTCAAACCCTATGAACAATGGGCCTAGCGTATATAAGACCCGGGGGAGTAGTTACATTTGTGGTGGAAGTCTGGGACGTAATAGTACGGGGGAGAAACAAACCTGCAATGAAGTTTGGATCTCGTTGTACTCCCCTAATTATGATGGCGGTGCCGATGGAGGGTTGTGAGCGCACCCACCGTGACAGGGTTAGGGAAGTGTATGCCATCGGCCACACCCCATGTTTTGAACACGGTGATAGGATTGAAGCATTAGAACTACCATGTTTCTAAATGATTCCCAAGTGCCTAGTATAAATAGTTTACTCGTTTGGTAATTACATGCTTTGTAGTTGTTAGTTGAAAATACCAACACCCCCCCCCCAATTGCATGTTTACATTACTAGCTATTCCTTTCACTCATGTGAATTGATGGCCCGCACAAGGTTGTGTTTTAACTAGTACTTGAGCCCTAGCATCCCTGTGGACAAACCCAGGGCTTGCCGCTTACTACCCCTTGGTAGCTTAGCAGTGAGAATGGGTGCAGAATTATAATTCTTATCTTTGACCCGTAAGCCCATCGGCTCCTATTTTAACAACGACTGGGTTAGATAGCACGTAGGAGTTTTAGTTGTTTTTATGTAGCTAATAGCTCTTCTAAGAGCATTCTGAAAATTTTTGAAAAATGAAAAAAAATTAAAACCTAGACAAGTCGAAAACCCGAAAGGGCGACTTGGGTAATATTAGGAAAATGCCAGATAGGTCAAAAGATCTAGGTAAGAGTGAGAGGTTTAGCCTGGCTAGACTTACGAGTCTAGGCAAAAGTTAGAGGCCGTGAGGAAAAAGGTGAGAGGTGAATACGTTTTATGGGATAAAGCTAGGATGAAAACCCGAAAGGGCTCCTAGGAAAAATGATAGAAATTGAGAGAAAAATGAAAAAAGAAACAAGAAACTAGGTTAACGATACATTGGACTTCTTGGTTTTAACTAGGTCGAGAATCTTGAGTTATCCCTATGTTTCAACCAAGTTAACGGCTTTTGGATTTCCTCGGTGGATTGTTTTGCTGGAGGATTACTCTTTTATTGCATTTGGGACTACTTTGGGGGAAGTAGGCTTGGTTTTATTCCAATTTTTTGTCACTTATCTTTTTCCATACACATTTACTTGCTTTGGGTGGTTTGGCTGCTTTAGGAACTTTGAGGAGTGCGAGAGTTGTGAGGATTTTCACCTTATTGGGGGAACTAGGGTAGCCTTATAATATGTTGAATGCATTGGCTATTTTTGCATGCTTCATTCCGCTTGAACCTTTTTCTCTAATTTTATTTTCTCGAGGACTAGTAAAGGTTTAAGTGTGGGGAGTCTGATCTACACCATTACACGTGCTTTAACCAATGCATTTGACATTGTTTTTAGTTGGTTATAGTGGGTGGATTGCTAGTATTAGTTGAGTTTACGTGACAGGGGTTTGGATAGCCATGTTTGGTTTTCTTGTATAAATCCTACATTTTGTAGACTTAATTGGTACAAATGGACATATTGTATCCACATGCTCCTTGGTCTTCATTTTGATCATCTTAAGTAGGTCGCCCGTGGGTACTTTTTGGTTACAATCTATGTGAAATCCGTTCGCAAGGGCGGTAGAAGATTGAAGGCCGTTTATTTTCAAAGGTAGAAGAGGTGAAGGCTATTCACATTAGAATGGTAGAAGATCAATGCCACAAACACCAATGTGTTGTAGAAGGAGATTGAAGCCAACGATAGGAGGCTTTGAAGTTTAAGACAGCCAAAGGAGAAAATGGTGGATCGTGGTTCGAGGAGTGTTGCCTTAGTCCGAGAACAATATAGGAAGAGTTAGCCTTCAATACTAGTTCCACTAGATTTTTCTTCTCAAGTACTACAAAATCGAATACTAGAACTCCCAATTTGGACTAATGGTTCACCCGTGACAATCAAACGAAGTTCAGCCAACAAAGCACTAACGGCTGGTCACAAACTGCGCATGGTCAAGCACCAGTGGCCCACAATAATCTTCACAACCCTTAATACATAAGAATCCAGGGGTTTCGTGAAGACCTGCACGAGTAGAATAAAACCTAGGCATAATATAGAGTAGATTCTCTCTCTAGTTTAGAGAGAAGGAAGAGGGGAGGACTTCTTCTCCTTCCTTCTTATTTTCTTTTCTTTTTTCCTTTTATCTAATTTTCTAGATCCTTGGCATCTAACCTAATATTTTCCATGGATTTAACCTTTGTAGAGTATATTTTTTGTTTGGGATTCATCTTATCACTTGGTATGTTATATTTGCTTTATGAGATTCATTAGATACAGCCTATCCTTGTGTTTATGATATTATTATGATTGTTCTTGAATTTTATAAATGTATGAACACTACACTACATATAAGCACACACTTTGGGATATATTCATGTATGGTGCAATTATTTATGCCCCATTGAGAAGAGAAACTTGGATGTTAGAATGGGTAGGGGAGAACGCGTCTGCGTGGGTGTGTGCATGGGGGATTCGAGAATGATCTAGCCTATTTATTGACACTCTAGTCTTAGTTGACTTTGTAACTGTTGTCCGAGAGGTTGCAGGTAGAGATAGCTAATATTAGCAAGCAAGGTGTTGTGTTAAAACCCTAGTATCACAGCTAAGGTGACTACGAACCTTTAGCCTAGAGTATATAGGACCTGGAGGGAGTAGTTGCATTCATGTTGGAAGTCCATGACGTAATAGCACGGAGGAGAAACAGACCATCAATGATGGTTAGACCTTGTTGTACTCCCCTAATTACGATAGCGATGCCGATAGAGGGTTTCGAGCGCATCCACCGCGACATGGTTGGGGAAGTGTATGCCATTGGCCACACTATGTGTTGTGAACAAACTAATGCGTCTTTTGTAAGTCTTTATGTGAATGAATCGAGGATTGAAGCATTAGAACTACCATGTTTCTAAATGATTCCCAAGTGCCTAGTATAAATAGTTTACTCGTTTGTTACTTGCAGGCTTTGTAGTTGTTAGTTGAAAATACCCCCCCTAATTGCATGTCTACACTACGAGCTATTCCTTTCACTTGTGCGGATTAACGACCCGTACGAGGTTGTGTTTTAACTAGTACTTGAGCCCTAGCATCCTTGTGGACAAACCCAGGGCTTGCTGCTTACTACCCTATGATGGCTTTGCAGTGAGAATGGTGCAGAATTATAAATCTTATCTTTGACCCATAAGCCCCCCGGCTCATGTTTTAACGACGACCAGGTCAGATAGCACTTATGATTTTTAGTTGTTTTTATGTAGCTAATAGCTCTTATAAGAGCATTCTAAAAATTTTTGAAAAATGAAAAAAAATTAAAACCTGGACAAGTCAAAAACCTAAAAGGGCAACTTGGGTAACATTGGGAAAAACCCGGATAGGTCGAAAGATCTAGGTAAAAGTGAGATGCTTAGCCTGGCTAGACTTACAATTCTAGGCAAAAGTGAGAGGCCGTGTGGAAAAATGTGAGAGGTGAGCACGTTTTGTGGGATAAAGCTAAGATGAAAACCCAAAGGGGCTCCTAGGCAAAATGATAGAAATTAAGAGGAAAAAAAAGAAAAGAGAAACAAGAAGCTAGGTTGACGATACATTGGACTCCTTGGTTGTAACAAGGTCGAGAATTTTGAGTTATCCTTATGTTGCAACCAAGCCGATGGCTATTGGATTTCCTTGGTGGATTGTTTTGCTTGAGGATTACACTTTTATTGCTTTTGGGACTACTTTGGGGGAAGTAGGCTTGGTTTTATTCCAAT
The DNA here is from genome assembly GCA_037428765.1 of Rubia yunnanensis. Classification (NCBI taxonomy): domain Eukaryota; kingdom Viridiplantae; phylum Streptophyta; class Magnoliopsida; order Gentianales; family Rubiaceae; genus Rubia; species Rubia yunnanensis. The sequence goes on from CM075063.1 coordinate 83,744,015, forward strand.
ATTTTGTCATTTTTCTTTTTCCATACACATTTACTTGCTTTGGGTGGTTTGGTTGCTTTAGGAACTTTCAGGAGTGTGAGAATTGTGAATTTTCACCTTCCTGGGGGAACTACTGTAGCCTGGGAATAAGTTGAAAGCATTGGCTATTTTTCCATGCTTCATTCCGCTTGAACCTTTTTTATTTTATTTTATTTACTCTAGGACGAGTAAAGGTTTAAGTTTTGAGAGTCTTATCTGCACAATTACGCATTCTTTAACCAATGCATTTGACATAAATTTTAGTTGGTGGATATCTAACATTAGTTGAGTTTATGTGACAAGGGGTTTAGACGGTCATGTTTTGTTTTCTTGTCTAAACCCCACGTTTTGTAGAATTAATTGGTACTAATGGACATCTTGTATCCACGGGCTCCTTGGTCTTCAGTTTGATCATCTTTAGTAGGTCGTCTTTGGGTACGTTTTGGTTTCATTCTATGTGAAGATCATTCATAAGGGCGGTAGAAATTTGAATGCCGTTTGTTTTTAACAGTAGAAGAGGCAAATACCATTCAAATTAGAATGGTAGAAGATGAAGGCCACAAAAATCAATGCGTGGTAGAAGGAGATTGAAGCCACAGATGGGCGACTTCGAAGTTCAAGACAACCAAAGGTAAAAATGGTGAATCATGGTCCGAGGAGTGTTGCCTTAGTTCTAGAATGATACAGGTAGAATTATCCTTCAGGGCGGGTTCACTAGACTCCTCTTCTCGAGTACTACAAAATTGACTACTAGAACTCCCAGTTCAGACTAATGGTTCACCCGTGACAAACAAACGAAGTTCAGCCAATGAAGCACCAGCAGCCGGTCATGGACCACGCATGTTCAAGCACTAGTGGCCCTTTAAAATCATCACGACCCACAATACACATGAATCCAGGGGTTCCATGAAGACCTGCATGAAACCAACACGAGACCTTCACGAGGCAATGACAAAGAACCCAAACCGTGGAGCTTGGAGATGAAGAATTCATGATTGGTTAACTATGGAGACGATCCGTGAAAACCTTCAAGCCTTGACAAAATTTTTGAGCAAAGCCTCTGGCTGCTCACGGTCCGTTAAAATCCTGACGAACCATGGGAAAACTCTGGGCAAAAATCGTGTACTGTTCGTCCGTGACAATATCCATAGACCGTGCCATGAGGGAGGTAGAAAATTAAAGGCTGTGTCTTTTTAACGGTAGAAGAGGTGAAGGTCATTCACATTAGAATGGTAGAATATAAATGCCATAATCATCAAAGCGTGGTAGAAGGAGATTGAAGGCAAAGATAGGCGGCTTCGAAGTTCAAGATGGCCAAAGTAGAAAATGGTGAATCGTGGTACGAGGAGTGTTGCCTTAGTCTGAGAATGATCCTAGAATAATTAGCATTCAAGGCTGGTTTCACTAGATTTGTCTTTTCGAGTACTACAAAATCAACTATAACTCCTATTTCTGACTAACGGTTCACCCCTGACAAGCAAATGAATTTCAGCGAATGAAGCACCAACGACCGGTCATGGACCGTGCATGGCCAAGCACCAGTGGCCCGTAACAATCTTTACAAACCGCAATATGTAAGAATCCAAGGTTTTTGTTAAGACCTGCATGAGACCAACAAGAGACTTTCACAAGGCAAGGTGCCGGGTCGTGACAAAATCCCTGAACCGTGGAGCTTAGATATGAAGAATTGAAGATTTGGCTAAGTATGGAGCCAGTCCGTAAAAAACTTCATAGGTCATGACAAAAATTCTTAGCGAAGGCCAAAGGCTGCTCGCGGTCCGTGAAAACCTTCACGGCCCATAGGAAAACTCTTAACAAAAACCGTGTACTGTTCGCGGTCAATGACAGTCTCCACAGACCGTGGCACGAGACCTGTTTCATGGACCACACCAGATCCCACGGCCCATGGCTCTAAATGTTCATGGACCGCGCCAGATCCCATGCCCCATGATTGAATGCTTCACATACCGGGACATCTTTGCCGATCCGTGAAGCCTTGACAGCTGACCTAGGGTTTTGTAATTTTTGGCCTATTTTGGGCCTATTTTTAGGCCCAATCCCCTACTTCTATATGTAGGAGCCTTAGTCTTCTACTAAATCATTAAGAAGTAGATTAGGAAGTAGAATAGAAGCTAGGCATAATGTAGAGTAGATTCTCTCTCTAGTTTAGAGAGAAGGAAGGGGAGAGTTCTTCTTCTCCGTCTTTCTTATTTTCTTTTCGTTTTTCCTTTCATCTTATTTTCTAGATCCATGGCATCTAACATAATACTTGCCATGGATCTAACCTTTGTAGTGTAGATTTTGCTTGGGATTCATCTTGGCACTTGGTAAGTGAGGATTCATGTTAGAGGGTTGCGAGCACACCCACCGTGACAGGGTTGGGGGTGTGTATGCCATTGGCCACACCAAATTTTGTAAACACACTGATAGGTTTTTTGTAAGTCTTTATGTGAATGAATCGAGGATTGAAGTATTAGAACTATCATGTTTCTAAATGATTCCCAAGTGTGTAGTGTAGTTAGTTGTTTTCATATTTACTTTTTAAGTTTAGTAGTTGATAGTTTAAAATACCAATCCCCCCAATTGCATATCTACACTACTAGCTATTCATTTCACTCACGCAGATTGACGACCCACACGGGGTTGTGTTTCTAACTAGTACTTGAGCCCTAGCATCATTGTGGACAAACCCAGGGCTTTCCGCTTACTACCCCTTGGTAGCTTAGTAGTAAGAATGGGTGTAGAATATAAATCTCTTATCTTTTACTACTAAGCCCTCAGATCGTGTTTTAACGACGACCGGGTCGGGGCAGTTCTATTATTAAGTCAGTACGCACGGAAGAAAATTTTCACGAAAACCCTTTAGGAGCTTTATCAAACAAAGGAGAAGTTAGGAGAAAGCAAAGAAGCCTTTTACCATCAATATGTGGATGAGAGTTTAGGTGTAATAGAGACTACAGAAAATGAAGTGATTCAGGGGTATATGTTAGAGATGCAGGACTTGGAGTTATACAAGAAATTCAGCACAAATGCTCCTAAGACTGTGCAAAAGCTACAGGAGGTTGTGGATGATATTTGAAGGTAGAAGAGGCAACCAGGAAGAAAAGAGATAGCCGCAAAGAGAAGGCTGGAAGAAATATGGATCCTCAAGGGAAAAGACTGATCAAACCTATTAGAACATCATTCAATACATACGCTCCCATGCCACCGACACTGGGTGGAAGAACCCCCACACAGATCTTGAGTATACATTGAGGATTGTTTTGACCACCCCCACCTTTGTTGAGTTTGCACAGCACGATAGTGGCTTGGAAGGCAAAGAATCGATATTTCAATCATCACAGAGATTACGACCATGATACAAATGATTGCATGCAGTTGAGAATGGAGATTGAGAGATGTGAGCGAGAAGTACAGTTTCGAGGGCAAGGGCCCAAGAATTAGGTGGCTCCTCCGAGGCCTCGAGTGAATCAATGGTAGCCCTATAGAAGAAATAATCATAATAATGGGGGCAGAGGTGGCAGAAATCCTTGAGAATAGATTGTTTAAGATAGGGCGCATGTGGGAAGATAGGAAAGCCCGAAGGAACAACAGGGGGGTAATCAGGATAACGGGAATGGGGAAAACCTGCATGTTCGAAGAGTGATTAATGTAATCAATGATGTTGATGGAGAAAGATCCTCAAATGCTGTAATAAGAGTAGAGGCTGAAAGGGTCCCTGCAGGAGAACCTCACCATAAAAGGTTTTGGTCAGATGAGGTCATAACGTTCTCGGAAGCAGATGTAGTACCAAGTCAGACGCCTTTTGCTGACCCCATGGTGGTTTCAACAATCATTGGAACATCTTTGGTAAAGAGGGTATTCATTGATGATGGAAGTGGAGTAAGTAATATTCTTTGATTGTTTTGACTAACTAGACATAGGGTGTGGCAATTTGAAAAATTCTACCTTGCCTCTATCTGGCTTCACAGGGAACCCAATATTTCTTCCAGGGAGATAACCCTATCGAATCATGTGGCAGAAGGTATTTATGGGGTAGCCATAAGTTGCAATTGTGTAGTTGTTGATGCTCCATCTCCATATAATGTGATTCTAGGAGGACCATGGATGTGCCAGGCTTGAGCAGTCTGGTTACCTTACCACCTTATGATGAAGTTCCCAACCAAGAATGGGATAGCATCCATTCGAGGATCTCAGGCCGTGGCCCAAATTTTTAATCTTACCGTGGTGAAAGAGGCAAGAAAATAGAGTGATGTAGCAACAATACACGTGGACATGGGGCTCACCGATACCATAGAGATGCCTATTGAGGCATGGGATTAGTAGCCGTGGGGAAACTGATGTCCGAGGACATTACGAAAAGACTAAAGGATCTATTGGGAAAATATGGGAATGTGTTCTCGTGGGATACTTCAGACCTCACGAGAGTACCCTCGAGTTTGGCACTACACAGGTTGAATATAAATCCCTCGATAAAGCTGGTCAAGAAGAAGAGGAAAGTTTTTACGCCTGAGAGAGAAGAGGCAATCAAAGAAGAGGTTGAAAAGTTGCCGAAGGTGGATGTTATTGAGGAGGTGTTCTACCCCGAATGGTTAGTTAATCCAGTTATGGTCCCCAAACATAAGGAGGCCTGGAAAATGTGTATAGATTTAATCAATTTGAACAAGTACTTCCCCAAAGACAGCTATCCGTTGCCGCCAATAGACAAGCTAGTGGAAGCCATCATAGAATATCAGATTTTGGCCTTTTTTAACACACAAGGGATATCATCAAATACTTATGGCAAAAGGTGATAAAGAGAAAACATCATTTATTACAGATTTAGGAACTTATCATTATAAGAAGATGCCATTCGGGCTAAAGAATGCTGAAACCACTTATCAGAGATTAGTGGACAAGCTATTCAGGATGAAAATTGGGAGGAATATGGAGATTTATGTGGATGATATGGTAGTAAAAAACAGGAGTAACGAGAAATTCATAACAGATTTGGAGGAGACTTTTGACAGGCTTCGAAGGGCTAACATGAAGTTAAACCCATCCAAATGTATTATTGGTGTAGGAGCATGAAAATTTCTTGGATTCATGGTCTCAAGGCTGAAACATTGATGACAATGAGAACTCCACAATTGATAAAATACATGCAAAAACTTATGAGGTCTCTAACAACATTGAGCTGGTTCCTTTGAACGGGGTAATAACGGGGTCTCTAACAACATTCACTGGTTTCACTAGTTCGTCACATTCAGGAGGGAGTGGAGTCGGGGCTCTACTAACCAGTCCTAATGGCAGAGATTATCCTTATACGTTAAGCTTCACATTTTAGGTGATGAACAATGATGCAGAGTATGAAGCCTTGATAACGGGACTGCGGTTAGCCGGGAAATTAAAAGTGGAAGACTTGGAGGTTTACAATGATTCTCAGATTGTTGTTCAACAGGTGAATGGAGAAGATGAAGCCAGTGAACGTAATCTGCAAAGGTACCTCGAGGTAGTCCAAAATCTATTAAAAGCTTTTAAATCTTATATTCTAACACAGGTCCCGAGGGAGAGCAACCATAAAGTACACGCCCTTACTAAGCTTGCTTCCTCGGACTTGGGAATCAAATCTCAAAAGCAGTTTCTCATGGAAACCATAAACAAAATTTTTTTGAAGAACTTGTGGTTATGGAAGTTGAGGTGGAAGACAATTGGATGACCACTATCTTGACATACCTTTGAGAGGGTGTCCTGCCGGAGAACGAAATTGAGGCCAGAAAGATACGGTTAAAAGCTCCAAGGTATGTGTTGCAGGAAGAAGTGTTGTACATGAGGAGTCATTTGCAGTCATTGCTTTGGTGTGTAACCATCATAAAGCTGATTATCTTATAAGGGAGGTCCACGAAGGGATATGCGGTATTCACCAAGGGGCTAGATCTGTGGAGAGGAAGCTCATTCGAGTAGGATTCTATTGGCCAACAATGTTTGATGACACAAATAGATACATACAAGCTTGCCATCAGTGCCAGAGATATGCTCCCATAACCCATATTCCCCAAGAGAAGATGAAAAGTATTTATAGTTCATGGCCCTTCGATAAGTAGGGGATTGACCTGGTGGGACCCTTTCCAAAATCTCTAGGGAAGTTTAAGTATCTCATAGTGACTATTGACTACTTAACAAAGTGGGTGGAAGCCGAACCCTTGACGAACATAAGGGGAAAGATGGTCATTACTTTTGTTGGAAGAATATTATATGTCGTTTCAAAATTCCAAGGACAATCATCGCGGATAACGGAACCCATTTGCTCAAGATCCATTCAAGAGGTGGTGTGAGGAGTACAAAATTAAACAAAAGGTAAATTCAGTTTATCACCCCCAAGCTAATGGACAGGTAGAAGTAACCAACAGGAAGATAGTGAATGGAATTCGAACTAAGCTCGAGGGGCAGAAGGTAATTAGATATGTGAACTACCAAATGTTTTGTGGGCATATCAAACAACTGATTCTTTCGCCACTAGAGAAACACTTTACAGACTAGTATATGGCTCATGGGTAGTAATTTAGGCATAGATAGGTGTTCCTAGCCCAAGGATGATGGCTGCTGCAGATGAGACAAGTAATCAGCAGAACCTGTGTTTGGATCTTAACATGGTGGAAGAAAAAAGACGACTGGCTTATTCGCATGAAGCTAAGGTTAAATAATGGGTCTGAAGATACCATGATAGAAGGGTAAAGAAGGTGTTTTTCAACCCGGCAGATTTGGTAATGAGGAAAATGAGAAAAGCATAAGGGAACTCGAAGGAAAGTTGGTTGCAAACTGGGAAAGACCCTATAGGGTGATTGAATTGCATCCGGGTGGTAGCTACATCCTTGTGGTGATGGATGGGGTTCGAGTGCTAAGAAGGTAGAACATTACCATCCTGAGAAAGTATTATCAACTATAATGAGTGGTTTTCTCTTAAGCGGCACTCAAGATGGATTTCGAGTCGTTTGCTCTTAAGCGACACTCAAGATGATGTTTAAGTGGTTTCTCTTAAGCGACACTGATGAAGGTATTCGAGTGGTTTGCACTTAAGTGGCACTCATGACAATAGTTGAGTGGTTTGCTCTTAAGTGGCACTCATGACGATATTTGAGTGGTTTGCTCTTAAGTGGCACTCATGATGATATTCGAGTGGTTTGCTCTTATACGGCACTCATGATGATATTTGAGTTGTTTGATCTTAAGCGCCACTCACAATGATGTTCGAGTGGTTTGCTCTTAAGCGGCACTCTAGATTATGACCGAGTGGTTTGCTCTTCATCAGCACTCTAGATGATGTTCGAGTGGTTTGGTTTTAAGCGGCACTCTAGATAATGTTTCCAGCTACGGTTGATGTTCGAGTTGTTTTCTCTTAAGTGGCACTCTAGGTGATATTTCCAGCTACGGCTGATGATCGAGTGGTATGCTTTTAAGCGGCACTCATTAGGTACTTTTGTAATCTCAAAATGATGAACTAGTGGAGAAAATTTGCAGGATGTAGGTGGAAACATCAAACCCGGGTAAAATTTCTTGTGTCTTTGAATTTTTCAATTCTACTCATCGAAGTCGATTAAGGCATTCTAAACAGGTATATTGCAAGTAGTACTGACATTTGGAACTTAAAATTCATGAGGAGATATGCACATGTGCAACTTAAATCCTGTTATAACTTTTCAAGCCCTTGAGCATTAACCGAAGATCAAGAGTGGTTCAAGGGACTTTACTTGCAGTCGAAATACCTTGTCTTCCAAAGAAGAAGACACAAAAAGATCTCAATATCCTTATTAACAAATAAAAGTACATTTTCGTACAAGACATGAAACAACAATGATTTACTTAGTTGGGGGAAATTCCTCCTCAAAAAGATCCGTTGTGGAAGGTGCTAACCCCTTCAACTTTGTTTCCAAATGCTCAAGTTCTTCCAACTTAATGGCAGCAACTTTTTTAATATCCTACATTTGCTCTTCCTCGGGATACTCGGAGGGGTCGAGCAGTGCAATAGTTCTACCTTGCTTCTTCAAAGACCCCGCTTCGGCCACATTTTTTGGAAAACCTCTTGGCAGCCCAATTCGAGGACCCAGGAAAATGATAAGATGGCTTTGATCAGGAAGACCTGCGATGGCCCGAAGGGGAGGTGCCCTTTAATCTCAATTCCTTTAACCATTCGAGAATAAGGTCAGAAGCTTTCTTCTATCGAGGGGTCCCATCCTCATACATGTTGACCTTATTAATCTAATAAGAAGAGCCCTTGAGAAGAAACTCAGGCAACCAATCATTATTAATAAAAATATGGGGTAGGAGTGCCATGAGAAAGCATGTGGGCTCAAAGGCTCACTTCATGAATGACAATCTTCTTCTCGAATTCCATGATACACCTCTCCAGGCCTTTGGCCTAAAGTTTCCAAGCCTCAATCTCTTCTATGAGTCAAGTATTCTTAGATAAAAGGGACTGTACCACAGAAACGTCTCCTGCATATGAGTTCCTCATAGAAAGTTACCTTACTAGGATGGGGTCTTCGCTAGCTACTTTCCATGCTAGCGACTCCTCTTCGAGACTGGTTATCTTTGAGACAACCACCATATATCGTTCGGCGATATGTTCTCTTTGCGCCCTTAACTTATCATTTTTTCCCATACAAGCAGTTAGACGCCCTTCAACAACTAGTAGCCTAGTCGCGTTAGCAACATGCACCTTCAAAGACCCAAACTTCAAATTTATTTGGTGTAATAATTCTTCATAGCTTTGATTTGCGGGATCACGATATTTTACCACCTCCAAAGGATATGTCTCGTTGAACTCCTTAGCTAAGAAATCTTTAACAAATTCCTTAAAGACTGGATGATCTTTAATTTTCCACAACTAAAGTTCCTGTTCAAGCTAATCAATTTCATATATAAGTTTTTTTTTATGCTCCTTATATGTGGAAAGTGCTCGCATTGCCTGGATCACTTGCTTGTGTATTTAATTCAACCCTTTGTTAGTGCTCGAAAGCTCATGGTAAGCGTCTTCCAAGAGCCATTTCAATGAATTAAACGATGAAGAAGATAAGTATAATAATAATAAAGAGAGATAAAATAAGAAACCCAAGAAGATATTCGTCATTCAAAACAAAAAGGTTACACGAGGAGGCCAGAATTGCCAGAGTTTAAAAATTAAGGACGGACTCTAGAGTTATCCTCCTTCGAGGTGGACACGATATGTTCTTTCACATTTGGCTCAGGTTGATCTCTTTCCTCGGAGACCTCGTTTGTGGACTTTGGAAGGGGAATCGATCAAATTCCTCTAGCATTAAGAAATTTCCCCTTGGATTTGATGTAGCCCATTAGGGCAAATTGCAGGGCACCAAAATTCATTGCCTCATCCCACTTTTTATCTAGGAGTTCCTTGAGCTCAGGCTTGATAAGCTTGTCTACCAACTTAGCAATCTCCTCGGACAAGGAGGGCGAGAGTCGAGGCTTCAAGGTTTCCTTGGCTCTGGTCATTGAAACCAAGTTGCTTTCCAACTTTAAGAAGGATTACAAAAAAATTGAATAGCTCAAGACTGTTTAGCAACTTGTCCTTGAAGGCCACCAGAAGTTGGACTTGCTCAATAGGGTTCTTGGTAGCCTTAACCCTCTTCTCGAGGGTATCTTTCTCCAGATTGAGCAGTCACTTCTTGGTGTTAACTCTCGTCGTCTTTTTCTTCTCCTCTTCCGCTTTCCTATCCTCCTTGCGCACCTTCCTCTCTTCCTTGAGCACCTTCTTCAGCTCGGAGATCTCAACATATTTTTGGCCTAGTTTCTCTTGCAACTTACCATGACCCATTGTCACAAATTGAATAAAAGCAGAGAAGTTTTGAGCATCTCTGCTGAGAAGTTATGAAGCTTACATAGCCGAATCAATTATTAGCACTTAGAGTTATATTGTAATAAAACCTTAGAGAGTTCACAAAATAACCTGAGGATTCATGACCATAGTCGTGAGGGATTGTTCATCCACAGTTAGGATGCTGGAGATAGTTGTTGCAGCATTCGAGGAGGGTGTCTGGGGGAAAACTTGGTGGGAGATGCCAACACTCTTCCTACTTTCTGTTTTTGTCCTTTGATGGATATTCCTAGTGTAGAGGGGCTGACCATCCTTCTAGGGCGAGATAGTCCTTCCACCACTAACTGGAGGGGTGGAAGTCTGATTGGAGGATTTCTTTGACCCTGGTTCGGGTCATTCTTGTTTATTCAAAGACCCTCCAAGACCCACTAAAAAATACAAAGATGACTTTAGTAAAGAAAGACAAAAGGAAAGGAACAAAAATAACAATAGAGTTCCATTAAAACACCTTCGGAAGCTTCCAAGGGTTCAAAACCGCTGTTAGGAGTGCTGAGAGAGGGGTCTCCAAGAGGGCCCTTGAGTCCTCTTTTCCTCTTCTTGCCATTCTTCATAAGCTTTTTATACATATACTTCTCAAAGATTACATCCGACCAGGCAAAGCTGCCGATACTCTGGTTAGGGTTGGTAAAATGAGTATAATCCAGGGAACTGGATAATAATTTCTGCCTATCCTTAGGGCAAATGTATTCCCTTGGTTTGGGAGACTCGACTTGTACATTCCAAATCCATGGGGGAACTCGATGCCTCCCACTGTTAAACAAGATCCCATTCCTCCAGCTTCGCCAGTCGCCTGAGTCCAGGAACGGTGAAAACCTTGTGGTGTATCTCTCGTCTAGTGAAAGTTATAAGCCTATCAGAAGATTTTCCACTATAGGACACATAATACAACGAACGAAGAAACTTATATCTAGGCTTGATACCAAACACATGGCATCTCAATAAGAACATCATGATAATCACCAAGACATTGGGATGGACTTGGGCGGGGCTTCCTTAGAACTGCTTAAGAAATTTGGAGAACAAAGGTGGAAAATAAAAAATGAGCCCACAACGCAAATGCCAGAGGGAAATAGATGAACTCCTCTCGGGAAGGTTATGAGGGGTATCTCTCTCTCGAAAAGGCTGGAAATCTACATCCGGAGATATTCTCTGACCAAAGGGGATCGAACCTATGATCTTCAAGATAGCCTTTTCCTCCTTCGAGGATGAGGGCTCTTTTACAGAAGTCTTTAACCTTTCCCCCTCTTGATACCCCCTTTTTTCTTCTTTTGAGGTACTTCTTCTCCTGGAGATATTCCTAATGCTTCATGAGGCAATTTCATCCCTTCGGAGGGTACATCCTCTCTTTGAGAAGATACATCTTCTCCCATTTGGACCTCAAGAATAGGACCCAAGGGGGGATAAAAACAAATTTTACCACTGGTAGGGAACCTTCTCACATAAGGTTTACCCATGCTTGGGGCCCAAATTTTAGTGTACCCCCCAGAAGGCATATCCGTGATGGACAAAACCCTAAGATCAAGGGTAGCATGGTCCAACGCATCCCTTCCCACTTTGGAATCACGTCATGGCTCATCAGAATAATCATGTTCAGAACTAGTGCTTACTCCCCTGGGTGAGCAAACTCACTCCTCATCCACCGTAACCTCGCCGAAAAACCCCCTCTCGATGGAACCCTTATTGGAATCAGTCATGATTTCAAAGAAAGAAAGAAATAGAGCAACAGAAGGAGGGGAGGGAAAAACTTACTGGTTTTTGGAAGAAAGACAACGAGAATGAGATTGCTGATAGAAAGGGAGGAAAGAAATAGCTGCATGATAATTTCCATTGTGAAATTTCCTGAAAATGAGTAAGAATGGAAAAGTGAAGTAAAAAAGGAGCGGTTAATAGATTTAAAATGGCGGCATAATTAATAATCGCACTGGGAAGTTAAAAAGTTATGAAATGACACAACTGTCTTTTCGTATTCTCTCTACACGCCACATTGGGAATAGGAACATGCGCGGTTGCCAAAAATGCACGGTTTTTGTTATCAGAACACGCACATCTCTTGAAATTATGATAAAATACTTCAAGGAGAAAACCAGACTCCCTCCTTCAAGACCTGGAAACTTATGGAACAAAGTTTATCTTGAACCACTACATCCTTGAGATATCCTTGGGAACATATGGTCTCGAGTATGGATGATTCGAGGATCTCAAATCAACGAGAAGTAACAAGATTTTACATCGATCACGGTGTGTCATTCCAGGGTCTAGAATAAGAATGATCTAGTTTTCTAGGGGCTCTTGATATGGGTCAGGCCTAAGAGGTATATTTGGCCATAATAATCACGGACCATCTGAGATATTGCATTATAATAATTACTGTATTTATAGGGTAATTGATGACTGGTCGGTCGTTTGAGATGCATCACTTTCACAGTTAAACCCTTCATGGTAAGGGGCATGCCTCATTTTTGTACGAGTAAAGTTTTCACGAGTGGTGCAAATATTTCTATATCCTTTAGACTTGTACATGCGAAAGCTCTGATGTAACTTGTCGTAGCGCTTGTTTTGGTCTATCTTGAACGAAAAGATTGCCAATAAATTATCTCTTACCTTCTTGATCTTTGAGGGTGGCAGACTATGAGGGTATTCTCTGCCCAAAGAAATTCGAAGAAACAACATACCCATCCCCCAAATTCCTGTAGGTTTGGCCTCATCTAGAGCCTCTGACACTGGGTTGTTGGGTCCTCTCTTGAGTTGAAACTTCCAGTGATTCCCATCCCAGGTGACTACAACTGAGTGCGGCGTTATCAACGGTTCGTCATCAGGCCTTATTGCCTTCAAAACCCCTAAATCTCGCAATATATGTAGTAGAGCTTGGTCAATTTCCTCATCGGTCTGACCATTGGGGAAATATTGATCTATGTACAACTGGAAATATTTTGGCATTTCACTTTCAGACGGAATGAAATGAAGAGAGTAGATATCATGAGCCTCCTGAACTGCTTGAACCTCCTGAGGTGCTTGAACCTCCTGATCAGCCATACTTAGTGTATTGATAGATTATGAGAAATGAAGTAGGGAATTGTAAGAGTTTGTTAAAGAGGAGTTTGGTGGGAAGATGTGAATGCTATCGAAGAGTATATGTAGATGCAAATATTTATTGTGGAGAGAAGCTGAAGGGGGAAAGAGAAGCGGGACACTATATCTGCTATAGATGCATATATTTATGAGGAACAAGAGAAGTTTACTGGAGAAAGAGAAGAAGGATACAATATCCATTGGTCATCAGTCCACAGTAAAATCACTTCGTTTTACTTTTTCACTTTGGCAGAAGGAGAAGAAAGAAAGAAGGAATCACCAATAAAATAGAAAAGAAAAGAAAGGGTTGGTAGTATTAAAGTGGGTACTCTCACTCTGAACAAGTAAATAAAACCTACTCTCTTTGATTCTATTTTCTATACACTTTCTTACTTCTATTAATCTCACATTGACCATTTATGAAGTCCATCAATGTATTCTTAGAGCATGTGCATGGGGTTTAAGAGTGGTTTAAATTCAGAATTTAAACCACACTGAAACTTTGAAACCCCATAGTGTGGGTTCCAAAGTGGTTGCAATTAATTGTAATCGGACATCAGTTGCACTCAACTGTGACCGTCTCAATTCCTTTTCAGTGCACAGCCCACATGAAGCCTTCAACCTTTTTTTTCCTTTTTGTCCCCCCTATGAGACACGCGGCCTGCTCTCATTAGGCCATGTGTCACACTTAACCAATCATCCTTTTTAAAAAAAATTTACATGCATGGGACACATGTCATGCTCTCATTGGATCATGTGTCCCAATGATTTTTTAAAAGAATCTGGTTGTTTTTATTTTAAATCTGGTTATTTTTTTCTCTGCTTTTTAATTTTAATTTATGAAATAATTTTTAAAAGTGAAATTAAATTTAAAATTTTAATTATAAAAACGAAATTTAATAATGAAAATACCAATGTATTATTCAATTTAACATTTCAATTTATTTTGGAAGGAAAATTTATTTAAATTAAATATTGAAGGTAAAATTAATAAGTGGGATAGAGAAAATCAAGTGTGACCAATGAAGTGGTATCATAGTGGTTTCAACATTGTGGAGGTAAAAATGGAGTGGTTTTTTTTTTGAGGTTTCAGTTGATGAGGTGGAAGAAAGATTGAATATTTAATGAACTGAAACCACAAGAGCGGTTTCACCATTGTACATGGTCTAAATCTTCTTTTATTATCTTTGTCACCAGCATTTGACAGTTAGTTGAATGAGAGTGCCTAACACATAATCCCTCTGTCCCACTTTAAACATCGTAATTATTTTTCACGATCTTCAATGCACATGTTTCATCGTATATATCTCTAGTTACATATAATAATTATGCATATAAAATTGATATTTAAAAAATAGATATTAAGATGAATCTAACACGATCACACATGATATTTTTATTATGTATATATTAATTTTTATTTAGGGTCAAAGTTTACAAATTTTAACTTCCAAAAGGCAATTATATGAAGTTTAAAGTGGGATGGAGGGAGTAGTAGGTTTTGTATTTAAACAATAAAAAAAAACATACACATAATTGCAAAACACATTTTATTTCAATGGTGGTAGGATATAGGAATAAAAATAAAAGCTTGAATGCCAATTAGATTTATTCTTAAACTAAATTTTGTGATAAAAACACAAAATTAATTATTCAACAAAACCCAACCACTTAAAATTTAAACTAAATTTTGTGATAAACACAAAATTATTTATTTCAAGAAATCTACCTCTACAACCTAACACCTCTAATATTTTCAAGCCTGGTTCATATTGGCAAAGTACACGTGTGACAAAATTCCTCTAACACGATGTTCACCTGTACCCAAGTTACCATGTATTGGATCTACTTGGAAGAGAGCACGCACAACCTAAAGAAGAGGGATGGAGAATGAAAGTTTCTCTTTCACAGTTAAACCTTTCATGGTATGGTAGGTGTGCCTTCCTATCGTACGAGTAAATTTTTCAGGAGTGGTGCATATTTCTATACCCTTTACACTTGTACACACAAAAATCTCTAATGTAACTTGTCGTAGCCCTTGTTTTGGTCTATCTTGAATGACATTATTGCAAATAAATTATCTCTTACCATTTTAAACTTTAAGGGTGTGAGACTGTGAGGGTATTCTTTGCCCAAACCCATTTGAAGAAACAGCATACCCAACCCCCAAATTCCTTTAGGTCTAGCCTTATCTCGAGCCTCTGACACCGGGAAGATGGGTCCTCTCTTGAGTTGAAACTTCCAGTGATTCCAATTCATGTTGACTACAACTGAGTGCGGCGTTATCAATGGTTTGTCATCAGGCCTTATTGTCACACGTGATTCCTCATCGGCCATACTTTTGAGGAAATATTGAGCTACGTACTGGTTGAGAAGCTAAAAACTTTATGGCATTTCATTTTCAGAAGAAAAGAAATGAGAAGAGTAGATAACATGAGCCTCCTGAACTGCTTGAACCTCTTGAGATGCTTGAACCTCCAGATCATTCATACTCAGTGTGGTGATAGATTATGAGAAATGGAGTATGGAATTATAAGAGTTTTGCAAAGAGAAGTTTGGTGGGAAGATGTGAATGCTAACGAGAAGTATATGTAGATGAAAATATTGACTATGGAGAGAAGTTGAAGGGAGAAAGAGAAGTGGGATTTTATTTCTGCTATAGATACAAATATTGATGAGGAACTAGAGAAGTTTACGGGAGAAAGAGAAGTGGGATACAATATCCATGGTCATCAGTCAACACTAAGATCACTTCATATTACTTTTTCACTTTTGCTGAAAGAGAAGAAAGAAAGAGGGAATCGCCAATAAAATACAAAAGAAAAGAAAGGGTTGATAATATTAAAGTGGGTTCTCTCACTCTGAGCAAGTAAGTAAAACCCAAACTTTTTTATTTCCATTTTCCACACTTTTTAATTTCATTTTCAATTTATTTTGGTTGGTAAATTTATTCAAAATTAAATATTGAAGGTAAAATTAATGCGTAGGATAGAGTAAATCAAGTTGGGTCCATAGAGTGGTTTCAAAGTGGTTTCGACCACTGTGAAGAGAAAAATGAAATGGTTTCTTAGTAGTTTCAGTTTATGAGATGGAAGAGAGAAATTGAATATTTAATAAATTGAAACCACAAGAGTGGTTTCATAGCAATTTTGCCATTGTACATGGTTTAAGAGCGTATGCAATGAGAATTTCAGAGTAGTTTCAATTACGAAATGAAATCACGGTGAAAACACACTGAAAGCACAAAACCCTACAATGGGAGTATCAATGTGGTCTCAATTTATTGAGATCGTCATTCAGTTGCTTAAAATGAAAACCGCCCCACTGGACATTCGTTTGCATCACCCACGTGAAGCAATCATTCACACCACACACCCAACACTCGTTTCTCCTTTTTTTTTCCAAATAGTTTGAATGATTCCAATTAAAATCACTTCTCTATTATTTATTGATTCTAAAGATATGAATTCTTAAGATTGTGATAATGTCATTTAGTTTCCACATTCAAAGTTCAAAAATTATTCTTCATGTTTTAAATAAAACATTCTTTGTCATTCTAGATAGAATTTTTACTCAAAACTCTTTTACTTAAAAAACAAAATTTTAAAATAAATTTTAAAAAAATCAAAAACAAAATTTAGAAGATAAAAAAATTACACCCTCCGTCACAGGGGAATCTGTACACTTTTCTTTTTTGGATGTCCCAGGCAAATCTGCACATTTTCCTCTTGTAAAATTTAATATTTTAAAAGACATGTTTACCCTTAGAGATTTAAAATTTTACAAAACCCTACCCTATTCCCACAAACCTGGATATGATTTATGCAACTCATATGCCTCCCACTCGTCAATAGAAACCCTCTCCCTTTACCTCCACCTCCACCTCCACCTCCGCGCCACCGTCCCTCCGCCTCCGCTAGAGCCACCAGTTGCCTCCGCCTCCGCCTCTATTACCTCTCGTTGATGCCTCCGCTAGCACCACCCCTCGTCTACGCCTCTGCTAGCACCACCCCTCGTTTACGCCTTCGGTAGTGCCACCCCTCGTCGACAGTACCACCCATCGCCGACGCCTCCGCTAGCAACACCCATTGCTGACGCCTCCACTAGCGCCACCTATCGCCGATGCCTATGTGCGAGAACAGTGGCAGCGAGTTCTCCCTAGCAATGGAAAGGTTGGGAATTCGCAATGGATTGAGGTTGAGTTCGACGCCTCCGAAATAGATATGGGTTTTTGGTGGTGATAATGGTAGTGGCCTGCGATTGTGGGATAAGAGAGGGATATAAGGAGGACGAGCGGCGGAGGAAGATAAGGAGGACGAGCGGCGGAGGGAGATAAAGAGGGCGAGCGATGGAGAAACTTGGCGGATCTGAGAATTGAAAAAAGCGGGGGTAATTTGGTATTTTTACCAGGGTCAAATCTGTAAAGAGAATTTATCCCTACAGATTGCCGAGGGACGGAGGGAGTATAAAAGTAAAATGTATTATTAAATTTCACATTTCAACTTATTTTGGATAGAAAAATTTATTTAAATTAAATATTGAAGGTAAAATTAATAATAGTATAGTGAAGATCAAGTGGGGTCAATGAAGTAGTTTCATAGTGGTTCCAACCATTATGGGGAGTAAAAATGGAGTCGTTGCTTTTTTTGGTTTCAATTGATAAGGTAAAAAAGATAGATTGAATATTTAATGAACTAAAACCACAAGAGCGGTTTCAGAGCAGTTTCACCATTCTACATGGTCTTAAAGAATGTACAATGAGGTTTTTTTTGTGGTCTTTTATTTAAAAAAGTCCACAAAAAGACCCCAAAGAGATCACGAAGGCCCCGATGAGCGTCTCTTTGTGGTCTCTTAAAAAAGAGACCACAAGGTGGATGGAAAATGTGGAGATTGCCCCATTCTTTAATCTCCATGACCCATGTGCATTGGTTGTCAGTTTTGCTAACTTTTGTCACTCAATTGGGACACGTGGCATCATGTAATTTGACCACGTGTCCCAAACTAACCGCACACATTTAAAAAAAAATTCATGTCTTAATTTTTTAATTTTAAATTTAATTAAAAAATATTAAATTTAAAATTAATTTTAAAAAATGACAATGCCTATTTTTTCTATTTAAGTGTTTCTCGAAATTTTTTTAGTTGCAATAATTTGTCATTGAAAATGTCATATTTTTTAAAATCTATTTCTCTATTATATAATTTTAATTTGTAAAATAATTTTAAAAACCTAATTTTAATTTAAATTTTAAAGATGAAAGATGGAAAATGAAAATAAATTACAAAAATAAATTTCTATTACTAATTAAAATAGTTATTTTGTGTGGAAAATTTTATTTAAATTACATATTTAAGGTAAAATTAATGAGTATAATAGAGAAAATCAAGTGAGATCCATAGAGTGGTCTCTTAGTGGTCTCTACCATTGTGGGTGTAAAAATGGAGTGAATTTTTTGTTGTAGTTTTCAGTGAGGTGGGAGAGAGACATTAAATATTTAATTGAAAGAAACCACACGAGTGGTATATGCTATTACACATGATCTTACTCGCTATTCTACATTGTGTAGGATACAGCTACAACAAAGGTGGCACACATATTTTAGTCTGCTCGAATTCCCTGGCTGCAGTGAACCTCATGACAAGAAAGGAGAAAATGCAGTCGGGTGTCAAGAATAAGGTCTCTGGTATTTTACTTGTTTGTGCTTGTTTCTCTTATGTTCTCTTTTTGTTTGTTAATAGGGATGAAGTTAGGCTGGTTCCTGAGCTGGCCGACGACGTACTCCCTCTGTTTGATTGGTTGTGACACACTTTTATTTTTTGGTTATTTTTGTGAATTTGACACACTTTCAATTTTTTGGTAAGATTCTTTCATTTTCATCCACTCATTTTACTTTTTTTCTTTCTAAATTCAATTTCATCCACTCATATCATTCACCTTTTAGTATGTCACATCCATTGGTACGGAGGTAGTAATTTCCTTTCTGGTTTAATTAATAAAGGTTCATGTTTGATCAAAAAATGAAAATTTTATGTTGCATGAGATAGTGACATCTCTATATACATTGGAAAACATGAACGCTCTTAAGTTTGTAAAATCATATAGGAGGGATCCATATAGAATACTGAAGTCTGACTCATTTTAGAGGTGAGCAAAGTATTAGGGATTTTTCGACACTGTTGGTGTAACACTTGTTAGATTTTAGAAATTTGTGATGTTAATTTAGTTGTTGAAGTTATGGTAAGGATATTGAGATGATCCCATTACTTAGTAGAGGTGAATAACCACCATTAGGCTACCATATCTTATAAATTTTGATAATTTTGGTTTGTCATTTTGTTTTCTACTACTACTACTACTACCATTTCAAACATGAATCATGGCAATTCCTCGGGTGTGATATTCAAGATTCGAATTCACGAAAAGATAATAGCTAAGGTTCATTTTTTGTGAATATTAAAACGGCAGAGATCACCGAACAAAGTATGGATTACGTAGACGGAGATATAGCCTAAGTGATCACCTGTTAAAGGGTGTCTACTTGAACTGCAATGGCTTTTGGTTGTTGCATGTTGACAACTGGTATTTGGTGATTAGTTCCTTTAATATTTGTATGCAGGCAATGGAGCTTCACGGTACAGATGGGATGAAAATGGGTTGTCAGCCTGTAAACCATTGAACCACTAGTTGATTCACAAGTCTCCAAGCCTGAACATTCCATTTTGTAGAATGTCATTTTTGAAATAAATATGAAACGAAAATATTGAGAAGGGAGTTATGAAACACTCCGAAAGTATCAAGGATGAACCGATTGCAGACATGGAAATGTTGCTCCATAACATGTATAAAATGGATCAAAAGAGGGCCGGTGGAGAAGGAAATTTGTTGAACAATTTAGTTGATATCCAAGTTTGGTGAACAATACAAACTGATGTAGTCCTTTTGATGAAGAAGACAAGTAGGTGTATATTTTGAGAGTTAAGGCCTAGTGAAAACATGTTGGATGTCACTAGAACTGTCGGATCCCTAGCTGTTGCTGGACTTGTTCCTCCACTAAAATCGGAATTGGATCTTGGATGTAAAACCATAGGGTAGAAGAATGTGGAACCATGAATTCTTTACGTGTCTAATTACAGTTGGGCATGTAGTGAACCCCTTCGGACATGTAAACATTATCTTGTATGAATGTTGTTGGTTGGTTTTTCCTTATGAAATCATGATTTTATGAATGCAAAAACGTAGTAGAAGAGTGTGGAAATAATGCAGAAGATGTTGCCTTCAAATGATTCCATAAAAATCAATCTGCAATAAGTATTTCCATTGACCAATCTGATTGGGCCGGACGAGATGCAGCCCGCTAGCTGGAGTTGGGCCTAATTGCTGCAGTATGAAGGCTGAACCTTTTTATTATTGTGTGTATTTGCTCCTAAAAATGACAAACCTCACCTAGGTATGATCATGGGTTGGGTATTGGGTGAGTGTAATGAGACCCATATCCAACCTTAAATAAATGTAGCTAGACCACGATCCAGACACATGGGGTTTGAAAATCTTACACATAGCAAAACCCTCGGTTCCAAGTCGGGTCCTAAACAATTAAATAAAATAGCTACCTCTTACATTTTTTTCCTCACTATATAAAACATGTACTATCAAATAATTCAAGTTCGTCAAAAACAAGGATTGATTCTTGAAGAGAAAAAATATACAAAAGAAAATATTTGTTTAATTAAAAAAATATAAAGAAAGAGTGAAAAGTAATTTTTTAAATAGTATAGACAATATATATAAAGTTAGGGTAATATGGGTGTACGAGTTGGGTATGGGCCTCGATCAGGTCAGGGACTTAATTATTTTAGACCCGGACCTATTTTCTAAAATCTGGATCCATACACGGAGCAGGACCCGATGGGTCTAAATGTTTTGGACCCATAACTAAACTAGTGGGTCTAGACCCTGCAAATCTGTGTTGGGTCCTACAACCATTATCATCCCTTACCTCACCCATTATCCTTTCTGGTACCAACTCCAAAGTCATTGAGTAATAGGATACCAGATTTAACTTCACACTTTATTATGGAGAATTGGAGTTGTACTCCATGGCCCCTTCCTTAGTTGATTACCATGGATTTTTCGTATATTCTGTGTAGCATTTGAATAGTGTTTAAAATGTTTTTGTATCCTAACAATTTTTCCGATAAGGAAACCGCAGTGACTAAATCTAAGGCAACGTGTCGGCAATGTCGACAAATTAAAATGTGAAGATTATAACGTAATGTGTAGTATTTTACATATATCCAATATAAATATTTAAAATGTATTTAAACCCTAACAATGTGTTTCATCAGGAAATTCCTTGACATTAAATAACATGAAGTAACCTTTGGTAATTAAGGAGTGCTAATCATAATTTTTGGTAATAACGTGTCTTTGTATTGATAATAATGGAATATATATACAAAAGGGATGATTCATAACAAATAAACCTACATATATGGGACTTTGATTGGACTAGATATACACAATTGATACATATTATTCATGGTACGAAATAGGTAATTAAGTTTGTACTTGCAGTAGCTTCGGAAGAATCTCATTAACACCTCATGAAAACATGATTGGAGTTGGGAGAGACATCTATAGCGTGGCCAACTTGGAAATAATCGATGAAAAACACTCGCACCAAGCGGATTTGTAAATATATCAGGAAGTTGGTCATGAGATCGTAAGCAACCGGTAGAGATTAGGCCCGAGATAATATTTTCATGGAAGAAGTGGATATCAATTTCAATGAATTTTGTACTATCATGAAAAACCATGTTTCTAGAAATGTGAAAGGCAGCTTGGTTGTCATAATATGCCTGGATCCAGGCTGGTTGCTGCAGGTATAATTAATTGTTGCTTATAAGATGAACAATGACCAGTGCATGAATCATGCACCACCTACGGAAAATTTTCCTGCTGTTGTGTCCTTGGAGTTAAGGGTTGTGTGCTGACAATAGGTCGGAAGTGTCTCGCACCCGATAGGTGGTGCATTAGGAAGGACTGTCAATTCCACATTAGTCATGGGATGCATGCTTACGGGTAGCTGTAAGACTCGATCTACCCAAATGAATGAGATGAACACAGGTTGCTGTAAGACTCTGTTTACACTAATGATTGAGATGAACAAGTGAATAAAGTTGGCTGGAGAATTGTTATTGGTTATGGGATATTAGAATCTAAAATGTTTTGGTCAAAATGATCCTGAATGGTCAAACAATTGGTGTGATGGGAATAGTAACTGGTTGGCGCAGTTACAGAACAACAACACAAATAGCATTCACTCCATTCCCACCGGCCAACTTTCTTTGTCATCTTGGAACTCAGATCATATCTTCATGGAGAAGTTGAGCGATGTTTTATCCAAAACCATGGAAGATGCTCCAAGACGTGACCGGGGACGCGAACTTGATAAGGGTAAGTCTAACGAAGGTGAGAACAGAAGGTTATCAACACCAAAAGGGGTGAAGAAAAGGATAAACGCCATAGAATATAAATCGATGTTCACAGAACAGTACGTGCGGTGGACTAGCCATGTTAGACATAATTCATCCAGAGAACTGGATCTGGGACAGGGTTCCCAGGAGGTGGGGTTACCTCAAGCTAGTGACCATGTAAGAATTCAGGAGGAGCCCCCTCTAAACGAGACGCTTAGTACGTAGCAGGCAGAACCCGTCCAGCCTCGAATGATTTAGACACCTACCGGTAATCACTTCAAGGTTTAATATACATGTAGTTGCCATCCCTTAAGAGGGAGGATGTTCTAGTAACAATTGGGACAACTATGGCATTCTTGGTTTAACTTATATGTTGGGTTTTCCTGTTTATCGGTCTTCTTGTCTTTGTAGTCTTATGCGCTATTCAGAATTATTCCTAGCCTTCAATATTAATTGAACATGCTTTCAATTAACATTGGGTGTCTGCACCATTGTTAAATGTTTTTCGTAATGTTCCTTGTTCTCTCAAACCACAATAGCAAACTGAAGGTTAGATTTTGCAACTGGTCTCCTAATTTAATTGACCATTTCATGTAAACTGTTGTGGATGATGATTGATTACACGAAGAAGACCTTGCGTAATCATAGTTGAAGCTTTTGGTATCATTGCATATGAATTACATTCAGCGCAAAATGGTTTATATAACGCTAGATGAATCGCTCCACATTAGTTAAGAACACCCTCACCATCCACGATAGAAATGTAACCGCAATTACAAAACCCACCTTTTCAATGTTTATGGTGTTTGGGAATCATTTATTTTCATGGTTCCCCTTACATGGGCTCCCCGTTCACTTCTTTTGTACATGTTACCATACAATATTATGATGTGGTGCAACACAATTGCCCCGGTCTACATTTTCTAAACATTACATTGGCTTTATGTATGTAAATGTAATGAGTTCACAGTTTTTATGCACATAGAATGAGTTTTTTCATGAGTCTGGAAAGGCAAACCAAATGAAAGTGAAACCATAAATGATAAGATGGCATATTCATTGCAGATAAATTAAGGGCACCATTCAGATGCACACTTTCAGCCTGATTTGCATCCATTTTGGGTGAAAGGATGGCCTTTCAGAGCAATAATCTTCCTATGGACATTGCTGTAGGCAGCTCTCTGGACAGAATGACGGTGGATGTTTAGCTCGCTTTTCACTATACTACAAGTGTATTTCATCCTGGTCTTCAGCCGGGTATTCCACTGGAAAACTCACGGTGTTCATGTTAGAAGATGAGTCTAATGTGCTGTCCAACAAAGACATTCATATCGTTGAGTTTTACTTACCTCGTGGATCCCGAATTTATGCAAACCTGCAACCAGCCCATTGAAAGTCTACATCAGGTGCATTACTATCAAACTGCAGTCCAAATCACACTTTGACGCATACCAGAGAGGTTTTATTGTTTTGAATGTGTAGTTTTTGTAGGACTCGGACAGCTTATCACCCAGTCGTAGAAGCATGGTATAGATTTATGATCCCTGCAGAGTTGAAACTATGTCAGAGGTCATCTCATTGCTAGTAAAATGATGAAGCTATCAACCCTGCATATGTTCACTAATATGGAATAATATCACGCATTCTAACAAGTGTTGAATGAGTTGTGGTACGACTGTTTCCCTTCACGAACTAATTTCATTTATTTATTATAAGTTTTGGTATGATAGTTTCAAAAATTGTTCTAATGGAAAATGTGATGAAATTCCGTGCACCATAAGCCTTGTGTCTTAAAAATGAAAAGGTTGGCAAACTGGTTGATCATGTTAATAGTTATCGCACTAAATCTCACTGACAACGGCAATGACTATGCATATTCATACTCATAGAGTCCTAAAGTAGTAATAAACTCATCATAACCTTGATCAATCCCCTTATTTGTCCTCAATTCCGTTCTACCCCTAAGACCAAATACAGCCTCCTAGTTTGTGGTAAGTAACCCCAACAAAGGCCCCATTCAAATGCTACAATTCTCCTGCAAAGCCTATTTCTGTAAAAAAAAAAAGGATAACCTTATCTTAATCCAATATTCACTTAGTCTATTAAACCTTGAATCTAACCGTTAGCTCTTTTGTTGTGTAGGTTTTTATCTCACATTTATCCAATAAGACACATACTTGTGTATCCTTCAATTACTCTTGGACGTTTGACAACCACACCCATGATAGGTTTCCGACAACTAATTTAAGATCAACTTAACCCCACGTGTAGGGAATGTAGAATCAAAGCCAATCAGCCACCATTAGTAACCCAATGTAGAATAACTGTTTTCTTGAACGACTATATGTTACCATCAAACATCCTAGAATAATGTTTTTTTCTCTTTGGTTTTTCATTAGTGCACTCTTAGTTAAGTATCTGAATCATCCCTTCCCTACTTTCCAGTATTACTGGTACATGTTTCCAACTAAACCTCAAAACCTATTATACCACTCCATTGATTGATCTCTGTTAAATTGAGGTCATTTCCCCTAACCTAGCAGGCAATTCTAAAAGAGGAAGTTTCCAAGTAAACCTCAGAACCTACACTTCAACTCCCTAGCTTGATATCCGTTGAATTCTTAGATACCATGTTCATGATTCCATAATGGGAAAATCTCTGTGTAGCTAACGGTGGTCTGGGTTGGGGTTTTTTTCCCTCGTTAAGCATACAAATCTTTAGTTTATAAAAGAGTATTATGAAACTTACTAAAACTTTTGCATTGGTCTCCAATTCTGCCCGGTACTCATGGTCCGAATTGTTAAAGTACTGCAGCTTGTTTATTTTGAAGGTGATCAACATCAGAATGTAATGATTTCTTACTATGAATGACAAGAACAACTGTAGATGCATACACAGTTAACGTTGTCATTAGTTGACGATGGCAGACCTAGTTGATCAGTTAGATTATGAATGCATTTAAGTGAACTGGACTTACAATTTAAGCAACTCTCACGTCAACTCTGTACACCCTAATCCATCTTTCCTAGTTGTACAGTAATTTTTCCATTATCACCGAATTGGTCTCCTAACAATGGAGTGTATGGTGATTAGGGGCACGAAAATTGTATTGTACTGGGAAGGTTTCAAAGAAATTACCATGTCGAACAAGTCCAGCGCGGTGTACATTCCCCTCTTCTCCTGTAGTAATCCTTCAACGGTCTAACCCATATAGATAAGATTGCACGAGACAGTACCACATCGATCTCTAGCGTCCTCATATCATATCTATTAACAACAGTTAGACCTGACCCATCATCGAACAGTAATTCCCTGCAAGGTATGTAACATGAGCAATCAACATCAATGAACCTGTAATATCGGGAGGGTCATGTTTGTAATGTAATCGTCGTATAAGAGTCGTACCTGAGATTGTATCTCCTGGCATCTCCAATACAATAATCAACCACCTCTAGTTCTTACCGAGATAGAGCGGGTCTTAACAGGTTGCAACACAAGCACAATTGGCTTGAGAACGCACCTCTTGGATTTACAAGAAAATTAAATTTTGGTGATAACCTTGTGTTGAGTGGATTCAAACTGAAACATTCATCTTCAACAGTGCCCTAATTTTGGTTGGGTGGTTCTTGATGATTTTGGAGACTCCCTTGTGCAAGGCCCTTGTTGAGTTTGCCAGGGTCCTCTTTGAGAAGCTTCACCCGCCGTTTAACGTACCCCAGGTTGCAGATAAGCTCGTAGATGGAGTTGTTTACTGAGTATGGCCAACTGATGTTCATGTAGCTTGGACACCCTAGCTTGGAACTAGCTAGCCAAGCTATGTACGTGCTTTTCTCGACGTGATTGGTCATGACCACATGTATCTCCCGCGTGAGGGTTGCCACACACAGTTCATCCTCTTGAAAAATCATAACATCAGTACGTCCGGTCAGTTTCTTTGAATGGTTTAAGTTTTCTCAGATCACACCGGTGCCTGCTCCTCTAGAACCATACTTGACAATAACACATGATGTTGTTCAGTGCATTGTTCATCATCGCTTCCTGAAGAGCAATCATCGTCCACAGTCATCATTGCCATAGTTTAATGACTACTGAGGTTTGGGGGCGTGCATGGATGTTGCAGGTGGGTGGTAGCTCTTTCGGATGGGTGGGTCAGTTGTGTGTGTGAGTGTGTGAGAAATTGGTGTACTCGAAGGTGATTCAAATTCATCCGGGTCAATGACTTGGGTGCAAAATTTTTAAATTTTCTTTTAATGATAATTACCTATTCCACTTATTCTTAGTAGTTGTCTAAATAGTAAAATAGCTCATTCATAACTCGTTATGTTCAAATAAAAATGTTAGCAGTTTGTGGTTCTTACATTACTCCTAATAGTTAGAGTAATAGTTGTTGATAGTATATTCTAGTTGAAGATAGTCGCTACAAACATATACTGACTTTTGATCAAACCTTCTGCACATGTCGCCCCCACTATAGAAATGATCATTACATGAGACGAAATTGATGAATATAATACGAGAAGTATTATGTATAGTAGTATTTAAATTTTGTAGTCCCCATTATTATTTGTAAGTGAAGAATTGAATGCTTCAAATGTATATTTTATGGTGTGGTAATGATTGTTACATGGCTAGTAAACGAATTCGATTGGCATTTGTTTTTAAATATATTTCATGGAACATTTTACTATTTTTGTTGTGTTAAAATTGTTGTTCAAACATTCTTTACCACCATAGGGCAAGGAGATCGGTATTTTCACCCATTCTAAAAAAATGACCAATACGCACGGTTGTCAAGTCGGTTTTCTTGCTTTAATGTTTTTAGGTTCAGGTTATTTTGTTTTGCTCCTCCTCAACTCAGAAACGAAACGTGTTTTAATTACCCCAATAACCAATTTATCTGGCCGATGTTATCGTTTAGTTTTTGTTAGCATTTGGTTTAAGTGGTCATCCAAGTTGAACGTTCCCTTAACCCTGTACTCAAATAAGTCCAAATCATTAGACATTTTATTTGTAAATTAAGAAATTATGTTAATTAATCAAAATTTATGTAATAATATGTAATTTCATTTCTACATCTCCTAACCCAACTACTTAACATAAAAATCGAGGCCCACGATAAAAATTGGCCATTGTAGTTTTAAACTTACAAAATTCTGCAATTAGTATTCCAAAGTACATGATTTAACTTTTTAAAATTATATTCCAGTATTCCGGGTTGCTGTCGAGACTGAGTTAAAATATCGACAACCCGATCAAAATTCACACAGAGTACTCAATTCCTTTTTCCAAAAATTCTTTTTTAAATTTGAGTAGAGCATTTATGATTCTGATTAATCGACTATCTGTTGGGTTAGTGTGATTCTTTCCCATTGCCGATTGGACCGCAAAGGTAGGATTTGAAATGAACTTGGTTCCTTCTTTTGGAAGCCTTGTGTGAATCCAAAACAGATTAGATTTAGTAAATCTTCCCAAATCTTCCCACTGACCCCAATTGACAACCACTGACTACTATCACATCCTTCTATACCCAATTTTCCTTGTCGCCGAAGGTAGCCTTCCATTGCAACGAGTCCAATGCCGCCGATGGCATCGACGGAGACTCGTTCTCACACTGTACATGAATATGTTGTTTACCAAATTTTTGGTTAAAGAATATTTTGTACTAATGATTATGTACTATCATTAATTCATACTACTGTAGTCAATACCTGGTTAACTGTATATGCATGAGCTGCATTTAAATTTATCGTAATGACACCAACTTAGTATTAAGTTAGGGTTCATAGTAAAAAGTTAGTGTATTTTGTAATCATGATTCCAGGGTTTTACCCTCTTCCTCCGTTCTACCTTACTATCCATTGGTAATGGGAATTTTTTTTGGCGGTAAATTATTCAACACTAGACAGGAACTCCGATTGGATGAGCTGGTTGAACCCTTGAAATTTTGGTCCATAGGCGACCATCATGATGTCCGGCGTGGCAGTCTGCTGTCACTTCCTAGGGCCGCTGGTTTCCTCGCCAAGGGTTTAGGGTCTCTCTCTTGGTATTTGGAACAACAGAACGGAGGAGCCTCACCCACGTGGGAATTGATTGTGCTTCTACTTGTTTTAATCAAACACTTTGGCATCCTGAATATCATTATACTGTATCCTAATCTGTACCAAAGTATACTAAACTTGGTAACTTGACATACGGTATGCTCTGTATTAGAAGTTAGCAGGACCCACGTTATAAATGTCAAATTAGTTTTAGTATACTTCTTAAAATTTGCTGGAAAATCAAACTTCAAATATCAGGCGTAAAATAATTTACAAACATATAACCTATTGATAATGTTACGGAAAATTAAATTATTGAGTACTTCCTCTGCCTCAATTCAAGCTGCAATTTAAATATTCATTTAGTCAAAACTTCCTTTCTTTGATCCTAAAGTTGAATTGGAATATAAGTATAAATACTAGTCAAAATATCAAATTTTCAAAATAAGTATAAATTGATTCCTTATAACATATATTTTCCAAAATATCAAATTTTACAACTTTTAACTACCCTTAATGAAATATATTAAGGATCAAACATTTTTCAAGTAAACTGTTAAGTCAAAAGGTGAAGCTTGAATTGGGACGGAGAGAGTATGAGTTACAGGATTTAGTTGACATGCGTTTGTGACCCCCGAGAGCTAAAGTATGGGCTTCATTGCGTGTTACATGTCGAATTAGTAATTACACAGTGATGAATTACAAGTCTTGATATTTTTGTCATTTATGGTGGTTAAATTGTGTGGTTATAGATGAAGAGTGGAGATATTGAAACAGTAAGTGTGCACCTGAATCCCAGATATAGGGATTTCATTTGGTTGGAATCATTATTACTTATATAGAGAGTTTATTAATCTTTTATTTCGTAATTGTTTACTACTACTATGCTAAACCAAGAATATTGATATAAATAGTTATGAACTCAATATGTTTACTTCCGGAAATGTAAATCCACCATTTTTTACGGTGATTGGATTTTATCAATATCAATATCCATTTCCATTAGGACAGGTTTGAAAGTATATCTCGGACAAATGGCAATAGAAATAGTTCACTACAGATTAAATGTCAAAATATCATTTATCATTTTGGTACTAGTTGAATTTCAACTATCATGAGTTTAGGTTACAATGGTAACATGTATTATCCCCATTACCTTTTACTGTAATCCAAGTGCCTTTTAGGACACAACAGCCTTTTTCCCTTCACTGTGAAGAAACAAATTTTACTATGTAACAATTAGATTTCCACGTACCCAAACATTCATAAACGTTTTGATTTTTCAAAACATAATTTAACGAGTTTTACAAAAACTATATTGTCGTATGAGACATGTTCAACTAAAAATGATGAAGCTATAAATTAGTTCCTTTTCACTATCGATATTGTTTGCAGTTACGTATTTAAAGTCTAGTGCACGTGTTGAATTTCATGGAATGAATTGGGTGTTTCTTATTACTAAGAAACCACACTATCTCTCATCCAATGGGGACTCCTGGCACACAAATTTCACAAAAATAGATATGTTAACATGATTTTCTTTCTACAATAGCATTTATAAGTACAAACCAAATTTTATTATTAAAATAATTGGAAAACATTAGAATGTGATAGATCCAAAAACAATAAAATTAAATATTTAATATTGTTCATAAAAAAAGAAGATATTTTGTAAATATGTTTTGTTAAATTTTGACATTCAGATTTTTCTTGGTCAGCAAATTTAATTAAAATAAATTTTACATATTAAAGAGAGTGGTTTGTACTGTTGTGGAAGAAACAGTTGAGTGATTTGTTAGGATGAGGCAGAAGATAAAAATTGAAAATAATATTGTACTCCGTATGTAATTGCATTGCATAGTCTCCACTTGGAAGGAGGTAGTTTGTGTACACTCTTCCTAAGCCTATTATTATATTAATTATTAATTTATCCTAAACGCCATTAATTAGGTGACGATATTGGCAGGAATTTCAATCCCCTATAAGAACCTTTCATCGGCAGTCATTGATGCCGCCACTCCCAAGTCTTCAACCTTCAGGAAAAGCATCCATCACAACCAAACCCTAAACGCCTAAACCCTAACACAAGATCAGAAAATGTATATCACCAAGTCTACCCATGATCTTTATAGTCTGGATAACTATACCCCACGAAAACTACGTAAGGAAACATGTTCCCCCACCAAGAAAACATGCTCCGGTTGCAACTCCGCTTCATCGACCACAATGAATTCGTCCAAAAGCACCAATGGGTCATACAAATGGAAGGGGAAACATGTGATGAATAACTCGGTCAAAAACTCTCTGCCACCAGTAACCGTGCATCATTCCAAGGGATGATTCCGGTCATTGAAGTGGACCCCATCATCCCTGCCCCGCAAGGTCATCCACAGGCCGGTCCAGAAGGGGTTCTCCCTAATGTTTGAAATAACCACGTTCGTGATCTCATACAATTCAGACTTGTGATTTGGGATATGCTGGAAAATACAAGGAACCCGCAATGACGGCTTTCATGGCAGGTATAAAATAGCCCATTCCAATAGCTAAGAAGATCCAGGAGGAGGATCTTCACTCCATTTGGATAGGTCTAAGGCCGTATAAGATGCTACCCCTTGCTCCATCGGGTAACTTACTGGTTTCGCGTGTCGATCCGGATGCAACCATTGTCCGTCATGAAGGCTTGGTCAATCGGACATGGACTCCCAAAATTCACACCTCTAGCCGGGAAGTTCCCTTCATTCATATACTAGATTGAATGCTTAGCTATTTGACTCATATATGGTGATATATAATATAAATGTAGTGGACGTTGCTGCAGTAGTTGGTATTTTGGGGAACATTTTGTATACATGGTAGGATTGTGGTTTGAAAGACAAAACAATGGTTGGGCGCTCGCCTCTTAGCTATAGCTAGTTTTTCTAGTCGATCAATTAAGTTAGTTTAGTATTGAAAATATTGTACAACTTCATTCTATCATCAGATTTCATTACAATATCAATCTTTCAAGCGTTTTATTTGAGCAATACTTCTTTTTTATACACTAATGATTTATTCGTGAACACAAAACATGTTAACATAAAGATTTACTATCCATGTCTATTTAGGTTTGTTTGAATCTGAGATCTGGAAGGCGATTTGGATGTACACTCAAAACGTAAGTAGTTAAAATTGTCATGACAATAAAACAGAACAGCAGTGTCCTTTAAAATTTCAAAAATTAAAATAGATTATAACTGGTGAACGTGCCAAATTATGAACAACATGCACGTTGATTCCTATAACCATTGCGGATCAACACGGTTCTTCATCACTTGATTCATTGTCAGTCTCGTCAATATTGTGAAGGCCAATACCCCCTGCATACTTTGCCTCTGCTAGTGTTAGCTCGAGCATTTCCATCAACTTATGCAAACTGGCGACACGTCATTCCAGCTGAATGGTATCGAATATCAACCAAGTAATTATATAAAGGATTCAAAGAATCAAGTAAAATTAAATCTTATATATTGACTGATATCCGACCTTATGTACTATTGTTCGGTCTTTGATTCTCTTGATCTTTTTGAGACACCGACGGTACCCCTCCTTCAGCAATGCAAAAAAAAGTTGGTGAGATTAATAGTTCATTAATGCAATAAACTGAAAGTACAAAATCCAGAGTACATGAATAAACGCAGTAACCATTACATTTCCAATCTCTAACATCCTTAATGCATTCTTATGCTGCCAGAGCACCACTGATTTAGTCGATATCATGATGTCCAGATCATCTCTCAGGTAATCTGGACGACAATATAAACACTCATTAGTGATCATTGCGGGCGAACATGGAAAATGATAATCAAGGGATGGGCCCGGGTATGAATATGAACGAAATTGAAATATTGTCGATTATGACTATACCGTCATTTTGTTGTTCTTCACAACTCTTTACTTCATCGAATAGTTGCTCCACAGTCTTGTCCATGGCTTGAAACCAATTAAGATTCCGGGTACTGACATTAAAGTAGTGGGACAAGTTTCGTTTGAACAATTGTTGAGTAGGTTGTGGCCCGGATGTGGTTCTATTTATAGCCGAAAAAAGTAAGACCTGTATTAAAGATTTCCGCCTTGGAAGAAAGCGTTGGCTGTGGAACCAAAGGGACTTTTGAGTATTCCGGGAACAACTATATTCAACCGGTGCATCTCCCAACAATTCCAAGACCATGTACATTGCCCGAAATTATGACTCGACATAAATTCCCTGCAATAAAACTACATAACTCCCGAGCTCAGCTCCGATTCCAATTTGATTGTTCCCTCTATCCCGGACTAAACTACATAAAATATTTTTCTTTCATTTTTCACTAACACATGCTTGACCTTTAAATTGTTTAACCACCTATAGTCACATCAAATAAATAATCATTATTTAGGTATTGGTTATTACCGTAAGACAAATCCAAAAATATCACATATGATAATATTATTGTTTAGTATCTCTATTCAAATATGTGGTCAAAGTTTCACATTCTTGACTGTCACATATTAAAAGAGCAGCTTATTATGGGATAGAGGTAGTATTATGATATGAATAAAAATATTCTCCATCTCTCCCAATTCAATGTGCAATTTAACTATCCATTTAGTCAAAATTTCCTTACTTTGTCCCTAAAATTGAATTGGTTTATAAGTATAAATACTAGCGTGCGATACAATGTTAGATTTATTGTAACGTATATTTTCATAATATCAAATTTTAACCACATTTAATTACCCTTAAGGAAAGATATTAAGGATCTAACATTTTTTAAGTCAACTGTTAGAAGTCAAAAGGTGAATCTTGGATTGGGTCGGAGGTCGTATTTGGAATCAAATTCACTTTTTTCATAAAAATGTCTATAAAATATTAAGAACAGGCAAAACAACATTATCTAATGCATACAGGTTCTACAAAATCTGAAAAAATCTCCAAGCTTGGAATATTTTATTGTAGTTTTGTGCCTCTACATTGGTTTATACTAAAAAAAAATCTTTTAGGGATATTTATATTTGCAAGGCTTACTTGAGGTCGAAATTGCCACTATGACTCTGTATCATGGGATAATGGAGCATTAAATTTGCATCTGTAACCTCTCATCACTAAACCAGTGTTGACTACTAATTTTGGTTGTTGCTCACAATTGAAATGACAAAAATACCACAGCCACTTAAGCTCAATTCAAATTATACATCTTCGTAATAGGTGATGAATAAGTTTTTTATTGATATTTGAGATGAGACAGAGTTGGTTTTTTATAGTAAATTATTGTTACATTCTAATGTAACAATTTGTAATCAATACGGTTAGGTACTGCTGGGATTAGTTAAATCATAGGAGTAGGGAATAACAAGTGCAGTATGGAATCAAAATTCCATAATATATGGATTTTACGGAGAGAGGATAGTCGGTTCCCCGTACTAGTTAGACATCATAAAATGTTAGGGAATTAACATTGATTACAATATACATTGAATGCATTAAAATTAAATTGTATTTTGTCAAAAATTGATGTCTCGAACTCTCCACGTACGTCTCTCCACTATCAAAGCATAACACCTCCTTTCCAAGTGTAATTAATTCTTACTTAAACTACCCAGAAAACTGTATTAATCCTCTCCATCTCCCAAGATCCAATCCTTATAAAAACGGTTCCAAAATTACATTTCAAAATCATAACGCGTGGTTAGGGCGGTGAGGGAGTTTAAGGGGAGGTTGTGGCTTTACATAAACATTCATATGTGGATGCAAAATAAGCCATTTCTGGCCACCTTCTTAGAAATGTCGGAAAAAGGAATTTGGTCGGATTCTTACACTTTATCCACCTCGTGTTCTAAGAGAGTATGACCCTTGTCGTGGCATGAATATATACTTGAACTGATCATGAATATCAATAAAATAACTTGTGGAAATGAGATTTGAAATTTACAATAGTAGTTCATTTTTAGCAACATTTTCCAATTCAAACACCTACTTACAGTTTTGTCGGAGGGTAAGAGGTTACCCAGACATGTAGGTGGCACCCACATAGTCACATACAACAGGCTTAACCTAATCTAAACAGAACCAGGTGTGATCTTATCCCTGAAGCTTGATTTCATCGGTGATAGAGTGTCTAGGCACAGTTTCTTCCTGGACCTGAAACAGGACAGTGCGAGTTTGCAACCGAAGACTTCACAATTGTACGTCTCTTTTAGTTTAACTAGTGAGGGGTCACAGACAAGGATTTGATTCAGGTTTCAACCGCCCTCGGTTGATATTATACTTCTGAACAACTCAACCACCTCCTCCTTCAATCTGTAGTACTCGTTATAGAGACCATCGTACCGTGTCTGCAATGCGTTTGGTGAAATCTTTTCAAAAAAAACACTTGTCTTCATTGACAGCTTGCCTCTTCATGGACTTGTTGATTTTGCTGGAAGACATGGATAAAATTGAAACAAATGATAATTTCAGGCAATCAGAAATTCAGCCTTGCGTTCGACCTCAATGTTTCAGAGGTAGTTTTAAACATTGACTTCAAGGTCAGGAATGGTTATATCATCAAGTCTAGGCGCCTTTTCACTCTTATGTCCAATATCCCACCAAAATGAACAATTTCCGCCAAAATATTTTAGCAAAATAGCAGGAAAATGGCCGCCTAAATGTTTTGATGCCATCATTTAGAGTCATAAGAGCATACATATTGGGGACTCACCAAAACTCACCAACACTCCCACTTTTTTAGTTTTTAAATAATATAATCACCTTCTCTCCTTAACTACACTCATCAAAACTCTCCTCTCCAATTTAACTCCACTATCTAATTCAATTACACATCATCATTGTCCCCACATTATTTTCTTTTTCTTTCACACATTTTTATATTTCTACAATCTAATATTTACTACAACGTATATACTTTGAATAGGGCAAATAACTTCAAGGGCCCCTGAACTCCCACTGATTTACCCTTTCAGCCCCTTACCTTTTTTTAAATACTTTTAGCCCCTCATCTAACAAAAATGCTAAGTCGTCACCCTTCCGTCCAATCAAAGCGTTAATTCTGAAGTCTTCTCCATTAGTTGAGGGTAAAAATGACTTTTAACTCTTTCTTATTTATAAAACCAGACCTGCGCATTTTCTTTATTTACATATTGTCCATATAAACTTTAATTACAAACCCAACCCCTCCCTACATTTTTTAAAAATTACAATCCAACCCTCTTCCAAAAACACCACCATCCGCCGCCACCAGCCCAACCCTTACCACCTCCAGCTCAGCCCTCACCACCACAAGCTCATCCCTCGCCCCACCTGCTCAGCACTTGCTACACCCATTCCAGCCCGTCACCACTAGCCCACCCCTCACCACCACCAGCACAGCCCAACCAGCTAAACCCCACGAACCTCAATTTCCTCGAACCAACTCAAGAAACCATCAACCTGTAGTTTTCATTTTTCAATTTTCCCTCACTTCTTCATCATCCATAGCTAAAACCCGGGAGTTCTCCGTGAGGCACCGTGTCTTCCTCTTCTTCCACCGCAACTGCTTCGCCACCAGGTACCTCCACCTCGACCCGATCGTGCGGTGCTAGTGGGCCAAAGCAACATCTGGTCTCATACTTACGGCGGTGGCATTCGCCATTAATTCATTTCCTCTTCCGTGGATGGTGATACAATCCTCGGCCCTTGTTAGTGCCACCGATTGAGCGCGTCTCTTTAGTAATCTCTCACATTTCGGTGATGGAATATGATCACTGGCGGCCGGAGTGTTGCCGATACCTCTAAAAGTCCTCTGGATCTTCTTGGCGGCGGCGTTCGTCGCTAATGTTTCTCATGCTCTGCCGCCCATACTGAAACTATTAGGGCCAGATTTCCAGTAGCTTTTTGAAGGCCAAAGAGAAAGATATGTGTTCCTCCATGAGCTTGGTAACGGGTCGGGCATGCCCCGAACCGGTTTAGACAGAAATTGGTCCTGATGGAATTTTACGTAGAGGTTTACATGGGCAGATGTGTTCCTCCAGGGCTGGTGGAGGTTTACGTGGGGCATAAAGATAACGGTGATTTCAAAGGGTTCGGGTGAGGTGTGGTGGGTGACAGAGTCAGCGGTGGAGAAGGGGCAGCAAAGAAAAAGAAAAATGGGAAGAGGAAGGGGCATAAAAAAGGGAAAAGGAAAAGCTAAAAGGAAAATAGATAAAGGGAAAAAAGATTAAAAAAAGGAAAATTTGAAAAAGATATTTTTACCCCTGGAAGAGTCAGGTTGACTCCAGAAAATGGAGGAAAATCACAAATTGACAGAGAAAATGGACGGAAGTATGATAAGTTGACAGTTTTTTTTGTTTAGGGACGAAAGTGATCAGAAAAAAAATGGGGGCCAAAAGGGTCAAATGGCAAGAGTTTGAGGGCTTGGCAAGTCGTTCTCCCTTTTGAATATGATGTATATATATAAATATAAATATAAATATATAAATATATTTATAGAAATATCATTTTTGTAAACATATAAAATTATTTTAAAAAATTGATAGCCGAATACTTAAATTGGAAAAATAATAAACTTAATAAAAATAATACATATGATAACCTCATAGAAAACATAACAACAAATTACAAACTAAATTGGGGATAAAAAACATTAATTAAATAAACGAGCAACAACATAATTAATACGAACTTGGAAGAGATGTGAAAAATGTATCAATGTTGGTCTCTATTTATAGAGAAATTTTCAAAAAGAATTTGTGTCATTTTTAAATTTTATTTTTTTAAAGATAATTGTGTTTTACCCCATTTAAATCTATTGTAGCAAAAATAAGATACCAAGCAGCATATAATGTTTTTTTTTTCATAGAGTCACTCGAAAAGAAAGCGATTTTACTGTATGTGAGTGCGAATTTGGTGCGAATTGTCCAAAACGAAAATTTTTGGTGTCGTTTTTGTCCTTCCCCTCTTTCTTTCTTATCTCTTTCACTGATAACGGTCGGTTTTTAGTCCGCCTGGTTCTGATCATGGCGGCTCCTCCGCCTGGCCGTGGTGGAAATGCCGCGGCCAAGTCCTTCCTCCAAGCTCTAGGCACTCGTCAAGCTCCACTGCAACCATCTCTCCCCTCCAATCCCGAAATCGTCCCGAAGACACAGTACAAAGGAGAGATAGCCTGCTTAGTCTCTAGACAAGACGCGGAAAGGTTGGCCTCGCATTACCAGAATGCTCTAGTGGGAAAGTTTGCCAGGGGAAAGCCACCAATGTCGGTCCTAAACGAGGCTTTCAAATCAGTGGGCTTCAAAGGCAACTTTCAAATTGGTTCAATCGACTACAGACATATCCTCATCCGATGCCAGGACAAGGAGGACTATCAGAGATTATGGATTAAAGGGCATTGGATCCTCAATCAAGCCCCAATGAAAGTGCTAAAATGGACTACAGATTTCTCCCCGGAAGCCGAGTCTTCTATAGTTCCAGTATGGGTTTCCATTCCGCAAGTTCCGATCTATTTCTATAACATTGCAATGCTTCAATCAATTGGTAATCAGATAGGCACCTTTATTAAGATGGATGCAGCTACTGCTGCTCTCACTAGGCCTTCTGTAGTCAAAATGTGTGTTGAGATAGATCTGAAAAGTAAGCTCCCTGCATATATTAGGGTTGGAATAGAAGAAGATGGTATTGAGTTCAATGTAGTTAAGTTGCCTCTTGAATTTGAGGATATTCCGCCTTATTGCCATCACTGTAAGACTATAGGTCATGATGATGCTCAATGTATTCACCTGCATCCTGAGCTTAAGAGATCAAAAGCGTTTAGATTTGACAAGATATCTAAACCTGTAGTGGATCAGTTTGTGCAAGAGAAAGGCTCTGGGTTAAAATCCGGAGGGGAGATGGTTAATGCACAATTGGAAACTAATGGGGCAGGGAGTTCAGGTCTAATTGTTGCTGATAAGCAAGGTCCAAAGATTACAAAGACTTTTAAATATGTTCCAAAGCAAAAAGTGGACACTACTATAGTCAGTGAAGGGACTAAGGTTCCTGAGGTTTCTACCACAATGAATCAAGTTGGCTTACAGAATACATCAGTATCAGAAACCCCTGCACAGGAAGAAAAAATGGGGGAAACTTCCATAGATCTAACAAATGACCATGACACTGTGACTGAAAGGCAGACTGGCATCTGTTCTGATCTGATCTCAGGAGTAATTGGAGCCAAAGAGGATAACTTTGCAACTAGGGGGTCACCATTGAAACAACCCCAATCTGCTCCTCCTTTCCCTACATCCAAAAGGATTTTTTCAAAGGATGACATCCCTGTTAAAAGAGGTAAATCTCTCTCTCCTTTCAATACCATCATTGCTGCTAAAAATTTTCTCTTCTCTCAGCGGAAACGTAAACAAAATAGATTTCTCCCACTTGAAGACAACGATGGTTCAAAAGAGGACTTCTCAAATGATATCCCTGTCATAATCACTGGAGATTCTGAGGTCAGGAATGATGAAAATCTGAATGCTTCTCCTGCAATTAACTCTGTTGCTCAGGTTAGTATGGTTAGGCAGGTAAGTCCTTCCCACTCTCCCTCCAACTTAGCTAAGCAAAGGAGGGGTAGGCAACTGGATATTGATCCTAAGCATAGAAATGATACATATCTGACTCAATTGAACACTATCATGACTAGATAAAAAAGCGCCAATAATGTTTTAATATGAATAATACAAACCTCCAGATAAAATTTCTAGTTTGGAACCTAAGAGGAATGGATACCTCCATACTCAGACTTCAAAACCTGATTATTAGGCATAAGTTTGATCTCATTTGCCTAATTGAGCCGAAGCATGACAAACTTCAATGTGAATCCTACAGGAGGTTGCTACATTTTGATAATTGCTTGTATGCCATGAATGAACAGATCTGGTTATTTTGGAACTCTTCAATAAACCTTTCTGTCAAATATGATAATTTGCAGTTTCTTGCTGTCTCTTTATATAGTTTTACTCTGAATAAGAATATGGATGCTTTCTTTGTATATGGTCTTAGGACTAGAGATGGTAGGAAATCCATGTGGTCAGATATTCAGGCTTCTACCTATTCTGATACTATCTTTATTAGTGACTTCAATGCTATCACTTCTATTCATGAATATAAAGGCCCCTCCACCCCTAAACCTGGAAGTATTAAGGATTTTAACAAATTTATTAATACTTTGGCTTTAGAGGAAATAAATACGGTAGGTAATCTATTTACATGGAGCAACAATAGGTTGAGGAATCCTACCATTCAGAGATTAGATAGGGGACTCTGCAATGCTGCATGGTCAACTTCTTTTCCCTCCTCTTCTGTTCAAATTTTAAACAGGACTACATCTGACCACAGTCCACTGCTTCTATCTATAGGAAGTGATATCCCCTCATCCCCTAGGCCTTTTAGATTTCTTAACACTTGGTTTAAAAGGGAAACCTTTCTAACAGTAATCAAGACTGATTGGGAAACTCCTATGCAATACTCTGGAATGTTAGGTTTCTGCCTCAAACTCTCTAGGCTGAAAAAGACTTTAAAATCTTGGAATAGAGACCATTTTGGTAACATACATGAGAATGTCACACTGGCAGAAAAGGTAGTCTTACTGCAGGAACAAAATTTTGATCAAAATCCCAGTGAAACAAACGGTTTAAATCTTAAGGAAGCAAAAGCTAAGCTAATAAGATCACTGGTTGAACAGAAAAGTTTCTGGAAGCATAAATCAAAGATTAAATGGTTAAAGGAGGGTGACAACAACACCAAATTTTTCCACAATTCAGTGCAAGAAAAAAGAGGAAGGCTAAAAATTACAAAGATTAAGAGTGCTAATGGTTCATGGTTAGATAATATGCAAGACATAGAGACAGAAGCCATTCAGTACTATAAAAGCCTATTATCTGATGACAGCCCCCCTGCCTCTGACATTTTCAAAAATCATTTTCTCAATCAGAACCCCAAGTGTATCTCGGACCTGGAAAATGAAAAGCTTTTGCTTCCGGTTACTATGACTGAACTTAAACCTATTGTGCTTAGCCTCAATAAACATAGTAGTCCTGGACCGGATGGGTTTACAGCAAAACTTTACATTAAAAGTTGGGATATCATTTCTGTTGATCTACTTGATGCTGTTCAGGACTTTATGAATGGAAATAATATCCCCAAAGGAT
Organism: Rubia yunnanensis; assembly: GCA_037428765.1. Taxonomy (NCBI): domain Eukaryota; kingdom Viridiplantae; phylum Streptophyta; class Magnoliopsida; order Gentianales; family Rubiaceae; genus Rubia; species Rubia yunnanensis. The sequence continues at coordinate 83,784,657 of CM075063.1, forward strand.
TCAGTAGCACATGGATTACAATCATTCCTAAAAAGAAAACTCCTTTTTCTTTTGATGATTTCAGGCCAATCAGTCTCTCTAATGTAATTAACAAGATTTGTTCAAAGATAATAATGGAGAGACTCAAACCATTAATGAATAATCTCATCTCACCACATCAAACTGCTTTTCTAAAAGGCCGGGACTTAGCTGATAATGTAATTTATCTACAAGAAATGATAAGATTTTTGAATAGAAAACAAAGAAATCCAAACTGCATAGTTAAATTAGACCTTAAAAAGGCTTTTGATAGGGTTAAGTGGTCCTTCTTATACAGTGTTCTTCACAAATTTGGTTTGCATGCTAGATTTCTCTTCCCTATCATGAACAATTTATCTCAGGCTTGGTTTTCAGTTTTGATAAATGGTAAGCCAACTGGTTTTTTCCAGGCTAGTAGAGGTATTAAACAGGGTGACCCCCTGTCCCCATTCCTTTTTAATATCTTTTCAGAAGCTTTCACTAGGAGTTTAGCATTCATATTCAGTATAGGTAAACTGGCTTCCTATGATCTCCCAGGTAATACTGCTCCAATCTCTCATTTATCCTATGCAGATGACACAGTTGTATTTCTAAAGGCTGAAAATAGGACTCTAATCAGATTTAAGGCTTTTTTATCTACTTTTGAAGAGGTAACTGGGCAGCACATAAATTATGGTAAAAGTGACTTATACATTAGCAGGCATGCATCTGCCCATACAATCCTCAACATAAAAAGGATCTTAGGTATGAAAACTGGTATAATGCCTTTCACTTACTTGGGAGTACCTATCTTCACTGGAATTACCCAAAAATGTTACTTTCAGCCTCTAATTGAACAAATTGATAACAGGATCAATAACTGGAAGAATAAGTGGTTATCAATGGGAGGAAAAATGACACTGATAAAATCTTGCATCTTTTCCATTCCTCAGCATATTTGGTCTGCTTTTAAACCTAGCAAGAAGGTGGTTTCCATAATTGAAAAGAAAATGAGCAGATTTTTCTGGGGATATACTGATCAGAAACCAAATAGAATTTGGAGAAAATGGGAATCACTTTGTTTTCCAATCAGCCAGAATGGGTTAGGTTTCAGATCAATTAACTCAATCATAGAAACATGCTCGGTTAAGTTATGGTGGAAATACCAAAAGGCTGAGGCACCATGGACTAATTTTATTCAATCCCTGCCCCACTCATACAAATCATCCTCTAATTGGAAAAGAATTTGTAGTGTCAATGCTTGGGCTGAGTCCAATTCTAGGGTGATTTTGGGGAAGGGATCTTGTAATTTCTGGACCTCTAATTGGCTAGGTCTTAAGCCTATCATGGATTACTGCCTTCCTGATCAGGTGGATATTTCAGAAAATTGCACAGTGGCTGAGTTCATAGACAATAAACAAAATCTGATCATGAAATTGAACCACTTTCTACCACCTGAAATCATATCTCTGTTGCAGGTCTCTAAACTTCAACCACACAGGAATGACAGACTAATTTGGAAACCTGGACCTACAGGGGATTTCTCATTCAAATCAACCTATCTCCTTCTCAGTCCAAGATCAGGTAGTATTGCTTCGATTAAATTCTTCTGGTGTGATAGGATTGAAAAGAAAATATCTGTTTTCATGTGGAAACTTATTAATTCCTATTTACCTTTTGATAATGTCTTACAGTGACTTACTATTTGTTTCCTTCTAAATGTGTTATGTGCTGTAACCATGTGGATTCTCTAGATCATTTTTTTAACTCATGCACTTTCACAACTCTGGTTTGGAAGAACATTCACTCTTATATAGGGATCTCCAACAAAAGTTTCCCTTCTGTTTGGGAAAGAGTATCTTATTATTTGACCTATCAAGGTTTAAGCTCATTGCACTCCACACTCATTATGAATGCTGCTCTAATTACAATCTGGAACCTATGGAAAATGAGGAATGCTTGTTTATATGATGGGATGACCCCTAGTACTATCTTAATTCTTAACCGGATTAGAGACCAAATCTTTTACTCATTCATCTACAAACCAGCTTTCATTTCATCTACTTTTGATTATGGTATTTCTAATCATTCCTTCCTGCCATTGATTAAAACTGCTCCAAAACCTAAGATCTTCAAAATTGCATGGAAAAAACCTGAGATTGGATATAAATTTAATGTGGATGCAGCTTGGAATAAACAACAGGATGAGTGTGGTCTAGGACTGATCATTAGGGACTCAAGTGGTACTTTCATCTCGGCTCACACTAAATTTACTCATGCTATTTCTCCCTTAGAAGCTGAGCTAAAGGCTATTTTGTTTGCAGTACAGATTAGTCAGAGTATTTTGATACCTATCATTATAGAATCTGACTGTTTAGGGGCTATTCTCTCTGTTCAATATCCTCTAAAAGCTATTTGGAAAGTGTTTGAACTTGCTGATGAAATTTATCGGACTCTGGGGGAAATAAATATACTGCACATCCATCGTGAGGCAAATTTGGTTGCCGATGCTTTGGCTAAGGAATGCTTATCTGCTAGGACTACTTCCATCTTTAGTAGTTTACATATGCTACCTCCAAAATTTTCAGGGCTGGTTAAGTTAGATAAGGAAGGTTGTCCTTCCCTGAGAACTGCCCACTGACCAGATGCTACTAACTTGCTTTTACTGCATTTTTGCAGGCAATGATCGGACAAAATGGAGAACAACTCAGGAAGCTAAGTGGCTAGCTACTCTCAACGGATTTTCCAAAGTAAAAGCTATCACACAGCATTGGCAAAGGTTTTCACAAAGACTTAGAGGATAGGCTTATGGCTTAGGTTAAGGTTGTCTCTGACTGACTTGTGTCTTGTCTTTCGATTCACTAACAAGTTCGAGCGCCAATTACCTAGCCATTAGTATTTGTAATCCTCTAGTTTTACTCAAGGTCTCTATCTCAACTATTTTTGGAAGCAACAAGGTGTTGCTTTAAGAGCAATATGCTCTCACATTGTAAATAAACTAAGCTTCGGCTTCTTTCTTGTTTTTCAATGGTTTGGGAAGCCTAATACAACTTTCCTCCATCTCCGGATGGTTTAATTAAAAAAACATATTGTAGCAAAAATACAAATTAGAAAGATACATTGCACAATACTATTGGTCTAAAATATACAATTTATCTCATTATAATCTCCTAATTCATCAAATGGGACCCATACTGTGTGATGGAGTGGGAAGGCTTTAGAGAGTGCAAATTGAGACTCCCTCCTCTCGAGTGTTTCCCTTTTCTCTCACCCCACTCACCAAAATCCCCCCATTGTAGCCCTCCACTCACAAAACTCCTCTCTTCCACTCTCCAAAATCCTCCATTGTGTATGCTCTAATGTACTAGTACCTCCATGAAATGAAGCACACGTGCACTGGTGAAAACATTATCAATCAAAATTTACACCAATATCCCAATCCATATATTGTATGCAGATACTTATAATCATACATGGTATTGCATGTTAGCCCTTCATTTAGGGGTTAGGCTTTTGCTCCTGTTTATTCAAGATGATGATATTAATGGCATAGTATTTGTACATTCGTAGAATATTTATTTGTATTTTTGTTACGAATTTTATATGTATTTTTTTCAAGTATGTTATTATAATATCATATTTGAGTACTTAGTATAAATACTAATAGAGGTTAAGCCCAGGAAGGCCATTGGGCCGAAAGTGTGGCGGCCTAGCTAGGGAAATATTTAATACTCTAACTTAATTACCACATTTGTGGGTAATTAAGGGCAATAATTAAGGAGCTTGTTATTTAGGACATGGAGTATAAATACAGGGTGGTGTGCATTTACTTATCATTCATTCTATCTTAATCATATTGGATGCTTGGACTGACTTAGGCATTGGAGTGCTGACCCCTGGAACCCCAGGGACAGTTTGATTGTAGGTTAGTTCGAGAAGAACCTAAGCCCACGAACTGGTCGGTGGTCGAAGACACATAAAGTGGCACCGTCTGTGGGGACGACTAAGCCGGATCGAGGGTTTTGAGAGTTTATGTCCACGGTTGTTCGAAGGAGTGAAAGGTTGAGGTCAATAGGTACGGGGGATGGATCTCCGCCAAGGTTAACATCCGAGAATCCAGGAGTAGAAGATGACGCCCGTGTAGAATACATCGAAATGGCTAATATTCAAATGTTAGGAACGGAGTTCCGTGTGGGGCCTATTACTGGCATGGGCCACGATGTGGGCAAACCTCAGTGGAGTTTGGTTCAAATCCCCTAGCACCAATCCCAAACGATGTGTTGGGGCCCTCGAGGATGCTGGAAATGATGGAAGAGCAAGAAAAAGGAAACACCGATTCCCTGCTCGAAAGGGTAGCCGACCCGAGGGATGGAAGTTTACAGAGGTTTTGGGAGACTTGTATATGGAAACATATGGTCAACACAAACAAGGAAATTAGAATGTGGAGAGGGTAACCCCGAATCAAGATGTGGAACTAGTAGCTCAGGTCTTGTTTGTGGCTGGCTATCGAATCACTCCTCCTCCGAGGGATAATGGGGTCACGTCGGGAGCCTTACCACCCTCACCTTTAGGAATAACTACGGGGTGACCTCTTAACCCGCAATAGCCTACCCTTATCAGGAATATGCTGGAGAATCGTTACAGGCTAGGCCTCGGCCTTCTATTCCTGGTTATTCCTAAGGTCCTGTGTATTTATTACCTCAACTACCCCCATCTGCTCCTGCCCTCAACCTGGATGGTCCAGGAGCAACATATGGAATAATGGCTTCTTCTGGTATGCAAGTATTCGGGAGTATAGGAATCAACCAGGGGATTTACAATCTTTATGTCCAACCACCTCCACCATCAGCATACCCGAACCTCGGACAGTATTGGATGAACCTAGGATACAGAGTGACCCAACCTCCTTATATGCCACAGTTGGGCGGTCACGATAGGGGGCTGAACCTGCCAGAAGGGCAATAGAAACCCCCCTCGGATGCAAGTGAATCATTAGAAAGGAGTTGGATAGGTTGATCGGCCCCTTGGGCTAGGCTGCGGGGTCTTCTTCCAGCTTAGTGATCACCGGGGCTTGATGGCCAACAGAAATAAAGCCCCTTGAAGAAATTCCCACGTACAGTGGTGAAATTGACCCTCAAGAGTTCATCCAGAAGACAAGTCACATTGCCGGCTCATTCCCCAACCGACGGCTCGTCCCTTCCAAGTTCATATAGGGTTTTCTGCCAGCAGTTGTTCCCGGGATGAATCCAACACTAGGACACCCTTCTTCCCGCTAATTTATGTCCATTTTTTTGCCTAATTAAGCTTTTCATGTAAAATTTGGTTAATTTAATCCTACAAATTACATGATCAAGTTAAACATTTTATCACTGGAGAAATTAGATTGGCTCACATAGAAATTAGAATGATTACTGTTTTAATTACAACAAATTAGACTAGCTCAACTATAAATCTAAATGATTATTGCGTACGGATAAAAGTTGATTTAATTTCACTACAATATAACGTACTCCCTTTGTCCCATTTTAAGTTGCAATTTAATTATTCATTTAGTCAAAACTTCTTAACTTTGAGTCTCTAATTGAATAGGTATTAAAGTATCAAAACTATTGTGTGATAGATTATTTGATTCGTTATAACATCAATTTTCAAAATATTATATTTTAACGATTTTTAATTACCCCTAATGGAAGATATAACCGACCAAACATTTTTTAGATCAACTGTTAAAAGTCAATAGGTGAAACTTGAATTGAGATGGAGGGAGTGATCGTTAATAAACTACCAAATAAAAAACACTACTAAAATTGGAGTGCACTTTGTAATGGAAAATTTAGATAGCAAAGAATAACGTAAAACATTCCCCAAAAATAATAACGTACTCCGTACATTATTTAGGAAAAGAAAATAGGAAAACTTGATTAAAAGTTATTTAATAGTACATTTTCTTCTATTATATTACATTAGCGTTGATAAACGTCTTGGAAAGTCCGTCTTTCCATATTCTTATGGAAAGAAAGGGCTTAATTAAATTAATATTATGGAAAATGTATGAGTCCGTCTCTTGAAATACGATATTTCCATAAGTTATGGAAAAACCAATGTTTAAAGTGTAAATTAGAAGAAATGAAGATAAAATTTTTGGGTTGCATGAATCAGGTTATAAACTTTATTACTACTATATGTTGCATACTAAAATTTTAATATTGCAACTTAGACCTTTTACCTTTTATTATTCTAATTAAACCCCGTCTTTCCATAAGACTATGGAAAGACCGTCTTTTCCAAGACTTTGCCAAAATGTATTAGTTACAATATTAAAAATGTATTATGTAATGTGCAATATTTACAACTATTATGACTTGATCAATGCAACCCTAAAATTTTAACTTCATTTATTCTAATCTGAAGTATATAAGTCTTGGTGTTTACATGGCTTACGGGTTGACCGTCTTCCAATGATCTGAGACACAATAAGTTAAACCGGTATATCGTGGAGATTGATTTTTTAAAATGGATAAATATTCAAATAAATCTGACAACATGTTCAGATTTATATTTCGTACATATCCATTGCTTCTGATTAAGTGACGTTGATTTGCAATGTCGAATGGAATTTATTTATGTTGCTTCTTCCACCCACAATTCTGGAAAGTACTATCATTTATCTTGTCATCCTTCAATATCATTTTCACCAGTTATCACGACCATTTATATCTTAGGATTTCGGTGGTTCAAATAATCATATTCAAACCTAAACTATTTGAAATCTTGTTCTGAAACCATCATATAGTTAGTACGATATGAGAATTTTTGTCTCTCTCGTTTACTTTCATCAAAAAGATATCTAGAGTGTATTGCAACATATGGATTATGAATGATCATTAAGCATATAAAATGAGCGTCCTTCATACAAATGGTTTTAAATAACAAGTTTGCAAGATTTGTGACACTACCATCGACACAATATGCCGAATGTTGTGACCAATTACAAACAAGCCATGCACAGTACCGGTGAAGTTCATGCAAAATATGAAGAAATAAGATAAATTTAGGTTTTACAGATGAATGCCAGCACGTGCAACAATGCAACCACGTACTACTATAATGTGAATTACATAGCTACTGCACTTTGTTATGCAAAATAACAGTTCTAATATAAAACATGCAACATCCCAAACCATCATACCTCATTGACCTGATCTCTTTCCATTTGCATGTGCGCAGCTCTGAGGAGCTTGGATTGAGCCACAACCATCTTAGCCGCCACCATGTTGTCACGTGCTTGACTCAGATGCGTCTATAGCTTTCGGTACAATAAGTTCATTACATGAGTAAGAAAAGACCAACCTTTTAAAAAAAGGGGGTGGAGAATGATATGAATACCCTCTCGATGACTGTTGTCTCACACATGTTATTGATAGTCCTATAACACACTTTGTAGCCTGTAACCCGTTCCACTGGAAAGGAGAAATGGTTATAACCCCAAATCAATAACCTAGTGTTTAGTTTAACAGGAAGTTAAAAATCCAGACAACATTACATCGGTATTCTGTAGCATTGCAATTGCAGATTTGTACCAGTGCATAACATGCTCCTCGGACACGATATGGTGTAACAAATCAACAATTCTCTCATCTGCAACAGTATTTAAAAATACCTAGTATTATAATACATTGCATGGTTATTCACACAAAGATAAAAAAAACCCATGCAAATGAATTGTATTATTGGTACTGACCAAACAAATCGTACCTTTTTGGCAGATTTTTTCGGACATGACGGTCTAGACTTCCAAATCCCACACTGACCTTGCCATTTGCAGAGTTAATATGAGGTGGGTTTTTGGTTTGACGGAGTGTGTTTGAAGATTGTTAGGTGGGAGGAGGGCAAGCTCTTGAGTCTTAAGTGGGTTTGATTTGATAGTGGAGCACGAAAGAGTCTTTGTAATGATGAAGGAGTGTTGACAGTCTTTTGGGTCTTTCTAGATGGGTTATGATATGAATCCCCTTGCGAAAAATATGGATTGCGGAATTAAGATCTTTGACAAAATAAGGGAACTTGCCAACCTTAGCTTGGCCACACGAAATTCAGGTGTTTAGCCCTTCGGGTACGCCTAATTTTGACTTGCTCTCTAACTACCCCTCAGGATCATATCACAAGGTTTATTGATACTTAACTAGCCCTTGGGGTTTAGCAACAATGGAAGAAGCTCGCAAGCAACAAGATTATGAACTCAAAAGTTTGTATATTTGATTGATAAAATATGGTTAAATTCATCCAAAAGGCCTCCCTGTTATAGGGTTACAATCTTGCTTCAAACCCTAATCCTGGAAACTGAATCGACTTATGGCAGCTTTAAGAAGCTAAAGTCATATCTAACTAAAATGCCTAAAATAAATCTATAATGATGACTATATTCATCCAAGTAAATCAATCCAAATATTGGATGCGTTCTTGAATGAATCTGCATTATCTAAACTTGTCAAATCTAATTCTAATCAAATCAAATCAAAAATAAATATTCTAAACACTAATTAAAATACTAACATAACTCTCTAAGCCAACGTGACCGAGTTAATGAGTCTTATTTTAATATGAAATAAATTACAAATGATCACACTACCTTATTAAATATATCCAATGGGAAAAAGAGTATAATGTTATCCTACTAAAAATACTGAACGAAGAAAACTGTAAATAAATGATATTTTGATATCGTATCAGGTTAATTAATGGGCAAGGGTTAGGACAACTTAATTGACGAGAAGAACTTCACCTATTTTTCTTCCCAAGCTTATTAATCTTGAATTAATTAAGAAATATTAAACAATGTGTAGCACTAATTGCATATCAATTAAGAGCTTTAATTTTGGGGATGAGTGGCAAAAATGCATCGTATTAACTTTTGAAACCCTACCGCTGCATGCCCACATCTCTTTCTCTCCACTTTGCCATAGCTTTTCTTCGTCTTCGATCTTTTTCCCATATTCCCATTAGGGGAGATGGAGAACAACAATTTATTTTAATTAATATTTTTGTTATTGAATAAGTGTGAGATTTATCTCCACGATTAATTTTTTTTATTCGACCTGATCGATTATATCGTTGTGTTCATGATGACAACTCAATTTAGTTGCTCACGTTGGTGTATTGTTCTCAATATGCTTATATAGATTGCATGTTTGCAAATTTTTTTGCGGTTTTATTTTGGGTTTCTATTAATTTGAGTTTTCCAGATCTGAGTTTTTCAAGGTGTTTACAGTTTGGACAACATAGATCGTGGTTGGATCAAGTGGTTTTACACTTGTAGAAGATCCATGTTTAGCGCAGTGACATTGATGCATGATGCGCTCCTCTCTGCCAAGTGGTCATGATTTTTGCGGGAAGCAAGTTAATATCCCTGTGGGCGATGTAACTGTTTTTATTGAATCTCTGATCTGTAATATTACAGACGATTAGTCTAGTTGACATGTAATTTATATATCCTTTCAATATGTTAGTTATTGCTATATGCTAGGCATTTTCCATTGGATGCCAAATTCACTCATTGTAATCGTCGCTGAGCATTTTTCCAACATCTTTGAGTGATTGATTTTACAAAAAACAAATTACACATCAATTGAGGGAATTGGTCTTCATTGAAATTGTGGATTACCTGTAAAGAGTATTTATTTTGCAATTAATTTTGTACCGTTAATGTGGCAAATGTGAGAAGTGTCACTTGTAGTAATTTTTTTAAAGATGGAGTGGTAAAACGTGGGGGTGCCACTTGTCTACCGGACTTGCAAACTGACACTTAACCAGGAAGTTGCCAACCAGTAAATCTATAAATATAACTAAAAGAACAACCATTTTGACAAGTGGCATCTCCGATACTTGCCACACAAGTTTAGAAAATCAAAAAATTGAAAATGATATTCTCCTATAATAATCCCCTATACAATGCTTTTGTAATTCAATTCAATGCAACATCCCTTTATAGGTAACTTAATGCTACATTAATTAATGAATATCTGTTCTTTGTTCATTATATCTCATATATATATATATGACTTCTTCTCAACTCCAAATAAATGTCTTTGAAAGATTTATACTTTCACATATGCCATTTTTAGATTTATTTTATTTTATTTTAATATATTTAATTTATTATTACATATCAAACAACACTGGGTCAACTTTTTAACAAAATATATATTTATAAATATATGAATTTATTTTATACACTGAATCGTGCACTCTCGTATATATATATATATATATATATATATATATATATATATATATATTGGTAATTGTTACATTAATAAATTATTTTAGATTTTAGATTTCCAATCATAAATCTGTGCATTAGCACTGATATTATCTAGTAGTAGTATAAATATTGAAGAAAGACTCAGGACGGGGGGGGGAGTTGCATATGACTACGGACTGTCCCCAGTTGTATTTACTTAAAATTTCATAATTTTATATTGAATTTAAATAATGTATGTTAAAACTTATAACACGTAATAATGTGTAGTACTTTTCCAACACTTTTTTTTAGCAAAAACTTTTCCAGCATGAAATTTTCATATTATATAATCTTGAATTTTCTTTCCAAAATTTACAAATTAGTATGTAATTAAAAAATTATAAGGTATTTCATAAGAAGTATAAAATAAAGTTGCCCGTCCACGTTCTTACGAAAAGGACAGTTGTCAAGAGACCTACTTTAAATACAGATATATTCTGAACATAACCAACCCGAACTAATTTGAAACTATTCCATTAGATCATGTTATAACTTTTCACAGCATTGAACTCTCATTTACGTGATTAACATTGTTTGAAATGACCGGACAACTCTTGGGGAGCTATGTCACATCCAGTTCAGGTTATATCAATTCCAATCGATTAAACTTAGCTCTTCTCTACATAATCTCAGCTCTTTTATACTCAAATAATCTCCAATATACTCAACTTAACTTTTTCCCCACATTGTTCTTCTCCTCTCAACCCCTATAAGTTCTGCTCCACTCAACTCAGCTCTGTTTCAGCTGAACTGGACAAGGTCTTACCTAAAACATACATGATATTGTTACCCGTATGGATAACACCAGAACATAAAAATTACTTGCACATTACCCAAGGTCATCCATTCATCTATTTAGATGTGAAACTACAAATTAGAGAAATTTTTAATGACTGTTGCCATAAAATATAGTTTGTTTCATTTTCACCCAACACAGTTTACGAAAGTGAAGAAATTTGACCCTAAGTGTTAAGATTTTTAAATTTAACCCTATTTGTTTTTATAAATTGCAGATGTAACTCCTACCTTCTAGTCCAGTTGTGGTAAGGTGGGTTATCCTGCATGAATATTAAGGCTATTAATGTTCGTGTGAGTAAATATTTCGTACAATAATACGAAGCGGTACCTTAACATGTAACTTTTAGATTTTAGCACAATACTTAGTAATCGTATTAGCAAATTGTACGTTTTTAAAAATGTTACTACTCCCCCTGTCCCATTTCAAGTTGCAATTTAACAATTCATTTAATCAAAACATCTTAACTTTGACCATAACATTGAATTATTATATATTTATAAAGACTACTGATTATACCTTATTAGATTTTTTATAACATAAATTTTATAATATAAACTTTTCATAAGTTTTAATTATCCTTAATAAAATATATGAATGATCAAATATTTTTTGAGTCAACTGTCAAAGGTCAAAGTGCGCAACTTGAAATGGGACAGAGGGAGTAGAATATTTAATTACGTTTTCCACTTATTACTAGATTACCCCCGAGATTGCCTTCTTCCTTTCTCAACTATAAACCAAATTGAAACTCGGTTGGACCATTCAACCCAAAATCGTAACCAACAAGGGCCACATCGGATGGACGCGTGTCATCGTTGAGTGTTTGAATTACTGTGGTCAAATCTTAACTCACAACTCATTACCCACTATCCGATCCAGTTGTCTGCAACTAAAAATGGGGGATCTCAATCTTCACAGGGAGGTCTTGGTACTGTAAAGGATTGGAGAGCAACACTAACTAAGGGTATATTCGGGTTGCATAATTTTGATCTGTATTAACAATCATGTGATAGCAAACCATATTCATACCTTTCTCAAAACATAGCTGTAATCTCCATCTTTATTGTTGCAGAAAAACCTAAGAGGCATGACGACGAACATGCCCAGTGGGTCACCATGAGAATCATATGGACGATGTCGCAAAGTTTATGTTGGATAGGAACAAGGTTCATATTTAAATTTGAAAATGATGTCAAGCTTATATCCATACGCTTACTTCCTCTCTCCCCCCGACTAAATTATTGAGATCCCATTTTCAGATGGACTTTCACAGACAATGCAACGTGGTCCGTGATGAGCTTGAAAAGATATTCATCATGAAGAAGGTGTGGTTCACTCTCAGTTCAAAATGAAATTCCTCTTACAAAATTGGAACCAGTTTTGCCCCTGATTAATTATAACAGATAATATTGAAGAACATCTGCATGTTGTAGTTGTGGAATGAGGTGGAATCAGAAAAATGCCTGTTGTTCATGATGGAAAAAGGGGTTGAGTATGTGGAGAACCCGGATCTGTTTATGAAGAAATACAAATCCTCACCCGCTGTCTAACTGTGAATGTAATTTTGTGTATGATTTTGGTCTCTGATTTCAACATTTTGCTAAGGACATACCAACCCCTAATTACTTTTGATATGGATTGGTTGGTATGATTGTATAATACATTTCGTAGTTGGTGTTGCTGGGTAAAGATTTATTACAATGCTTTTGTCTCTTCTTCATTTGTTTTGCCACATACACATATCAAACCCTACCCAAAATTCATACCACAAACTTGTTACTTAAGCATTTATCGGATAAGCAACTCATGGTACTTTATCAATATTGATCATAGATGTTTAAAAACTTGGAATTGAATATTCAAGTAGCAAACATTTGCAACATCCCATATTAGGCTACAGAACATTTGCAATATCCCATATTAGGCTACAGAATCGCTACGATCACAATTAAAGCTAAAGTCGCAATTGCTATTGAATACATCCAAAGGTAAACATCACAAACCAAACCCCAAACCAATAACAAAGGTTACCAGTCAGATGATACAAAATAGCCATGACCTAAGAACAGTTGCGATCACTACTCATCAAACAATGCCTTTGAGTATCAAAAGCAAGAAGGGGAAACACAAAGGACATGTATCTACTTGAGGAAGAGGAGGTGGTAGAGGGATTAATTTTCTTAACAAACTTCTGTGGGTCCTCTAGGAAATCTGCACTCTTCTCCATCTAGAGGGATTGCAAGTTCGCAATCTCAGCCTCATTGCGCAACTATAAAATATGGAAATAGTAGTCACTATGAAGCCTATGCAATGTTCCAAATATTTAAGGGGAGATATTGAAATAACCCATAATTTGTACTTCACCTTTTTGATCTCGCGCATCACCTCAATTTCATTATGGATCTGAAGGCACTTCATGTATGAATCCTCCTGTGGATACGGGAAGGATGCATGCGGTTAGGGGGTGAGGTAGTGGAGACAAACATTAACTGTAAACAACTGTATGGAAAATATAATTCCCCAGAATGAAAAACCTTGTTCGCTTCCAGCACAACACCCCCCCCCACGATGTCCAGATTATTAATCAACATCATACACTTCAAACTCTCCGAGGTGATGATCATATCTTTTTCTGTAGTAAACGTTTTGTTGCCTATGACAAAAACTACACACTTGAAACTTAATGAATGGACACTGTAAACAAGAGATTTAAGTCTTACCTGCCACAATTGAAAGCTCCACTTGTTTCCTTACTTGATCTTCTAGACGAGGCTGAGATTGGCCATTTTGCTATGGTGATTGCTTCTAGAGTTGTCAAGGAGATGGGGTGGTTGGAGATGAGATTTTAGATAGTTTTTTGGTTTTGGGTCAACCCGGAGCATCCCAACTAGGGTATATGAGTACACCAGAGGTCGTTACACACTTATCAACGTAATAATCAACCCGGTTTTACTACATCCCTATTAAAAATTTACATAGCCATTGGATCGATTGAATCCAGTTAAATATTAGAACATTTCCCACGTTGGTTCATGGTTAGGTCTTGGCCTGGTTTGTTACAAAATTTTGTAACTGGGACCCATACTCTAAAATCTATACCCCGTATGGTTTTGAAGTATCAATATTTTGTAAACACATACTCAATCAAGGTTCTGGGTAGGTCCTACAACTACGTTCGTCTCCAATTGTTTTGAAAATATCTTGCCAATGTACTATTCATTGATTCATCTTCCTCACTGTCTGGCCATAACCGTCCCCTTATCTGGAATCACTAAAATTTACGCAATCCACATACATGTACAACCCCATTCATAGAATAATCCCTCCTACCACATGACCCTGTTGTATATCTGTTGGCAAAATGAATCCCGTTGCGCAACTCAAGATGACAAAATAAAGAAAGCAAGAAAATGGAACACAGATTTAACGTGGTTCACCAAATGTGTTGGCCACCTTCACGAACAGAAACAAATTAATCTTATTGCCCAAATGGGCCACACTGATTACAGATGTCAGGATGTCACATAAGACCACCCGACCTAGTTATAGATACAGAAGGGAGTACATTGTTCCCACAGCTTACAGATACAGAAGGGTAATCTGAAGACCAGAACAGATGTCTACCAAACTCACACCTAATCCAGAGTGAAAATTTCTTAGACCAGAACAGATGTCTGAAGAAAACATACCTAAACTCCCCGAATATCCCTTTATTTATAAGAGTTCGAGTGCAGACAAAAAGTATTACAATTCATGAATCTAACTCTTAGAATTCCGGATTAATGAACCATCCCTGGAGTTTCCCACTCATGAATAAAAAAAATCTTCGACTCTTATTGATTAATACTTTTGGAATCTGAAGAGAACCATGTACCCACTCATGTAATTATGCCTATATCCCTAAACAAACTAAATAGTGTACGACACCAAACGTTAATTGTCACTTTATTGAAAAGAGACGTTCAGTTGGTGAATTATATTTAAATGGATAGAGAAATCTTTAGTCTTCAAAAAACACATGATACACAAAAGAGTGCCAATTATTGTTATGAAACATCAGGATTTTATTAGCGACGGAACAAGGTACTATTAAAATCATAGAACGTGTTGAACTTAGCACAATAACAACCATTAACAATTGCGGAGGACATGATAACCACGAATTGCATAAACAAGCAAACATATATTTGTCAATACACCAACTTGGACCAGTTCAGTTGAACTACTACATCAAACATTAAACGGAGATGAATGATAGTTATGCTTAACATTTCCATGACTACATAGTACAAAACACCGCGATTTCAGAATCCTGCCCAATTAAAGGGAAAGTGACCTACATCCTTAATCATCTCTGGTGTTGCTTCCTATCGATCAGAGAACATCCAATACAAAGGATAACATCTTTAGGGTATCCAGCCCATCCACCAAGATCACTTGGGTATGTTTCCAAGCTAGATCAAGCTGGGAAGTATAAACGTTTGATTAGTTGGATACAAATATATATTTAATTAACAGAATTCGAGACATGAAAGACACAGTAATGTGATGAGGCAAACCTTCTTGATGGCCATGTACATCCCCAGTTTGTGACAAAGCAGAATGGAGTTGTTGTACTTATCAATCTAATACACCACTCACATAACTTGTGATTAGTTTCAATCACCGGTGAGAACAAGTGAAACAATGGTGAAATTGAATATACTACCTCTTTTTTCTTCAAGTGATGCTCTATCTTCACATCAAGCTCCTCCAATGTTTCTCTGGATGCGTTGTCGAAGCGTTCTTTGTGTAGCTTGTTCTCTACAATGGGAGACAAGTTCGAGCAAGGGATAAGTGTTCAAAGGGGGACAGAAATTAAAAACCAGGACCCTATTTGATTACTAGGAAAAACCCCACCTTCACTGATACGTGCTTCTACAGTGCTGACCAATTCAAGAAACTTGGTGGTGGATTTGAAAAACTCCATGACCAAAGGGACTAGCAGGGGAGGCCTTTGGAGACTGGGGTAGGAGAAAGGTTGAACTTAATCTGGAGTTTGTTTGGTGGTTCTCTAAAAAAGTGGAGTGGGTTTATATGAAAATTATTAGTAATTTACTACTCTCTCTTTCCCAACTCCCAACTAGGGATGGTCATTGGTAGGGATGATCATGGGCCGGGTATGGGTCAGGTCCAATAAGACCCTGACCCGACCCTAAATTTTTTGTTGGATCCAGACTCGATCCAGACTTGTAGGGTCTGACAATCTTAGACTGGTCCCAAACCCGATGGGTCTAAAAGGGTCTTGGGTCCAAAATGGGTCCTAAATGGGTATAACATTCTAATTTTATTCTTGACAAAACAAAATATGTACTATCATCTTAAATACAAATAATTCAAATTTAATATGGACATGAATTAACAACATTGTGTACAATACAGATTATTTGTTTGATTAAAAATAAAAATACAATAAAAATATGAAACTAATTTTAAAATTAGGATATAGTTAGGTTAATATGGGTCTACGGGTTGGGTCTGGTTTGGTATGGGTCGTTATATTTCAGACCCGGACTCGGACACACAAAATAACATATTCATTAACAACATTGCAGGCATATAGATTTCATATAAGAGTGAGTCTCCTCACAGACGGCCTGTTCATAAGCTTATGGACATGCCGCTTATTTTTTACCTTATACTCCCTGTGTCCCACTATAAACTGCTTATTTGCTTTTTCACGGCCTTCAATAAGCATGTTTGATCGTAAATATCTCTAGTTACCTATAATAGTGTTGGATAAAAATTGATATTTAGAAAATAGATGTTAACATGAATCTAACAAGATCTCACATGATATTTTTATTATATATAGATTAATATATATTTATGGTCAAAGTTTATAAAGTTCTCTCTAAAAGAAATTTAGCAATTTCTAGCAGGACGGAGGGAGTACACCGCATTTTTTAAATTACATACTAAATGTACAAATTTTAAAATAGTTTTTTATTTAGATATTTTTTCTGTTTTCTTATACAAATACATATTATTACTTTTTTTAAATTTAAAAATATAATATTTAAATGTAATAAAAATATTACAACATTTAATGTAAAAGTCACTATGGATTGTCCATAAAATTATAGAAAGACCGCATTTTCTGAGACTATCACTTCAAATAATATGAAAAATTATCAGAGTTTTAGAGATATGATTGTAATATCGTCGTGCCATTAAACAATTTTTGGAAATTTTTTATTTATTGGTATGATTTAATTTTTTAATAAATATTTAAATTATATGATAATTATTATAGTGTAATGTGAAATTTATTTTGTGACAATAAACAGTTGGGTTAAGTTTCTTAGTTTTAAAAGGGTGATAAGACAGGTTAAATGGACAATTGAATTTTATGAACAACAAAAATTATATGATACAATAGAATAAACTGAATAGAAAAATATTTTGAATTTTGAGGCGGATGATTGAATGAACCAAAGAAAAAATTGTTGAAAATCAATTTGGAATGATTGTAACCTTGCTAAAGCGATGCCAGGAAATAAATGGAATGTCTGTAATAAGTATTTCGAGAACCGACTTGAACTCATGCAATGTACTTATAATCGATAACTTATACAATATTCAGATGGTATGGTAAGCAACAAATTTATATTTTCAAAAATTTTAAAATCCATAAAAAGGTTGCACTGATTCCTATAATTAAGCTGAATTGATTCCCATAATTAAGGCTACATTGATTCTTACAATTTTCACTTTTCATTAGAATACATTGGAAACTTACTTTATTCAAGGCTACATTGATTCCCATAATTAAGGCTACATTGGTTCTTACAATTTTCACTTTTCATTAAAATACATTGGAAACTGCTCGCTATCGAGTGCTTTCTTTTTAGGCGGGTAACTAAATTTGATCACATACCTGAATGTGTCCTCTATTTTGTTTTTCTTCTTTTTCAAACGTGAATGGAGAGGTTGCATTCAGCGAATGTGTCCTCTAATTACTTTTTATTTTAAATTCTGAACCTTCTATGTACGAGAATAAAAGATAAAAAAATAAAGGAAGCGGACGTATTTAACAAATTTTATCTATGACATGTGTAAATTTTTTTAAACGAACTTTTACATGACGTACATACAAATGGTTTGACGGTGACACTATGTAGAATTTTGGTCACTAATGTTAACTTGTTAAACCAAACTTGTACATGACGTGTCAATTATCAGTTTTATGATATTGGAAAATATATATTTTTAAAATAATATATAACTATTTTATTATTATAATTATATTAGATAAAATTTGAGAAATTAAGAGATTGAATCCATTTCTACTATATTTATTAAGTTTATACTCATAGAATATTATTTTTAAAATAAGGGATAAGTGTCAATATAACCCTATCTACTTGAGTAAGTGTCAATATAACCCTATGATAATTTTTAGTGCAAATATAACCCTAACTAGTTAATGAAAGTGCCAATATAACCCTCAGACCCCATTTCCGGCATTGACCTCAATTTTTTGGCATTGACTCCAAGTAAACTGACCAAAATACCCTTTGGGCTAACTCTGAAATTAGGTGGACAATTTTATCCTCATAGTTCACCGGACCGCCGCCGGAACAGGTAGGGTTATATCAGCACATTATGCAATCTTATTGGGTTATATCAGCACATTCCTAATATTTGTAGGTTTATATTAGCACATTTCTAATGTTTGTAAGGTTATAACAGCACATCCTTAAAACTTATAGGGTTATATTGGAACTTTCACTAACTAGATAGGGTTATATTGGCACTTTCGAATATTGAAAGGTTATATTGGCACTTATGCCAACTAGGTAGGGTTATAAAAGCACTTTTTCTTAAAATAATACCTAGAATAATATATTACATTGCAAATCGAGTATATGTTTAAAATTATAATTTACTTTGTTTTAACTCTACTTTCAATATTTTTACTTTAATATTTTAATTATCCAAAAAAGATTGACTAACACACAATATAATATATTTATTTTACATGACATCCATAAAGCATCAATTTCTTAAGCTAAATAATATTTGCTAAATCTTATTGTGGTTTTAGTCTATATATTTTGTAATTTATGGATGAAAAATTTTACCTTTTTGGTTAGACAAAGTCTAGGGAAAGACCGTTATTCCACAGGCTTATGGAAAGATAGGGTTTAATCTGAATAATAAAAGGTAAAAGATCTTAGTTCCAATACTAAAATTTTATTACGCAATGTGTAGTAATAATAAGGTTTATAACCGTATTCATACAACTCAAAAATTTTATCTTCATTATTTCTAGTTTACACTTTAAACCTTGGTCTTTCCATGACTTATGGAAAAACCATCTCTCAAGGGACAGACTCTTTCGGTCATTTGTACTGCAGAGGTTTAAAAAACATTAATGAGTTTTATCATTTGTAGATGTTGTGTGATGCGTTTAAAATTAATAGTGGTGATGAGATATTTCATCATTGTGTGTAAATATAATTACCATTTAATATTAATAGTGGTGATAGCATATTTCATTGTTGTATGTAGATTTATTTTCAATTTATTTTGATGTGTCCATTTTTTAAAAATCTATTTTCTTTTTCCAAAGATTAATTGACTGGTGTGACATATTTTTTAAAAACAATTGTTGATTATGCATTCGCTAAATGCTTCCTCTGTTATTACTTTTTTGTTACCGCTTTTCCAAAAAAAAAAAGTAGCCGTAAAATAATTATATATATATATATATATTGTGAAGAGTGAACGCTTTTGCTAAATGCGTCCTCTTTCTTTGCATACAGGGCTGATTACAGTAGCACCATTTAAAGAAATTTTTGCATTGCTACCATATAAGGAAGCAATGTCTATCCTGATACGAGGTATGATTATTTCAATTTCATCTACTCATTTTACTTTTTTCTTTCTACATTAAATCTCAATCCCCTCATTCTCTTGACCTAAATCCAAGAACATAAATCTATGGTGTCATTGATAGAGAAACAGAGGGTGTACTTCCTCCTGGAATAAGAATCAGTTACAGTTTCAACTAGTCATTTTTCAAAAACACATACGGCAGACAAATATTGTGAAAAAGTAAGGATCTTTTGTCAAACGGGTGTGGCCGGTCTAACTATCGTTCTAGTTAAAGATGGAATCATCGTAATTTCACAGTATTATTTACGGTTTTGGTCAATAATTAAATGTGCCACTTCAATGAAGGACACACAAAAATAGAAGTCGATCAAACTAAGAGGTCCCCACAAGACCCGATACCTAGATATCAACATTTTTCAAACCGAAAATATTTCAATCCGAACCCTTTCCAACCCAAAACGAAGCCAAACCAATTAAACAATTTTACTCCCTATGTCCCAGTTCAACCTGCACACTTCAACTTTCAACAGTAGACTTGAAAATTGTTTGATCCTTAATATCTTTCAATTTAAGATGATTAAAACTTATGAAAAGTTGACATTTTGAAAATATGTGTTGTAACGAATCTAACAAAATATCACCCAAAAGAATTTATATTTATAACAAAAACATTGTGCAGTCTCTCTGCTCTTGCCGCACCCTCGTTCTTCTTCAATATTTTCCCCATCTTTCCATTAGGGGAGATGAGGAACAATAGTTTATTTTAATTTATGTTTTTGTCAATAAGTGTAAGATTTGTCTCCACTGATTTGTTTTGTCCATCAACATGATCGATTAGATCGCTATGTTCATCATGATAACTCGATTCAGCTGTTCACGTTGATGTATTTTTCTCGATTTGCTTGTTCCGATCGTGTGTTAGCAATTTTGTTTCTGATTTTATTTTTGGATTTATATCATTTGGGTCCACCAGATATGTGTTTTTTAGGGTGTTTGCATTTTAAAGAACATAGATAATGGTTGGATTAAGTGGTATTACAGTTGTAGAAAATACCTGTTTGGTGCAATGTATTGATGTGTGATATGCTGCTCTCTGCCAAGTGGTCATGATTTTTGCGGGAAGCTAGTTATCATCTCCGAGGGCGATGTTACAGTTTTTATTGGATCTCTGATGTTTAACAGTATATACGATCAGTCTGGTTGACATGTAATTTAAATATCCTTGCAATAGATTGGTATTTCTAGAGACTAGTTAGGTTCAATGTCATTTCTTTTACGATGTGTTTGGCAGAGCTGTGCTTTTAAGCAAAGCTGGCTTATTTTGAAAGCAGGGGTTGACGAGCTTCTGTGTTTCCCATAAAAATTTCTCTTTCTTCTAAAATAAGCACTTTTTTATGTTTACCAAACACAAAACAGGTGCTTAATTTATAAGCAAATCACGTATTAGCGTTACCAAGCACAGCCTTATTGTAATCACCGATGGGCCTTTTTCCTAGCATCTTCGAATGAATGAATTTTTTTTTAAAAAAATACCAATTTCAATTTCAGGGACAAAGCTAGGAAGTTTTAACTAAATGAATAGTTAAATTGCAGCTTGAAGTGGACAGAGAGAGTACACATTTTTTTACGCAGTGAGGTACATACTATTAAGTTTGATTTACACCATATTTTGAATGGTGTGTGAATGAAAAACTTAATTTTGCGGGTCTACCCTGATCCATTTGGCTGGTAATTGTCATGCGTTTCCTAATAGGCATGACCTGCTTTTTCAAAAATATGTTCCAAGATCTTAAGCTTCCTTCTGTTGAGTTTGACAGTGATATTGAAAGTGACTGACCTGTCAAAGACCCTCCATCTAGCACTCTACCTTCTCTGCGTCCCTTCTCATTCATTGGATATCAGCATCTGCGCCAAAGAGTCCACCCAACCAGAACGGTTTGTAATTTGTGAAGCGATGACAATACAAATTTTCTGGGAGGGTAACAAGTCAAATGGGCGGATTACAAAATGGTGTTGGACTACAATAGTTAATGTATAACAATCAATGGGGGTTTCACAAGGGGATACTTAAATACAACAACAGGGAATGAATATTTTAAATTCCTCATCTAAGTATGGGAAAGACACCAACAGTCTCCAATCATTTTCAACACAAACAATGAGTTTTAAAATATACCCTCGTCTAACAGGCAGACACCGTTCCAAAGAAATGAGTGAAGAAAGTTCAGTGAGGCATTAGGAATAGGAGAGGTGGATGCAGATGCAATGGGAAGACTGAATGGGCTAGGGAGAAGGAAGTTTGGCAGTGAGCACAACGATGGACGAGTTTAATTCTCTGTAAATGTACCAATCATATGTCAGTGCTGATTTCAAGATAGAACCAACCACATAGTGGAGATCAAGGGAAAATATATCTTCAAAATACTAACTCAAAGAAGCCCAAAGATTTTGAATCAATGGGGAGGCACGTTGGGTTATTAGACACGACTTTCGACGGTGCACCACGGGGTGAACCAGTGAAGATGGATGGTGATTAGGAAACAACGAGTCACAAACATCACAGAGGTGCGAGGCCGTGAAGTATCTACTTGGAATACATGCAATCAATTACAAGCAAGAAGTAGAGGGGCGGATTGCAGGAACCTCAGCTGATGAAGCCGATGAGAAACAAGACCAGAGTTGGGTGGATTAGGCCACCCTCAATGGAGGTACTCGCACAACTAAACAAAGACAGGGAAAATTCACAACACATTGTGCAATCCGATTGCACTAGTACTACCATACCTAGCCTAACCAAGCCCAAATAAGTAGTAAGCCCAAAATCACAAGAGGGCCTGAAACGAACTAGCGAAGGGTTTAGGCCTGACGGACATAGAGCAAGTGAAATCAACCCACGAACCATGTTTCTTGGACCCACTATCAGACACACGATGGCCATTTTGGATAAAACAGAGCCACGTTCATTATGTATTATAAAAGGAAGAAGGAGGTTACAAATCCAAGTAAATACAACTAGACTAAAGTAACTTGATTCCAAAAAGAAGATTACTAACTTGAACGTCGGAGCTGCTTCCCCAGAACCACTCTCGGGATCTCTTTTGTAGGTATACTTTGGTGGTCCACGATCAACCAGCTGGATTGGAGAATACAATAACATTTAGTGCTGTCTGTGGGGACGAAAAATTTTTCCAGTCATTCATTCCCAACAGAGTTGATAATGGTGTTCACCATAAGTGAAAGGAGTCAAAACCACCACACTCAAGAGCAAATAGTGGGTAGAAATAGGAACATACATCCTATCAAAGATCAGGAATACATCCCCAGCAGAGAACAAGAACATGACATAGATGACACAGAAGAAGAAGAAGCAGAAGCAGAGCCTCCTAACATGAACAAGGAAAAAGAGAAAAGAGCGTTCAAATCATTTTTGGAAGCGAACAAAGAGCAACTCTACAATTAGTTCCTAGCTACTCTTAAACCAAAATCCCCAAAGGTAAGTTAAAAGGTTTTTCAAAACAATGGTGGCCTTAAATATGGGGACAAATTGAGAGACATGGCTTCGGAAGATGATGCGGACAAGTCACCGCTCGCACTACATCTTTGCAACTTCAAGATGCCAAAAGACTTCAAATTACCACTGCATGTCAAAATCTATGATGGGACAACCGACCCAAAGGAATTCTTAGATTCTTATCGTAATAGCATGAGGTTCTGCGATGCTGGAATTGAGTTGATATGTAAGGCGTTCCCCATATTTTTATTGGGAACTGTGATCACATAGTATGAAGATTTACCAAGTGCAAGCATTACATCTTGGGCACAACTATCATACTTATTTTTTGTTCGTTTCTACCAGAAGCAGAAGTTCACTGACACAATTTTATGTCTAAATGATATAGCTCAACGAAGCGATGAAAGTTTTGTAGAATATCACAGCACGTTCATTACAGAAAGTCTACATGTGTGGGATCTATCATTCCAATCGTCTTTAGGTGCATGCAATCAGGAGAATTCTACAAGGAACTAACAAAGAACATGCTAGAGAACCCAAGAGACCTACACAAAATGATAGAACAGTATGTACGAACCAAAAAAACCAATAACCACAAAATAGAGCGAGAGTGAGGCGAGAAAAGAGTAATAAAAGAGTCGTAAAGAAATATTGCAAAGAAAGGGAAAGTAAACTTGACTCTCAAAGGAAGTGAAGCCGGAGCACAAGGCATTTTGTTCCAAGAGACACCGTTAACAAAATTGCGAAGAGAGTTTTAGCAGGCAAACAAATATCTATTCAAAGAACCAACTCTAATGGCAGCGCCCCCAGAGAAGAGATCAAGAGAATGCTATTGTGTCTTCCATAAGAACCACGGTCATGATATCGAGTATTACAGAGATTTACGAAGGAAGATAGAGGAAAATTTGAGAAATGGTTATCTTGGACAATATAGGAAGGAAGAAGGCGGTAGCAGATACAACAAAGCAAAGCAATGCAGGAAGCTCCATAGCCAAAACACAGGCCACAACAAACACTCAAAGCAGAAATCAAAAGATGATGGAGGCGGTAGATTATGAAGAAGATATGCCTAATGAACCTCCTGAAAAAATTGTCTTCTTCATACATAGATCTATATAATACATATAAAATAACGCCTGGAAAGCTAAGGCCAGTTATTCACCTCCCCGGGAGCCCCTGGATAAAAGATTGTGTATTGATGAAACAATCACATTTAGCGAAGAGGACACTGTTCCTAATGTCTTGCCACACAATGATCCCATGGTTATATTCCTAAAATTGGGAACGTAAATATTCATAGAGTGTTCGTGGATGATGGAAGTCCGATAGAAATCCTCTTCGCGGATTGCTTAGAAAAACTTAGGTTCAAGAGGATTGACTTGAAAAAATCCACATCTGCACTCATGGGGTTCACAGGAATAGCAGAAACGCCACTTAGAAACATCCAGTAGCCTGTAACAGTTGAGGAAAATGAGAGGAATTGCACTATAATTTGTGACTTCGTAGTCATGAATGCTTCAGGTTCTTTCAACGCTATTATTGGCAGGCCATGGATTAACAGAGGGAAAGCAATATGGTCCCCTTACCATTTAGTAATGAAATTCCCCACCCCAATAGGAGTTGCAACGGTGAGGGGAAATCAGCAGACCGCTAGGCACTGCATGGTCATCGCTATGAAAGTGGGATAAATCGGGGAACAACCAAAGATGGTTAGTACTATCACCAACGGCGACTCACTCAATCAGGTGAATCATCCAGTAAATATTGGGGAAGAAACTAAAGATGTCATTTTAGATGACAATGATGAGTCCAAGTGTGCCTAGATAGGCAAGTATCTTCCAGAGCAAGAGAAACAAAGAGTAATACAAATTTTGAGAGATCATAAGGATACGTTCGCATGGAGTGTATGAAACATGAGAGGAGTTGACCCAAATATAGCAACTCATTCTTTGAACATCACTTATTCGATCAAGCTGGTCAAACGATAACAAAGATGTTTCACCAGTGATAGACAAAATGCAATTAACGATGAAGTGAAGGCACTATTGCTGGCTGGGATAATAAAGGAGGTGATATACCCAACATGGATAGCGAACCCAGTGATGGTAAAAAAGGAAGACTCGGGATGGTATATGTGTATATATTTCACTTATCTAAACAAAGCGCGCCCAATGGATTGTTACCCCCTACCAAAGATCGATCAACTAGTAGAAGCAATCTTGGGGTACGGTACGAAGTCATTGCGTTCATAGATGCCTACAAAGGGTATCATCAAATATTGATGGATCCCGTAGATGTAGAAAAAATAGCCTCCATAACAAGTTTTGGGATATTCTGTTACGAGAAGATGACGTTCGGATTAAAAAATGCAGGGGCAACGTACCAAAGAGTGGTTGATAGCACGTTCCGCAGCCAGATTGGTTGCAATATAGAGGCATATGTAGATGATATAGTCATCAAGAATAGACGAACGTGCGACTTTGTGGATGGCTTAAAAGAAACCTTGGATACATTCAGTGCAATTGGAATGAAGTTAAATCCTAAAAAATACACAATCGGGGTTAGGGTAGGGCAGCTAAATTTCTAGGATACAAGGTTTTCTCAAAGGGATCGAGGCTAATCTAGAGAAGATACAAATGATCGTTCAACTCCCCCAACCACAAACAGTTAAGGAAGTCCAAATCTTAATGCGATCACTTGTCACACTCAGTAGGTTCATCTCGAAAGTAGCATATAGGCACTTCCCTCTTTTTGAAATCCTGAAAAAGGCTAGGAAGTTTATCTGGAATAAAGAGTGCCAATCCGTATACGAGTCACTGAAGGATCAACTTCAGACACTCCCGACATTAAAAGCACCAATTCATGGAGAAATGTTATACTTGTATTTAGCAGTTTCAGTAAATGCGGTAAGCTCAGTCCTGATAAGGTAAGAAGGAAAGAAATAGATACCAGTGTTCTACACCAGCAGAATACTGCAACAGGTCGAGAGAGCATATCTTCTAATTGAAAAGTTAACCCTATCCTTGATATATTCGGCCAAAAGACTGTGAACCTATTTCCAGAGTCATACAATTGTTGTCTATGTCGACTACCCAATTAATAACATCTTGAACAAGCCTGAGTCGTCTGGGAGAAAGACTAAGTGGGCTCTTGAATTGGGACAGTTTGAAATTTAGTTTCAGCTACAAACCTCAATCAAAGCAAAAGCTTTAGTAGATTTCATCGCCAAAATGACAATCGTGGGGACGCAGTAACAAAAACACAATAGTTCTTTGATGACGAAAAAGGAAAGGCTAAATGCGAGGATATTGCATGGAAGTTGTTTGTAGATGGGGCATCTAGCAAGGAAGGATGCGGAGCAGGACTGCTATTGATTAACCCAAATGAAGGGGAATGCAGATATGTGTTTCGCTTTGATTTCTCACTCACCAATAACAAAGTTGAATATGAAGCATTAATATGTGTCCTAGATCTCACAGTTAACATGAAGGTGAAGAGCGTTTGGCCATTTAGGAATTCACAAATAGTGGTCCAACAAGTACGTGGAAATTACGAAGTGCGGCAAGAGCAATTGATGAAATACTTAACCGGGGTTCATCAACTCATTACTAACCATAAGTACTTCAACATCCAACACATCTCAAGAAGGGATAATGCGAAAACAGATGCCTTAATTAAGCTAGAAACAGCAGGTTTTGAGTCATTAGCCAAAAACAAAGATGTGAAAGTGGAAGTCATTCTAGTCAGAAGTACAACAAGGACAAGTGTGGCGACAGTTCAAGAACAGGGAAGAAATTGGATGACACCATTGGATGAATACTTTGACAAAGGAAAGATACCGACTTATATTGGTGCAAGCTAGGAAGCTAGAAATACAATCTCACAATTATGTCTATGAAGACAGGACCTTGTACAAGAAAGGTTATTTATCTCCATGGATAAAGTGTGTGGGCCCATCGCAGGCAAGCAAAATCTTGAAAGAGGTACACAAAGGGCTGTGCAGTTCCCACCAGGGATCATGAACGATTGCAAAGAAGATCATTCGAGTTGGATATTACTGGCCAACCATGTACAATGATGCGTACATCTTCGTCCTCAAATGCAAAACCTGCCAGATGAATGTTCCAATATCGCACAAACCCCAGTCGGTGTTAACAGGAATATACAGAGCTTGGCCTTTTGATAAATGGGGTATTGATCTCATTGGACCTTTTCCAAGAGGCGGTGGCAGTTCCAAGTTTCTGATTGTGGCGGTCGACTACTTCATGAAGTGGGTAAAAGCGAAGCCCCTATGGCAAGTGACAGTAGAAGCGGCAAGAAAATTTGTATGGCAGAACATAATTTGTAGCTTTGGGGTACCATAGACTATCGTCATCGACGATGGCACATAGTTTACTAGTGGGGATTTTACATAATGGTGTCTTAAATTGGGAATCACGCAGAAATACACTTCTGTAGCTCACTCTCAAGCAAACGATCAGGTAGAATTAACAAACATAACAATCGTTCAAGGTATCTAGAAAAGATTGGAAGGAAAGCGATCAGGCAGGGTTGATGAGATACCCAATACTTTATGGTCATATAGGACAAGAGTGCGAGAACCAATAGGAGAAATGCTGTACAATCTAGTATATGGCCACGAAGTGGTAATTCCAGTGGAAATCGAACAATCAAGTCTTTGAGTTGAGCATTATAAGGAGGATGTTAACCAGAGAAGGTGAGGTTGAATTCGGATGAACTCGAAAGAAAAGAGAGAGTAGGTGTCAATCAAGGAGGCTAAATACAAGGAAAAGATGGTCAGAGCTTACAGCCAGAAAGTCAAGGACAAACAATTCCAAATTTGTGATCTGGTGCTAAGGAAAAAAGAAGGTAGCCTAGCTAAAGAAAGAGGAAAATTATGCTTGAAGTGGGAAGGTCCATACAAGATAACGAAGGCGCACCGATCAAACTGGTATGAGCTAGAAAGAATGGACGGTAGCAGTGTTCCCAATACTTGGCACATAGTTAACTTAAGAAAGTTTTATGCGTAGAATCAGCGAAGTGGTAAGGAAGTCTAGCTTTCATGTATAGAAACCATGATATAATCATTGTGGTGTTTGCTCTCTATGTTTTTGTTGACGGTGATTTGATCACTAGTATAAAATCTTTTGAAGTTCAATCTTTCCTTTAAAACATTTAAACTTTACGTTCGCTTCCCTAAGTTACAAATTCTCAACACAAGAAGTTAGTAGTATAAGTATCAACTATGAACGCCACTCAACTCACTTTTTTAGAAAACGTACAACAAAGCAAGTCATGAACTCGACTAAAGGGCATATTTGCCCACAACGAAGCAAGTGCGATCAATAGATCTTGTAACTTTGCATTCTCAATAAAACGCAAGCGATGGATATTGCTATTAGGCAAACCTGCATCTAACATAGCGACAAAATCAAGCTATAGATCTTGTGGCTTCGCACAATACATATTCTCAATAAAAAAAAGGCAATAGATCTTACTACATGGCAGATATGGCAACAAAACAACAACTAAAGCAAGCTATAGATCATGCAGCTTCGCGATAAATAGGTTTCAATACTCCAAACCACTAGAATAGAAACATATGAGACAGACCGTATAAGGAAAAGAGAGTCATAAATTCAAAGAGCATCCAAAATTTTAACGATAGAAAAGGAACAACCACATCGTCCAAAAGCAGCAACAAAAAAATGTCATCATTCAAACAAAGATAATCACTACATACTATCTACTCCTAGAGGCTCGTGATGATCCAGACAAAGTTGAACCACCACGACGACAACTATGCTCAGCCTCGCAAGGAAGATGCTCAGCCCTACTCCATTTTTCCTCAGCTTCACACTCATCCCTAAGTATATGGTTATATTTCCATTTCATGTGTAATTAAGCAGGATAGCGTGTCAGACACCTTCACTCCATATGACCAAGATACCTAGCATAATATGCCTTCAAGTCAAATATAGGACCAAACTCCTTGTGGTCCAGCTGCATACTCATCACGTTAACAGTTTCCTCATACCGCTTCATTTTAGCTTTTAAATTCTATACTTCAGCTACTAGACCACGGATATGCAATTGAACAGCCTCAGACAAATTAATCCTCTGCCCATCAATTCCCACAGTCAGATCCCCACTGCTAGTAGGCCTGCGGGATAACGAAGGGTGAACTTAAAGCCTATCTTTGTACTCAACACAAGTTTGCTCCAATTGGTGAACAAATATATCTAGATGGTTACATTCAACACAAAGTTCCTCATTTTCACTTTTCATTTGTGTGTTTATGGAAAACTGCTCGTCAAACTTACTTTTAAGGTATTTATGATTTACCATAATATTGACGCCATACACACAAGTAAGGGCAATGAGAAAATGTAAAACGGGAAGAAGAAATTAGCATTCATAAATAGTACAGACATACATCAACATATTGTCTTATGTTTACAATTAATATTCCAAAAAATCCATTACACTAGAGATCAACTAACTTCGGAGGTTGGCGGAGACTGAACAACGAAAGCAGCCATTTCCTAGCTCGGTTGCTGAATGGGATTCTCCTCGCTTGACTGCTGAGCAGGAGTTTCAATGCTCGCATTAACCTCACTAGCCACATCGGTATCAAGATTAGGAGTTGAGATATCAGTGCTAGGTTTAAACGGAAGATCGTCCAGGTAATCCACCTCGCACTCCTTTAACTCAGCCACAGAGAGAAGGCTGGGAAGGCTGGCAATATACGAGAGCAAAGTGTAAGGATGTCCCCCATCAACAATCTTTTCAAGAAAACCTTGGTTCAGCTTCAATTTCTTCTTCTCCAAGGTCTCAACAAACTTCTTCATAGAAGGAAAACTCTTCAGCAAATACATAGGGTTCCACTCGCATTGATTCTTCACAGCCTCGCAGTAGCTAACGGTGCGAGCAGCACTGGAAACATCCTCAAAAATTTATAGAACGACTTGGTTTTGCAGAGTCGATCAACTAGAATTTAAGGATATTAAGGAGATGCATGTCCATTGGTTCACATTTCCTTTAACTTTGCACGAAACCAAGTCGCCTCCATCTCCGTGAGCCTGGCACGCTCCTCAGCAGCATTCACCTTTCCTTCAGCAACATCTGCCCTTTCCTCAGCAGCTTTAAGAGAACTTTCTAGAACTACACATTTAGCTTCTTATGCCTCATACTTCTCCAACAATGATACATCACCAAGAGAAAACTTGGAAAGTCGCTCACTTGTGAGCTAAAGGCTTTCACCGAACTTATAAGACAAAAACACACGAGATGAAGTTAGTCAGCGTTTATAAGAGGGATCATGATATTAAGAAGATCACTAAATTTCAGCTGCAGACTTACCACGGCCAGTGTATTGGGTAAAGAGAGGTTGGAAAGAATATCAAATATCATCCCATCCACCAATGTACTCTTAGTTTGCAACAGAGTTTGAAAAATAGATTCGTTAACACACCCCCTTATGAAAGGGGGAAGCGAATGTCCTGAAGATCCACCATCTCTATTCCTCTTCTGCTTTTTCTCCTTTGCCACAACGATGGGGACACGACCACTTGTCCCACCCTTTCTCAGTAATCTTACTCTTATATCGATGCCCAGTCTTATGAACACCGTGTTGGAGGATGTTACTCCCAGCAGCATTATCAGGCTTAACAATAGCCTTGGGCACCTCTTCATCACCTTCGTCGAAGAGCGATCGGTCAGTTTACCCTTTAGATAGATCAATATATGAAACATAACGAACATCACAAATCAAACAAACACATAAAGAATAAATAAAAAGAATAACAGTTGGTCAATATAACAGATATTGCAGATCAAGCACATCAAAACAAAAATAATCAAATCACCTTCAGCATAAGAGTCAGCGTGATAGAGATGTTGTGTATCAGCACGAAGCGTGACCACGATCTCTGTCTTTTTGGTAAAACGAACATTCAAACCAAGAAGCTTAACCTTGGGAACCTTGTAGTTCCAAGTGGGCACAACAACTTTTGGGTTTTGTTTCAATTTAATGAAGAAGTATCATGTACACCAGAGACCAACATTACTAGGGAAACCGCTCACAAGCTCAACCCCAACAACCATGGGATAAGAGGTAAATTCATCTACGGTGGTTTTTACTCTGCGAAGATGATAAACGTTGTGAAACAACTCAAGAGTGAAAGGAATGTTTGCTTCCTCGTACACCTGAAGAAACCCCATTATGATAGCAATACCCTTGGATGAAATTGGGATAGCGCCGACTTTATACAAACAGAGAATATCAATTACATGTTGAGGGAGTGGAAAATAAAGGCCAAAGTTCAAATAGGCTAAGTAGCAAGATATATAACCAGATTGTGGAGTGCGAGCGCATTCACTATTCATGGGAGCGTGAAGTTTTAAAAGGGGATAAAAATTTAAAGTAGCTTTTAATTCTTCTAAATATGTTCCAGTCAGCATACTGCGTATGGTGGAGGAGCCGGTGACATGACCAGAATCCCTACTGGAATGAGCATCTTTTACGGGGGGACTCATCGTAGTTAGGTGAAGTCATGAGGATAAACGAGGAGCCTAGATTTGGAAATAACTTAGTAAATTAGGGGAACAAACTACAAACAGAAACCTGTTGAAACAAAGCTTAACAACAGGCACACCAGAGAAGATAACTGGATAATATACAAAAAAATAGAACAACCGGTATATTGCCAGAGAGTCGGAGAAAAGATATACATTATTAGATTCAGAGCATATAGTAAAAATATTCAAAATTGAAAACAAATCTTACTATTTAAAAGAACAAGGGAATGTGATGTGCAGAAAACCTTGATTTGGCCAGAAAAGAAGAGGATTTTGGCAAACGAAAGTGATGAAACTGAAACCAAGAAGAAATACAAAGAAGTGAAGCAACTTCAAGGAGGACAGACAGTTCAAAAGCATAATGATAAAGATCTGACACAAAAAGTGGGTTACCTTTTACATATACTTAGGAGGCAGCAGAAGGTGAATAAACAGCGAATTAAATGAAGCCACTCGATTGAAATTCCCAATTTAAAAGACACAGTAATAACAAACGTCAGGAAATCTAGAAGAAATTCAAATTTTGAAAATTGAAGCATCGGTGGAGAAAGAATTTTATCATCCATGAAGCAATGAACACTTCGCAATTTCTACGAAGGTAATATCGAATGCCGACCAGGCCGTTGATTTATAACTTCTATTCACATTCAATCACGTTGAGGAAAATGCCCCATGCCGCTTAGTCTTCATTGTTGGGGGAGTCTTCATTGTTGGGGGAGATTTATGGTGCATTCCTAGCCTAACCTATCCCAAATAAGTAGTAAGCCCAAAACCTCAAACGGGCCTGAAACTAACTAGCAAACCGGTCTGGGCCAGATGGATGCAGAGCAAGTGGAGTCTACCCACGAACTGCATTTCTCGGACCCACGATTAGACGCACGATGGACATTCTAGATAAAATGGAGCCACGCTCATTATGTATTATAAAAGGAAGAAGGAGGATACGAATCCAGTAAGTGCAAATAGAATAAAGTAACTTGATTCCAGAAAGAAGATTACTGACTTGAATATCGGAGCGGCTTCCTCAAAACCACTTCTGTGATCTCTTTTGCATGTATACTTTGGTGAGCCACTATCAACTAGCCGGATTGGAGAATACCACAACATACCATGTTTCAGCGTTTTTGACTTGAAGAATTTATTGTACACTAGAAATACGTAAAAGTACAAACTGAATACCCCATCCCTCTACAATTTTTGTTTCTCATATTTGGATCTGTACTTTAATTATACTATTTTATTGCTTCTCAATATTACTAAAAGATCAGTAGTTCTAAAAACCAAAACACGAATCCTTTTCCATTCATCTTCTTCGACCAACTAAAATTCAAGATCATACCCTAAACAAAATAGGGTTAGCCAGGAAATAATAGATAAATAAAACATACTGCAATGGCACTAATTATGAACACAATCATCCAAACACTGTACAAAGGTTCCATGTTGCAATTAGCTTCCTCCGACATAGATGCTGCTTTTATATTTTCTTTCAACTTGTGAACTTCTTCCTCCAAACCGTTGATTCTTTTCAACAATCCAGGAATAACCTCCACAGATCTAAGACACATTTCTGGATCGACCCACTCCCAAAAACCACAACCTACAGCAAAACAACAAATACAAAGGCAAGTTATCTTATACGAATATCAAATACTTTGATGTGCTTTAAATGCTTTGATGGATCAAGTTTATGATGAAGAATTGTAGGAGTCACCATCAACATCTTGGATTCATTATTCAAG
Organism: Rubia yunnanensis; assembly: GCA_037428765.1. Lineage (NCBI taxonomy): Eukaryota > Viridiplantae > Streptophyta > Magnoliopsida > Gentianales > Rubiaceae > Rubia > Rubia yunnanensis. The sequence continues at coordinate 83,818,466 of CM075063.1, forward strand.
ATTGTCAACGAACTAAAGACATCATGAAGAACACTATACTCTTTTTCCCACTGGATTTTTAATGAGGTAGTGTGATCACTGTAAAATATTGTAAAATTATTTTATTTTGGGTTTATTGGACTGATGGGCAACTATGCTCTTGAAGGAGACGATGGATTAAAGAGACGAGGGTTTCAAACTGGTGAAAATAAATAACAGGGCAGGTGTTAGATTTGAAAATTGCATTTTCACCCTTGCAAAAGTCGCATTGGATGCTTCCTAGTCTTTGTGCATTAGAAAAGCGTTTGTGCACACACGCACACACACACGTATATATATGTATATATATATATGTGTGTATATATGTGTGTATATATATGTGTATATATATGTGTGTATATATATGTATATATATTATATGTATATATATATATATGTATATATATATATGTATATATATATATTTATATGTATTTATATGAATTTATATGTATAATATATGTATATATATATATTTATATGTATTTATATGTATATATATGTATATATATATATATATTTATATGTATTTATATGTATATATATGTATATATGTGTGTGTATTTATATGTATACATATATATATGTATACATATATGTATATATATATATATATATATGTTTATATGTATTTATATGTATTTATATGTATATATATATATATTTTATATGTATTTATATGTATACATATATATATATATATGTATATATATGTATTTATATGTATATATATATATATATATATGTATATATATATATATTTATATGTATTTATATGTATATATGTGTGTATATATATATATATATTTATGTGTATATATATATGTATGTATATATATGTATTTATATGTATTTATATATATGTATATATATATATTTATATGTATTTATATATGTATATATATTCATGTTTAAAAGGTATTACAATTCAAAAAAGTTATACTCCCTCTGTCCCAGCTGAATTTGCACGCACATCATTATCATGATTTACAAAAATATGTTTGACCGTTAATATGATTGCCTGCCTATCAAAATGGCAAATGAAAAGTTGATATTAAGAAACTACTTGTTGCGACGAATTGAACAATATCATATGCGATAATGTTGTTCATATAGAGTGTTCAGATATAGGGTCAACATTTGCTAGAGAATAGTGTCAATAAGATAAGAGTGTTAGTCCAACTGGAACATAGTGGAAAGAGTATGTGGAAAGAGTATGTTACAGACAACTGACTCTCACTACTCCTGCCTCCATCACAGGTCTACTTACACAGAATCTTTATCCCAGTTGGGAAGAACTCTGTGTATGCTAAATACATATAATAGCATGAAATAAAATATTAATTTGATTAAAACTACTGCATATGAATTCTGATTGCAATCGAGTTTTGCGAAGGTTATGCCCTGTTTGATGTGGGTCAAGCCTCAGGTCCAATTTTTCCGTCACACCAGGGCCTGACCCTACTAACCCTTTCTATTGCCTTTGAACCCGATACAACATATACCCAACACGAACAAACGACTTCAAATGGACACATTCCAACCATGCATGTTTTAACTTAAACAGTTACCAACCAACACGAAGCCCTATGCATGAACCAATAAAGTAGACCAATGGAAGCGAGCACTCACATTCAGGCCAAATTAAACTAACCCTAACCTAACAGGGTTTGATTGGGATGACATGCTCTCCCGTACAACCTCAAATTGAACAATCAATCATTCATTGCCATGTTGTTCAAGAAATATGTTTGACCGTAAATATGCTTAAGTACGTATAATAGCTACAATTTTAAAGTTTATAAATGAAAACTACCGGTTACGACGAAATTAACAAAATTATGTTGTAAAATATTACTCTTACCCCTGTATCGATTCAAAATTGCAGTTAGACTTTGATACTCCCTTCGTCCCAACTTAAATAGCACACTTGCTTTGTAGACATTAATCTTTCAAACTTTAATCACATATTTAAATTGATATATATGCAACAATATTATTGTATGCTATTTGGTTGAATTTGTCGTAACAAGTAGTTTGTAAATATTAAAACATAATATCTACTTATTATACGTAGTTTAACAAATGAACACTCAAACATGTTTCTTGAAATACTTGATAATTATTGATGTGAAATTTTTCTGGTGACAGAGAGAGTACTCTACTATAGTGTCAAAAATGCATGTGCCCAATTTGAGCTGGAACAGAGAGAGTAACCAGGTAGTCATAGGGTTATTCGACTAACAATCAATAATTGAAGTAATGGGGGATTTCATCTCCAAACCCGGAAGTGGATCAGACTGAAAACCAAACCAGGCCCAACCAAATCATCAGGTTGCGGTTTATAGTGTCCTACATAAATAAGCCCCAAGCCACCTCCCTCCATTACCGAGGAATACACACAATGAATTCACGAATCACACTTTCCTCAATGGCGTTCTAATCTCCATCTATTCACCGCCAAAATCACCGGTGGAAAACCATTTACAAAATAGCCACACCATGGCAAATTGTATTGCTGACCTTGTGTAGTGGACCACTTCCATTTACAAGGATACCATATGAGGTAACAGTACACCATTTCCTCACACATGTCCCCAATAAGTATATCTTCACCAGCTAAAAGCTCAACCTATTTCGTTACCATTCCAATCTTGTGCAGAAATTGCAGACTCAGACCAAAGGTTTAAAAACACTTGCAACCATGTACTAAAGGAGCTTGACGACATGACGGGAGACTTTCTCAGGAGGGATTCCATAGGTACTACAGTTCAGCCTTTTCAATTTGTAAATGGACCGGATGAACAATTTCTAACAAACCTCTAATTGATTTGTATTATAAGTATGTTCATACGCATGTTGTGTCCAACACCATAGCAAGGTCACAACTACCATCACCATGAAGAGGGTAAGTAAGATATAAGTAATTGATTTAGGATAGTGTTCAACAACCAAGCAAAAAAGTCATTCATTTCTTATCCTAATTATAAAATCAATTGTATCGCTATTAGTGATTAATGCAATCATTGAAATACATAGTCCATCATTAGGATTCACATGTATTAGGAATGGTATCATACAGTGGTCCAATATGCTAGTGCTATTCATTATTCATCAGTTGCAGAGGTAGGAATGTCACACCTGCCTGAGGTTATTGATTAAGAAGGAAACCCTGAAGGTTTTGTAGGAGGTAAGGGAGTTGGTTGAGAAAGATAGGGACAGTCCCGCTGATGCTTAAGGATTTGGTGACAAATTTGATATTGTATTATGCAATAGACTTTAGGGTGTTTGTGCTGGTGATGTGTCATGGGAACCAATGTTTTGTTGTAAATTGATAATGATGTGGTTGCCAATAATTATGCAACCTTGGATTGAATATTTATTTGGACTGGCTAGCAATGACGATCTCATGTTGCATTTGTTCAACCGCGTATCTTGCTTTATTACCATGTATTCCTAAGATAGGATTTCAAATAGTTCACAATGTGTTTCCAAAATTTACGCTATTCATCATTTTTCTCACATTCGTCGGAGTCTGCATCTTTCTACTGAATTTTGTTATCCTCCTCAGAACCTACATACTTTCCAACTGCACAACTTTTCTTGATGAGTCGGGCCGCATCAATTTGGCAGGTATTTCTCCCGCTTTATCCAACACATGTCCTTTATCAAGATCACAAAAATACCTGATGCTTTGCATGTGAAATCGACCGGACTGACACCTAGACTGCTTGTAGCCAACTAGCACTCTCTCATCGTCTGTGTATTCCAACTGTGGATGGTAAACCACGAACGGGTCTAATACGGGTCGGTTAATACGGTAGTAAAAATATTGTGTGTATGACCCATGTAAACCCATTTTGAAAAGGGTACAAAAGGGTCGGGTAAAAATGGTTACTTTAAAATCCGTCTAACATGCGGGATAAGATAACTCAAACTGCGGGTCACAAAAGGGTAGATCAATGGGTTTCATTCCATGCGGGTTCAAGTTCAAACCCACACAGGTTGATATATATAAGTTAAAAATGTTTTACTTCTTTTTTGTATTCTATTTTTCATTTATTCTATCTGAAAAAATTAAACAAACTACTATATACTCGCCTGTCCCACAACTATTGTCATATTTAATTTTTTTTACGGCCATCAATGATGGTGTTTGACCATCAATATCCCTAGCTATATGCCTACACATATCAATTTTGTATAAAAAAATTATATTTACAAATTAGACATTGTGATGAATCTAACAATATCTCACATGATACTTTTATCATAAACTTATATATTAACTGGATTGTACTAATGGTCAAAGTTTACTAAATTTGACTTTGAAAATGTCAAACAGGGAAATAGTTGTGGGACGTAGGGAGTACGAAATTCAATGCTTTACTAAATGTCATTTACTGTACACCATGTATGTTTTAACTCTTCGAATCGTAACAAATTGTGCGTACGTTATGAATGAATTATACTCACGAACAAACAACCTACTATATTATGTAAGTAAAAAGAGTAAAATGAACATACTATAAATTCTCTAAAATATTAAAATACTACAATAATGTGGTAGTATTTATGCATCGAGTGCTCTTCAATTTCACACACTTGTATTCCATCAAGTTACCATATTGGATAACTTAGCACCCTTTCTAAAAAGTTCCAATTAGCACACACCTCTATGCTCCTTCAAAAATTTTAAACAATAAGAAAAGAAATGGGTCACAAATATGACTAAATTATTTTTTTGGTCCCCCGCATATTATGCAATACCTTCTTTTGGTCCCCAAGGCCAATACCGCATTTGCTCAGCTACTAACATACTGAAATTGATTTTTTTTGTCCCCAGAGGTGAGTTTTAGGTAAATTCAACACGGTATTGACAAAAAATCTACAAAATGACCATATTGCCCCTAATTTTAAAAAAAATTAAAAAAAGAAGAAAGAAGCAGCGGTAACACTTAGGGTTTAGATCAATTGGGAAATAGAAGGGCGGAAAAGTAGGAAATAGAGGGGCGGCAGAGCGGCAGGAGCCTATTCAGATCTAGCAGCGAGTTCGAGGGCTTCCACCAGAAGATCCAGAAGACGTCGCAATATCATCTTCTGGATTTGAACTCCTCACCATCGTAATTTCATCTTTGGCAATTCTTGGTGAGCTCGATGGTGGTGCCATAGGTGGAGCTGCTCGAAGGTGGCCCTAGGCGGTCACAGGCTCAACAACGACGAGAAGAAAGGGCTCTGGCGATGGCGTTAGATGACCACAACGATGAGGACAAAGGAGGATCCAGGACACGTGGAGTCCACGCGCTAGATCTCTTTCCTCAGCAGCGTGTGTGGATCTCACGCGCTTGACGAAGCGCATCTCCGCCACTGTGGTTTCTGAACGATTGGCAGCAAGGAGCTAGGGTTCGTCGATGGCGAGGTAAGCGCTAGACAATGAGGTGGCAAGGAAATGTGGATGACGAGGCGGTAAAGTTGAAACCCTAGGTCTACAATTCGAATCGAGGCGACGGCGTCAAGGTGCCATCGAAGTTGAAAGAAGCAACGACGATAAGGGGGTGCAGCCAGAGACGGAGTTCGGTACATCTGATCAGCGGTGGCAAAGAACTCGCCGAAGAAGAACTTGTTCGTCGGATGTTCGGTACATCTGATCAGTGGTGGAAAGTGACTAATTTTTTATTATTTTTAATCATTTAATTTGTAAAATTACCATTATACCCCTAACTATACCGGAAAAGCATTTAATTTTACCTGAAAACCACCTTTGAGACAAAACAAATTATTTTGTATTTGTTGGTTGCTGAGCAGAAGCGGTATTGATCTTTGGAACCAAACAAAATATAAGATGCTATGTATAGGACCAAAAAAATAATTTAGTCTACAAATAATAGAGAAATGGTTAAATTTGTGAATATGACCCACGGGTTTGACAATTTTAGCAACCCCCGGTCAGCCCAATAACCCAATCCCTTTCAGCCATATTTTTAACGAACCATATGACCCATGACAAATTACACCCGTTAGTCATTTCACCCATACCCATCCGAGTATAATAATAAACAATGCACTTGATCCGCGTGTTGCGAGCCATAACAGTTCCCCCTAATTCCAACACAACTCCACCCTTGTCAAAACATTGATAAAGTTGTGGGAGGAACTAAACATGTACCCATTGTAAGCCAACATTTCTATTCAATGATAGCACCGGTATGATTCCAGGTTTGGGTACAGGTACCATGACCATAATTACTGTTTTTAGCGTAGTACACCACGAGTTTTTATTAAAATGGGATTTGGTTGGGTAGTATCAAAGTTAAGACTACTAATTTGTAAACATTGTTAAAACGTAAAGAACAAGTTAATTACTACACAAAGTCAAAAGCAAGTTGCAATTATGACATGGGATACCATGCAGCTTTTCATTAACTATTTCGTCCCATATAACAAGCCAATCTCATTCATTCCACTACCCCCACACCCTTTTTGAAACCAAAAGAAATTTAATTTTGAGCTGTAATGCATTTTTTTACATCTATGTAACTGAGCCATAGTTTATTAAATCTTCCTCTCTTTACCAGCGGAAGAACACCCACCACTCCTAAATACCAAAATACACTAACGAGATGGACAAAATTGTGCACAAAATTGCCGATGAAGCAGATAGGATCGAAAGGAAGATAAAATAAGGTAGATTGCAAAGTGAATCTTTATAAAAACTTGTGATTATTATTCACCGGTGCCCCTACTTTGTTTTAGATTTGTGACTTCTACTCCAATTCCAATGAACTTAAAGATGACCTTCTCCACACGGTGTTGGCAGAGAGGAAGGTGAGCCGACGGTACAATAGGGCAAGAAGAATGCTCAAGGATAGAGATGTAAAGATTCCTCCTTTACCTATGACATTTGTTTCTTTATCATACCATACTTGTTCACAATTAATCTATGCATTGTTTTTTATGAGTGAGAAGATGGAAGGATACCACGGTTGCCTGAGGAAGATAGAGGCCATCAAGGAGTTAACTATAATTCAGAAAGTGAGTTGTTTGTGTAATTCATACATTTCTATATTTAAGGGAGGTTATGTACATGATATAATTTGGTTTGTTGTTTCAATTTTTGAAAAACATCAGTTGGAATGTCGTGCCACCAGTTTGTATGCGCAAGGGGATAGGACAGCGGAAGCTCATTTGGAAGTGGAGTACACGATGGACGTTAGGCTTGGGACCGTAGCAGATAGCGATGAACAGGACTGGATCTTCTTCATCTTTCATTGTCTTTAAATGTAAGTCAACTTCATTTCCAGGGTTGTTAGGGATACTAATAGGCAGATATGAGTGGTTAAGGCAGTAACAAAGCAACTACTCCTTCCATCAAATGTTTGAATTCACATAATATCATTGACATCAACATGCATGATTGGACGTTCATATGTTCAACTACATATAAAAATGGTGAACCATAAACCCTAAGCCCTAAACTTTTGTGATGAATCCAAAGATATCATATGATATGATCCTCTTATTTTGCTAATATAATTGTTTTGGGGTGGGCTAAGTTTGCTAGTGAATAGTGTAAAATAGTAAAGTATCAAGTTTGCCCTAAGTCGGACGGAGTTCATAACTTCATATTGGCCCAATAATTCATTTTTTAATGAATCCACAAACATTACATTTGATTATTATTAATTAAATGGGTCAGGGAAATAGGTCCATGATGGATAAGATTGAAATTTTTTTGGCCCACGTCTGAATAAACCAAACAACGATTGGGTTGTATTTCTCAGTGGGCCCAAACATAATGGAGGACCAAGGCTCCTCATGTTGTAGACGTTTTCATGGGGGCAATACCAATTAAGAACTAATTAAAAATGCAAACTGAGTTCAAATGCTGCTCTAATTGGAATTCACAAGGACACGACGATCTGAATTGTTCGAGGGAAATGGGAGAATGGGAATCACAGTGGGTAACTAATGGAAACAGTACTCGATTGGGTAATGTCATCGACATTCAAGAAACTACAGATATTCACAACTCAATGTCTGCAACGAGACGGACCTCGAGGGAACATTACCAAATTCTGGGTTAAGCACCAAGCATCCCACATGGAAAGAACACGAGTAAACCAGGTTCTACACGATGACATGCCATGACATAAACAATATACCTTCAGGCTTAGCTAACAAAGAATGCAATGACGAGGCATATAGAAGATCATCAAATAGAAAATCAACATGAAGTTCAAAACGTACAGTGGATGCTCATGCTAAGAAAGATGGCGATGAAAACCTATAAAGAAGACAAGGTGAAGGAGAAAAATAGGCGCATGCAGGAGGAGATCGGTTTTTGGTTACCGCCTGAATTAATCAAGGCAATATCAGAAGAAGTTGAGGATTTGGCATTTCTAATTTCATAAAAAATGAGAACTATTGAGACAAAATCATTAACAATGCCAATCAAAGTGGAGCTACAAAGAAAGGAAACAAATAAACGTCCCCGAATAATGATCTAATCTTGGTCTATAAATCTGTTTTTCTTCCATTCCGTCGTCGTCGGAAAAAAAGGATATTGAATTTTCGATGAAACTCCTTGTTTAAATTATTTTGTTTTTTATTGTTCGTATAAACCCAATGCTTGTCAAACTCATTAGAGGAAGTTTTATCTAGTGTGGATAGAGATATTTTTCTTTGTATTATTTCCCAAAAAGTTGACAAACTGGGTCGTGGGACAATTAGGTCGAATAAACCCTTCTATGGTGGTTCCCGGTTTACTGTCTCCACCTCCGTATGCTAACAGGACTTAGTGACTCACACTCTACGCACCTCGACTTAATATACTCTATTTCAAATTGATCGTACATGGAGGATTGAAAATCAGTTCGTAACCTTGCTTGCATATTCCTATGATTATTTTCATTGATAACTACTTGAACCATATAAAAAGTTGTGCTAATCCAATTGATGAAAGCGTTATTCCGGTTCGAAAAACACTCATGACATCAGGATGAGATGTCTAAAAACATACGAGTATGAAAAATACAATGGAACATATTAATTCTAAGGTGCTACCATCAAATGTATATTCTATACTAGTTAGGATTGGACAAGAAATCCTATATTCTAAAGTAGAAGTGCACCTCCTGCAAAAAATATGCCAAGAAAATGTAGTCAGAGAATCCTAATTGCACCCATCAGTCATATTGCAAAACATTAGTCTTCATTGGACATTTAACCATTCGTGCTTAGCCCTGTCACTTACAAGTTAGTCCAACAAAGGAGAGTTTATATGGTATCAATGCCTAGGGTTCATGTATGAGACGTGTGGGATGATGGAAGAACTAGCATATGCTTTCTGGGCTCTGGAAGGGCCGTCGCCACCAAGCTAATTCCCAAAAACAAATCTGGAAAACATATCCAATTAAAGAAATCTTAATTAGCGTCCTTCTGAAGGGGAATTAACCAATATAGATATTGATGGAAAATTCATTCGATCACATTCTTATCCCAATCATATATATTTACCTCAGTTGACGTGTGTGTTTCTGAACTTTGATGCGCACTTCTGCCCATGGCACTCGAATCAGTAGTACATCTCCCCCTTCCTGTACCTCGGCATCTTCTCCCACGGGGGGCACATGGTGCCCAATCTAAATACGACTTCTTCCTTTTTCAATTGGCCTCTACATGCCCCCTTCTGTCGATTGGATCCTTCACCACCTTAGGATCCTCCTCGTCCCAAATATTCCTTCCACCTTCTTCATTTTCAGGAACCACGGGGACTCTCCTTGAATAGACTCTTCCAATACCGACCAAGAAGTCCTTCCTTAACCCATCGGGCGTCTTTGTCTGTGCCTCCAGATCTGGCATCAATTTATAGAGCCTCACCATTCCTTTCTGGTACAATAATTCCTTATTCATCAATGTTACACAAATCTTGTCACAATACTGTGCATTGTCTCGTACCTCTAGAATCCTATTGGAATTTTACCATATAGAGCTGACAATGGGTATTTTTCTGTCAAATACTCACGGGAAATATCTTTTTGCCACCTCTTAACAAATACTTCTCCGGGACATCAGTCACTTCCTCAACCCAGAATATACGAAGAGCATGTGCACATAATATACCTCGGAACTCAAAGTTGCTGCATTCACACCTTATGCCCATGGAATTCCTATTAAGCGTCACTGCAAAGTTCTTCTTGCGGGTCCATCCCATCATGAATTCCTTCACTAAAATATCATACAATACCACATCACCCGCGTTCGACACTTTCGTCACGGTGTTGTGACCCATCTCCCTCAATTTTCCCTGTAACTCCATGAATTTTTCCCTTGTAAACACCTTCTGAAAAATAGGTTCAAAAGGGTGGGTGCTAATTTCCCGAGAGCGAAGGTTCACGCTATTGAATGCTACATCGTCCTTCTCAACAATCCTCTTGCACACTGCTTGACCATACCTCTCTACGAACTTTGTTAGGTTGGTGTTTATATTCACAAACCCTTTGCAAAAATTATTCATTCCCTTGCTCTGCTGGGCCGAGGACATCCCAGCCCAGAAATCAGACCAGAAATACATAGGAATCCAATTTGCTCTCCGGGAAAACATTTCCAGCATCCACAAATTCGCCTCCAAGTTGTAGTTCACCATGATTTCCTTCCACCTGCCTTCATTCTCTTTGATGAATAATGAATCATGCAGCGAAACTAAAATCTCCTTGTATATTTTACTCCAATCGCCAAAACATCCCAAATTCCTACTGGCATTGCGCATTATGTGCCATAAACGAACGTAATCATACAATGTGAATGGCTTTACTTGACGATAAAAATAAACACAAATTATATTTGACTGTAATTCAAATACACATCCGACTAAGAATGAAATTTTTAATAAATACAACAAATGACTAAGGTACCAATGGCTCTGTCCTGGTCGGTCAATATGCATTTTGGATCCTTCCACACACATTTCTTCCATTTGTTGAATACCCAAATGAAGCTTTTGATATCATCACTACCAATCATTGCGCAACCAAACACAATGATCATCCCTTGATGATTAACACCAATAAATGGTGCAAATGGCATCCGGTATCCGTTAGACATAAAGGTGGTGTCAAATGAGACAATATCACCAAACTCTATGAACGCAGCCCTACACCGGGAATCTGCCCAGAACACATTCTTCAGCTTCCGATCAGCATCAACGTTGTACTCATAAAAGAAACCTGGAGTCTCTTCCCTCATTTTCTTGAAGTGAATTAACATTGTGGCAAAATCAACCTTTTTCATTAGTTCCATTGACTAGAAATAAAGGAAGTCACACATATCCAACTCTCTAAATGAAACCGAATGGTATAAATTGTATCTATTAACAAATATGTTATATATGTGAGGTATAGACATGCTCGAACTACTGAGCTCCAGAATGAGCCCCTGTTCAGAAAAACTAATTATGCGGTATCTCGACAAACGCTTGGAATTCTCTGCTTCCAGTTTATGGTTGTAGCGATGATCAACGAACGTTATCCTCCAGGCCTCGTCGGGCTTCTACCTTGCATTAACTGTAAATGGGCATACAGTCTTACATGTTTGTTTGGAACGGCTAGCACTTTTTGAGTGAGATAAAAAGGTCCCAGACTTTTGGCACCACATACGGATTCGAAAGTGGTTATCATAAAGCCCAATCCACGACTTGCCCGCCACTTACCCTAAACGCATGACCCCTCTCTCCCCTGGCGTCCTCACACTTGTCGGAGCTTCTTATGTCTGCTTGAAATCCCTCTGAATGGACATATCGATGGATATGAGATACAAATTCTTCTCCGGTGCCAAACTCCATTCCCACTATTGGTTTGGGTACACAAACATCACCCTCATTCTCTTCAAGAATACCACCACCAGCCGGAACCGTCTCAGGATTTCCTTGTTTCGTGACCCTAAACAAAAGGTCTCCAACAATTCCTTCATCCAATCAATCAGTAACAACTACATCATCGTTATTGTACACAAATTTAGCTTCAACATCATCCGAGTTAATACCCACATTGTCCACAATGGCTGCTGGTAAATCAACTGGACGACCATACCCACTTCCTCCGGGAACTTGTATTTCACTAACTACTCACCCCGATTATTCAACAAACACATCCTCTGTTTCGTCTGCAATTTCATCAATCATGACATTAAAGTCAAAGCTGGGGAACTCACCAACATTGCGACTAACGGAATCAACACCCACACTATGCACGATTTCAACGTTCAGGTCGAAAGGCAATTCAATAAATATCTGCAACAACATATTTCACGCTTTCGAAATCAAAAGACGTGCGAAGTTGTTACCTTTCGTACATGCCTACATATGAGTGAACACTGCTAAAGGAAGGCGAATTATTGAAGAGCTGGGAGAGATTTCAAAATGCAGAGAATGTTGGTTAGAAATTTCAAAATGCAGAGAATGTTGGTTAGAAATTTCAAAATGCAGAGGATGAGCAAGGATGAATTCAAAATGCAGAGGATGTTCTCGAAGTGCGGGACAAGCTTCCACAGGAAGCTTTGGAACTTTGTCAGTCCACTTCCCGAATTCAGAGCGTGAACTCACGCAAAAAGGAGGGTCAAAGTGGGTCGTGTGCGAGCGACGAATGAAAGAGCGACACATGGGGGGTGGACAGGTTTTTTTCATAATTCTCGGGAAAAAATGCATCCTTCCGCTATGTGTTTAGGTTTGAGAAAGCAATCGATCTATCTTACCTACTCTGTTCTAATTCAAACTTCACACTTTACTATCTATTTACCAGTCAATTATAATTATATATTTTAATAGATATATAAACAATAATAAAATCATATGATGTTGTTAAATTCGTCACTATAAGTGATTTTTTATTATTATTTTTGAATTATGTTTACTATACGAAGTTAAATATATTAACAGTTAAACATATTTTTTTGGTAATTGTGAAAAAAATCTATAAAATTTGAGTTAGAAATATGAGTGGTAGAGTTGGGATTAATGTAGCTGTTGTAGTGTTTGTCTTTTTGCGTGGATAAGAAGAAAAAAAAAGGTGATACCTTTGCACTCAGGGCTCCGATCGTGCTGACACTACATCAATCACCGAGAAGGTAAATCACAGCAGACATCCATGCTAGACCCTTGATCCACGATTGTATTCGTTGACCACAAGGGATCCCTCCATTTGGAAAAATTCCCACACAGCATCTGATAAGAGTCGAACCCACAATAGCAGAGCCCAACCATTGGATTAATCGTGTGGATGTCGTGGATAAGATGAAAGACGGCAGGCATGTCGGTATGATGCTTTTCTTAAATTGATTAGCAATAATGCTCCTGTTAGTGTGCCTGCCTTGAAATGAGAGTAGTATTATAAAGTTCTCATATGGAGTAGAATAATTCTTTCAAAAGGATAATTTTTGTTATCAATGACTTATTAAGGCAAAAATAAAATAAGAAAAAGAAACGTGTAAGGACAAACATGTCCCTATCCCTAAACGAGTTTTATTGGACCGAGATTTTAGGTTAAATGAGACCTTAAAAAGAATTTACCCAAATGACATGTAAGACCATCTCCAATGGCGGAACCAGAAAAAAAAATTGAAACAGGTTGATCAATATTACTCAAATTTAAATTTTAAAAACTCAACTCGAAAATAATGAAAAATACTCTTAGCAATGACCTTAGGTTGGCAAGTACCTCTTAATATATATTCTCTTACTACTTCATTTCAAATAGAACATCAATCTCTTCAATAGGTTTACATAGCCGGAGATCACTTATAACATCATTCCAATTAAATTCTACACAAGATTGTTTTCTACTACTACCCTCTTCATTGTGCTTTTGTTCACTAGTTTCATTCGATCTCTTTAAAGATAGATATCCACTACTTCGAATAAAAATTTTATCCATAACCTATTAAAAAATATCAAATAGGAAAAATATGCAAATTGACTCATTCTTATAAAATCTAAAAGAGTCACAAAACAATAACAAACTGAGATAACAAATCATTTATAAAATCATATTCATCTAATTCAATTTAACAAATATCCCTAATTTCATAATTCGATTATGACAATTTCACATACAAAATAAATCAAACAATCATAATTTATACATATGCAATTCAACTGAAGTTCAACAATCATACAATCATATAACTTCAATTCGACATCCAATCTAAAAATCATGTTCACATAAGTTTTATTTTTGAAGGAAAAAATAAAATAGACAGTAAACTTTAAAATTAAATTACCTTAGCACAAAGAGAACCAGTGGTTCAGTGGAGAGTGGAGGGTTGGACGTTGGTGGGCTGTGGAATCGGCGTCGGCTATGGCGGCGAGACAGTGGCGGCGTCCGGCGGCAAGAGGCGGAGGCGTGGAGGCTGGAGCTGAGATTGGCCACTGCCCTTTCTCTTTCCCGTTTTGAAGTTTTCCCAATCTGAAATTTGATTAGGAAAATGGCATAATCCGCTTTAAGCCTTGAAACTATTTTTTTTTGCCTTCAGTATAAGTAGTATAAGTGAAGCGACGTTGTTTTTCTTACGAGAAAATGACATCGTTTTAGTAGTTCGTGGGCCCAAAAAAATAAGGCCACGAAGCGGCCTTCTTCTCCAAGCAGCCTCACCGGAAGACATGCAAACTCGCCAGAAACATATTCCTTCCACCACTACTATCTTCGGCCGGCGACTCAGGTAGGGCTGGAGCCCTACCTCGCGTACCACTGGTTCCTCCCATGAGCATCTCCAACCATGAGAAAGTCATCATAAAATATCGGATTCAATTAGCAAATGTTAATAGGGCGTTAACATGATTCAACAAGATGGAAAGGGTCTAATTATCTTCCTAAAATTTTATTCTCCAATGCAACCACCAGTATTGGATCTCTCTTCAAACGTGTCTTACCATATTCCGACTTAAAATTTCAAATCCTTTAACGCTCGTTCAAGAAAGAACAAAGAGTGTGTCGATTTATCCATTGATCAATTTCTCGTTTGGTAAATACTTTTATTTTGTAAACGATCAATATTATTGTTCGTTTATTTGTTAAACCTGCGGAGGTGATATTGTTCATCGTCGAATCAATTTTGTTATTGACAAGCATTTTTGTGATCTGTTTTTGACTAGAACATGGTGTATCACTAATTTATGTGGATATCCCCTTCAATAGCCATTTTTTGGTCATTTTTTGACAAGCACACAGCGTATCACCAATTTACGTTTAGTTGTTTGATTGCGAGAAATTTACCACTCCAGTATTAAACTAATTAGTCGTTTGTAATATGAGTTTAGTGGTTTGATTAAAAATTGATATGTTGTTGAGTTGGTATGATCATAACTAATAAGTTTACTAAATTTTTTTTCATTTGTCACTGTAGCATTTCGGGTATCAATGTTTTCGGATATAGAATATGATTCAGACGGTTCATCTTCGAGCAATGAATCTTTGTCAATCACAATCAGGCTAATGTCCACTACAATGACACAAAATTTGGTGGAGGTTGTTTCTATCATGTTCCAGTTTCTATTCCAACAATATTCATGGAGAGAAAACGACCCCATGGAGGCTCTATTCCCGGTCGACGATTTGTAAAGTGTGAAAGACATGAGCGTCATGAGTTGATTATGAATGATTATTTCAAGGGTGAGAACTCAAAGTACAAACAAGAACAATTTCATAGGTATTCTCGCATTGATGTAGAAATGTTCAACCGTATTCTAGAGGCTGTTGGAAGCTATGATAATTATTTTACACCAAAGATTGATGTTGTTGGCAATTGTGAGATAAGCCTTTTACAAAAAATGGTGGCTGCTTTGTGGATGCTTGTGTATGGTTGTGCAGCTGAACTTCTTGATAAATACGTTCAGATTGGTAAAAGCACAGCTATTGAAAATCTAAAGCAATTTTGTGATGCTATAATTAACATTTTTGAAGAGCAGTACTTGAGGAAACCGAATGAAAAGGATGTTGAAATGCTACTTGAAGAAGGAGAGAAACATGGCTTCCCTGGAATGCTTGGAAGTCTTGATTGTATGCATTGGGCTTGGAAAAACTATCCTACGGCTTGGCATGGAACCCATGTCAATGGGTTTAAGAGAGAACCAACTCTTATCTTTGAGCCTGTGGCATCAAAAAGCTTGTGGATTTGGCATGCTTACTTTGGTATGACAGGTACGAACAATGACATAAATGTTCTGAATAGATCCCCATTATTCGACGATATTGTATATGAAACAGCACCATCATGCAAATATGAGGTTAATGTTCATCCATATGAAATGGGATATTACCTATCAGATAGAATTTATCCATCGTTGCAACTTTGATCAATACAATATCAACCCCTTCTACAAATAGAGAGAAACATTTTTGCCAAATGTCAAGAAGCCGTGAGAAAAGACGTAGAGCGAGCATTTGGAGTGTTACAAAGTAGGTGAAAGGGCCGGTGTGTAGAATGTGAAGGACCTCAGAAAGATTATGAAGACATGTATCATATTGCACAATATGATCTGAGAGGTCATCGCATTGCCTCTCAACGTTAATATTTATAAGCTCTAAATGCTTACTAACTACAACTAAGTAGATAATGGCAAACCTAAGTAACTATGCAATTCATGCAACAACTAAGAAAAAGAGATAAAAACTACAAAAGACAAAGCCTTTGGGGTAATTGATATCCACTTCTAAACCTCTTATCTATCCTTGAATCTACAACCTATTCATTACTTTAACTACTTATTGTGAAGATAAATATTCTATCCTTCTTAGATAGTAGTTTGCAAGACTGAATTTGGCATCTCTTGTCAAACCTCACTAATGACTCCTTTAGTCGAGAAACGGCTAAAAGTATCTCATTAGTGGCGTTGGGCACGAAGAATCAACAAGTTTCGTAACACTTATAAACACTACAGTGTGTCTAAGTATTGAACCAATTCATGCATTTACACAAGATTAGTCAAGAACGTTTAACATTCATAGACCTCTCATGTTTGCTACATTAAATAAACATGACAAAGAATTCAATATCATCATATTCATCTAGCAATCATCAACTCATCAACACCATTAGAAGCTCTAAACCATGCTCTTGGATTTCATATCAAAAAAGGAGAAACTTAGCTAGTTTTTTCCAACCCTAACAAGTAATCATACAAGAAATTCATATACTCAAACTTCCAACAACGTTAATTCCATTAACAACCCACATTCAAAGCTCAATAAATGCACAATAGCAAAAGTACTAAATAGATAAATAGAGTTATCAAGACATGGGCTTGGAAGCCTTAATCAATTTCTCCCAAGTAGAAAACTAACCTAGATAATCAAAACTCATAACATAGAACAAAGATCAAACAAAGAAAGAAGAAGAAAATGGTGTAAAACTAGGGGTTTGGAGCTCTAAGTCGGGCTTTTAGAAATGGGAAAAATGGGAAGAATGGGGGCTATTTATAGCCCAAGTGGGTCAAGAAAAGTCAAAAAGTGCAGCAGGCATCGCCCGGGCGAAAAATGGCCTTGCCTGGGCGGTGGAGGCTTCTGAAAAAATTTTAGATCTTGGCTTGGGCGGGCTGCAATTTGTGGCTTCTTATTTTGCTTCCCACGGGTGAACCGTTGATCCATTTTGAGAGTTCTTGTAGTCAATTTTATAGTGCTCGAGAAGACGAATCCAAGGATGCCACTTTCAAAGGCTGGTTCTTCTCAGATCATTTTAAGAACTTGGTCCAAACTTCCGGGTCACAATTCACCCGCTACTTTGTCTTCCTTCTTCGAACCTTCTATCTTCTGCCACATTTTGGCTAGTGGCCTTCACTAAACCAATCCAAAGGGCTCATGAGAAATCTAAAAATTAAGCTAACAAAACGGAATCTAGATGCTCCTAAGGACCAAAAATTCATTAGACAAAACATAGGTTACAAAATGAAGGATTCGGATATGAAAACCAAAAATGGTTATCTAAACCCCTCATATGTAAACCTTACTAAATTTAGCAACCTTACAACAAAAAGATGACAAAAGAGATGTTAAATGCTTCGGAAAATACATGCATTTGACGTCTCTTCAAATCTCTCCACACTTAAACATTTACTCGTCCTCGAGTAAACAAGAACAAGCAAAGATCTAAGTGTAAACTAGCATGCAAAAGCTTTTCCAAAACATCCAACATCGTATTCCTAGATTACCCGAGCCCCAAGACAAAAGAATCTCTAACACTTTCACATTCCAAACCCTAAGATAATCTAAACAACCATCATACCAATAAAAGGTGAGGTATACAATACAAGTATAAAACTAGCTTACTCTACCAGAGAAGCTACCAAATAGACAAATCAAGAGAAGCGTAAAATTTTTCAATTTCTCTCATTTTCTCTCATTTTACCTAGGAGCCCTCTCGGGTTTTTATCCTAGCTTCACACTTTTTTTTTTCAATGCTCACCCTCACCTTTTTCCACACCATTTGGTCTCTCATATTTGCATAGGTTGCGCTTTTGAATTTTCAACCTATCCGGACCTCCCACTTTTTTTTTCAATCCGTCAGACTTAGATGGAATATGAACTTTAGAAATGGCTGTTGAGTTGATTAGATTTCAATTTTTCATTGAAAGAAATTAAAGGGATCTAACGAAAGAAATTGAGAAGTGTAAACCATTTTCTCTCTTTGCATGATGCTAATCGTTTTTTATATTTGATCATAATGTATAGCAATTGTGAATCCACCAGAGTGTGAGTTTATCAATGACCAACACTGTTACACACACATATTGTCTTTAGTGTACTGTGTACACACTAAGTTCTTTAATGATATACATTTGTATGAGTTTTACAATGACTAGCATGCATTTCATTTACTTTCTGCATCTGCTTTGCTTTGCAATCTGCATATGCATTTCATTTACTTTCTGCATCTGCTTTGCTTTGCAATCTGCATATGCATTTCATTTACTTTCTGCATCTGCTTTGCTTTGCAATCTGCATATGCATTTCATTTACTTTCTACATCTCATTTACTTTCTGCATCTGCTTTGCTTTGCAATTTGCAATCTGCAATATGCATATGCATTTCATTTACTTTCTGCATCTGCTTTGCTTTGCAATTCTGCTATCTGCTTTGCTTTCTCAGACAGCAAAGAGTCACTGCAACAAGAAGCTGAACTTATTACTTTACCCCTTTTACCCCGGTTTTTTGGTTAAGGCAAATAACCGAGGTAAAAAGTTCTTTTACCTCGATTCTTATTTTTCCGAAGTAAAAAATATTTTTTACCTCGGTTAAAAAAATTGAGATAAAAAGTACCGAGGTAAAAGCCTGCCATTACCGACGTTGCATGTCTGGCTTACCGACTTCAGTTGTTTTTGAGACCGACGTCGCACGTCACTCTCACATACATGAATGACCGATGTGCACGCATGTCTAGCTTACCAACGTCGGTTGTTTTTGAGATCGATGTCGCACGTACCACTCGCAGACAGGAAATGACCGACATCGCTAACATGTCTGGCTAACCGACGTCGGTTATAATTGTGACCGACGTTGCAGGTACCTACATGAAATGACCTTCCGATGCACGATTTAAAATAATTGAATATATATACACATATATATATATATATTAATAATACCATTTTTTATTAAATAAAATTATAATATTTAAATTGTTTTGTGCAACTCCATTGCTTTTTAATTTTAAAAGATTTTATAATTATACTTTTAACTATAACTTTATGTTTATATTTTCAAATGAAATAAATTAAATGTAGAGTTTAAGTAACACATTGTTGAGATTTTAATAATAATAATTTAATATTAAACAAAACTAAAATATAATATTGTAAATTTTTTATGCTACTCCATTTCTTTTAAACCTTTTAAAGATTTCATAACTATACTTTTAACTATAACTTTATGTTTATATTTTCAAATGAAATAAATTAAATGTAGAGTTTAAGTAACACATTGTTGAGATTTTAATAATAATAATTTAATATTAAACAAAACTAAAATATAATATTGTAAATTTTTTATGCTACTCCATTTCTTTTAAACCTTTTAAAGATTTCATAACTATACTTTTAACTATAACTTTATGTTTATATTTTTCAAATGAAATAAATTAAACGTAGAGTTCAAGTAATATGTGATTGAAGTCGAATATCAATAAATATTTTTTTCACCGAATAAAATTTTGTATACTTTACTCATAACTCTAAATTGAAATCCGCTCGAATGTGATACTATCATATACACCCCCATTATATTTTCCAAGTCCGTAACATAGTAGTTATCAATAAACATGCACAAGAATATATTTGTAATCTTTTCCAATTTCCCTTTCTTACTTATATATATATATATATATATATATATATATATGTAACCAACGCTCTAGAACATGTATGTTTTTCAACATTTCACCAAAACATTCATCTATTTAATATTTCTATATTTATGGAAGAAAAATAAAAATTATGTATTTTGGAGCAATGGAAGATGAGGTAACACAATTTTGGGTCACAGTGTAATTTTTCAAAACTGTGTAGAAGTAATCAATGTTTACTTTCGAAGCCCTTCCGTTCACCCATACATGCCCAAATTGGAAAATTGAAAATGTATATTATTGAGGGACCTAAGTGCCAAAAGTAAAAAATATTACTGGTAACTCCAAATTGAAATCTACTCTAACGTGATGGTACCCTATACATCCCTTTGTATTTTCCAAGTCTGCACCATAGTATTTATTTATAAACAAGAATATATTTGTAATCTTTCTGATTTCCCTTTCTTACTTGTATGTAATCAATTCTAAATTATTCTAGAACATGTACTAGCGCTTTCCAATATTTCACCAAAATAATTATCCATTTAATATTTCTATTGTTATGCAAGAATAATAAAAATCATATATTTTGGAATAATTAATTATACGGCAACACAATTTTGGGCCAAAGTGTAATTTTTCAATAAATGGTCAACCCTTATTTGACTTTTTATACATAAACACTAATGAAATGGTTATAACTTAACTAATTAATGGTCAACTCTTATTTGACTTTCCATGCATAAACACTAATGAAAATATTTTACCTTCAGGAGTCAACGATCAACCCTTACTTGACTTTACATAGATAAACACACTTAACTAAACAACAGTTAACCATTACTTGACATTTCATATATGAACACTAATGAAATGGTTATAACTTAACTAATAATCGATGAACCATATTAATGCGGATTCAAATTTTTGAAGAATTTGTAAATGCTTGTAAATAACATATTAATGCGGATTCAAATTTGAACTTATTTCAGTCCATGAATAATTCAAAATTCAGCCCAATACATAACCCAAACCCCACCCCTATGAATTATCCAAACCCTCATCTGAGTTAACCTCTCCATTTACTTTCCTAGTCCGCCTCCACACGTCCTCCACACCTCCACCCCTCTCTTTCCTTTCCCAGTCCGCCTCCACACCTCCATGCCTCCACGTCTCCACCGCTTTTATCTTCTCCAAGCCTCGATGCCTCGATGCCTCGACGCCTCCTCCCTCTCTAATCCAACAACGCCGCCTCTGCCACATCGCCGCCATCGCTGTCAAATCGGTTCCACCACTGCCAAGCGGCGCCACCGCGGCCTAGCGACGTAACCTCTGCCAAGCGACGCCATGCCCTTTGTATATCCACTTTCGTTCGATGCCACCAACGTTCAAAGCCATCGACGTCAGTCCCCGCCTCCCAGAGCACCACGCGCCGCCACGTCAGTCCCCGCGCCACAACTTCTCTGCCGACGTGGACGATTTCAAAAAAGAAGTACCATCTTCATCAGCCATTAGCTTCTTTGTGTTGTTTGTAGCGTAGGATTTAATGTAATATTCTTTGTGTTTATTTTCATTTGTGAATTAGGATGTATATAGATATTTGTAAATATCTCGATGTTTATATCTAAATCTAGACTGTTGCTGTAAATCTGGGTTGTTAGTTTGAGAAATATGGGTTTTATTCGGTATTCATTGCCATAACTCATCATCATGGTACATAAGCTTACCCAAGACACAATAATACCTACACACTGTTTCTGTTTCATCTTTTTCCTCAGACATTGCAAACGTCTTAAACACTAGAGTTTTGGAGATGATATAAACACCAGAATTCTGATTCAGATATTCCGTAGCATAAAACTGAAACTGAACCGCATCAGTTTTGATGTTCACAATTTTATCATGAGAAGCATAAATTCAATCCAGCATTTCATCCAATACCTCACATCAAGATATCCATGGAAACCACATCAGAATCTCCATACTAACACATCATTAAGTTCACATCAAGATATCCAATGTAAACCACATCAGGATCTCCACACTAACATGTAATTAGGTTCACATCAGCTTGGAAATAATTTCAGAAGCAACACACTATACATCAATAAAATATGTATGCGCTGCACCAGCAAAATGTATTCAGTGCTACAATAGAATTGAACTTGAAAAAACATCTTCAAAAAGTCGGTGCATAAAGCAACATAAGAATTCCCCATTATTTCATCAGAACGAAACATAACACAATTTTTTTAAAAGCCATGCGTATTGTTGTCATCATTGTCATTAGCCTCTCCAAGAAATCCATCATTCTCCCATTCTTTCAAAATATTGGCTTGCATAATTTCATAAAATGATCGCACATTCGGAGTAAGATTGGAGAGATTTGTCAACAATATACAATCTTGATTTCTTCGCTTCTGTGTTTTCACCTTCAACAGCTAGTTCCTCTCTTTCAGTTTAATCTCCGCACTGAATATTGTTTTCTTCCGGTCTAGTTCTGCACTATTCAACTCAATCTATTTTTCTAGAGAGGATTTCAGATTACTCAAAGCATCAACCACACCTTTCTCTACAAACATCCTCTTTTTCTAATCTTTAAGCCTTTCTTCCTTAACTCGGGCGAGTAATCCCTTCCTCAATTGTGTTTTCAGCTTCCACGAACTTTGGATCAGAATCCAAATTTATAGGAGTTGATGGAGAACCCGTGTATTCATTTGGATTTGTTTGTGTCTTTTCTGAAGTCGACAAGTCTTCATTAAAGCTATCAGCTACACACTTTTGTCTCTTTGATGAATCTTGCTTAGTTAGATGTCTGGTACACCATTTCACATTCTTCCTACATATCTCCGAGCATTCCAAATGCTTGAACTGTTTATTGTTGTGGGAATCCTGGTAAAATCTTAATGCCTCTCTTTTCTTCACATGAAACAACGAAAAGTACAGCCAGCAATATTGTCAAAAAGGCAAACAAGCATTAGAACTATGAAAAGAGAATAAATTGAAGTGTGACCATATCTTCTGCGGACATGACACTTCTTGGATTCCTTTCTATTTGTTCATAGCAACCATGAAATTTGTTAATATCTACTTGTAGTCTTGCCCAACGAAATTCTAAGGAATTGGAGTCCTGCGCCGCATCAAAATATCCCATGTTTAGTCTCTGAACTTGCAAGATGCGGCTCCATAACGCTTCACCTTTCTGACCAATTCCAACATCCGCATCTCATGAAATATGTAGTCGGGCATTTGTAAGAGCAGCATCTTTGTCCAGAGTCCAACGACGATTAGTTGTGTTTGGATTTTGTGAATTTTTTCTTTTATTCTGGGGAACTTTAGAAGGATGGGAACTTGGACCAGCATAAAAAACATTGAGAGTATGCAGCTGATGTGCCCATTTTATACGGTTATATTAAGGACTTTTTGGATTCAATTTTGTACACTTTTGTGCTCTAAATGTGACATTTTACCTTTCTCCAAGGAGGGTTAAAAGCGACTTTTACGCTTTTATTACTTTTCTAGAGAATTTTGTGTGACAAGGTAATTTGTTTAAAGACTTTGAAGACTTTGAAGAATACCTTTGAAGATTTGAAGACTTGTATTTGAGCTTTTGAAGAATTGAACAAGTGAAGAGAAGAAGAGGATATGAAACAAAAAGAGGAAAAACATCAAGCTGCTGAAAATGGAATCCATCGCAAGGTCATCGCGAGCCTGTCGCGACTCGCGACAGACGTATGGCCTGAAATCCCTCTTGCTTTTTGTACTATAAATACTCACCTTATCCTCTCCTCTTGATATTCCTTCTTTTTCCTGCATTTTTGTGGGTTAAAACCCTAGTTTTTCTTTCTTTCTTTTCTTAGTTTTTGTAGGTTAATCATGTATTTTAATTGTCTAGATTAGTTTTATCTTGGGAGCAATGAATTGAAGCTTCCATATCTATGTAGTAAGAACCATATCTATCTATTTGGTGCTTTTGATATTGTGCATTTATTGAGCCTTGAATGTGAATTGTTAATGGCATTGATGTTGTTGGAAGCTTGAGTATATGAATTGCTTGTATGATTACTTGTTAGGGTTGGGAGAAAGAAGCTAATTCTCCCCTATTTTAATGTGGAATCCAAGAGCATGAGTTAGAGCTTCTTAATGATGTTGGTGTGTTGATAATTGCTAGATAAATGTGATGATATCGAACTCGTTGTCATGTTTATTTTAGGTAGCAAATGAGAGAAGTCTATGAATGTCGATCGTTCTAAACTAATCTTGTGTAAATGCATGAATTGGTTAAATGCTTAGACACAGTGTAGTGTTCATAAGTGTTGTCAAGCTTGTTGGTTCTTCGTGCTCAATGCCATCAATGGGATACTCTTAGTCGTGTTTCGGCTAAGGAGTTATTGGCGAGGTTTGACAAGAGATGTCGAATTCACTCTTACAAACTACTATCTATGAAGGATGAAAGATTTATCTTCACAACAAGTAGTCGAAGTAGTGAATATATTGTTTCACTGGTTCTAGAAGCCTTTGTTATTTAGCATTCATGGGTTCTTAATGCTATGTGTTACTTCATTTATGCCACATGTTTTTTGAGAATAGGAAGTGTTTGTATGAATTAAGTGTTAGGGAGTTAGGAAAGTAACGAATTCCTTAGCTCCTTTGCATGAAAATCTAAGAACATGAACTTAGAACTTCTTGTGCATAATGTGGTGTGACTCTTGCTAGATAAGTATGTTAATGTGGATCGTTCTCATATTTATCCTATAGATGCAATGAAAGGTTGAACCTTCAATGGGGTTTGTTCTAGGTTTAGCCTAATGAATTTTATGTTTGATTAAATGGCTATGCTTTTGGTAGAAGGCTTTTTGTTGTCAAATCTATGGTCCTTCGTCCATAGGTAATGATTTTGATGATTAGCATAGTTACTTGACTTTGCTAGTTATCTTGTCTTTTAACTTTCATAGCTTAGGACCACCAAACAACAACCCCCCCCCCATTTACATGTTTTCATATGTGTGTGTGTGTATATATATATATATATATATATATATCTATTTCTAGCATAATAGCAACCTTTTGTGTTTAAACATTTGAGAAAATCTCCCTTCTCCGTGGACGACCCCGACTTGACGAATCTACTTATTTGTAGTTAGTAAGCAATTAGGGCTTATGAATATTAACTTTGAGAGGTACGGCGATGGCTTCCCAAATTTTGGCACCGCTGCTGGGGGAAGAGACGTTTATTTTTAAGTGTTTGGGTATATTTGGTTGCATATTAGCTAGTTATTTTTATTTTTCACTCCTTGGTGGTTGTTTTTGTTTGGAGTAGGTATTGCTTGAGTTCTTGGTGATTTTATCGAGAATCCTTGCAATATGATTTTGTACTTTTGAAAATAAAATAAAAATAAAATAATAGAGCGTCTCACCTTGAGAGAACTCATGATGAGAAGAGAGGCTCAACAAACAAGGTTTTGTAAGATGTGTTATTCCGACCATCCTACCAAGTCTTGCTATTTGTTGTAGGAAGAGCACTATGGAGGGGAAAGAACCCTTGGTTTCCAAAACCAAGGGTATTATGAAGAGTGCTACCAAGGGTAGGAGATTTTGGTTTTCAAGGGCAAGAAGCTCATGAATGGTATCCATACCACAATTCTTAAAATCCGGAATAGAGTGGTAATCCAGATTAGTGGTATGAGAATGAGCCGAAAAACCAACAATTCAAGCAAAATAATTGGCCATCACCACCTTATACCATACCCCAAAACCAAGTCCAACAAGGAAGTTCAAGTTTGACATGTGAGGAAGTCATGAATACGATAGCAAACTTGAACAACTTTGCTAGTGAAGAACCGGACACCCATCTCTCCTCTAGTGTTGAGGCTATTGAGGGGCATGCGAGGGGTATATTAGAAGCGTTGGCCCGAATGGAAGCTCGTGATTCCAAAAATACACCATCCCAAATAAAACTCGAGGATTCAGTGAGTGAGGTCACCATGGGAAATGATCTTGAGTTCGAAGGGGATGAGGAGTTGGTTGTTGAGGATGATAAAAAGGAGGAAGAGGTGATTGTGCTACATTCATTAGCATCGTCACCCCTACCCCTACCTATTGAACCAACTCCACCATTTTCGAAAGTTTTGAGAGAAATAAGAGAGGAGCCAAAAGACTACCCCAAGCCTCCTAACCACCCAACTCCCTTTAAACTATCTCCACCTCAACAAGACTTTCCTCTTGAAAGTTTTGTACCCCCACCTCTCTACTTTTGGATACTCATGGTGAAGGGGTTCAAGCCTTCACCATATGGATAACATTAGGGTCGTGCTGACAACCTTAAATATATGGAGCTTTGTCGTGCCAATGACATAAATAAACTTGGCCTTTTATTTTGGTTTTTTTGTTTAGTTTTTGTTATTTTTTCTTGTCCTTTTTACGGTGTGTTTTTCTGTGATTTTGTAACAAAGTGAAGTGCATTGCATTGGAGGAGATGAAGGAATGAGATCCATAAGAAAGGGAAGAAAGCTTAGAATGTTGGTAAGAAAAGATTGAATTCTTTCTAAGTGCTGGGAGGTCTTGTAATCACGAGTCACGATGACCTCGTGACGGACCATCGCGAGTCTTGATGTGATCAAAAGTTTTGTGCTAAAAATTCAGCTCCCAGCCACCACTTTCCATGAGTCGCGACCAACAGTTCCTCGAGATAGCATTCCCTTGAGACCTCGAGTCGAGCCAAACCCAAAAGGCCATCAGTCCTCGAGGCTGCAGGCCCTCGAATCGAGCTCAAACCTCTAAGACGTGATTCCCTCGAGACCTCAGGTCCTCAAGACTGCAATCCTTCGACTCAAGTTGAAGCCCTCGAGACCTTGGGTCCTCGAGGCCGCAAGGCCATCCCTTCGAAAAACCATGAGTCTCGAGACCATCATCCCTCGAGATCATTCCTTCCAGACCAGTCAACCCTTGAGACCTCATCCCCTCGAGACCGCGAAGCAGCAAGCCCTTGGCTCGAGCAGAACTTGAAAGTCAATCACCCTCTTGAGGCCAGTTCTCGAGACCAACCCTCGAGACATTATCCCCTCGAGACTTTGAGGCAGCAAGCCCTCGACTCGAGTAGAACTTGATAGTCCATCACTCTCTTGAGGCCAGTCTCGAGACCATCCCTCGAGACATCATCCCCTCGAGACCTCGAGGCTACAAAGTCCTTGTCTTGAGCTGAACCTTAAAAATCATCATCCCTTGAGACCATCATTCCTCGAGTCAAGCTGAAGCCCTCGATGAATCAGCCCCTTGAGACCTCAGGTTCTCGAGGCCACAAGCCTTCGATTCAAGCAGAAGTCCTCGAGACTTCGGGTCTTCAAGGCCACAAGCTCTCGACTCATGCTAAAGCCCTCGAGACCTCAGGTCCTCGAGGCCATAAGCACTCGATTTGAGCTGAGCCCAACAGTGCAAGCCCTCAAAACCTCAAGTCCTCGTGCCCACAAGCTCTCGATTCGAGCTGAACCCAAAAGTGCACCATACCCTCGAGACCTCGTGTCCTCGAGGCCACAAGCCCTCAACTTATGCTGAAGCCCTCGAGATCTCGAGCTTTCGAGGCTGCCATCCCTCGACTCAAGCTGGAGCCCTCGAGACCTCGGGTCCTTGAGGTCGTAATCCCTCTAAAGCCCTCGAGACCAGAAGCCCTCGAGACGTCATCTTTCATCCTCGATCCCAGCCTGACCCGAGCCTTCCCTACCTGTCTCAACTCGCGACAATGCATCGCGAGTCGCGACCAACGCTGTCGCGAGTCGCGATGAAAAATCCAACTTTTTAGCTAAGCTTAAACACTGCATAATCCTTCCTTCTTCTCTAAATACTCCCAAGAACCACCACATATCCACTCATTCCTCCACCATCTCACATATATTGACATATGGAAATTCTTGCATCTTTATAGTATCTTTGTTGATTGTAGTATGCCGACTACATCATTGAGTTTTTAATCGCTATATTCTATAATGATGCTTGAATATATGTCGATATATGTTAGACATTTTTATTGGACAATCTTATAGTGGTGATTGCATGATGGATATGTTGTTCTTTGATAATACTATGGTTATTAACTCTTGATGCTAAACCTAGTATTACAAATCCTTATGTACTTGTGAGTTTGATGTTGTTCTTTGTGATGCTAGTCTTGATCAAACGGCGCCATGGAGACAACATTTTGCTCGAGGGGTGAGTTCTTCTACAGCACTTTTGCTCCCCCTTCCGGCTCCGAAACCAATTTTGGGACCAATTCTGTACAATTACATTGGATTGCGCCATATCACCGGTGACTAAGTGGAGAAATGGGTGCCACTCTACCCCTTACCTTGAGTTTTATTATTATTTTCTTACATGTTTACATTGTGGCAATGTAATATTTTAAGTACGGGGAGGGGTTAAAGGACTCACATGCATGCTAGCTTCATTTGGAATGCTTTTTTCTACTTTTGATTGGAAAAACATGAGAAAAAGAAAGAAAATTTTGAAAAAAAATAGAAAGAAAAGAAAACCCGCTAAGTTGAAAACACGAGAGGGCAACTTAGGTAACATTGGGGGCCCGGATATGTCAAAAACACAAAAGGGCGATATAGGTAAAAATGAGAGGCCAAAATGTGAGGAAAAGGGTGAGATGTAAGCTAAAGAAACATGATGTGTGGCTAGGATGAAAACCCGAAAGGGCTCCTAAGTAAAATGAGAGAATGAGAGAAAAAGAAAAAGTGCTATGATTTCACTCATTTGCCGGCGTTGGAGTCATAAGGTTGCGGTTGCCATATGGATGGATCGGGTAGCTCAACATCTTTATACCTCTTGGGATTAGGTAACTTAGTGGGTTGAAAAACAAAGTATGGGTATGAAATTCTTGATTATTTTATACTTCATTTTGGTTGATATATTGGCATTGGGTGAAGTATGTGTTTGAACCTCCTCTATGGTTTTGACTTCATTTTGTGTCATTGGATTTTGGTTGATATATTGGTATGAAGTGAAGTGTGTGCTTGAACCTCCTAAATGGTTTTAACTTCATAGTGTGTTATTGGACTTTGGGAATATCAATTTGGAACTTTGAAATGCTTTTATGGGTAGTGAATTGATAAGTGGTAGGTTTGGTTAGATTTAGGAATCGGGGTTGTGTGTGTGAAAAACTCTCATTAGAGCTTTGATTTTGGAATTTATGATATTGATAGTTTTTGTGAGGTTTTGATTGGGGAATATTAGTTTAGGATATGGACATATGAATTCCTTCGTGTGCTTGAATCTTTTCATACTTGAGGGTGAGTAAGGTTTAAGTGCGGGAAGCTTTGATGTGCCCATTTTATACTGTTATATTAAGGACTTTTAGGATTCACTTTTGTACACTTTTGTGCTCTAAATGTGACATTTTACCTTGAAATTCTCTAAGGAGGGTTAAAAGCGACTTTTATGCTTTTATTACTTTTCTAGAAAATTTTGTGTGACAAGGTAATTTGTTTGAATACTTTGAAGAATACCTTTGAAGATTTGAATATTTTAAGACTTGTATTTGAGCTTTTGAAGAATTGAAGAAGTGAAGAGAAGAGGAGGATATGAAACAAAAAAAGGAAAGACATCAAGCTGCTGGAAATGGAGTCCTTCGTGAGGTCATCGCGAGCCCGTCGCGACTCGCGACGGACGTATGGCCTGAAATCCCTCTTGCTTTTTGTACTATAAATACTCACCTTATCCTCTCTTCTTGATATTCCTTCTTCTTCCTGCATTTTTGTGGGTTTAAACCCTAGTTTTTCTTTCTTTCTTTTCTTAGTTTTATAGGTTAATCATGTCTTTTAATTGTCTAGATTAGTTTTATCTTGGGAGCAATGGATTGAAGCTTTCATATCTATTTAGTAAGAACCATATCTATCTATTTGGTGATTTTGCTATTGTGCATTTATTGAACTTTGAATGTGAATTGTTAATGGCATTGATATTGTTGAAAGCTTGAGTATATGAATTTCTTGTATGATTACTGGTTAGGGTTGGGAGAAAGTAGCTAATTCTCCCCTCTTTTAATGTGGAATACAAGATCATGAGTTAGGGCTTCTTAATGATGGTGTTGTGTTGATAATTGCTAGATGAATGTGATGGTGTCAAACTCTTTGTCATGTTTGTTTTAGGTAGCAAATAAGAGAAGTCTATGAATGTCGATCGTTCTTGACTAATCTTTTGTAAATGCATGATAATGCTTAGACACGGTGTAGTGTTTATAAGTGTTGCCAAGCTTGTTGGTTCTTCGTGCTCAATGCCATCAATGGGATACTCTTAGTCTAGTCATGTTTCGGCTAAGGGAGTCATTGGTGAGGTTTGACAAGAGATGTCAAATTCACTCTTGCAAACTACTATCTAAGAAGGATGGAAGATTTATCTCACAACAAGTAGTCGAAGTAGTGAATAGATTGTTTCACTGGTTCTAGAAGCCTTTGTTATTTAGCATTCATGTGTTCTTAATGCTATGTGTTACTTCATTTATGTCACATGTTGTTTGAGAATAGGAAGTGTTTGTATGAATTAAGTGTTAGGGAGTTAGGAAAGTGACAAATTCCTTAGCTCATTTGCATGAAAATCTAAGAACATGAACTTAGAAATTCTTGTGCATAATGTGTTGTGACTCTTGCTAGATAAGTATGTTAATGTGGATCGTTCTCATATTTATCCTATAGATGCAATGAAAGGTTGAACTTTCAATGGGGTTTGTTCTAGGTTTAGCCAAATGAATGCTATGTTTGATTAAATGGCTATGCCTTTGGTAGAAGGCTTGTTGTTGTCAAATATATGGTACTTCGTCCATAGGTAACAATTGTGATAGGATGAGTGAATGGCTCAATGATCTACATTTGGTTTAGAAGTGGATGTCAATTGTCCCCAAGGCTTTGTTTTTGTAGTTTTAAAACCATTCCTCTTAGTTTGTTTGATGATTAGCATAGTTACTTGACTTTTCTATTTATCTTGTCTTTTAACTTTCATAGCTTAGGACCACCAAACAACCAAACCCTCTCATTTACATGCTTTCATATGTGTATATATATATATATATATATATATATATATATATATATCTACTTCTAGCATAATAGCAACCTTTTGTGTTTAAACGCTTGAGAAAATCCCTCTTCTCCGTAGACGACCCCGACTTGCCGCTATCTACTTAGTTGTAGATAGAAAGCACTTAGGGCTTATAAATATTAACTTTGAGAGGTGCGACGATCGCTTCCCAATAGCAAATTTTGATAGGAAAAAATTGGTCCATATAGTTGGTGAGATTGAGGAAAAAATTGGCCATTCATTGAACTGTTGGGAAAACCTCGTTGTTGTGGAAGGTTTGATAAATTAGTTCCATTTTGAAACTCATCCAAATCAGTAAATGGGTTCGAATTTTCATAACGAAATGCAACAGTGGTGAAAGAATAAGTATTTTCGAGGGAGTCACTGAAGTTCGACTTTGGAAAATTTTGAGAATCTTCCGAATCAATGAAAACCTAAGAATTACGGAATAAGAAATAAGAAAGAGATTCTAGCAAAGATTAGTCCATATAAGAACAAGAACACAACTAAGATCCTGGAACCTCAGGCTTCACTATCACAGTAACCCCCTCCCTCTAGTACCGATTTTTTCTTGTTCTAGCACCAGGTTTTTTTACCCGAAAAATGGTGCCTAAGTTCACGGTGAAAAGGTTTCACCGGTTTTAAAAAACCGGTGCTAATTAAAGCACCAGTTTTTTTCTTAGCACCAGTTTTTTTAAACTGGAAGCGGTTGCGATTTTTAGCACCGGTTTTTAAACCGGTGCTAAGTTTAGTCAAATTCAAATATTTTTATTTGTATTTATATATACTAATTTTGATAGTTAATTAGTTAAATTCAACTTGGTTATTAGTGTTTATATATTGAAAGTCAAGTAAGGTTCGACAATTGATTAGTTAAAGTCAAACATTTTTATTTGTATTTATTATATACTAATTCAAATAAAGTTTGACCGTTAATTAGTTAAAGTCAACTTTTTTATTAGTTTTTATATATTGAAAGTCAAGTAGATCGTGGATTAGTTGAAGTCAACTTTGTTATTAGTGTTTATATATTGAAAGTCAAGTAAGGGTTGACCGTGGATTAGTTAAAGTCGACATAGTTATTAGTGTTTATATATTGAAAGTCGAGTAAAGTTTGACTGTTGATTAGTTAAAGTCAGCTTACTCACTAGTGTTTACACATACAAAGTTAAGTACAATTTGACCGTTATTTAGCTAAAGTCATCTTAGTTATTGGTGTTTAATTGAAAGTCAAGTAAAGTTCGACTATTGATTAGTCAAAGTCAACCTAGTTATTAGTGTTCATATATAGAAAGTAAAGTAAGGGTTGAAAGTTTATTAGTTAAAGTCAACTTAGTTATTAGTGTTTATATATTGAAAGTCAAGTACAGTTTGACCGTTGATTAGTCAAAGTCAACCTAGTTATTAGTGTTTATATATTGAAAGTCAAATAAGGATTAACTGTTGATTAGTTAAAGTTGTATTTATGTATACTAAATCCATTAAGGGTTGAACTTAAATTAGTTAATGTAAACAAATTTTATTCTTATTTTTATATATTAGGTCAATAAAGGTTGATCGTTGATTCATTTAACTTAACTTAGTTATTAGTTAAAGTCAACAACATAAGTGAACGATTTGAAAGCTAAAAACAATTAGCTTAGAGCACCAGCCAATGAAATTTCCCAAAACCGGTGCTATTTTAAAATTTAACACCGGTTTTTTAAAAAATTGGTATTAAAATTAAAAATATTAACACCAATTTTTTAAAAACTGGTGTTAAAATTAAAAAATCGATGTTAAATTAACACCGATTTTTAAAATCGGTGTTAAAATTAAAAAAAATACGGTGTTATTACACTTTTGACACCGATTCTCAAAACCAATACTAAAAAATTGGTGCTAGAGGGAGGTCTATGTGGTAGTGCTTTGCCAAACATTCAATACGTTGCTTTATAAAATACACCTCAATCATGTAATAAGTAAATCAAATGGAGAATTATCAAAACATATACATACAAAGAAGTTGCTCATAATTTTTGTAAAGTCAAGAGATATGCATTGAATATTTAATTGGCAGTTTTTGTGAACATATTGGGAAACAAAAAACTTTCCATGTTGGAACATGCGGAAACAACATATTTAAGCCAAGAAGATTTACGGAAAAAGAATATAGAACATTATGGTATTTGTGAATTATGGAAATCTAAATATTCTGCTATATATTAGGCATGTAGAAGCATAGTTGATTTATGGAAAATCCCTACAAATATGGAGTTGATATTATCGAATATATGAGATATATTGTGATAAGGAAAATCCCTTTATTTATGAGATTTGGATATGCTTCAAGAAGCAGATATGGAATAGGAATATTATGGAGATAATCATGGAGAATTCCTATCTGCTCATGGCTATAAAAGGGGACAACCACGGCTGCATTGATTATAGATTTAACAGAGAAACATCTGCACACAGATTTTCAATATTTTAAGAGAATTGCAAAGAGCCAGAATTCTATGTTCCAACATACTTTACCTGTTGTTCAAAGTTCAGAATCATATGCCTTAATTCCTCGGGTGAGGAGATCCAGCATAGATGAGTTTCGAGGTCAGAGGGAGTCTGATCAAGGCGGATTGGTAGCAATGGGAGCTTGCAGAATTCACATGTTATAGTTAATAAAAATAAGTATTATGTATGATGTACTTTGTATTGTATCTTTCTAATTAATGGATTTGGTTTGAATTGGGCCAGGCCCCGCAGATGTAGGTGAATTTCACCAAACTGCGTAACCAAGTCTTGTGTCGTTAATGCTTTAATTTATTGCATACTTGGTTAGATAGGTCATGTTGGAACATACTAATAAGAATTAGAAAAAATTGGTAAAACCAAAATTCATTTGGTATCAGAGCTTGGTCACTTATTATTCCCTTGGTTGTGTCAAGGAAAGTGTAATCCAGTTTTACCATGGCAACTAAAGACGGAGCTTCGGTGTCTCGGCCACCTCTGCTAGAAGGCAATAACTACGACAATTGGAAGGCATGCATGAGAGTTTTCATCAACTCATTGGATGAACTTGCGGGGTTCTATGTTGAGAATGAGTGGAATCACCTTACAGAAGATGCTGATACAAGCTCTAAGGCGATAGAAGGAGAGTCAAGTCAAAGGGAGCAGAGACTCAAAGACAAAGCTAGTTGGACTCCTAATGACCTCAAGGCATCTCTGGCGAATTCAAAGGCAGTGAATGCAATCTTCACTGCGGTTGATGAAAACTAGTTCAAACTCATCTCTACATGTAATCAAGCAAAGAAAACATGGGATATTCTACAAACTGTTCATGAAGGAACTAGTCGAGTTCGTGAGTCTAAACTACAGATGTTGGCTACAAAGTTCGAGGAACTCAAGATGGAGGAGGATGAACTATTGCTATATTTAACGAAAAACTTAGGGACATCTCCAAGATGGCATATCAACTTGGAAAGGTTTACAAAGAGACGAAGTTGGTGAAAAAGACCTTGAGATCACTTCCTAAGAGATTTGCAATGAAGGTTGCGACAATAGAAGAAGAAAGAGACGTAGCTATCATGAGCCTAGATAAACTAATGGGATTACTACAGACATATGAGATGACGTTCCAACAAGCTACAAAAAGAGTCCCTAAGAAAATGGCATTCAAAACATCTTCATCAAAGGACAATCACGAGTTTGACAGTGATGATGAATTTGAAAATTTTGCACTTATCACGAAGAACTTCTCAAGGATGCTAAAGAAAGTTGTTAACAACAAATCTCATGAGAGGTTTGGTGAAAATAGACCAAGACCACAGGATTCTGGAAATAATTGTGGAACGGGGTTTGAGTAAGGAAATCAGGAGTTCTTCAAAAATTAAAGTAGTGAACCAAAATAGCCTGGATGAATTCAATGCATAGAATGTGAAGGATATGGTTATATTCAGGCTGAATGTGCAAATACCCGAAAGAAACAGGAAAAATCATATGTCACGTCATGGAGTGAAAATGAAGAAGATGAGAAAGACAAAGAGGAACTTACAAGCAACTATGTGGCATTTGGAGCAAAAATTCATGATGCATCGGAGGATTAATGTTCCAACACACTGGACAAAGTCGAAGCCGTATGTTCCAACATAGATCCGTATGAAGCACCCAGTGATGAAGACGATGGACTTTCTGCAAGTGATGAAGAAATCTACAGCACTTATGAAAATATGTACGCTATGTGACTTCAAGTAGTTGACACAAACAAAGAGCTGAAGGAAGAAAAAATGAAGTTGATGGAAATAGAAAGAGAATTGCATGTGAAAGTTGCTGAACTTGGAAAGGAGAATGAAGAAATAAATGGGAGGCTAATATTAGCAATCAAGAGAGCTAAGACTTCTGAAGCAGTAATTTCTATGCTGAAATGAACTCTGGAAAAGCAAAGCTTGACGATATTCTGGACACGGGAAGGAACTTTGGTGATCGACACGGTATTAGGTATTACAACCCACTCAAGGCTGACACACACGAGATACTTAAGAGTCCAGTAACTCTCAAGACCAAGATTCGAGAGGTAAAATGGAAGTTTGGCAAGCCTCACCAAAGGAAACCGCACATCCGCTGCTACTGCTCATATCAAGGTCATTCAGAGGAAGAATGCAGGAAACTGATCAGAGATCAAATGTCAGGACGACAACTCTTGGTATGTTCCGACATAGGCGAAGTCCAGAAAACAAAATTGTTCAGAAAGGTATGGGTTGTCAAATGATCTGGCACATGTCTGGTTGCACATACTTTGCTTATATCATATTCTAGAGATTCGTGGTACTTTGATAATGGCTGTTCTCGCCACATGACTGGAACTAAATAATTTCTCCCAAATATCACACCATACGATGACGAGTATGTGACTTTCGGTGATGGAAAGAAGAGTAGAGTGATTGGAAAAGGTGAATTAAAGATTGAAGGTTTTCCAGTATTCACTAGTGTGTTATTTTTTAAAGATTTGAAGGCAAATCTGTTGAGCATAAGTCAGTTGTGTGATGACAATATGACGGTGGAATTTCACAAAGATAAATGTGTTGTGAGACACGGAGAAACCAAGGTTCTTTCAGGCATAAGATCATCAGATAATTGCTATCTGTTGGAACAGGAAGTACGATGTATAATCTCGAAGCAGAATGAAGGAGTTTTGTGGCACAGGAAGCTCGGTCAAAACAATTACAAAACATTGGTGAAAATTGCAAATGCAAAAGTTGTACGAGGTATACCTATCTTAACCAGCAAGGACGGAATTGTGTGTGGACCATGTCAACAAGGTAAACAAATTCGATCTCCCCATTCTTCAGTTCAATATATAACCACCTCTAGAAATTTGGAAATATTGCATATGGATTTGATGTGTCCAGTCAATACACCTAGTATAGGTGGAAAGAAATATGTCTTTGTATGTGTTGATGATTTCTCCAGATTTATATGGGTAGCCTTTTTAAAAGATAAATCTGATACGTTGGAAGTATTTAGAATTCTGGTAATAAAGTTACAAACTGAAAAGGGAAGTCCAGTTCGAAAGATTGTTCGAATTCGTAGTGATCATGGCAGAGAGTTTGAGAATTCTCAATTCAGTGATTTTTGTGACGAGCTCAGGATTCAACATGAATTTTCTGCACCTATCACCCCTCAGCAGAATGGTATTGTAGAACGGAAAAATAGAACCTTGCAGGAGATGGCTCAAGTTATGTTAGCTAAGAAAGAAATTCACAAGAAATGGTGGGCAGAAGCTATTAATACAGCTTGTTATACAATTAATCGAGTATTTCTGCGGTCATTCAACAGCAAAACATCCTACGAGATTTGGCAGGGCAGGAAACCTAATGTCTCATACTTCTATGTGTTTGAAAGCAAGTGCTACATTCTCAGAGACAGAGAGCAGTTGGCAAAATTTGACAATCGCAGTGATATTGGAATTTTTCTTGGGTATTCTGCCAACATCCGTGCTTATAGAGTTTATAATCATCAAACCAACACTCTTATGGAGTCTATAAATGTTGTTGTAGACGATTCAGAAGAAAGACAAAAGTCAGATATTGTAGAAGAAAAACCTGGTAACACTCATGTTCCAACACAGCCTCGTCAACCTGACAAGGCAGATCCATTAGTTGAAGTTAAACCTCGTCAACATGCTGGAACATGTAAGCATATTGGTGTTGAACCTGTCGAAGCTGAGCATGTTGGAACATCATCCCCCACTACGTAACCCTATGTTCCAACACAGGATCAACCTGAATCAATCATAAGGAGTACTCAATCGGTTCCTCGAGTGGATTACAGAAGGCTAGCTGGATTGCATTGCTTTGTCTCTCTCATTGAACCCAAGAACTACAAAGAAGCCTTGTTGGATGAGTACTGGATTGCTGCTATGCAAGAAGAACTAGGCCAGTTTGCACATAATGACGTCTGGTATCTTACTCCTCGCCCCAAAGGCATTAATGTCATTGGCATGAAGTGGATCTTCAAGAATAAGTCTAATGCTGATGGCCAAGTTACTCGAAATAAGGCCAGACTAGTAGCTCAAGGATATACACAAGTGGAAGGGGTCGAATTTGATAAGGCATTCGCACCAGTTGCCAGGTTAGAGTCAATTCGAATATTACTTGCTATTGCCTGCTCTATGAACTTTATGTTGTATCAAATGGATGTCAAGAGTGCGTTTCTAAATGAAGTGGTGAATGAAGAGGTCTATGTGGAACAACCTAAAGGCTTTAAGGATCCTCATTATCCACACCATGTGTATCATCTCAAGAAGGCTCTATACGGTCTAAAGCAAGCACCTAGGGAGTGGTATGAACGACTTACTAACTTTCTTCTTCAGAAAGGTTATCATCGAGGGGGAGTAGATCTCACTTTATTTGTGCTTGAAAAGACATCAAAATTTCTGATTACTCGAATTTATGTTGATGATATAGTATTCGGCCCTACTTCATTTTCTATGGTACAAAATTTTGTCACCATCATGCAAGTCAAATTTGAAATGAGCATGGTTGAAGAGCTCGCACACTTTCTAGGATTGCAAGTCAAGCAAGGAAAGAATGGTTTGTTCATAAATCAGAGAAAGTATGCTCTAAATTTAGTTAAGAGGTTCGGTCTGAGCAATGCTCGAGCAGTTCGAACTCCTATGGGTGTTTCTGACAAACTGGTAAAGGATGAGAAAGGAGTCGCATTTGATCAGAAATTATACAGAGGCATGATTGGAAGTTTATTGTATTTAATAGCTAGTAAACCAGACATATGTTTCAGCGTAGGGATATGTGCAAGATTTCAGGCTGATCCAAAGGAGTCTCATCTCACCGCAGTAAATCCAGATTCTGAGCTGATTGGGTACATAGATTCTGATTGGGCTGGTAATGCTGATGATCGAAAAAGCAATACAGGTGGATGTTTCTTTATTGGTACGAACTTAGTGTCTTGGTATAGTAAGAAACAGAATTTGATCTCTTTGTCTACTGCAGAAGCTGAGTATCTTGTAGCAGGAAGCTGTTGCGCAAAATTATTATGGATGAAACAAATGTTGAAAGACTATGGAATCCATCAAGGCCCTTTGAAGATCTTATGTGACAACACAAGTGCTATTGATATTTCAAAAAATCCAATCCAGCACTCTCGCACGAAGCATATTGACATAAGGCATCATTTTATTAGAGATCTTGTTGAAAGAAAGGAAATTGTGGTAGTCTATGTTCCAACACACGAGCAATTTGCTGATATCTTCACAAAACCATTAGACTCCGCCACTTTTGAAATCCTTCGACAACACTTAGGTGTATGTCAAATCAAAGGTAATTCTTGCCTTTATTTTTCTGTAAATATTCTGTTTTATTCTTCTTTAGAAGATGAGAAAAAAACAAAAATAGAAAGAAGAAAAGTTTACAAAAATAGAAGTTGGATGTTATGGTATGTTGGAAGTTGGTA
The DNA here is from genome assembly GCA_037428765.1 of Rubia yunnanensis. Lineage (NCBI taxonomy): Eukaryota > Viridiplantae > Streptophyta > Magnoliopsida > Gentianales > Rubiaceae > Rubia > Rubia yunnanensis. The sequence goes on from CM075063.1 coordinate 83,857,818, forward strand.
GTCTTGAGTTGACAAGAGAGAATCATTACAAATCTTGAAAAAGGAAAAAGGTTTACGCAGCAAACGAGGAAGTAATGTGAAGAGTTGGTGTTGGTTTCTAAGTGTCCAAATCCTTCCAAATCCCCCTCTTTTCGGCTATTGTCACATACATCCTTATTTCTCTTCCGAATCCTCTTGTCAAACTACTTCCCAATCTCTCTACTCATCAAATCCCTTTGGAAGAATGTCTTCTATCCCTAACTCTCCCACACTAGAAGAATAAATTCCAGGAACCTCTCAACCTTCAGAAATCATGGAGGATGAACAAATGACTGACAATATCAAGGCCGAAGTCTTTCCCGAAGAAAATAATAGTCAATGTGAAAAGAATGTTGAGGCCGAGGTAACAGATGGTGGTGAGGAAAATGAAGAGACAAATGGTTCAGGCGGCATTGGCGACGGTTGGGAGGAACACACCAGCACCAAAAGAAAGGGTCTATATGGGAAGGTAACAGGTCCTGATCCCCCTACTTTAAAAATTATGGGAATGGAGTTCAATACTGTAGATGAAATATTTGAATGGTTGGAAGCCAATAGAGTTACGATAGACCTAACCAAGATTAAGAGTATAGAAGGGGAATTCTTAACGGTTAAGGTTAAAGAATTAGTGACTGGTGATATTGGAGATATATGGGATGTTCATAATTATGAAATCAATTTTCTGAGGGGGAGGTATGGTAAGTACATAGGAAAGGACAAATTTCATGTTTATTGTCTAATGCCCTGTCCAAGTTCCGTGTTTATAAGGGAAATTAGTGATCTAGAAGTAGAAAGAAGGGAGATTATTAATTCAAAAGACAGGTTACCTCTAGGATTCTTTGATCCAAATGCTGCACAGAAAATGGAAGAGCTAAGGAGGCCAGTGATAATCGAGTTGTCTAATAGTGATGAAGAAGACATGGCTACCTATGTTCCAACACAGCAGGTAAAATATGAAAATAGTGAAGAGATGGATGTCAATGATGAGGATATGGGGGGAGAAGATCTGATGTCAAGTGATGTTAAGTAACCTAGAGAGCCAATGTCTAGACAAAATGATCCAGATCAAGACCAGTATTGTGGGACACAGTCTGCTGAGGAAGAAGAACTTGATAGTATTGAGTATGTTCCAACGCAGGAACTTCCTGAGATGAACTACTCAAGTGATGAGGTGTTGGATGAGTTTTTCCAGCTGGCAAAGGGAAAGAGGAAGGTGACTGCTTCAGAGGTTTCTCCACCAGCTAAAAAGGCCAAGACGGATTAGAAAGTTCCCAAGAGAAAAGTGTTGCCACCTTTACCTGTAAGTAATGCTTTACCATTCACATATTTTGATTTAAAATGTGAGAAGATGGGTGAAGTATTTGTTGAGAGGAAGATTATCTCTGAGAGACCCATAGACCTAGAGGCCTATAGGGCAAGTGGTTTTTCTGATTATCTGAAGCTAATTGGAATGAAGAGAGCTGCAGCTGTACAACTTCAATATAACATACAGGTGGTAGTTGAGGTGTATGCAAAACTTATGGCTGAAAATCTGGAAGTTGAATCTCCTTGGTTTGGAAGAGTTTATGTGCGAGAGAAGATTATGGATCTCTCAGCTACAAGGATAAATAAGGTTTTGGGGCGGCAAACACCAGAGTTTGAAGGGGTGTTTCCTGAGGATTTAAGAGTATCAAATACTGGAAACAGTCTCAGGAGGGTACAAGGCTAAGTGGCATGAAGCAGGGTATTCACAAGCTTCATGCTTGCTATCTAGGTTCTTTGGTCTGTACCAGATAGCAGTTAACTGCTGGATGTCATCTTCAAACACGACTGCTCTAACAAGAGAAATGGCTAAGCTACTATTCTGTGTTGGTGATGAGACGTCAAATGCGTGTATTTTCCAAAGCATTTAACATCACTTTTGTCATATGTTTATTGTAATATTGCTAGATTTACGTAGGTTTACATGATAAGGGGTTTAGATGACCATTTTTTGTTTTTATATTTAAATCCTTCATTTTGTAACCTATGTTTAGTTTAATGGATTGTTGGTCCTTACGAGCATCTAGATTCTATTTTGTGAGTTTCATTTGTAGATGTCTCGTGAGCACTTAGGATTAGTTTAGTTAACTCCATTCAAAAGGATGGAAGAAGATATAAGGCCACTCACAAAGTGGTAGAAGATAAAGTGAAGAAAGGAGAGCAAAGCAAAGGGTGAAGAATGATCTATGTTTTGAAGCACAGTTCTTAGAATTTTTTGAGAAGAATCAGCCTCCAAGATTTGTACCATTGGATTTGTCTTCTCGAGTACTATAAAATCGACTACAAGAACTCCCAAAACGGATCAGCAGTTCACCCGTGGGAAGCAAAACATGAAGCCCAGGAGAGGCTATTTCTAAATTTTTGGGCTGAAACCTCTGCCGCCCGGGCGACGCCATTTCTGAATTTTTGGGCTGGAACCTCTGCAGCCCGGGCAACGTCATTTCCGCCCGGGCGGGAGTCTGCTGCATTTTTTGGTTTTTCTTGACCAAATTAGACTATAAATAGCCCCCCTTCTTCCCCATTTTCCCAAGCCCGACTTAGGGGCTCCAAAACCCTAGTTTTTCACCATTTTCTTCCATTTCTTCTTCTTTATTTGTAGATCTTTGTTCTATGTTATGGGTTTTGATTATCTAGCTTAGTTTTATCTTGGGAGCAATGGATTGAAGCTTCCATATCTATGTAGTAAGAACCATATCTATCTATTTGGTACTTTTGCTATTGTGCATTTATTGAGCTTTGAATGTGAATTGTTAATGGCATTGATGTTGTTGAAAGCTTGAGTATATGAATTGCTTGTAGGATTACTTGTTAGGGTTGGGATAAAGTAGCTAATTCTCCCCTCCTTTAATGTGGAATCCAAGAGCATGAGTTAGAGCTTCTTAATGATGTTGATGTGTTGATAATTGCTACATGAATGTGATGATGATGAACTCGTTGTCATGTTTGTTTTAGGTAACTAATGAGATAGGTCTATGAATGTCAATCGTTCTTGACTATTCTTGTGTAAATGCATGAATTGGTTAAATGCTTAGACACGGTGTAGTGTTTATAAGTGTTGTCAAGCTTGTTGATTCTTCGTGCTCAATGCCATCAGTGGGATACTTTTAGTCGTGCTTCGGCTAAGGGAGTCATTGGTGAGGTTTGACAAGAGATGTTGAATTCACTCCTGAAAACTACTATCTAAGAAGAATGGAAGATTTATCTTCACAACAAGTAGTGGAAGTAGTGAATTGATTGTTTCACTCGTTCTTGAAGTCTTTGTTATTTAGCATTCATGTGTTCTTAATTCTATGTTTTACTTCATTTATGACATGTGTTGTTTGAGAATAGGAAGTGTTTGTATGATTTAAGTGTTAGGGAGTTAGGAAAATGACGAATTCCTTAGCTCCTTTGCATGAAAATTTAGAAACCTGAACTTAGAATTTCTTGTGCATAATGTGTTGTGATTCTTGCTAGATAAGTATGTTAATGTGGATTGTTCTCATATTTATCCTATAGATGCAATGAAAGGTTGAACCTTGAATGTGGTTTGTTTTAGGTTTAGCCTATTGAATGTTATGTTTGGTTAAATGGCTATGTCTTTGGTAGAAGGCTTGTTGTTATCAAATCCATGGTCCTTCGTGTATAATGCCGTTGATGAAATACCTCTATGGTGTTGTTTGCCTAGAGTGATTGTCAACGAGGTTTGCAAATGGTCGTTGTTTGTCTTTGCAAATTACTATTAAAAAGGAATGAATGTTGATCTTTCATTGGCATTCCCCATAGGTAACAATTGTGATAGAATAAGTGAATGGTTCAATGATCTACATTAGGTTTGGAAGTTGATATTAATTTTTCCCAAGGTTTTATCTTTTGTAGTTTTTACCCCATTTTCTTAGTTTGTTTGATGATTAACATAGTTACTTAACTTTTCTAGTTAGTTTTTCTTTTAATTTCATAACTTAGAACCACCAAACAACCAAACCCCCATTTTTAAATGCTTTTATATGTGTATATATATCTACTTCTAGCATAATATCAACCATTTACGTTTAAATGCTAGAGAAAATCCCTCTTCTTTGTGGAAGACCCCTACTTGCCGTTATCTACTTAGTTATAGATAGTAAGCATTTAGGGCTTATAAATATTAACTTTGAGAGGTACGGTGACGACCTCCCATTTGGAACACATAAGCCAGTCAATCTTGGACTGTTTATTCAGCAAAACTTGGTGCGGCAAGCTACAGCTCCCAAGGCTAAACATGCCATTTGTACCCATGTTTGATCTCAGCGATGGCTAAAAGTACAAAGGTGAGGGGCAAGGCAAAACACTTGATCATAGATACGGAATTTCTAAAGCCGAAAAAGAAAACTTTTGGGATGAGGCATGTCTATGACTTACCATGGAAGCCCGAAGGCTCTACATCAGCAGCAGCAGAAAAGAAGGCTAAACTAGTGATCCTGAATGCGAGACTGGAGGAAATCGCCATTCAAATGGCAGGGCTTGAAGCGAAAAAGGCACAAGTGGAGATTGAAAAAGCTCAGCTAGAGGCATGTTCCTAAACATTTTATGTTCACATTGATGTCGCAGTCATGGGGGAGCGTGTTTTCTACTTATGTTTTTGTCTTTCTTTATTTTCCTTTGGCATGTTTCTAGCCCCAGGGGGAGAATTTTGGATGTTGAATTGAATTTAGCTGTAATTTGAATTTTATTCTTGATGGAATTCCTGGAATTCTGGTATTCAGTTTTCGGTATTCATGTTTTGATGGAACTCTGGTATTCAATTTTTGTCCAGATTCAGTATTGTGCATATGTTCCAACATAGGTGGAGTTTGGAAGACCTATGTGTATGATGACAAGTTTTTCGTCGTTTGATTAATGACCAAAAAGTTATGGGTCCACAAAATGTCAAAGGGGGAGATTGTAAAGTCAAGAGATATGCATTGAATATTTAATTGGCAATTTTTGTGAACATATTTGGAAACGAAAAACTTTCCATGTTGGAACATGCGGAAACAGCATATTTACACCAAGAAGATTTTCGAAAAAAAGAAGACAGAATATATGGTATTTGTGAGTTATGGAAATCTGAATATTCTGCTATATATTAGGCGTGTAGAAGCATAGTTGATTTATGGAAAATCCCTACAAATATGGGATTTGGATATGCTTCAAGAAACAGATATGGAATAGGAATATTATGGAGATAATCATGGAGAATTTTGATATGCTCATGGCTATAAAAGGGGACAACCACGGTTGCATTGATTACAGATTTAACAGAGAAAAATCTGCACACGAATTTTTAATCTTTCGAGAGAATTGAAAAGAGCCAGAATTTTATGTTCCAACATACTTGACCTGATGTTCAAGGTTCAGAATCATATACCTTAATTCCTCGGGAGGAGGAGATCCAGCGTCGATGAGTTTCGAGGTCAGAGAGAGTTTGATCAAGGCTGATCTGTGGCAAGGGGAGCTTGCAAAATTCACACGCTATAGTTAGTAAAGATAAGTATTCTGTATGATGTACTTTGTACTGTATCTTTCTAATTAGTGGATTCATTCTGAACTGGGCCAGACCCCGCAGATGTAGGTGGATTTCACCGAACTGCGTAACCAAGTCTTGTGTTGTTAATGCTTTAATTTATTACATACTTGGTTAGATAGATAATGTTGGAACATACTAATAAGAATTAGAAAAATTACGTAAAACCAAATTTCAATTTTAACATTCCACAAAGAATTATTAAAGCATATACAAACATCATGGTTGATCAGATCCGAAGCCATTGATTACCGAAATAATGTTTACCAGATATGGCCTATAGGATTTCATTGGTTGAATAATTTACTAGCACTTCACCTATCTGGTGCAGAACTTATACTATTGTACACTACTAATGTCCCCTGTAGAATAATGGAAGAGTGCTTTCGAGTGACTATTTAGGTGAATTACTATATTATACCTTTTATTTTACTTAATTATGCCTGTATTTTATACAATTTAAATACTCGTATATATTAACATTAATTTAAATGAAATTGTAATTCAAAGATAATTAAGGCAATTATCATTAGTATTTAATTAATAATTAGTGATAATTAATGGTGTAATCAATGTTAATTAACAGCTTTGGCAAGTGGTGGTGGTTGGCAGCGACCGGCGCTGGTCAACGGCGGTGAAGTCGGAAGTCAACGGCAGTCCAACGGCGGAAGTCGGAAGTCAACGGCGGTGGATGGTAGTAGTCGACGGAGATGGTGAACGGCGGCGGACCGGCGGCGCACCATTTTTCACCAGCGGCGGTGGACATTCTCCTTTCTTCTCAGGCGGCGGCGCACCAGTTTTCGTTTCTTCTCCGGCGGCAGCGACGGCGCACCAGGTTTCCTCGTCTTCTCCGGCCGTTCTCCTTCCCTCTCCGGCGTGCATTCTCTCCATTTCCTCTCCTTTCCTCTCCGGCCTCCGTTCTCTCCAGGTCTTGTCCCGCTGTTCTCCTTCCCTCTCCGGCCTCCGTTCTCTCCTCTCCGGCCTCCGTTCTCTCCTCTCCGGCCTCCGTTCTCTCCTCTCCGGCACGCCACTTTTCTCTTTCCGCTCTCCGACCTCCGTTCTCTCCTCTCCGACGCGCCCTTTTCTCCTTCCGCTCTCCGGCCTCCGTTCTCTCCTCTCCAGCGCGCCACTTTCTCCTCCCGCTCGAGTCTCCGTTCTCTCCTCTCCGTCGCGCGAGTTTTCTCCTCCGTTCGGCCATCCCACTCTCCTCGGTAAGAGGCGAACTGGGTCTCCTTGACCAGTTCGCCTGACATTGACCAGGACCGGGTCTCTCTTCCCGGTTCTCTTCCCAAACCCGGTCCCGGTTCTCCTCTCCCAAACCCCTTCCGGTTCTCCTCTGAAATCCCCTTCCGGTTCTCCTCTGAAATCCCTTTCCCGTTCTCCTCTCAAACCCCTTCACGGTTCTCCTTCCCATATATTACCTCCGGTTCTCCTTCCCATATATTACCTCCGGTTCTCCTTTCATTCCTAATCTTCTTCTCCTTTTCGGTTCTCCTTTCAATTTTCCAGCTTTCTCTTTCAAATTTTCGGTTCTCCTTTGCCTAACTACCATCTACCCACATTTAATGTCATTTACTCCATTAAATTCGAAAAAGTGTAAATGTTTTCTATAAATTATGGTGTAAATGTCATTGGGTAGAAATCTCATAATTTTTACTCCAAATTAGGGTGTTGGAAGTTCCATGTCTTTGGAGGTGATTTTTTTAATTATTGTTTTGTTTATTGAAATAATTAAAAGTTAAATTCATGATTTATTAGTTTTTTAAGTAGAGACTTATATTCATCTTAGTATAGTTATTATTAAGGCAAAGTCTTGGGAAAGACGGTCTTTCCATATGCTTATGGAAAGACGGGGTTTGATTGGAATAATAAAAGGTAAAAGGTCTTAGTTGCAATATTAAAGTTTTAGTAAGAAACATGTAGTAGTTATAAAATTGATAACCCGTTCATGCAACCCAAAAATTTTATCTTAATTTCTTCTAATTTACACTTTAAACCTTGGTCTTTCCATAACTTATGGAAAGACCGTCTTTCAAGAGACGGACTCTATTATTAATTGTAATTTATTAATTATTGTAATTTATTAATTTATTAATTTATTCATCTTAGTATAGTTATTAGTATAGAGACTTGTATTCTATCTAATACTATAATTTATTATAGATAAATTTTATTCATCTAAGTTACATGAATATTTTTTTGAGTCTGTATTTTAGTTAAATTTATTTACTTTTCATGAAATTTTGAAAGTGAAATTTTATTTAATTTAATTACGTTAGTTTGTTTACTTATACTTAAATTTGTAATTACCTAAATTTATTTGCGTAAATGTATGTTTGGCTACGTCTCACTTTCCATATCTTCTGTCACTTGTCCCTGATTTTAATTTTTCCAATTTAATCACAAAGATATGGATCGGAGTAACATGTTTGAAAAATATGCTGAAGAAATGAAAGACTCCTTGACTTAAAAGAGGTACTACTTCTATTAAGCATTTTTAAATACGAAATCTAAAATATTTTTACTCCAAATTAGGGTGTTGGAAGTTCCATGACTTTGGAGGTAATTTTTTTAATTATTTTTTATTTATTGTAATAACTAAAAGTTAAATTCATGATTTATTAGTTTTTTAAGTAGAGACTTATATTCATCTTAGTATAGTTATTATTAATTGTAATTTATTAATTATTGCAATTTATTAATTTATTCATCTTAGTATAATTATTAGTATAGAGACTTGTATTCTATCTAATACTATAATTTATTATAGATAAATTTTATTCATCTAAGTTACATGAATATTTTTTTGAGTCTGTATTTTAGTTAAATTTATTTACTTTTCATGAAATTTTGATAGTGAAATTTTAATTTAATTACGTTAGTTTGTTTACTTATACTTAAATTTGTAATTACCTAAATTTATTTGCGTAAATGTATGTACGTAATTTGAATTTCAGTTCTTACATGTAATTATATTTTACGTAAATGTAATTACTTGAAATTAATTTTTTTAATAGTTAAATTGAATCAGTTTTAATTTATTTATCTTGGTATTTTCTCGTGTACTACTAATTTATCTCGTGTACTATTAAGGATGACAATGAGTCATATGGAGCTATTGCAGGGGGGAATGGTTACTCAGCATTTGCAACCACAAATGTGTTTCCAAGTCACATCGAAACTTATTCCTACCTGCAACGGACTGCTCGTCATGTAGGATTTGAACTTGTCATGGGGCCGTACAAAAAAATAAGAATGGTCCCCCTAAGGATATATTGTATTTGCAATCGGGGCCGAAAAGATAAGGTTGTCGATATGAGCGATTCAGATATTGTCCGACGAAGTAACACATCGACTATAAGTTGTGATTGCCCATTCATGATTGTCATGAAAGAGAATAGTACATGGGAGGGTTGGAATGTAGTATCGTGCAAGGATTCTCGACGAGGGATGCACAACCACCAATTTTCATTGTACGCTGAGGGGTATAGACAGAGTAGCATGCTCCATGCAAAGGAGAAACAAATGATAAGAGATTTGACGAATTCTGAAACAGCCCCCAGCCATATCAATGTGAGCCTCAGTCATTCATTTCCAGACCTGCATCAGGCCATTAGGCAGGTGTACAATGAGCGATCGACCTATGGAAGAGAAAGGCGAGGCGGGCGCAACACAGTCGATAATTGTTTGCATCTTGCCACCTCCAATGGGTATGTCACTAGTCACCGCTCAGCACTTGATGGTACTTTGACTCATTTATTCATGGCTCATCCCGAAGCTGTTGTGGCATTTCAGACTTATCCATGGATTGTGGCCATCGATTCAACGTACAAGACTAATCGATACGGCATGCCATTCATTGAGATGGTTGGTATGTCTCTGTGCAACACAAATTTCCTGATTTCCTACGCAATTGTCGTTGAAGAAATGGCAGATACTTATGAGTAGATTCTGAACGCACTTAGAAGCTTGCTTGTCGATAGACCGTTCCCTGAGGTTGTGGTCACCGATCGTGAGATGGGATTGATTAGGCCAATTCGGGTTGTGTTTCCAGACTCGAAGCATTTTCTTTGCACCTGGCATATTAACAAGGACGTGGAGACACGTGTTACTATATTAACGGGGAATAAGAGGAACGGGGCATCCTTCAAGAATGGTGCTTGGTCCCGGGTTTGCAATGCCTCCACCGTTACTGCCTACGAAACCGCATTGGTAGATCTGAGGGCTGGTGGTCTTGGAGCGAAGCTGTTATTAGTTACGTTGAGACCACATAGCTCAACCCCCATAAGGAAAAATTTGTTCGGGCATGGACGAATAGATTTCTGCATTTTGGGAACACAACTACATGTAGGGTCGAACGTTCACACTCATCATTGAAAGGGTGGTTACAAACATCAACTGGTTCACTGGATACGATATGGAGGCGTGTCGACCTGCAGATAGCCGGGCAAATTACTATGATCAAGGACAACCTCGAGAAGTCAAGAACGTGCATTGGTAGATTGCACCGTAGAGTCCTTTTCAACAACTCGTTCAATAATATGTCAAAATATTTTTTGGATAAATTAACGGTTGAGTACAGGAGGATTGATACACTTGGAGCACAGGTTTATGCATATTGTGGTTGTGTACTGCGTTCGACACACAGAATACCATGTATATGTGTCATGTGGAGGGCAGTTGAACAAGGAATCCCCTTGTATTTGAACGACATTCATCCACTGTTTAAGACACTGGCATTGGGTGATCACTTGCAGAACAGGGAAAATATTTCTATGGTTGAACAGGATTAAGCAATGTTCAACAGTCAATTGGAGGAGCTGGCCTGCAGCGACCCATCGGTTCTCTGTTGGGTTTCAAGCTACTTAGATGAGTAGTTGCATCCAGAGGACAGCGGTATTGGAGAGCCGGACAATGTTACTAGTGCACGTGGAAGACCAAGCGAGCAGCTCCCCCGGTCAAGATCAACTAGGCGATCACTGAGCTACCACGAGCATGTGAACAGGTGGTACATGCCATCTCTAAGCGGGCGTAGTTCAAGGTCCCCGAGGCACGGTACATTAGGGAGAGGTAGCCAACACGGTAAGTATACACGTTATTCATCCAAGTGACCGCTTCGTTAGAATGAAAATAATCTTAATGTTTTGTCTTGCAGCGACATTCCCGTACCTTGAAAGTGTCCCCAACATTATCAGGCGTTACATCGAAGGCTGGAATGATGTTTTGAGTGATGGAAACTGTGGCTTCAGATGCGTTGCTGATGCCTTCCATGTAGATGGTGAAGGTGAATGGTCTGGGGCGCGTCTGGCAGTATTTAACGAGTTATCGACTCATTGGCCTGACTATGTTCCCATATACGGTTCGAATGAGAACGTTGAATTAGCTAGAACCCGCATACACCGTACCAAAGGTCCATGTGGACGAGAACATTAGTTTGCGGTCATTGTGGATATGTTTCCTGTCACCACCTACTACAACACGGTTGTAGTTTTATACTACATTCTAGAGAATGGGTCGGCAGACTATTGCTGTACAGTCCTGCCATTGAGGGCAGGCGGGAGCGAGGATGGAACAAGGAGGGAGCTGCACATTGTATACGTTCGCAGTGCAAGCCATTTCGTCCAGATACATGTGAAGGAAAACTTCCCTATGCCCCCTGTGGTTAATCTGTGGACCACATGGAGGAAGTCTGATGTCGTTGGTTGGGAGTTACCCTTCCGTAGGAGGATGGTGGCATGGACCAAAGCATACACGCCTCATAATTAATAGTTGTACGGTACTTTTTTAATATATTCTCGTACTGTAGTGAATGGAATTGCATCATACGAGGGCTACGGTATTTGATCCAATGAAAGAGTTCGGCATACAAAAATGAAAAAATATTATCAAAGAGTTCCGGTTATAGAAATGAACAAATTAAAAGCAAACAGTGCGTTCATACAGAAATGAATCAATCACCTAGGGAATGGGTTCATAATCGTGGCGTCTGCGATACTCCTCGCGACGACAGATCCAGGTAGTCAACAACTCCTTCATACGTGGGTCGACAAGTTCATGAATGGTAGTAGAGTTAAACTGATCCAAGTCGCTCATCATATCATTCAACAACTGATATATATGAAACACACATTATGATAACGAAACAATTAGATTTAATATAATTTATTAAAGCAAACAGTTAGAGAAAACTTACCAGTAAATCAAGATGTGTTTTATCTGGTCTGCAACTAGTACCATCATATATAGGATTTGTGATCAATGGGTGCGAATGATTCGTGAACCAATCCTCGTAATCCAAGGTACAGTCAGATTGACTAGTGGCAATAGGATACTCGGCTAGCTGACCCCTGTGCCACGCGTGTGCCATGTCCCACAATGTCAACTGCATCATCCCTGAGTAAGTCACTGAATAGCCAGAAGGATCAGTGGGCCTGTGATTAGCTGCTTGCAAAGAATTGAACGAGCGTGGCATTTCAGCACACCTCGCTCTATTCCATTCCAAACGTCAACTGCAACATGACCTCCAAAGCTTGGTATAACAAGGTCATCTTGCGGGCCACCACCCATCGGTCCACGCATAAGCCATGTTTCATCGGCTACATGCTTTCTCTTGTTCCTCAGACCCCTTCCAGTGCCAGCCTCACCAACATTGCACGATCCACCAGAAGATTGGGCAAATCAACCAGCTCTATTCCTATAAATATGCCTACCTCCTCCACCAGCATGTGCTGCAATTCCAACCTCCACTTGCAAAGTCACCGCAGGTTGCCCACTAGGGGGAACATTGCATGTACCCTACCTACCCTCGGCGTTGAGTGGTGGTTCGACACCACAACCATCTAGTGGGCTATATAGTGGTGCTTGATCCCCGACCTGTAATTCAAACATTGATTGCCAGCTTTCATCCTCGTGGATTGAGTGCACTCTACTGGCACGGAGAATGTTGAGCTCCGGACCATCCCAGGTTGGCATGGGATCAAAAACATCATCAGGCCTTGGAGAAGGCTGCTCAACTAGTACCTCGTGCTCTTGCGGAGGTGCCTGCAACTGTTCCTGCTCAATAACACGAGGGGGAACCTGTCTGGCTGAGGCACTAATACCCTTTGTCGTATACAACGACCTTCATCATTGGGTCGGCTATCAGTGCTCATCTACAATACAAGATATATAATTATTATCATAACAATTGATTAATTGTATGAGAAAATAAAATAACATACATACAAATAAAATGTTAACTGATATGAAAAAAACACTACATAATTTCAAATTACTTATGAAAAAAAATTAATTACACATAAAATACATTATCAACTTCTCATGTAAATTTTTACTAATAAAGTACATATTTACTAATGCATTGAAGAATGTAAATATAACGTACAAAAACACGCTCTAAACAAAACATTTAATTCTTTTCAAATCCTATACAAAGAACTGTTTATTTTTATTATTTACAAATTATAAAATAATTTACTAAATCATTATATAATAATTTACTTAATTATTAAATGAAATTATTATTATTATTTATTAAAATAATTATTTAATCATATCATCATCATTTACTTCACAATTATTTTTAAAAAATTCATAAATTTGATTTTCATAATATTAATTTAAATAATATTATATTCTACAATATTATATTTACTTTTCAAATATTTACAATATTTTTCATTTTAAAATTTAAACTAAACAATTTTTAAAATTTACAATTTTTTCATTTTATATCCAAAGTTTTTACAATTTATAATATTTAATTTTTCAGAATTAAATTTACTATTTAATTTACAGTTTTCGGATTAAAGTATTAATTTCTCATTTAAAACTTTAAATATTTAAATAAGCCTCCCATCTTCTTCATCCCTCCATCTTCAGCCTAAACCCTAAACCACCAACCGCCGATGTCCTCCTCCGCCGCCGGCGTGCCTCATCCTCTCCTTCTCCTCCGCCCGACGCCACCTCCTCTCCTTCTCCACTACAATATACCTCCTCTCTCGCCACATCCTATTCTCGCCCGACACCGTCCACCGCGGTCTCCGTCCTTCCCTCCGCTGGCGTGCCTCCTCTTCTCCACCATGGTCATGCCAGATGCCCGACGCCTGATGCACGATGCCAGACCAGCCCGACACCACCTTCTGACGCACCACCATCTCCCTCCGCTCCATTTCGACGCTACCAATTGTAACAATTGTAACAATTTCTAATAATCCCCAATTCTAACAATTCTAACAAATTCTAACAAATGGGCAGAAAAATCTAACCCATTCCAAGATTTACATCCGGCCAGATTCAGAAAATCAAACAAATTGTAGAATTTGAATTTTTTTTTGGAAAACTTACATTTCCAGCGAGATTCAGGCGACGTGCAGTGGCTGGCGGTGGTCGGCGGCGGTGGTCAGCGGTGGTCGGCGACAGTCTCCAGCGGCAGGTGGTGGTTGCTAGTGGCGACGGTTAAAATGGAGGAGAAGCAAAAAAATTTCAAGTTTTCACAAAGGTTTTGTGAAAGTTTTTAACCCACACACTTTTATATACCAATTTTCATTCAATAAAAATAATTACTTCAAAATATAAATACATGTATGTATACGTATTAGGGCGTAACTAGTAAAATACAGAGCGTGATATAGCAATACCCTATTTATTTGCATGCAAAAGTCATAAAGATGACAACTCTAGAGACATGACAACTCTAGAGACATGACAACTTCAGTGAGAATGTAGTCAAGAATCAACCCCATTTCCTTTGTGAATTGTTATATCATGCCCTGTATATTACTTGATTACACCTTATATTTATACAATTTAGTATATAATATGTATTTTAAATTTAATTAATTAAAATATGTTTAATTTAATATTATATTATATTTATTATTTACCACCACTTCCACCGTCCTCCGCTACCACCGGTCTTCTTCTCCTCTTCTACTCCGGCCCGGTTTTCTTTTCCTCTTCTTCTCCTCTTCTTCTTCTCTTCTCCTCCAACCTGCTTCTCCTCTTCTTCTCCGGCCTTCTTCTCCGGCCCGTTCTTCTTCTTCTTCGGCGGCCCCCGCTCTCATCTCCTTCTCCGGCTCCGACTCTCCTCTTCTTCTCTCGGCTGCGTTCTCTTCTCCCCGTTCTCCTCTTCTTCTCTTGGCCCCATTCTCCTCTTCTTCTCCTGGCTCTCCTCTTCTTCTCCCGTTCTCTTATCCCTCTCCGGCTCTCCTCTTCTTCTCCCGTTCTCTTATCCCTCTCCGGCTCTCCTCTTCTTCTCCCGTTCTCTTCTCCCACTCCGGCTCTCCTCTTCTTCTCCCAGCTCTCCTCTTCTTCTCCCGGTTCTCTAGCTTCGGCTCTGGCGGTGGTGGCAATGGTGGCGGTGGTCTGGTGAAAACGTAACATCTGCGGTGGAGGTGGTCCGATGGTGGCGGTGGTCCGGTCAAAGCGGTGGAGGTGGATGTGGTTCAGCGGTGGCGGTGGCCGGCGGTGGCGGGGCGGTGGCAGTGGTCTGGAGGGAATATTAATTTTTATTTTTATTTTTTTGTTTTATTTTTATTTTATTTTGAAAAATTAAAATTAGTATTTGAAATTTGGTTTTGCAACTCAATAATACAATATTTGCATAATTTCCACAAATTGCCAACTAGATAAATCTAGACTTTACAGTATTATACATATGTATATGTATTAGGACGTAAACTAGTAAAATATAGGGCGTGATATAGTAACACCCTTTCCGTTTGCAGATGCTTCATTTTACAGATTCAAAGAAACTGCATAACAAAGTTGAATTATCAAAGCATATACATACAGATTACTGCTCATAATTTTAACATTCAACTGAGAATGATCGAATCATATATAAACATCAAGGTTGCTTAGTCTGAAGCCATTGATTCTAGAAAGGATGGAAGCAACAATTACCGCCCAACCAATAACTTGTTAATGGAAGCAAATTAATCTCATCAATTTATATATTAAACCAGAACAATGGATCAGTAGAATCGATAATTCATCTCGAAGGGGAAGAAGGGTAAGACTAATACCTCGAATAAGATGTGGTGAGATTCAAAAGTAGGCAAATTGAAATCCACAATAGATTGAAGAAGATGAGATTCTGGGACTCCCACGTGTATAGAATTAAAAGCTTGAAAATTCATGGAATTCGCGCCCAAAATTTCTTCCCGCTCCTTGCAAATTCTGCACCCAAAAATTTCAGCCGCGCAAAAATTTGATGGTCTGGACAAGTGACGGCTTCAAAGAGGGCATCGAGAAACGGAGGGTGCAATTGAGGGGGTCTGATAATATTGTGCTACATCAGATTGACATTCTACTTTGACTCTTGCATTGGAGCTTGTATTTTGGACTGGGGGTAAATTTTGATTACGTGGCTTTTGACACCCACCTAATTGAGGTCCGGGTTGGAAATGCTCTAGTAGTTACTCTTCATCATATCTCAATTTAATGTTTTATATTTATACACAATAATATTTAAATTTCCACTTTATCTTGTACTCCCTGTGTCTCACTTCTTTTTTAAAAAGCAAATTCACATGTGATGGTGAGTGGTTTGGTAGACACCTACCTATTTATTAATTTAATTTAAAAGATACATAAAGGAGGAGGGGCATAATACCTTACCTCTGAAAGGGTTGTTTCTGATAGTCTTAAATGTATACATCACCTATCATCTAACTCGAAGACTATCGAAACCATAAAACGTGGAAAATAAAATAACAGTATTGTTGTTATCCATCAATTATATCAAATTCAATACAAGATCAATTCCTATAACAAGTTAACCTAATCTGATATGGGGAAATGATCTGGAGTCCATCTTCACTCTGCCATTTACCTCTCTTGGAAGACCTGCATTTAAAAATATGTTTACCTGTTTGTTGCCTGCAATTTTTATAGCAGGTCTGCCACTCCATATGCCTCTTTGAAGATGTGGATAATTGTGTAATTAAAATGTTGTAGCAGCTGCCGGATCAATCTCAAATCTTGTCAACACTTCCAAAGTATTTAATATTGCTTCTTCACCAATTTGACAAGAATTTTTTAATCACATTCAATCTCCAGCTTGTGTATATGATGGTGATTAGCTAATTGAAGTCCGCAGTAGTGCCCTTACGCCTCACCTCTGATTAATAGAGGTATGGGTATGTCTGATGTGAACAGCCCATTTGAACTGTAACTTTGTAAAATATTAAGTGCCATTTGGCACTAATCGTTCCCTCATAATTTACAAATTTCGACTCTAGATTTTAGTGGATTGTTACTTTATACCCCGAATTAGACTAAACTACGCCCTGCATGTATACTTTTAAAATACAATTTTATTTTTAATTTAATTTAAAAGTTAATTAAAATAAAATAAAATAATAAATTCTGTTTTTATTGTAGAATGGCGGTGAAATCCCGACAAATTTCTGGCATAATTCAGGCGAGATTTTCGGTAATTACCGGCGATTCGGGGCTAACTCCAGGCGGCCTATTTGCGTTTCCACGTCAGACCACCCTTCTCCAACCACCATCCCTGACCACCATATTCGGTGCAATAAAACTCTGCCCGTCAAGCTCGATAATACCCATCTTCGTCGGTGCCGAATGTGCAGAGCGGTGGTTGCCGGTGGCTAGATGCGCTGGTCCGAGATGCGTCGCACGAGGTTCTCAAACGTGGCTCGCGGTTCTCAGACGTGGTTCGGCGGTGGCTCGGTTCTCGGCCGCAGTTCGTGGCGGCAGGTCTCACCGGTGGCTCAAGGAGGAGATTCTCGGTCGTGGCTCTCGGTGGCGGATCTCGGACGTAGCTTGTGGTAGGGGGTCTCGCCAGTGTTCGACGAGGCGGATCTCTCCGTTGTTCGCGGTGGAGAATAATGCCCTATGGTTCTCCTCTGGTGTGTAGATCCACAAGAGAGAACCGAATCTTAGTATTGGAGAATAATGCCCCGTGGTTCTCCTCTGGAGTGTAGAGCCACGAGAGAGAACCGAATCTTATTAGTACTCCCTCCGGTTTTTTTTTCATTGGCACACTTACTAAAAGTGGTATTTTTTTTTAATTGGCACTTGCTATTTTGGGCAAGTTTAAGGCTTTTACATCCACTCATTTTACTTTCTCTTCTTTCAATTCAATTTCATCCACTCATTTAGCATTTCCTCAATTCTAACACAAAAAAAGAGGTGCCAATGAAAAAAAAATGGAGGGAGTATTAAATTTATATTTTTTTGAAAAAGGAAAATAAAATTATTTTAAATAAAAAATATTGATACTTTCAGTTGTGATTAAAACTCATGATTAGTATTAGAAAATATAGCTTATTATTTATTATATGAAGTTAAAAATTACATTTTATAATTAGTGGTTGAAAATATAATTTATGTTTGGACTAAATTATTTTTTTGCTCCCCAATATATGATCCAATATCATCCTTTGGTCCCAAAGGCCAATATCATGTTTGTTAAGCAACCAGCAAACTCAAAATGATTTGTTCGGTTCCTAAGGTGGTTTTCAGGTAAATTGAAGTTGTTTTCCGATATAACCATGAGTATTTTTGCAATTTTACTAATTAAAAATATTTTAATTTTCCTTTCCTTTTAAATTTCTTTTAATTTTTTCTTTGACTTTTAAACCATTTTCTTTCATTGAAACCCTAATCTGCCGGTAAGCTGCTGCCACCGCCGTCGCTGATCTTCGCCGCTGCCAAACACCGTCGCCTCGTCTTCGAACACGACGAAAACGATGAGCTCCCCTGACTCCGACTCTGAATCTTCGACGAAAAGAATGAGCTCGAACAGAGGGCCATGGACAGAGGGTCGTGGACTTTCAGTTTGCTCTGAATCTTCAATCTCCGGCGTCGTGGACATAGGGCCTCATCTTCGAACTCTAACAGAGGGCCGCGTCTGGATCTCCTGCTTAACTCCAACGGAGTTAGGGTTTGCAGAGTCGGATTCCACAACGAAAATGACAGAGTTAGGGATTGCGATTAAGGGAAAACGGTGAAGTTAGGGATTGCTAGAAACCCATCTCTAGGGATTGCAATTGAAGATGAGGAAGATGACCACCGCCGCCGAACAGAGGAGGAAGATGAGCGCATCAAACTCACGCGCTCAAATTTGGGGACCAAATTCTTGTGTGTGTGACTCCACGCATAGGGTTATTTCCTTTTTCTTTATAATTTTTTTAAAATCAGGGATATAATGGTCATTTTACATATTTTGACCAATTTTACCATTTACTCTACCTGAAAATCGCCTTTCGGGACCAAACAAATCATTTTTTATTTGTTGATTGCTGAACAAATGCGGTATTGGTCTTTGAGACCAAACAAATTATAAAAAGCTATTTAGGGTACCAAAAAAGCAATTTAGTTTATGTTTTATTTATAATTTATATTTCAAGTCATCAAAATTATATAAATGAGTATTGAAATTTTGTATTGTAGGTAATTTTTATTATTTATTGAAATATATTTAGATGATATATATTGAATTTAATGTGCTTTTAAGTAATTGAAAATTATATTTAGTTTATAGTGATTAATAATGTTTGGGAAAATGTAAGAATTTTTTTATTTTCAAATTTTAAAATATAAGTGAAAATTTTAAATTTTAGAAAACATATATATATTTTTTTTTATTAAATTAAATAATTATACGATATATATATACATATATATATATATGTATTAAGGCGTAAACAAGTAGAATATAGGGGCGTGATTTAGTAATGCCCAAATTTTAAATTTTGTAGCCCAACATCTGAAAAAGCTGAAAAAGTACATTGATTACATAACCAAATTCTCAATAAAGAGAAAGTCATAGGAAAGACGGACTGTCCATAAACTTATGAAAAGGCCAGGGACGATTTTTGATAAATGAGGCTCAATTTGTAATTAATCAGAAATTGGGTATTAATTAGAAATAATAATTTTCTTTTAATTTTTCCTTATTTCTCTCTTGTGCAGTTTTTTCTTCCTCATTTTTAGTCTCCACTTTCTCTCTCATTATTCTTCTTCACCGTTCTCCTCCTGTTCTCTACCTATTCTCCGCCTTATTTCGCTGCCTCTCCTCCACTTCTTTTCCGCCGCATTTTTCTACGTTTATTCGGCCTCTTCTCTGCGCTCATTTTCCTGCATCCATTTTTATTTTTTAATGATGATTTTTCCAGCTCATTTTTTGGAGAAAATTCCTTGAAAATCACACACCCGGTCAGATCATCAGGTTTGTAGTTTCTTTTATCTTCTAGTTCAATATGTTTTGTGATTCTGTGAATCTTTGCAGGTATAGGTATTATTGTTTGATTTTTATGCATTTTTTTATTTTTGATTGATTTTGTTTTATATTAGCGCTAGGTTATGGGTCAAACAAAATGAATTGGCCAAGATTTTGATGCTACATGCGGTGATTATTACTCAATTGTTGTTAGATTTGTCAAATTTGGTATGTATGCTCTTCGTTTTGTTGAGAGTTAGATAGGTAGTGTTTTCTAATGTTAGTTGCTATGTGTCTTTTCTAATATATGGTTTTGAAGTGTCCTCTTATTATTACAACAAACATGTTGATTTTTCGTCTTGAATTACAAGGTGCATTGGTTTGCTTATGTGTTGCAACTATTATTATCCAGCGTGTACTTGTTAGTTGTACCGTGAATGACCTTTTGTCCATTCGTTGTTGATTCATTTGGAATTACGAGGTGCATCTGTTAGTATTAAGTGTGTACTCGTTAGTTGTACTGTGTATGCCATTTTATTTTCATTTGTTGTTGATTGTCCGTTTTGAATTAGGAAATGTACTTGTTTACTAATATGTTGCATATGTTAGCATCCAGTATGTATTTGTTAGTTTCATTGTGTTTGACTTTTATTTTCACTCTTGATTATTGTTCGTTTTGAATTAGAAATGGTACATGTTTGCTTATATGCTGCAACTGTTAATATCCAATGTGTACGACTTTTTGTAGGAGTTGGATTTAAACTTGAAGTGGTTATAACTTTTAAGGAATTGGACAATACTGAACATTGGACTCCACAAGACGTTTCAACACGGAGATGATTAAGATGAACATGACACTGAACTTGAAGATTCGAAGATGATCCCCTTTTGAAGATTAATAATTGATTCATTGTATTAGGTACTATTAGCTAATGTAGACATGAGTAATTCTGTAAATGTAAGTTCCCCAATGGAAGATTTCTGTCACGGACACTTTATCTTCCATTTTGTTTAGATGTTGAGAGCCTCTCTCGTGTTTTAAATTGGCAAGATTTGCATATTTTTTACACAAAGTATGCAATATTTTACATGTGTTACTTTCACGTCAACGTCACTTTTTGTGACCTCTCTTTGATTCAAATCAAGGAAATCTACTCATGTTTTGAAAACAAACACATGTATTAATGTAATCAGTATATATTATAAGGTAGTAAATGAAGTACATTTGAAAATTTAAATACTACAAAATTATGTGACCTCTATTATATACACTATAAGAAATACTAGTTGTAAGCTAACAAATGGATGTTTTAACAAAACAGAAACACTTTATAAGGTAAATTATGCACTACCTCATGGCAAAATTTTGCTATTAATAAAAGGAATTGACATTTTTAAATCAGGTGCGTATTTTTGTTTAAACAGTACATGTTCTAAAGTAATCAATGCACAGTTAATATGACAATTTTTAGATTGTCAAATTTTAGCTTAACTTATACATGGTCTCCTAGAAAAGTTTCATAATTCATATTTAGAGCTTTTAAAATAGGTGCACGTTTTAATACAAACGATATGTATTATAAGGTAACATGTGCATAGTATATACGAAAATTTTCAGCAACATTTAGTCTGTTTTTTGAATATTTGTCACATGTTTTTACATGCTCATAGCAGCGGAATCCATACATCTAGAACTTTCAAAAACAATATCATTCACATCGAACACAATTGAATAACACAACCTCAATATGATGTGAAGAATTGCAATATAATGGAAATCCAGTTTAAATCAAATTGAAATCAACTTTTTTCGATTAGATTTGGAACTCGCCCTCCCTTCTCCTCTAGATGTGGGCAGATTTTTGGGTCCTTCCAAATGCTCTCGGCGTCAGCGTCGGTGTCGGATATGTGGAGATCGCTGGTGGTGGTGCAGCTCCTCTGCGCCTTGGCTCGACGAACTAACGCAGATGGTGAGGTGGCTCCGCTAGAGAGATTGAAGTTTGGGAAGGAAGAAGAATGGAGAAATTTTCAGAGATAGGAGTTTGGGGAAGAAGAATGCTTTTCGTTTCAATTTGGGGAGGAAGAGTTATAACCCAAATTTGCAGCTGGATCAACCCGTGAATTTTACTTAGTTTGCATTAATTGCAAATTAGTCATGGGCATGTCTATAAGCTTATGGATGGGGCGCCTGTCATGAGACCCACTCCGTTATGAAAATGAACGAAAACATTCCTTCCAAACTCTTTATTCCCTAGTAATAGAAGCTCTCAACATTTATTTATCTGGCAGGTTCATTATTAAACTGGCCTTTTTAGTTTTGGGTCCCTTTTTTTCATCATTGATCTTTTATTGCTAGATTGGCTGTGATGGTAGGCCGAAATTTAACCGATGAAGAGACGTTTCAAGTTCCACAGTTTCTTGTTCAAAGTCACCAAAATGGAATTGTTCACCACAAAAAGTGACAAGGAGACTAGAAGTCACACAGATGCAGTTCATCCAGTCTTATCCACATAATTCAAGCTAAGCTAAGTGTTCTCATCTGTATGTTAGTGTGCCCACCGACTTAGTCACTTGTTCTCATGTATAAGCTAAATGTTCAAATCAGGTGACTTCTCAGTTTATGTTCTCATCTGTATGTAATGCTTGTCTCCTTCAGTTGTCTACCTTAGCTGAAATTGCTGATTGACAAACCTTTTTTTTCTTAGTCTTTCGTCAAATATCACAACCTTAAATGAGCTCTCATAAATGAATTCAGGCGGGGCAATTAACTGATTCCTCAGGCTAACCCACAACAACTCTGTGTGATAAGCCCAATTTCACGTCTCTATCGTGTGTCGAAGCTTCAAGCTCCCTTGTGCCGAAGAACTCAAACAAGGGTGATGATTCACAACCATTCTAATACTCAGTAACATGTTCAGATATTTACATAGCCACTCACTTCAGTCTAATCAATTTGCATTCCCCAAGACTCATTAGAGTCCATTGTTGATTGTCGGTGAAATTGTCAGTGACAGTCTAGAAAGTTAATATTGGTACACGAAACTTGAAAGGGTTCTGTTAAGGAATATATATATTACTTGTAATTGTAATTGTATTCTATTTCTTTTTCCTAGCTTGTATAGCTATTTTGTACTACTATATAATGTACCTTGAGGTCATGAATAAACACACCATTATTTTCTTCATGGTATCAGAGCCTAAAATCCTGAAACCTAAGTACCTAACTATGCTGCGTGTCCGGGCTGACAACGGGACTGAATTTTTGCTTTTAAGATCTCATTTTGCTGCATCTGGGATCATTTTTGAGACATCTATGATTGATATACCACAGCAGAATGGTTGAGTTGAATGCAATCATCGCCACTTACTCAACGTGGCGCGTGCTTTACGGTTTCAAGCCAGTCTTCCAATTGAGTTTTTGGGAGAATGTGTTCTTACTGCTTCTTATCTAATTAACCGGACACCGAAGAAACATCTCAATGGTCGCACTCCCTTTGAGATGCTATATGGACGAGCTTCAAACTACTCATCTTTAAAGGTATTTGGATGATTGTGTTTCGCTGCTCACGTTCCCAGATACTGTGACAAGTTTGCACCAAGAAGTAGGCGATGTTTGTTTATTGGTTATCCTACTGGAAAGAGAGGCTATCGCCTTTTTAACCTAGAATCCTGCATCATCTTTAACAGTCAGGATTGAAGACCAGTTCTCGTATGCAGCAACTTCGACATCGGTCTCTTCTGTAAATCCCAGCGGCACCACCAGTCCCGCCGACCCTATGCCTTCGGTCGTCGTCGCTCCTCTCCCGCCGACCGTCGTCGTACACTTACCGCTGCATGCCGCAACGCCTATACCGCCGGCCACTTCTTCAGTTCCAGCGACTGACCCAGATCACCGGTAGCCCTAGTCGGTCTGGCCTAGCGATGCACCGCCTGGGATACCACCGCCTGGGATACCACCACCTCACGCGCTTCACGCGCCACTGGTGAACGACGATAACGTGGCTCACACACTGCCAGCTCCGGTGACTCCTTCTGCTCCACCGCCCAATGTAGTATCTCCGGTCCCAACTACTTTTGCTCGTTGTCTGGTTCTGTCAGCTCCGCTGACTGTTTCGCCGGTTGTTCCGATGTCTCCTCCCACCGCTGAGTTGCCTCCTATCAGACAGAGTGTTAACGCTCGCCGACTTCCTTCTTAGTTGGGAGATTATGATTGTGATGATTATGCTTGTGCTCTTACTACTGAAGACACACCCCCCACTGCTACGTTCACTCATGCGCTATCACTATCCTCAGGTGTTCTCTATCATTTTACTGATTATGTAGATTTTGATAATTTTTCTAGTATGCATTCTAGATTTTTGGGTGCAATAACATTTAGTGCGGATCCCCCCACTTATTCAGAAGCATCACAGCATGCTCATTGGCGAGATGCTATAACTGAAGAGCTTACTGAGAATGATCGAATAAGAAGTTGATTGGTTGCAAATGGGTTTACCAGACGAAGTTTAAGTCAGATGGTACTATTGAACGTCATAAGGCGCATCTAGTGGTTCTCGGGAATCGTCAGGTTGGAGGGATTGATTATACTGAGACATTTGCTCCGGTTGCAAAGATGAGTTATATTCACATATTCTTATCTGTTGCAGTCATTCGTGGTTGGGAACTGCATCAGGTGGATGTCTATAATGCTTTCATGCATGGTGATTTGCACAAATAGGTTTTATACGACCTCCACCAGGTTATGCCGCACCTCATAGTCAGGTATGTCGCCTTCAGAAATCTCTTTACGGTCTTTGCCAGGCTCCTAGAAATTGGTTCACCAAATTGGCTCAGGCTTTACGAGCATTTGGTTTTGTTCAAGGTAAGGCAGATTACCCTTTGTTTGTTTTTTCCCGTGGATCGGTTTCTTTGTATGCTCTGGTTTATGTGAATGATTTGGTCATTGCTGGTAGCTCGTCTGCACTCATCTCTGAGTTCAAGAAATACTTGAGTTCTTGTTTCCATATGAAAGATCTTGGTTTACTTAAGTAGTTTTTGGGCATAGAGATTGCTAGAAGACCGGAGGGGATGTTTCTTTCGCAAAGGAAATATGCTATGGACATTTTATCTAACACATGTTTATATGCCTCTAAACCAAATGACTTTTCGATGGAGCAGCAACACGATCTGGCGCGTGTTGATGGTCTGCTTTACCATGATCCTGAGCAGTATAGGCGACTGGTTGGGCGCCTGATATACCTTACCATCACACGTCCTAAGCTTAGTTATTCGGTTCACACACTTGCTCAATTCATGAAGTCTCCGTGTGTTCCTCATTGGCAAGTTGCAATTTGTGTGTTGCACTACTTGAAGAGCCATCATGGTCAAGATTTATTTCTCTCTTCCCGCAGTGCGTTACAGTTGACCGCTTACTGTGATTCTGATTGGGCTGCTTACCCTATACCCAACGTTCTCTTTCTGGTTACTTTGTGATGATTGGTGATTCTCCGATTTCTTGGAAGACCAAGAAACAACCTATAGTTTCTTGCTCTTCTGCTAAAGTTGAGTATCGTGCTATGGCTATTACCTGTTGTGAGTTGTTATGGCTTAGGTCTTTACTGAAAGACTTAGGGGTTGCGCATACTGCTCCTATGCATTTGTTTTGTGACAGTCAATATGCTCTTTATATTGCAGCAAATCCAGTGTTCCATGAACGTACGAAACATATTGAAGTTGATTGTCATTTTGTCTGAGATCTTGTGCAGTCTAGCACTATAGTTACTCATCATATCCGCACTACAGATCAACCCGCGGACTTGTTTGCCAAAGCTCTCGGACGTAACCAATTTCATTCATTACTTGGCAAGTTGGGCATTTTTTGATCATTTATGATACCCATGCTCCAAATTGAGGGAGGGTGTTAAGGAATATAAATATTACTTGTAATTGTAATTAGATTCTATTTCATTTTCCATGTTGTATAAGTATTTTGTACTAATACATAATGTACCATGAGATTATGAATAAACACATCATTACCCTTATTTTCTTCATGCTCACATCATGAAGTTTGGGGAACCAAAGTTCTATGAATATGGCTCTTGTTGTTATCCGAAAAATTGCCCTAAGAGAGAGAGGACTAAGAGTAAGCCTAGTTGGACTATCCATGCCACCTCTGCAGCACTCCATGAGATGTTTGCTTTCGCTGAAAAGGCCATTGTCGGTGGCTGGATTCCACCATAAGAAAACAAGGCCAACGACTAGAACGAAGACAGTGCAGGTTGTATCCTTCCCTTTCAGTTTCGTTTAGTCCATTTCATTTCATTAGTATGTAAATTTTAGTTTTGTAACATATATGACAATGTTTTTTATTGTCATGCAGGTGGCAGCTTTGGTGAATGCAGTAAAAGATAATGATGTTGGTTCAGCTGTGAAAAATGATGATCAGTAACCGTTGTGGCAGTGATAAACTGAGAATCTGGGAATGTATTTTATTTCTTTTAATGCGCACTGTTTAAACTGAAACTTCTTAAACTCTAGACTGTTTTTCAAACTCTGGACAGTATATTTTCTGGACTATTTAATTGCTGGACTTATTTTTCCTAGACTAATATTTATTGCATGTTTTCTAGACTATTATCATTTTCTAAACTTTAATTTACTCTGGACTAATATTTTTACTGGACTATTTATTCTCTATACTGTTATTCTTTCTGGACTGTGATTTATTCTGGTTGTGATTTATTCTGGTTGTGATTTATTCTTGGCTTGTATTAATTTAGGACTTGTAGAATGCTTGGTACATTTGGACTTCAGTAATTGTTGTAACGTCTGAAGTTGTTTGTAATTTTTGTAAAGCTGATGAATGGGGGTGGAGGGTTGGGGGAGAATAAATGAGCGTTTAGTATCTAAAAAATGTAGCCCTGCAGTTTTGTCAATAGGTATTGGTGGGGCATTAGTGTGAGATCACACTCATGCATGTAATTTTTGCATAATCAATGATGAACCTGTGATATATGATGTTATCTTTATGCTGCCATGCATTTCGGTACTTATACCGATTTGATTTTGGCGTGCATTTATGGGATTTAAAAAACAGCCTGAGATTATTTGTGTAGATGATTCTTTTCCTAACAGCAGGCTATAATGATCATAAATTGTCATCAGTACCACATAGATGCAGCCATATTTTGTTTTTCAAGACATCAGGAGGGTATCTAAAAGTCAAAAAAAAAAAAAAAAATTCTAAACCCTACAGCCGCCGCCAACTCCCTTCTTCCTTTGAAGTTTTTTTCTCCCACCTTCTTTTCCTATCTCTCCACCACCCTGGTGGAGAGATAGGAAAAAAATAGTTTTTTCTATTAATATACTTTTAATTTTTATGTTATTGAATAAGTGTGGATTGATTTTCATATATTAGTATTGTTCTTCGATTTGATAAATTAGATTGATGTGTCCATAATGACCATTTAATCTAATTGTTCATGTCGATGTATTTTGTCCGATCTAGTTTTACAGATCGCGTGTTCATGATTTTGTTTGTGTTTCTCTATTAGGTGTTCCATTATCGATCTGTATTTTTCAAGGTGTTTACAGTTTGGACAATATAGATCATGTTTTGGATCAAGATCAAGTGGTGTTACAACTGTTGTAGATCCTAGGTTTGGCGTAATGATATTGATGCTGATACGCTCCTTTTCGCCATGTGGTCACGATTTTTGCCGAAGCGAGTTTATATCCCTGAGAGTGATGTTACAATTTTGATTGAATCTCTAATTTGTAATAGTATAGCCGGTCGGTCTAGTTGACATTTAATTTATATATCCTTGCAATAGATTTATTATTGTTATAGGCTATTTAGGTTGAATGTCAATTTCACTTATTGCAATCGCCGCTGGGCATTTTTTCCACCGGTATGATTAATTTTTCAAAAAAAGAAGAAGACATTAGGAGGGCATGTAAATTTGATTTTGATTACTGATTTGTGTGCTAAACCAGCTTCTGAATTTGATTACTGATTCCTTACATTTGGGATTTGGAACTTTCTGAAAACATATTTACTGCATTTAAGGGTGTGTGTTTTACAAAAGTCGCATTAGAAAATTTAAAATAAATGTTTTTCAAAAGATACAAAAAAGGGAAACTAATGTCCCTATTTTAAAAGGTTACCCTATAGATATGGCTATTGTTAGAACACGTCAAGTATCTGATTAGATTTGATTTATTATGGATAGAGTTGTTGACTAGACTAGAGTCATACTAGTATTAGCCTTCTTTTTGTACTCTATTTATTTTGAGCAGTAATACATTATTCATTACGGGAAATCACTCTTTCATGGGATTAGAGCAAGTTCTGATCCTAAACTCTAATCCCTAATAATTTTTTCTCTGCAACTTCCACCCCCTCTCTTTTCGGCCGACAGAACCACCACCTGGTCCCGGCGAACTTCCGGCCAAGTTCCGACAAAATTCTGGCCTACTTTTGACTACCTCTGGTCGTTCTTCCATTTACTATTCTGGTGTATTTTGGCAGTGTTTCTTCTTCTCCAGCGCTTTTCTTAATATATCCGGCACACCTCCTCCGACAGGTCCAACATTTTCTCTTCGGCAACTTTTTCATCGGCTTTCTCCAGTTCTGACGACTCCTTGTCTTGTCTCTGCCGGCTCGTCCCTCCTCTTCTATGGCCTGATTCTTCACCGGTGGTTCTCAGTTCCGGAGGCCATCTCCCAGCGGCGACCTCCTCTTTCGACGGTTCAGTGAGTTCTCCTCACAATCTCCGGCGGTTCGACATTTGGCATTCTTCATCCACCAGCTTCTCGGGCGTCTCTTCTCGGCTTCTCCAACTCAGCATCCATTAGCGCCTGACAAAGCATCCTCTCGAACAGAGGTTTTTTTCTCCACTGCACCAGCAAGTCCTCAGCGCGTCAGATCCACGCACCCGCAAGTGTCCCCGTGCGTGTTTACACGGGCCCGCAGGTGAACTCTAGCCCATCTCTGCACGCGCCCGCCGGTGTTCTACAATGTGTCTCCACACGCGCCTGTAAGTGTTTCTAGTGTGTCTCTACACACACTTAGCTGCACTGCACACTTTTGTTCCCATTTTTTTGTTGTGTGCATTATGGCTTATTTTAGTGGTCTGTCAAAGTTTAAACACCATGACTCAAAGTGAATTTGGGATTCTGGTGCCACAAAACATTTGGCATTGTCTGTCGATGTTGTTAATCATGTGATACCTTATAATGGCTCTGCTCACGTCTATTTTGGTAGTGGTTCTCAACTCCCCATTATTCATGTTGGTGATTCTCGGATTTCTAAGTCTTTTCCTCTTTATGATGTGCTTATTGTGAATGATATCACTGAAACTTTTCTTTCGATTAGAAAATTAACTTGGGATTTAAATGTTGTTGTCTTCTTTGATGATCGTTTCAATTATTATTCGGCACAAAATTACCAGGGAAATCTTGGGGCACGGTCATATTGAAGTCTAGCTTTGTGTTTTGGACCATGGTGCATCTGCTTTACTGTCTATTGTGGAGTCAAATAACTCGCGTGCATCTTTTGAAACTTGGCATGCTAGACTTGGTCATGTTCCACACTCAATTATTTCTGGTTTGCGAGCTTCTGGATCCTTACATGTCTCATTGATTTTGCCTAAACCTACCCTTTGTGATGCGTGTGAAAAAGGCTAAAGGGAAGCGATCTTTTCATACAAATGATAAATGTGCTGCTAGGGTACTTGATCTAGTTCATTGTGATTTATGGGGGCCCTCTTCTATTTTATCTACTGATTGTTTATCCTACTATGCTATTCTCATTGATGATTATTCCCGACTCTCGTAGTTTTACCCACTGCACCGCAAATATGATTTTTAGGATGTTTATCGCCAATTTGAGACTTTTGTGGAGAACTTGTTCTCTTCCACCATTAAGGTGTTTCAGAGTGATGGAGGGTCTAAGTTCGTAAATGGTTGCTTACACTATCTTTTTCAGCCAAAGGACATTCATCATCAGATTTCTTGCCCATATACTCCTAAGGAGAATGGTTGGGCTGAGCACAAGTACTGCCACATTGATGAGATGTGTTTATCTATGTTATACCACTCTCATGTCCATCTCTCCCACTGACCTGACACCTTTGTTTCATCTACTTATACCATAAATTGGTTGCCCACTCTCGTTCTTTGCGGACGATCACCATATGAAGTTATTAATGGTCGGGTTCCCATATACACCAATTTTCATGCTTTTGGTTGTCGGATCTTCCCCTTCGTTCACCCCTTTGCCAACCACAACCTGTCTCCCTGCAGTATTCCGTGTATTTTTACTGGCAACAATTCGCAGTGTAAAGGTTTTCAGTGCCTTAATCGTACTACCAACAGAATCTATGTCACTCGACATGCTCATTTTGATGAAACGTGCTTTCCATTCACCCCATCCATCCCTTTGGCAATCGGTTCTCCATCTTTAGTGTTAGATGTTTATGCCTTTCTTGATTATGATTCTGATTCGGCACCTCATTTACCTACAGTTTCTCCTGTGCCGACTACATCTCCTTCGAATCCTTGCTCCGTTCTACAGATCCAGCTCCCGTTCATCAGCTAGCTCCGCCTGTATCTCCGTCGGCCAATCAGGCCGCCCAGTCTCCACCCAGTTTGATTGTCCCATCACCAATTGCCTCAGCTGACTCCACCTCCCAGCTTCTCCTACTTAGATTTGCACTTATCAGATGGCCACTCGATCATCGGTTATTCAGTGCAGAGACTACTCAAACATTGTTGCTCACAGTATTTTTGCTGCTTTACTTGTTCAGACAGAACCTACAGACTATCATTCAGCTCTTTAGGATCCTTCTTGAGTTTCTGCTATGGATGATGAGATAGCAGCTCATTGTGGATAGCGTACTTGGGATTTGGTTCCCCGCACATCATACGTCAACATTGTTGTCTCCAAATGGGTCTATCGGCTCAAGTATCATTCTAATGTCACAGTTGATCGGCATAAGGCTCGACTTGTAGAGCAGGGTTTTCTATCAAATTCTAGGGTATGACTTTGATCACACTTTTAGTCCTGTGGTTAAAGCCTCCACTTTTCAAATAGTTCTTGCCATTGCCACAATGCATTTCTGGCCGCTTCATCAGATGGATGACAAGAACGCCTTCCTCAACGGCATTCTCGATCCTCCATTGTATATGGCGCAAACCATTGGCTCTCCATCCAAATTATGCTTATCGCTTGTGGAAGGCCATTTATGGTTTTAAACAAGCACCTCAAGCATGGTTTCAGCGATTCAACACTTATTTGACTCAGCTCGATTTCCAGTGCAGCTCCGCTGACACTTTTTATTTGTTCTTTCTCGGGGATCATCGATACTGTATCTTCTGGTTTATATTGATGACATCATTCTTACGGGAAACGATTCGACTCTTCTTTAGCAATTTGTTGATCGAACTCATTGGGAGTTTGCTATAAAGGACTTAAGCGCCCTTCATTACTTTCTTGGCTTAGAAGTATCACCTACTTCATCAGGTTTACTTCTTGGTCTAGCTAAGTATGCCCATTACATTTTTACTCATGCCGGGATGTCTGATGCTGCTCCAGTCTCTACTCTCTTTGTTCCGGGCTCACAGTTGCATAGCTTCACCAGTTCTTCATTTCAAAATTTGATGGTGTAACGTTCTCTAGTTAGGGCCCTCCAGTACCAAGCTATTACCCTTCATGACTTGGCCTTTTTAGCCAACACTGTTAGTCCTATCTTTGACCCACCTCCATTTTGTAGCTAATTAACCCGAGCGATGGTTGAGTAGGGTCAAAGATAAAATTTATAGTTCTGCACCCAACTCAATACTATGCTACCGATAGGGTAGTTAGCGGTAAGCCCTGGGTATGTCCACAGAGATGCTAGGGCCTAACAGTCAATTAACAGTCAATTCGTACATGTTTCTAGGAATCGATAGTATAGTAAACAGGAGGGGGTTTTTGGCTTTTCAGTTAACAACTACAAACATGAAAGTAAAAAGCACGTAAACTATATTAGCTACACACTTGGGGAATGCTTGCGTAACATGGTTGATTTAATGCTTCGATCCTTGATTCATTCACATGCGAGATTTAGACAACCTAATCTAGTGCTCATAACAGGTGGTGTGGTCGATGGTCAGCACTACATTGTACCTGTCACGTCAGGTGGATTTGCAATCTTCCATCGGCACCACCTCCGTAATTAGGAGAGTACAACAAGCTCTGACTGTTGTTGTAGGTCTGTTTCTTCCCCGTACAATTACGTCACGGGCACTCTACCACGGATGCTTTACTCCCTAGGCCTATGGACAAGGCAAAGAGAGGTAGTCACCTCATGAATGACACTATGACCTCTTATAGCCTAGCTTGCTACTTTTTGCTATTTCTACTCGTAACCCTTCGAACTACTCCAAAATAGCCAGCTAAGACTGGTGTGCTGGCAATGCAAGAGTAACACACGGAAAAGACCTACGTGCACACACTCACATGGACCCAAACCCTACTACCCATAACACATCCAAGGTTTCTCTTCCTCGGGCGGTATCAATATTTTCATTAGAATGTATATAGACTAGAGTGTGTGCTAATGGAGTGTACTATTCATGCAATTCTAACATTCAAGAACAAGTCACAATAATATCATAAGAATAATAATTATGATGAACTAAGAATCTCACAAAAGCATAAATCAACACATGAATACAATTATCCCCAAGCTATGGAAACTACTCCCTAGACATGGAATTCAAATAAAGATTTGAATTCCACATCATAGGATCAAAGCAAAATAAAAAGGAAAAAAAGAAATAAGAGAGAATGTTTCTCTCTAGGATGCTCTCCAAATTACAAGAGTAGAATATGAAAAATGTCAAAAGTCTCTAACCCTAGTAGACTAAGGCTATATTTGTAGTAGTAGGGGCTTGGGCTTAAAAATAGGCCCAAAATAGGCCAAAACGTGTAAACCCTAGTTCAGCCGCCACTGGTGTGGACCGTTGCAGATGGCGCGGTCCGCGCTGTCTCCATGGTCCTTACCAATGCGAGGTGCCAGATCTAGTGCAATCCGTTACATACGCGGTGGCATGGGCCACAAGATCTGGCACAGTCTTTGTCATCTCCTTAGCACAGGCCGTGGCATTCTCTACGGGTCGTGTTAGCACGGTTAATGGCATCTGGTGCGACCCGTTATCAGAATGGTGTGTTTTTGCACTTCTGATTCGTGGGACGTGTTTTTTGGCGTGGGTTATCATCAGAATCATCATTTTTCTCAGTATTTTGGCGTGGGCCACTCAATTCTTAACATTGCACCAGCTGGTCTTGACATTTTGCACTTGAAACGGCACGAGCCATAGAAAATAGGATGGTATGTGTCCATGCTTAGAATTTTTTGAGTGTAAATAGGCACTTGAGCTCGCGACCCGTTGAGATTGGTGTGGTCTACCCCAGGCCTTGGGACTTCTCGTGACAAAGACCCTTGGCGCAAGCCGCATCATTTGGTACGGTCCGTTGTTGCCATCCATGAGCGGTTCTTGCCAACCCATTTGTGCTTTGGCCGACTGAACTTCTTTTCTTTGCTACGAATGAACCATTAGTCCTTTTGAGAGTTCTTTTAGTCAATTTTATGGTTCTCGAGGAGACGAATCCAATGAAACCAGACTTGAAGGTTGACCCTTCTTGGATCATTGCCAGAAGCTTGTGCACTCTCAGACCACGGTTCTCCATTTTTTCCTTGGCCATTTTAAACTCCAATGTCACCTATCTTTGGCTCCATTCTTCTACTACCACGACATGATGTCTGTGGCCTCCATCTACTACTATTCTAATGTGAATGGCCTATCTCTTCTACCGCCCTTGTGGACGACCTTCAATATCTTCTACCGTCCTTGCAAATGGCCTTCAATATCTTCTACCATCCTTGCGAACGACCTTCACATAGAATGTAAGGAAAAGTGCCCACTAGCAACCTACTAAGGATGATCACAAAGGAAGATCTAGGTGCACGTGGATACAAGATGTCCATTAGAAACAATTAAGTCTACAAAATGCGGAATTTAGACAAGAAAACCAAACATGTCCGTCTAAACCCCTTGTCATGTAAACTCAACTAATACTAGCAATCCAACATATAAAACAAGCCAATTATTATGCCGAATGCAACGGTTAACACACACATAATGAAGCACATCAGACCCCCATACTTAACCCTTTACTCGTCCTCGAGTAAATATAGACAAGAAAAGGACTAAGAGAAATGTAGTGTGCATGCATAAGTTAACCAAGGAATTCAAATTATTCCTAGATTACCCTGTTTGCTCCCAAAAAGTAAGAACCTCACAACTCTCACACTCCCCGAAGAAGG
Organism: Rubia yunnanensis; assembly: GCA_037428765.1. Classification (NCBI taxonomy): domain Eukaryota; kingdom Viridiplantae; phylum Streptophyta; class Magnoliopsida; order Gentianales; family Rubiaceae; genus Rubia; species Rubia yunnanensis. The sequence continues at coordinate 83,891,929 of CM075063.1, forward strand.
TAAGTAATCTAACCACCCAAAGTAAAATGTGGAAAAAAGGTAAGGAAAGAGCTCTCAATTCAATACGGAAAAGAGCTCTGAGGCGAAAAAAGAAGAAAAAAGGCGAAGCCTTTCTTCCATCTCTTTGGAAGGGTTTCTTCATTTTCATTAACTTTTCACCGATAGAATATGGTCAAATGGATTCCCCACTAGATTCCGCGCAAAATCATAGGACATTTGTGAAGGGTTTCTGATCTCATTCAACCTGGGAGTTAGGGTTTTCTTTTTCCGATATTTGGAGTTCTATTGCAGACCGATCGTGGTACTCTTCCTTGGGATTTCAGATTCAGATTCTGACTTAGTTTCAAAATTGGACTCTGTTCTTGCTTTGGTTTCGCGGCCAAGTTGGAGACTCTGCTCAAAAGTCCGATCTTTGGTGGGTTTCCATTTCCGAGAAGAGTTCAAAGGGTCTCATTATGAGTTCCCACAGCCTCTAATCGGACTACTTGAATCTACATCGGAAGCTCTTGAAGGATTTGGCGGATTTGAAGCAACCCACTTGGAGGACCTAAACCCTTACACTGGAATTTGTGGTGCATCGATCTCCAGGTTATGCTATCCAAACTTAATATAGGTTATTTATTCTTGAGTTGATGTACTACATGCATGGCTTGTCGCCTCTTATTGGTTAATTTCCTATTATTGCGGTGATTCTGTTTTTGTACTCTGTCCACTTGGTTGGTATTTCTGAACTGTTTTTTTGGAACCTATGGTTGTGTTGGACTAATTTTGTGACTACAATGGTGGAAAAAGGACACTTCTCTTTGGGTATCAATAGCAAGGCCGACCCCAAGAACCAGGGAAATGCTGAGGGAGCTAACCAAACTCGACAATCCCAACGAGTCCACCCAAGGGAATGGAACAATCCCATGCTTGAGAGGAGGAGGCTCTGGGATGATCCAGCCATCATCATGAACAAGACACCTATAGAGATTCCTGATGACAACGGAGATGTGATCGACTTCGTGCTCACGGAAGACGAAATTCACAAGGATCTCCATAAATCCTTTTATGGGTTCTTGGGTGTTTTCCCCGGATTCTTCCCTGGTATGTTTGCTATCCGCACTCTTTTGGTTGTGAAATGGAAGGTAGCATGTACTGTACAGGGCAAGCAGAATGGATATGTCATGTTCAAATTCAATAGTGCAGAGGACAGGGATATGGTGATGAATGGACCAGACTATTATCTCCATGGGAAAAAATTGTTCATGTTGAAGATTGAAGAATCTGGGCAGTATGACCTTGAGGTCCAGGCCATCAAGCCAGTTTGGGTTAGGATGGAGCACTTACCAAAGTCCTATTGGCACAAGAGGGCCTTAGAAAAGATTGCTACATCCATAGGAGAGCCGATTCTTATGGATAATGCCACCCTTGAGCTCAGAGGATTTTATGCACGCCTCCTCATTTGGATCGACACTTCCAAGGAGCTAAAACATAAGGTCTCCTTTCGCGTTCCAAGTGGAGAGGTACACATGCAGAGAATTATCTATGACTACTGCCGCCCTTGGTGCCCAAACTGCGGCCATAATAACCACTTGAATGATGAGTGCTATAAATTCTGGAAAAATAAGGGAGAAGGGCTGGATAATGCTACGGGAATGAAGGAGAATAGTATCCAAATGCAAAGGAGAAAGACACCTTGGACAAACCGAAACAGGGATCAAGCATGGGTCAAGAAGATGCATGCCAATAACATTGGAGAAACTCCAAGTGTTGGCTCAGCTCAAAGGGAAAAAATGTGGTCATTAAAGATGTCTCTTCGGATAATGCAACTTCGGAGAGACTGAGAAAGGGAAAGGGCATAGCTGATGACCATGCGACAAGGAATAATGTGAGAGATGTGGCTGCAAACCGAGGGAATGGCATTGTCATAGGTGTTGGGTAGAAGGAAGCCAACCAATTGGTAATGGCTCTGCCAGCAAACTCCGCGCCACCAGCAAAAAAGATTCTACCAGCAGGGCCTCCTCCTGGGGACCGTAGGGATGGAGATAATGAAGAGGAAGTTCATGCTGCTCAGGATTTGCGTTGCGGCAGGAGTCCTGAACGGGCAAAAACTAGAAATACCAGAAAAAATAGGGGCACAAAATCTGTGAATGCAGTGCGGGAACTCCCATCCGACAGCCAAATTATACCGTTTGGTACTGATGATCAACCGATCGTGGGAGCTGGGAAGTTGCCACAACAAATGATTCATCATGAAATTTGTGGCTCCATAATCCCAAGGCTGAACAGAAGAAAAAGCAAGAGCAGACCCCCCCCTCTGCCTCAGGGGCTTAACCAGAGCACGGAGCAAGAGTAAATCTCGTACTCAGGAACAGGGGCAGGGCATTCAGAAATATTTTCAACGTATGTTACATGCTTCAAGGAGTAATTCAGACAGCTCTGGTTGTAAAAACACGGAAGGCGGTGGTCCGAAGCCCGGAGGGACCTCCGGTTCCCAATGAATATAGCAGCAATGAATGTAAGGGGTCTTTTGGCCCCTGTACGGAGGAGATGGGTGAAAAACATCATCTCTACTAATAGGGTAGGATTGTGTGGTTTATTGGAAACGAAGTTGGAGGATAAGGCGTTAAATATTTTCTTGAAGGGTTTTAAAGGGTGGAAGCATACGCATAACTTTGAGCTGTGGCGGAACTCGAGGATTCTTATCATTTGGGACCCGAAGGGATTCTTGGTCGATGTTCTCGACAAGTCTCCGCAATGCATTCATCTTAAGGTTCGTAACCTTTCTTCGGGAATTGAATTCTTCTGTACATTTGTGTATGGCCATAGTGAAGGTAGAGTGGCGCGTTTACCACTTTGGGCGGAGTTGAAGGCATTTGGTGCTAATCTGAATTTCCCCTGGATGGTTCTTGGGGATTTTAATGCAATACTTACTGTGGAGGATCATTATGGAGCCATAGCCCCTAGCTTATATCCCATGAAGGAGTTCCAAGATGCATGTTTACAGTGCGGTTTGAATGATACACCTTCCATTGGTTCGCATCTAACATGGCATAATGCCGATTGGAAGATTTGGAGGAAACTGGATAGAGTTCTCTTAAATTATGGATGGGATGGTGATGCCTGTCGTACCACCTTTCTCCCAATCTCAGCCCAATCTGACCACGCCCCCATGGTGGTTGACATGGCGCAAGAGATTGACGGTAAGCAGAGACCCTTCCGATTCCAAAACATGTGGTTAAACCACCCGAGTTGTAAACAAGTTGTGGAGGACTACTGGACACCATCGGTGGAAGGTTCCTATCAATATTCGGTGACTAGAAAGTTGCTAAGGATGAAGCGCCCATTGAAAGACTTGGGCAATGTTGACTTCAACCTTATCTTGGAAAAGGCACGGAGTGCGGATATGGAGTATAGTACAGCGTTCGATCATCTTGATACCATGAATGCCTCGACTGAGGAGATTGAGGCATTGAGGATGTTAAAGAAGAAAGCTATGCTTTACTATATTGCGGAGTCATCTTTTCTCGCGCAGAAGGGCAGGATCAACCACATCACTTTGGCGGATAAGGGGTCTAAGTATTTTCATACTGTGTTTTCGGCAAGGAAAGGTGGAGGCATACCAGCATTGATAGCCAAGATAGAATTGTGACATCTAACGAACGCAAGGGGGAACTATTCGCAAATTTTTACAAGGGCATATTTGGTACGAAGAGAAGCAGGGTCCCCATCGAACTTGACATTATCAGTTTGGGTAACACTCTCTCGGATATTGATAGGGTTTTCTTGAATCAGGAAGTAGAGAGTATCGAAGTCAAAAGAGCCTTATTTGCAATGGCGGATGACAAGTCTCCGGGTCTGGATGGTTATACAGCGGGTTTCTTCAAAAAGCAATGGGATACGGTGGGAGAGGAGGTGACAGCTGCAGTATTGGAGTTCTTCAGGACAGGTGAGATACTAGCCCAGCAAATCATACTTCGGTTGCCCTGATACCGAAGAAGCCTGATAATCTAAAAGTGAGTGACTTTAGATCAATTGCGTGTTGCAATGTGGTTTACAAGATCATCACTAAGATCATCGCAAACAGGCTGGAAGGAATCTTGCTAGAGATTATAGACCCGTGCCAGGGAGCCTTTGTGAAAGGTAGAAATATTTTCGACAATGTCATGTTAGCTCAAGAATTTGTACGGGGCTATGGAAGAGCTCGGACTTCCCCAAGGTGCATGATTATGGTGGATCTACAGAAAGCCTTCGATACGGTCACTTGGGATTTCTTGGATGAAGTCTTACTTGGCATAGGCTTTCCGGACAGACTTAGGGAACAAATCATAGCGTGTGTCTGCACCTCCTCATTCTCGATTGCGGTCAATGGTAAGATGTGCGATCACTTTTAGGGGCAACGTGAAATTCGTCAGGGGGATCCATCATCGCCCCTACTATTCGTTATATGCACGGAATACTTTTCGAGGTTGTTGAAGAAGAGGACCGAGTCACGACATTTTACTTATCATCCGAGGTGCGAAGTACTTAAGATCACTCACTTAGCTTTTGCTGATGATCTTATGCTTTTCTCCAAGGCTAATACAGGATCGGTCCACATCCTCATGAGTGCGCTGAATGAATTTGAATGCACCTCGGGGCTGTCTATCAATGCAGAAAAATCTAAGTTCTTCGGAGTCGGCTTGAAGGAGGACCTAAGTTTCACAGGTATTCCATGGGCTAACTTTTCAGTACGGTATCTAGGGGTGCCACTTGACTCTAGAAAGTTGAAGGTCACTCAGTTCGGAACCCTACTTGGGAAGGTCGATTTGGAGATTGCCAAATGGAAGGGTCACGCCCTTTCCTATGCGGGAAAGCTGGAACTTATTCGTTCGATTGTGGGAGGTATTGCTGGATTCTGGATTCAGAACTTCATTATACAGACTACAGTCATGGATGCTCTCGAACAAAAGTGTAAACGTTTCTTATGGGGAGGCAAGCATAAGGGAAAGGTTGCATGGAAAAAACTATGCACCCCGAAATCTTTTGGGGGTCTCAGATTGAGGGACTTTATCACTTGGAACCGTGCCTCGATTTCCCAGAGGCTATGGGATATCCATACGAAGAAGGATAGCTTGTGGGTCAAATGGATTCACTCCTTTTATCTCCAAGGCGAGGACTTCTGGTGCTTAAATCTGAGGATATCAAATGGTAGGCTTGGGGAGAGATTTTCGAGCTACTTTGGTGACCTGTGTAAGCTGAGGGATGAAATGATAGGTATGTTTCATAGGGATATGCAAGAGCTAAAGGATTATCTTTGTTCATGGTCTAGCTCGGGGAAATTCACAAGTAAGGCTTACTTCTTCATGCATCGGCATCATTATCCGAATGTGTATGTTCAAGGTCGTTCGGATGATAAGGTCTTCAATAGCATCTGGCGTGGTTTTATCCCGCCCAAGTTCTCTTTTATTGTATGGCTGGCTACAATCCAGAGACTCTATACGAAGGACAAATACCGATCGGAGGAGGGGGATAATATGGAGAAAATGTGTTCCTTATGCAATCTTGAAGAAGAAACAAATGAGCACCTGTTTTTCAAGTACGAATTTTTGGAAGTTATATGAGGGCGTATCAGGACCTGGATTGGCCTCAGGAGACAAACAGGCACAATTGCAAGCTCCATGACCTGGGTCAAGAGGCAAATAAAGGTTTCAAAGGTGCGTAAGAAGTTGGGAATTCTAGCCTTGATTACCACAGTTTATCGCCTTTGGAGAGAAAGAAATAGTGTTGTTATGAATGGTGCTCAACCCAGTGCTGATCGTGTGGTAAAAATTGTCATGAAAGATTGCTTCATGGTGATTAATCGATTATTCCCAGAAGAGCATATGTTTTAGCTGATCGATTCATTGAGGTTTCCAAAGCTGCAGGAGGCCCTTTCGAGAATTTGGGGAGATCTCCAAGGGTACAAATAGTTTGACCGCTCGAGGAGGCATTCGAGCCACAGAAAGGTTTCAGTTCCCGAGTGCAAGAGGGGTGGCTCTGGTTTCGAATATTGGAGGACTTCGGGTGTTACAGGATGCCTTCGATTGCTCAAGGAGGTTTCCGAGTGAAGATGATGTTCGACTGCTCATCGGGTCTTCGAGTCATTGCCTCGCTCGAACACTTGGGGGCCCATTTGTGTCCTGGAGGTGTTCGAGTGCTTGAATGGTGCAGATATGTTACAGTACTACAAGGGAGCATCGAGCGGATGAAGGTATTCGAGTACTTCAGGAGGTCTTTGTGAATTCCAGGAGATTTTCGACTTCCGGAGATGTTTGACTGCTCGAGAGTGCACTCGAGCCATTGAGACGTGCTGGAGATCTGGGAATTCTTATGGAGGTTTTCAGGTATGTGAGAACTTCGAGTACTAGAGGTGGTCTTCGGGATCATGAGGCATTCGAGTGCTCGAAATGGTCTATGCCTTTGAGAGCACGAGGTGGCCTGTGAACTTCGGAGGCGGATGTGGTTGTCAATATGCTCGAGGGGATTACCGACTATTAGAGATTTTGAGGGCCTAAGGAGGTTTTCGAGTATGGGAGATCTTCGAGTTCTAGAGGTGGCTTTTGAGATTAACAGGTGCTTCGAGTTTCCGAGGAGTTTTCTGTTTTTCTGAGCACGAGGTGGTTCTGTCTCTATTGGAGTTGTGCCCCAGGAAGCCTCGGGAGGTTTACGAATATGGGAGGTCTCCGAATACTCTAAGTGGCGGTAATTGTTTGAGTGCTCGAGGGGATCATCGGCTTTTGGCGATCTTCGAGAGCCTCGGGAGGTGTTCGAGTCTTGGAGACATTCAAGTAATACAAGTGGTTGCAGTGTTCGAGTACCCGATGTGGTTCCGTCTCCGAGACCACTACAGGAGGTCTTTGAGCTTCTAACTTGTTCGAGTGCTCGAGGAGATTGAGTGATTGAAGGGGTGTTCGAGACAGGGGAGGTCTTCGACTGCTCGAGGTGGTGGGCGATTCTAGGACTGCTCGAGGGGAGCATCGAGTACTGGAGATCCTCGAGTACCCTTGGAGGTTTCAGAGCGTGGAAGGACTTCGAGTACTGGATGTGGCCTTCGTGAATCTGAGCCATCCGAGTGCTCGAGGTGGCTTTCACCTTCGAGAAAACGATGAGGTTTTCGAGTCTCAGACTTGTTACAGCGCTCGTCAGGGTATTCGTGCCATAGCCATGAAAGTTTCTCGACTGCTTAAGGGGGTTCCCGACCATGGGATGCTTGAGTTCTCGAAGGGTCATTCGAGTCATTGAGTCATGAAGTGTGCTCGAGTGCTCCGGTTCCCAGGATGAGGCAATAGGATTAAGAGTAAAGACTTCGTCTTCCGATGCTCTTTCTCCTAAGCCTAGCTTTTACTTATAATTTAACGGTTATTTATGCGCTCTATGCCCGCGCTAAACTCTGTGTTAAATTGGCATAAAGCTGTCCATTTGCTCAAAATGGAGAGGGCGATTACATAATCGCCACGCTTGATGCATGCGGTATAAGTGTATCCATTCTCTCATCTTCAGGAGGTTGATTCGGCTGGGATTCACAAAGGAAAGAGGCATGGCCTCATCACACCTTTGCCCACTTAACCACTCTTGATGCCACCAAGAGAATGTTTGAAGGCCAATAACATCCCTCTATCTTCAACTTAGGGATGTACATGGTAGAAGCAGATTCCCACTAGTACCAACATGGTGCAACTAGGACCATCGGCTTCAATCTCTTTGTGATATTCAAGACCCGAGAACTCTCGGCTGCATTAGGAATTTCAGATTTGATTTTAGATCTTTGTACCTTCATCACCATTTCATCTACGACATTATTTCAAGACCCGAGTCTCACAACTCTCGGCTGCATTATGGAATTCAAATGAAGAAGGCCCCATTTGTTAGGGGTAGAAGCGGATTATTTGACTATGGGTAGTGAGTTTGTTCTCACCCCAATTGTCTAGTCTTCCATGGCCAGTGTTTCCCAGGTTGTTTCGTACTCCCTTTGGTCGATCATCTTGCTTAGGGTTGGTAGTTAGCTTACTTTGGAAAATGGGGGGGAGGGGGGAGTGCTACCCTTTAGGCATGCACTCTCATATCCACCCCCCTCGCACTCCCTCTCTCTCGGACTTGCTCCTTAGGTTCATCACATAACGTAAGGTTGGATTATTACTGTATTTGGTAGAGCTCCTTTGGGGCTCTACCGTGGGTTCCACCGTATATACTATTTACCTGTTTCATGGAAAAAGGTAAGAAAAGAATATAAGTGCCAAGATAGCTTACTTTTCCCAAAATGTTCCCCAAAGGCAATCAAAGAGTCGTCCCCAAAAAAAATCCACCAAGGAAATCTAAGAGTTGTTGACTTGGTTGTAACATCGGGATAACTCTAGATTCTCGACCTAATTACAACCAAGGAGGTAAATGTATCATCAACCCAGTTTTTTTTTGTTTTCTCTCAAATTCTCTCATTTTGCCTAGGAGCCCTTTCGGGTTTTCATCCTAGGTTTAACACACAAAGGGTACTCACATTCTCACATTTTTCCACACGACCTCTCATTTTTTTCCTAGCCGGGCCTAGCCTCTCACTTTTACCTAGGTCTTTCGACCTATCCGAGTTTTTCCTAATGTTACCCAAGTCACCCTTTCAGGTTTCAAACTTGTCCTAATTTTTGTATTTTTTTCACTTTTTCAATTTTTTCAATTTTTTTGGTGTAGCACAAAATTTCCCCAAAGTGGGCTTCATACTACAAGAGATAAGATCAACCAAAAGATTATACCACCAATGATCTTTAAAAACCAACCCAATGCAAAATAGGAACCCTACCTAGTATGTCATACCACCAAGTAGACATCCAAAAACATCCCACAATAAAGAAATTCCAAAATCACCAAACAACCAAGAAAAACACAGATGCACTGAGGAATTCCAAGAATGAAAACTCCCTAAATGCTCACTACTCCCTCCCCAACACTTAACCTATGCATTGTCCCCAATGCACCAAAAACCATGTAAAAAAATAAGTAAGGTTGGGAAAAATAGTGACACTCACTCTAGCGGCCCCGAAGGGCCTTCCTTCTCGTGCCTTATGGTGTCCCTCTCAATGTACCCAAAAGCTTGAATTGCAGCCTCCATGGAATCCATCATTGTGCTCATTTCCTCCAACTGCATCCTCATACCTCCTATAGCTTAGACAACCTCTTACATCAATAGGGTAGAGCTTGAAATCTTTTCCCCATGGGAGTGCAATCGGTCACTGATATTCGTGGATAAGCGAGAGCGGCTAGGAGGTTCCCTTGAAAAAGTCTCACCCTCGACCTCCTACACATCTATCTCTGGGCTGGCTAGAACTCTGTAAAATTCTCTCTCAAAATGGTGGAGGAAAAAATAATAGGCTATCCAAACATGTGTCGTGGGAGATAGAGTACCGGCTCCTAAAATGTAGTAGGTGCCACCATGAAATCCTTGGACAACTTTTCAATGTTGTACCTCGTTCCCGATCTCCCCAAGTTAGCCAATGCGCGCTGGAAGGTTGTCTTCGTGTCTTTCAAACATAGTGATTATATGCCCAAATTATGGCTGACTACTAAATATTAGCCAGAAATAAGACAGGGTCATCCACGAGGAAAAAGGGATTTTATCGAGTGTTAAAGCGCAGCTAAAAAGCACACAAAGAAGTCACTCTAAGTGTGTGGTAACAAAGTTACAGGGGTTGGTTTTGTAAAACACTAGGACTACTTTAACAACTAAATTAACCAACAATTAGAGAAAATGATTCAGCTACGATCACCCTAGCACGAAAGATTTAATTAATATGATAACGAGTCTTGGGCGCAATTTGTTTACAATCCTAGTCATCCTTTGTCATTGATTAATTATCCTAGTTTTATGCATTAACCACATATTGTGGAGAACTTACCAAAACTTTTCGAGTGAAGATATTTCTCACTTCTCCTCGGTTATAGTTAGAGTGGGCAATCAACGCCACACAATAACCTATATCCTCGGGTCACTCTAGACGATCAGCGTCATAGACTTTACCGAGAATAGCAATATACATGAAGACCCAACACAACTACCACAATGTCCTACAAATGATAAACACATAGATAACACAACTATATAACTAATAACGACTACATGGATTGGCCTTCATGCTAATCGTTATTAGTGAACCACATTGATAATTAGTCAAAGCCATTCAAATTCATCCTAAGTCTAAGAAATTTCATCAAACAACAATCATAATTAGTTTTAACTCCTAATTATAACTTAGCATTGGCCAATAATATTCACATTAACAAAAAGTCAAAGTCTTCTGGGTTTGACCAAAAACCTTGCAAATAATCAACCCACAATCATCAACTAGTTGATCATCTTAGTATAAATCAAGCATTAATCACACAAGAAAGAAAAAACATACTTGATAATCAAAGCACAAAATAGGATGTATTGAATCTCACAAATTTATACTAGAAATGCTTACCAATTACACCAAGAGTATATTTAGCCTAGATTATGAAAACCCATAACAAAATAGCAAGAATCCATGGTAAACATAGAAGAAATAAATGTTTCCTGTGGTTTTTAGAAGGAATTTGGTTAGGAGTAAAGATGAGAGAGAAAAGATAAGGTTTTGGGTATTTATAGTACAAAATATGGTCAAAATAAGGTCAAAACGCAGCAGGGAGTGCTGGCCATACATTGAGCACACGGGTGCTGAGGTGCCCGGTTGAGAGCACGGGTGCTGCATACATGGACGCGCCGGCCGCGCGATCCGGTCCTGAATGCTGCACTCTACACCTTGTCTTGAGTGCGCAGACGTGCGGCTAAGGGCGTTGGCCGCACACCCAATCTTTGTCAATTAGGTCTCCGTGTGTGGGTGCGCACTTCCTCTTGCTGGCCACACAATATGGTTCTGGGCAGTGCACTCCGGGCTTGTCTTCCGCATGCGGGCGTGCGGCTAAGGGTCCTGGCCGCGCGTCCGTTCTTGTTCACCCAACCGGTCAGTCGGCCGGTCTTCGCATCGGTCGGCTGGCCTTCGTTCTTCAAATATGGAATTTCTTTTACCACGTTTAGCTCATGGCCTTCAATCTTCTACCATCCTTGCAAATGGCCTTCACTAAACCAATCTGAAGTGCTTATGAGCAATCTACAAATTAAGCTTACAAAAAGGAATTTAGATGCTCGTAAAGACCAAAAATTCATTAGATTATAAATAGGTTACAAAATGAAGGATTTAGATAAGAAAACCAAAAACAGTCCTCTAAACTCCTTATGATGTAAACCTACTTAAATCTAACAAAACTCCAACAAAAAGATGACAAAGGAGATGTTAAATGCTTTGGAAAATACATACATTTGACGTCTTATCAAACCTCCCAGCACTTAAACCTTTACTTGTCCTCGAGTAAACAAGAACAAGCAAAGATCTAAGCGTAAACTAGCATGCAAAAGTTTTCCCAAAACATCCAACATCGTATTCCTAGGCTACCATAATCTCCAAGACATAACAATCTCTCACACTCTCACATCCCAAAGTCTAAAATAATCTAAACAACCATTTTACCAATCAAAGGTGAGGTACAAAATATAAGTGTAAAACTAGCTTACTCTACCAAACAAGCCAACAAATAGACAAATCAAGAGAAGCATAAATGTTTTTTAATTTCTCTCATTTTTCCTCGGGGCCCTCTTAGGTTTTCATCCTAGCTTCATACTTTTTTTCAAGTTTCACCCTCACCTTTTTCCGCACCATTTGTCCTCTCATTTTTCATAGGTTGCCCTTTTGGGTTTTTAACCTATCCGGGCCCCTAGTTTTGCCTAAGTTGCCCTCTTGGGTTTTGAACCTAGCGGGCTGTTTTTATTTTCTTTTCTTTCTTTTTCCTTTTTTCTCCTTTGAACTAAAAATCACAACTATGTACATGAGCAAACATGATAATCCAAATTCCCTCCCCACACTTAGAATATGCAATGTCCTCAATGCATATAAATAATCAAAAGCAAAAGTAGGGAAAAGGAATATAAAATGCTCACAATTAGGACCTTGAAGGTCCCGCGCCACCGTCTCGGCTTGCGTGTCTCCTTGCTCTCTCCTCCGCTTCTCCACAAACTTGGGTGATGGGGCATTGCAAGTATTGCATCCATTTTGTCGTTCATGCTCTCACAAGTGTCCTCGACATAGTACTCGAGGTTCTCCATTCATTGGTCAATGCACATAAACCCATTGTTCATATTTTCTTGCATGGTTTGGAAGGATTCTTGGAGTAGAGCAAATGAACCCGGTGGTGGAGCTCGTGGTGGCGGAGCACTTCCGCTTCCTTGCACTCGGGATGGGAGTGATTCTCAAAAAGCTTCCTTAGGGAGTTGATAATGTGAAAGCCTTTATGGGATACCTACTAGGCGGTCCAAAGGAAACACATGTATTTTTATCCTTTGCGATAAAGCCAAATGAACTTCGTGGGGTTTTCGATGGTTTCCAATATTTTTGCTCTTTCCATGTGCTTGATGGTGTAGAAGCAATCATTAGGATAGCGACCAATTTCTCCAAGCTCGGTGGCGGAGGAATATGCATATGTTGTGCTAATAGAGTGATCATTCCCCCCACACAAATGCGCCCCAAACTTTTGTTCGACGACTCAATGCATCCATTAATCCATACATCAACCCAATTACGGGCACCATCTATGTGGGCCAGAAAAGCTCAAAGGCGCTTCAAATCAATTCTGGAACATTTGTTAACCTTCTCTTGACAAAAAAATGTAGGATTGAGTAAGTGGTAGAGATACCAAATCACCGGATGGATAACCAAAGAGGACGATGAATGATAATGTCTTCTTTCCTCTCCCGTGAGAACTTCCCAAAATGCTTGTTCGGTGTACCCTTCTCCTTACTTGAAGTCATTTTATACCTCTTCGTCAGGAGTGAAATTCCACCTAAAATCCAACATTAAATCATCATATGTGACACTCCTTCTCTTATCATTTAGGTAGAACTCAATCCCCGAGGTATCATCCTCACAAGTGATCTTCCTCACCGTGAAGAGGAACCCCAATGTCCATGATAGATAAGTTGGGGCTTTGACATTCGCAAAGCCCTCAAGTTCAGTTTTATCCAACATATGAGTGACTGCCTCCAACAACCCTAGCTTTGTCAATATCCCCTTATCCACAAACCTGAGTGGTCATGAGAACTCTATTGTTGTTCAATCTCTCTCATCTTTCAGAAAATTCCCCTTTTGTCTTTGTTAACCCATGATAAGGGAGAGATAGGTCGTAGACTATGGGTGGTGCTTGGTTAGAGGAACTATCTTCTCCCATTTTTATCTTCTTAGGGGCCATAAGAAAAATTGGCTCAACTCACCAACCCACAAAAATAATGAAGGACAAAGTCTAACCCCAAATAGCACCACACAAGAGTCCACAAATATTTCACCAAAGTTACTACCACAAAAACCAACAAAGTGATTCCACCACAATCTCCACACAATTCACAACATTACCACCACAATCTCCATAACAATCATAAACACTACCACCACAAAATTCCACAATAAAAACAAACACTACCACCTCAACAAGTATATCCCCAACCTCAATCAAGAGCTTATAACAATCTTTAAGCACAATAGTCTCAACTAACTCATCAAGCTCATCAAAACACACAAGAAGGAAAATGTGAAGAAATACCCATAATGGTGCTTTGGAATTTACGGGTTGATTTGGGTGCTCCAAGTTGGTGTTGAAGCCTCCAATAATCCTCAAGTGCCAAGAAATATCACCTTTTACTCATAACTCTTCTAGATTCAAGAACCCTAAACTTGTTGATTTTTTTGGGTGTTCTTGAAGAGAAATCTTCACTTTTCTTAGTTTGGAGGGTGAATTGGGTTTTTTTGTGGTGTGCGTGGTGTCAAGGAATGGTAGGGTGGGTATTTTTATGGTAGAGATGGAAGGATGGAGAAGTAAAGGTTGAAGGGAGAAGGATTTTGGTCTTGGAAGAGGAAGGAGAACTTTGAGAGAGGATAAGAAATGAGAGAGGGAGAAAAAATTTGCAAAATGAAGGAGAAAATAGGAGAAAGAATTAGGGAAAGTAGGGGGTGAAAAAAAAAAGAATAGGGGGAGTGGGTTAACGGGTGCGCTGCTAGCATGTTGCACGTGCAGCCAGCTCGCTCTGTCCAGATTGATGTGCGCAGCTTTGATGCCTGGCTTGATCATCTCTCTACCTAAAGTTTGGATGGTCTCTCCACCCCGGATCGTAGGTCTTGGAGTAGGGATCATATTTCTTTTCACTGCCTTGTCCCCTTTGGAAACATTGACCACCTTGGTAGCCTCTATTTCCTTGATAACCTTGGCCTTGTCCTCCTTGATAACCCATCACCTTAGCCTCCTGAAACTCTTCATCTTGGATTTGAGGGCATACATTGGTGGAATGTTCCAATAAACACACCTCACACTCCTTGACTTGATGCACCATCCCCTTCATTAGCTCCTTCATCATGGAAGCTAAGGCTTGCACTCGCTCTTTAAGTCTGGGGGGGGATGTGAAACCTCTTGCACCCTTGCCCTTTCTCTCACACCGAATTGACTTGTTCCATTAGCCATGTCTTCAAATAATGCCATGGCATCTTTCGGGCTCTTGTGGTAAATTGACCCATTACAAGCGACATTGATCATCCTCATATCTTCAACGGACAAACCATCGAAGAAATAATATACAAGATCTCCTTCCTTGTATGGGTGGTAGGGGCAAGTAGCTAGCAACCTCTTGAACCTCTCCCAATATTTGAATAGAGATTCACTCGAATATTGGGAGTTGTTTCTTAACTTCTTCTTTAGCCCCGCCGACTTGAATGCCAGAAAGAACTTCTCCAAGAACTTGATCTTAATCTCCCTCCATGATGTTATACTCCCTGGGGGGAGGTAGTATAACCAATCTTTGGCCGCACCCTTCAAAGAGAAAGGAAACACTCTTAGATTGAAATTGTCCTCCAAAACTCCGTATGGCTTCATGTTCATGCTCACAAGGTGGAACTCAGACAAATGATTGTTCGCATCCTCCCCGCCCATCCCATGGAAAGATGGTAGACAATGGATCATCCCAGACTTAAGCTTACAAGTGATATTTTCCGGAAGAGGGAGGAATATGATGCAAAGTGGTTTGCTTTCTAGGTCAGGAGCCAGGATCTTCCTCAAGGTTCTAGTGTCATCCGCCATGGTTGGTGTTACAACTTTGGGTGATGCTTGGTTAGCAAAACGAGCTAGTCTCCTTGCTCTCCAGAGTGTTCCTAAGAGATCAGGGTCGTTAGGGCTAGCATTTTGAGCCAAAAAACCATACCAACCAACTTACCAACCGAACCATGTACCATTTGTACCGAATATGCTCATAACCGATGATGTAGTATGGTACTACCGTACCAAACATTTGTGATGGTATGGTAATGGTATTGAGAAAATATTACCATGGTATTACAGTACCGTACCACACATGTATCCTTTAAAAATATAACTAATATTATGTGAAATGTGAGTAGTTAAGATTTAGTCATTCGTTAATATAATTACAAACAACAGTTCAAATTATGTAGTTTTTGTTTTATTTCCAATATGTTTTATATTGGTAAATGTTTAAAATATTTTCTTAAATTAGATTTCTTGACTTGTGACTTTTTTGTTTTAAGCCTTACAAAAAAAATCAAGTCGTAACTTTATTTTATTTACTATAACTTACTCATTATAGTTCTTAATTTGATGTTATATTACTTTATTAATATGATTAGAGGATATTTAATTTTCTAAAATTAAGATTACACAATAGAAAATTTAATTATTTGTAATTTGTTTTATGAGCAAAAATTATTATATTTTATACTTGGTGGTATTCTACCATACAGTACCGATACCAACCAGCTTTTACGTATACCGATGTGTTGGTATGTGAGTAAGTGTTGGTTCATCTGGCATTTCGTTACGTTCACTGATTACTGGCAATGAGAGTTTTCTGCCACGGTGAGCTAACGCAATGTCCGGGTTCAGATGTTCATTGCCTCTGGGCAATGGATCCTGAGGGTAATTTCTACCTAAACCCGGTAGGAATCTTTGTACAAGAGTGTTTTGCGATGAGGGAAAGAAAATATGGGAAGATTCCTATGGGTGGCATGGTAGGGCTTCTGACACAGTACTTAGGACATCCAGTCACTCAGTGCGTGATAATGCGTCAAATGCATGTATTTTCCAAAGCATTTAACATTTCCTTTGTCACCTTTTTGTTGGAAGATTTCTAGATTTGGGTAGGTGTACATCATAAGGGGTTTAGATGACCATTTTTTATTTTCTTATCTAAATCCTTCATTTTGTAACCTATTTATAATCTAATAGATTTTTGGTCCTTACGAGCATTTAGATTCCTTTTTGTAAGCTTAATTTGTAGATTACTCCTAAGCACTTCAGATTGGTTTAGTGAAGGCATTCGCAAGGATGGTAGAAGATTGAAGGCCATGAGCTAAACGTGGTAGAAGAAATTTCTTATTTGAAAAATGAAAGCCAGCCGACCAAGGTGAAGACCAGCTGGCCGACGAACCGGGTGAACAAGAACAGACACGGGACCAAAACTCTTAGCCGCACGCGGAAGAAAATCCCGGAGTCTAGCGCCCATGACCATATTGCGCGGCCAGCACGAGGAAGTGCTCACCCGCACACAGAGACCCAATTGACGAAGATTAGGCACATGGCCTGGGCCCTTAGCCGCGTGCCCGCACACTCCAGACAAGGCGTAGAGTGCAACGTTCAGGACTGGATCACGTGTCCGGCGCGTCCATGTGCGAGCCCGTGCTCTCAACCGGGAGCCTTAGCACCCGCGCTCTCAATGCGTGGCCAGTGCTCCCTACTGCCTTTTGACCTTCTTTTGGCCATATTTTGTACTATAAATACCCAAAACCTTATCTTCTATCTCTCATCTTTACTCCTAACCAAATTCCTTCTAAAAACCATTGGAAGCATTTATTTCTTCTTCTTTTCTTCTATGTTTACCATGTATTCTTTTTATTTTGTTATGGGTTTTCATAATCTAGGCAAAATATACTCTTGGGAAAAATTGGTAAGCATTTCTAGTATGGATTTGTGCAATATATCCTATTTTGTGTTTTTATTATCAAGTATGTTTTCTGCTTTCTTGTGTGATTAATGCTTGATTTAGACTAGGATGATCAACTAGTTGATGATTGTGGGTTGATTATTTTCTAGGTTTTTGGTCAAACCCAGAAGACTTTAACTTTTTGTCGATGTGATTATTGTTGGCCAATGCTAGGTTATAATTAGGAGTGACAACTAATTTTAATTGTTGATTGATGAAATTGCTTAGACCTAGGATGAAATAGTGGCACTCACTCTCGTGGCCCCAAAGGGCCTTCCTTCTCATGCCTCATGTTGTCCCTCTCAATATACCCAAAAGCTTGAATTGTGGACTCTATGGAATCCATCTTTTTGCTCATCTCCTCCAACTGTGTCCTCATACCTCCTATAGCTTGGACGACCTCTTACATCACTAGGGTAGAGCTTGAAAGCTTTTCCCCAAGGGAGTGCAATCGGTCACTGCTATTCGTAGATAAGCGAGAGAGGCTAGGAGGTGCCCTTGAAGAAGTCTCACCCTCGACCTCCTAAACATATATCTCTAGGCTGGCTAGAACTCTGTAAAATTCCCTCTCAAAATGCAGGTCCGAAAAAAGAATAGGTTATCCAAACATGTGTCGTGGGAGATGGAAGTGTGTTCCGGCTTGGGAAGTACCATGAAGTTACAAGTGCTCGCCCCACCATAAAGCCACACGAAACGGTCCTTAGATGTAGTGGACGCCACCATGAAATCCTTGGACAACTTCTTAATGTTGTACCTCATTCCCGATCTCCCCAAGTTGGCCAATGCGCACTGGAAGACCGTTGTCATGTCTCTCAAACATAGTGATTATATGCCCAAATTATGGCTGACTACTATAAATTAGCTAGTAATAAGACAGGGTCGTCCACGAGGAAAATGGGATTTTATCAAGTGTTAAAGCGCAGCTAAAAAGCACACAAAGAAGAAGTGTGTGGTAACAAAGTTGGGGGGTTGGTTTTGGAAAACACTACGACTACTTTAACAACTAAATTAACCAACAATTAGAGAAAATAATTCAACTACGATCACACTATCATGAAAGATATAATTAACATGATAACGAGTCTTGGGCACAATTGGTTTACATTTCTAGTCATCCTTTGATCATCGTCTAATTATCCAAGTTTTATGCATTAACCACATGTTGTGGAGAACTTATCAACACCTTTCGAGTGAAAATATTTCTTACCTCTCCTTGGTTATAGTTAGAGTGGGCGATCGACATCGCACAATAACATTTTTCTTCAGGTCACTCCCGACGATTGGCGTCATAGACTTCCCTAAGGATAGCAATACACATAGAGAACCAACACAACTACCAAAATGTCCTACAAGCGAGAAACACATAGATATCACAACTATATTTACTAATAACGACTATGAGGATCAGCCTTCATATTAATCGTTATTAGTGAACCACATTAATAATTAGTCAAACATAATCAAATTCATCCTAAGTCTAAGCAATTTCATCAATCAACAATCATAATTAGTTGTCACTCCTAATTATAACCTAGTATTGGCCAACAATAATCACATCGACGAAAAGTTAAAGTCTTCCGGGTTTGACCAAAAACCTAGAAAATAATAAACCCATAATCATCAACTAGTTGATCATCCTAGTCTAAATCAAGCATTAATCACACAAGAATTCAGAAAACATACTTGATAATCAAAACACAAAATAGGATATATTGCACAAATTCATACTAGAAATGCTTACCAATTGCTCCCAAGCGTATATTTTGCCTAGATTATGAAAACCCATAAAAAAATTGAAAGAATCCATGGTAAACATAGAAGAAAAGAATAATAAATAAATGCTTCCTATGGTTTTTAGAAGGAATTTGGTTAGGAGTAAAGATGAGAGAGAGAAGATAAGGTTTTGGGTATTTATAGTACAAAATATGGCCAAAAGAAGGTCAAAACGCACTAGGGAGCACTGGACTCATTGAGAGCGCAGGTGCTGAGGCGCCGGTTGAGAGCGTGAGCGTGCACATGGACACGCTGGACACGTGATCTGGTCTTGAACATTGCACTCCACGCCTTGTCTGGAGTGCGCGGGCACGCGGCTAATGGCGCAGGCCACATGCCTAATCTTCGTCAATCAGGTCTCTGTGTTCGGGTGTGCACTTCCTCGTGCTGGCCACGCGATATGGTCCTGGGAGCTACACTTTAGGCTTTTCTTCCATGCGCGGCTAAGGGCTTTTTCCGCATGTCCATTCTTGTTCACCTAGTTGGTCGGCCGGCTGGTCTTTGTCTCAGTCGGCTGGCGTTCGTTCTTCAAATATGGAATTTCTTCTACCACGTTTAGCTCATGGCCTTCAATATTCTACCATACTTGCGAATGGCTTTCACTAAACCAATCTGAAGTGCTTACGAGCAATCGACAAATTAAGCTTACAAAAAAAAATCTAGATGCTCGTAAGGACCAAAAATCTATTATATTATAAATAGGTTACAAAATAAAGGATTTAGATAAGAAAATAAAAAATGGTCATCTAAACCCCTTATGATGTACACCTACCTAAATCTAGCAATCTTCCAACAAAAAGATGGCAAAGGAGATGTTATAAGCTCTGGAAAATACATGCATTTGACGCATTATCACGCACTGAGTGACTGGATGTCCTAAGTACTGTGTCAGAAGCCCTACCATGCCACCCATACGAATCTTCCCACATTTTCTTTCCCTCATCGCCAAACACTCTTATACAAAGATTCCTACCAGGTTTGGGTAGAAATTACCCTCAGGAGTCATTGCCCAGAGGCAATGAACATCTGAACCCAGACATTGCTTTAGCTCACCGTGGCAGAAAACTCTCATTGCTAGTAACCAGTGAAAGTAATGAAATGCTGGATGAACCAAGGTAGTGCTCTTGCACGTATTCTTTCGGCTAGTGCCTGTCAGCCGCCTCTAAAAAATCTCGGGAGAAAAAGGCATCCCTTGACGGTGTGTTTTCTGGACATCTCTGACGTACCTCCACCGGAAGGCGTAAGTTACCAATCGGTGAGTCATCTTATACTCCTTGTCATCCAGATTGAATTTAATCACTCGGTGTCCATCCTCGTCCATGACTAGCCATAGAGTAGCTAGGAACTCTAGAGTCCACCTGATGTAGGTCTTCCAGTGCTTCTCAAGGAACCCCTCTAAACTTACCTATCCCAATAGATAGGTAACAGGCTCGAGTAAGCCTAGAGCCACCGAGATGTCTTTTCCTGCAAATCTAGTCTCTAATATACTCCTCTCCGGCTCTCTCAAATGCCTCCACCTCTGGGCTGCAGTCCTATAGATGTTGGTAAATCCCATGAATTCTTCAGTCACAAACGCAGGGTTGCAAAGAATGGGAGTCATCGGCTTGTGGTTTGCACCCTTTG
Source organism: Rubia yunnanensis (assembly GCA_037428765.1). Taxonomy (NCBI): domain Eukaryota; kingdom Viridiplantae; phylum Streptophyta; class Magnoliopsida; order Gentianales; family Rubiaceae; genus Rubia; species Rubia yunnanensis. Next base: position 83,912,417 of record CM075063.1, read on the forward strand.
CCGGTTTCTTCCTCTTCTCACCCCATGAGGACTTCCCTTTCTCCGACACATTATTTTTAGGAGGCATCCTAACATAATTAAGGAAAGAGTGGTAATGTGATCATAAACAAGACATGACCCACAGTATCATTCAAAACATGATAATCTAAGCATGAAGGCTATTTAAACAAGAACATTCTCATCAAACAAAACTCATGTAGATTCATACCAACCCATCAATAAGATCATGTAATCAAGATTCATATCTTTCTAAATCGTCCAAAACATGAAGAATATATCATCCAAGCATAATAGCACATCAAACCATCCAAACTTTCTTCAACACAAGATCATTCATACAAACCCAAACACTTATCTGAACAACATACACTCATCGAAGAATTATGCTTTACATAACACCACCACAATGTTAACAAAGCAAATAAACAAAGAGTTCAATAGATTATCTGGAATTTGAAGCATATGTGATAAGATTCACACAAGAAGAAGCAAAAATTGCTAATCTTTAAGAGAAAAGCTTCAAATTTTCAAATTCACCAAGAGTGTGTGTGAGTGGGTGTTTCTTGAAAAGCTAGAATATGTCAAATGACTCAATTAGGTGGAAGAATGTACCAAGGATCTAAAAATTCAGCATATGTGCTAAAGGAGAGAGGTACAATTAAGATAAGGATGAAATTTTAAAAATTGAAAATTAGGGGACAATAGTACCAATCAATTAATTTACAAGGTATGTTGGAAGTACTATTTCCATAAAAAATCCTAATGAATTAGGAAATTTCAAAATTTATGAACCAAAAATTCATTTTTAAGTTTGAAATTCATAATTTTTGAAAATTTACATTTTTGGAACAATTTGACAGCACAAATGGGGAAACAACACAGGTACCATCGCGTCAAAGGTACCTGTCACGAACCCCCCTCGTGCCAATGACCCCGGACATGGGCCGTATGACTTGGCGCAGTCCATGCTAGATCATGGCGCGAGGCCACCCCTCGTGCCAAGGTCACCTCGTGTTACTTGGCGCAGACCGTGCCAGGCCTTGGCATGAGGATGCCACAAATTTTGACCCTGTCCCTTAGTTTTTCCCTCTTTTTGGAAAAAAAACTATGTTACCCATCAATTCTAATTCCATCCAAACACAATCATGAGACTCAAACTCAAATTTTCAAATCAAACAAGAATTTCATCTCAAAAATCCTCATCACAAACAAGAACATGAAAAATCTATCTAATCACTACTCCAAATCATGAAATCAAAGCAAAAATAAGCACCGTATATTTATTGTCATCCTAATGACTTATTTCTTTTTCATGCGATCTAGTTAGAACCACCTACCCGTGGGCCTCTGGAATTGCCATAGGCAACTCCACCCACAATGGCATCATTGTGGAGGGGTCTTCACAATGTGTCACCCTTACCTTTGGACCCTTTGTCCGCCATAGAAATAAATCATCGTACCTCGCTAAGGTTGAGTTTGTGAACATCACTTTGGGAATAGGTGGAGGTCGAGGGGGTTTTAAGCCCTCGACACTCTTCCTTTCCCGCTGCAAGTTTGTTAGCATGGAAAAACAGTCAAAAACAGATATATTGTCACTCGAATTATGCAATGGATTGGACTCATTAACAATATCATCAACACGGACTCCATCCAAGTGTTCATGCTCATTTGTCACACCAGAAGATTCATGTAAATCATGCTCATCACATAGGGTAACACCTCTGCACATAAAAGAAGAATAAATTGAATCATGCCTAGACTTATAGATGTCAAATTCCACTTTATCCATATAATCTTCTAGAGTTAAGGTTCCCAAATGGACATCAAATTCAGTCCTAGATTTTTTAAGAAAAGGTCTCCCCAAAAGTATTGGGGGTGCACTTCCATCTGTGCCACATCTAGAACATAAAAGTCTGCCGGAAATACCAACTTGACAACCCGCACCATCACATCCTTTACTAGCCCACGAGGGCTAGCTTGGGAGTGATCAGCAAGTTGGACAATTACTTTAGTTTCCCTAAGTTCACCTATCTCTAGGCGTACATAAAGACTAAAAGGGATAATATTTATGGATGCACCTAAGTCTATCATGGCATTTTCAACACGCTTTCCACCTAAGGAGATGGGAATAGAGAACATTCTGGGGTCGTCGCATTTCTTGGCAAATTTTTATGGTTCAAAATGGTGACTCCTCCCATTTTTAAATTTCTTACCTTCTTAGTTGGTCTACTTCTCTTTTTTGTGCATGCAACTTTAAGAAATTTAGCATACGATGACACATTTTCAATTAGCTCCAAAATAGGGATTGTTACCTCAGCTTTTTCGAAGATCCTTTGAATGCTTACATCATTGGTCACTACGTTAGGCCTTCCCCTCAAAGCATTTGGAAATAGAGGTGGGATAGTTACTTTTTCTTTGGGTGGTGGAAGCTCCTTGGAAGGTGCTCCCTTGACCACAATCTCCTCCTCTTTGAAGTTTACCTTATTTGCCTCCAATACCCTATCATCTTCTTGTATCACCTTCTTCTTAGACTCACGAACTTCCTTCTCACTTCTCAACTTAAGTGCACTCACATTCTTTGGATTGATCTCCGGTTAGGAAGGGAGTTTCCCAGACTCTTTGGCCTCAAGTAGGCTCACTGAGGTGGCAAGTTGTCCAACTTGAAATCTAAGGTTCCTGATACTTGAGAAATCCCTATTGCTAAGGTCTTCAATCTCACGCCTTATCCCCTCCGTGAAGACTTCATGTTTCTTCCCCAATTGACCGATAACTTCTAAGATCTACTCTCGGCCCGACTTGTAGACCGAGGCTTGATTATTGGAAGGGCCTTCACCTCTTGGGTATGGTTGAGGTGGAGCTTGCCCGCTTCGATATCCTTGAGATTGGTTGTCCTCCCTCCACTAAAAATTTGGGTGATCTCAATACCTTGGATTGAATGAGTTTGCATAAGAACCAGGCCTTGAATCACCTTAGTTCCCCCGGAACCCTTGTGGTTTCTCCCTAGCAAACTGCGCTCTCTCCCTATTGTTATATTCTACGGCCTTCACCTCTTGCAAGTCTTCTACAACTTCAGGACACTCCTTGGTATTATGATCAAGGTTGCACACCCCACACTCTTTGACTTGATGGACCTTTCCTTGTAAGAGTTCCTTCATCATAGAAGCAAGAGCTTGGACTTGCTCCTCCAACTTAGGCGATTGCGAGGGTTCATCCAAGACCTTAAACCTTGACCTTATGCCAAACTATCACATACCATTGGCCATTTCTTCAAAGAGAGCCATTGCATCCTTAGGGCTTTTGTTGGAAATTGATCCATTACACGAGGTATTCACCATTTGCATGTCTTCATCACATAAACCCTCAAAAAAGTAGCAGACTAGGTCTCCCTCCTTGAAAGGATGGTATGGGCAGCTTGCAAGCAACCTCTTGAAATGATCCCAATAGTCGTAGAGTGACTCTACAGCTCCCTGGGTGATATTAGATAGCTGCTTCTTCAGTTCAATGAACTTGGATGCTGAAAAGTACTTCTCTAAGAATCTCCACTTCATATCCATCCAAGAGCTTATGCAACCAGGAGGTAAATAGTACAACCAATCCTTAGCTCCATCCTTAAGAGAGAACAGAAATTCCCAAAGATTATAGTCATCTTCAAAAACACCAAGAGGCTTCATGTTTGTACACACCAAGTGAAACTCCAAGAAATGCATGTTTGGGTCTTTCCCTGTCATACCATGGCAGGAGGGAAGACAATGGATCATTCTGCTCTTTAGCTCGTAGCTCACATTCGGTGGTAATGGGGAGAATGTGATGCATAGCGGCAGACTCTCCAGATTAGGAGCCATAAGTTCCCTCAATGTTCTGTTGTCCTCTGCCATTTCTTATGGTTCTTCTACCAACACTACCTGTCTAGGTTGAACCTCTACTCTAGATCTTCGCTTACTTCATTTATGACTACCTATTTTATCAGTTGGGCAATGTAAACCACCTAAGTTTGTGGTACGAGTATGTACCATAAACTAGGGGCTAACAGTACCCTTCCGAAGGAAACACTAGCAAACAGATCAAAAGGCAACAAGATAACTATCACAAAAGCTCAACACATTAACTAACAATTTTTTTTAAAAAAAAGCAATACTAACTACTCTACTAACATGTTATGCTAATTGGCAGTTAAGCAGATTAGCATCCCTGGCAGCGGCACCAAAATTTGACCCGTCTTCACTCGAGATCGTTAATTGTATCTAATTAACCTGGGCGAAGGCTGAGTAAGGTCAAAGATAACATTTATAGTTCCGCACCCAACTCACTACTATGCTACCGATAGGGTAGTTAGCGTTAAGCCATGGGTATGTCCATAGAGATGCTAAGGCCTAATAGCCAATTAAACATAACCATGTATGGGTCATCAATCCGTACGTGATGCTAGGAATAGATAGTATGGTAAACATGAGGGGGGTTTTTGGTTTTTCAGTTAACAACTACAAACATAAAAGTAAAAAGCACGTAAACTATATTAGCTAAACACTTGGGGAATGCTTGCGTAACATGGTTGATTTAATGCTTCGATCCTCGATTCATTCACATGCAAGATTTATACAACCAAATCTAGTGCTCATAACACGTGGTATGGTTAATGGTCAACACTACCCCGTACCTATCACATCGGGTGCATTTACAATCTTCCATCAGAACCACCTTCATAATTAGGGGAGTATAACAAGGTCTGATCATTGTTGTGGGTATGTTTCTCCCTCGTACAATTACGTTCCGGGCACTTCACCACATATTCTCTACTCCCTAGGCCTATGAACGAGATAAAGGGAGGTAGGCACCTTATCTATGACATGAAAACCTCTTATAACCCTAGCTTGCTACTGTTTGCTATCTCTACCTGTAACCCTTCACACTACTCCAAATAGCTAGCTGTGACTGGTGTGCTGGCAATGTAACAGTAAAACTCGGAAAGGACCTACATGCACACACTCATGTGGACCCTGAACCTACTACCCATAACACATTTGAGGTTTCTCTTCCCCGGGGGTATCAATATTTGCACCAACATGAATATAGACTAGAGTGTGTGCTGATGGAGTGTACTATTCATGCAATTCTAACATTCAAGAACAATTCACAATAATATCACAGGCATAATAATCAGGATGAACTAAGAATCTCACAAAAGCATAAATACACACATGAATACAATTATCACCAAGCTATGGAAACTACTCCCTAGACATTAAATTTTAAAAAAGATTTGAATTACACATCATAGGATCAAAGTAAAATGAAAAGGAAAGAAAGAAAGAAAAGAGAATGTTTCTCTCTCTAGGATGCTCTCCAAATTACAAGAGTAGAATATGAAAAATGTCAAAGTCTCTGACCCTAGTATACTAAGGCTATATTTATAGTAGTAGGGGATTTGGCCAAAAAGTTGGCCCAAAATAGGCCAAAAAACATGTAAACCCTAGTTCAGCCACCATTGGTGTGCTGACGCAAACCCACTAGCAAGCTGGCACAGACCATTGAGGATGGCATGGCCCACGCCACCTCATTGGCCCATACCGGTGCAGGGCGCCAGATCTGGTGCGGTCTGTTTGATGCACACTGGTGTGGGAGGCTAGATCTGGCACGGTCTGCATCATCTTCTTGGCGCGGGTCGTGTCGGTGCGGTCCGTGGCATTTGGTGTGGCCCATCATCAAAATGGTCAATTTTGCACTTATGATTTGTGGGTCGTGTCGTTTAGCGCAGGTCGTCATTAGAATAATCTTTTTGCTTAGTATTTTGTCGTGGGCCACTCAATTCTTCACATTTCGCTAGCTGGTCTTGACATTTTGCACTTGAAACAGCCCGGGTTGCAAAAATAGGATGGTCTGCGCCCATACATAGCTATTTTTGAGTGAAAACGGGCACTTGAGCTCGCGGCCAGTCGAGATTGGCTCGGTCCACACCATTCCTTGGCATGGTTTGTGCCAAAGACCCTTGGAGCGGGTCGCATCATCTAGTGCTGGCCGATGGTGCCACCCATGAGCGGTCCATGCCGAACCATTTGTGCTTCGGTAGGCTGAACTGTTTTCCTTTGCTACGGATGAACTGTTAGTCCATTTTGAGAGTTCTTGTAGTCGATGTAATGATTCTCAAGGAGACAAATCCAATAGAACCAAACTTGTAGGCTAATTCTTCTTGGACTGTTCCCAGAAGTTGGTGCAACTCTCGGACCACAGTTCTCCGTTTCTTACTTGGCCATTTTGAACTCCAATGTCGCCTATCTTTGGCTCCATCCTTCTTCTACCACAATATGATGTCTGTGGCCTTCACTTACTACCATTCTAATGTGAATGATCTTCAATCTCTTCTTTCGTCCCTGCGGACGACCTTTAATGTCTTCTACCATCCTTGCGAATGGCCATCACATAGAATATAAGGAAAAGTACCCATGAGCGACCTACTAAGGATGATCACAAAGGAAGATCTAGGTGCATTTGGATACAAGATGTCCATTAGTACCAATTAAGTCTACAAAATGCGGGATTTAGACATGGAAAGAAAACATGGTCATTTAAACTGCTTGTCACATAAAATCAACTAATACTAGCAATCCAATATATAAAATGAGCCAATTATTACACTGAATGCAACAGTTAACACACGCATAATGAAGGACATCAATCTCCAAGATCCTCGTGACGATCATTTTGTAACACCCCTGAACCCCAACACAAGTTTTGGGTCGGGTTTGAGCGTGCTACCGAAAGGGCCAGTATTAACGAGCAATTAAAGTTTATGCGAAAGCATTTTAAGTAATTCAAAAACCTAATTTACTATTACAATGAAAAGGATTTATTACAAATGTCAAACAAAAGTTTCTCCTAACTATTACAACATCAAAGTTCACATTAAAATTCAAATAGCCGGGATCTTTCTCAAAAGAAGTAAAGAAATCAAGCACTTTTCTCTTACTGTTCTTCTTCATCTGAAAAAGGGTTGTTTAACTAGGGTAAGCTCCTTCCTTAGTGAGGTTCCATCGTCAGTATTTACCCAGTTGAGTTTTAGTGATCACAGAATAGCAATTAACAATTAACAACTAGCCACGTATGTCCTAGCACACAGTAAAAGGATACGGGTGGTTAATGCCGAGTTGCTGCCAAGTGCCTATATGGCAACTATGACTAACATACACGACATAACCCAGTCAGAGATGCCCGAAGGCTATCAGTCTAGAATTTGCTTTCCCCATTCACATCGGTGTTCAATTACGAGCTCGTATCAGCCAGGTGGTTATGCTAGCATACCAAACTCCACGTGTAGCCGGTCTAATCAGACGGTTCGGTCTGTACCGTTTCCCGCCAACTTCGACCAAACTACAATCGTGTCGGGGCCCCCGAAATCACATACAGGTAATCAGGTAGCAGGTAATTCAAGTTTGACACGGCAAGATAAAGTACAAGCCGGTCATCAGAGCAGTATATGATTCAAGTTTGACATGGTAAGATAAAGTACAAGCCAGTCTTTCACAGAAATTATCAGAGCAGCTCAGGAGTTCAGTTTCAGGATAATCTAGTACAGTATGATAAAATACACACTTAATTCAACAGTCAGTAAATACCATCATTTGAGTGTAATCGTCATATCTCTCTCTCATGGTTTGAGTATCAAGTAGAAAGGTTCGAGTATCATGTTTCAAGTACCAGGGTTTGAGCAGATAAGTTCGAGTACAGGGGTTCGAGTACTCACAATGCGAGTAGTTAGGTTCGAGTACAGGATATTCGAGTGCAGAGTTCGATTGGAGAAGGTTTAAGTGGTATGGGTATCAGGTGGTACTGGTTCGAGTGGTAAGTGGTACCAGTTTTAGTGGTGAGGTTCGAGTGGTGAGGTTCTAGTGGCACTAGTTAGAGAGGTAAAGTTTGAGAGGTGAGCCCGTAAAGGTTTCAGTGGTACTAGTTTGAGAGGTAAAGGTTTCAGTAGTACTAGTTCGAGAGGTAAGGTTCAAGAGGTAAGTTTGAGAGGTAAATGTTTCAGTAGTACTAGTGCGAGAGGTAAGGTTCGAGAGGTATGTTTGAGAGGTATTGGTTTTAGTGGTATGAGTTCGAGAGGTACAAGTTCGAGAGGAGAATTCAGGAGGTACAGTTTGGGAGGTACAGTTCGAGGGGTACAGTTCAGGAGGTTCGGTTCGAGAGGTACAGTTTTCAGTGAGGGGTTCGTGAGATATTCTCTGGTTCAGTGGGTGAGGTTCTCAAGTTACGGTATCAGACAGTGAGGTTCAAGAGGTAAGGGTTCAGTGGTATTAGTTCGAGAAGTATAGGCTTGAGAGGTAAAGGGTTCAGTGGTAAGGTTTGAGAGGTACAGTTCAAGGGGTAAAGGTTTCAGTGGCACAAGTTCGAGAGGTGAGGTCGAGAAGTAAAGGTTCTAGTAGTGAGGGTTCTAGTGAAAAGGTTTCTAGAGGTGAGGATATCGAGGTTACTAGTTTGAGGGGTAGGTTCGAGATATATTGTTCGAGAAGTAAAGGTATCAGTGGTACTAGTTCGAGACATAGGTTCGAGGTGTACTATTCTATAGGTAAAGGTATTAGTAATACTAGTTCGAGAGATACAGGTTTCCAGTGGTGGTTCGAGAGGTGAGGTTTTCAGAGGGGGTTCGAGAGGTGAAGTCTTTTAGTGGGTTTGATTGGTGAAGTTTTCAGTAGAGGTTCGAGAAGTGAAGGGTTCAGTAGGGATTCGATAGGTAAGGTTTTCAGTGACGTTTGAGAGGAGAAGTTTCTCAGTGGGGTTCGAGAGGTGATGGTTTAAGTAGGGGTTCGAGAGGTGGGATTTTCAGTTGGGGTTTGAGAGGTAGAGTTTTGGCAGGGGTTCGAGAGGTAGAGTTTTTCAGTAGGGGTTCGAGAGGTAGAGTTTTGGTAGGGGTTCAAGAGGTTGGATTTTCAGTAGGGGTTCGAGAGGTTGGATTTTTAGTAGGGGTTCGAGAGGTAGAGTTTTAGCAGGGGTTCGAGAGGTAGAGTTTTCAGTAGGGGTTCGAGAGGTGAAGGATTCAGTTTGAGAGAGAATCAGGTTGTGATGGCATCATGTGTATATATACGTAAACATAAATCCAATTTAACTCAATTCGTGCTAGGGCGATACAACACTCATCTTAGTTAAACTTGGCTTGACAACCTCCACTTCTACTTCATTGCTTAACCTCTGAATTTTGGTACTCAAAGTATCTTAAGGCTGTAAGTTTTGGGGGAGGATATCACTGGTATTTATTCTAGGTAAAATATAGGGTTCTAACACCTACTTAACCTAAAATTTTATCCTGTAAACCTCAAACCTACTTGCCCAATATTACTTTGGACAAACTTCTCACGTCCGCCGTCGGTTTCTTCTTCCCGGTAATTCCACTTGCCCAACAAAAATTACTTTGGATAATTTTTTTCACATCCGTTGCCAGCTTCTCCTTCATGGTAATTTCTTGCATTTATTTATTCATTTGCTCATTTATTTATTTGCATATTATTACCATTATTATATAATATATATCTATATGTACGTATAATTATGTATGTTTTCTTCTCGGTAATTTCTCTTACTTATTTATTTATTTACTTATTGTTATTATTATATATATATATTATGTTTTATATATATACATATATATTTTTTTTTCAGTAAATTAAAGGAAAGATTGGAATATTTGATAAAATTTAATTATTACATGCACTCTAATTTCATTTTGGTAGGGGTTTTCACAATCTCCCCCCCCCCCCTAATGAATTTCGTCCCCAAAATTTCCATTTCTGGCGAACAATCCGGGCAATTATCCTTCATTTCAGCTTCCAACTCCCAAGTTGCTTCCCTCAACCTTTTGATTTCTCCATAACACCAAGACCATAGGAATCTCCCTAGTTCGCAAGGTTTTGATATTTTGATCCAATATCTTCACAGAATTTTCCTCGAACATTAGATTTTCTTTCACTGCTAAGTCTTCATGGTTTATCACGTGTCCGGGGTCAGGGTGGTACTTTTTCAGAAGTGACACATGAAAAACATTGTGTAATATCCCCAACTGGCTAGGTAGGTTAAGTCGATACGCAACTGGCCCGACTCGCTGTACAACCTCGAAAGGGCCAATGTACCTAGGACTCAGTTTTCTTTTCTTGCTATGCCGGACTAGACCCTTGTGAGGGGCTACCTTCAAAAACACCTGGTCACCCACTCCAAACTCCAAATCCCTCCTTCGATGGTCCACGTAACTCTTTTGTTGACTTTGAGCCGTCTGTAAGCGTTGCTTTATCAGTTTGACCTTATCCACGGATTCCTCGATCCAAGGTATACTGGAAAAATATTTTTCTCTCCCACTTCGTCCCAAAAGAGGGGTGTCTGACACTTCCTACCATAGAGTATTTCATATGGGGCCATACCAATGGACGAATGATAACTATTGTTATAAGTGAATTCTACCAGAGGTAAATGAGCGTCCAAACTTCCCCCAAAATCCATAACACAACTTCGGAGCATGTCCTCCAAGGTTTGAATCTTCCTCTCCGACTGCCAATCTGTTTGTGGATGGGCACTTGTACTAAAGTTCAATTTGGTTCCCAAAGCTGCTTGCAGTTGCCTCCAAAAATGGGAAGTGAATCTTGGGTCCCTATCAGATACGATAGTTATCGGTAACCCATGCAATCTTATGAATTCCCGGATGTATAGGACAGTCAGTCTTTCCAAGGAGTACTTAATGATGATTGGTAGGAAATGAGCCGAATTGGTCAACCTATCAACCACCACCCATATTCCATCAAAATTCTTCGGTGTGTGGGGTAATCCTGTCAAAAAATCCATCGTGATGTGATCCCATTTCCATTCGGGAATCTCCAATGGTTGTAACAACCCCAATGTTTTCTGATGCTCGGCCTTAACCTGCTGGCACACTAAACAACGTGCTACGTATTCCGCTATGTCCCTCCTCATATTATCCCAACAGTACCGTTGTTTTAGGTCTTGGTACATTTTGTTCCCCCTGGGTGTACCGTATACTTGGATCGGTGAGCTTCTTCTGACACTCTCTGGGTGATTGCTGAATTTTGGGGTAGACAAAGCCTACCTCTACAGGTCAGTATTCCTTCACTGTTCACTTCAAAGTCCGGCAACTTCCCTTCAGTGATAAGCTTTTTCTTCTTCAACAATGATTCATCCAACTGTTGAGCCTTCTTAATCTCTGTGGGTAAAACCGTTTGTACCCTTAGATTGAAGAATACAAGTTAGTCAAGTTTAGTCTAGCATTCCCAATTCTCTGCCTATGATAACATCTTTGTCTCCTTTATCCAGATATGCGCCAAATTCACCTTCCGGCTTAGTGCATCTGCCACCACATTCACCTTGCCAGGATGATAATTAATTACACAGTCATAATCCCCCAAAAACTCCATCCATCGATTTTGGCACATATTCAGGTCCTTTTGGGAAAATAGGTACTTCAGGTTCTTATGATCTGACATTACTTCAAATGTGATTCCATATAAGTAGTGTCGCCACTTCTTTAAAGCAAACACCACTGCAGGTAGTTCTAGGTCATGGGTGGGGCAATTCTTTTCATAAAGTTTCAACTTTCGAGATGCATAAGCAATCATGTGGCCCATTTGCATCAATACATCACCCTAGACCATATCCTGAAGCATCAGTATATACTATGGATCCATCCTTTCCCTCGGGTAGGGCAAGGATTGGGGCAGTGGTCAGACGCTTCTTCAATTCTTGAAAACTGGATTCAGTCTTCTTATTCCATTCATACTTCACTCCCTTCTGAGTTAAGCAGAATAAAGGGGATGCTAGTTTAGAGAAGTATTTAACGAAATGTCGATAATATCCTGACAGTCCAAGAAAGCTCTGTACTTCTGTACTATTGTTCGGCACCCTCTAGTTTAGAATTGTCTTGACTTTAGAGGGATCCATGGATATTTCTTCCTTACTAATCACGTGCCCCAAAAAGTTCACTTGGCTTAGCTAGAATTCACATTTTCTAAACTTGGCGTTCAACTTGTGCTCCTTAAGCAGTTGTAATACCTTCCTTAGATGTTCTTCATGCTCCTGCTGAGATTTGGAATAGACCAGGATGTCATCAATGAAGATGACAACAAACTCGTCTAGGTATGGCCAAAATACTCTATGCATGAGGTTCATAAACGCCGCTGGTGCATTGGTCACTCCAAATAGCATTACCAGGAATTTGTAATGACCATATTGAGTATTGAAAGATGTCTTGGGTATGTCCTCTCTCTTCACTCATAACTGGTAGTACCCTTGTCGCAAATCCAGTTTGGAAAATACGACTTCCCCTTGGAGTTGATCAAACAACTTCTCAATAATGGGATGAGGGTATTTATTCTTAATTGTCACATTTTTTAAGCCTCGATAATCGATACACACCCAAAGGGACCCATCATTGTTCTTAACAAACAATACCAGGGCTCCCATGGAGAGGTACTTGGTTGAACAAATTCTCGAGCTGATAAGTCTTTGAGTTGTAGCTTCAATTCCTGTATCTCTAGAGGTGCCATACGATAAGGGGTTCGAGAAATAGGTGCGGCTCCTGGTACTAGATCAATGGTAAACTCAGTCTCCCTTTCAGGAGGTAAACTTACTAGTTCATCTGGAAATACCTCAGGGAAGTCTTGAACCACAGTTATATCTTCTCTCTTTAACTGGTCCACTGGCTTATTCAAGATATAAGCCAATATTCTAATTGCTCCCTTACAAATCATTCATCGATCATTGACTCCCGCTACAAGTAATGAGGAGAATCTCTTCCTTCCCACATCTACTTTAATAGAAAGTTCCCTGGGTCGACACAGCTTAACTTCCTTGGTGTGACAATTTAACTGGGCATGATTTTTAGCAAGCCAATCCATGCCATGTATCACCTCATATCCAATTTATAGGGTAAGTCCTCTATTTTCTCTTCCATATTCTCAAGAAAGGAGTAACTAGAAACAGAATAAGAAGCACCAGGATCAATCAAAACTTTAGCTATTTTACCCAGGATAGGAAGGGTACCTTCAATGACCTCGGTCGAAACCGGGGCTTCACTATCTTCCATCGTGTATACACGAGCCTGCACCTTTGGTTGACTGCCCCTACTTGCTTCTCCTTTCTGAGCAAGTTTGGCGACTGATGCCTGGGATCCCATGGTTTGAGACAAGCGACTCGGCTAAGCTTGTGAGCATTTGGATATTCTATGCTCAAAACTTCTACACCGTAGACACTCATTTTCCATCTTCCAGCAATCCTTCTCATCATGGCCTCCCTTTCCACAGTACGTGAAACACACTTGAGTCATTCCTCTCGAGGCAATGCTTGAGCTCTTTGACGTGGTCAAGGGGTGGGGTATGTCTCTCCTAGGGATCTTGTTTTTCTCAAAACTGGCTTCCTGTGGGCCTGGAGTGTATATTGGCTGAGATCTCGCACCTGTCCTTCTTACTTGGTGCATGGTCCGTAAGGCATTTTTGGTTTCCTCCACTCTGCAAGCGGATTCGATGGCTGTGGTGTAACTGCGTTGATATGTTGGGGCTAGGGCATCCTTCAACTCCAGCCTTAATCCTTGGATGAATCTCCTCTTGTGTTTATCATCAGTCGAGGCCATTTTCTCTGCAAATTTAGAGAGTCGAGAAAACTTTGCCTCATACTTGGTTACACTCATTAGGCCCTGCTTCAATTTTATGAACTCCGCTTCTTTCCTTTCGATAACTAGAGGTGGAATGAACTTATTCTTAAACTCCTTTTCGAAATTCTCCCAGGTCCTGGGAGTTTCTTCCATGTCTCACTTCCTTTGCACTATGTTCCACCAATCTAGTGCGGTGCCTTCTAATTGGAATATAGCAAAATTGACCTTTCGTCCATCCGCATATCCCAAGACTTGGAAAGTTTGAGTCAATGTTTCGATCCAATTTTCGGTGACTTCATCATCTGGGCCGCCGTTGAACCTGGGTGGATGAAACTTCTAGAATCGTTCCAAGGCCACATCCTCTGTCTCAAGTCTATGACTTCGATCCCTGACAGAAGATCGAGCTTGATTGTCTCTTTCTATCATGCGGCTCAAAATTTTGGTAACTTGGCTTGCGAACAATTCCATCCCAGCAGTTGGGGGATTCTGTCATGCGGGTAAGTTTGAATTTTCCCCTTGTTCCCTTTCCATTGTCCTATACTCAATAAGTTAGTTCCATGGATTGAACCAATCCTCATTCCGTTACCTAACCAAAAGAATATAATTCACAAAATATTTTTATATCATCACAAAAATTTTACAATAGGTGTAGCTTCATTATAAGATATTTACGATAATTTAATAGTCCTCTAGCATCGTCTTTCGACGTCGAAAATTGGGGCTCGCTTCTTGTTCTAATACTTATCCTACAAACGCTTAGTGTCTTAGCTATAAGTTTTCCCCCAAAAGTCAGCTTCCAATCCTAATCGAATTTCGAATCCTTGGTGGAGTCACCTACTTCTTCTTGCTCAGCTCCAGGGTACGCTCGGTCCATTAATTCAACCCACAATTTGGTGAGATCTTTCTCCATTGTGCCTCGAGTCTCTCTAATATGCCTCCAACGTGATTCAGTTAGTTGTCGACGATAGGCGATCAGACCTCCCTGTAGTTCTTGGGCATTTACCAGGGCTACGTCTACTTGTCGAAAGACTTCTTGTCGCTCTGCATCCCATTGTCCAAGCTCCCTACTTCTTTGATTCCTCAATCGATTGTTGTCAATGACCGCCGTATTCGCCCTTGTCTCTTTTGCGTTAGCACGCAGCTATTATTCCCACATTGCATCTCTCGTTAACTGTTCTTAGTATTCGAGGCTAAGGATCCTGCCCATTAATTCTGCCCGCTCCATGACAAAAGCATGTACAATCCAATTTAGGTAAGCATGAGTTTCTACCAATTGAGGATTGTTTATTATTTCCATCCAAGGAAGAAACGTCTCTGGGAATGCTCCGTAATGTTTTTTCACCTCAGTAATTTCTTGAAAGGCATTGCTCGAAATCTCTTCATTATTATCCATCTATCGACATAAAAAACTTATTAGCTTGACAATTTATACCCAACTAGACCCCTTACTTTATTCACAGTTCATTTAGTTTCCTCTAGAATATTTTATTAAGGTAAGTATGAATTTGCCTTTACTTGGTTTGAGAATTGCTCTGATACCAAATCTGTAACACCCTTAAACCCCAACACAAGTTTCGGGTCGGGTTTGAGCATGCTACTGAAAGGGCCAGTATTAGCAAGTAATTAAAGTTTATGCGGAAGTGTTTTAAGTAATTCAAAAACCTAATTTACTATTATAGTGAAAATGATTTATTACAAATGTCAAACAAAAGTTTCTCCTAACTGTTACAGCATCAAAGTTCACATTAAAATTCAAATAGCCAGGATCTTTCTGAAAAGAAGTAAAGACATCAAGCACTTTTCTCTTACTGTTCTTCTTCACCTGAAAAAGGGTTGTTTAACTAGGGTAAGCTCCTTGATTAGTGAGGTTCCATCGCCAATATTTACCCAGTTGAGTTTTAGTGATCACAGAATAACAATTAACAATTAACAACTAGCCACGTATGTCCTAGCACACCGTAAAATGATACGGGTGGTTAATGCCGAGTTGCTACCAAGTGCCTATATGGAAACTATGACTAACATACACGACATAACCCAGTCAGAGATGCCCGAAGGCTATCAGTCCAGAATTTGCTTTCCCCATTCACGCCGGTGTTCAATTACGAGCTCGTATCAGCCAGGTGGTTATGCTAGCATACCAAACTCCACGTGTAGCCAGTCTAATCAGGAGGTCCAGTCTATACTGTTCCCCACCGACTTTGACCAAACTACAATCGCATCGGGGCCCTCGAAATCACAGACAGGTAATCAGGTAGCAGATAATTCAAGTTTGACACAGCAAGATAAAGTACAAGCCGGACATTAAAGCAGTATATGATTCAAGTTTGACATGGCAAGATAAAGTACAAGCCGATCTTTCACAGAAATTATCAGAAAAGTTCAGGAGTTCAGTTTCACGATAATTTAGTACAGTATAATAAAATACACACTTAATTCAACAGTCAGTAAATATCATCATTTGAGTGTAACCGTCATATCTCTCTCTCATGGTTCGAGTATCGAGTAGAAAGGTTCGAGTATCATGTTTCAAGTACCGGGGTTCGAGCAGATGAGTTTGAGTACAGGAGTTCGAGTACTCATGGTGCGAATAGTTGGGTTCGTGTACAGGAGATTCAAGTGAAAAATTCGAGTGGAGGAGGTTCAAGTGGTATGGGTATCAGGTGGTACTGGTTCGAGTGGTAATTGGTACAAGTTCGAGTGGTGAGGTTCGAGTGGTGAGGTTCTAGTGGCACTAGTTCAAGAGGTAAGGTTCGAGAGGTAAGTTTGAGAGGTAAAGGTTTCAGTATTACTTGTTTGAGAGGTAAGGTCCGAGACGTAAGTTCGAAAGGTAAAGGTTTTAGTAGTACTAGCTCGAGAGGTAAGGTTCAAGAGGTAAGTTCGAGAGGTAGTGGTTTCAGTGGTATGAGTTCGAGAGGTACAGGTTTGAGGGGTGAATTCAGGAGGTACAGTTTGAGAGGTATGGTTTGAGGGGTACAGTTCAGGAGGTTCGATTCGAGAGGTACGGTTTGTAGTGAGGGGTTCGTGAGATATTCTCTAGTTCAGTGGGTGAGGTTCTCGAGGTACGATTTCAGACTGTGAGGTTCAAGAGGTAAGGGTTCAGTGGTAAGGTTCGAGAGGTACAGTTCGAGGGGTAAAGGTTTCAGTGGCACAAGTTTGAGAGGTGAGGTTGAGAAGTAAAGGTTTTAGTAGTGAGGGTTCCAGTGAAAAGGTTTCTAGAGGTGAAGATATCGAGGTTACTAGTTCGAGGGGTAGGTTCGAGATATATTATTCTAGAAGTAAAGGTACCAGTGGTACTAGTTCGAGACATAGGTTCGAGGTGTACTGTTCCATAGGTAAAGGTATTAGTAATACTAGTTCGAGAGATATAGGTTTCCAGTGGCGGTTCGAGAGGTCAGATTTTCAGAGGTAGGTTCGAGAGGTGAAGTCTTTCAGTGGGTTCGATAGGTGAATTTTTCAGTAGAGGTTTGAGAGGTGAAGGATTCAGTAGGGATTCGATAGGTGAGGTTTTCAGTGAGGTTCAAGAGGAGAAGTTTCTCACTGGTCAAGAGGTGATAGCTTTAGTAGGGGTTCGAGAGGTGGGATTTTCAGTAGGGTTTGAGAGGTAGAGTTTCGACAGGGTTTTGAGAGGTAAAGTTTTTTAGTAGGGGTTCGAGAGGTAGAGTTTTGGCAGGGGTTCAAGAAGTAGAGTTTTTCTGTAGGGGTTTGAGAGGTAGAGTTTCGACAGGGGTTCAAGAGGTAGAGTTTTCAGTAGGGGTTCGAGAGCTGGGATTTTCAGTAGGGGTTCGAGAGGTAGAGTTTTCAGCAGGGGTTCGAGAGGTGGGATTTTTAGTAGGGGTTCAAGAGGTAGAGTTTCGGCAGGGGTTCGAGAGGTAGAGATTTTCAGTAGGGGTTCGAGCGGTAGAGTTTCGGCAGGGGTTCGAGAGGTAGAGTTTTTCAGCAGGGGTTCAAGAGGTAGAGTTTCGGAAAGGGTTCGAGAGGTAGAGTTTTGGCAGGGGTTCGAGAGGTAGAGTTTTTAGTAGGGGTTTAAGAAATAGAGGGTTCAGTTTGAGAGAAAGTCAGGTTCTGATGGCATCATGTGTATACATACGTAAACATAAACCTAATTTAACTCAATTCGTGCTAGGGCGATGCAACACTCACTTTAGTTAAACTTGGCTTGACAACCTCCGCTTCTACTTCACTGCTTAACCTCTAAATTTTGGTACTCAAAGTATCTTAAGGTTGTAAGTTTTGGGGAGGATATCACTGGTATTTATACTAGGTAAAATATAGGGCTCTGACACCTACTTAACCTAAAATTTTATCCTGTAAACCTCAAGCCTACTTGCCCAAAATTACTTTGGACAAACTTCTCATGTTAGCCGTCTGTTTCTTCTTCCCGGTAATTCCACTTGCCCAGCAAAAATTACTTTGGACAATTTTTTTCACATCCGCTGCTAGCTTCTCCTTCATGGTAATTTCTTGCATTTATTTATTTATTTGCTTATTATTACCATTATTATATAATATATATGTATATGTATAATTATGTATATTTTCTTCTCGGTAATTTCTCTTACTTATTTATTTATTTACTTATTGTTATTGGTATTGTTATTATTATATATATATATAATTTATTTATTTATATATACATATACATTTTTATATTTTTATATTTTTTGTCGGTAAATTAACGGAAAGATTGGAATATTTGATAAAATTTAATTATTACATGCACTCTAATTCCCTTTCGGTAGGGGTTTTCACAATTTTGCTACTGTTACTTGGATTCTCTGATATGTTTGAGGAACACTGCATTTTGGTCTTACCTTTCGATATGCCAGTTCTCCCGAGGTGTTGGGTTATTTTGATGCTGATTGGGCTCGCTGTTTGGAGACTCGTCAATCCACATATGGATACGCTGTTTTTCTTGATGGAAACCTTATTTCTTGGAGAGCCAAGAAATAACCCATTGTTTCTCATTCCATCACGGAGTGTGAGTACCGAGCTCTAGCCAACATAACTTTCGAGGTTGTTTGGCTGACTCACCTGCTTTGAGATCTTTGAGTTCCGCTTTCAGGTTCTCTACTGCTACTATGTGACAACAGTAACGCCATCTTCTTGGCTCTGAATCCAGTTGCTCACAAGAGGGTAAAGCACATCAACATCGACTATCACTTTGTTCGAGAGTTAGTTACTTCTGGCAAGCTGCGTGTTGCTCATTTTCCTACTGCTCTTCGGACTGCAGACATCTTCACCAAAGGGCTCTCTCGTCCGTTGTTCAAGTTTTTTCGATCCAAGCTTTAAGTCGCCGAGCATTTGACACTAGCATCCGATCCAAGCTTTGCATCATCGCCAAGCATTTATGTCAAGTATATTAAATTTGTTGTTTGGTTTATCATTCGAAAGAATAAGTAAATAATCGTTTGCTTGATATCGTTTCTCACTCTGTGCTAATGTTGTGACTCTTTGTTTGAAATTTCTTGATACTAGATGGAACATAATTGAATAAAACACTAAAATAAAGTTAGTTAAGTAAACTAATGATTTGATTTCTAAATTTTTTCTATTCCTTAGATAGGTTGTGGATAAATTTTTAATACGAAATGATTCTAAGAAGAAAGATGAAGAAAGTAGCAGTATTTGAGTGTTCCCGTGTGGTGGTTGGATGATATTATTAGTGATTCTGGAATGTGTCGACCTATTATTGAATATGATTTCAACATTGGGGATCAAATTTAGAGAGAGTATTCATTGAGAGGGCTTTGTCGACCCACCGGTCATAATTATCCACGAAGGCAAATTGGTAGGGATAAGAGATGTTTTAAAACTTCTTGATTTGACAAGTATAATTTGCTGGAATATAGTATTTCAAAGGATGCAGCATATTGCTTTTGGTGTTATCTTTTCAGGACTTCGGCTGGTTGAGTTGGAGATGAAGCATTCATTAAGTCTGGGATAACCAATTGGAAAAAAAATCCATTGAAATATTTAATACATTGTGGGGTAGGCAGTGCTCGCAATGATGCTATGATACAAGTTCAGTCTTTTCAAAATCAAAGGCAAAGTGTGAAACACTTAGTACAAGCACATTCAAGTGAGACGGAGGTTGCTTATCATACCCACCTAACTGCAACTCTATACGTGACAAGGTATCTTTTGAAGCATTATAAGTTGTGTGATTCTATAAGGGAAATTATCTTAAGTTACTTGTATACTTGACAAAATAAGGATATTGCTAAGAGAATGAATGAGAATGCTCCTGCAAATAGTCAAATGACATCTCCAAAGTTAAAAAAGAACTTACAAGTGCTTGTGCTAATTAGGTCACAAAAGTCATTCTTGATGATGTAGGGGATAAATTATTTGCTCTCATGGTATATGAGTCTCGAGATGTGTCAATAAAGGAGAAAATGAGAGTTGTTTTGAGATATGTGAATGATCAAGGTGATATTATTGAGGGATTCCTTGTTGTGGTTCATGCGCCTAACACTTCCTTTGTTTATTTGAAAAAATGATATTGATTGTTTGTTTGCAAATCACAATTTGTGTATATCCAAATTGAGAGGCCAAGGATATGATTGAACTTCTAATATGCATGGTGAGTATAATAGATTGAAAACTCTCATATTGAGAGGGAATTCAGGTGCAAGGTGTGTCCACTGTTTTGCTCACCAACTTCTTGTTAACGTTCCTAAGAGTAATAGATATGTGAGTGAAATTTTCAGTTATCTTGGTATGCTTGTGAATGTCAATGGGGGTTCATATAAAAGAAAAGAGCTCACTATGTAGTTTGAGCATCATAAACTCTTGGAACATTTGGAAAAGGGAGAGATTGTTACTGGCAGAGGAAAAAAATCAAGAAACTAGTTTGAAAAGGTCAGGGGATACTCGTTGGGGATCACATTTCATTACTATTGTCCGTTTGATGACTATGTGGCCTTTGATTGTACAAGTGCTAGAAAATGTGCATGAATATGGTGAATGTGTTGATGGTAGTGGTTTAGCTTCAAGATTGATTGAAAAAATGGAGAGTTTTGACTTTGTATTTGCGATATAGTTGATGAAACAGGTGCTGGGAATTACAAATCAACTTTCTCTTACTTTGCAACAAAAGACTCAAAACATATTGTAGCTATGAGCTTGGTTCAAACAATGAAATAAGAGTTGCAAGAATTTAGAAATGAAGGGTGGCAGAAATGGTTAGATCAAGTGAGCTATTTTTGTGAAAAAGTATGCTATCTCGGTGCCAAATATGGAAGGAAATAGGGTAATAGAGAAATAGAAACACTTCCTTGTAGGAAAGTTTATAAATTGTAGTTTCCATATAGAATTAGGTTTCCTTGTAGGTTAGATTAGATGTTAATTTCCTTATAAGCTTTAGAATCATATTCCTGTTAGACTTTAGTTTGCAGCCTTATATATTATAATCCTCATTATTGATGAGGCATGTCATTGATGTGATATCAATGCACCATTAATAAATACATTTATATTTTATCATTGAATTAGAGCTGGTTCGATCCGAGACCCCTCTTAGTTCATCTCAAGATTAACAATCTCCATAAAATGGATTCAACTTCAGCAGCAGTAGAAATAACATCATTAATGGTAACAAGACTAGTGGTGGAGCAGTATTCAACTTTATTAATAGTATCAGTAACGATAAAGCAATATTTAACTTCCATCAGAGTGAAATCAACCATATTATCGATCAGTGAGCAACAACGGCAAGCGGTAAAGATCCCTGCGCTGACGGCGACAGCTAACATCTGCGGCGGTGGTAGGAAAGACATGGCGGCATCAATAGAATGGAAGTAAGAGCAGTATTCATCACGAACACATCCAGAATAATAATAATAAGCACTATATAAAATAAGTATAGAAGAATCAACAAACTAACTAATGAACACGGCGTAGGGCAAGCTTTTGTCTTGCCACTAGGTGGCAGATACGGCTAAAGATTGTTGATCTTGAGATGAACTGAGAGGGGTCCCAGATTGAACCAGCTCTGCTACCATGTTAAATTTAAAGGTATCTTGGGTTCCATCTTAAAACTAATTGGCACTAAGTGGAGGTGATCCAAGACCTTATATCTTAGTTATTATCCTTGTAAGAAATCAATGTGGGATATATCTTTCAACATAGTGTAACTCGTAGTCGTAGCAAGCGAAGTGGGCAAATGGTTACCAATCCCCATCACTTTCATGATGGTATTTATATTGTTGTATGCTTTTCGTTATTTTTTTAATTATACTTTACCGTTTACTTAATTTTTCTTTATATATTTCTTAACTTTGTGAGTATGTTAAAATTAGGTACTTGATATAATAATGATTCGAGAGATGATTCAACGTTTTTCATAATCAAGTTCAGAGTTGCTTAAATGTATTGCTTGTCTTGATCACATGGATTCTTTTTCTAAATTCAACATTGGTATGTTGCTCAAACTTGCAAGTTTTTATCCAGATGACTTCTTACTTTTTGACCTTGCAATACTTGAGCAAGAACTTCAAGTTTACATTATTAATGTACTATCAATTAAGGATTTTTAGCGATTGAAAACTTGGGATATCTTGCTAAGAAAATGGTTAAAACAGGTAGAGTTTCTATAAAAGCTATTTGGATACTTTATTATGATGATTAGTACAATTTATATAGGTTACAAGAATGAGTTTGAAAGGAAAGAAAATATCTATCAATCCTATCAAATCCCAATCAAATCTCAATCACAGATCTCGTCTATCCTAACATCTCCCTCAAGTGAAACGTCGGATGCTTAGAGACGCAAAGCTTGGATGTAAAAAACTCAAACAGAGGAGGAGATAATCCTTTCGTGAAGATGTCTACAATCTGAAGGGACGTAAGAACACGGTGAAGACGAAGCTTGCTTGAAGAAACCAACTCAAGAACAGAGTGATAATCAATGTCAATATGTTTTGCCTGCTTGTGCGCAATAGGGTTTTCAGCCAGAAAGATGGCATTGTTGTTATCACAAAGCAGAAGCGGAAGACCAGAGGGAGAATCAAAGATCACGCAGTAGGTGACATAACCATACAACTTTTGTTATAGTATTCACTAAGGCACTATAGTCAGACTCAGAATTGGAACGAGAAACCGTGGGTTGCTTCTTAGCACTCTAAAATACTAGGTTGCCACCCAGAAAGACAACATACCCATATGTAAAACGATGGGTCTCAAGACAATGCTCCCAATCTGCATCTGAATAGCCCAACACCTCGGAAGAGTGAGTTGAGCAAAAGGACAAACCAAAGTGCATAGTCTTATAGATATAGTGGAGAATACAAGTAACTGTAGCAAAGTGATCATCCCTGGGATCCTGAAGGTATTAACTGATTGAATTCACCGCAAAAGCAAGATCCAGATGAGTGATGGTGAGATACTATAGAGCACCAACCAATGACCGATAAAGAGTAGGATTGGAAAACTTCCCACTTGTATTGTTGTGAAGCAGGGACTGCGGAAGAAACGGCGTAGAGACGGCAGTAGCATCAATCATTCTAGCTCTACGGAGAATCTCACGAGCATATTTGGTCTGGCCTAAGAACAAAATGGAGGAAGTAGACTCAACCTCCAAACCAAGAAAATAGTGTAAAGAGCCCAAGTCCTTAATGGAAAACTCTTTATTAGTTCGAGCAATGAACTGATGAATGGCCGAAGAGTCATTTCCTATAAGGATAATATAGTCCACATAAACCAGGAGATAAAGCAGAGTAGTACCCCAAGAAAAAACAAACAAGGATGTGCCTATTGAGCTGCAAAGAAAGCCAAGTTGGCGGAGGTAAGTGCTGAACCACTGAAACCAAGCTCGAGGAGCCTACTTTAAGTCATAAATGGCTTTCCACATGCAACATACATAATCAAGATGGGCATCATCCTTATATCCAACCGGTTGTGCCATATAGACAGGAGAATCAAGAACACCATTTAGGAAGCATTCTTGACATCCAGATGATGAAGGGAGACCCGGATGGTGGCAATGGTAAGGACAGTACGAACAGTGGACACCTTCACAACAGGGCTGAAGGTGTGGTCGAAATCAAACCCTGGAATTTGAGAAAAACCCTGCGCAACCAGTCAGGCCTTGTATCGATCTATAGTGCCATCAAAGTGGTACTTGAGATGATAAACCCATTTGGAGCAAACAACATTCACATCTGGTGGACGAGCCACCAAATCCCAAGTGTGTTGGTGGCGAAGTACATTCATTTCCTCATCCATGGCTGAAATCCAGTGAGGATAACGAAGAGTCGCACGATAGTCTCAGGGCTCATTCTGAGCAACTAATGCACCATGAAAACCAGATACCTCACAATAAGAAGGATCAAGGGCATCGAAAACCATCCATCGTCCTGGTGGTCATTCGATGCAAGTGAGCAAGAGCTGGCTCAGGAGAGGCATCAGTGTCAAGGAAAGGAGAATCTAGAGCAGGAGTGGTGCGAGCCTAGGGAAAATGTGTATTGGCCAGAGTCATAGGCATTGGGGCCAGAGAAGTAGGTGTCAGGACCGAAGTGGGCAAAGGTAATGCTGGAGTGTCATGATTAGAACAAACCACACAAGGTAATCGAGTAGAGGGCAATGCAGCACGAGAGCTAAATGGGAAGGACCATCCAGTCGAGGGCTCTGTAAATGAAGATAGCTCCATATGAGAAATAGAGCGGATATCCCATGAAGAGGAGGCATACAGAAATAAGGTCTCATCAAACTGGACATAACGTGAGACATAAATACGCACAGTAGTCATATCGAGACACTTAAACCCTTTGTGGCGAGAGCAGTAGCCAATAAAAACACATGGAATGGAGCGACGTGTAAAATTATGAGGCACAAGAGCATGCAAACAGGGATACGCACGACAACCATATGGGTGAAAGAGAGAATAATCTGGTGCAGATAAAAAAATGGCCTCAAATGGAAACTTGCCACCAAGAACGGAACTAGGCAGGCGGTTAATAATATAAACCCCAGAAGAGAAGCATCCATCCAATATGGTTTCGACACTTAAGATTGAAATAACATGGCAAGACCAGTCTCCGTGATGTGGCAATGCTTCCGCTCGACCCGACCATTCTGAGCAGGTGTATAGGGAGATGACATCTGATGATGAATGTCGCAAGACACAAAGTGGGCCTGCAATCGATGATTAGTGAACTTTGTGACGCCATCCGTTTGCAAGATTTTGACCTTGGTAGAAAACTGAGTCTCAGCAAATTTCTGGAACTGGATAAATATGTCAAAGAAATCAGACTTTCGACGTAATAGGAAAACTATGTGAATCGTAAAAAATATCAATGAAAACAGCATGGTAGGAATAACCTTCTACCGATACAACAGGGGCCGATCCCCACAAATCACAGTGCACCTTATCTAACAAACCAGTGGCTTGCTTATCACTGGTAGAAAATGGAATATGCTTGCTTTTGGCCATTTGACAAGAGAACAACTAGCAGGCTCAGGCAAAAGAGAAGTGACAGAGATATGACCTTGTTTACTCAGTAACCGAAGAGTGGCATAAGACACATGACCAAGACGAGAATGACATTATTCAAAGGAAACTCAAAGCTTTCCAGAACGTAATTCACCTAAAAAGGTGGAATCACCAGTCTCAAGATAATACAGGCTTGAACGATGATGGTTTTTACCCATCATTTCTCCTGTATGCTTGTGCTTAATGAAAAATGCAACAACATCAAATATAACAATAATAGGTAAATCACGAGTGATCTTACTAATAGACAATAGACTTCTGGTATTTTGAGGAACTACAAGGACATCATTGAGAGCCAAGCCAAAATGATCACAGTGACCAATATGAGAAAATGATAATGATTCTCTATTGCCCACATAAATGGAATTAAAACCACGATAAACATGTACCTTCTAAAGATGGCAAGGATTGGAAATCATGTGAGCAGTTGCACCAGAATCAACGATCCATCGATCAAAAGAAGGACTACCAACGAAAGCCATAATAGGTAGTTGGCAAAAATGCTCGAAAAGTGCACAAAAAATTGGTGTGCGCAAGTAGTTGGGCTCGCAGTGCGAGGGTAGATTATGCCAATAAAAACTATGGACCGCACGTGGATATACATATTGTTATATGCGCAGCGCGTGACTTCACGAGCCAAAAGTGGCTCTTGTTGACTGTGCTTGGCTTTCACGCTCTGGAGCTCCCCCTTCAGCGGGTGCGTGAATCTCATGCACTGGAGAGATGTGTCGAACTGAAATCGACCTCGGCATCCTCTGCAACTAACTTCGGAATTGGAGCGGCCGCTAGGACTCAAGACAGTGGGTGGCAATAGCCACGGTGATGAAGTTGGGGAAGCCGCAGGTACTTGAGCAGTGCGTCAGAGGACCCACGGGTGACCTGAGGATGACGCTGAGAAGAGTTACTGCCGGGGAATGGAGGTGTCCGCCTGGAAAGAAGACCGGCCGAGAGGAAAGTGATGCCGAGGAAGTCTGGAGACACGCCGGAGTTTTGCTAGGTATTGACCGAAACTTGGCCGAAAAAGGATCGGAACTTAGCCGGAATAGGACACGCCGAGAAGTGGTTGTGGCATATATGAGAGAAGAAAAAGAAAATAAAAAGAGAGAGGGAAAAGGAATGAGGGCTAAGATCAGTGAGACTCTGATACCATGTAAAGGCTAAATGTTTGGATACTTTATTATGATGATCAATGCAGTTTATATAAGTTACAAAAATGAGTTTGAAAGGAAAATAAATATCTATCAATCATATTATATCCTAATCAAATCTCAATCACTGATCTCATCTATCATAACAGTTTCGATCTTCCCATTGACATATCATTCGATTGAGTTAACATTGGTGCTACATGTTGCAACTGCTTCCCTTGAAAGAGTTTCTCTGCAATGAAAAATATCAAGACTGATTCACGCAACAAAATGAGCAATGAATGGTTGAATGATACTCCCCATGTCCCAACTGTTTTTGCACTTTTGCCTTTTGCACGCTGTCCAAAACACATGTTTGACTGTTAATATCTTTACCTACGTATAATAATGACAAATAAAAATTTAATACTTAAAAACTACTTATTATGACGATTTGAACAATATCATATACGATAATATTATTGTTCACATATCTATTCAAATATGCGATCAAATTTTGATAGAGAATAGTGTAAAAAAAACCAAAGTGTAAATATTGGTGGGACAGAGGGAGTAGCATGCATGATTGTGTACATCAAAAAATAGGTTTTTGTCGGGATTGAGAATGAGAGGATTTTGCAAAATCATCAAAAGATGCAGACGCGCGCAGGGTACAACTTTCTCCACTTAATTCTGCATCTGGTCCCAATGTTCAGAATTAGTTGTTTTAAGAACTAATTTTGTATTAAGACATTATTAGCTAATATTATTCTTGTAATATGACTTCTAAAACTAATTATATTAGTCCTGTTGGATGAAAAAAAGAATTTATGTACTAATTCGTTCCCCAAAAATTTTGGTTTAGTTCCTCAACTATCATAGCTCCTGATGTTAACGGCTTAAAAAATCCATCTATGCACCCTTAGCGTACATAACTCCAGATGTTTACGGCTTAAAATTATAATCCACACAGCACTAAAACAGTCATTTCGCACACTTTACCCGCTAATTACCATGTTAGCTGAGTTTGACCATGACATCAGTCAAATCGTTAGGTGGCGCTCACATTTGCTGTATTAGCCATACCTTTCCACGTAACTTTATTCTATTGTCGCACACTCACAAACTTCACTTTGCTCTGTGTTTCCATCCAAAAGGAATTTCACTACACGCCCAAAAGCTTACTGATTACTCCTTGAAGAAAAGAGTGGAAGATTCAGGATTTCACCTTTCTTTTTTTGTGTCATTTGATGCCCTTTTAATTTTTCTCAATCATAGTTTTCTCAAATGAGGGAATTCTTGGTAAATTTCCAACCCTTTTCTTCTTCTTCTTCACGTGTTTACTTTAATCAGCTCAGTTCCTGTTGGTTTTGTTCTCTTGTTTGTTTTGTGATTGTCTTGAGCGCCAAACGACCAGAAATCCATGTATGAAGTGACTAAGCTTACTTGTTCACTAGAGCTTCTCTGTTTTTTGACTTTAATTTGATGGTAGCTTTGCTGAAGGAATTAACTGTACGGGTTCAGAGGCAAAAAGAGTCCTAAGTTTTTGCAATAGAATTGGTGTATTTGGAATTGGAAAAAAAGCATGCAGAAATGATCGAGCAGGAGTTCCAGTTTGTGCTAATTTTGTGAATTGCTCATTTTGATTGTTTCTGATAGGTGAAGTAGGGGAGAATTTTGAACTTTCGCTGAGGGTTTAAATTATCAGAAGTGATGGCATACCAACGGAGGAATTCGGACCTCCAGCCGCAGAGGCGGATTC
Source organism: Rubia yunnanensis (assembly GCA_037428765.1). Classification (NCBI taxonomy): domain Eukaryota; kingdom Viridiplantae; phylum Streptophyta; class Magnoliopsida; order Gentianales; family Rubiaceae; genus Rubia; species Rubia yunnanensis. The sequence continues at coordinate 83,940,433 of CM075063.1, forward strand.
TGCGGACACAGACTGCTGGTAATTTAGGGGAGTCTATGATGGATAGTGAGGTGGTGCCATCGTCTTTGGTGGAGATTGCGCCCATTCTTCGTGTTGCCAACGAGGTTGAGCCTATCAATCCGAGGGTTGCTTACCTCTGTGAGTAGATTCTTTTATTTACTGTTGGTTGATGGAATGGAGCTCATTCTTGCAATTTATAGCTAGGATTATACATCTTTTTTTATAAAAATTTTGGTTTCAATTTTAGTTTATTAGACTTTTTAATGGTGCTGCTTAGCCCTTTTGGTGATTGATGCTTCACTTGTATGGTATAACATGACTAGTTATTTGCATGGGAAAAATTCCTTAATGTCCCTCTCACATCAGGCTAATTTATAATTTGGAATGAGAATTTCACTCTATTTACATCAAACAGCAACCAGTGTGTCAAATTATTTTCGCTCCCGACTTATTTTTGTACATATGTAGTCTATGATACTGTGGAGAGGGAGGGACAAAATACTACCTAAGAATGCTACAATTATTATGGCTTCTCTTGAATCAGGTCGGTTTTATGCTTTTGAGAAAGCTCACCGGCTGGATCCTACATCCAGTGGACGAGGAGTTCGCCAATTCAAAACTGCCTTGCTTCAACGCCTGGAGAAGGCATGAAACTCTCCTATTTCAGTTTATTGTCAATCATCATTTTTAAACACTTATACCTAACATGAAAATAAAATAAAATTGATGCCTGAGGCATCATCATGGCCTATTTTTGGCCCAATAGCAGCTATTAGGCTGAGTGATCTACGACTAGCTTTTAGGTTTGAACTGTGAGGTAGAACCCCCACACTTTCAGTTAAATTTAGAAAACTGTGTGGCCAAAGGTTCAAACAATTGCTTTATCCAACAGATGGAGGGTTCAGTTGTTTAACTTGTTGATGGATTGCTAAGAGTATACTATTATTCTTGATAAATATGGCGCTTTAATGTTCACCAGTAGAAGATTAAGCCATTGGCTCAGCTACAATTCTCAGATGAAATTGCTTGTGCGAAGTTTCATGCAAAGGATATTTCACAGGAAAATGTGACAACATTAGCTGGAAAAACAAAAAGTGATGCTCGAGAAATGCAGAGTTTTTATCGGCTCTACCACATGAAGTATATTGAGGCGTTGCAGAATGCTGCTGATAAAGCTGATCGGTAAATTGTCTGAAAGTACTAGCACCATTTATGATAAGGCTAATGCATTTCCGCTGACTTCTTTTTAACTCCTTTTCGCTCTTCAGTGCTCGGCTTACGAAAGCATACCAAACGGCTGCTGTACTCTTTGAGGTTCTAAGGGCTGTCAATTTTTCAGAGTCTGTTGAAGTGGCTGATGAGGTGACACTTCTTCTGTTTTTTGTTGATCATGCATGGTTTCTAGAGGGATATAAATCTATTGACACACTGGAATACATGTCTTATTAATTGAGGGTTATGCATTTGGTTATAATGCAGTCTCATGATACTTCTTCCTAAAACATCCCCACTTTGGCTAAAAAAGTAGACTAAATAACTGTTAAAGAAATCTCCTGGTCCATGTATGTTTATGGGACATATTGTTGCCTCAAGTCATTTTCTGTTTTTCTCACGAGATGAAGCGAACTCCGATTGCTTTTGATCTTACCTTTCCATTGCTTGAACACCATGCTATGTGCATGCAGATTTTGGAAGCTCAAGCCAAAGTTGAAGAGAAAAGAGCTATATATGTACCTTATAACATACTTCCCCTGGATCCTGATAGTGCAAACCAAGCAATAATGAAATATCCTGAGGTTGGTTTCCTTAAATTCCTGGTGAAGGTCTAGAAATTTTGGAAGATTGTTAATATCTGTTATGCACATAGATTCAAGCTTCTGTTACTGCCCTCCGCAACATCAGAGGACTACCATGGCCCAAGGGTCATAAGAAAAAAACTGATGAAGATATTCTAGATTGGCTTCAGGTCATGTTTGGTTTCCAGGTATCAGTTCTTTCCCACAGTACACTTAGAAGCAGAGCGTTGCTTATTAGGCACAGTTCTAGAATCTAGATACAGAAGTAGAGTGTTTGAACTAATAGTTTATGATGTCATGTCCAATTTTATTATTGAAATGCAGAAGGACAGTGTAGCAAATCAGCGGGAACATCTAATTCTTCTGTTAGCAAATGTGCACATTCGTCGGTTTCCAAAGCCTGATCAACAACCCAAGGTACTCGTGCTTCCATATTTTGATTGAGCCTTTGAGTGGCTTTTTTTGTTATGTTGACATGTGTTGCATGTGTTTAATCATCAGTTGGATGAGAGAGCCCTAACAGATGTCATGAAAAAGCTTTTCAAGAATTACAAGAAGTGGTGCAAGTATCTTGGCCGGAAGAGCAGTCTTTGGTGGGTGAAATCACCTAGTTCCAAATGCATTGATTTTCCCCACATTCTGCACAGTTGTAGCTTAATCTACATTCTCATTCTATCACAGTACCATGTCAAAAGACCTGATACATATCTGCTAGAATCATCTGCCCATCGATAACAATTTTCTTTTGTTGGCAGGTTGCCGGCTATCCAACAGGAAGTGCAGCAAAGGAAGTTACTATACATGGGTCTATACCTACTTATTTGGGGTGAAGCTGCAAATTTGAGATTTATGCCAGAATGCCTCTGCTATATCTATCATCACGTATGCGTTAATTTTTTACCCTTTTTTTTATGTATTGTGTTTTTTCATGTACCTTGAGTGCTTTCTTGTTTACCCAAAATAATAGCGTTTCTGGCCTGATCAAGTTCCTAGTGAGACTAGCCTGGCAAGAAGTTGGTCAGGGTTGAACAACACTCATTTTTGATAGTGCATTGCATAATTTCTACATGCTGATTAGTTGTACTTGTGGAGTTACTAATGTACTAAATAATTTATGTTTGACACACCTCTAACTCTGAAATGTTTTAGAAAATGTTGTTTCAGTTCAGTTACTCTTGGAGACTATTATTTATAAATGATAAATAACTTTAAGTTTCTATGGATCTTGGGTAGGGTGTGTACGTGTTCATGCTCAGCTGTGATATAATATGCTGGTTCAAGTCGAGCTCTTAACTGCATACCAAATCTCTACACTAATTTCTTTGATATTCTTCAGATGGCCTTTGAGCTTTATGGTCTACTTGCTGGAAGTGTTAGTCCCATGACTGGTGAGACTATTAAGCCTGCCTATGGTGGTGAAGATGAGGCTTTCTTGAGGAAAGTTGTTACCCCAATTTATAACACAATAGCTAAGGTATTATTTCCTTTTGTTTCTTTGGGTTGAGTAAATTATAATAGCACATTCAGGTTAGGTTTTTTAATTTCTTCTTATCACTGCTTCTGCTACCTAGGAAGCTAAAAGAAGCAAAAATGGGAAGTCAAAGCATTCTCAATGGAGAAACTATGATGATTTAAATGAATACTTTTGGTAAGGTTTCACAAACATTAGAGGTTCATTATGATTATCTTTCCCCCCAACATGTTCATTCTTAATAGGTCTCACGGATATTTGCAGGTCGGTTAACTGTTTCAGACTAGGATGGCCCATGCGTATGGATGCTGACTTTTTCGGTGTCCCTGCTGATAAATTCCATACTGAAAAAGAAGTATGTCCTTTTGTAATTGCATTTTTTCCTTCATGTGTCCGTCTTCTCCAGATCCCATTTTTAGTTTTTGAAGGAGTAACTAGTGGTACTCTCTTGAGGCACCATTCTTAACTCTTTCCTGGACTAAATAGTTGATGCGGGATTACTTTTTTATTTGGCTATGCAATATCCGTGTCCAAGCATTTATGGACTGAGTTCAGTTACATGAATTGTAAAACTTACCTGTCCTTGATATTGAAGCGAAAAAATAGAAACTTCAAGAAAGGTTTTTGGTTACAAATGAACACGTGGAACGGTAAACCTAAAGCAAATGGAAGTAGCTCAACCTAAAGTGAAATTGGAAGGATGGCTGACATAGTTCTTTGTCACGATAGCTTATATGTTAATGACCGAGCATTGAACCGATCTTTAAACAAAGTGATAGCTTAAATTGTATGATTATATAGTTTAGAGCCTTAACCTGAACTGAAAATACTGCAAGCATATAACAATGGAAATTCATAATTGCTGGGGGATGACATTGTTTACCATGATGCAGGAATTTTTTTTTATTAAAAAGAATATTTTATTTATAGTTGCAGTTGGTCATAGAAGCATGAATACGGGCACCTCGGGTGCTTCCCTTCTTTACCATAAAGTTTCAGTCTTTTCTCTACTCTCTAAGTTTTCTGTCTGGAGTGTTCAAATACGTCCTTTCTTTAACCCCTCAAGGAGAACTGGTACTTATTTGATTATTTGTTAGCATTTATCTGCATTCCCAACTTTTAATGGTATATCTCTAAAACTCAATTTTGAAATGAATAATAGCTGAAGCTCAGCTTAAAGTTAGTAAGAAATATGATGTGACGGAATAATTGGCAAAATTGATTTAGCAAACAAATGCACGCGACACAAATCAGAATTCAAGCCATACTATACTTTGTTCTATTTCCACATTTGCCATATGTTTCTCGAATCTGGTTTTGTTGAGTTGCTCTTCTTCTTTTGTAGCATATCTTGGTTGCACCTTCATAAGTTTGGCTAGGATACAGTAATTTTAAGCCCATATGTCCTTAACATGAGCAGAATGGCTACAACCTTTTGTTTTGGTCAGTTCAGGTTTCTCTTAGAATTCAGGTTTATAATATTATTAATTTTTTGACACTAGTGATAAATGTTTGCACTAAAGTTTTTGTATGGTTCAACTGTCCAGAATTCAAAAGGAATTAATAACTCATTGTTCGACCAGTTAATATTGTTTATTGGCATTTTATCACTTTGATTGTATTTTGAAAAGCGATACTGTACATGTAGGCCACCTAATACTTTGGTTTCTCTGTGAATTTGATGCTCAGGAAATCCAAGGAAGCAGAAACAATAACTGGATGGGAAAGATAAATTTTGTTGAGATACGCTCGTTTTGGCACATATTTAGGAGTTTTGATAGAATGTGGAGCTTCTTTATCTTGTCATTACAGGTAAAAATTTCCACATGTTGAATTTTGTCACCTAGCTCTACTTAAGTGCATGAATAGTCTCACAAGAACGACTAGTGTTCAAAAGGGGCACATTTGACGCTTTACCCCTAAGAATTAGGCTTATATAAGCACATTCAAATGGAGAGGCATTTGAAGAATTTACAGGGAAAAATAAGAAGACTTAGGTCCTGCTTGGTAAGCAGTTTGGCATATTTTTTCTGCTTCAGAGTGTCTTGTTATCTTGTGTTTTCCTGCTATCCAGTTCAAGTATTTGGTTATAACATTAAATGTCTTTTGGCTTTTCCTGCTTCAAAATGTCCTCTGCATGTTGTGTCGCCACTATCCACCTTGCCGTCTTTTGATGAACTGTCTCTTGCATGATCTTACATATTTTTTCCTCTTTATTTCTAGTTAGCGTATTTCTTCCATATAACACACAATCTTGTCAAAAACCTAGGCTATGATCATCATTGCTTGGAATAGCTCAGGTGATTTGGGTTCTGTCTTTTCGGAGAATGTATTCAAGAAAGTGTTGAGCATTTTCATTACAGCTGCAATATTGAAACTTATCCAAGGTAAGCTCAAGCCATGTCTCACCTTTGCATTAGATCATTATCATATTGTCAACTAGGATTGATTACTCAATATCTAAACATTTACTTACTATCCCATTCCATAACTTGTTTAGTAAAAGGTGAACCAGACTGTATAAAATGTTACCTTAGTAGATGTATAGAATTGGTTAATTTAATTCAGTAAATTTATACCTGATGTTCTATGGTAGAAGAAAAGGGTTCTTGATGTAGGTGTTACCTATGTAATTCAAGCTGGGTGGAATGTATGAGTAGTACATCCTTTGTACTCTATGATTGTTAAAAGCTCTCACATCGGTTGGTTGGGCCAATCATTTGAAATTGTTTTTTAGTTTTATGCTCAAACTCTTTAGCCAGTTATCATCCTCGTTGCTTGTGCTTAAGAGTTAACACGCAGCCTCTTGTAAGAGTGGCAGCCCAATTATAATCCATTATGCTTGCGCTTCATGCTGCACCTGAAGGGTTGTTTTTGCATGGCCCACATTGGCTGGTTGGGGAACAATAATGCTTTATGCGACGGTGTTGTGGGACATGAACAAAAATGAGGGTGTTAAAAATGAGAATTTCGTTATAAATGTTAGGGTTTACAATTGATATGGAATGTAATGGAACTGTTGAAAACAGAGCAAGAGTAGTTTCAATAGCTAAAAGTAAGAGACAAACATCTTAAGATTGTTTAGTCATGCTTGTTGGAGATCACTGGATGTCCCAGTATAGGACTATAGGAAACAGATAACCATTGATGCAAATTAAATGGCAAGGAAAAGACCTTAAGGGACATAAAACTGGACTATAAAGTATGACCTGCTATCTCTAAATATGAACACCACAATATGTACTATCGAAGTGTCGGAACTATAGTGAGGTACAAAACTCTACACACTTATATAAAGGGTTTAGATATAGTTTCTAAATCCTGTTCCTTGTCAGAATCTCACGTTGGATTCTCTGTGGAATAATTCTCAATGTATAAAGTCTTGAGTTACCTCCACTTAGCCCCATGATCCTGATATTTCTACATTTTGACAAATTATCTTAACTTGAGTCTTATAACTACATTATCGATATGAAATCTTTCCCTTTTTCCTCTGAAGTTTCCACTTCATGGTGCTGGATATTGGATTCTGCTGATAATGTCTAGTATTCTCACAATGAGAGCAACAAGCATGACTTTATCCCACTATGTGGGATCAACATCATATCTGCCTATTATCTTTAGTTGAGACATATTGTATCAAATATACACTATGTCTTTCTTTATGGTCACATTCCAAGTCTTTTTTAGCATGTTTTAATTGTTACGGTAACTATACTTTCTAAATATCTCACTGGACTTGGGTATCTAGAATATCCTACATACATGTCTAAACCATCTTATGCATGTTCCTCTCACTCTTTTCATTCATATGGGCTACTTCTGGTCTGTTCTGAATAGTTTCCATATTTATTCTATCTAGTTTAGTATGTACAGATCCAACTCAACAGTCTCATTTCTGCTAGCCTCATTTATAGTTCATCTTCATATTTAGTTACCCTGCACTTTGAATTGTAAAACATCACCATTGTTATAAAATATATGAATTTCATATATTATCTGATTATTCGTTGGAAAATGATGTCAAAAGCACATCTGAATTTAGATAATAACCATACTAGGCAGCTGGAGTAAATTTACCTTGTATGATGCATCTGCAAGTCTAAATTTTGTTGAGATTTACTATGAATTGCACATTGTGAAGCTATTGAGAAATGTGTTTCTGTACACAAGCTAATTGGAAAAGAGAAGTTTATTTTTGTTGATTTCTGTTGAGTTCAATAGGAGCTGAATTTGATCACTGAATTTTTAACTCTTTATTCTGGCATAAACAGCTTGTGTTGATATCACTATGAGCTGGAAGGCCAGGCATAGCATGTCTCTGCATGTCAAGCTGAGATATATTCTGAAAGTGCTCTCTGCTGCTGTGTGGGTGATTATTTTGCCAGTAACTTATGCATATAGCTGGAAGAATCCATCTGGATTTTCCCAGACGATTAGAAATTGGTTTGGAAATGGTGCAGGTTCCCCTTCTTTGTTTATAGTTGCAGTTCTGATATACCTGTCTCCGAATATGCTTTCTGGAGTATTGTTTCTCTTTCCTTTCATTCGTCGCTATCTTGAGAGATCAGACTACAGGATTGTGAGGCTCATAATGTGGTGGTCTCATGTATGTTACATTCTAATGCTGATACGCTCTTATCATGTTTTGGAGAGTCTATATTTAATCTGATATTATAAAATGCTGTCATACAGCCACGGCTTTTTGTGGGTAGGGGAATGCAAGAGAGCGCATTTTCCATTTTCAAGTAAGGCTTCAATATATATAACCGTTACATGGATGGTCTTGGCTTAATCTGCCCATGATATTTAAGATTTCATTTGTTCCAGGTATACTATATTTTGGGTACTCCTTCTAGCAGCAAAGTTGACGTTTAGTTACTATATAGAGGTGATGCATTTATACTTTTTTTTTGATAATCTCCTCATCTTCTTTTTGATCTAGGCAAAAAAGTAATAATATTGATAATTCGTTTGTTTTTTATTTTGTGTACTTTGTATGGGTGAATCTGATTAAATCATGGAATGGCTGTGATAAACCAGTAAATCATCCAATTTTCTTGCGTTGGTAATTTGTGGACTCAAATGATGTCTTAATCTGAGGGTACAGTGTGTGTAAGTTGTGATCCTTGGTTGCTCTCACATTCAACTCTTCTGTTTGTTGTTAATACTACTCTTTCTTCCCTAAAATTTCTTGTTAGCCTTGGGTAGTGTTTCCCATCTGTCTTTTGGCTGGATTTTTCAGCCGCATAGTTAGATATTGCTGGAATTGTTTGTTCCCTGAAATTACCGCCACTCCATTTCAGTCTCCAACCTTTGACAAGAACAAGAACTGAAGAGACTGCTTCTTCTGCAGCATCTCTCTGAATTAGAATTTATTTGTTTCTGCCAAAATAATCATTAAATTTTATGGTGCTGAAGAAAGTCTGATGCATTTCCTTTTTCAGATAAAGCCTCTAGTAACTCCAACAAAAGATATAATGAAGGTTCATATATCGGTGTATGAGTGGCATGAGTTCTTCCCACAAGGTACCTGTCACACAAATATCCATATAGGTAGCCTTGTGTGAATATATAAATGCTAAGTCAAACATATTGTCTCCTATTGCAGCAAACAACAATATAGGAGTGGTGATTGTACTCTGGGCTCCTATTATTCTGGTTTGCTTTTGGCCATTCTTATACCAATTTATACTGTTTGTTTTGTGATAAATTTATGGATTACTGATTTATCTCTGTTGAAGTGCTGTGTTTAGCAATTTCCCTCACTGGATGTATGCAAATTTCATTCTCAGGTCTATTTTATGGACACACAGATTTGGTATGCTATCTTCTCCACTATATTTGGAGGTATATATGGAGCATTTCGCCGTCTAGGAGAGGTATCATTGAATTCTCTACTCTGTCTCTTTTATTTTGTGTTGTTGATGGAATTGGTTGGACTAAGTTAATTAATTCTCAATTCAGAAGGACTTACCATTTGGTCGAGACCTTACTTGATTGGAATTTATGTTTCTAAACATTTGAGATTCCATTTATAAGGTGTTCCAAGTATATTCAACATGTAGCAGAAGAACTTGTTCAAAATGTGGTTGTGTGGAGACACCATATCAGTTGTCCCAAACTCATGTAGGCATAAATTTTTATTCAAGCACTTTAAGTTTTATTTAGCAATGATACTATATATCTAGCTTGCTACAAGAGATCATTTTTCAAATACTTGGCTTGTAAGCCTTTTTCATTTCCCTGCCGCATTACAAGTAATGGTCAAATGAAATTCAATAGTGTTGTGGCTAACAATCTTTTTATTAAGCTAATATTCCTGATATTGATTATATTCATGAATTCAACAACTCTTATTTTCCCAGATTCGGACTTTGGGTATGCTGAGGTCTCGTTTCCAGTCCTTGCCCGGTGCTTTTAACGCTCGCCTAACTCCTGTGGAGAAGAGTGTTAAACCAAAGAAGGGGCTGAAAGCCACATTTTCTCGCAAATTTGATGAGGTCACTGATATGATTTTTACTCATTACTGAATGTGGTATCTGTAATAACATGCTTTCCCCTTTTAGATTAACTAAAGGTTGACAGCATTTGTGATCAACATGGTCTTGTAGATCCCATCTAATATGGAAAAGGAAGGTGCAAGGTTTGCTCAGATGTGGAATAAAATTATCGAAAGCTTCAGAGAGGAGGATCTGATTAACAATAGGTAATTTGAGAATACTGTTCTGGTAGGACGACCCTTGTCTAAGATGTTTTTGAATGAATAATTTTGAGTTCTACAATAGGGAAAAGGACTTGTTGCTTGTTCCTTACTGGGCTGATCGTGATTTAGACATTATTCAGTGGCCTCCATTTTTACTTGCTAGTAAGGTACGATACCATATAAGTGGTTTTCTTCCTCTTATCTTCTCATTGAGCTTTATTCATACTTGATGCATACTTGTTCAGCTTCCAATTGCACTGGATATGGCTAAAGATAGCATTGTGAGAGACCGTGTCCATGAGTTGAATAAGAGGTTGAGTGCAGATGTTTACATGCGCTGTGCTATTCGAGAATGCTACCTTTCGTGTAAAAGCATCATCAGCTATCTGGTTGTGGGTGAACGTGAAAAAGTGTAAGTTTCATTTTAGTTACAGTAATGGAAATACACACACACACATGTATAGTTTCTGATATATTTTATTGGTATCTTGTTTTTAGTGTTATAAATGAGATTTTCTCTAAAGTGGATGGGCACATAGAGAAGGGTGATCTGATTGAGGAATTCCAACTGGGTGCTCTTCCTAACCTTAGTGAACAATTTGTTCAGCTTATTGAGTACCTGGTACTTACAATTTTAAGTAATTTTTAAGCAGTGTTAAGTTACATCTGTTGGATATTCTTACAAAGAGTGAATATTTCAGAAAGAAAATAAAAAGGAGGACAAGGATCAAGTGGTCATTGTGATGCTCAACATGCTCGAAGTTGTGACCCGAGACATAATGGAGGACTCAGTTCCCACGTAAATTTTTTGAAACTTCTAATTTTATTTCCATCGAATGTCACTAATTTATTTCCATATTGTTTAGCTTGCTAGAATCCAGTCATGGTGGTGCTTATGGCATGCATGAGACTATGACTCCACTTGATCAACAATATCAACTTTTTGGCTCCTTGAACTTCCCAGTGTCAGAAGAAACAGGTGCTTGGAAAGAAAAGGTATATTCTGCCAATTTTGCAGCACGTGGATATGATTTTGGTACTTTCCATTTGAAAACTCTAGTTAAATCTAAAATTAAAGGTATAAAGTTATGAGGAACTACGGTTATTGTGAAAATGTAGTTTTTCCCCCTCAAAATGAGTGCATGCTCCTTCTGTTCCCATACATCTGATCATCTTCATTTTATTTTATTCTCTTCAAATAAGTATAATTTTCTTATGTTTGACTATAGAAATGAAGAATAGAATTTAACTTAAGACTTTGATTCTTTTCAGATTCAAAGGCTCCATTTACTGCTCACGGTCAAGGAATCAGCAATGGATGTGCCCTCAAACCTAGAAGCTCGGAGGCGAATCTCTTTCTTTTCAAATTCATTGTTTATGGAAATGCCTAATGCTCCCAAAGTTCGTAACATGCTCTCCTTTTCGTAAGTACCACTAATACTAATGGATGGTTGAGGTAGATTGTTTTAACTTGACTTGGGCTTTTTCGTGAGTTACTATTTGTTCCTCATATGATGTTGCCTTTTGATGCATAAATATCAAGTTCTAATGATAGTCTCTTTTGCTTATTTGATTACTTTCCTTGAACCATAGGTAAAAGTTATGACCAGGATATGGGTTTGACTCCCATATGGCCATATCCACTGTGTGGTAGAAAATATAAAGTATGGAAGACTGTTTTTTGTCCCGGAATGGCCTCCTTTTTGAGTAATGAGCCAAGGGCCAAAACAAAGCACAAGCTAATGTTGATTCTTGAAACTTGCATTTTTTTATGGGACCATTTAGTCAGCAATATCTTGTGTTGGGCTTGTTTCCATGAAGCATTTAATCTACTGGCAACTTGATAAACTCAGTTTAGATTATTTATATTACCACATGTTTCAAGAATGATCTTTGGAGAACATGTAAAAATGCCTATTCTCTTTCACCATGGTAATGCATGTGTGGCATTCTGAACTTGTAGCATAAAGGGAACAGACAGAACTATATATGTATACTAATGAAAGCATAAGGTATATTGGTTCATGTTAATAATCGTAAAATGTCAATTAATAAAAAAGATGGAGGTTTGGAAATCCGGTGTTACTGCTTTTGAATTTTTGTACTTGGTGGTGAACATATAATGTAAGGAAAATTGATTGACATAGCTTAGTTCAGTTCGATTATATTGTGCATATTTTTTAGTCTATTGAATGTTTTTAAAATGGCATATCCTTTTAGTATCATGTTACCAGTGTAATACAGCATTATATGAAGTGGAATGCCATACCACTATTGATGTACTGAGTTGTTTGTTTACTGTCCTATGCCCTTTGTATTTGTTTCTATTGGTGTCTTGCCGACCAAAAGGCAATTTTTAGTTTGAACATGTCAAATTTTAAGGATTCTATCTGTCATTAGGGGTTTCATTTGGTAGACAAGCCATACTATTTGCTGCATAAGTATATCACTACATTTCTTTTGTCTTTTGTATTCTTTGCAGAGAGTTAGATCTTCCTTTGTAATTTAGGCACCCAGAATAGAAAACTACAAAATTAGATGATAAACCTTTTAGATGGAACATTCCTTATACTCTTGCAGTTTCTTGTTTAGGATTTTCGGTTTCTTGTTTGAGTTATAAAGCATGGCCTGTCAAACTGGATCAGTATACACTTGTTGAAACTTCTATGATAGACATTCTATGCCAAAATTTCTAAGAACCTATGTTTTAACACCTGTGCAAAGATTCTATATATCATTGCTAAATTTGAATTCTGATACATAAAAAAACATTTGAATCTGTGTTCGAATAATCTTCCTCGTTCTAAGCCCGAACTTCTTGTATTAACTTATTTGCAGTACCTTAACTCCTTACTACAATGAGGAGGTTCTTTTCTCCATTAATTCTCTGAAGAAACCTAATGAGGATGGTGTTTCAATACTTTTCTATTTGCAAAAGATATACCCAGGTAATTATAATGTTGCTAATGTTTGTCAGCTTTAGTTGTACTCTTCTGGTGTGAATCACATAAAATGTGCTGCAGATGAGTGGGAGAACTTTCTTCAACGCATTAGTTGCAGCAGCGAAGAAGATATTATGGGGAACATAAGGCTGGAAGAAGAACTACGACTATGGGCATCTTATAGAGGCCAGACATTAACAAAAACTGGTATTTGAATAATTTTCTTCTACCACATAGAATTTTTTACAGAAAGGGAAGGGGGTCTGACATCTTTTACTGTTGCATTTTTCGGGGGGTGTTTTGTATTTCCCCTCCATTACTTGAACTTCTGTATATAATCAAGTGCGGGGCATGATGTACTATCGGCAAGCTTTGGAACTTCAGGCCTTCCTTGATATGGCAAAAGATGAAGGTACTTGGATAATTACACTATGTTTGCTTGTAAAATATTCATAATATTGATTATACACATGTCAATGCTTCCATTTTTCCAGATCTATTGAAGGGTTATAAGGTTATCGAATCAAATACTGAAGAGCAGCTAAGAAATGATAGATCCTTGTATGTTCAGTGTCAAGCAGTTGCAGACATGAAGTTCACATATGTGGTTTCTTGTCAAATATATGGCATTCAAAAGCGGTCTGGTGACCCTAAAGCCACTGATATCTTAAGACTTATGACAAAGTATGTATCTGAAATGGTTTCTGTTTAAAATAATTATTTGACAACCTTGTTCTGTGGCATTCATTCGGTTACTTCTGGCAGATATCCCTCTCTACGTGTAGCTTATATTGATGAGGTTGAAGAAACTAGCATTGATCGATCCAAAAAGCCCATTGAGAAGGTTTATTATTCTGCCCTTGTGAAGGCTGCACCTAAGTCCGTTGACTCTTCTGAACCCGATCAAAAGTTGGATCAGGTATTCTTGCAACTTTACTTGACATGGATTTGAAGAAGTTGGTATGAGAAAATATGGATGAATTAATGATCCGAGTCATGATACTAAATGTGTGTTTCCCAGAGTTATCTTTTCTACTTGCTCACTTTTTCATCATCGAAGAGTGTCCATGAATTTTATCAGTTAAGTTGTTTTTAGATGTACTAGCTTTGCATTGTATGGTGTAATATGGAAAATTCACTGGAGATTCTTAGTTTAGTTTTACTTTGTGCGGCAGCCTTCATCTATTTGTTATTTGAAGTATATCACAATGAGAAAGAACTTTCAATTTTCGTCAAAGCTCTTTTCAGCTAGTTGCTTCTGATGCAAACTTGTTTTTGCATGTAATTTTTCAATTGCATTGTCTTATGGTTAACCTCTAATCTGGCAGTAATTATGATGTCTTCCAGGTTATATATCGTATAAAACTGCCAGGGCCTGCATTAATAGGTGAGGGAAAACCAGAAAACCAGAACCATGCCATTATATTCACGCGGGGGGAAGGATTGCAAACCATAGATATGAATCAGGTATGGCCTGGGATTCGTGCATGAAGTTTTGTATTGTATAGTTTCTTTTTAAAAACTCTTTTTTTGTGTGTTATAAATAGGATAATTACATGGAAGATGCTTTGAAAATGAGGAATCTACTGCAAGAATTTTTGAAGAAGCATGGTGTGAGGACTCCAACAATATTGGGACTTAGGGAGCACATATTCACTGGCAGGTAAATAGAAGGGTTCTATCTGTGCTTTATTTTGTAGAAAATTTCTGCCTTTATTCTATCTTGCACAATACTTGTCAAGGTATAACAGTCACCTGGATGTACTCATATATAAAATTACACTTCAGAGAAACAAGTGTTGTTAAAAATACTTGCTCCGTTTCTGAATTAGAGTCAACTTTCTAATACATTTTTAGGATTACAAAGTGGACTCTAATTTCAGGACAGATGTAGCTATCAAAAGATGTAAAATTTGGTTGATTGGGTAGATATAGCTGGTCAATAAATACATTGACACAGTACTTTCTCGTCCTGGGTTTTAAAAAGCGCGCTTAAAGCGCTGAGCGCAAGGTTGAGCGCTTTGTATCACGAAGCGCTAAGCAAGACGAAAAGCGCGCGCTTTTGCCGAAGCGTAAAGCGCTCCAAAAAGCACGCTTTTGGGCAAAAGCGCGTTTTTGGCCTTTTGGGCTGAAATGGGCTTCTACATTTTGTTTCCTTTTTTATAATTATATATTTTGGGCTGAAATGGAGTAGCTTTTAGGGTTAACTAATTCAGTAATATCAACAAAACAGAGTTTAGAGATGGAAATGAGGTCTATGGGGATACTTTTGGTGGAGATGATGATTTTTCCGATGACTAGAGTTTAGAGCCTTAAATAATTTCAGAATCCTTCGTTCAGTTCTTCTTACTACTGATAAAACTTTGAATTTGGTATTGTGTTGAAAGCTTTATTTGCCTTTTATAATTTTGTGATATTATTCTAAGTTCTATGTTGTGTCTTTAATGAAATAATCCTAGTTCATGTTTTGCGTGCGCTTTAATTTGAAAAGTGCGCGCTTGGCGCTTCGGTAATTTTTACCGTTAGCGCTTCATTGCAATTTGCGCTTTTTTAAACCCACTTCTCGTCTTTAACTTGTGAATTTATCTATGGTGTGTGCTTTCCTGTGCAGTGTCTCCTCACTTGCATGGTTCATGTCTAATCAGGAAACTAGCTTTGTCACAATTGGCCAGAGATTGTTGGCAAATCCACTGAAGTAAGTCCTTTATGTGTAGGGTTGTCAGTCTTCATGTAATTTGAAAGTGTTGGTACAAATTTTATACTTTCTAAAATATCTGTATTGGGAAACTTTTCTTCTTCATTAATGTCTCCCAAAGCACTACCTTGCTCCATGAAAATGATAAAAAAAACATAACTAAATAGGATTCTGGAACACCAGATATGACAAAAAACAACCTTCAGTGACAGGCATATTTGGTTGGAAAATTGGAAAATGGTGCCGAGAAATTTTTATTTACAGGTTTGCATGTTGGAAAGAAGTTATGAAAGGCTCCATCTTTAAATAAAATGATTTAAAATGAATTCATTTTACGCTGCATGGAAAATCAAGGACCCTCATCTATCATACATGAGTGCTGAAGATCAAAATACATTTGAAATTGTGTTCAATGTCTGGAAACTTAACGAACAAACTGTTAATATCTGATATTTTTCTTTCTTGCATAATTCCAGGGTGCGATTCCACTATGGCCATCCTGATGTATTCGATAGATTGTTTCACCTGACTCGAGGTGGTGTCAGCAAGGCTTCCAAAACTGTAAATCTAAGCGAGGACATTTTTGCAGGCATGCCCAGTAACTTGAAGATTTTCCTAGTGATGCAGTTGTTTTAATCCTATATTTTTCTAACATATCTTTGCTCATACTTACTTGTGCAGGTTTTAATTCTACACTTCGTGGTGGTACTGTCACTCATCACGAGTATATACAAGTGGGTAAAGGGAGGGATGTGGGCCTCAATCAAATTGCTCTCTTTGAGGCAAAGATTGCCAATGGCAATGGCGAGCAGACAATGAGTCGTGATGTGTACAGGCTTGGCCACCGATTTGATTTTTTCCGCATGATGTCATGCTACTTTACAACAGTCGGCTTCTATATTAGCACCTTGGTAGTGTATTTAAATTTTCATCAGTTTATTTTTTATATTCTACAAGGCATTTTAAGGTTATTATCTTAACAACTCTTTGTTGGTCTTACAGGTAACTGTGATAATAGTTTATGTGTTTCTATATGGTCGTCTCTATCTTGTCCTAAGTGGTCTTGAAGCGGCACTGAGTAATCATCCAGCAATTCGAGACAACAAGCCTCTTCAAGTGGCTCTAGCCTCTCAGTCTTTCGTGCAAATTGGACTCCTAATGGCCTTGCCTATGATGATGGAAATTGGCCTTGAAAGAGGCTTTCGCAATGCTTTGACTGATTTTGTTATGATGCAACTACAGCTTGCTCCAGTTTTTTTCACATTTTCTCTAGGAACAAGGACCCATTATTACGGGAGAACCCTGCTTCATGGTGGTGCACAGTACAGAGCTACAGGTCGAGGGTTTGTTGTGTTTCATGCTAAGTTTGCTGACAATTATAGATTCTACTCCAGGACCCATTTTGTCAAGGGAATTGAACTAATGACTCTACTTATCGTGTACCACCTTTTTGGCAAAGCATATAGAGGTGTAATTGCATATGTATTGATAACTGTATCAATATGGTTTCTGGTGGGAACATGGCTCTTTGCCCCCTTCCTTTTCAACCCTTCCGGTTTTGAATGGCAAAAGATTGTGGATGACTGGAATGATTGGAATAAGTGGATAAACAATCGGGGTGGGATTGGTGTTTCCCCGGAAAAGAGTTGGGAATCTTGGTGGGAAAAAGAACAAGAGCATCTTCATTACTCTGGGAAGCGTGGTGTATTAGTGGAGATATTGTTGTCTTTGCGGTTTTTCATCTATCAATATGGACTCATATATCACCTGAGCATCACTAGAACTAACCAAAGTTTTCTGGTACTTACACCATCACTATAATATCTTGTGCATCCTTTTTAAAGTTTGGAACATTGTCTGACAAAACTATGCTAAATTGATTTTATTTGTGTGTGTTTGTGTTTCCAGATTTATGGTGTTTCGTGGGTTGTGATCTTTTGCATATTGCTTTTGCTGAAGGTGAGTTAAATGGCAAGTCTTGGCCATTTTATTCTGGCGTAAATTTGTCATGTTCTTTTACTTGTGTATTCAATATGGTTTTCTCATTGGCTAGTAATGGGATTCAGATGGATTATTTTTTCGTCTTAATTTTTGTTGGGCTTGATAGGTGTCTACAGTTTTTCCGCTTAAATGATTAGGTCATCTTGATGGCTTTGTGAGTGATAGGACTTTTCTTATTCCAGATGATGATTCTGTCATGTTACTAGGTTTCCATAATGATTTGTATTATAAATTTTTGTACTCCCACTGTCCCAGCTGAATTTGCATCCTCATCATTATCGCACCGTTCAAAAAACATGTTTGACCGTTAATATGTTTACCTACGTATAGAAACAGCAAATAAAAAGTTGATATTAAGAAACTACTTGTTACGACGAATTGTAATATTGTTGTTCATGTAACTATTCAAATATGAGGTCAAACTTTGATAAAGAATAGTGTCAAAAAATTAAGGTTGGGACAGAGGGAGTATCTTTTTTACCTGTGTCCTCTATAATGCTTTCTGTTTCATAGTCCTGAGTATTTTCTGCGTACAATGATAATTAACTTCCATCTTTTTTGCTTTTACATTTCGTTTACTTGAACTGTGCAGATTATATCCATCGGAAGAAAGCGACTTAGTGCTGATTTTCAACTTGTGTTTCGCTTGATTGAAGCCTTCATATTCCTGTCCCTGGTTTCTGTACTGATTACACTAATCGTTGTAACTAAAATGACATTTCGGGATATTATAGTTTGCATACTCGCATTCATGCCAACTGGATGGGGACTACTACTGGTGAGCAAATTCTTTCTTCATTCTTGATTTCCTGTTTCCGGCCTAGACTAGGTTCAATCATGGTAATAAACTCAATATTAATTTCCTCTAGTGTATGCTTTTGAGAACCTCATTCTTGTACGCCTGAAAAACTATAAAATGTTTTACACAGATTGCAGAAGCTTTGAGGCCATGGGTTCAACGAGCTGGATTTTGGGCATCGGTGCAGACACTTGCCCGTGGCTACGAAATGCTAATGGGGTTGCTGTTATTTACCCCTGTTGCTTTCTTGGCTTGGTTTCCATTCGTTTCCGAGTTCCAGACAAGAATGCTGTTCAACCAAGCATTTAGCAGGGGTCTACAGATTTCTCGTATCCTTGGTGGTCCAAAGAAAGACAAATCTTCCAGCAACAAGGAGTAATGAAGTTGGATAAGAAGGTACTGCTATGTAAATTTCTCGAACTTAAGTACATTCTGAACAATGGTTTTCTAGATTTTGTGCGTATTGGGGCTTCCTTTTGTATATAGCTGTATTATTCTAATAGTTTTTCCGAGTTTAACATCGTATTTAGATGTAGAAGGCCGACTCTATTGCTTTTTGGTTGTAATTATAGTCAGAATCTGTTAAATCAAATGGTAATATCAGAAGCATAAGTCTTACTTTTATAAGATTGTATGTTATTGAATTCATGTTTACACAAGTCAATGCCATAGTTAGCTCTATGTGTGATGTGTCATTTCGTCTGCTTTAAAACAAAGAAGCAGCTCCTCTTGGTGCTGTAAAACATATTTAAGAACATCAGGCATCACTTTAGACACAGAATCTGTAGCATGGATATGGAGTACTCGAAGAGAACATACAAAAACTAACATAAATTACAATGCTTGAAAAATCATCAGCAAACCACCACCACCCCCCCCCCCCCCCCCCCCCCCCACAATATGGTTTGCTGATTGATTGGGAATCCAGTATCAGGCAAAGAATTGTCTGATGCTGGATTCTCACCAACGGAGGAATCCTTCATAGTACCAGTTTGGGTAACATTTCATAAACTGCCTCTACATTTTTACAACAATTCTGCAATAATGGGCATTAGCAGTCAGATAGGTAGATTCCTTAAAATGAACGCTGCCACCAAAGCTCTAACTAGACCCTCTGCTATAAAAGTCTGTGTAGAGATTGATTTGTTATCACAGCTCCCAAATACTATAGTGGTCGGAATAGGAAACAAGGTGGCTGAATATCCTATTGAATATGAAGATTTGCCATTATACTGCTCACATTGTAAAATACTGGGTCATAATAAAACAAATTGCAACCAGTTGCATCCTGAGCTGAGGAAAAAAGCTTTGAAAAAAACTGAGGGAACTGAAGGATACGTACACAAGGAGAAAAAAGGTTTAGAACATCCCCCAAAAGAAACAATTAATATCGAGGGTTCATCTACTTTTACTGTTTCACAAAAGGAGGAGGAGGAGGTTCAAACTCAAAAATCACTTTCAGGAACTCAACATGAAAGTAACATCAATTTTTTTAAGGTCAGCCACAAGAAAAGAAATGCCCCTTTTTACTCTCTTGATGATATATCTAAGCCAATAACTACATCTTTCTGGAGAAAAAAGAATCAGTCATCAGAACTCCCTCTAATCCAGGAAAATGATACAAATGGTAACATTGTAACAATTTCTAATGCCTTTCAAACATTAGATGATCTACAGGAAGATCTGGATGGAGAGGTAGTGGAGATATTTCACGAAACTGTGGAATCACAGGAAGTTACACCAATACTCAACTCTGATAAAAATGTTACCCCTATATCTAATCCCCCTGTTCTTGAGAAACCTCTTACAGGTGTCACAGAGCAAAACACCATCTCTGATGTCAATACAGTGGAATTTTTGCAACCTGATCAGCTAGCAGAGAAAGAGGAGAACATGCAGAATAAGGTTAGCATTCCTGATCAGATGTCTACCTTGGTTAATACTGAAAACAGTAATGGCAAATCAGGAGACAAAGGTAAAACTTCAGCCAAGACAGGTAGAAACCTAAGATCTTCACAGAAAGCCACCCCCAAAGTTTTTAAATGATAAAGCACACCATAATAGGAAATATTATAGTCTGGAATGTGAGGGGTATTGGAACATCTCTTGAAAGATTAAAGGTTTTAAAACTTAATCATAAGATTGATATTCTGTGTTTAATAGAACCTTGGCAGGACAAACAAATGTTAACAGTATTAAAGCATGAACTTGGATACCATAATGTTTTCTCTGCTCAAAGTGCAAAAATTTGGATCTTATGGGAACAAGCTTTCAACATTACAACTTTAAGTGAGACAGATCAATTTGTTCATGTCAATATATCTGATTCTGCTTCCTCTTTTAACTGGAACTGTTTCTTCATATATGCAAGTGTTCATAGACTAATGAGGGACACTTTATGGAAAGATTTAAAGGTTACAATGCATACCCCCTCCATATATATAGGTGACTTTAACACTGTTTTGTCTGTGTCTGAATATAAGGGCCGAAAGTCTACACCCAAAAAGAGTATGAAACAGTTTAAAGAATTTATAAACATAATGGACTTGCATGATATTCCTACTGTGGGGAACTCTTTTACTTGGAGCAATAATAGATACAGGGATAGATGCAAGGACTTAATGTTTCAGAGGTTAGACAGGGGTATAGCTTCCCTAGATTGGTTGGAGCTATTTCCTAATAGTTCCATTCAGGTTTTAAATAGGATGACCTCGGACCATTCCCCATTATTCCTATCCGTTCAATCATCTGAAGAACAAGCCCCTAGATCATTTAGATACCAAGATATGTGGTCAAATAGACAGGAATTTCAGGACCTGGTAGTTAAAAACTGGAAACTAGCATCTCCTTTCAATGGGATGTATAGGTTAGTCTTTAAACTTAAGAGGCTAAAGATGGAAATCAAACAGTGGAATAAACTACATTTTGGTAATGTTTCCCAGAATTTGACACACTATGAAAATGTGGTTAATGACCTGGAAATCTCCTTCCAGCAAACACATGATGATCTAATCCTAGCTGAGCTAAATAAATCAAAACATTTGTTGATGAGGGCTCAAAAAGAAAAAATAATCTACCTTAAGCAAAAAGCTAGGATTAATTGGCTTAAGTATGGAGATGCTAACACGAGTTACTTCCATCACTCAATTAGGGAAAGGAGAACCAAAACAAGAATCAGTAAAATTAAGGATGGAAAAGGTAACTGGATCTCTGAACCATTATTGATCAAAGAGGAAGCAGTAAGATTTTACAAAGAACTTTTCAATGAGGAAGCATCACAAAAAATGGGAACATATCTAAAACACTTCCTCTCAGAAATCCCTAAAGTAATTACTGACCAGCATAATAACCATCTTTTGTCCCCCTTTCAACTTCAGGAGCTTAAATTAGCAGTTTTTTATCTAAATAGATCTAGCTCCCCTGGACCTGATGGATATTCTGGAGCTTTCTAGACCACTTTCTGGGAAATTATTAAAGAAGATCTTCTTGATGCTGCTAATGATTTCCTAAAAAGTGGTAATATTCCTAAGGCCATCTCCAGCACTTGGCTAACATTGATTCCCAAAAGGACTATCCCTAGTACCTTCTCTGATTTTAGGCCCATAAGCTTATCAAACTTTGTGAATAAAGTTTTTTCTAAGATGGTAATGGAAAGGATTAAACCCCTAATGACTTTACTCATATCCCCTGAACAGAGTGCATTTATAAAAGGGAGGGATATATCTGATAACATAATTTTGATGCAGGAAATGACTAGATGTTTAACTAGGAAATCAAAAGCTCCAAATCTCATAGTTAAATTAGACATGCAGAAGGCCTTTGATAGGGTCTCATGGTCTTTCCTTAACTCAATTTTCCTTCAATTCGGATTTCATGGTATATTTGTGCATCGCATAATGCAGAACATAGCCTCAGCTCATTTCTCAGTTTTAATAAATGGTGTTACTTCAGGTTTCTTTGCATCTAATAGAGGCATTAAACAGGGGGATCCACTGTCACCTTTTCTGTATAACATTTTATCTGAGGCATTTTCTAGAGGGTTAAAAAAATTGTTTAACTCAGGTTATTTGCAGAACTTCAGTTTGCCTAGAAACTGCCCACAGATAACTCATCTTATGTATGCGGATGATACCGCAGTCTTTCTGAATGGTAATCTCAAAAACCTGAAAAGACTTAAAAAATTTCTGATAGCTTATGAGCAGACTTCGGGTCAGAAAGTTAACTTCTCTAAATATAATTTTTTTGCTGATCCTAAAACATTTTTGGTTAGATTGAAAACAGTTTCTAGGAATTTAGGTATGGCTAGAGGTATCTTTCCTTTTCAGTATCTAGGGGTTCCAATTTTTGCTGGAAGGAATAAACAAATACATTATCTCCCTGTTTTGGAGAGAATGGAAAATACCATTAACAACTGGAAGAACAGGTGGTTAAGCACAGCAGGTAAAATCATTCTTATTAATCACTGTTTTCTCTCCATTCCAACACATCTTTTTGTTGTACTCAGTCCTCCCAAACTAGTCTTAAGGAAAATGGAGAAGATGGCTTCAGGACTTTTTTGGGGTAATAATGAGACCCCTGGAAATAGGGAAAAATGGCATTCCTGGAAAAGAATGAGTCTCCCGGTTCAAGAGAATGGTATAGGATTTAGAGACCTCCAGGCAATAGTAGATGCTTTCTCATGCAAACTTTGGTGGAAATTGCAAACCAACAACTCCCAGTGGTCTCAACATTTGTGGTCTCTCCCTGAATCATATAAAAAATCTCACACATGGCATAGAATATGTAAGGTTACTGAAACTGCAAACAGTCTAAGTAGAGTTCTTCATGGAACTGGTACATGTTCTTTCTGGAGTGCTAACTGGACTGGTGATGGTGCTCTTTTCTATGAATGGCCTGATGGGATGGATATCCCATTTCCTGAGTTATCTCTTAGCTCTTTCATTGCTAACAAAAACTCCTACCTTCCAATCTTGGAGCCTCATTTGGCTACCGCTACTAACTTTCTTTTGCAGGAGGTGGAAATCACAAACTCACATGCAGATAGGTTGGTCTGGACTCCTTCACAGGATGGGAATTTCTCTACCAGCTCAGCCTACAAGATTCTCAGACAAAAAGGTACAAACATTAGACATCTACACAAGGTATGGTCTCCTTTCATTCCCCCCAAAATGTCAGTTCTTCTATGGAGAGCTCTTAATGGAATATTGCCTTTTGATAACATACTGCAAAAATTTGGTTTCTCTTTAGCCTCTAAGTGTCCTCTGTGTAGGAATCACTCAGACACCCTAGACCATTTTTTTAACTCATGCCCTTCTGCACTTGAAATCTGGAACAGAATTAACACTCTCATAAATTTACACCATCCAGTCTTAGGGAGTTTCAAAAACAGGGTAGATTACTATCTCTCGATAAGGGCAGAGTCCAAGATATTCTCCAACTTGATTATAGCAGCCCTTTTAGTCACAACATGGTCCCTCTGGATTCACAGGAATAAGATCCTATTTGACAATCAATCCTTTTCTGTTGATTCATGCTTTTATAATGTCAAAGATCTGATAAATTTAATTTTTACTGCTAATCCACTGAGAGGTAATAAATAAAAATACAAGGACTTAATTCAAGCAGGAATTATGCCTAACATACTCCAAAAACATAAAAGAGTTTTATCAGCTGTTTGCTGGGAAAAACCAGCTTCTGGTTTCAAACTAAATACTGATGCCACATGGATAACTGGAGGTGAGTCTTCATGTGCAGTGATAGTGAGGGACTGGAATGGGGAGGTGATTAAACTGAGAGTAGATGTTTTCCATTCTGATTCCCCTCTACATGCTGAATTGGTAGGTATTTAGAGTGCATATCAGTTATGCTCTGAACTTGATCTTCATGGTTATGTGATTGAATCAGATTTCTTATCAGCAGTTAAAGGTATACAGACTCCAATGGTCAGTCCATGGAGAGTTTTCTCTATCTGTAGCACCTTGAATGAAGGGCATAAAGTTAATCCAATAAAATTCATTCCAAGGGAATCTAATACAGCTGCTGATTTTCTGGCAAAATATGCAAATGAAAAGAACCTGACTGGAGATTTAAACATTGATCATGTTCCTTCTTTTCTTAAAGGTCTCTTACTGTTGGATAAAATTGGAGTACAAGGAGTGAGAATTGTTTCTTGATTTCACTTAGACCTATTTCACCTGCTAAGATTAGAATTACTATTTATCTCTACTTTTCGAATGGATACTGCTGGTGTTTCTCTTCTATGCAGGAGAGGTTTTTCTTCACCGACAATTTGATGCTGAAGCAAAGAAACATGTTAAGGCATCTCTTCAGGCCTGATCTCAGAGATTGCAAACATTACATAGAGAGAGATCACGAGGATAGAGCTGAGGTCTGAGCAAAATAACACAATGGCCACACAAGGATTCAAGCAATTTTCTTCTGATTCTTCACCTGTTTGAAGCTGATACCGGGGATTTATACCCCACATAGGACATAATTAATCATCTTGGAGGGCACATCGTTGACAAATAGGAGTCTCGTATATACGTTTCCTCGACCTGTTCGCGATGTTGCTCGCTGGATGATTGGTTTAGCTAGATCTTAGCTTTAATTTTTTTCCTCGACCATCTGGGTGGAAACACCAATTTTGGAAGCAATTTGTTTTGCTTCAGGAGCTTTACTTAGCTCTGGGTTCATCTACAGGACAACCTTTTGTAAACTGTGATGCCTTGACACATTTAGCGCCTATTTTGGCTGAATATATTGGTTTGGGGAGCCAAAAATACACCCCCCATCCTAGGATGGTTTAAAATTTAAAAAAAAAAGGCAAAGAATTGTCTGCGAAGTTCATATTGACCAATAGCTCCAATAATATTGTGACAATAATTTAATACAAATTACAGATTCTAAGTACGGTTTGAAATTCGGAACCTCAATTAGAACGTCTCCCACATTGATCATCAATTTCATCGTGATATTCTGACATAGTCGAGTGGTTACAACATTGGAAATCCAGTATTAAAACTGTCTAGTACCTGCCGGACATTGGTGACATTTCAATCGTTTTCCTCCTCTCTCCTAACTTCTGAACTGTTCCCACTTCTGAAATCCCTGGTACCTGCCGAAAACGGCTTCTTTTCGCCGATAACGGCCTTCCCCTCGCCGATAACGGCTCTCCTCTTGCCGGTAACGGCTCGTCCTCCGCCGGACACTATGGCGGACAACAATCCTTTGGATAATTCAAAATCCTTCCTCGCTGCCGTTCAATCGAAATCCCCTCCCCTCTGTTCATCCCTACCAAATGACCCTGAGCTTACCCCAAAATCCGAACACCTAGGGGAACCTGCATGCCTTTACTCAGATGATGAAATCACTAAGCTCTCTGCCCATTATGCCAATGCCCTAGTAGGTAAATTCACCAAAGGCCGGCTCACCATGGATCAATTGGAGGCGGCTTTCAAGACAGTAGGGTTTGCTGGGAAGTATCAGCTGAGCTTCCTAGATTACAAGCATGTACTGATAAGGTTCGACAAGATTAATGACTATCAACGATGCTGGATCAAGGGCCTATGGAGCTTCAATGGTAGCCACATGAAGGTGCTCAAGTGGTCACCTGACTTCTCCACACATAGGGAATCGCCAATCGTCCCAATCTGGTGCACAATCAGGGAAGTTCCACTTTACTATTACAATACTTCGTCGATTAAGGCTATTGGTAATAGTATAGGAAACTTCATTAAGAAAAATCTAGCTATTGAAATGTTAACTAGACCCTCTGCCATTAAACTATGTGTGGAAATTGACCTTCAGAAACCACTAAACAACTTCATCAGATTAGGTTCGGTATCTAATAATAGGAAATACATAATTGAATATGAGGATATTCCTCTAAACTGTGACCATTGCGCTAAGCTAGGTCATTCACTCAGTCAGTGTAGAGCCATCCCCCATAACCACACCCTGCCACAGTGGCAAGCCACTGGAAACAAGTTCAATAAGGCACCAAATATGACTGCAGAATTTCAATCCCCTAACAATTCCCATAATAAAGGCCAACTAGATCACCAGCTCGGCACAACAAACCCTACCCTAAATCCATCCTCCTATCTACCCAAGTTTTTAGAAGTAGAGTCTGATAAAAATACCCCACAACCATCCCAATCTCCTCTAACACTAGACCTAACAAACTCACCCCCTACAGACCCTCAATCACCACTCACAAAACTGTTAAATGCAACAGCTCTAACTACCCCAAGCAAGGCTCATATGATCTATGCAAAGGATGATATACAAATAGGTTCCCACAAGATTACTCTTCATCAGTTTTTATCTACTAACCTCTCACTTTCTCAACAAAGAAAGATGGAAAATAGATTCTCTGTATTGCATGATATGAAACCCCTACCACAAACAGAAGACAACCTAGATCAGGAACTGCAGGATAGGGAGGAGGAAGATGGATCATACACAGATAATCCCCACCCCCACTCAGCACTAGTGTCTAATCAATTACAATCATCAGGTAACAAAGACTCCCAAGGTAAGTCTAAACACACAAAGAACAATTATCTAAGTCAGTTGAATAAGATGATGTTAAGGTCAGCTACTAAAAGTCATAAATCATGTGAACAATGATATAGACCATTACCATTAATTTTTTAGTTTGGAACCTAAGAGGCATGGAATTTTCAATGCTCAGATTGAAACATCTAATCAAACAAAAGAAAATTCAACTCTTATGTATCATTGAACCAATGCATGATAACAGTCAATGTCATACCTATATGGAAAAGCTTGATTACTCAAATTTTCTTCCTCTACACAATGGAAAAATTTGGCCTATATGGAATGACTCTCTATCTGTCTCTCTGATTTCCCACCATGACCAGTTTCTATATGTTAAAGTCTTTCACCCCTGTTCAAATGCTGACATGGATGCTGTTTTTGTTTATGGCCTTAGAACTAGGGAAGTGAGGAAAACATTATGGAATGACCTTAGTCTCCTACCAAACAATGATACTATGTACATAGGAGATTTTAACACAATCACTTCACTTACAGAATATAAAGGTCCTACCTCCCCCCTAATTTAGGTAGTATCAGGGATTTCAACAACTGGATTAACTCTAAAGGAATTCAGGAAATTAACATAGTGGG
Source organism: Rubia yunnanensis (assembly GCA_037428765.1). Taxonomy (NCBI): domain Eukaryota; kingdom Viridiplantae; phylum Streptophyta; class Magnoliopsida; order Gentianales; family Rubiaceae; genus Rubia; species Rubia yunnanensis. The sequence continues at coordinate 83,967,999 of CM075063.1, forward strand.
GGAATTTATTCACATGGACAAACTTTATGCTAAGAAAACCCACCTCTAAGAGACTAGATAGAGGACTATGCAATATACAGTAGAGCACTAAATTTCCAGCATCCTCTATCCAAATCCTCAACAGGCAATCCTCAGACCACTGCCCTCTCTTCCTACAGGTTTCAACCTCAGTCTCCTCTCTCCCTAAGCCTTTCAGGTTTATAAACACCTGGTTTAATAGACCAGAGTTCATAAACCTAATAAAAGACAGCCGGTCCAACCCTATTTCCCACTCAGGAATGCTACGACTTTATCTGAAATTGATTAGACTTAAGAAAACAATTAAGATTTGGAATAAGGAATGTTTTGGTAATATTGACTCTAATGTACTCACTGCTGAAGAAAATATGAGATTATAGGAAATTACCTATGATTCCACCCACTCAGAATCAGACCTAATCAAACTTAATGAGAAAAAGGCACTATTAATTAGAGTATTAAAAGAAAAAGAAAAATTCTGGAAACAAAAATCAAGGACTAACTGGATTAAACTTGGAGATAATAACACACAGTTTTTCCATAAAACTGTAAAGGAAAAAAACTGCAAGCTACATATCTCAAAAATTAAAAACAGACAGGGACAATGGCTAGATAACTACTCAGAAATCCAAAAAGAAGCCATTTCCTATTTTTCTGATCTCCTATCTGAGTCTAACCTACCAGATAATAACACCTACTACCCTCATTTTCTCAGCCAAATACCTACCATAATCTCTGATCAGGATAATCTCTCCCTGCTTAAACCAGTTTCAGAAGAATAGCTTAGACTAGTGGTTATGAGCTTGAATAAAAACAGTAGCCCAGGTCCTGATGGTTTCTCATGTAAATTCTATACCAAATGCTGGGATTTCATTAAAGAGGATCTAAAATATGCAGTTAATGATTTCCTCTTAGGCTCAGAAATGCCAAGAGGCATCACCAGCACTTGGATAACTTTAATCCCAAAAAAACAAATCCCCTCATCTTTTGATGATTATAGGCCAATTAGTCTTTCAAATGTAGCAAATAAGATATGCTCCATGGTGCTAATGGAAAGGCTGAAACCCTATATGGAAAAACTAATTTCACCAAATCAGACTGCTTTCATGAAAAACAGGGACATTTCTGACAATATACTCTATCTTTAGGAAATGATAAGGTTTTTAGATAAAAAAACAGAGTTCCTAACTGCATACTTAAACTGGACCTTAGGAAAGCTTTTGATAGAGTCAATTGGAACTTCTTAAAAATCATACTGTGTAGATTTGGTTTTACAGGTAACTTTTTGAATGCTATGATGAATAATCTCTCTCAGGCACATTTCTTAGTGCTCATGAATGGTAATCCGGTTGATTTTTTTAAAGATACCTGAGGCATTAAACAAGGTGATCCCTTATCCCCCTTTCTCTTTAACATTTTTTCTAAAGCTTTCTCTAGAAGTCTATCTTTCATCTTCATGAACAATAGACTTAAATACTATCAGCTCCCCTCTGCTATCACACCAGCCTCACACTTAAGTTATGCTAATGGCACCATCATTTTTATGCAGGCCTCAAAATCTAACCTAATAAGGATTAAAGATTTTTTAGAAACTTTTGAATTCACCTCTGGCCAAAAAATTAATTGTGAAAAATCTGATTTCTATATTAGTAAAAGAGCTACACCTGCAAGGATTAATCAGATTAGGATAATCCTAGGAATGGAAAAAGGATCTTTTCCATTTAAATACCTAGGTTGCCCAATTTTTAAAGGAAGAACACTCAACACATATTTTCAACCATTGCTGGAACTTATAGATAAGAAGCTCTTGAATTGGAAAAACAAGTGGTTAAGTCCAGGAGGTAAACTGGTTCTCAGTCAATCATGCATATACTCCCTTCCACAACATATATGGTCTGTCCTAAAGCCCCCTAAATAGATAATTAAGACACTTGAAAGGAAAATGGCCAGATTCTTTTGGGGAGAAAAGGAAGGAAAAATGAATAAAGTTTGGAGAAAGTGGTCTGACCTAAGTGCACATAGATTTCAGAATGGTTTAGGTTTCAGATCAATACAGGCAATAATTGAATCATGCTCCCTCAAACTGTGGTGGAAAAGCCAACAGGGCACCACCATGTGGGCTAAACTGATATGGTCATTACATCAAACACACAGAAAATCCCAAACTTGGAAGAGAATATGTACTGTTAACTCTTTTGCAGAAAATAACTCTCTGATTATCCATGGCCAAGGTAACTGTAACTTTTGGACTACTAATTGGTGCCCTAATGGACCACTCATTAACTGTGTCCCCTCATCTGCCCTTTCTTCACTTTCCTCTTGCACAATAGCTGATTTCATCAAGAATAAAAGACATATTCTAACTCAGATATCTCCTTATTTAGAACATGATACTCTGATTTTCTTGTAGGAGGAAAATATAAATATGGAAAGAGAGGATAGAATGATCTGAAAACCAGAGGAGACTTTTACCTTCAGATCAGCATACAAGGCACTCACACATTTACCAGGTACCTTTCCTGCTACTAAACAGATATGGAACCCTAGATTGCAGAAAAAAATCTCAATTTTCACCTGGAAAATGCTAAACTCCTTTTTTCCTTTTGATGATGTTTTAATCAAATGTGGATTTAGCCTAGCTTCTAAATGCCCAGCATGCAACCAAGCCGATTCCCTTGAACATTTTTTCATTTCTTGTCACCTAGCCCAAACTATATGGACTGATACTTCTGCTATAATGGGACATAACTTACATACTCTAGACAAATTAACTGATAGATTCTTTGCATACTGGAACAACAATGATCTATCTAGAGTACACAGAGTTATCTGTAGATTGCTGCCCTCTTTGATTCGTTGGTCTATGGAAAGCCAGAAATGCTTTCTATTTTGACAACAAGAATTTCTCATCTGCTCATGTTTGTAAAGAAGTAAGAGAGATAATCTTTCTATCACTTTCAGCTAAGCCTTGCTTCTCAAACAAACACCTTAATATGAGCTTTCCCATTTCCTCACTGATACCACCCCTCAGACCACCTCCAAAACCTTCCATTTCCATTGTCTACTGGAAAAGGCCAGGACCTAATACCATAATAATCAATGTGGATGCTTCCTGGTCTTCCACAAACTCAGCACTTGGCCTTATAGCCAGAGAAAGTAATGGAAATCCATGCCTAATCCAATCCACAAATACCTCTTCTAAATCACCACTAGAAGCTGAAATGAAAGCCATCCAATTTTCCCGTCTCTGGATTGCAACTGCAATTTCATAATTGAATCAGATTCAATGCTTGCTGTGAATATGATTAACAATCCAAAAAGAGCTAAATGGTCCCTCTATACTCTAGCTTTTCAAGTCCACTCCATATTAAAAGATGCCACCCTCAAACATGTTTTCATAGAGTGCAACTCGATTGCTGATGCAATTGCTAAACACAGATCCACTCACCTTGAGGATTCCAATTTGAACCTTTCTAACATCCCTGCAAACATCAGAGGCCTAATTAATCTAGATAGGGATCATACACCCTACATTAAACTCATAGGCATGCAACTAAGGACGATTGATACTGCTGAGTTCATTTTTATTATCTCAAGAACCTCTGCGGAACTACTAAGATGCAAATATGGCATGGTGCGTGATCTTGTGCTTTAGATCCAGTGCTCCAGTGCTACTGTTCTGAGCTCCAGTCCCGAACTCCAGTGCTCCATCCTACCTTACGAGTAATAGTCAAGTATATCAGACGCCCAACCAAGCATCGATACTGCTCCGGGTCATGGTAGGTTGCACCTTCAACACATACCAAATCATGTTGTTGCTCCATTGGAAAATTAATTGGTTTAGAAGCAGATAAACCTGTATCAGATAAGATGTCCAAAGCATATTTCCTTTGTGAGAGAAACATCCCCTTCGGTCTTCTAGCAATCTCTATGCCCAAAAAATACTTAAGCAAACCAAGGTCCTTCATATGAAAACAAGAACCCAAGTATTTCTTTAACTCAGAGATGAGCGAAGAAGAACTACCAGCAATAACCAAATCATTCACATAAACCAGAACATGTAAAGAAACTGATCCACGGGAATAGACAAATAAAGAGTAATCGGCCTTACTTTGAACAAAAACAAATACCCGTAAAGCCTGAGCCAGTTTAGCAAATCAATTTCTAGGAGCCTGACGAAGACCATAAAGAGATTTCTGAAGGCAAAAAACCTGACCAGGCGGAACAACGTAGCCAAGCGGAAGACGTATGAACACCTCTTCATGCAAATCACCATGCAGGAAGGCATTATGAACATCCATCTGATACAGTTCCCAGCCACAGATAACTACAACAAACAGAAACAATCGGACAGAACTCATCTTCGCAACCAGAGCAAAAGTCTCAGTGTAATCAATTCCTTCAACCTGGCAATTACCAAGAACCACGAGGCATGCCTTATGACATTCAATAGTACCATCTGAACAAAACTTCATCTGGTATACCCATTTGCACCTAATTGCCTTCTTATGCGCAGGCAAATGAGGCAAAGTCCATGTCTGATTTCGCTCCAGCGCAGTAATTTCCTCAGCCATAGCATACCGCCAATAAGAATGACGGGAAGCCTCAGAGTAAGTAGTGGGATCTGCACTAGATATTGCAGCACCCAAAAATCTAGAATGCATACTAGAAAAATTATCACAATTTACATAATCAGTAAGAGGATAGAGAACACTTGAGGAAAGTGACGACGCATGAGGGAACGTAGTCGAAGGGGGGGTCTTCAGTAGTAAGAGCACAAGCATAATCATCACAGCTGTAATCCACCAAGTACGATGGAGGATGACAAGATCGAACACTCTGTCTTGTAGGTGGCAACTCAATAGCGGAACTATCTGGTACCAGAGAAGCGGGTAAAGTAGAGACCGAGGATGTAGCATCGGCGACAACTAGCAGAGAAGTACCGGCAATAGACGGTGATAGTAGGCTGGCGGCGGCAGGCATGGAGGTACCAGCGTCGGGCGGCAGAGAAGGGCGGGTGGATACCGACGTTGACTTACTGGTGATGATCGATGGTAACTAGCCAGCGACTGGTCCGCGTTGACAGGCATTAACCGGCCAGCGTTGATCGGCCGGCGTTGACCGACCGGCGACCGCAATGCCGACCGTTGTTGACCGGCGGTGACTGGCCGTTGTTGACCGGCAATGAATAGCTGGCGGTGACTGACGAGACAGCAGACGGCAGCAGCTGGTCACCAGTGGACGGTGGAAGGCTAACGGCGACCGACGACGGTGGATCGGCAGTGGAAGGTGGAGCCAAAATTTTGTGCGGCTTTGGTGAGAAGGATGAGGAATCCGGTGGTGTTGTGGCACCGCCAGGTTCATCGAATAAAGTAGATGTCGGAATTGCAGATTAAGGGAACTGGTCTTCAAAGAAATCAGCATCCCGACTGTTAAAGATCACTCGGGATTCCAAGTCAAAAAGGCGATAGCCTTTCTTTCCAGCAGGATAACTAAGGAACAGACACCGCCGACTTCGTGGTGCAAACTTGTCACGATATCTGGGAACATGAGCAGCAAAACACAAGCATCCAAAAACCCTTAATGATGAATAATTTGGATCTTGCCCATAGAGCAACTCAAAGAGAGTACGATGAGATGCTGAGTTGGTGTTCGGTTGATCAGGTAGCCATCAGTAAGAACATATTCTCCCCAAAATTCAATAGGAAGACTGACTTGGAACCATAAAACACGTGCCACATTGAGTAAATGACGATGCTTTCTTTCAACTCGACCATTCTGTTGTGGAGTATCGACCATAGATGTCTAAAAAATGATCCAGGATGCAGTAAAGTGAGATCGCAGAGGCAAAAATTTAGTGCCGTTATCAGTCCGAACTCGTTGAACTGTTCGGCCCCACTGGTTCTTCACTAAGGCACTAAATTCTAAAAATCTAGAAGCTACTTCAGATATAGTTACTAACGAATAAACCCAAACAGCTTGGAAATAATCATCTACTATAGTCAAAAAATGAAATGCACCACTAGAAGATGTTGTTCTATAAGGTCCCCAAACATCACAATGAATTAATTGAAACAATGCAGTAGCATTTGTAGAATTTAATTAAAAACTATGCCTAGTCTATTTTGCTCTATAACATATAGAGCAGGGTACAAAATGTTTATTAATGCCAGAAGAAATAGAAGACAACACCGTGGAAGATGGATGACCAAAACGTTGATGCCATAAGTCAGAAGAAGATACTGAAGCAACTGTAGGAAGAGACTGCAGGACAGGACGGTGAACACGAGCATCCAGCAAACGAAGCCAAAACACCTCGTACTAATTGTATGTTCACCCATGCAAATCACTCTCCTCGTACTAATTGTCTGTACAATGCAATAATTTTCAGTAAATAAAGCTAGACAGTTCAGGGTATATAACAATCTAGAGCATGACAGTAAGTTGCATCGCATTGTAGGTATATATAAAACATGCGGCAGAATAAAACCACCAAAGCAAATAGATCCATATTGAGTAGCGGATGACAATGAGCTATCGGGCGGAAAAACATTCACAGCATCAATAGTAGTAGTAAGATCAGTAAAAGAACCTTTGTCACCAGTCATATGATATGAGGCTCCCGAATCAAGTATCCATGGTAAAGTATGCTTACCAGACTCATCGCGAGTAAGAGAATTAAACTGATTAAACAAGTGCATGGTCGTGCTCCATTGGTCATCGGACAGAGCAGGGCCAAAATTGGAATGGGCAGGTATACTGCCGGAAGAAGCCGCTGCCACCAGACTAGGCGGCGACAAGGTAGCTCCGGTGAACGGCGGCGGAAGGGCCGCAGATGCGCCTCCGGGACCGGCGGCGGTGGCTATTGTCCAGGAAGCTGGCGCCGGCTTCTTGCTAGTACCAGCTTTCTCCTTCAACTCCTTGAACCAGTCCGGTACTCCATGTAACTGGAAACGTGTATCTTTATCATGACCCTTGCGACGACAATGTGTACAAACAAGATTCTTGTGGTCAGCTGCAGAAAGAACAACTGGCAAAGAACTTGCAGGTGATGGATGGCGGGCAGCATACGCCATGGAGCTAGAAGAAGGCTCACTAGCTCGAATGACATCTCTATGGTTCTCCTCCTGAGCAACAAGGGCATATACTTTCATGACAGATGGCATTGAATCAATGCTCATGATGTGTGATCGCAAGGTGTGAAAACCTTCGTCGAGGCCAGAGATGAATTGGTAGATCAAATCCTTCTCTCTTTCTTGGAAGACTTTCGCAGAAAGATTGCACTGGCATATGGCCTTGCAATCTTCACAGGTACAAACCAGGGGAGGGCGCATACAGTGATAATCTGCAAATAACTTCTTCAATTTGGCAAAGTAGATGTCGATGTGCTGACCGTTCTGCCTGCAACTCTGAATGGCTTCTTGCGTCTGCAAAAGCTTCATACCATCGGCCAAAATAAAACGTGCCTTTAGGTCATCCCACAGATCCTTAACTGTGGCAAACGAACTGGTAGAAGATCTTATCACCGGATCCATGGTTTGCAAGATCCAGCAGACAAGAGTGGCATTAACCCCAGGCCAATCAGCAGCATCAGGATGACCATCATAGGGTTTAGTAATGGATCCATCAATGAACCCAATCTTGTGTTTAGCAAGGAATGCGCGACAAATCGCATCGGACCATTCAATATAATTTTCTTGAACTTTGAGCATGGTCGGTATGAGTTGTAAACCTGGACCATAACCAGAACCAATAAAGTAAGGATCAATCGACATACGACCAATAGGTAAAGTAGTCTGAGGGCCAGATTACAACTGCAACTGCTGAAGTAAAGCTGCAATTACATCATAACCACTCATATTATGAAGCTTCGAAGCCTCAGATGCATCAAAACCAGTCTGTTCTTCAGGGCTAGATATTGTGGTAAATCAGGTACAGATTAGGAGCAGGTACAATAACCAGCAACAGATCGGATCGGCAGGACACACCGACGCAAACAAGCAGCAGCGCGTGAGGACGTACGGCTGTGCGGTGGACGGCAAAGCAAAAACGAGCAGCGGACGGCGACTGACGTGCGGCGGTGGAACCAGCGAACGGCGGCGGCGGCACGTGGTGGTGCACCGGCAGCGCGTGGGGATCGACGGCAGCGGCTCGGAAAATTTAGAGCAGCGGAAAGTTTTCTATTTAAGGTTTCATGATTTTAGGCTCTGATACCATGTAGAAAATAAGGATAAAAATCTGTGTACATGATACATTATATAGTTGTACAGGATACATATACAAGCTTGAAAAAGGTAATAAAATACAATTATATCTACAATTATGGTAAGAATACAATTCTAATTTTAATTCCAATTCCTTAACACGGTGGTTGGGATGATATATGTTGAAGTAGGATTTATGGTGCAGTGTTTGTAGGAGCTGGTGTATGGGTGATATGGGGTATGGAGATTTGGAATATGTAGTGGTCGCAGATTGGTGGCCGCGGTTGGGCGTCTCCTTCAGAAAAATCACCATCTTGCAAACTTTGATAAATTTCGGCTCTATTTTCATTGCTCTTTTTATTCAAACCTTTGCCTTTTTCAGCAATGGGTGTGATCTCCCACTATGGATGATGCGATATAAAAGATATCATTTACTATAATTTTCTTAGTGTAGTATTTTTAGGAGCTTAACAATATACTCTCTTTTTTTTTAGGTATTTTAGTAAGGTAGTATGCTCATATTTAGAAAATTTTCGAAATTTTGTAATTTATGAGTTTTAGTTCTGATTGGATTAGATTTGGTAAATTTAGATAAGGAAGATTCCTTCAAGAATTCATCCAATATTTGGATTGATTTACTAGGATGAATTTGTTCATCATTTAGATTTAAATTAGGTATTACAGTTAGACATGAGTTTAGCTTATTCAAGTTGCCATAAGTTATTCCAGTTTCTGACAAGATTTACCAAATCTTTGGCTTCTTTGTATTCTTGAAGGTCATAAATATGTACCACAAATAGGAGGATGGTTTTCAACATTTTATTTACATAATATTTTTATCAATCATATATTTGGAATTTGAGTTATTGCTCTTTTCTTGCAAGCGTTCCGTTATTACTTAATTAAGTTAAGTAATATCCTTTAAATCTGTGAGCTAATCATGCAGGCTAATTAGTAAACAGTTTGTGCAGCTATGATTAGGTTAGGCAAGATCACCTCATTATAGTCAAGAAACCATAAAATATTCCACATACAGAATCTTCATAATGAGACTCATATTAGTTGTGTTAGTGAAGTTCATAAAGTTGTGTTCTTGACTAGACTCCGTCGGTGTCTACTTGATTTTAAGAGGGTGATTCGATCAACCTTCGTTAAGAGTGCTTCTCAAAATTCTGCAATCTAGATTTTTCGCAAGGAGATTCATATCAGTTGGTATCAGAGCAAAGAAAAAATTTATGTGACCATCATATTAGTCGACATCAGTTGCTATCGTAGGGGGATATCAGTTGATACCGTCATATCCGTATTTTATTTGAACAAGAAGATTTATATGGGCACCTAACCGAAAAAAGCAGAAGGTAGAAGTCCGCGTAAGACAACCGCCGCCACTCAGCTCCGTCTCCGACAGACTGATCAGCGTCATCCGCACCTGTTGCTCCTATCATCTCTGTTCAACCACCGATATTCTCGCCATCAATTGCAACTCCAATTTCCACCGCTGCTCCGACCAAATCCGCCATCGTTGAAGTCGTCGGCCACCCGGAATCCTCGTCGTCCTTCCCTCGTCATTTTTCTTTAGAGCCGTTAGCACCAATAACCAGTTGTACCTACTCTACTATCTCCACCGTACAACTTCAGATCCCCGTTCAACGCAGAAAAAGGTCCAACAAAGAAGATGTTCGGTGAGACTTCATGCGCACACTCACACCAGGGCGCGTGAATCAATGCACGCGCCACTTGAAGAAGCGTGTAACACACACGCTGAGCTCTTTATTCATATCTTCATATTGAAAGTTATTCATTATCTCGTGAGTTGATCAAATTAATGCGAGTTGATATGATTTTCTCGCTAGCTGCTTATTTTCCCACAAGTTAAAGTCACACCAGCATCCCAGTCTCTGTCTAGTCAGCATCCAATCACATTTTGAGGACTTCGCAGGGATGGCAAGGAATGTTTATCTCCTTTTAATTTTGAAGATTGTTCATATTTTGAGGACGAATCTTTTCGACCACGGGGGAATGATACTATATCAAAAATATCATTTATTATAGTTTTCTTAGTTTAGTATTTTTAGGACCTTAACACTATACTCATTTTTCCACTAGATTTTGTAGTGAGGTAGTGTGCTCATATTTAGAGTAATCTCAAAATATTGTAATTTAGGATTTTTAGTTCTGACTGGATTAGATTTGGTAAGTTTAGATAAGACAGATTCCTTCAAGAATTCATCCAATATTTTGATTGATTTACTTGGATAAATTTGGTCATCATTTAGATTTAAATTAGGTATTATAGTTAGACATGGTTTTAGCTTCTTAAAGCTGTCATTCCATTTTTTTATTAGATTTACCAAATCCTTGTCTTCTTTGTATTCTTGAAGGCCATAAATATGTACTATAAATAGGGGATGGTTTTCAATATTTTAATTACCTAATATTTTAATCAATCATATATTCAGTATTTGAGTTATTACTCTTTGCTTGTGAGCATTCCATTGTTACTTAATCCCTGCGGGTTAATCAAGTTAGCAATATCCTTCAAATCCATGAGCTAATCATGCGGGCTAGTTAGTGAGCGATTTGTGCAAATAGTGCTTGGGTTCATGTGAATGAGTCCCTTGTGTTAGTGAAGTTCATAAAGTTGTGTTCTTGACTAAATTTTGTCTGTGTCTTCTTGACTAGACTTTGTCTGTGTCTTCTTGATTTCAGGAAGGTGCTTCAATTAACCTTCGTTAAAAGTGCTTCTCAAAATTCCGCAATCTAGAGCGTTCGCAAGGAGATTCATATCAATAGAACACTTTTTATTTAAATAAGACCAAAATTTGCTATTGGGCGCACGTCCGATTGAGACGAAAATTTTGAAACTTTTTTCCCAACTTAACTTCTCAATATTTTGAAAACTCGATCTTGTCTCTTGTTCGAACGATCTCATCTTCTCTTGTTCGAATGATATCATCTCTTGTTGAAATGTTGCCGTTGTTTATTGGAATTAGAGTTGGTTTCATGTTGTGCTGTGTCGTACCTTCGTGCTGAATTAATTTAAGGCCCACTATGTGTCCATTCTGTGTCGTGCTCTCAAAATAAAACTCAGTACACGGCCCACCCACTTGTCTCGTGCTTTTCGTGCTGTGTCGTGCCTGCCCACGTGTGGAATCGTGTCATTTTTAATGATTGAGCTATGTCAACAAATAAAATTTAGTCTTTTGTCTAGTAGTTATTAAATACAAACATAAATTTAAGTTTATATTAAATAAATATAAATAAAGTAACTCAAGTAAATTTTTTTAAATTATTATATTCTGTAAAATACTGCAAGTTGGAATTGTTAATAAAATAATGAGTTAGAAACTTTAAGTTAATTATACGATTGGAAATCATAAAATATTTTATTTATTCATATAAACATCACATTGAAATATCTATTACACTTTCAATTAATTAAATTTAATTAAATGCATGTTAAAGTTTTAGTTTACTATTATTATAATAATTCCAACTTACAATTTAATAAATTTTCTCACGACATATTATCATATTCAATGGAAAACATATATTGATGAATGATGTATTTGATTCAGTTTTATTTGAAAGTTATTTTATAAAATATTGTTAATCTAATATTATCATATTATTAAAAAATAGCAAAACAAATCAATATAATTTATTGAATATATGGTTAAGGGAATGGACTAAAGACCTAAAGATCTTGTTATGCCAAAATAGGCTAATCACAACTTCAATATTATTATTGCTCAATATTTTTCAATAAAGTTCTTGCCATCTCGTTGCTCAATAATTGTAATGTTTGAGAAAAACTTCTGTGAGATCAGCTCACCATAGGTTATAGTGAGACGAGGGATCAAGATGCAATTTATAAAAAATTGTATGAAATTCGCGGGTCAAAGAAAGTGGGTCAAAGCGGGTTGTATGCTGACCCAATTCCCCTTCTTCCACCTGCACTTTTTCCTTAACCCGCTATTCTGCTTCATATTTTTAAAACCTAGATATTCCACAAGATAGGGTAGAATAGCTAAGAATTTTGTTAATTTTAGTGATTTCGCCAATCTGATCCTACCATTTCCGATTTGTTTAAGAAAAACCTGCAAATTGAATAAGCATCCAAAAGAGTGCGGAGAGGTCGTCTGGCTCACTGATTGGAGGCGCAACTCCATTCGTCGATGATTGGAGGCGCAACTCCATTCGTCGATGATTGGAGGCGCAACTCCATTCGTCGATGATTGGAGGCATGGCTCCGGTCGGTGTTTGATTAGAGGCGCAACCGCGACATAACTGTGATTCTGCTCTCACGAGGTTACAGTGGATGAAGGAAGAAGGAAGGTGATGATGAGGAAAAAGGACCGTTTTCATTGTGTTTAATGATGGGTCTTTATCACCTAAGTACAGAAATATGCCAAAATTCAAAGAAAGGTAAAGAAAAGAGTTTAAAAGAGAAAGAAGGTTGTGATTGTTTCTAAAATAAAGTTACTAAAATGTTTATTTAATATTAGTAAACTAATGTCTAAAAATGATCAAACAAATATTTAAATATATAAACTAATTTTTATAAATGCACTGTAAATTTTATTGTTATCTCATAGAAAATATTTTTAAAAATAAAGTAATTAAAACTATTAACAAATATTTTAAATAGAGGAACTAATATACAACAGTTAACAAAATTAATACTATACAAATTTACTCTAAAATAATATATATATATATATATATATATATATCAAATAAATTCATTTAAGGAAATCTAATTATTGATAAGGATTAGCAAAAAATTTAAATAAACTAATGTATACATTTGTTAGTAATAATTTTCATCACTATTTTCTTGCATAAAATGAAAATTTAAACATAACCATAAAAATGATGAACATGCTCTCTAAACATTTAAACTAATAAATATATTTGTTAGTTATAATTTCTATCATTGTCTTTTTTTAAAAAAAAAAGTCTAAACTAAATTATTAAAACACTTAAGAAGCATTTGAAATACATGAACTAATTTATACATTTTATAACTGTAAGTTCTATCCTTATCTTGAAAAAAAATAAAATTCGAAACTAAATCATTAAACACTTTACTCCCTCCGTCCCAGCTCAAACTGCACACTTTCTATTTTGGCCTGTCCCAACTCAAATTGCAATTTCTGATTTTAGTCAAATTTGGACCAGTTGACTTGACCTAAAATTCCTTGTTTGCCCTTTAAGTTGGCTGAAATTTTAAAATGGGCTTGGGCTTGGATTAGGGTTTAAAGAGAAGATTATGCTTTTTATTCCACTTGAACAAAACCATCCGCATCTCCTCCTCTCCTCATTTCCCACTCTCCCATCTCTCTCTTCCTCTCTTTTTTCCTCTTCCTGAATTTCTTCCTCTCCCTCTCGTGAATTTTATTTCAGATCTATAATCCTCTCAATCTTCTCGTCTTTGTTTTTTTTTTTTTGTTGTTTGTTGTTGATTTCGGGTCATAGATCTACTATAGTAAAGTGATTTCAACAAAGGGTTTTTGCTCTGTTTTGCTTCGTTTGATCTGAATTGGCGTTTTTTGCTTCGTTTTTGCTTTACTCTGTTTGCTTTTAAGTTGAGGTTTTTCCTCTTTTTTTTTATTTGATATTTTGCTCTGTTTTTCTTTTCAGATATGTGTATCTCTCCGGCTGAAGAAGATGAACTGGAGGTCTCAGGCTGAAGAAGATGAATTGTAGTAAGGAGTTTTCAACGAACGGTTTTTGCTGCTGTTTTTGTTTCGTTTGCTCTAAAGTTAGGATTTTTTGCTCTATTTTTGCTTCGTTTTAACTTTGTTTCTGTTTTGTTGGTTCCGTTTGCTCGCTTTTGCTCGGTTTACTCTGTTTGCTTTTAAGTTGGTGTTTTGCTTTTTTTTTTTCAGATCTGTGTACCGGCTAAAGAAGATGAAGATAAGATAAACTGTTCCAGTCTCTGGCTGAAGAAGATGAACTAGAGATTTAGAAGCCAAAATGTAGTTTTTTTTAATTTGATTTGTAACGAGTCAGGGGAAACTTTTGTAAATTTGGATAGCAATATTAGTGGGTAATTTTTGTAATTAACATTGAGCCGTCAATGTTACCCCCATCAAAATTTGTCATTTCAAGTCAGCTTTTTCTGACTTTATCACTGTACAAAAATACCACTCCTCCCTCTCTCTCTGCAAATTGAGCTGGGACAGAGGGAGTAACAAACATTCTAAATATAGAAACTAATATATAGATTTTTTTTCATTGTAAGTACTATAGTTATATTGAAAAATAAATAGAAGTTCAAACAAAATTCTTAAAACTATTAACAAATACTCTAATGATATGAACTAATTTATACATCTTTCCAATTGTGAGTTCTATCATTATCTTGAAAAAAAAAAATTTTATTTCCAAACTAAATCACTAAACCCTTTAACAAACATCGTAAATATAGAAACTAATTTTACATTTTCTAATCATAAGTTCTAGAGTTATATTAAAAAATAAATAATAAGTTCTAGAGTTATACTGAAAAATAAATAAAATTCCAAACAAAGTTCTTAAAACTAATAACAAATACTCGAAGCATAGTTTATACATTTTTCTAATTGTAAGTTCAACCGTTATCTTGAAAAAACAAATTCTAAACTAAATCACTAAACCCTTTAACAAAGATCGTAAATATACAAACTAATTTTACATTTTCTAATAGTAAGTCTATAGTTATATTGAAGAATAAATAAAAGTTCAAACAAAGTTCTTAAAACTATTAACAAATACTCTAAACATATGAACTAAATTATACATTTTCTATTCGTAAGTTCTATAGCTATATTGAAAGAAAAAGTTCAAAGTTCTTAAAACTATTAGGAAATAGTCTTAAACATATGAACTAATTCAACAAATGGCTGTGATGCTATATGGTTCTGTGGCCTTCCTTTTGTCAATGTTTTTGGTGCAATTTCTCTGTGCTCTCATGCAACACTTGGCTTCTCCACATGCAACACAAATCTTCTTAACATTTGCACAATGCAACCGTGGTCCTTCTGAACATCATCACAGTAGACAACACAGCTCTTCGATAGCACTAATCACCTAAAGACAAGCTGCACTCAGTTCTTCTTAACATCACCAATAATTTCACAAAGATTGCTGCATTTTTTTTAGTAGTTTCAATTTTCACTATTAGTCTCAAAATATTAAAACACATGGAAAAACTTGATGTTTTACCATTTACAAATGTATGTAAATGACTAAGATTTGGTTATTTGTTAAGATTATATTTGTTTCACAAGCACTACGAGGCTATATTGGTCATGACAGCAAAAAAATAAGGTACTTGAGAGTTTTCAAGGAAGCCATGAAGCATCCTTTTTTGAGAGGTTGCATAATGCTATTTAAGCTAATACATAGGCCTTTCCCTTCACGTTACCTAAACATCATGATCTGGTAGCGCTATCATCATCAGAGGATGTAACTTTTTTTTCCTTCTCCTTTTCTTTCCGTGCTTTTGCTTCTTCCTGCAAAGAAAACAATTCAACATTTTAGCTCAGAAGTATCAATATAAAGAATTCTTAATAATCTAATAAGCTATCAATCAACCAACCAGCTTAATCCTAAGAGTTTCTCATTCCCCATCCTTTCTCCATCTCATCTACTCGTAGCAATCCTGTTTTGACCTCCTCGATCACGCACTGCCTCGTCAGCCATCACACAATAATCTGATAATCAGCCTGTCAACTCATTCATGAAAACACAACAAAATACAAATACCATCAAACTAACAAAATAACTATTGAGACATTATAAATATACATACTATATAAATAAGTGAATAACATCAACACATAGTAGAAAACACCAACTAAAATGATAAATGCAGAAACACACAAATACACAAACCTAATCAAAACTTCAGATCCTAGCTGTTCTTGAGAACAGTTAATACTGCAGTGCACTTGTCTATACAGTGTCGCTCGCGGACTACTTTGTGAACTAGATGCTGGCTTAAAACTGAAACTGGAAAACCATCCTGCTGATACTTTCAAAGGTCAAACAAACCAAATTTCTATAGCTTGCTAGCATAATGCTCAGGCTTATTCAGAGATTGTAGACATTCCGAAAATTGTATGCAAATATATGATTGTTTGCATACTTGATAAGTGAGATGTAACTATGAACGAGTTATAAGAGTTTTGTTGGACTAAAATGCATCGATAGCCCAAAAAGATCAAAGTGCAAACAATAGGTTCAGGACAAAGGTAAAACAAAATCCAAGATGCATCACAATCTGAAATGTAACATATAAACAAAGCACTAAAACCATAAAACTAACATAACAACCATGATTCTGCTGCAAAAGTAGTATAACCCTAGAACCTAAGCAAAAAATTTTAAAAATCAAAATAAATGCACAAACACATAAACACACAAGCCTAATTAAAACCTATTAACACATAAACAATGTCATGAAAACATCAAACTAAGAAAAAGTAAAAAAACATATTAGAAAACAACACAAAGTATAATTTAAGCAACAAACAATGAAGTAAATTACTGTGAACTTCTCGAGGGGCTCGCCAATGCCGGGTTTGGAGGCTAGGGTGCCTGAGAAGAAAAGAGGATCTGCGAATAATGAAAAAAAACTGATAGAAAAATGATAAGACGCAGGAATAACAACATCATAACCGTAAATCATTGATTAATGCTTTAAAATGAGAAACAAAATAAGTAAAGGCACGAACCTAGGGATTTAGAGCAGAGCGATGAAGAAAAATGGAGCAAAGCGGCAGAGGATTAGAATGGAGCGGCAGATGATCAGAACACGACAGAGGATCAGAGCAGAGGTGCGGCGGACAATCGGAACAAAGAGGGGGAGCGCGGGCAATCGGAGCGGAGCGGAGGAGCATGGACGATCGCAGCAGAGCGGAGAATGTCATTAATGTCAGGGCAAAATATTGATATGACCCTATGTTTTGGAGGTTTGTGCTAATATGACCCTGTGAAGTTGAAAAGTGCTATTGTAGCCCTATGTTTTGCATCAAAAGTGCCGATATAATCCTGTGGCACTATTCTGCATTGACTTAGTAATTTCTGGTGTTGACCAAAATTAAAAAGACTAAACTACCCCTAGCATTTAAATTACAAATTTATTTACTAAAATACCCTAGTTTCTTCTTCTTCTCCATAACCACCTCTGCCGCCGCTCTGCCACCTCCACCGCCGCTCCGCCACCTCGCCGCCGCTCCACCACCTCCGCCGCTAGAATCTGAAAACAAGCCACCAACACTACTGCCAGCAGACCACAGCCAACAACTACACCTCCGCCGCTGCTCCGCCACCTCTGCCTCCGGAATCTGGAAATGAGCCACCAATAGATATGGCGATTCCAGCAGAGTACAACCAACACCATTACAACCAACACCATCTCCTCTCCTCTCTAAACCCTAGCACCATTACAGCCACAGCCAACACCATCTCCTCTCCTCTCTAAACCCTAACACCATTATAGGACGGCGTAGCACCACCGCCACCATTTCCTCTCTAGACATAGTACCACTGCCACAATTAGAACAACAAATCCATCCCAAATCCATCCCAAATCCATCCCAAATCCATCCAAATACGATGAATAGAAAGGATTTGTACTGACCTTTGATGGAGATCCTGGGAAAACATGAGTGTACCTGTAGAAGAAAATGGAATAGGTTTTAGAGATTTAAAGGCCATTGTAGATGCTTTTTCATGTAAACTGTGGTGGAAACTGCAACTCAATTCCACGCAATGGACCTCTCTATTATGGTCACTCCCGAAGTCTTACAAAAGATCTCATACATGGTCTAGTATCTGTAAAATTACTGAAAAAGCAAATAGCAACTCCAGAATAATACATGGTATCGGTGATTGCTCCTTCTGGAACGCTAACTGGATGGGCGAGGGAGCTTTGTATTATAAATGGCCTCAAGATAGAGATATCCCCTTTGCGGACATCTGACTAAGGTCATTTATTAACAACAAAGCATCAATCCTCCCACAACTGGAGCCATTTTTGGCGACCACTTTGTACTCAATTTTGCAGGAGGCTAAAGTGGAATATACTCATAAAGATAGACTCATCTGGATGCCAGCCACAAATGGAATCTTCTCCATCAAATCAGCATACAAAATTTTCAGACAGAGAAAGCTGAAGATCCTCCATTTTCAAAAGGTATGGTTACCTTTTATTCCAAAAAAGATGTCTGTGCTTTTATGGAGAGCTCTGAATGGTTTACTTCCTTTTGACAACATTCTAAGAAAGATAGGGTTCCATTTAGCATCCAAATGTCCCCTGTGCTAGACTTACAGTGACTCTTTAGATCATTTTTTCAACTCTTGCCCCACATCCATTTCTGTCTGGAACTGTGTAAATGATTTTTTAAAGATTCAGCAAAAATCTTTCCCAAATTTGAAGAGCAGAGTTGAATTTTACCTTTCTTTTAATGCAGAATCTAAAATTCAGTCTAATATCACCATCGCTGCCCTTCTTGTAACAATCTGGACTCTTTGGATTAAAAGGAATAATATCCTGTTTGACAACGTCTCCTTCTCCAATGATGCTTGTATGCATGAAATAAAAGACATGATATATCAAATTTTCTCAGTGAATCATTTGATAGGTAACTTAGACAAGCATAAATATTGGACACATGCTAACATTATTCCTCACATTACACAAAAGAAAAGGAAAACTTTTAATGTTGTGACATGGCAGAAACCCCTAACTGGATACAAGATTAATACAGATGCAACATGGATCAGGGGGGGGGGGGGTTCAGCTCTAGCAGTGATAGTTAGGAATTGTGAGGGGAAGGTGGTTAAAATGAGGGCAAAATCTTTTCACTCCCCATCACCATTACATGCAGAATTGATAGCTATCCAATGTGGATATGAACTATGTTCAGAGCTGGTTTTAAATAGATGTGAGGTTGAATCCGATTGTTTAATTGCAGTACATGGTATTCAAAATCCAAGCACCTCACCATGGAGGAATTATTCCATTTGCCAATCTCTAAATTTGAAACATCATATCCACCCCATCCGGCATACTCCTAGAGAGACTAATATTGCAGCTGATTTCCTGGAAAAATTTGCTTTAGAAAATAACTTTGATGGTGATTTAGAACTGAATTTAGCACCTCCTTTTCTTAAGGGACTCCTTCATTTGGATAGATGTGGAATTCCTTGGATTCGAAATAAGTCTTAAGAGCATGCTGTATAAGATGTAATAATCGGTTACATGCTTTTCTGGCTGGACTTATGAACTTCTTATTATAGGATAGATACTACTGAAAATTTTCGTGTTCATTACAGGTTCTATTCTGCTACACAATTTTATTCTCGGCCGGTTATACATATAAACATCCCCTCTTCAAATTGGTATGACGAACGACGGCAATACATTTCAAGTGTGCAATTGAGCACTTGAGCCTTGATGTGTCCATTTTAGGTGCATTATTTAGTAGTATTTAGGATCACTTTTATGCTTTTTATTATCGAGAGCTTGTGTTTTACCTTGAAATTCACTTAGGAGAGGTAAAAGCAACTTTGTACTCTTTTACCTCTTTTAAGTGGATTTTGTGTGACAAGGGAAGAACACGGAACCAATGAAGACCGGAAGACATTGAAGACTATACTTTCGAAGACTTTTGGATACTCACTTCGAAGACATGAAGACCGGAGGCCGTTGAAGACCATTTTGGAGCTGTTGAAGACTTGAAGAGTGAGAGGGATGGCTATGAAGAAGACAAAGAAACAATGCAAAACTGTGGCTGCCGTCGCGACACCGTCGCGACACCGTCGCGAGCCGGGGCATCGTCGCGAGTCGCGACGAATACCGTCGCGAGTCGCGACCATCGGGCGGCCAGAAATCAACTTTATTTTCTTTGCACTATAAATACCATCTCTTTCCCTCTTCTTCTAAAGCTTTTCCAGGCGCGTTTTCTCTGGTTTTGGGCGCCAATTTTAGGTTTTTCTTCTTCTTTCTTTTCTTAGCTTTCTCTTAGTTTGATTATGTCTTTTGTTGTTGTTCTAGAGTAGTTCTTGTTCTTGGGAGCAAAGGATTGAAGCTTCCACTATCTATGTAGCAAGAATTCATTTATACTATCTATTTGGTGTTTTTGCTATTATGCATTTATTGTGCTTTGAATGTTAATTGTTGATTGCATTGATGTTATTGAGAGTTTGATGATATGAAATGCTTGGATTAATTGTTAGCTAGGGTTTGGGGGATTTGGGTTAATTTCCCCCCTGTTCTTGTTAGCAATGTGAGAGTATGAATTAGAGCTTTTGATTGTGTTAATGTGTTGACAATGTGCTAGGCGAATGTGATTGATGTCGAACTCTTCGTCATGTTCGTTTGTGTAGCAAACGAGAGAGTCATATGCTCGCGGATGAATGTGCGTTGCACGTTCATCCAATCTCGTGTAATTGCATTAATTGGTTCAATGCCTAGTCACGGTGTAGTGGTCATAGGCATTGCTAAGCTTGTTGGTCCTTCGTGCTAAATGCCACCAATGACACCTTGAGTCGTGGTCGCGACTCGGGAGCCATTGGTGAGGTTTGACGAGAGATGTCGAACTCACTCTCGCAAACTACGAACTAAGAAGGATAGGAGTTCAGTCTCCACGACAAGTAGTTGAAGTATTGAATAGGTGATTTAAACTCATTCCTGAAGCATTTGTTATTCGGCGTTTATGTACTCTTGACAGTGTGTTTCACTGCATGTGTGCCATGAGTGGTTTGAGCATAGGGAGTGCTTGTGTGGTTGAATTGCTTAGGTGTAGGAACGTGACGAATTCCGTAGCGCCTTTGCATGAAGATCTACGAGCATGAACTTAGAACTCCTTGTGGTGTGTGTGTTGTGGTACTTGCTAGATGGGGTGTGTGATTGTTGGGTCATGAATGCTATATGATGGAATGTGTGAATGATTCGATGAACTACATTAGATGTGGAAGTGGATATCCGTTGCCCCCAAGGCATTTTATCTTTGTAGTTTAAAACCCCTTTTCTTTAGTTTCGTTTGATGATTAGCATAGTCACTTGACCTTGCTAGTTATCTTTGTTAGCTTAGGAAACCAACCAACTAACCCCCCCCCCCTTTACTCGCTTTTAAGTGTGTGTATATATATTTACTCCTAGCCTAGTATATCAACCATTTGTGTGCTTAAACGCTTAGGAAGATCCCTCTTCTCATTGGACGACCCCGATTTGCCACTATCTACCTAGTTGTAGAAAGTAAGCATTGAGGGCTTATAAATTATCTTTTGGCGCGCGGGCGCGACGACCGCCCGCGCCTGTCAAAATGGCGCCGTTGCCGGGGAAGAGGCGTTTATTCTTAAGTATTTAGGTGTATTTGGTTGTGTATTAGCTAGTTGTTTTTATTTTCCACTACTTGGTGGTTGTTTTTGTTCGGAGTAGGTATTGCTCGAGTTCTTGGTAATTTATTTTATCGAGAATCCTTGCACTATGATTCCGAACTTTTGAAAAATAAAAAAATTAAAAAAATTTTTCTTAATGGAGCGTCTCACCTTGAGGGAACTCATGATGAGAAGAGAGGCTCAACAAGCAAGGTTTTGTAGGATGTGTCATTCCGATCATCCTACCGAATCTTGCCCTTTGTTGTGGGAAGAGCACTATGACCGAGAAAGAACCCTTGGTTTCCAAAACCATGGGTACTATGAAGAGTGCTATCAAGAGGTAGGAGATATTGGTTTTCAAGGGCAAGAAGCTCATGAATGCTATCCATACCACAACTCTTACAATCCGGAATGGAGTGGTAGTCCGGATTTGTGGTATGAGAATGAGCCAGAAAACCAATATTACGAGCAACCTAATTGGCCATCACCACCCTATACCATACCCCAAAACCAAGCCCAACAAGGAAGTTCAAGTTTGACACGTGAGGATGTCTTAAATACCATAGCAAACTTGAACTCCTTTACTAGTGAGGAGCCGGATACCCAGCTCTCCTCTAGTGTTGAGGCCATTGAGGGGCATGTGAGGAACATATTAGAGGTATTGGCCCGCATGGAAGCTCGTGATTCCGAAAACACACCATCTCAACTTGAACTCGATGATTCGGTGAGTGAAGTCACCAATAAAAATGATTTTGAGTTTGAAAGGGATGAGGAGTTGGTTGTAGAGGATAGAAAAATGGAGGAAAAGGTGATAGTGCTACATTATCCATTAGCATTGTCACCCCTTCTCCCACCTAGTGAACCAACTCTAATATTTTCGGAAGTTTTGAGGGAAACGAGAGAGGAGCCAAAAGACTATCCTAAGCTCCCTAACCACTTAATTCCCTTTGAACCATCTCCACCTCCACAAGACTTTCCTCTTGGAAGTTTTGTGCCCCCACCTCTCTTATTTTGGATGCTCATGGTGAAGAGCTTCAAGCCTTCACCATACGGATAACATTAGGGTCGTGCCGACGACCTTAAAAATACGGAGCTTCGTCGTGCCGACGACGTTAAATAAATTCGGCATTTCTTTTAGTTTTTGTTTCTTAGTTTGTGTTTCTTAGTTTGTTTTTGTTGTTGTTTTGTTTTGTTCTTTTTATGGCATGTTTTTCTATGATTTTGTAGCAACATGAAATGCATTGCAATGAAGGAGATGAAGGAACGAGATCAATGAACGAGGGAAGCAAGCTTGGACAGTTGGTAAGAAAACAGAAAAAAATTTTAAGCCTGGGATACCCTGCCGTCGCGAGTCGCGACGAACAGGGGAGCAAAATCCACTCCCAGCGCCAACTTTCCGCGAGTCGCCCTGACGTCGCGAGGCTCGTCGCGAGTCGCGACACCCTTCGTCGCGAGTCGCGACGAGCTCAGAAAATTTTGAGCTTCCGGACTCCACTTTCCGCGAGTCGCCCTGACGTCGCGAGGCCCGTCGCGAGTCGCGACCAACCACGTTGCGAGTCGCGACGAGCTCAGAAAAATTTGAGCTCCCGGACTCCACTTTCCGTGAGTCGCGATGGCGTCGCGAGGCTCGTCGCGAGGCGCGACGCCCTTCGTCGCGAGTCGCGACGAGCTCAGAATATTTCGAGCTCCCGGACTCCACTTTCCGCGCGTCGCGACGAACCTCGTCGCGAGTCGCGACGTGCTCAGTAATTTTTGAAAATTTTTTTTGAGCCCGGATTTCAAGTTTCCAAGCTTCCAAGTTACCAAATGATTTTTAAACATTGCATAATCCTTCCTTCTTCTCCACCCAACACTCCCAAGAACATCACATACCTCTCATTTCTTCCACCATCCTACATATATTGGCATATGAACATTCTTGCATCTTTATAGTACATTTGTTGATTGTAGTATGCCGACTACATCATTGTGACCGTAAGTTCTTAGCCTATAATGATGCTTGTATACATGTCAATATATGTTAGATATTTTTCATGCATAATCTTATAGTGGTGATTGCGGGTTGATTGGTTGTTCTTTGACAATACTATGGTTATTAACTCTTGATGCTAAACCTAGTATTACATATCCTTATGTACTTGTGAGTTTAATGTGTTCTTCGTGGTGTAGTCTTGATCAAACGGCGCCATGGAGAAAATGCTTTTCTCGAGGGGTGAGTTCTTCTACGGCATTTTTGCTCACCCTTCCAGTTCCGAAACCTATCTCGGGACCATCCAAGTACTTGGATATCACCATATCACCGGCGAATTGTGGAGACACGGGTGTCACTCTAACTCCCTCACCTTGATTTTTATTGTTCTTGCCTTACGTGTTTACATTGAGGGCAATGTAATGTTTTAAGTGTGGGGAGGGGTTAGAGGACTCATATGCATGCTAGATTGTTTTGGAATGCTTTTTGCTACTTTTCATTGGAAAAACATGAGGAAAAAAAAAACAGAAAAACAAAAAGAAAAAAAAATTTGGAAAAAGAAAAAGAAAAAAAAAAGAAAAAGAAAACCCGCTAAGTTGGAAACCCGAGAGGGCAACTTAGGCAACATTGGGGGCCCGGATAGGTCGAAAACCCTTAAAGGGCGGCCTAGGTAAAAATGAGAGGCTAAAATGTGCGGAAAAAGGTGAGATGTGAGCTAAAGAAACATGATGTGTGGCTAGGATGAAAACTCGAAAGAGCTCCTATGCAAGATGAGAGAAATTGAGGGAAATTGAAAAATGCTATGATTTTACTCATTTGCCGGCGTTGGAGTCATAAGGTTGCGGTTGTCACACGGATGGATCAGGTAGCTCAATATCTTTAGACCTCTTGGGATTGGGTAGCTTAGTGGGTTAGGAAACGGAGTATGGTTATGAAATTCTTGATCTTTTTCTACTTCGTTTTTGGTTGATATATTGGCATTAAGTGAAGCATGTGTTTAAAACTTCCTCTATGGATTTAGCTTCATTTTGTGTCATTGGATTCTGGGAATATCAATTCTGGGCTGTGAAATATTTTTATGGGTAGTGAATTGATAAGTGGTAAGTTTGGTTAGATTTAAGATTGGGGATGTGTGTGTGCAAAATTCTCATGTGAGCTTTTATTTTGGGATTTTTGAGATTGAGAGTTTTGGTGAGGCTTTGATTGGGGGATTAGTTTAGGTTTTGGGATATATCATTTACTCCGTATGCTTGAATCTTTTCTTACTCGAGGGCGAGTAAGGTTTAAGTGTGGGGAGGTTTGATGTGTCCATTTTGTGTGGTTATTTTGGGGGTTTTTGGATGTGGATATGCCATTTCCTCCGTATGCTTAAATCTTTTCTTACTCGAGGGCGAGTAAGGTTTAAGTGTGGGGAGGTTTGATGTGTCCATTTTAGGCGCATTATTTAGTAGTATTTAGGATCACTTTTGTGCTCTTTTATTATCGAGAGCTTGTGTTTTACCTTGAAATTCACTTAGGAGAGGTAAAAGCAACTTTGTACTCTTTTACCTCTTTTAAGTGGATTTTGTGTGACAAGGGAAGAACACGGAACCAACGAAGACCGGAAGACATTGAAGACTATACTTTCGAAGACTTTTGGATACTCACTTCGAAGACATGAAAACCGGAGGCCGTTGAAGACAATTTTGGAGCTGTTGAAGACTTGAAGAGTGAGAGGGATGACTATGAAGAAGACAAAGAAACAATGCAAAACTGTGGCTGCCGTCGCGACACCGTCGCGACACCGTCGCGAGCCGGGGCATCGTCGCGAGTCGCGACGAACACCGTCGCGAGTCGCGACCATCGGGCGGCCAGAAATCAACTTTATTTTCTTTGCACTATAAATACCATCTCTTTCCCTCTTCTTCTAAAGCTTTTCCAGGCGCGTTTTCTCTGGTTTTGGGCGCCAATTTTAGGTTTTTCTTCTTCTTTCTTTTCTTAGCTTTCTCTTAGTTTGATTATGTCTTTTGTTGTTGTTCTAGAGTAGTTCTTGTTCTTGGGAGCAAAGGATTGAAGCTTCCACTATCTATGTAGCAAGAATTCATTTATATCTATCTATTTGGTGTTTTTGCTATTATGCATTTATTGTGCTTTGAATGTTAATTGTTGATTGCATTGATGTTATTGAGAGTTTGATGATATGAAATGCTTGGATTAATTGTTAGCTAGGGTTTGGGGGATTTGGGTTAATTTCCCCCCTGTTCTTGTTAGCAATGTGAGAGTATGAATTAGAGCTTTTGATTGTGTTAGTGTGTTGACAATGTGCTAGACGAATGTGATTGATGTCGAACTCTTCGTCATGTTCGTTTGTGTAGCAAACGAGAGAGTCATATGCTCGCGGATGAATGTGCGTTGCACGTTCATCCAATCTCGTGTAATTGCATGAATTGGTTCAATGCCTAGTCACGGTGTAGTGGTCATAGGCATTGCCAAGCTTGTTGGTCCTTCGTGCTAAATGCCACCAATGACACCTTGAGTCGTGGTCGCGACTCGGGAGCCATTGGTGAGGTTTGATGAGAGATGTCGAACTCACTCTCGCAAACTACGAACTAAGAAGGATAGGAGTTCAGTCTCCACGACAAGTAGTTGAAGTATTGAATAGGTGATTTAAACTCATTCCTGAAGCATTTGTTATTCGGCGTTTATGTACTCTTGACAGTGTGTTTCACTGCATGTGTGCCATGAGTGGTTTGAGCATAGGGAGTGCTTGTGTGGTTGAATTGCTTAGGTGTAGGAACGTGACGAATTCCGTAGCGCCTTTGCATGAAGATCTACGAGCATGAACTTAGAACTCCTTGTGGTGTGTGTGTTGTGGTACTTGCTAGATGGGGTGTGTGATTGTTGGGTCATGAATGCTATATGATGGAATGTGTGAATGATTCGATGAACTACATTAGATGTGGAAGTGGATATCCGTTGCCCCCAAGGCATTTTATCTTTGTAGTTTAAAACCCCTTTTCTTTAGTTTCGTTTGATGATTAGCATAGTCACTTGACCTTGCTAGTTATCTTTGTTAGCTTAGGAAACCAACCAACCAACCCCCCCCTTTACTCGCTTTTAAGTGTGTGTATATATATTTACTCCCAGCCTAGTATATCAACCATTTGTGTGCTTAGACGCTTAGGAAGATCCCTCTTCTCATTGGACGACCCCGATTTGCCACTATCTACCTAGTTGTAGAAAGTAAGCATTGAGGGCTTATAAATTATCTTTTGGCGCGCGGGCGCGACGACCGCCCGCGCCTGTCAAGCCTGCAGTCATGGAGCCCTCGAGCCTAGAGTCATCAAGCCTTGGAGTCATCGAACCTTTGGAGCCTCGAGCCAAGGAACCATCGAGACATGGTGTCCAGGGGCACTCGAGCCTTGAGACATAGAGTCCTCGTGCCCTGGAGCACTCGAGGCATGGAGCCCTCGAGACATGGAGCCCCCGAGACATAGAGCCCCCGGGACATGGAACCCCCGGGACATGGAGCCCCCGAGACATGGAGCCCTCGAGCTTTGGAGTCCGCGAGCATAAGAGCCCTCGAGCTTTGGGGTCTATGAGCTTAAGAGTCCTCGAACCATTGCCTCGAGACACGGTGTTCTCGAAACTTGAAGCCCACGAGCCTTGGAGTCCTCGGCCTTTGGAGTCTTGGAGCCTTGGAGTCCTCGAACCCTGAAGCACTCGATACATGGAGCCCTCGAGATATGGAGCCCTCGAGACATGGAGCCCTCGAGACATGGAGCCCTCGAGACATGGAGTTCTCAATCTTTGAAGTCCTCCAGCTTTGGAGTCATGTATGGAGACCTCGAAACAAGCCCTCGAGGCATGGACCTCTCGAGACATGGAGCCCTCGAGACATGGAGCCATCGCGAAAGAGGAACTCTCGAACACATGGAGCCTAGGCGACCTCGACCACTTGATCCTACACTCAACCCCCCGATTGAGCTTTTGAACTTTCGAAGCTCTAAGCTTTCGAGCACTCAATCCGTGAAGACTCTACCCTTACAGACCTCGACCTAGCAAACAATTTTCCTTAACATCTCATCCACTAGTCCATGACTACCATTAGACCATTCTTTTGAAGGCAACGAGGTTGCCTTACCGATGTAATATTCATAACATTATTGTACACCTTTTGGTGCTTCATAGGTTTGGGGAGCCTAATAAATATCCCCCACCTTATGGTGTTTAAAAAAAAGTACTGACCTTTGATGAATTCCGATTGAGAGAGAGACTGGAATGGGATTTGCCAACACTATTGACGTCGCCGAGTCCGTCTTTCACGTTGTAGCACCAGCTCCGCATTGCCGTAGCACCATCTCCGGTTGTGCTGCATCATTGCTCAATTCCCGCAACTCTTTTGCAGGTGCCATTGCTCGATTCCTACCGTTCCCGTTCTCTCCTTCTCGATTCCTGCCATTTCTGCCACCAGAGGAGGAGCTAGAGTTTAGGGGCGGAGGAAGATCCATCTCCGTCAGACGAGGTGGAGTCGGCGGGCAAGGGCATTGTGGTGGCGCCGAATGGGATTTGGTGGGTTAAGTGGTGGTGGTCGATGAGACGGGGTGGTGGTGGCAGAGCCGGGCAGGAATGGTGTTTGAGGTAGTGGATGGTGAGGCACGGTGAATCGAGCAGAAGAGAACGGTGGCGGAGCAGCGGACGCAGAGGGCGGAGGCGAAGATGAGATGGTGCTGGAGGTGGTGAGGTGTGGAGGAGGAATTTTGGCAGCTCAAATCTGAGCGGAGCAGTGGTGGTGGCGGAGTGGAGAGAAGATGAAGAAAGTGGAGAAGCGGAAGAAAGAAGGAAGAAGGAAGAAAGTGGAGAAGGGAAGATAGTCTGTAGAGAGAAGAAGAAGGGAAGATAGTCTGAGGGCATAAGTGTCATTTAACATTTTTTGATTTTTTATTTATTTTTAATCAGGGGTATAATGGTCCATTCAAATAATTCCGGCCAAATTTAGGCCTCCAGGGTCATATTAGCACATTCAAGCAAATCATAGGGTTACAATAGCACTTTCCAACTTCACAGGGTCATATTAGCACAAACTACCAAAACATAGGGCTATATGAGCACTTGACTCTTAATGTTATTGAAAGTTTAAAATATGAAGTACTTGTATGATATGCTTGTTAGGGTTTGGGGAAGTGGAAGGAATCCAATAGTATGATTTAGAGCTTTTGATTGTGTTGATGGATTGATAATTGCTAGATGAATATGATAATGTTGAACTCTTTGTCATGTTTGTTGCTTGTAGCAAATGAGAGAAGTCTATGAATGTCGATCGTTCTTGACTAATCTCATGTAAATGTATGAATTGGTTAAATGCTTAGACACGGTGTAGTGTTTATAAGTGTTGTCAAGTTTGTTGATTCTTCATGCTAAATGCCATCAATGGGATACTTTTAGTCGTGTTTCGACTACGGGAGTCATTGGTGAGGTTTGACAAGAGATGTTGAATTCACTTTTGCAAACTACTATCTAAGAAGTATAAAAGTTTAGTCACAACAAGTAGTGAAAGTAGTAATTAGGTTGCATGTTCAATGATGGATAAGAGGCTTGGAAGTGGAAGTCAATTGCGCCCAAGGTTTCGTTAATTGTTGTTTTCATCGTATCTTTAGTTTTATTGCATGATTAGTATAGTTCTCTTGCTTTGCTAGTTATTGTATTTTGATTTGATAACTTAGGATCAAACCAACCAACCCCCCCCCCCCCAATGTTTACATGCTTTTATACGTATCTATGTATGTATATGCCTAGTATGTTTTCTCTTATATATGTTTAAACATTTGAAAAGATCCCTCTTCTCGTGGATGACCCCGACTTGTCATTATCTACTTTATTGTAGATAGGAAGCATTGGGACTTAAAAGTATTAATTTTAAGAGGTACGGCGATGACCTCCCATGTGTTTCCATTATTAATCCTCCATCCCCATAATATTGAATTAACAGTGGCCAGACAACTATTTATCTCCTAGTATTAGGATAAAAAGATGTTATTGTTCGAGCCTAGAAGAGTTGTTCGCCGGTGACCCTCAATTGCCTTGTTTGGGAGCTTTTACATTGGAAGGTTGTGAATATCAACTGAGTGTAGCTGGAGGTCATCACCTACAATCGCCATTTTTGCTCATGTATTGATCTGATCTCTATTAAGTTCTCTAATTTCATGATCCCTTAGAGGTTCTTGGTGTTTGAGCTAGGAAATGAGCAACTTGATTTTTTTGTCTATAGATTTGTTGAAAGGAGATCTGATGTGATTGCTGAGCTATTTGCATTTTCCAAACTTCAGCAACCATAGTCCAGGAAATGAGCTTTTTTCCTTTGCAAAAAATGAACCACCTGCAGAGGATCAACTTCAACCATTAGAGGAAGAAATGATTTTTGTAAACATACCTGAATGCCCATCCAACATGCATTGAGTTCTGCCTGTAGCGAGTTTAGAGAACCATTGAGGTTTCCTTTTACAAGGTAGTGTACCCCTGATAGGTTGTCCCTTATTATAATACTTTCGGAAGAATGGTTAGAAGATTGGAACGCATCATCAGTGTTCGGTTTAAATCCTCTATCCAGGGGATTTCCATTTGTATGATTTTATCTTTTTAACCTTTGGTGGTTTAAATTTTTGGAATATACCCCTTGAAATGATGTTATTACAGTCTTCTTTTAAGTACTGAGGATGAAATGTAAAAATGGACACACAGATGTTTTGTAATTCGATTTTAAAGCTGGAAGATAGGGCTTCACTCCCTCAAAAAGGAACTTGTTTCTACTATTCCACAGAATCCACACAACCACATTAGGTAGAACATGAGTCAGGCTATTTTTATCTTTTGAGAAAGATTTTACAGACCAGAACCAAGAAAGAGCATGAAAGATATGATTAAAATTAATGGCTCAAGTTCATAATCTGAAATACTTCATTTCAAAGAGAAATAGCAGTATTGCACTGAATAAAGTAATGATTGAGAGTGTCCTCAAGTTCACAAAAAGGGCATTTAGATGCCACAATGAATCTCATTTTCTTTAAAATTTCATCAAAAGGCAAGAAATTATTTACTAGTTTCCAGACGAAAACTGAAATATTAGGAGGAATAAGTCTATTCCATACCTTCTTGACTCTTGAGGGCTGTTAATTCATTTCCTCCGGCAGAAAGCAAATGTATACTGAAGATATCGAAATCTTACCTGATATGAAGGGAGTCCACATGAGCTGATCCTTCTTATCAAAGAGCTGCAAATTTTTCCTCAAGATAGTTATAATTTCTGAGCTGAAACCTCTTGACAATTGAAAGCCAAGATCATTAGTGTTAGACCTCTCCAGTGTGAAAGATATGATGTGAAAGAGTATGTTTTATTTATTCATCTCTCTACGTATCTATTTATATTACAAGTGCTAGTTCTATGATAGGATTTACACGTAAGAAATCCCAATGATTAGGGGAAGTAAACTATTTCTATAAACTAGGTACAATGAACCAGGACTAGGGTTTTAAGTCTTCAATACCCTCCCGCAAGCTCACGATCGGGTACGAACGAGAAGCTTGGACTTCAGGTTATCAAAGCGAGAAGAACCCAAAGCCTTGGTGAAGATGGCAGCAATCTGATCAACAGAGCTCACATGTCGAACAATAAGTTCCCCAGCTTTGACTTGTTCTCGAACAAAGTGAAAATCAATCTTGATGTGTTTAGACCTCTGATGAAAGACCGGATTGGCAGTAAGATACGTAGCACTGAGATTGTCACAGAGAAGGATAGGAGCCTGAGAGACAGGGGCAGCCATTTCGGCTAGAAGTTGTTGAAGCCAGATGAGCTCCGCTGAGGCAAATGCAATCGCCCGGTACTTAGCTTCAGTGCTAGAGCGGGCTACAACCTGTTGTTTACGGGAGGACCAGCTGATAAGATTACCACCAAGGTAAATAGCAAAGCCATGTTGAGAGCAGCAATCATCGGGATCTGAGGCCCAACCAGCATCCGTAAAACATACAAGGCGATCATCCCGAGATGGCCGAATGAGTAAGTCGTCATCAATGGTGCCTTTGAGATACCGTAGTATGTGTTTCACAGCGGCCCAGTGAATCTCTGAAGGTTGATGCATGAACTGACAAACCTGGTTGACTGAATACGCAAGCTCAGGACGGGTAATGGTGACATACTGTAGAGCTCCTACAATGCTGCGATAGAGATGGACATCTGGGAAAGGATCACCACCAATGACAAGGCGCGAGCCCGGAATGGCCGAAGAGGCAATTGGTTTTGTACCAACCATTTTGCTCTTGTCAAGAAGATCAAGAATGTATTTCCGTTGAGATAAAAGTATACCTGAAGAGTTGCGAAGAACTTCAATCCCAAGGAAAAAATTCAGAGCACCCAAGTTCTTCAAAGAGAAAACCGAGTGGAGATAGCCAACAAACTCATCAATGAACTCGGAGCTCAAGCCAGTGATGATGAGATCATCCACATAAGCTAGAACATAGACGACATCAGACCCATGATGTTTGATGAAGAGGGAGGTGTCTGAAACACATGGTTTGAAGTTGTGCCGTAGAAGGGCCTGGCTGAGCTTCTGAAACCATGCTCGCAGTGCCTGTTTGATACCATAAAGAGCTTTCCAAAGACGGCAAACATGAGAGGGCTGCTGCAATGAGACAAAACCAGGTGGTTGCTCCATGAATACAGTTTCAGATAGATCACCATTGAGGAAGGCATTGTTGATGTCAACCTGGCGAAGAGGCCAATTTTGAGTAACAGCCAAACCGAGGATCACCCGAATGGTAGTGGGTTTGATGATAGGGCTGAATGTGTCGAAGTAGTCAACCCCCTCTTCCTGATTAAAGCCTTTTGCAACAAGGCGAGCTTTGTAGCGCTCAACTGAACCATCGGGTTTCTTCTTGATCCTGAAAATCCACTTACAACCAACAAGATTAGAGGCACATGACCTGGGCACCAAGTCCCAAGTCCTATTAGTCATTAAGGCATCATACTCTAACTGCATAGCATGCTGCCAATTATGATTCTTTTTGGCCTGAAGAAAGGATTTCGGTTCAAGATCGAAACTGTCAGAAGGTAATGGGTGTTTTGTAGCAGTGTAGAGCTTTGGTTTGACAGAGTCAGTTTCCGCACGAGTTGTCATACCATGAGTAGAGTTGGCAGTCGGGCGGAAATATGAGGGAGCTATATGAGAGCTGATAGTAGAAGGCTGAGTAGAAGGATGAGAAGGGGCCGGTGAAATTGGCTGAGTGGGACTGGGTGGAGGAGACGGACTGAGTGATGGTGATGGACTGAGTGATGGTCTGGGACTGAGGCTAGGATAAGGACTACGTGGAGATGGAGGGGGACTGTGATTGGTGACGAGTGGAGGGATAGGTGAGGACAAAATGTCTGAGGCAAGGTGCAGACTTTGAAGGGATATATCGGAGAAGGGTGATGGGGAGAACTTGGAGTTGTGGTCAGGAAAGGGAAAGGAAGACTCATCGAACACAACATGACGGGATATATAGGTGCGAGAGGTGAGGATATGAAAGCAAAGACATTCTTTGTGTTTGGTGCTATATCCTACGAAGATGTAAGCAACAGAGCGAAACTCCAACTTGTTGCTGTTATATGGACGAAGGTAAGGATAGCAGAGACAACCAAAGGATTTGAGAAACAGATAGTCTGGTTAGCGATGATAAAGCCGGGTGTGGAGAGATTCATTGGCGAGGGTAGGAGTTATGGTACGATTGTGAAGGAAAATGGCAGTTTGGAAGGCATGTTCCCAGAATGAGATTGAGAGATGAGAGTGGGAGAGTAGAGCAAGGCCTTTTTCAACGACAATGCAATTACGCCTTTCAGCAGCACCATTTTGTTCAGGGGTGTGGGGATAAGAAACTCTATGCAAAATACCATGATTTTGGAGAAAGGTAGAGACATTTCGATATTCCCCTCCCCAATCAGATTGAAAAGCTTTAATTTTTGTAGAAAATTGTGTTTCAACCATGGATTTGAAAAGAGAAAAGGCCTGAAAGACTTGAGATTTAGCAGTGAGAAAGTAAACCCAAACAAATTTTGTGCAGTCATCAATGAAAAGAACAAAGCATCTATTGCCATTGAGAGAAGGTACCGAGACAGGGCCCCACACATCAGAATAAATCAAATCAAAAGGTAGGTTTGAGGGAACATGACTAGAGGGAAGAAATTGCTTGTGACTTTTGCCTAACTGACAAGCTTCACAAACAGATACAAGTTTATTGTTTGAAGAAACAGGTAAGTTGAAACGTGATAACTGGCTACGTAAAACATTTTCATGTGGGTGAGCGAAGCGATGATGCCAACATGCCACCGAGGCTCGTTCTCCAACGAAAATGCGAGGAGGGCTGGAAGAGGACAAACTGGCTGGGATTCGATACAGACCATCATCAACTATTCCTTTTAGCAACGTCTTTCCCTGCCAACTCTTAACATAGCGATGGTCATGATGAAATTCAAGAAACACATTATTGTCTTTGCAAAGTTTAGAGACACTTAGCAAATTTTTGGATATTTTTTGGACAACTAGGATTTCATTTAATGACAAGAAATTAGAAGCATGCTGTGCATTTAAAGTAGAGTGACCTAAATGAGTAATAGGGAGGGACTTACCATTTCCGACAAACAGATTGTCAGCTCCAGTGTAGTCCGAATACAGGTTCAGATTGCTAGATCAGCAGTGACATGGTGTGAAGCACCTGAGTCGACCACCCACGGGTCCTGGAGTGCCGACAGAGACGCGCCGCCGCTGGAGTTGTAAGCCGTGTAGGCTGTCTTTGCCAAGGACTGGAACTGACGCTGGCGTTCGGCTGCACGACGGCTGGTCGGAGGATAGATCGCAATGTTGAGCCTATTGTGACAGTTCCGCCCACTGTGATTGGGCTTCTCACAGATGTCGCATTTGAGAGGGGTGGAACCGGAGCCGCGGTCAGCGTTGGAGTCGTCCATCCCCGAAGTGGGCCGAGAGGCAGTGGTAGGGGCTCGGACTGGTGTGCGACAGTTGGAGTAGAATGCCGTTGGCACAGCCGCATCAGAAGAGAACTCCAGAAGGCGCTGCTCCTCCTGTAGCAGCAAGCCGAGCAATTCATTCGACGTGACCGGAGTGGTGCGCATGTTTAAGGCGGTTCGAAACGCGCCATATTCAGGGCCTAGCCCGTAGATGATGAAGGACACAAATTCATTTTCGGAGACCATCGTGAGGCATTCAACCAATAAGTCCGAGATGGCGCGCTTTTCTCGACATAGTCAAGAATGGACAGAGAACCCTTTTGAAGCATCTGAAGTTCCTGTTTGAGATGCATTTGGTGAGCTTGAGTTTGTGAGTGAAACATTTGTTCGAGAATGATCCAACATTCAGAGGTTGATGTTGCCCTAGCGATGTGACCGAGCATAGGGGCTGTGAGGGTTGATCGGAGCCACAAGAGAACAAGCCGGTCCTTTCTTTTCCATGACATAAAGTCTGGGTTTGCAGCCAGTGTAGAGGTGGATTCCTTCAACGTGATTAACGGAGGTGGAGCGTTACCGGGGACGAGAATATCCTCCAGTTCGTAGGCTTCCAGAGCCGAACGAACCGTGCCTCGCCAAAGGAAGTAGTTGGTGCGGTCCAAGCGAACTGCCAGGGCCAGAAATTGTAAGCTTGCCGAGGCACCGCCGGAGGCGGTGAAGAGGATGGAGAAGGCGGAAGCATTTTGGCTGGATTGATTGTTGTCGGCCATGATGAGGGTTTATGGAGATGTGAAAACGAGCCTATACTGATACCATGTGAAAGATATGATGTGAAAGAGTATGTTTTATTTATTCATCTCTCTACGTATCTATTTATATTACAAGTGCTAGTTCTATGATAGGATTTACACGTAAGAAATTCCAATGATTAGGGGAAGTAAACTATTTCTATAAACTAGGTACAGTGAACCAGAACCAGGGTTTTAAGTCTTCAATATCCAGTTAGCTATTCAAAAGCTAACATTACCCCTACCTATCAAAACTCCAGTGTTCAGTTAACCCATTTGATTGATTCTTCTAAATTTCTTGTATGCATAAGAAGATTTATATGAGTCCAGAAAAGACCAGATCACTTTGGCCCAAAGGGTGTCTCCGTTCTGCAATTTCCAACATAGCTTTAGAGAAAAGCTTTTTATTACATTTTCTAGATTCCTAAAATTAAGGCCATTCTGATACAGTGGTTGGCAGAGGTTGCTCTATGCCTTCCAGCATTTTCTGGATTGGTTTTATGAGTCTCCCCAGAGAAAGCTACTTAGACTTCTTTCAATTTCTCTAATAATGTGTTTTTTTGGCGATTTAACACACCATATATGCTGCGGAATGGAAGATAGCACATGCCTAATGAGAACTGTAATTTCTGCCATATTCAACCATTTATTGGTCCATTTCCAAATTCTTCAGTTAATCTTTGTATACATTTATGTCCAGGTAAGAAAATGGGAATCTTCCTTATTTTATTTTTTTAATATTTTGCATTATTTGTATTCTACTTTGGCTGGTCCTTTTGCCTATGTAGAATGAACTCTTTGCAAAGTTTAAAATTTTCCCTAAGGCGTTCTGATAATGGTTCAGGAAGTTAACCAAATTAGTGATTGATTTTTTCGTGGCTTTAATGAAGATGACCGTATCATTCGCATATGAAAGATGAGAGACACATATAGCCCCCGAAGGCATTACGAATCTGCAATGTAACTGAGTTGAAACATTTGTTTCGATCCTCGGTTGAGGAGCTCAGTTATGAAGTTGAACAAGATTGGGAATAATGGGTCATCCCTTTTTAAACCCCTTGTTGGTTTGAAAAAACCATATGAGGGTTCCATTTA
The DNA here is from genome assembly GCA_037428765.1 of Rubia yunnanensis. Taxonomy (NCBI): domain Eukaryota; kingdom Viridiplantae; phylum Streptophyta; class Magnoliopsida; order Gentianales; family Rubiaceae; genus Rubia; species Rubia yunnanensis. Next base: position 84,004,416 of record CM075063.1, read on the forward strand.
TGAGTATAGAGAACCAAGATGAGCTAATGTTTCTCATTATTACTGAGAAAAAGTGGCCATATTTCAGTAACATGTAATTTAGCATAGGCCATGAGATGACATATCCAACTTGACAATCATATTTAGGTCCTGGTTTCTTTTGTCTAATAACCTTACTAATTCTTGCATTACAAGTATATTATCAAAAATTTCTCTACCTTCAATGAAGGTAGATTGTTCCTAAAAGATACACTCGTCTATTACCAGTTTAAGTCCCTCAACAATGATTTTAGATAGGACCTTGTTGGCATAATTGGAGAGGCTTGTTGGTCCATTAAAAAAAAGCTGGGGTTTGAATTTTGAGGATAATGGTAACTAGAGCTGGAAATGTGCTTAGGAATAGGAACCCCACACATGAATTCTCTCACAGCATTCAAGAGGTCTAATTTTATTATATTCCAGGCTGATCTAAAGAGTCATCCATTGAAACCATCAGGACCAGCCACACTATATTCACCCAGGTTTAAAGCCACTCGCTTCACTGCCTCAATTTCTACAGTTTTCATGAGTTCAACATTTTCTTCATCTGTTATTAAAGAAGGTATGTAGCTAAGAAAATGTGTTAAAACCTTCCCCGAGGGATCATAGTTAGAATTTGTTAATAGGTTTTTGAAAAAACTGACCCCAGTTTCTTCAATTAGATCCTGATTAGTAATCCATTGATTATCCGAGTTTTTTATTTTACTGATCCCTAATCTGGCATGTTTGTCTTTGACACTATTGTGGAAGAATTTGGTGTTTAGATCACCATCTTTAAGCCATTTGTTTCTACATTTCTGTAGCCAAAAAGCTTGTTCTTGTTTTAGCATGAGATTAATTGAGCGTGAGCCTTAGCTAGCAATGTGGAGTTATCAGGAGTTGAATTTAGATTATTACTGGCCTGCAATAATGAGATTTTGTTTTCAAGAGTTTTACGATTACTAAAAACATCACCAAATTCTGATTTGTTTCACTGTTTTAGATGGCTTTTAAGTCTAGTTAGTTTCAGTGAAAAGCCTAACATACCATGTTCCATTAAAGGTTGATTCTAATTACTTTCTATCATATCCAAGAACTGTGGATGTAATAGCCACATATTTTGGAATTTAAAAGTATTTGGAAAACTTTTTTCAGTGTTCGTTGTTTCCAGGAATAAAGGGGAATGATCTGAAGGGTTCCTAGCAAGAATCTGGACTACTGAGGATGGGAAATCTTAAAACCATTTGTTATTAGCTATGATTCTGTCTAGTCTCTTTAGGGTTCTATTAGGGGGTTTCCTGTTGTTAGACCATGTGTAAAGGTTACCTACCGTGTTGATATCCTTAAGGTCATTTGTGCTGATGAAGTTTCTGAATTCATTGATACCTGAAATTGATGGCTGAGCTGGTTCCCTATACTCTTCTATGTATTTTACAATGTTAAAATCTCCGCCAACAAAGTTGGTGTTTCTGAGTTATGTATTGTTGCTTGAATAAAATCATACACATCAATTCTTTCCCGTCTCATATGTTTTGTGTATATTGTAAACATATCTAAAGAAATTTGAGATGCATGGGAAGACACTTTGATCAGTGTGAACTAATCATGTAACTGGCTTAAAGAACATGAGAAGGCCTTTTTTTTATCATAATCCATGCTTTAGAGTCCAGGGAAGAGAGGGCTTGATGAAACCCTAGCTTAGCCTTAAAGTGATCAAGTTGGGATTGATTTTGTTTGGATTGAAATAATCAATATTGGAATATTATGCATGCTGATTAGTTTTCTAAATCTAGCTAGCGAGCTAATTATCCCTCTAACATTCCATGACATGATTTTAACATTCATTATGAAACAATTCTAAAGATTTAGAGAGAGTAATAATATTAGGATTTTAAAAAAAATCCTAGTGTTATCGGGGATATTAGAAATACCTGCCTCTTGAGACATGGATTTATATTGATTTTTGATAACTTTCATTAGTTACTCTGTTCCAAAATTCTTAATCCTTCAGAGATTGTTGGCTTTAGTTTTTTCAGACCATTGAGTTCCTCAGTTTCCTTAACTTTCTCATTTTCGTTATCTGGTTCCATATTTTTCTCCTGATGCTTATCTAATCTTTTGTCAATATCATGGGGTTGTTGCACGATCATACTTGCGTCCAGCATATCCTGAGAGTGTTGCATGCTTGAATCTGAGTCTAGGATAGCTTGAGCTGGTGGGATCATCTGCAAAGAATTAAATTTGTTCTTTAGAATCAAACTGAACTCTTTAAATTGTTCAGTAATGACATTTCTATCAGAATTGAAAAAGATGGGATTATAGTTTTCTCTGTGATAATTGTGCATGATGTCATCCAATGTCTTTCAATTTGAGTGATTCCTTTTAAGCATTGATTTCGCTTTGGGCTCCCACCTGGTTTGAATTACCTACACATATCTAGAAGAACTTCCAGCAATAGTATGTATTTTTCCTTTTAAGTTTTTGGAGGCATCAGTTTATGGAACCACTAAAGGTGTATCTTTAAGGCCCATGGTTTTGGCTTCTGGTGGTTTGGAGTTTATGTTTAATGTGTTTGAGATAGCTTTTCTATATCCAGGTTCCTCTTAAGTGCTATCCAAATTAATGATTTTAGGTTCCATAGTTTTGTTGTTTACATCATTAACCTATGCTTCTCCTGAATCTAGTACTTCTGCTTTTTTGGGGGGTTTGGGGTGAAAGTTAGTTTTTTTTATTGAACTCTTCATGTTTGTGTCCTATCTTCCGACAAATAGTACAGTATGAGGGGTGATCCTCATATGTAATCTTATACCGTTTAGTATCATTGATTGACCCCAACCGAATTCTTTCAGGAAAATCCCCAGTCAAATCCATTTCGACGCATATTCTAATATTGAAGGGCCTAGCTAAATTCATGGTGGGGAGGGGTGGGGTCAGAAAATATCAGATTTCCCAGTCTAACAGCAATATGAGGGATAGATTGGGGATGAAAAAAGTAGGCTGGGGGAAATTCAAGAGATGGAAAAATTGGAACTAGAGGTGGTTCTTCATGAATATCAAAGGTTCTAGTCCTTTTGAGTACCTTCATAATTGATCCGTCAATGTTCCAATTTTGCTTGATCGAGCACCTCTGAATGTCCTTTTCATGTTCAAATTTGATAAAGATGTGGATATTATCTAGAGCCATAATTGTAGCTTCCCCCTTTGAAGTTGATGCTTTTGAAATGATGTCTGAGGTAGTCCACCATCGGTGTTCCCCATGGAAATTTTCCAACTAGATGTTTGTTGAATGATTTGACTAGCTTATCAACTTCATCTTCTTCATATAGAACAACTATTTTGCCCATGTATTTTATGGTCAGCTTGGGAATGGAATTGTAGAGAGATGAAATTAGGACTGGGGTTGATAGTCAACTTGGAGCTTTTGAGTATATCACGATAGGAGGTGTTTGTTTGTTCAGATTTAAGGTTATGTGTTACTGATTTTGGTTTCCTCCACCGTTGCCAGCGACAACGGGCAGTGGCTTCGCCATTAGCGGGGCGTAGCTATGGAATTGTGACCGTTGTGGGATAGGCAAAGGCCTTTACAAGCCACATGTATGGTTGGCAATTAAAGCTGAAATATTAAATTTGTAACTATCTAGAGAGAGTAGAGAGCATTTATCTTAGAGAGAGAAACAAAAACAAAGAGAGCATACTACTACATGCCAATAGAAACTACATTCTACCACCTTCCTAGTGGTTCTTTTTGCACAAAAATGCCCACATGCATGGAAGTGGAAAAAGGTAAGAATTGAATCCATATCACACTCGGGGATACATCTACGAATCACTTGATCCACATAATGCTTCCATAGATATGGATCATCCCAGACATAGTACATTGCCTCACTCTTCAATCTATCCTTTTGAGATTTGGAATAATGAGGAGTGTATTTCTTGGAGACAAGAAGGTCCACCAAGTCAGCATGCCATGGGTGAAATTACAGTGAATAAGTATATAATGGGGAAATCTTCCCGGGTATGCCCTTTCCATAGATTTTTACCAGTTGGCTAAATCATGAGAAGATACAATCGACTCAAATGACCGGCCAGCACATTTACCGCACCCTTCTTATCCCTCACTTCCAGGTAAAACTCACTCAAAATAAGGATCCATTTTACAAACCTTGGCTTGACTTCTTTTTTTGTCATCAAATGACGAAGAGCTACATGGTCCATGAAGATGATTTGTTTGGTACAAAGCAAATGGGACCTAATATTCTTAAGTAAAAACATTACGCCAACAACTCTTTCTTCGTTATGGAGTTATATAGTGGAGCATCATTAAGAGTCATTCACTAGTGGAAAAGGTTATATTAAAGGCAGCCATAGAAGACAGTTCCTGAGGATTTTCCTTTAATTAGAACCCAAATCAGGTTCCGAGTTTGGAACTCCCTCCCAAGTCATGCATTTCATTTTAAAGGCAATTTTAAATCGATTAAAGACGGTTATGCATTTGATGAAAATTAATTAAAGACGATTCTATTGCAAAGCCGCCTTTAATTAGTTGCCTTTGTTGGGCCTTTTGACCCATTATATAGATAAAAACCAAGTATTTTAGGGTTTTCTCCCCCTTGGTTTTTTTTCCAAGTCTCACGCCTCCCTCTCTAGCTTTCTCAATGTTTTTCCTCCCCTTCTTCCCTCACGCCACCACCCTTACTCCTCCTTCTACCTTTCTCAGCCTTCCGCCTCCCACCTTTCGTGTCTCCATGAGTCCCTCTACCTGTTGCCACTGCTGGAGATCCTTCCGCTGCCTGAAGTTGCGCCACCACCGCTTGCTGTCATCATTGGTTGTTACTATCGTTCATTTCTTGTTGCTGTCAAAGCTCCCTTGTCAAAGCTCTCTTGTCAAAGCTCTATTGTCAAAGCTCCCCCTCCCTTGAAAACCCTCAAAATCTATCTTTGCTTCAAGGTTTTCGATAGTTTTTTTTAGAATCTTAGAAATAAGTTCTGGATTCGGAACCTATTTTAGACCCTAACCAAAATTGCTCTTAATCGAAGTTTATTAAAGGCAGATCCAGAGAAGGCATTTTCCCCTTCTCTGATCCAATATAACCATCTTCAATTGAGGATATTTCACTGTGATTCAAGCATAGAATATGAAATGGAGGACTATCCTAACTCTTTGACCTAGTACCACACCAATGTTGCAATCGCTAGTGTCACACATTATCTCAAAGAGGAGAGACCGGTTTAGGGGGTTACACGATAGGGGCAGAAACAAGAATTGTTTTCCAACCATAAAAGGTTTTCTTGAACCCTTCACCAACCACAAATTCCACATCCTTTTGTAACAATTTACACAAAGGAGAAGAAGTTTTAGAGAACTCTTTAATTGATATCTAGTAGAAACATGCAATAACCCATTGTCCAATATTTTTTTGGAATAACAGTAGGCTGTTTCTCATTAAATTATAGAATTAGGGTTATAATTTGTGATCAATTGCGTGTGTCCAACCAGCCCTGCTAGTCTTTCTGTAAGTTGATAAACTAGATAACATTATGTTAAGGATTTCCTACATATTAGAAAGTGGGGTTAGATTCCCAAATGGCTCACAAAAAGTGGGGTGAGCCTCCTATTTGAACTCCATGCCAACACCAACATGGTGTATAAAGAGTTTCTCCACACCAACCTAGTGTATAGAGACTCAAGACCATGATTTGTGCAGGGGGAGAACCCGAGTTACGCCTGTTCATCAAACACAATGCCCTACTTACCTTGGTGGCTGAATGGAAGGTGTTCCATAGGATGAGGGGGTTCTCTTGTATCGTAATCATGTCTAGCAATGTTGACCCAAATTCACTGGATGGAGGTTTTTGCTTGAGCTAATGTCCCGACTCAAACAGTCACAATAACACAAATTTGACTTGATATTTATATTTATAAGTACAAAACTCTCTAACCGAGACTAGTTTAGACCTTCTGAATCGATCTACTTTAAACCTCAGAGGGGATCGTCAAAAGTAAGTTTTTTTAACAACTTTTAACTCAGATTTCTCCTCAACTAAACTCTTTGGATAGCAAATTGGAAGCAAAGACTAGGCAAAGTCTACAAATATACTCTTTAACCTCAGAGGGAATCGCTAAAAGTAAATTGTTCTAAATACTTTTAACTCGTATTTCTCCTATACGAACCTCTATGGATAGTAGATTAGAATCCAATAGAAGCTTACCGTTTAAGAGGGTCATTGGAAAACTTTAGTTGCAAAAGGCTTTCAAGCCTAAAGATCTAGCAGCATTTGACACACTTTACCACATTCACTTTTCTTATTTTTTAATAGAAAGGGAAAGAAAGAAAAAACAAAAAATGAAAACAGAAAACAAAAATAAAAACCAAAACAGAAGTTTAAATGAAATCAGCACTTGTTGCCCGCCCTCCGTTGACTGCCAGAGGTCGTCGCAAACCTTCTGGTTTGCCTATCTTTGGCTGCTTTCTACCCATCTCATTGTGTTTCTGGGGTTTTGCGAGCCCATTGAAAATTGGATTCAACCTCCACCAACTACTACTTGGTCCTTCGTCAGCTTATTCCCTTGGCCTGTCACCAATTCTGCAGTTCCTGTGTGTCGTTCACCAGTTCTACCGATCACCTTGGCGTAGCATCGAAAATGGGTGGTCTAAAGAGTAGCCAGCCCTAGATCTAAGAAGATAGGAACAATCCAAAAATGAAAAGGGGGGAAGGAGAGGTCACCGACTGGTAAGAGGCAGCGGCGGCGGCGGCTCCCCTAGCTTTAGGGTTTCTAAAATTATTTTAGAAAGGCCGAGAGGTCGTTTTCTTTAGAGAGAGAATTTTTTCTTTTTGTTCTTTTGAATGTCTACAACTTGTAAAACCCCATTCTCCAATAGTGTAGGGACAAATGGATAAAAACAACACTCACAATCTTGCCTAAGAAGAAGATTTTCAAAGTGTATCATTACTGGTAGGACAAACGAGAATAGAAAGTATACAAATATTTATGAGACATATGGAGTAGTTTATATACTAGACATATTATTTCTCAACCTTTAATGTGGGATGTTTTAAACTCCAACAAAACAAAACTATAGCCAAAACACTTCCAAGAAAATGAAGCATGAAAAAATTAGCTTGGACTGAAAATTGTTCGAATCACAAAATAATTTAAAATAATAACGTAATAAAGATAAACTTCCAATGTTAAAATTGTAATTTCACATTCACCATGAAAGAATGATTTCCCGTAAAGAATAATGTATTGCTGACAAGAATAAATAGAGTACAAAAGGAAGACCAGTACTAGTATAACTCTAGTCTAGTTAACAACTCTATCTAGAATCAAATCAAATCAATCAGATACTTGACTAATTCTAACACACCCCTCTCTTAAGAAAAGCATCGGATGCTCATCGACGCAAAGCTTGGATCTGAAGAACTCAAATAGCGCATGAGAGAGCCATTGGGTTAAAATGTCCGCAATCTGAAGAGAAGTAGGAACATGAGCAACGCACAGCTTGCCGGAAGCAACCAACTCTCAAACAAAGTGATAGTCAATGTCGATGTGCTTCTCCAGCTTGTGACCAACTGGATTTTGAGTCAAGAAGATGGCATTACTGTTGTCACATAACAGCAACGGAGAACCAAAAAAGGAACTGAAAGATCTCGAAGCAAATGAGTTAGCCAAACAACCTCCGGAGCAGTGTTGGATAGAGCACGATACTCAGATTCAATGCTGGAACAAGAAACTGTTGGCTATTCCTTGGCACTCCAGGAAACAAGGTTCCCACCAAGAAAAATAGCATATCCATAGGTGGATCAGAGAGTTTCCAGACAGCGGGCCCAGTCGGCATCAGAATACCCCAATTTCTCAGGAGAACTAGCAGATCAAAAAGTGAGACTAAAGTGCAGTATGGCTCGAACATATCGCAGAATCCTCATAATAGTAGCAAAATGACCATCTTTAGGGTTCTGAAGAAACTAGCTGACACTGTTGACCAAGAAGGCTAAATCAGGACGAGTGATGGTCAGGTACTGGAGTGCCCCAGCTAGAGAACAATACAACATCGGATTCTGAAACAGTGGGCTGGTCAAGCTGTAGAACTAAGAACCTGGCACAAATGGTGTAGAAATTGGAATAGCATCAAACATCCCTACACGATTGAGAATGTCTCGAGCATACTTTGATTGGCCAAGAAGTAAACCCAATGAAGTAGGTAAAACTTCTAAGCCAAGAAAGTAGTGAAGTGTGCCTAGGTCCTTGATTGCTAACTCTCGATGTGTTCGATCAATGAACTATCGAAGATGAGTCAAATCGTTACCTGTAAGAATAATGTCATTGACATACACCAGAAGATACAGTAATGATGATCCCCGCAAAAGAACGAATAGAGAAGTATCGGCTGAGCTGCAATGAAAACCAAGCTGAGCAAATAGGTGTTGAAACACTGAAACCATGCTCGAGGGACTTTCTTAAGACCATAAATGGCCATCCGTAAGTGAAAAACATAATCCGGATAAATAGGGTCTTGTATCCGACGGGTTGCTTCATATAAACTGGAGCATCGAGGGCGCCATTGAGAAAGACATTCTTGACATCCAGCTGATGAAGCGGGCATGATCGCATCATGGCAATGGCAAGAACTGTCTGAACAGTGGAGGCTTTGTCCACATGAATGAAAGTGTAATCAATGTCAAAACCCAAATCTGAGATAAACCATGTACAACAAGGCGATCCATGTAGTGATCAACCGTGCCATCAGGACAATGCTTCAACCGATAGACCCATTTGGTGCCAACAATATTGACATCCGATGGGTGAGGAACTAAGTCCCATGTGTGATATCCGCAAAGAGCTGTTATCTCCTCATCCATAGCAGAAACCCAAGAAGGATTCAGAAGAGATAAATAGTAATATATAGGTTCTAACTGAGCAAGTAAAGCAGCAAGAAGACCATGATCGACAATGTCCAAGTAGTCTCTGCATTGAATAGCCCCAGTTGACAACCAAGTGGCCATCCGGTGAATGGGGTCTGAGATGGAGATGCCAGAGGAGTGGAGTTGGCTGAGGCAGCTGGTGATGGGGCGGCCAAACTAGGCAAAGACTGGGCGGTCAGACTGGCTGACAGAGATGCAGGATGCACTGGCTGATGAACTAGAGCCCAATCTTTGGCACAAATGGAGAAAGAGGCCAAAGGAGATGTAGTCGTCACAGGAGAAACCGTTGGCAAAGGAGGTGATGAATCCAAATCAGGATCAAGAAAGGCATAAACATCTAACACTGAAGGTGGAGAACCGATCGCCAAATGAATATATGGGGCAAATGGAAATCCCTTCTCATCAGAACGAGCATGTCGAGTGACATAGATTCTGCCAGTAGTGAGATCGAGGCACCAAAAACCTTTACACTGCGAGTTGTAGCCAATAAATACACACAGATTACTAAGAGGAGACAACTTGTGGTCAAAAAATGGGCAAACAAATGGGAAGACTCGACAACCAAAAGCATGAAAATTGGTGTATATGGGAACCAAACCATTAATAACTTCATATGGTGAACGTCTGCAAAGAATAGGAGTAGGAAATCGATTTATGGTATAAGTGGTTGCATTAAAGGCATCAGACCAGTGGGAGAGAGGGATATGAGAGTGATATAACATAGATAAACCCAACTCAGCATTGTGGCGGTGCTTCCGCTCAGCCCGACCGTTTTGCTCAGGAGTATATGGGCAAAAAATCTGATGATGAATGCCATTTGTCTAAAACTGAGAGCTTAAGCGACCAATTACGAACTCAGTCTCTCCATCACTCTGAAACACCTTAATGGTATAAGAGAATTGATTCTCCACAAAGCCTCAAACTGGTGATAAACATCCCAAAAATCAGATTTTCGGCGCAATGGGTAAAACCACGAGGATCAGAGAAAATCACCAAGGAAAATGGCATAGTAGGAGAAACCATCAGCAGATAAAATAGGAGAGAGCCCCCATAAATCACAATGAATCTCATCAAGTACCCCAGCAATACATTTATCATTTGTATGAAAAGATAAACATTTCCCTTTAGCCTTTTCACACACGTCACAAAGGATGGATTTAGGTAAAACCGATGAGACAAATAAGCATCCAGAAGTGTGCAAACCATAAATAATGGAATGAGAAACATGACCAAGTCTAGCATGCCAAATTTCAAAAGACGCACACTACTTATTTGATTCCACAGTAAACAACAAAGCAAATGCACCGTAGTCTAAAAAATAAAGCCCATTTTCACTATGACCATGGCCCAAAGTTTCACTAGAGATTTTATGCCAAATAATAAATGAGTGATCATCAAAGCAGACAACAACATTAAATCCCAAGTTAATTTGCTAATCGAAAGAAATTTTTAGTGATATCAGGAACAATAAGCACATTATAAAGAGAAAATGATTTAGAAATTCGAGAATCACTAACATGAGTAATAGGGAGTTGAGAACCATTACCAACATAGACGCAGGTAGAACCCTCATAAGGTGTCACATGATCAACAACAGTAGGGGACGATGCCATGTGTTTTGCGGTGCCAGAGTCTACAATCCACTTGATGCCATGGTGCCTAAATTTTGAGATACCACCAAAAAGGGCCATTTTGTCAATTTGCACAATGCTGAGAGAGAAAAAAGAGTTAAGTGCTCATATAACACTATGTTTTGGTGGTATGTGCCTATATGACCATGTGAAGTTGGAAAGTGCTATTGTAACCCTATGATTTGCTTGAATGTACTAATATAACCATGGAGGCCTGCATTTGGCCAAAATTTAGTAAAATGGCCATTATACCCCTAATTTTAAAAATTAATAAAATTAATAAATAGAAAACATATTTTTTACCTTTCCGTTATCTTCATCTACCCCATTTTATTTTTGCTTTCTTCTAAACCCCTTAATTTTCCCCCATCCACCTTGAACTGCTGCCATTGCTCGCCACCCCACAACCACCTGAGCCGGTATTGTTTCAAATGAGAATTGATCCGGTCACACAGGTCATTCTTCCAAATTCTTGCCCCGGAATCCGATGCGGCAGTGGCAATGGTCGAAGAAGGATTTGGGTTGGAAGGAATTTGGATTCAGCGGTGCAGGTTTTGTGATGGAGTGTGTGAGTGGAGTAACGCAGGAATTCGATGCAGCGGGGGCGGTGGTCCGATGGACCCCCTATTTTTGGGGTTCGATGAATCTGCCAACGAGACCTTCTCGATCTGGTGGGAAGTCGTCAATCTGGTGGAAAGCTTTTTCGATCTGGTGTCCGAGAGCCGAGTGATGGTGTCACTGTGGCCGTGGCTGGTGGAGTCCGGGAGCCGGAGGATGGAGTCGTCATCATCGCCGAGTCTGGTGGTGTCCCGAAGCTAAATGATGGCTTGTTTGAGATGTCTGCCACAACAAATCAAATATAGTGCATGTTTTTGTTAGCTTTTTGTTTTGATTTTACATGATTCGATACACACATAATCTGAATTTGTTTGTATTTAATTGGAATCAAATCGCTGATGTACTTTTCAATTTGGAATTGAATTGAGTGAAATCATGATGTTCTACGTGAAGAGATGCATATAATTTGAATCAATTTATATTTGATCCGAATTAAATGGCTATTATATTTATGAAATAAAATTATAATTGAATTGAGTGAAAATATGATGAATGTATCAACCGTTTTGTGTATGCATAGGGATCTGAACCTAATTAGTGTTGTTCAACTAGAATTGGAACTAGGTCGGATTGATATCGACATTGATAGTTTTATTTGTGCATTTTGTTTTTGCATAAGGATTTGAACGTTAATCATTTAACTAGAATAGAAACTAGATCTAGTTTGCATAGCTATGAATCTGATCAATATCTAGCAGTATGTTTGTAGTTGTCTGTTTTGATGATAGTTACTATTTTATTTATTTTGAGATATATGTTGAATTTGGATCATTAGTATTAGTTGTGTTCTTATAGTTACTCAGACTGTTGAAATCTACCGAGAAGGTGATGATTTCTAGAGGTATGTTCATGCGGATGGCTTCAACGAAGACGTGTGATGCTTTAAAAGTTATTTATGTAATTGAGTCTTGAAAAGAGGTATAGTAGGTGAAACTGAGAGGAAAAATATGTGTATAGCTCGTAGAGATGGCCTTTGCCATGTTGGGTGAGCTTGCATGGCAGGTCAAGAAGTTTGATGGCTTGTTTGAGGTGGCTGGTTGGGTGTTATCTGGCTAAATGGATGGAGGTAGCGTTGTTGTGGTGGAAATGATGTTGTGCTTTACTGAAAGATGCTGTGTTTATTTCTGGGTTCTGGAAATGATGTTGTGTTTTACTAAATTAGGGGTATAAAACCTAGAATCACTTCTATAAAGCACATAAATATTTGCTTGATATTGTTTGGACTACGTTAAACATTTGGTTGGGATTTTCCTGTCACAGAAATCTATTCCGGCAGCGGCGGTGGTGGCGCTGCTTGGCGGCAGCAGTTAGACCTGGCAAAATATAACCGAACCTGAAAACCCGGTAATAAATAACCGAACCGAATCGAACCGACATCCAAATAGTGAGACCCAATCAATAACCAGAAACCGAAATCACCCGATTGAACCGTACCCGAACTTAAATTGCCAGACCTGATGGGATCCAAACTCGAATAACACCTGAACCCAAATCGAACCTGAACCGAAACCCGAAAAGGACCTGCACTTGGACCGAACCTGAATTTGAACCCGAAAAGGACCCGTACATGAAAGAAACCTAATCATACCCAACTACTACTCAATTCGAAATGAACCAAATTGATGTTAATCCAAATTTGAAGACATCTAGATTAATGTTAACTCAAACCGAACAAGACCCGAATATGATTGAATAGTGTGTTACAATTGTTACTGTCTAAAATTTTGACTTGATCATATTTAGTTGAAAATAACATTACGATTATAAACAGTGTTGATATGTTATTTAATATTAAAATATCACATAATAAATTAAATTTATAAATTTAAAATGTGTATTAATAGCATAGTTAGATGAAATTATTTTAAGAGTATATTATGTATTAAATAAAAGAACATTGTCAATTATTAATTTAAAATTATTTTATAAGCTAAAATTAATATTGATTAGTTATTTTATTTATTATTAGAAAAAATTTCATACAATATTAACTTTTCGTTATTATTATTTTCTTTCGGAAAATTTATTTTCATTAAATTTTGCAAAAAAATTTAAATCAATATTTTCAATCATCCAATTCTTTTGTAAGAATATAAAATTACATCTAAAATAATATTGCATTTACGATCTATTTTTCTCTAATGCTTAAATTTAAAATATGCTCAATTAGTATAATTACTCCTCCATAGCATATCAAAAACATAAGTATCATGCCATACGATAATATTATTGTTCATATATCTATTCAAATATATGGTTAAAGTTTGACAACTTTGAGTGAAAAAAGATTATGTGCATATTTGAATGAGATGGAGGGAGTAGTAGAAATATGCAAACTCTGCATTCTGAATTTGAATGAATGATTGTGCACAAAGTTGGCCAAGACTGTTTATGAGACTCATAATTTATAATTAGTAAATAGGGGATATTTAATTTCTATATAAAGTCGGCCAAGACTTTTTATGTAAAGTTAAATAGTTCTAAAGGGATTTATTGGTAATATACTAATATTTCACCTAATTAAGAAAAAATGAGCATGTCTTTCTATGAATATTTTCTTATCTTAATTTAATATGCTAATATTTTAAAATGTATCGCAAGCAATCATGAATTGTAAGTTTTTTTATAAAATTTAAATACTGTATAAGTTTATGGACAGCTCACGGTGATTTTTACTTTAAATGTTGTAAGTTTTTTTTTAATAAAATTTAAATATTGTATTTTTAAAGTTAAAACAAGTAATAATATGTAATTGAATGTGAATGTATAAGCTAAAAAAATTAATGGTCTGTCTATAAACTTATGGACAGACTGTCTGTCAGGAGAACTACTATATATATATATATATTAATATATTATAACTTGCAAGTTAGCAAAGTCTTGGGAAAGACGGTCTTTCCATATGCTTATGGAAAGATGGGGTTTAATTAGAATAATAAAAGGTAAAAGGTCTTAGTTGCAATATTAAAAATTTAGTATGCAACATGTAATAGTTATAAAATTTACAACCCGGTTCATGCGACCTGAAAATTTTATCTTCATTTCTTCTAATTTACACTTTAAATCTTGGTCTTTCCATGACTTATGGAAAGACCGTTTTTCAAGAGACGGACTCTAGGAGTTTTGTGAGTTATGATCGACAACATAAAATAGAAAAAAAATTTAATACAAACTATTCTATTTTGTTCTTACATACTAATATAATCTTTATGTGATAACGTATACAGATCAATGTTTGCAATATGCATAAATGTCATATTCTTTACAAAAGGAATAATTTTTCATTTCAGAAAATTGAAAGTATACATTAAAAAAGTGACTAGTAAAATTTTATATATATATATATATAATAGATTAGTTCAGCTAAAGTATTTTTACAAAATTAATATATTAAAATTTTATGTTCATTATAATGACAATTTACTATATTTATTTGAACAAGACCTGGATTGAATATATTGGAATCCAACCAAACCCGACCCGAAAGAAAATGTACCCAAAAAGTACCAAAACTAAACTGACTCAAACCAAACCCGATCCGAACCTGATTAAAAAAATGTAAAACTGAATTGTACCTGAAACCGAAACAACCTGAACCAAATTTGATCTGAACCTGATTCAAAAAAATTATACCCGAATTGTATTGAAATTGAAACAACTTGAACCAAACCCGACCCGTTCGGATATTTTTCAAAACTACCGATAGACATCCGAACCTGAACACACCCGATCAAGACCCGATACCCGAAGATAAAACAATCTACCGAATCATACCCAAACCGATTGGGTCTCACCCGTATCCGACCGAAGAGACCCATTTGCCATGTCTAACGGCAGTGGTGGTAGTGATGGTGCTTCTGAAGATGAAGAGGAAGAAGAACCTAGGGTATTTTAGTCAATAGATTTGTAATTTGAAGGCTAGGGGTATTTTAGTATTTTTATATTTGGTCAATGTTGGAAAATACAAAGTCAGCATTGGAATAATGCCAAAAGGTTATATCGGTACTTCTGAAGCAAAAGACATGGTTGCAATAGCACTCTCCAAATTCACATAATCATGTTAGCACATACTATCAAAACATAGGATCATATTAGTATTTTGCCCAAAAATAAAATATACTGGAGCAAAGCAAACCGCGTCAAAAAGCGGACTTCAATGGAGAAAATTAAGCATGCAATGTGCTGCAGAGAGTGATTGCGCGCATGTTGATCACTCGCGGAGGACACAACTGGCTTTTGCGTATGGATTCACTCCGACCAGGGAAGAAACCCAGTGCTTCTGAATGAATATTCGTCGTATACCATTGCTGCCGCTGTACACAAATCGGAGTCTGGACGCCACTACCGGAGAAAACACCGCGGGGAGAGACGACGGAAGAACGCGGCGAGCACTGGAGATTCCGGTCGGAGACGACGTCGCTGGAGATGACGGATGGATGGGGAGCTTTTGCCGGAGAAAACACCGCGGGGAGAGACGACGAAAGAACGCGGCGAGCACTGGAGATTCTGGTCGGAGACGACGTTGCTGGAGATGACGGATGGACGGGGACCTTTTGCCGGAATAAATGGCCGGAGAAAAAGACCTGGTATGCTGGGAAGTCGCCGTAGACTGACCGGGACTTGGCCGGGAAAGGATGTTGGAGACTGACCCGGACTTGGCCGAAAAATGATGCCGAAGACTGACCGGGACTTGACCGGCAAAGGACACTTGAATGTCTGTTTCAGTAATGAAAAAAAATAAAAAGAGAGGGGAAAGGGGTTGGGCCCAAGATCGGTGAGGCTTTGATACCCTTAAGCAATTATTTTTCGTAAAGAATAATGTATTACTAACAAGAATGAATAGAGTACAAAAGGAAGATTAGTACTAGTATAATTCTAGTATAATCAACAACTCATCTAGAACCAAATCAAATCAATCAGATACTTGACCTATTCTAACACCCTGTGCATCATTTTTTCAAGTAAGATTTAAAGGTAAGAAATTTTTTAAAACAAATGCAAAACATTAGGAAATTGGGAAATCAAACAACAGTAGAATGGATCACCAATTGCGGAATATACCGGAACTGAAGCATATATAGAAGCTAGCGTGCTTGCAACTCATCCTCGATCCCTCCATCCAAAACAACATGCTCAATGTTAGAATAAATCAGACTCCTAATTAGATTATGATTATTATAATTATAATTTTTTCCTTATTACACCTCTATTGTACTCTCTATATATTCAGATATCAATAATACAATTCATTACGGAATATCATTATGTCATGGTATCAGAGCAAGTTCTGATCCTAAGCCCTAAATTTTAATTTATTGTTCAGCGCCTCCCTCCTTCTCTCTTTTCCGGCCCTGATCCCGACGAAGTTCCGGTCAAATTCCGGCAATCTCTGGCAGCTTTTTTCCGTCCACTGGCAGTAACCCTTTTGGCATCGTCATCTTCCGTCTTCCTTTCTTCAACTAGCGGCGGTATTCCGGCATCACAACGTCATCTCCGGCGTCCAACAAGTGGAGGCTCAAGTCCTTCATCGAAGTCCTCATCATCGCAATCGATTTTCCAGTGAGTTTTTGCCCAGCAACGCCTTCTTCCAGCGGCGAAGTTTCCATCTTCGGTGTCATTCTCTTCTAGCGGTGCCGCTGACGTCTTCATCAGCAACATCCGCCGTCCCATCTTTCAGCTCCAGCGGCGAGATCCATGCTCCCGTCTTCCAGCTCGGCTGAAGAAGAAAGTCACGTGCAAGTTGACTCGCACAGCAAGGGAGTTTCTCATGTCCTTCAATTTCTCCTGAGTTGAACCTGTTTCTCGCGAGTTGAACCTGTTTCTCGCAAATTGCTCAAATTCTCGCGAGTTGAGGCGCTTTCTCACGAGTTGCTCAAATTCTCGTCAGCACCCAGTCAATTTCCGTGCAATTCGATCTTTTGCTATGGCTTATTTGGGCCCTATATCTCGGGAAGATTGCTTTACTAATTGGATTACGGACAAGGTGTTGTTTCAGGCCAGTTTGAATGGTCCCAACCGCCATTCTTCGTCGAATCAGTGGATCGTTAATTCAGGTGCTACATCTCATATCACTGCTTGCACCAGTCATCTTGATAAGGTACAATGCTATCGTGGTTCTGATTCTATTCTCGTTGGAAATGGTGAATCTTTATCTATTTCTCACATCGGCCAATGTCATTTATCTGGTTTCTCTGTTAATGATGTCCTTGTGGTCCCTAAGATTACTAGAAGTTTATTGTCCATTAGTAAGCTTACTCGTGATTTACCTGTCCGTGTTATATTTGATGCCAATGCAATTTCCATTGAGCACAAGCATACAAGGAAGATAATTGGTAAAGGCAGTCATAGCTCAGGTCTTTATTTTCTTGAGACTGGTGATTCTAGCTTTTTAGGCGAATTACGCTCTGGAAAGCTCCAGGCTTCTTTTAAGTAGTGGCACTCTCGCCTCGGTCATGTGTCTCATGATACTGTCCAGTTGTTAAGTCGACATGGCCATATTACTGTCACTTCCTCTATGCCGGCATCTGTTAGTTGATCTCCTTGTCAGATGGCCAAGAGTAGCCGTTTACCTTTTTCCACTAGTGACAGGCGCGCTACTGGGTTATTGGACAAGGTGAATTGTGATTTTTGGGGACCAGCCTCTATCTTATCGGCATGTGGTTTTTCTTATTATGTCATTTTCATCGATGACTTTTTGCGATTCACATGGTTTTTCCCGATGCGGTATAAGTCAGACTTCTATGACACATTTATTCAGTTTCAAAAATTCATTGAGACCCGTTTTTCTACTAGGGTTAAACTTTTTTAGACTTATGGTGGCACAGAGTTTACTAATCACCGACTTCAAGCTCACTTCATATCATGTGGCATTCATCATCAGATGTCATCGCCATATACACCTGCTCAGAATGGCCGAGCTGAGCGGAAGCATCGCCACATCACAGAGACTGGTCTTGCCATGCTTTTTCACTCTTCCGTGACACACTGTTATTGGGTGGAAGCTTTCTCCTCTGCGGTTTACATCATTAACCATCTGCCAAGTTCAGTTCTTGGTGGAAAATCACATTTTGAGGTTATTTTTGGTCATGTGCCTGACTATATCCTCTTTCACCCATTTGGTTGCCGTGTTTTTCCATGTCTGCGTGCCATTGCTACTGATAAGTTTGCACCACGATCCATTCCATGTGTTTTTATTGGCTACAGCCCTCGTCACAAGGGCTTCCAGTGTCTCGACCCCACTTCTAGGCGTATCTATGTTTCTCGCCACATTCTCTTTGATGAAACCTTATTCCCTTATGTCTCATCTTCCGTGGACATTCGCTCTATTTCAGATCTGGAGATTTTATCATTTTTTATGGAGCTTTTACTTCATAGATTGGGGCCACCACACCTGTGCCTGTTCCAGCCGCCCCTCCTTCACCACCATCTTTCATTTGGATGGCCGATCCGGACCCAGCTCCTCGACCAACAGCCACCATACCTCAGCTGCCGGCCATCACTCCTCAGCCATCGGCCATCACTCCTCAGCCACCGGCTACCACATCTCAGCCAGTATTGGCCATCCTTTCTCAGGCGACTTCCGACGGCCACTCTTCGATCAACGCAGCTCGATCTTCCCTGGCGTCATCAGCTGGTTCGACTTCTCCAGCTTTGTCGCCCTAGCTTCGTACCCATCGGATGGCCACTCGGTCTTCTACTGGTGCCATTCATTGCCAGGATTATTTGAATATTATTGCTCATGGTCTCACTGCCGCACTCCTCTCTCAGACAGAGCCCATTGATTATCGCTTTGTCCTTCAGGATCTAGCCTGGGTTTCAGCCATAGATGATGAGATGACTACTCTTCGTGGTCAGCACACTTGGGATTTGGTGCCTTGACCTTCGAATGTCAACATTGTTGGCTCCAAATGGGTCCATAGGCTCAAGTATCGACCAGATGGCACTATTGAGCATCACAAAGCTAGACTTGTGGCGCAGGGTTTCTCACAGATTCCGGGTTTTGAGTTTGACCACACTTTCAATCCTGTGGTTAAAGCCTCCACTGTTAGGACAGTTCTCGCCATAGCCACCATGCGTTCTTGGTCACTTCATCAGTTGGATGTCAAGAACGCTTTCCTTAATGGTGTTCTTGATGTTCCAGTCTACACGATGCAGCCCATTGGTTATCAGGATTCTGTCTATCCAGACTATGTTTGTCACTTGCAAAAGGCCATTTATGGTCTTAAGCAGGCTCCTCGGGCTTGGTTCCAACGTTTCAGCAGTTATCTGACACAGCTTGGTTTTCGGTGCAGCTCAGCTGATACTTCTTTATTTGTCCTTTTGAGAGGGTCATCGTTATTGTACCTACTTGTATATGTGGACGATATCATTCTTACAGGCAATGACTCGAATCTTCTTCGCCAGTTCATTGATTAGACACACAGAGAGTATGCGATCAAGGATCTTGGTGCTCTTCATTACTTTCTTGGTCTTGAAGTTTTACCTACGTCCTCAGGGTTACTGCTTGGCCAAGCCAAGTATGCTCGTGATATTTTGAATCGGGCGGGTATGTCTGATGCGGCACCTGTTTTTACTCCATTTGTCTCTAGTTCTCAGCTTCACAGCTATGCCATTCCTCCATTCTGGGATCCTACACTTTATCGTTCTCTTGTTGGTGCTCTTCAGTATCTCACAATCTCTCGCCCAGATTTGGCATTCTCGGTCAACACGGTGAGTCAGTATCTTCAGGAACCCAGAGATGACCATTTTCCTGCTGTGACTCGAATTTTATGGTATGTTCATGGCACTCTTAATTTTGGTCTCAGGTTTTGTTCTGTTAGTACTCCTGATGTGTTAGGGTACTCTGATGCTGATTGGGCTCGCTGTCTAGAGACTTGTCGATCCACTTATGGTTATGCGGTTTTTCTTGGTGGGAATCTGGTTTCTATGAGTGCCAAGAAATAGCCCACTGTTTCTCGCTCTAGCACTGAGTCTGAATACCGTGCTCTCGCCAACACTTCCTCAGAAGTGGTATGGCTCACTCATTTGCTTCGTGATCTTTGAGTTCCGCTTTCTGGCTCTTCATTATTGTTATGCGACAGTAGTAGTGCTATCTTCTTGGCTCAGAATCCGGTGGCGCACAAGCAGGCAAAGCACATCGGCATCGGCTACCATTTTGTTCGTGAGTTGATGACATCCGGAAAGCTGCACGTTGCTCATGTTCCGACTTCTCTTCAGATTGCAGACATTTTCACCAAGGGACTCTCTCATCCATAGTTCAAGTTCTTCAGGTCCAAGCTATGCGTCGGCAAGCATTTGACGCTTCGATTGAGAAGGGGTGGTGTTAGAATAAATCAGACTCCTGATTAGATTATGATTTATTATGATTAAAGTTTTTTCCTTATTACACCTCTATTGTACTCTCTATATATTCAGATATAAATAATACAAATCATTACGGCAAATCATTCTGTCACTCAATTTATTTAATACTAGTGGAATGCTTCTAACGTGACACTATGCAAAGACCCCCCTTTTAACACCGGTATTTTGGCACATAGGCACCGGTATTTTGGGCCCTTGGCCTACCGGTGCCTTACTAGAGTGGTGCTGAAACGTAGTTACAAAGGCACCGGTAGTGTATACCGGTGCTGGAATATAGATTTTAGTACCACTATACACTACCGGTGCTAAAAAACCACATTCTAGCACCCCCTACGTAGGCACCGGTCGAAATGCCAGTGCCTATGATCATTTATACCAGTTCTAGTAAATAGGTGATCAATAAAAAAAATCTGACCGGTAAGAATAAACCCACCAGTCGGAATATGAAACTCGGACAAACAAAACACAAAATAGCCATAATTTCATGTAAGAAAAGTGAAAAATTCATAACCATAACTTTGAAATTCATTACATATATCTAAAAATACATAACCCACAATTCATAAAACAAACTAGATCTAAACATAGATTAACAACATAAATTATCATAAACACTGGAACCTAACATCCATAAGCCCTAGAACATCAACGAGCCCAAATCGTGAAGGCGAGGTTGGAAGCAAGGGCTGAGGCGTGATGTAGTGGTGGCGCTAAGAGCTGATGCGTCATGGATCTGATTTGAACAAAAAAATTTGGTGGATCTCGAGGAGATGGCATCGGGGCTGGTTTGAGAGATGGCATTGGGGATGGTGCGCTGTGGGGAGGGTGGAGAGAGGGTCATCATCATCGAGGCTAGGCGGCAGTGGAGATAGAGAGTGGGTGGAGGGGGAGGGAGATGATGGAGTGGAGGATAGAGAGGAGGTAGAGGAAATGAGTGGGGGTTAGATTTAGGGTTTCAGATTTAGTTTATATAGACAAAGTTTTAATGGTTGAGATTCAATTAACAAAAGAAATCAATAGTTCAGATGAAACCAAGTTGGGATTTTTTTTAAACTCTGTAGCACCGGCTTTTGTACCGTTGCTAAAAAGAAAAACTGGTGCTCAAAACGGCTCATACCAGTGCCTATGTATATGAAAAATAGCTGCTTAAGGTTTCTTTAAATGGCTTTACAAAAATCGAGAGCAAATATGAGATTTGTTTTCTATGTAGGGAGCACCGGTACAAAAATGGGTGCTAAAATGGCTCATACCGGGGCCTATATATATGAAAAACAACTGGTTGGGGCTTCTTAAGTGTGGCACATTTATTTATTTTTTTGGACCCGAGAGCAAATATGGAAAAAAATTCTAAGTATATAGCACTTGTACAAATACCAGTGCTAAGTCCAATATTTCAAAATTTTAAACAATCCCTCCAAAATTACGAATGAAAATTCAGGAAATTCATTTTCCCTCCATAACTTAGCACCGGTATGAATGAATGCAATGTCGGTGCTAGTATTATTTGATCTCTAAGTTAATTTTTTAATATTACTATTAGGTTCATAGAATAAATTTGGAAACGGTGAATCAAAAAATTAAAGACACCAAAATGCAATTAAATAAGAAATGACCGTGTCTTTGAAATTCTAGGTACAATGGGTGAACAAACTAGCCTCAAACATATTTATGAAAAATGACGCTATGACCCAAAAATTTGTTACGCCATTATTCTTCTCTCCAAAATACATGATTTTTATTATTCTTGGATGAATATAGAAATAGAAAATAAATAAATTTTTTGATGAAATTTTGAAAAGCTCTAGTACATGTTTTAGAGTAACTTAGAGTTGATTAGTTAGAAGTAAGAAAGAGAAATCGAAAAGAATTATGGATATGTTCTTGCGCCTGATTGTTGATAAATATTTCATTACGGATTTAGAAAATACAACGGGGGTGTATAGGGTAGCATCATATTCGAGCGGATTTCAATTTGGAGTTACGAGTAAAGTTTTTACTTTTTGCACTTAATTTGGTCCCTCCGAGAAAGTTGGAATTGCTAAATCACAAAATTGGTGACACCAAAATGCAATTCAATAATATACAATTGCGAATGGGTGAATTGGGCATGCATGGGTTAATGGAAGGGCATAAAAAGTCAACATTAATTACATCTACACAGTTTTGGAAAATTACACTATGACCCAAAATTGTATTACCCCATCATCCATTGCTCCAAAATGCATAATTTTTGTTATTCTTGCCTAAATATAGAAATATAAATAAATTATTTTTTGGTAAAATGTTGGAAAACACTAGTATATGTTCTAGAGTAACTTAAAGTTGAATACTTAAAAGTAAGAAGGGAAAATTGGAAAGGATTATGGATACGTTCTTATGTCTGATTGTTGATAAATATTCCGCTAGAGACTTGGATAATACAATAAGGGTGTATGGGGTGGCTTCACATTCAAGCAGATTTCAATTTGGAGTTACGAGTAAAGTTTTTACTTTTAGCACTTAGGTCCCTACAAGAAAGTTGGAGTCGTCGAATCACGGAATTGGCGACACCAAAATGCTATTCAATAATATACAATTGAAAATTTGCAATTTGGGCATGTATGGACGAACGAAAGGGCCTCAAAAGTCAACATTGATTACTTCTACATAGTCTTAGAAAATTACACTATGTCCCAAAATTGTGTTACTCCATCATCTATTGCTAAAAAAATACATGATTTTTGTTATTCTTGCCTAAACATAGAAACATAAAATAAATTATATTTTTGATGAAATGTTGGAAAATGCTAGTACATGTTCTTGGGTAACTTATACCATAAACCCATTTTCAAAAGTAAATCATACCCTAAACTTTTTTTCAAAAATTTCCTACGTATCAAGCTCCGATGCCATACCGGTGCTGGATATTTTTCCACCAAACTTTACCCACCAAAATTACTATTCTAGTCATAGGCACCGGTATTAGCAGTGGTATATGTCATTCATCCAAAATCGGTGCTGGAATATACTAAACTAAGACATTTTTTGTTCAAAGGCACCAATATCTAGCACCGGTATTCATTGTACCGGTGCTGAATCTATTCATTGGCACTGATATTCAATGTACATGTGCTGGATTTAGTCATAGACACCGGTTTTTTGGTTCATTAAACAAAATACGGATGCCTATAAAATTCCTAGCACCGATGTTTCTCTCCCAACACTAACATACCGATGTCTATGTACCTGTTTTCCAGTAGTGTGATAGTGACATAATTATAGAGCTCTCTCCAGTCATTTAGAGTAAACAAATAGATATATTGTTTGACAATTAGTTGTTATTTAATCTTCTTGGTTTGATTAGTTTTTTTCTTTTAAAGATTAAAACCACCATCAATTAATGGTGGGGGGATGATCATGTCCATATCAGTAAATTTGAAAAGAAGCTTACATTTGATTTCTACTCTTGTTTATGCTACCTGTTTAATTTTATAACTTGTGTGCGACAAATAATTTTTAAAATTTATTACTATTAGTTATTTTAAATATAATATTTAATATTTAAAAGGTAATTGTCAATTTAAAGTGCGTTCTAATTGGTATTTTTATTGAGAAAGCTTACTGCTTAACTTATCATATTACCAAATACGAGTATTTTTACCGGACTTCTTCGATCAAAGAAGTTAAAAGGGAGACAAAGTCAACTAAAAGTACTTATCAAGTACCCCACACTAGTGGATGCGCATCTATTAAAAGAGTTTCATTTGAATCTAAGAAAACACTTTGGGATAACTCCCCTAGACATGCCTTCCATGGATCATGCTTTCCATGGATGAGAATAAAAGACGGTTCCTAGAACCGCCTCCTAACGCAACGATGGAAGGCGGTTCAAAACCGCTTCTGATGATGGGGTGGAACCTTCTATTAGTTGCGAGCTCGGAACAACCTACAGTCCGGTAGGGTCAGGAATAGGTTCCGAACTCTGAACCTATTTCTGCCCTTTCAAGAAAAATAGCTGCCAAAATCGGATTGGTCTCTGGTAGTCCAACACAGCCAGATCCGGAAACCATAGGAACTCTGCCTCTCTCATTACACATTCAGATAAAACACAGAGTTTAAAGTTGTGTAAGAAGCCAGATCTAAAAAACTTTGTTGCTTATTACAAAACAGTAACGACGATCAAACTTTCTTTGGCGTGGGCTTCTACGATGGTGGCGAGCACTGTCGATCTCTATAGGTGGTGAATGGCAGAGGGCTTGGCTAGAGAAGTGGAGATGGGACAAGCAGTGGGATGGAGTCGGAGAACTCAAGCATCGGCAGCGGCGGAGGGCTTGGCTGGAGCGGCAATGGTGTGAAGTGATGGAGGGTAAGGCGGCGGTGGTGTGTGGCGGCAGTGGAGTGAGAGGCAACGGAGGGGTGACTGGTGAGGTGGCGGTAGAGGCAGAAGGAGATGGCCGATTGAAATAGATAGCCGGTTGAAGGAGATGGACGATTGGAGGGATAAAACGAAAGGAGATCAGCGCTCTAGTTCGGCGTTGGTAATAAAACGAAAGGTATAGGAGGGTTTGGTAGTAAAATGAAAGGAGACCGGCGCTGGTTAATTTGATAATGAAATAGACACGAAGTGCCTTATACAATTGAAAGCAAAATTATTATTACGCGATCTTGGACCAGAGGGTTCTTAGGCCAACTCATTAAATGCGGGTTGTATATAGAACCTCCTTTAAAATGAAAAAGTGACTTGCAATAGCAATTTTGAATATGGAATTGCTTTTGGCCTTTCAAAAAAAGTGATTTTATAGGCAGAATTGCCTTTAATCAATCACCATTAAAGGTAGCTTTGCCTTTAATAAATTAGAGCTGCCTTTAAAATGTTCCGTGAGGAACTTCCAAACTCAGAACCCCTTCCGAACATCAATTAAAGACAGTTTTCATGGAACCTCTTTTAATTGGACATCTTTAATAGAGTTCTCTCTACTACTGACCTGGAGTTGTTACAAACTCGGAACGAGCTCAAAACCCTCGGATGTAGTGATTGGTTCCGGGCTTGGAACGTGAGGCAGATTATTGGATTTATTGATTTTTAACGAACTTGGAACTCACGTGAATTCTGAGCTCGGATGTATTTTCCATTCCTAACCTGTGAGTTTTAGGTTTGGGATCATTTAATGTTGTATATTAAGTTCCAGACTCAGAACATATTTCGGATCGTGTGTTCTGAATTCGTAACATCGAATCTGATCTTTGATAAAAAGACAAAGAATATCCAAAATCAGTTCCGATATTGGAACACCATTGGAAAGTATGGTCAAATTGTGCAATTTCAATAGAATCTGGCTATATGAAAGCATCACATACCAGGTCAAGATACACCAAAATAACTTGTCATTTCCAAACTATCTATAAAAAATCTATAAACTACGCTAGGGCAACAACAATTTATAAATAGGAATAGAAATCTAATAAAATCTATTCCAATGACAATGTCATCATATATACTAGCTACTTATGTCACTGTTACGTTGGGATTTCTAATGGAAAAGGAACAGACGTTGATAATATACCTAGCCAAGCAATTTCTCGCCATATTGATATCAGTATGTTAATACGGCTTCTCATCAACTTTAAAAATCTGTGAATTTGAGAATGTTATTAATATGTACAATAAACCTATATCATTGAAACAATGGAAGAAGATCTAATTCAAATCTTACGTCGTTGATTTCAAGATAATCCATACGGATTTGTTGAAGACACTCCGCCGCATATAGCATTACACAATACCCGCACTCCCAATTCTCAGCTTGTTTCTTGTACTATTTAATACAAAATGATTAATTAATCATTTCAAAACGTTAGAATTTTATAATCAAATTTAATTGTCAACATGAAAACAAAAGTTCACCTTGATCTTGACTATCTCCAAACCCTTTGTACTAGAATTGGTGGGAAACTGACGGAAGCATCCAAAATCTTAATAAATGACCTGGAAGGTTGATAATGTAGAGAATTCATCCAGTAAATGTGATACTTCTCCAGGATAATAATTATTAATCTCCAATGTTCTTTGCAACAATTTTTTTATAATACATAAAAATAATCCAAAAAATAAGTTCTTTTAAGTATTTTGTAATTTTTTCATCAGCTCTCAGTGTATGGGGGGACGAATATTTTTTTATCTGTTCTTCCAAGGCTTTTACAGATGTAGTCGACCCGCTCTTTGACTGTGTTTTTGATTTCTTGTGTCATCATCGGGCACAAATACCTTATTCACCCTTTCTCCCTTTGGTTAGGAAAATAATACATGTACCTTTGAAATAGAATGAGAAAACGTTATGTGTAAAAATAGTAAAGCTAATAAATTATTCCTTCGAATTATGGAAGTATAAAGTACTTACAATACGTATAAGGACATTAGGGTTTTGTTGACTTGGTCACAACTTCACAAGTCTTTGAAATCACGCCATGCGGAAATTATTTCCCTCTTTTGAAAAAATACGCAATAATTGCCCGAAAATGTGTATGTTGTGTTGACTTGGTGTCCACCAATCAAATCATACAAGACTCTAACAAATTGCAGTGAATCCTTCAAAACTTATGCCCTTGTGAGTGCGAGCTTAGCATTCTTCGATGTTTTGTGAACTATAATGGGTGTTGTTTTAGGCTTGGCCTTCAAATGACCATCATTTGTAGGGTCAACATAGATAAGGCAACGAGGCCATAGGAGAAAAAGTCCTTGGTCGATTCCCACATGCTTGTAGTGGCCACAACAATTGGCAATAGAGCGTTGAGGACTAGTGGTTTCTCCATTGAGACTCTAGATATCCCATCTCGAATTGGTACGGAGTGATGATGTCGCATTTACTTGTGCAAAATGCCATCGACAATGTGGATCGGCCTACCATTGTCCGCTTGATCAACGTAAAGCTCACAGAACTGTGATGTCTACAACGAAAAAGAAATAAATATGTCAAACAAAGGTAAATAAAATTGAATAAGGCTAAAAATTTAAAAATTGGACCTTTTTTTTCGACGGACATGATGGCGAGGTCAACATTATTAACTTAATCTCCCTGTGGAGGTAAAATAGGTTTTTGGTTAACCTCAACATCTCCCGGTGAGTGGTGCAATCCTCTGGATGGGGAAGTCCAACCTGATGTTAAATAGGCTAAATTTTCAGGTATAAGAAGACCGGTGTGTTTAATTAACTTGTAGATCAAGATATCTTAT
The DNA here is from genome assembly GCA_037428765.1 of Rubia yunnanensis. Lineage (NCBI taxonomy): Eukaryota > Viridiplantae > Streptophyta > Magnoliopsida > Gentianales > Rubiaceae > Rubia > Rubia yunnanensis. The sequence goes on from CM075063.1 coordinate 84,032,162, forward strand.
TGCTCGATCTTTTGTCTCTTACAAGCGCTTCCTTTTGCAAGACGTGAACCCAGGATGATTTAGTCTCTTGTAGGATCGGAGAATTTCGAACGAAGCTCTTTGTGATAAGAATGATCTAACACCTCTTGCACGCCTCGGGTGATCGGTTTTTCTGTAGCCTCGTTGAGAATGTCGTGCTTACCAGTGGCAATGAATTGCCCTTCCAATTGTGCCTACTTTAATGTAGCCTATGCAGAAGTTTTAATAAAAAAATTTAGTTTGTTGAATAGGATTTCTATTCTTGAATAGAAAAAAAGATTCATAGTGATTACCACTCGTTTAGAAATTTCTTGCCCGGGATCATTTTCGTTTTCACCTTTACTGTTTTGATGGATAATAAGAAATAAATTGCACCAGTCAATTTCTTCCTCATCGATGGGTATTATTAATGATCTTGCCTCCTCCTCGGCCATTCCTTTGCTCATTGCTAGTTATACATCCCTTTCAAAACATTGCTTAATTAACTGTAGAGACGCCAATCCATATCCCCCACGACTCTTACGATGAGGGGTTTTGTTTTCCTTTGCAAATTGTCTTTTTTCACTCCTCGTACCCTAAATTTGTAGCTAATGGTGTATATTAAAAATTAAAAAATACAGTGTGTCGAAATAAAAATAAACAATGGTTATCTGGGCTCACATTTTCATCATTCTCCAAGGCTCGCCTCTGGTGGATCTCCCAACTTTTGGGTTGAATATGTGTATAAGTCAACCATAGGCGATCTTCTTTCTTACTAGAAAAATGTAATCTCGCGATAAGGTATATTTGTGCTCTCTCCAACTCTTTGCCATCATGGCCGTTGCATTTTGTTTTTAAATCATCCATATATGGGGCATCGGACTCTAATGGTCTCTACATGGAATGTAATCAAATTTAAGAATTAAAGATTAATTAAAGATTAATGTAGGATATAATTTATTTACATTTATGGCTAAATAATTTCATTTTTTTCATCTAATTGTAGGTACTTTGCACTCCGTCCATAGGACATCTTTTTATTCTTTTGGAACCTTGTGCCAACTATCATACCTGATGTCTACCCCCTTGTTCTACCTACCTTCCCTACCCAACTAGACCATTTAGCTCGTTCTTCCGATATACATTTTCCAGATTTGGTGAAAATCAACAAAGTTAATTCTTTTCTAGCCATTCTCCTTTCTAATGTCCTACAATGTGTTCTAGCAATACCTCCTGCCTTCGACCCCTCCTATTCATCGTCATCATGACCTAGGTTTTGTGAATTTCCACCTATTGCATGCACATGTTCATCACGAGTCCTCTTCCAAGACATTATACTACCTAACAACATACACCACAATTAAAAACTTATTTCGGAAAACTAGGGTTTTATTTTCAACAAATGGAAATCTAATTTTGATGGTTACAACATATATATACACAAAAAAAGAATGCACTAAAACCATGGATATATCAAGATATAATAACCCTATTTGTAAAGTTCTAATAATAGAACAAAGGAAATGATGAAATGTTTACCTTTTCATCCAAACATTTCAAAGATGGAAGAGAAATATTTGACCACCTTAGAAAGCTCATGAGCTTGAAAACCCTAACCCATGGATCACCTTTGCTTTTGCAAAACTCTAAAGCATTTGATGTGTAGATGACAATGGAGTAGGGTTTTATGTATTTATGAACATTGTTGAAGCTTGGGTGAGGAAAATTTGAAGGGATGAAAGATGGAAGAAGAGCAGAGGGTTTTTGAGGGGAAAATGAGAGGAAGTTCACGGTTTTATCAAATGGTTATTAAATGTCCGTTTGAAACCCTCCTTTAATGCACTTCATATGCAGTGCTTGATATGTAATTCCAAACTCAAAATTTTATTACAAACTTGTAAGAAGCTCAGACCTTCTTTAGATCGGACAGATCAAGTTCTGGACTCGGAACTTGGTCTGTGTATAAATAAAAAAATGGCCAACTTGCAAATCATTTTGATTTTCCCAAGGAAAAAATCCCCATTCAAAAGAACACCCAAAACCTAGAATTTTTTAGCAATAAAAAATATGATTTCAAGGATGCCAAGGTACAGAGGTCGGGGTACCGATGGTGGAGCATGTTACGCTTCAATACAGAGTCATCAACCAAGTCGAGAGTTGGGGCAATCGAGCCTGTTCTTCAATACCAAAGCCAAACATAGGTATGTGGAATTTCATCGTAGAAAATGCAGCAATCCTAAACTTATTGATAGTTTAGACTTTGAGCTGCTATGCCTAAGTCCTTTGATTTAATATTTGAAACAATCCAATTTCGATAAGTTAGCGAGATTAGAAAAAACCGTTCATTATGATGAACTGTTGCAATTCTATGCTAATTTAGGGAAAAGTAGAAACAATAGAGACATCACAATGGTAAATGGCGTAACGATTCTCGTCATAAAATTTAGCATAAATGAAGCCCTAGGTTGCGAGTACACTGAACCTAGCAAACCAAGTTTGGAGGAGAAAATCCTCTTTAGTTGATCCAATCCCAGTGTTTGTACCAAAACCAATCAAATCCTCTAGTTTAAATTCCTCCACGAAAGCCTTTTTGCCCTCAACCATAATCTCCCACCGGGAATTGATAGGATCTTTTATGTAGAAAACTTGATGAGCTTGTCTGGCCAATATGAATGGATCTTCTCTCCAACCCAACTGACTTTGATCCACCAGGGTGAAACCCAAATCTTCCTCTCTTGGTCCATTGTTAAAATCAACTCATTCACATTTAAAAACTGGCACTCACATTGTAATGTTATAGAGCTCCCAAATTTTTGTAATGGTACCAAAGTAGCAAGTATGAGCATACATCGGATTGTTGTCGGTCGTACTACGAACATGCAGTGCTTCGGAAACAAGTGAAACTTCATTATTCTGGAAAACTCCTTTATTATCCATTGATTTTGTAGCAAACGTAAAAATGTTGATGTCATAACCCCTAAAAGATATAACGGTACCCAATGGTCTCTAAGACAACCAGTTGACCGGTCGCCACGTGAGTTCGCAGCCAAGAAGCAAGAAATTGAGTGTGCTATTGAAGAGCTCGTGCTTTGTTGAAAGTGGGATTCGACACTCAAATTTCATCCATGTGAACCTCAATGTATGGGACAACATCCTCATGATTATGAGAACATACAAATGTGCAATGCACAAATCCTCAGCACTGGGGCTAAATAGCTTACCATGTTGTACCCCTACACCATCCAACCGCCCGACATTTGAAATGCATATTTTAGATATTTGTGCCCCATCCTAGATCAAATCTGGGAGGAAATGGTTTGAATAAACCTTACATAGCATATCATAGAGTACATTCGCAATAAAAAAAGGATATGGAACCCCAAATAAAAATAACGAAAGCATAAAACATTACTACCAATCAAATCGCCCGATCACTCATCCAATTTTCAAATCCTACACCAATCAACCAATTAAATTTCCCTCATCATCATATCAATCTTTGCTTCTTTTCAGTAGACCTTGACCCATGCCTAGCACCATTTCTCGGTGACTTCTTCAAGTTCATAAGCATTGTATGCCCTGCACCCTTTCAGAAAAACCTGTGATTTGTAAATGTCCGACATTAGGCAAAAGTACTGAATTTGAAGGCATAACGGTGGTGTTTTTAGTAGGTAAGGTAAGGTAAGGTACTTACGTCAAGGATATTTTTTAAAGATGAATTCAGCACAAGTTCTTCCAAGAATATCATGACATAATACCTGCATTCCCAACAAGTGCCTTGTCATCGGTGCTGAGAGAAAAAATAGCAATTGTCAAGTCATGTCATTGTATACAACAATAACATTATTTAGTACTTGTAAAACCATGTCGAAGGATATAAAGACTTACGTTGATTTTTGTTATTTTCTAGGTAAAATCAGACGATAGTTCTTTCTTCCTCTTCTCCCTATCATATTTATAAGAAATCCTACAAATATAATATATTGAAATATTAGGTACAAAGATTTGACGAGATAAATTAGGAATAATGGAAATAATTGAAATACACGGGAATCACTTGGTTTTCAACATAATGGGTGGGTTTTATTCCACCGGTCAATGTCTCCAAGGTGAAAACATCATTAGTACTGGGACAAATGATCAGGAGGAACTAATATTCGCTTCATTGAAGTTTAACAAATTAAGATGTTGGAAATTTATTAATGGGTATAGTATTGGCATAATAATAAGAAATTGTGTGTAACCTTCTAAGGTAGGGTACCAAATACATGTCAGGTTCATATGAAGTCATCATGTGAAAAATGAGGTTAACCCGAGTATTGATTCATTCTCAGCAAAACCTTGGACGAGCCATCCTGTGTTTGAGCAAAAGAAATAGATTTGGCCCATGTTCATGTCCAACGCTTTCTCCTATAGGTCTCTGTCATAATACGAAAAAATATAGTCGTTACGATTAATGTATTATAAAAGTCAAAACATGTTAAATCTCAAACTTACCCCATCCACAGATACATTTAACTATTTGAGATCAATGTCATGCCATGAAAATTCCCAAGCTTGCTTCCGAACTCCAACATTTTTTTGATGTCTAGTCCACATCTATGAGTTCAGGAAAATGCTAATTCAAGAAAATCGATACCTATTTTCTGCATGCCCTTCGCCACATCGTTGCAATATTTGAGGAACTCCTTCATCGTTGGATAGTCCTTCAAAGGGCTCCTATTTACAATATGCAATTACAACGTATAAAAAAATTAACTAAACAAGTCTAATTGTTTTAAGAGACTTCAAAGTAAATATGAATGGCACCGGTACGAATCACATCACTGCTATTGGAAATATACATTTCCCGCATTAAATTTTCATAAGCACTAGCATATAGAACTGGTACTCACACTACCGAAGCTAGAAAATATCATCTTCTCGTAGTATATAGGCACCCGTTTTGGGCACCGACGCATCTTCTACCGGTGCTGGATTCTCTCATAGGCAACGGTATTCTCTCATAGTGTATATGTGAATACTAGCACTAGTTTCCTAGCACCAATTTTGTTTAACATGTTTCTATGTATTCATTTTCCAATAGTCTTAAGAGAGCATTCAAGATTCGTGCTCATCCAATAAGTGGAGAAAATGGTGGGAGCTAACAAAAATAAGGATGCGGCCAAGTGCAAGGTTGTGGCTGTGGATATGGATTCGCACAAGGTTAGAGGTCAAATAACAACAAACAAGGAGGATAAAACTCACCCCGATGTCGTGGTAGAGGAGGATAAAAACCCATGTATGAAAAGTCACACATCAAATGCTACAATTTTGAGAAATTTTGGGACTATGCTTCAGAATTTAGGCTCCGATGAATAATAGTGTTGTGGAGAAGCCCAACTATGGTGAACAAACAGACAAGCCAATATGGACTAATTACAAGGTTTGACTTTAACAGATCAACTGTTAAAACTTAACCGGACATACACATATATAAGGACAAATAACTAAGGTTTGACTTCAACATATAAGTGATTAACTCTTAACCAGCCATATGTATAATTACATATAACTAGGTTTTAACTTCAATCGATCAATGGTCAACCCTTAAATGGGTATATATATAAGAACTAATATCTAGGTTTTTCCTTAAAAGTCCAACTGTTGACCCTTAACCAACCGTATATATTAGGACTAATCACTATGGTTTTACTTTAACATATAAAAGGTCAATGATTTCCACCATTTTGCATGCTTTAACCAATGCATTTGACATATTTTTAGTTACTTTTGGTTGGCGTTTTGGCGATATTAGTTGAGTTTATATGACAAGGGGTTTGGAAAACCATGTTTGGTTTTCTATTCTAAATCCAGCGTTTAGTATACTTAATCAGTGATTCTTGACATATCGTGTTCACGGGCTCATTGGCCTTCATTATAAGTACCTTTAGTAGGTCGCCCATGAATGCTATTTGTTACATTACATTCTTGCAAAGGTCGATTTCTTTTAATGGTAGAAGATTTTAAGGCCATTTTCATTTGAATGGTAGTAGATAAAGGAAATGAACATCAATGCACGGTAGAAGAAGATTGAAGCCAAAGATAGGTGGCTTCGAAGTTCAAGACGACCAAAGGAGAAAATGGTGAATTATGGTCCGAGAAGTGTTTCCTTAGTCCGAGAACTATCCAGGATGAATTAACCTTCAAGGCTGGTTCCATTGGATTTGTCTTCTTAAGTACTACAAAATCGACTACTAGAACTCCCTATTCGGACTAACGGTTCACACGTAGCAAGCAAACAAAGTTCGAAGCACTAGCGGCCGATCACGGACTTCCCATGGTCAAGCACCAGCGGCTCGTGAAAAAGTACACAGCCCAAAATACATAGAAGTTCTAGGGTTTCCGTGAAGAACTGCACGAGACCTTCACGAGTTAAAGCGTCGGTCCGTGAAGCAAGGGGTAAAGAGTTGAAGAATTTAGCTAAGTATGGAGTCGGTCCATGAAAACCTTCACCAATTGTGAAAAGACTTCTGAGCAAGATCACAAGTTACTGGCGGTCCATGAAAACCTTCACGGGCCATGAAAAAAATTTTTGAGCGGAGGCCACTAGCTATTTGCGGTCCGTGAAAACCTTCACGAACCGTGGGAAAACTCGGAGCAAAAACATATACTGCTCGCAATCCGTGAAAAACTTCACGGACCATGGTACGAACCCAACTTCATTGACCGCGACATATTTCATGAACCATATATATGAACATTTAAGGACTGTGACAGATCTGGCATCCCGTAGCTATGCATGATTCACAAACCGTGGCATCCGTGCCAGCCCATGAAACCTTGGCGGCTGACCTAGGGTTTTACCACTTTTGGCCTATTTTGGGCCTATTTTTTTGCCCGATCTCCTACTACCATACATAGGACCCTCGTCCTCTTATTTAAAGAGGTTGGAACAAAATTTAGAAACACATTTGGAGAGTAGAGAGCTTGGAAAAAAAAGGAATGAGTTCCTTTTATAGGTTTTGTAATCTTTTCTTTTCTTTTCTTTTGCTTTGTCCCAAAGATGTGGAATTTAAATCCATATTTGAATTCCATGTCTAGGGAGTAATTAGATTTTCTTGGGATTCATTTTGGCCCTTGGTATATTCTAAATGCTTTATGAGATTTAGTAGATTTATCCCATCTTTGTGTTTATGATATTATTGTGATTGTTCTTGAATGCTATAAATGCGTGAGTAGTACACCACATATAAGCGCACACTTTGGGATATACTCATGTATGGTTCAATTATTGATTCCCTATTGGGAAGAGAAACCTGGATGTTAGAATGGGTAGGGGAGAACGCGTCAGCGTGGGTGTGTGAATGGGGAATTCGAGAATTCTCTGACCTATTTGTCGTCGCACCAGTCTTTGCTGAATTTGTAACTATTTTCCGAGAGGTTGCAGGTAGAGATAGCTAATAGTAGCAAGCTAGCTGTTGTGTTAAACCCTAGTATCATATGTAACGATCCTTGTGCATAGCGTATATAGGACCTGGGAGGAGTAGTTGCATTCGTGGTGGATTCTTGGGATGTAATAGCATGGGGAGAAATAGACCTACAACAATGGTCGGACCTCGTTGTACTCCCCTAATTACGATGGTGGTACCAATGGAGGGTTGCGAGCGCACCCACCGTGACAGGGTTAGGGAAGTGTATGCCATCAGCCACACCACGTGTTGTGAACACACTGATAGGTCTTTTGTAAGTTTTTATGTGAATGAATCGAGGATTGAAGCATTATAACTTTCATGTTTCTAAATGATTCCCAAGTTCCTAGTATAAATAGTTTCTTGTTTGTTCATTTTATGCTTTGTAGTTGATAGTGGAAACTACCAAACCCCACCCCCTCTCCAGTTGTAAGCCTACACTATTAGCTATTCCTTTCACTCGTGCGGATTTATGTCCCACACATGGTTTTTTTCTAACTAGTACTTGAGCCCTGGCATCCTTGTGGACAAACCCAAGGCTTGCCGATAACTACCCTCTAGGTAGCATATCAGTGAGACCAGGGTGCAGAATTATAAATTTCATCTTCTTAACCCATAAGTCCTCAACTATGGCCGGGTGGAGGCAGGTTAAAGAATATTTACGCCGCTACCGGGGATACTTTTCAGTTCTAGTATTAGTTGAGCATGACATGTTAGTAGAGTAGTTAGTAGTGTATTTTATTGTTTTTGTTTTGTTTTTTTTGTTTGCTGCGAGTTGAGTTTTGGTCATAGTTTTCTTATTGCTTTGATTCTGTTTGCTATTGTGACATTGGAAGGATAGTGTGACCCTAGTTTATGGTACATACCCATACCAAGAATCTAGGTGTTTTGCATTCTCTAACTAATTCCCCTGGTAATTAGAGGAGAGGGAGAAAGAGAGCTAGATCGGAGGCTCAACCTAGGGGTTTTAAGTTTGAGGAAGCATCGCACAAGATAACTGAAGATAACCGCACTTTGAGAGAGTTTATGTCCCTGAACTTAGTGAACCAACCCTTATGTATCACATATTCCACCTTTGCCTCCAAATGTGACTTGTGAGCTGAAAAGTGGGATGCTATATTACCTTCGTACTTTACACGGTATGGCAGGAGAGGATCCAAAGAAACATTTTTTGGAATTCCAATTGGTGTGCACGAATATGAAGCCGCCGGGGGTGTCGGAAGATGATTACAACTTGAGAGCATTCCCCTTTTCATTGCAAGATGGAGCAAAAGATTGGTTGTATTATCTACCGCTGGGTTGCATTGGGTCATGGATCGATATGAAGCGACGATTCTTGGAAAAATATTTTCCAGCATCTAAGTCAGCTGGGTTGAAGAAGAAATTGTCCAACATTACTCAAGGAGTAACCGAGAGCTTATATGATTATTGAGAGCAATTCAAGAGACTCCTAGCTACTTGCCTCTACAACCCTTTCAAGGAAGGATATTTGATCTATCATTTCTTCGATTGCCTTTTTTATGAAGACATGAGGATGGTAAATGGCTCTTGCAATAGTTCTATAGCCAACAAGAGCTCGAAGGATGTGATGACACATTTTGAAGAGATGGCCAATGGGATGAGGCAATTTGGTGCAAGGTATAGGGTTAAGGATTTGTATGAACCCACACACACACCAAAGTTGGATGAGCAAGTCCAAGCTCAAGCATCTATGATGAAAGAGCTTTAGCGAGGGAAGGTGCACGGAGTCAAGATGTGTGGGGTTTGTAACCTCGACCACCACTCTAAAAAATGCCCCAAGGTCGTTGGTGATATGCAAGAAGTGAATTCCGTGGACTACAACAATCCCAAGAGACCTCAATTTGCTAGGGGTCAACAACATGGGTTCCGGGATAACCAAGGTGAAGCAAGACCGGACCCCTTTGCAAATACATTCACCTGAGATATAGAGATCACCCTAATTTCCAATGGAGGGATGACAGTCAACCTCAAGTATATAGGGGTGGACAAGCACCACCTCAACCTTATCCTAGGGGTGAAGGTCCATCCAAAAATTATACCACACTTTACAAGTTGTATAGGGAAGAGATCTTGAATGCCATCGGGTAATTGGGAAAGAAACATGAGATTTTCATGGAAATAACTAGGAGGGAAGTTGAAGACCTTGGTACTAGAGCCTTCTTAAGTATCAAGAACCTTAAGATTCTAGTTGGACAACTCGCCACCTCGGTGAGCCAACTTGAAGCGAAAGAGTCCGACAAACTACCTTCCCAGCCGGAGGTGAATCTAAGAAATGTGAGTGCACTCAAGCTAAGGAGTGGGAAGAAAGTTCACAAAACTGAGAAGAAGGTGGCACAAGATGATGAAAAGTTAGTGGAGGCCACCAAAGCACATTTCGAAGAAGAAGAGATAGTTTTCAAGGAAGCACCCTCCAAGGAGCTTCCACCATCCAAGGCACAAGTTGCTATTCCACCTCCATTTCCAAGTGCTTTGAGGGGAAAGCCAAAGGTGGAGACAAATGAGGCCAACATTCAGAAAGTCTTCGAAAAAGTGGAGATATCTATCCCTATCTTGGAATTGATTGACAATGTGCCTTCATATGCTAAATTTCTTAAGGTTGCATGTACTAAGAAAAGGCGTAGACCACCTAAGAAGTTAGGGAAGCTAAAAATTGGGGAAGTCGCCATTTTGAATCATAAAAATTTGCCTAAGAAATGTGAAAACCCCGGAATGTTTTTTATCCCAATTTCTTTAGGTGAAACACTTGTTGAACATGATATGATAGATGTAGGAGATTCTATCAATGTGATTCCATTTAGTCTATTTGAATGTCTTGAAATTGCTGAACTTAAAGAGACTAGAGTGATTGTTCAACTCACCGATCACTCCCAAGCTAGCCCTCGTGGGCTATTGAAGGATGTGATAGTACGAGTGGGCAAGTTGGTTTTTCCGGCAGATTTTTGTGTCCAAGACGTAGCACACGAAGGAAGTGAACCCCAATCCTTTTGGGGGGAACTTTTCTAAAAATTTCTAGGACTAAAATTGATATCCACTCAGGAATCTTGATTCTAGAGGATGACATAGACAAAATGGAATTCAACATTTATAAATCTAGGCATGATTCAATAAAACCTTCTCATATGTGCAAATGTGTGACACTTTTTTATGATCATGATGTTCTTGAACCTTCTTGTGTGACCAAGAAGCATGAATCTCTTGTTGATGAGTTTGTGGAGGACCTCGATGAATTTCATGATTTTGTCAATGATATGTCCGTACTAGATTTTTTTCTATGCTAACCAAATTTCAACGGGAAAAGGGAAGCGTTGAGGATTTGATACCTCCTCAACCTCCTACTAACCCCAAAGTGACATTGAAGGAGTCAAGGTTAGCAAAGCAAGGAGAGACATTTCAACGTACCGACAAGGGCTACAAAAGGTAAGGATGGATCATTGTGGGACCTCTCCAAAACGACGTCATCATGGGCGAAGTCGCCGATGGTGATTCCGGGGACCCACCGGTAAGTGCTTCAAATTAGAATGTGTGAAGAGGAAATAAGTCGTGATGGCGACAATAAATATACATGGTTCTTTTGTTTTATTGTTTGAAGTAGTGACTTGGGAGAATTTGCATGTCTTGCTTGAAATAAAAGATTGTTTGAATGAAATTCTAGATTGATTTGGAGATCTAGATGTGAAAGTGTGTGCTTATATGTAGATGGAATGGATTTTGATGGGTGACATAATTTTATTTCAAAAGTTGAGAAAAACTAAAGAATAGTGAAAAATCTGGGGCTTGCTTCATAACAATGATGGTCACTAGGGCAGGTCTCATGCCATGATGATGGCCACGAGACTCTGTCTCGTAAAGGTGGGAAGACTGGGCATAAATTCTTTTTGTTGATTTTTTTATTTTTGACCCCCCAGCTCGTTTCAAAAATGAAACTTTTTGACAAGTAAGTTTGGATTTAAAAATAAAAAATGCATTTTTGATTCAAGAAGTGAGATTTCCTATTTCCTTAGGATTTTTTATGCACATAGTACTTCCAACATTAATTGATTGTACTACTTGTCCCCTAATTTGAAATTCCATCTTTATCCAAATTGTACCCCTCTCTCTTTTTTACCTATGGTGAAATTCTATTCTCATGGTACATTTCTCCACCTTATTTCATCATCTACACATTCTTTCTTCTCAAGAAACACTCACTCACACACACTCTTTGGCGAGCTCGAAAAAAAAGTGAAGCTTTTCTCCCAAAACATAGCAATTTTTGCTTCTTCTTGTGTGGATCTTACACTTCTTGGCTTCAAATTTTGGGTAACCCTTTGATATCTTTGTATATATGCTTGATTTACATTGTGGTGCTGTTATGGAAAGCATGATTTTTGAATGAGCATGTGTTGATATGATGTTGTTTGGGTTTATGTGTCCAATCTTGTGATAATGAAATTATGGAAGCCTTGGATGTGTGATTGATCTTGAATGATGTGTTCTTTATTTGTGGGTGATTATAAGGAGTATGAATCTTGTTTTCATGAATCTATTGATGTGTTGGTGAAAGGCATACATGATGTTGTTGGTTGATGAGGAATATTCTGGTTTTAAATGGCCTTTATGTTTATACCATCACGCTTTGAATGTTTGGTCACTTTGGGAGAATGTTCTTTGTTGAATGACATCATGGGCCATGCAATGTTTATTAGTGATCACATTACCATTCTTTTCTTCCATTGTGTTAGGATGACTCCTAAAAGGGTACTTTGGAGAGAGAGATGTCTCCACGGGGTGAATAATGGAAGAAGCCGGTAAAAGGTGCAAACCCTAAACTGGCGACTCCCATTCCTCGCTACCCCAAGTCTGTGACCGGTGAGTTTATGGGTTCAACTAACGTTACTGGGACGGCAACCAGGAAATGGAAGAATTTGAGGGAACCAAAGAGGAGCATTTTGGAGACTGGTTTTGCTTTCAAGAGCACCTTGATGGCTCTAGGCTTACTTGAAGTCGTGACCTTTCTTTTGGGTTAGGTAGGCCTAGAAGGTTTTCTCGACATGTATTCGAAAACCTACACAAGGTGTACCCTAGAGTTTCTAGCCACTATTTGGAAGGTCACAGATGAGGAGGGTCACAAGGCGATTAAGTTTAACTTGGATGACAAGAAGTGCCAAATGACCTATAAGGAGGTGGCACTAGCTTTTGGGTGGAAGACCAGCCAGGATATTTCATGGACTCATCACTAGGGAATGCCATTCTCCCTTGGAAATATTTGAAGACAACTAACCGGGACCGACATGAGGAATCTTAATAAGAGCACGACTATAGTCCACCCGACAATACGTTATATTAATCGACTCATTTCTATGGACGTTCTATGCCATGGTGAATTGACGCAATGTCCAGGCTCCAATGTACATCTTCTTTGGGCGATGACACCATAGGGGAGCATTTACCCTAACTTGGTTAGTGTTTTTGTTCAAGAATGCATAGCTATGGGAAAGCAGAAGAGTGGGAAGATTCCTATGGGAGGCATGGTTGGCCTTTTGGTGCAATATTTAGGACATCCTATCTCGCTTCGGGGGTAGGCCAATTTGGGTAGGTTGGGATCGACCTATACAATTGAGAAGTTATCTAGGGCATTCATGGTGGGAACTACGACTTCAGAGGATAGATTTGTGTGGCTTTACGATGGGTCATCTACTTGCAAGTTTATGGTTCTTCCACAACTGCAGTGCACCTCTATAAACCTTGATACGAGCCTAGATGACTTGTTCATTGAACTCGATTAATAATTCGAGAAAGACTTTTATAGAGTATTGGCTAACTCGGGTGTAGACCTAGAAGAGGCTGAAGGGGAGACATATTTGAGAGCACTTCCGAGTCGATCTCATCTTTCCACGGGCATTATGGATTAACTACACCTAGTTGGGGAGCAACTCTAAAGTTCTTCACAATTACTTCAAGGAATAGTTCAATCTATTGGATGAGTGAAGGCACAAGTTGAGGAGCTAAACGCGAGGGTGGATTGCCTTGAGGCCACAATCTAAGCAATGGGATTCATTGAGAGGTGTTTCACTAGCCATAAGAAGGTCGGGCCTTTGGGGCCGGAAGCGTGAGTATCACTAGTCTCCCTACTTCCCCTTTTATTTGACATGAGAATGCATAAGTGACTATGCATTGTTTAAGTGTGGATAAGGAATTAGTGAGCACTTAGGGACTATGCATTCGTGCATGCATGCTTTGTTTGTTTTTCTTGGTAGATTTTTGGTCACTTGTGATTGGGATGCTTTGGAAAATTTTGGTGCATGTTATGCTAGTATTTTAGGATTCTAGTTTGCATGCGGAATGTGACTTTAGGATTTGGTGGTGTATTGATTTATTACTTATCTTTTGTAGTATGAATCTCACTTTTGGGGCAATTTCGTACTAAACCAAAAAAAATGGAAAAAATGAAAAAAATTAAAACCTAGACAAGTTGAAAACCTGAAAGGGAAACTTGAATAACATTTGGAAAAGCCTGGATAGGTCAAAAGACCTAGGTAAAAGTGATAGGCTTGGCCTGGTTAGACTTATGAGTCTAGGAAAAAGTGAGAGGCCGTGTGGAAAAAGGTGAGAGGTGAGCACATTTTGTGGGATAAAGCTAGGATGAAAAACTGAAAGGGCTCCTAGGAAAAAAGAGAGAAAAAAAGAAAAAGAAAAAAGAAACTAGGTTGACGATATATTAGACTCCTTGGTATCAACTAGGTTGAAAATCTTGAGTTATCCCTATATTGCAACCAAGTCAACAGATTTTGGATTTCCTTAGTGGATTGTTTTTCTTGAGGATTACTCTTTGATTGCTTTTGGGACTACTTTGGGGAAAGTAAGCTTGGATTTATTCCAATATTTTGTCACTTATCTTTTTCCATACACATTTACTTGCTTTGGGTGGTTTGGTTGCTTTAGAAACTTTGGGGAGTGTGAGAGTTGTGAGTATTTTCACCTTCTTGGGGGAACAAGGGTAGCTTGGGAATAAGTTGAATGCATTGGCCATTTTTTCATGCTTCATTCCACTTGAACTTTTTTCTTTGATTTTATTTACTCGAGGACGGGTAAATGTTTAAGTGTGGGGAGTCTTATATGCACCATTTTGCATGCTTTAACCAATGCATTTGACATATTTTTTTAGTTACTTTTGGTTGGCGGTTTGGCGATATTAGTTGAGTTTACATGACAGGGGGTTTAGACAACCATGTTTGGTATCCTATTCTAAATCTAGCCTTTTTCATACTTAATTACTTATTCTTGAAATATTATGCTCACTGGCTCCTTGGTCTTCATTATAAGTACCTAAATTAGGTTGCTTGTGAATGCTATTTGTTACATTACATTCTTAAAAGGCCGTTTGCTTTTAACGGTAGACAATTTTATGGTCATTTGCATTTGAATGGTATTAGATGAAGGCCACAAACATCAATGCGTTGTAGAAGGAGATTGAAGCCAAAGATAGGCGGCTTCAAAGTTCAAGATAGCCTAAGGAGAAAACGGTGAATTGTGGTCCGAGGAGTGTTTCCTTAGTCTGAGAACGATCTAGGATAAATTAGTCTTCAAATATGGTTTCATTGGATTTTTCTTCTCGAGTACTACCAAATTGACTACTAGAACTCCCTATTTGGACTAACGGTTCACCCGTAGTAAGCAAACAAAGTTCAGTCGACGAAGCACTAGCGGCCGGTCACAGGCCACCCATGGTCAAGCACCAGCTGCCCATGACAAAGCACATGTCTCGCACTACACAAGAGTTCCATGAAGACCTCACAAGACCTTCACGAGGTAAAACACCGGGCCGTGAAAAGAGCACCAGGCTGTGAAGCAAGGGGATGGAGACTTGGAGGATTTAGCTAAGTATGGAGCCTGGGAGGTCGTCGCCGTACCTCTCAAAGTTAATACTTGTAAACCCTTAATGCGTCCTATCCACAATAATGTAAATAGTGGCAAGATGGGGTCGTCCACAGGAAAAGGGATTTTTCTAAGTACTTAGACACCTATATGAGAAAACGTACTAAACACATACATACATAGATATATATAAAAGCATGTAAACAAAGGGGGGGAGGGTTTGGTTGGATGGTTCCTAAATTAGCAAATTAAAATACAACAATTAGCAAATCAAAAGAATGATGCTAATCATGTAAACGCAAATATAGATGTGATGAAAATACAATTACGAAGCCTTGGGCGCAATTGACTTACACTTCCAAACCTATTATCCATCATTGAACATGTGACTTATTTACTACTTTCACTACTTGTTGTGAAGACTAAACTTCTATCCTTCTTAGATGGTAGTTTGCAAGAGTGAATTCGACATCTCTTGTCAAACCTCACCAATGACTCCCGTAGTCGAAACACGACTCAAGGTATCCCATTAATGGCGTTTAGCACGAAGGATCAACAAACTCGGCAATACTTATGACCACTACACCGTGACTAAGCATTTAACCGATTTATGCATTTACACGAGATTAGTCAAGGACGTTCAATGCTCATAGACTTCTCCCGTTTGCTACAAATGATAAATATGGCAAAGAGTTCGACATTGCATATCTATCTAGCAATCATCAATCCATCAACATAATCAAAAGCTCTAAATCATACTTATATATATTCCTAACAAGAACAGGGGGGAAATTACCCCAAATCCCCTAAACCCTAGTAAGCAATTCATACAAGTATTTCATATGCTCAAGCTTTCAACAACATCAATGAAATCAATAAACACATTCAATACCCGTAAATACATAATAGCAAGAGTAATAAACAAGCTACAATTTGTTCTTAAGACATAGATTTGGAAGCTTAGGTCAATTGCTCCCAAGAGAGTAGATTAGCTAATAGAAGTCATGATAATCTAACTAAAACAACAAATCAAAACAACTAGATGAATCAAAGATGAAAAATGGAAGAATAGGGTTTAGAACAGTACAAAATTCGCAGCTGCTGAAAACTGGAATGAGAGGAGAGAAAAAATGGTATTTATAGTGGAAGGAAAAGAAAGTAGGATTCTGGTCAGTGGCTGTCGCGACTCGCGACGAACATGTTGGTCGCGACTCGCGACGAACATTTTGGTCGCGACGAGTCCGTCGCGACTCGCGACGGTAACCAGAATTTTTTGCATTATTTCTTCTTCTTCTCCTTGTGGCATGTAGTCATCTCCATAGTCACTCCTCTCAACTTCTAAGTCTTCAACGGTTTCAAAAGTGATCTTCAATGGCCTCCGGTCTTCACGTCTTCGAAGCAAGTCTTCAAAATCTTCGAAAGTGTAGTCTTCAATGGCCTCCGGTCTTCATTACTTCGTTACACAAAACATCTACTTGAAAGAGGTAAAAGAGCGCAAAGTTTCTCTTACCTCTCCTAAGAGGATTTCATGGTAAAACACAAGCTGTTGTAATGAAAGAGTACAAAATGGATCCTAAATAGTATTAAAATAAGCATATAAAGTGGACGCATCAGAGCCCGTCCGTGAAAACCTTCACGGAGCATGAGAAGACTTCTGAGCAAGACCACAAGCTGCTGGTGGTCCGTGAAAACCTTCACAGGCCATGATAAAATTTCTGAGCGGAGGCCACAAGTTATTCGCAGTCAGTGAAAACCTTGAACTGTGGGAAAACTCTGAGCAAAAATAATTACTGCTCGCTGTCCGTGAAAACCTTCATGGACCATGGCACAAACTCAGCTTCATGGACCATGACAGATCCCATAGACCGCAGATATGAACATTCAAGGACCATGACAGATCTAGCATCCCGCAACTATGCATGATTCATGGCATCCGTGCTGGCCTTTGAAACCTTGGCGGCTGACCTAGGGTTTTGCCACTTTTGGATTGTTTTAGGCCTATTTTTAGGTCCAATCTCCTACTACTATATATAGGACCCTATTTTACTTATTTAAAGAGGTTGGAACATAATTTGGAAACACATTTTGGAGAGTAGAGAGCTTGGAAAGAAGGAAGGAGTTCCTTTTGTAGGTTTTGTAATATTTTCTTTTCTTTTCTTCTTGCTTTGTCCCAAAGATGTAGAATTCAAATTTATATTTGAATTCCATGTCTAGGGAGTAATTAGATTAGCTTGGGATTCATTTTGGCACTTGGTATGTTCCAAATGCTTTATGAGATTTATTAGATTTATCATATCTTTGTGTTTATGATATTATTGTGATTGTTCTTAAATGTTATAAATGCATGAGTAGTACACCACATATGAGCACACACTTTGGGATATACTCATTTATGGTGCAATTATTGATGCCTCCTTGGGAAGAGAAACGTGGATGTTATAATGGGTACGGGGGAATGCATTCGCGTGGGTGTGTGGACTAAGGATTTGAGAATGTTCTAACCTATCTGTCATTGGACCAGTCTTAGCTAACTTTGTAACTATTTTCTAAGAGGTTGCTGGTAGAGATAGCTAATGGTAGCAAGCTAGGTTTTGTGTTGAAACCCCAGTATCACATATAGGGTGCCTACGATCTTCGGACCTAGCATATATATGACCCGGAAAGAGTAGTTTCATTCGTGGTGGAAGCCCATGACGTAATTGCACGGGGGAGAAACGTACCTACAACGATGGTCGGACCTCATTGTACTCCCTTAATTATGATGACGGTGCCGATGGAGGGTTGCGAGCGCACCCACTGTGACAGGGTTGGGGAAGTGTATGCCATCGGCCACACCCCATGCTGTGAACACACTGATAAGTCTTTTTTAAGTCTTTGTGTGAATGAATCGAGGATTGAAGCATTAGAACTACCATGTTTCTAAATGATTCCCAAGTTCCTAGTATAAATAGTTTCTCGTTCGTTCATTTTATGCTTTGTAGTTAATAGTGGAAAATACCAAACCCCACCCTCCCTCTAGTTGTATGTCTACACTACTAGCTATTCCTTTCACTCGTGGGGATTTACGACCCACACAAGGTTGTGTTCTAACTAGTACTTGAGCCCTAGCATCTTTGTGGACAAACCCATGACTTGTCTCTAACTACCCTCTAGGTAGCATAGCAGTGAGATCAGGGAACATAATTATAAATTTCATCTTCTTGACCCATAAGTTCTCCGTGAGTGTTTTAACGATGGCTGGGTATAGGCAAGTCAGTCAACCCTTAACCCAACATATATATATATATATATATATATATATATATATATATATATATATATACAAGGACTAATAACTAGGGTTTCACTATAGCATATCAACGGTGAACCCTTCACCGGTAGTTTATACATAATGACTAATAACTTGGGTTTAACTTTAACAAGTCAATGGTTAACCCTTAATAAGTCACACACACACACACACATATATATACTCCCTCCATCCCAGAATAAATGGCACTTTTTGGTCAACTTTCTCAGACCATGTTTGACCATCGATAACTTTCCTTATGTATATTAATGGTGCATTGAAATTTGATATTTAGAAACTACGTGATACAGGTAATATAACAATATCTCGCATGATGATATTAGTGCCTATATACTAATTGAAATTTATGCTCAAACGTGTCTTGAGAAAGTTGATCAAAAAGTGTGCCATTTATTCTGGGACAGAGGGAGTATATATTATAGAAAACGTTCTTTAGACACCCTTATTTGTACACCAATTTATACACCAAATCTCAACCATCCATTTAACATAATCTAACCATTCTAATTTTTTTTACTAAAAATAGAATTAAAATATGAGTGAGATTATGTTAGATGGATGATTGAGATTTGGTGTACCAATTGGTGTATACACATATCATATATATATATATATATATATATATATATACAACCACTAACAACTAGGATTTGACTTTAACTGATAAACGATCAATCCTTAACACCCCCCTCCCCCCACACATATATATACACATAATCACGAATAACTAGGGTTTGAGATTATATATATATACACATAATCACGAATAATTAGGGTTTGAGATTAACATATCAAGGGTCGACCCTTAACCGACCATATAATTATATTCATCAATTATATGAAAGTCTTAAATGTTATATATAATTCCTAACTTATTATTTTTATGCAATGTAATTATTCAATTTTTACTATGGTCTGAATAATCTGGTTTTACAATTTGATGGGACATTAACTTCCTTTCCCCGGTTTCAATATTGGTTGATACCGATACTATCGCGTAACACCTGCCGGATGCATTGACAGGTCGACCAACGTCACCTAGTCTTGGCGGAATTCAGTAGGCATTAAGAATGATATCATTTTGATTATCTTCTATATAAATACCTCAACCTTGCTGAAAAGTTTCAAATTTTTGATCTTGTCCCTATTCTGAAAACCTAAACTTGTAGAGCCCAATTTTGAAAAGTATGTGTTTCTCATTTATGTGCACCATTATGCATGCTTTAACCAATCCATTTGATGTGGTTTTTAGTTACTTTTGGTTGGCGGTTTAGCAACATTAGTTGAGTTTACATGACGAGGAGTTTAGATAACCATGTTCGGTTTTCTATTCTAAATCCCACATTTTGTAGACTTAATTAGTGATTATTGACATATCGTGTTCACGGGCTCCTTGGTCCTCATTATAAGTACCTTTAATAGGCCGCCCGTGAATGCTATTTGTCACATCACATTCTTGCGAAGGGCGTTTACTTTTAACGATAGAAGATTTAAAGGTCATTCGCATTGAATGGTAGTAGATGAAGGCCATGAGCATCAATGTGTGGTAGAAAGAGATTGAAGCCAAGGATAGGTGGCTTCAAAGTCCAAGATGAAAAAAGGTGAAAATAGTGAATCGTGGTCCAAGGAGTGTTGTCTTAGTCCGAGAACGATATAGGAAGAATTAGCCTTCAAGGCTGGTTCCATTGGATTTGTCTTCTCAAGTACTACAAAATCAACAGCTAGAACTCCCAATTCGATCTAACACCTGTGGCAAGCAAACAAAACTCAGCCAATGCAGGATCAATGACCCGTGATAGCCCACACTACACAAAGCATCAGCGTCCCCATGAAAATGCCCACGGTCCGTACTACACGAAGCAAAAATGCCAATCTGTGACAATGGAGCTGGGCCATGAAGCATAGAAGGGAAGAGTTGAAGAAATTTGGCTAAGTATAGAACTGGTCCATGAAAACCTTCACAGATCATGATGAGAGTTCTAAACAAACACGCATACTGCTCACGGTCCTTGAAAAGGAGGTCGGGCCGTGAAAACTACTGAGTGAAAATCTTAGTGTTGCTCACGGTCCCTGAAAACCTTCACGGATCGTGGCACGACCCTAGCTTCATCGGACCATGGCTTCCCACGGCTATGAATGTTCACAGACCGCACCAATCTGGAGGTCCATGCATGAAAGCTTCAGGGAACGTGGTATTCGTGTCGGTCCGTGAAAACTAGGTGGCTGACCTAGGGTTTTAGCACTTTTGGCCTAGTTTGGGCCTATTTTTAGGCCTAATCTCCTACTACTATATATAGGACCCTAGTCTACTTATTTTTCATAGGAGTATACCAGTTGTATTTGGAGAATCATATCTTGGGAGAGCATTTGGAGAGTGGAGCTCTCTTAGTAGGTTTTGTATTTTTTCCTTTTCTTTTCTTCTTGTTTCTTCCCAAAGATGTGGAATTCAAGTCTATATTTGAATTCCATGTATAGGGAGTAGTTAGTTAGCTTGGGACATATTTAGCACTTGTGTAGTTTCTATTGCTTTATGAGATTCAAGCATATTCATCCTATCTTTGTGTTTACGATATTATTGTGATTGTTCTTGAATGTTTCTAAATGCATGAACACTACACCACATATAAGCACACATTTTGGGCTATGTTCATGTATGGTGAATTTATTGATACCCCTTGGGAAGAGAAACCTGGATGTTTGAATAGGTAGGGGAGAACGTGTCCGCATGGGTGTGTACACGGGGGATTTGAGAATTCTCTGACCTATTTTTCATCGCACCAGTCTTAGCTGGCATTGTAAAGTTTCCTGAGAGGTTACGAGTAGAGATATTTTATAGTAACAAGCTAGGAGTTGTGTTGAAACCCTAGTATCACAGATAAGGTGCCTATGAACCTTAGGCCTTGCGTATAGAGGACCGTGATACACTACCTTCCTACATTCCATGGTTCGGCCGGAGATGATCCAAACAAACATTTGTTGGAGTTCTATTTGGTATACACAAACGTGAAGCTGCCGGGAGTGTCGACAGATGACTACAACTTGAGAGAACTCCCATTTTCACTACAAGATGGAGTAAAATATTCATTATATTATTTTCCATCGGGGTTCATAGGGCCATGGGTTGATACGAAGCAGCGGCTTTTGGAGAAATATTGTTCGACCTCAAAGTCTGTTGGTTTGTAGAAACAGTTGTCCAATATCACTCAAGGAGCGATTGAGAGCTTGTGTGAGTATTGGGAGAGATTCAAGAGGCTTCTCGCAAGTTTCCCCATCACACCTTCAAGGAAGGTGACTTGGTCTATTACTTCTTCGAGGGCTTGTGTGATGAGGACATGAGGATGGTAAATGCTGCATGTAACGGTTCTATCGCCAATAAGATCCCGAAGGATGCTATTGAAATTTTGAAGAGATGGCCCCTGAGATGAAGCAATTCAGTACAAGGTCAAGGGTTAAGGTCTTGGATGACACCCCCCCACACAAACCGAAGTTGGAGGAGCAAGTCCAAGCCCTAGCATCTATTATGAAAGAGCTTTTGCGATAAAAGGTGCACCAAGTTGAAATGTGGGGTTTGCAACCTTGATCACCACTCCAAGAAATGCCCCGAGGTTATTCGTGATATGCAAGAGGTGAATGTCGTGGACTACAACAACCGGGAGAGACCTCAATTTGCTAACGGTCAACAACAAAGGTTCCAGGGGAACCAAGGCGGGGCAAAGTCGGACCCCTATGCAAACTCATTCAATCTAAGGTATAGGGATCATTCTAACTTCCAATGGAGGGATGACAATCAACCTCAAGGGTATAGGGGTGGACAAGCAGCGCCTCAACCCTATCCTAAAGGTAAAGGGCTATCTAACAATCATACCACACTTTACAAGTTGGATAAGGAGAAGATCTTGGATGCCATAGGAAAATTAGGGAAGAAACATAAGATCTTCGCCGAAAGGACAAGGAGATAAATTGAAGACCTTGGTACTAGAGCCTTCTCAAGTATCAAGAACCTTGAGATTCAAGTTGGAAACTTGCCACCTCGGTGAGTCGACTTGAAGCAAAAGATTCCGGTAAGCTACCTTCCCAACCAGAGGTGAATCCGAGAAATGTTAGCTCACTCATGTTGAGAAGTGGGAAAGAGGTTCGTGAAACCAAGGAGAAAGTGACACAAGAGGATGATGAGTTAGTGGAGGCTACCACTGCAAAGTTCGAAGAAGAAGAAATGGTTGTCAAGGAAGCACCCTCAAATGAGCTTCCACCACCCGAAACTCAATTCACTATTCCACCTCCGTTTCCAAGTGCTTTTAGGGGAAAGCCAAAGGTGGAGACAAATGAGGCCATTATTTGGAAAGTCTTCAAAAAACGTGGAGGTATCTATCCCTATCTTGGAATTGATTGACAATGTGCCTTCATATGCTAAATTTCTTAAGGTTGCATGTAATAAGAAAATGAGTACACCAGCTAAGATGTTAGGTAAGCTAAGAATTAGGGAAGTTGTAGTTTTGAATCATAAGAATTTTCCTAAGAAATGTGATGACCCCAGAATGTTTTCTATCCCAATTTCTTTAGGTGGGACACTTGTTAAACATGGGATGATAGATTTAGGAGTTTCTATCAATGTGGTTCCCTTTAGTCTATTTGAATGTCTTGAAATTGGTGAACTAAAGAAGACTAGAGTCATTGTTCAACTTGCCGATCATTCCCAAGCTAGCCCTCGAGGGCTAGTGAAGGATGTGATGGTGCGAGTGGGCAAGTTGGTTTTTGCAGCGGACTTTTATGTCCTAGATGCAGCGCACGATGGTAATGCACCCCCAATCCTTTTGACTCTAGAAGATGACTTAGACAAGGTGGAATTTGACATATATAAATCTAGGCACAATTTAACAAAACCTTCTCTTATGTGCAAAGGTGTGAAGCTTTTTGATGATTATGATAATCTTGAACCTTCTTGTGTTGAAAATGAGCATGAATCTCTTAATGATGAATTTGTTCAGGACCCCGACATATTGCATGATTTGATCAATGATATGTCCATGCTAGATTGTTTTTCTAAGCTAACAAATTTGCAGTGGGAAAAGGATAGTGTCCAGGAATTAATACCCCCTAGACCCCCTCTTAACCCCATAGCAAGAATCTCCCCTCCTAACCCAAAGGAGTCGATGTTGGTAAGAAAAGGAGAAACATTTCTAGGTACCAAAAAGGGGTACAAAGGTAAGGATGGCTAGTTGTGAAGACCTCTCTACAACGATGTCATCGTGGGGGGAGTCGCCAGTGGCAATTTCGAGACCCACCGGTAAGTGCTTGAAAGTTGAATGCATGAAAGAGTAATAAGTCGTGATGACGACAATAAACATACATGGATATTTTTGTTTGCTTGTTTCGAGTAGTTACTTGCTAGATTTAGCATGGCATGCTTAAAATAAATGATCCATTGAATGAAATTCTTGCTTGATTTGAAAATCCAAATGTGAAGATGTGTGATTATGTGTAGATGGAATGGATTTTGATGGGCGACATATTTTTCTTTCAAAAGTTGAGAAAAACCAAGTCATAGGGAAAATCTGGGGTTAGTCTCGTGACAATGGTTGTCACAAAGGGCATGTCTCGTTCCGTGATGATGGGCACGAGACTCTACCTTGTGAAGACGGAAAAACTAGGTAGAAATATTTTTTTGTCAAATTTTGATTTTCCATTCCTCGACTTGTTTAAAAAAATGCAATTTTCAAAAAGGAAGTCTGAATGTCAAAGTTAAAAATACATTTTGGGTTCAAGAAGTGAGATTTCTTATTTCCTTAGGATTTTTTATGCATATAGTACTTCCCATGTTAATTGATTGTACTACTTGTCCCTTAATATGGAATTCCATCTTTATCCAAAGTGTACCTCTCTCTATATATATATATCTCTCTCTCTCCTATGCTTAAATTTTATTCTCATGGTACCACTCTTCACCTAATTTCATCATCTACACATTCTTTCCTCTCAAGAAACACTCACTCACACACACTCTTGGGTGACATGATAATTGAAACTATTTCTTCCAAAAATTAGCAATTTTTGCTTCTTCTTGTGTAGATCTTACACTTCTAGGCTTCAAATTTTGGGTAATCCTTTTATCTCCTTGTCTATATTCTTGAATGACATTGTGGTTTTGTTATGAAAAGCATGATTTATGAATGAGCATGTGTTGTTGTGATGTTGTTTGGGTTTGTGTGATCAATCTTGTGATGATGAAATTATGGATGTTTTGAATGTGCCATTGATATTGAGTGATGTGTTCTTCATGTGTTGGGTGATTAGAGGGAGTATGAATCTTGTTTGCATGAATCTACTGATGGTTGATTAAAGGCATACATGATGTTGTTGATTGATGAGGAATATTCTTGTTTTAAATTGTCTTTATGTTTATACCATCATGCTTTGAATGTGTGGTCATTTTGGAAGAATGTTTTTTGTTGAATGATATCATGGGCCATGCATTGTTTATTGTGACATTACCATTCTTTTCTCTCTCAATATTTTAGGATGACTCCAAAGAAAGGTACTTCGGAGAAAGAGAAGTCGTCAAGGGGTGAGAAACGGAAGAAACCGGTTAAGGGTACAAACCCTAAACTGGAGACTCCAGTTCCTCGCAACCCCAAGCCTGTGGTAGACAAGTTTTTAGGATTAATTAACATTACCGGGACTATAGCCCAGAGATAGAGGAACTTGAGGGAACCAAAGAGGGGCATTTTGGAGACTAGTTTTGCTTGCAAGAGCACCTTGATGGCTCTAGGTTTGCTTGAACCCGTGACCTTTTTTTTGGGTCGGGTAGGCCTGGAAGGTTTTCCCAATGTGCACTCAAAAACCTACATAAGGTGGACCTTAGAGTTTCTAGCTACCATTTGGAAGGTCATAGACGAGGAGGGTCACAAGGCGATAAAGTTCAACTTGGATGCCAAGGAGTACCAAATAACCTATAGAGAGGTGGCACTAGCTCCGATGTACAACTTCTTTGGGCGTTCTTTCCCCTATTCTGAAAACCTAAACTTGCAGAGCCCAATTTCGAAAGGTATGTGTTTCTCATCCATTTCTTGTTTGCTAATTTTAAGTTTCGCATTTCAAATTGTCAAACATTGTTAATAAGCTTTTGTATGTAGATATGTTCATTTAGTGTTATGAAATTTCTTGGATTTGCAAGTTTATACTTCCTCTGCCGCACTAAATATTTCTTATTTACTTTTCATGGTCTTCCATGATCACGTTCGACCATCAATATCTCTAATTGCATATTGCATGAAAAAAATGATATTTAGAAAATAGATGTTACGATAAATCTAACAATATCTCACATGATATTTTTATTATATCTATATTAGTTGAAATTAGTGCTAAAGTTTACAAAATTTGACTTTGAAATAGCGAATAAGCAATTCTTAGTGAGAGGTGTAAATCACAGAGTATAACAGTATTAAGATCAAACAAAGATAAGATAAAACAATAAATTACAAAGTTTTCAATTGAATATATTTCTTTATCAGAATGGATTTAGGCTTATAAGGGAAAGGAACTCAAGTATGTACGTTGAGCTCAGATTGAGGAGGTTGTATGAGAGTATACAAGAAAGTGCGATAATTCAAGCGTACTTCAAAATGAAATGGAATGCTCCTACTTCTAGGAGTGGATTTCTAATCTATTACATCATAATGAAATTTATTTGGAATCCGGATTACATCTTGGCCGTTCTTTGAATGTAGTGGAAGAGTGGGGTCCTCCACTTGTTGTTGTCGGCTGCTTTGTTGAATTGCTGAATGTGAGTGGAAGCTGGGATCCACTTGCTACTTGATTTGAATTTAGTGGAAGCTGGGATCCACCATTATCCTTTGTCTGCTGATGGAATGTGGTGGAAGCTGGGATCCACCCGATTGATTGAATCCACTTGATTGAATAATGCTTGCTTTGCTGGAGTGCTTATCCCTTACATTTCATAGGGATCTTGACTATCTTGGAGACAAAATTGATCAGCTGCTTCTTGTTTATTAGCCTGTTGTTGGCTGGCAAATGCTCGATAAAATTCAAGGGCCTTCTGCATTTCTTCATCTGGCTCCTGTTTTGGAATCTGTGTAACTGGATTTGGTCGAATGGGTGTTGGACATAAAAGTTGAGGTTGTGGAATCATGCTAGTTGATGGTCCAATGGGTGTTGGACGAGGAGTTTGAATAGAGGAAGGAAATGTTTGTGGAGTCATGGGTATGAATGCTATCTTTAATTTTTGGCCGGTTTGGAAATAATGAGTTACTGCTTTTGAGGAGCAAAACTCGGGATTGTAATTTATCCACCATTTTATTTTGAATTGTCTAATCAGAGAAAGTGGGTAGGAAGGATGGAATGGTTTTATTTGAAAACCCCAAGCAAATATCCAGGGTACCCTGAAAATAGCATGGAATAAAATTTTCCTTTCATAGGGTTTTGAATGGCTGAGTGTTTGCTGGCTAAATTTCTGGAATGTATGGAATCCGTCTAGAATAGGTTGTGGGTATATTTCAATGGAGGGGCTAAATTTGATCCACCAATCTATGAACCAATCTAGGATTTGATTATTAAATGTTGAATGGAAATTGATAAACAAGGAATGGTCAAAAGATCTATAAAAGAAAGTTCGATACCAGGCCTGGACATAATCAACATAATTGAATCCACTAGGAAAATAATCAACAGAAAATGGAGTACTGGAATGGATATTAGAAAATTGTTGAGGACTGATAATCTTTTTAATATAGACTTTGGAATACTCAATTCTGGTGGAATCCTGTTTATTAGGAACATGTTGAATATCAATGGATTGAGTATCAACAAGAATTAATTCATAAAATTGTTGAGTTTTATGTATGTCATCTGCCATCCATGAGGATGATGGCAAAAACAAGTTGAAAACAAAAATCTTTAATTGTGGAATATCTGGTTCTGAATTAAAATGGGTAACAACAATGTGCTCAGGATTAGGTTTATCAAAATATGTGGTTGTTGGTTTGGAAGTACTAGTAGATGTTTGTTGGAGTGGTATTGGAGTATGGGCTCTTTTTAGTGGAGTAAAATTGGAAGATACTGGAGGAGTTTTGTTTTGAATGAGTCTGGAATGAGGAGTTTGGGCTATTGTTGAATAAGTAAGTGGAGGAAAGTTTTCTAATGAAATTAATGGAGTAACAGATGGAGTAAGAGGACGAGGATTAGCATAGTCTTTACTAGTCCTGGAATTGGATGATCCTGCTGATGTGGAATCACTCATTGTGTCCTGTGAGGAATTCACGAGTTAGGAAATCTAGAATAGAATTTTCTTTTCCTTTGATGAATTGAATATCAAAATAAAAAACTGATAAAATGGCTTGCCATCTGGCAAAAATCTGTTTTGAAACTAAAATTTTCACATCTTTTTGCCAAATATCTTTTCCTGATTTACCATCAATGTTTAATAAAAACTTTTTATTGTATAAATCATCTTGAAATTTGGAAATGCATAAAACTATGGATAAAACTTCTTGTTTTACTGTTGAATAATTCTTTTGTGCATTAGACCAAAATCCTGAATGATATCTTACAATAGATATTTTTCCTAAATGTTTTTGTTTTAATATACCTCCATATCCTATATTAGATGCATCTGTTTCAACTATCATGTATGCTTCTGGATGTGGAATTCCTAAACATGGCAATGACTTAGCCTTTAACTTAATTTCTTTTACTAAATTAGTATGTTCATCTGACCATGCAGGGGGATTTGATTTTAATCATTCATATAAATCTTTACATATGATCGTAATTTTGGGAAAGAAATCAGAAATATAATTAACACATCCTAAAAATCTTTGTAATTGATTTTTATCTTTGATTTCGTCTGGACATTTTTCTGCAAATTCAATGGATCTTTGAATGGGTCTAATTGTTCCTAAGTGTATTTGGAATCCAAGAAACCTGATGTTTGTTTGGAATAATTTCATTTTCGGTTCGGATATGACCAAACCATTTGCTTTCATTACTTTAAGTAAAATATATAAGTGTCTAAAATGACTGTCAATTGTACTGGAATAGACTAACACATCATCAATATATACTATTACAAATGTTGAATAAGGATTAAAAATATCATTCATAATTTTTTGGAATTCTGAGGGTGCATTCTTTAATCCAAATGGCATAACATTCCACTCATATTGCCCGAATGGAACTACAAATGCTGTTTTGTACTTATCCTTATCATCTATTTGAATTTGCCAATATCCTGATTTTAAATCAAATTTTGAAAATACTTTTGCATTTACTAATCTATTAATCAAATCTCTTTTGTTTGGAATGAGGTATCTAATCCATTGTAATACCTTATTCAAAGGTTTATAATTTATTACTAACCTAGGAACTCCTCTTTCCTTTTCTGCATTTTTATTTACATAAAATGCTGAGCAGCTCCATGGGGATTTGCTCTTTCTTATTAATTTCTTATCTAAATGATCTTGAATTTCTTGTTTACATAATTCTAATAATTCTACATTCATTTGAATAGGTCTTGCTTTAGTAGGAATTTTTTGTTCATTAAAATCCTTTTCATATGGTAATGAAACTATATGTTTTTCCCTATCCCAAAATGCATTGGGATGGTTTGAACAAATTTGTTTTTTGAATTCTTGTTCTAAATTTTTTATCCTTTCTTTTATGTGTTTATTTCCTAATTGTTCTTCTATCTTGGAATAACTCAATTCCTCTTTTAAAAATGAAATATCTTTTTGTTTTTTATTTAAAATACATATTCTTTTATAGATAGAATTAGTTTGTAATAAATGTAATTCTATTTGACTAGGAGGACTATGAAAGAAAATAATAATTTCTTGCCTAATATTTTTGTACTATTTTTTTTTTCATTAAAACCATCCTTAGATGGAGGAAGATTATATTAGGCCTTCCCAAGCCATAAAAAAACAAGACATTCAAAAGAAGCCGTAGCTAAGTTGAGATATACATTGTGGAGCACAAAGCTCTTGAAGCAACGCTTGTTGCTTCCAAAAGAATGAAAGAAAAATGAGTAGCAAATTGTTAGAGGATTACAAAGGCTCTTAGTCTATGTTGGAGAATACCAAACTTATTAGTGAATCTAATCGAAGAAACACAAGTCAGTCCGATTTTCTCCACATACCTAAGAGACGCAACCTGTACTCACAGAACAAGAGAAAAGTAACTCCCCAACATGAACTCCCACCGATGGAGATTATGTAGCCCCAGAAATGAAAGAAATCATCAACAGAGGTATCCAGTGTGGATCTGTAATCATGTCAATTTGTTTGTGGAGTAGCTGAGCAGCTGTAGCAATTAGTGTTAGTGTAATCCTCTGTATTTAGCAAGCCCTGCTGCAGCAAAAACCTTTCCTCATCAAACCTGCAGTATATACAAAAATCAGTAGCATCCATTCGAAGAAGGAATATTTCTGATATGAGGTACATTCAGTAACTTCATTCAATTAGCAAACCGCATTGAAGGTGTACCCATTTGATCTAATCTAATCAATCCTTGCACAGAATTTGGTAAACTCAGAAAGCGTATGTATGAGAAGGACAACAAACTTCTCAAACATTTTTTAGCCAAAGCATCTGCAACCAGGTTTGCCTGCCTATGCACATGTAGTATAGAAATTTCTCCTTGCAGAGCATGAATCTCATCAGCTAGTTGGTATATTTTCCATGGGGCATTATCAGGATCAAGTACATACCTAACAGCATTCAGGCAATCAGATTCTACAACGTAAGAAAAACCTAGATTTAAACCAGTTTGTAAGGCAAAATTAATTGCCATCATCTCTGCCTCCAAAGGAGAAAAAGCAGGAGAAATCTTAGTATGAGCAGCATAGAAACCACCCCTGCAATCTCTAATAATCAAACTCAATCCACTCATGTTTGTTTGACAGCACCAAGCAGCATCCACATTAATTTTAAAACCCTTACATGGTTTTGTCCAAGCAATTTTGAAAATCTTTGGTTTAGGAGGTTGTTTGATTAGCGGCAGAAAAGAATGATCAGCAATAGACTTATCTATCTTAGAGATTGTATACACTGGTTTAGCTGTGAACATGTAAAAGATGTGTGTCCTTATGTTATTTAGAGCTACACTGGTCACAGGATTAGTAGATTCATATAAGCACTTATTTCTGACCTTCCACAGATTCCAGCAAGTTATACATGCTGAAACATGAATCATTTGTAGATGTAACTTACTGATACCAGTATAAGTAAAATAAAAAGAAAGTCTATCCCATATGGATGTGAATCCTCTATCCCTAATTCCCATGAAGGAATGAATCTGTGTCCATATATGCACTGCAAATGTACATGTGTTAAAAAAATGGTCCAGAGAATCCACATGATTCTGACACATACAACATTTGGAAGCCATTGAGATTCTCCAGGATATAATAACATTATCAAATGGGAGCAAACAGTTCATCAGTCTCCACATGAATACTGAGATTTTTTTCTCTATTCTAGGACTCCATAAATGTTTGAAAGAAGCAACAGTACCTCTTTGATCCCTTAGCAAAAGGTAGGTTGATTTGAAAGAAAAATCTCCCTTGATACCTGGTTTCCATATCAGTCTGTCCTTCCTATGAGGGAATAGTTTAGCATCCTGCAAAAGAGAGTAGGCATAAGTAGGTAGAAATGGATAGATTTTAGCAAGCATAATAGTTTTATTGTTCATAAATTCAGACACACTGCAACTAGCTGGTATATCAGTATTTGAATGATCACAGAGATCCTGCAGGGGTCCTATGTCCAACCAGTTAGCATTCCAGAAATTACAATCTCCACTTCCTATTATGACTCTGGATTGGGATTCTGCCCAAGTATTAATGGAGCAGATCCTCTTCCAATTTGGTGAAGATCTGTAAGAGGGTGGAAGAGATGCAACAAAGTGTGTCCAGGGAGCTTCAGCCTGTTGGTATTTCCACCAGAGTTTAACAGAGCATGTCTTTATGATGGTGCTAATAGATCTAAATCCTAGTCCATTTTGTGAGGTAGGATAGCATATTTCTTCCCATTTTCTCCATGCTCTTTTAGGCTTCAGATCATTGTATCCCCAGAAAAAGTTACTCATTTTTTTCTCTATAGCAACTATGACTTGCCTACCTGGTTTGATTACTGACCAAATGTGCTGAGGAACTGCATATATACATGAATTTATGAGAGTAAGTTTCCTTCCAGTTGAGAGCCACTTATTTTTCCAGCTTCCTAATCTACTGTCAATTTGCTCAAGTAAAGGCTGGAAATATATGTTCTTTGCTCTACCAGTGAAAATTGGAACCCCTAGATATGAGAAAGGAAACTTTCCTACTTTCATACCTAAGGTTCTCCTTATTCTGTTTACCCTATTTACAGTAGCATGCTTTCCTATGTACAGATCACTTTTACTGTAGTTAATTTGTTGTCCAGTCACCTCCTCAAAGGTAGCCAAAAATGCCTTAAATCTGATCAGAGTGTTATTATTGGCTTTAAGAAATACTATAGTATCATCAGCATAAGATAAATGGGAGATTTGGGATGCATTACCTGGGACACCAAAGTATGTCAAGCTACCATTCTGAAAAATAAAGGCCAGACTTCTTGTGAAAGCCTCTGAAAAAATATTAAAAAGAAAAGGTGATAGGGGATCACCCTGTTTGATTCCCCTAGTGGATTGGAAGAAACCCACTGGCTTACCATTTATAAGGATAGAAAACCAGGCCTGAGACAGATTTTTCATAACTAGAAAAATAAATCTAGCATGAAATCCAAATTTAGCAAGCACAGAATAGAGAAAAGACCATCTAACTCTATCAAAAGCTTTCTTTAGATCCAATTTAACAATGCAATTAGGTTCTCTTTGTTTCTTGTTTAGAAATCTGACCATTTCCTGAAGGTAGATAACATTATCAGCAATGTCTCTACCTTTCAGGAATGCAGTTTGGTGATTTGAGATGATCTTATCCATTAAAGGCTTTAATCTCTCCATTAGTAACTTAGAGAAAATCTTGTTTATGACATTAGAGAGACTGATCGGTCTGTAGTCCTCAAAGGAGGTTGGTGTACATTTTTTTTGGTATGATTGTAATCCAGGTACTACCAATCCCCCTTGGGATATTGTTCACACTCAGAAAATCTTGTACAGCAGCTAACAAATCATTTGCTATTATATCCCAAGACTTAATATAAAACTTAGCAGTAAATCCGTCTGGACCAGGGCTACTCCTATGATTAAGTCCAAAAACAATGTTTTTAATTTCTGAAATAGTCATAGGTTCCAATAATCTATCATTTTCCTCACTAGTGATCACATTTGGGATTTGGCTGAGGAAATGAGGCTTAAAATAATCACTGTGGGGGGAGTTTTGTTCAGTTAAAAGTCCCTGAAAAAATTGGATGGACTCATTCTCAATATCCTGTGAATTATCTAACCACTGTCCATCCCCACCCTTGATTTTTGTGATTTTTAACCTACTTTTTCTTTCCCTAACTGAGTTATGAAAGAAACTGGTGTTGTCATCACCCTCCCTTAACCATTTTACTTTAGCTTTATGTTTCCAAAAGCTCTTTTGTTCCACTAAAGCTCTCACAACATTAGCCTTGGCCTTTTTCATGTTAATCAAATTTTCAGCTGTATCATTCAGATCATACAATCCTTCTTTTTCTTTCAGAATTGTTTCAGCCTTTATCACATTATCATTTATATTTCCAAACACATCTCTGTTCCATGTTTTTAAAGTTTTTTTCAGCCTCACCAGTTTTAGAAAAAAACCACTCATTCCTGTTTGGGGAACCTGACCCTCCCATCATTGTCTAACTATCTCATTAAAACCATCCCTTTTATACCAAGTATTAATGAATCGGAATGATGTAGGGGTGGATGGAGTATCACTTCCTATGGTGAGGAGCAATGGATTATGATCTGAAGAGGTTCTATTTAGTATATGAACAGAGGAGTTAGGAAAATTATTTGACCAGGAAGCAGTGCACAAACCCCTGTCTAACCTCTGAACCGTTGGCTTTCTTAATCTATTATTACTCCATGTAAACAGATTACCTACGGTACTTATCTCCTCCAAAGCCATAGTATTGATAAATTCATTAAAATCCCTTATACTACCAAGCTTCGGAGTGGAAGGTCCTCTATACTCATTAACCGATGTTATAGCATTAAAATCCCCAATGAATAAAGAGTCAGATTGAGAAAATGCTTTAAGATCAGACCAGAGATCTTTCCTACCCATCCTAGTTCTCAGCCCGTATACAAAAATAGCATCCATACATTTATTCAGCTTAAAGCTATTCAAAGAAACAGCCAGAAACTGAAGATTATCAGTTTTGCATACTATGGAGACACTATTTTTCCAGAAAAGCCAAATCTGACCATTATTAGCATACATGCAATTATCAAACTGCAATAATTGTCTGTAATGTTCACATTGATTATTATCATGCTTAGGTTCAATTAGACAGATGAGCTCAAAATGATGTCTATTTATTAAATTATTGAGCCTAATCATAGAAGTGTCCATCCCTCTAAGGTTCCAAACTAGTAGCTTAATCTGCAGTGTTGTGCTATTCATAAGGAAACATTATGAGAGCTTTTTGATCTAGTCATGATTGTATTTAACTGTGTTAAATAGGTCTCATTACTATGTGCTTTACCATTATGTTCCTGTTGCCCTATTTTAATTTCTCCTAAGTCTGATTTGGGAGATACAGGAATTACCTGACTTACCTCATCTGGTACAGGGGGAGCAGAACTGACAGTGCTAGATTCCATGTTTGCAGCTGAGTTATTTTTATTGAGACTATCTTCATGATCAGATATCTCTTCAACTTCAAGTGGTAAGAACCTGTTCTGCCTTTCTAACTGCTGAGAGAATATGAAACTTTTAGCAGCCAAAATAGGATTAAATGGAGGGAAAAGCTTACCCCTTTTACTAGGAATATCATCCTTAGCAAAACCTGCCCTTGAGGTGAGATTAGGTGGAGCAGAAAGTGATTGGTGGAAGTTAATCCAAACATCTGAAGATCTGTCTCTAGGGACAGTTTTATTATCATTATTACTATCACTCTGCTGAGCACCTTTGTTCAGATCTGGTGATAAAGCCTGAAATTCTAATAAATCACCATCTTTATCCTCTGGCTCAAAACCTGATTCTGGAGACTGGTCATTTATGTGATGCGGTTCATGATTACTATCCACCCCAATTTTTGGAGAAATAGGACTCTCTAATTTTTCCCCTTCCACATTTGGTATAGCCTTTTGTTTGGGAACATATTTAAACTTCTGTATCTTAAGTTTTTCCTTATCAGAGAGTCCTGACCCCCCAGCTTTATTCTGTCCCTCTTGTAATTGATTAATTCCCTCTGATGACATGATTACCATCCCAGTTTGCTGATCCTTACTTCCAGTTGATTTTTTTTCCCCATTTGTGGCCAGATTAGCATTTGTTTTATCTGGCTTATTGTATCTTGGTTTCTTCAATTCTGGGTGTAAATAGATACATAGACTGTCGTCATGTCCTAAGGTTTTACAATGGTTACAATAGAGTGGAATCTCCTCAAATTCAATGGGCAATTTAACCACATTATACTCTATCCCATCCTCTTCAATACCAACCCTAATGCTAGATGGCTGTTTCTTTTTTAGATCAATTTCAATGCACATCTTAACAGCTGAGGGCCTAGATAGTGCTGCAGTTGCTGCATCCATTTTGATATAATTGCCTATTTGGTTTCCAATTGATTCTATCATGGCAATATTATAAAAGAAAACTGGAACACAGGGGATTGTAACCCAAACCGGAACAATAGAGGATTCAATTTCAGGATTAAAATCAGTATTCCATTTCAGAACTTTCATAGGAGCTTGGTTAAAAACCCACTGACCTTTAATCCAGAGTCTCTGGTAATCTTCCTTATCCTGAAACCGGATCAGAATGTGTCTAAAGTCAATTGATCCTAATTGAAACTTACCTTTGAATCCAACCGAATTAAAAGCCTCATTTAGAGCGGTCATGTATGGCTTCCCTCTGGCGAACTTCCCCACGAGGGCATTACTGTAGTGTGCAGCAAGTGTTTCCGCTTCCTTCCGAGTTACTAGACAGGAGATTTCTCCTTTGTATTGAGTTTTTGGAACTATCTCGGGGTTCGATGGAAGAGAAGTGTTCAGAGGGGGTGGTCTATTACCTAAAGCTTGGAGAAAGGTTTTGGCCGCGGTGGAGCCACCGCGACCGGGCGGAGGAGCCGCCATGGAAGTTTGAGAAATCAGTACAGGTATATTACCGTTACACAGCAGAAGAGAAGAAAGGAGAAGTTTCGAGGTTGAGAAAAAAAACAGTTAGTGCGTTTTTCGCACCTTTTTCGCACCTAGACTGAGAGAAAACAATTCGTTTCGTAATAAAACTGTTTAATATTTTTGTACTAATTCCTTCTTGAGTCTTCTTGAAAGGAGTTATTTAATATAAGAATGGGTTTCCTAATACTGCATCATAGGATACATTTTCTAATATTAAAAATGAATGTTTAATACAATAATCATTATTGCTGATATAACCATTAGATAATTTTTTCTTAATAATCATTGGAGTACCATTTGCTGCTGAAAGTTGTTCATTAGTTTTTTCTAAATATTTACTTGAAATTATTCCTGACCTTATGCAGGATTAGTCTGCTCCACTATCAATTAATGCTACTACAGTAATACTAAAATCTTGAACTCCTATTGTTACTAAAGAATACCATTTTTCCATATTGATTTTATTAATAACATTAAAAAATTGTTGATTAGATGGAATTTCATTTGAAATAGAAATATTAGAACTACTAGGCTTTCCTAATGATGTTATCTATAATTCTAATTCTAAATATTTCTCTTTTAAATTATTTAATTCTGATTTTATGTTACTAATTTCCTTTTTTAGTAAAGTAATTTCCTTTCTTAGATTCTGAGTATCTGTTGAAGCAATTACTGATTTTTTCTTCTCTGACTCTGAATATTTTTTAATTGTTTGACTTAGACTAAAAGCTTCTGTTATTTTAGGTTTATTTTCTTCTAGTACTAAATTTTTTAATCTTTGAATATATTCTGTTTTATCTTCAGAATTTCCTATTTTATCTATTATATCTAATAATTCTTTTTTCTTACTATGTGTACTTTTTAGCATGTTAATAGTTGGAATTTTACATTGACATATACTATCAGAATTACTAGAAGAATCTGAGTCTGACTCATAACTTGAATGCTCATTATCTGAGTCATCAATTAATATAGCTAATAGCTTATTTCTTAATTCTATATCTTCTAATGCATTAATTTTCTTTTCTGTTTTACAGTAATTTGTAGTATGACCAAATTTCTTACACTTGTAACATTGAATATTTTGAAATTTGTTTTGTTTTTGTTTATTAATTTTTTTTTTATACTTTTCCTTTTGATGAAAAGGTTTTTCTTTATTATGAAAATGCCTGTTGTATTTATGTTTCTTGTAATTTCTAAATTTTTGTCTTTTATGGATTTTATGTTGAGATGAAGGGGGTTTTATTCCTGTTATGCCAAATTGTTGGCAAAAAGATCCCATTTCTTTCTTTTCTGATCCATATTTATTTTGAATTTTTAAATCTTGGCATAATGTTAATGCATCTTTTTTGACAAAAGCAAATATTTGACCAAATGTTATGTCATTATAATCTATTTTTTCTGTTCCTAATGCTTTACTTAAATTTGTTAGTATTCTTTGGGAAAATAGAGTTGGTAATCCTGTTATAAATTTTTCTTTCCAAAATGGGGAACTTGAATCTGTTCTTCTAAATACTTGAGTTAAAAATATATCTTTGTACCATTTGAAATCAGTTAGAGTAGGACATCTTAAATTGGTTAAACATATCTTTGAACTTTCTAAAGCTTCTGCAGGATTTCCTACAAAATACATTGAAATAGTGTATAATAAAAATGCTGATCCATCTGGGACCATGACAAATTGAATGTTATTATCTTCTCCTTGAGCTTTTTCCGACTCATGGTTCATTATTGCTTATTTATCTTGTAGAGTGAGATAATTATCCCACAATCCTTTTAATTGTCCTGTAAATCCTGTTACTAATAACATGACTATATTTGGTTCTGTTGGAGTTATGGTTGCTTTATAAGCTACCCTAGCCATTCTCATTTCTTGTAATAAATTTAATATTTGATATTCGGATAATCCATCTATGTTCCATTGGTATATTGATGAACCATCATAGCTTTTGAATGAATGAAGATTTTCTTCATATTGAAGGTCTGGTGGAGTTGGTTTTGGATAATAGGCTTTTGTATCATGTTTTCTCCAATTATACTTTAATCTATTAATATGCATATCAGGTTTTTCTTCTATTTGTTCTTGGAACTGATGTTCTATTGAATTTATTTGTTTTTCAAAATCATTTTCTGATTCTACTTCTGTATTCTCTGAATAAGAACTAGTTGAATCATCTGTGTCTATTGGATTTACCTCAGAGATAACTCCTATCTGTTTAGAACTACTTGGTTTATCAGATGGTCTAAGTGATAATGATTCCTCCATTTTCTTTGAAAACGGGGATACTTGAAAATGAGGTCTAGAAAATGAATTTTGGAATATTTCTGTCTTATTACTTAATTTAGAATCTAATTTAGTGGAAATAAAATCAACTTGATTTGCCATAGTATGTAATAATTGATCAGAATAATTGTTCTGTTGATATATCTTTTTAATGTCTTCTAAAATTATTGGATCTGTATCATTTCATGGTCTTCCTGTTTTAAATGGAGAGACTACTACTATAGTTTCTTCAGTAGTAATGTGTACTGATTGAAGTGGTGGATGAATAGAACTAACTACTGTATCATTTGGTAATTTCCATTTTTTGTAAAGATTGGATTGTACATTTATAACCGGAATTTATGTAAATTTATCTTTTTTGATTATTTTTTCTTTTTTAAAATAATATTCTAACCACATAAAAAACTTCATTTTTCTAATCTTCTTAGTTGTAAGTTCATTATAAAATTCTTTATTAATTTGTTCTTTATTATCTTCACTTAGTTTTTCAAACCATATTCTCTTTGTAGTATTTTCATGACTATAATAATCATTATTTAAATATACCTTATCTATTGTAAAGTCATTATTATTAGTCATCATATTAATTTCAGACTGTCTCATTTGACTAAGTGTTGGGGAACCTATTGAAGAATTAGTATCTGGAATAACTTCTGGTAAAGGGGAAGAGTATCTTATTTTCGTTTCCTGTAAATATGTTGGAATATCAGATGTTGAATGTCTATGAGTTCTATAATTATCTATACTTGAATACCTAGAAGATTGTCCTGAATTAAATCTACCAGACATGAATTTGTTAAATTTTATTAGTATTTTTCCATCAGTTTGTTCTTCTATTTCTGATGGTTCTGTTATTCAGACATTTCTTTGAATTCCTAATGGTCTTTCTGCTAGTATTTCTGCTGGAATAGTTATCTCATTCCATTTTAATAATTTAGGTGTCTCTATTGAAATATTATCTGAATTGGTTGTCACATATACTGATTCATTTTTTTTCTGTTGGATTTAGTCTTAAAGCTGTTGGAATCATAGATTGCATTAATTTGAAATACACTCTATAAATCAGTACAAAGTGTTCTGTATCATTTACTATTCTATCTTGTTTTAATTGAATATCTAATTTTAGTGAATCCATAATATGTGGATCTGTTAAACTAACTGAGTAATTTGGAATACAATCAAATCTAATTGTTACATTACATATATTAGTTTGAACCATTGCTAATATCGAATCTTTGTATCTTATTAATCTATCATCTCTCAATGCCATGAATATGGGTGTATCTATGCCTAATCTAACTAAAGGATGTAATGCAATTTGTACTAAACCAAAATGCAAAAACTTATAATTTTGTTCTTTATATTTCTGAATAGCCTGTGATGATAGTAATCTAATTGATTGTACTTCTTGATTCATAGGCAATATTTCTTCATGAATCTTAATCGAATATGACTTATTAAATTCTAGTATGCCTTGTTGATAAATTGATTTTAAAGTTTTATTTGGCAAAATTTGTTGAATTTCATGACTTTGTAAAATGTTTGAAGAAGATGTGGATCCTGTACTAGTAGTACTGGAGCTTCCGAATAGAAATCTTTTTATCCTTTCTCCCTTGTTAACCTTATTATTAATTGAGCAGTTTTCTGATGTACGAATCGCGATTTGTCTTATCGGGACCACACCTTATACCATACGTGGATCACCCTTTTTCACTCAATACGGGCTAACCAACCGATTTACAGGTATAAAAACACAGATGGTGCTAAACCAAACGTATAAGACTCAACAAGTCCGTAGGTACAGTAGACCTTTCAACTTATAATAATTCTAACACTCGATAGGGATTAAAAGACTAATACACCTGGCTCTGATACCAAACATGTAAGGATCGTGGTATAAACTTGTAAGTAATAAGGTATAAACTTGTAAGTAATAAAAAGGTAAATCACAGAGTATAACAATAATAAGATCAAACAAAGATAAGATAAAACAATAAATTACAAAGTTTTCAATTGAATATATTTCTTTATCAGAAGGGATTTAGGCTTCCAAGGGAAAGGAACTCAAGTATGTACGTTGAGCTCAGATTGAGGAGGTTGTATGAGAGTATACAAGAAAGTGCGATAATTCAAGCGTACTTCAAAATGAAATGGAATGCTCCTACTTCTAGGAGTGGATTTCTAATCTATTACATCATAATGAAATTTATTTGGAATCCGGATTACATCTTGGCCGTTCTTTGAATGTAGTGGAAGAGTGGGGTCCTCCACTTGCTGTTGTCGGCTGCTTTGTTGAATTGCTGAATGTGAGTGGAAGCTGGGATCCACTTGCTACTTGATTTGAATTTAGTGGAAGCTGGGATCCACCATTATCCTTTGTCTGCTGATGGAATGTGGTGGAAGCTGGGATCCACCCGATTGATTGAATCCACTTGATTGAATAATGCTTGCTTTGCTGGAGTACGAAAGGATAAAAAGATTTCTATTCGGAAGCTCCAGTACTACTAGTACAAGATCCACATCTTCTTCAAACATTTTACAAAGTCATGAATTTGGCGACTCTAGGAGGGAATATATGTTGTTCTTGTTGGAGTTGGATTAGTGGGTATGAATTTATCGTCTTTGTAGTTTTCGGGTTTAATGTATGACATAGGTAGGGATTTCCCATTGAATGTGTTGTCGGAAACATTTCAATTACGCTTTTGGTGATGTCGAAAGGTAACTGACATTGTTGCTACGTATCACTAAATCATTAGAACTTCATGACTGTGAATTAAATGCGACGTCAACTTCCTCTCTATTTTGCTTTTGGTAGAACCAATGGCTGAGCGATGTCGGCATTGATTATCATTAATAACTAAGTACAATTAGTTGAATCCCAATGAATAAATTTTCTCAACCCAACTTTTTTTGATATGATTGTTCAATTTCAACATAATTACATTTAAGATTCATGACAAACAACAATGTTCAAGTAGTGCGAACCGTGAGGTATGATAATTAAATATGTCTATTTAACAATTTATTCTTATTTGTGTACTAGTGTATGGCTTATAATTTTTTTATTTTTTCTAGTAGGAGATGGGATCTGGTAGCCGAGACGATCCCATCATTCTCGATGCCTACTAGGTGTCGCCCAAAAATCTACGTTTTACCTGCATTTTATCGCATCAAAACTTTATGGTTGTTCCTACTATGGTATACTTGAGAAATTTATTTATTTATTTTTATTCATTATCTTTTTTTCGCAGAACAATTCTTAAAAATTAACTCTTTTGTTCTTGATTTAGTACATCCCTCGGGACATGGAAGCAAGCCTTTCGGGGGAAATGGTCCCGATCATCCTCCAATGCAATGATCACAAATGGCTCATGCACTATTCAAGTAACCTTAAGATCAAGGCTCTTTCCCCAAAATATTAGGTAAAGATTCATGCGGACAATGGGTTGTTCCACGAGGATGCGGTCTACTTTGAATTGCTTGAGGCAATGCCCTTATAATGTTCAATGTTAAATACATGAATGGTACTTGGAGGCACATATGAATGTATTTTTTAACCAAACATGTATTACAAAGTAACTAGAGCACTAGTTTTTGGAGATGTATATGAAACAACACATCGCATCAGGAAGTCATTTTATATCTCAATTTTAATTTCTCATTTTACTCCAGACAATAAGGCTAAAGCATTGATAAGCATTTGCCCCAGCTGATATCGGAAAAAAGCCATCGGATTAACCTTGCTCGGGAACCACGATAACTCCTCAAA
This sequence comes from Rubia yunnanensis, assembly GCA_037428765.1. Lineage (NCBI taxonomy): Eukaryota > Viridiplantae > Streptophyta > Magnoliopsida > Gentianales > Rubiaceae > Rubia > Rubia yunnanensis. Next base: position 84,074,158 of record CM075063.1, read on the forward strand.
CCTTACATTCGTCGTTGGTTATTATAGTGGCGGTCTTGGTCAAAGTCGAGATCAACCGGGTACAAAATCGACATCGAAAAAACAAAATGATGACGTTTACTGTTGTACATGCTCCATTCCTAGAAGCCAATTTTGCATTGTTTTTGTTCCCCTCTCGATTAGGCTGACATCGACAAAATAAAAAGTTGGCAACTATTATGTAAAGGACAATATCAATAACGTTTCATCTGACTTCAACTATTAGAAGCTGAAAATGACAACCCCAAACCACCGACATCGGTTCACCATTTGAAATCAGTGTCAATCCATCTTTTACCTTAGTAAAAAATGAGGTAATAACTATTCTTTTACCTTAATTCGGAACCGTAGCAAAAAAATAGACTTTTTTTCTTTGAAAAATTACAAACAAGCAACCAAATTACATATAGACATCATACTCTAAGGATAAACTAGGAGACACCACCATTCAATCTACTAAACTCCACTGGAGCTTGAAACTCCATCCATTTGAATAGCTAGGGACACCCTCCTGAGAATATCCAAATGCTGCACCACCAACGAGCTACCACCACCGGAGTCCGAACCACCATGATCTTACCGTCATCGACCACAAGCAGGTTGGGAAACCACATAGGGACCACAGACACAGTCCTATAACATTAGATAATCATTGTCAATAAACTGCTCAAATATTCACAATTCTTGATAGAAGTGTGGGTTGAACTCTGAACCAATCTGTTAAAGATCAGTGTGGATTACCACTTAACCAAGGCCCAGTTCACACAAAAAATGCCTAAAATGATACTAGCTATTCAAATGCTACTCTTTATACCTTTCATGGGTAAAAAACTAAATAACCGTGGTAAAGATGTCATTTCTTGTAGTGCTTCCATTGGAGCACATCACTCTTCATTGAAAACCATACTTGAAAATTCTAGGGGAAAAAACCCGCAATGAAGTAAAAGAAAGTATCGAGTATTGCTCAAGATTTTAAGCACATGATTTAATAAATTCTTGCACATAAACACACTTACATACACATCAAATAGCAAAAGAAACTTATAAAAATATATAAATGTAAAAATACACCTAATCAAATATTTTTTTTGATACCCATTTTATTAATTAACACATGGACTTGATTACAGAAGTTTCCAAATTATGAGCTAATCTCACTTATAATCTACTTGCCTTGACCACAACTGGTAACATGTACAGAGAGTTTGAATTTCCTGAACTATGTCTTCCAAAATTCTATTTGTAGGTTTCTTACATGTTACCAAATGATCTGCCAACACCGAGTGAGTTCCACAGATGGCACACACCAATCTAATTAGAACCCCACTTTTATGTAATGCATATGATGTAGAAAGAGCATTTGATAAAATCCTCCAAATTAAGAACTTTAATCTGGCTGGAAGTCTCACTGACCATACTTTCTTCCACATTTCTGAGTAGGTGAACGACCCTTGTACTGAAGACTGAGGAACGAATATTTGCCTCATTTTGCATAGCTCTCTATATCCAACTTTGACGGAATATTCTCCAAAAGGTGAGCTAGTCCAGAGTAGTCCGTCTCAGTCTTGTGGGGAGACAAGTTTTAGAACCCTCGTTCTAAGGATTCTTTCAGAAACTTCTTCTAGAAACAAATTCCTGATAAGAATAGGTCTCCGGTTTCTACTTTGATCCATCAAACATGATAATCTAAGAGTGGTGTGATGTGACCAAGAATTTTGATCAGAGAGAGGATTATGAACTTCCACAATCCAGTTGTCTTGGATTTTGGTTTGTTTTCCTGACTTTATCTGCCATTTGAGGCGATTGTGGAAAATCTGAGCTCCCCATGTTATTGATTTCCAACCCCAAGATTAGCCTGGGAACTGCATTTCTGCTGAAAAATTTGTGAACTTATACTTAGTTCTAAAGAAGGTTGAGAAAAGTGATGAATCTGCAGTCAACAATTTCCATGCGTGTTTGGCCAGTAAGGATTGGTTCATACATTCTGTAGACTTGAGCCCTAGACCTCCATCATGTTTTGACTTGCAGATAACCGACCAACTCTTCCAGTGTATATTTCTACTGTTTTTGCCACCGCTCCATGTGAAATCCCTCGTGATCTGGTCTAACTGCTCAATTGTCTTTTTTGGCAATTTGTAAATCGACATATGATAGAAATCCACCAATTGCAAAGCAGATTTCGCTAAAACCACCCTTCCATTGAGAGGATTCCATCTTTTTTCCATTTCCCAATTTTCCTGGAAAACTTAGCAATGAGGCCTTGCAACATTTGGGTCTGCTTTCTATTAGAAAGAAGGTTTACTCCAAGATGTTTGTTTTGCAAACCTGATCTATAGATATTCAAAGCATAAGAAGCTCAATTTTTCCAGTGTTAAGGAGTGTTGGGATTGAAGAAAAAAGATGATTTTTGAAACTGATCCTTTGTCCCACGAGCATAGCATATGAATCCAATATTTGTGCCAAAAATCTTACATTTTCCTCCTTGTTTTCAAAAAAAGATGATACAATTATCCGCATATATAAGATGCGAGATAATTGGACCATTTGTGCATGCTTTGATACCAAGCTTTGCTGTTGCAAATTGTTGACTGGATGTTTCAAGGGCTGATGACAAGGCTTTTTGACAGAGTATGAAAAGGTATGGGAAGAGTGGGCAACCTTGTCTAACACCCTTGATAGGAAGGAAAGATTCAGAACTTTGACCATTGATGACCGCTGTGGAAGAGACAGTCTGTATGCGCTATATGATCATGTAATTCCATGAATGTGGGAATTCCATCTTTTGTAGCACTGCTATGAGCATATCCCAGGACAGCCTCTCGTAGGCCTTATTCATGTCAAGTTTAATTGCAACAATGGATAACTTGTCTGACATCCTTTTATAAATGTAATCCACTAGCTCATGTGCTACTAGGATGCTTTCACCTATTTGTCGACCAGGGACAAAACCATTTTGATTTTCCAAGATTAAACTACCAATGATTTTTCCTAAGTCTGTTTTGCAACATCTTTGCAAAAATCTTGTATTGTATTGTACAAAGACTAATTGGACCGAAATCTCTTGCATACACTGGATTCTTGACTTTTGGTATAAAACTGATCATAGTTTGATTCCAGTCAGTAGGCATCAAACCTCCTTGTTGTATCTGCAACCTACATCTGAGAAGTGGATCCTCGATGGATTTTCAATGCTTTTGGTAATACCTGGCGGAAAAACATCTTTACTGGGAGAGGACAATGACTTCATTTTTCTAACTGCTTCCCACATTTCTATTTATGTGAAAAGCACTTCCAACTCCTCCTTGTCTGATTAATGAATCTTAAAGTGAATGAAATTCATCAACTGTTGCTTTGAGCAGTGGTAATCTGGCATGTGTAGATAGGTGTCTTGCATTGTATACATAGCCTTCATGTGTTTCAGAATTTCCGCTGATTTGATTTGAATCAGTTAGCTAGTTTCCAGCATTATCTTTTATTTCTAAAATCGTTTTGGCTAACGACTTTTGTGTAGCCCACTGGTGGAAGAACTTAGAGTTAGAGTCACCAAAATTGTCCCAATTAGATTTGGTGAGCTACTGCCAATAGTCCGCTTGAAACTGTAGAGTTCTGAGAAGTTCTACTTTTAATTGATTTTCCAAATTCATGTTCCGTAGAGAAACATTCCTGGATTGCAACCTCTGTAACTGAGACTCTAAATGTTGAACTCTTTGGTCTAGGTTTCCATAAGAAGACCTATGCCAATTATGCAAATGATCCATGGTATTTTCAACCACTTAGAAAAGAACGATGCCTCATCCCGAATAGGATTTTCCTTGAGCTGAATTTTAGCATGATCCTAGACTTTCTGCACTATCTTATGAGAAGCTTGAACTTTATCCCAAAAGGCTTCATACCGCTTTAATCTTCTACCTTGAAATTTCTTTTCTTGCAAGTTAAGAATAAGCACTCCGTGATCAGAAGCCGAGGTTGGGAGATTATTCACTAATGCTGATGGGTAGAAAGAATGCCATGATAGTGATGCAAAAGCCTTGTCCAGCCTTTCTAAAATAATTTCTTGCTTTTTTCTACAACTAGACCAAGTGAACCAAGCACCTTGACTTTGTATTTCCTGAAGTTTTATGGATTTGAGACAGTCTTGGAAGGTCTTGGCTTCGTTGGTGTTCAACATATTTCCACCATACTTATCAGCACTAGAGAGAATTTGGTTCCAATCTCCCAAACAAAGAAGTGGATACTAGTTAACATTACATAAACTCATAAGATCAAACCAAACTTGGGAAGGACCCGAATGATTTGGGCAACCATAAACAAAATGATATGAATCCCCTTGTGAAGAATATGGATTGCGGAATTAATATCTTTGACAAAACAAGGGAACTCACAATCCCTTCAATGTCGCACGAAATTCAAGGTCTAGCCCTCGGGGTACACTCAATTTCGACTCGCTCTCTAACTAGCCCTCAGGATCAGATTACAAGGTTTATAGATACTTAACTAGCGCTTGGGGTTAAGCAACAATGGAATAGCTCGCAAGCAAAGAGTATGAACTCAAGATTGTATGTTTGATTGATAAGAGTGTTAAAATTCTTCCATAAGGCCTCCCTTTTTATAAGGTTACAATCTTGCCTCATACCCTAATCACAAATGGAAACTAAATCGACTTATGGTAGCTTTAAGAAGCTAAAACCATGTCTAACTAAAATACCTAAAATAAATCGTAATCTAAGGTAATCTGGTTAAATTCTTCAATAAGTAACCTTGAAGAATATTACCTTATCTAATCTTACCAAATCTAATTCTAATCAGAATAAAGCTGAATATACTAAACATTAATTGACTGTATTTTCAAAATTCAGCTCTTCAAAGCCCACATGGTCGAGCTATCAGTCCAATAAACCCAACATGAAATAATTTTACAATATTTTACAGTGATCACACTACCTCATTAAAAACCCAGGGGAAAAAAGAGTATAGTGTTCTTCATGATGTCTTCAGTTTGTCGACAATCTTGAATAATGAATCCAAGATGTCGATGGTGACTCCTTCTTCAATTCTTCATCATAAAGGCAATCAATCAAAGCATTTAAAGCAGCATCCCTAAGCTTAGTCCTTGACCTAGTCATAGGTCCCGCCATGTCACTTAGAGGATCCCGAACATATCCTTTAAATGTTTGATCAAGTCGTGGAATGTCTTCATTTATGGTGGTAGTTGTCTTGGAATCTCCATCATTCCCTCCGTGGTCGAAAGGTTTCGCCCTCAAAACTAAATCGTCTTCGAATGTAAATAGAGATAAATCAGCAACATTGAAGGTCGCACTAACACCATAATGATCTGGTAACTCAATCTTGTAAGCATTGTCGTTCACACGATCCAACACTCTAAAAGGACCATCTCCGCATGGACTTAACTTAGATTTCTGAGAATTTGGAAACCTCTCTTTTTGCAGATGCACCCAAACATAATCTCCCACATTGAACCTCATCAACTTGCGACTTTGAATAGCTTTATCAGCATTCTGTGCATTTGTCCGTTCAATTTTTATACGCACCTTCTCATGGATTTTCTTCACAAAATCTGCTTTCTTTTCTCCATCAAGGTTTTTAACCTGTTTAAAATTGAAAGGAAGTAGATCAAGAGGTGTAATAGGTAGAAAACCATAAACAATTTCAAATGGGGATATAGAAGTAGTAGAATGAATAGTGCAATTGTAAGCAAACTCCGCAATCGGAATGCATTTTTCCCAATTCTTTAAGTTCTTCTGAACTAGTGCACGCAGGAGAGCCCCTAGGGTTTGATTGGTCACTTCCATTTGTCCATCAGTTTGAGGATGACTGGCAATCAAAAACAGCAATTTTGTCCCTAACTTGCGCCAGAAGGTATTCCAAAAGTAGGATAAAAATTTAATATCGTGATCAGAGACAATAAACGCAGGAATTCCATGTAACCGAACTACTTCCTTAAAAAATAGATCCGCAACATGCTTTGCATCATCTGTCTCCCTACAAGGAATAAAATGTGCCATTTTCGAAAATCTATCCACAACCACAAAGATAGAATCATTACCTTATTGAGATCGTGGCAAACCTAGGACAAAATCCATGGAAATATCAACCCAAGGATGTGTAGGAACAGGTAATGGAGTATAAAGACCATGAGGCTTAGTTTTAGACTTAGCCTTCAAGCAATAAAGACAATTCCTACAAACCCTGTCTATAGGAAGTGCCATTTTTAGCCAATAGAAGTGTTCTCGCAACAAATTATAAGTTTTAAATGCACCAAAATGTCCCATTAAACCACCTGAATGAGCTTCTCTAACAAGTAATTCACACATAGAACATTGAGGAATACATAACCTATTATTCATAAACAAGAAACCATCATGCCGAAAAAACTTCTCATAAGCACTATTTTCGCATGCAGCATATAAATCTCACACGAATGAAAACCCTAACATAATGCATTCCAATCGTGTAAGTAACACATGTCTACGGCTCAAAGCATCAGCAACAGCATTTTCTTTACCCTTTTTTGTACCGCAACACATAAGGAAAAGATTCAATGAAACTAGACCATTTAGCATGACGCTTATTCAACTTCATTTGACTCTTCAAGTATTTCAAGGATTCATGATCACTATGAACGATAACTTCTTTATGCAATAAATAATGTTGCCAAGTTTCTAATGCACGCACAATTGCATAAAATTCTTTATCATATACATGATAGTTTAGAGCACCACCCTTTAGCTTTTCACTCAAGTAAGCTATAGGTCGATTCTCTTACATCAAAACAGCACCAATACCAACACCAAAAGCATCACAATGAATCTCAAAAGCACCATTAAAATCAGGTAAAGCAAGAATAAGAACTTTATATAATCGTACTTTCAATTCATTAAATACATTCTCTTGACTCTTAGTCCAAACAAATTTCACATCCTTTTAAACTAGTTCATTTAGAGGTGCAGTAATAGATGAGCAATCACGCACAAACTGTCTATAAAAACTAGCTAAACCATGAAAAGAACGTACCTGGTTGGCATTAGTAGGTCTCGGCCAGGTCTTAATGGCCTCAATTTTGGTTTCATCGACCTTTATGCCCTCCTTAGAGACCACAAAACCGAGAAAAACCACTTCCGAAGCGCAAAAGGTGCACTTCTTGATGTTCGCATACAAACAAGACTCACGGAGTGCAACAAGAACCATTTTAACATGCTCAATATGTTCATCAGTCAACATAGAATAAATCAATATATCATCAAAATAGACCACAACAAACCAACAAATAAACTTTCTTAAGACATGATTCATTAACCGCATAAAAGTACTAGGTGCATTAGTTAAACCGAAAGGCATAATAATTCTTTCATACAACCCAAACTTAGTCTTAAATGCAGTTTTCCACTCATCCCCCTCATTAATTCGAATTTGATGATAACCCTAAGTCAAATAAATTTTAGTATAAATCATAGATCCATGTCAATCTTCAAGCATATCATCTAACCTATGGATATGATGGTGATACTTAATGGTACTTTTGTTAATAGCACGACAATCAATGCACATACACCAAGTTTTATCTTTCTTAGGAACTAAAATGATAGGCACAACACAAGGAGATAGAGATTCTCGCACATAACCTTTTTGAAGTAACTCCTCAACTTGTCGTTGTAGTTCATTTATCTCCTCAGGGTTTGCTTTATACGCCGGGCGGTTTGGGATAACCGAATCTGGAATCAAGTCAATCTAGTGTTCAATACCTCGCAAAGGTGGTAAACCCGCAGGTAAGGCTTCCAGAAAGACATTCTCAAGTTCCTGTAACATCTGAGCAAACCGTGGAAGAACATGCATAGGAATATCATCACTAGCAAAGTAGCTCTCTTTAAAATGCATGATAAGCACATAAGAATGATTAGCAAAAGCACATTTCACATCCCTAATCGATGCATAAAATGATCTACCAGAATCATTAGGAAGTTCATGTCTCATCATGTAAATTGATGGCAAAGGACTAAGATGTGAAGATAGGATTTTACGCGACTTATCAAAATCATTCTTAAACGTACCTAGCTTACCTGGGACGGCCTCCCTTGATATTTGGTTGAAATTATCAAATTTTTTGCCTCCATTTTTCACCTTGTGGCCGATCTCCTTCAAGCCCTTTCTAGGGTTTTGGTCGGCCATTTGCACATCAGTCGCAAACTTCTCTTTATCGACTCTCATGCGTCTCTGTGCCTCTAAAACTTCCACTGGAGATAATGGAACCAAACTATACCTTGTTCTATCCTTAATCACAGTAATTTTGTTAGTGTAACTATCATGCATGGATTTACGATTAAACTACCATAGTCTCCCTAACAAAATATGATTAGCTTCCATAGGTATAACATCACATAAGATAGAATCATGGTATTTTCCAATCTTAAAGTTAATCATGCATTGTTTGTTAACCCTAATTTCACCACTACCATTTAACCAAATAAGTTTATATGGTGATGGATGAGTAGTCACATGCAAAGACAATGATTTAACAAGAAGATTAGACACAATATTAGCACAAGAACCACCATCAATAATCAGTAAACAATTCTTATCTTTCACAATGCAACGGGTATGAAAAATGTTAATCCTTTGTACCTGTGTTTCGGCCATTTGAGAGTTTAGAACTCTTAATGACATGAAGTTACCTTGTGTTTCTGGACCTTGTTCACCATGATCATTTATGAAGATCTCTTCATCTACCTGTTCTTCACCACTTTCATACAATGGTGGCATATCAGCATATTCATCTTCTTCATCTCCTTCCTAAAGTGTTGTTAGCACTCGTGTATGAGGACAGTTATTGCGGACATGTCCTCTGTCTTTACAATGAAAACAAGTAGGAGAGTTAACAGAAACCGAATTTGATGGAGTAGTGGACTTACCTAGAATTTTTTAAACCTGTTGGGTTGGTAGTGCCGCCCTTCTCTCAATAGGACTATACATTGGATTCGAATAAGTCTGAACTGATCCTCATACTCCTATGGGCGTGCCCCTACTGCAGCCATTACTAGGGTTTTCGAAGTCAAACCCTGGTTGTTGACTTGGAAAACTCGGATGTGGCCTCTTTGGTCGCAGGGTACTCTCAACCAACCTTGCCTTTACCAATAAATCGCTCATAGATATGCGATGTTGAAGCTTGACTGGCGTTTGAAGGTTTTCATGCAAGCCTTCAATGAAACAATTTTTGATGAATGCGTCATCTTCTTTCATTCCAACCCTTCTCATGATCAACTCAAGATCTTGCCAGTATTCATCAACTGTGCAATTTTCTTGCTTCATGTTGGATAGATAAGAATGTTGTTCCATCAAGTAAATAGGCGGAACATGATATTGGCGAAGTTTGGATCTCAATCTCTCCCATGTGGAGATAGGTTTCTTTCTGGCAAGATATCGCGAATCCTTTTTATTTTTCCACCATTCAGCTGCTTAGTGAGTGAAAGAATACTGTGCCACTTTGACTTTCTTCTTCTCCCGATAATTGTTGAGATCAAACAGATTCTCAATCTGTCGCTCCCAATCAAGATACTTCACTAGATTGTGTTGACCATCAAATCGAGGGATGTCATATTTTAAACCCTTAATGTCTCAAGCTTCATCAGAACCTGATTCAAATCCTGAATTACTCTTCACTCTCCTTCGAAAATGAGGTTTACTGGGGCGATGCCTTCTAGTAAACCCTCGGTGTGATCTCCTTTCCGATCCATCATCAGAATAATCATCTGAACTTCCAGAACCATTGAATTGATGGAAATATTTCTTGGTTTCTTCCCTCTTAACCGATGATGTAGGTGTAGGCAGTGCCAAGCTATCAACTTTTCTCGCCAACATTTGCATCTCACTCATAAGTGCATTTATTGCGACAGCAAACCGATCGGGATCATTGGCTTCATTTGGATTAATTTGTTGTTGCTCCCAAATATCTGGAGCCTCTTCATGTGGATGACTACCACACCCGCCATTAGAGGTGTTTGTCAGTGGCAAATTGTTAGGATTGCTAACAAAAGGTGGGATGAATGGATTTTTGTCCCCCATCTTCGCTAAACTGCTAAGAAAATCAAACGGTTAGTTAAAAAAATACCCCCTTCCCTTTGTTTAGTAAGGTCACTCACCAAGTGTATAACACTCACATCTCATAAGGTGAAGGCTAATGCGAGGGCAACTGACCAATTCACCTCAATTCAAAGCAAACTATTGAGATGAGTACTGCATAACTTATTTTGAAATTTAAATTATACAAACTCAAAATTGGGCTCTACGATCTAGAATTCGAAATTCTAAAAATAATAAGGAACAAAATGCAATTTCAATGGCACGAGTCGGAGCTGTATTGAATGAATTATGACCAAAACAAGAAGGCTTTATATAGGCGACAAATAGGTTCCGAAAATTCAAGAAACTTTTCCAAAAACAAATTGGAATACTCAAATCCAAATCCCTTGTGGTAAAGGATTTTAATGACTTACTTGTCCCCCAAGTCAAAAATTTAGATCAAAACCCCTCTCTCAATTGGCTTTTATTTCCTTTTTCTCTTTCGATTAAGATTTTGACTTTTCTTTTCCTTTTTCAAACCGAATTCCTTTTTCTATCTTTTTTTTTCAGCCACACATTTTTTCCCCTTTTTTTGTACTATAAAACTCACAACCAGAATCTTATTCCCAAAGAAAACTTTACGGTCACAATTACCAAACTATTTTTGGAAATTGCAAATCTGCCCCAAATTTCAGATTTCAAATCCTGAATTCCGATTTTGAAACCCAAAAATATGCTACCTTTTTTTTCAAAAAGTTTGGAACAAGAATCGCCTATACAAAACTTGGAACAAGAAAACAACGATAACCTCTTGATTCAAATGAAATTCGAGGTATTCAAGATCGTAAGGATCAAGAATATGAAACTATATATATGGAAATGACACAAGACTTTTTTTTTCTTTTTTAATAACGTGTAATCAAGAATCAAAGAATAATTCTAGATCATGGAATCAAAGAACGATAAAGAAAACAAATAGGATTATGAGCATGCAATAATTTTCAGAAGAGTTGACGAAAAATATCACAAGCACATAAACTGTTTAAGCTACCTAAAAACTATGAAACTGACCGGGAGGTGAAGGTGGATAATACTTGTTGACGCTCAGACCCTTCAACGTCCTCCTGACTCGATTGTGAAGGTGAAGGCGGATAGTAATACCGAAATATTCTAACTCTCGGACCCTTCGATGTCCTTTGACTCTAGATTCAATCCTCCTAGTAAGAAAGATAAAAAAACACAGTTAAAACACGACACGAAAGAGTATATATATATAAATTCAAAAATAAATTAATGCAAAACTCGAAACCCCTTTTTTGTGTTTTGTTTTGGCCTTAGCAGATCTTTAGCTTTGCTCTGATACCAACTGATATGAATCCCCTTGCGAAGAATCTGGATTGTGAAATTAAGATATTTGACAAAACAACGGAACTTGCAAACCCTTCAATATCGCATGAAATTCAAGGTCTAGCCCTCGGGGTACACTCAATTTCAACTCGCTCTCTAACTAGCCCTCATGATTAGATTACAAGGTTTATTGATATTTAACTAATCCTCGGGGTTAAGCAACAATGGAATAGCTCGCAAGAAAAGAGTATGAACTCAAAAGGTTGTACATTTGATTGATGATTAAAGTGTTAAAATTCGTCCATAAGGCCTCCCTTTTTAGAAGGTTACAATCTTGCCTCAAACTCTAATCACAAATGAAAACTGAATCGACTTATGGTAGCTTTAAGAAGCTAAAACCATATCTAACTAAAATACCTAAAATAAATCGTAATCTAAGGTAATCTGGTTGAATTCTTCAAGAAGTAACCTTGAAGAATATTACCTTATCTAATTTTACCAAATCGAATTCTAATCAGAATAAAGTTGAATATACAAAACATTAATGGACTGTATTTTCAAAATTCAGCTCTTCAAAGCCCACATGGCCGAGCTATCAGCCCAATAAACCCAACATGAAATAATTTTACAATAGTTTACAGTGATCGCACTACCTCATTAAAACCCAGTGGGAAAAAAGTATAGTGTTTTTCATGATGTCTTCAGTTTGTCGACAATCTTGAATAATGAATCCAAGATGTCGATGGTGACTCCTTCTTCAACTCTGCATCATAAAGGCAATCAATCAAAGCATTTAAAGCAGCATCCCTAAGCTTAGTCCTTGACCTAGTCATAAGTCCCACCATGTCACTAAGAGGATCCCGAACATATCCTTTAAATGTTTGATCAAGTCGTGAAATGTCTTCATTTATGGTGGTAGTCATCTTGGCATATCCATCACAAAATCTAGTTTAAGGAAATCTATGACCATCCACTTTACAACCTATTACATTACTAGAACTTTGCAGCACCTCTAGACCTATCGATTCTATCCAGAACAACGCTAAACCGCCAGAAGTACCAATCGGCTCCACAAAATAATTGTTCTGGAAATAGGATACATTCAACAATCTTTTAATCTACCACTGGGAGTCTTTGTTTCCATGAGAAAGAGAACCTGGGGTTTGTAAAACCCAAGCAGTCTGAATAGGTAATTCTTTGCAAGAGGTCGACTAAAGCCTCTGCAGTTCCAGCTAAGGATCGTCATAACTGCTTTGGTGGTTGTTTTAGGACAACCACTGACAAACCCATTGGGAGTTCTGATGCTAGAACATCTAGCAACATAATAGGGTCCTCACCAGATGCATCGAGTTCAACTTCATTTGCAGAGACTGAGATCACATTACCTTCACTAGTTGACTTTTCAAAAACCCATGGAGGCTTATTTTGAATTTAGAGCTCCTTTGGACCAGAAATAATCAACTCTAGATTCTTAAGCTTCTTTTGAATCCTCTGTTAATGGCAGCGATTTGCATTTTTGTCTCCCGCTCATGATGCTTCGTCTGCTCCAGTAATTTTACCTTTTTGCAGCTATCTCTTCTTCAGAAATAACAGGTATAGGGTTGGTTTAACAGAGCTTATAAGTGTTTAACTTATTGAGAAAGTCTCAGAAAAGGCGGCATGTCCATAAGCTTATGGACGGGCTAGGGAATGATATGCAAAATGGGGTTCATATTATAATTATTTTTTAAATGGGGGTACCTAATAATTAATTTGAGCTGATTGTCTGTTTTAAATTTTCATCCATGCCTAATTTTCCTTTTGTCACCAGCTTTGAGCAGTTAAATTTTTGGAAACTGTAATCATTTATCTTGTGTGTTTAGGAGTCTCCTCTTATTCGTGCGTCTTTTGCCCCCTCTTCTCCTCTCTTCGTTCTTCAATTCCTCTGTACTCAAATTTTTGTCTTTTCAATTTTGCTCTTTGTTCTTCACGAAATTTTTCCAGAATCGCATTGTTCAAGTTTGCACCGGAATCGCCTAAATTCGGTAAGATTGATATTCTAGATTTTGAAATTCCGTTGCTATTATTTTCTATTGCTTTATAGTTGTACGCAATTCTGATGTGAGGTTTTTTTTTGTAGTTGACCTAGTCATGGGTAGGGCGAAGGGGAAAGCTATTCTTCCTAAAGCTGAGTCTCAGCCTTCTTCTTCTCCTGGTTCGTATTCTTCCTGTTTTTCGTTTTTAATATTTGGAGTTTCGCACTTTTTTTTGTTCTTGTTGTGTGTGTATTTATTTTTTCAGTCTTGTTGATGTTGATTTTTTTTAGAATTTTATTCGTAAGTCAGATCTACATATGAGTTATTGCCATCGACTTTTTTGTTAGTCAGATCTGTATGTTTTGAGTCTTTTTTATAACATGCATTTGATTGTTTAGAAGTTGCATTTTTTATTGTAAGATTTGCACTAGTTAGTTGCTCTATTTTTCCCAACATGTTATCAGTTATGATGTGCATTTGTTTTCTTAGGAGTTGTATATGTTAGGTTAACAACTGTATTAGTTAGTCATCCTATTTTTCTGATTTGTATGTCAGATCCATATGTTTTGACTCTGTTTTATGATATGCATTTGTTTTCTTATGATTTTCACATGTAAGGCTAACATTTGTCTAAGTTAGTTACTCTGTTTTTTGAGTTACTTATTTTGTTGTTAACTGATTTTTATATTGTGTACTTGTTTTCTTAGAATCTTCATATGTTAATATAACTTATGTATTAGTTACTTAGTCTGTGTTTGAGTTCCACTGATTGTTAGTTAGTTATTGTTATTCTTTCTAATTTGCTAGTATGTATTTTGTTTCATTACAAGTTGCTTATGTTAGTTTACTATATGCATAAGTTAGTTATATTGTGTATGTCAGATTATGTTGCTTACTAACTATCAGACTATGTATGCATTTGTTTCATTACAAGTTGCATATATTAGTATAGCCTATGCATTAGTTAATTATACTGTTGTTTTCCCATATTAGGTTACTTATTGGCTATAAGAGTATGCATGCATTTTTTTGTATGCTTTATGTATTAGTTTCTTACTGTGTGGTACATGATTATTTTTAGATGTTCATGAGGGAGGTGAAGATACTATTCAACGTCAAGAACCTGAGATAGAAGAAGGTGATTGTAATTTTTCTTTATATTTATTTACTTATTTTCTTATACATTTACTTATTCAAATATGTTATTTTTTTAGCTTCTAAAAAGGTGGTTAGAAAATCTAAAAAGAAAGATGGATCTTCTCTTCAAGATGAGCTGAAGAAGGTTCAACAGTCTTATGCTTTTGGAGGTTTTTTTTCTTTACATGTTGCATTTTATTTGTGTGATTATGTTTGTTTTTAAAATATGTGCTTATACAGTTTTTTGTTTTTCATTTTTTTGTGTAGTAGTGGTACTGGCACGCAGGTCTGGCAGAATTGGTTGTGGTGCTACTCCACAGATTTCAGTTCCTGTCGTTCCTAAGCCGGGAAATAAGAAATGGATGAATGTGGGTGTTAAGTAGTTGAAAAGTGTATCAGCTGTGGGTAAAGGTGGATCAAGTCAAGAATTTGACTATGACACACTGCTGAATGATGTTCTTCAAATGAGTAGAGAAGTAGCTGGTGTTGATGAAGCCCGGGGTTCTAAGGTAGTGAAGAAAGATAATAGGGATGTTTTGGATGTGATAATTGATAATGTTAATTCTGGTGTTGAAGGGGTTGATGCTAATGTTGGTGTTAAAGGTGGTGGTGTTGAGGGTGTTGATGGAGTTGTTAGGTCTGCTAAGGGGAAGGATGTTTTGGCAGATATTGATGCTGAAGTTGAGGCATATTTTAATGAGAATGATACTGATTTGAATAGGAAAGAGACTGAATCTGTTAGGGAAGAAGTTGTACCTGTTGGTGAAGGTTGCTTAAGGATGTTGAGAATAATGGTGAAGGTGGGTCTAGTGATGATGCTTACAATATGGACAGTATGATTAAAAACTATATTAATGAAAATCAGTGGATTTTGGTTGCAGTTGCGAAGGCGGAGGCAGTGCAAGCTGCTGCGGCAGCGTGTGAGGGGGAAATTGAGGATGGTGAAGCTGATGTGGAATTGGGTGAGAGTGTTGAAGCTCGACCTACTTTGGTGGTCTTATTTGAATGAGAGAAGGAGAAGTCGTCACCTCGTATGTTGAGCAAGGAGAAGGGTAAACAATGTGAGACCTTTACTGGACAGAATAAAAGGAAGGCAGAAGAACTTGCTGCAAAGTCGCCTGTTGAGAAGGCGATGAAGACAAAGACTAAAAAAGTTGTTGTGAAGAAAGGTGCTGGAAAGGCGAAGAAATCTGGTGGGGGTTTTGAAGGAGTCTGCTAAGAAGGTGAAGGAAGTTGTTGAAGTAGCGAAAAAAACTGGTTTGAAAGAGTCTATTGAGAAGGTGAAAAAAGTTGTTGAAGTGGCAAAAAAAACTGGTTTGAAGAGAAAAGCGGACAGTACTGCTGGTGAAGCTTCAGGGTCAGGAAAAATGGTTGCTAGTGAAGAAGGAGTTGCGAAACAACAGCGCAACCGTCAGAAGAAGCAGGTGGTCCAACGTACTGATGAGGAGGGTAACACGTAAGTGTATTTTAATATGTTATAAACTGTACTTGATTCATAAGATGCTGCATTTGATAAGATTCAGTGTTTATTTGTTATTCATAGTCTCAAATGAACTTACACTTTTCATATTTTATTTTATTTTAGGTTTGCTTAGAAATTCTCAACCAGCTGTTGTCCTTCGAAGATGAAATCGTTAATTCCCTTGCTCACTCCTGCCCAAAAGATTGATGTGGAAGATATAGGTTTTGGTATACTTCTCGTGTTTGACATCTCATCCATAATTATTGGAATTGTTCCTTGGCTGGTTGACAGGTTTGATTATGTGGGAAGATTTCATATTGTTTTATGCTGACTACAAATTGTTCTAGGCTGACTTCTTATTTTTTGTTCTCAGTTTGATCCTGTTGGTTGTGTGCAAGAAATATCAAGCTCAAGGTATATCATTACACATGATGATGTGTTTGATATATTCTGTATCCCTAGGATTCCAGGCTGTGCCGTTGGTTTGGTTAGGAATAATGGTAGGGGTTTGTCAAGAGATGTGGACATTAGGAATAAATGGAGAGATGAGTTGGGTGCTGATAAATATGGTAATATTTCTCATGTTAATCTTTTTGAGGAGCTGGGTAGACTAAGTGATGGTGGTGAGCGCTTTAAGAGATTTTTTGTTATGTATGTCATGTGTAATTTTTTGGCGCCAACTGCCAGAAACTTGGTTGATTTTAAGCTAGTTAATGCTTTAGAAAATGTTGGGACCATCAAGAGCCTTGATTGGTGTGGCTTAGTGCTTGATCGTCTCTGTGAGGGTGTTAGGAGCTTCAAATCTGATTCAGGTAAAAGAGACGTATCTTGTGCTGGCGGTTGTGTGTTTGTATTGCTGCTAGCTTATATTTATAGGCTTCCTATTAGAGGTCAGCCTGGCCCTACTAGACTTCCCTTATGCATGCATTGGTCGAACAAATCTTTGCTCGACAGGGCTGATCATCAGGGAAAAATGGGTTATGATAAGGGGGTTATGGTAGTGGCTGGTTTTCCTTTGACAAATGATGGGAGGGTTAAAGATACGATAAGTAGCCATCAGCAATCTAAGGGAACTCGTAATAGCCATGAGGGGCTTCATACACCTACTGTTGCATGTGATGGTATTGCTCAGGAGCCAGGATTGATTTCTTATCGAATACCTAACAGCGTGATGAGCAATGAAGACATTGAAAAAGCTACCAGCAATGTAAGTATTTTTTGTCTTTTTTTATATAGTTTGTAAAAATTAGTGCATGTTGTTTTAAAACTAATGCAGATGTTAGTTAATCTAATACGGATGTTATTTAATCTAATGCAGTTTGCAGTTCATATTTCCTTTTTAGACAGTTTCTGATTTTTTATTGGACTGATATTTGTTCTTCTCTGTCAGCCTCTGAATAGGGCTTGCCTCATTTTCAAATGAGACATGGAGGTCATTACACGTGTGTTGGTTCAAAACCTTGAGAGGGCAAATGCTAGCCCGATTGTACGACCACAACCACAACCGTAACCACAATCAGAACCTCAGGAAGAAGGAACAACCACAACAAATGAGGATTTTGTTCATGTGAAGACAACACAAGATATTATGGAAGACCCAGCCACACATGAGTGGGTTGATAAGATAGTTGAAGAATACATGAGGAAAACTCGTTCTATGATTCCTTCATTCTCCCTTGGGAATGAAGGACTTGAAGATATATAGCTTTAGCATCTTTGAATTGTTTTTGGATGATTTGTAATCAGCTTATTTTGTGACTAATTTTTTTGTTGGTGGTATTTTAAGCACAATTGAGACGTTGTTTTAGGAGTTGTTTTTAAGGTTGAAGGTGTATTTGGATGATTTGTGACTGACTGTTTTGTGGGTGATATGCTGAGCGCATTTGAGACGCTGTTTTAGGATTTGTTTGTAAAGTTGCAGGTTTTATGAAACAAATGCATGTCTAGTTTTAAGAAGTACTATTTGTATGCTTTTAATTCCAAATTGATTTTTGAATTATTTGATGGGGTTGATTGTGTTGATTTTCTGAGCTTATAGGAAAACAAATGCAATTGGTAAGTTAATAAACTACATGTGTAAGCTAAGTAGTTATACATGTATTCAGTAGTTTTCGTATCACTAAAATTATGTGAAATATAATACAAGTCCATTTTATGGAAACAAGTGCATGTTGAATGTTAAGAAGTAATATTTGTATGCTTATTAATACCAAGTTACATTTTAGTAATGTTATGTGGTTTATTGTGTTAGGTTTCTGAGCTTATATGAAAACAAATGCAATTCATAGGTTAATAAATTACAATTGTAAGCTAAGTAATCACATATCAGTTAGTATGTAGTCAGTGTTTCCATATCAATAACATTTTATGAAACAAAGGTTGGTACTTGGGCAAGCAAAACAAATGCAAGTTATAATTTGATAATTTATAGTTGTAAGCTAAAAAATACAGTATGTTATTGAATCTATAAAAATCTTAGGCATATGGTATGATCCTAAAAAACAAATACAATATATAGCTAAACAAATGCAACTTCTATCCTAAACAATGATACTCTTTAAATTGTCTTCACATCTGGTGTTTTTGTCCCGAATTCAATAGTTTTCTTCCTTGGTTTTTTCTTTTACATGCCTGATTTTAGCCTTTTTCCTCTTCCTTTTGTCTTCACTTGAACTGGATCCAGTATCTTAGGTGCACTTGTTATGGTTGAGTTGCTTAGGCTACTTGTGGGGGGATTGTTCAATGGCATTTGTTTTTTATGTCAACAAGCCTTCTATTCTTACTGAGCAGGTGTCAAACATCTCTTGAAGAGCGCTTCTAGCTTCTAAGTTTCCTTTGCTCTTTAGAACCAGATTGTAGAATCTGCTGGACATATGGTTCCTCCATGAAAGTACACCATTGATGCTTTCCGATTGTTGTTTTTCTTGGCCAAGAATCCCGTCCCAAACTTCTATTTTGGTCTTTTTTGTCAACCATTTGAGGATGTACTTTGCAGGTATTTCTGTGATGGAATGAAGGTGCAATATCTTGAGAGTGTAAAAGCACAGCATACTTGACACCTCGAAGGACTTGCATGTGCATTTTACTTCAACCAGCGCATCTTTATTTTTGTACTCAACTATCTCGTATTTGGATTCATCATGTTCTAGGCTGACTTCATATTTTTTTTGTCGGTGGTTCTGAGAAAAGTTCCTTGACCTTAGTTGCCATTGCTAGGGAAAATTCCTTTTTGAATCCTTTGTACAATGCAAGTGTGTAAACCTGAGCAGCATATTTAACCAAACCTGTACAAGCCCAGTAGTGGGAAATAAATGCATACTGTAAGTTAACAAATTCGTGTTCTAGACTAAGTAATACATATTTTTAAATGTGAACATACCTGCTTTGTTTTGATACTTTGGCTTTGCTTTTGTACATGCATTTTCCTTTTCTGCTTCATCTCTCCTCCATTTTCTAATTGTTTCGTTGAAGAGCTCATAGAAGTGTGTCATTGTTGTTGTTTTGTTTGCATTGAAGAATAGTGCGTGGTTGGTGCTTTCACTTTACTGTGATGATAAGATTCCTGTTGAGAAAATATCCTAGCTGAATGTCGTGCTCCATTTTTCACAGATGCTGTACAGGCGTTGAAACCATGTGCTAGTTTCGAGCTTGTATGTGGCAATCATGGAGGTCCATTTTTCTTCAAACTCTGTTGGATTACGACATCTTTTCATACTGTAGTCTAGATTGCTTTTGAAGGATTCATCTTTCTTTAATCTCCCATAATGTTGTATTGCATTTTGTTTTATGTGCCACAAGCACAATCTGTGTTTTATGTTTTGGAAGATCTGGAAGTTGCAACAAGTAATGGATGTTGATCAGTATACATATTGTAAGCTGACACGTGCAGAGGCTAACATTCCCTACTCAATTTCAGGTCTAAGAAATGGAATTTCTGTAGCTGCATCATTTTCAGGAAACCTGATTTCCAAAGTAACAAGTGCAACTTTTAAGATATTTAATGCATACTGTAAGGTAAGAGGTACAATGTCTAACAGTGCATATCTAGTGCCCAGAACTGTAAATTACAAATTTTCACAACATACCTCATTTATTGCTTTGCCCATTGCAGGATCTTAATCCGTGAATATTGTGACAGGTTCCCTAATTTCTTGAAAGTGTTGAGGAGCCACACAAAAGTATCAGCCAACTCATTTGCTATAAAAGCACAAGCAAACATTGTTATGTTCCAGTGATTGTTGATTCCAACTATTGGCGCACAAATCAAGTTATACTTGTTTGTTCTGTATGTAGTGTCAAATATAGTGACATCTCCGTAGAGCTTGTAGTTTTCCGCATCATTGAATCCCTCCAAAACACAGCTGATAGTTTTGTTTCCTCGTCAAATTTAACTTTGAAGAAAAAATCTTTATCCTTGTCATTGATTTCCATGAGTGTGTCAACAAGTTTCTGAGCATCTCCACTTTCTATTTCTTTCATCCGAAGTCGACACACAAAGTTGAGGTGGTCTTTCATCGTATACCCTAGATTTTCTTCTCCACCAGCTTCAACAGACATGTATTTATATCCTACAGTAGATCTTAAACCTGTTTGTTCCATTGTTCTAACGGCTTTTCCTTTGTCTTCTGTAATCCTCCGTTCACTCCTACCAAGATACTGCCAGGATGGTCTTTTTAACTCATGAGTGTCTACGGTATTGTGGTTTGCCACGATTTAATAATTCTGCTCTAGCTTCACTCTAATTTCAGCTAGGCATCCTGTTTTTGTAATCAGGTCCTTTCTCTTCCTTTTCTTCTTCTTTTCAAAATGATTTTCATTATCCATGCAAGGAACAGGGCTGGTAGTGCTGGTTTTTAATATTTTCAATTGGCCTCCAATAGAGCTCTTGTAGTACTTTTCACGAATCTGGCCTATGCTGTTTCGACGTTGGCAGTCCTTCCTGTAGCTGAAACCAATAACATTTGCATGCTTCTTGTACAGAGCATGAAGTGATTCCAATATTTTTGCTTTTATGCCGGTAAGATTTTCAGTGGCATCATTTTCATTTAAATTTGGAAAATATGTACTTGTAATAATAAAGAAGACAATTTCTAATGTAAGCTACATTCTGATAAGCATAACAAATACTACTTGTAATGTAGCATATGCAAAGTGTAGTGTATTTTGTACATGTTATAATATGAACAATGCAGAAGTTTGTCAAAAGTTGGAATTGACAAATGCATTTTTTGTGTTTTGTTCATTTTAATCTAATGCGTGTTTATTTGTAACCTATACATGATTTAAGTTAACAAATGCATATATTATACTAAATTTATGTGCAACATGTAGTTTATATTGCTAATTTTAACACATGTTCATACATGTTCATAGTACTCGAATTTCAGTGTCCAGAAGTTTAAAAAACAACTATATTCATATCGGTTGCATTTGAGCACTAGAATTACAGTATGATGAGAGAAAATCACACCTTCATAGGAATTGAGTAGTATTTCAGCTTCTTGCAACTGAATTTCACCTGCTTGAAGTTGAATCCTGGCATTTAGAATCGTATTTTCTCTTGTAGATTCCGATTCGATAGCAGTAGTTTTTACGATTAAAGCAGCTGAAATTTCATCAGCTTTAATAGGATCTAGCGACAGATTTGGTTGTTCAGTTCCGTCGGAATCATAGTAATTGTTGTTGGAGGACATCGGAAAGACGCCATGAACGGATTGGACGAGAGGAATTGAAAACACACCGGCAGACTAGTGAGGAAGAATTGATCGGCGTTCAGAGGATTCCAGAGAACAAAAAAAGAGTTGGAATCGCGCCGGTTGTTGTCGTCGGAGTACATCGGAAAGGCGTCGTTGATGAGAAGATAAAAAATGCGCCGACAAGAAGATCAAAAATGCGCCGGCGGACTGTTGAGAGCTTTTCGGAGAAGAAGAACAGAGTACTATGTGTTTGTGTGTGAAAATTGTGTTTTGTGCTTTTGCGTGATATTTTTTTAAAAGTTTGCATTATTTGCAAAGTGGCCCCTCTTTGTCCATAAGCTTATGGACAGGTCGTCTGTCAAAAGAGTTACTCTAACTTATTAGTTAAACATATTTTAGCATTTGGTAAACACAAAAAAATTGATTATTTTAGAAGTAGATGACATATTTTGAGCAAAAGTAGATGTTGTTCTCCCCAACTTTTAAAATAAGTTAGTTTTGCTTGTAAATGCCACTTCACCAATTATATTTGGAGTAAAAGTAGAGTTTGATTCACAACTTTTAAAATAAAGCCAATTTTACTTTAAATACAATTCCACCAAACACACCCATCGTATTTCAACATTTTAGCTGTAATAATTTATGAACTTGTTCGACAGTAGAATGATAAAGATAGTTTGTTTGCTGGATAATTGATCGTTGGATCATTTAATTTAATTTATTTACTGATTGCATTGATGCGATTAACTATTTTTGTTTACTTATTTTTATTAATTTTCTTTTGTTATTTTTTCATATGCAATCTGCCTCTTTTTATTGTTTCTTCGAAATTGGAAAAATATAAGTATAATTGATATGTTGTATAATTTGCTCAAACAGTAAGCATGGGGTAGACTTTAGATCAGCCATCCACTCATTACAAGAAGGTACCGTTATTATATTCCATAGAGACAGCTCCTATGGGAGGAGAAACTCAAACCAAAAAATGTCAAACTTTGGAGAAGCTTGATTTTTAATATTGCAAATTGATCAATATTATTACTAGCTAGTAGTTACGCGAATCTTTGCATTGATGCATCGCCCCGAAGCTATGAAGTACGTATTTGACTTTGAAAGTAATAATTGTAGAAATTGAGAATTACGAAGTCTTCATATTATTTTGACGTTTTTTAGTGTCATCTATCACTCTGTCATATGAGTTTAAAATTACTAAACTATAAGCAACTTGGTTATCCTTTAGTTCTGTGGACTTTTAAGACGAACCATCTGCATAGGCTGATCAGTAGTGAATTTTCAGAGTGCATGTTAGAAAAAATCACTAAACTATGAGCAACTTGTTTATCTTTTAGTTCTGTGGGATTTTAAGATGAACCATCTGCATACGGTGATCAATAGTGAATTTTCAGAGTGCATGCTAGGAAAGATCAAGTTAAAAATGTATAATATATAAACCAGTATTTTTAAATAATAATTAATATAATAATATCAAAGGTAAACATTACGATCCACAATTAAAAGAAAATACAAACTAATCAATTTTGTTCGTACAAATCAAAATCTTAACACATTACAAAAATATCGTAGTTTTATGGGGGAACCATATTTCATTTTAGGAATCAAAATTTTATAGTATTAAAATTTGACTAGTAGTACATAAGATAGGAAATCCTAAATATTTATAATCGATTATTTCATCAAAATATTTAAACAATAATTTAAAACGATGTTAATTTTTATTGTTATAACATTTTGTAGGATTTACCCTAACAAGACCCAAATTATTTTACATGAATCTGACCAAACCCGAGTTGAAAGAGAATGTACCCGAAATGTTCTCAAACAAAACTGACTCAAATGAAACCCAATGTGAACCCGATTCAAAAGATTTATAACCAAATTGTATCCAAAGACAACAATTTGAACCAACCACTATTAGAACCAACACTTTTTACCTTGGTTGTACTGGACTTTTAATCTCAGTTTTTAACCACTGAAAATCCGAGGTAAAAAGAGGAGTGGTAAACAGTAAGTTTTTTACCTTGGTTTGGAACCAAGGTAAAAAACACTTTTTACTGCATTTTTTTATATTAACTGAGGTCAAAAGTCAACCGATACTGGGTTTGAGGTGATGCTGACATCGGTTAATTGTGGATTGTGGCAGCCGTCTGCTTGTAACCGATATTGGTCAAGAAGAAACAAAATGGAGCCGATGTCGGCGAGACCTTAGACTGTATGACATGTACCCAAAATGTACCCAACATCGGATTAGTCCACTTTTGCTAAGGGTGATCCAAACGTCATCCTTTTGTCCCAGGCGATGTTGGTCACACACTTTGTTTCAACCGATGCCGGTCTGAGAGTAGGCGGTGCCGGCTGTGTTTGTCGCTAACAGTCCGTATTTATGCGAGTCGTAGGACTGACATCGGTTTCTCGATTCAGTCAACTGATATGTATCCGATACCTGTGTGATGTTGGTTGTTTATGTATTTTTATTGTTTATTTCCATAAATATTTTATTTATATTTGGATAACTAATAAATGTAATTCAAATGTTAATAATTGTTATATCACTAAAAAGGTAAATATTATACAATAAATGTTTAATCCGATTCATAAATTCATCTACGCCTCAAATTCACATAGGCATATTTCACTTTGAACACAGTGAGGTTATCCGTGACTTCTAACAGTTCAAAAAAAATCACGTCCACTATTGTCAGGCCATTGTCCTCTTCAAACATTCCTCATCCGCTTTGGAGACAAAGCCTTGATCTTCCAGCCATCAAAGTACTTCATGTGCCACTCTCGGTTTTTGCACCGTTGAACAACTGGGACCCATCTCCCTGACAGTGTGCTACCATGTCCTGAGTGATGTACAACAAGTAAAAAAAAGTAATTAACAACTACAGAATGAGTAACGAAATGATTAGAGGGTAAAATTTTATAACTGAACGTGTCAAATAGAATTACCAAAGTTAGCACCAAAGTGTTGCTGTAACATAATGCAGAGGAAACGAGGATTGTTGGAGTGGATCTCGTGATCCTCTTTGATAACGAGAGGATCTTCTTGGCTACCAGATCCTTAATGTTGTTCGCCATTTTCACCTAAAAGTTACTGCAATTAAATCAGAAATCACATTATTATTAGTTGAAATAATTTGACTTAAACATACAGGTTTGCATGGATTTCATAAGGAAAATTTGAATGTATAAGGTGGAACCGACAAGAGTGACCGATATCGGCCATTCATCGGCTAAGCCGATATCGAAACCGAAGCCAAAGCGACGTCGACTGATAGATACATATACAGAATGACACTTAGTACCAATTTTGTCTCGAAATTGATACATCGAAGAGAAACAAATTTTCAATGGAAAAAAACTAGCAAATACATCCAACAAACACTAATACTATGGAAAGTTAGGATTGTAACCCCTTAATCAACATTGACAACCAAAACCTATATGAACATGCAAAACCAACATGAGGGTAACACAAAATTCACATAGATCTACCAACAAAATGCTATCAATAATAATTCCCTTTTGATTATGTGACGAAAAAATCAAAAAAACATTACAAGGAATTGGAAGAGAAACACACACCTTGATAGGTTTTCTCTTAGAAGATTAGGGTTTTGGGTGGGAAAGAATGGTGGGAAGCTCCAAAATTTGAACATTTCAGCCAAAATGTCTATTTAGAGAGGAGTCGTAAAAAATGATGTCGTTTTTTACAGCTTAGTAAAATCTGCCGTGATCAACCGATGTCAGCAATGTATTGCTTCAATCGATACCATTGATGAAATGTAACCAACATTGGTTAAATCTAGAATTTGGCCAAAACAACAATTGGCTCACAAAATTAGAAAACAATTTCAATTAGCCCATAATTTTAAATAAATAATGATTATTCCTAATCGGTTCAAGATACTAATTCACAATAATTAAAAAAAACATTACGAGCTTTACATAATTAAAAAAAGCATGTACGGTCGGTACATGCTTGATCGTTGACCTTTGACTTCTATAACCTTAGTTAAAAGTCCTTCGATGCTCATGCGAACAATATATGCTTAACTGCTGACGTTTAATAGTGAAATCAAGGTTATATGTCAACATATTGCCAGTACATGCTTGATCGTTGATATTTTATTTGTATAACCTTAGTTAATAGTTCTTAAATGCACAGGCAAACAATATATGCTTAGGCAAACAATATATGCTTGACTGCTAACGGCTAATAGTGAAACCAAAGTTATATGTACACATACAGGCGGTACACGCTTGACTGTTAACCTTTGACATGTATAACCTTAGTTAAAAGTACTTCGATGCACATACGAACAATATATGTTTGATTGTTGACGTTTAATAGTGAAATTAAAGTTATAAGTAAACATACAGCCGGTACATGCTTGACTATTGACCTTTGAACTGTATAACCTTAGTTAATAGTCCTAAAATGCACAAACAAATAATATATGCTTGACTACTGACGTTTAATAGTGAAACCAAAGTTATATGTACACATATGGTCGGTGCATGCTTAGTCGTTGACCTTTGACATGCATAACCTTAGTTAATAGTCCTTAAATGCACTTACGAACAGTATATGATTGACTGCTGGCGTTTAATACTGAAACCAAAGTTATATGTACACATACAGCTGGTACATGCTTGACCATTGACCTTTCAACTGTATAACCTTTGTTAATAGTTCTTAAATGCATAAACGAACAGTATATGCTTGGCTGCTGAAGTTTAATAGTGAAACCAAGGTTCTTTGTACACATACGGTTGGTACATTCTTTACTATTGACCTTTGACCTTTTTGTTGAAAACAGTAGTTCTAAGTATTTATATTGACATTTGAGCGAGATATGGTTGACCGCTAACGGGTGGAAATCAAAACCTGTAGAAGGTTAAAATACACACATTTGACTGATATATATATACTCCATCCATCCCACCATTAATTGCTTAATTTGACTTTTGAAAGTCAACTACATCAATTTTTAACTATTAATATATTTTTTATGTGTGTAAAAAAATTTCAAAAAATTTATATTATAGAAATACATATTATGAGGAATTCAACGACATATAATATGATAATAGTCTTATATATAAAAGAATATAATTTAATGGTCGAAGTTGAGTTAGTTTGACTTCTAAAAGTCAAATTAAACAATTAATGGTGGGACAGAGGAAGTATATATATATATGTGTGTGTGTGACCTTTGACCTTTTATAGTGAACCCTAAGTTATGATTTTTTTATGTATATACATGTCTAGTCAGTGGTTTACTTGTACTCGACAAAAGTCAAACTATAGGTTTCACCTATCGGATATTGGGATTCTTCTTGTTACCAATAGAATAAGCTAACATCAGTTTCACATAGGTATGCATTCGATTAGCAATTATTGCCTAGAGGCGACATCGTTTATGTATCTTCTATTCACCAGCTTAGGCCAATATTAAATATTTGACATATAGTTGAAATCGGTTGTAGAAGGCGATACCCTCGCCCTCAGGACCCCAGCCACACCGACACCACATCCATTACCGAGGAGGTAAATCACAGCAGACACCCAGGCCAGACCCTTGATCCACGACTATACTCATTGATCAGAAGGGACCCCTCCATTTGGAGAAATTCCCACACTGCATCTGATAAGAGTCGAACCCGTGGTAGTAGGATTGAAACCAAAAGCCTAACCACTGGGCCGATCGTGTGGGTA
Organism: Rubia yunnanensis; assembly: GCA_037428765.1. Lineage (NCBI taxonomy): Eukaryota > Viridiplantae > Streptophyta > Magnoliopsida > Gentianales > Rubiaceae > Rubia > Rubia yunnanensis. Next base: position 84,101,647 of record CM075063.1, read on the forward strand.
TTGAAATCGATTGTAGAACTAATAGATGATGCGGCTATGTCCTGGCAAAAGGTCAGCTTACTTTAATTACACATAACCGGTATTGATTATGATTCGTTTTCTTTTAACTACCAATAATCAATTTTGACTATGTATCGGCTATATGTTGGATTAAGCCATTTTGAAGAAACTGATATGTAGGTGACATCGATCGTTATAAATAATGTTACACTGAACTAACTGACGAATTTGCAATCTAGTTTTAATCGATCTGTCGGTGACATCGATTATTTTAAATAATTTTATGTCTTCACTAACTGACGCATAGGCGATATCGGTACAAGTGTCCCTATAAATAAAAAAAATACAAATGACCCTTCATTTCTATCAAACCTAATCGAACTTCGAAGAAGCCATCTTTTACCCTTCGTCCACATTACGATAACCATTGAATTCAACCTTTTTAGCATGCATTCCACCACGAAACCCACGTATAAACCCTTCCTTGATGAACCTAGAGTGCCACCGCTGCTTGACGACCAAGTCTCCGATTAGTTCATCAACAAGTTATCAATTTCCTGCACTCCTTGTCTAACATATCTCCGACATCAACCTTTCCATGGAATAAGAAGTGTTAGGGAGGGACTCACAGCCAATGTTGACCTCAAATTCCAATTCGTAAACAACCTCACCCTCCTCTAGCCGACATCAGTTCTTCCCTCTGCAACAAGGTACATTAATTTCTTCCATTCAAATTTTTACTTCTTAAATGTTATGGTTCTTGTCATTCTTATTATTATTTTTATTGTGATTTATGTTGTGATTGTTATTTAGCGACTAGGGTTTAGAGTTTGTGATTTCGGGTATAAATATTGTGATTTAGGGTTTAATTATTGTGATTTAGAGTTACCAATCGTGATTTAGGATTTAGTGATTGTAATTTAGGAAATACCGATTGTGATTTTGTTTTGTGATTTAGGGTTTACATTTTTGGCTTGTGATTTAAGGATTATTATTTAGGGTTTAGGGTTTTGGATTATGATTTAGGATTGTGGTTTTGGATTGTAGTTTAGGGTTTAGGTTTTTAGTTTGTTCATTAATATAATATTTATTTATATATGTTAAATGTTAAATTTTAGATGTTTTCTATGTTTAATGTCAATATGTTCGTTGATAATTTCTGTGATTTTGTTTGAGTTTGAAAGTGTTGTTGGTTTCTATCGTGTGTTCATTATGTATTTTTGAATGATTGTGCAAGCATATGGTGCAAACCAAGACCTGTAGCTACCTTTCTCACTATCAGCCGTGCGAGTTTCCATTAGATGAGAAGCCACTCGCAATTGTGGCTCCCCCACCACAGCCAGAACAGGATTAGGCTGGCCCTTCCTAGCTGCCGAAGAAGAAGGTAAACCATGAGTTATACAATTGACCAATCATTTTTCATTATGTAGGAGAATGAACAAAGATAGAGCAAATGAGGATAGGACCATCAAGGGGATCCGGGTCATGAAGGCGGTTGAGGTGGTGCCCCATCACCTTGATTTCTTTCTGGAGCCATTCAAGGTTTCAAAAATGCTTGATCTCTTTTACCTCGACCTCCTGACCTACAGAGATGAGGTGCTCCAATTCTACTCCAACTTCAATGCCACAAAGAACAGAGACTTTGTTATGAAGGTTAACAAGAAGAGGCTGATTGTGAGTTCCGAGATCATCAACAAGGCAATCGGGTGCCTGACCCAACACAACACCCTAGGAGTCTCCCATCTCTACTTCAGAGATAGTTAGTCGAGGGACAAGAACATTCCTGATTTCCTATACCCAAACCCCCTGCTGGCTAATTAATTCCACATTAAGGAGGATGAGCTGGATGAACCCAAGGTGTTGAGGATTGGGAGGTTAGGCATGCGAGAGGGCATGGTGAATGAGCTGATTGTGAGGAACTTGATCTCGGTTGGTCATCCTACTGAGTTCACCAACAATGGCATATGATGTTGTCCTTCCATGTGGCTGAAGGTCAGCGCATCGATCATGATCACACCATTGTGAATGAGATGGTGATGATGGAGAGCAAGAAGAGTAGGATGTTTCCATATGGAAACCTGATCACCAAGCTGTTATAAGAGAAGGAGATCCATCTGAAGTCAATGGACCTAGTGCATAAGAAGTACTACAACATAATGTACTTCACGTATAAACATTGGGCATGGAAAGGGCAGTGCTGGACCTTGTGCAAGAATCTGCCAATGGAGGACATAGTTCTAGAGCAGCCACCAGGTAGCCAGCAGCCCGCGAAGGAGACATGATGTACGTATACCCTTCCATTTCTTTAATTCCATTTCATTTCAATTATATATTTTTTATGATATCATGTACTAAAATCATACACTAAATCGTTTGTTATAATGTGTACCTTTTCCATCGAGAATGATGTGGGGCCATATCCTAAATGAAATCTGAGACGTGAACGACATCTGTGGCGGCCTGTGGCACGACCTAGAAAAGGTCATGACACACATTGGGTTGCTAAGACTGAGGATGATTCATTCTCCACTGCTAGTGAGGATTTACTCTGCAGAGCATGCAAACAATAGCCCTTCAATCCACCTAGCCAGCAAGAGGGTGAAGATAAGGATTAGGATGAGTCGAGGGGACCTAATGATCAGGAAATGGCCTCTCAGGCCGAGCAGGGTGGTGGCTCGGAAGGATGATGAGCAGGAGGATGAATAAAATTATCTTCATTATGGATATTTTGGGATGTTAAACCTTAATTTCTATCTTTGATGTTAAACTTATATTGCTACGTTAACTTCTATGTTTGATTTTGGATGTTGTAAGGTTTATAATATGCACTATTCTACATTTCTAAATTTGTATCTTTATTTCTTCCTTTATAATACATGATTTGTTTAAAACATAAACAAACATCAATCAAACAAAATAAACAAGGCATAGTACTAATTAGTATGACTTGTACTTAACAACCAAAATCGACAACATGTGTATGCGCATTCGATACCAACTAAATGATATAAAAGACAACGTTAAAATCAATTATACAATACCAAACTGACATTGCCAACGTCCCTGTACCATGTCGATTACCAACAAAGAAACGAATACATCGACTATATTGTTCACAAATAGACTATAAGTATATTCAAATACAAATCAATATCGCCTATTAGACTTTGGTCTAATTCAATCAACGTAGACTACACTTCGACCAGTTTTCATTTGTTAATGAAAACCATGACGATGTTGATTGACATATCACATTGCTTCAATCTGACAATATCCGATGTATGACCTACACCGGCCACCTGTCAGTTAAACCGAACTCTAACCCTCATGTTGCCGACGTCGGTTAGTTGGTATTTTTTTACCTTGGTTATTTAAAAAACAAGGTAAAAAGTATACTTTCTGCCTCAATTTTCAAATAACAGAGGTAAAAATTTGTGTTATTGGTTTTTTTTTAAAAAATTACGGTTAAAGAACATTGTACCTCGGTTTTCAGCATTAAAAAAAACCATGGTAACAAGGGTTATGTAAAAGCTCCATTTTCAAGTAGTGAAACCCGATATGATCTGATAATTTTCAAAACTATCTTTATGGAACCCAAACCCAAACATACCCAATTAGGACCTGATACCTGCCCACAATATAATATACCAAATCATACCTGAATCGATTGTGTCTCACCCATACCCAAACAAAAAGACCTATTTAACAGATCTAGGAACAATAAGCATGATCCACGGAGAGGCTACCTATGCCTCACCCACCGACGTGAAACAGATGCTCCTTTGATTGTTGACTGTCGAAGTTGGTAAAACTATGTTAGCCTGGTGAAACGGAAACTCCAAATTTTGATTGTTGAACATGTAGAGGTCTTTTCTTTGCATGTCTCTGACTTGACAGGGGTCTTACCACATTTGGTCATACACAACCTCAACATTGACCCCATGCTCAACTTAATCAAGCAGAAGAGAAAAGTTGCTTTTCCTAAGAGAATAGCAGTTATTAAAGAAGAGGTACCAAATATACTCAAAGCTGATGTGATCAAGGAAGTACTCTAGTGGAATGACAGGGGATAGAGAATGTCCATTGACTTCACTTATTTGAACAAGTGTTTCCCCAAAGATAATTATCCATGACCAAAAATCAATCAACTTGTCGAAGTCATTACTATATATGAGGTATTGAAATTCTTCGATGCACATAAAGGGTACTAGTATATATAACTCACCCAGTTCAACCTACACAACAATGCACAACGAAGTAACGAGCTAGGGCCACTTCTCGAATAGGCATTAATAGATTGGTTTTCTTGGCAAAGCAAAGATCACATCGAACAATGTGAAAATTACAACTAACTCATCTTGTTGTGGATATAGCAGAAAGCCCCATTTGTCAAAGAGGCTATGATACTATTTAATTAAACATGTTGCACATAAAGAGGGACACAATCCAACGAGCGAGACCGCGATAATCAGACCATGATTGCATCCCGAGTGAAGTATAAATAACAAGAGAATTAAAGACCAATATCAAGTAAGTAGAAAATTCTCCATAAAAAATATATAGTATATGTTATACTGATTAAGCGTCAGAATAACGTCCCTAAGATCAACCTGGGACCATTGCAGGTACTAAAAGAGCACAGGGCTTGTGTGAGCTAATATTGGGAACTATTATGATTCTAAAGGAATTAACCACATCACTTGCCTCACATATGGAGAACATATTTATATATTTTAGTTTTAATAGTTCTCAAGAGAAGCCGGATCCCCATGCCGGAGCGGCCTCTCCGGGAAGAGATACTTGACTTAGGAAATAAATTAGATGAAATGAGGAATTTGATTCAATGGTGGATGATGTTGCTAGAGATTTCAAAGGTAAACCTAAGATACTTCAAGCTTTACATGATAACAAGAAGATGCCATTGTACAACAGTTTAAACCACTCGGTTTTAAGTGCCACTTTGCGAATAATGAATCTGAATGCAAAGTTGGTGGGAGGTCATCACCGTACCTCTCAAAGTTAATACTTTTAAGCCCTAATGCTTTCTATCTACAATTAAGTAGATAATGGCAAGTCGGGGTCATTCACGAGAAGAGGGATCTTTTTAAGTGTTTAAACATATATAGGGAAAACATACAAGGCATATACATATATATATATATATAAAAGCATGTAAACAAGGGAGATTTTTGGTTGGTTTGATCCTATGTTATCAAATTCAAATACAACAACTAGAAAAGCAAGAGAACTATGCCAATCATGCAATACGACTAAAGATACGATGTAAATGATAATTAACAGAGCCTTGGGGGAATCGATTTCCACTTCCAAACTTCATATAGCTCATTGATTCATTCACTCATTCAATTACATTTATTGTCTATGGGGAATTTTATCACTTCTCATTCAAAGATCAACATTCATTCCTCCTTAAGAGTAGTTTGCAAAGACAAACAACGACCATTTACAAACCTCATTGATGATCACCCTAGACAAACAACATCATAGGGGTGTTTCATCAACGACATTTCACCCAAAGGACCATAGGTTTGATAATAACAATCCTTCTACCAAAGACATAGTCATTTAACCAAACAAAACATTCATTAGATTAAACTTAGAACAAACAACATTCAAGGTTCCACCTTTCTTTGCATCTATATGACAAATATGAGAATAAACCACATTAACATACTCATCTAGCAAGAATTACGACACATTATATACAAGAAGTTCTAAATCCATGCTTTTGGATTTCCATATCATATGAGTTGAGAAATTTGCAACTTTCCTAACACCCTAACATTTCAATCTTACAAACATTTCATATACTCAAACAGCCCATGATATAAATGAGGTAAAACACAACATTAATGGCATAATAAATGCTCTCCAATAAATGTTCATAAATGAGCAAACATAAAATCTTACTACGTAAGCTTGGAAGCTTCAATCAATTGCTCCCAAGAACTAGATTTAGCTACAAGAGTTCATACTAATTAGTGCTAAACAACCAAACATAATAAAACATAATTCAAAGATGAAAATGGAAGAAAATAGGGTTCTAAACAGTACCAAAAACGCAGATGAAGAAGATCTGAATGAGAGGAAAAGAGTTCTATATATAGTACAAAAAGGATAAGGTGAAATTCTGGCCACCTGTTGTTCGTGAGTCGCGACAGGCTCATCGCGACTCGCAACAAGGCTATCGCGACTCACAACAAGGCCATCACAACTTGCGACGGGTGCCAGAATTTGGTCTTGTTTCCTTTTCTTCTTCTTGTGGTACAAATTCATCTTCATAGAAATTTCTCTCATTTTTCAAGTCTTTAACATCTCCAAAAATGGTCTTCAATGGCCTTCGGCCTTTATGTCTTCGAAGCTAGTTTTCAAAAGTCTTCGAAAATGTGATATTTAATGGCCTCCGGTCTTCATGCATCCATGTTCTTCCCTTGTCACGCAAAATCCACTTAGAAGAGGTAAAAGAGCGTAAAGTTGCTCTTACCCCTCCTACGAGAATTTTAAGGTAAAACACAAGCTCTTGATAATAAAATAGCACAAAAGTGACCCGAAATAGTATTAAATTATGCATATAAAATGGACATATCAAACCTCCCCACATTTAAACCTTACTCGCCCTCGAGTAATAAAAGATCCAAGCATACAAAGGAAATGACGTATCCACATCCTAACTATTATTCCCCCAAGTCAATACCTCACAAAACTCTCAATATCACACATCCCAATGTTAAGGTCAAATGAGATGTTTCCCACAACCCATATTCCTAAATCTACCCAAACCATATCAATCTATGAATTCATTGATATCCCTAAAACATCTCCAAATCCTGAATTGATAATCCCAAATCCAATGATACAAGGTGAAGCTAAAGACATGTATAAGGTTCAAAACACATGCTCCACTTTATATCAATATATCAACCTAAAATGAATCATATTAACGATCAAGAATTTCATAACGTACTTCATCTTCTCCCGCTAAATTTTCCACTCCCAAAAGGTCCTCCAGATGTCAAGCTACCCGATCCATCTGTATGGTCACCGCAACCTTATGATTCTAACGCTATCAAATGAGTGAACACTTAACGTTTTTCAATTTCTCTCGTTTCCTCTCATTTTGCCTAGGAGCCCTTTCGAGTTTCCATCCTAGCCACACATCATGTTTCTTTGGCTCACATCTCACCTTTTTCCGCACATTTAGCCTCTCATTTTTTCCTAGGTCGCCCTTTTTTTACCTATCCGGGCCTCCAATGTTGCCTAAGTTTCCCTCTCAGGATTTCAACTTAGCGAGATTATTTTTATTTTTCATTTTATATATTTTTTCAAAATTTTCTGTATTTTGCACGTGTCTCCAATCCAAAAAGTAGCAAAGTGCTTTCCAAATGTTAAGGCTAAGAAAAGTATCAAAGACAAAATTATCCAAGTGCACCAAAAGAAAAACATCCCAAAATAAAAGGGAGAAAATATCCAAAACAAAACAAAAGAGTTATGCAAAAGTGTCTCCAATCCCATCACCTCAAAGTAGATACCCCTCCCCATACTTAGAACACTACATTGCCCTCAATGTAGAAAATAGGGAAAAATTGTACAAAGTGAAGTATGGAAAGGGTAAAGATATGGTGCTCATAAAATCACTGATGTGATGAAGAAGGGCCACTGCTGGGAGTGCTGCTGCTGATGTCGCTCTGAGGGAGGTAGACTACTATCATCACGCTGGACAAGAGCTGGGCTAAGGTCATGGAGCTTGCACTGGAAATAATCTCTGCATGAGGAGTTAGGTGAAATCGCCAAGTTTCCTAGAGGTGTGTCAAATTCCAGCTTCGTCTTGTTGGGCTGAGGAAGTGTCATGAATGTGACCTTCCTCGCGCCATACAACCAATGGAATAGCCCCGTGGTCCATGTGGCTATGATCATCTCAAATCTAACTAACCTCTTAGCACTGATAAGATAGGAAGTGCGACTCCCTAACCGCGAAAAGTCAGCTGGAGGAACCAATCCTAAGTACTCTGCTAAAAGGCCTATCATGCCTCCGACCATGATCTTCCCCTTGGGCTTTCCTGCCACCTCTACTATTCTCTTCATCCAGAACTCTGCCCATAGCCCGTATCCTGGTTCCTCACTCGTTAAGTGCCACAGAAAGTGAATGTCATTGTCTGGCATATTCGTCGGCTCCGCGGAGCAAAGTACTGTGCCAGCCAATAGACGGTGCACATACTGGAGTGCAGGGTGGATAATGGCGCTACTCTTATCATGAATATTCTCCGGCCTCATGTTGATGAAATTCCAAAAGTGCATGTCCTCCTCAATCGATCGCTCCTGGGCCTGTGGGTCCAGCCTGACCCATATCTCCGCGGTGTCAAATCCAAAGGCCTCCTCATTTTGCGAGATGGTCATTTGCTTAGATTATCGTCTAAGTGAAAAGCAATGTACCTCTCGCATGGTTGATCATCTCTCATGCTGCTTATAGGGATCGTGGACAAGAACTTCAGCGTGTACCTCTAGTAAGGGGGCGCGTTCCTACTCATAAACCCTTTCATTCCCCCTTTTACTAGGAAGCATCTAACAGGCTGAGTAAGCCCAAGAGCATCTAATGTTGGCATGTCAAAAAAGCTTGTCTCCTTGAGTTGGCGCCTCTCCGGGGCCTCCCACCTTTCCGCATAAGACCCGGTGATCCGGGTCAAACCTATGTACCTATCCAGAGGGGGAGGTACATGGCTCGATTCCAGAGCTAGTGGAAGAGGCAGAGGTGGCGTGGCGGTGCACCCACCTCGGGGAAGAGCCCTAGGTCTCTTTTTGGGGGCCTAATCTAACAACCACAGCAAACAAGTCAAACACATAGGAATATGTGTATATGCAATATTGCTAATTCATACTCAACCTTAAACTAGTCCATCATCCCAAGCCAAACCAAAATCAAGTCAACTAGTTGAAGTCCTAATCACAATTATATATACAATCCATATTATGTCCAACAAGCCCATATTCTCAAATCCATGAAGTTCTCACACAGTTGAAATCAATAAGCTATATCTCAAAACCACAGTTGTGCTCAACTAGTTTACCCACTATTAGTACATTCACAATGTCAACATTCACGTCCCATGGCTAAACTACCCTAAGAAAAATAACATAGCAAAGCACAATAATATTTTATCCAAATAACAACTATGTTTAATCAAGGGCCAGCATGCCTCATATCTAGCATCAGTCACAATCTATTCTCAGCTAAAGCAACACAAATGCACACAATCCAAACTCAAACAAGCACACTACAATCCAAACCGCAGCAAAAAAAATATACACACAATACCCATCAAATTAAATCGCAAGCACAATGTATTCACCAAAATCAACCAAGATCCAACAATTCAATTTTCTAAGGCATCACACATAATCTACACAATATCCAAAAAATAGAGTATGCATTCGTAATCACAATTGAAGCTCAATAAAGTGAAGAAATGTACCACTAAGATGCATAGGAAGAAGAAAAGAGGAAGCCCACAATCAATTCGAAATCGAATTGCCCAAAGTGACAAAACCCTCAAATTCTAGGGTTTGTGTTCTTCAAAGATTTTTTTTGGCAATTTGTGGGTGGAGATTGGGAAGAAATGATGGGGTATGGAGTTGTGGTTGTGAGTGGAGGAGGGCGGCTGTAAACGGCGGTGCTTGGTGGAGGGAAGTCTGAGGAAGGTGAAGAGCAGACGAAGGGTAGCAGTGGATTATGGATGTGCTTGTGGAAAAAATGGTTTAGCCCGTTATTTACATGTACGGCCGTTGCGACTCGAGATGGGTGGTCTCGAGGGGTTTGGCTCTGGCTAGGCTCGAGGATGAAAGATGACACCTTAAGGGCTCGTGGCTTTAAGGTATCGAGAGGCTAGGCTCGAGGATGAAAGATGACACCTTGAGGGATCGAGGCTTCGAGGGATCGAGAGGTTCGGCTTGCGACCCAGCTTAAGGGCTTCCAGCCTCGAGGACCTGAGGTCTCAAGTACTGGTTCTCCTCGAGGAAGGGTGACTTCTTGATGAATGATGGACTTTATGACTCGGATCGAGTCTAGGGCTTGCGGCCTTGAGGTCTCGAGGGGGTGATGTCTCGAGGACTGGCCTCGAGACGGTGATGAATTTTTTGGTTCGGCTCGAGTTGACGGCTTGCAGCCTCAAGGTCTTGAGGGGATGATGTCTCGAGGACTGGCCTCGAGAGGGTGATAAACTTTCTGGTTTGGCTCGAGTCGAGGGCTTGCTACCTCGAGGCCTCGAGGGGATGATGTCTCGAGAGGATGATGTCTCCAGGGTTGGTCTCGAGAACTGGCCTCAAGAGGATGATGAACTTTCAGGTTCTGCTCGTGTCAAGGGTTTAGGTCCTCGAGGTCTCGAGGGAATGATGGACTTTCAGGTTCTGCTCGAGTCAAGGGTTTAGGGCTTCGAGGTCTCGAGGAGATGATGGACTTTCAGGTTTCGCTCGAGTCAAGAGCTTAAGGCTTCTAGGTCTCAAGGGGATGATGTCTTGAAGGGCTGATGGGATTTTGGGTTTGACTGGTCACGAGGGGGTGATGTCTCGAGGGCTTGCGATGAGGCCCTTGCAAGGCAATCGCGACTCGCGAAAAGTGGAGGCCAGGGGCTGAATTTTAACACAAGATTTCTGATTACATCGCGCTCGCGACCACTACGTTGCGACTTGCGACGAGGCCCTCATGATTCGCGAAAAGTGGAGGCCAAGACCTCTATTTTAACACAATATTAATGATTACAACACGACTTGTGACTTGCGACGAGGCCCTCGCGAGGCCATCGGGACTCGCGACCACTTCTAACCTAGTACTTAGAAATTTTTTTGATTCCTTCTCTTATCCAAGTCTTTCCTTCTTGACTCCAAGCATTTCTCTCTTCAAAAGTCTAATGCCTTGGCTTCAAAATTGCTACAAAATCATGGAAAAATAACCCGTGAAAAGCATAAAGAAAAACAATGAAACTTAATGACAAAATCCAAAACCAAACAACATTAACGAAAAGTCACGAATGATGATCCGGATGATCAAAACCAAGTTTATTTAACATTGTCGGTATGACTTACTCCCTTTTCTTGAGTTTTACTCACAAACCGGATCGAGGAGATCAACGTCCTCTCCTTTTTTCGGCACAAAAATCTCGTGGTAAGGTTTCAACCATTGTCCATTAACCTTGAATGTATTGGACTTAGCTCGATCTAAAATCTCCACCACGGCATACGGGAATACCTTAAACACCTCAAAAGGACCGATCCATCGGGACCTCAACTTACCTGGGAATAGGAGAAGGCGAAATTGGAATAGGAGGACCTTTTGATAAACGTCAAAATCCTTCCTAATGATCATCTTGTCATGCAACACCTTTGTCTTCTCTTTATAGATTTTGGAGTTCTCATAGGACTCCCTCCAGATCTCATCCAGTTCATCCAATTGTAACTTCCTATGCAAGCCGGACTCATTATCGACATTGAGTTCTTTGACCGCCTAGTAAGCCTTATGTTGAATTTCCACCGGTAGATGACAAGGCTTACCAGACACTAACCGGTATGGTGACATACAGATTGGTGTCTTGTAAGCCATCCTATACTCCCACAAGGCATCATTCAACTGAGAACTCCAATCCTTCCGGTTAGGGTTAACCATTTTTTGAAGGATAGACTTGATTTCCCGATTGGAAACTCCAGCTTGCCTATTGGTTTGCGGGTGATATGCGGTGGATGTCTTGTAAGTGACTCCATACTTCTTCAAGAGTGCTACTATGGTCCGATGGCAAAAATGGGTGTCACGGTCACTAATCAAGGCCCGGGGTACCCCAAACATAGAAAAGATGTTATCTTTCAGGAATTCTGCAACCACTTTAGAATCGCCAGTCCTAGTGGGTTTTGCTTCAACCCACTTTGACACATAATCAACAACAAGAAGAATGTATGTAAAGGCATAAAACTAGGGAAAGGTCCCATGAAGTCAATACTCCAAACATCAAATATTTCACAATATAGCATAGCTTTTTAGGGCATCTTATTTCTAGATGAGATATTTCCTACTCTTTGACACTTGTCACAAGCCTTACAAAATATGTATGCAGGCTATTCAAAGTAGGCCAATAAAAACCACTTTCCAAGACTTTCCTAGCGGACCTTTTAGCTCCAAAATGACCCTTGCATGCATGAGAATGACAAAAAATGAGAATTGAATGCACTTCATTATCGGGGATACATCTCCTAACAACTTGGTCTACACAATGCTTCTACAAAAAGGGATCATCCGTTACATAATATTTAGCATCGCTCTTTAGCTTATCTTTCCGTGCTTTAGAAAAGTGAGGAGGAAATTTACCAGAGATAAGAAAGTTCACAATGTCCAGATACTATGGTTGGAGGTCCCTGATAGTGAACAATTTTTCACCGAGGAACTCCTCTCGGAGTTGCTCCTTTGTTAATAGATTTACCTCACTATCTTAGTAGGGTGCCAACCGGCTTAGGTGATCATCCACGAGGTTCTCCGCACCTTTCTTGTCTCGCACCTCTAACTTAAATTCACTCAGGAGCAGGATCCACCTAATAAATCTTGGCTTGGCCTCTTTCTTCATCATTAAATACGAAGCGATGCATGGTCAGTGTACACAATAACTTTTGAACCAAGCAAGTAAGATCAAAATTTTTCCAAAGAAAACACCACTGCTAGTAACTCCTTTTCGGTGGTGGAATAATTTCTTTGGGCTTCATTGAGAGACATGGATGCATAGTAGATGGCATGAGGCGCTCTCCCCACCCTTTGACCAAGCATCACTCCAATGATATAATCACTAGCATCGCACATAATCTCAAAAGGCAACGACCAATCCAGGGGTTGTATAATAGGGGCCGAAACTAACCTTCCTTTCAATGTATCGAAGGCCCCTTTACAGCCCTCATCCATCACAAATTCCACCTCTTTTTGCAAAAACTTGCATAAAGGAGATGCTATCTTCAAGAAGTCCTTGATGAATCGGCGATAGAATCCTGCATGGCCAAGAAAAGAGCGCACTTCGCGCACATTAGTAGGATAAGGAAAAGTTTGAATTGTTTCTATCTTTGCCTTTTCAACCTCAATACCCTTAGAGGAGACAACATGGCCTAAAACAATACCTTGCTCTACCATAAAATGACACTTCTTAGAAGTTAACACAAGATTAGTATCAATGCAACGTTTAAGAACTTGTGCCAAATTCGCTAAATAGTTGTCAAAAGAATTACCATGAATGGTGAAATCATCCATGAATACCTCGACAAAATTTTTAAAAAATTCTTAGAAAATGCTTACCATACACCTCTGTCCGTCTCCTTCCAATTACAAAATCCCCGGCAACGGCGCCAATTTGGTGAGCGTCGTTTTACTCGCCAAATAACCTGCAAATTCAGATTTAATACAAATTAGTACGATGATAAGCAGGGTCGATCCCACAGGGAGCAAAAGCAATAATTATTAATTATTTTTCCTACTAATTTTTGAAAACCTTTTTGGTGATGCCACCACGCCTTAAGTGTAATGATTTAATGAACTCTAAAATGCAAATGAAGACTTAAACTTATGAGAAATAAATATATGAATGAATGATATCGGCTAAGAATAACTCATGCTAGTTATTATCGATCATAGGCGCAATAATAAATCAATTCCTGCACATCTATCGGTTATAGGGAAGTAGATACGCTTAACCCCCCAATTCTTTCTTACTTTATCGACAGTCAACTAATTACGATTAATTAACTGTTTCCCTTACCAAAATGTTCCCAGAAAGTATTCGCTAAACTAGAACACATTTTGATAGCATTACGTATTAAAAGAACCCGATACAGCAATTACCAAAGTAAAAGCAAATAGTAACGCACACTCGATTATTCCCTATCTTGCTATTACAGTCTTAGCTAGTTAGCTGTTTTTCGCAAAACTATGCTACTTACTAATCCCATCCAACAATTACGTATTGGCGGAAATTAGATAGCAGTATTCTAAAAACATTTAAGTTGATCAGGCTTAAACATATTAGAAATAAAATTCAACCAAGAACAATCAAGAACATGCAAGAATCAATTATAATGCAATTAGGCCTCACGATTTATAAACTAACATTTGTTATTCTCTGCCGATATATGAATTAGCTACTCATGATAATTAAACTAAACAAATATATATAATAATATATAAACATGCTTATTGAAATTGAATGAAAAGACAAGCAATTAAATGAAACAAGAACACATGCTTCAGTACTGTATAACGTCTGGAAAAAATAGCAACACAGGGAGAAGAGGAAACCAATGTTCACGCTGCTCCCTCTGCCTCCCTTTTCGTCCAAAAACCAAAAGAAAAGGAAGAAGAAGAAAATTTGACTTCTTTTCCTCCTAACACTACTTCCGTCCGAAAAACAAAAAGAGAGGAAAAGAGCTTGATATGTTTGACTTTTTCTCTACTTAAAAACTACTCTTCAAAATAATACCCAAAAACAGCCCCCCGTCCTTTTGTCTTCCTCCGCAGCAATTTTATAGACTGCCATTACAAAATAATGTCCATGTTGGACTCTTCCAAATAAAATAAAATCTTCCCAAAATTAAATTCTGATCCAATCTTCACATTATCTTCAAGAATATTTCCAAAATTATCAATCCAATCTGCTCCAAATAACTTGCTACGATTCTGATCTTCATTTGATTGCTCCATTTGCGATAATTGCCCGATTCTCCCTGCTCTCCTTCAAATTTCTCTCGAGCCCAAAAACTGTGATCTGCTACAAATAAAACATTTAAAGTGCACATTAATCACGTAAAATCACAGTTAATCCCAATAAAATAAACAACATAATTATCACACATCAAATATCCTCACACTTGAGTCATGCTTGCCCTCAAGTATGAAATGAGAATCCAATCATGTTGTTTACTACAAGGTTCCAAGTATCCCCCAACTGACTCTAAGAAAGACTCAAAAGAAAAATAACAAAAAGACACTAACTACAACCCAACAAACAGTCAAACTCAGCATACCAATCCTTAATTTCTTGATTCATAGACAAACTTTACCTTACTAATAAGAAATGCTCATGTATAACACACTTCACACTCTCACACCTTTCATATGACATTGGTAAATTTATCCTCAAATTAATGCAAACCAGCCCTCAACTTAGTCAAAATCGGACAAGCATCCAACATTTCTCACGTTTCACACATTCGCTCTAGATGTAAGGAACAGTCACTCAATATATAATTTTCACATGGCAATACTCAAATCATTCAATGCAAATCAGAAAGGTCTTTATTCAAGGTTGTAACGGGGCTAGGGGGAATAAAAACGAGGTAAGGTCCTAAGGGTTCTAAGCTTAAGAATATAAATATACATGCATGCTCTTTTCAGCCCAATAATTCCTCAATCAAATAGATAATTTTCAGCCTCCAATAAGTGAAAAAACTGCTCTGAACTGGCTGTAATTACCAAGTGTTGGTGCTGGATTTTTATTTTTTTTTCATTTCTTTTTTTATTTTTCCTGAATTTTTTCTGGGCACATCAGCCCTATTTTTTTTCTGAATTTCCAGCACCAAATCACTCATTTTACTGCACTTTAAACTCAGTACCACATGGTCACTTCATAAATCAAATTCAAGGTACTCATTGATATTTCTTTAAGCACATCAGCAGCAAATAAACTGAGAAACCTCTCATAATCACAAGCATGCATATATAAGGGACACACAAGAGGGAATAAAAATAGGCTTTGGCTTCATTTTTCTGTGGTTTAAACAAAGAAACAGGTCAAGGCTTCAAAGGGTTTACTAAGGGTGATGTATGGTAGGCAATATAAGCTGTGTGGTTAAATCCTAATGCCTTTCATCATTTTCACACCAAATAATTCAAGTAATGCCATGACTCTCAGAAAAAAGATTGATGTAGAGACTGCTCTACTCTAGCTCAAACCTCACATTTAATGGGCTAAAATGTTCAATTACTTGTCTTTTTTCGTCATCCCAAGTATCATCTAGGCTAATTTACACCAATTATATTAGACTCATTTACCAAGTAATTTTAGGGGTGTATCAAGTAACCAAATATGTCACACAAGAGCTTTCTCACAGGCAAGTTCAGTCCGTCAAGAACAATAATATCAAGGATAGTATGCTGAATTTGACTCGACTCAAAAAAATCAAAAATATTTTTGTATTTTTTTCTAAATGACACTAACACATAAACATATAATCCTCCTCACACTTAAACCTTGCTTGCCCTCAAGCAAGTTTAGTAAAAATGTAAAAAGGAACAGAATCACCTAAAAACTAGACTCAACTAAGATAATAAAAAAAATGGAAATAAAAATAAAATCAGGGATAGGGGAACTCATTGGGAGGGGCCAGCCACATTTCGGAGGGCTAGCAGGATCAGCTCATTCTGCTCCATGAGTCGATCCACCTTCTGTTGGAGGCTTTTGAGGTCCTCATTGATGGAGACAAGAGAGATGTGACCTGCAGGAGTAGAAGAGCTCGGGGTAGGATTTCCCGGCGGAGGAAACTGGGGGCATTTGTTAGCATCCAAATAGATCAAATTAGATTCAACCATAGCATTCAAATTGAGAAGAGAAGGAGCTTTCACTAATTCCAACTGAGGTAAACCATCAAAAATCACATTGTTATCAAGAAACATAGCAAGAATATGGAACAACGTGACATGGCGAGTAGTGTGTGTAGCAATGTCAAGCAAGGCCTCAGCCAACCAGTACCCTAAGTTCAGTTTTTTGTTGGTGTGCATACACCACAAAACGAAAAGGGTTGGTTGGCTCACCTTAGCCCAAGAAGTGGTACGACCAAACACATTTCTCACAAGTATAAGATGGCACAGATGCAAAGCAGGATCAGAAATCCAATGCACAGTAGACATAGTGGGATCATAAATATCAGGGCATGAGGGAGCAAGTAATTTCCAGGCAACATTGGGATTAAATCCTGGATAAGTCACGTAAGGACCACAAAAAGCAGACTCATACTCTTCTGAAAATAATTGCTCCCTGGATGCTAAACCCAAGGATAAATTCCACTCATCTACAGATAAATGAACCATATTCAGACCAATACGAAAAAATATGCTAGGCTCAGATGATGTCATATCATTGGACTTCTCAAAATGAAAACTCGTAATAAATTCTTCGGCAAGCTCCTCATACATAGGCAGAACATGACAAGTTAGAAAAGTAGCCCAACCAATCGCAGTGAAATAATGAGAAACTCTATCAGCAATATTTGCGACTCGTAAGGCTGGAATACTCACCTCCCAACCAGCTTCGTATTTTTTTACCTTTTCGCTTCTGTAAGGCCTCCATGAGCTTTGGTTCCTCGAATTCCCCAAATATGGCTGGATCATCGACTCGCACATGCAAGGGAAAATCACCGTAGGTGTGGACTCTGGGCCGTGGAGTGGAAGTATTATCAACCCCAGAACTGGCAGCAGCGGATTTAGCCCTCTTGGTGGTTGAAGGTGGGCAGTCCGAATCTGGTGCACTCCTTTTTGCATGAGTGTTTTTCTGGTTGCCTCGCTTTTGTGGTTGTCGCTTCGTCGCTTTAAGTGGAACCTCAGAAGGAACCCCATCAGCCGGAATAGGAGAGGGCAAAGGCTTATGCACGCACTTCTTGGCCACTAATTTTCGGCGCATCGGATGACCGGAGGTTGATGATGCCGGAGCTGGAATGGGAGTTGGGGAAGGCTCGGTTGAATGGCTATCTGCAGGAGCAGCGGCTGGTGCTGGCGGCGCGTGGAGGCGCGTGGGCGGCGCGTGGGCGGCGCGTGGAAGCACGTGGAGGTGAGTCGGCCTCTGCTGACGACGGATCTGCAACTACAACTCTTGTGGACTTCGATTCCGGCGTCGGTAATGGCGGGCGAGTGGGCTCCATTGGAGAGGACGTGACCGGAGGTGGTGGACGACCACGGTTACTCCGGCGAGGCTTCCCGGTGGGCAAGGAGGCGGCGAGTGGAGGCGGAAGCTCGGCTGGTGTCGGCGAAGCGGCGGAAGAAGGAGGCTCCGCCACGGCCACGACGTCTGTATGAGGTGGTGAGTTCGGCGAAAGCTCGGCTGGTGTCGCTCTTCGTCGTTGGCGGCCCATGGCGGATCCGGTGAAGATGGAGGTGGTGTGAAGGTGGCTTAGAGGAGGAGGCGAGAGAAAGTGAGGGTGGTGCTAAGGCGGCGAGAGGAGGTAGTTTTAAGGTGAAGGAGAAAGAGAAAAATGGTAAGTGGAAAAGTAAGGAAGAAGGAAAGGGAGAAGAAAAAGAAGGCAGCCAAATTTTAATTATCACATAAGCCCTGAAAAACCTTGGTTATCTCCCTTGAGCCCCCAAGAATCCTCAAGCTCTTCCTTAGCCGAAATTGGGCCTTTGCCTAAGCCCAAAAGCCTTTTATTCAACCCATTTGCCACCCTTCAAGGAGATCTTGCTCATATTTTTCCTCCAACTACAAGAAAAAATGAAAAACACAATTTAGAAAAAAAAATGCACACAAAGAACCATACTAACATTTTTTTTTTTTTATGGTTTCGAATTTTTATTAATTTTTTTCTTTTTTTTTCGTTTTTTTTGTGTAAAATAAAATCAAATCAAGACAAAAAAAAAACAACTGGGCTGCCTCCCAGTAGCGCCGTCATTTATAGTCTTGGCCCAGACTGTAGAATCCCTCAATTTTTCTGGTTGGTGGTTAGTGGAATTTCGTCCACCATTTCCACCTGAGAGGAATCATGATACGGCTTGAGGCGATGACCGTTGACCAGAGAAACTTTATCTATCTCCAAACTTTTAATCTCAACCGTTCCGTTTGGCCAAACGGAAGACACCACGAACGGGCCTATCCATTTTGATTTAAGTTTCCCAGGCATTAACCGGAGCTTGGACTGAAAAAGTAGGACTCTTTGCCCAACCACGAACTCCTTGGTTCTCAGATTCTTGTCATGCCACATTTTTGTTCGATCCTTGTACCACATAGCATGATCAAATGCCTCTAAACGGAGTTCCTCCAGTTCCTGAAGTTGAAATCTTCTCTCCTCCTCACACTTAAGGGAGTCCATATTCGCTTGCTTTACAGCCCAAAATGCCCTATGCTCAAGCTCGACTGGTAGGTGGCACATTTTTCCGAATACAAGACGATATGGCGACATCCCTATAGGTGTCTTGAACGCAGTACGGTAGGCCCAAAGCGCATCCTCCAACCGCTTGCTCCAATCCTTCCTGGAAGGATTTACCGTCTTCTCTAGGATATGCTTAATTTCTCTGTTTGACACCTCTGCCTGGCCATTGGATTGAGGGTGGTAGGTAGTGGCGAAACGATGGTGTACTCCATAATTCTTCATAAGGGCTTCAATGGTCCGGTTCTTGAAATGAGTCCCCTGATCACTAATGATGGCTCGTGGTACACCAAACCTGCAGAATATAGTTGATTTCAAGAATCCTGCAACAACTTGAGCATCATTAGTACGGGTGGCTTTAGCTTCCACCCATTTCGACACATAATCAACTGCCAATAAAATGTAAATATTGCCGAAAGAACTCGGAAAAGGACCCATAAAGTCCATGCCCCACACATCAAATATTTCACAAACAAGCACAGGCATTTGTGGCATTTCATCACGTCGAGAAATATTTCCAGTCATTTGGCATCTATCACAATTTCTACAAAATAAATAAGCATCTTTATGCAAGGTCAGCCAAAAGAATCCACGGTCAAGTACTTTACGAGCAGTACGTTTAGGCCCAAAATGTCCACCACATGCATATGAGTGACAATGTAAAAGAATACTACCTTGCTCGTCATCAGGGATGCAGCGTCGAATAATCTGGTCAGAACCAATCCTCCAAAGATACGGTTCATCCCAAATGTAATGCTTGCAATCACTTTTTAATTTTAATTTTTGAGCACGACTAAGTGTATGTGGAACATCTCCAGTAGTCATAAAATTTACGATATCCGCATACCAAGGATCCGTGTCTAACTTACCCGAATTCAGTTCTGGCAGGGGGTTCCGTTTGGCCAAACGGAACCCTGTCGCAGTGTACAAATGTTCTTCGGGAAATGCCTCGGGAATGGGAATATCATCCTCAGGTCTGAGTAAACGGCTCAAATGATCAGCAACATTATTTTCTGCACCCTTCTTGTCTCTGATCTCAATGTCAAATTCCTGCAACAATAAAACCCAACGGATTAATCGAGGTTTAGAATCCTTCTTAGTAAACAAGTATTTTAGTGCAGAATGATCAGTATAAATGAGAATTTTAGAGCCAAGTAGATAAGATCTGAATTTATCCAAAGCAAAGACAATGGCCAGCAACTCCTTCTCAGTGGTAGTGTAATTGCTTTGTGCAGGATTCAAAGTCTTTGATGCGTAATGAATCACATGGCTCTCCTTCCCTGCTTTCTGTCCCAAGACCGCACCAACCGCATAATCGCTTGCATCGCACATCAACTCAAATGGAAGATCCCAATTGGGTGGTTGCATGATTGGTGCTGAGATCAACTTGTTCTTCAATAAATCATAAGAAGTCTTGCGCTCTTCATTCATCTCAAAAGGGACATCATCTTGGAGAAGTTTCGTCAAAG
Organism: Rubia yunnanensis; assembly: GCA_037428765.1. Lineage (NCBI taxonomy): Eukaryota > Viridiplantae > Streptophyta > Magnoliopsida > Gentianales > Rubiaceae > Rubia > Rubia yunnanensis. The sequence continues at coordinate 84,122,274 of CM075063.1, forward strand.
GTTGAGCAATCTTTGCAAAATCTTTGATGAATCTCCGATAAAATCCCGCATGACCCAAAAAACCACGAACCTCACGAACATTAGAAGGGTATGGAAGCTTTTCTATGGTCTCCACCTTGGCCTTATCCACTTGAATTCCTTTCTCTGAGATCACGTGTCCCAAGACTATGCCATCCTTCACCATGAAGTGACATTTTTCAAAGTTAAGAACAAGGTTCCTCTTCACACAACGAATTAAGACTTGTTCTAGACGACTCAAACACACATCATATGAGTCACCATAGACGCTGAAATCATCCATAAACACCTCGATGCTCGTCTCAATCAAATCAGAGAAAATACTCATCATACAACGCTGGAATGTGCCTGGGGCGTTGCATAAACCAAAGGGCATTCTTCTGTACGCATAAGTGCCGAAGGGACAAGTAAATGTGGTCTTCTCCTGGTCCTCGGGGTTCACACAAATTTGAAAATAGCCGCTGTACCCATCCAAAAAATAGAAGAAACTATTTCCCGCAAGTCTTTCCAACATCTGATCGATGAAAGGAAGCGGAAAATGTTCCTTGCGAGTGGCGGCATTTAACTTCCTGTAGTCGATGCACATTCTCCATCCAGTAACAAGCCTTGTAGTCACCATGTCTCCCTTGTCATTTTTCACTACTTGCAACCCCGACTTCTTAGGTACCACATGAACAGGACTCACCCACTTGCTGTCAGAAATGGGGTATATGATCCCAAGTGAGAGTAATTTCAATATTTCCTTGAAGACCGCCTCTCTCATGTTGGGATTGAGCTTCCTCTGAACTTCCCTAGTCGGTTTGGCATTGTCCTCCAACAAGATGTGGTGCATACAGATGTCTGGGCTGATTCCCGTAATGTCCGCCAATGTCCATCCTATGGCCTGCTTGTATCTTTTTAGCAAGGCAAGTAATCTCTCCTCTTGAGATGTGGATAACTCCGTGCTAACTATTACTGGAAGAGTATCATTGTCACTGAGATATATATATTTCAGATTCGGAGGCAAGGGCTTTAACTCCAAAATTGGGGCTTTTACGTCTGATGGTATTGGTCTGCCGGACGGGTCCGGTTTGGCCAAACGGGACCCTCCCTGCACTTCAGAATTTTCTCGAACTTCCAAACTCGACCCGGATGAGTTGATTTTTTCGGGGTCTATATCAGTACTAAACACCCCTTCCTGAGAGTATATTGAGTACAGCAACTCACTGATCTCCTTGTCACTCAATCCTTGAATATTTATCTCTTTTGATCCCGATGGCGATTGAATTCCATCTCTTTCCTGCAAAATTTCAGTCTCAAGATGTTCTTGGACAAGAGGTTCAATGAGGTCAATGGAAAATACATTCTCAGCATCAATTGGCTTTTTCATGGCCTCATCAATACTAAAAGTATACTTTTCACCATAATAATCCAGACAAATTGTACCATTTCCCACATTAATGATAGTATTAGCAGTTCTCAAGAAAGGACGACCCAACAAAACTCCTGTTGTTCCCTGACCATTAGAATGATTCATTTTTACCACATAAAAATCTGCAGGATACACAAAATTATTGACTCTCACAAGTACATTTTCCAACAATCCTTCTGGAAAAACACAAGATCGATCCGCCAACTGAATTACTACTCTAGTGTTAACCATTTCTGCTCCATTTAAAGTTTGATATACAGACAATGGCATCACATTTATAGAGGCTCCTAAATCACACATTGCAGCATCAATCTTTTTATCTCCAATATAACAAGGTAAGGAAAACATACCTGGGTCCTTGCACTTGGGTGGCAATTTCTTTTGAATTACAGCAGACACCGATTCACCCATTATTATTTTGCTCGAATCCTTTGGCTTCCCTGCAATGAAATCTTTCAAGAATTTGCTAATTGGTGGTAACTTTATGGCCTGCAAGAAAGGAAGATTAATATCCATTTTTCCAAAAATTGATATAAAATCCAAAGGTTCTTCCTTTTTCTTTTCTAATCTACGAGGGAAAGGAGGCAAAATTTTAAGTGAAGGATCATGTAAACTCAACCTCTTACCTACCTCAGGTGTTACCTTGGATTTACCTTTATCTTGGACCTCATCATGCTCAGGATTCTCGGAGTTCGTGATGGTTTTGTCGCCTTTTTCCTCCGTCACTTGATTCTGAATTTCTGCCGCAGGGTTCCGTTTGGCCAAACGGAACCCTTCGTCAGTGAACTGGTCTGCTTCTTTGTTCGCGGATTTCGACGGCGGCGCACCAATTATCTTCCCACTTCTGAGTGTGACCTGATTTTCCGTCTCATGGGGGTTCACTTGGACCTGCGAGGGCAATCCTCCGGGTTGCTTCATCCTGAGTTCATTCAGAGAATTTGATAGCTGGGTAATTTGCCGAGTATGCTCTTCCAACGTTGATTCAGTCTTCTTTGATTGCTTCACCATCATGTCCATCAACATGTCCATCTTTTCATTCAGAGATTTATCGTGACCTCCTTGTTGGGGCTGGGGAAAAACTGGAGCTTCTCGTTGCATTGGTGGAACATGGGGTCGTTGGTAATGCTGAGGCTGCTGTGGCGGGGAACCTTGTTCTCTCCACTGGAAGTTAGGGTGATCCCTATACCTTGGATTGAAATTTTGTGGATATGGTCCTTTTTGCTGTCTCTCATTGAAATTTCCCATAGCATTTGCTTGAACAGGTATTTCTCCCATAGTAAGAATGCATTGCAACGTCGTATGGTTGACTGCTCCACACGTATCGCAAGGCCCTTCTTGTACAGACGCCACCTTGTCAACGACCTTAGAAAGCATCTTCTCCATTCTTTCCATCCTTTCCTTGATCTCATCTTTTTCGGAAGTGGATGTTTGGGCCACCTTCTTCAAGATTCGTACCTCCTGTTGATCATATTCCTTTTTAGAATTGACCAACCGCTTGATGATCTCTCTAGCTTCATTCACTCGAAGGTGAGAAACTCCACCACTACTGGAAGAGTTCACCAAGTCTTTGTTGCTGGATGTCATCCCTTGATAGAAACATTGAAGCAACTGGCCTTCCGTCATTCTATGATTAGGGCAACTGTCTACCAACTTCCTAAACCTCAGCCAAAACATACTCAATGGCTCATCATATTCTTGCTTGATGCTTGTGATCTCCTTCTTCAAAGCATCCGTTCTTGTGGCTGGAAAGTAGTTTTCCAAGAACAAAATCTTCAATTCTGCCCATGTCGCAATGGAGTTGGGGGGCAAGCTCGAGAACCACTGGTTTGCTGCTCCTGTCAAACTGAATGGGAATGCCACCAATTTGAATTGATCTTCCGTCACGGTGGATGGCCTCTTCTGAACCTTGCAAATCTTGATAAATTCGCTCAGAAAATTATAAGGGTCTTCAGTGCTTCTCCCATGGAACTTGGGAAGTACATTCAGGAACGCCAGCTTGATTTCAATCTGATTTTCGGTCTCTGGCAACTGAATGGGAGTGGGGGGATCATCTTCACTATGACCGGTAAGTTCCCACATGTATGGGTTGTTTGGGTTCTGCCCAGGAATCAGATTTTGGTCAGCTCCGTCCATCTCGATGTCCGTTTCCGAATCAGAAGTAGTTGCTGAAATCGCGATGGGTTAGGTTTGGCCAAACCGAAGGGTGTCTCGGCAGAAACTGTTTTTTGCTCTTTTGTTCACTTTCTGTTCTGCTTGGCTGTCTTCTCAACTTCCGGATCGAATATTAAATTTGGCCTGGATGATCTGCTCATAAACCAAGAACACTAACACACAGATTAGTAGAAAAAAAAATTAAAAATCATTGACTTACTGTTCCCCGGCAGCGGCGCCAATTTGGTGAGCGTCGTTTTACTCGCCAAATAACCTACAAATTCAGATTTAATACAAATTAGTACGATGATAAGCAGGGTCGATCCCACAGGGAGCAAAAGCAATAATTATTAATTATTTTTCCTACTAATTTTTGAAAACCTTTTTGGTGATGCCACCACGCCTTAAGTGTAATGATTTAATGAACTCTAAAATGCAAATGAAGACTTAAACTTATGAGAAATAAATATATGAATGAATGATATCGGCTAAGAATAACTCATGCTAGTTATTATCGATCATAGGCGCAATAATGAATCAATTCCTGCACATCTATCGGTTATAGGGAAGTAGATACGCTTAACCCCCCAATTCTTTCTTACTTTATCGACAGTCAACTAATTACGATTAATTAACTGTTTCCCTTACCAAAATGTTCCCAGAAAGTATTCGCTAAACTAGAACACATTTTGATAGCATTACGTATTAAAAGAACCCGATACAGCAATTACCAAAGTAAAAGCAAATAGTAACGCACACTCGATTATTCCCTATCTTGCTATTACAGTCTTAGCTAGTTAGCTGTTTTTCGCAAAACTGTGCTACTTACTAATCCCATCCAACAATTACGTATTGGCGGAAATTAGATAGCAGTATTCTAAAAACATTTAAGTTGATCAGGCTTAAACATATTAGAAATAAAATTCAACCAAGAACAATCAAGAACATGCAAGAATCAATTATAATGCAATTAGGCCTCACGATTTATAAACTAACATTTGTTATTCTCTGCCGATATATGAATTAGCTACTCATGATAATTAAACTAAACAAATATATATAATAATATATAAACATGCTTATTGAAATTGAATGAAAAGACAAGCAATTAAATGAAACAAGAACACATGCTTCAGTACTGTATAACGTCTGGAAAAAATAGCAACACAGGGAGAAGAGGAAACCAATGTTCACGCTGCTCCCTCTGCCTCCCTTTTCGTCCAAAAACCAAAAGAAAAGGAAGAAGAAGAAAATTTGACTTCTTTTCCTCCTAACACTACTTCCGTCCGAAAAACAAAAAGAGAGGAAAAGAGCTTGATATGTTTGACTTTTTCTCTACTTAAAAACTACTCTTCAAAATAATACCCAAAAACAGCCCCCCGTCCTTTTGTCTTCCTCCGCAGCAATTTTATAGACTGCCATTACAAAATAATGTCCATATTGGACTCTTCCAAATAAAATAAAATCTTCCCAAAATTAAATTCTGATCCAATCTTCACATTATCTTCAAGAATATTTCCAAAATGATCAATCCAATCTGCTCCAAATAACTTGCTACGATTCTGATCTTCATTTGATTGCTCCATTTGCGATAATTGCCCGATTCTCCCTGCTCTCCTTCAAATTTCTCTCGAGCCCAAAAACTGTGATCTGCTACAAATAAAACATTTAAAGTGCACATTAATCACGTAAAATCACAGTTAATCCCAATAAAATAAACAACATAATTATCACACATCAAATACCTCGACAAAATTTTTTAAAAATTCTTAGAAAATGCTTACCATACACCTTTGGAAAGTTGCGGGGGCGTTACCTAACCCGAAAGGCATGCGCCAGTAAGCAAACATTCCAAAGGGGCACATGAAGGTGGTCTTTTCTTGGTCTTTCGGGGCGATAGGCACTTGAAAATACCCCGAGTACCCATCCAAAAAGCAATAGAATGGGTGGCTTGCAAACCTCTCAAGCATTTGATCTATGAATGGCAATGGGAAGTGATCCTTCGGGGTTTTCGCATTTAGCCTCCGGTAGTCAATGCAAAAGCGCCCATTTCGAACTCGGGTGGTCACCATTTATCCCTTATCATTTTCGACCACCATCACCCCACTCTTCTTGGGTACCACTTGAGTTGGACTCACCCACTTGCTATCCGAGATTGGATAGATCATGCCCGCTTGGAGTAACTTGAGGATTTCCGCCTTCACCACCTCTATCATCGGTGGGTTTCAACGGCGTTAGGGTTGCCGGACAGGTCTTGCATCTTCTTCCAACAAGATTCTATGCATGCAAGTGGATGGACTTATGCCTTTGATGTCGGAAATAGTCCATCCAATTGGTTCCTTGTTCTCCTACAACTCCACCATCAACTTTTCTTCTTGCTTCTTGGTGAGCTTGCTTGAAATGATAACCTGAAGCGTCTCCCCTTCCCCAAGAAATGCATACTTGAGGTCTCTTGGCAATGGTTTAAGCTCAATCACCAGAGCCTTCACAAGTGATGGGAGGAATTCCAGTTCTTTGGGTTCCTCGAAGACTAGAGGGTCGGGACTTTGCACCACTTCCTCAAGAATGCTTAACTCCTCAATGCTTTCCTACAAGTTAGTACTCATGGAATACACAAGAAATGTATTTTCAACATCATTTTCCAAAGAAACTAACAAGGAATCATCACCACTCAATTCAAAAACATCTTGCACCACATTGTTAACAAAATCAATAGCATGGCAAAAATACTCTTCAAAAGGATACTTCATAGAGTCATTTATGCTAAACTCTACTTTAATCCCATCAAATTCCATGGTGAGGGTACCGTTATGCACATCAATGATGGTCCTAGAGGTCTTCAAAAAATGGCCTCCCTAACAAAATTGGGGTGGCATATTTATCATGCTCTATGTCTAAGACATAAAAATTCGCGGGGAATATTAAGGAATCCACCCTAACCAACATATCCTCGACGATACCCTTAGGGTACGCACTAGAACGATCGGCTAGTTGGATCACCACCCTGGTTTTGTGAAAAGTACCAAGATTGAGGCTTTCATACAAACAATAAGGAATCACATTTATTGATGCACCTAAGTCAAGCATTGCTTTTTCAAAATGTGTATTTCCTATCATGCAAGGGATCATGAACATGCCGAGATCACTACATTTGGGGGGTAACTCCCTTTGGCACAAAGCGAAGACATGTTCACTTCTCCCATTTTTAAGCTTGTTCTTCATTTTTTGTTTCCTATTTACTACACATAATTCTTTCAATAATTTTGCATAGCTAGGAAATTGTTCAATCGCATTCAAAAGAGGGATATTTACCTCACACCTACGAAAGACTTCGTAGATGTCCTTGTTGGATTCCTTCCTCCTTTTGTCTTTTAGAGCTTCCGGGAATGGTGGTTTCGACACATATGGAGGAATCTCCACTACTCTTGCCTTCTTGGGAGGGGGAATGAAGGTTCGGAAATGGAGGTTGATTTCTCAATGGTGATCTCCTCTTCCTTCCCCTTTCCCTTCCTTGCTTGCTCCTTGGCCTCCTCCTCATTCTCCTCTTTCCCTTCTTTCTCAAGCATTTCAAGCTTCCTAGGTTTGTTCTCAACAACTTCACCAACCATGGGAGAGTCAACCTCTTTACCACATCTCAAAGTGATAGCACTTGCATTTTGTCAAGGGTTGATCTCCGGTTAGGAGGGTAGCTTACCCTTTTCCCGGGTTTCCATCAAATTCAGCACTTGAGCTATTTGGCTCACTTTAGTTTCCAAGCTCTTGATACTTGCCTTGTCTTCATCTTGTAATTTCTCCTTTTTTCCACGCACATGCCCAACCGGTGAATGGCTTGCATCACCTCATCCTTTGTTAGCCCCGAGCTCTCCCCTTGGTCTCGGGGTTTGTCTTGGAGCCTTTGAAATTATTGTTGAGGTGGCCTATATTGTTGTTGAGGAGGCCGATATGGTTGTTGAGGAGGCCGATATGGTTGAGGGTTTTGGCTCCCTTGAGGGTTTCCATACCGGAGGTTCGGGTTATCACGGTTTCCCAAATTGTACGGCCAATTTTGGTACCCTTGATAACCTTGGTAGCCTTGGTTACCTTGGTAGCCTTGCCCACCTTGATATCCTTGGTTGCCTTAGTAGCCTTGGTTCCCTTGATAGCCTATGGCACTTACCTCTTCAACATAATCCTCTTCCAAAGTGGGGCAAGTGTCCATAGGATGCGCCAAGTATCAAATTTCACATGATTTAACATGTGGCGCATTCCTAGGCATCGTCATCAATGATTTAACCATAGATTCAAGGGCCAAGACTTGATCCTCGAGCTTTCCACTATTTAAAGAATCACTTACGGGTATTGGACTTCTCCTTCTCAAATTGGCCCTTGGGCTAAAGTTTCTCAATTCTTCTGCTAGCTCTTCATACAATTGCATAGCTTCGGAGGATGTTTTGTTTCCAAGGGTGCCACCACAAGAACTCCTTAACAACTTTTGATCTTCATCAAGAAGGTCATTGTAGAAGTAATAAACCAAATCCCCCTCCGAATAACAGTGATAAGGGCAACTCGCAAGAAGCTTCTTGAACCTCTCCCAATAGTCGAAGAGAGATTCTTCATACCATTGGAGGATGTTGCTTATGTCCTTCTTCAAGGCGGTGGATCTAGAGGCCAGAAAGTATTTGGCTAGAAACTTCATTTTCATATCAAGCCAACTCTTAATGCTCTGGTGGTAGGTAGTGGAGCCAATCTCTTGCAGCATCCCTCAGTCTCAATGAGAATGCCTTCAACTTATAGAAATCTTCGGCCACTCCATGGGGGGCTGTACCACCACACAAGAAGTGAAACTCTGTGAGGTGTTTGTTGGCATTCTCCCCTTGCCTCCCAAGGAAGATGGGTAGCATGTTGATGTACCCGATTTTTAGTTCAAAGTGCCTATTTGGTCCAACCACGGGATACTCAATGCACATCAGTTGTTGATCGAGGTTGGGGGCCGTGATGTCTCTTAACAAAGCTTGCCCCAAAAGAATCTCTCTTTGGTGGAGAGGAGGAGCTTGCCCCTCGAGAGAAGGTAGATGAGGTCTTCCTCCCAAATGCTCATCTTCGTGCTCAAGTGGATGTTCCATAAAGGAAGATGTATCCACAAAATGGCCACTATGAGGGGTGTTATTCACACTTTCCAAAGAAAGCCTCCTAGCCCGTCTCAAATTCAACTCTAACTCGGGGTCGTAGTGCCGGGGTTCTTGTGAAGAGAATCGCGTATGAACCATACACCAAGAACTCGAACAATACGTCTCCAAGCCAAGTGAAAATGGAAAATTAAATAAGAAATCAAAGTAAAAACAAGTTAACAAATATATACAAATAGCATATAATCATACATAATATGCCTAGACACTTAAAAATAAACGCCTCCTTCCTAGCAGCGGCACCAAAATGTGGGAGGTCATCACCGTACCTCTCAAAGTTAATACTTTTAAGCTCTAATGCTTCCTTTCTACAATTAAGTAGATAATGGCAAGTCGGGGTTGTCCACGAGAAGAGGGATCTTTTCAAGTGTTTAAATATATATAGGGGAAAACATACTAGGCATATACATACATAGATATATATATATATATATAAAAGCATGTAACAAGGAGGGTTTTTGGTTTGTTTGATCCTAAATTATCAAATTGAAATACAACAATTAGCAAAGCAAGAGAACTATGCTAATCATGCAATACAACTAAAGATACGATGTAAATGATAATTAACGGAGCCTTGAGGGCAATCGATTTCCACTTCCAAACTTCATATAGCTCATTGATTCATTCACTCATTCAATAACATTTATCATCTATGGGGAATGTTATCACTTCTCATTCAAAGATCAACATTCATTCCTCCTTAAGAGTAGTCTGAAAGGATGAACAATGACCATTTACAAACCACATTGATGATCACCCTAGACAAACAACATCATAGGGGTGTTTCATCAATGGCATTTCACCCAAAGGACCATAGGTTTGATAATAACAAACCATCTACCAAAGACATAGTCATTTAATCAAACAAAGCATTCATTAGATTAAACTAAGAACAAACAACATTCAAGGTTCAACCTTTCTTTGCATCTATATGACAAATATGAGAACAAACCACATTAACATACTCATCTAGCAAGAATTACCACACATTATACACAAGAAGTTCTAAATCCATGCTTTTAGATTTCCATATCAAATGAGTTAAGAAATTTGTAACTTTTCTAACACCCTACATTTCAATCTTACAAACATTTCATATACTCAAACAGCCCATGGTATAAATGAGGTAAAACACAACATTAATTGCATAATAAATGCTCGCCAATAAATGTTCATAAATGAGCAAACATAGAATCTTACTACATAAGCTTGGAAGCTTCAATCAATTTCTCCCAAGAACTAGATTTAGCTACAAGAGTTCATACTAATTAATGCTAAACAACCAAACATAATACGAGAGAATTCAAAGATGAAAATGGAAGAAAATAGGGTTCTAAACAGTACCAAAAATGCAGATGAAGAAGATCTGAATAAGAGGAAAGAAATTTCTATTTATAGTACAAAAAGGATAAGGTGAAATTCTGGCCACCTGTTGGTCGCGACTCATGATGGGCTCGTTGCGACTCGGGACGTCTCGCGACGAGGCCATTGCGACTGGTGCCAGAATTTTGTCTTGTTTCCTTTTTTTCTTCTTGTGGTACACATTCATCTTCATAGCAATTCCTCTCATTTCTCAAGTCTTCAATGTCTCCAAAAATGGTCTTCAATGGCCTCCGGTCTTTATGTATTTGAAGCAAGTCTTCAAAAGTCTTCGAAAATGTGATCTTTAATGGCCTCCGGTCTTCATGTTTCCATGTTCTTCCCTTGTCATGCAAAATCCACTTAGAAGAGGTAAAAGAGCGTAAAGTTGCTCTTACCCCTCCTAAGATAATTTCAAGGTAAAACACAAGCTCTTGATAATAAAAGAGCACAAAAGTGCCAAAATAGTATTAAATTATGCATATAAAATGGACATATCAAACCTCCCCACATTTAAACCTTACTCGCTCTAGAGTAATCAAAGATCCAAGCATATGAAGGAAATGAAGTTTCCACATCCTAACTACTATTCCCCCAAATCAATACCTCACAAAACTCTCAATATCACACATCCCAATGTTAAGGTCAAATGAGAAGTTTCCTACAACCCCTATTCCTAAATCTACCCAAACCATATCAACCTATCAAGGCAATGCATTACCTTGATGAATGTAATTACTCACTGATTGAGCCAGGGTGGAATTATAGATTGGCTGCAATCAAGTTAGTGCGGTGAAGTTTTAAATATGATGTTCAAAATGCAATCAAAGGGGGGATGTCGGAGTATAAGAAAGGTTTTTGGTTATACCAATTGATGTGGATGAAATAGAGAGATGTGATCTATTTCTAAAAGGGCAACCAAACAAAGAGGTGCATTTGAAAAGCCAAAAGAAATTGAACTCGTGGAACGCGTTGTAACTCCTTAGTCATTCTTTTCTCTTCAACTCATTATCTCATTTACATACACTAACATTATTTCTATTCAGGACATAGGCTAAGTTGACGCATGATCAATTAGCAGGCCAGTTCATTATGATGGGTAAGCACGAAATCCTTTGTGGGATAACAGGAAAATCCGATCACCCAGGGCATGCTAGAGGAGTGGGTGCATTCTTGTCCCAAATAGAGGCGCTTGGAATTACTTGATACTTTGATCAGGAAAAAACATCGAGAATCCACACATTGCAAAAGGAAGCACTTCTTTGAGATAAACGAATAGAGCAAAGGGATATTATAATTCGTAAGTTAATCCAACACACTGGTCCTGCTCTACCAAATAATTTAGAGGATTTAACGCCCAATTACACTTCGCCTTTAAGAGGATCCCGCCATTCTCCCGGAGAGATTGTGGTTAACCACGACCCCATTATTAGAAACCAAACAAATAAGGACAACAATCACGACAAAGCCATCCTAGCCAACGAAAAAAAGGTTCAAAATTTTTAAAAAAAATTTCATTACTTACCATTTCATTAATGTCATCCTAAACACAACATTTATATATGATGTAGAAATCACATTTTTGTGAGCCATACATTGATCAAGGCAATAATGGTAGACCACTCCACGTAACCAGTGGAATTTTACACGAGTCAATGCCACATTATCACTCCATTCCAATTGCAGATGGTATTACTTGAGTTTTGTTAGAGACCCTAGTGGTGTTCAACACTCTTTTGCCGATTCTGGATGGCCATTACAAGAGGGTGGGACCCGCCCAAGGAATGTTTGTTCAACGACCTCATCGTCTAATATACGTCGATCCTATAAAGGATTGATATTTGAAAATTCCACACCGTACGACACCTAAACCCATAGAAAGTACATCGAAAAGAGCTAGACTATCGGTAGTAAGGGAACAAGTCAACAAGGATTCACCTCACTTTGTGCGGGTGTTGTATGATTTAATTGCATGTCATGAGCCTATCTCAACATGCGCATTTTTTAGGAAATGAATGCGTATTCGGTCAAAAGTGGGAAATCTTCGTGTTTTGGACTGATTTTGAAAATCTATGGAGATGTGAGCAAGTTAACCAAACACAAATGTCTCTCTACCTTCTGTGAGCATTATGTGCATTGTAATTTTCAATATTTATTTTCAAATAAAATAACTAAAAGCTAATGTCTATCTACCTAACTATTTTGAAGGTACATGTATTACTTTTGTAGTCAAAAGAACAAGGGTTGGATTGCGTACTTGTTCCCCGTGATGACTCAAGAAATTAGATGTACGGAGCAAGAGAGGATCAACTACATACGCAAGCTCCTAGGTCGAATGGATAAGAAATTATTCGTTGCACCATACATTGAGAGGTATGGTTACACAGTTCATTTTATTTGTTAATAAAAAATTATTAATATTTTATGTTGAGTATAATTTCATGTGCATGAACTATTGGAGATTAATTTTTTTTGTCCCCGAAGAAAAAAGCAAGTCTAGTGGAAGGATCCCCTACACTCCAACCATAAAAAACATTTGTAAAAAAATTTGGGATCAGCTCTGACTGACCCTAGTGACAAGAGTGATATGATTTTGGACGTTGTCCAAATCAACGTCCAGTTTGCCCTAGTTTTAGTTTACATACTTATCTCCTATTAGCATTATCGTAATTTGTGTTGCTATATATCTGTACAAGAAACAAGCAAATATACAGGAGTGTAGATATTATATAATGTTATACGCGATGGAGTGCGTTCAACAATTACAGTTGGGTTACCTAGAAATTGATAAAGTACGTATAAAGCTATTTCTAGTGACCATTTAATTTTACGCATTTGGTATCTTCATTGTTCAACAACATTTGTTACTAATATTCTATTCATAGATTTTTCTGAAGCTAATCAGGCCTTATTCACAAGATGATATCAACACTGCATGAAATTACTTATTAAAGCATTTAATTAATGCTCACTTAGCAACTTTAGGGAATCCCAACGTGGTAGAGTAAAACACATTATGTAAATATGGATGATATGGAGTGCAGAATAGATTTTCTGGTGAATTCTATTCATATCTATGGTTTATTTTTTACTTAGCTTTATTTATAGATTTTGGTTAGAGTGTGTCATCATGTCTTGTATTTTTTCACATTGTGAATCTTTAAATAGATACTATTTAAAGTCGGAATTATGAATGAAATAAATGTTTTACCACAGTTTCAAATTTGGAAGACATTTCCCCTTTCATTAGCCATTCAACCCATAAGATTGATATTCTGTTCTGAATTCGGAAATGGCCGAGTCAAATTCCCTTCCAAATTCGGTAGATGAAGTTATTGAAACTATTTTCAAGTTCTTTTTTTACGCGAGAGGGGATGAATATTAGACCCGACGCAAGAACAAATACTGAAGCGCGACCCAGAGTAGACATATTGCTGTGTTTGGAAGCTAATTTTGAGTTTGGCAAGGCTTCAAGAGCCTGGCCACAATACTAAGGTTCCAATTCAGAACCTAAAGAAGGATCGAGCCATCATTTATCATTTCCAATTTTAGAACCTATTAAAGGAGGTTATGCCAGCCTTTTAAAGGCGCTTCTTGAAACTGCCATTGATCATACCTGATTGAAGGCGGGATAAGAGAAGTGTGCTCTCTAGTTCGTTAGAATCGACTTTAATCCCCCTTCCCACATTAGTGATGGAAAATTGTAGCTCTGAACATTTGACAGGGACAAGCTTTTGGATGTACACAATGAACGATGTGTAAGGAAGATTATGCTTGCTCCATTGGGGTTTGATCCACCATCAACATAGCCCTGTGGTGTCGGGCGGACGGGGCCCTGAGGGCGAGGTTTTTGCCTTTGTGAAGCTAAAATATAACACAAGAATATACTTTTTTACCATATACTGTAATTAGTAATTACTCCACTAAACAATCCGTTAACGCAAGTAATTAGAGTACATAGGTATAGCCAAAACAGTTTGTATTGTAATAATCACTTGCATTTTCTACAATTTATCGGCCTCTTATTTGATTTATTTACTTTTGGGTTTGAAGAGTCATTAGTAATCCTCCTGAATCACTTGCATTTGCTACAATTTCTCAACCTCTTCTTTGATTTATTTAATATTGGGTTTGAATAGCCATTAGTAATCCTCCTGATAGAGTGGATTGAAGGATATCTTTATTGATCTTTGATCATGATTAGCTTCATTGATGTTGGTTGATTTGTTCATATATAGATTATTCTAGGTTCGTTGTACCTGTACCTGTTGTAACCTATACTCCCCCATCCCAACTCATTTTACTTAATTTGACTTTTGACAGTCAAACTTAGCCAACTTCGACCATTAAATTCTGTTATTGTATGTGTAAAAATATTATCATGCTATATGTTGTTGGATTCATCGTAACGTATATTTTTAAGTTGTTATTTTTTCATATTTTTTTACACATATAAATGAAGATATTAATATTTAAAAATTTAAAAAGTTGACAGCCAAAAGTCAAATTAAGCAAAATGAGCAGGGATAGAGGGAGTATATTGTATATACGACAAACTCACCAATATGGTGAATTACCTACTTTCATGTTATCGGACGGGTAATCAATTCATTCCTTTGTATTCCAAAAATCCATCCTTGTAGCTCTTTCACCACTCCAAAAATCTTGAACCTTCCATCGCTTCAATGGCAGACAACCCATTAAGCTACCCTACCCTTATTCAAATGGTACCGATTAAAATTAATACCGGAAACTAAATGATGTGGAAGTATCAAGTTCAAGTGCTCCTCGAAATATGAGGGTTTATTTGGATTTTTTGACAGTTTGACACAGCAGCCCATTGCTTCAGCGAACAAAATTCGTTGGGCTGTTCTACTACTGGACCAGCGAATCCATAGCTGGAGGTGGTTGTTTGCAGACTGGATCTCCTCTGTGGGTGGTGAATCCTCCTCGTTCGGAGATTTTTCTCAATTCGGTGACACAATGTTGGACTCTTCTCAGTCTCAGGTCGCGCTTAACTTTTGGGTTGTGCGGGACAAGAGTCTCCAGGATTTGATCCTCAATGGGGAGGCAATGGAGGAGACGAATGTCTGTGCTACACTAAAGAAGGTTTGGGACTTCTTGGTGGTGGCTTTGAATAACTCCTTTACCTCCCATGAATTGCATCTCCAAGATGAACTCCACAACATTCATAGCGGTTCCACCTCAATAATGGATTTTCACCACCACTTAAAGGTGGTTGTTGATGGCTTGGCCTCCATCGGCTCTCCCATCTCTCCCAGAGATCATATAATGATCTTCCTGCATGCTATTGGCTCCACTTCAGTGAATTCACCAGCGTCCAACTCACTTAGTCCTCACTTCTGACGTATTCCATGTTCCACCATACTTCCTCCCTCAAAGGTGAAATTTTTGAGGTTTTTCCAGTCACACTCTCCGCCTTCTTTTTTGCGTCCTTCAGTGGTTATTGCTATAGCTCGCCAACGCATGAAGCTCACACGCCACCCCCAGGCGCATCAACCACCATGCATGGCAGTGGTGGTGGTTTTGGTTCTGGTTGACCAGTATGTCAGGTGGCATGGTTTTGGTCGTAAAAAGCGTTGGAACCTAAAGTGTCAAACTTTCCACAACTTTGGTCCCACGGCTCCGCAGGGCTCTAGGCTCTACTCAGCAGCCTTTCACTCTAAGTCGGTCTACTTATTGATGCTTTCCGGTCTTCTATTTAACTTGAAGATACACCCTTTGACTGGTTCTTAGATTCTAGCAGGACAAATCATATGACTTCCAATCCTCTAGCCTGGACAGTGTTGTTCCCTACATTGGTAACCGTTCTATCACTATTGCTATGGTCGTTCTATTCCTATTGCTCATATTGGGCATTTTTGGTTTTCTTGGAATTTATCGTTACTAGATTTGTCGGTGGTCCCTGATGTTAATAAAAGCCTACTTTGTATTAGTAAACTAACAAAGGACTTGAATGTTGTGATTTATTTTGATGATAATTTGTTTGTAATTAAGAATCAGTCTACAAAGGAGGTCGTGGGCCAAGGTCCATGTGATTGCAGCCTTTATGTTCTTGAGAGAAGTTGTGCTCTCTTTGTTGCTTATATTCAAGCTAATAAACATAGAGCTTCTTTTGATATTTGGCATGCTACACTGGGCAATACTTCCACTACCACAGATACCCCCATCTAGCACCGGTTTTTGAGCACCGGTTATTAAAACCGGTGAAAAAATTGTAATAGCACTAGTTTTTTATTTGTTAGCATCAGTTTCTAAATCGGTGCAAATTTAACACTAACACCGGTTTTTGAACCGGTATCACCAGTTTATTTTCTAATAACCGGTGTAAATTTAACACCGGTAAAAAACCGGTGATAAAATTGATGAAAACTGGTGTAAACCTAACACCGGTTAAAAAACCAGTGCTAAAAATTACAAAAAAAGGTTTGAAATTAGCACCGGCCTAGAAACCGGTGCTAAAAATCTCTAAAACTAGTGAATTGAAAATTTTTGCACCGGTTTTTAAAACCAGTGCTAAAAAATTGCAAAAACCAGTGCTAAATTGGTGCTAGAAATTAAAGTAAACCGGTGAAATGTAAATATTTGGCACCAGTTTTAAAAACCGGTGCTAAAAAATTAAAGAAACCGGTGTTAAAATAATTCCAGATAAAAGTGGGAAAAATGGCACCGGTTTTATGTACTAGTCACAAAAACCGGTGCCAAATAGAGCATTTAATGCTCTGAACTACCCCATAAAAATTAGAGGAAAGGTGTTAGGGTATTCGGTTGAGTGACCAATTTTACACACACATTGGCTGAATTGTACACACACACACATGGGCTGAAAGGTGTTAGAGTATTAGGTTCCAGGGCTCGAGGCATGAGGGCTAAAGGCTCGAGGCAGGAGTTCAAGGGCTCGAGGGCTAGAGGCTCTCGAGCTAGAGGCTCGAGGCAGGAAGTTCGAAGTTCAAGGGCTCGAGGTAGGAGGTTCCAGGGCTTGAGGCTCGAGGCTCGAGGCTCGAGGTAGGAGGATCAAGGTTCGAGGTGGGAGGCTCGAGGTTCTGAGGCTCGCGGAAGGAGGTTCTAAGGCTTGAGGGTTCGATTGCTCGAGGCAGAAGATTCGAGGGCTTGAAGGCTCGAGGCTCAAGGTAGGTGGCTTGAGGTTCAAGGTAGGAGGCTTGAGATTCGACCGCTTGTGGTAGGACGTTCGATGGCTCAAAGGTTCGAGTGCTTAAGGCAGCAGGTTCGAGGGCTTGAAGACTCGAGGCTCGAGGTAGGTAGCTTGAGGTTTGAGGTAGGAGGCTCGAGGCTCGAGGCTCGAGGATTCGAGGGCTTGAGAGCTCAGGTTTGAAGTTGTCAAAAATCCCCACATTCAGGATCGAGTTCAATACACTAGTTAACTATATATGATCGTGTTCAATACAACTAAGGGTTGGTCAAACCCTAGTCAACATACACGTGCACCAACTTCACCGTATCCATTACTTAATAACCCATACGGTTGTCTACAAGTCGCCCGTAGTCAGTGAGCATTCCATGTACACTGGTTAATATACTATAACTTAATTGGTGATCCGTATACACTAGTTCTAACTTAATTAACGTATCCATTACTTGGTAACCCATTAAGTTAACTAAGATCGTCCCTTACTTACTGAGGTGACGCAAATACAGTCTTCCTCAAGTGCAACTAAGCGAGCCTACATTAATTTCATTATATTATCACATAAACATGTTTGAAATGACTCATACTAATTCCTGGTTAAACTCTATTTCTCTGGTTGTTCTATGTATACAAGTAATAGTATGAAACAATTCTAGATAGGAGCGCCTATTTTAATTAAACAGCATCCATACATTAATTTATTTGTCTAGAAATATTATTCAAAATTCTGTACCTAACTCAATACGAAGTAGTATAAAAAGCTCATGAAAATGAGCAAGTTGGCCAACAAAGGAGCTTGACAAATTTAACTCCAAAGTGACCCAACAAAGTAGCAAGAATGGTTAAATTAAACTCCCAATTGGCCCAACAAAGCATCATTTAGCTTCCCTCCCAAAGTTTCCCTCTTCCCTCCATAACCTTATCCCCAAAATTTTGCAACTCCTCCCACCCCAACACACACGCCCTTCTACTGATTTTTCCCAATTATATGCTCATCTTCACCATTTCGTGAACCCCCAACGGAGCCATTATCGCGATTCTACTTCCCCTTCTCGTTGTTTGCAATTTTGGTCGCGATGCTGCTTCACCATTGCTTGCAATTTTGGTCAAGTAAAGCTGGTGCATAGCCAGCCAGTGGAAAAAAACATTGCCGAGAGTGTGTACAAATAAGGTATGAGTGATTAGTTTTTGGGTAAGTCTTCAAGAACTTGTTAAATGGGTGGTAGTTTGATTTTTCCCGGGTTTAATTAATAGATATATATTGGTGGGTCTCTTAGTTTGTGAGTTTGTGTTTCAATTTGTTGGGTTATTAGTGTGGGTAGTTGTTCATGTGGATAGATAATTTGTTTGCTAATAATTTTAGACTTTTTGCCTACTTTGTTTTTGCCCCCATACGAATTTTTCGCATATTATGTTGATAGGTTAATATGTTCTCGGTTGGTTGTATGTGGATATCTGTCTTTGGATGTGTTATGTTAAGATTTCAATTTTTTGATTGACTCATACAAGCGAGTGAATGGCGAAGCCGGGGAAGAAATTGTTTGACTCTGGTACTAAAGCCGTAGAAGACAATTGTGTTACCCCTACAAAAGATGACAATTGTGATGTCAATAACGAGGATGTGGATGATGCACCCAAATCATGACCGGGATCTAAAAACTCGAGGGAGAAAGAAGAAACTATATCAAAAGATGACATGAGTGGGAGCTTTGACAAGTTTGAGATTAAAGAGTATTGCAAGCGTAGAGGTACAACCACGTGCAAGTCCGTGTTGCTAACAAAGCAAAAGAAGCCCCTTTAAATATTCTTCGACGATGACTTCGAACCCTTGGTTATGCACAGCCAGTGGTCGATGTATATTGGCTATGCCTTCTGACGAAGAATCCACTTTGGGATATGGCATAATTGGAAAGCAGTCTCACACCATGTAAAGAAAGATGCATGGGAAGACATTCTCGTAAGTGTGTTCTAATCCTCCATTTTCATTTGTTCATTTCAACTTCATTACATTTGCACTAACAACACGTATCTTTTTCTGCTAGATTAGCTGGGATATATGATGTGTCCATTTTAGACGCATTATTTAGTAGTATTTAGGATCACTTTTGTGCTCTTTTATTATCAAGAGCTTGTGTTTTACCTTGAAATTCACTTAGGAGAGGCAAAAGCAACTTTGTACTCTTTTACCTCTTCTAAGTGGATTTTGTGTGACAAGGGAAGAACACGGAAGCAACGAAGACCGGAAGACATTGAAGACTATACTTTCGAAGACTTTTGGATACTCACTTCGAAGACATGAAGACCGGAGGCCGTTGAAGACCATTTTTGGAGCCGTTGAAGACTTGAAGATTGAGAGGGATGGCTATGAAGAAGACAAAGAAACAATGCAAAACGCTGGCTCCCGTCGCGACCCCGTCGCGACACCATCGCGAGTCGCGACCAACACCGTCGTGAGTCGCGACGAATTCATCGCGAGTCGCGACCAACGGGCGGCCAGAAATCAACTTTATCTTCTTTGCACTATAAATACTACTCTCTTTCCTCCTCTTCTCCAGTTTTGCTCAGCCCATTTTTCTCTGGGTTTTAGGGCTCCAAAACCTTAGATTTTCTTCTTCTTTCTTTGTAGCTTTTAGTTCTTTGTTATGGGTTTTGTTTATCTAGGTTAGTTTTGTTCTTGGGAGCAAAGGATTGAAGCTTCCATTATCTATGTAGCAAGAACTCATTTCTATCTATCTATTTGGTGTTTTTGCTATCATGCTTTTATTGTGCTTTGAATGTTAATTGTTGATTCTATTAATGTTGTTGAGAGCTTAATGATATGAAATGCTTGGATCAATTGCTAGCTAGGGTTTGGGGGATTTGGGTTAATTTCCCCCCTGTTCTTGTTAGGAATGTATGAGTGTGAATTAGAGCTTTTGATTGTGTTAGTGTGTTGACAATGTGCTAGACGAATGTGATTGATGTTGAACTCTTCGTCATGTTCGTTTGTGTAGCAAACGAGAAGAGTTATATGCTCGTGGTCTATGAGTGGTCGCTCTTGACTAATCTTGTGTAATTGTATGAATTGGTTAAATGCTTAGTCACGGTGTAGTGGTCATAGGCATTGCCAAGCTTGTTGGTCCTTCGTGCTAAATGCCACCAATGACACCTTGAGTCGTGGTCGCGACTCGGGAGTCATTGGTGAGGTTTGACGAGAGATGTGGAACTCACTCTCGCAAACTACGAACTAAGAAGGATAGGAGTTTAGTCTCTACGACAAGTAGTTGAAGTATTGAATAGATGATTTAAATTCATTCTTGAAGCATTTGTTATTTGGCGTTTATGTATTCTTGACGGTGTGTTTCACTGCATGTGTGCCATGAGTTGTTTGAGCATAGGTAGTGCTTGTGTGGTTGAATTGTTTAGGTGTAGGAACGTGACGAATTCCGTAGCGCCTTTGCATGAAGATCTATGAGCATGAACTTAGAACTCCTTGTGATATGTGTGTTGTGGTACTTGCTAGATGGGTGTGTGAGTGTTGGGTCCTGAATGCTATATGATGGAATGTGTGAAT
Organism: Rubia yunnanensis; assembly: GCA_037428765.1. NCBI lineage: Eukaryota > Viridiplantae > Streptophyta > Magnoliopsida > Gentianales > Rubiaceae > Rubia > Rubia yunnanensis. Next base: position 84,143,099 of record CM075063.1, read on the forward strand.
GATTCGATGAACTACATTAGATGTGGAAGTGGATATCCGTTGCCCCCAAGGCATTTTATCTTTGTAGTTTAAAACCCCTTTTCTTTAGTTTCGTTTGATGATTAGCATAGTCACTTGACCTTGCTAGTTATCTTGTCTTTTTATCTTTGTTAACTTAGGAACAACCAACCAACCAACCCCCCCCCCCATTTACTTGCTTTTATGTGTGTGTATATATATTTACTCCTAGCCTACTATCAACCATTGTGTGCTTAGACGCTTAGGAAGATCCCTCTTCTCTTTGGACGACCCCGATTTGCCACTATCTACCTAGTTGTAGAAAGTAAGCATTTAGGGCTTATAAATTATCTTTTGCACGGCGGGCGCGACGACCGCCCGCCCGTCAATATACAAACCAAAATGACATTCAATGAGATGAATAAGTTCCGAAATATGCAGGTGAAAAGTGGAGGAATTGGAAGGCTAAGGTGGCTCACAAGTACATCGTGCAAAAAAAACCAGGTTCTGGTGCATGGACAGATTATTGATGGATGGAAAAAAAAAGAATGGGAGCTATTTGTGAAACAAAGATCAACCCCTGAATTTAAGGTTATTCCTTAAAACTTCTTAATTTCTAGTCATTACTTTGTGAGCATTTTACAAATCGATGAACATATAGGCATTAAGTGATGCAGCAAAAGTAAGTGCCTTACATAAGGAGTACATCCATCACACGGGCAGTGGAGGGAATTGTAGGCTTGCTATAGAACTCGAGAAGAGGAAAAGAAGGGCTAAAATTGACGAGCTTATGGATGGAGGTCAAAGTGTAGAAGAAGCGGAGGCTTTAGTTCAAATCATTGATTTCAAACCAAATCGCTCGGAGGCGTTCCTAGAAGCTAACTGGGACAAGAAATTATCGACCTACACCAACGACTGCGTTAAAAGAGCAGCCCCCACTATTGTGAGCCAAATTCCTAATTGACTCTATCTCTATTAATATTCTCATATAGAATGCATAGTAATGGCTTGCATATGTTTTGTTTAGTAGAAAAACCTTTTGGATAAGAAGCAAACGGGAGAGTTGTTTATAAAATGAAAAGAAGATATTCTCGTTCAAGCAACGAGTAAGAAGGATCATAGGGGTCGTTGGAGAGGGTGCCCCACAACGGCCAAGGTGAACGAGGCCCTACCACATATTGTTGTGAGTTTTTATGCATCTACTCGATTTGGGAGCACAAACACAAAACCATCTGATGAAATCTCAAATTCAAACAAACTACCAACAGATGTCATCGAGCTCAACGAAAGATTTGTTACCTTATTTGAGGCCCAAACAAATTGGTTGGCTGGACAATTGGGTAAACCTATTCCCCTACACTTGGATGCCCGCAATTTCCTTGCTAGATTTGACAATCTTGCGAATAAAGACAACCGGGCATTCATTCCTTCAGCATCTGGTTGTAGTGACCCACAAGGAACCGTTGCGGATGACAAGGTATTCTATACCATGAACCTCGTCATTAGCTACTTTCTAGCTTTGTGATTGTTAGTTTATGGATTTCAATTTCTTGTCAAATTGATTTGGATGCTTTTAGTTGTAGGGATATATTTACTGCTGCCACGTTCATTTTGAATGTTGGTAGTTAAGGCCTACTAACATCTTTATCTTGTTCTTTTCTCAGTTGAACTGAGAAAAGTTCTCTTTGCCAATATAGTTTTAATTGAGAGACAGTTTATCCTAGATGAACGCTGAAAGGTGCTGTGCGCTGCAGCTTCCAGTCTCAGCTGAACACTGAAAGCTGCAGTGCGCTGCATCTTTCAGCAGCTATATATAGAATTCATTTCCTGTTATAATCAACTTTATGGGCCAATTACATCTTCAACGACCCTTGGTCCCTATTAAGATTGATTACATTTATGACATTATTTTATTTTGATTACTTAATAACACTTACTTATTGTCCAACTGATGTTTTTCCTTTTTTCTGAATTTTGTTCTCAGAAAGGGAAAAAGTGCTGGCTATATGTTTTGGACTATAATGGAGAAAGGGATGTAGCTGCATTTGGTATCTTGTTTCCAAAGGATAAGGAAACGGACTTATCCATCAAGTGGGAGCGAGTAAAGCTTCATGGACCTGCGATCATTCCCAAGGCACCTTTGCTGATTGAACATGAAGAATTTGAATTTGTCACTGAGGCCATTGGATATAACATTCTATGGCCGGGAAAGCTGATAAGTGTTATTGGGCAACATGATGATGAGGTGTGATAATTGTATTCTTCTTCTGATTCAATTATATATATATATATATATATATATATATCTTTCTAGATATTACTAAAAGATAATTTCCTGTTCATCTGCTTACATAGGAGAACGAGCAGCAATCGCCTCGAAAACAATTAGTAGTTGATGAAGATGGAAGTCTTGAAATAAACCTCACACAAAAAACTACCATGGAGACTGAAGAGGTTAAACAAATAATTATACTAACCAGCTATGACATCCAGATACATATTAACACACTCTCCCTTACAGGAGGCGATAGCTCAGGAAGATACTCCGAATGGAGAGGTGGTGGGTCGATCAGTAAAAGGAGAGGTCAAACATACCCCCAAACGTTTTCATTCTGACCTATGTTTTTCAATGCCTGACTAACATTATTAGCAAGTAGCAAAAGAGAATACTATATCGACGGAGAATGGGCAACCAAATCCTCCCATATCGGTTTCTGACCATTACATTTTTGTGTGAACTCATTTTATCCTTTACAATATGATCCACTACTGAATTATATACATATATTGCTCAACTAACATTATTAGATTCTCAATATAATTAGGGGGTCACGGAAGACAAAGAATGCATCGCTGCTGTTCAACAGATTAATGATGTTTTAAGGCTATCTACACAAATATATGGACCTAAAAAAGTCTTCCGCATCAATTTCAACGCAGAGGTGTTTGAATCAGAAGAATTCTACACAACCATATTTACTGACAAGCTAAAACTGTTCATGAGCAGTTTGGACGTAGAAAATGAAATGGAGTGGACCAGTGGGTGCCAACTTGATATATGGGCATCGTAAGAATTGCATGGTTACATTATTTATAGATGTATCATTATATTTTTCACTTACAATATTATGTGTTTCACTTACAATATTATTTTTCCAGATACCTATGCGATGGGGTGGTTGATCGAGGTCACGTCTATTTCATTCTGGCCGCTTCAAATTCAGTAGCTCAAAAGGAAAATCAGAGGGTCGAATTGACTGCGGACAAGGTTTCAACTGTCATGTGCCGCACTCAAGAAAGGATGTACGTCTTCCCGTACAATCGAGGGTATGTTTTATTCTTTTTGTGTTGTTTGACCCGGCCACATGGAAGCAATAGAAACCATATGCTGTGATTTTACTTTTTTTAAAATATTAAAAGTAATTTGGTGTTTCCTTTTTATTTAAAGAAACCATTGGTTTTTGCTCGTTTTCGTACGGGAAATCGATCGAGTATATTGCATCGACTCGATGAGTGGGGGAATTTGCAAACGTAATAGGCTATGCCTTAAATTGATTCATTTGTAAGTGGAACACATTTTTGTCATTCCTTCTACTTTAATGTTTTACAAAATTGTTTGTCCCCGTAAACGTGTTCTTGTAGGTTTCTCACTTTCTTTGCTCGATTATTTACATTTAATGTTAATAATTGTTACAATGACATTCATTGTTCCATTCATTACTTGCGTTCATCATTGCATGTTGGAACCTAATTAAACTATTATGTGTGATCCCCAATTTCTGAAAATATATTTTTATATATTGATATAAATATATTTTCATCGATTGTAGGATTGCAACAAAATATCGACAGTTCAATTCCGACCAAAATAGATCCTACCCTTTGAACTATACATGGAATGTCATAAATATCAATGTACGTATTATCCCGTAACGTCATATTTCCTCTGTCATTTTTATATTCGTAATCATTTCAGCAAATTCTCTTTTATATCAGCACAAGATACAAAGTAGTACTTGGGAATGTGGATACCATTGCATGTATTACATGGAAAAAAATTGTTAGGGACATGCATGACATTGCCATTATTCCGGTACGTTTTCCTATATAGTTTTTTTGTATTTGTTAGTCTCTCACATATATATCATTTTCTAACATGCAATTTAATGCATTGTTCCAACAATTTCCAGAAGATTACACTCCTCTGGGGAGCGATCAACTGCGGAGCATTGCTCTGAAATGGGTTTGTATTTTTGCGAAATGTACTTTGCCAAAATGCATAGCTCAATTGAATGTCATACAGAGACTTGCCTCCATCATTGGATACTAGTTAGTATTATCTCTTATGAGAAAGGTAATTGTCCTTCACTTTTGATACCTGTCATCTCCATGATGAGGGGGGTTCCAGTATCTTATATAGGCCACTAAGAACCACGTTTCATGCACTTCTTTCGCTAGTAAAAAATTATAGTTGATCAAATTCAATGCTTTTTTCTACCTACTTGTTGTCTATGCATGATGATTGTTGTATTTATTGAGAATTATTGTTGGTAATTTGTGCTATTTTTATTGGTGCACCGATTTAAGTAATCTACACACAAATGATAATCGGTGCCATCTATGAAAAAGAACACACCGGTTTGGAAAACAAGCGTAAATATGAAACTGGATGCGTGAAAATGGAGTGAAAGAGCGGCATCGCTCCGCAGCTTTCAGCGACCAGATTAGTCACACATTTAACACCGGTTTTTACTAAAATAATAACCGGTGCTAAAGACTAACTGGTGCTAGTGTATCATATAATTAGCACCGGTTTTGAAACTAGAGCTATAAAATAACCGTTGATAACAATACGTGTATAGCACCAGTTTTACAACCGGTGCTAATAAATAACCGGTGCAAACAATACAAATTTAGCACCGGTTTTAAAACCGGTAACCGGTGCTAAAAAAACGTTGCTAAAAATACACATTTAGCACGGGTTTTAAAACCGGTGCTAAACATACACTTTTAGCACCGGTTTTAAAACCGGTGCAAAAAAATAACTGGTGCTAAAAATAACCTGTGCTAAAAATATACTTTTAGCACCGGTTTAAAAACCAATGCTAATAATACACTTATAGCACCGGTTTTAAAACTGGTGCTAAAAATAACCGGTGCTAAAAATACACTTTTAGCATCGGTTTAAAAACCGGTGCTACTAGGACACAAATTCAGCACCGGTTTTTATAGCACCGGTTACAAAAAACCAGTGCTACTTTGCTACATTTTTGTACAGGTTACTTGGTATTATCCGTTGGCGCAAAAATCACATTTCTAGCTATTTACTTGGTATTATCCGTTTGCGCAAAAATTAGATTTCTCTAAGATGTTGCTGTAGTTTCATAACGTGTTTGAAAACTAGTTTTCTTGTTCGATCAAGATGTTTCAGAGTGATGGGAACACGTAATTCACAAATGCATACCTACGATCCCATTTTGCAGAAAGAAAAATTATTCACCAGATCTCTCCTCCATCTACACCAGAGCCGAATGGTGCAAACACTGCCACATTGCAGAAGTGGGTTTATCGATGACTTTCTCTTCTAGATTACCGATCTCTTACCGGGATGTTGCTTTCTCCATAGCTATCTACACCATCAACAAGCTTCCTACACCTTTTCTTTTATAATGCCCCACCGTATTTTCGTCTCTATGGTGGTCATCAAGACTACTCCAATTTTCACCATTTTGGATGTCGTTTGTATCCCTTCATTCAACTGTTTGCTTCTCATAAACTGGCCCCTCGCAGTACCTCATGCATTTTCGTGGGCTACAACGCTCAGTGTAAGGGATTTCATGGTCTGGATCTAGTCTCTAAGAAAGTTTATCTCACTCGCCATGCTCGCTTTGATGAAACTTCTTTCCTATTGGCTGCTGTCACTGCACCTATTACTCCAGTAGCTTTGGATTTCTCAACCTTTATTGATCCAGATTTGGATGCTTTTTCTTGTCTCTAAGTTACTCCTTTGTCTCCCACTTAGGATTCTCCTTCTAATCCACCGGTCCCATCACCATCTATTAGTTCTCCTACACCATCTACACTAGCCTCACCACTGCCGTCTTTTGAAGGCTCTCTTACGTCATCCCCTGGTATCAACTCACTGTCTTCTCCACCAAAATTGTGTCATTGCATAACCACCCACACTCAGATAGGAAGTCGCACACTAAAACCGTACACAAACTATCTGATGATAGGGTTTTTCGTGGAAATACTAGCACAGACCGAACCTTGGGGTTTTCGTTCTGCTCTTAAGAGTCCTCACTAGGTAGATGTTATGGATGAAGAAATTGGCACTCTTCATAAGGAAGGAACACGCTTGGGATCTTGTTCCTCGTCCTACTGGAGTCAACATTGTTTGCTCCAAATGGGTTTACCGCCTCAAGCATCGCCAGGATGGCTATTTTTTGTACTAGGCTCGACTCGTTGCGCAGGAATATTCTCAGTTTCTAGGCATCAAATTCACACACACTTTCATCCTTGTTGTCAAGGCCTCCACAACAATAAACATCCTGCCCATGGCTACTACTTTTTCTTAGCCTCTTCATCAGTTAGACGTTATGCATTTCTTAACGGTCTCCTTCATGTGCCAATCTATATGAATCAACCAGGTGGTTTTACTGATCCCGTTCATCCTGATTATGATTGATGTCTCCCTAAGGTTATGCACGTACTCAAACAAGCTCTCCAGGTTTGGTTTCAGCGGTTTAGCTCTTACCTACTTTGTTTGGGATTTTGGTGCAGTCCAGTAAACACCTCTGTCTTCGTGTTCTATCAGGGATCAAAGAGTCTATATTTGTTGGTGTATGTGGATGGCATAATTCTTATTGGTAATTATCCTCTTCTCATTTGTTAGTTCATCACTTGCACTGATCATGAGTTTGCTATTAAGGATCTTGGTGTACTTCACCATTTTTTGGAAATGGAGGTCACATGTTCCTCATCTGGAGTTTTTCTAGGACAAGCAACGTATGCAATGTAGATACCTCAGCTGCGGGTATGTCGGATGCTACTCCCATCTCCACGCCTTTTTTACCCAGCTCCAAGGTTCACAGTTCTTTGGGTTCCTAGTTCTCGAATCCTAAGCTCTACCACTCATTTGTTGGTGTCTTACAATATCTGACCATCACTTGCCTAAATCTCTCATATGCGGTCAACTTTGTTAGCGAGTTCCTCCAGTTGCCTCATGAAGATCACTATCAGGCTGTCACTCGCATTCTTCGCTATATATGTTGTACGCTCACTATGGTCTCTCTTTTTTCCGTCTCCCTCTCCCGATGGTCTTTTGTTTTTGGGCTAATCTTATGCATAGTTATTGGTCTTGTCGTCTCGATACTCGTCGATCTACCTATGGCTATGCCATTTTCCCTGTGGGTAATCTTATCTCTTAGCATGCCAAGAAGCAATTTGTGGTATCTCGATCCAGTTGTGACTCTGAGTACCATTCTATGGAAAGTAGTGCAACTGAACTTGCTTGGGTGTGCAATCTACTCAAGGAGCACCAGTGGAGAGCCCTTCATTAAAAGCACCCAATCAAAGGTGATTCTTAAGGAACTGCATTTCATTGATATCAGAATGAAGTTTCAAAGTCAGAACTGCTTTCGGATCCGATTAAAGGCGGTTCAAAATTAATCAAAGATGGTTAACCGCCTTTAATAAACATCAACTAAAGGCGATTCTATTATAGAATCGCCTTTAATGGGGTGTATTTTTTGTTCACTATATAAATACAAACCTAAATTTCATCCCTTAGTCATTTTTTGGAGTAATCTCCTCATCTTCCAAATAACACCCACCTCTCTCCTTAAATTTCATCCCTTAGCTATTTCTCTCCCTCTCTCACACTCGACTCTTCTATTCAATCCGCCATCTCCCTCCCTCCGCCCACCTCTGCCTCATCATCCCTTCCATCGGAGCCCCTTTGCCAGAGCTCTTCCACCGAGACGTCACCAGCCACCATGCCCCCTCCGGCGTGAAGCTTTGGCTTGCCGCTGCAAAAGACTCCGTCGTGAAGAACACCACCCCACTCCCCGTGCCATCGCGAAGCCCACTCTATCCGATCTGGATGTTAATTTTAGCCACTGCCCTCCGGCGAGAAGCTTTGCCCTCCATTATCGCTCACGTCGTGAAGAACCTTCTGCCCGGAGCACCCTTTCTTCCACCGCACCAGAGCTCTCCTCCGTTTAATTTCTTGTTGTTTATTGTTTCTCTGTTTTATTTTTTACATATCTGGGTTATTGATTTTTTTGGTCAATATTTCTGCACTTTTCATATATGTTTTTGTAAAGTCCTCGGGAGTTGGACTTAGTTGTTGCATATTGTGTGAACTAGTGATGTGGTGTTTTAACACTATCTCAATCCAGTTTTTCCAGACAGCAAGTTTCTAGCCACGATTTATGGAGCGAATGATGGAGTATTATCATGCGATCAGACCAGAATATTGTGAAGATCAATGTGTGATTTCGTGGCAATCTAATTCTGGTAAACAAATATTCCTTGTAATAGTTAGGAATTAATTAAGTAGTTTATTTATGGTACAAGTCCTATTAATAAAGGACTGTCCATTTAAATACCAGATTAGAACTAGATCTTTCCTTAGTCTAGAAGTCTATTCTTGGTAGAGTTAGACAAGGAAAGAGTCGTGCATAAGGAAGGAGTGCGAAGGGGATAAAAAGAAAGAAGATACAACGAAAATGAAGGCAACCAAGTTTTCATCTCTACGTTGAGATACATTCTGGGAGCTGTTTGTCGGGAGTCTTGGAGGTCTGGAAAATCAATCAATCAAGTCCGTAAAGATCAGAAACAAGGAAGCCTTAATTCCTTGGGAGGAGGAGATCCAGGAAGACGTGTTGATCGTGGAGGTTCAACGACGTAGGATCGGTAGTGAGGGGATCTGACAACATTCACTCAATAGGTTAGCAATGGATTAGTATTTAAGTTAAGCTTCTTGTACTAAAGACTGCTTTCTAGTGAATGGTTTCTGATCTGGGCAAGGCCCCGCAGATGTAGGTGTATTTGCACCAAACTGCGTAAACAAGTTGTGTCTGCACTGCGTATTTTACTTTGTGTTTTAACACCAAACAGTTAAACAACTTGTCATAAAAGTATAGACTTTAGGTGGAACTGAATTTCAATTGGTATCAGAGCTCGGCACTTGCTGACCCCTATACAGGGAGAGTGAGATTAGGTTTCACCATGGCACCAAAGGAGGGAGCTTCAGTCACGTGACCACCGTTGCTGGAACAAGGAAATTATGCCTATTGGAAGGCACGTATGAAGGTGTTCATTGGAGCACTAGATGATCAAGCTTGGAACTATGTCATAAATCAATACACTCCACCTACAAGTGACAAAGCTGAAGGATCAAGCTCACTGACGGCTAAACCATCTTCCAAATACTCTACTGAGGAGCACAAAGCACACGTGTCCAACTCAAAGGCATTGAATGTCATCTTTACGGCAGTGGATGAAGATCAGTTTAAGATGATTTCAAACTGTGAGACTGCTAAGGAAGCGTGGGATGTGTTACAAACTTATCATGAGGGGACAAGCTTCGTCAGAGAATCAAAGCTGCAGTATTACACGTCAAAATTTGAAGAACTAAAGATGCACGAAGATGAGACTATTTCTAAGTTCAATGGACGGGTCTGAGATATTGTAAACAAAGCTTTTCAGTTCGGCAAAAAGTACAAAGATCAAAAGCTTATCAGGAAGGTGTTGAGAGCATTACCTCCACGCTTCAACATGAAGGTCACATCGATTAATGAAAATGGAAGGATAGGGACAATGACACTGGATGAACTTATGGGATCACTGGAATCTTATGAGATGGAAATGCTGCAAACAAAAGCAGGAAAGAAAGAAATGGCTTTTTCAAGCATAACCTCTGGAAAGTCAGAAGACCATTCAGATAATGAAGAGTCCGATGAAATTGCAAACATAACCAGGAACTTCTCCAGATTTATGAAGAAGATGGGCAGGAAGCCACAAGAGAAGTCAAGTGGGAACAAAAATCCAAACACAAACTCCACTCCAAGATTTGGCCAAGAAATTGGTGTTGAAACACCAAAGTTTAAGTCAACAAATCCAAACCTGAACAGGAAAATCCAGTGTAGAGAATGTGAAGGTTTCGGGCACATACAAGCTGAGTGTGCCAATACTCTTAAAAGGAAAGGAAAATCGTATGCCACAACCTGGAGTGATGATGATGTAGGAGATGATTGTAAGGATGGAGAGGAGTATACCAATCATGTTGCTTTCGGTGTGTCAGTGGTGGAGTTAGAAGACTCTTTCGAGGAAGGTCTCAGTGGGCTTAATGAAGATGAGAGTGGTAGCTTAGATGAAGAGACTAGGAGCATGAGTGATGATGACATTCACAAGGAAAGCATGGAAATGTACAAGATGTGGTTAAAAGTGGCGGATGAAAACAAAGTGCTCAAATCTGAGAACAAGAGATTGAGTGAAGAAGCTAAAATGAAGGAACTTGAAAAGGAAAAGGCAATCGGCGAACTGGAAATATTCAAGAAGGAATTTGCTGAAATGGTACAACGAGCAGAGGCAGCAGAACAATCTATTAGATGAATCAATACAGGAAAAGCTAAGCTCGAAGATTGTCTAAGAATGGGATAGACGACCAAGTACGGAATTGGTTATGAAGGATCCTCACCGGTAAATTCATGGAGTAACAAGGCAGATCACGGTGCGGCATCTCCAAGAACAATCGAAAGAAACTGCCTACCAAAAGGATTAGACGATGCAGATACTGTGGAGCTCAAGGGCATGTAAGAAATAGATGTTTTAAGCTGCTCAGGACACTGTCTTTTAATTCAGCAGATCGAAGATTCAACACCGTGTCAGGATATGATACAAGGCACCGTTTCAACACTGGAGGATACAGAACTGGATTTCTGAATACACGTGTCAACCAAAGTCCGCATCACATCACTCGACCAGTGAGCCAGGTATGGGTTCAAAAATCTCAAGATGTTTGTTTTTCAAGTTTTGTATGTTTTGGGGCACATACAGGAAATTCTTGGTATTTCGATAGTGCGTGTTCAAGGAACATAACTGGAGTTCCTCAATTTCTGCGAAAATTCAAACCTGGATTTGGCGGACATGTTAGATTTGGTGATGGGTAACGTAACAAAATAATCGGCAAGGGTGAGTTAGCCATCAAAGGGCTTCCAGTGTTCCAAGATGTGTTGCTAGTGGAAGGTCTGAAGGCAAACTTGTTGAGCATCAGCCATATATGTGACAATGAAATGATAGTGTTTTTCGACAAACAGAAATGTGTAGTAAACCATGGGACTGGAGTATTCACCGGATCAAGATCAATGGATAATTGTTATCTGCTCGATCAAGTTGTCACCTGCTTGAGTTCAAAGAAGGAAGTCAGTACTTTGTGGCACAGAAAATTGGGGCACATAAATTATAAATCCTTAGCACGTATTTCTAGACTGAATGCAGTCGGAGGTATTCCTGAAATCAGTGACAACAAGGAGGTTATTTGCGGGTCGTGTAAAGAAGGAAAGCAAATCCGGATACCACACCACGCCGTACGTGATGTTTCAACGTCAAGACTTTTGGAGCTCCTACATATGGACTTAATGGGGCCGGTCAACACCCCTAGTGTGGCGGGGAAGAAGTATATTTTCATCTGTGTAGACGACTTCTCGAGGTATACGTGGGTATTATTTCTCAAAGAAAAGTCAGAGGCTGCTGATGTTTTCAAAAACTTGGCGCACAGGCTACATGTAGAAAAAGGAACCGCTCAAGTAAGAATTGCACGTATCAGGAGTGATCATGGAAAAGAATTCAAAAATTCTAAGTTTCATGACATTTGCGAGACACTTGGTATACACCATGAGTTCTCTGCCCCCATAACTCCTCAACAAAATGGTATAGTTGAAAGGAAGAATCGGACGCTGCAGGAAATGGCACGAGCAATGTTAGCCGAGAAACAAATTCATGCTAGATATTGGGCTGAGGCGGTACACACAGTATGCTATACTATCAACAGAGTATATCTGCGTCCGTTTACTGAGAAGACACCATATGAGATCTGGAAAGGGAAGAAACCAGATGTGTCATATTTTCATTTTTTTGGGAGTAAGTGCTATATTCTGAAGGACCGAGAGCCCTTAGCTAAATTCGAGTCTAGAAGTGATATCGGTATATTCTTGGGTTATTCCCCTACTAGTCGAGCTTTCCGAGTTCTTAACCAACGCTCTGGAGCAGTCATAGAGTCTATTAATGTGGTTGTTGATGATTCAGAAGAAGAAACTTTGGGTGAAAGTGATATTCTCGATCCAGTAAATCCTACTGGTGTTGAAACACCAACACATTCAACCGGTGTTGAATCTCTGGAAACAGTAGCACATGAATCTGAACAAAGTTCGGCCAGACACATGCAGTTGCGGGATCAGCCACGGGTAAATTACAGAGAATTGGCAGGATTATCATGTTTTATCTCTCTTACTGAGCCCAAGAATTATAAAGAAGCCTTGCTTGATGAGTATTGGATTTCGGCGATGCAAGAAGAGTTGCAGCAATTTGAAAGAAACAATGTTTGGTACCTCACCCCGCGGCCTGCTGATGTAAATGTGATCGGAACCAAGTGGATCTTTAAGAACAAATCTGATGCAGATGGTAACGTCACAAGAAATAAAGCTCGACTTGTCGCTCAAGGTTACACACAAGTAGAAGGGGTTGATTTTGATGAAACTTTTGCACCCGTAGCCAGATTGGAGTCAATTAGGCTGATGTTGGCGGTATCCTGTATTCTGGACTTTACTCTTCATCAAATGGATGTCAAGAGTGCATTCCTAAATGGTCTAGTGAAGGAAGAAGTTTACGTGGAGCAGCCCAAGGGATTTGAAGACCCACATTTTCCTGACCATGTCTATCGGTTGAATAAAGCTTTGTATGGCCTCAAGCAGGCACCCCGTGCATGGTATGAGCGACTGACAACCTTTCTGATTCAGAAGGGATATCGTCGAGGGGGAGTGGACCGTACACTGTTTGTGCTGCATAAGGGGACAAATATTCTAATCGCACAGATTTACATTGATGATATTGTCTTTGGATCTACCTCTTCAGCATTAGTGAAGGAGTTTGTTGACCTAATGACTAAAGAGTTCAAAATGAGTATGGTAGGAAAATTATCATATTTTCTGGGGCTGCAGGTTACTCAGGAGAAGAATGGTCTGTTCATCAACCAACAGAAATATGCTGAGATTTTGATCAAAAGATTTGGACTTGCAAGTGCAAAGGCAGTACGCACCCCAATGGCTACCACCGATAAGCTCACAAAAGATGAACTGGATCAAAGTGTTGACCAAACATTATGCAGGAGTATGATTGGCAGCCTATTATATTTAACTGCAAGTAGACCAGACATCTGTTTGAGTGTTGGGATCTGTGCCCGCTACCAGGCTAATCCAAAGGAATCACATATGTCAGCTGTGAAGAGAATTATTTGATATATAAATGGAACAGTGGAGTATGGAGTATGGTTTTCTAGGAACAAGGATTCACAGTTGGTAGGATTCAGTGACTCTGACTGGGCAGGGAATGCTGATGATTGTAGGAGTACCACAGGTGGATGCTTCTTTGCTGGATCAAATCTTGTCAGCTGGTACAGTAAAAAGCAGAACTCTATATCATTGTCTACGGCTGAGGCAGAATATTTGGCTGCAGGAAGTTGTTGTGCGCAGCTATTATGGATAAAGCAGATGATGAGAGACTATGGATTCAATGATGTAAGTTTGACAGTCTTATGTGATAATAAAAGCGCCATTGATATCTCCAAGAATCCTGTGCAACACTCTAGGACAAAACACATCGATATCCGATATCACTTTATTAGAGATTTGGTCGAACAAGGAGAAGTCACAGTTCATTATGTACCAACATCAGAACAAGTTGCTGATATCTTTACAAAGCCTCTGGATGGTGAGACTTTCGAGGCCTCAGACAGCACTTGGGTGTGTGTCGAATGTAAGGTACCCAGATTTGTTCATTCAGTTGTATTATTTACTGTTTTGTCTTCTTTTAAATACAGTGAAAAAAAAATAGGAAAATCGAAAATACCAAAAATATGTGTAGTGGTGTTTAAACACCGAAGGATAAAGTTACTGGAAAAATGACTTAAGTGGGAAGTAGACCAGATGGGCTGAACTTGGACCAGAAATTTGTGATGATGGGCTTAAATGTGCGCATGATGGTTGTCTGAAGGAAGAAAAAGTGGGGTAGTTTTTGGTTTTCTAAAAAGGACCGCACTGGTTTGTAATTCCCACACAAATTCAATTTCTTCACAACTGTTCATCTTCCTAGAACAGAGCTCGCGCGAGTGCCTCTCCAGCAACCGTAAATTTTCAAAACCCTCAGATTTTGTAGCCTACTCAAAACCCTCAGATTTTGTAGCCTACTCAAAACCCCTCGACAATGGTGAACTCCACTTTCAAGAAACTGGTTCGAGATTTCATCACTGGGCGCGTCCCAGAAAATCCGCGAATTGAAGAACTTGACTCCGATGTAGACTTGGATAATTACTGTGGAGGTTGAGAACAGAGGCTGACCAAGTGGGACGGAGTAAATAGTCGACGACGTAAGGTCAGGTTTGATCATTCTTTTGTGTATGATGGAGTTTATTTTTGTTCGGTTCTCGAGTTTATTGAATGGATGGTTCAGAACAGAGATTATGTTGACCTCCGAAAATTTAAGAATTTTCATGGAAAGGTTAATGGGTTTGAGTTAAAGGAACTATTAACTGGTGGTATTGGGGACATTAGTGAGATTAGTGATTTTAATGCCACTCTAGTTGGAGTTGATTTTGGTGAACATTACAAAGTGGGGGATGAAATAGATCAGTTTTTTACAATCTATACGAGGATAGCCTCGTTGCACAGGACTGTTATTAGGAGCATAGGGATGATGCTGTTTTGCAACCCTGGGTCAAAGTGGTTAAGTCCACTGATTTTGCTAGGGCAAGTGGCAAAGAGGTGGAGTGCTTTAATGGTTCTATGTTCCTGCTTCAAGAATCTTTAAGACGATTGCTCATTCCGGTGGTGGATATCAGTGATAGTGAAGAGGAGACGGTGTGTGCAGGGGGAGCTGGTGAAGCTGAAACAGTATCGATGATGAAGGAACCTGAGAATGCCTCTGTGCTGAGTGAGGCTCTATCAGAATTTTTGAAGTCAGCTTCTGAGAATGGAGAAGATGAGGACATAACTGTGAAAAGTTTAGAGAGTGCTGAAGTGCCTGGTTCTGGTATTCAAACACCAGTTGTGAACTCAAATGATGATGATCAGGTACCTGTGAATCAAGCACAGGATGAGAATTTGGTAGAGGAAACTGGTGTTGGTATTGAAATACCACCAGAAACCAGATAGACACGTGGATCAAAGAGGATGTGCATGGAGGTGGGTGTTGAAACACCACCAGAGTTTGGGGGAATTCATGTTACTCAGAGGACAAAGAAGGGTAGGGGGAGTGCGGCCTCATCTTTCAAGGGTGTTCGAAAATCCAAGCGGTGCAGAGATAAGACTATGGACTCAGGTGAGGACAGCGATGAGCCGATTGGGATGAAGCTGAAGAAGTTACGTGCTGACAGGCAGCAGAGACAAGCTGAGTCTCGTGCACAACCTGCACCTGAAGCTAGTGAAGCAATTAGCACTGAATTCTTTGATGATGCAAGCCGAGACAAGTGGGAGTTTATCTGTGGCAGAAAGATACTGGCGGAAAGGCCTGCTGATTCCCAGAAATATAGGGATTGTGGGTTCACAGACTATCTGCACTATCTCAAAGTGTTTAAGGCTGCTACATGTTTCGGTGACTATAACAAGCAACTTGTGCTAGAATTCTACTCAAATCTGAAAGTTGAATGTGCAGATGAAGAATCTGCGTGGTTTCATAGGATTTTTGTGCGTGGGAAGATTGTTGATTTCTCACCAGAGGCAATGAACAAATGTCTGAAGCGTGACACGTCAAGAAATGACCAATCGGTGTTCAAACACCAGATACCAGAAAATTATGATGAGGTAGCTGTGGAGCTTACTGGTGGAGTGGAGAGCACATGGCCTTTGACTAGTCGACAGCAAATAACTGCATCCAACCTCACCTCCAGGTATTACTGCTTGTATATAGTAGCCGTGCACAATTGGATTCCCTCTGTCAATAACACAAGTGTCACCAAAGAGATGGCTACACTTCTATATAGTTTGGGGGCCCAAAATAAGGTCAATATGGGTAGACTGGTGTTTAATGATATCATGGACTGTGCTCGCAAGACCAGGAAAGAAGCTTTGGTACATCCGTGTGTAATCACCACGGTGCTGCAAAAAGGGGGAGCAGCTATGAAGGACTCTGATGAGTGGATTTCTCCTCAAGTCTTAAGACCGACACTCAGAACGTTGAGTGGTCGAATAATCAAAGACTTACCTTGGATACCTCCGGAAAAAGCTTGCTCGGATGCTGGTGCAGTGAGGTTGAGTGCTATTGAGGCACGAGCTGTTGTGTGTCAGGAATTACTTGAACGTCATCAAGCTGCTGTTGCAAAGCTTCAGGGGGAGTTGGCTGCATTGAATGCTGAGCGAGAAGAATTGTTGGCTGCAGCAACGCAGGATGCTTCAGAGGAGCAGGATGCTGATGTTTCAGAGGATGGCGTTTCGGATGATTCTGATGACAATTTGGAATAAACGGCATTCTTGACATATTAATGAATTCAGGGGGAGAAACTTGGAGATTTTGATTTTGACTGATTTTGATTAGTTGTTCGGATTTTGATTGATTTATGAATCAGTTTGGACGTTTGGATAATTGTTGTCAGTACTGATGAATTCACAAATATGCCAAGGGGGAGATTGTAAAGTCCTCGGGAGTTGGACTTAGTTGTGGCATATTGTGTGAACTAGTGATGTGGTGTTTTAACACCATCTCAATCCCGTTTTTCCAGACAGCAAGTTTCTAGCCACGATTTATGAAGCAAATTATGGAGTATTATCATGCGATCAGACCAGAATATTGTGAAGATCAATGTGCGATTTCGTGGCAATCTAATTCTGGTAAACAAATATTCCTTGTAATAGTTAGGAATTAATTAAGTAGTTTATTTATGGTACAAGTCCTATTAATAAAGGATTGTCCATTTAAATACCAGATTAGAACTAGATCTTTCCTTAGTCTAGAAGTCTATTCTTGGTAGAGTTAGACAAGGAAAGAGTCGTGCACAAGGAAGGAGTGCGAAGGGGATAAAAAGAAGGAAGATACAACGAAAACGAAGGAATCAAGTTTTCATCTCTATGTTGAGATACATTCTGGGAGCTGTTTGTCGGGAGTCTTGGAGGTCTGGAAAATCAATCAATGAAGTCCGTAAAGATCAGAAACAAGGAAGCCTTAATTCCTCGGGAGGAGGAGATCCAGGAAGACGTGTTGATCGTGGGGGTTCAACGACGTAGGATCGGTAGTGAGGGGATCTGACAACATTCACTCAATAGGTTAGCAATGGATTAGTATTTAAGTTAAGCTTCTTGTACTAAAGACTGCTTTCTAGTGAATGGTTTCTGATCTGGGCAAGGCCCCGCAGATGTAGGTGTATTTGCACCGAACTGCGTAAACAAGTTGTGTCTGCACTGCGTATTTTACTTTGTGTTTTAACACCAAACAGTTAAACAACTTGTCATAAAAGTATAGACTTTAGGTGGAACTGAATTTCAGTTTTCTTTGGTTGGCTGTGGGAAACCAAATAGTTTCGCATTCGGAACCTATTTTAAAGCCGATGGTAAGCAGTTTTTGAAACTGCATTTGATCGATCAAAGAAATGACCAGAGAAGACACTTATCTCTGGTCCAATAAAAATGCCTTTAATATCCCTTTCTCCACTATTGGAGCTTCAGGTTCGTCTCTCGTCATCGCCTCTCCTAGTTTGCAACAGCAACAATGTCATCTTCCTCACTCAAATTCTGGTTGCTCACAAGCAGGCCAATCATATTGACATCGACTATCACTTCATTCGTGAACTTGAGGGTGATAGAGTAGATAGAATCATAGTTTGATTGATCATGATTAGCTTGATTGATCGATGCTAATATACTTGTTCATATGTAGATTAGTCTAGGTTCGTTGTACCTGTACCTACTGTATTCCTATGTACTGTACATAGGATAGACTCATTTAACTATCTACTTTTACCTTCAATCTCCTGGATGGTTTTATTTAAAAACGATAAAAATATAAAATAATGTCATTTGACCTTAATGTTCACATTTGATGGGAAGTAATGGAAATAACGGTGGCAAGCATGGTAGCTAATAGGATGTTTGCGGAACATCCGTTTTTTAGAGTTCAGAAGTAATGCTGTAATTGACCCTAAAAATTAAGCAAACTCAACTTTTTGTCAGCGCTGCAGGATCAAGACCTCCATTGATCAAGATATTAAGCATGGCCATCTTGAACTCAGCTTCCCGAACAAATTCTTCTTCAGTTTTCTGAACTGGTTGAGCTTCAAAAGCAGCACACGTTAAATGCGTCCCAAATTCACACTCGTGACAAGAGTAAATCCAGGCGATTTCGTGCACTGGTTTCCGACACACATCACACACGAATGTCACCTGATCTTGTTCCCGCCCTTCTTCATCAGCCTTCTTCGGGACAGGGTTGGAGTAAAACAGCTTGAGAGGGTGCTTATGATCAGGCCTAATGATGCTCTCGGGAAGAGCAACACACTCCACGTGGAGATCGAACGAGCATTCCTCGCAATGGTACACAAATGCAGCCCCAGTCTGGAGACAGGCATTGCACCCAAACTGATTATCCGTGTAATGAGAAGGCGGTTTCGTGAGCAGCTTGAGCGGGTGATCCAGATGCGATTTATGGCGAATCTCCAAGGGCAACTCGAAACAGGACTTGTGGAGGTTGAAATTACATTGGGCATCAACGCAGCTGTAAACTGCCCCGTCGAGATCATCATCCTCACAGCCTGAGCAAACCTTTCCAGAACCTTGTGTTACTTCTTTCACGACCAATGGATGCGGATGGCTGAAATGCTTTACTTCCTGAACTCTCACAGGATTGCTCAGCAAAGCAATGCGAACCGGCGCAGACACCTCAGGTGGTGGATTCGCCGGGCTACTGGTTGGGTACCCAGCAGGCGCACTTTCGGGGGCTATCTGGGGGGGATTTGGGAGGAGAATGTGTTGTATCTGTTCTTGATTGGATCCTGGGTAGCCATACGAGGTAGTTGGGGGAGGATTCATGGTAGTACTATGTTGTACTTGTACTGATTCATAATATCCTCCAGGTTGGGTAGATGGGGGGTAGGTTGGAGGAAACGCATGCTGGGGGTTGAAATTCTGGTAACTGGCGGGGGCGGCGGAGGAGGGGAAATGCTCCGGCATCATGGGCGGAGGATTTGGGAAAGCGCAGTGGACGTGGAGGTCGAAGTCACATTCGGAGCAGGAGTAGGAGAGGGCGTTTCCGGCGAGATTGCAGGCGTTGCAGTAGAAAGAATTGGAGGGATAGGTGGGGTATGGGACGAGTGTCAAAGGATGCATTGGGTGAGAAGGATGTTTAAGGGATCGGGTGGCCTGAAAACATTTTTCATGGAGGAAGTAACTGCATTGCCAGCAGGAGTAGACGTTGCCGGAGCCCGGAAACTTGCAGCCGGAGCATTGGACTTCGGCGCCGGGAGGCATCTGGTGGTATGCCAACCCGTGGGCATGGCTGAAATGCTTGTACTCCATGGACTGAGTTGTTGAACTGGTTTTGGCTCACCGGAGATTTATGTAGCGAATTGCTGCCGACAGTAATTAGTTTACTTGTAAATTGGTTGTTTGAATGATCGTTGAATTTACTTTTCTGTGTGAAATTGTGTGGTGATCATTCTAGTAGATGAGGAGACTTGAGACCATTGATATTGGACGTGGCCCTCCAAAGTATGACAACGTGTAGATTCTATTTTTTGTGATTGGGGAATAGTTGACTTGACGTGGTCATGAATTGATTAGGAGCTTGCGTTCCCAACTTGAAAAAAGTTTTTATTTTTATATCTTTTTACCTACTTTTTGATTAAATTGTCGGGAATAAAGGGTTAGAAATTTAGTGATTCGCTATATTACGCCCTGTATTTTACTTGATTATGCACTGTATTTATACTATTTAATATATAATATATATTTTTAATTAAATTTAAATATATTGAAGTAATATTAAATACAATTTATTATTTATTTTAACTGCCGCCGCCGTGTGCCACCACCTCCACCACCTCTTCTCTTCTTCTTCTTCTCTGGCTGTCTCCTCCTCTTCTGCCGCCGCCGCCGGTCTCCTCATCTTCTTCTTCGCCTCTTCTTCTTCTTCTTCTCCGGCGACTCCTTTCCCCACTCTCCTTCTCCTTCTCCTTCTCCTTCTCCTTCTCCTTCTTCTTCTCCTCCCAGTTCTCCTCTTTCCGCTCGCCTTCTCCTTCTCTTTTTTCTTCTCCTCCCGGTTCTCCTCTCCCTGCTCTCCTTCTCCTTCTCCTTCTGGTTCTCCTCTGCCCGCTCTCCTTCTCCTTCTCCGCTCTCATTCTCCTTCTCCTTCCGGTTCTACTCTCCCTGCTCTCCTTCTCTTTCCCCGCTCTCCTTCTCCTTCTTCTTTTCCTTCACCTCCCGGTTCTCCTCTCCCCGCTCTCCTTCTCCTTCTCCTTCTCCGCTCTCCTTCTCCGTTCTCCTCTCCCGCTTCTCCGTTGTTCTCCTCTAGGGCAGTTTCGATCGACGGGGACGAAGGAGAAGGAGGGACGGCGGGCTAGGGTTTCGCTCGACCGGGAGGAGAAGGAGAAGGGGGGATGGCGGGGCTAGGGTTTTGCTCAACGGGGCGAAGGAGAAGGAGGGACGACGGCGAGGCTAGGGTTTTGCTGGGGATGAGGGACGGCGGCGGGAGGAGCTGGGGATGAGGAACGGCGGGTGGAGCTGGGGATGAGGGACGGTGGGTGGAGCTGGGGATGAGGGACGGTGGGTGGAGCTGGGGAAGAATGAGGGACGGTGGTGGCGCACGGTGGTGGCGGTGGCGCAAATATGGAGGCACGGTGGTGGCGGTGGTGGCGCAAATAAGGAGACACGGTGGTGGCGCAAATGTGGAGGCACGGTGGTGGCGCACGATGGCGGTGGACGATGGCGGTGCACGGTGGTGGCGGCAATGGTGGTGCTTGCTCAGATTGTTTTTTTGTTTTATTTTGAAATTTTAAAATTAATATTATACATGTATATACATATTAGGGCGTAAACTAGTAAAATACAGGGCGTGATATAGCAACACCCAAAACTTATCCATAGTCGATATCCTGACCTTAGATTATAGTTGATCGGACGGTGGTAATCATACTGTTCTAGTAGTGCAAGTAACTTACAACGTGAGTAGTAAACTTAGTTTTGGTTCCAGTAGTGTAAGGTCTACAAGTTAATTTACTTCCCCTCTTCAGAAATGTATATTTTGGAGCAATTTTTTAGATAAGGATTACATGGGTCTTTGTTAGTGGTTTTCATTGTGATTTTTCAACCTACATGTTATTGATGAAGGTATTGTTGTGATGGTTTAAACTTCGGTGACAGTGGTTCGTTGGTGGGGTGGCATTTGCGTATTCTCATGAGAGTGTCATTAGCATCCCTAGTTCAAATTGATAGAGTTTAAGGTTTCACTAAATTTTAATAGATTTAAATGGTGGTGTCTTCTACTTCCTCCGTCCCGACCGAATCTGCACGTTTTTTTGTCAACTTTCTCAAGACATGTTTGACCATAAATTTCAACTAGTATATAGACACTAATATCATTATATGAGATATTGTTAAATTCTCTTTATGATGTATTTTTTAAATATTAAATTTTAACACACCGTTAATATACGTAACTAAAGTTATCTTTGGTCAAACATGAACTGAAAAAGTCGACCAAAAAGTGTGCACATTCGATTGGGACGGAGGGAGTAGCTAATTTAGTTTTAGAGTCGAATTTTTATATGTAATTTCGTTGATTGTATAAAATATTTAAAAAATAAGTTACAACTTGTGTCTCGAACAAGTCATGAGATAAATTGAGGATTCTCATCATTGAGATCCATATCCTCAATTTTATCACCAAGACAATTTTTGCTTTTTCTCTTATAGAGGTACCTCATAGTTCTCCTTGTCCACTGCTCAGGTGTATCTTCAATTGGTTCGTTTAGTAATTGTAAAGTCAAGGGATTTGCAAGTGAATATTTGATTGACAATTTTGTGAACAAGAATACATTCCATGTTGGAACATGCTGATGCAGAATATTCACGCCAAGGTTTTATGGAAATCAAAGCCGAAATATTGGAGTATTTTATAATATATGGAAGTAGTATATTTGGCTATGTATATCAGGCATGTGAATCATAATTGATTTATGGAAAATCCCTACTTCTAAGGAGATGATATATTCGAATATATGAGATAGATTGATATAAGGTACATCCCTTTATTTATGAGATTTGGATATGCTTCAAGAAGCAGATTTGGAATGGAATATTGTGGAGATAATCAAGGAGTATTCCAATCTGTTCATGGATATAAATTGGGACAAACACGGCTGCATACTTACGGATTTTACAGAGCAAAAATCTGCATACAGATTTTTGAGACTTTCGAGAATTGCAAAGAGTCAGACTACTGTGTTCTAACACACCTGACCTGCCGCACAAAGTTCAGAATCACAAACCTTAATTCCTCGGGAGGAGGAGATCCTGCATCGACGGAGTTTGAGATCAGAGGGAGTCTGATCAAGGCGGATCGGTAGCTAGGGGAGCTAGCAGAGTCCACACGTTATAGTTAGTAAAGATAAGTATTTTGTAAACTGTACTCTGTACTGTATCTTTCTAATTAGTGGATTCATTCTGAACCGTGCCAGGCCCTGCAGATGTAGGTGGATTACACCGAACTGCGTAACCAAGTCATGTGTTCTTTACGTTTTACGTTATTATGCACTTGGTTAGACTAGTCATGTTGGAACACACTAGTAACTACTAGAAAAAGTGGTAAAACTAAAATTCATTTGGTATCAGAGCTTCATCACTTATTATTCCCTTGGTTGTTTCAAGGAAAGTGAGATCCAGTTTTACCATGACGACAAGAGAAGGAGTTTCAGTCTCTTGACCACCCCTGCTAGAAGACAACAACTACAATTATTGGAAGGCACGCATGAGGGTTTTCATCAATTCACTGGATGAACTTGCATGGTTTTATGTTGAGAATGAATGGAATCATTCTACAAAAGATGATGATGCAAGTTCTAAGGCGGTAGAAGGAGAGTCAAGCCAAAGGAAGCAGAAACCCAAAGACAAGGCTAGGTGGACTCCAGATGACCTCAAAGAATCTCTGGCAAATTCGAAGGCACTTAATGCAATCTTCACTGCAGTCGATGAAAATCAGTTCAAGCTTATCTCTACATGTCACCAAGCAAAGAAAGCATGGGACATTTTACAGACCGTTCATGAAGGACCCAGTCGAGTTTGTGAATCCAAATTACAGATGCTGGCTACAAAGTTTGAGGAACTCAAAATGGATGAAGATGTGATGTGTCCATTTTAGGCGCATTATTTAGTAGTATTTAGGATCACTTTTGTGCTCTTTTATTATCGAGAGCTTGTGTTTTACCTTGAAATTCACTTAGGAGAGGCAAAAGCAACTTTGTACTCTTTCACCTCTTTTAAGTGGATTTTGTGTGACAAGGGAAGAACACGGAAGCAACGAAGACCGGAAGACATTGAATACTATACTTTCGAAGACTTTTGGATACTCACTTCGAAGACATGAAGACCGGAGGCCGTTGAAGACCATTTTGGAGCTGTTGAAGACTTGAAGAGTGAGAGGGATGGCTATGAAGAAGACAAAGAAACAATGCAAAACTGTGGCTACCGTCGCGACCCCGTCGCGACACCATCGCGATCCCATCGCGACACCGTCGCGAGTCACGACGAACCCCATCGCGAGTCGCGGCCAACGGGCGGCCAGAAATCATTCTTATTTTCTTTGCACTATAAATACCCTCTCTTTCCTCTTCTTCTCCAGCCTTTCCCTGCCCATTTTTCTCTCTGTTTTTGGGCGCTAAACCTAGGTTTTTTCTCTTCTTTCTTTTCTTTGTTTTTCTTAGTTTAATTATGTCTTTTGTTGTTCTAGAGTTGTTCTTGTACTTGGGAGCTATGGATTGAAGCTTCCACTTCTATGTATTGAGAACCATTTCTATCTATCTATTTGATGTTTTTGCTATTGTGCATTTATTGTGCTTTGAATGTTAATTGTTGATTGCATTGATGTTGTTGAGAGCTTGATGATATGAATGCTTGTATGAATTGCTAGCTAGGGTTTGGGGGATTTGGGTTAATTTCCCCCCTGTTCTTGTTAGGAATGTATGAGTGTGAATTAGAGCTTTTGATTGTGTTAGTGTGTTGACAATGTGCTAGGCGAATGTGATTGATGTCGAACTCTTCGTCATGTTCGTTTGTGTAGCAAACGAGAGAGTCATATGCTCGTGGATGAATGTGCGTTGCACGTTCATCCAATCTCGTGTAATTGCATGAATTGGTTTAATGCTTAGTCACGGTGTAGTGGTCATAGGCATTTCCAAGCTTGTTGGTCCTTCGTGATTAAATGCCACCAATGACACCTTGAGTCGTGGTCGCGACTCGAGAGTCATTGGTGAGGTTTGACGAGAGATGTCGAACTCACTCTCGCAAACTACGAACTAAGAAGGATAGGAGTTTAGTCTCCACGACAAGTAGTTGAAGTATTGAATAGATGATTTAAACTCATTCTTGAAGCATTTGTTATTTGGCGTTTATGTATTCTTGACGGTGTGTTTCACTGCATGTGTGCCATGAGTGGTTTGAGCATAGGGAGTGCTTGTGTGGTTGAATTGCTTAGGTGTAGGAATGTGACGAACTCCGTAGCGCCTTTGCATGAAGATCTATGAGCATGAACTTAGAACTCCTTGTGATGTGTGTGTTGTGGTACTTGCTAGATGGGTGTGTGAGCGTTGGGTCATGAATGCTATATGATGGAATGTGTGAATGATTCGATGAACTACATTAGATGTGGAAGTGGATATCCGTTGCCCCCAAGGCATTTTATCTTTGTAGTTTAAAACCCCTTTTCTTAGTTTTATTTGATGATTAGCATAGTCACTTGACGTTGCTAGTTATCTCGTCTTTTTATCTTTGTTAACTTAGGAAACCAACCAACCAACCCCCCCTTTACTTGCTTTTAAGTGTGTGTAAATATAGTTACTCCTAGCCTAGTATCAACCATTTGTGTGCTTAAACGCTTAGGAAGATCCCTCTTCTCATTGGACGACCCCGATTTGCCACTATCTACCTAGTTGTAGAAAGTAAGCATTGAGGGCTTATAAATTATCTTTTGGCGCGCGGGCGCGATGACCGCCCGCGCCTGTCAAAATGGCGCCGTTGCCGGGGAAGAGGCGTTTATTCTTAAGTATTTAGGTGTATTTGGTTGTGTATTAGCTAGTTGTTTTTATTTTCCACTACTTGGTGGTTGTTTTTGTTCGGAGTAGGTATTGCTTGAGTTTTGGGTAATTTATTTTATCGAGAATCCTTGCACTATGATTCCGAACTTTTGAAAAATAAAAAAAAATATAAAAAAAAATTTTCTTAATGGAGCGTCTCACCTTGAGGGAACTCATGATGAGAAGAGAGGCTCAACAAGCAAGGTTTTGTAGGATGTGTCATTCCGATCATCCTACCGAATCTTGCCCTTTGTTGTGGGAAGAGCACTATGACAGAGAAAGAACCCTTGGTTTCCAAAACCATGGGTACTATGAAGAGTGCTATCAAGAGGTAGGAGATATTGGTTTTCAAGGGCAAGATGCTCATGAATGTTATCCATACCACAACTCTTACAATCCGGAATGGAGTGGTAATCCGGATTTGTGGTATGAGAATGAGCCAGAAAACCAATATTACGAGCAACCTAGTTGGCCATCACCACCCTATACCATACCCCAAAACCAAGCCCAACAAGGAAGTTCAAGTTTGACACGTGAGGATGTCTTAAATACCATAGCAAACTTGAACTCCTTTACTAGTGAGGAGCCGGATACCCAGCTCTCCTCTAGTGTTGAGGCCATTGAGGGGCATGTGAGGAACATATTAGAGGTATTGGCCCGCATGGAAGCTCGTGATTCCGAAAACACACCATCCCAACTTGAACTCGATGATTCGGTGAGTGAAGTCACCAATAAAAATGATTTTGAGTTTGAAAGGGATGAGGAGTTGGTTGTAGAGGATAGAAAAATGGAGGAAGAGGTGATAGTGCTACATCATCCATTAGCATTGTCACCCCTTCTCCCACCTAGTGAACCAACTCTAATATTTTCGGAAGTTTTGAGGGAAACGAGAGAGGAGCCAAAAGACTATCCCAAGCTCCCTAACCACTTAATTCCCTTTGAACCATCTCCACCTCCACAAGACTTTCCTCTTGAAGGTTTTGTGCCCCCACCTCTCTTATTTTGGATGCTCATGGTGAAGAGCTTCAAGCCTTCACCATACGGATAACGTTAGGGTCGTGCCGACGACCTTAAAAATACGGAGCTTCATCGTGCCGACGACGTTAAATAAATTCGGCATTTCTTTTAGTTTTTGTTTCTTAGTTTGTGTTTCTTAGTTTGTTTTTGTTGTTGTTTTGTTTTGTTCTTGTTATGGCATGTTTTTCTATGATTTTGTAGCAACATGAAGTGCATTGCAATGAAGGAGATGAAGGAACGAGATCAATGAACGAGGGAAGCAAGCTTGGACAGTTGGTAAGACAACGAAAAAATTTTAAGCCTGGGATACTCTGCCGTCGCGAGTCGCGATGGGCTTCGTCGCGAGTCGCGACGTGCTCAGGGGAGAAAAATCACTCCCAGCGCCAACTTTCCGCGAGTCGCGATGACTTCGCGAGGCTCGTCGCGAGTCGCGACCTACTTCATCGCGAGTCGCGACGAGCTCAGAAAATTTTGAGCTCCCGGACTCCACTTTCCGCGAGTCGCGATGACTTCGCGAGGCTCGTCGCGAGTCGCGACCAACACCGTCGCGATTCGCGACGAGCTCAGAACATTTTGAGCTTCCAGACTCCACTTTCCGCGAGTCGCGATGACTTCGCGAGGCTCGTCGCGAGTCGCGACACCCTTCGTCACGAGTCGCGACGAGCTCAGAACATTTTGAGCTCCCGGACTCTACTTTCCGCGAGTCGCGATGACGTCGCGATGCTCGTCGCGAGTCGCGACGAGCTCAGTAACTTTTGAAAATTTTTTGAGCCCGGATTTCAAGTTTCCAAGCTTCCAAGTTTCCAAATGATTTTAAACATTGCATAATCCATCCTTCTTCTCCACCCAACACTCCCAAGAACATCACATACCTCTCATTTCTTCCACCATCCTACATATATTGGCATATGAACATTCTTGCATCTTTATAGTACATTTGTTGATTGTAGTATGCCGACTACATCATTGTGACCGTAAGTTCTTATCCTATAATTATGCTTGTATACATGTCAATATATGTTAGATATTTTTCATGCATAATCTTATAGTGGTGATTGAAGGTTGATTGGTTGTTCTTTGAAAATACTATGGTTATTAACTCTTGATGCTAAACCTAGTATTACATATCCTTATGTACTTGTGAGTTTAATGTGTTCTTCGTGGTGTAGTCTTGATCAAACGGCGCCATGGAGACAATGTTTTTCTCGAGGGGTGAGTTCTTCTACGGCATCTTTGCTCACCCTTCCGGTTCCGAAACCTATCTCGGGACCATCCAAGTACTTGGATATCGCCATATCACCGGCGAATTTGTGGAGACACGGGTGTCACTCTATCCCCTTACCTTGATTTTTATTCTTCTTGCCCTACGTGTTTACATTGAGGGCAATGTAATGTTTTAAGTGTGGGGAGGGGTTAGAGGACTCATATGCATGCTAGATTATTTTGGAATGCTTTTTGCTACTTTTCATTGGAAAAACATGAGAAAAAAAAAGAAAGAAAAAGAAAAAGAAAACCCGCTAAGTTGAAAACCCGAGAGGGCAACTTAGGAAACATTGGGGGCCGGATAGGTTGAAAACCCTTAAAGGGCGGCCTAGGCAAAAATGAGAGGCTAAAATGTGCGGAAAAAGGTGAGATGTGAGCTAAAGAAACATGATGTGTGGCTAGGATGAAAACTCGAAAGAGCTCCTAGGCAAAATGAGAGAAATTGAGAGAAATTGAAAAATGCTATGATTTCACTCATTTACCGGCGTTGGAGTCATAAGGTTGCGGTTGTCACACGGATGGATCGGGTAGCTCAACATTTATAGACCTTTTGGGTTTGGATAGCTTAGTGGGTCAGGAAACGAAGTGTGGTTATGAAATTCCTTATCTATTTCTACTTCGTTTTTGGTTGATATATTGGCATTAGGTGAAGCATGTGTTTAAAACTTCCTCTATGGTTTTAGCTTCATTTTGTGTCATTGGATTCTGGGAATATCAATTCGGGGCTTTGAAATGTTTTATGGGTAGTGAATTGATAAGTGGTAGGTTTGGTTAGATTTAGGATTGGGGATGTGTGTGTGAAAAAATTCTCATGTGAGCTTTTATTTTGGGATTTTTGATATTGAGAGTTTTTGTGAGGCTTTGATTGGGGGATTAGTTTAGGTTTTGGGATATATCATTTACTCCGTGTGCTTAGATCTTTTCTTACTCGAGGGCGAGTAAGGTTTAAGTGTGGGGAGGTTTGATATGTCCATTTTGTGTGGTTATTTTAGGGGTTTTAGGATGTGGATATGCCATTTCCTCCGTATGCTTAAATCTTTTCTTACTCGAGGGCGAGTAAGGTTTAAGTGTGGGGAGGTTTGATGTGTCCATTTTAGGCGCATTATTTAGTAGTATTTAGGATCACTTTTGTGCTCTTTTATTATCGAGAGCTTGTGTTTTACCTTGAAATTCACTTAGGAGAGGCAAAAGCAACTTTGTACTCTTTCACCTCTTTTAAGTGGATTTTGTGTGACAAGGGAAGAACACGGAAGCAACGAAGACCAGAAGACATTGAAGACTATACTTTCGAAGACTTTTGGATACTCACTTCGAAGACATGAAGACCGGAGGCCGTTGAAGACCATTTTGGAGTTGTTGAAGACTTGAAGAGTGAGAGGGATGGCTATGAAGAAGACAAAGAAACAATGCAAAACTGTGGCTGCCGTCGCGACCCCGTCGCGACACCGTCGCGAGTCGCGACGAACCCCGTCGCGAGTCGCGACCAACGGGCGGCCAGAAATCATTCTTATTTTCTTTGCACTATAAATACCCTCTCTTTCCTCTTCTTCTCCAGCCTTTCCCAGCCCGTTTTTCTCTCTGTTTTTGGGCGCTAAACCTAGGTTTTTTCTCTTCTTTCTTTTCTTTGTTTTTCTTAGTTTAATTATGTCTTTTGTTGTTCTAGAGTAGTTCTTGTACTTGGGAGCTATGGATTGAAGCTTCCACTTCTATGTATTGAGAACCATTTCTATCTATCTATTTGATGTTTTTGCTATTGTGCATTTATTGTTCTTTGAATGTTAATTGTTGATTGCATTGATGTTGCTGAGAGCTTGATGATATGAATGCTTGTATGAATTGCTAGCTAGGGTTTGGGAGATTTGGGTTAATTTCCCCCCTGTTCTTGTTAGGAATGTATGAGTGTGAATTAGAGCTTTTGATTGTGTTAGTGTGTTGACAATGTGCTAGGCGAATGTGATTGATGTCGAACTCTTCGTCATGTTCGTTTGTGTAGCAAACGAGAGAGTCATATGCTCGTGGATGAATGTACGTTGCACGTTCATCCAATCTCGTGTAATTGTATGAATTGGTTTAATGCTTAGTCACGGTGTAGTGGTCATAGGCATTGCCAAGCTTGCTGGTCCTTCGTGATTAAATGCCACCAATGACACCTTGAGTCGTGGTCGCGACTCGGGAGTCATTGGTGAGGTTTGACGAGAGATGTCGAACTCACTCTCGCAAACTACGAACTAAGAAGGATAGGAGTTTAGTCTCCACGACAAGTAGTTGAAGTATTGAATAGATGATTTAAACTCATTCTTGAAGCATTTGTTATTTGGCGTTTATGTATTCTTGACTGTGTGTTTCACTGCATGTGTGCCATGAGTGGTTTGAGCATAGGGAGTGCTTGTGTGGTTGAATTGCTTAGGTGTAGGAACGTGACGAACTCCGTAAGATCTATGAGCATGAACTTAGAACTCCTTGTGATGTGTGTGTTGTGGTACTTGCTAGATGGGTGTGTGAGCGTTGGGTCATGAATGCTATATGATGGAATGTGTGAATGATTCGATGAACTACATTAGATGTGGAAGTGGATATCCGTTGCCCCCAAGGCATTTTATCTTTGTAGTTTAAAACCCCTTTTCTTAGTTTTGTTTGATGATTAGCATAGTCACTTGACGTTGCTAGTTATCTCGTCTTTTTATCTTTGTTAACTTAGGAAACCAACCAACCAACCCCCCCCCCCCCCTTTACTTGCTTTTAAGTGTGTGTAAATATAGTTACTCCTAGCCTAGTATCAACCATTTGTGTGCTTAAACGCTTAGGAAGATCCCTCTTCTCATTGGACGACCCCGATTTGCCACTATCTACCTAGTTGTAGAAAGTAAGCATTGAGGGCTTATAAATTATCTTTTGGCGCGCGGGCGCGACGACCGCCCGCGCCTGTCAAGATGACACCATTGCTACATTCAATGGAAAACTTAGGGACATCTCCAACATAGCTTATCAACTTGGAAAGGTGTACAAAGAAACAAAACTGGTGAAAAAGACCCTGAGATCACTTTCCAAAATATTTGCAATGAAAGTAGCAGCAATAGAGGAAGCTAGAGACGTTGCCATCATGAGCCTAGATGAACTAATAGGTTCATTACACACATATGAGATGACATTCCAACAAGCTACAAAAAGATTCTCTAAGGAATTGGCGTTCAAAGTGTCTCCACCTAAGGATAATCACGAGTCTGACAGCGACATTGAGAATGAAAAACTTGTACTGATCACTAAGAATTTCTCAAGAATGCTAAAGAAGGTGGTCAACAAGAAAGCTCAGGAAAGATTTGGCGGAAATAGACAAAGACAACAAGACTCAGGTAATAATCGTGGAATGAGATTTGAACCAGGGAATCCGCAGTTCGGGAAAATCAGAACAACGAACCAAAATAGGCTGGGAGAATTCAGTGCAGAGAATGTGAAGGATACAGTCATATTCAGGCTGAATGTACTAACACTCGCAAGAAACAATGAAAATCATATGCCACTTCTTGAAGTGAAGATGAAGATGATGAGAAGGACGAAGAGGAATTCACCAGTAACTACGTAGCTTTTGGAGCAAAGGTTCATAATACATCAGAGGACCAATGTTCCAACACGCTGAACAAAGGTAAAGCTGTATATTCCAACATAGATCTGGATGACTCACACAGCAATGAAGATGATGATTTGTCTGTAAGTGATAAAGAAATCTACAACACCTATGAAAAAATGTATGCAATGTGGGTCCAAGTAGCTGATGCAAACAAAGAGCTGAACGAAGAAAAAAGAAAGTTAATGGAAAGTGAAAGAGAATTACGGTTCACAGTTGTAAAACTTGAAAAGAGTAATGAAGAACTGAATGAAAAACTGATAGCAGCAGTCAAGAGGGCAGAGATGTCTGAAGCAACTATTGTTAAATTAAATCCAAGAAAGGCAAAAATTGATGATATTCTGGATATGGGAAGAAACTTTGGTGATCGACACGGGATTGGATACGGGAAAGAACCCAAGACTGAATCACATGAAAAACCAGTAACCCTCAAGGATAAGATCCGAGAAGTAAAGCGAAAGTATGGGATGCCATATCAGAGAAAGCCACTCATATGTAAATATTGTACGTATCAAGGACATACTGAAAAGCAGTGTAGGAGATTGATTAGAGATCAAATGACAGGAAGACAACTTCTGCTGTGTTCCAACACAGGCAATATTCATACAGTAAAATCAATCAGAAAGGTATGGATGGTTAAGAAATCTAGTACGTGTCTAGTGGCATACACTTCTCTAACAGCTTATTCCAGTGATTCGTGGTACTTTGATAGCGGTTGTTTGCGCCACATGACTGGCACTTCAGAATATCACACGAACATTACTCCATATGATGGCGGATATGTAACCTTTGGTGATGGAAAGAGAAGCAGAGTAATTGGCAAGGGCGAATTAAAAATTGAAGGGTTTCCAGTATTCACAAGTGTATTATTTGTTGAAGATCTAAAGGCAAACTTGCTAAGTATAAGCCAGCTGTGTGACGACAATATGGTAGTGGAGTTCCAGAAGGACAAATGTATAGTGAAGCATGGAGAAAACAAGGTTCTCTCAGGAATAAGATCATCAGACAATTGCTATTTGCTAGAACAAGGAGTTAGGTGTATGATTTCAAAGCAAGATGAAGGAATTCTTTGGCACAGGAAGCTCGACCACATCAATTATAAAACATTGGTGAAAATCGCAAATGTGAAAGCTGTACGAGGAATGCCTACCTTAACCAGCAAGGATGGAGTTGTATATGGACCATGTCAACAAGGTAAACAAATTTGATCTCCTCACTCTTCAGTTCAGTATATTACTACATCTAGAAATCTGGAATTATTGCATATGGATTTGATGGGTCTGGTTAATACACCTAGTATAGGTGGAAAGAAATATATCTTTGTATGTGTTGATGACTTCTCAAGATTTACATGGGTAGCCTTTTTGAAAGAAAAATCTGATACGATAGAAGTATTTAGAAGCCTTGTAGTGAAGTTACAAACTGAAAAGGGGAGTCCAGTAGGGAAGATAATTCGAATTGGAAGTGATCATGGAAGAGAATTTGAGAATGAACACTTCAGTTCCTTCTGCGATGAGCTTGGAATACAACATGAGTTCTCGGCTCCTATCACCCCTCAACAGAATGGTATTGTAGAACGAAAGAATAGAACTCTACAAGAGATGGTTCGAGTTATGTTGGCAGAGAAAGATGTTCACAAGAAATGGTGGGCAGAAGCGATCAATACAACATGTTATACAATCAATAGAGTGTATCTTCGACCATTCACTAGCAAGACATCCTATGAATTTTGGAAGGGCAGGTAACCAAATGTCTCATATTTTCATGTGTTCGGGAGCACATGCTATATTATCAGAGATAGAGAACAGTTGGAAAAATTTGATAATCGGAGTGATACAGGAATTTTTCTCGGGTATTCCATCACCAGCCGTGCCCATAGAGTTTTTAATCATCGAACCAACACTCTCATGGAATCCATAAATGTTATTGTGGATGATTCAGAGAAGGAAAAACATCCAGAAGGTGTAGAGGAAGAACCTAGCAACACTCATGTTCCAACATAGTCTCAAAACTCAGACAAAGGAAATCCATCAGTTGACTCTGACCTGCACCAACGTGCTGGAACAAATGAGCAAAAGAATTCTAACTCTGCCGAAGCTGACCATGTTGGAACATAGTCCCCCGCTACCGACGCTCATGTTCCAACACATGATCAACCCGGTTCCACCATGAGAAGTACTCGATCAGTGCCTCGACTTGATTACCGACGACTGGCTGGACTACACTGTTTTGTTTCTCTAATTGAACCCAAGAACTATAAAGAAGCCTTACTTGTTGAGTATTGGATTGCTGCAATGCAAGATGAACTTGGTCAGTTTACAAGGAATGATGTTTGGTATCTTAATCCTCGCCCCAAAGGCATTAATGTCATTGGTACGAAATGGATCTTCAAGAATAAGTCAGATGCAGACGGCTTAGTCACTCAAAACAAAGCTAGATTTGTTGCTCGAGGATATACACAAGTGGAAGGTGTTGATTTTGATGAAACCTTTGCGCCAGTTGCCAGGTTAGAATCTATCCGAATTCTACTAGCTATTGCCTGCTCTTTGAACTTTACTTTGTATCAAATGGATGTCCAGAGTGCCTTTTTAAAGGGAGTGGTGAATGAAGAAGTATATGTGGAACAACCTAAAGGCTTTGAAGATCCTCATTATCCACATCATGTATATCGTCTCAAGAAGGCTTTAGACGGACTAAAGCAGGCACCCAGAGCATGGTATGACCGACTTACTACCTTCCTTCTTCAGAAAGGTTATCGTCGAGGGGGAGTAGATCACACTTTATTCGTGCTTGACAAGGCTTCAATGTTTCTGATTGCTCAAATTTATGTTGATGACATAGTTTTTGGTTCTACTTCACCATTTATGGTACAGGATTTTTTCACCATTATGCAATCTGAATTCAAAATGAGCATGGTTGGAGAGTTGACTTACTTTCTGGGATTGCAAGTCAAACAAGGACGGAATGGTCTATTCATAAATCAAAGTATGTATGCCTCAAATTTTATTAAAAAAATCGGACTCAGTAGTGCTCGAGCAGTTTGAACTCCTATGGGAGTTTTTGATAAACTGGTAAAGGATGAAAATGGAGTTCCGGTCGATCAGAAGTTATATAGAGGCATGATTGGAAGCTTATTGTATTTAACCGCAAGCAGACCAGATATATGTTTCAGTGTTGGGATATGTGCGAGGTTTCAAGCTGATCCTAAGGAATCTCATCTTACTGCAGTTAAAAGAGTTATTCGATATGCAAGTGGGACTTCTGAGTATGGTGTTTGGTATTCTAAGAGTCAAGATTCTGAACTATTTGGGTATAGTGATTCTGATTGGGCTGGTAATGCTGATGATTGAAAAAGTACCACAGGTGGATGTTTCTTTATTGGAACAAATTTGGTGTCCTGGTATAGCAAGAAACAGAACTCGATTTCTCTATCTACTGCAGAACCAGAGTATCTTACAGCAGGGAGTTGCTGTGCACAATTATTATGGATGAAACAAATGATGAAAGATTATGGAATTCATCAAGGCCCCTTGAAGATTCTATGTGACAACACAAGTGCTATTGATATTTTGAAGAATCCAGTTCAACACTCGAGGACCAACATATTGACATACAGCATAATTTTATTAGAGATCTGGTTGAAAGAAAGGAAGTGGAAGTAGTCTATGTTCCAACACACGAG
The DNA here is from genome assembly GCA_037428765.1 of Rubia yunnanensis. NCBI lineage: Eukaryota > Viridiplantae > Streptophyta > Magnoliopsida > Gentianales > Rubiaceae > Rubia > Rubia yunnanensis. The sequence goes on from CM075063.1 coordinate 84,178,226, forward strand.
CAATTTGCTGATATATTTACAAAGCCGTTAGATGTCACCTCTTTTGAGAGCCTTCGACAACACTTAGGTGTTTGTCAAATCTGAGGTAATTTTTACCATAGTTATTCTCTCTTGTAAGTATTTCTTTTGGTTATTTTTTTAGCAAAAACGAAAAAAAAATTGGAAGGAGGCAAAGGTGTACAAAAATAGGAGATGGTTAGTATGGTGTGTTGGAAGTTATTTATGGCATGACAACTTGATTTGACAAGAGGGGAAAATGCCATCATTACAAGTTTGGGAAATCTAAAAAGTGGCTTCGCGGGAAAAGAGAGGAATACATGAAGAGTTAAAGTGGGATTCAAACTTGTCCAAAAATCCCCTCGCATTCCTCTACTCTCGGCCGAAAATGTTTTACTCTAAAACCCTGCCGTAAAATTTTTTGCTTCAACAACTCTCCTCCTTCGTGATATTGGGTAAAGAATGCCAACTCCAAATTCTCCCGCACATGAAGCAGAGGCGTCAGAAATCATGAAGGAAGATCGAGTTTCAACTGATTTGGAATTGGTGTTGGTTGCTGAGCAGAGAAAATATGTCTATCAAGCTGTTAGAGATGAAAAAGAAAATCAAGTTCAGATCGAAGGAAGCATGGAGAATGCAGAGGTTGAGAAGACAGCCAAAGTTGAATCTGATGTGCAAGAACAATCTTCTGGAACCAAGAACAAGAAACCCATGGTAACTGGTCCTGACCCTCGTCCATTAAAATTCATGGGTATTGAATGTAAGAATGTGGATGAAATCTTTGAGTGGCTTGAGGCTAATAGAGTGGCCGTAGACTTAACAAAGATCAAGAGGATTAGAGGAGAATATTTGACGGTTAAAGTTAAGGAGTTGGTGACTGGAAACATAGGTGAAATTAGGAGACTTGAGAATTATACGGTGAAATTTGTGATGGGGAGATATGCCGAGTTTAGGGAAAAAGATAAATTCTACGTGCATTGCTATATTCCAGTACCAAGTTGTGTTTCTTTGAGAGAGATTAGTGAAAGTGAAGTGGAAATATTAGAAGTGGTTAGGAACGGAGATAAACTTCAGGTGGGGTTCTATGATACGAATTCAGCAAAGAGGATGGAAGAATTGAGGAAGCCTATTATCATTGTTCTGTCGGACAGTGATGACAGTGTTCCAACACAGAGAGATGAACCTGACTATATGGAGTTAGATTCTGATAATGATCTGGGAGGTGCAGCTGATGGTGATTTTCATGAAGGTCAAAAGGATGTAGTACCTGAAGGAAGCCCGTCTAACCAGAAAAATGGTTCTGAGAGCGAGGAAGAAATTGAGAAGGATGCTGAAAGATCAGGGAGTGTTCCAACACAAGATATTCCTGATCTGGAATATTCAAGTGATGAGGTACTGGATGAGTACTATCAGATGGCAAAAGGCAAGAGAAGGCTGACAAAGTCAAGGATTATGCTCAAGCGAAGAGGAGCAAGAGAAGACATGACAGCAAGGAAAAAAAGGTTTTACCTCCACCCTCTGTTAGTAAGGCATTCTCTGCTGTTTATTTTGATGAAAAAGGTGCAGAGATGGGAGATTTTTTCTCAGAGAAGAAGTTCATAGCAGAAAGGCCTTTGGATTTAAAAGCCTATAAGGAGAGCGGCTTCACAGATTTTCTAAAGCTGACTGCTATGACTACTGCAGTAACTATCCAGTTACAGTACAACAGGCAGGTTGTACTTGAGGTATATTCTAACCTCATGACTGGTAATTTAGAAATAAGTTCCCCTTGGTATGGTAGGGTATATGTACGGGGGAAGATCATAGATGTTTCTGCTTCTAGAATCAACACATTGCTGAGTCTGAAGACACCTGAAACATGGGGAGTCTTTCCTGAAAATTTGGGATTGTTTGACAATGAATTTTAGGTGTTATATCTGGTGGTTATAAGGTTGAATGGCCAACAACTGGGTATTCACAAGCATCATGCTTGTCTTCAAGATTTTTTGGTTTGTATCAGGTGGCTGTCCATTATTGGTTGCCCTCAACTAATACCACAACCTTGACAAGGGAAATGGCTAAACTGATGTACTGTGTTGGAACACAGAAGGAGATTAACCTTGGACTACTTATTCAGCAGCATTTAGTCAGACAAGCTACTGCTCCCAAAGTCAATGATGCCATCATTTACCCTGCTCTGGTCTCTGCACTAGCCAAGAGTGCAAAAGTAAAAGGGAAGGCCTCGGATGACGTGATTGATACAGAGTTTCTGAGGCCCAACAAGAAGACGTTTGGGCTAAGGCATGTGAAGGACCTTCCGTGAAAACCATCTGGATCAACTTCTTCATCAGCAGCAGAAAAAGAAGCTAGGCTGATGGTTCTGAATGCCCACCTTGGTGCCATAGGTATTCAAATAGCTGCTTCGAGAAGTCCCGATTGGAAGGTTGATTCTAATGACTAATGCAGGGGGAGCATTACTAATTGCTGATGTTGGTATTTGATGATTTTGAGTTGGCGTTAGCCTTATGTGTGGTCCCAGGGGGAGTGATTTTGGATTGATTTTGGATGATTGGTTTTAAATTTGAATGATTTGTTCAATATGGTTGTAATTATGGATTTATGGATTTCGGCTTTCATGCTTACAAGAATTCTGGTATTATGTCGATTATTATTCTGTTGTTTTGATGCATGCTTATGATATTCATGCTGTGCTGGAAGTTTTCGTTGGAATTACATGTTCAAAATATTATGGGTCCACAAAAATGCCAAAGGGGGAGATTGTAAAGTCAAGGGATTTGCAAGTGAATATTTGATTGGCAATTTTGTGAACAAGAATACATTCCATGTTGGAACATGCTGATGCAGAATATTCACGCCAAGGTTTTATGGAAATCAAAGCCAAAATATTGGAGTATTTTATAATATATGGAAGTAGTATATTTGGCTATGTATATCAGGCGTGTGAAGCATAATTGATTTATGGAAAATCCCTACTTATAAGGAGATGATATATTCGAATACATGGGATAGATTGATATAAGGTAAATTCCTTTATTTATGGGATTTGGATATGCTTCAAGAATCAGATTTGGAATAGGAATATTGTGGAGATAATCAAGGAGTATTCCAATCTGTTCATGGATATAAATTGGGACAAACACGGCTGCATACTTACGGATTTTACAGAGCAAAAATCTGCATACAGATTTTTGAGACTTTCGAGAATTGCAAAGAGTCAGACTACTATGTTCCAACACACCTGACCTGCCGCACAAAGTTCAGAATCACAAACCTTAATTCCTCGGGAGGAGGAGATCCTGCATCGATGGAGTTCGAGATCAGAGGGAGTCTGATCAAGGCGGATCGGTAGCTAGGGGAGCTAGCAGAGTCCACACGTTATAGTTAGTAATAATAAGTATTTTGCAAACTGTACTCTGTACTGTATCTTTCTAATTAGTGGATTCATTCTGAACTGTGCCAGGCCCTGCAGATGTAGGTGAATTACACCGAACTGCGTAACCAAGTCATGTGTTCTTTACGTTTTACGTTATTATGCACTTGGTTAGACTAGTCATGTTGGAACACACTAGTAACTACTAGAAAAAGTGGTAAAACTAAAATTCAGGAATGACTAATTTAGAAAAAATGATGCTTATTTTCCCATAACTCTTTTAATTTTCCAAACATTCAAACTTGTTGAGTTGTCGAACTGTTTAACTGCTGAATTATAATGTAATCTATAATTACCTGCTTATATAATAATTTATTGCAACTCTTGAGCCCGTCTGATCTTTTAAGTCGATGTGTGATCATTAAGTTGATTACTTAGATGTGTGATTCCTAAGTTGAAGGGTTGAGTGAAGTTAGTTCCCGTCATATGCCCTCTCAATGGACTAGCAAAGTTTGCTGAGATAGGCGATATAGCCCATGAAAAGGCAGAGGTATCTTCTTAAGATCCTTCTTATCCCCATATGCAGAGTTCGTTGGAAGCATTGTTTTCTGAAGGGGCCTGAAAGGGAAAAAAATGAAACTCGTATGCAGTCAAATAATGATGGAGCTTTTTTTTTTTTTTTTTTAATTTTAAAGCCATCCTGGGATGGGAGGAATATATTGGCTCCCCAAACCTTTCAAATGAGCCAAAATAGGCGCTAACTGTCGTAGTACAACACAATTACTAAAGATCATCCTGTTGTTGTTCCCAGAGCTAAGTGAAACTCATGATGCAAAAAGATCATAAACTCTTCCAAAAATAAAAGAACCTAGGTGATAATGAACCATCTAACTAGAGCATCGCGAACAGGTCGAAGAAGCGAATAAACGAGACTCCTATTTGTCAACGATGTGCCAGCCAAGATGATAGATTACTGAGTGGGGATCAATTCCGGGTTTCAAAAGTCCTGACCAATCCCTATGATTAGTCTCTATGTATCCTTTGCATTGCTATCTTCAGTCCTGAAGAGTAGGTTCAGTTCAGTCCTTTGCTTCAAGTGATCCTTCTTCCGCTACCTTTGCAGTCCCTATTCCAGTTACTTCCACTGATCGGTTTCTCGTTCTAATAATGCTATCCTTAGCTAAGTATCCACATGTCCACCTCCATCTGCAAGAAAATAAATGGAGAAAGAGCAGTGTCCCAAGTGATCCTTCTTCCACTACCTTTGCAGTCCCTATTCCAGTTACTTCCACTGTTCGGTTTCTCATTCTAAAGATGCTATCCTTAGCTGAGTATCCACATGTCCACCTCATCTGCAAGAAAAAATGGAAAGAGAGCAGTATCCCATTGAAAGAGCAGTAAACACATATATCCCAGATTTATCCTATTCTGGGATTGAAAGAACAGTTGCTATTCTCTATTAAGTTCCTATTCTGATACCATATATCCCAGATTTATCCAACAATAGCAAGCCTCTAAGAAAAGGAGGTAAAGTTCTCAGTTCTAGATCTCCAGAAAGTTTATTTTCCTTAGCATGTTTAGCCATAAAATCTGCTGCTGAGTTAGCCTCCCTAGGGATATAATTAATCATTGCTCCCTTCTTCCATTCATTTAGAGTACTACAGATTGAAAAGACTCTCCATGGGCTTCCTTTTGGGTTCTGAATTCCTTTAACAGCTGTTAGGCAATCAGTCTCGATTGTGAATGGATTCAGATTAAGTTCTAAGCCTAATTTATAAGCAAGGTAGATACCAGTGAGTTCAGCATATAAAGGTGATTCAGCCTGGAAATGATTCACTCTTAACTTAATCACATCTCCCCTCCAATCCCTAATTATTACCGCACATGTTGATTCACAGTTAGGATTCCATGTTGCATCTGTATTAAGTTTAAATCCAACAGTAGGTTTTACCCATCTAACTACTGAGATCAATTTCTTATTTTTCTGATGAGGTTGGGGAATGATTCCATTTTGGATTAAGTATCTATGTTTATCAAGTTTACCTTTTTGTGGATAGGCTTGAAAGATTTGGTAAACCTGATCTTTAATATTCAGAAAACATGAGTCCACAGAAAGAGATGAATTTTCAAAAATTTTCTTGTTCCTAGATGTCCAAATTGACCAGGATGTGACCATTATATAAGCAATTATCAAGTTGGACCAGATCAAAGATTCAGCTCTTATGGACAAATAGAAGTCAATTCTATTCTTAAAACTCCCAAAAGTTAGTTGATTAATATGCAGCAGAGAATTCACCTTATTCCAGATTGCAATAGCAAAAGGACATGAGTTAAAACAATGGTTAATAGAATCAGAATGGTTCCTACACATAGGGCATATTGAAGCCAGTGAAAAGCCTAGCTTACAAATGATATTATCAAAAGGTAGAATTCCATTTAGTGCTCTCCAGACTACAACAGACATTTTTGCAGGAATAAAGTGTGACCATACCTTATGTAATTGTCTTACAGTTACAGCTTTCTGTCTGCAAATCTTGTAAGCAGAAGCAGTTGTGAATTCTCCATCAGTTGATGCTGTCCAAATCAGTCTGTCCTCATGTAAATGAGTGATTTTTGCTTCCTGCAAGATCAAGATTGTACTGGTAGCCAAATGTGGCTCCAAAATATTCATGTAAGAGTTTTTGTTCAATATAAAACAATTGAGAGATATATCAGGAAAAGGAACTTCATCTTCTATAGGCCATTCATAAATCAGAGCACCATTTCCTGTCCAGTTTGCATTCCAAAATGAACACTCTCCTTTTCCATAGATAACCTTTGAGAATCCATTAGCTAGTTCAGTTATTTTACAGATTCTATTCCATACATTAGAATTCTTATAGGAATGTGGCAGTGTCCATAGATGGTGTGCCCAAAGAGTGTTATTAACTTGCAGCTTCCACCACAATTTACAAGAGAATGCATTAACTATGGCCTGTAGATCTCTGAAACCAGTACCATTCTCTTGAATTGGGTAGCTCATTCTATGCCATGACCTCCATCTTTTCCTGTTTTCAGTATTATCACTACCACCCCAGAAAAAACCAGAGGCCAAAGTCTCCATTTTTCTTAAGATTGCCTTAGGTGGATTCAAAACTGAAAACATATAAGTAGGGATTGAAAGAAAACAGTGATTAATAAGAATGATTTTTCCTGAAGTATTTAACCACCTATTCTTCCAGTTACAGATTGTTTTTTCCATTCTTTCTAAGATAGGATAATAATAGATCTGTTTGTTCCTACCTGGAAAAATGGGAATTCCTAAATAGGTGAAAGGAAAACTACCCCTGGTCATACTTAGATTCCTGGTCAGGGCATGTATTCTATCCAGAGATGTATTGGGAGCCACGAAAAAAATTTGATTTTATTGGGAGCCACTAAAATAATGATGGAGCTAGTTCGTCACGTAGCAGCAGGAGACGTCGTGGTTTGTAATAGGTGTTAGGTATTTGCAGTGACCTTTTCGTATTTTGATAATGGATCTATTTTCCATTTTTCCAACCAAGAATGATTTGTTTCTTACGCTTGTGATTTTACTGTAACTCTTGTTTTTGCTATCCATGTATGTTTTTTCTTGGGGGTGATTTTCACTGTGCAAGATTAAAGGTTGATTTTACTTTATATTGTTGTTGCAAAGATTTAGCTGACTTTCCCACACTTTCTTATCGAAATGTGGTGTTCCCTGTAAAGTCTAGATTTATCTAGTTGGTAATTTGTGGAAATTATGCAAATATGGTATTATTGAGTTGTAACATCAAAGAAGGAATTTTGGTGAAATAAGGAAAGGTTGAAGACTGAATCCAAGAAGGATATCTAGTCCAAGTTGTATTTGAGTTGGAGAATATATCAGTTCCTATATATGTGGGATTGGATTAATGTTATGGAATTGGGAATATTCAGTTATGGGTATTATACGGATGAGTATAAAGTTTTACGGAAAAAAGGTGTTTATGGAAGTGAACAATATTACGGAAGTGGAGCAGAAAAAGATGTACTTTTGGTATAAAGCTTTATATGGATATTCAGCCAAAGATGTCAACAGAAAATCTTACCATGTTCCAACATGCTGTTGCAGCAGATTTACGCCAAAGCTTTTATGGAAATCAAAGTCAGAATATTGCAGTAGTTTGGAATAAATGGAATTCGTATATATGACTATATATATCAGGTGTGTGAAGCATAATTGGTTTATGGAAAATCCCTACTTATATGGAGAAGATTTATTCGAATATATGGGATAGAATGATATAAGGTAAATCCCTTTATTTATGGGATTTGGATATGCTTCAAGAATCAGATTTGGAATATGAATATTGTGGAGATAATCAAGGAGTATTCAGATCTGATTCGTGGATATAAATCGGGGACAAAACATGGCTGCATACTTACGGACTTAATAGAAAAAATCTGCACACGGATTTTTATCTTTAGAGAATTGCATAGAGCCAGTTTACTGTGTTCCAACACACCTGCTGCACAAGTTCAGAATCATATGCCTTAATTCCTCGGGAGGAGGAGATCCAGCGTCGACGAGTTTCGAGGTCAGAGGGAGTCTGATCAAGGTGGATCGGTAGCAAGGGGAGCTTGCAGGATTCACATTATAGTTAGATAAGATAAGTATAATTGTATGGTGTACTTTGTACTGTATCTTTCTGATTAGTGGATTCATTCTGAACTGGGCCGGGCCCCGCAGATGTAAGTGGTTTACACCGAACTGCGTAACCAAGTCGTGTGTCTTTTACATTTTACGTTATTTCACACTTGGTTAAACTAGGCATGTTGGAACACACCAGTAGTGATAATTTAATTAATTAGGTAAAACCAAATTTCAATTGGTATCAGAGCTTGGTCACTTATTATTCCCTTGGTTGTGTCAAGGAAAGTGAGATCGGTTTTACCAATGGCGACCAGAGAAGGAGCTTCTGTGTCTCGGCCACCACTGCTGGAAGGAACAAATTACAACTACTGGAAGGCTCGCATGCGGGTGTTCATAAATTCACTCGATGAATTGGCTTGGTACTATGTTGAAACAGAATGGAAACCCCCTGTTGTTGGAAGTTCTGAAGGAGGAGAACCTAAGCCAAAAGAGTCGTGGACACCAGGTGAAAGAATGGGAAGCTTGGCGAATTCTAGAGCATTAAATGCCTTATTTACTGCAGTAGATAAAGATCAGTTCAAACTCATCTCTACGTGCCAAAAAGCAAAGAAAGCATGGGATATCCTACAAACTGTACATGAGGGGACAAGTTGTGTATGTGAATCCAAACTGCAGATGTTGGCTACAAAGTTTGAGGAACTGAAGATGGAGGAGGATGATACTATTTCTATATTCAGTGGGAAACTCAGAGACATCTCCAATATGACGTATCAACTTGGGAAAGTTTACAAGGAAACGAAACTGGTGAAAAAGACCTTGAGATCACTCCCTAAAAGGTTTGCTATGAAGGTTGCGGCAATAGAAGAAGCAAGAGATGTAGCCACCATGACCCTGGATGAACTAATGGGATCACTACAGACCTATGAGATGACAATGCAACAGCCTGCAAAGAAAGTCCAGAAGGAGTTGGCCTTCAAATCCTCTTCATCAAGGATCATCCATGAATCTGATAGTGATGATGGAATTGAAGAACTTGCTCCTATCACCAAGAGTTTATCTAGAATGCTGAAGAAGGTGGTAAACAAGAATTCACAGGAAAGATCTAGAGGGAATAAAAATCGTCCTCAAGATTTTGGTAATAGTGGAACTCGGATGGAACTAGGAAGTCAGCAATTCTCTAGAAACCAAAGTGGTGAAGGAAAGCAGTCTGAAAGAATTCAATGTCGAGAATGTGGAGGATACAGTCACATCCAGGCCGAATGTGCTAATACCCTAAAGAAGCAGGGAAAATCATACATCACCTCTTCGAGTGAAGATGATGAAGATGACGAAGGGGAACTTACAAGCAATTATATGGCATTTGGAGCAAAATTTCACAGTGGATCAGTTGAGGTATGTTCCAACATGTCAGAGAAAGACGAAGCTGTATGTTCCAACACAGAGGCTGTATGTTCCAACACAGGTTCTGATGGCACGTCCAATGATGATGACGGACTAGTTGTGAGTGATGAAGATATCTACAGTACATATGAGCAGATGTATGCAATGTGGCTTCAAGTTGTTGATACAAATAGAGTGTTGAAGGAAGAGAAAAATCATCTGGGCAAGAAGGAGAAGGAGTTGCAAGTTTTAGTTGATGAACTCAGAAGAGAGATTGAAGAGTTAAATTTGAATCTAAGCTCAACAACTAAGAGAGCTGAGATGGCTGAAGCAGCTATTACCAAGTTAAACACTGGAAAGGCGAAACTTGATGACATTCTGACCATGGGGAAAAACTTTGGAGATCGACATGGAATCGGTTTTGAAAATTCATCAGGTAGCAAGGTCGGTCTCAAGTCAAAGATTCAAGAGGTAAAAAGAAAGTTTATCAAGACCCATAAAAGGAAACCTCTCATCTGTAGCTACTGCATGTATCAAGGTCATACAGAGGAACAATGCCGAAAACTGCTCAGAGATATCATGACAGGGTGACAACTCTCAGTGTGTTCCAACATAGACGATGTCCAGCGATAAAAAATGGTCAAAAAGGTATGGGTTGTTAAACGTACAAGTACTTGATTTTTTGCTCATACGTCTCCTATTGCACATTCTAGAGACTTGTGGTACTTTGATAGTGGTTTCTCTGGCCACATGACTGGAACTCGGGAATTACTAACAAACATCCAGCCATATGATGGTGCTTTTGTTACGTTTGGCGATAGAAAGAAGAGTCGAGTGGTTGGAAAAGGTGAACTGCATATTGAAGGATTCCCCGTATTCACTGGTATTTTGTTGGTGGAAGATCTAAAGGCTAATCTCCTCAGTATTAGCCAACTATGTGATGATAATATGGCTGTGGAATTTCACAAGGAAAAGTGCATAGTGAAACATGGCAACAACAAAGTGCTTACTGGTATTCGGTCATCAGACAAATGCTACTTATTGGAACAAGAAGTTGTCAAATGTGATGAAGTGTATCGCACAGCTGACCATGTTCTAACATCGGTTGATTTCTCAGATCATGGACGTAATGATGTTGGAACATCAGATGAGACAGATCTTAAAGATGAAGGTGATGACGCTTATAACTTCAGCAATGTTGGAACACTGTCCTCTCCAGAACTCTCCCATGTTCCAACATCGGTGAAGGCTGAATCAAGCGGAAGAATGACTCGATCGATCCCTTGGGTTAATTATAGGGAACTTGCTGGTCTACAATATTTTCTCTCCCTCATTGTTGTTTCCTCAGTTGACAGGTTAGAATAAATTCGCATTCTCCTTGTTCTGGTTTACATTATAAATTTTACGATGTACCAAAAAGCTGTCAAGAGTGCTCCCCTACATGATGTGGTTAATGAGGAAGTATATCGACGACTTAAGAAGGCTTCATATGGATCAAAACAAGCACCACGGGCGTGGAATAAGCGACTCACAACCTTTCCTATTCAGAATGGTTCTCGTCGAGGGGGAGTAGATCACAACTTGCTTGTTTTTCAAGAACAAGATTTTGTGACTTTGATGCAAGCTGAATTAAAGATGAGTATGGTGGGAGCATTTGTGAGAATTCGGGTTGAGAGAAAAGTCGTGGTAGCCTATGTTCCAACATCGAGACCAATTGCGGATATTTTCACAAAGCCGTTGGACACTGCTACGGTTGAGCTCCTAAGACAACATTTAGGTGTTTGTCAGATTTGAGGTATTTCTTTAAAGCTTTTATTTAGCAGTAGAAGTTTTGTTTATTTATTTTGTGTACGGAAAATTAGAAAAACACAAAAAAAAATTAGAAAGAAGAAAAAGGTGAAAAAAATGATGGTCGAATATATTAGAAAGATGGTTCATCCTGGTATTCTGGTTATATGATGATAAGGAGTTGGAAGACAGTGATGCTGGTCATGTTCCAACACAGAGTTTGGAGACAGATTGAGAAGACGTAGACATAGATTAGAGATTCAGCTGTTCAAATATCAGTAACTGTGGTTGGAGAAGATTATAATATGGATGGTGAACAAGTCTATGTTCCAACACCAGATAGGGGGAGAAAGTACTGATGAAGTGAAGGAAGCTGAGTAGAAGATGTGTTGATTCTGAAGCATGAGAGCTATTATGTTCCAACATTGGTGACTGTGTTCCAACACAAGGTGAGAAGATTATTGAAGGCACTTCTGATCAAACTGCCATGAGAGATATAATTTTAGCCGAAGGGACAACTGATCTGGGTGTATATGAGGAGTGTGGATTTACAGCTTATCTGGACTATTTGGGTCTCAAGACTGCTACCTCAATCTACAAGAAGTACAACCGAGAGATTGTAGAAGAATGCTATGGGAGGCAACATTGATCCAGATTTTGAGTGGTACAATGGTGTGAAGTTGAGTGCTCAATCCATTTAGATGGTAGATTTGGAGATAGAAAATGCCAGATTAGATGAGGCACAGATAGCTGCTCCTGAAGAGGTTTAAAGGTTCTGTTATAGCTATGTTCCAACATATGCCAGGTATTTGCTTCAGGGGGAGCTGCATTTAATGGAGATTTTGGTTTTCTGTGTCTATTGCGTGTGGCATGTTTATGGTCCCAAGGGGGAGATGTTTTGGATTTCTTGGATGACTTTATTGGCTCTGTTGGGTTGATGTTCCAACATGCTTATTATTCCTGGATGTTGAAGGAATGCGGAATTCAGGGGGGGACGTTATGTTTCTATGTTCCAACATCCAGAGTGGTTTTCAAAGTTGATATCTTTATTTGCATAACCTCTTGTGATGAAATGCCAAAAGGTGATTGGTCCACAAAATGCCAAAGGGGGAGATTGTAAAGTCTAGATTTATCTAGTTGGCAATTTGTGGAAATTATGCAAATATGGTATTATTGAGTTGTAACATCAAAGAAGGAATTTTGGTGAAATAAGGAAATGTTGAAGACTGAATCCAAGAAGGATACATCTAGTCCAAGTTGTATTTGAGTTGGAGAATATATCAGTTCCTATATATGTGGGATTGGATTAATGTTATGGAATTGGGAATATTCAGTTATGGGTATTATACGGATGAGTATAAAGTTTTACGGAAAAAAGGTGTTTATGGAAGTGAAGAATATTACGGAAGTGGAGCAGAAAAAGATGTACTTTTAGTATAAAGCTTTATATGGATATTCAGCCAAAGATGTTAACAGAAAATCTTACCATGTTCCAACATGCTGCTGCAGCAGATTTACGCCAAAGCTTTTATGGAAATCAAAGTCAGAATATTGCAGTAGTTTGGAATAAATGGAATTCGTATATATGACTATATATATCAGGTGTGTGAAACATAATTAGTTTATGGAAAATCCCTACTTATATGGAGAAGATTTATTCGAATATATGGGATAGAATGATATAAGGTAAATCCCTTTATTTATGGGATTTGGATATGCTTCAAGAATCAGATTTGGAATAGGAATATTGTGGAGATAATCAAGGAGTATTCAGATCTGATTCGTGGATATAAATTGGGGACAAAACACGGCTGCATACTTACGGACTTAATAGAAAAAATCTGCACACGGATTTTTATCTTTAGAGAATTGCATAGAGCCAGTATATTGTGTTCCAACACACCTGCTGCACAAGTTCAGAATCATATGCCTTAATTCCTTGGGAGGAGGAGATCCAGCGTCGACGAGTTTCGAGGTCAGAGGGAGTTTGATCAAGGCGGATCGGTAGCAAGGGGAGCTTGCAGGATTCACGTTATAGTTAGATAAGATAAGTATAATTGTATGGTGTACTTTGTACTGTATCTTTCTGATTAGTGGATTCATTCTGAACTGGGCCAGGCCCCGTAGATGTAAGTGGTTTACACCGAACTGCGTAACCAAGTCGTGTGTCTTTTACATTTTACGTTATTTCACACTTGGTTAAACTAGGCATGTTGGAACACACCAGTAGTGATAATTGAATTAATTAGGTAAAACCAAATTTCATTCCCTTTTGTTGTTCTTGCTGCGAACTATGAGTGATTTTTCCATGCTTGAAAATTACAAAGGCGATGTTCCATTTAATTTCTGCAAATTTAAGAGTGATTTTCCCACGCTGACTGCTATAAAAGGGTTTCCATCCTTTTTTTAACATATTTCAAAGTTATGGGTTATTTTTCCACACTTGCAGATTGAAAGGATATTGTTCCCTTTTATTGTTGCAAACCTATGAGTGATTAATTTTCCCACTCTTGCAAATTGACATGGTGGTGTTCCCCCTTATTGTTTCGAGGCTACTTGTGATTTCCCCCTTAGTGATATAAAAGGGTGGTGTTGCTATGAAAATGTGGATGATATTCCCAAACCTACCGATGAAAAAGGGTAGTGCTACGTTTTACAGTTGTTACGAGGCTATGGATGATTTTTCCAAGCTTGAAAATCTAATGGGTCATGTTCACTTTTATTATTGTGAACTATGGGTGATCTCTTCACGTTTGCATATTGAAATGGTGGTGATAATGGTTGAGTTGAATCTCGCGACTTGGACCGAAGGCCATGCGATTATATTCTTCTTGGTCAAATCCTAATGCGAGGGAAGATCTCCATCTCCAAATCCAGCGGCAGAACTAGGGGAGGGTGACGGGGTGCTAGCGTCACCCATAGGATCCGGCGGCCCGAAATTTAGGCCTAGAGCCACCCCCTTGAGTCATCGGCGCTGGAGTTGAAGAGGCTATGCGCAGTGGCCACTGAATGAAGAAGATGAAGATTTTTGTTTTTTTTAATAACTAAACAAAACGACGTCGTTCTGTTTAGCTGAAGGGAAAAAATATAAGTTCAATTGGGCTGAAACCCAATTGGCCCAAACAAAATTTAAACAACTAAAGGCCTAACCTAATAATATACTCTTGAGGCAATCAACATATCAAACGTTTGGCTCCAACTCCAAGCCCCAGCCATAAAATGCAGATCCACATCCACCACCGGCCAGCCACCACCTTCCGCCGCCTGCTGCACCGTCGCTGCCTGCTGCTGTCCGCCGCCTGCCGCCGTCCCCTTCCTTAACCACAATCAGCAACTGCGTGGTCCGCATCCAAGCCAAACCAAGGGCAAGGTATCAAGGAGCCAATATATTTTTGTTGTGTAATTTATGTTGAATAACTTGAACTGAATTACTTATTTGTGTGAAATTGTGAATACATTAGTGTTGGAAAAAAATTTTAGCGTTGGATAAATTTTTTTGCCAATATATTAGCGTTGGAAAAAAAATTTGCCAATACATTAGCGTTGGAAATTTTTTTTTGCCTCTTTTCAACCCCCCCCCCCCCCCCCCCAACATTTTCTCCTGGTTCCGCCACTGTTCAAATCTATCTACGGAAACATACTTCTTCACCAAGTATATTTGAGTTATGTTGAATATATGGTAATTTTGTTATGGTAAGACACATATTCCCATATGAAATTGCATAATTACCTTAATGTGGTAGGGAGAACCTCTAGGTATCAACCAATATAAATAATGTGGTATGTCTACATTCTATTCATTCAATTCCCATTGTTCAAATCAAACACTTTTGGCCTGACTTTGGCATCAGAGCTTCTTCCCCTGGCCACCCCCAGGAGGTTTATTTGCAGGTTCAGCGCATTAAAAGAAGGTTCGCCAATCATATCGCGATTCGACACGCATCAATCGGTATTCCTGGTGGGACTTATTTATCAACAACCGAACACCTTTTTGAATGGTACCTTAAATGGGAACTGCATGCAAAGGTCCGCCAATGACAGCATCAAATATGCCACTCACAGGCGACGTACATCAAGCCTCAACTCATCCGCTACGATTCTCGAGAGAACTAATTGCCCCGTAATCTGAGTTGTGATAGAATTATCAACCATCTGAGAAAGGCGCTGCTAAGCAATAGTATCTTCAGTTTTGATCAATAGAGTTTGATAATTTCAAGAAAGCCCGATGCAACCCCATATCTATGCCAAGGCCATTGGTCGATCAAACTGGGAGAAACACCATTTATCTATCACAAATGCTAAAGGAAAAAACATTGTCAACCATCTTAAAGATGCCTTCACTGCTTTGGGGATCCAACCCAGAAACTCCTCATACATGAAAGTATATAAGATCTTGCAGATCTACACATAATGATGCTAGTGTATCAACAAGCTTTATTATCGCTGCAGACGATGATACCACAATAGTATCCGTCGTACCCGTCCATAATTGTAGGGTTTTCCTCGAACCTAATGGCACTATCAACACAAGAAACAATGGTGTAGGTCGATCCAAGTTGAGTTCATGCAACACAGTTAATTCTTCTAAGATCGGCTATGGCCAATTAATGGATCATCCCTTAGCTTATCCCAGGTGGAAAACATCCTTGCCACAATATTTGGGGTAAGATCCTATGCAAGATTAATGTCGTAGCGATCAGTATGGGTAAAATCACCTCCTCACTTAGCACCAATTGGAACTAATGTAACAGTAAGTGAAGCCCATGCATATTTCAATAACCCTCGGATACTTTCCAGGGGACCAAAGAAGTGGGTACAAAGCTTAGTTTCATTGATTGGGAGCTTGAGTGCATGATCATGAAGGCCAGACAAGAGTTTCTTCATTGTCCGCACCCTTCATATTAGCAATACCATGGGATCCGATGCAAAAGTTTCCCCAAAATGTCTATGTGTTACAATGATGAGACAAGCCTAAGGTAATTCCTAATAACTTATCATCACATCATAGAATTATGAAGCTTATCACAATATAAAGTGTAAGCTTGTTAGGTATTGCATGAGAGGGAAGGCGTTGCAATTTTTAAAGTCTTTCCCTTAGGGGAAGTTCACCATTTTCCATGCCTTCGGCTAAAGCATGTTAACCTACTTTTACTAGTTGAGAAAGTTCACTAAAACTATAATGAATCTGCTAAACCTTCGGTAAAATCCTTTTGAGTTAATTGTATACTTCTACAGGCGTTACACGGAAGATATTCAAGATGTTGTAGACAGACAAAAATGATGGTCATCTCGAGGTACATGAATGGCATGACCGATGAGAAGTTATGTGAAAAGCTTATGGCTGATCCCTTAACTACTATTCAACAGCTTCAGGGAATCGTGAAAGATACGCTAAGTTGGAAGAAGCAACTAAATGTAAAAGAGAAAAATAATAAGATGATTAAGAGGGCTGGAAAAGAACTAAATCTACCTCCAAAGCCTTGCTCAAAAGGATACACCCCACAATCACATTCAAGGACCCATATCCTGATCCAGAGAGCCGGGAAATAACTACATCTGCCACAAAAGTCTCATTCAGGAGGATACACCCCACTATCGCATTCAAGGACCCATATCCATGATGTCAACCAAAATATCCTCCAACCTCTTATACCCATACTAGGAAATCTAAGAAGAAGGACTTACAATGAGCATTGTGACTTTCAAAATAATCAAGGACATGACACAGAAGAATGTTTTCAAATGAAGTCTAAGATTGAGAGATGCATTGATTACGGAATGCTTCAAGAGTAAATCCTTCTATCTATGAAAAAGAAGGGTGATTGGCCAAGATATCGGGGCTAGGAATAAAAAACTGAGTTGAAGATAATGCATCAACGATCAACACCGGGACAAAGATCCATGAGCTATAAAGACACCATAAATGATGGGATGATATATATTATCCATGGACCATCAATATAAACTAGATCGCAAGTAGGAGTTCAGGCTGGTACATGAACTAGGAAAAACCTCAAATAAGCACCTTAAGCTAATGAGATTATCACCTTCTCAAATACCGATGTGGTATTCAATCATACCCCCACTCTAATCCTATAGTGATACATGTTAGTATCAGGTATGCCTTGGTAAAGAGATTTTTCGTTGATAGTGGAGTGAGGTTGAGGTTATGTTTGCTAACTGCTTTGACCAGTTAGTAGTTAGCAGGAAGAAATTACCAAAGTCCATATCACCCCTATCAGGATTCACCGATCGAGGAAAGTTCCCATTTGCATAATCATGTTGCTTGTTATGATCATCGATAAAGAGAAAAATAGGAAAATCAACTACAATTTTGCTATTGTAGAGGGCCCCTTAGCCTTTAATGTAAGTTGTCTCCACCCATGGATTAATCAATCCAAGGATATTTGGTCCACCTACCATTTAGCAAGTAAATTCCTGATCGATAATGGAATTTTTTTATTTGGGAAAAAGAAATCAATTAATGGCCCATGAAGGCATGATAACAACTTAGAAATAACTTAACAAGATGACAAAAGTTACCACGATTCACAGTGTGGCTACTAATACCTCAGTAACTAACTTTGAAAAGATGCTAGTCCAATCGTTTGGGACCGTGGAAATTGGTAAAGCTTTACTAGCCCAAGTGAACGTAACTCCAACTTTTACTTGATCGATGTGTAAATATATTTTCTTGGAAAGGCTCTGACTTGACAAGGGTCTCGACACATATGGAGGAGCACTACCTAAACATTGACCCCACGATCAAGCCAATCAAACAGAAGATAATAGTCTTCCCCTATAAAGAGGAGCGACCGTTAAAGAAGAAATATCAAAGCTATTCAAGGCTGATTTAACTGAGGAAGTATTATGTCCATGTTGGTTGGAAATCCAGTAATGGTGAAAAATCATGATGGGTGATAGAGAATGGGTGACGTAAATGATTTAGACAAGTGTTGTCCCAAAGATAACTACCAATTTCCACCGATCAATTAGCTCATTGGAGCCATCACTGGGTAGAGGTTCTAGCATTATTCGATGCACACAAAAGATACCACCACATTTTGATGGCAGAGGGAGACAAGGAGAAAGCTTCATTAATCACGGATGCAGGATTATTCTGTTACAAGAAGATGATGTTTGGATTCAAAACCATAGATCCACCTACTAATGGTTGGTGGATAAGATATTCAAAGTACATGTCGGCAGGAACATTGAAATATATGTGGACGAAATAGTGGTAAAGAGAAATATCAATGCAGACTTTTAGTCTAACCTAAAAGAGACTTTTGACTATATACAAATCACAAACTTGAAACTTAGCCCATCAAAATGTACCATCGACGTAAGGGTTGTGAAATTCTTGGGTTTTATGCCGTCGATAAGGAGATAGAAGTCAATCTATAAAAAGGTCGATTCCTCCAAGGATTGGATCCAGACCTACACTCTGAACTATAAAAATATTTTCTAAGAGGGTATAGATACATTGCATAGCCGGAGTGGACACCGAAAAAAGAATAAGAACAAGTATAGGAACAAGAAATGAAAGAAAAGGGACTTCATGGGGGTTCATCAAGTATTTGAATTACAAAGAAATTAAGGTTATTACAAGTTTGATTACCCTACCTTATTATCCTTTGCTATATTAGCATTCTCACAGTGTTGATATCTCAATCGCTCCAGCACTTTCAGCTTGCCTTCTGGCTTTATTTGGCTCTGCGTGGCCTCCCTCTACATCGGCTGAAAAAATTTGATTATCCAGTTGAACCTCCACCTCGTAGTTGACCACCTTCTCCTGGTCCTGACCATCAGCATTAGCTATATCCTTCTCCTCAGGATTGGGATGGGCTACGACCTCTTACCAGTCCACATCCACATCAAAGGTGATGGCCCTCATTCAAACAATAGTGACATGATCAAGAAACATTCCTAAATGATCTAGGGGGAGCGGGAGCCATCCACTTTAAAAGTCCCGGTTCAATTTAAAATCAACAAGAGCCACACCTTATGATCATGGAATTCTCTCATAAGCTCATTTCGGTCCGCCAAAAGTTTCTCACATAGAATCTCAGTTGCAATATGCTTTCCAGCATCAATAGGTAGATTATAAATATTAAAAAAGAAGTTCCAAAAATGCAGCAATCATTAGTGCTCGATCCAAGAAATCTTGGAGAAGATCCTTATGAGCAGAAGCTAAATCAAACCTGGATAAATTCTTTGTCATCCTTACATTCTCTATTTAACAAAGCTCAAGTGTCTTATCTATCTCCTCCAAGGCCCTGGCCTTTTTTGTTAGCTTCTCAGTTAGGACCGTTACATCAGCAGTTGCATTAGTAGCTTGAATTTGAAAGCCCTTAGGTTTCGTACTGACCCCCTACCCGGATTTCTTAATTAGATATTCATTATCTGACTTCAAGGTCATAGCTCTTTGTGGGAGGTAGGACGTTGATATATTAGACAGATGTCAATAGGATGAACTGTATAAGAGGGTCGGTTCAAAACCGTTCAAAAACAAAAAAAAAGTTATACTTTAACATCAACTGATAGGAACTTGGAAAAAATTTACTTCATCGGAGAAAGCTACGGTGGGGTCCAAAATGGGAACCACCACAAGGTTGACCTCTTTTTTTCGTCTCTTCTTAGGATTGGCAGATGAAATGCTCATTTTATACTATATTTAAATCACATTTGATTTACATAATTGTAATGGATTGTATCTTGTTCTTCAGGGAATTGGATAGGTTGCCAATTAGAGGATTTGGCACATTTCATCATTTGGTATCCTAATTCCTTTTTTTTGTAAAGCATTTCATTATATAGGTGATTCATTCCATGATCGAATCGAGTATTGGATTTTGATGCGAAGCAAGGACCACGTCATTAGAAAAGGGCCACTTGAAAGAGTGGAAGAGAAAAAATGCCACTTCCAAAGTGGTGGTGGGAGTTTTGTAACAGAATGAAGGTAAGGCAAAAGGCAAGCTGATGAGGATGAATTACCCTAGCTCGTAGACCATGCAAATATGCACGGTTTGCGATATCAATTCGTGGCAAGTAGGGTAATCAACGTCCAGTTCACGGATCATGAAAATATATACGGTCTGCAATTTTCAACCTGTGGCCAAGGGATAAGTTCAACATCCAGCTAGTGAATTGTGCAAATATGCATGGTCCACAACGACCACCTAGAATTATGGTTTGACCACAACTTTTAGCCTTCTCTTTCCTCTCTCCTATAAAACCACTTTTTTAACCAATGCATAAGGGCTCGAACTTCTTGGCAAAAACCCAATTCCCACATTAATTACTCTTCATTTATTGCTTTTTTTCTTGACTAATTATAGTTTTGTGATGGGTTTGTATTATCTAAGCTAGATTAGTTCTGGGGAGAAATTAACAATCATATTTAGTTTAAAATTGTAAGATTTGGACTTGTTCTACTTTTTTCCCATTGATAATCAATGGGAAAAAAGTAGAACAAGTCCAAATCTTACAATTTTGACTTTATTAAGAATAGGATGACAAGTAACTAAGATCATTAATTGATTAAGTGCTAAACTAACGAATGAACCCAGGAGATTTTGTGCTTTCGTCAGTTTGGTCATTAATTGGTAAAATTTTATAATTAGGGTTGACAACTACATCTGATTATCAATTGATTATTTATATTGGATTTAAGGATGCAATTGAGTTTATCTTAGTTACCAGTGTGAGGTTGCGGCTAGGATTAAAAACTAGGTATGACTTATAACTATTACATTTGAGGCTGACAAGAGCTTGGAAGTTTATTAATTTGTGTCATGTAGCCACTAGAATGAACCCTAGTTGAGTTCTGGATAACATAATTGAGCCATCGAGTGTTCTAGGCAACAGAGCTACATCTATAATGAATGGTCACGTTGGGTTTCCGTGTTTGGTGTTATCCATGGACTAGTTGATTGAATGGACTATGCATAGATTAACTCGGGGTAAGTTCACTCTAATGATACCGGATAAATATGAGAGGTGTTGAGGGGATTTTTCCTCGGGGATACAAGCTCTCCACAATGTGTGATCGGGCCATTATAGTAGAACAATGGATAGTCTAAACATGTGACCCAATTGTGCCTCCCCCCCAAAGTCTGTTTAGAATCTTATTTTATAACTCTCCTAGTAATTGCATGATAGTGTATCCTTTACTTCTTTATTTTCATAGTTTTTAGTTTAAAGTGTTTTCAAACCATTCTCTCCCTCCCCCATTTATACCACACACTAGGTGACACTAGTGCGTGAATTTTTATCTTACAAAAGCATTCGATAGAAACTTTTTTCTCTGTGGACGACCCCAACTTGCCACTAGCTACTCTATAGTAGCTAACGACATCAGGGTACAAATACTATCTTTGACTGGTGGGTTAGCAAGCAACGCCTTCAGGTCTATCAAATTGTTAGCGTATATGTGTTTTGTGTTTTTTTTGTTTGATCTTGTTTGTTCTTGTTATTGTTGTTTAACTGGTGGGTTGCATTGCCTTTTTTTTATGGTATGTACTCATTCAAAAAATCAAGAACCTTAGCACCCTGAACTCGATCTTGTAGATACTCTTCAAAAGAGAAAGGTAACAAACACCTCTTAACCCCAAATTTCCTCAAAACCAACCCCAAGTTCAACAACTAATGGTGGATGACAATTGGAATTTGAGAGACATTATGGCTCCCAATCTAGAGAACCAACGAGCATGACTTACAAGCTTAAGTCGATAATGATTCATGATTCCCAATGTTTCATTGGATGAATGGAGAAGACCCGAATAAGCACTTCTCGGAGTTCTACTTAGTGTGCACCAACATAGAGTTGAATGGTGTATTGGAGGAAGATTATATATTAAATGTGTGTCCTTTTCTCTAAAGGAAGCACCCTAGGACTAAATTGAATACCTTCCTCTAGATTGCATCACCACTCAGATAGACGTGAAAGGAAAATTCTTGAATATGTTCATTTCGGCATCCTAATCGTCTAGGCTTAAGATAAATCTAAGTAATATATCCCAACGTATGATGAAACCTTGTATGAATATTCAGAGAGGTTCAAAATAATATTGGCCAGTTGTCCCTACCACCCCTACAAGGAAGGCGATCTTCTTCTATATCATTGTTAAATGCGGATATGAGAATGGTCGATGTTGCATGCAATGGGTCTAGATCAAAATAAATTCCGAGAAGATGGCAAATGGGACTTGCCAATTCGGTGCAAGGTCAAGGATGAGAGTCCAAGAAGCTTCTAACCCTAGCTCTCCCAAGCTAGCGGAGTAAGTCCAAGCATTGGCATCAAAGATGAAAGAGTTCATAAAGGGGAGGACACATCAAGTTAAGGCTTGTTAAAAAAATTTCCTCTGGCCACCCAACTGACGCGAGCCTGCAACTTCAAGAGGACTACCATGAGGAAGTGAATGATGTGGGCTTCCAAGGTGGTCAAGGATTTCAAGGAAAAAAGTACAATGGTGGCCAAGGAGGTCAAGGGTCAAAAATCGACAAGGATTTCAAAGAGTACAAGGATATGACAAGAAGTATGATCCATATAGTAAGACGTATAAACCCTGTTGGAGCGACCATATGAACTTCAGTTTGAGCTATGATCATGATGATTCACCTAACTATCAAGGTGGTTTAGGATATAACCAAGGACCTAAACAAGCCTACCCAAGAGATGAAGGTTCTTTAAACTCTCAAAGAGAAATTCCCAAGTTGCTAATAGATGAAACTCAAGCAGGCTATGCCAACTATGATTGAGAAAAATGAGTTACTCCACTCTCGAATTCATGAGACATTGAAGACTTGGGGACCAATGTCTTCTCAGTATCAATAATTTGGAGGCTCGGTTTGACTGAATGGTATTATTTATGCACCACTTGGAGGCCAAGGTGAAGGGTATATTTTATGTTAAACGCAAGTGAGCCTGAAGCCAATTACTAGTGCCTTTACCTTGAGGAGTAGGAAGGAAATTAAAGGGCCTGAAATGATTGTTGAGGTGGAGAGAGGAACCTAAGAGAAATCCCCCTAGAGAGTTGGTGCTGAGCACAAAATAGCAGAGGAGGTGATCAACCAAGAGTCAGGAACTACATCTGATTAATCTCCAAAAGTGGTCACAAAGCGGGAAATTGGTAAGATTGTCCCTTCCCCACCATTTCCGATGGCATTTAGGGACAAGATCTTGAAGGATAACAACTGGTATCTCTTTGAGGTTTTATTCAAATGTGAGGTAAATATCCCTCTCTTTGATAATATCATTCAAGATCCTAGGAATATTAGGTTTGAGAAAACGAACAGGAATGATAATAGCAATTGGGTATAAGAGTAGTCCATCTCATGGATCTTAAGCTTTTACACGGTTCGTTGTACTTTAATTTACAGGGAAAGAGCTCAAACAAGCTCCAGCATACAGACTGCAAACTTTTGCACCGTCCACGATGCTGAGGAGGAGTTAGAAATGCCGAAGCATGTTGCCTTTTTTTAGAAGGCCATATTTAGGTTCTAATATCGGAACTCCTTCGAATCCAATAGAAGGTGGTTCCAATGCCTCTTAGAAAGAAGTTATGAACCGTCTTCCATTGTTACGTTAGAAAGCAGTTCTTTGAAAACTCCTTCTATCCTCATCAATGAAAGACACGTCCATAGAAGTCACCCCCAAACTGACTTCTACTATCCAATGGAACTGCCTTTAATAGAGGTGTCTCCACTAGTGTGAGCGTAATGAGTAGGGGCTTCAAATTAAAAGTGTGGGCACTTTAAGTTAAAGGTGTGGGTGCAAGTTTGAATGTTTGTTTAAATTTTATTAAGCATAAAGCGTAGGTGCTTCAAGTTTTGTTCATAAGTGCTTCAATTTAAAAGTGTGGGTGCTTGAAAATAAGTGTTTTAAAATTTTCATGCAAGTAGTTTAACTATTTCTTATAAGTGCTTTGAGCGTAAAGTGTTGGTGCTTCAAGTTATGTTCGTAGGTGCTTCAAGTTAAAGATGTAGGTGCTTGAAAATAGTATTTTTGGTGCTTTAAGAATTTCGTGCAATTTTTTGTTTAATTTATATTGAGCGTAATGAGTAGGTGCTTCAAGTT
This sequence comes from Rubia yunnanensis, assembly GCA_037428765.1. Taxonomy (NCBI): domain Eukaryota; kingdom Viridiplantae; phylum Streptophyta; class Magnoliopsida; order Gentianales; family Rubiaceae; genus Rubia; species Rubia yunnanensis. The sequence continues at coordinate 84,202,478 of CM075063.1, forward strand.
AAAGTTGTGAGTGCTTCAAGTTAAAGGTGTGGATGCTTTATAATTCAAAATGCCTACAAGTAAAAACGTGAAGCACCTACAAGTAACTCTTCAGGCACCTATAAGGTATACTTAATGCACCTTCATGCTATACTTGAAGCGACTAAAATTTATAATTCAAAATTCCTACAAGTAAAAATGTTAATCACCTACAAGTAACTCTTCAATCACCTACAAGGTATTGAATGCCTTGGTCGGAAAATTCAATCGGGGGAAACCGTCTATGGAGAAACTTGTTGCTGCTTTTAAATTAATTGGGTTTAAGGCTAAATGCCAATTGGGATCAATTGATTATCGACATATTCTCATTCAATTTCAGGATAGCGAGGATTATCAACGGTGCTGGATGAAGGGCCAATGGATGGTTCAAGGAGCTCCAATGAAGGTCCAGAAGTGGACTCCAGATTTCTCACCTACAGCAGAATCTTCAATAGTTCCAGCATGGGTAACCATTCACCAATTGCCTTTACACTTTTACAATACCTCGGCTATTATAGGCATTAGTAGTCAGATAGGTAAATTTCTGAAAATGGATGCTGCAACTCATGCTCTAACTAGACCTTTTGCAATTAAAGTTTGTGTGGAAGTGGATCTTATGGCTCAACTCCCAAATTCAATAGTTGTAGGAATTGGCAATAAAGTAGCAGACTATCGTATTGAATATGATCAGTTACCTCTATATTGCAATCACTGTAAGATCATTGGCCACAGTCAGGTAAACTGTAATTTCTTGCATCCAGAATTGAGAAAAAATAACATGAACTTAGCTAAAGCAAATTTGACAAAGGTTAGACTAGATACTGGTAAAGAGGATAACCATCCTGCTATGGTTCAGAAAAACCTAGGCCAAGACTCTAATGTACCATTGGAACTGGAAGGACCATCTAACCTATCAGTCTCCCAAAAGGAATTGGAATTCCAGATTCAGAACCTAAAATCTGACTATAATTTGGGAAGAAATAATTATAGGAAAGAAAATCATGATTCACATATGAAAAGAAATAAACCTTTTTACTCACTGGATGATATCTCCAAACCTATCACTAACTTCTTTTGGAAAAAAAAAGACCCAACAGTCTGAACTCCTTCCTACTCAGGAAGAGTTAGTTAAGAGGAACATGGTTTCCATATCAAATGCTTTCCATACCTTAACTGACTTACAGGATGAAGATACTGATGCTCAAGAGGAAGATGCAGTAGACATTTTCGACGAATCTTTGGAAACACATGAAGTACAGATATCTCAGATAGATGCTGAAAAAGACAAGATGGTGGCTCTATCCACTTTACAACCGGTTAAGAGTTTTCAAGAAAATCAAACTCCAGGTGTAGTGCAGAGTTTATCAGAAGACAAAGCTCCTGTTGCAGAGCAGAGTATCCCTGTAGTGCAAGACCAATGCACTGTAACTCAAGATCCAAACACATTAGGTGAACACAGCTCTGCTGCAAAGCATACTGCACAACTGCAGGTTAGTATATCTCCATCAGATAATTTGAAGAAAGGTGTAGACAAACGGGGCAAAAATACAAATGTTTCAGTAAATAATTTAAGGAAACTAAGATCTTCTCAAAAAGTTTCCCCCCTATTTTTAAATGATACAATACACCAAAATAGGGAAAATTCTTGTTTGGAATGTTAGGGGTTATGGCACTTCACGGGATAGATTAAAATCTTTAAACAGGAGACACAAGATTGACATTCTATGTCTAATTGAACCATGGCATGAAAATCAGAATTTAAATCTATTGAAACATGATCTTGGTTATAATAATGCTCTTTATGCTCACACTGCTAAGATTTGGCTTCTATGGAATCAGATTTTCAGTTTGACAATTTTAAGTGAATCTGATCAGTTCATACAAACTAGAGTAACAGATAATGTCACTTCAGTCTATTGGAATGTCAATTTCATTTATGCTAGTGTCCATAGACAATTGAGAGAGAAATTGTGGTTAGATCTACAAACTTCAACACCTGATCCATCAATTTTTATTGGTGATTTCAATACTGTAGCATCTGTCAATGAATATAAAGGTTGAAAATCCACCCCAAGGAAAAACATGAAACAATTTAATGATTTCCTAACTAAGATGGACTTACATGATATACCTACGGTTGGTAACTCTTACACTTGGAGCAACAATAGATATAAAGACAAAGGAAAGGATCTACAGTTTCAAAGGCTAGATAGGGGAATATGTAACTTAGAATGGTTAGAACTTTTCCCTAATAGCTCTATACAGGTTCTAAACAGAATGACATCTGATCATTCTCCTCTTCTTTTATCTATTCAATCTGCTGTAGAACTAGTTCCAAGACCTTTCAGATACCAGGAAATGTGGTCTAATAGAGAAGAATTTCATGATGTAGTTGTATCTAATTGGAATTTACCATCCTCTCTGTTTGGGATGAAAAAATTTGTTCACAAGTTAAAGAGGCTTAAGATAGTAATAAAAGATTGGAACAAAACTGTGTTTGGGGATGTAAATAACAATCTGTCACAATCTGAGTTAAGAGTCAATGAACTGGAAATTCAATACCAGCAATTTCAAGATGAATCAGTTTTAAATGAGCTTTTGAAATCTAAAGCCTTGCTCATGAGATCTCAGAAGCAATACAACATTTTTCTGCAGCAAAAAGCTAGGGTAAACTGGTTTAAACAAGGTGATGCAAACACAAGATATTTTCACCACACAATTAAGGAAAAGAAAATAAGATCTAGAATAGCTAAAATTAAAGATGGTGATGGAAACTGGATATCTGACCCAAGTTTGATAAAAGAAGAAGGTGTGAGATTTTTTCAGAATCTACTGAATGAGGAGACATCTCAAAAAGAAGGGAGATATCTAAAACACTTTCTGCAGGAGATCCCAAGGGTAATAACTGACCAACAGAATTCTATTTGGCTTACCCCCATTGACTCACAAGAACTGAAATCAGCTGTCTTTGACCTTAATAGAACTAGTTCACCTGGCTCTGATGGATTCTCTGGAGATTTTTACATAACTTTCTGGGATATTATTAATCATGATCTGTTGGAAGCAGCTAATGATTTTTAAATACTGGTGACATTTCAAAAGCTATTTCTAGTACTTGGCTCACCTTAATACCCAAAAAAGCCATTCCAAACACATTTGCAGATTTTAGGCCAATAAGTCTATCAAACTTTGTTAATAAAGTCTTTTCTAAATTGTTAATGATGAGGATTAAACCGCTAATGCACCTGATGATTTCCACTGAGCAAAGTGCTTTTTTTAAAGGTAGGGATATTTCAGATAATGTGATCCTTATGCACGAAATGACCAGATTACTTTCTAGAAAGTCTAAGATATCAAATTTGATTATCAAACTAGATATGCAAAAGGCCTTTGATAGGGTCTCTTGGTCTTTTCTTAACTCCATTCTACTCCAGTTTGGATTCCATGGCAAATTTGTTAGACTTATCATGCAAAACATTGCCTCTGCAAACTTTTCAGTTTTAATAAATGGTGTTATATCTGGTTATTTCTCCTCCTCTAGGGGAATTAAACAAGGAGATCCCCTCTCGCCTTTCTTGTAAAATATTTTATCTGAGGCTTTTTCTAGGGGTTTGAAGAAATTGTTTTCTAATGGATATTTACAGTACTTTGATCTTCCCAAATCATGTTCTCCTCTTTCTCATCTTATGTATGCAGATGACACGGCTGTTTTTCTCAATACTAAGCCCAATAACTTGAGACATTTTAAACATTTTTTGAAGGCTTACGAGATCACTTCAGGTCAAAAAGTACACTTTGCTAAATCAGAATTTTTTGTTTCACATAACACTTCTCTTCAGCAAGTCCAAACTGTTAAAAGGATATTAGGAATGGAGAAAGGATCATTTCCTTTTAAATACCTTGGAGTTCCTATTTTCTCTGGTAGGAATTTAAAGGCGCACTATTTGCCAGTTATTGAGAGAATGGAAAGAATGATAAACAATTGGAAGAATAAATGGTTAAGCTCTGCTGGTAAAATCATTTTGATCAATCATTGTTTCCTCTCAATTCCAACACATATATTTGCAGTCCTAAAACCCCCTAGGATAGTTCTTAAAACAATGGAAAAGATGGCGTCTAGTCTAATTTGGGAAAAATCAGATATGGAAGAAAGGAAATGTTGGAGATCATGGAAAAGAATGAGTTATCCAGTAAATGAAAATGGTCTAGGGTTAAGGGATTTGAAAGCCATAGTGGATGCATTCTCATGTAAATTATGGTGGAAGCTACAAATCAATGAGACTCAATGGTCCTCACTTTTATGGACACTACCTGTCACTTACAAAAAATCCCATATTTGGAGTAGAATAAGTGTTGTAACTCCTAGGGCAAACAGTCTAACCAGGATCATCTTTGGCAAGGGGGATTGCTCTTTTTTTGGAATGCAAATTGGATGGGAAATGGTGCCCTATGTTATATTTGGCCTGAGGATAGGGACATCCCTTTTGAAGATCTAACTCTGAGCTCTTTCATTAATAACAAATCTGCTCTCTTACCAAGTCTGGAGCCTTATTTGGCTACCAATATTACACATATATTGCAGGAGGTAAAGCTGGAGCACCCTCATGAGGATCAGCTAGTATGGACTCAAACAACAGATGGGAAATTCACAATCAGATCTGCATACAACATTTTCAGACAAAGGAATCCTGAAATCAAACATTTTCAAAAGGTCTGGTCTTCTTACATTCCTAGAAAAATGTCAATACTTACTTGGAGAGCATTAAACTGCATCCTCCCCTTTGATAATATTTTAAGCAGGATGGGTTTCTCTTTAGCTTCGAGGTGCCCCTTTTGTTTGTGCAATAAGGATAATCTTGATCATTTCTTCAACTTATGTCCTAGCTCCCTTTCAGTTTGGAATAGTATTCACTCTCTACTAAAGCTGCCACAAATAAGTTTTTTGAATCTAAAGAGTAGGGTTGAATATTATTTATCTTTCAAGGCTGACTCAAAAATACACTCAAGCCTGATAAATGCTGCCTTTGTAACTACAATTTGGTCACTTTGGACTGTAGAAACAAATATATTTTTGAGAACAGACCTCTCTCATGTGAGAATTGTGTCCATGAAATTAAACAGAATATATACACAATTTTCACAGCTCACAAATTGAATAGGAATAGGGATAGGCATAAACATTGGATTCAGGCCAACATCATTCCACAAATTTTTCAAAAACATAGACCTACAATTACAGTAGCTATCTGGGAAAAACCACTTATTGGCTTTAAAATTAACACAGATGCTTCATGGATCATTACTGGATCTTCCTTTGCTGCAGTAATTATAAGGGACTGGAAAGGAGATGTAGTCAAACTGAGAGTTAAAAATTTTCATAGTCCATCTCCTCTGCATGCTGAATTATTTGCTATCAAAATGGGATATGATATTTGTTCAGAACTAGCCATAGGAATATGTGTTCTTGAATCGGATTGCTTAACTGCGGTCAGTAGTATACAAAACCTTAGGAGAAGTCCCTGGAGAGTATTATCTATTTGTAATGCACTTCATGTACAACATTCCTCTCATCCAATTCAACACATACCTAGACAAGCTAACATGGCTGCGGACTTCTTGGCAAAATTTGCAAGGGCAAACAATTTACAAGGTGATATAGACATCAGGTCAATTCCTATTTTCCTTAGGGGATTGTTATTTTTAGATTCAATTGGTTTCCCGGCAATAAGAGTTGGATCGCACTTGGATATCAACAGGATATAGAATCGGTCTCTGTGATTTTAACTTCCTCTTTTGTTACTGCTTGTTAGCACGGATACTGCTATTTGCTTCTGCAATTTCAGGTACTATGCCAGCAAGTACGGATAGAGAAGGAAACTGACTATGTGAACTGAATGATCTCTCTCATGATTGATCTCCTATGTTACATACCTGATGATACTCACCAGATCATAATTGCTGAAAGGATTAAAAGCTTCAGATTATTATCTGCGGCCTCACCAAATTTTGAACAACAAAGGTACATTTCATCTTCATCACGCACACATCACTGGAGCCTCCTTATGGCTTAAACTCCGTTGACAAATTGGGGTCTTGAATTCTCGATTCCCCCTCCTGTTCGCGGTATTTGGCTACAGGCTCTCCAGTGGGTGCATACTTTTGCACAGGGATAGACTAAGTACAGAATAGGAGGTTATAGTGCCTCGGTTTTATGCAGTAGATATTCCACTTCTCGGATCACCTTTTAATGATCATCCTGTAATAGTATTCAAACTTTTCGCGCCAATGGCCAAGTTATATGGCCTGGGGAGCCTAATAAACACCCCCCCATCCTTGGATGGTTTAAAAAAAAACCTACAAGGTATACTTAAAGTGCCTTCATACTATACTTGAAGCGCCTAAAATTTATAATTCAAAATGCCTACAAGTAAAAATGTGAAGCACCTAAAAGTAACTCTTCAAGCACCTACAAGGTATACTTAAAGCACCTTCATGCTACATTTGAAGCACCAAAAAATTTATAATTTAAAACACCTACAAGTAACTCTTCAAGCACCTGCAATCAACTCTTCAAGCACCTACAAGGTATACTTAAAGCACCTTCATGCTACATTTGAAGCACCAAAAAATTTATAATTTAAAACACCTACAAGTAACTCTTCAAGCACCTGCAATCAACTCTTCAAGCACCTACAAGGTATACTTAAAGCACCTTCAAACTATACTTCCTAAAATTTATAACTCATAACACAAACAAGTTTTAACATGAAGAACCTAGAAGGGGATGCATTAGGTAAGAACAACTAAATACGAACAACAAGACTTGAAAAGAGACTATTTTCGTTATTTAACAAGACCTTAGTAATGGAAATGATAGTGCTCATTTAATTGCTATTACTCCTGCTCTCTGAAAAAGCTCTCTGACAAAGCTAAAAACACTGTATAACGTATTCATCTTCTCCGGCCATGGCAGCGACGCCATGGAACTGGGCAAACCAAACCTTCGCACAAGTTCTCAAACAAAACTCATAACCCCCCATCCCACCTGCATCAGATCTCCACCCCCACTTCAATTACAAAGGGGAAATAGCAGTCTTATATCCGGATGAAGAAATCGATATCCTAGCTGCTCCCTTCTCAAAAGCCCTAATCGGAAAGTTCAGCAGAGGTCGCCCAACAATGGAGTTCCTCAGAGCTCAAATCAAAACCATAGGGTTTAAAGGCGAAGCCCACCTATCTGCAATGGACTCCAGGCATGTTCGAATTACCTTCGACCTAGATGAAGACTACCACCGATGCTGGCTGAAAAGAACATGGTCAATGGGAGGGAACATCATGCGCATCATCAAATGGACAAAAAACTTCGATTACGACGAGGAATCAGCTCTAGCTCCTGTATGGCTGACGGTCGAATTCCCCCCGGTATACTTCTTTCATCCTAAAGCTATAGCTGATTTGGGGAATTCCTTAGGAGAATTACTTTTTGCGGATGCTCCCACTAAGAATTTAACTAGGCCTTCCACAATTTGGTTGTGTGTTAAAATGGATGTTTCCAAACCTAGACCAAGTAAGATTAGGTTAGGTTCCATAGCTCACAATAAGTCTTATTCTATAACCTATGAGGACGTCCCACAATACTGTAAGAAATGCCTTAAGCTTGGTCACAATGAGTTTTACTGTAAAAGAGATTCAGTGGTGACTAATGCTAACCAAATGGAACACCTGGAACCAAGAAGTCACAACATAATATTGGGTTCTGATCCTAAACATTCTATGGCTAACCAGTCATGGGAAATCAGGAACTCATTAAATAATAACAAAGATAAACATCAAGCCATCACTAAGGTTTACCAACCCAAGCCTAACCAAAATCAATTGAAAACTCCAGCCCTAATCCCTGTGGTTCCTACACAAAGAGAGGAAAACAAAGCCTCACACTCTGAAAACAGATTTGTTGTCCTTGAGGAAATACAAACTGTAAGCTTGCAGGAAATTGACCTACCACAAGCTAATAAGGAACATCAAGAAAACTTAGACAAAAGTGCAGGGGAGCTATCAGAAGAGAACACCCAGATATCCCATGAAAAGATCCAAAATCAGCAAACTTTAGATACTGAAGAAATTGGCTCTGACTCCAACTCGCAGGAAGATCACATAGATGAAGGATATGAGTCCAGAGGATATAACACTGCTCCTTCGTCTCCACAAAAGAAGAATATCCAATCAATATCCTTTAATGATGACATTGTATGCGATAAACTGAAATTTCCAATAAATTCTGATATATTCTTGACTGATCAGTTTTCCTGGCTGCCTAACAAGGAAACCCTTTCAGATATTGATTCTTTACAGGTTATGGAGAAGCTCACACACATCAACACTAATCGAGACTACAATGACACTGAAAGGAATGATACACAGCAGGTACAAGAACAAACCACAAGTGACTTACCAGCTGAGCCTCTGATCACACAAACATCATCTCAGGTAAATCTCCCCAAGAGGAGCTCCAGGTTAGCCTTAAAAAATAAAGTTTCTAATGATAGTTAAATGCTTAATATGGAATGTTAGAGGATTATCTACTTCTAAAGTTAGACTTAAGCATTTATCTAAGAAACATAAACTGGACTTGCTGGTTATTATTGAACCAAAAGCAAAATTAAGTCAGTTAGACATGTACAAAAAGATGTTTTGCCTTCGTCATAATTTAGGCCAGATACATAATAAGATTTGGATCATGTATTCTGATAGGATTGACACAAATCTGCTAGCAATCCATAATCACTTCATTCATGTGGAATTAACCATAAAAGCTAGTGCAGAGAAAATTAATGCCTTTTTCATCTATGCTCCACACAATAGAGAGGATAGAATCTAGGTTTATAAAGAATTGAAGGATAGATTTGATGCTTCCCTAACTCTTATTAGAGGGGACTTCAATGTGATAAGATCTACTGATGAATACTCTGGACCTAGCTCCCCAAATTTAAATTCTATTTCTGATTTTGATTCCTTTATTAATGAGGTTCAGATATCGGATTTAAATACTGTAGGTAATCACCGAACATGGAGCAACAATAGATCGGTTAACCCAACCTCCAAGAGATTAGATAGGGTAATGGGAAACAGTTGCTTCTTCAACTTATTTAACCATTCCTCTGTCCAAATCCTCAGTAGAACATCTTCTGACCATTCCCCTATGTTATTAGACCTATCAAACTCAGACATCTCTTCCCCTAAACCCTTTAGGTTTCAGGAAATGTGGTTTAACAGAAACGAATTCATGGAACTTATATCCAACAGCTGGTCACAACCCATCATGGAACAAGGTCTTCTTGGTTTCTTCTTCAAACTTAAAAGACTTAAAAATGAAATAAAAACATGGAACAAATTAGTATTTGGCAATGTACAGGATAACATAAAAAATTTAGAAACAGAAGTTGCTAATTTGGAATCCCTTTATGACAGATCACACTCAATAAATGACAGGATAAAGTTGAATAAGGCTAAAGCAGTTTTAACTAAGCATTTGGTTGAACAAAATATTTTCCTGACACAAAAGACAAGAATGAAGTGGCTTATAGATGGGGATTTAAACTCAAAATATTTTCACAAGTCTATCACTGAAAAACATGCTAGATTAGCCATCATGAAAATCCAAGACATGGATGGTACTTGGTTAAGTTCACAGCCTCTAATAGAGGAGACAGCAATAAATTTCTTCAAATCATTGTTATCAGATAGGAATGATGACCCATCTGGCCAATGCCTCTCATTCCTAATGAAGGAAATCCACCATGTAATGACTGATAATGATAACAGCAAACTGTTACAACCTATATCTTTGGAGGAAATCAAAACTGCTGTTTTTTGATTTATCTCCCTCTGCAGCCCCTGGACCAGATGGTTTCCCAGGCATCTTTTACTGAAAGGCTTGGGAGATAATCAAATCTGATCTGCTAGTTGCAATGCTAGAATACCAAGCTGGAATTCCAATCCCAAAATCAGTGGCAAGCACACTCATAGCTTTAATACCAAAAACAAAAACACCAAAATATTTCAGTGAATTTAGACCCATAAGTCTATCAAACTTTATTAACAAACTAATGTCTAAAATCATGGTTGAAAGAATTAAACCACTCATGAACTCCCTAATCACAGAAGAACAGTCAGCTTTTTTAAAAGGGAGAGACATTGTAGATAACATTCTAATGATGAAGGAGGCAGTTAGGATGCTAGACAAGAAAAAAGAATCTTTAAATCTAATCCTTAAACTTGACATGATGAAGGCTTTTGACCATGTCTCATGGTCTTCCATCAACTCTCTCCTACTGCATTTGGGATTTCATGGTCATATAGTTAAAGTCATAATGAATAACATGAACTCAACCTGGTTTTCTGTGCTGATAAATGGATCTCCCTGTGGGTTTTTTAAACCTACTAGAGGTTTAAAACAAGGAGATCCACTATCACCCTTCCTCTTCAACATCTTAACTGAACTCTTAACCAGAAACCTCAGGATTCAATTCCTAAATGGGAACATTAAAAAATTTAAGACACCAGGATCATCAAACACAATTAGTCAATTATCCTTTCCTGATGACACTGTGATTTTTCTTAAGGGGACAAAAAAATCCCTACAAAACATAATCAGGTTCCTGGAAATTTACCAAAAAGGCACATGACAAAAAATTAATTAAAGAAAAAGTGCATTCTACTCAGGAAAGTTAAGTAGAAATAAGAAAAAGGAGATTAAAGACTTAACCAACATGACCCAAGGAACACTACCCTTCTCATATTTAGGAGTCACAGTCTTCAAGGGAAGAAAACTTAATCTGCATTTCAAAACTCTAATTGATTTGGTGAATAACAAAATATCAAACTGGAAAAATCAATGGTTGTCGGGAGGGGGAAAAATTATCTTGATAAACCATGTCCTAACAGCTATACCCCAACATACATGGGCTGTGACGGCACCAACTAAGCACACTATTCACAAGCTAAAGTCCATATTCAGTAATTTCTTATGGGGTAAGTCAGAACATGGGTTTAATAAACACTGGATATCCTGGAATAGAATTTCGTATCCGCAGAAAGAACAAGGGCTAGGTATAAGGCACATTCAATCAATAATTAACGCATTTTCGACTAAAATCTGGTGGAAACTTCAAATGGGACAATCTAACTGGTCTAAATTCATGTGGTCATTACCCCCCCCCCCCCATGCCAGGAAATCAGAAACCTGGGCTAGATATAGAAAAATAAATAGTTTGGCAGAATCCTTCTCTCAGGTAATCATAGGTAAAGAATCTTCTAACTTTTGGATAGCAAATTGGCTAGGCTCTGCACCTCTCATTAACCATGTGGAAGACCAGGTACATGTTCCTTTTCCTTTTCTTACAGTAGCTGAATTTCAGCTCAATAAAGGTAACTACATCCCTCAACTCTCTCATCTATTTAACTCTGATATACAACTGGAGTTGTTGAAGGATATACAAATCACGGATCAGCAAGATTATATTATTTGGAAACCAGACATATATGGTCACTTTACTATTAAATCAGCTTACCATGCATACAGACCAAAAAACCCAGAAATGGTGCTTTTTACAAAAATTTGGAATCAGGTTTTGCCAAAGAAAGTAAGCTTCTTTATGTGGAAAATGATACTGAGTGCTCTCCCTTTTGCTGATATCCTTATGACAACTGGTATTAACTTACCCTTCAAATGTACATCCTGTGATCACATAGACTCTATTTCTCATTATTTCAACTCCTGTGCACCAGCTTTGTTTATGTGGGAAAAATTTGATGATGCTTTACGATTGCCAGCTAGATCCTTTAATACCATTTGGGAAAGATTGGAATTCTATTGGTTTTTTAAACCTGCTTTACCGCATCACTCCATAATGATTGCTCTCTCTGGATTAATATGTTGGGAACTATGGAAAAGTAGAAACAAAATGATTCATGATAACAAGAGAAGCTGTGTTCATGTTCAATGGAAGAACATATCTGATTTGTGCTGCACGATTTTTTCTGTTCATCCTAAATTAGTTTGTCATACACAGTGTCGATTGGTTTCCAGGGGATTAGTTCCCCCCCCCCATAAATGGAAAACCAGAAAAAACTGAACTTAATTAAATGGGAGCCCCCTGATTCTGGACTTAAAGTTAATTGTGATGTTGCATTACAAGGAAATTCTATGGGGATAGGGTGTGTAATTAGAGATCATCATAAAAGAGTGGTATATGCTGTATCAAGCTACAGGGATATTACTGACATCCATCTCACGCCTCACTTGGTAGTTCTGAATGCTGAAATGGTTGCTATTCTTACAGGTCTTGATGCGGCATTGGATAGGACTCAGCATGTCCATATTCAATTGGATTGTGCCGCAGCGATACACATTCTCCATGACCATAACTGTCCGCGGCCTCTCTTAAAGCTTCGGGACAAGATCAAAACTGCTTCTTCATGGTTTCAAACGACCATCTTCAGTCATATCCACAGAGATGGAAACCAAGCTCCAGATTTCTTAGCAAAACTTGCTATTCGAAGAGGACTCTCCTCTCCATACGCTGACATCCGAACGTCGCTCAAGTTCATGTTCCTCAACCGTAGGGAAACATTGTTTCCCCAATTCAGATGGAAGAAATACATCACTACTTAGGTGCTTACTGTATACTTCTTGGACTGAATTTTCTTGATTGTCTGGCCTTCATAAGCTTCACACAGGGGTGGAGAGCTTATAAAAGGAAACACATTCAAGAAAATTCATTAAAGTGCCATGTCATTAATGTTCAGACTGTGCAACATGCTACATCCTCTTGTAAAATAATCTTTTGAGCTGAATTATAGGGAGTGGGATCCCTTAATAAAAAATCCCACTCATCAAGGATGAGTGTTTTGATTTTAAAAAAAAAATAGTAACGGAAATGGAAAATAGATCATTCTTTTCGCTTTAGTACTCATTGAGGATGCATTAGGCAAGAAAAACTAAAGCCTTATAGCAAGACTTGAACATCAATATCTGTATATCAATTAAACCATATAGGAAGGTTCTCAAAGCTACAGAACATCACCTCATAATATCGCTCTTCTTCAAACCTTGTATTATTACATTTCACCGTTCACATCAAGCACTTTCTTTTGTTTTTGTTTTGCCTATATATGAAAATCAATATATCCCATTGTTGAAAAAGAAGAAAATGATGCAGCAGAGCTGTAATGGCAACATGGTGTGGGTATGTTCATGTGGGTACTGCCACCACGGTCAAACCGCCAGTTCTTTCTCTGAGATCTTGCACTGACCGTATGATCAATACAATGATTAGAGTACTACACATGCTTCTTATTGGGTGGAGTGTTGGTGGTAGTGGTGGTGGGAGGATGGAGGAGTGGTGGCTGGCGGAGTGATGGTGGTGGTGGTGCTGGAAGGGGCGGTGGTTGGCTGGAGGGGTGGTGGTGGTCGGAGGGTAGATTTGTCCACATACTTTTAGGTTTTAAGACAAAGGGTATTTTAGTCATTTAATATATGGTCAATGCCGGTCAATGCCAAAAATGATGTCTTAGGGTTATATTAGAACTTATGTCAAGTAGATAGGGTTGTTTTTGCATTAAAAATTATCTAAGGGTTATATTGGCACTTACTCAAGTAAATATGATTATATTGGTATATATCCCAAAAATAAAATGTTGTTGGTTGCACTAAGGGATGATAAACCGCATACATCACTCATTTTTGGATCAGATAAGTGGTAAGGAGCTGTCGTTGACTGCGTATTAGACCAATTCAAGTCTATTTCAGAATAATTGTGAAGTAAACGCATCAAGTATGGTATTGAACAAAATTTTAAGTCGATTTGGGGCATTAAATTTTATAATTTTTTTTTAAATTTTTTGAGTCCATCTATTGAAGACGGTATTTCTATTGAAGATGATATTTTCATAATTTATGAAAAGATAAGAGATTCAATTGCAGTTTTAAAATAAAAGGCTGAAGATTTGCGGGTTCAAACAATTAAAATCCAGGCCGATTAACAGTTTAGACCAATAATGAAAAACGTCGTTTCAATAATTTCCAAAGTTAAACTATAATTATTTATATATTGAGATACATTTTTAAAGCTTATTTGATTTATGACCCCCGTTGCGATAAATAAATAAAAATATCAAACAACCTTATTAGTAACATAAAATGATTTTTACACTTATAACCATAATTTTAGGCTAAAGGGGACAATATAACCCTGCAAATCGAGGAAGTGCCAAAATAACCTTAATTTTATGACGCATTGTGCAATTATAGCTTTTTGTCCTAATTCCGGTGTTACTAATGAATTTGGGTGTTGACCAAAAATAAAATAACGAATATACCCTTGACCATTACTCTTTTCTTCTTCTTCAACCCCCTTACCCCACCCACTACGTGCCACTACCGCACCACCACCCACTGGAGCGCCACCTCAACACACCAGCGCTAAAACCCAACACACCACAACAAACCTCTTAACCTAGTCACGACCCCACCACCGCAAAACCACCCAAGCCAGTCACCACCCCACTGTCACGCAGCCCTGCAGAACAACCCCAGTCACCGCCGCCCTATACAACCACCCCACCACCTCCACCCTACAGAAATACCACATTGCCACATAACCACCCCAGCCAACCACCACCCCACCTCCACCCAGCCCTGCAGAATCACCCCAGCCACCCGCCGCCTAATAGAAACACCCCATCACCTCCGTTTTGCAGAAACCCCCTTCCCCACCGTTGCCCTGAAAAACCCTAGCTCTCCCTCCCCTCCGATTAGAAGAGTTAATGGTAATAAATATGTCCAATGCCGTGATGGAAGAGCATATTACGATGTGTGAAACCATGGAAAAAATGTAAAATGTGAGTCCATTTTCCATATTTGGTCTTCCATTTGGTTTCACACCGCTAAGAACGGCGGTAGAGGTTGCAAAGGTGATGGTGGCTATAGGGCCATCCATAGCTGAGCAAGATTCCGAGACCTTGGTTAGCTAATCGTCGTCGCGGAAAAGTTTCGGCGGTGCTAAGGTTTAGAGCGGTGGAAGGGTTGGCGGTGAAATGGTGGAGTTGAGCGGCGGAAGGGTTGAAACGGGAGAAGAAAAGGGGCATTTCCATGTTTTCCCTTATTTTATTTTATAAATCTAGGGGTAAAATAGTCATTTCATAAAATTCCGGCCAAATCTTTTGTTGACAATTGAAGTCAACGGCACTCAGGGTTAGATTGACACATATATAATTTTCCAGAGTTATATTGACACTTCCAACCGAAAGTTAGGGTCATTTTAGCACCGGACTCTTACATTAATTAAAAATGACTACATTTAACGGTTAGTCGATCCAAAACAAGACTTTTTGTAATTATTTATATGCTGAAATTCATTTTAAAATATTATCATAATTATAGGTATTTTATTACAATATATAAGAATAAATATCAAATCACCCCATTATTCATAATAATTATAAAATTACTGTCTAATGGTTAGTCGGTTTAAAAGAAAACTTTGTCAAATAAGTTCATTGTTTGATTTAACAAATGCATTGAATAATTTTAAAATATAGTAGTGTCCATAATTTAAGGACTGACCACCTATCACAAGATCTGCTCTTAATATTAAGTTGAGATGAAGAAAAAAATTAGAATTATTTTATTATTTATAACAGCCCATGATTTATAAAAATTATTTTCATCGCAACAGCCCATGATTTGAATTTGAGCTTGAAAAAAGGGAAACGATCGATTTGATTGGAGAAAAATTGATTTTAGTTATGGAATTCTTTGAAAATGACCTTGTAGAAAAAGAAGTTTACTCGTCGAATACTTTATCAACGCGGAGTTTCTTTTCCTTTTTATAAAGCTTTTTAAAAAAACAATCCTTCTTCTCCCTCTTCAAATACGTAACAGAAATTATTTTTGAAGCACAGCGGTTACAGAACCTAATTGACAAGATGGATTCACCGCCGATCCAGATCTCTCATTTCAGCCACCGCCATCCGCTAGAGCCTCTCCTCGACGTCCAACAAAAAGACGGCGTCATTTGCTCCGGCTGCGAGCTGCAAATCATCTCCGGCGCCGGCGTCGGCGCCCACCGCTGCACCAAGCCAACCTGCGACTTCACCCTCCACGACTCCTGCCTCGATCTCCCCAGGGAACTCAAGCACGAATCCCACACGAAGCACCGCCTCTCTCTCCACTTCCACCCGCCGTACCCCGCCGGCGAGTTCACATGCACAGCCTGCGGCGATGTCGGCCACGGCTTCACGTACCACTGCGCCGCCTGCAAGTTCGATCTCCACGTGGAGTGCGCTTCTTTGCCCGAGGTTGAGCGGCGGGAGGATCACGAGCACCCTTTTGTGCTCCTGTACTCGTCATCTTCACCGGCGGCGAAGGCGGACGCGAAGGGGAAGGGGAAGGGGAGGTCGTTGGTTTATTGCTTTGTTTGTCGGGGGCCGGTTGAAAACGGTCGCTGGTTGTATCGCTGCTCCGGCTGCCATTACGGTGCACATTTGGATTGTATCAGTAATTAGTAGTTCATTTTTCATCAGCAATATTGTCGATTGTGAATTAAATTTCTGTTTTTTATTGCAAGTGGTGTGTCGTGATGCGCTTAAATTTTATTTTATTTTTAAATAAAAGCTTTGCTTTCATTCATTGAAGAGGCGTTCTACAAAGTTGTGCTAGAGAATGCGCTACAGTGTTATGTTGCCATCTAACCCAGAATGATTCTGGATGCATATGACTTGTTGCTAGGCTAACTATTTCATCAATGATTAAGCCGAAGTCCGATAGATCTTCATTATGGTTCTTGACTTTCCTTATGACGATCTGTGGGTTACCTTGAATACGGCTGATCCGTATGCCTTTTTGCAGAACTGTAAGCATCCCTGCTCTTAGAGACATAGCTTCTGCGTGTTTTAACTGCATGCACTATTGGAAGGTGCTGCGATTCTCCAAAAATCCAGGTTCCAACTTGAGAACATATGTACCATCCAAGACATGTTCTGTTTTGGGATATGGCTGCATCGAAGTGAAGAGTGTTTTCACCGGTTAGCGGTTGATTGCTTTGACCCCTAGTCTCCTGATTAGACTTTTTGCCTCTCAATGTTCCTTCTAAATCTGATAGCAGTTTTGTGGTATATGTGACACAATGTTGAGGTTGAAGGTCATGACTCTCTCCATGAAGAAGCTTGTTTCTGTGGTGCCAAAGTTATGATACCAGTGTTGCGACAATTGTCATATCAATTGGCTCTAATTCCAATATTAAGTCTTGGACCCATAAGCTTGCGCTTTGTTGTTGGAAGTGGAAAATCTTCTCATGCAGTTCAGCTGCGAACCATATTTGGTGCACTACTGGGCAGTGGAAGAATATGTGTTCAATGGAGATATCATCCATAGAGCAACTAAGGCAGCAAGATTCAGCTGGCATGTGCCTTTGAAGCAGATTGATTACCGACGGAAAATGATTCTTACATGGTCTCCATAGGACGTGTTTTACTTTTGGCTGAGCCGATAAGTTCCATATCTTCTTCCAGTGTGGAGAGGGACCTGAGCTGCTTGACGCCATGTTACCTGCGATTGCAAGAGTTGACGAGTTAATTTCTAGATTATATCCAGATTTGATTGTGTATTTACCATCACCTGTAGGGTGCCATATCCATCGATCCCGGGCCTGAACGCTCATGTTCCTTGGTAAAGATAGAATGAGATTTGACTCCTCCCGATTGAAAGTACTTCTAATAACTTCTTCATTCTAGGCAGTCCCATTGTCAGTCATAAGATGTGAAACTTTTTGATTTGCTGGGAACTCGTCTGGCAGAGATATGGGTTTTTAGTTTCCTAGTCTTGGGAGCCAGAGGCCAATTTTTATGCTTGTATTTCTTCCGGTTCCAATTCGCTTATGAATTCCTTTGGACAGTAGTTTCCCCCCTTCCATAATGATCTCCAAGTATACGAAGGGTTCCACCTTAACTTTGCTTCTAAAAATGTTCCCGATGGAAAGTACTTAGCTTTTAGAAGCTTTGCAACAAGGGAGTTTGGATTGACCAGTAGATGCCATGCTTTTTTTGCTAACAGTACTGTGTTGAAAGTCTTAAATTCTTTGAATCCTAATCCTTCCATACTCTTGGGAGAACACAACTTTGTCCATGTGGCCCAGTGAATCTTCTTCTTCTGGGTCGTGC
Source organism: Rubia yunnanensis (assembly GCA_037428765.1). Classification (NCBI taxonomy): domain Eukaryota; kingdom Viridiplantae; phylum Streptophyta; class Magnoliopsida; order Gentianales; family Rubiaceae; genus Rubia; species Rubia yunnanensis. The sequence goes on from CM075063.1 coordinate 84,220,715, forward strand.
TTCCCCACCAATATCTACTGAATAATCTATATATTTTTTCGATAAGCTTGTCCGGTAGCATAAAGCATGACATGGTATAAGTGGGTATAGCCATTAGGACAGATTTTATGAGCACTTCCTTTCCGCCCTTGGATAATTGTTTATTTTTCCAACTGCCAATCTTTGTCCAGATTCTATCTATTATTCCCTCAAGTGCACTTGCTTCTGGTCTTCCAAACACGGTGGGGAGTCCCAAGTATATTTCATGGTTGATTGCTTCTGTCATTTGGAGTGTGTTTAGAATGTGGGCTTTTATTTGGTCCCGAGTGTTTGGGCTGAACATGATTGAAGACTTGTTTAAATTGATAATTTGTCCCGAGGCCTCTTCATATAATTGTAGAATATCTCTTAGTGTCACCACCTCCTGATTTTTTGCCTCTCCGAGAATAAGTGTATCGTCCGCAAACAAGAGATGCGATAGCGCTAGTGCATTCCTAACAATCTGTAAACTATGCAGCCTCTGCTCCCTTACTCCCGTCTGAATCATTTGGGAAAATACCTCACTACAAATAATGAATAAATACGGAGAAAGTGGGTCTCCCTGTCTCAGTCCTCTAGTGGGTGTAATGTTTCCGAAACACCTTCCATTTAGCATGAAGGAGAAATGCACTGCCGAGATGCAGCTTTCAATGAAGCGTATAAAGACTTCGTTAAAAGCCATTTTTTCTAACACCCTCAGTAGAAAGTTCCATTCAATTTGATCGAATGATTTTCTCATGTCCAGTTTGATTGACATGTGTCCCTTCTGGCCTGTGGTTCACCTTTTAATACAATGGTGTGCTTCATGAGCATTAATGATATTATCCGAGATCAGTCTATTTTTGACAAAAGCACTTTGGTGAATTGAAATCACTTTATCCGGTACCACTTTTAGCATGTTAGCTATGCATTTTGAAATTATTCAGTATATCACATTGCATAAACTGATAGGCCGGAATTGGGAGATATCTTTTAGTTGTTTCACCTTTGGAATGAGTACAATATTTGTGCCATTTAGCAAGCCCATAGATTTTCCATTATTCAGGTATTACAGTGCCTCTTGGGTGACTTTTGGTCCAACAATGTCCCAGTATTGTTGGAAGAAAGATGGTGGCATGCCATCAAGACCTGGAGATTTGTTTGGGGCCATGCTCTTCAATGATGCATATAACTCTGTTGTAGTATATGGCCTTGTCAGCTTAGTATTCATTGCAGATGATACTTTTGGTGAGATCAAATCTGCCAAGTGGTAAATTACTATTGGAGGCGGGTGAGAGCATTCAAAAAGTATTCGAAAGTGTTATGAGATAATAGCTTCCATATCATTTTCATCAGTGCACCACTCACCATGCTGGTTTTTCAACCCATGGATGGTGTTTTTTCTTTTTTGGTTTTTTTTTGCAAAAGAATGGAAGAAACCTTTATTTCTATCTCCTTTCTCTAACCAATGCTGCTTTGCTCGTTTTTTCCATCGTGCTTCCTCCATATCCAGGTCTTTTTCTAACTCAAGCTTCTGAGCAGCCATTTGTTTCTGAGCATCAGCAGTGATGACACCTTTTTGGAGTCTTTCTAGCTTAGCCGTGATCTTGTTTTTCCTTTTGTGTTGGTTATGGAATTCTGACTTTGCCCACGCTACCAAACCATGTGAGCATTCTTCGATTGCTGAAGGTAAGTCGGGAGCTATCACATTCCAACATTCTGTTACTTTTTCCTGCATTGCGGGGATTGGATCCAGAATTCTCAAATCAAAAGGGTCTATACCTTTGTGAGCTCACTGGATCTTTCGGTATGTCAATAAGGTGTAGTAGTATTGGAGAATGGCCTGATTTGTGACTATACAAGTGTCTGAGCTTCGCTGTAGGGAAAGCATTCATCTAGATAGGATTTGCTACAACTCTATCTAGCCTTGCTTTAATTGTATGGGGGGCTCTCTGATTTCTGAACCATGTGTACTTGTAACCCTCATATCCCAGGTCTATCAAATTGCACATGTTTAAGGCTAGACGAAAATGATCAATTTGGTTTGAAGGTCTCATGTTAATACTCTGGAATTTATGTTGGTGTAGGACTTCATTAAAGTCTCTGATACACATCCATGGCATATTTGGGCCATTACACATAGTGGGAAAATTTTGACAAATTGATAGCGCTTATGTGTTGTTGGTTCCCCATATATACCTGTACAACGCCAAGTTAAACTGGATCATGGTTCCTTGACCGTGAAGTCAATATGGTTGAAAGAATAGCTCAAAAATGAAACATCCAAATCTTTATTCTAAAATAGAGCTAGACCCCTCGAGTTTCCATGTGAGTTGACAAATACCCCATGCAAATCTAGGGAGTCCCTTATGCCTACTAACTTATCAGAAGAACACTTTGTTTCCGACATAAAAATTAAAGAAGGAGAAAACTTGCGAAGGAGTTCTTTGAGATGTCTAATTGCTTGGGGGTGTGACAGCCCCCGATAGTTCTAGCTTAGCAGATTCATTTGCATTGACGGGACTAGGATTTTCCAATCGCTGCCGCTGGACCAAATGCGGGTGAGCCCACGTTAAAAGTTATCCCTGGTGGTAGAATGAATGGTGTCTCCAAAGCTATTTTTTTTGGATCCTGAATGTCTTCCTCCGGCATATGGTCCTCTACATAACCTGATTTCCTCTTAAAAATTGTAATTTGGGCTTAAGTTGGGGAGTATTGGGCCACACCCTCTTGTTCATCATGAGCAAAATGGTTGGGCTTCAATCTTTCCACTGGAGGTTTGTTAAAAAACTAAACTTCTTCCACCGACCCATCCAACCTGTGTCTTGTGGCAATTAATCCTAGGTTCCTAAAGAGTAGTAGATTATCTTCCTCCTTTGATTTTTGTCCACCTCCGCCAATTTCAGGCCTTACACCCAGATTCTCTGTCTCCGAGGGATTTTTCTCCACCACCTGTTCTTCTTCTCCATTATTTATGTTCATTTTCCCGGTGGCCTATTCAGAATAGTCCCTCGATGCCAGACCTGTAAAATAGCCCACCTTTGTTCGCATGTTCATTGTGTCCAGTGGCTCAGTCAACTCTTGACGGCCTAGGTCTATGGTCTCCGGCGCTGCACCGCTGCCAAAGTGCTCAATCGCGGCTACCGAACGATAGATCTAGTAGTTTTTCAGAGGCTTAGGGCAGAGAGGCTTAGGGCTCCATGTTCTCGGACCTCCAACCGTGTTTTTGTGAGTGTGGATTAGTTTCTGTGGGAATGTTTTCTGCGCCAATCCTTTATCTGTAATTATCAGTTCCTTTCCTGGCCTATGGTGATTTTCATCTCCATTTTTTGTGGTTCTTTGGACTAGTTTTCGCTGCCACATGATTGCTAATGGGAGCATATTTTCATTTTCCTCATCACATGGCACCTCCACAATGACAAGTACTTTCTCAAATCCTATCGGTGGGCAATTGTGGTATTTCATTTTCATGTCTGCCTCTGTTATGACTGTGGATGGTTTTGCTGGTGAATCTATCAGAGAGTGTATTGGGTGGGACAATAACTCTCTGATGGGACCAATATCAAGATTCGCCATTTTCCCGGTATGTTCCTGGTCCTGAATACCAAGTGCTTTCGCCCAAAATTTTGCCGCACTACTTTTAGACATGAAGGTAGAGTCTGCTTCATTTTCCTGCATTGGAAGAAGCCATTTTTCCAAACTTAGTTTATTGGGAATTGAAGAAGGGGAAGTAGTTACCAAATATCCATTTTTATTGACAGTAAGAGAGCCTCCGTAATCCATGCCTTTTACTCTTAATGGAATATATCTGTTGCTGGTTGGAGGCATAAATGTAGAGGAACCGTTGGGGTGATTAATGGGGGTAGTAAATCCCGCTGATTTCTCAGCTAAGGGGATTGACTGCTCCGGTGTGCTTCCAATTGGAGTTTCACCCTAGTTTCCATCTCCGTCCCCTGGTGCAATATTGAGATTTATCTGCTCATGGTCTGGGATTGTGCTTTGGTAAATAGCCTTTGGTGCATCACACCAGGCCCTGGCATCGGGAACGGATTACCATCTTCATATATTAGCCAATGCCTATACCCCATTGGCATGAGAGAGTCTCATTGTGGAGACAATCTGTCTTCGGGTGGTCTAAACATCCACACAACTGACAGAACGCAGGGAGACGCTTATATTGAAAGTAAAAAAGGTAGTTAATACCTTTGAACTCCATTGTTATCACCGTTGGGAGAGGCTTGAACACATTCAGCTTGGTTCTTAGTTTCAGAGTCCTACCCTTACATGATCCAAATTTGTTTTTGGCAACCTTCACAAAGTCGCCTAGATAAACACCAAGTAGGCTTGCCATGTCTGGAGTCATAAGAACTGGGGGAACGTCATGGATATGGACCCAAAATGGGTTATCAATGAATGAGAGCTGGCAGAGAGGCTCGTCTCCATCAGTCTCCGCCAGGCTACAAGGCAGTACTCAAAAGACCAGGGCGATTTATCAATCACCTTCGCCCGATCCTGGTGCTGTTCAAATTCTAAGAGAGCCAAATTTTCTCCCATTTGATGGCCTTCAAACATACCTTTGCACAACTTCCATGCCCTAGTCAAAGTGGATATCATGAAATCCACACGTTTGGATTTGGGGCTTAGGATTTTTCTCCCAAAAGGTATGTTTTGGCTTGCTTGTTTTCTAAGTGCATCAAGTCAGGGATGAGCAGTCTGTTGGAGGTTTCCTCAGATAAGTTTATTTTTGCATATTGGGTAATCAATTCATCACCCATGGCTAAGGCCGCAAGGAAATCAGTGTTGCTGAGCAAAAGAATCGGGAAAGTCTGGTTGTGGTGGATGAAACTTGTGAGGGCTGGAAGTTGTTGAACCAGGCAATATATAGGAATTATTATTGATTTTTTTGAGATCTTTGATTACTCCAATCAAGCGATCTGATTGCAATTGTATGAATGATGTGAGGAATTTACCCATTTTGAATTTCAAAATTTGAAAAACAAATGGTAACACAAGCTGCATATGAGCTTGAGAAAGAAGATCCTCAAGATCTAGATAAACTAGGGAAATATCCTAAAGAGAGAATAAGATAGGAGAGAAGGCAGAGCATTGCGTGAGTGATTTAATTTTCCTGATCTTTCTCCGTGATGCACTTAAATTTTATTGTCCAAATCAAGCTTTTTGTAGAAATGAAAATGGAAATTAATTAAACACCCCAGGCCTCCCCAAAAGGAAAGCTACTACTCCCCCTGTCCCAGCCATTTATGCAATTTAACTATTTATTTAGTAAATTTTTTTAACTTTGACCTTAAATTTGAATCAATAAATAAGTTAGAATATTGTCATATTTGATCTTGTTAGATTCGTAATGACATAAAATTTTAAATTATCAACTTTTTATAGCCTGTATTTACACAATTATAGATATCAATGATCAAACTTTTTTGAGTCAACTGACAAAAGTCAACTTATGCAGAATTGGGTGGGACGAAGGGAGTACAAATTATGAAGTTGCACTGTATACTATTATACATAAAGCGGTGGGCAATGAATTCACAGTTAGATACTGCCTCCCTCCATCCCAGCTCAAACTGCATACTTCACTTTATGTTATTATTTATTATCCAACTTTGACTACATATTTAAATAGATATATAAACAATAATATTATCATATATAATAATATTATCATATATGTTATATGGTTGGATTCGTCGTAACAAGCAGTTTTGTAAAAGTAACTTTTTGTTTGTCGTCATTGTACGTAGTTAAACATATTAACGATTAAACAAGTTTCTTGATGAGCGTGAAAAAAATTCTATTCAATTTGACCTGGGAAAGAAGAGGAAGTAAAATTAAGGTGCTAGCTCATTGACTAATGTACATGGATTGTTTGTTAGTTGTAGAATATTTACTCCATCAATTGTTTCCCTCAATATATCACGTGTTACTGTTTATCTGGTGTACTATATAAAAAGAATACTTGGAAATGGCACGCTTGTGTCAACCGTCGTCAGGGGCATAGTGGTCATTTCTAGGGCAGGTCAAACATGTGCCCTTCTATGAGCTCGCAAGTGGCCGCTCAAAACAAAGTCATTCTGGGCACCACTTTTGTCCTCTTCTGAATCCCATTTGTCAAAATATGCGGCGCCTCCATGTGGGCTAGCATGTGCTGCCAGGTGGCCGACAAAAATGATGTCGTTTTTGGCACCCCTTAAGCCCTCAAAGGGGTGGATCTTCAGCCCTTGAAGGGATGTAGTCTTCAGCCCTCGAAGGGGTGGATCTCCAGCCCTATGTGGGCCAGCATGTGCTGCCACATGGGCTACGGAAATGATGTCATTTTGGGCACCCCTTCAGCCCTCAAAGGGGTGGAGTCTTCAGCCCTTGAAGGGGTGGATCTTTAGCCCTCGAAGGGGTGAGACTTCAGCCCTCGAAGGGGTGGATCTTCAACCCTCAAAGGGGTGGATCTACAGTCCTCGAAGGGATGGATCTTTAGCCCTCGAATTGGTGAGACGTTAGCTCTTGAAGGGGTCGACCTTCAGCCCTCGAAGGGGTGAGACTTTAGCCCTCGAAGGGGTGGAGTCTTCATCCCTCGAAGGGGTGGATTGTCAGCCCTCGAAGGGGTGAGTCTTTAGCCCTAGAAGGGGTGAGACTTTAGTCCTCGAAGGGGTGAAGTCTTCAGCCCTCGAAGGGGTGGATGTTCAGCCCTCGAAGGGGTGGATGTTCAGCCCTCAAAGGGGTGGATGTTCAGCCCTCGAAGGGGTGAGACTTCAGCCCTTGAAGGGGTGGATGTTTAGCCCTCGAAGGGGTGAGACTTTAGCCCTCGAAGGGGTGAGACTTTATCCCTCGAAGGGGTGAGACTTTAGCCCTTGAAGGGGTGGATTGTCAAGCCTCGAAGGGGTCAGTCTTTAGCCCTCAAAGGGATTAGACATCAGCCTTCGAAAGGGTACAATTTCAGCCCTCGAAGGGGTTGCTCTTCACCCCTCGAAGGGGTCGATCTTCAGCTCTCGAAGGGGTGGATTCTTCAGGCCTCGAAGGGGTGGAGTCTTCAACCCTCGAAGAGGTGGAGTCTTTCACCCTCGAAGGGGTGGATCTTTAGCCCTCAAAGGGGTGAGACTTCAGCTCTCGAAGGGGTGGGTTTTTAGGCCTCGAAGGGGTGGATCTTCAGCCCTCGAAAAGGTAAGACGTCAGACCTCGAAGGGGTGAGACCTTAGTCCTCGAAGGGGTGGATTGTCAGCCCTCGAGGAGTGATTCTTCAGCCCTCGATGGGGTGAAACTTTTTCTCTCAAAGGGTTGGACCTTCAGCCCTCGAAGGTCATATTTCAGCCCTCGAAGGGGTCAATCTTCAGCCCTCGAAGGGGTCGCTCTTCAGCCTTCGAAGGGGTCGAGCTCCAGCCCTTGAAGGGATTCATTCTTCAGGCCTCGAAGGGGTGGAGTCTTTAGCCCTCGAAGGGGTGGATCTTTAGCTCTCAAAGGGATGGATCTTCAGCCCTCAAAGGGGTGGATCTTTAGCCCTCGAAGGGCTCAATCTTCAGCCCTCAAAGGGCTTGATATTCAGCCCTCGAAGGGGTGACACTCCAGGACTCGAAGGGGTCGATTTTCATCCCTTGAAGGGGTGAGAAGTTACCCCTCAAAGGGGTGGATTGTCAGCCCCCGAAGGGGTGAGACTTCAGCCCTTGAAGGGGTGGATCTTCAGTCCTCGATGGGGTTAGACTTTAGCCCTTAGAGGGGTTGCTCGTCAGCCCTCGAAGGGGTTAGACTTCAGCCCTCGAAGGGGTGGATCTTCAGCCGTCAAAGAGGTGAATCGTCAGCCCTCGAAGGGGTGAGACTTCAGCCCTCGAAGGGGTGGAGTTTTCAGCCCTTGAAGGGTTGGATCTTCAGTCCTCGAAGGGGTGAGACTTCAGCCCTTCGAGGGGTGAGACTTCAGCCCTCCAAGGGGCTAGACTTCAGCCCTCCAAGGGGTCGATCTTCCGCCCTTGAAGGGGTGAGATTTCAGCCCTCGAAGGGGTGGATCTTCCATCCTCGAAGGGGTCGATCTTCCGTCCTCGAAGGGGTCGATCTTCAGCCCTCGAAGGGGTGGATGTTCAGCCCTCGAAGGGTTTAGTCCTCTGTTCTCGAAGGGTTGAGTCTTCAGCGCTCTAAGGGTTGACTGTTAAGGCTTCGAAGGGTTCAGTCTCCAGCCCTCGAAGGGTTCAGCTATCAGTCCTCGAAGGGTTGAGTCTTCAGTTGTTGATGGGTTGAGCCTGCAGTTTTCTAATGGTAGAGTCTTTATTCCTCGAAGGGTTTACTCTGTAGTCCTCGAATCCAGAGAGGTGGACCCCTTCGAGGCCTGGCATCTAGACCCCCTCGATGGCTGAGAGTTGGACCTCTTCCATTTATCAAAAGTTGTGGCGCCTCCTTGTGCCTCTTCATGTCCAGCCTGGTGGCCAACCAAAACAATGTCGTTCTGGATACTCATTCGAGGGGTTCAGTCTTCTGTTGTACAAGGGGTGGACGAATAAATAAATCATGCAAAAAACAAATATTATAAACATTGCTTAGTCAATATGACTTATCTAGAATCAATTATTATAATGTAATCAGAAATATGATTTACTCTAACATCTCCTAATCCAAAGTCTTTCCTCACCATTTGGAATCCCATTGTTCTAAACTCGTGTGCTTTGTTCTTCTCCTAGTAAATGCTTGTGAGTTTTTGAATTTCGGGTTCCACTCAAATGGAATTTTTACCTTTCCAACTTCCAATGCCAGCCTTCACTTCTACAACGTCACCTATCAAACCTGCAATGGAAGCTTTCACCTCTTCTCGAGAGGATTTAACTAGAACGTTGGCAACACTTGAGTCAACACATCAATCAAATTAGGTACAGTATATTATGCTTTCACCATCTCTTAAGACGGATTGTTGACCGGAATGTTTCATCAGATACTGTGTTGTCGTGTTCCCCTCCTCTTCTCATCATTTGCGCAATTTCCTATACTTTTCCATCTTATCTTCTTATTTTATCTTTTTTTATTTAATATATATACATAAGTACAACCTAATCCTATTTCTCCTTATCTTAAAACTCTTTGTTCACCGAAATCTTCTCTCGGCTCCAGTGCACAATTGTCCTGCCATCTCCTTATCATTATCACAATTCCCTATATTTTTCCTTCCTATGTCCTTGTCTTATTATTATATCAGAATCTTTCTTCGAATATTGTTCCACCTTCTTCTCATCATTTGCAGCTTCTGTCTTCTCCTCATCATTAGCACAATTCCTTATATTTTTTCTTCTTGTGTCCTTGTCTTATTATTATATATAAGAATTTTTTTTACTATTCTTCACATTCTTCTCATCATTTACACCTTCTGTAGTCAGTATACTACCATCTTCTCATTATACCTCTGGTCCACCTTCTACTCATCATTTGGAAAATTTCATATACTCTTCCTTCTTATCTCCTATTTTTTTCATATTTTATAATATAATAATTATATAAGAATCTATATATGTGTGTATATATATGTATTTCAAAATATTATTATATATTTATTTGCAATACATTTGTGTACATATATTTACTTTTCTCGTTTACCTTTGTCATCATCATAATCATTCATCTTCTCATCTTATCTTATTTTAGATAATAAAAAAAAGGAAGAAAAAGGCTCAGATTTTTTTGTGGACTTCACTGTACTATTATTCTTCCTTCTCCTCATGATTAACACGTTTCCCTATACTTTTTCTTGTTATCTCATTGTCTTATTATTATATAAGAATCTTTTCTCGAAAACGGTTCCACCTTCTTCTCATCATTTGTACCTTCTGTAGTCAATATGGTACCTTGTTCTCATTATACTTTTGTTCCACCTTCCACCTTCCACTCATGATTTGCACAATTTGATATGCTCTTTCTATTTATCTCTTTATTTTCTTAATTAATAATATTTTCTAATCTAATAATAATAATATAAGAATATATATATGTGTGTGTATATATATATATTGGAAAATATTATTATATAGTTATTTATAATGCATTTCTCTACATATATTTACCTTTCTTCCCTTCCTTCGTCGTCATCATAATGTTATTACACATTGGGATAATGTTCGTCGTCATCATAATGTTATTCCCTTCCTTATTTGTTTTTTTTTTCTGTTTTTAATGTTATTACACAATTTCAAAACATTATGCTAAAATATTTCAAATCCTTACTAAAATATTGAATCACTTAGAGATGTCATTATATGTGATGCAGAAATAATGACATCAGAAAAAGGCATTGATAAACTACGCAATGCTGATCTTCCTTGGATCAGAGTCGTTACAGTGGATGAAAAATTCTCTATACTTCAAAGCCAAAGGAGTCCTACAAAGGTCAAAAAATTTATTTCTCTGATGAAAAGGTAATTAATTCTTTTTTTTATATAATAGTTTATAATATCATCATTTCTTATATTGATAGATTTACTGTTAATGTACGGAGCTAAAGTGGAAGGGATAATGTTTAACAAAGCATGTGAAACCGTGAGTCAAAGAATTCGGGTTTATAACAAGTACAAGATTTTCAATGCAAACAAAAGAGAAATTGATCCTAGATATAAGAAGGGTGATATAGCAATGCAGTGGGTTATCGACACGAGTACGGTTATCGAAGAAGTGTCAAATTCCACCAATTTAATTTCAGCTCAACATTCCTATGTACCATTTGAAAGAATCCATGAACATATCAATCAACCTCCAGAACTGATAGGTAATCATTTCTCAATACGTCTCTTCACTTTAAATTTGAACATATTTTCCATCTTTACTAATCGTATAAAATTACAGATGTTATAGGTATTGTTGCTCAATCCCTCCCAATTCGCATTGTCAACACTTCGAGTGGGTCTAAGAAAATTCAAAAGTTTGTTCTTATTGATGAGAAGTTAGAAAAAATAGTATCCGTTTGGAAATTATTATATAATTATCATTTACATCCCAATTTGCCTTAATTTTTATCATCCATGTTCAGATTACAAGCTTTGATTTTCACTATGTGGCAAGAATTTATTGAAAATGAAGGCAAACAATTGCAAGCCACTGTGGATGACCTGCCCGTACTAATTTGTCGTTGACTCAAGTTTGAGTCCTTTCAAGGTATTATATTTTTATAAAACCAAGGTCCCATCGCTCTCTAATTTCCATTTCGTTATCAAATAACTTCTATTAACATTTTCCCTTATGCTTTATTCAGGGATAGAGGTATCAACACATTACAGATCATCCCTTTTAATTAATGGCACTGATACTCAATCTTTGGAATTGAGGAAATGGTACTATTTTTTCCCATTGATTTGTTTGATATAGTAATAGGAATATTTAAACCAATGTTTACATTTATGACTATACTAATTTTACAGGGCAAAACAGCACCATAGGGAGATCACGAATACCATCACTAGCTTCAACCAATCCTTGGGGAAAATGCCACCAACAACTGTGGATACTATCTACACTTCAGTTGGTTCTATTCTACCAACTCAAAAGGTAAAAATAATGTCTCATTTTCTCCCAGTATTATGTTTTCCTCTTTGGTCTGAACATTATTTCTGACTCAACAGGTTTCTTCATAAATAGATGGTGACTTCAGAGGTGAAAATATCTTTCAAGAACATCACTCAGAATTTTTACTACATGGCCTACGTCAAATGTTTTCGTTCAACGAGTACCTCCTTGCATTATGAATTCACCTGCAATTTATGCCAAGAGAAACAGCTTGCTCGACCAAGGTTGTAAACCAACCAACTTCTTTCATTATATATTTTTAATGTCTTCAAAATATATATTTATTTAAATACCACATAGTTACTAGATTACACCTATTCTTATTCTAAATGTGTTATTTGTGTAGGTGTCGCTTTGAAGCATATCTTATCGATGACAGTGGTGTTATCACTGCTACCTTCTTTGGTGAACCTGCTGAGAGATTATTAGGGTTGACAGCAATGGAAGCTATTGACGGAGTTACACAGGTTAGTACTCTCTATTTTGACATATCAATCGGGACTTTGAATTTATCACATGAAAACCCATGCATTGAGTTTAAACATAAGATAATTTTTATCGTACGAATATATTGAGGGTCGCCATTCTATCATTGACAATGTTGCCTACGTTGTCCAAATTCAAATCTCCAAATTAAAGGGTGGCCAGGTTACCCCAAGATATATTGTGCTTGATTTTGATGAAAAACAATGCTTGCAAGATCAGGTTTAAACTATTCAGTTGCCCAAAAAAGGTGGTGACCAATCACATTTGGAGATTCAAGCTCCATCTGCTGCAACACAGCTTACTATTCAAGGTATAACTGCATTTAATATGATATAATACTTCTACCTTATAAAAATATAATCCATGCTCCTTCAAACACAGACTCTGCATATTGTGGCCTACCTTAACTAAAGGAAAGAAAGAACCTTTTTCCCAAATCCAAGAGTGAGGACTTTCAGCTATCAAAAGCAGGAGGGAAGAAACCTAGGTTAAGCTAAGTCCAAGAAAAACATTTTCTTGCATTGTTTCTCAAATCAAATGACCTTTTCTTTTGCGCATTTCCCTTTTTGTGACATCTTTCAGATATCATGTGGTGCAAGTGACCTGTAAGGTTGATAAACAAAAGTTGTAGCACTGTGTTGTGATGAATTTAGCAATAATAAATTTGTTATGAGCTCTGTTGTACAAATTTTTTTCAACATGTTATTATTGCATGCCTAACAAATGTTAGACTTATTACTATATCACTGTCGAAATTATACATTACTTGGTTTTATACTTTTGGAAAAATTTTACAAGTTTTTTGCCAATGGCATTTTGAATTTTACACTGAAAGTTAAATTGGCATAAATATTGTACATTTCATGTTTAACCGCCATAAAATAATAGATGTTAAATTTTAAACTAATCATATTTAAATTGAACAATTCCCTTTAGAACTTCAATAGTTGAAGGTATCCTCAAAAAAGTACTTAATTGGCTTTCGAAGGGATTGTGTCTTCTGTCGTTGAAAAGGTTGAGTTCCCTGAAAGGGATGGAGTCTTCTATCTTGGAAGGGAAGAGTTCCACTGAACATTTTTGAAAAGTACCTATTCTAGAGGTGATATTTTAAGTGGAGGGATTCCATTCGACCCATTCGGCAAGAAACTATTAGAGACGTTCTGAATGGAGAAGGACCCATTCACGAAGTTAAGTTTCAGATGGACGGGATCAATTGGTTGGGTTAGAGAATTACACATTTGACCTTAAAGAGCTGAATTTTTGGCTTTTGAAGGGACGAAGTCTTCATTCCTCGAAGGGATCTACCTCAAAACCCTCGAAGGGATTACGTGTTTTATTCTCGAAGAGGTCAGACTGTCCGCCCTCGAGGGGGTGGATCTTCAGCCCTCGAAGGGATGTAGTCTTTAGCCCTCCAGGGGGTCGACCTTCAGCCCTTAAAGGGGTGCACCTTCACTCTCGAAGAGGTGAATCTTTGGCCCCTGAAGGGGTGTAATCTCCAGCCCTCGATTGGGTGAGTCTTTAGCCCTCGACGGAGTGAGTCTTCAGGCCTTGAAGGAATGAGTCTCTAGTCCTCGAAGGGGTGAGTCTTCAGGCCTTGAAGGGGTGATTCTTCAGGCCTCGAAAGGGTGAGTATTCAGATCTTGAAGGGATGAGACTTTAGCCCTCGAAGGGCTGAGTCTTCAGCCTTCGAAGGGGTAAGTATTCAGATCTCGAAGGGGTGAGCCTTCTGCCCTCGAAGGGGTGAGCATTCAGATCTCGAAGGGATGAGTATTCAGATCTTGAGGGGATGTAGTCTTTGGCCCTCGAAGTGGTGAGTCTTTAGCCCTCGAAGGAGTGTAGTCATCAGATCTTAAAGGGGTGAGTCTTCAGATCTCGAAGGGGTGAGTCTTCAGCCCTCGATGGGGGTGTTATCTTTAGCCTTGGAAGGGGTGAGTGTTCAGCTCTCAAAGTGGTGAGTCGTTAGCCCTCGAAGGGGTGTAGTCGTGAGATCTCAAAGGGGTGAGTCTTCAGATCTCGAAGGGGTGAGTAATCAGCCCTCGAAAGGGGTGTCTTCTTCACCCCTCGAAGGGGTCAGACTTTAGCCCTCAAAGGGGTGAAGCTTCAGCCCTCGAAGGGGCGAGTCTTCAGATCTTGAAGGGGTGGAACTTCAGCCCTCGACGGGATGGAGTCTTCAACCCTCGAAGGGGTGGATCTTCAGCCCTCGAAGGGGTGGATTTTTTGCCCTCGAGGAGGTGGACCTTCAGCCCTCGATAGGGTGGGTGTTCACACCTCGAAGGGGTGAGTCTTTAGCCCTCGAAGGGGTGCATCTGCAGACCACGAAGGGGCTTCAGACCTCGAAGGGGTGAGTCTTCAGCCCTCGAAGGGGCTTCAGCCCTCGAAGGGGTGATTCTTCAGACCTCGAGAGGGTGAGTATTTAGCCCTCGAATGGGTGAGTCTTCAGCCCTCGAGAGGGTGGATCTTCAGCCCTCGAAAGACTGGGTGTTCAGCCCTCGAAGGGATGAGGCTTTAGCCCTCAAAGGGGTGAGTCTTCATTCCTTGAATAAATAGAGGTACCAATTTGAGATGTAAACTTCCACCTGGAGAATCTTCACATCTCGAACCAGTATCTCTCTAACCCCTCCTCTTTAACCTTCTCCACCCGCGCTTTCATAATATGAGGAGGTGATCACATCTTCCCATAAATTTTTATATTTCCTACGCGGAAATCATGATCCGTCACTTCAGTCACCAGATTTACCTCTCATCTGCACCTCCATATTTCCTATTCTCCTTTACATACATCTTCCTACAAAATTTGGCTTCCGTATTTCTTTTACGACCAATCTCGTCTTCCATCACTTTTTTCCACTAATCAGTAAGTTCTTTGATCCCTAGTCTACTTCTATACTTTACTTTCATTTCTGTTCTCTATAGTTCTTTCATCCATATTCTCCTTCTATTCTCTTTTTACCATTTCCCCCGCGCTTCCCCTTCCCCCCATTATCCCGACTCATTCTGACGAGTGTTCCGCCTCCCACAAATTTTCCACTAGAATTAGTCTAAGCGAGTCGGGCCTTCGAGGGCTGAAGCTTCACCCCTTTGAGGGCTAAAGTCTGACCCCTTCGAGGGGTGAAGAAGACACCCCTTTCGAGGGCTGATTACTCACCCCTTCGAGATCTGAAGACCTCACCCCTTCGAGGCCTGAAAAATCCACCTCTTCGAGAGCTGAAGATCAACCCCTTCAAGGGGTGAAGAGCGACCCCTTCGAGGTCTGAAGATCGATCTCTTCAAGGGCTGAAATTACGCCCCTTCGAGGGTTGAAGTCTAATCCCTTCAAGGGCTGAAGACTGACCCCTTCGAGGCCTGACAATCCACCCCTTAAAGGGCTGAAGTCTCACCCCTTCGAGGGCAGAAGACTCAACCCCTTCGAAGGCTGACAATCTATCCCTTAGAAGATTGAAGTCCCACCCCTTTGAGGGCTGAAGTCTCAACCCTTCGAGGGCTGACGATTCCCCTCTTCGAGGACTGAAGACTCCACTCCTTCGAGGGCTGAAATCTCACCCCTTTGAGGGCTGAGATCTAACCCCTTTCAGGTTTAAAGACTCACCCCTTCGAGGGCTGAAGTCTTACCCCTTCGAGGACTGAAGACTCCATGCTTTTGAGGGCTAAAGGTCAACCCCTTCAAGGGCCAAAGGGCGACCCCTTCGAGGGCTGAAGATCGACTCCTTTGAGAGCTGAAGATCCACCCCTTCAAGGGCTGAAGACTAACCCCTTCGAGAGCTGACAATCAACCCCTTTGAGGGTTGACAATCCACCCCTTTGAAGACTGGCATCTCACCCCTTCGAGGGCTGAAGACTCCACCTCATCGAGGGCTGAAGACTTCACCCCTTCAAGGGCTAAAGACTCAACCCCTTCGAGGGCTAAAATCTCACCCCTCTGAGGGCTGAAGTCCTTCCCCTTCGAGGGCTGAAGGACCACCCCTTCGAGGGCTGAAGATCCACCCCTTCAAGAGCTGATGACAGACCCCTTTGAGGGCTGAAGAATGACCTCTTCGAGAGGTGAACATCTACCCATTCGAGGGCAGAACACACACCCCTTCGAAGGGTGAACACCCACCCTTTCGAGGGCTGAAAACTTAACCCCTTTGAGGGCTGACAATCCACCCCTTCAAGGGCTGAAGTCACACCCCTTCGATGGCTGAAAATCCACGCTTTCGAGGGCTGACAATTCACCCCTTTGAGGGATGAAGACTTAACCTCTTCAAGGGCTGACAATCCACCCCATCAAGGGCTGAAGTCTCCCCTTTAGAGGGCTAAAAATCAACCCCTTCGAGGACTGATGCCTCGTCCCTTCGAGGTCTGAAGATCCACCCCTTCGAGGGCTGAACACTCCACCACTTCGAGGGCTGAACACTCCACCGCTTCGAGGGCTAAAATCTCACCCTTTCGAAGGCTGAAGGTCCATCCCTTCGAGGATCGAAGATCCACCCCTTCGAGAGATGACAACTAACCCCTTAGAGGGCTGAAGAATGACCCCTTTGAGGGGTGAACATCTACCCCTTCGAGGGATGAAGGCCAACCCCTTCAAGGTAAAAGACACACCCCTTCGAGGGGTGAAAATCCACCCCTTCGAGTGCTAAAGACTTAACCACTTCGGGGGCTGACAATCCACCCCTTCGAGGGCTGACAATCACCCCTTCGAGGGTGGACAATCCACCCCTTCGAGGGCTGAAGTCTCACCCCTTCGAGGGCTAACAATGTACGCCTTTGGGGACTGACGCCTGACCCTTTCAAGGTCTTAAGATCCACCCCTTTGAGGGCTGAAGACTCCACCCCTTCGAGGGCTGAAGACTCCACCCCTTCGAGGGCTGAAGACTCCATCCCTTCGAGGGCTGAAGACTCCACCCCTTCGAGGGCTGAAGACTCCACCCCTTCGAGGGCTGAAGACTCCACCCCTTCGAGGGCTGAAGACTCCACCCCTTCGAGGGCTGAAGACTCAACTCCTTCGAGGGATAAAATCTCACCCCTCCAAGGGCTTAAGTCTAACCCCTTCGAGGGCTGAAGGTGCACCCCTTCGAGGGCCGAAGATCCACCCCTTCAAGAGTTGATGACGGACCCCTTTAAGGGCTGAAGAATGACCCCTTCAAGGGGTGAAAATCTACCCCTTTGAGGGTTGAAAGCCAGCCCCTTCTAGGGCAGAAGACACACCCCTTTGAGGGCTGGAGATCCACCCCTTCGAGGGCTGGAGATCCACCCCCTCGAGGGCTAAAGATTCCACCCCTTGGAGGGCTGAAGTGTCCGACCCTTGGAGGGCTGAAGACTCCACCCCTTCGAGGGCTGAAGACTCCACTCCTACGAGGGCAGACAATCCAACCCTTTGAATTCTAAAGAATCACCCCTCCAAGAGTAGAAGAATAACCCCTTCGAGGACTGAAGATCCACCCCTTCAAGGACTAACAATCAACCCCTTCGAGGGCTGAAGGCTTCTCCCCTTCAAGGGCTGAAGACTCAACCCCTTTGAGGGCTGACAATTCACCCCTTTGAGGGCTGAAGTCGCACCAGTTTGAGGGCTGACAATCCACGCCTTCGGGGGCTAACAATCCACCCCTTCAAGGGCTGAAGACTCAACCCCTTTGAGGGTTGACATCCACCCCTTCGAGAGCTGAAGTCTCACCCCTTCAAGGGCTGAACACTCCACCCCTTTGAGGCCGGAAGAGTCAACCCCTTTGAGGGGTAAAATCTCACCCCTCCGAGGGTTGAAGTTCTACCCCTTCGAGGACTGAAGGTCTACCCCTTCGAGGGCTGAAGGTTCACCCCTTCGAGGGTCGAAGATCCACCCCTTCGAGAGCTGAAGACTCAAACGCTTCGAGGGCTGAAGACTCAAACGCTTCGAGGGCTGAAGACTCAAACGCTTCGAGGGCTGAAGACTCAAACGCTTCGAGGGCTAAAGACTCAAATGCTTCGAGGGCTAAAATCTCACCCCTCCGAGGGCTAAAGTCTAACCCCTTTGAGTGCTGAAGGTCCACCCCTTCGAGGGCCAAAGATCCACCCTTTCGAGTGCTGAAGACTCCACTCCTTTGAGGGCAGACAATCCACCCCTTCCACTTCTAAAGAATCACTCCTCCAAGAGTAGAAGAATCACCTCTTCGAGGACTGAAGATCCACCCCTTCGAGGGCTAACAATCTACCCCTTCGAGGGCTGAAAGCTCCTCCCCTTCAAGGGCTGAAAGCTCAACCCCTTTGAGGGCGGACAATTCACCCCTTTAATGGCTGAAGTCGCACCGGTTTGAGGGCTGACAATCCACGCCTTTGGGGGCTAACAATCCACCCCTTCAAGGGCTGAAGACTCAACCCCTTTGAGAGCTGACATTCACCCCTTTGAGGGCTGAAGTCTCACCCCTTCAAGGGCTGAACACTCCACCCCTTCAAGCCCGGAAGAGTCAACCCCTTCAAGGGCTAAAATCTCACCCCTCTGAGGGCTGAAGTTCTACCCCTTCGAGGACTGAAGGTCTACCCCTTCGAGTGTTGAAGGTCCACCCCTTCGAGTGTTGAAGGTCCACCCCTTCGAGGGCCAAAGATCCACCCCTTCGAGAGCTGACGACGGACCCCTTTGAGGGATTAAGAATGACCCCTTCGAGATATGAACATCTACCCTTTCGAGGGCTGAAGGCTAACCCTTTCTAGGGAAGAAGACACACCCCTTCGAGGGGTGAACATCCACCACTTCGAGGGCTGAAGACTCAACCCCTTCGAGGGATAAAATCTCACCCTTTCGAGGGCAAGAGATCCACCCCCTCGAGGGCAGAATTCTTTGACCCTTGGAGGGCTGAAACTTCACACCTTCGAGGGATGAAGACTCTACCCCTTTGAGGTGTTGAATCTCACCCCTTCGATGGCTGAAGTCTAACACCTTTGAGGCCTAAAGACTCATCTCATCGAGGGCTGACAATCCACCCCTTTGAGTTCTGAAGAATCACCCCTCCAAGAGTAGAAGAATCAACCCTTCGAGGACTGAAGATCCACCACTTCGAAGGCTAACAATCCACCACTTCGAGGGCTGAAAACTCCACCCCTTCGAGGGTAGAAAATTTAACCCATTCGAGGGCTGACCATTCACCCCTTCGAGGGTAGAAAATCCACCTCTTCGAGGTTTGAAGACTCAACCCTTTGAGGGCTAACCATCAGCCCCTTCGAGGGCTGAAGTTGCACCCTTTCGAGGGCTGAAGACTCAACCCCTTCAAGGGCTGACGATCTACCCCTTCGAGGGCTGAATTCTCCACCCCTAACCCCTTTGAGGGCAGACAATCAACTCCTTCGAGGGCTAAAGTCGCACACCTTCGAGGGCTAAAAATCTATGCCTTCGAGGGCTAACAATCCACCCCTTCGAGTGATGAAGACTCAACCCCTTTGAGTGTGGAAGACTCCACCGCTTCGAGGCCTAAATCTCACCCTTTCAAAGGCTGAAGTCTAACCTCTTTGAGGGCTGAAGGTCCACCCCTTCGAGGTTCGAAGATCCACCCCTTCGAGAGCTGACAACTAACCCCTTCAAGGGCTGAAGAATGACCCCTTCGAGGGGTGAACATCTACCCCTTCGAGGGAAAAAGACACACCCCCTCGAGGGGTAAAAATCCACCCCTTCAATTGCTGAAGACCCAACCCCTTCGAGGGCTGACAATCACCCCTTCGAGGGCAGATAATCCACCCCTTTATGGGCTGAAGTCTCACCCTTTCGAGGGCTAACAATCTATGCCTTTGGGGACTGACGCCTCACCCCTTCAAGGTCTTAAGATCCACCCTTTCGAGGGCTGAAGACTCCAACCCTTCGAGGGCTGAAGACACCACCCCTTTGAGGGCTAAAATCTCACCCCTCCAAGGGCTTAAGTCTAACCCCTTTGAGGGCTGAAGGTGCACCCCTTCGAGGGACGAAGATCCACCCCTTCGAGAGCTGATGACGGACCCCTTAAAGGGCTGAAGAATAACCCCTTTGAGGGGTGAAAATCTACCCCTTCGAGGCTAAAGGCCAACCCTTCTAGGGCAGAAGACACACCCCTTCGAGGGGTGAACATCCACCCCTTCGAGGGCTGAAGTGTCCGACCCTTGGAGGGCTGAAGACTCCACCCCTTCGAGGGCAGACAATCCACCCCTTCGAGTTTTAAAGAATCACCCCTGAAAGAGTAGAAGAATCACCCCTTCGAGGACTTAAGATCCACCTCTTCGAGGGCTAACAATCCACCCCTTCGAGGGCTAACAATCAACCCCTTCGAGGGCTGAAGGCTCCTCCCCTTCAAGGGCTGAAGACTGAACCCTTTCGAGGGCTGAAAATCCATGCCTTCGGGGGTTGACAATGCACCCCTTCACTGGCTGAAGACTCAACCCCTTTGAGGGCTGACATGTACCCCTTCGAGGGCTGAAGTCTCACACCTTCAAGGGCTGAACACTCCAGCCCTTTGAGGCCGGAAGAGTCAACCCCTTCGAGGGCTAAAATCTCACCCCTCCTAGGGCTGAAGTTCTACCCCTTCGAGGACTGAAGGTTCACCCCTTCAAGGGCTGAAGGTCCACCCCTTCGTGGGCCGAAGATCCACCCCTTCGATGGCTAACAATCTACGCCTTTGGGGACTAACGCCTCATCCCTTCAAGGTCTTAAGATCCACCCCTTCAAGGGCTGAAGACTCCACCCCTTCGAGGGCTGAAGACTCCACCCCTTCGAGGGCTGAAGACACCACCCCTTTGAGGGCTGAAGACTCAACTCCTTTGAGGGCTAAAATCTCACCCCTCCAAGGGCTTAAGTCTAACCTCTTCGAGGGCTGAAGGTGCACCCCTTCGAGGGCCGAAGAGTCACCCCTTCGAGAGCTGATGACGGACCCCTTCGAGAGCTGATGACGGACCCCTTCAAGGTCCCCTTGACGGGGAGAACATCTACCCCTTCGACGGCTAAAGGCTAACCCCTTCTAGGGCAGAAGAAACACCCCTTCGAGGGGTAAAAATCTACCCCTTCGAGGGCTGAAGATCCTCCCCTTTGAGGGCTGAAGATTCCACCCCTTGGAGGGCTGAAGTGTCCGACCCTTGGAGGGCTGAAGACTCCACCCCTTCGAGGGCAGACAATACACCCCTTCGAGTTTTGAAGAATCACCCCTCAAAGAGTAGAAGAATCACCCCTTCGAGGACTGAAGATCCACCCCTTCGAGGGGTAACAATCCACCCCTTCGAGGACTGAAGGCTCTTACCCTTCAAGGGCTGAAGACTAAACCCCTTCGAGGGCTGAAAATACATGCCTTCAGGGGCTAACAATGAACCCCTTCAAGGGCAGAAGACTCAACCCCTTTGAGGGCTGACATCCACCCCTTCGAGGGCTGAAGTCTCAGGCTCAACACTCCACCCCTTCGAGGCCGGAAGAGTTAACCCCTTCGAGGGCTAAAATCTCACCCCTCAAAGGGCTGAAGTTCTACCCCTTCGAGGACTGAAGGTTCACCCTTTCGAGGGCTGAAGGTCCACCCCTTCGAGGACCGAAGATCCATCCTTTTGAGGGCTAACAAACTACGCCTTTGGGGACTAACGTCTCATCCCTTCAAGGTCTTAAGATCCACCCCTTCGAGGGCTGAAGACTCCACCCCTTCGAGGGCTGAAGACTCCACCCCTTCGAGGGCTGAAGACTCCACCCCTTTGAGGGCTGAAGACACCACCCTTTGAGGGCTGAAGACTCAGCTCGTTTGAGGAGTAAATTTCCCCCCTCCAAGGGCATAAGTCTAACCCCTTCGAGGGCTGAAGGTGCACCCCT
Source organism: Rubia yunnanensis (assembly GCA_037428765.1). Classification (NCBI taxonomy): domain Eukaryota; kingdom Viridiplantae; phylum Streptophyta; class Magnoliopsida; order Gentianales; family Rubiaceae; genus Rubia; species Rubia yunnanensis. Next base: position 84,242,487 of record CM075063.1, read on the forward strand.
TCGAGGGCCAAAGATCCACCCATTCGAGAGCTGATGATGGACCTCTTCAAGGGCTGAAGAATAACCCCTTCGAGGGGTGAACATCTACCCCTTCGACGGCTAAAGGCCAACCCCTTCTAGGGCAGAAGACACACCCCTTCGAAGGGTGAACATCCACCCCTTCGAGGGCTAAAGATCCACCCCTTCGAGGGCTGAAGTGTCCGACCCTTGGAGGGCTGAAGACTCCACCCCTTCGAGGGCTGAAGACTCCACCCCTTCGAGGGCAGACAATCCACCCCTTTGAGTTTTGAAGAATCACCCCTAAAAGAGTAGAAGAATCACCCCTTCGAGCACTGAATATCCACCCCTTCGAGGACTGGAGATCCACCCCTTCGAGGACTGAAGATCCACCCCTTCGAGAGCTAACAATCCACCCCTTTAAGGGCTGAAAGCTCCTCCCCTTCAAGGACTGAAGACTCAACCCCTTCGAGGGCTGAAAATACATGCCTTCGGGGGCAGACAATGCACCCCTTCAAGGGCTGAAGATTCAACCCCTTTGAAGGCTGACATCCACCCCTTAAAGGGCTAAAGTCTCACCCCTTCAAGGGCTGAACACTCCACCCCTTCGAGGCTGGAAGAGTCAACCCCTTCGAGGGCTAAAATCTCACCCCTCCAAGGGCTGAAGTTCTACCCCTTCGAGGACTGAAGGTTCACCCCTTCGAGGGCTGAAGGTCCACCCCTTCGAGGGCCGAAGATCCACCCCTTCGAGGGCTAACAATCTACGCCTTTGGGGACTAACGCCTCATCCCTTCAAGGTATTAAGATCCACCCCTTCGAGGGCTGAAGACACCACCCCTTTGAGGGCTGAAGACTCAACTCCTTTGAGGGCTAAAATCTCACCCCTCCTAGGGCTTAAGTCTAACCCCTTCGAGGGCTGAAGGTGCACCCCTTCGAGGGCCTAAGATCCACCCATTCAGGAGTTGATGATGGACCCCTTCAAGGGCTGAAGAATGACCCCTTCGAGGGGTGAACATCTACCCCTTCGACAGCTAAAGGCCAACCCCTTCTAGGGTAGAAGACACACCCCTTCGAGGGCTGAAGATCCACCCCTTCGAGGGCTGAAGATCCACCCCTTCGAGGGCTAAAGTGTCCGACCCTTGGAGGGCTGAAGACTCCACCCCTTCGAGGGCAGACAATCCCCCCCTTCGAGTATTGAAGAATTGCCCCTCAAAGAGTAGAAGAATCACCCCTTCGAGGACTGAAGATCCACCCCTTCGAGGGCTAACAATCCACCCCTTCGAGGGCTAACAATCCACCCCTTCAAGGGCTGAAGGCTCCTCCCCTTCAAGGGATGAAGACTGAACCCCTTCGAGGGCTGAAAATCCATGCCTTCGGGGGCTAACAATGCACTCCTTCAAGGGCTGAAGACTCAACCCCTTTGAGGGCTGACACCCACCCCTTCGAGGGCTGAAGTCTCACCCCTTCAAGGGCTGAACACTCCACCCCTTCAAGGCCGGAAGAGTCAACCCATTCGAGGGCTAAAATCTCACCAAGGGCTGAAGTTCTACCCCTTCGAGGACTGAAGGTCCACCCCTTCGAGGACTAAAGGTCCACCCCTTCGAGGGCCGAAAATCCACCCCTTCGAGGGTTGACGATGGACCCCTTCAAGGGATTAAGAATGACCCCTTTGAGGCATGAACATCTACCATTTTGTGGGCTGAAGGCCAACCCCTTCTAGGGCAGAAGACACACCCCTTCGAGGGATAAAATCTCACCCTTTCGAGGGATAAAATCTCACCCTTTCGAGGGCTAAAGATTTACCCCTTCGAGGGCTGAAGACTCCACCCCTTCGAGGGCTAAAGTCTCTAACCCTTGGAGGGCTGAAACACCACCCCTTCGAGGGATGAAGACTCCACGCCTTTGAGGTCTTGAATCTCACCCCTTCGAGGGCTGAAGTCTAACATCTTTGAGGCCTGAAGACTCATCTCATCTAGGGCTGATAATCCACCCCTTAGAGTTCTGAAGAATCACCCCTCAAAGAGTAGAAGAATCACCCCTTCATGGACTGAAGATCCACCCCTTCGAAGGCTAACAATCCACCCCTTCGAGGGCAGAAGACTCCACCCCTTCGAGGGCTGAAAACTCAACCCCTTCGAGGGCTGAAAATCCACCCCTTCGAGGTTTGAAGACTCAACCCCTTCGAGGGCTGAAGATCGATCCCTTCGACGGTAGACAATCCACTCCTTTGAGGGCTGAAGTCACACCCCTTCGAGGGCTGAAAATCCATGCCTTCGAGGGCTAACAATCCACCCCTTCGAGGGATGAAGACTCAACCCCTTCAAGGACTGACAATCCACCCCTTCGAGGGCTAACAATCCACCCCTTTGAGGACTGACGCTTCATCCCTTCGAGGTTTGAAGATCCACCCCTTCGAGGACTGAAAAATCCACCCCTTCAAAGGCTAAAGACGAAACCACTTAGAGGGAAAAAATCTCACCCCTCCGAGGAATGGAGTCCAACCCCTTCGAGGGCTGAAGGTCCACCCTTTCGAGAGCCAAAGATCCACCCCTTTGAGAGCTTACAATTGACCCCTTCGAGGGCTAAAGAATGACCCCTTTGAGGGGTGAACATCTACCCGTTCGAGAGCTGAAGGCCAACCCCTTCGAGGGCAAAAGACACACCCCTTTGAGGGATAAACATCCACCCCTTCGAGTGCTGAAGACTCAACCCCTTCAAGGGCTGACAATCCACCACTTCGAGGGTGGAAAATCCACCCCTTTTAGGGCTAAATTCTCACCCCTTCGAGGCTAATAATCCACGCCTTCTAGGACTGACGCTTCACGCCTTCAAGATCTTAAGATCCACCCCTTTGAGGGCTAAAGACTCCACCCCTTCCAGGGCTGAAGACTTCACCCCTTCGGGGGCTAAAGACTCTACCCCTTCAAGGGCTAAAATCTCACCCCTCTGAGGGCTGAAGTCCTACCCTTTCGAGGGTTGGAGGTCCACCCCTTTGAGGTCCAAAGATCCACCCCTTCAAGAGGTGACGACTGACCCCTTCGAGGGCTGAAGAATGACCCCTTCAAGGGGTGAACATCTACCCCTTCGACGGCTGAAGGCCAACCCCTTCGAGGGGTGAACATCTACCCCTTCGAGGGCTAAAGACTCAACCCCTTCGAGGGCTGACAATCCACCCCATCGAGGGATGAAGACCCAACCCCTTCGAGGGCTAAAATCTCACCCCTTCGAGGGCTGGAGATCCACCCCTTCGAGGGCTGAAGACTTCACCCCTTAGAGGGCTGAAGTGTCCAACCCTTGGAGGGCTGAAGACCCACCCCTTCGAGGGCTGAAGTTTTCACCCCTTCGAGGTCTGGAATTTCACCTCTTCGAGGGCTGAAGTCTAACACCTTCGAGGCCTGAAGACTCACCTTTTCGAGGGCTATCAATCCACCCCTTTGATTTCTGAAGAATCACCCCTCCGAGAGTAGAAGAATCACCCCTTCGAGGACTAGAGACCCACCCCTTCGAGGGCTAAAGACTCCACCCCTTTGAGGGCTGATGACTCAACCCCTATGAGGGCTAAAAATTCACCCCTTCGAGGGCTGAAGTTGCACCCCTTAGAGGGCTAACAATCCACACCTTTGGGGGCTTAAAATCTACCCCTTCGAGGGTTGAAGACTCAACCCCTTCGTGGGCTGACCATCTACCCCTTCGAGGGCAGAAGTCTCACCCCTTCGAGGGATAAAGACTCAACCCCTTCGAGGGCTGACAATCCACCCCTTCGAGGGATGAAGTCGCACCCCTTCGAGGGTTGAAGACTCAACCCCTTCGAGGGCTGACAATCCACCCCTTCGAGGGCTGAAGTCTCTCCTCTTCAAGAGCTGAAGACTCAACCCCTTCCAGGGCTGACAATCCACCTCTTCGAGGGCTAAAGTCACACCCCTTGAAAGCTTAAAATCCATGCATTCGAGGGCTGAAAATCCACCCCTCCATGGGATGAAGACTCAACCTCTTCGAGGGCTGACAATCCATCCCTTCGAGGGCTGAAGTCTCCCTCTTCGAGGGCTAACAATCCACCCCTTCGAGGATTGACGCCTCTTCTCTTTGAGGTCTGAAGATCCACCCCTTAGAGGGCTAAAAACTCCACCCCTTTAAGGGCTGAAGACTCAAATGCTTCGAGGGCTAAAATCTCACCCCTCCGAGGGCTAAAGTCTAACCCCTTCAAGTGCTGAAGGTCTACCCCTTCAAGGGTCGAAGATCCACCCATTCGAAAGCTGACAACTAACCCCTTCGAGGGTTGAAAAATGACCCCTTCAAGGGGTGAACATCTACCCCTTCGAGGGCTGAAGGCCAACCCCTTCGAGGGATGAACATCCACCCCTTCAAGTGCTGAAGACTCAACCCCTTCGAGGGCTGACAATCCACCCATTCAAGGGCTAACAATCCACCCCTTCGAGGGCTTCAGTCTCACCCCTTCGAGGGATAACAATCCATGCCTTCGAGGACTGACGCCTCATGCCATCAAGGTCTTAAGATCAACCCTTCGAGGGATGAAGACTCCACCCCTTCGAGGGCTGAACACTCCACCCCTTCAAAGACTGAAGACTCCACCCCTTCGAGGGCTGAAGACTCAACCCCTTCAAGGGCTAAAATCTCACCCCCTCCAAGGGCTGAAGTCCTACCCCTTCGAGGTCTAAAGGCCCACCCCTTCGTGGGCCGAAGACCACCCCTTCGAGAGCTAACGATGGACCCCTTCGAGGGCTGAAGAATGACCCCTTCGAGGGGTGAACATCTACCCCTTCATGGGCTGAAGGCCAACCCCTTCAAGGGAAGAAGACACACCTCTTCGAGGGGTGAACATCCACCCCTTCGAGGGCTGAAAACTAAACCCCTTCGAGGGATGACAATCCACCCCTTAGAGGGATGAAGACTCAACCCCTTTGAGGCCTGAAATCTCACCCCTTCGAGGGCTGGAGATCTACCCCGTCGAGGGCTGAAGACTTCACCCCTTTGAGGGCTAAAGTCTCCGACCCTTAGAGGGCTGATGACTCCACCCCTTTGAGGGATGAAGACTCCACCCCTTCGAGGTCTGGAATCTCACCCCTTCGAGGGCTGAAGTCTAACAACTTCGAGGCCTGAAGACTCACCTCTTCGGGGGCTGATAATCCACCACTTTGAGTTTTGAAGAATCACCCCTCCAAGAGTAGAAGAATTACCCCTTCGAGGACTTAAGATCCACCCCTTCGAGGGCTGAAGACTACACCCCTTCGAGGGATAAAGACTCAACCCCTTTGAAGGCTGACAATTCACCCCTTCGAGGGCTGAAGTCGCAAACTTTAGAGGGATAATAGTTCCCGCCTTCGAAGGCTGAAAAATGACCCCTTCGAGGGCTGAAGAATGACTCTTTCGAGGGGTGAACATCTACCCCTTCGAGGGCTGAAAGCCAACCCCTTTCAGGGAAAAAGACACACCCCTTCGAGGGATGAACATCCACCCCTTTGAGTGCTGAAGACTCAACCACTTCGGGGGCTGGTAATCCACCCCTTTGAGGGCTGAAGTCTCACCCCTTCGAGGGCTAACAATCCACGCCTTTAAGGACTGACGTCTCACCCCTTCAAGGTCTTAAGATCCACCCCTTCGAGGGTTGAAGACTCCACCCCTTCGAGGGTTGAAGACTCAACTCCTTCGAGAGCTAAAATCTCACCCTTCCGAGGGCTGAAGTCCTACCCTTTCGAGGGCTGAAGGTCCACCCCTTCAAGGGCCGAAGATCCACCCCTTCGAGGGGTGAACATCTACCCCTTTGAGGGAAGAAGACACATTCCTTCGAGGGGTGAACATCCACCCCTTCGAGGGCTGGAGACTCAACCCCTTCGAGGGGTGAAAATCCACCCCTTCGAGGGATGAAAACTCAACCCCTTTGAGGGCTAAAATCTCACCCGTTCGAGGGCAGAGATCCACCCCTTCGAGGGCTGAAGACTACACCTCATCGAGGGCCGAAGTCTCCGACCCTTGGAGGGCTGAAGACTCCACCCCTTCAAGGGCTGAAGATTCCACCCCTTCGAGGTTTGGAATCTCAACCCTTCAAGGGCTAGAGGCTAACACCTTCGAGGCCTGAAGACTCGCCTCTTCGAGGGCTGACAATGCACCCCTTTAAGGGCTGAAGTCGCACCCCTTCAAGGGCTGAATCCGCACCCCTTAGAGGGCTAACAATCTGATGTGTCCATTTTATATGCATAATTTAGTACTATTTTGGGTTACTTTTGTGCTCTTTTATTATCGAGAGCTAGTGTTTTACCTTGAAATTCTCTTAGGAGAGGTAAGAGCAACTTTACGCTCTTTTACCTTTTCTAAGTGAATTTTGTGTGACAAGGGAAGAACACGGAGGCAATGAAAACCGGCATCCATTGAAGATCACACTTTCGAAGACTTTTGAAGACTTGCTTCAATGACATGAAGACCGGAGGCCATTGAAGACCATTTTTGTAGCCATTGAAGACTTGAAAATTGAGAGGAATTGCTATGAAGATGATTATATACCACAAGAAGAAGAAAAAGACACAATGCAAAATTCTGGCACCTGTCGCAAGTCACGACGAGCCGTCGAGAGTCCCGACCAACGGGTGGCCAAAATTTCATCTTATCTTCTTTGTACAATAAATAGCACTCTTTTTCCTCTCATTCTCATCCTTCTGCATCTGCGATTTCAGTACTGTTCCAAACCCTTTTTCTTTCCATTTTCATCTTTGAATTCTCTTGTTTTATGATTAGTTGTTTAGCATTGATTAGCATGAACTCTTGTAGCTAATCCATCTCTTGGGAGCAATTGACTTAGGCTTCCAAGCCCATGTCCTAAGAACAATTTGTAGCCTATTTATTACTCTTACTATTATGTATTTATGGAGCATTGAATGTGTTTGTTGATATCATTAATATTATTGAAAGCTTGAGTATATGAAATACTTGTATGAATTGCTTGCTAGGGTTTGGGGGAAATGTGTTGATTTCCCTCCTTTCTTGATAGGAATCCATGAGTATGATTTAGAGCTTTTGATTGTGTTGATGGATTGATAATTGCTAGGTGAGTATGATAATGTTGAAATATTTGTCATGTTTGTTGCTTGTAGGAAATGAGAGAAGTTTATGAATATTGATCGTTCTTGACTAATCTTGTGTAAATGCATAAATCAGTTAAATGCTTAGACACGGTGTAGTGTTTATAAGTGTTACCGGGCTTGTTGATTCTTTGTGCTAAATTCCAGCAATAGGATACCTTGAGTCGTGTTTCGACTACGGGAGTCATTGGTGAGGTTTGACGAGAGATGTCGAATTCACTCTTGCAAACTACTATCTAAGAAGGATAGAAGTTTAGCCTTCACAACAAGTAGTGAAAGTAGTTAATAGGTTGCATGTTCAATGATGGATAAAAGGTTTGGAAGTGGAAGTTAATTGCACCCAAGGTTTCGTAAATTGTTATTTTCATCTTCCCTTTAGTTGTATTGCATGATTAACATCGTTCTCTTGCTTTGCTAGTTGTTGTACTTTAATTCGTTATCTTAGGATCAAACCAACCAACCCCCCCTTGTTACATGCTTTTATATGTATCTATGTATGTAAATGCTTAGTATGTTTTTCTCCTATATATGTTTCAAACACTTGAAAAGATCCCTCTTCTCGTGGATGACCCCTCGACTTTCCATTATCTACTTAATTGTAGATAGGAAGCATTTAGGGCTTAAATGTATTAACTTTGAGAGGTACAGCGATGACCTCCCACAATCCACGCCTTCGAGGGCTGAAAATCCACCCCTTCGAGGGTCGAAGACTCAACACCTTCGAGGGCTAACAATCAACCCTTTGAGGGCTAAAGTCTCACCCCTTCGAGGGCTAAAGACTCAACCCCTTCGAGAGTTGAAGACTCAACCCCTTCGAGGGCTTACAATCCACCCCTTCGAGGGCGTAAGTCGCAACCCTTCGAGGGCTATCCATCCATGCCTTCGAGGGAAGACAATCCACCCCTTCGAGGGCTGAAGACTCAACCCCTTTAAGGGCTGACAATCCACCCCTTTGAGGGCTAAATTCACACCCTTCGAGGGCTAACAATCCACCCCTTCGAGGACTGATGCCTCATCCCTTTGAGGTCTGAAGATCCACCCCTTCGAGGGCTGAAGACTCAACTGCTTCGAGGGCTAAAATCTCACCCCCTCCGAGGGCTGAAGTCTAACCCCTTCGAAGGCTAAAGGTCCACCCCTTCGAGGGCCTAAGATCCACTCCATCAAGAGCTGACAACTGACCCCTTTGAGGACTGAAGAATGACCCCTTAGAGGGGTGAACATATACCCCTTCGAGGGTAGAAGACACACCCCTTCGAGGGGTGAACATCCACCCCTTCGAGGGCTGAACATCCACCCCTTCAAGGGCTGAACACTCAACCCCTTCGAGGGCTGACAATCCACCCCTTCGAGGGCTAAAAATACATGCCTTCGAGGACTGATGCCTCACCCCTTCAAGGTCTGAAGATCCACCCCTTCGAGGGCTGAAGACTCCACCCCTTCGAGGGCTGAAGACTCAACCCCTTCGAGGGTTAAAACTCACCACTCTGAGGGCTGAAGTCTAACCCCTTCGAGGGTTGAAGGTCCATCCCTTTGAGGGCTGGAGATCCACCCCTTCGAGAGCTGACGACTGACCCCTTTGAGGGCTGAAGGATGACCCCTTTGAGGGGAGAACATCTACCCCTTTGAGGGCTGAAGGCCAACCCCTTCGAGGGCAGAAGACACACCCCTTCGAGGGCTGACAATCCACCCCTTCGAGGGCTGAAGTCTCACCCCTTCGAGGGCTAACAATCCACGCCTTCGAGGACTAATGGCTCACCTCTTCAAGGTCTGAAGATCCACCGCTTCGAGGGCTGAAGACTCCACCCCTTTGAAGGCTGAAGTATAACCCCTTCGAGGGCTAAAAGTCCACCCCTTCAATGGCCGAAGATCCACCCCTTCGAGGGCTGATGACTGGCCCCTTTGAGGGCTGAAGAATGACCCCTTTGAGGGGTGAACATCCACCCCTTCGAGGGCTGAAGGCCAACCCTTTTTAGGGCAGAAGACATATCCTTTTGAGGGCTGAAGATCCACCCCTTCGAGGGCTAAAGCCAACCCCTTCAAGGGTTGAAGGCCAACCTCTTCGAGGGCTGACGATTGACCCCTTCAAGGGCTGAAGACTCCACCCCTTTGAGGGCTGAAGATCCAACCCTTCAAGAGATGGATCTTCATCCCTCAAAGGGGTGGGTCTCCAGCCTTCAAAGGAGTGGATCTTCGTTCCTCAAAGGGGTGGATCTTCGGCCCTCGAAGGGGTGGATCTTAACCCCTCGAAGGGGTGAAGCTTTAGCACTCGAAGGGGTGGATCTTCAGCCCTCGAAGGGGTAAGACTTCCGCCCTCGAAAGGGTGGAGTCTTCAGCCCTCGAAGGGGTGAGACTTCAGCCCTCGAAGGGGTGGATGATCACCCCTCAAATGGGTGAGACTTTAGCCCTCCAAGGGCTGGATCTTCATCCTTCGAAGGGGTGGATGTTCACCCCTCGAAGGGGTGAGACTTTAGTCCTCGAAGGGGTGAGACTTTAGGCCTCGATAGGGTGAGACTTTATCCCTCGAATGGGTTGATCCTCAGCCCTCGAAGGGTTAAATCTTCAACCCTTGAAGGGTTGAATTTTCATCCCTCGAAGGGGTGGATTCTTCATCCCTCGAAGGGGTGGATCTTCACCCCTCAAAGGGGTGGATCTTCTTCCTTCGAAGGGGTGATACTTCAGCCCTCGAAGGGGTAAGACTTTAGGCCTCGAAGGGATGAGACTTTAGGCCTCGATAGGGTGAGACTTTATCCCTCGAATGGGTTGATCCTCAGCCCTCGAAGGGTTGAATCTTCAGCCCTTGAAGGGTTGAATTTTCATCCCTCGAAGGGGTGGATTCTTCATCCCTCGAAGGGGTGGATCTTCACCCCTCAAAGGGGTGGATCTTCTTCCTTCGAAGGGGTAAGACTTTAGGCCTCGAAGGGGTAAGACTTTAGGCCTCGAAGGGATGAGACTTCATCTCTCGAAGGGGTCGATCTTCAGTCCTCGAAGGGGTGATACTTCAGCTCTTGAAGGGGTGAGACTTCGGCCCTCGAAGGGGTGGATTCTTCACCCCTCGATTGGGTGGAGTTTTCAGCCTTCGAAGGGGTAAGACTTTATCCCTCGAAGGGGTGAGACTTTAGGCCTCAAAGGGGTGAGACTTCATCTCTCGAACGGGTGGATCTTCATCCCTCGAAGGGGTGGATCATCATCCCTCGAAGGAATGGATCTTCAGCCCTCAAAGGGGTGGATCTTCATCCCTCAAAGGGGTGGATCTTCATCCCTCAAAGGGGTGGATCTTCATCCCTCAAAGGGGTGGATCTTCATCCCTCAAAGGGGTGAGACTTCAGCCCTCATAGGGGTTGAGTCATCAGCCCTCAAAGGGGTGGAGTCTTGAGCCCTCGAAGGGGTAGAGTCTTCCGCCCTCAAAGGGATGGAGTCTTGAGCCCTTGAAAGGGTGGAGTCTTCAGCCCTCGAAGGGGTGGAGTCTTCAGCCCTCGAAGGGGTGGATGTTTAGCCCTCGAAGGGGTGAGACGTCAGCCCTCGAAGGCCAACTCCTTGGAACTACCCCATCGAGGCCGAGACACTACCCCTTCGAGCCCACGACACTAATCCTTCGAACACCCAAGAGACTACCCCTTCAAGCACACGAGACATAACCCCTTCGAGCACACGAGACACAACCTCTTCGAGCCCACAAAACATATACCCATTCGAGGGGGTGATTCTTTTGCCCTTGAAGAGGTGATTCTTAAGCCCTCGAAGGGGTGGACCTTCAGCCCTCGAGGACGTGGATCTTCAGCCCTCGAAGGGGTGGATTCTTCAGCCCTCAAAGAGGTGGAGCCTTCAGCCCTCGAAGGGATGTACCTTCATCCCTCGAAGGGGTGATTCTTCACCACTCGAAGAGGTGGACCTTCACCCCTCGAAGGGATCAATCTTCAGCCCTCGAAAGAGTGTGTCTTCATCACTCGACTGGGTGACACTTTAGTCATCGAAGGGGTGGATTGTCAGCCCTCGAAGGGGTGGATTGTCAGCCCTCGAAGGGGTGAGTCTCCAGCCCACGAAGGGGTGAGACTTCACCCCTCGAAGGGGTGAGACTTCAGCCCTCGAAGAAGTCAATCTTCATCCCTCGAAGGGCTCGCTCTTCAGCCCTCGAAGAGGCCGATCTTCATCCCTCCAAGAGGTCGATCTTCATCCCTCCAAGGGGTGGCGCCTGCAGCCCTCCAAAGGGTGGACTCTCAGCCGTCAAGGGGCTTCACCTCTCAGCCCTAGAAGAGATCAACCTCTCAGCCCTCGAAAGGGTAGACCTCTCAATCCTCAAAAAGGCCCAGCATCCAACCCTCGCAGAGATGAACTCTCATCCTTTGAAGGGATAGACTCTTAGTTCTCGAAGACTCCAGCTCTCACCCCTCGAAGGAGTCCAGCTCTCAGCCCTTAACTGAGTCAAGCTCTCACCCCTCAACTGAGTCAAGCTCTCACCCCTCAACTGAGTCAAGCTCTCACACTTCAAAGCGATGGACTCTTTTATTACATGTATAATTCGTACATTTATAGCTTCAATTAAAACTCTTTTACAATTCCACAAAGTTTCTATAATTTGTTATCAAGCTCACCCCGCAATGCGCGGTGTATCCAATCTAGTAACATATGAATCTGAATAATTTTGTGTGAGATCTTTAGAGATTATGCTAAATTTAAAATATTAAAATTTTAATATTGTTATCACTATTAAATGGTAAAATGAATTTTTTTTTGAGGGATTAACCCTTAATGAAAATTATCTATGACTCATGGAGTGCGACTCCAATTCTTTTTCTACTATCCACAATCCTTAATAATAAGGTAAAGTCTTGAGAAATACCGTTTTTCCATAGGCTTATAAAAAATGAGGTTTAATTAGAATAATAAAAGGTAAAAGATCTTTATTGTAATATTAAAAATTTATTATGCAACATGTAGTAGTTATAAAGTTTATAACCTGATTCATGCAATCCAAAATTTTTATCTTTATTTCTTCTAATTTGCACTTTTAACATTGATTTTTTCACGACTTATGAAAAAATCATCTTTCAAGAGATGGACTCAAATAATAATCGCCTTTCTTTTTCTTTAAAAAGAAAAATACAGAGATATTATTTGTTTTATCCATCTCCTCAAAATTGTTCCAATTTAAACCAGAATATTGAACATTACAAAAGGATTGTTTCTTAATTCATCTCCTCGAAAATGTTCCAAATTATGTAGGCAAATGTTGGGAAAAGGAATATTTTGTGAATTATTAGTTGTATTCTAAATAATAACCTTTTTCATATTTGTTTAGGTCTTTGTAAGTTGTAACACTATATAATATACCCCAAATCATAAATACAATCATAGCATTATATTATTATTTTCTACCAGGTATCAGAGCCTAAAAACCTGAAACCTAACCCTAAAATTTTACGTTGCTATCCACGACGTACAACAACTTTGACAACCACGCATCTAAAGAGGTTGATTGTCATTTTGTCAGAGATCTGGTACAGTCTGGTACTATTGTTACTGAACACATTCGCAATTCTAATAAGCCCGCAGATTTGTTCAAGAAAGCTCCTAGACATAATCAATTTCAACTATTACTGGGCAAGTTGGGCATTCTCGATCTTCATGCACCAACTTGAGGAGGAGTATTGAGGAAAATGAATATTTTGTGAATATTACTTGTATTTAGATTAGTAACATTTTCCTTATTCGTTTATGTCTTTTGTAACACTATATAATGTACCCTAGATCATGAATACAATCACGATATTACATCCTTATTTTCTACATCTAAGAAACCAGCAGCTCACCTATTCAATGCTAACCTCTATAACGAAAGAGTTCGTCCTTTGAAAGACGGTCTTTCCATTAGTTATTAAAATACCAAGGTTTAAACTGCAAATTTTTTTAAAAAAATTGAGTTGCATTAGTCGGTTCATACACTTATAACTATTGCACGTTACGTAATAAATTTTTATTACTGTACCTGAAACCTTTAGTCTTTCTATAATTCTAATTCAACCCCTCTTTCCATATACGTATTAAAAGATGATCTATGGAAAGTCGATTTTTTCCAATACCTTGCCATAAGGTAATTATTAAATGTATGTAATAAGCATAAATCACGCAACTGATTCACGATGCTGTGTATATATTCACGTATAGAAAGTAGATACTCCCTCCATCCCAATTCCAGTTTCACTTTTTAACTTTTAACAATTAACTTGAAAAATATTTGATGCTTAATATTTTTCATTAAGGTAAATAAAAGTTATAAAAATTTAATATTTTGAAAATATATGTTGTAACGAATCTTACAATATATCACATACTAATATTTATAGTTATATATTAATTCAATTTTAGAATTAACGTAAAAAAATTTAACTAAATAAATAGTTAAATTACAGTTTGAATTGGGACAGAGGAATATATATCTTCAGTATTGGCCCTCAATCCCTTTCATTCTTGTTTTCACAATTAATCTTGTAAATTTCTGTGATGTATTCGAGATCTGTGCCTAATTTTTCTTCTAATTGGGTTATTTGATGGGGTATTTGATTTTCAATGAATTAAATTAAATAAAAATAAATACAATAAAAATAGTAACACTAATAAATTTAAATTAGATAAAATAAAAATAATTTAGGTGAACTGAATTGATTGAAGTGTAGATAAATAAATAAAAATAATCTTATTGAAAACAAATGTAAGTAGAGAGGAGATGTTAGTGTAAACTAAAGTAGAGATAAAACACGGTTAATCTCAAGCACTATATAAAAGAAATTGTTTGTTTTCTTTGATTTGGTATGATGGTGCTGTCAACTGTAGATACTGAAGTTATTTTTTACTAATCTAAACCCAAGTTGTCTAAAAATAACATGCTAATATTATAATATGTTACTGATTTTAATTCTTTACCATATATAATCAAGGCAATGTCTTGGGAAAGATTGTCTTTCCATAATCTTATGGAAAAATGAGGTTTAATTAGAATAATAAAAAGGTAAAGGTTTTAGTTGCAATATTGAAAATTTATTGTGCAACATGTAGTAGTTATAAAGTGTATGACCCGATTAATGCAACCCGAAAATTTTATCATCATTTCTTCTAATTTGTAGTTTAAACCTTGGTCTTTCTATGACTTATGGAAATACCGTCTTTCAAGAGACAGACTCTATAATCAATCATAACTTGTTAAAACATATAACTTCTAAAGATATATTGAAAACCATAAACATTGCATTAAATCTATGTATATCACTGAAGAAAATCTAAAAAAACCCATAATGTGAAATAACAAAATGTTATGATGTTATTATACAATGATAGAGTACGTTTGGAAGAAATATGTGTACATATTATTTATTTATTTATTTATATATGACAAAGTTTTGTTTCAGACCGACTAGCTGTTAAATGATGACATTATATAATTAGTGAGACTAATATGGTCATTTGAGATTACTTTTATTTGCAATGAGATGCATATAATTATGATAACCTTTTAAAAATGAATCTGTACATAAAAATAATTACTTTTTAAATAATTTGAAAGAAATATTATAAAAATAATCAAATTTTATTGTATTCAATATTTAACGATTTCTAACTAAATTAATTATTTCACTTCATAACTCATATAGTTTTTCTTAGATGACTAAATTTTAAAATTTTAAATAATTTTTTATTTTCAATTTAAATGCAAGACACAACATGTATATAAAACTTAATTATAATATTTTAATTAATAATATCGCGCACGCGCAATGGTACTTCGCTAGTTCTAATCAAATGGACAGTGGTAATTTTGGCAATCACAAATCTTGTTTTAAACTAACTAACCGTTTGATGGGATTAATTTATAATTATTGAAAGTTTAAATTGTGTGGGTTTTTTTTAAAAAAACGGTAGATAAACTTTTTTTCTGAATGCACCATGAGGTGGGGGATATTTTATTAAGGCTCCCCGAACCTATTAAGACACCAAAAAATATACTAAGATGCATTGTAATATTACATCAATAAAGAAACATCGTTGCCTTCAAAAGAACGGTAGTGGACTAGTGATTTAGATGGAAAGGAAGTAATTCTTGCTGGCTTTAGTTCTCGAGGGGTCGGGGTCAGTGGTCGAGGGCACCAATGCTAGAGTGCTCGATAGGTTCGAGTTCCAGCTAGCTCAAGGGCTGTAAGGCTCGAGAGGTTTAGGACTCGAGTGATCCAGGTCGATGGCTCGGTATGTAGTAATCCTCTGGGTTTGCAGGTCCGAGTGTCTGATGGCTCGAGTGTAGCAGTGCTGGAGAGCTCGATCGGTTGAGTGCCCGAGGGCTCCAGTGCTCGAGGGGCTAGGGTCCGAAGCTATCAAGTGTTCGAGAGCTTGCGAGTTCGCTGAGTGCTTGATGCCTCGAGTGCTCGAGAGCCTAAGGACTCGAGTGCTTCAATGTCGAAGGCTCGAAGTTGCTTGAGGCTCGAGTGTTCAAGGACTCCATTCCTCGAGGGCTCCAGAGTTCGAGGGTCAGTGGGTGCTCGAGAGTTCGATAGATTGAGTGATCGAGTGTCCGAGGGCTCGAGTGCTTGAGTGGTGTGCTCGAGTACTCAAGGGCATCAGTGCTCGAGCGGCTGATGGCTCAAGGTATCCAGTGTCTAATGGCTCGGTTGCTTGAGTGGTTGATGGCTCGAGGCCACGAGGGGTCCATGCTGGAGAGCTCCAAGGTATCCAGTGTTGCTGTAGGCTCATAGGTCCGAGTGTCTGATGGCTCGAGGGCATCAGTGCTCAAGAGCTGGATAGGTTGAGTGCTCGAGGTATCAGGCTCGATGTGTCAAACGCTCGAGTGCCTGAGAGCTTGATGTCTCAAATGCTCGAGGGCTCTATTGCTCGAGGGCGGCAGTGCTCGAGTGCTTCAGTGTTGGAGTGTTCCAATGCTCGAGGGTCTGAGGGCGGTAGTGCGGGAGAGCTCGATAGTTCCAGTGTTCGAGGTATCCCAGCTCGATGGTTTCAAAGGTTCGAGTGCTCGATTTCTTCAGGGCTTGAGTGTTTGAGGACTCCATTGCTCGAGGGCTCTCGAGCAGAGCTTGATGAATTGACTCTTCGATTGTCTGACGACTCGAGTGCTCGAGCGGTGGGCTCGAGTACTCGAGGGTACCAGTGGTCGAGGGCTTCCAATGAACCTGCAGGATGAAAAGAAGACTTTTTCAACAGTATCAATCCTATGAAGAGCCATTTTATGCACTCTAATATAGGGAGTATGCTCCTTATCTAAAGAAATTAGGCCCTTGATATGTATTGGAACATTAGAAAGGCTAAGACTCTGATTATAGGTAGAATGATGTTTGGCAATAGCATTTGCCACTGAATTGCTTTCTCTAAAAATGTGTTTAAGCTCAGCATCTCTTAGGAGGGAAAGTACTGTCGAGGTCAGCTCAAACAGCGGCCAATCTGCAGTATAGGGATCCTTAACCATTTTAACTGCTAACATAGAGTCAGATTCAATTATGAAAGTATGATTTAGTTGCGGAAAAGTTTGACAGGCAAAAAGTATGGCTAAGATCTCAGCTTGGATTGGGGAGGAAGCAGTAACTGTTGTTGATTTAATCAGAAGTGGTGTTCCAGAGCAATCCCTTACAATCAGCCCTGCCGCCAAGATGCATCTATGTTGATTTTTATGAAACCAGTATTAGGCTTTTCCCAGAAAACCGTAGAAATATTAGGCTTTGGGGGTGGTCTAAAGTATGGTACCAGATGCCTAAGTCTGATTGGAGAAGCTGTAAGGGGGCTAGGTGGGGAGATTTAGCATAGAGAGTCAGTTTAATTTGGTCATGGACGTCCTTACATATAAGGTCCGAAGAGAAAACCTCTGATCAAATAAGAACCTATTCCTTGCCTTCCAAAGGCACCAGCAAATCAAAGGTGGTAGAATTTTACATATCAATTGGTGCCATTTTGGTAAATCATGACTATTCCAGAAGAGAAAGAATCTATCAATGATGGAATGTTGATGATCAAGATGAAAGTCCAGTAAAGATGCCAAGTTGTTCCATACAGTTTGAGCAAGAGGATAGGATATGAAGAAATGTTGAATGGAATCTGAGTGATAACATGCTGGACATTTTGAAGCAAGGCTGAAACCATACTTAATTAGCACATCATCAAAGGGTAAAAAGGAGTGTAGCATTTTCCATGTGAATATGGAGACCTTTTTTTGTAATGCAGCATTCCAGATAAACTTGGATCCTGGGAAGTTACCTGATGAGAGTGTCAATTCCTTATAAGCAGACTTGAAAGTGAAAGCCCCTGACTTTTCTGGTTTCCATATCAACCTATCCTCCCTATCTTGTGTAATTGCTGCTTCCTGAAGAAAAGAAAGAGTATCATGTTCTAGGAAAGGTGAAATCTGAGTTAGAATGGAAGCTTTGTTTGCAATGAACTCTGCCACAGAACAATATAGCAGTGCAGAAGAGATATGGCTGGGGATATAGTTAGAGAGAGGACCATTGGGGCACCAGTTAGCAATCAAAAGGTTGCAATTACCTTTGCCATGGATAATGAGAGTATTCTTTTCAGCAAAAGAGTTCATAGAGAAGATTATTTTCCAAGTTATTGATCTCCTATGTGATTGTGGCAAGCCCCATAACAATTTTTCCCACATTGTAATACCTAACTGGCTCTTCCACTACAATTTGAGGGAGCAGGAATCAATAATGGCTCGAATTGATCTGAAACCTAGGCCATTCTGGGCTATTGGTACAGCTAAATCAGACCATTTTTCCCAACTCTTGTTCTTTTTACCATCCGTTTCTCCCCAGAAAAATCTAGCCATTTTTCTCTGAAGTGTGTTAACTATGTGGTTAGGGGGTTTGGTAACAGTCCACAAATGTTGAGGCATGGAGTATAAACAAGATTGGATTAGAATCAATTTACCCCCTGCACTTAGCCATTTATTTTTCCAGTTTTGTAACTTTTTATCAAAATTTTCCATCAAAGGTTGGAAGTATCTATTTAGAGTTCTGCCCTTGAAAATAGGGCAACCCAAGTACTTGAAAGGAAAGGACCCTTTTCTTCATTTTCAAGATCATCTTAACCTGATTAATTTTATCTACTGTGGCCCTTTTACTTATGTAGAAATCAAATTTTTCGAAATTAAATTTTTGACCTGAGGTATATTCAAAGATCTCTGGGAAAGCTTCAATCTTAATCAGGTTAGTCTTAGAGGCTTGCATAAAAATGATTGTATCATCAGCATACATTAAATGAGAGGCAGCTGGAATTGAAGCAGGCAATTGATAACAAGAGATGCTTTTGTTCCAAAAAATAAAGCAGAGGCTCCTAGAAAAAGCCTCTGAGAAAATATTGAAGAGGAATGGAGAGAGGGGATCACCTTGTTTGATGCCTCTAGTGGCTTTGAAGGAGCCCACTGGATTGCCATTGATAAGGACTGAGAAATGAGCTTGTGAAAGATTGTTCATTACAGCGTTTAAAAAGTTACCACTAATACCAAACCTAATCAAGACATTCCTAAGAAAATCCCAGTTTACTCTGTCAAAGGCCTTCCTAAGATCCAATTTGAGGATACAGTTTGGGACTCTACTCTTTTTGTCTAGAAATCTTATCATTTCCTGCAAATAGAGAATATTGTCTGAAATGTCTCTATCTTTCATGAAGGCAGATTGATTTGGGGAGATTAGTTTATCCATGTGAGGCCTTAATCTTTCCATTAATACCTTTGAACAGATTTTATTTATAACATTAGATAAACTAATTGGTCTGAAATCATCAAAAGAGCAGGGTGTAGCCTTTTTTGGAATTAGGGTTATCCAGGTACTAGCTATACCCCTTGGCATATCTACACCTAAAACAAATTCATTTACAGCTTCAATAAGATCCTCTTTGATAAAGGTCCATCACTTGTAGTATAATTTATTGGAAAAACCATCTGGGCCTGGACTACTATTTTTATTCAATCCCTTAATCACAGACTCAAGCTCAGCTTCTGAGGCTGGTCTAGATAAAGCCTGATTGTCTTGGTTAGTGATGATACTTGGGATTTGACTGAGAAAATGAGGATAATAGGTATCATTAGCTGTTTGGTTAGGTTCAGTTAACAGATCAGAAAAGTAGGCAATAGCTTCCTTTTGAATGTCCGAGTTTGAGTTTAGCCACTGTCCTTCCATGTTTTTAATATTAGTGATCTGTAACTTACAGTTTCTCTCTTAAATAGATTTGTGGAAAAATTGGGTGTTATTATCACCTAATTTATGCCATTTATATCTTGCTTTTTGCTTCCAAAATTTTTCTTTTTTTCTTTAAGGGCTCTAAGCAGTAAAGCTTTTTTCTCATTTAATTTGATAAGTTCAGAGTCTGAGGGGGTCAAATCAAAGACAAGTTCCTGTAGTCTTAAGGCTTCCTCTGCTGAAATTACATTAGCATCAATATTACCAAAACAATCTCTATTCCAGATTTTTATCACCTTCTTAAGTTTAACTATTTTTTCAAAGAATCTAAGCATACCAGACTCAGGAAGTGGTTTTTCCCAGTTTTCCTTAATTAGATTTGTAAATTCTAGCCTGTTAAACCAAGTATTTATAAATCTAAAGGGTTTTGGGTGGGAAATTGTCGAGGTAGATACCTGAAGTAGAAGAGGGGAGTGGTCTGAGGTTTGCCTATTCTGGATTTGGATAGAAGATGAAGGGAATTTGTAACTCCATGACATTGTGCAAAGGCCTCTATCTAGTCTTTTGGAGGTAGGATTCCTAAGCCTCGAGTTACACCATGTGAACAAATTCCCCACTGTGTTTATTTCCTGAACTCCAGAGGAACTAATCCAGTTGTTAAAGTCTCTAATACTACCTAAAGAAGGGGAGCTAGGGCCTTTATACTATGAGATTGTGGTGATGGTATTGAAATCACCTATAAATATAGTTTCTCCTCTAGTAATGTTAGTCAGATCTATCCATAAACACTTCCTACCCTCTCTGTTTCTAAGTGCATAAACAAAGGCTTCCTCCATATCTAAATGCAGAGACTGGTGAGCTATGGTAACATGAAGAAACTGTTCATGGTGAGAGATAAGAGTAACAGAGACTGAATTAGTCCATATAAGCCATATTTTAACATTATTGAGAGTCAAATTATGAGAGAAATAGAGCTTATCCATATATGCTTGGCATTGAGTGTTATCATGCATTGGTTCAATTATACAGAGGAGTTGAATTTTCTTAAGCTTAATTAGATTAATTAGCCTTAGCATAGAAGATTCCATACCCCTAAGGTTCCAGACTAAAAAGTTAGCAGTTAGAGTGTGTGTCATTGTTCACCAGATTTATGAATCTTTGTAGCTGATCTAAGCACCATCTTATTCAGCTGACTAAAGTAATTATTCTTTTTAATCTTAGACTTACCTTGCTGGGAAATCTTACCTTTAAGCTTCATAGCTTGCGAAGCTGTATTATCAGGGTGACTGACAGAAGCTTCATCATCAGAATCCAGCATTTCCAGTTCTTCATTTCCCTGTGGGAGATTTTCCAGCTCCTGCAAAACTGAAAACCTATTTTACTTTTTACCCTGTAGGGAAAGTGAGGGATTATTTGTGGGGGATTGGTTTAGGGTTAGCCTAAGTGAGCCAATTTGGATATCATCTTTTGCATAGGCAATAGGGGTAGATTTGGACAGTGCCGTAGCATTTAAAATTTTTGAGATAGAGTTTTCAAAGTCTTCCTGAGGTTGGATTCTGGGTAACTGAGCAGATGAAGATAAACAATCATTACTAGGCACACTGATGACCCCAGGAGAGGAGTTGGTGTTCAAATTCAGGGGGGAGGTTGTTGTGGCTCTCAGGTTAACAACACTGTCATTTTTATGGGAGGAGGAGTCAACTTGATTACCTAAGGAGATCAGAGGAGGTTTACTGAACTTGTGGCCAGTAGCCTGCCATTGGGAATGAGTATGATTCTGGGCTGTGTGATTTTCCACTGATTTACCATCAATATTTTCCACTAATCTGCCATTAAAATTTTGTGGGACAGCTCTGCATTGGCTTAGGGAATGTCCTAACTTAGCACAGTGGTCACAATAGAGGGGGGACATCTTCAAATTCTATGGTATACTTCCTGTTGTTAGACACTGAACCCAACCTAATATAATTGCACATAGGCTTCTGAAGATCAATTTCGACACAAAATTGAATAGCAGATGGCCTGGTGAGCATATCAGTGGCTAAATCATTTTTAATAAAACTACCTATGCTGTTCCCAATTGCTTCAATAGCTGCTGAGTTATAATAGTACAAGGGGACTTCCCTAATCGTACACCAAATGGGAACAGCTGGGGATTCTCTGTGTGTTGAGAAGTCTGGGGACCATTTGAGCATCTTAAGAAGGATACCATTAAAATTCCAGATTCCTTTGATAAACCGATAGACTTAGTCAGCAATTAACCAAAAGGTTTGAGAAAAACATAAAATCCTATTATTTCAGATTTTCTGTTTCTCTCTCTTTTTTTTTCACCTTCTTCGCTATTTCAACTTCTTTGAACCGCTTCAATTGATCTAAACCACTCTTTACCTCCACATATTTGCTCCAATTTCCACGATTACTGCTTATTTCTTCGTTTCTTGTCAATTCATCAATAATAATGTAAGTTTTTCTATTTTTCATTGTCGATTTGTGAGCTGCGATTTTAAGCCAGCTTATATATTTTAATTTTTTGTGTTTAGAGATGGTTTCTTCAAAATCTACTCGTGGAAAGGCTTAGGCTAAGCATGAATATTTTTTATTTTTTTTAAAGCACCATAAGGTGGGGGTATGTATTAGGTTCCCCAAAACCTATGTAGAAACCAAAAGATGTACAAAGATGTTTGGGATATTACAGCGGTAAAGCAACCTCGTTGCCTTCAAAAGATTAAACTAATAGTAGTGGAATGGTGGATGAAAACTGAAAGGAGTAAAACTGCTGGGTCAAGGTCCGGTGGAGTGCTCGAGGTGTGGTGTACTCGAGGGGTCGAGTGCCCAAGTTCTCGTGGGGTGGTGTGCTCATGTTCGCGGGGTCCATAGTTGTCCAGTGCCTTAAATCTCGAGGGGTGGAGGGCTCGTGTTCGAGGGCTCCAAAGTTCAAGTGCTTCAAAATTCGAGTGCTCCATGGTGTCAGGACTCCATGGGTCGAGGTCTTTCGGTCATGTGCTCAAAGCTCCAGTCTCGAGTTCTCGATGCTCCAGTCTCGAGTGTGTCAGTCTTGAGTGCTCGATGCTTCAGTCTCGAGTGCTCGATGCATCAGTCTCGAGTGCTCGATGTTCCAGTCTCGAGTGCTTCAGACTCGAGTGCTCGATGCTCCAGTGTTAAGTGCTCGATGCTCAAGTGCTCGAGTGCTCGATGATTCACGTGCTCGGAGCACCTAGCGCGAGTGCACGATGCTCCCAGGTCGAGTGGTCCGTGCTCCAGGCTCAAGTGAAATAGTGCTCAAAGTGCTGAAGCGCTTATTGCACCAGGCTCGAGTGCTTAATGCACCATGCTCGAGTTCACGATGATCCAGACTCTAGCAGTGCTCGATGCTCCATTCCCGAATGGTCGATGCTCCAGTTTCGAGTGCTCGATGCTCCATTGTCGAGTGCTCGAATCTCCTTCTGGAGAGGTCGAGTGCTCGATGCTCCATTCTCGAGTGCTCGATGCTCCATTCTCGAGTGCTCGATGCTCCAGGCTATGATGCTCCAGGCACAGTCTCGAGTGCTCGAAGTTCCTATCTCGTGTGCTCGATGGTCTAATCTCGGGTGCTCCGTGTTCCATGCTCGATGCTCCAGGTTCCAAGCATAAGTGCTCGAAGATCTAGTCTCGAGTACTTCATGCCCCCTGCTCGATGCTCCAGGTTCCAAGTATAAGTGCTCGATGATCCATTCTCGGTTGTTCGATGCTCCAATCTCGAGTGCTCGATGCTCCAGTTTCGAGTGCTCGATGCTCCAGGCTCGAGTGCTCGATGCTCCAGTTTCGAGTGCTCGATGCTCCAGGCTCGAGTGCTCGAAACCCAAGGCTCGAGTGCTCGAAGTTCCTGGCCCGAGTGCTCGAAGCTCCAAGCTCCAAGCTCAAGCAAGAAAATGGTCTATGTACTGATTACGACTGATCCTTCAAGGTGTCCAGTTCTCGAGTGCTCTGTATCTCGAGGGCTCCAATTCACAAAGCCACCAAAGCTCCAATTCACGAGGGTGCAAGGGCTCTAAGGCTCCCTATTCGAGTGGTCGACGCTCCAGGCTATAGGAAGAAGTAGTCTATGCTCACAGGTGTGTCCTAGAGGACATGCGTAGTAGTAGTCCCTAAGAAGCTGGCGCTGGACAGTAGCTCGGAATGCCATCCGATTAGCCTGCATAAAAAGCCAACTTATCAGCAGTATCAATCCTTATAAGAGTCATTTTCCTGCATTCTTATATGAGAAGTGTGGTCCTTGTCCAACGTGATAAGGCCTTTGATATGTGTTGGGACATTTGATAGATTGAGGCCTTGATTATGGGAGGAGTGGTGTTTGGCAATTGCATTAGCCACATAATTACATTCCCTGAAAACATGTTTGAGTACTGCACTGCCTAAGAGGGATTTAACTTTATAAACCATATCGAACAGTTGCCAATTTGCAGAGTAGGGATCATTTAACATTTGAACTGCCAGCAAGGAGTCTGTTTCAATAGTGAATGTGTTTTCCAATTGTGGGAAATTTTGGTAGGCAAATTGTATAGCTAGGATTTCAGCTTGGAGTGGAGAGGCAGCTGAAATAGCCTCTGATTTAATCAATAGGGATGTACCCGAATTATCCCTAGCGATTAGCCCTACTGCAGCTTTGTTTGGGTACAATGAAGCATCAATGTTAACTTTAATGGACCCAATCTTAGGCCTTTCCCAAAATACAATATATATAATAGGCTTTGGGAGAGGTCTAAGATATGGTATCAAATGCCTAAGGGAGTGTGGAATAGCTGTGAGGGAGACCAGATGTGAAGGTTTTGTATAGAGAGACAGTTTGATTAGATCCTGCACTTCCTTACAGATAAGGTTTGTAGAAAATAATTTCTGATCAAATAAGAATCTGCTCCGAGCTTTCCAAAGGCACCAGCATATCAGGGAGGGGAGAATATAACAAATCATTTGGTGCCACTTAGGGAGATCATTGCAATTCCAGAAAACAAAAAATCTATCACTGATGGAATGTTAGTCACTAAGGTGAAAGTGAACTATAGATGCCATGCTATTCCATACAGATTGGGCCACAGGACATGATATGAAAAAATGTTGGATAGAATCTGAATGAGTACATGCCGAGCATTTTGAATCTAGACATCATCAAAAGGAAGAAAGGAGTGCATCATTTTCCATGTGAATATAGAGATATTTCTCTGTAATGCGGTGTTCCATATGAATTTACATACAGGGAAATTACCTGGTGATAGTGTAAGTATCTTATATGCTGACTTGAAGGAGAAGACTCCTGACACTTCTGGTTTCCGTATCAGCCTATCATCCCTGTCTGGTGTAATTACTGCTCCCTGCAAAAAGGAGAGAGTATCATGATCCAGGAAAGGTTCAATCTGGGGTAAAATGGTAGCTTTGTTTGTGATGAAATCTGCCACAGTACAATATGTCAATGTAGAAGATATGTGACTGGGGATATAGTGTAAAAGTGGACCATTGGGGCACCAGTTGGCAGTCCATAAATTGTAACTGCCTTTTCCATGGATGAGGAGAATTATTTTCCGCAATGGGGTTTAGAGAGAAGATTCTTTTCCAAGTCACATATTTTCTATGAGAGTGTGGCAAGGACCACAGCAATTTAGACCATAAAGAACTACCTAACTGGCTTTTCAACCATAGTTTGAGTGAGCAGGCATCAATTATAGCTTGGATTGATCTAAAACCTAAGCCATTCTGATTTATTGGTATTGCTAAATCAGCCAATTTTTTCCAAACTTTATTTTTTCTACCTTCCGATTCACCCCAAAAAAATGTAGTCAATTTTTTCTCAAATGTTTTAACTATGTGCTTTGGGGGTTTAGTTACAGAACATAAATGTTGTGGTATAGAATACAATCAAGATTGGATTTGGATCATTCTACCCCCTGAGCTCAGCCACCCGTTCTTCCAATTTTGCAATTTTTTATCCAAATTTTCCATCAAAGGTTGGAAGTACCTATTCAATGTTCTACCTTTAAAAATGGAGCATCCTAGGTATTTGAAAGGGAAGGAGCCTTTTTTCATTTTCAATATCGACCTTACCTGATTAAGTTTAGCAGCTGTGGCCCTCTTACTGATGTAGAAATCTGATTTATCAAAATTAAATTTTTGGCCCGAAGTGTACTCAAAGATCTCTAAGAAGGCTTTAATCTTAATGAGGTTAGACTTAGAGGCTTGCAAAAAAATGATGGTGTCATCGGCATACATTAGATGAGAAGCAGCTGGAATTGAAACAGGTAGCTGATAATAAGAGAGACTATTATTCTGGAATATAAAGGACAAGCTCTTAGAAAAAGCTTCTGAGAATATATTGAAAAGGAAAGGAGAGAGTGGATCACCTTGTTTAATACCTCTTGTGGCTCTGAAAAACCCTACAGGATTGCCATTGACAAGTACTGAAAAATGAGCTTGGGAGAGATTTTTCATAACCGCATTTAAGAAGTTGCCATGAAAACCAAAATTTATCAAAATATTTCTGAGAAAATTCCAGTTTACTCTATCAAAAGCTTTTCTTAGATCCAACTTAAGTATGCAGTTAGGAACTCTACCCTTTTTATCTAAAAATCTAATCATTTCCTGCAAATAGAGAACATTATTTGCAATATCTCTATTTTTTTAAAAGGCAGATTGGTTTGGGGAGATCATTTTATCCATCTAGGGTCTCAAACGTTCCATTAACACTTTTGAGCATATCTTATTCAAGACGTTTGATAAGCTAATTGGCCTGAAATCCTCAAATGAGTAGGGAGTTGGTTTTTTTGGTATTAAGGTTATCCAGGTACTAGAAACTCCCACAGGCATATCAGAGCCTGTAATAAATTCATTTACTGCTTTAGTTATATCATGTCTTATAATAGACCAGCATTTACTATAGAATTTAGTTGAAAAACCATCTGGTCCTGGACTGCTGTTCTTATTTAGGCCCTTAATCACTGATTCTAATTCTGCTTCTGAGACTGATTTGGATAAAGCTTGATTGTCCTGGTCAGTAAAAATGTTAGGGATTTGCCTAAGGAAGTGGGGGTAGTGTGTGTCATTAACCATTTGGTTATGCTCAGTAAATAGCTCAGAAAAGTAGGCAATAGCTTCATTTTTTATTTCCAACTGTGAATTTATCCATTAGCCTTGTCTGTTTTTAATTTTGGAAATCTATAACCAGCAGTTTTTCTCCTGCACCACCTTATGGAAAAATTGAGTGTTGTTATCTCCGAACTTATGCCATTTAGATCTAGCTTTCTTCCAGAATTTTTTCCTTCTCCTTTTGGGCTCTAAGCAGTAAGGCTTTTTTCTCATTTAGTTTGATAAGTTCAGAAGCTGAGGGTGTCAAGTCAAAAAGAAGTTCCTGAATTGTTAATGCCTCATCTGCTTTAATGTTATTAGTATCAATGTTTCCGAAGCAGTCTCTATTCCAAAGTTTTATCACCTTCTTAAGTCTAATCAATTTTAGATGAAATCTAAGCATACCAGTCTCAGCAAGTGGTTTTTCCCAGTTATCCCTAATTAAGGTTATAAATTCTGGCCGATTGAACCAGGTATTTATGAATCTAAAGGGTTTAGGGTGGGAAATAGTCAAATTGGATATCTGGAGGAGAAGGGGGGAATGATCTGAAGTTTGCCTATTCAAGATTTGGATAGAGGATGAAGGGAAGTTTTGATTCCATGTGATTGTGCAGAGACCTCTATCTAGTCTTTTGGAGGTGGGGTTTCTAAGTCTCGAATTGCACCAGGTAAAGAGGTTTCCTGCTGTGTTAATCTCTTGAACTCCAGTGGTATTAATCCAGGTATTGAAGTCTCTAATACTTCCAGTGGAGGGGGAGCTAGGGCCTCTATATTTTGAGAGAGATGTGATGGCATTAAAGTCTCCTATAAATATAGTATCACCTTTGGTGATGGCTGTCAGTTCTTTCCAAAGATCCTTTCTACCTTCCCTATTCCTAAGTGCATATGTAAAGACTGCTTCCATATGTAAATTTAGGGACTGATGAGATAAATTAACATGCATAAACTACTCATGGGAAGAGGGGAGTGTGATAGTCATTTGGTTAGATCACATGAGCCATATTTTTCCATTAGACAGTGTCAAGCTATGTGAGAAATTAAGTTTTTCCATATATGATTGACATTTTATGTTATCATGCATTGGTTCAATAATGCACAACAGTTGGATTTTCTTAATCTTAACTAGGTTTGTTAGTCTAAGCATTGAAGATTCCATGCCTCTAAGATTCCACAATAAAAAATTGACACTAAAGGGAGCTGTCATTGTTCACTGGATTTGAAACTTTTTGTAGCTGATCTCAGCATCATCTTATTAAGTTGAGTAAAGTAATTGTTCTTTTTAACTTTAGACTTACCTTGCTGGGGATGCTTACCAGTGGATTTCATCGAAGGTGAAGCTGTAATGTCCTTGTCGCTGGTTGTAACCTCATCATCAGAATCTTGCTCTTCCTGTTCATCCTTCAAAACTGAGAACCTATTTTCCATCGTCCCATGTAGGGAAAGTGTTAAGGTATTAGAAGGGGATTGATTTAGTCTTTTCAGGCTTAGGCTTAGGCTCAGTGATCCAATCTGAATGTCATCTTTAGCATAGGCCATCGGGGTATATTTAGATATAGCAGTATCATTTAGCAGCTTTGAGATGGATTTATCAGGGTTTTCCTGAGTTTGGGTCATGGGTAATTTTTCAAGTGATTGTAACCTGTCCTTTTCAGTAGCTTTGTTAACCCCTGGGGAGGGTTTGGAGTGAAGGTTAAAGGTGGGGATCGTTATAGCTCTATGATCAGTTGCATTATCATTCACAGGGGAGGTGGAATCATCCTGATTATCTAAGGAAACCAGGGGAGGCTTACTGAAAATGTTTCCAGTTGCCTGCCATTTAGAATGAGTTTGGCTCTGGATTATGTTATTGTCAGCTGGCCTATCATTAACCATAGGAGGAAT
This sequence comes from Rubia yunnanensis, assembly GCA_037428765.1. NCBI lineage: Eukaryota > Viridiplantae > Streptophyta > Magnoliopsida > Gentianales > Rubiaceae > Rubia > Rubia yunnanensis. The sequence goes on from CM075063.1 coordinate 84,270,709, forward strand.
AGCTCTACATTGTCCTACAGAGTGACCCAATTTAGCACAGTGATCATAATAAATTGGGACATCTTCATACTTAATTAGATATTTCCTATTATTGGTCTCTGAACCCAACCGAATATTATTACACAAAGGTTTTTTAAGATCAATTTCAGCACAGAATTTAATTGCAGAAGGCCTTGTGAGCATATCAGTGGCTAAATCATTTTTAATAAAACTTCCTATGCTATTTCCAATTGCTTCAATAGATGCTGAGTTGTAATAATATAAAGGCACTTCCCTGATTGTACACCAGATAGGGACAATAGGGGATTCTTTGCGCGTTGAGAACTCAGGAGTCCATTTGAGCATCTTAAGGTGGACACCATTAAGGTTCTAGATTCCCTTCATCCAGCATCTTTGATAGTCGTTGAGTTGCTCGAACCTGATAAGAACATGTTTATAATCTAATGACCCTAACTGGTATTTACCTGTGAAACCCACAGTTTTGAAAGCTAATTCAAGTAGCTCCATTGATAGCCTTCCTTTTGTGAACTCTCCGACCAGAGCATTTGCGTAGTGTGCCGATAGTTTAGCGATTTGATCTTCAGAATATAAACAAGCGGGATCTCCTAAATGTTGGGATTTGAGAATTAGTTCAGGATTGGTAGGCAGCGATTTTGACAGAGGGGGAGATTTATTTTGGAGAACAGCGGCGAAGGATTTGGGTGGGGATTGGCTGACATTAATTGCCGCCATAGCGGCCGGCTTGAGGCTAACCTTCTTCTTCACAGATTGGTACCAGCGGGAATTAGCCGTTGACGGCGGGGTAACCGTTACCGGCGACTCTGCACTAATATGGAGGGGATCGGATCGCAGTTTACTGTTCAAAAGAGAGAGAGATGTTATCGTAGAGGTGGTGTTAATAGGGCTAAGTGTGAATATGTTTCTCAACCGGAAGGTTCTACAAAAAAGAAAAATATGAAGCCTCGTAAGCGTCAAAACTATTTGCAAGGTATAATTGGGTTGTGCTTGCGTTTTGTTATGATAAATGTGGTTTCAAAGTTATTTTTTGGTTAAATGGGTTTTGGAGTGTATTTTTAGATTTTTGTTGTTGCATGTTGCAAATGTATGTTGATTTACATATTTACTCAAAAAAAAGTCATTGTGAAAGCATCAAAAAGCTCTCAGGCACTTTTCCCAAGGTTCAACGGAAAATTTGCATCTCCCCTTCATCCCTCTGCTACTGTTAATGGCTTTTTGCCGGTAACGGCTACACCTAAATCCCTGCTAGCTTGTAGGTTTCACCGGAGGACAGTATGGCCTCGACCGCTAATGAGCAAGCTCCTCCCAAAACTTTCGCCGCTGCTTTACAAATCAAAGCCCCTCCTCTCTCCAAAATTCTGCCCAATAACCCAGAAATCACTCCTAAAACGAACCACCTGGGCGACCCCTCCTGTTTGTACTCTGAGGAACAGATTGCTACTCTCTCTGCGCACTACTCAAATGCACTGGTGGGGAAGTTTACCAGGGGTAGAATTTCTATGGAACTATTGGAGCAGGCCTTCAAAACGATGGGGTTTGAAGGTAAGTATCAATTAGGCTCACTTGATTTCAAACATGTCCTAATTAGGTTTGAACTGATTAACGATTACCAAAGATGCTGGATGAAATGTGTTTGGAATCTTAATGGCATCTCACTGAAAATCCTAAAATGGACACCTGAATTCTCTACTCATATTGAATCACCAATAGTCCCAATCTGGTGTACAATTCGAGAAGTCCCACTTTACTACTATAACTCAGCCTCTATAGAAGCAATTGGAAATAGTCTCGCAGTTTCATTAAGAACGATCTGGCCACAGATATGCTAACCAGGCCTTCTGCCATTAAATTTTGTGTAGAAATGGATCTACAAAAACCAGTAAGTCACTTCATAAGGCTTGGTTCTGTAACCAACAATAGAAAAAATATAAGGTGGAATATGAGGATGTGCCTCTGTATTGTGATTACTGTCTGAAACTTGGACACTCTTTGCCCCAATGTAAAGCTAAGCATATGCCTAAAGATGATCTAACTCAGGATACAATCCTAGAGCCAATCTTATCCCAATCAAAATGGCAGCAAACTGGGAAAAAATTTAAGAAGGCTCCTCTAATTGTTGACTCTCAAGATGAACCTATATCACATCAGATTAATAACATTATTGGTACAACTAATGGATCTAGGCATAACATATCACATAGCTCCCCCCCACAGGGTACTATTAGTAATCAGAGATCTCCTATTGTTAACTTACATGCTCAGGATAGCTATGATAGTTCTATATCCAGGCTGCTACAGGATACTGCTACCCATAAATCACCTATTATGACATATGCTAAAGACGACATTCAGATAGGATCCTTTTCTATTCCTATGTACAGTCCAAATCACAGCCTAGTGCTTTCCCCAGCCTGGGAATAGGGCAAACAGATTTTCTATTTTGCAGACCTTGGAGGATGGCTCCAAGAAACAAGGTAATATATCTGAGACAGGAATACCCATGGAAGATGACTCAAATCAGCAAAACACTGCTTCTTCTTCTACCACAGGTATGCAACAAGGTAAATCTAAATTAAAGAAAAATAATTACTTGAGTCAATTAAATATGATGATGCTGAGATCAGCAACAAAAAGTACCAAATCAGGTGAACAATGATAGTCAATTCACATGTCAATTGGTTAGTGTGGAACATTAGAGGCATGGACACTTCAATGCTTAGACTATCTAATTTATGTAAGCTTAAGAAAATACAGTTGTTGTGTATCATAGAACCTGTGCATGACAATAGCTCTTGTCACTCATATATGCAGAAACTCCCATTTACTCATAATCTCACATTGTATAATGGGAAAATTTGGTTAATGTGGACTAACTCTATCTCTGTTACACTGCTTTCTGCAAATGAACAGTTCTTGCATGTTAATGTCTTACATCATACCTTTAACTGGCATATGGAAGCAGTATTTATCTATGCTCTTAGGAATAGGGAGGGTAGGAAGACTCTATGGACTGAACTGACCCCTATTTCTAAAAGGGAAATAATTTTCATTGGAGATTTTAATTCAATCACTTCTCTAACTGAATATAGAGGCCCTTGCTCCCCTGCACTTGGTAGTATTGGGGATTTTAACTCATGGAATAATTTAAATGGGATACAGGAAGTCAACACGGTTGGAAACCTTTTCACTTGGTGTAATGCTAGGCTTAGGAACCCAACCTCTAAGAGACTTGATAGAGGCCTTTGCACCATTTCTTGGAACTTTAGATTTCCTTCCTCTTCCATTCAAATCCTGAATAGGCAGACATCTGACCATTCTCCCCTTCTCCTCCAAATCTCTTCTATAACCTCTATAAATCCAAAGCCATTTAGATTTATTGATGCCTGGTTCCTTAGACTGGAGTTAAATGGAATAATTAATGACTGTTGGAATCTACCAATGGTTGAAACAGGTATGCTTAGGTTTTACCTTAAACTCATTAGGCTCAAAAAAGTTCTTAAGAATTGGAATAGAGACAGTTTTGGTAATATTGACCTTAATGTCCAGCTAGCTGAGGAGGCCTTAAGAATTCAAGAAATTAACTTTGACCTTAACCCCACAACTCTGGAAAAAGTCAAACTAAATGAGAAGAATGCATTACTGCTAAAAGCTTTAAAGGAAAAAGAAAAATTTTGGAAGCAGAAGGAAAGACTTAAATGGCAGAAACTAGGGGACAATAACAATAATTTCTTCCATAAGACGGTGCTTGAAAGAAATTGTAGGTTGCAGATCACTAAAATAAAAAATGGTGCTGGTAACTGGATTAACTCCCAGATGGAAATTCAAAATGCAGCTGTTGAGTACTTCTCTGAATTACTCACTAAACCCTCTCAGGAATCTGATATGACATACTATTCTCATTTCCTTAGTCAGATCCCAAACATTATTCAAGACAGTGATAATCAAATTCTGGCATCATTGGTATCTGAATCTGAGCTGGAAAGAGTAGTAAAAGGTTTGAAAAAAAATAGTAGTCCAGGTCCGGATGGCTTTTCTCCTAAATTCTACTCTAAGTGTTGGCCTATCATTAAAACTGATTTGATTTCTGCAGTTAATGATTTCATAGCTGGAACTGTTATCCTAGGGGAATTACTAGCACTTGGATTACACTGACTCCTAAAAAGACTACCCCCTCTTCTTTTGATGATTTTAGACCCATTAGCCTGTCCAATGTGCTAAATAAAATCTGTTCTAAACTCTTAATGGAAAGGTTAAAACCTTACATGGATAGGTTGATTTCACCTAACCAAACTGCATTCATGAAGAACAGAGACATATCAGATAATATCTTGTATTTACAAGAAATGATCAGATTTCTTGACAAGAAAAACAGAACTCCAAACTGCATACTTAAACTTGATTTAAGAAAGGCTTTTGATAGGATTAGTTGGGACTTTCTTAAACATATTTTGCTCAAGTTTGGTTTCAATGGGAAGTTTCTAAATGCAGTTCTAAATAACCTGTGTCAAGCATATTTTTCTGTTCTAGTAAATGGCAATCCTGCAGGTTATTTCAAGGCATCTAGGGGCATTAAACAAGGTGATCCTCTTTCACCCTTTTTATTTAATCTTTTTTCTGAGGCTTTCTCTAGGAGTTTAGCTTTTCTATTTCATAATAATAAACTTGCTAGTTTTCAGACTGCTGCATCTATTCCTTCAGTTTCTCATCTTAGCTATGCTGATGACACAATCTTATTTATGCAAGCTTCAAGGTCTAATTTAATTAAGATCAAGGCATTCCTGGATATTTTTGAGTACACCTCGGGACAAAAAATTAATTTTGATAAATCTGAATTCTACCTAAGTAAAAGGGCAAGCATTGCTAAGCTTCATCAGGTTAAAGTTGTACTACAAATGAAAAAAGGATCTTTCCCTTTTCAATACTTAGGCTGCCCAATTTTCAGAGGTAGAACTCTTAAGAGATATTATCACCCTTTGCTAGCTAACATTGACCAAAAGCTTCAAAACTGGAAAAACAAATGGCTTAGTAGTGGGGGAAAAATGGTCTTAATTAAATCTTGTCTTTACTCTATTCCTCAATATATCTGCACAGTAACTAACCCCCCTAAAGGAACCATTAAATCAATTGAGAAACAATTGGCTCGTTTCTTTTGGGGGAAAACTGAGGACAAAAACAATAGAGTATGGAAAAAATGGGCAGACCTTGCTAAGCCTACTAAGCATAATGGTCTTGGTTTTAGATCCATTACAGCCATTGTGGAATCATGTTCTTGTAAACTATGGTGGAAGTCTCAACAAGGTACTGCTCTATGGGCTAAGTTCATATGGGCACTACCTACATCCCATAGGAAAACTGTCACATGGAAAAGGATCTGTTTTATCAACCCTTTTGCTGAGTCTAACAACTTAATCATTCATGGGAAAGGGAGTTGTAGCTTCTGGCTGGCTAACTGGTGTCCACATGGACCCCTCATAAACCATATCCCAGATACTATAATATCCCTTATGCCCTACATCACTGTGGCAGATTTTATCACCAGTAGGAACTCCATTCTAGATCAGATTTCCTCCTTCTTAGGGCGTGATACTCTTTAGTTTTTACAGGGGGTGGAAATAACTGCTGAGAGGGATGACAGAATGGTGTGGAAAGCTGAGTTCTTAGGTAATTTCACATTCAAATCATGTTACAAGGCCTTAACCTCACAGACAGGTAACTTTCTTGCAAACACCTCTTTATGGAAAATACCTGTGCAAACAAAGATCCTTATCTTCACATGGAAATTATTGAACTCTTTTCTCCCTTTTGATGAGGTGCTTATTTCATGTGGTTTTAGTCTTGCATCCAAATGCCCTATCTGCAATCATTCAGATTACATTCAGCATTTTTTTGTGAACTGCAATTTAGCCCAGGCTGTGTGGTCAAACTTTGCATCTTTGTTACATTTCAACCTAAATTCTTTGCAATCTATTCCACAAAGATTCTTTATGTTTTGGAATTGCAGTGACTTACCAAAATCTGAAAACATTTACTGTAAAATCTTACCTTCTTTGATATCTTGGGGCCTATGGAAGGCTAGAACTGGTTTTCTCTTTGATAATAAACCATTTTTACTAAATGCTATCTGCAAAGAGGTTGAAGACTTGATCAAACTAACATTTCTGGTGTGTCCTGGAAAACTGACTCCATCTAGTCCTATAACACCCTCACTTAGGAAACTTGTTACACTATCTAGACCCCCTCCTAAGCCAAATATATCAAATATTCTATGGGAAAGGCCTGGCCCTGGCTGTATAAAAATAAATGTTGATGCATCTTGGTCTAACTGCAAAGCTTCAATGGAAATTATTGCTAGAGATTCTTTGGCTTGCCCAATTATGATATCCTCTGCTACCTTATCTGTTGTTTCATCTCTTTCAGCTGAAATTGAGGCCATAATACATGCTTGTCATATTTTCCCCCATCTTGACCATACTTATGTAATTGAATCTGACTCAAAAATGGCTGTTTCTATGATTAATGATCCCTATAATGCTCAGTGGGAATTTTTTGACAAGGTTTACAAAGCTAGGGCTATGTTGGGCCGAGCTAAGCTCTAACATGTCTTTAGGGAGGGGAACCTTGTTGCTGATGCTCTTGCTAAATACCATGTTGATCCGGGTTTCTCTTTATCTAATGTATCTAGACATATCAGTGGTCTTATTACTTTAGACAAACAATACATGCCTTCCATTCGGGTTCGTAGCAGTTACCTGAATTGATACTGCTGAATGGAGTTTTTTAACAATTATGCAGGTTTGAATTGCAGTTGCAGATGCTAATATAACACTTTGGTTGATCCTTTATGGTGTGGAGGCCACGGCATTTTCACTACCTCCTACTGTATAGATGATGTTTCGACTATAGATTACAAGAAGGAGTTGCCTGGCCGAGGGAGAAAATTAACACAAGGGGTGGAGATTTTCTCCCTTGGATCGTAACTTCTTAAGTAACTACTCTACTACTGTATAGATGTACATATATTTAGGCTACAACTTTTGGAGACAACAGTGTTGCCTCAAGTCTAGGGACCTAGACACACTCATGTACAAACTGTTTATCTTGATATAGGGCATGAGGAACCCAATACATAACTCCCCCACCTTCGGGTGTTTTATTTAAAAAAAAAAGATTTACATATTTACTGGTTGAATTTGTTTTCGACAATATTGCTGTATTTTTTATTGATGAAATAGAGCGTTGTTTTGTGTTTTGAGGTTTTCTTAAGGATTTTTGGGGATTGATGATGTTTAGGGTTTTCATTTTGATTTTTGTGGATTTGTTAGTTTTGTTGGTTTTGGTGTATTATTTAATATTTGAAGGGCCTTTTAGAGATGAAAAAAAAAGCCTTTTAACATGTTGATAGTTTTGTTGATGTTTGATATTTCATGATAATGTTAGTTACAGTTATGAAATTCATTAATGTTTATTGTTTTTAATGAGTCTATGTATACATTTGATGAACTTTTCCTTTCATATTACTTCTGTTATTTTTTTAATGTATAAGTTTTTTTTGTTTTGTTAGTTTATTTGCTTTTCAGTTATACTGTGATGATATTTATTGGATATACGTCTGATGTTTAGTTTTTGGTGTCTGTTTCTTTCTTTCTTATGTTATGATAATGTTTTATTTTTTTTATGTTGTTCTTTATAAGCATGTGATCATGAAATCAGGCTTATAGAGGCAAAGGAAAAGACACCTTGTGATGACTCTAGAGTCGACACAACTTTAGTTGCTACAAACAATCACGCTAATCTATCAGGGTAAGCCAGAGAACTCTCCCTGTCGGAATTTTCCGAATCGACCGTCCAACATGTTGGTTTCTCACACAACTATCCAATTAGATTCATGGTATATCACATATAAGGATTTTCTCTCAAAGGACATGAATGCACTAATCTCTCCGATGGTCTTTACCTACTCCACAATTCTAACACTCCCAAGATAGCAATGAAGCCTGGAACGATTTTATACTACCACACATGCATGAGTGCATCATCATAATGACATAGCATAGACCTCAAAATCTTAGAAAGCACCAGTTCAAGCACAAATATTCATAGGACAATAAGATAGGAAAGTCTAAATCTCAAAAGGCCAAGTTCAAATCATGAATAGAAATAACCCCAAGCTACTAAACTACTCCCTAAACATGGAATTCAAGTATTGCATTGAATTTCACATTTTTGGGTAAAAGCAAAATAAAGAAGAAAAAAAAGAAAGAACCTAGAGAGAAGGGATAGTGTTTTCTCTCTCTAACCTACTCTTGAAACCCAAAATATGATCTAGAATGTAAACCCTAGGAGACTAAAGGCTATATATATAGTAGTAGGAGATTTGGCCTAAAAATAGGCCAAAAATCCTAGCAACCGCCACTGACACGAGGCACCGCGATTGGCACATAACGCTGAACAATACTTGCAACAGGTCTGTATCGGTTCATAACAAAATGTTTAAAACTTTTTATATACCTCTCAACAGGATACATCCACCTCAGAAATACAGGGCCATACAACTTGATTTCACAGACCAAATGAACAATCAAATGGACCATATAATATCAAAGAACGATGGGGGGGAGTACATCTCCATCCAACATAGAACTTCGACTATCATCGATTGCAAATGGTCAAGCCTCCGAACACTAATGTTTTTTGAATATATGAACTTGAAGAACAAACATAGTTTTGTAATGCACAATCTCAAGTGAAGAGGCACTGATGCCCTAATGGCAATGACGTTCAATTCCTGCATCAAGTTGTGGCAATAGTGTGTATTCAATCCAACCAACTCCATAGACACGCACAAATTTACGTTAGACGAGTAAGCCCCCAGCACCTTCACACTGTTAAGGCTCTTACAGTACAATTTCTTCACTAATTATGACATGAAATAACAAGCTGGTGGAAGTTAACAATTATCACCACTAGTGATAGGCCCCAAACTCTTCTTGATTCCCATTTCAACCAAGTCAAACCGAGCCTTCGACCCATCCTTTGTTTTACCAGGGGTATTCAACAATGTACCAACCAAAGAATTGCACACATTCTTCTCAATGTGCATTGCATTAAGACAATGTCTAACATCCAAGTCCTTTCAATAAGGAAGGTTGAAAAAATGGAACATTTCTTCCAACTTCCTTCAATGGAAACTTTATGTTTCCTCTTCCCAGAGTTGTTAGGCAACTCTCTTACTCTTTCATAAACCTTAGCACACGTTAGTTAACGGTGCCACACTTCTCTACTTCCTCATTGAACCATTTTTTCGCCCAGAAGAAACCGCCCATGGCCTTGATATATGGTTTCACAACCATGCTTCAACAATGTACCAACCAAAGAATTGCACACATTCTTCTCAATGTGCATTGCATTAAGACAATGTCTAACATCCAAGTCCTTTCAATAAGGAAGGTTGAAAAAAATGGAACATTTCTTCCAACTTCCTTCAATGGAAACTTTATGTTTCCTCTTCCCAAAGTTGTTAGGCAACTCTCTTACTCTTTCATAAACCTTAGCACACGTTAGTTAACGGTGCCACACTTCTCTACTTCCTCATTGAACCATTTTTTCGCCCAGAAGAAACCGCCTATGGCCTTGATATATGGTTTCACAACCATGCTTCAATTGATAGAATAAAGTTTGCTTCTCACACACTAGACATGCACAGTGCCCTATGATCGAGTACCAAGAAAAGTTTCCATATGCGGTAAAGTTATTTATTGTACAAAACAACAACGCCTTTAATGTGAAAGTATGCCCTGCCCAACCATCGTACGTGCGTACGCCATTGACGTGCACCATTATGTATGCCTTAACCAATGCATTCGGTGTAGTAATTGGTTTTTTTATATCTTGGATTGCTAGTATTAGTAAATTTATGTGACAAGGGGTTTAAACGGACATGTTTGGTTTTCTTGTCTAAATCCTGCATTTTGTGGACTTAATTACTAATGGACATCTTACATCCACGGCCTCCTATATCTTCCTTTGTGATCATCTTTAGTAGGTTGCTCGTCGATACTTTTTGTTACATTCTATGTGAAATTCGTTTGCAAGGGCGGTAGAAGATATTGAAGGTCGTTCGCATAGAAGGTTGAAGACATCAAAGGCCATTCATATTAGAATGGTAGTAGACGAAGGCCAGAGACATCAAATTGTAGTGGAAGGAGTGATGCGTCCACTTTATATGCTTATTTTAGTACTATTTAGGATCCATTTTGTACTCTTTCATTACAACAGCTTGTGTTTTACCATGAAATCCTCTTAGAAGGGGTAAGAGAAACTTTGCGCTCTTTTACCTCTTTTAAGTAGATGTTTTGTGCAACGAAGTAATGAAGACCGGAGGCCATTGAAGACTACACTTTCAAAGATTTTGAAGACTTGCTTCGAAGACGTGAAGACCGGAGGCCATTGAAGATCACTTTTGAAACCGTTGAAGACTTAGAAGTTGAGAGGAGTGACTATGGGGATGACTACATGCCACAAGGAGGAGAAGAAGAAATAATGCAAAAAATTATGTTTACCGTCGCGAGTCGCGACGGACTCGTCGCGACCAACATGTTCGTCGCGAGTCGCGACGGCCACTGACCAGAATCATACTTTCTTTTCCTTCCACTATAAATACCATTTTTTCTCTCCTCTCATTCGAGTTCTTCAGCAGCTGCGAATTTGTACTGTTCTAAACCCTATTCTTCCATTTTTCTTCTTTGATTCATCTAGTTGCTTTGATTTGTTGTTTTAGTTAGATTATCATGACTTCTATTAGCTAATCTACTCTCTTGGGAGCAATTGACCTAAGCTTCCAAATCTATGTCTTAAGAACAAATTGTAGCTTGTTTATTACTCTTGCTATTATGTATTTACGGGTATTGAATGTGTTTATTGATTTCATTAATGTTGTTAAAAGCTTGAGTATATGAAATGATTGTATTAATGGCTTGCTAGAGTTTGGGGGATTTGGGTTAATTTTCCCCCTGTTCTTGTTAGGAATATATATAAGTATGATTTAGAGCTTTTAATTATGTTGATGGATTGATGATTGCTAGATAGATATGCAATGTCGAACTCTTTGCCATATTTATCAATTGTAGCAAACGGGAGAAGTCTATGAGCATTGAACGTCCTTGACTAATCCCGTGTAAATGCATAGATCGGTTAAATGCTTAGTCACGGTGTAGTGGTCATAAGTGTTTCCGAGTTTGTTGATCCTTCGTGCTAAATGCCATTAATGGGATACCTTGAGTCAGGTTACGACTACGGGAGTCATTGGTGAGGTTTGACAAGAGATGTCGAATTCACTCTTGCAAACTACCATCTAAGAAGGATAGAAGTTTAGTCTTCACAACAAGTAGTGAAAGTAGTAAATAAGTCACATGTTCAATGATGGATAATAGGTTTGGAAGTGTAAGTCAGTTGCGCCCAAGGCTTCGTAATTGTATTTTCATCACATCTTTATTTGCGTTTACATGATTAGCATCATTCTCTTGATTTGCTAATTGTTGTACTTTAATTTGATAATTTAGGAACCATCCAACCAAACCCCCCCTCTCTTTGTTTACATGTTTATATATATATATATGTATGTATGTGTTTTGTACGTTTTCTCATATAGGTGTCTAAGTACTTAGAAAAATCCCTTTTCCTGTGGACGACCCCATCTTGCCACTATTTACATTGTTGTGGATAGGACGCATTAAGGGTTTACAAGTATTAACTTTGAGAGGTACGGCGACGACCTCCCAAATTTTGGCGCCGTTGCCGGGGAAGAGGCGTTCATTTTTAAGTGCTTTAGCATATTATGTGTGATTATGTGCTACTTGTGAATATTTGTTAGTTTGATTTTATTTTATTTTGATTTCTTAGTAGATTTGCCATTTTCGCTTGGCTTGGAGAAGTATTGTTTGTGTTCTTGGTGTATGGTTCGCACGCGATCCTCTTCACAAGAGCCCTTACACTACGACCCCGAGTTGGAGTTGAATTTGAGACGGGCTAGGAGGCTTTCTTTGGAAAGTGTGAATAACACCCCTCCTAGTGACCATTTTGTGAACACATCTTCTTCAATGGACCCCCGAATCGAGACTGAAGATGAGCAAAGGGAAGAAGAAGCCTACAATCCCCATCCCCACCAAAGAGGGATCCCTTTGGGACAGCCCTTGTTGAGAGAAATCATGGCGCCCAATCTTGAGCAACAACCGATGTGCATTGAATACCCAGTGGTTTGACCAAATAGGCATTTCGAGCTGAAAACCGGGTTCATCAATATGCTACCCGCATTCCTTGGAAGGCAAGGGGAGAATGCCAACAAGCATCTCACCGAATTTCACTTCTTATGTAGCGGAACGGTTCCTCACGGAGTGGATGAAGATTTTTACAAGTTGAAGGCATTCCCTTTCACTCTTAAGGATGGTGCTAGAGATTGGCTCCATTACCTACCACCAAGGAGCATAAAGAGTTGGCTTGATTTGAAGACAAAATATCTCTCCAAATATTTCCCGGCCTCGAGGTCCGCTGCTTTGAAGAAGGATATAAGCAACATTCTGCAGTGGCATGAAGAGTCTCTCTTCGAGTATTGGGAGAGATTTAAGATGCTCCTTGCAAGTTGTCCCTACCATGGTTATTCGGAGGGAGATTTGGTGTATTACTTTTATAATGGCCTTCTGGATGAAGACCAAATGCTGGTTAGAAGTTCTTGTGGTGGCACCCTCGGAAACAAAACGTCTGCTGAAGCCATGCAACTATATGAAGAGCTAGCGGAAGAATCAAGGAATTTTAGCTCAAGGGCTGATTTGAGGAGGAGAAACCAAAGGCCTGTAAGTGATTTTGCCAACAGTGGGAAATTAGAGGATAAAGTCACGACCCTCACATCCATGGTGAAGACCTTGATGACCAACCCTGGAGGAAGTGCGCCACATGTTAAGTCATGTGAAATTTGCTATTTGGCGCACCCTACGGACACATGCCCCACTCTACAAGAGGATTACGTTGAGGAAGTAAGTGCTATGGGGTATCAGGGAAATCAAGGATACCAAGGTACCTATGGGTATCAAGGTGGTCAAGGCTACCAAGGTAACCAAGGCTACCAAGGTAACCAAGGCTACCAAGGTAACCAAGGATACCAAAGATACCCAGGATACCAAAGCCGGCCATATAATTCGGGAAATCGTGATCAACCGAACCTCCGGTATGGAAACCCTCAAGGAGGCCAGAACTCTCAACCGTACAGGCTCCCCCCTCAACAATGCCGGCCACCTCAACAACAGTTCCAAAGATTTGAAGACAAATCCCGAAACCAAGGGGAAGGTTCCGGGCTATCCAAGGATGAGGTAATGCAAGCTATTCACCGATTAGGCATGAGTGCTGGAAAGAGCGAACAATTCCAAGATGAAGCTAAAGCAAGTATCAAAAACTTGGAAACTCAAGTGAGTCAAATAGCTCAAATGGTGAACCGGATGGAAGCCCGGGAAAAGGGTAAACTACCTGCCCAATCAGAGATCAACCCGAGGAAAAATGCAAGTGCTATCGCTTTGAGAAGTGGTAGAGAGGTCGGTGCTTCATCGGAGGCTGAAAATGTTGAGAAGGAGCCAACGAGAACTGAAGAGTTTGAGAAGGGAGTTGAGGAAGAAGCAATCCATGAGAAGGAGCCAACGAGAATTGGAGAGTTTGAGAAGGGAGTTGAGGAAGAGGCAATCCATGAGAAGGAGCCAACGAGAATTGAAGAGTTTGAGAAGGGAGTTGAGGAAGAGGCAATCCATGAGAAGGTGACCAATGAGCTAGCCAACAAAGATAAGGAGGAAGAAATCAAGTTGGAGACATTGCCACCAAAACCGGAGTTAACCTCCACCCCGGAACCATCCTCTCCTCCACACAAGAAAGCAAAGATGGTGGAGAGCCCCCCATATGTTTCGGAACCCCCATTTCCAGAGGCCTTGAAAGACAGGATGAGGATGGAGGATAACAAAGACATCTACGAAGTCTTTCGTAGGTGTGAGGTAAACATTCCTCTCTTGAATGCAATTGAACAAATCCCTAGATATGCCAAATTTCTCAAAGAATTATGTGTTGTGAATAGGAAACAAAGGGCCAAAATAAATTGAAAAGTGGAAAAAGTGAGCATGTTTCTGCATTGTGTCAAAAAGAGCTACCCCCTAAATGTAGCGATCCCGGTATGTTCACAATCCCGTGCATAATAGGAAATACTCGTTTTGAAAAAGCTATGCTTGATTTAGGTGCATCCATAAATGTTCTTCCTTATTCTTTGTATGAAAATCTCAACTTGGGAACATTGCATAAAACCGGGGTGGTAATCCAATTGGCCGATCGTTCTAGTGCATACCCTAAGGGTATTGTCGAGGATGTGTTGGTTAAGGTGGATTCCTTAATTTTCCCCGCAGATTTTTATGTCCTTGACATGGAGCATGATAAACATGCCGCCCCAATTTTGTTGGGGAGGCCATTTTTGAAAACATCTAGGACAATGATTGATGTGCATAAAGGTACCCTCACCATGGAATTTGATGGAATGAAAATAGAGTTTAACATAAATGATTCTATGAAATATCCTAGTGAAGAACATTCTTGCCATGCCATAGATATTGTTGAAGAAGTTGTGCAAGATGTTTTTGAACTAAATGGTGAGGATTCTTTATTGGTTGCTTTGCAATGTGATGTTGATGATGCCCACAATGTATATTCTATGAGCACTAACTTGAAAGGCAGCTTTGAAGATTTGAACTTGCTTGAAAAGATGACACCGAGTGTCTCAACACCTTCTCCTCTACTCTTAGAGGAACTCGAGGAACCGGAATTCCTCCCCTCGCTTGTGAAAGCCCCGGTGCTTGACCTTAAACCTTTGCCAGATGATCTTAAGTATGCATTTCTTGGGGAAGGCGAGACGCTTCCAGTTATCATTTCGAGCAAGCTCACCAAGGAGCAAGAAGAAAAGTTGATGGTGGTGTTGCGGGAGAACAAGGAAGCAATTGGGTGGACTGTTGCCGACATTAAAGGCATAAGTCCATCCACTTGTATGCACAGAATCTTGTTGGAAGAAGGTGCGAGACTCGTCCGACAACCCCAACGCCGTTTGAACCCACCTATGATGGATGTGGTGAAAGCGGAAATCCTCAAATTGCTTCAAGCAGGCATGATTTACCCAATTTCAGATAGCAAGTGGGTGAGCCCAACTCAGGTGGTACCAAAGAAGAGTGGAATGACAGTCGTTGAAAATGGGAAAGGTGAAATGGTGCCCACCCGAGTTCAAAATGGGTGGCGAGTTTGCATTGATTACCGGAGATTGAATGCAGAAACCCGGAAGGATCACTTTCCCTTACCGTTCATTGATCAAATGCTTGAGAGGTTAGCAAGTCACCCCTACTATTGTTTCTTGGATGGATACTCGGGGTATTTTCAAGTGGCTATCACTCCAGAAGACCAAGAGAAGACCACCTTCACATGCCCTTTCGGTACATTTGCTTACCGACGCATGCCTTTCGGGCTATGTAACGCCCCCGCAACCTTCCAAAGGTGTATGGTAAGCATTTTCTCAGAATTTGTTGAAAATTTTGTCAAGGTATTTATGGATGACTTCACTGTTCATGGTAATTCCTTTGACGATTGTTTAGCACATTTAGCGCAAGTTCTTAACCGTTGCATTGAAACTGACCTAGTGCTAAATTCTGAGAAATGTCACTTTATGGTGGAGAGAGGTATTGTCTTAGGCCATGTTGTCTCCTCTAATGGTATTGAGGTTGACAAGGCAAAGATAGACACGATTCAAACTTTGCCTTATCCTACTAATGTGCGCGAAGTGCGTTCTTTTCTTGGCCATGCAGGATTCTATCGCCGGTTCATCAAGGACTTCTCAACGATAGCATCTCCTCTATGCAAATTGTTGCAAAAGGAGGTGGAATTTGTAGTTGATGAGAGGTGTCAAGGGGCCTTCGATACATTGAAGGAAAGGTTAGTCTCGGCCCCTATCATACAACCCCCGGATTGGGCGTTGCCTTTTGAGATAATGTGCGATGCGAGTGACTACGCCGTTGGAGCAGTGCTTGGTCAAAGGGTGGGGAGAGTACCTCACGCCATCTATTACGCATCCATGTCCCTAAATGAAGCCCAAAGGAACTACTCCACCACTGAAAAGGAGTTGCTAGCAGTGGTATTCTCTTTAGAAAAATTTAGATCTTATTTCCTTGGTACTAAAGTTATTGTATACACTGATCATGCAGCGCTTCGTCATTTAATGGCGAAGAAAGAATCCAAGGCAAGGTTGATTAGGTGGATCTTGCTTTTGAGCGAATTCAATTTGGAGGTGCGGGATAAGAAGGGCGCTGAAAACCTTGTGGCCGATCATTTGAGCCGGTTGACTCTGGGGGCAGACATTGAGGTAAGCCCAGCAATGAAGGAGCAACTACGGGAGGAATTCCCTGATGAACAATTGTTCACCATTAATCGCATTAGGGATCTCCAACCGTGGTATGCCGACATTGTCAACTTTCTCATCACTGGTAAATTTCCTCATCATTTTTCCACAGCCCAAAAGGATAAGTTAAGGAGTGATGCAAAATATTATGTGTGGGATGATCCCTTTTTGTGGAGACATTGTGCGGATCAAGTTGTTAGGAGATGCATCCCTGATAGTGAAATACACTCAATACTTGAGTTTTGTCATTCTCATGCATGTGGCGGTCATTTTGGAGCCAAGAGAACCGCTAGGAAAGTTTTAGAGAGTGGGTTTTATTGGCCTACGATGAATAAACATGCATACACTTTTTGCAAATCTTGTGATGAATGCCAGAGGGTAGGAAATATCTCCACTAGGAATGAAATGCCCCAAAAACCTCTTTTGTATTGTGAAATCTTCGATGTTTGGGGTATTGACTTTATGGGACCTTTCCCTAGCTCTTATGGTTTTACGTACATTCTTCTTGCTGTTGATTATGTGTCGAAGTGGGTTGAACCAAAACCCACCAGGACTGACGATTCTAAAATGGTTGCAGATTTCTTGAAAGATAACATCTTTTCTAGGTTTGGGGTACCCCGAGCCTTGATTAGTGACCGTGGCACCCATTTCTGCAATCGGACCATAGCAGCACTCTTGAGGAAGTATGGGGTCACTCACAAGACATCTACCGCCTATCACCCACAAACCAACGGGCAAGCCGAAGTTTCCAATCGGGAAATCAAGTCCATCCTTCAAAAAACGGTTAATCCTAACCGGAAGGAATGGAGTTCTCGGTTGAATGATGCCCTGTGGGCGTATAGGACGGCTTACAAGACACCAAATGGTATGTCCCCATACCGGTTAGTGTTTGGTAAGCCCTGTCACCTATCGGTAGAAATTCAGCACAAGGCTTATTGGGCGGTAAAACAGTTTAATCTTGATATAGATGAAGCCGGTTTGCATAGGAAGTTACAATTAGAGGAATTGGATGAAATCCGGAGGGAGTCCTATGAGAACGCTGAGATATACAAAGAGAAGACAAAGGCATGGCACGACAAGATGATCATCAGAAAGGATTTTGCCGTTGGTCAGAAGGTCCTCTTATTCCAATCTCGCCTTCGCCTATTCCCAGGTAAGTTACGGTCCCGATGGATCGGTCCATTTGAGGTGGTTAAGGTCTCCCGCATGGGGCGGTGGAAATTTTAGATCGAGCTAAGTCCAATACCTTCAAGGTTAATGGACAACGTTTGAAACCTTACCACGAGACTTTTGTACCGGAAAAAGGGGAGGACGTTCATCTCCTCGATCCGATTTGCGATTAAACTCCAAGGAGGGAAGTAAGTCGTGCCGACAACGTTAAATAAACTTGGTTTTGATCATCCGGATCGTCATTCGTGACTTTCTGTTGATGTTGTTTAGTTTCAAGCTTTCATTGTTTTGCTTTATGCTTTTCACGGGTTGTTTTCTCCATGATTTTGTAGATATTTTGAAGCCAAGGCATTGGATTTTGGAAGGGGGAACTACTTAAATTCAAAAAGGAAGAACTTGGACAAGAGAAAGAAGCAGAAAAAATTTTCTAAGTGCCAGGTTAGTTGCCCGTCGCGAGTCGCGATGAGCTTTGTCGCGAGTCGCGACGGGCTCAGGAATTTTGTGCGAAATTTTTGGGCTTCGGATCCCACTTTCCGCGAATCGTGACTACCTCGCGACGCCCGTCGCGAGTCGCGATGAGCCTCGTCGCGAGTCGCGACGGACTCAGTGATTTTTGCGGCATTTGACCCTTTCGGATTCCACTTTCCGTGAATCGCGACGCTCGTCGCGAGTCGCGATGAGACCCATCGCGAGTCGCGATCGCGACTCGCGACGGACTCAGAGATTTTTGCGGATTTTAACCCTTTCGGATCCCGCTTTCCGCGAGTCGCGACGCTCGTCGCGAGTCGCGATGAGCGTTGTCGCGAATCGCGACAGACTCAGGACATTTTTTTGCTTACAGGTTTCACTTTCTGCGACTCGCGACTTCCTCGCGACGCCCGTCGCGGGTCGCGATGATAGTAGTCGCGAGTCGCGACGGTCGAGCGTACAGAAATTTTTTTTTTTTTGGTTCTGATTTAAATAGCGGGGGAACATACCTCTTCCACATCCTCACCCGATACCTCTTCCACACCCTCACCTTCCACGCCGCCGCCTTCTCGCCGCCGCCACCATCTCACCGCCGCCGCCATCTCGCCGCAGCCGCCATCTCGTCGCCGCCGCCGCCGCCTCGTTTCCGCACCGCATCTTTGACGCACCACGCCTAACCGAAACCCTAGATTTTTTACGCCGTGGCCGATTTGAGCCCCGATTCATTGTGGGCTACCGATTTTTCCTTTCTCTCCTCGTCCTAAGCGGTATCGGTACACCTCTTAACCCTATTGAACTATGTTTATGATTTTGCATATATTCTATATGTGTTCAATTTGGTTACCATTGTGTTGTATTGTGATTCCAATTTCTATTCTCGGTTCTGGTCGATTGTGGGTATGCTGTAGTGCTGCAGAAATTTTATCCTGTGGGTGTTGTTTATATATTTTCATTCCTGCCATAGACTGTCTGTATTCTGCTTTGGCATACTCGGTTTGGGAATCGTGCAGTTGGGATGGTTTTAGATTTGTACACTCGTGTTTACTACACATGGTTGTTAGCAGACTAAAGTATTGTTATGCTATGCTGTGTTCAATGTTAACATGGTCATCATTGTGAACATTGTGAATGAAATGTTAATGGTTAATCCCATTAAGCCTCATTGTGAGTTTGACATATAACATAGCGTATCTATTTCGACTATGTGCCAACTTCTTGAATTTGATGATATGTGCTTCTGGACAAACAAAATGTAGATTGTGCATTCTATTGTGCATACGATTTGAACTAGTTAAACTGTTTTCGTTTCAGCTGGTCATCATAAACTAGTTTGAGATTGGTCACAGACTTGCCATATTGCATATACATCTATTTTTCGCATTTAACCTGTTTGTTCTGTTTGCTGGTGATTGATAGATATGGCCCCCAGAAAGAGGTCCAGGGCGATGACTAGGGATGATCACACTACCGCTCCACCTCCTCCGGCTTCAGGATCTGGTTCTGCGCCTCCGCCTCCGGATAGATACATGGGCTTGACCCGGATCACCGGGTCCTATGCCGACAGATGGGAGGTCCTAGAGAGACGCCTGCTCAAGGAAACCAGTTTTGTTGATATTCCCACGTTGGATACCCTCGGCCTTATACAACCTGTCAGATGCCTCCTAGCCAAAGGGGGAATGGAGGGATTCATGAACAAGAGCGTGCCCACTTACCGGAGGTACACGCTGGAGTTCTTGTCCACCGTCCGTATTCGCAGCATGAGGGACGATCAACCATGTGAGAAGTATATCGCTTTTCACCTAGATGACATCTCCTGGCAGATGACCGTCTCCGAGGTGGAGGAGGCCTTCGGTTTTGCCACTGCTGGCATTCGGGGCAGGCTGAATCCTGATACCCCAGAGCGGTCAATTGAAGATGACATGCACTTCTGGAATGTCATCAACATGAGGCCCAAGAACTCACATGACAAGAGCAGCTCCATCATCCACCCCGCGCTTCGTTATGTGCACAGGCTCTTAGCTGGCACAGTCTTCTGCTCCGCGGAGCCGACGAATGTGCCAGACAATGACATTCATTTCTTATGGCACTTAACGAGCGAGGGGCAGGGATATGGTTTATGGGCCGAGCTCTGGATGAAGAGGGTTGTGGATTTGGTAGACAAGGTAAAGGGGAAAATCATGGTCGGAGGAATGATAAGCATTCTAGCGGGGTACTTGGGATTAGTCCCTTCGACCGACTTCCCACGCCTGGGGAAGCGAACGTCTTATCTGATCACCGTCGAGCGACTGGTTCGATTTGAGATGCTCAGTGTCACTCGGACCACTGGACTCTTCCTTTGGCTATACGGTGCCAGAAAGATCACCTTCATGGCCCTCCCTCAGCACAGGCGGACCAGACTGGAATTCGACACACCTTTGGGGGATTTAGCAATCTCCCCAGATTCTTCATGTTCAGCCGAATTCCAGCGTGCGCTCCACGACCTTGGCCCAGTCCCGGTCCAGCCGGATGACAGCACCCTACCTCCTCCTC
This sequence comes from Rubia yunnanensis, assembly GCA_037428765.1. Taxonomy (NCBI): domain Eukaryota; kingdom Viridiplantae; phylum Streptophyta; class Magnoliopsida; order Gentianales; family Rubiaceae; genus Rubia; species Rubia yunnanensis. Next base: position 84,291,347 of record CM075063.1, read on the forward strand.
AGCAGCAGCATCAGCAGCATCAGTACCATCAGCACCGGCATCATCAGCAGCAGTAGCAGCACTCTCCACAGCCTCCCCCTCCGACAGATGAGACCACACCTCACTTCTCCCAGCCTCCGCCAGATTTCTATGAGCGGATGATGCGGACCATGCACGAGGGTTTCCACCGCCAGGACAGCATGATTCTGGAGCACAACAGGTTTGTTTCCCGGGCTTTGATAGATATGGATGAGGAGATTGAACACCTGTCCGCTCGCATCCATGAGATGCAGTCCCAGTCGGGTGGTACATCAGGCACCGATCCAAGAGTGGAGCAATGGAGAGCACGGAGGCAGCGGAACGAGGAGTGGCTGACTCAGTATCAGCAGCGTTACTCCGGCAGTGGCCCTTCATCTTCACCGCATTGATAAAGTGAGCATCACGCTTTACCCCCTTTCCATACTTTGCTTTGTACGGTTTTGCCCTAGTCTACATTGAGGGCAATGTAGTGTTTTAAGTGTGGGGAGGGGTATCTACTATTGATAGGCGAGTTGGGATTTGGAGATACTTTTACCTGTTGTTTTGGATATTGTTTTGCTTTTGATGTACTTGGATAATGTTGGTTTTGATACTTTTCTTAACCTTCACATTTGGAAGCAATTTGCTACTTTTCGGATGGGGAACAACAACCAAAAAAAAAGAAAAAAAAAAAGGAAAAAGAATCCCGCTAAGTTGAAAACCCGAGAGGGCAACTTAGGCAACATTGGGGCCCGGATAGGTCGAAAACCCGAAAGGGCAGCCTAGGTAAAAATGAGAGGTCAAATGTGTGGAAAAAGGTGAGGTGTGAGCTAAAAGAAAAATGATTGTGTGGCTAGGATGAAAACCTGAAAGGGCTCCTAGGCAAAATGAGAGAAAGCGAGAGAAATTGAAAGACATTAAGTGTCTACTCATTTGCCGGCGATGGAGTCATAAGGTTGCGGGGACCACACGGAGGGATCGGGTAACTCAACATCTTGAGAATCTTTTGGGGATGGATAATTTAGCGGGGAAAAGACGGAGTAAGTTGTGAAATTTTTGATCATTAATAGACTTCGTTTTTAGGTTAATATATTGATATAGGATGAAGCATGTGCTCTGAACTTTATGCATATCTTTGGTTTCATCTTTTATCATTGGATTTGGGATTGTCAGTTCTGGATTTGGAGATGTCTTAGGGAAATTAATGAATTGACGGAGTGATATAGTTTAGGTAGATTTAGGAATAGGGGTTGTGGAAAATTCTCATTTGATCTTAATCTTGGGATGTACGATATTGAGAGTTTTGTGAGGTAGTGAATTGGGGGATTAGTAGTAGGATGTGGAGGTATCATTCCTTTCGTATACTTGGATCTTTTCTTACTCGAGGGCGAGTAAGGTTCAAGTGTGGGGAGGTTTGATGCGTCCACTTTATATGCTTATTTTAGTACTATTTAGGATCCATTTTGTACTCTTTCATTACAACAGCTTGTGTTTTACTATGAAATCCTCTTAGAAGGGGTAAGAGCAACTTTGCGCTCTTTTACCTCTTTTAAGTAGATGTTTTGTGCAACGAAGTAATGAAGACCGGAGGCCATTGAAGACTACACTTTCGAAGATTTTGAAGACTTGCTTCGAAGACGTGAAGACCGGAGGCCATTGAAGATCACTTTTGAAACAGTTGAAGACTTAGAAGTTGAGAGGAGTGACTATGGGGATGACTACATGCCACAAGTAGGAGAAGAAGAAATAATGCAAAAAATTCTGTTTACCGTCGCGAGTCGCGACGGACTCGTCGCGACCAACATGTTCGTCGCGAGTCGCGACGGCCACTGACCAGAATCATACTTTCTTTTCCTTTCACTATAAATACCATTTTTTCTCTCCTCTCATTCGAGTTCTTCAGCAGCTGCGAATTTGTACTGTTCTAAACCCTATTCTTCCATTTTTCTTCTTTGATTCATCTAGTTGCTTTGATTTGTTGTTTTAGTTAGATTATCATGACTTCTATTAGCTAATCTACTCTCTTGGGAGCAATTGACCTAAGCTTCCAAATCTATGTCTTAAGAACAAATTGTAGCTTGTTTATTACTCTTGCTATTATGTATTTACGGGTATTGAATGTGTTTATTGATTTCATTAATGTTGTTAAAAGCTTGAGTATATGAAATGCTTGTATTAATGGCTTGCTAGAGTTTGGGGGATTTGGGTTAATTTCCCCCCTGTTCTTGTTAGGAATATATATAAGTATGATTTAGAGCTTTTAATTATGTTGATGGATTGATGATTGCTAGATAGATATGCAATGTCGAACTCTTTGCCATATTTATCAATTGTAGCAAACGGGAGAAGTCTATGAGCGTTGAACGTCCTTGACTAATCCCGTGTAAATGCATAGATCGGTTAAATGCTTAGTCACGGTGTAGTGGTCATAAGTGTTTCCGAGTTTGTTGATCCTTCGTGCTAAATGCCATTAATGGGATACCTTGAGTCGGGTTACGACTACGGGAGTCATTGGTGAGGTTTGACAAGAGATGTCGAATTCACTCTTGCAAACTACCATCTAAGAAGGATAGAAGTTTAATCTTCACAACAAGTAGTGAAAGTAGTAAATAAGTCACATGTTCAATGATGGATAATAGGTTTGGAAGTGTAAGTCAATTGCGCCCAAGGCTTCGTAATTGTATTTTCATCACATCTTTATTTGCGTTTACATGATTAGCATCATTCTCTTGATTTGCTAATTGTTGTACTTTAATTTGATAATTTAGGAACCATCCAACCAAACCCCCCCCTCTCTTTGTTTACATGTTTATATATATATATATGTATGTATGTGTTTAGTACGTTTTCTCATATAGGTGTCTAAGTACTTAGAAAAATCCCTTTTCCTGTGGACGACCCCATCTTGCCACTATTTACATTGTTGTGGATAGAACGCATTAAGGGTTTACAAGTATTAACTTTGAGAGGTACAGCGACGACCTCCCAAGGAGGTTGGAGCCAAAGATAGCAGGCATTGGAGTTCAAGACGGCTAATGAAGAAACGAAGAATTGTGGTCCAAGAGAGTTGTGCCAACTTCTGGGAACCATCCGTGAAGAATCATCTTCAAAGTTGGTTCCATTGGATTCATCTCCTCGAAAACCATAAAATTGACTACAAGAACTATCAAAATGAACTAGCGATTCATTCATAGCAAAGGAAAGAAGTTCAACCGTCCAAAGTACAAATGACTTAGTGTGGACCGCTCATTGATGGCACCAACAGCCTGCACCAGACTATGTGGTCCGTGCCAAGGCTCGGCTCGGACCGATCCAAACTCAATGGGCCATACGCACAAATTCCAACTTTCACTCAAAAATGACTAACTATGGATGCAGACCGTCCCATTTCCGATGGCCATGCCATTTCAAGTTTAAAATGTCAAGACCAGCCGGTGGGATGTGAACAATTGAGTGGCTCGTGCAAAATCACTGAGCAAACCAAGGTTTTTTATGACAGTCTGTGCTAAACGTCATGTCCATGGATCAGAAGTGCAAAAATGAGGACTCTAATGATAGCTTGCACAAAATGAGGTGGACTGCACAGAAAAGACTCGCGCCAAGCACCACTGTCCGCACCAAAGGAGACATCACGGACTGGCCCAGATCAGACAGTCCGTGCCAAATGAGAAGCATGGACCGTGCCAAATCCCATGGCCTACGCCAGCGCTATTCATGCTGGCTGCACCACCACGGACCCAGTACATGGTGTGGACCGCGCCATCTGCGACGGTTCGTGCTGGCAGCGGCCAAACTAGGGTTTCACACTTTTTGGCCTATTTTGGGCCTAATTTTAGGCCCAATCCCCTACTACTATAAATATAACATTAGTCTACTATGTTAGATCTTATCTTTCATTTTTCACATTCTACTCTTGTAATTAAGGAGTGCATTCTAGAGAAAGAAACATTCTCTCTTCTTTCTTTCTTTCATTTTTATTTTTATTTCATCCTATAATGTGGAATTCAAATCTATATTTGAATTCCATGTCTAGATTAGTAACTTGGGGTTGTTTGTATTCATGCTATGATTATGACTTTTGAGGTTTATATTCTCTTATCTTCTTGTCTCATAAATATTTGTGCTTGAACTTGTGCTTTCTAAGATTTATGATTTATGCTATGTCATTATGATGATACATTCATGCATGTGTAGTAGTATAAAATTGTGCTAGGCTTCGTTGCTATTAGAAATTGTTGGAATTGGGGAGTAGGTAAAGAACACCGGGGAGATGAGTGCATTCATGTCATTTGAGATAAATTTCTTGCATGTGTTATAGTATGATTATGATTGGCTAGTTGTGTGAGAAATCAACATGTTGGGTGGTTGATTTGGAATTTCTTGATTGGGAAAACCCCTGGCTTAACCCGATAGATTAGCGTGTTTGTTTGTTGCGACTAGAGTTGTGCCGACTCTAGAGTCATCACAAGGTGTCTTTTCCTTTGCCTCTCTAGGCCTAGGGATTGAGATCCACAGTGGAGTGTCCGAGATGTAATGAATTTCACTACATATCCAATGGTTGCGACCTATTCGAGGCATTGCCCTTTTAGGCGGGCTTTGTATTCCTCTAAGCGGGAACACGTTGGCATTGGGAGTGAAGTGACGGGGAATGGTCTACGACGTCAGTGGACTAGAGCACATTCCCTATTACAAAGATGGTGAGATATGGGCACTGTGGTAAGTACCACGTGTGACAGACAGAGGGAAATACCTAGCTATCTTCACACTGTGTGACATAATGATCTACTTCATTACGCATGTGTTAACCAATGCATTTGGCATACTTTTTTTGTGAAAGATTACATACAAGTAAATAAATTACATATTAACATCCTAATCTAAGACCTAAGTAGGAGACACCACCATTGAATCTATTGAAGCTTAGTGGAGCTTGAAACTCTGTACATTTGAATAGCCAGGGACCCCTCTTGAGAACACCCAAACGTTGCAGCACCAATGAACCACTTCCATCGAAACTAGAACCACCACAATCTTACCATAATCGACCACCTGCAGGTTGGAAAACCACGACGAGGACCACCGACACGGTCCCATGACGCAGGGTATTCCCCATCAAGAAATTGCTCTAATATTCACAATTCTTGATGAGGGTGTGTTTTGAACCCATTAACTCTCAGTTACAGAGAGTGTAGCTTACCACTAAACCAGGCCAATTACACTACTTTTTAGTTAATTTTATTTGGTTGATTGCTAGTATTAATTGAGTTATGTGACAAGGGGTTTAGACGGCCATATTTGGTTTTCTTGTCTAAATCCCGCATTTTGTAGACTTAATTGGTACTAATGGACACCTTGTATCCATGGGCTCCTTGATCTTCCTTGTGATAATCTTTTGTAGGTCGTCTGTGGGCACTTTTTGTTTACATTCTATGTGAAGGCCGTTCGTAAGGGCAGCAGAAGATATTGAAGGCCGTTCGCAAGGACGGCAGTAGAGATGAAAGCCATTCACATTATAATGGTAGTAGAAAAAGACCACGATCATCAATGCTTGGTAGAAAGATATTGAAGCCAAAGATAGGCAGCAACGGAGTTTATAGCGGCCAATGAAGAAACGGGGAATCATGGTCCGATGAGTTGTGCTTAAGTCCAAGAACGTTCCAATAATAATAATCCTTCAAGGATGGTTCCATTGTATTCATCATTTTGAGTGCTATAAAATTGTCTACTAAAATTCTCAAATCGGACTAACGGTTCACCTGTAGCAAAGGAAACTAGTTCAGTCAGCTGAGGTACAAATGGGTCGGCATGGGTCGTGCATGGTTTGGCACCAAAACCCCACGCTAAAGGAGATGTCCCATGCCAAAAAGACCAGCACGAGGCTACGGCACAACCCACTATGAAAAAGTGAATACCCCTTCCATGCGGCTAAGTATGGGCGCGGGACATCCCATTTTTGGCATCCTGCGTCGTTCCAGGCTCAATATACTAAGACCAGCCGGTGGGGTGTGGGAAATCACACGGGCGGCGCTAAAGTTCCTGAGAAAGAACCCTTCCTTACCAAGGCCCGTGCCAATTGCCACAAGCGCCACAAGCGCAGACCTGAACCTCCATTTTCAGCACCTTGGTGGCGCCTCACAGAAGATGATGCGTCTCGCACCAAGGGGTTTGACGTGGCCCATTCAAAGCCTTGCACCCTGCACCTATTGAATATCTGAGCCACACACCAAATCTGGTGCCATGCGCACATAAAGGGACATAGCCCGCGCTAGTCCTCGTGCCTTGCACGAAGGACAATCAACCGGCCCCATCATCCGAGACACCCTACGCCAGGTGGGGATTGAGCTAGGGTTTACCCTATTTTGGGCCTATTTCTAGGCCCAATCTCATACTACTATGAAAATAACCTTTGTCTACTAGGTTTAGAGAGGAGAACATACCATATTTTATATTTCACGAGTAGCTTGGAGACTCTCTCCTTAGTAGGAACTTTATCTTTTCTTTTGTTTATTTTTCTTTGATTCTAAGATGTGGAATTCAAATCTTTATTTGAATTCCATGTCAAGGAAGTAGTTTCTATAGCCTGGGGATAAATTTCTGTAGCTTGGTCTATTCTATATGCCTTTTGAGAATCTTTAGTTCATCATAATTTTGTGTTCATGATACTATTGTGATTTTTTCTTGAGTTTAAATGCATTAATAGTACACCACATATAAACACACACTTTAGGATATATTCATGTATGGTAAAAATATCGATTCCCCTTGGGAAGAGAAACATGGTTGTCAGAATGGGTAGAGGAGAACGCGTCCGTGTGGGTGTGTGCACGGGGGATTCAAGAAATCTCTGATCTACTTTCCATCGCACCAGCCTTAACTAACTTCGTATAGTTATCCGAGAGGTTTTAGGTAGAGATAGCTAATTGTTGCAAGCTAGGGTTATAAGAAACCCCTAGTATCATAGATAAGGTGTCTACGATCCTTGGGCCTAATTGATAGGACCCGAGGGGAGTAGTGCATTCATGGTGGAAGCCAGGGATGTAATCGCATGGGGGAGAAACATACCTACTACAATGGTCGAACCTTGTTGTACTCCCCTAGTTACGATGGTGTCATCGAGCACCCGCTGTGATAGGGATGGGGAAGTGTATGCCATCGACCACACCACGTAATATGGACATTGTATTAGGTTTTCCTAGATCTCTATGTGAATGAATAAATGACAGAAGCATTAGATTGACCAAGTAGCTCCATGATTCCCCAAGTATTTAGCTTAATATTGTATTTGTGTTTTTACTTTCATACTTAGTAGTTGTTAGATTGAAAAACCAAACCCCCTGTATTTTCATGTTTTCTTTACTAGCTATTCCTTTCACTCATATAGATTGACAACCTGTGTGGGGTTGTTTTTGAGTCGATACATTAAACCTAGAATCTTTGTGGATAAACTAAGGGCTTACCGCTAACTATCCTCTATGTAGCGTAGCAGTAGGAACAAGGTGCAGAAATATAAATATCTATCCTTTGACCACACTGCCTCCACCTGGGTTAATTCTAAGCTACGATTTTAATGACTCCGGGGGGGGAAGTCAAAATTTTGGCACCTTGCCGGGGATGCTATCAGTCTAGGTATCAATTTAGGCATAACACGTTAGCAGAGTAGTTAGTTTAGCTTTTAATTTGTTTGTTTGTGTTGTTGATTCTTGGTTGGAGTAGTTGTTATAGTTATTTTGTTACCTTTGATCCTTTGCTAGTGTTATATTCAGAAGGGTATTGTTGGACCTAGTTTTTGGTACACACCCATACCACTAATATAGGTGTCTTTCACTACCCGACTAAGAACATAGGTGGTCGGAGGAGAAAGAGGTGAAGAACTAGGGCACAAGTTCAACCGATTCTGGGAGTAGTAGTAGAAGATTCACTAGCAATGATGGAATACAATCGCACCCTACAGGAGCTCATGGCACCCAACTTGAAGAATCAGCCTCTATGTATCACATTCCCGCCGTTACTCGCCAATGTAAGCTATGAGCTAAAAAGTGGCATGATCCATTTCCTTCCTACATTTTATGGATTTGCAGGGGAGGGCCCAAACAAGCATCTTTCGGAGTTCCATTTGGTGTGCACGAACATGAGGCCCATGGAAGTGTCCAAAGATGACTACAACCTAAGAGCCTTCCCATTTTCCCTTTAAAGCAGTGCCAAGGATTGGGTCTACTACTTGCCACTTAGATGCGTTGGTTTTGGATGGACATGAAGCGGAGGTTCTTGGGGAAATATTTTTCGATTTTTAAGTCGGCCAGGTTGAAGAAGCAATTGTTGAACATCACCTGAGGTGCTACCGAGAGTATGTATGATAATTGGGAATGCTTTAAGTGACTTTTGGTGAGTTTTCCTTACTACCCATTCAAGGAGAGGGATTTGGTGTATTACTTCTTTGAGGGGTTATGTGATGAAGATATGCAGATGGTCAATGTCGCTTGCAATGGTTTGATAACGAACAAGAGAGCCCTAAGGGTGCAATGACCCTCTTTGAAGAAATGGAAAATGGTATTCGAAAATCTAGCAGTCGGTCAAGGGTGAAGGTCTTGGATGAACCCACTCACTCACCTAAGTTAGACGAGAAAGTCCAAGCTCTTACTTCCATGATGAAGGAGCTTTTGCGAACAAAAAGTGCATCAAGTCCAAGTGTGTGGAGTTTGCAACCTTAACCACAACTCTGAAGTGTGCCACGAAGTCATAGATAATTTACAAGAGGTGAAGGCTATTGACTACAACAACCGGGAAAGACCAAAATTTGCTAGGGATCACCCACAAGGGTTTCGAGGAAGCCAAGGAGATGCAAGGTCGGACCCCTATGAAAAGTCACTCAACTCGTGGTATCGAGACCATCCTAATTTCCAATGGAGGAAGGACAGCCAACCTCAAGGATACTGAGGAGGAAAAGCTCCACCTCAACCATATCCTAGGGGTGAAAGCCCTTCTAACAATCATGCTTCACTCTTTAAGTCAGAACGGGATGAGATCTCGGAAGCTATCGGTCAATTAGGAAAGAAATATGTAGTATTCTTAGAGATGACAAGGTGAGAGATTGAGGACCTTGGCAATAGAGCTTTCTTAAGTATAAAAAATCTTAAAGTTCTAGTCGGAAAAACTTGCCACCTTGGTAAGCCGACTTGAAGCTAAGGAGTCTTGAAAACTACCTTACCAACCAAAGATCAACCTAAGGAACATGAATGCACTTAAATTAAGAAGTGGGAAGGAAGTTTGTGAGATCAAAAAGAATATAATGCAAGAAGATGACAAGATGGTGGGGGCTACCAAAGAACACTTCGAAGAGGAGGAGATCGTGGTCAAGGAAGCACCCTCCATGGAACTTCCACAGCCCGAGGCACAAGTCACTATTACATCTCAATTTCCAAATTATTTGAGGGGATGGCCAAAGGTGGTGACCGATGCTATGAACACTTGAAAATTCTTTGAAAAGGTCGAGGTAACCATCCCTATCATGGAATTAATTAAACATGTGGCATCATATGCTAAATTTCTTAGAGTTGCATGCACAAAGAAAAAGCGTATGGCAACTAAGAGGTTAGGACATTTGAAAATGGGAGGAGTCGCCATTTTGAACCATAAGAACTTACCTAAGAAATGCGATGACCCCAACATCTTTTCTATCCCTATCTCTTTAGGTGGTAAACTTATGGAACATGCCATAATAGATCTAGGTGCATCCATTAATGTTATCTCATTTAGTCTATATGAATGCCTAGAAATAGTTGAGCTTGGAGATATTAGAGTAATTTTCCAACTTACCGATCATTCCCAAGCTAGTCCACATGGACTAGTAAAAGATGTGATGGTGCGAGTTGCAAATTGGTTTTTCCAGCAAACATTTATGTCTTAGACGTGGCACACGACGGAAGTGCACCCCTAATACTTTTAGGGAGACCTTTTCTTAAAATGTTTAGGACTAAAATCAATTTCCACTAGGGAACCTTAACTCTAGAAGATAACATTGATAACGTGAAATTCGATATTTATAAATCTAGGCATGATTTAACAAAGTCTTCTTTGATGTGCAAATGTGTAACCCTATGTGATGAGCATGATGAATCTTCTTGTGTAACCAATGAGCATGAATGTTTGAATGATTCCCTAGGAGGTCGTCATCGTACCTCTCAAAGTTATAATTTATAAGCCCTTTTTTCTTACTAAATACAATTAAGTAGATAGTGGCAATCGAGGGCCGTCCACGAAGAAGATGGGATTTTCTTAAGTGTTTAAACTTATAAGGTTGATATTATACTAGAAGTAAATACTTTTATAGATATATAGATATAAAAAAGCAATGAAATTTGGGGGGGGGGGTGGTTGGTTGGTTGGTTTTCCTAAGTTATGAAATTAAAAGACAAAACAACTAGCAAAGTTAAGTAACTATGCTAATCATCAAACAAACTAAGAAAATGGGGTTTAGTACTACAAACAACAAATCCTTGGGGCCAATTGATATCAACTTCCAAACCTCATATAGATTATTGAACCATTCACTCATTCTTTCACATTCATTACCTATGGGGAATGCTACAACTTTCCATTCAAAGATCAATATTCATTCCTTCTTAATAGTAATTTCCAAAGACAAACAACGACCATTTGAAAACCTCGTTGATAATCCCTTCAGGAAAACGACACCATAAAGGTATTTCATCAATGGCATTATACACGAAGAACCATAGATTTATAAAAACAAGCCTTATAATAAAGATGTAGCCATTTAACCAAACATAGCATTCATTAGGCTAAACCTAGAACAAACCACATTCAAGATTCAACTTTTCATTGCATCTATAGGATAAATATGAGGACAATCCACATCAACATACTTATCTAGCAAGAATCATAACACATTATGCACAAGAAGTTCTAAGTTCATGTTCTTGGATTTCATGTCAAAGAGCTAAGGAATCCGTTACTTTCCTGACACCTTAACACTGTGATCATACAAACACTTCTATTCTCAAACAACCTATGGCATAAATGAAGCAAAACATAGCATTGAGAACACATGAATACTAAATAACAAAGGCTTCAAGATCGAGTGAAACAATCTATTCTCTATTTTCACTACTTGTTGTGAAGATAAATCTTCCATCCTTCTTAGATTGTAGTTTGCAAGAGTGAATTCGACATCTCTAGTCAAACCTCACCAATGACTCCCTTAGTCGAAATACGACTAAAAGTATCCCATTGATGGCATTGAGCATGAAGAATCAACAAGCTTGGCAACACTTATAAACACTACACTGTGTCTAAGCATTTAATCAATTCTTACATTTACACAAGATTAGTCAAGAACAATCGACATTCATAGGCGTATCTCATTTGCTACAAGCAATAAACATGACAATGAGTTCAACGTCATCACATTCATCTAGCAATTAATAACACATCAACATCATTAAGAAGCTCTAACTCATGCTCTTGGATTCCATATAAAAAGAGGGGAGAATTAGCTACTTTCTCCCAACCCTAACAAGTAATCATACAAGCAATTTATATACTCAAACTCCCAACAACATTAAGGCCATTAACAATTTACATTCAAAGCTTAATAAATTCACAATAGCAAAAACAATAAATAGATAGATATGATTCTCAAGACATTAGCAAGGAGGTCTTAATCAAATGCTCCCAAGATTAAACTAAGCTAGATAATGAAAATACATGATTAACCTACAAAAACTGAGAAAAGAAAGAAAGGAAAACTAGTGTTTTTGAACCCTGAAAATCGCAAGAAGAAGAAGGAGTTTTTGAGGAGAGGATAGGATTTAGTATTTATAGTAAAAAAAAGTAAGAAAGTTTCTGGCCTCCCGTTTGTCGTGACTCGCGACCAATCCATCGCGAGTTACGACCGAGCCCAGTTTCAACATCTTGATTTCTTTCTTCTTTTTGTTTCAAGTCCTCCTCTTCAGTTCACTTATCTTCAATTCTTTAAATCTTCAAAAGCTCAAATACAAGTCTTCATATCTTCAATTCTTCAAAGGTATTCTTCAAAGTCTTTAAACAAATTGCCTTTTCACACAAAATCCTCTAGAAAAATAATAAAAGCGTAAAAGTCGCTTTTAACTCTCCTTAGAAAATTTTAGGGAAAAATGCCACATTTATAGCACAAAAGTGTACAAAAGTGAATCCTAAATTTCCTAATATAACCATATAAAATGGGCATATCAAATCTCTCCACGGTTCAACCTTACTCGCCCTCGAGTAAGAAACGATTCAAGCACACAAAGAAATTCATATGTCCACATCCTAAACTAATATTCCCCGAATCAACACCTCACAAAAACTCTCAATATTGAAAATCCCAAAATCAAAGCTCAAATGAGAATTTTTTCACACATACAACCCCAATTCCTAAATCCAACCAAACCTACCACTTATCGATTTACTACCCATGAAAATGTTTCAAAGTCCCGAATTGATAATCCCAAAGTCCAATGACACAAAATGAAGTTAAAACCATATGAAAGGTTTAAGCACATACTTCAATTCATACCAATATATCAACCAAAATCCAATGACACAAAATGAAGTCAAAACCATTTAGGAGGTTAAAACACATTCTTCACCCAATGCCAATATATTAACCAAAATGAAGTATAAAAGAATTAATAATTTCATAACCATACTTCATTTTTAAACCCGCTAAGTTACCCAATCCCAAGAGGTCTCAAGATATTGAGCTACCTGATCCATCCATATGACAACCACAACCTTATGACTCCAATGCCAAAAAATGAGTGAAATCATAGCATTTTCCTTTTTTCTCTCTTTCTCTCATGTTGCCTATGAGCCCTTTCGGATTTTCATCCTAGCCACCAATCATGTTTCTTTGGCTCACATCTCACCTTTTTCCAGACATTTAGCCTCTCATTTTTGCCTAGGTCGCCCTTTCTGGTTTTTTACCTATCCAGGCCCCCAATGTTGCCTAAGTTGCCCTCTCGGATTTTCAACATAGCGGGTTTTCTTTTTAAATAAATTTTTTCTTTTTCATTTTCTATTTTTTTTCAAATATTTCAAATCTTAAATTTTTTTCTTCCTTTTTCTCACATTTTTCCAATCAAAAGTAGCAAAAAGCATTCCAAATCAAGCTAGCATGCATGTGAGTCCTCTAACCCCTCCCCGTACTTAAAACATTATATTGCCCTCAATGTAAACATGTATGGAAAGAAAAATAAAACTCAAGGTAAGAGGTAAAGTGACACCCATTTCTCCTCATAGTCACCTGTGATATGGCGCAATCACATGTATTTGTATAGAATCGGTCCCAAAATTTGTTTCAGAGCCGGAAGGGGGAGTAAAAGTGTCGTAGAAGAACTCACCCCTCGAGCAAAATGTTGTCTCCTTGGCACTGTTTGATAAAGACTAACACCACAGAGAACAACTTCAAACTCACAAGTACATAAGGATTTGTAATACTAGTTTTAGCATCAAAAGTTAATAACCATAGTATTCTCAAAGAACAACCAATCCATCATGCAATCACCACTATAAGATTTTCCAATAAAAATATCCAACATATATTGACACATATCCAAGCATTATTACAGAATATAGCAATTACAGTCACAATGATGTAGTCGGCATACTACAATCAGCAAAGGTACTATAAAGATGCAAGAATCTTCATATGTCAATATATGTAAGATTGGGGAGGAATGAGGGAAGGTGTGGTGGTTCTTGGGAGTATTTGGTAGAGAAGAAGAAATGGTTATGCAGTGTTTAAGCACAGTTGAAAAGCTGGTTTCCCTGTCGCGACTCATGACAGCATTGGTCACAACTCGGGACTAAGCCATCGTGACTCGCGATATCTTGGGTCAGTGAGCTCAATTCTTCAAGAATTTTTCTGATTCAGTCGCGACTCGCGACGGTCTTGTTGCAACTCGCAATGGCCATGTCATGACTCGTGAAAAACTGGTGCAGAGAGTTCATTTTTTCTCCCCTGTTCATCGCGACTCGCGACGATAGGGTGTCCCAGCACTTAGAAAGAATTTATTTTTTCTCACCAACTTTCCAAGCTTTCTTCCCTTTCTCATGGATCTCCTTCCTTCATCTCCTCCAATGCAATGCACTTCACTTTTCTACAAAATCACAGAAAAACACACCATAAAATGAACAAGACAAAATAACAAAACTAAACAACAAAAACCAAAATAAACGCCAAATTTATTTACAGCATCGGTACGACAAAGCTCCGTATATTTGAGGTCGTCGGCACGACCCTAATGTTATCCATATGGTGAAGGCTTGAACCCATTCACCATGAGCAACTAAAAGTAGAGAGGTGGGGGTACAAAACTTTCAAGAGAAAAGTCTTGTGGAGGCGGAGATGGTTTAAAGGGAGTTGGATGGTTAGAAGGCTTGGGATAGTCTTTTGGCTCCTCTCTTGTCTCCTGTAAAACTTCTAAAAATGGTGGAGTTGGTTCACTAGGTGGGGGTAGGGATGACGATGCTAATGAATGTAGCACAATCACCTCTTCCTCCTTTTTTTCATCCTCAACAACCAACTCCTCTTCCCCTTCAAACTCAAGCTCATTTCCCATGGTGACCTCACTCACCGAATCCTCGAGTTTGACTTGGGATGGTGTATTTTTGGAATCACGAGCTTCCATTTGGGCCAAAACTTCTAATATACTCTTCACATGCCCCTCAATAGCCTCAACACTAGAGAAGAGCCGAGTGACTGGTTCTTCAATAGTAAAGTTGTTCAAGTTTGCTATTGCATTCATGACCTCCTCATGTGTCAAACTTAAACTCCCTTGTTGGGCTTGTTTGTGGGGTATGGTATGAGGTGGTGATGGTCAACTATTTTGCTCTTATTGTTGGTTTTCCGGTTCATTCTCATACCACCAATCCAGATTACAACTCCATTCCGGATTGTAAGAATTGTGGTATGAATACCATTCTTGGGCTTCTTGCCCTTGATAACCAACACTTTCTACCTCTTGGTAGCACTCTTCATAATACCATTGGCTTTGGAAACCAAGGATTCTTTCCCCCTCATAGTGCTCCTTCCTCAACAAATAGAAAGACTCGATAGGATGGTCGGAATGACACATCCTACAAAACCTTGCTTGTTAAGCCTCTATTTTCATCATGAGTTCCCTCAAGGTGAGACGCAATATTTTTTTTTTCAAATGTCCAAAATCATCTTGCAAGGATTCTAGATAAAAATTCACCAAGAACTCAAGCAATACCTACTTCAAACAAAAACAAACCACCAAGGAGTGGAAAATAAAAACAGCTAGCTAATATGCAACCAAATATACCTAAACACTTAAAAAATAAATGCCTCTTCCCCGGCAGTGGCACCAAAATTTGGGAGGTCATCATCGTACCTCTTAAAGTTATAATTTATAAACTCTTTTTGCTTACTAAATACAATTAAGTAGGTAGTGGCAAGTCGGGACCGTCCACGAAGAAGAGAGATTTGCTTAAGTGTTTAAACATATAAGGTTGACATTATGCTAGAAGTAAATACATATATAGATATATAAAAGCAATTAAATGGGGGGGTTGGTTGGTTGGTTTCCCTAAGTTATGAAAGTAAAAGACAAAACAACTAGCAAAGTTAAGTAACTATGCTAATCATCAAACAAACTGAGAAATAAAGGTTTAAAACTACAAACAACAAAGCCTTGAGGGAAATTGATATCCACTTCCAAACCTCATGTAGATCATTGAACCATTCACTCATTCTTTCACATTCGTTACCTATAGGGAATGCTACAACTTCCCATTCAAAGATCATCATTCATTCCTTCTTAATAGTAATTGCAAATACAAACAACGACCATTTGCAAACCTCGTTAAATAATCCCTTTAGGAAAATCACACCATAAAGGTATTTCATCAATGGCATTATACACGAAGAACCATAGATTTGATAACAACAAGCCTTCTACCAAAGACATAGCCATTTAACCAAACTTAGCATTCCTTAGGCTAAACCTAGAACAAACCACATTCAAGATTTAACCTTTCATTGCATCTATAGGATAAATATGAGAACAATCCACATTAACATAATTATCTAGCAAGAATCACAACACATTATGTAGAAGAATTTCTAAATTCATATTCTTGGACTTTCATATCAAAGAGCTAAGGAATTTGTCACTTTGCTAACACCTTAACACTTTAGGTTTTAACTGGCCAGCATCTCCAGCACCTGAGGCAATGATCATGGCACTAGAAGTATTATACTCTCGTGGAGTGCTTAATGATGATGCCAAATTGACTTCTCCTGATGGATATCAAGTTGCAGAGATTCCATTGGACCCAATGATCTCGAAGACGATTTTAGCTTCCAACCAATTGGGTTGTTCGGAAGAAATTATTAAAATTGCTGCATCTTTATCCGCACAGTCCATCTGGTTTTCCATTAAAAGATCTATAAAGGAGCTTGATGAAGTCAAATTGAGATTTGCTGCTGCTGAGTCATGTTCTTTAGCACAGAGTGAGATTTCCAACATTTTCATCATTATATGGTGATCACCTGACCTTCTTGAATGAATATAAAGAATTTATGCGGTCATATAAATCTTCGAAGTGGTGTCACAGTAATTCCATTAACTATCATGCGATGAATAAAGTCTTACTACCTCCGTCCCAGCCGAATCTGCACACTTTTTGGTCAACTTTCTCAAGACATGTTTGACCATAATTTTCAACTAGTATATAGACACCAATATTATCATGTGAGATATTGCTGGATACCCTGCATGATGTATTTTCTAAATATCAAATTTTAACATACCGTTAGTATACGTAACTAAAGTTATCGTTGGTCAAACATGACCTGACAAATTTGACCAAAAAGTGTGCACATTCGGCTGGGACAGAGTAATAGAAGTTAGGGAACAACTTAGAAGGATTGCTTAGCGACTAGGAATAGCCTTAAAATCTCGTGATCGTGATAAACATTTTAAGTTGTTGCTTTTATGAACACTTGGTAGAGACTTTCTAATTCCTGATGTTTGCTGCACTTATTTTTTAAAAAAATTTTAAGCACCCTAAGATGGGGGATATGTATTAGGTTCCCCAGACCTATGTAGAAACCAAAAGATGTACAAAGATGTTCGGGATATTACATCGGTAAGGCAACCTCGTTGCCTTCAAAAAAATAAACTAATAGTAGTGGACTGGTGGATGTAAACTGAAAGGAGTTAAACTTGTTGGGTTGGGGTCCGGTGATGTGCTCGAGGAGTGGTGTGTTCTGGGTGTCGAGTGCTGTAGTTCTCAAGGGGTGGTGTGCTCATGTTCGAGAGGTCCATAGTTGTCAAGTGCCTTAGTTCTCGAGGGGTGTTGTGCTCGTGTTCGAGGGTTCCATAGTTCGAGGGCTTCAAGATTCGAGGGCTCCATGGTGTCGGGACTCCATGGGGCGAGGTCTGTCGAGCGCGTTCTCGATGCTCCAGTCTCGAGGTCTCTTGCCAGTCTCGAGTTCTCGATGCTCCATGGGGCGCGTTCTCGAGTCTCCAATCTCGAGTACGTCGGTCTCGAGTGCTCGCTGCTCCGGTCTCGAGTGGTCGATGTTCCATTCTCGGGTGCTTCAGTCTCGAGTGTTCGATACTCCAGTCTCGAGTGCTCGATGTTCCAGACTCGAGTGCTGAGTGATCGATGCACCACATGCTCAATGCCCGAGTGCTCGAGTAGTCGATGCTCGAGTGCACGATGCTCTAAAGTCGAGTGGTCAATGCTCCAAGTTGAAGTATTCGAGTGCTCAATGCACCTTGCTTGAGTGCTCCTGTATATCAGTATGAGTTTCCAACCAGAGACCTTGTCTATTTTTTATTTTTGAGATGTGTAGCTTGCAGTTCTTTTCCTGAACTGATTTATGAAAAAATTCTGTGTTATTATCTCCAAGTTTGGTCCAGTTAGTTCTTGTTTTCTGCTTCCAAAATTTTTGGTTTTCTTGTCTAAATCCCGCATTTTGTAGACTTAATTGTTACAAATGGACATCTTGTATTCACGGGCTTCTTGATCTATCCCATGATCATATTTAGTAGATCTTATGGGTACTTTTTGTTTACATTCTGTGTGAAGGCCGTTCGTAAGGGCGGTAGATAATATTGAAGGCCGTTTGAAAGGAAGGTAGTAGAGATGAAGGCCATTCACATTAGAACGGTAGTAGACAAAAGCCAAAATCAATGCATGATAAAAGGAGATTAAAGCCAAATATAGGTGGCAACAGAGTTCAAAGCGGCCAACGAAGAAACGGTGAATCGTGGTGTGATGAGTTGTGCTTAAGTCTGAGAACGTTCCAAGAAGAATAAGCCTTCATGGCTGGTTCCATTGGATTTTTCTTATCGAGTACTATAAAATCGACTACTAAAACTCTAAAATTGGACTAACAGTTCACCTGTAGCGAAGGAAACTAGTTCAATTGGCCGAGGCATAAATGGGTCGCCACATGCCATGCATGGTTTGGCACCAACGGCCCGTGCCAAAGGAGATACCCCGTGCCAACAACGCAAGGCTATGGCATGGCCCGCGCCAAAGCCACATGCCGCCTGCACAAAGTGAATACCCCCTCCTAAGTATGGGCGCGTGATGTCCCATTTTTGGGCTCCCATGCCGTTTCAAGCTCAATATGCCAAGACCCACCGACGGGGTGTGGGAAATCCCATGGCACGCGCCAAAGTTCCTCAGGAAGCACCCTTCCTGACCACAGCCCATGCCAACAACCAGGGGCACAGATCAGAAGCCTGATGATGCCTCGTAGAAGATAACTTAGCTCGCGCTAGGGTTTAGATGCTCCCCGTGCAATTCCTCGCACCTCGTACCTATTAAAGATCCATGCCATGTACCAGATCTAGCGCCTCGCACACATGAAGGGATACAGTCAACGCTAAGGACAATCCATGGGTCACATCATCTGAGATGCCCCACGCCGGGCGATGCCTGAGCTAGGTTTTACTCTATTATAGGCCTATTTTTAGGCCCAATCTCTTATTACTATAAATATAACCTTTGTCTACTAGGTTTGGAGAGGAGAACATATCATATTTTAGATTTCAAGAGTAGCTTGGAGACTTTCTCCTTAGTAGGAACTTTATCTTTTCTTCTCTTTATTTTGCTTTAATCCTAAGATGTGGAATTAAAATCTTTATTTGAATTCCATGTCAAGAAAGTAGTGTCTATAGATTGGGGATAAATTGTAGTAGCTTGGTCTAATCTATATGCTTTTTGAGATTCTTTAGTTCATCCTAATTTCGTGTTCATGATATTATTGTGATTTGTTCTTGAGTTTAAATGCATGAGTATAACACCACATATAAGCACACACTTTGGGATATATTCATGTATGGTGCAAATATCGATGTCTCCTTGGGAAAAGAAACCTGGTTGTTAGAATGGGTAAAGGAGAACGCATATGCGTGGGTGTGTGCACGAGGGATTCGAGGTCACTTTGATCTACTCTAATCTACTTTCGGGGATGCTAATCAGCTTAACTGTCAGTTAGCATAATTTGTTAGCAGGGTAGTTAATATTGCTTTTGCTTTTGTTTTTGCTTTATTTTTTTGTTTTATGCGCTGAGCTTTTGTGATAGTTATCTTTTTTCCTTTTGATATGTTTGTTAGTGTTGTCTTCGGAAGGATACTGTTTGTCCCTAGTTTATGGTACATACTCGTACCACAAACTTAGGTGTTTTTCATTACCCGACTAATAACACAGGTTGTTGGAAGCAAAGGAAGTGGAGAGCTAGAGTAGAAGTTCAATCTAGTATGGTAGTGTTGGTAGAAGAACTGCAAGAAATGGCAGAGGAAAACAAAACTTTGAGGGAGCATATGGCCCCTAATCTGGAGAGGCAGCCACTGTGCATCACATTCTCCCCATTACCAGCAAATGTGAGATGAGCTAAAGATCGGAATGATCCACTGTCCTTCCACCTTGGAAGACCCAAACAAGCATTTGTCGGAGTTCCACTTGGTGTGTACCAATATGAAGCCTCTGGGAGTTTAGGAATATGACTATAATCTGAGGGTTTTTCCATTCTCTCTTCAAGATGGTGCTAAGGATTGGCTTTACTACTTACCTCCCGGTTGCATAGGTTCTTGGGTGGACATGAAGTAGAGGTTTTTAGAGATGTAATTTTTGGCATCCTAATCCGCTGGACTGAAGAAGAAACTGTCAAGTATCACCCAACGGGCTAATGAGTCATTATATGATTATTGGGAGCGCTTCAAGAGATTGCTAGCGAGCTGCCCTTACCATCCTTTCAGAGAGTGAGATCTAGTCTACTATTTATTCGAGGGTTTATGTGATGAAGACACATGTGGATGGTGAATGCCGCTTGTAATGGATCAATTGCCAACAAAAGCCCTAAGGATGCAATGGCTCTCTTTGAAGAAATGACCAGTGGTATGCAACAGTTTGGCACATGGTCAAGGGTTAAGGTCTTGGATGAACCCACATAATTACCAAAGTTGGAGGAACAAGTCCAGGCTCTTGCTTCCATGATGAACGTGCTCTTATGAGGGAAAGTGCATCCAGTTAAATTGTGCGGGGTGTGCAACTTACACCACAACACTGAGGCGTGTCCTGAAGTTGTAAAATATTTGCAAGAGGTGAAGTTTGTTGAGTACAACAACTGAGAGAGACCACAGTTTGCTAGGAGTCAACCACAAGGGTTCCGGGGGAACCAAGGCGACGCAAGGCCAGACCCCTAGGCAAATTCGTTCAACCTAAGGTACCTAGACCATCCAAATTTTTGGTGGAGGGAAGACAATCAACCTCAAGTATATTGGGGTGGGCAAGCCCCACCTCAACCATACCCTAGAGGTGAAAGTCTTTCAAAAAACCATACCTCAATCTATAAATTGGACCGAGATTTGGAGAGAGAAGAGATCTTATAAGTTATTGGTAAATTGGGGAAGAAACATGAAGTCTTCACAGAGAGGATAAGACGTGAGATTGAAGACCTTGGCAACAGGGCATTCTCAAGTATCAGGAATCTTGAAGCTCAAGTTGGGCAACTCACCACCTCGGTGAGCCGACTTGAAGCCAAAGAGTCCGACAAACTCTATTACCAACCGAAAGTCAATCCAAGGAATGTGAGTGCACTCAAATTGAGAAATGGGAAGGAAGTTTGTGAGTCCAAGAAGAAGGTGATGCAAGAGGACGATAAGGTATTGGAGGCTACCAAGGCACACTTCGAAGAGGATGAGATTGTGGTTAATGAAGAACCTTCCAAGGAGCTTCCATTGATCAAGGCGCAAGTGACTATCCCACCTCCATTTCAAAATACTTTGAGGGGAAGGCCAAATGTGGTGACTAATGATGCAAACATTCGAATATTCTTCAAAAGGTCAAGGTAACAATCCCTATCTTGGAATTAATTGAAAATATTTCATCGTATGCTAAGTTTCTTAAAGTTACATGCACCAAAAAAGAGAAGTAGACCAACCAAGAAGGTAGAACATTTAAAAATGGGAGAGTTTCCATTTTAAACCACAAAAACTTGCCTAAGAAATGTGATGACCACGGAATGTTCTCTATCCCTATCTCCTTAGATGGAAAATTTGTTGCAAATGCCATGATAGACTTAGGTGCAACCATATATGTAATCCCATTTAGTCTATATTAATGCCTAGAAATAGGTGAGCTTAGGGAAATTAGAGTGATTGTCCAATATCCGATCACTCCCAAGCTAGCCTTCACGGGCTAGTGAAGGATGTGATGGTGCGAGTTGTCAAGTTGTTTTTTCTGGCGGACTTTTATGTTTTAGACGTGGCGAACGATGGAAGTGCACCCCTAATACTTTTGGGGAGACCTTTTCTTAAAACTTTTAGGATTAAAATTGATGTCCATTTTGGAATCTTAACTCTAGAAGATGATGTGGATAAAGTGGAATTTGACATTTATAAGTCTACGTTTGATTTGACTAATTCTTATTTTATGTGCAAAGGTGTGACCCTATGTGATGAGCATGATTTCCACGAATCTTCTTGTATTACGAATGAGCATGAATACTTGGATGAATTCCGTGTTGATAACATTGTTGATGAGTCCGATGAATTGCATGATTGAAGTGATGTTATATCGATGCTAGACTGTTTTTCCATGCTAACTAACTTGCAGCAGGAGAGGAAGAGTGTCGATGGCTTGAACCCCCATCCACCTCCTCCTAACCCCAAAGTTTCATTCAAAAACTCAGCCTTAGAAAGGCATGGTGATTAATTTTCTATGGTGGACAAAGGATCTGTAGATAAGGGTGACATGTTGTGGAGACCCCTCCACACCGATGTCATCGTGGGTGGAGTTGCTGATGGCAATTCCGAAGACCCGCAGGTAGGTATTTTTCACTAAAATTGTGTGAAAAAGAAATAAGTTGTGATGACGACAATAAATATACGGTGCTTCTTTTTGCTTTGATTTTGTGTTTTGAGTAGTGATAAGATAGGTTTTGCATGGTCTTGTTTGTGTTGAGGATTTTTGAGATGAAACTCTTGTTTGATTTGTAAATTTGAGTTTGAGTCTCGTGATTGTTTGTGGATGGAATTAGACTTAATGGGTGACTTAGTTTTTTTTTTTAAAGAGAGAAAAACCAAGGAAATATGTCAAAATTTGTGGCAGCCCCATGCCAAGACCTGGCACGGTCTACGCCGAGCATCATGGTCCGCATCAAGGGAGATTGGCATAAGGGGCCTCGCGCCAAAGATTTGGCACAGAGTATCGACACGAGGGAGTCCGTTCCAAGGGTCTTTGGAACGAGGGGGGCCCAAGCCAGGTACTTTCACACGAAGGTATCTGTTCCGTTTCTTCATTTCCAGTGTCAAATTGTTCTAAAAATGCAAATTTTTGAAACTTCTGAATTTCAAACTTAAAAATGCATTTTGGTTCATAAATTTTGAAATTCCCTAGTTCCTTTTGATTTTTGATGCAATTAGTACTTCCAACATTTCTTAGAATTAATTGATTTGTACTAATATCCCATAATTTGCAATTTTCAAAATTTCATTCTTATTCTAATTGCACCTCTCTCCCTTATCACCTATGCTGAATTTTCTAGATCAATGGTACAATCCTTCACCTAAATGAATCATTTGACACATTCTACCTTCTCAAGAAACACTCACTCACACACATTCTTGGTGAACTTAAAAATATAAAGCTTTTCTCTCACAAGTTTGCAACTTTTGCTTCTTCTCGTGTGGATCTTGCAACTCTTAGCTTCAGATTCTGGGTAATCCAATGAAATCTTTGTTTATATGCTTTATTGACATTGTGGTGGTTTATAAAAATCATGATTCTTTAATGATTGTATGTGGTTGAGATATGTGTTTGGGTTTGTATGCATGATCTTGTGTTGAAGAAAGTTTGGGTGGTTTTATGTGCTATTATGCTTGGATGTCATGTTCTTCATGTGTTGGGTGATTTAGGAGGAGATGAATCTTGATTCCATAGTCTTACTGATGAGTTGGTGAGAACTTACATGAGATTGTTGTTTGATGAGAATGTTCTTATTTAGATAGCCTTATGCTTGGATTATCATGTTTAGAATGGTTAGACTATTTAGGAGGAATTTACTTGTTAAATGATAATGTGGGCCAAGACTTGTTTATGATCACATTACCACTCTTTCCTTCATTTTTTTAGGAAGCCTCCTAAAAATAATGTGTTGAAAAAGGGGAAGTACTCATAGGTTGAGAAGAGGAAGAAACCGATCAAGGGTGCAAACCATGAGCCAGTGACTCCCACTCTTTGCAACCCCACATTCGTGACTGAAGAGTTTATGAGATTGGCCAACATCTCCGTGTCTGTAGCTTGGAGGTGGAGGAATTTGAGAGAGCCTAAGAGGAGTATATTGGAGACTGGTTTTACATGCAAGGACACCTTGGCAGCTCTAGGCTTACTCAAGCATGTGTCCTATCTATTGGGCCAGGTATGTCTAGATGGGTTCTTAGAGAAACACCCTAAGACCTACATCAGGTGGTTCCTAGCTACTCTATGGCCAGTTGTGAACAAAAATGGACACAAGGCAAACAAATTCAATCTTGATGATAAGAAGTATCAGATGACTACCGAGAGGTAGCCTACGTCTTTGGATGGAGGTAAAACAAAGAGATACCGAGGACACGCCTTCAAAGGATGCCTTTTCTCTCGAGAACTTTTGTAGGCAGCTGACAGAGATGGATTGGAAGAATGTGTGCAAGAGCATTGCCTTGGTTCATCTGGCATTTTTGTTACGTTCACCAGTTACTGACACTAGGAGTTTTTTCCATGGTGAGCTAACACAATGTCCAGGTTCGGATGTTCATTGCCTCGGGGTAATGACTCATGAGTGTAATTTCTACCTGAACCTGGTAGGGTCTTTTATGCAGGAGTGTTTAGTGATGGGGACGGAAAGAGTGGGAAGATTGCTATGGGCGACATGGTGGGGCTACTAACACAGTACTTAGGGAATCCGGTTACGCAGTGAGCATTGGCTAACTTGGGACGATCATGAAAAAAGTACAATATCGAGAAATTAGCTAAGGCATTTATGGAGGGGGCCTATGATATCGGAGGATTGGTTTGTATGACTTTATGGCGGGGAAATCACCTGTAGCTTCATGGTACTTCCTCAGTTTGAGCGCACCGCCATCACCCATGACACATGTTTGGATGACCTATTTATTAAGCCCAACCCACATTTTGATAAGGAGTTCTACAAAGTTGTAGCCACCCCAGTGATAGATGTCGAGGAGGCCGAGGGTGAGGCCTCTTCGAGAGCACCTCCTAGTCGTTCTCGCCTATCTACAAACATTATTGACCGACTGCACTCACTTGGGGATCATCTTTCAAGCTCTACCCAAGTGTTTCAAGAGGTTATCAAAGTGATAGGAGGTGTGAGGTCGCAAGTGGAGGAGCTTAGCGCAAAGATAGATTCCAACAAGGCCGCAATTTAAGAAACGAGATACATTGAGAGGAGCAGCACAAGACATGAGGAGGATGACCCTTTAGGGAGGGCGCGAGAGTGAGTGTCACTATTTCTCCTTACCTCACTTATGTATCTACATGATTTTTGTTACATTAAGGGCAATGCATTGGTTAAGTGTGGGGGAGGGAGTAGTGAGCACTTAGGGAGTTTTTATTCTTGGGATTCCTTGGTGCATTTTGTATTTTTCTTGGTAGTTTTTTCTTGATTTTTGGTGATTTAAATTTTGATTATTATGGGATGCTTTTGGATGTACACTTGGTGGTTTGGCATACTAAGTAGGGTTCCTAGTTTGCATTGGGTTGGTTGTTTTAGGATATTGGCGGTGTGATTTTATGTTGATATTATTTTTTGTAGTATAAAGTCCACTTTGGGGGCAATTTTGTGCTACACCAAAAAACATTGAAAAAAACCCCGGACAAGTTGGAAACCCAAAAGAGCAACTTAGATAACATTGGGAAAAGCTCGGATAGGTTGAAAGACCTAGGTAAAAGTGAGAGGCTAGGCCCAGCTAGGCTTACGAGCCTAGGAAAAAATGAGAGGCCGTGTGAAAAAAATGTGAGAATGTGAGTACCTATTTTGAGTTAAAGCTAGAATGAAAACCCGAAAGGGCTCCTAGGGAAAATGAGAGAAATTGAGAGAAAACAAAAAAAACTAGGTTAACGATATATTTGTATACTTGGTTATAAGTAGGTCAAGAATCACGAGTTATCCCTATGTTACAACCAAGTCGACGACTCATGGATTTCCTTAGTGATTTATTTTTGGGAGACGACTCTATGATTGCTTTTGGGGATCATTTTGGGAAAAGTAAATTAGCGTGACACTTATCTTCTTAGCTTATCTTTTTCCACATTATAATTTTGGCTAGATAGGTTACTTTAGGATCTTCGGGAAGTGTGAGAGCTGTGAGGATTTTCACTTCTTTGGGGGAACTAGGGTAGCTTGGGAATGAGTTAAATGCATTGGATAACTTATACTTGCATGATACATGTCGCTTAAGCCTTTTCTTATTTTTATTTACTCGAGGACGAGTAAAGGTTTAAGTGTGGGGGGTCAGATGTGCACCATTGTGCATGTGTTAACCAATGCAGTCAGCGTAATAATTGGTTTGTTGTATATGTTGGATTGCTAGTATTAGTTGAGTTTACCTGACAATGGTTTTAAATGGTCATGTTTGGTTTTCTTGTCTAAATTCCGCATTTTGGAGACTTATTAGTACTAATGGACATCTTGTATCCATGGGTTTCTAGATATTTGTTTGTGATCATCTTTAGTAGGTCGTCCGTGGATACTTTTCGTTATATTCTATGTGAAGGCTATTCGCAAGGGGGGTAGAATATATTGAAACCCGTTCGCAAGGACGGTAGAAGAGATCGAAGGCCATTCACATTACAATGGTAGTAGAAAAAAGCCACGGACATCAAATCGTGGTAGAAGGAGGTTGGAACCAAAGATTGGCGGTATTGGAGTTTAAGGCAGCCCATGAAGAAATGGAGAATCGTGGTCCGAGAGAGTTGTGACAATACGATCCAAGAAGAATCAACCTTCAAAGTTGGTTCCATTGGATTTGTCTCCTCGAGAACTATAAAATTGACTACAAGAACTCTCAAAACGAACTAACGGTACATTCGTAGCGAATGAAAGAGGTTCAGCCTACCGAAGTACAAACAGTCAATGCGGACCGCTCATGGATGGCACCAGTGGCCCACACAAGATGACATGGTCCATGTCAAATATCTATGGCACAGACTGTGCTAAGGCCCAGCGCGAACCACGCCAAACTCAATGGGCCACGCGCACAACTTCCAAGTTTCACTAAAAAATGGCTAAGTATAGTACAGACCTTCCCATTTTCAATGGCCCGTACTGTTCTAAGTGTAATATGCCGAGACCAGCCAGCAGGATGCAAAGAACCGAGTGGCCCGTGCTGAATTACTGAGCAAAACTAGGTTTCTGATGATGGTCCATGCCAAACGTCACGTCCCGCAGATCAGAAGTGAAAAAAGAGAACTTTGATGGTGGCCTACGCCAAATGACTCAGACCACACAGAGAAGACCTGCACCAAGCACCATGCCCCGCACCAAAGGATACATCATGGATTGGCCCAGATTAGACGGTCCACGGCAGCGCCCAGATCTGGAGTCTGCGATAGCACGGACCCATTACACTTTTTGGGCTAGGGTTTCACACTTTTTGGGCTATTTTGGGCCTATATTTAGGCCCAATCCCCTACTACTATAAATATAGCCTTAGTTTACTATGTTACATCTTATCTTTCATTTTTCACATTCTAGTCTAGTAATGAGGAAGAGCATTCTAAAGAGAGAAATATTCTCTCTTCTTTCTTTCTTTCCTTTTTATTTTGCTTTCATCCTATGATATGGAATTAAAATCTATATTTTAATTCCATGTCTATAGAGTATATTAGTAATTTGGGGTTATTTGTATTCATGCTATGATTATGACTTTTTTAGGTTTATATTCTCCTATCTCATTGTCTCATGAATATTTGTGCTTGAACTTGTGCTTTATAAGATTTATGATTTATGATATGTCATTATGATGATGCAATCATACATGTGTCATAGTATAAAATTGTGTTAGGCTTCATTGCTATCTTGGAAAGTGTTGGAATCGTGGAATAGGTAAATAACACCGGGGAGATAAATGCACTCATGTTCTTTGAGAGAAATTCCTTATATGTGTTATACCATGATTCCGATTGGCTAGTTGTGTGAGAAATCAACATGTTGGGCGGTCAATTCGGCAAATTTTGGTAGGGGGAAAACCCTGGCTTAACTCAATAGATTAACGTGTTTGTTTGTAGCGACTAGAGTTTTGCCGACTCTTGAGTCATCACAAGGTGTCTTTTCCTTTGCCTTTCTAGACCTAGGGATTGAGACCCACTGTGGAGTGTCCAGGATGTAATGCATTTTACTATGTATCTAACGGTTGTAACCTACGCGAGGCATTGCCATTTTAGGCTATCTTTGTATTCCTCTATGCGGGGGCACGTTGGCATTGGGAGTGAAGTGACGGGGAATTCCTACTATGGAGAATATGAGATGTGGGCATTGTAGTAAGTACCACGTGTGACAAACAGAGGGAAATACTCCACACTGTGTAACATGGACGCAAGATAGGTTTATAAGTCTATATGTGAATGAATTGCGGATAAAAGTCATTTATCAAGCATGTTACGCAAGTACCTGTTTATATGTAGTTCACGTTTTTTCTATCTTTCATGTTTAGTAGTTGCTAATTGGAAAACCAAACCCCTCCCCCTTGTTTTACTATACTAGCTATTCCTAGCAACTTGTACGGATTGACAACCCAGACGAGTTTGTGTTTAATTGATTTTTAGGCCCTAGCATCTCTGTAGACATTCCCAAGGCTTACCGCTAACTACCCTATCGGTAGAATAGTATTGAGTTGGGTGTAAAACATAAATTTTATGTTTGACCACCTTTGATTAAGGGATAGCCTTCGCTTGGGTTGATTAACTATAATTAATGACCCCAAGTAGAGGGGGGTCAGCCATCGTTGAACATCGTCAACGAATTATCAAGAAAAGGAGCAAGGTATATATCTATATCATTACCATGTTGCTTAGGACCCATTATCATCATAGATAACAACACGTTATTTCATTTCATTGTCAACCACCAAGGGAGGTTGAATATGACTAACATAATGGGCCACGAGCTATGGGTGCTGCTTATATTACATAATGGATTCATTCCGTCGAAGGAAAGGCCAAGTCTCAAATATCGGGACTCTGCACCAAATTCGGGGTACATGGCATCAATCTTTTTCCACTGCTCATCGTCCGACGTATCTCTAATCACGTCATCTTCAGGTCTATCTCTCTTAGAGTGCAAGTGCAATAACTTTGCACATCTTCTTTGCAAGAAAACAAATTCTTTAATTAGGGAATCATCGGAAGATACCATAATACTTTAGCCGGTGCTTTTTCTGAGAGATCAAATCAGCATCCATCCAACAGCAATTCCACCACTCTTTAACTTGTACCAAGACTCACCGCATACTCGACATCTGTCTCTATCCTCATCCTCTAACCCTCTATACAACATGAAATCGTTCGGGCAAGAATGCTGTTTTTTTCAATTCCATTCCCATAGGACAAAGAATTCTTTCTGTAGAATACGATCTGTCGGACAAAAGATTACCTTCAAGAAGCAATTCCATAGCTAATTCAAGAGTCTTTATCATGCATTTATCAGTCCACCCAAATTTTGCTTTCAAATTCATCATTCTCAAAGTGGCACTCAATACCGAATGCTTCGAACCGGTGTACAACACCCTCTTCTAGTCATTATGAAAAGCTCCAAGGACTACAGGTTTACCATGGTATTCTTTAGCAACATCCTCCACCATCTCCTCAAATCAATCATTTATATCTAAATTCTCTACTTCTTTATGTCTAACATCTTCAACACTATCCGTGCCAACCGCCACGTGCCACACCCAAGAGGTGTAACTAGTTTGAAACCCTCGGATTAGATGTTCATGTAACTTCTTCCTTCCCAAATATACATCATTCCTACAATCCTTACATGGGAAACATGCTCGGACCACACCGTTCTTCAAGGCATGTTCAAAAGCTACCACAATAAAGGATTCTACCAGAGGAATGTAATATGATGATTTTCTCAAGTCTCTACCAATCAATTCAATTATATCCATATTCAATCACCTAAAATAAAATGCAATTAACATCCCCGCAATGACAATACAACAAAAACATTTCCACAAACACTTATCAATAGAATTAAAGTATCAAAACTAATTCAATGAACAAAACACTATCTTTCAATACATGATTTGAAACCAATAGCTTGTGATTGATTTGTAGAAACTTACATACCTTATCCAATGCACATGGGTGCCAAGATTATTTCTTCATGAATACTCAAAAGAGAATTTCTAGCAAAATTGACCCAAACATGATTGTTAATTTATCACCCCTCTTACTTCCAAGCTTGTAACCATTTCCCTAAAAGGCTCCATCATCACCCGACTATATTACGGAGTCGAAACATGAACACGAATATACATCAAAATTTGTAAGAACTATCAGCTCTTCGCCATCAAGGAAAAGTGCATGTTCCTCAATCGTAACCCCTCTGTTGGTGTATTTCGAGCTCAAAAATTACTTAAATGAAAGGCGGTTTGGCACAACCACCTTTAATTGTGTGCATTATAGGCGGTTAAATCAATAACCATATTCGTTCATAAACAATCAAAGTAGATCGTCTTTCATTTTAAACACACCACCTTTAATCTTTTTTTGGGAGCCAAAAATGCATGCTTCTGGATTCAGAAGGCCCCTGGAAAGGGTGTTCCCAGGCAAATCCATAGAACCACCTTTGAATGGTTCCTTTAATCAAGACCTCTCCACTAGTCATATTGTTTTTTATGAATATTTTGATTTGTGAATTGTACGTTCCAAACCCTGTCAGTTGATGTGCTAATAGACTTTTCTGACATTTGTTTGTTCCCCCCCCCCTTTCAATTTTTTAAGCACTGGGTAAGTTACTATAGCTTCCATACTTTCAAATTCGGAACGGTAGTAACACATAAGCAAAGCAGTTAGACGCCCTAAATTTTGTATCCAAAGACATTTTTGTGTTAAAAGTTGTGAAGTATGAGATTCAAAACAAACTTTAAAAAAAAAAAATGATCAGGTTCATGGAATTGGAAGATCAGTCGAAAAGCATAGTTTTAGTGCAAATGGATTTTTGCTTTCAGAACTCTAATAGAATAATGAGGTTGTAACATAACATGTCGCATATATTTGAATCAAGTTCAAAACAATCATTTAACACAACGAGCTACCAAAGAATAAAAATGGAGAACGTGGATGTGGTACATGCCTTAAATTCTTAATTACGAATGTGTTATCACATATATATCGAAAGTACAAGTACTCTTTTCCCTTTAGGTAATATCGATAGACAAAACTAGACCAACCACAGATTATGAAGAGACCATTCCTATCCATAAACAACCAGAAAATGCTTTCACATGGAAACCACTCCCTATCTTCCCCAATAGCCATTTTAGACACACCCATATCTCATGCTTATTCTTCTTGAAATGTGACAGAAAATTGGAATCCGTCGAGTCTGTTGCTAGTTAGAACAATTTCATAAAAGTAGGTCTAGAAATTGAACATGACATTGTAAAAAAACAATGTGATGGCACAAGATTATGAGCATTAATGATATTCGATTGATCAATATTGTTAATGGATGAATTAGAAATTAATCAAGCAAGACTAGCCGGGTGTAGTTAATAAATTGAAGGAATGTTTTTTACATGGAATGCCGACATGGAGGGGAATTACTATTCTGAGATCCAATATGCATCTTTAAATAGTTGATAAAAGTTATAGGTTATCAATTCTGGTAAAAAAATTCAATTTCCTATAATAATACAATTTAATTCCGAATGTGGACCTAAAACATGTCTAGGTTCAAGATTTTGAGAATTGGGTTATAAGAACAACATATTTCCAGATTAAATGCTTCAATGAATGCCAAGTCGTTGACAAGGATTGTGATTGCCCAACTTGCACACTTGGATCTCATAACTGTCGTTTGTTCCGATATTGGAACCTAATTAATGTCATTCGTGAACTACTACTATTTATACTACGGATATATACAGATATAACCCTATATACTTAAGTAAGTGCACATATAATTGTGAGATAACTTTTAGTGCAAAAACAACCATAACTAGTTTACATAAGTACAAATATAACCCTAGAGACTATATTTTGGCATTGACTGGCCATTTTTGGCCATTAACTAACTGGAAATGACCAAAATACCCTTTCATCCTAATCCAAAAAATTGAAAAACAAAAAAGCCCTAAACCTATCTCCTCCACCTATTCCCTCCAGCCACTTAATTTGACCACCTCTTAATTTGAACAACGATCAAACTCAAATGCATGAACTCAGGAATGATTGCTGAGAACAACATATATCATCACAAACACACAAAATTTGCATTGAGCTTAGATAGAGAATACAAAACTAGGTAGCAAAAACCATCAATATAACAAACAAAATTAGAACTGATCGCATAAAAAATGATCTTTTCCTATGAACAAGGGTTTAGAAATACCCTAAACCCATCTCCTCCACCCCGCCACAAATCTTCCACCCATCCCCTCTAGTCACTCCACCGCCTCACCCCTTCTCATTGCCACCGCCTCTAGGGTTCCACCTTTCCCTCTCTGTCGCTTCACTCCCTCTGTCTCCACCACCTCTAGGATCGAATCAATCTCCTCTTTTTTGAACTCCTCCACCCATTTAGCTCCTTGTTTGACACATCTCAGCCGCTCCCCATGGTGGCGCCATAACAACAGCAACAACAACCCATCTCCCATTACCACTAGGGCGTCAACCGGTTTGACCATCATTCAAATAATCTCGACACCCACCCAACACCTTGCTCGCCCTAACACCTCAACCACCACCATCCCACCTCTCTGGGAAATACACCACTCTCCGCATTCCTGCCTTTCCTAAAAACACCCCCACACACCACCCACCACGACGCGCATCCACTTCCTCCGTTGCCGCACCACTGAAACCCTAGCACCACCACCCCTCCTCTCCCCCAACACCACCATCTTTTCCTGCCACTCATCCCTCTCCCCTGAAACCCTAGCCCGCCACCCATCTTAGCGCGCATCGCTGAAACCCTAACGCTAACACCCATGTTGCTCGACGCCCAACCCCCACAATTCTCACCCCCTTCCCACTTCTCGGTGCCACCATATGCTTCTCTACCGCCTTTTCCCGTTAGAGCTCCACTGTTCCACACCGGAGAGACGTGGCCCAGAAAACAAAATGGAGAGGGAGAGTGGAGGCGCGGTTTGAATGTCGACAGAAAATGAAATTGAAAGAAGTAGAGTGGCCAAAAAAATAAAACAGAGAAGAGAAGGTGACTTGAAACATTTCAAAAAAATGGAGAAGGAGGGACGCGAAACGGAGAAGGAGAATGGAGACGATGTGAAGTGAGGTAGAGGCGGTAGAGAGGGTGGTGTGTGCAAAAGCGAATGTTAATTATTCTAACTTCCGGTGAGAATTCTAGATTAGGTAGATGCAAATTTAGGAAACTTTAGGGGTATATTAGTTACTTTACTATTTTCCTTTTTAAAAAAATAATACTAAGAGGGGTGAAATTGATTTTTTTTTCATCCAATTCTGGCCTAAATCTGCCGCAAGGGGTAAATTTGCATATACACTAACTATCTAGAGTTATATTTGCACTTTCAATTATCAAAAGGTTATATTTGCACTTATGTGAATTAGGTAGGGTTATATATACCCTTTTTTCTTTATAATATTCAACAACAGTTATGTCATCTCTGTCGTTGTTCATTACTTGAAACTCGAAAACAATCGTCGTTGAACATTTGCACGCATCCATCTTTTGGTATTTTGTGATTGCAAAAATGTGTTCTGACGTCGAAACATTGCTAGGACGACTGTTTCATATCG
Source organism: Rubia yunnanensis (assembly GCA_037428765.1). Lineage (NCBI taxonomy): Eukaryota > Viridiplantae > Streptophyta > Magnoliopsida > Gentianales > Rubiaceae > Rubia > Rubia yunnanensis. The sequence goes on from CM075063.1 coordinate 84,324,872, forward strand.
ATTACCTGAAAATGTCGCGTAACGGAGTCATTAATGAATATTCATGTATTAATAATTATATATAAATTTTGAAGTGGGACGTAAAAAGCACTACAAGTTAACAAAATTAGTAAATAGTTCACAAAAATAAATTCCCAACCCAAACTCAAACCATAATAGTGCGGGAATTTCCTTAAGTTGAGACTTTCTTGTGGTATTCGGAAGAAACCATCATATGACGCATCCTTAAATACTGCTATTTTAATTTTCTCGCACTACAACAAAAATTACCTCTACACACATTAATAATTGTTAAAATAAAGCATTTATAATCACATTTAACCTATCATCACATTGATTCTAAATGTGGTTAAAGAATGTGTTTGGATAGGTATAAAATGTGGTTATTAATAATTATTTATTAAAAAATAATTATAATGTCTAATTATACTTCCATTACTCACACATGGATGTGTCTGGATGTGAGAATAGCTAAATATGTGATAACATCATGTTACGTGAGAACAAATCCCAGTCATTGAATAATTCAATCGGATGGTTGTTTCTTGTCAAATAAGGATGGGCGCGGGTCACATATTCGGGTTATAAGGTCGGAAATTGGATCATAAACTAATTCATGACTTTTTCGTTCTCTCCTATGAAGTCCACACTCTCCGCTGCTCCACTCCTTTCTACTGATTTTGGATTAAACGTTCTTGAGTTGCATCTATGTTATGGTTCTAGTGGAGCTGCCAATGTATAATTGACTTGTCACGTGGTTCAATTAACGGATACTTTCCTTTTGATTTTTTGATTTCCATTGCATTTGGTTTTACTTTTCAATTAACAGATACTTTCCTTTTTCCATTTACCAGCAGAAGGCAGTATATACACGGTGAAATCCGGTTATAACTTGGGTATTAACTCCTCGAATTTTGTTTTTGCGGGAAATATGGCAACAAGCAGCTCAGGACCCTCTCCACATTGGAGAAGGATATGGTCTCTAACAATACAACCAAAGGTCAAACACTTCTTATGGAGGCTATGCAAAAATCACCTACCATCAGCTGTAAACTTAATTCAAAGACGTATGTCAACTGAATCGTGCTGCTTGAGTTGTTCTATGGATGACATTTCTCTTGAGCATTTATTCTTCCAATGCCCTCTAGCGCACAAAATATGGTTTGCAGCAAATCTCCACGAGCAGATATTCGCATACCAACAACAAATTGCAAGTCTATGGGTCCAAGACTTAATCTTAGAATTGAAACCACAAGATATGGCTATAGCTGCACTCATCCTATCCCAATTGTGGCATCACAGAAACAAACTCCTCCACAAAGAAGCTCATGATCTTTAACCACATCATTGCGCCAGCTATGCGATGAAAATGTGGTCTGACTTGGTAAATATTAAAGGTAAAGTGGAATCTATAAAGGATAGCCTTACTCAAAGTAACTTTACGCCATCGTATGGAAATACTCTCTACTTCGATGCAGCAATATCTTCAAGAAGAACATGTCTAGGATGGTACATACGATCCGATGAAGGCTTGTGGATATATGGAGGAGCACAATACATACAGCTCATGTACACTCCAAAACAGGCAGAAGCCAGCGCCCTGCGAATTGGACTGCAGGCAGCTTTGGAAAAAGGCATTCCACTAGGGAAAATTAAAGGAAACGCGCAAATAGTAATAAATGCGGTCAAGAATAAAAAGGAAGATCTATCAGACTTTGGCCGCCTTATCACTGAGGATATAGTTAGCCTTATTCCAAAATTAAACTTCCCAGAACTAAGCTGGATTAGGAGACAGGAAAACACTGTAGCCCACACATTGGCTCAACATGCCAAAATCTCTGTGGAGTTTGTTTCACATTGAGACCATATCCCAACCATTGTAAGTCACATTTGGAATGAATGAAATCTCAATCTTTTACCTAAAAAAAAAAGAAAAAGCATACAACTTTGCCTCATTTAATAGCAATCAAGCTGTTACTATCTCAACAATCAAGTTGGATGAGCAGATGAGTACATATCCATAGGCAATAAGTGATAATATTACGCAAACAAGCTTGAATAAATCATGAAGAGCCAGCAAGGCACTTGGAAACAATAAGCAAACAATCATACACCAAAAAACAACTAAAATTGGGAAAACCATCGGATCCCTAAATAACCAATAATCAGAGTAAAGAAAGAAAATATCTTAAACAATAAAATTAACGATTCAAAAACGAGTTCGATTAGTTATATTTAGAGTATATCAAACCTTCAATGGAAACGGTTCAATCAATGAACAAGATTTGAGCAACTGGAGCAACAAATTTAAAAAATTCAATCACCAATGTTGACATAATTCGAAATGTAATCATCTCAAATAGAGTAAACCGGACGAGTAAAGAAAACCAAATGCCACAATCCATCAGTTCAAGTCGCAGCCGATCCCCGGAGAGGTGTGGGAGAAAGAAAATCGGCTAGAATATTAGGAAGAGAAGGTTCAAGCAAGGAAAGGGAAAGGAATTAGGAAAGGGAAATGAATAGAAGTGAAAGGAATAACCTTTTTTTAAAAAATCGGTTTGGTTCAAGTGTTGAAAGGGAATCAAATTCTTTCTCATTCTCTTTGTTACTGTTTGGTTGACATTAGGGAAATAAATATTAATTTATCATTATTTATAAAATAACATATAATAAGTATAAATTATTTCACATTATCAAATCTGCTAAAAAAATATAAGCATATCATGAATTATTGTCATATTGATTTCATATAAAATAATTTAATATAAATTAGGTAGTTCATCATCTTTAATTTATTATTATGTTGTATGTGATTAAAAAAATACGTAAACCTATTTATAATTTATGGTAAATCTTTTATTTACATATTGTCATCTTTACATTTTTTTATTTCATATCTCACGCAACATATTAATTTAAAAATCTATAGTTCATTTAATATAAAAATGTGCTAATAATGATGTTAAAAAATCACATACGTAAATTTTTTAAGAATGAGCGTCCAAAGGATATTATTTAAAAAACATAAAATTGATGCAGATCTAAAATATTACGTAAGGTATTATATCTATCAACACATAAATATTTTTCTAATAAAATAATTAAATTTTATAAATCAAACATTGATTATTCAACATCGAGACCATATTACACCTAAATATTACCACCACCATCAAAAGCTTTTTTTTTTTTTTTAACTTATACGAGCCCATGTAGATATATAAACGACAGTATGTAATAAGTTCTGTAAGTACATGAAAAGGTCTTGTTTTTTTCAAAGGATCACTAAAGTAAACCAAAGAAAAGAAAATTTGCTAACTTCATTTCCTGCTTTGACATCTTTCACCATAATCATCTCCATGATTGCAAGGTCGTCATCAGACATTGAGCGCTCGCTTTCAGTACTGCCCTGTAATTCATTTTCTGAAAGAGAATTTTGACTGGAAAATTCATCATCCATGGGGCTTGCACTTTCATCATCACTTGGGTCACTCTCGCCATTCTGTTCAGACTTAACATGGACAGCTGGTGATGTAAAGTGCACATCTTCGGCACAAGTCTTGTGATTAAAACTGTATGCATTGAGTGACTTATAAATTGGTATATCCAGAGGGGGGAGAACAAAGAAATTCATTTGACATGAAGATAAAGACTAAAAATAAACGTACAGCTACAAAGCACATCAACCTAAACCATCCAAAAGGCAACAGTCATTTGCGAAGCAAGGCCATTGTTAGCCTAATCTACTTAGACATTAACGCGGAAAAATACAACCAATTTGGTAGTTTCCACGATGGAGGAAGCAACAAAAACTGGTGGTAGCTAATCATCAGATTCGAAACAATTACTATTAGACTCACAGGTCTGCCAAGGGAACCATCCCAAATCCGTGGAAGTCATCAATTTGAAAGGAGCGAGAAGCAATCAGGCTTTTGGCAGCAAAGTAATGTGAGATGCCAAAAAACTGAGCGTCGAGCTCAAATGTAGCAGAAGCCAGCAACGGCTGAATACACTCTTTCCAGTCCTCATAGATGAGGCCTTTGTCTTCTTTAATTATCTGCCTACCGAAAATCCATAGAAACAATGAAAAATTCGTGAGAAAATGAGAAACATTGAGAGACGGGTATCATTATCAGTCAACCTTGTGGAGCTCGGTGCCGAGGAGAAGGGCATCGATCTCGTGGTCGGACCACAGCAGCGGAATGGGCTCAGCGAAAGGCATGAGTTGGAGATAATCGAACCAAGGGGAGTGGGGGCCCAGGCTCCGCTCGTACATGATAGCCACGGCCAGGCCTAAGTAGCCGTCGAGAGCGGCGTCCTCGATGAGGCGACGCGCCCCTGAGTTCTTCATCGTCAGGCAGCTCTGCTTAGGTATAGCCGCCACAACGTCACCCTCCCGCAACTCCGATAAAGCCCGAACCGAAACTGAAACCGCTGTCGGAGAGTGGGAGCGGAGCACCAGGTCTAGAGTGTCGCTGCACTCTACGCCTTGCCACTTCATCCATCTCTTGAACGCCCTCGCTTTCCTCTCACCGCCCATTAGTAGAGCTTCCTAAGGCGACTAGTAGTAGCCAAATTACATACTTCTACTACTAGTAATCGCCTTTCTCCCACAGGCCACAGTTGTGGTGCAGCCAGCAGCCCTATCAAAAGCATTGATGCCAAGTTAAAACTCCACATATTGCATTTTCATCTGTTAGGACAGCGGTGTGATATTCAATTTGTTTGGCTGAACTCTATAATATAATAATATTTATGAAATAATAGTATTTTTATGAAAACTATATTAATTTGAATAATATTCCATCCATATGCAACTCGAAAAGTAAAACTATAAAATTATTTTTTACATATTAATTTTGTCTTATATTTAAAAAAGTTAAAGTATAACATTACTAAATATGTTACTATTTATATTATATAACTATAAAATAATAGTATTTATACAAAAATAATATATTTATTATAAAATAATATAATTATTATTCATAGTATAAAGTTAAAAAATAATTTATTTAATTTTACTTAAACAAGAGTTCATACGAAAACTATGGTTTCATTTAAATTGACCTATATACAAGACAAAAATTAAATTAAACTATTTGAATTGAAATCATAATCATAATTTTGTCATTTTTTTAATTTTAATAATAAATATAAAGTATAATATTGTTTTTGAGTTGATAAAATAAAGAGGAAAATGGAAGAAGAGGGAAAGAGAATCTCAGTCCTAAGGTAAGACCAGGGAATCATGTTATACCCAATTGGGAGAATTGTAAAACTAGAAATAGGGAAAGGGAATCATAAAACAACCAAATCAACCAAATCAGATTCCCTTTCTCTTTCCCCTCCACCCTAACCAAACTCCCCCTCAGTACCCATTTCTATATGACCCGCTAAAATGACCCGTGAACTCATTCTCTTTATTTTTTAAATTATAAAACAAGTGAACATTAAATAATAACCATCAGATCAAATTGATTAAGGGTGGAGATCTGTTCTCACATTAAAGAGGTGTTCTCACCTGAATCTAATTCTCTCTCTCTCCACTTGTTTTATAATTTATATATATATATATATATATATATATTAACAGGACTACCGTTAGTGTCCTGATTTGAAATAGTCAACAACAATAATCGCCAACAAGAGACAAGAGTCAACTAAACCTACAAAACTGAAAATCTAATCAACAATTAATCATAAACATTAATAAAAATACAAAGTAAATTGAAATTGGCAAATCTGTAAACACTAAAATTTTAAATTATCCAAAAACAACGAGTCTTACCCAATAAATGACCCTAAACTAATTCCAACTTAAAAGAATAAGAAAAAGGAAGAATATTATCGTTCAAATGTTGTGATGTTGTCACCCTTGTTAAATGTGTTGAGCTTGAGTTACGTGTGCATAACAATATAAAAAAATCAGATATTAATAAATGAGAAAATGTATAAATATCCTATACATGTTCAACTAAACAATATATTTAAAAATAATACAACTTCCTATTGTATTTTCATTGTGAACACAATATACCAAATACATAGAAGAAAGTAAATGTATATACTCTCAATCCAAACAACTAAAGATCGTAATTATATATGTAAACTAGTTTAAAATATTAACCTGATTAGACCAGAATTATGAATTATAAACCCAATAAAATATTATACATATGTTTAACGGGAACATTATCTGAAGTTTGTTCTGGCATTGGCTATCGTTGTTGTATCATAATAGTTTCCTATTGTTTTGTTTGGTTTGCAATGTTATCCCTATGTTTGATGGTTATTTTTCACTCTACGAAGATATCACTCATCCATAAAATAGTTGGACTAGTAAAGATAAAGCAAAACTCCACCACCCATGGTTATTCTTCACTCCACTAAGATATTAAAATAGTTGTAGTAAAGTTCAAATAAAACTCTAGTACACAAATCCTGTCAATCCCCAAATATGATTTGTGCAAATAATTTTAAAAAATCAAGGGATAAGTGCCAATATAATCCTATGATAATTTTTGGTGCAAATATAATCCTAACTAGTTAATGAAAGTGTCAATATAACCCCCGGACCCCATTTCCGGCATTGACCTCAATTTTCCAGCATTGACTCTATATAAATTGACCAAAATACCTTTGGGCTAATTCTGAAATTAGGTGGACAATTTTACCGCCATAGTTCGCCGGACCGCTATAGTTTGCTAAAATTAGGTAGGGTTATATCAACACATTATGCAATCTTATTGGGTTATATCAGGACATTCCTAATGTTTGTAGGGTTATATTAGCACATTTCTAATGTTTGTAGGGTTATATCAGCACATCCTTAAAACTTATAGGGTTATATTGGCACTTTCACTAACTATATAGGGTTATATTGGCACTTTCGAATATGGAAAGGTTATATTGGCATTTATGTCAACTAGGTAGGGTTATAAAAACACTTTTTTCAAAAATCAATAGCAATTGAAAAAAATATATGAATAAAACCAATCGTGAACAAATCGAGCATTAGAAATTATCAATACACTAGATATCTAAGAACACAAATCCAGCTGATTGAAATGATTGGAAATTACCAATACAGTATATATCTGAGATGGTAGTGGAAAGTGGTTAATATCATGAACCATTACGTGTGGCCAGTATCCATTGAATGAGGAAGCAAATGGACGAGGGAAATTGCGTGTCATTTTTTATCGCCCAAATTTATTTCCACCTAAATTACACTATCAGAAATACTCCCCTGCTAGCACCGAATTTTTAGCATCGATTTTTAAAATTGGTGCCAAAATTGTAATAGCACGGGTTTTTGTTATTTTAAGCACTGGTTTTTAAATTGGTGTTAATTTAACATCGGTTATTTTAACACCGGTTTTTTTCTAATTAACTGGTGTAAAATTAATACCAGTTTAATAATCGGTGCTAAAAATTAAAAAAAATCGGTGTTAAATTAACACCAATTTAAAAACCAATGCTAAAAATAACAAAAACCGGTGCTATTACAATTTTGGCGCCGGTTTTAAAAATCGGCGCTAAAAAATAACAAAAATCGGTATTAAAATAAAATACTAAAAAAAGTGGGAAAAAATGGCACCGGTTTATTTAGCACCGGTTTTAAACCGGTGCTATTGAGAAATTGGCACCGGTTTTTAGTCACTATTTACAAAAATCAGTGCTAAATTTTGCATTTAAAGCTCCCAACTACCACTCAAAAATTAGATCTCAACTTTTAATCCCCTTCTCTTTTCATTGATGGATGATTTGTTTGGTAGGTGAGCATCAACCCAAAGCCATGAAGACCTATAAATGTAAGTTTTCCTTTTCTTTTGTGAATTTTATTTAAATAGCAGTGATAATAACTTTTAATGCATGCATGGAGAGAGTTTAATTGTATTTATTAATGGTTTCTATACTTTAAGATGGTTTATTATCTTGTTGTGTGAGTGTAAATGATAGTGAATGTAAACATGGTTGTGTTTTATTTTGGTAGATGGTACATATATATCTCTCCTTTTAACATGTTGATACATATACATATACACATACACATGACTTTTTAGCATTGTGTAGCAAATTGATTGTGTTTATTTTTATTATGTTTGAATAATGAATATTTGTTTGTTTGTATTATTATGTTTATATACAATGGATTGAGAATCGACTATTGCATGAAGAACAAAAATGGTTAGTTATCCAAGTGCAACTAGTGGGAGTGGTGAATATATTGCATTTATAGATTCGTTTCTTGATTATGCCTATGGTCGGGAGGAGAGGATACTTTGTCCATGCAAAAAATGCTTGTGTCGTGAACGGTTTGATGAATGTGAGCTTGTTAGATTTCACTTGCTTAGGTACGGATTTGACAGAGGTTACATTGTTTGGACATTTCATGAAGAGGTAGAGCATAAACATAAGGGTGGTGAGTTTGACAAGATATATGGAAACAATTGTACCGTTGATGCTATGTTCAATGACATCGTAAGAGATTTTCAAGAGAAGCCCAGAATTTTGAGTGTTTTGCTAGACGAAAAAGAGAATTCATTGTATCCGGGATGTAAACGTAAGGATAACATAATCTCCTTTTTTATGGAGGTTTTCAATTTGAAAGCTACAAGTTCTTGGAGTGATACAAAAGTGAATTCACTCCTAAAGCTTCTAAAGGATAAGTTTTCGGAAGGGAATGGTATACCGAAAAGCTTTTACGAGTCTAAGAAAATATTGTGTCCACTTGGTTTGGAATATAAGAAAATACACGCATGTCCTAATGATTGTGTGTTGTATGGCGGTGATTTTAAAGATGCGGTTGAATGTCCTTTAATTCCAAGTTTGAAGAGGTTATTTGTGAATTCAAATGATGCAAAGAACTTGTGATGGCATGGAGAGCGGGAAAGACCAAGAGACGATAAGATAAGACATCCGGCAAACAGTGAACAATGGAAAAATTTTAACAAGCGATATCCTACATTTGGTTCAGAAGCTAGAAATTTACACCACTCTTTATGTACTGATGGGATGAATCCATTTGGAAATATGTCATCGAAACATATTTCTTGGCTCGTGATATTGGTTCATCTACAATTTTCCCCCTTATTTGTGCATCAAACAGAAATATGTTATAATGCCTCTATTAATCTCAGGTCCTAGACAACCTGGAAATGACATTGATGTGTATTGGAGACCATTGATTGATGATTTGAAGATATTGTGGGAAGAAAAGGGGGTGATGGTATCTAATGCCCATATGAATGTGAAGTTTCAATTGTGTGCCATTCTTTTTTGCACGATCAATGATTTTCCAGCTTATGGAAATTTGTTGGGGTATGCTATGAAGGGGCACAAAGCATGTTCTATTTGTAAGGAGAAGACATAATTCAAACAGCTAATTCATAGAAGAAAGACTGTGTATATCGTCCATTTAAAATGGCTGCAAGGAAATCATAAATACCAGGATGATGTGGTCAATTTTGTTGGGGGGAAAGAACGAAGGAAACCCCCTACACCACTAACTGGTGTGCAGATTCACAAGAATGTTAAGAAATTGAAAGGTGTATTGGGAAAGCATAAAGGCAAGGACAGAATACATTGTACTTGTCCATGGAAGAAAAGGTCAATATTTTTTTATTTACTGTACTGGGAGCATCTTCAGGTTAGGCATTGTCTAGACATGATGCATATTGAGAAAATTTTTTATGAAAGTTTGATAGGCACCCACTTGAATATTCCGTGGAAGACGAAAGATAGTTTGAATGCCCCATTAAACTTGGTATATTTGGGAATCAGAAATGACCTCGCTCTACAAGTGAAGTGTAAGAGGACTTACTTACTCCCTTCACCTTGTACATTGTCAAAGGAGGCAAGAATCTATGTTTGTGATTGTTTGAAATCAGTGAAGGTCCCAATTGGTTATGCGTCGAATGTTAGTCGGGCAGTTACACAGAATTCTATGATGAGTGGATTGAAATCTCATAATTGTCATGTTTTGATGCAACAACTATTATCGGTTGCTATTCATGGAGTAATGGAGGCAGATGTAAGGTACTCAATCACTAGACTTTGTTTCTTTTTTGGTTCCATATGTCGGAAGTCTACTGACTGGGACCATTTGGTTCCATAGGGAGACTACAGCTTATGTGACCTAGCACCTTAATTCGATCACAGAGTTTCATCCCACATGGCCCCCTAATAAATTTCAGTTGGAGCACAGTGACACGTTTGTGAATTGGTTTTATGATCGATGCAATGTTGGTGATTACGACAAAAAAATTAGAGCATTTGCAAGGAAGCCTAATTGCACGGTATTGAGGAATTCCGGATATGACATGAAGAGTTTGTATATTGCTACTAAGGACCATGATTCAAAGAGCACACCACAAAATAGTGGGGGTTATATTGAGTCTGAGATAATGTGGCAAGCAAGTAAGAAAGACAATAAACCGGTCCTAGTTGTGATGTTGTTTTATGGTGTTATTGATGATATTTGGGGGCTTGACTATGGAGAATTCAAGATTCCGGCTTTCAAGTGCCAATGGTTTGATAACACAACTTGAGTTCGAAATGATGATCCAATGGGTTTTACCCTTGTTGACAAGAGTCGTGAAGCATATGAAAATGATCAGTTTTTTTTGGCCAAACAAGCAAGACAAGTTTTCTACGTTGATGATCTATGCAATGTAGGTTGGTATGTTGTCTTACAAGGTAAGAAATACTCTTTCAGTGATGAAATTGATTTTGAAGTTACAAGTGAAAAGTAAGAGTTTCCCTCTATTTTCCCCTACTGATTAACGACGGGAGTGAGGTGAGAGCAATACGGAGGAAACACAGAGATGCCATTTGGATAGATGAAGATGGCCAAGAAATTAGAGACGTTCAATAAAAAAAGGCGAAGATGATTGAAGACTAGTGGCTTAGAAGAAGGGAATTCACTAAGCAAATTATGTATTTTTGTAGTATGTTGCATTTTGTATGACTCTTGACTACTCTAAAACTATGTTGTAATTGGTACTTATATGGAGCAGCGCGCTATTTATAGCTAGGATAAAATAAACCTCGATTTACTATTTTACGGCTAAAAGCAGCAGTGTGTTGTCTCTCTTTTGGTACAATTGGGATAAAATAAGCCTCAATTCACTATTTGAGGCTGAAAGCAGCAGCGCGCTGCCACTCTTTTGGTTCAGCTGAGATAAACTAAGCCTAAATTAACTATACTGCCACTGAGAGCAGCTGTGCGCAGCTGCTCGTTGAGTTCAACTGAGAAAATAACGTGAAGATGATACACGCCCAGAACTAACAATATCCAAAATATGAGAAAATATATGCCCACAACTAATAGCATCCAAAATCACTGTAACAGAAAACTCAACATTCATAAACTAACAATCCACATCCATAGAAAAGCAACTAACGACATAGAAATCAACATCCCAAAAAAAAGAACATCCATAATAAGCATGAAAATCAACATCTAGAGAAATTCAAGATCCACGGGATCTAAATGAGAGCATTCAATCCATGTGCGAGGTGTCCTCCCCAATGTTGCTAGATGGCAAATCTAATATAGATTCTGGACTCACTGCCTTCATGCTCTCGCCACCCATGGCTGTCAGGAACTTCCCAACGTGCTTAGTCCATCGCACCAAGTGATCCACCTTCACTTCCAATGCTGCCATGCGCCCATCCAAATTATTCACTTCCAATGCTTCCAGTAATCAGAGAGGAGAAACCTATAGGTTGTGCACATTGATACATCCCAGTTATATGCCATAATCGTACCCCTAACATCGATACTCAAGTTTTTCTTGATCTTGTACAGTAGCAGCATACATGAACGATACACTTCACTATTTATTCTCACTGGCAGTAGGCGGGCAACAATGAAGTTGTACCACACATTCATCTCGTCTGTCAAATACTTCTTCTCAATGCTAGGCCATTTTAGAGGTAGGTTTTTGATAAATTCATCACTGTCATAAAAAAATTATTTTATAATTTGTTCCCAAGATGCTTTTTCAACTGCCTTCTCTGTGGCCTGGTACACACTTGCTAGCTTCAGCGGGATTTTATAGAACTTGTTGATCACATCGGCTGAAAGCACGACGTACTACCCACGAAAGTAAATCTCCGTAGAATTCTTGTACTTCATGAGTGCCAAAACCTCACATATCAGCGTCTTATTGGCATGATCTGGTTGTGTGATGAAGTGCACCCATCCATGCTAGTTAACGTATTTAGTGTAAGGCTTTTCTAGTTCTGAAACCTCTCTCCAGTATTAGGCTCCAGCTAATAAATTCTTTGTAGATATTCTTAGCCTCGGGACACTCAGCTACTGTCAATGGAATGTGTGGGTCTCCTGCTTGGATTGGAGGGCAGTTGTGTCGCACCTCGAGATTTCCAACTCTAGGTTTCTTTTGCGATTTTTGAGTATGTCCGGTGTCGGGATTACCCTTGGACATTTTTCTTCGGTGCCCTACCTGGGAAAAGTTTCAACAAAGCTTACTCAGTATGGGTTACATAGAGACAGACTAGATCTATACACATGCATATAGAAATTAGAATTCGATCAATTAAAATTTGGACACAGATGTAAACACATGTAAAATAAATGCTTCATGCAACTAAAGGGTCCAGCAACTAACAAACATATATGATTTCAAGCTTATGTCTGTATTGCTAATGATGAAATAATGTAAACTTTACCTTATATTTTCATAAAACAAACAGAAGATACAAAGTTCCACAGCTGCTTAAGTACAATAAATCAAACGCTAGAAACCCAAGAGATGTACCACAGTAATCCCTCTCTCAGCTCTCTCACTTCCGAGGTAGATAAGTTCATAACTAATTCAGGGGAAGTCAAAATATGAACATTGTATAAAGAATATACTCATTTAGGGAGAAACATAGGGCCTGCCCATATACAAACATTGGGCCTGCCCATCTATCATTCTAAGCTTATAGTGCCGACATTACCACGTCCACGTGCAAAGAACACATTTCAACTACAAAGGCATTATATCCGCAAACACAACCAGATAGGCATAACTAACAGAAAATCAACTACAAAGGCATTTTAGCTTGTGCCTAGTGGATTGTTTATGGAAAATTAAGGAATGCTGACAATAGATGTCTTGTAATGTAATTGTATTTAAAAGGAAAGAAAGCTGGGAAAACTTTTGATTGTTTTGTTTTATATTTGTCTACTTCTAAACTTTTGAGATGTTATGAAGGAAAATACTTATGGTTTTGTCCTCATGCTATTAACTTCTCCACCGTTGTCCTCGTGCTAAACTTTTTACATATGTATATTTTTGTAGGCCAATTATGTTATGCGATTTTAACCACACAGAAAAGCAGATTCATCGACTTTTTACACTTGGAATGCAGGATTCAGTGTCGCTAGTTTTCCATTCAGTTCATCCCTTTATAGAACTTGAACTTGAACAGATCAGAAAATTTAATTGCGAAAAATAAAAAAAACACACAATCGACATCAGAATGTTTGAGAAGAAGATTCATCCCGACTATGAACAATGGGAATACAAACAGGTAGCCATGCAGCAATCAGAATTTCACATATTGTCATTTCGATTCCAACTATACATATTTACAAAATGCAAACACAAACAAAATTCAACCATCGTAAATGTCACATTCACGCTAAGAACACTGAAACGAAAATGGAGATGGTTAAAATACCTAGATTGACGGCGGACGGAGCGTGGACAGACAACGAATGGAGGGATGCCTTGGTGGAGGGATAGTGGACGGAGCGTTCTTTTATGGATGGACGGCGGAGGGAGCATGGATGGACATCGAATGACAGGCTAACGGACGGCGGATAGAGCGTTCCTTGGCTGAGGGACCATGGATGAGGGTGTAAGGAATAGAAAGGTTTTTCTAAGTGAAGAGTTAAGAGAAAACAAACATGGGTTGTGTTGTTTAAGTCATTTGGGCCAATGGGCTGAAATGTAATTGAGATTATTAACATATATGGGTTATTAATATAAGTATTATATTCTCACATGAATATTAATTTAATAAAGATTATTAACATATGTATATTATATTATATTATGTACACTATAATAAGATTATTAACATATGTATATTCTCACATAAATATTACTTTAATAAATATTATTAACATATGTATAAATTTAATTTTCCAAAAAATATATGTGTATATTATATTCATAATTTAGGAAATTATTTTACATATTAGTATTCTATATACACTAGTTAACTATAATCGTGTTCAATACAACTAAGGGTTGGTCAAACCCTAGTCAACATACATATGCACCTACTTTAACATATATAACTTAGTAAACCATAAAGTTGTCTAATGTCGACCGTAGTTAGTTAGCGTTCTATATACACTGGTTGACTATAAGTTAATTGGCAATCTATATACACTAGTTATCTACAATTGTACAATACAAGGGTTGGTCAAACCCTAGTCAACATACACGTGCACCTACTTTAACATATGTAACTTAGTAAAACATAAAGTTTTCTAATGTCAACCGTAGTTAGTTAGCGTTCTATATACACTGGTTGACCATAGGTTAATTGGCAATCTATATACACTAGTTATCCACAATCGTACAATACAATGGTTGGTCAAACCCTAGTCAACATACACGTGCACCTACTTTAACATCTATAACTTAGTAAACCATAAAGTTGTCTAATTTTGACCGTAGTTAGTTAGCATTCTATATACACTGGTTGACAATCTATATACACTAGTTAAATCATACAATACGTACAACTAGGGGTTAGTTAAACCCTAGACAACATACATGTGCACCGACGTTAACATATCCATGACTTAGTAAACCAACAAGTTAACGAATGTTCCTTACTTTAAGCATTTTGTATACACTTGTAGGCCTAAAACAATCGTACAATACAAGGGTTGGTCAAACCCTTGTCAACATACACATGCACCTACTTAACATATATAACTTAGTAAAACATAAAGTTATCTAATGCCGATTGTAATTATTTAGCGTTCTATATACACTGGTTGACTATAAGTTAATTGGCAATCTATATACACTAGTTATCTATAGTTGTACAATAAAACTAAGGGTTGGTCAAACCCTAGTTAACATACATGTGCACTTACTTTAACATATCCATAACTTAGTAAACAAACAAGTTAACAAATGTCGTCCCTTACTGAATAGTCCACGGAAATACAATCGTACAGTGCAACTTACAGCCGACATTATATTTATACTCCACGCATATATGTTTGATTTGACTTGTACTAATTGATGGTTAAACCTTAATTCTCTGAGCATTCTATTAATAAAAATAATAATATGAAACACTAAATATAATTTTACAATTTAATTTGCTCGTCTAGTTTAATTAAATAGTGTCCAGATCTTAATTTATTTGTAAAGAAATGTATTTTTTTAATTTGACCCAAAAATATATCTACTCCTTATTTAAAATTCATTACCAAACTGAATAAAAAATAATTGAAAAATCTCAATCTCAATATTGGGTCCCCATATGATTTTCCTTCATCTCCCATATGGCATTATTGAACTACTTGTTCAACAACCTCGGGACAAGGGGAAAAAGGCAGGATGATAAAATTGAATGGTCAAAAAATGCAAGATGTGCAACAAATGTTCAAACAAAGAATGATGATAAAATTGAATGGTCAAACAAAAACAAAACAAATGTTCTCCAGTATTTCATTTTGCTTCTCTCCCAAATTTTCCCTCTTCCCTCCACACTAACCCTAGCCCCAAATTTTCCCTCATCCCAAAATTTTCCTGTTCCCTCCACACTAACCCTCGGCCTCCTACAGTCTTTCTCCCATTCCTTTCTCATCTGCACCATTTCGTCGACCTTCAGAGGCACCATAATCCCATTGCTTCTTGGCCTTCTTTTTGTTGTTCACGTGTTCATTGTTGGACTGATCTTGTGTGAGGTGTGATTCTTCGACTTGCCCATTGCTAGCTCTCTTGGTCAGAGGTTCGGTGGTGTAGAGCCGGTGGCGAAAAAGATTGCAAAGGGTGTGTACAAATCAGGTATGAGTGATTAGTTTTTGGGGAAGTCTGCAAGAACTTGTTACATGTTCCAGGTTTAATCTATAGATATATAGGTTGATGAGTTTTCTATTTTTGCAAACAATTGTTATCCCCCTGCAATCAAGCCAAAGTATGTCTGTTAGTTTGTTATTAAGTTTGTTGGGCTCTTAGTTTTTCTAGTTGTTTAATTGGATAGATGATTTGTTGCTAAGATTTATAGATTTTTTGGCTACTATGTTTTTGCTAAGAATGAAATTTTTTTTGCCTACTATGTTTTATGCATTTGGTCTGAATTTTTTGCATTTTATTTTTTTAGTTCAATATGTTTTTGGTTGGTGTTCGAGGATATCTATGTTTGGATGTGTTCTATTATGATTTCACTTTTTTTTTACTCATACAAGGGAGTGAATGGCGAAGGTGAAGGAAAAATTGTTTAACTCTAGTACTAAAGACGTAGAAGACAATTGTGGTACCCAAAAAAGATGACAGCAGTAATGTCAGTAATGAGATGGTGGATGATGAATCCAAATCAGTCGCAGGATTTGACAATTTGGGGGAGGAAGAAGGACATATTTCAAAAGATGAAAAAATGGGAACTTTGGAAAGTTTGAGATTAAAGAGTATTGCAAGCATAGAGGTACATCCACGTGCAAGTCAATGTTACTAGCAAAGCAGAAGAAGCCCCTTAAAATATTGTTCAACAATGACTTTGAACCCTTGATTATGCACAACCAGTGGTCGATGTATGTTGGCTATGCTTTCCAACGACGAATCCGCTTTGGGACATGGCATAATTAGAAAGTTGTCCCAGACCATGTAAAGAAAGATGCATAGGAAGATATTCTCATAAGTGTGTTCCAATCCTTCATTATCATTTGTTCATTTCATGTTCATTAAATTTTTCCTTGACAACATATATCATTGTCCCCTAGATTAGCTGGGATATACAAACCAAAATGACATTCAATGATATGAATGAGTTCCAAAATAAATGGACGATTTATGCGGGTGAAAAGTGGAGGAATTGAAGGCTAAGGTGGCTCAAAAGTACATCGTGTAAAAAAACCTAGGTATTTATGCATGGACAGTCTATCAATGGATGGACAAAAACAAATGGGAGCTATTTGTGAAACATATATTGACCCCTAAATTCAAGGTTATTCATTAAAAATTCTTCATTTCTCTTCATTACTTTGTAAGCATATTACTAATCAATGAACATATAAGCATTAAGTGGTGCAGCACAAAATGACTACGTCCATCACACGGGAAGTGGAGGGAATCATAGGCTTGATATTGAACTCGAGAAGATGAAAAGAAGGGCTAAAATAGATGATCTTATGGATCAAGGTCGAAGTTTAGAAGAAGCAGATGCTTTAGTTGAAATCATGGATTTCAAACTGAATCGCTCTGAGGTGTTCCTAGAAGCTAATTGGATCAAGAAATTGTTAATCTACACCAACGACTCCGTTAAAAGAGCAGTCCCCACTATTGTGATTCAAATTAATAATTGATTCATTGTCTATTTATATTCTCAGATGCAATCATACTAATGGCTTGCATATGTTTTGTTGAGTAGAAAAACCTTTTAGATAAGAAGCAAAAGGGAGAGTTGGTTATAGAAGGAAAAAAAGATATTCTCGTTCAAGCAACGGGTAAGAAGGATCATGGGAATCGTTGGAGAGGTTTCCCCACAACAACCAAGTTGAATGAGGCCCTCCCACATATTGATGTTAGCCGTTCTGCATCTAGTCGATGTGGGAGCACAAACACAAAACCATTTGAAGAAACCTCAAATCAAAAACATGTGTCCATGGAGGTCGTCGAGCTCAACGAAAGATTTTTTACCTTATTTGAGCACAAACAAATTGGCTGGCTAGATAATTGAGTAAACCTATTCTCTCACACTTGGATGCTAGCAATTTCCTTGCCACATCATCCAACCCCGCGAAAAAAGACAACTGGGTATTCATTCCTTCAGCATCTGGATCAAGTGACCTACAAGGATACATTGATGATGACAAGGTATTCTATACCATGAATCTTGTCATACATAATGTTATGCAAAATGTGATAATAGCAACGTAGCATGTTTAGTTGTTGTTTCTTAGTAATACATTTCAAAAACATACACGTTCGTTTGTCGCATTTATGTGATGATAATGAAAATTATGGATGTTTGTTTATTTTGGATTTTTATTTCTATGTCGCTGTTAGTTTCTTTCTTGTGGATGTGGATTGTTAGTTTTTCGATGTTGATTTTTGTCATAGTATTTTGGATGCTATTAGTTGCGAGCATATATTTACTGCAGTCACGTTGATTTTGGATGTTGTTAGTTATGGGATAGTACTTTCTTCATGTTGTTATTGTCTCAGTTGAACTAAGAAAATGTCTCTGTGGCAATATAGTAAATTGATGTTTAGTTTATCCCACCTGAACCAAAGAAGCTGCTGCGTGCTGCTGCTTTCAGCCGCAAAATAGTATATTGAGGCTTATATTATCCCAGCCATACCAAAAAAAAGTGGCAGTGCGCTGCTGCTTTCAGTCGCAAAATAGCATCTCTAGGTTTATTTTAGACCAACTGTACCAAAAGAGCTGCAGCGCGATGCTACTTTCAGCCGCTATACAGTGAATTCATTTTTTTGTTTTAATCAACTTTCTGGGCCATAGAATCTTTGAGGAACCTTGGTCCCTATTGAGATTTAGTACATTGATAACATAATTTAATTTTGGTTTCATTAATTTTACTTACTTATTGTTCTCCTGATGTTTTTCCCTTTTGTGAATTTTGTTTTCAGAAACGAAAAAAAGTGATGCCTATATGTTTTGAACCATAGTAGAGAAAGGGACGTAGCTGCCTTTCATATCTTGTTTCCAAATGGTGGATGGAAGTCTTGAAAAAAACCTTACACCAAAAAATACCATGGAGAAAGAAGAGGTTAAACAAGTAATTATATTAACTAACTAGGCCCTCTAGATACATATTAATACTCTCCCTCACAGGAGGTGGTCGCTCACGGGGGTACTCCTAATGGAGAGGTTTTGCTCGATCATTAAAAGGAGAGGTCAAACATACCCCCGACACTTTTTATTCCGAACTATTGTTTTCAAATCCAAACCAACATTTTACCCATTAGCAAGTAGCAAAAGAAAGAACTACATCGACGGAGAATGAGCAATCAAATCCACCCATGTCAGTTTCTGACCATTATATTTCCATAAGAACTCATTTAACCCTTTACAATATGATCCACTACTGAATTATATACATTTACAACTCAACTAACTTTATTAGATTCTCAAATATAAATACAGTATAATGTATCTTTTAGGGGATCACAGAAGACAAAGAATGCATTGCTTATGTTCAACAGATTAATGATGTTTCAAGTGTATTTACACAAATATGTGGACCTAAGAAAGTCTTCCGCATCAATTTCAACGCAGATGTGTTCAGATCAGAAGAAGTCTACAGAGTCATATTTACTGACAAGCTAAGACTGTTCATGAGCTTCTTAGACAGAGAAAATGAAATGGAGTGGATCAGTGGGTGCCAACTTGATCTATGGGCATCGTAAGAATTGCATGCTTACATTATTATAGATGTTTGATTATAATTGTTTCATTTACAATATTATTTTTCCAGACACCTATGTGATGAGATGGTTGATCGATGCCACGTCCAGTTTATTCCGTCCAATTCGAATTCTCTTGTCAAAAGGTAAAATCAGAGGGTCGAATTGACAGCGGACAATGTTTCAATTGTCATGTGCTGCACTCGAGCAAGGATGTACGTATTCCCGTACAATCGAGAGTTAGTTCTATTGCATGTCCAAGATTAACTAAATAGAGGTTTTATTCTTTTTTGGGTTGTTTGCCCCTCTGGAAGCAATAGCACCCATATATGTTGTGTTTAAAAAATTAATGTTTAAGTATTCATAACTGCATTAGGTATTTTGTTGTTTGCTTTTTATATGAGGCATTGGTTTTTGCTCGTCTTCGTACTAGAAATCGATCGAGTATATTGTATCGACACGATGAGTGGGGGAATTTGCAAACATAATAGGTTATGCCTTAAACTAATTCATTTGTAAGTATAACACATTTTTTCCATTGAATCTACTTTATGTTCTACAAAATTATTTGTTCCTGTAAATGTGTTCTCGTAAATAGAACACATTCTTTGCTCGATTATTTACAATTACTGTTAATATCTGGTATAATGACATTCATTGTTCTATTCATTTCTTGTTTTCATCATTACCTATAGAAAAAAGTTATACCTAATTAAACTATTATGTGATCCCCATGTTTTGGTATTTATATATATATTAAATAAATATATTTTCATTGATTGTAGGATTGCAAAATATTATCAACGGTTCAATTCCGAGCAAAATAGAACCTACCCTTCGAGCTATACATGGAATGTCATAAACATCAATGTACGTATTATCCCGTAACTTCATATTTCCTATGTCAAATTTTATGTTTGTAATCATTTGAGCAAATTCTTTTTTATATAAGCACAAGATACAAAGTAGTACTTGAGAATGTGGATACCATTGCATGTATTATACGGAAAAAATTGTTAAGGAAGTGCATGACATTGACATTATTCCGGTATGTTTTCTTATATTGTTTTTGTATTTGTACTATCTCTCACATATATCCTTTTGTAACATGCAATTTAATACATGTTTCAACAATTTTAAGAAGATTGCACTCCTCTGGGGAGCGATAAACTGCGGAGCATTGCTCTGAAATGGGTTTGTATTTTTACGAAATGTACTCTACCAAAATGCATAGCTCAATTGAATGTGATACATGGACTTGCCTCCATCATTGGATAGTAGTTAGTAGTATCTCTTTATGAAAGGTAATTGTCCTCCACCTTTGATACTCATCATCTCTATGAAGATGGGGGTTCCCATATCTTATGTAGGGCTGTAACCCAATTTTTGGCCACTAATAACCACGTTCATGTACATCTTTTCTAGTCAAAAATTACATTTGATCATATTGAATGTGTTTTTCTACCTACTTGTTGTCTATGTGTGATGATTGTATTTATTGGGAATTTTTGTTGGGAATTTGTGTTGTTTAATTGGTGCACCGATTTAAGTAGTCAGTGCACAAATTAAAACCGGTGCCATCAATGAAAAAGATAGCACTGGTTTGGAAAACAAGTGTAAATAAAAAAAATGGCAACATGCAGATGAACTAAAAGAGCAGCTGTGCGTCGTAGCTCTCAGCGTTCAAATTAGTCACAAAATTTACAGCGGTTTTTATAAACTAGTGCTAAAAAAGGAGATGATAGTGTTGATCTATATGAGACCAAAATATTACCAACTCTTTGATATCATCTTATATTTACATACTTAAAAGTAAATATTTGTATATATTTTATATTAGACACCACCTTCCTTTTACACAGTTTTGGAACGATATATTTTTTAAAAAATAAATTTGTGTAGTTTATATATACTAAAAAGAATATTTAGCAGCAGTGCTATCTAATTATTTAATTTAGCATCTAGATTTTTATGTATATAATATTTATTGTTAGCGTATTAATTAAAATCTAATAATTTTATAATTATTTCAATTACTTATTTTTATTTTTTATTTTTAGCGATTCATAAAAAAATTATATTGTAATGTTACTTAATATACACGTAAATATTGTAATATTAAAACATAAGGCTTTTAAAATACCATCTCACCAATGTTGGTTTTGACTCACTATAACTACATCA
Source organism: Rubia yunnanensis (assembly GCA_037428765.1). Lineage (NCBI taxonomy): Eukaryota > Viridiplantae > Streptophyta > Magnoliopsida > Gentianales > Rubiaceae > Rubia > Rubia yunnanensis. Next base: position 84,346,693 of record CM075063.1, read on the forward strand.
ATGTCATTAATTTTTTATTGTAAATTTAGAACTATAATATGTGTTATATTGCATTTAATAATGAATTAAGAACTCATGTATCCCAATATTAGTTTGGACATAAATTATGCAATGTTGAGATAGAATTATATCACAGCACTATATTTAAAATGTTGGTATACGTAACTATACTAACAACAACAAACCAAAACAGAGCTAACCGCGTTCTGCAAAATCGCTAAATATAAGTATAACATTTCTAAAAACTTAAGTTCACATCCTTTCAAGTTCACTTTTTCGCTTGATGGGTCCTGTTCACTTTTTTGGCCAGATCTGGTGAGCACAAGGAGCGGCGCTGCCATGGGCAAGTTAGGCAAGAAGAGAGCGACACGGAAAACTATAGCGAAGGTGGGAGAGGAAGAACATAAGGGTAAGCAGAAGGGAAAGGATGTGATTGAACCAAACAATAGTGTTAGGGGATCAAATCTGGAAAATGGGGATAAGGGTAATCGTGAAGAATGTGGAGAATGAAGAAGGTGATGGAAGATGGTGAGACAAGTCAGAACAGCAAAGGCTAAAACCCAGCTACTGAGGAGATCTCTAAAACAGTAAGGAAAAAACTGTCCAGGGGTGATAAGGTGGAGAATGAGATGAGTTAGACCTCTTTGTTTGCACAACCAGAGGTTTGACGGTACCAGACTGTGAACATGGAAGGGCTTGAAATGGGAGAAATCACAGTGGGGGATGTAGAAATGAGTGCTAAGTAATGGGAAACTTGTGTCATATGCAAAATCCTTGGAAGCAATCCCCCGTTCAAGGTGCTGGAAGGTTTTCTGAAACGACTATGGGGATCAAACCTGGTGAAAGTGTGGCATATGCAGAGCGGTATGTTCTTGGCTAAACTCTCAATTGATGCTTACAAAAATGAGCTAGTAGATAGTGGTATTCTAATGTTTGATGGTAAACCCCTGGTTATCAAAGCTTGGTCTAAGGACTATGACTTTGAGGAACCTGACCGTATACTAGTATGGATTAGATTTCCTAATTTTCCTGTAGTCTATTGGGAGCCTAGGATAATCAGCAAGATAATAAATCCATTGGGGAAACCTATTTGTTTGGACAGGGCAACAGTAGAGAAGAATAGGGTAGTTTTTTCTAGGGTGAAGGTGGAGGTATAAATAGTTAAATATGTGCCTGAAAAGATTAACTATATGAATGAGAGGAAGGTAGTTAAATAGAAGAAACTGATTCATGAATGGGCCCCTGTAAAATGTGGATATTGTGAAATGTATAGGCATGAGGAGAAACAATGTAGGAGGAAAACAGACTCAATGAAGCAGCCAGTTAATCAGAAACAGGTATATGTTCATGTGAGGAATAGGAAAGATGGGATGGGTTAGGAAACTGAGACATATGAGAAATTGAAGGAGCATAATGAGGTACTGGAGCAAGAAAGATCAATGAGGAATGAGGAGAGGGGACGGGAATAGGGAACTGGTTATCAAAAAGGGGTGGATGTGAGGTCACAGGGCCTGAGAGACTTAGAGTACCATAAGGATAAGCCCCCAGATGAATCATAATTTAACAGTGTGGAATGTGAGAGGTATTAATAAAGGCGAAAAGCATTGGGGTGATCAGGGGATTTTGTCTCAGGAATCAAACTGGACTTTTGGCCATGCTTGAAACAAAAATACAAAAAGAGAAGAAAATGGTGGTGTGGAAAAGAATAGGATTAGGATGGAAACTTTTAACAAATGGAGATGTGATCAAAGGAGGGAGAATATGGTTAACTTGGAGGGAGGATCTATATGAAGTAACTGTGATTAATGTTGGAACATAGTGGATGGATGTAAAGTGTGAGATAAAGGAGGTGAAGGAGACATTCTTCTTTACAGTAATCTATGGATATAATACTATAGAAAAAAGAGAGGCGATATGGCAGTACCTACAGAAGCAGGGGAAAAGAGATAAACCTTGGTTGATATGTGGATATTTTAACTCTCCACTTGACTTCGATGACATAATAGGGGGGAATCAAGTGGAGGAGAAGGAGCTAACTGATTTCCAACAAGCTGCAAGGCTATTGGAACTTGAAGAAATAAAAAAATGCGGGGGCAAAGTTTACCTGGTCAAACAAAAGGGCTGGTAAGTATAGAGTGATGAGCAAACTGGACAGGGGTTTGGTAAATGATCATTGGCCGGAGCATATAACAGAAAGGGTATGTGAAGTCAAGAATGAAGAAATGTCTGATCACCTTCCTCTATTACTCAGACTAAATAGGAAAGCCAAAAGGAGGAAGAGACCTTTTAGATATTTTAATATGTGGTCAAAGGATGAAATTTTTCATAGAATGGTACAAGGTGTATGGGAACAGACAAAAGTTGCCAGTATGCGAGAATTGGAGAACAGATTGAGGATCCTGAAGAGACCACTAAGTAAGCTGAATAGAAGGGAATTCAGGAACATTGGTGAACAATCTGAACTTGCTCTAGAATAATGGAGATTAGCACAAGATGATTTTAATAGAGAGCCAGCTTCACAAAAACCGCAGGAACTAGAATTGAAGGCAAGGCAGAAAGCTGAAAACCTGAAAAGTGCATAATACGGTTTTTTGAAGCAAAAGTCAAAGGTGAGGACGATGGATGATGGAGACAGGCCAACAAGACTGTTCTACTCCTCAATCAGAACCAGGCAATACAAGAACAATATTGTGGCACTCAAAAAAGGAGATACAAGGATACTGGATCATAAGGGTATAGAATCCGAGCTGATAGCTCATTTTCAGAAGTAGCTGGGAGTTGTATCTGAGGTTTCAGGACTAGACAAAGAAGTGGTGAATATGGTGGAGTATTAAGCATTGATCAACAGATGAATATGATAAAGCCTATAGCCAGAGAGGAGATTGTTAAGGCCATAAGGAGCATTCAGTCAGGGAAAAGCGCAGGGCTAGATGGGTATTCCAGTAAGTTCTTTAAGGACTGCTGGTCATATATTAGGAAATATGTTATAGGTGTAGAAACTTCTTCGAGGGAGAGGAAATTCCAGACATTTTTAAAAATGTGGTCCTAACACTGATACCAAAACACAACCAAGCTCATAAACCAGCAGATTACATGCCAATAGCCTGTCGTTCAATTGTTTACAAAACTGTAACAAAAGTGCTGAGTAACATATTGAAGGATGTGCTCCCAGACATAATCAGTTGTAATCAGAGTGCTTTTGTAAGGGATAGGTTTATTGCTCACAATATAATGCTAGCCCATGAGTTGCTTCATAGGTATGGGGTGGAGAAAATGAAGTCCAGCTGTGTAGCACAAATAGACAACACAAAGGCATTTGACAGCTTAAGTTGGCAGTTCCTGACAAATTGGTTGAGATAGTTGAAGTTCCCAGGGCAAATGGTGAAGTGGATAACATCAGGTACAATGGAGTTTGATATTTGCTTAAATGTTAATGGACAGTATACAAGGAGTTTCACAGCTAAGAGATGAGTTAAGCAGGGAGATCCCATCTCTCCCTTGCTTTTGGTAATCAGTATGGAGTACCTGACCATAAGTATGATTGGGGATTTCCAAGTAGGGAAAATAGATTTCCATCAAAGATGTAAAAAAGATGAAGTTCACACTTTGCCTTTTGTGATGACCTTCTGTTGTTTTGTGCTGCAAACAGGAAGTCATTAGAAGGAGTGGTAAACACTTTGATAAAGTTTAAAGTCGAGGCTGGTCTGGCCATAAATGAGGAAAAATCAAGAATATTTTTCTTAAAGATGGCAGAAGGTGAAAAAATAATACTGGCTGGGATTCTGAAAATACAGCAGGGAATTATGCCCATGCACTTAGGACTTCCTTTATCAACAGTAAAGTGGGGGGGAAAGACTGAAGAATTGTTGAGCAAGGTAAGGGGGCCGATAAAAAGATGGGAGTCTAAAAGCCTATCCTATGCTGGTAAATTACAGCTGATCAATGGTTTTCTGTTAAGTATATCAGGGTACTGGGCTACAGTGATGAAACTAACAAAATAAATACATAAATTACAGACTGGTCTGGCCATAAATGAGGGAAAATAAAGAATTTTTTTCTCAAAGATGACAGAAGGTGAAAAAATAATGCTGGATGGGATTATGAAAATACAGCAAGGAACTATGCCCATAAACTTAGGATTGCCTTTATCAATAGTAAAGTGGGGGGAAAAGACTGTGAAGAATTATTGAGCAAGGACAGGGGGTAGATAAAAAGATGGGAGTCTAAAAGCCTATCCTGTACTGGTAAATTGTAGCTGATCAATGGTGTTCTGTTAAGTATATTAGGGTACTGAGTTGCAGTGATGAAACTACCAAAAAAATACATAAAAAGCCGGTGCAGATTTGTACTAGTTTTCTGTGGGGTAGAGATGAGGGGCAATGAGGTTTTACAGCTGCAGGTTGGACTTCATTGTGTAGAAGCTAGAAAAAAAAGGAATGAGATTAAGGGATTCCTCACATGGGAATAAGGAAACCCTAAGCAAACATCTGTGGGATCTTACTCAGAAGAAAGACACCTTATGGATAAAATGGGTACAAGATTATTATACGAAAGGGACTGGAATTGAAACTTGTAAGTATTCTGAGACACATAGTTGGCCTTGGAGAGTTCTACTGAAGCTTAGAGATGGAATTTACCCTCAGAAACTGAAATGTGTAAATTAGAAAGGGAGGTTGAAAATAGCTGATGTTTTCCCTTCTTTGCTAGAATGGAAACTGCTGTTCTCTCTTCTCTTCTTTGCAGGCCTGTTGCTGTGATGCCTTCTCCTTCTTCCCAGCTGATATCCTCAGTCGATGTCAATGATGACTGCAAGCAACACCAAATTTCCAGAGATGATGCTCGAGAAAGGATTGCACAGACGTCAGGGATGATTCTCCACTGATTGCAACAATCCTCGGATTCTTAGGTTGGTTACGCAAGCTTCTGGATGGCCTGTGGATCATTTCTTGGACTCAGATACCACTATCCTATCACGGACCCACAAGCGACTTCACTCAAGCCTATAATTTTGACCTACTGCTTTCTCGCACGTTACCTATGCTGATCGGTTCTCCACATAACTACTCTAATTGTTCTTTTATGGGACTTTTTTTCTATATTCATTTCGGCTGGCTTTCTACGGACATACAGGGGTTTCAATTTTTCGATTCGCCGACCTGTTCATGGAAAACAGCGACATGGTATATAAAGAAAGTACCCTTTCTTCGATCTCTGATGACCATTAGCTTAGTTCAGGCACTTATTCGGTTTCCATCCTCTTTTGGAAGCAAGTGCTCTATTGCTTCAGGAGCTTTTTTCAGCTCTTGGACCATCAAATGGATGAACTTTTGTAATCATATATGAATCTTCAGGCCTAATTGCCACTTCTTTAGGTTAGGGGAGCCTAATACATATTCCCCCCATCCTCGGATGGTTTAATTAAAAAAAAGCTGATGTTTATGATATGATAATGGGAAGGAAGGAGACTAGATTCAAATGCTCAGTGATTTGGCATAAAGGGATTCTGCCTAAGCAGAAAAATTTTCTCTGGCTGGTTTTGAATGGTAAACTGGCAACTACTGACAGGTTGCAGGAGTTTAGTGTGCTGGATGGAACAAATGTGTGTGCATTGTGTGGCAAGGTGCAAGAAACTTTACAGGATCTGATGGTGGAATGTGAATACACATTGGAGATATTGCAAGTAGTAGGTTTGAAGCAGGTCAGGACAATGAGATTGTTGAAGAAAAAGCTCTGGATGCTGGCCAGATTCAAAAATAGGAAGGAAATAATACTGATGGTGACAGCTATGTACTATGTTTGGCAAGAGAGGAACACCAGAGTATTTCAAAAGCTGGAAATGAAGGCAACAATGGTGAGATACCATGGGAGAACAGAAGTAGAGAGCAGATGGAAAACAAAATGGAGGCACAGGTTGGACAGGAGAAAAAAATTGAATAGGATATGGAATGTATAGAAAATCAATTTTGAAGGAATAGGTTTTGTAGTAGATGGGAGAGATAGTCTACACTTTGTATTTTTTTATCTTCATGTTAATGCATAACTATCTACCCGTGAATGTCCCTTGGCCCGTAGGTCCTAACACAAAGTTAGAATTCTAGCTCTTCCAGAGGTATGTCACTGAACATAAAAAAAACTATACTAACATAAATTGTAATGATAGTATCTTTCTATCTTACCTGCTGTCGTTATAGTATTTTATAAAAACATTAGTAAAACAAATATCATAAAATATATATTGGGATAGAGAAATTTTGTTGTAGTGTCATTAAATTGTAATATTAGAGTGATAGCACCCTGAAAGTGGTGTTGCTTGTCGCTTTTTTTTTCTTTACCTCCAATATAATTAAATAAAACTATTTTAGATAGGGTGATTATATTTGCACCAACCATATTGATATTTATATCTCTGTTGATGGGTGTATCAACTTTATAGGTAAGTCAAACGTTAGTACCACCTTTAAATAAATTTTGAAGTGGGACATAGAAAGCACTACAAGTTAACAAAATTAGTAAATAGTTCACAAAAATAAATTCCTGACCCAAACTTTAACCATAATAGTGCGGGAAATTCCTCAAGTTGAGACTTTCGTGTGGTATTAGGAAGAGACCATCATATAACTCATCATTAAATACTGGTTTTTTTATTTTCTCATTAACTTGTGATATTAGAGTGATAGCACTTTGAAAGCGGTGTTGCCTATTTTATTTTGAGTGGGTCTCGTGATTGGTGGCTAGTCCATAACCTTGTGGACATACCAAGGACATATGCACAAATAATAAAATATGTAAAATTTGCGGCTAGGCTGGGCCATTGGATTATGGGCAAGGTTATAGAAAATAAGCCCAGCCATTCTGTTCTCCTTCCTCAAAATATTGTGTCTCCTTCTTCAAACACTTCTTTGTCATTCTTCTTCCTTTTGCAAACCAACCAAAAAGTCATCATTCCTTCTTATTTTTCTTCGATTGATCTACAATTATTCTTCCTTCTTCGATCGATAAATTTCTCAAACATTCCTTCTTCTTCGATCTACAAACTTTCTAGCGACCAAAACCTTTTCCGATTGATTTGTCTTTTTTTCGATGAACTCTTCAAACGACCTGGTTACTGTCCGGAAATACTTGTGATGAGCTCTTTGCACTACAACAAGATCTACGTCAATGAATTTCAATTTTAAACGAATGAAATTTAGTTTCAAGAGGATGTAATTTTACCTAATTGTGTCCAATAAATGAATTTTCACATTCGAATGAGTTTATGTTGTTAAATTGCCTTCGATGCAAATGAAATTGTTGTTGAAACTTCTGCTGCTATAATTGCAGCTACTATGAACATGTAAAAAATATGTGGCAAATATTTGAAAAATGAACTAAATATTGCTGAAATTTTTCGTATATACTATGCATCTGTTACCTTAGAATACCTATCGTTTGTGTTAAAACATGGATTTTTTTAAAACTGTGTATATGAATTATGAAATTTTCCATATGAATTATGAATTAAGTTAGAATTTGACAATTTAAAATTGTCATATTAACTCTGCATTAATTATTTTACAACATGTGTTGTTTAAATACAAATATGCACATGATTTAAAAATGTCAATGTTTTTATGAATAGAAAAACTTTGCCATGAGGTTGTGAATAAGTTACTTTATAAATCGTTTCTGTTTTGTTCAAACATGCATATGTTAACCTACAAATAGTACTTCTTATAATATACATAACAGATGTCACATAATTTTGTAGTTTTTAAAATTTTCATATGAACTGCATTTATAACCTCACAATATTTACTGATTACATTAAAACATGTATTTATTTTTTTTAAAAACATGAGCAGATTTTCCTAAATTAAATCAAAGAGTGGTCACAGAAAGTCTTGTCGGCGTGAAAGCAACACATGTAAAGCATTGCATACTTTGTATAAAAAATAGGCAAATTTAAATAAAATGATCTTAACATCTAAATACAATGGAAGATAAAGTACTCGTGGCAATATCTTTCATTAGGGAACTTAGAATTATAACAGTATTCCTATCTAATTTAACTAAAAGTCTCTACTACAGTGAATCAACTACTAATCTTCAAAAGGGGATCATCTTTGAATCTTCAAATTCAGTGTCATCTTCATCTGAATCCTCCTCGTGTCGGAATGTCTTGAGGGGTCCAACATTCAACATTGTCTGATTCCTTAAAAGTTATAACCACCTCAAGTTTATATCCAACTCCTGCAAAATGTCATACACATTGGATATTAACAGTTGCAGCATATAACCAAACAAGTACAATTTATAATTCAAAATGAACAATAATCAACGATGAAAATAAAAGTCAAACACAATAAAACTAATAAGTAGATACTGGATTCTAACAAATGCAATATATAAATAAAGAGATGCAGTTCCTAATTCAAAACGAAAAATCAGCAACAATTTTTTTTAGTAAAACATAATAAAACTAACAAGTACATATTTAATACTAACATAGGCAACATATAAGTAAACATGTGCAGTTCCTAATTCAAAACGGACAAGCAACAACAAAATAAAATGAAAAGGCATACACAGTACAACTAATAGATACACACCGAATACTAACAGATGCAACATATGAGTAAACAAATGCACACCGTAATTCAAAATGAAAAATCCACAACGAATGAAAAAAATGTCATTCACGGTACAACTAACATGTACATGCTGGATAGTAACAATTACAACATATAAGTAAACGAATGCACCTCGTAATTCAAGACGAACAACCAACAAGTTTTTTATAATAACAAGGGGATAGTTCAAAACCAGAGCTCAGAAAACGAACATAGCAACTCAATCTAGAAAACGATGTCTATCTAAGGCTCAACAAAGAACATATGAAAAATCTAAGAACAATTGAGTAATAATAACCACTTGTACCATCAACATCTCAACCGATTTGTTTTGCCTGATCCATAACCTAGCGCTAATATATAAAAAAATCAATCGAAAACAAAAAAATGCAAAAATCAAACAGCAATACCTATATCTACAAAGATTCACATAATCACAAAATGTGGAAACTTGACACCGAAAAATAAGTGCGAAGAAGAGTCGAAACAGAAGTAGAAAAATATGGCGGTAAAGAAGTAGAGGAGAAGCAGCAAAACAAGGTGGAGAATAGGTGGAGAACAGGAGGAGAAAGAGAGAGAAAATGAGAGAGGCGAAGAAGAATGAATAGAGAGAAAGTACAAACTAAATATGAGGAAGAAGAAGGGGTTCATGAGAGACTTTCTATAATTAGTACCCAATTTTTTTATTAATTATAAACTGAACCCCATTTTTCAAAATAGTCCTTGGCTTGTCCATAAGGTTATGGACATGCCATCTTTCCTGAGACTTTCTCTTTTATTTTTACCTCCGATGTAATTAAATAAAATTATTTTGGCAACGGTGATTCTATTTGCACCACCTTTATTGCTATTTACACTTCCGTTGATGGTTGTGTCATCTTTATAGGTGGTGTAAATAGAATAAGCAGTTATTTACACCACCTTAATTATTGTTAGTCAAACGTTAGTATTTAGGTAAATACCTAGTCATTACTTTTTGTTTTTTTAATCTTTTGATTAGTTTCTAGTGAATTTTGTCGAATGTGTTAAACTTTAACTTTATACTATACATTTTAATTTAATTATTTATTTTTTATAATTTTATTCTACTTCAAATTTTGATAATATATATAATAATCTTGCCTATAGTTTATATAATAACTTTGTATAGTATATTTAATAAATTTTAATGACAGGGTTATTCTGTATTCAATTATTCTGTGAATATTTATAACTCAACTTTTTTGTATGAAACATTTTGTTGTTATTTTAAAATAAAATAACATAACTCTAGTTATATTTTATATTAAAATAAAATAAAATAAAAACAAAATTTTCATTTCTTCTGACTCCAGTACTTTTTTTTAACTGAAAACACCCAAAGGTGGGGGTTGATTTATTGGTACCCCAAGCCAGAAACTTTAACGAGCCAGAGTCATCATAGTAGTTAATACAAAAGGCAACATGATTGCCTCCCAAAAGAATGACCAGATACTAATATCTATGAGTCTATATATGTGCATAATCTAGAGGAAGAGGTAGTTGCGATTTCAAAGTAACGAATCTCCACACCCAGTGTTAATTCATTACTTTGGCCCGGAAACTACCAGTCAGTCAAATTAGTAAGTGAAACTGATAAACGAAATAAGCTACTAAGACTGCCATTACTGGTTGCAGCCTATGGTGATGAAGCCGGAAGAGTATGTATGTCATGTGTCCAGCCGGAATTGACCAAGCTTGATGAAGACCATGGTAGAATATCATCAAGGACTGAAAAGAAACTGAGCAATTAGTGCAGAACTTAAAAAAATGGGGCCTGGGAATACAGAAGTAGTGAACCCGCAGTGTGGGCAGCATATGTGACTGTGAGCTCCCCTCTGGAAGTGAAACACCATAGCCATCGAGGGGAAGCATAGAGTGCCAGAGCATAATGTGATCCATATCCTGAGGTAATAGAAAGAAATATCAGCAGTATCAACCGTCTTTTGAGACTTGCCTATGGATTCTAATATAAGGTGTATGCATGCTATCCATATGAATTTGGCCTTTAATGTGAACCGGAATATTATTCAAATGTAGTGAAGAATCCATCGGGGATGTTGAGTGGTGTTTAACTAAAGCATCAGCCACTGAAGTACATTCTATGTATGTGTGCTTAAGAGAACACAGGGATAAAAATGTATGAACATGGAACACCAATGGATACAGAGACCATTTGGAACAAGATGGATCATTAATCATATGCACTGCCTGTAAAGTGTCTGATTCAATAATGAGATTTGAATATCTAGGGATACAAATTTGACATGCCAAAAGGACTGCCTTTATCTCAGCTTCCAGTGGAGAAAAGGATGCTATGGACTCTGACTTAATAAGGAGTGGTAAACCCTGATTATCACGAGCAATTAAACCAATAGAAACAGATGTAGTAGACCATGAGGCATCCACATTAACCTTAATGACATTTGGACCTGGAAATTCCCAATATACAGTGGAGATGGTTAGCTTCGGTGGTGGTCTGGGGAGGGATATCAGAGAATGGGATTGATTGCATGAGTTAGGGTGTATATTGGGGAGGCAGGGATAGGCTGAAATGGATAGATTAAGAGTATCTATAACTTCCTTGGTTATATGGGTAAAAGAAAGGGGTTTGTCATCAAGAAAATAGGCATTTCTAGCCTTCCATAATGCCCAGCAGATCAATGGAGGCAACAGTCGACATATTATTTTTTGAGGCCCAGAAAGGTCACTACAATTCCAAAAGATTAAAAAAGTATCCACAACATTATAGACATTTTGCAAATTGAAATTGACTAAAAGAGCACTCTGAATCCAAACAGATTTAGCGAGATGGCAGTTAATGAAGAAATGTTCCAGGGAGTCAGTTTGATGGCACATAGGACATTTTGAAGCCAAGCTGAAACCACATTTAATGAGGATATCATCAAATGGTAAAAATGAATTCAAAATTTCCATGTAAAGATGGAGATCTTCTTAGGTAGCCTAGGGTTCCATATGAGCTTAGTAATTGGGAAATTACCTAGGATATATGTTAGGGTTTTATAGGCTGACTTGAAAGAGAATCTGTCCGTCTCTTCAGGTTTCCAAATCATCTTGTCCTCCCTATCATGTACAATTTCTGCACCCTGCAAAAAAAGACAAGTATCATTTTCCAGGAATGGAGCAATCTTAGGTAAAATTGATCCTTAGTTATTTACAAAATCAGCAACTGAAAACGGCCAAAACATTGAAGTGATGTGGGATGGGATGCAGTTGATCAACGGACCATTTGGGCACAAGTTAGCAGCCCAGAAATCACATTTACCTTGGCCATGGATAATCAGTGCATTCTGTTCTGCAATATGATTTATCTCACAAATTATCTTCCATGTTTTGGAGTTTTTGTGGGACTAGGGAAAGGACCACAGTAATTTGGCCCACAAGGTGTTCCCTAATTGGTTTTTCCACCATAATTTAAGTGAACAAGCATCAATAATTGACTTAATAGATCTAAAACCCAAACCATAATGAGATTTAGGGATAGCAATATCAGTCCACTTTTTCCAGACCTTATTCTTTCTTTCATCAGTTTTCCCCCAAAAGAATCTAGCCATTCTTTTTTCCAGGGATTTAACAATAGATGATGGAGGTTTACAAACAGTCCAAATATGATGAGGGAGAGAGTATATGCATGATTGGATCAGTGTCATTTTCCCTCCTGCACTTGACCATCTATTCTTCCAGTTTTTGAATCTCTTGTCCATAGTTTCAAGAAAAGGATAGAAATATCTAGATAGGGTTCTTCCTTTGAAAATAGGACAACCTAGGTACTTAAATGGGAGAGTACCTGTCTTCATCCCTAGGATAGACCTAATTTGAACTTTCATAGTGACTGTAGCTCTCTTGCTAATGTAAAACTCAGACTTTTCATAACTGATTTTCTGGCCTGATGTTAACTCAAATATCTGCAAAAATGCTTTAATCTTAATAAGACCAGATTTTGAAGCTTGCATAAAAATTATGGTATCATCTGCATAGCTTAAGTGAGTGACTGGTAGAATATTAGAGGGAAGGGAAAAATATTGCAAACTGTTATTTTGAAAAATGAAAGAAAGGCTCCTGGGGAAGGATTCAGTAAAGATATTAAACAGGAAAGGAGATATCACCTTGTTTGATTCCTCTAGTCGATTTGAAAAAACCAACAGTAATTACCATTGATGAGCACAGAGAAGTAAGCCTGGGACAGATTATTCATGACCACCTTAAGAAATTGACCTGAGAAACCAAATTTATAAAGAATACTGTGCAAGAAACCCCAGCTAACTCTATCAAATTCCTTTTTCAGGTCTAGTTTGAGTATACAATTGGGAACCCTATTTTTTTTGTCTAAGAACCTAACCATCTCTTGAAGATATAGGATATTGTCTGAGATATCTCTATTCTTCATGAAAGCAGTTTGGTTATGAGAAATTAGTTTTTCCATATAGGGTTTCAATTTTTCCATGAGAACCTTAGAGCAAATTTTGTTAGCAACATTAGAAAGGCTAATAGGTCTGAAATCATCAAAGGAGGATGGGGTAGGTTTTTTAGGAATAAGAGTTATCCAAGTGCTAGAGATACCTCTTGGCATGTTAGATCCTAAAACAAAATCATTTACTTCAGATAAGAGGTCATCTTTTATGAAATCCCAGCATTTGATGTAAAATTTACTAGAGAAGCCATCAGGCCCTGGGCTACTATTTCTATTCAGCCCCATGACCACTGGTTTGAGTTCAGTTTCTGTTACAGGCCTAGATAAACTAGTGTTATCTTGCTCAGTGATGATGGAAGGAATCTGGCTAAGGAAGTGTGGATAGTAGGTGGAATCCACAGGGTTCTTAGATTCAGTTAGCAGGTCTGAGAAGTATTTGACAGCTTCATTCTGAATGTCTGTAAAATTTTCCAGCCATTGACCAAACGAGTTGTTGATTTTTGATATATTCAATCTACAGTTCTTCTCCTGAACATATTTATGAAAAAATTGGGTATTATTATCCCCACTTAAACCAATTCAATCTTGACTTATGTTTCCAGAATTTTTCTTTCTCTTTTAAATCTCTGAGAAGAAGTGCCCTTTTTTCATTAATAATGATAAGTTCAATTTCTGAATGGGATAAATCATAGATTACTTCCTGTCTTCTGAGATTATCCTCAGCCATCATTACATTAGAGTCAATACCAAAGCTCTCTTTGTTCCATATTTTAATTACTTTCTTAACTCTAATTGGCTTAAGATATAGCCCCATCATACCTGTTTGGTGAATAGGAAAACTCTAGTTTGTTCTGATTAAATCCAAGAAATCAGGCCTATTGAACCAACAGTTGGGAAATCTAAAAGGTTTTGGGTATGAGGGAGTCTGAGTAGCAATTTGGAACATGAGGGGTGAATGATCCGAGGATTGCCTATTGAGGATCTGTATGGAGGAAGCTGGGAATTTATTGCTCCATTGGAGTGTACACAGACCTCTATCTAATCTTTTAGAAGTAGGGTTTCTCAGTCTCCATTGGTCCATGTGAAAATATTCCCTACAGTATTAATCTCCTGTATTCTTTTGGTGTTAATCCAATTATGGAAATCCCTAATACTACCTATATTAGGAGAGCTAGGGCCTCTATATTCATCAGGTGTGACAATTGTGTTGAAATCACCTATGAAAACAGTTTCGTTTAGTGGGAGAATACCTAGGGCATGCCATAGTAACTTTCTACCTTCTCTATTCCTAAGGGCATAAATAAAAAATATTTCCATCTAAGAATTAGAGCTAGAGTGGATGATTTTAACATTCAGGAATTGCTCATGGTGACATATAAGATTAACAATCAGTGAGTCATTCCACATTAGCCAGATCTTACCATTATGGAGAGGAAGGTTATTAGAAAAATTCAGTTTCTGCATGTAGGATTGGCATTGAGAGTTATCATGCATAGGTTCTATAATACATAATAGTTGAATTTTCTTTTTCAAAATCAAATGTTTCAGTCTGAGCATAGAAGTTTCAATTCCCCTCAGATTCCAAACCAAAAAGTTAAGTTTGACAGGGTGCATCATTGGTCAACTGATTTATGGCTTTTAGTGGCAGATCTTAGCATCATCTTATTCAATTGGACAAGGTAATTCTTTTTGGTTACCTTGGCCATTATTCTTACCTGATAGATTACTTGAAACTACCAAAGGGGTGGCCTGAGAGTGAGAATCCGAAGCAACTTCACTACCATCATTAAAGGATTCCAAAGGGTCCTGAATTAGACCTTCATCAGAGTTCGACAGATCCTCCATATCCTGTAAAATAGAAAATATGTTTTCCATCTTTCCTTGGTGTGAAAGTGGAGGGTTAACGGGGGAGCACTGGAAACGAGTCAAGTTTTGAGAACCAATCCCTATGTCATCCTTAGCATATGTTTTAGGTTTTCTTGTAGGGATAGTAACCTCTGTTAGGTTTATTAGTTCCCTAAGGACTGTATGGGATTTTTCCAAGGCTTGTGTTACTGATGGGTGGTCTGGGGGAGGTGGTTGAGGTAACTGAGGTGTGGTAATCTGAGTGATTGCTCCTGTTGTCTCGGGGCCATATGCCAAAGGATTAGAGGCAGGGTTAGTATTAGCTAGCTGATGAGATATAATTTCTGAGTTGGGCTTATTTGAGGAAGGCTGATTGTTAGTAAACATAGCAGGGGCTTTTGCAAATTTATGCCCAGTAGCATACCATTTAGGCATTTGTTCAACATTATTATGGGAGACAGTTTTACATTGATCGAGTGAATGTCCCAGTTTAGCACAGTGATCACAAACAGGGGGATATCTTCATACTCAATATTATATTTCCGACTGTTATTTTTTTATCCTAATCTGATGGAGGTGTTAAGAGGTTTCTGAAGATCTATCTCAACACACAACTTAATGGCAGACGGCCTGGTTAACATTTCAGTGGCTAAGTATTTCTTGATTAAATTACCTATGCTATTTCCAATAGATTTAATAGAAGAAGCATTATAATAGTACAGGGGAACTTCCCTGATTGTGCACCATACCGAAACAATTGGGGATTCCTTGTGTGTTGAAAAATCTAAAGACCATTTGAGGATTTTCATCTGGACTCCATTGAAAACCCAGCTTCCTTTGATCCAGCATCTCTGATAATCATTAATCTTGTCAAATCTGATGAGGACGTGCTTGAAATCCAGTGACCCTAATTGGTATTTTCCAGCAAACCCCGCTGTTCTGAAAGATGATTCCAGTTACTCCATTGAGAGCCTACCTTTAGTAAATTTGCCTACCAGGGCATTGGCGTAGTGGGCGGAGAGTGTTGAGATCTCTTCCTCAGTGTATAGACATGCTGGCTCACCTAAATGCTCTGATTTTGGGATCAATTCGGGATTGTCCGGAAGAGATTGGCGGAGAGGGGGGGATTTTGCTTGGAGTGCAGAGAGGAAAGTTTTTTGTATGGTTATAGGATTTCCATTCTCTGCCATGGTGGCCGGCCACGACGGAGGCGTGGTCAGCACCGTTGCTTGTTGACAGGGAAGAGCCGTTAGCGGCGAAAGAAAGCCGTTACCAGTGGGAAAGGACGTTGGATTCAGAGATTGTGAAGTGAGAGAAGAGAGGAAACGGTACTATTCACGTTTGGAGAGGAAACGGTGATGGTGATTCTTTAACTGATTCTTCTCACTCCAGTACAACAATGTCATATGGACTATTGGAGCAATTTAGAAAATCTCCCTACTCCCTCGGTTTCTTTATTAATGGTACTATAAGTTTAGATGTTTGAATTTAGGTGAACAAAATGAGCGAATGAAATTAAATGTCAAAAGTAAAAAATAGAATAAGTGACTAAAATTAAAAGAATCTTATCAAAAAATGAAAGTGTGTCATCTAAAACAAAACAATCCAATAACATAAGTTTGTCATTAATCGAGAAACAAAGATCAATCTAACACCCATATGAACATCTTTGCTTCGCTTTTGTTATGTATGTATACCTAACCAGCACACCCATATGACAAGATCAATCTACGTATATAGCGTAGTGTTCTTCTTTTCATAATATTTTGTTTTACAATTTCACCATATTTTTTTTAATTGAACCATCCATAGATGGGGGAAAATATATTAGGCCTTCCCTAGCCGTGAAATAAACAAGAAAACATAAAACAAAAGGAAAGATGAAGCCATGACTTAGTTGAGATATACAGGAGTGAGCCATAGGCTCTTGAAGCAACAATTGTTGCTTCCAAAACAATGAAGGAAATGTAGATAATAGTTAGAGGATTACAACAACTATTAGTCTATAGGAGAGATCATCGAACTTGTTAGTGAGTCGAATTAACGAAACACAAGGCAGTCAGAATCACCCCAAATAGGCTAAAGAGCTTATCCTCTACTAATAGAAAAGGCAATGAGTGTGTAAAAAATGCTGCAGCTAGAGGAGCAATACAACAGTGAAGTCCCTCGATCAGTATGTCATCCAGAGCATGAAGACCAACAGTTCGATCCAGCTACAAACCTGCAAATAACAGCTCAAATCAGTAGCATCCATTCATTGAACCATCCTTAATGAAGGTGTACCTATCTGATCTAGCCTAATTAGACCTTGAATATTATTAGATAGCATTTAAAATCTAGTCAGGGAGGAGCTGGACTGAGCTCGGAGACAAGCTTTAGCCAGTGAATCCGCAACCAAATTAGCTTGTCTCTGAATATGCACTAAATTGATATCACTCAGAAGTTGGTGAATATCATCAGCCAATTGGAACAATTTCCAGTGTGCATGTAGGGGATCGACAATACATTTAACTGCATTTAAACAATCTGATTCCATGTAAATAGGGGAAGAGTATCCTACACACATATTTGAAGCAAACTTAATTGCTTTCAACTCAGCTTCCAAAGGGGAATTAGCCTGTGTGTACTTAGTATGTGCAACAATGAAGCTACCCCTAGTATCTCTGATAATCATTCCAAGTCCACACATGTTAGAGTAACAACACCATGCAGCATCAACATTAATTTTGTAACCCTTACATGGCCTTTTCCAAGCAATTTTGGAAATTTTTGGCTTTGGAATAGATTTGATCAAAGGTAAAAAGAAGTGATCAGGAATGCTTAAGTTAATAGCAGAGGCAATGAAAACAGGTTTGGCAAAAGGTATAGAAAATTTGTTCCCTTATTCGATTAAGCACTAAACCCGTAATTGGCAAGGCAGAGTCATATAAGCATTTGTTTCTCATCTTCAACAGATTCCAGCATGTAATTAGGGAGGCAATTCGAATTCTTATTGAATGCAAAGAGCTCAAACCAGGATAAGTAAGATAGCATGATAGTCTTTCCCATATAGATGGGAAAGATCTGTCCCTAATTCCCATGAATTGATGTACAATACAACAAACTTGTACAGCAAAAGTGCAGGAATTGAAGAAGTGATCTAGGGAGTCCTCATGATTACTACAGATACAACATTTAGAAGGCAAACAAAATCTCAGTTTTTGCAGGACATTATCAAAAGGTAGATACGAGTTAATCAGTTTCCACATGAAAATTGAGATTTTCTTTTCAATTCTCAAGTTCCAAAAATGTTGAGTAGAAGCAGAAGTACCTGAATGGGAGCTGAGCAAGAGATAAGTGGATTTAAATGTGAAATCACCTTTAATTCCAGGTTTCCATATGAGCCTATCACACCTGTGAGTTGAGAGCTTTGATTCCTGTAAAAGAGAGAGAGCATGAGAGGGAAGTAGAGGAGAAATTTTCTGAATCAAAATTGGTTTATTTGAGATGAACTCTGAGACTGTACAGGCAGCCGAGATATTAACAAGATTTTGATCACAAAGATCCATAATTGGGCCTATATCTAACCAATTTGAAGTCCAAAAATTACAGTCACCTCTACCAACTATTACTCTAGAGTTTGATTCTGCCCATGCATTAAAATAACAGATCCTCTTCCAGTTAGGAGAAGATCTAGATGAGGGTGGCAGGGATGCAACAAGATGAGTCCATAAAGCCTCAGCCTTTTGATATTTCCACCATAGCTTAACTGAGCATGTATCTATTATGGTGGTTATTGATCTGAAACCTAGACCATTTTGGTTAATAGGAAAGCACAGAGCCTCTCATTTCCTCCATGTTCTTTTCGTTTTAAGATCAATAGACCCCCAAAAAAATCTGCTGAGCTTTTTTTTCTATGATGGTAATAATCTCCTTGCTAGGTTTTAGAACTAACCATATATGCTGAGGAATAGAATAAATGCATAACTGTATCAGTGTAATTTTTCCCCCAGTAGAGAGCCACTTATTTTTCCAGCTACCTATCCTACTATCAATCTGTTCAAGTAGTGGTTGGAAATAGATTTTTTTGCAAACCCAGTAAAAATAGGAACTCCCAGATATGTGAACGGAAAACTCCCAATATTCATACCAAGAATCCTCTTTATACTGAGGCATGTTTTCCAATGAAAATGTCACTTTTACTGTAATTTATCTTTTGACCAGAGACATCTTCAAATTTAGAAAAAAAAGCTTTAAATCTAATCAACGTTTTATTGTCAGCTTTTAAAAAGACCACAGTGTCATCAGCATAAGATAAATGGGAGATTTGGAGAGAATTACCTGGAAGGTCATAGTAGGCCAACTTACCATTTTGAAAAATAAAAGCTAAACTCCTGGTAAATGCCTCAGAAAAAATGTTAAAAAGAAAAGGAGAGAGGGGGTCTCCCTGTTTGATACCCTTGTAGATTGAAAGAATCCAACTGGCTTACCATTGATCAAGATAGAGAACCATGCCTGTGATATATTTTTCATGATGGAAAAGATGAATCTGGCATGAAAACCAAATTTAGCAAGGACACTATATAGAAAAGACCACTTGACCCTATCAAAGGCCTTCTTAAGATCTAATTTGACAATGCAATTGGGTTCTCTTTGCTTCCTATTCATAAATCTTACCATTTCTTGTAGGTAGATGACATTATCCGAGATGTCTCTACCTTTAAGGAAAGCTGTTTGGTGAGGAGAAATGAGTTTTGGCATTAGAGGTTTAAGTCTTTCCATTAATACTTTTGAACAGATCTTATTAACTACATTGGAAAGACTAATTGGCCTGTAGTCATCAAAAGAAATAGGGGTTTTCTTTTTAGGAATGATTGCAATCCAGGTGTTACCAATACCCCTAGGAATGTTATTCCCAGCAAGAAAATCATGGACCGCATTAAGTAGATCAGTTGAAATTATATCCCAAGATTTAATGTAAAACTTAGCTGTGAATCCGTCAGGCCCAGGACTGCTATTTTTATTGAGACTAAGAACAATGTCCCTTTCAGACCGTGTAACAGGTTGCATGAGTCTATCATTATCTTGTTGAGTAATCAAATTAGGTATCTGACTCAGGAAGTGAGATTGGAAAAGGCTACTGTCAGGAGTGCTATCATCTGTTAAAAGATCTTGGTAGTAGTGAATGGCTTCATTCTCAATGTCCTGTATATTATCTAGCCATTGACCATTACTACTCTTGATTTTTGTGATCTTTAGTCTACATTTTCTTTCCTTAACAGAGTTATGGAAAAAACTGGTGTTATTGTCTCCTTCCTTTAACTATTTAATCTTGGCCTTGTGTTTCCAGAAGCTTTTCTGTTCTGCTAGAGCCCTAACTAACTTAGCCTTAGCTTCCTTAAGTTTAACCAGATTATCCACAGAAGCATTAAAGTCGTATATATGTTCCTGAGCTTCTAGAGCAGTTTTAGCCAGCACCACATTATCATGAATATTACCAAAATGTTCCTTATTCCAGATTTTGAGTTCTTTTTTCAATCTTATGAGTTTAAGATAGAAACCAAGCATTCCTGATTTATTGAGAGGAAGACCCCAGTTTTGCATAATTATATCATTGAAATCTTTCCTTTTATACCAGGTGTTCAAAAATCTAAATGGCCTAGGATTAGATGGGATATCACTACCAACAGTAAGAAGCATAGGATTATGATCAGAAGAAATCCTATTCAAAATTTGAACAGAAGAGGCAGGAAAAGTAGATGACCAAGAAGGATTACAGAGACCTCTATCTAATCTTTGGATAGTAGGGTTCCTCAGCCTGTTGTTACTCCAAGTAAATAAGTTACCCACTGTATTAATTTCTTCCAAAGCCATTACATTAATAAAATCATTAAAATCCTTCATACTACCCAGTTTGGGAGTAGATGGACCTTTATATTCATTTATAGATGTAATGGCATTGAAATCCCCAATAAAGATAGCATCTGAGTGAGTAATGGACTTGAGATCAGACCAAAGATTTTTCCTACCATTTCTAGTTCTGAGGCCATACACAAAAAATGCATCCATGATTTTGTTCAGAGTGAGACTATTCAAAGTAACAGCTAAGAATTGCAAATTATCACATTTAACTGTTAGGGATATACTAGAATTCCAAAAGAGCCAGATCTGACCATTCATTGCATACATACAATTGTCATAATGTAACTGTTGTCTATAAGAATCACATTGCATGTTATCATGTTTAGGCTCAATTAAACAGATAAGCTCAAACCTATGCCTAGTGATCAAGTTTTGAAGTCTCAGCATAGTTGTATCCATTCCCCTAAGATTCCAAACCAGAAATTTAATCTTAAGTGTTATGTTATTCATAGGGAAACATTATTAGCGCTTTTTGATCTAGTCATGATAGTATTTAACTGAGTTAAATATGTCTCATTACTATGATTAATTTCTTTCCCTGATTGCCTACCTTTTTTCAGCTTGCTTGGTTTGGAATGTAAGATGGTAGAGCTTACCTGACTAACCTGATTAGCATAGTTATCTATACTATTGCCAGGAGAAGCTCCCAGGTGTTCAGTTAAAGTAACGCCAAACTCTGGGACCTCAGCATTGATTGGAAAGTTACTTGGTGTGTTCTCCTCACTGGATCCATCTTCATCCGCAAGTGGGAGGAATCTATTTGGTCTGTGTTTCTGCTGAGAGAAAATGAAATTTTTAGCAGCAATAATGGTATTGAAAGGTGAGAAAGACTTAACCCGTTTGCTAGGAATATCATCCTTAGCAAAAACTTTCTTTGTGATGATTGGTGGAGCAGATAGGGAGTGCTTGGGCTGATGAGCAGGAGACTGAAGTTGGGAGTTTGTGCACTCAGCAGTATCACCTTGGATCCCCATAAGATGTTCAGCCATATCCACATCAGAAACCAGCTCAGCATTTATATCCTGATTAATAACCGTAAACTGATCACCAATCTCAGAATCATGTGCATCAGGATCCTGAATCAGATCGGCTTTCTCCTGTTCCCCAACAAGGTTATCTTTCACAGAAGCCTTTTTCTCAGGAAGCTTTTCTTCCACCAAAGACTCAGAAGCCCCTTCTTCTTCGATATTAATAACTGAAAACACCTTCTGCTTTGGAACATATTTGAAGTTCTTTGAGGACAGTGTTTTTTGTTTCTATGCTGCCGAAATACCAGAACCCCCTGCCTTATTGTTATCATTATGTATTAGGCTTACAACCTCCTTAAGTTGACCATCTGATCCTCTTTGTTGGTCCTTGGTTTGAAGCACTACCTTTCCATCCCCTGAATTCTTATGAATAGGGTTAGATTTATCCAGCCTATGGGTCTTAGTTCTCTTAAGTTCAGGGTGCAAGTAGATGCAAAGGTTATCCTCATGTCCTATAGATTTGCAATGGTGACAGTATAGAGGCAGATCCTCAAATTCTAGGGGTAGCTTAACCACATTATATTCAATTCCATCCTCCTCTATACCAACTCTAATGAATGATGGCAGCTTATTTTTTAAGTCAATTTCAACACACATCTTCACTGCTGAAGGTCTAGAGAGAGCAGCAGTAGCTGCATCCATCTTAATGAAATTTCCTATTTGATTCCCCATAGATTGTAACATAGCAGTGTTATAGAAGAAAACTGGGACATAGGGTATAGTAACCCATACCGGTACTATAGAAGATTCTGCCTCTGGAGAGAAATCCGTAGTCCATTTGAGAACCTTCATTGGGGAATGGTTGAAAATTCACCGACCTTTGAGCCAGAGCCTCTGATAATCCTCCTTGTCTTGAAACCGAATAAGGATATGTCTGAAATCAATTGATCCTAGTTGAAATTTTCCTTTGAATCCTACTGAGTTTAAAGCATCATTGAGGGCAGTCATCGATGGCTTACCTCTTGCGAACTTACCAACCAGCGCATTTTGGTAGTGAGAAGCCAGAGTCTCAGCATCTTCGCGGGTTACCAAACAGGCTATATCTCCCTTGTAATGGGTTTTTGGTACAATTTCTGGGTTAGAGGGCAGGGAGACATTTAGTGGTGGAGGGCAATTACCTAGAGCTTGAAGAAATGATTTGCCCACTGCGCCGCCGCCGCGGCCAGGCGGAGGAGCCGCCATGAAAGGAAGAGAAGAACCAGCCAAATGACCGTTATCAGTTGATGAAAAGGAAAGAAATGAAGGTGAGATGGGAGTGTGTGTATCGCACCAGAATCCCTCAGTTTTCGCACACAGAAACAGTATCAATTAAGCTCGGATGATAATAAATTGGCTCGTACAATTTCACCGTAACTTTTCAAAGAGTCTGTCTCTTTAAAGACGGGTTTTTCCATGAATCATGAAAATACAAAATTTTAAAGTGGAAATCAGAAGAAATCAAGATAAAATTTTCATATTGCATGAATTGGGTTATAAACTTTATAACTATTACACGTTGCATAATAAATTTTTGGGTAATATGCAAATATAACCCTATATGTTGGAGAAAGTGCAAATATAACCCTGAGTTATTTTTTTAGTGCAAATATAACCCTAATTATTATACATATGTGCAAATATAACCCTAACTATTATACATATGTGCAAATATAACCCTAAAGCCATTATTCCGGCATTGACTGATCAGGGTTATATTTGCACTTTCAATTATCGCAGGGTTATATCTGCACTTTCATTATCGCAGGGTTATATCTGCACTTTCATCAATTATATAGGGTTATATATGCACTTTTCTCTAAATTTTTAATATTGCAACTAAGACAGTTTACCTTTTATTGTTTAATTAAACACCATCTTTTCATTAGTCTGTGGAAAAATGGTCTTTCCGGAGGGTTTGTACTTTTCAAATTACCAATCTTTAAATTCATAGGCTTGAGTAACATGAAAATTGGGATGATTATTGAATACTAGTAGAGCTGGTTGGATGGATTGTGCTGAAAAACATCATAACAATTAGTGACCTATTAAATTTAGGCAAAAAAAAAAATTACTTAGTGATAACATATATGTAAAAATTACTTTATTTTACATTTCAATCTATTACCAGTGCTGATTAGAACGTGTTAGGTAATAACTATATTTGATTGCATTAAAATAAATAAATATAAATATATAAATTAATTTATAAAATATTCATGGTCAATCACTAAATAAATGTGTAGAATATGATAATAGATACATGGAATTTCTTAGTTCACATTTAACCACAAGGTACACATAATTGTAAATAAGACATAAAATTTCTATTTACACCACCAATATACTTATTAAACTTTTCACATTTTAATCATTTCAAGTTAGTTTTCACTCACCTTCCACTTCCACTATCCATTGTATCGTTTTAAGAGCGGAATATATGATTGCTTTGTTTCTTATTTCTTCTTTAAACAGAGGATCATTTCAACAAAGAGGACATCGAGCCCCGAAAGAGTAAATAAAAGGACTTGCTACACTTTTTAGGTCCCAATAATGACATCAACAAGTGTAGTTAGGGTTTTCTCCTACACTTAAAAACAAGTGTAGTAGTGATGGGTGTAACGAAAAAAAAAACTACTTGAAGGGGTAGCAAATGATTTCTAACCCTCAAAGTGTATTTGAAAAACACTACCCTTAAAGGCATAGTAAATGATTACTACACCTCAAAGTGTATTTAAAAACAATACTCTTAAAGGTGTAGAAAATGATTACTACACCTCAAAGTGTATTTAAAAACACTACCTCTGAAAGTGTATTTAAAAAACGCTACATCTGAAGGTGTAGAGAACAATTACTACACCTGAAAATGCAAGAAATAAAGTCCTCACTCGAAAGTGTAGCAGAAAAACCTAATAATTGTATTTCCATCCCTAAACACAATTAAATTGCAAATGAATTCAATTTTTTTTCTTAAATTGTAGTTTAATCCACAAAAGTTTATAAATTGCAAATTAATCAAGAAAACTCTTTAAATTGCAGAAAATTTCAAAAAACTATATTTCCACGAGGAAGTTCGCAATCCCTAACTTTTAGGATCTCGGACCAAAACCTCGCTCTCCGATCATCGTTCCCACCGCAATCCAACCCCCGGCAATGCCATTATGGCGACGCCTGATACCAGACCAAACCCTCTGATCTCTTATGCCCAAGCTCTCAAACCAAGAACACACTAAACCCTTATTCGCTCAAGCAGAATCTAAAATCCCCAGAGCCCCCTTCAATCCAAAGCATAAAATTTAGCATCTAGGGGAGCCGGGATTGCACTTCAATGATGAAGAGTGTAACAGACTCGAAGAGCCACTGAGATGGACACTGGTTGGGAAATTTGTACACAGTTTCCCTCAAATGGAGAATCTCCGGAAAGATTTTCAAATTTCTTGGATCAAAGGGCATACTGAGATCAATCTGTTAGACAACAAACATGTTCTTATTAATTTTTCTATTCCAGTTGATTACTATAGATTTTGGCTACACAAGGTCTGGAATTTTGGATCTTACTCTATTAGGATGACCAAATGGATGCCTAATTTAATACCTAATGTTGATTTCCCAATAGTTCCTGTATGACTAGCTCTATATGGTTTACCCCAACAATTCTTCGACTTTAGTGCTATGATGCCAATAGGTAACTTGGTTGGATCCCCAGTTAGAGTTGATAAGGCTACACTAAACAAGACCAGACCACATGTTGCTCGAGTTTGTGTCGAAGTATATGTGTCAAAACCATTACTGGAAAGAATCTGGCTTAGTTTCAGAAGAATTGGTTTTTGGAAATATATAGAATATGAAAGTTTCCCAAACTATTTCTCTAATTGTCTTAAATTAGGGCATTTAGCTTCTGAATGCAGGTGTGATCCTAACAATGCCAATTTCACCAATTGGAGGCCTAAAGAAACCCTCAATACAGATAAGAAGACAAACAACAATGGTGAACAAGTTGCTTACAAAGGTAATGTGGTTGGCACTTCTTCTGGTGTTTCATCAAAAGATAAGGCCTACATCCCAATAATGAAAAATAAGGATCACTCTGTTGTTAATCAACCTACTTAACAGGTCTCCACCAATCCCTCTATCCTAGTTGCTTCTGCCCAGGTAGTGAAGGACATGTCCAAAACTAGCAATCCCAATAAGGAGGCTCAAATGGAGTTCATTGATATAGGCAGGAAGACAAGTTCAAAAGGTTTTGTCCCTGATCAGGGACCTCAGGTTCATTCTTCACCCCCTTTGAAACAGGAGAAAATTGTTATGGATCAAAATGTTAATTCATTCCCAGACACTACGCTGATCCCACAAACCTCTGTTAACCTTTATGTTGCTAATGATAATTTGCTTGCTAATAGTTCTGACCAGATCATAATTCCTCTTCAAAAAGATTCTTCATCTAACACTGAAAACATCTCTCCGTAAACAAATAGCAAACTGAGAGTTTTTAAGAACTCTAATCAGTTTGAAATTAGGCAAACTGAAAATATGACAGAAGAGAACTCAAAAACTATTTTAAAAACTAATGAACCAAGTAAAGATAATAACTCAGACTTAATAAACTCATCTGAATTCATTGAGATAAGTGTTGGAACTTCTCCTCTCCTTACCTCCTCTAAGACTAAAACTAAAAGACTGGAATGGTTAAACACCGAGCATACTCAAACTGATAACATTAACTTAACCCATGAAAAATCAGAAACCTTTGGAGAAATTAAAGAAAACCTAATAGAATGGCAAAAAATACTTGACTCTATCTTAAAAGTCAACAAAAATATGGAGTGCTCAGTGTCTAACTCCCAGGATGAAGAAATCTTGGTTCTCCAGCCTAGGAGGTATAATAAAAAATATTACACATCAACTCTTCAAACCATATCAACCAGATTCACATTGAACTCTAACTAGCAAATTTAAATGACTAAGCTTAATATATTATCCTGGAATGCAAGGGGAATTGGTAACAATCCCACCCAAATAAGAATTAAGGATCTCAAGAACAGATCAAAACTAACATAGTAGCTATTATGGAGCATGTGTTACAAAATGATGTCATTCAGAAGATAGCTAAACAGACAGGTTTTAAGTCCTATTTTAATATCCCTCTCAATAAGATTTGGATATTCTGGTAGGACTCAGTGAACCTTAACATTATCCAGAGTGAAGATCAGCACATACTTTGTAAAATAAGCCATACATCTTTAGCACAGAGTTGTCTTCTTGGTTTCATATATGCTAAATATACAATTAAACAAAGAAAGGTATTGTGGAATTCAATACTGAATGTAACTCACAAGACTATATGTTTAATTGATTATTTTAACATAATTGAAACACAAGGGGAATACATTGGTCCCTCAGTCCCTAGCCAAAGAGCTATAACCAATTTCCAAAACTTCATATTTGAGGCCAAACTATCAACAGTCAACACATCAGGTAATCTCTTTACCTGGACAGGCATGAGGCCCAAAGACAGGGTTTGGGAAAGGTTAGACAGAGCTCTAAAATACCAAATATGGGATGCTTCTTTTCTCATTTCTTATGCTCAGACCTTAGCAAGGGATCAGTCAGATCACTCACCTTTAATACTGACCCTTTCTAATAATCTGAACCAAACAAAACCAAAACCTTTCAGGTTTTGGAATTGCTGGTTTTCTCATCCAGACTTTTTAAACCTAATTGAAAATTCATGGAATATACATTCCAGCTCTTCAGGAATGAAGAAATTCAGCTTCAAAGTGAAGAATACCAAACATGCCTTAAAACCGTACAATAAAGATGATTTTGGCAACATCTTTGATAGAGTTAAGGATGCAGAAGAACTCTTCTCCATTGTAGAAATAAATCCACAACAAGCTGAAACCTCTATTACTCTAATTGAGTATAACAGAGCCAAAGTTGAATTAACCTTAGCCTTAAAGAATCAAGAAATCTACTGGAAACGGAAGTCAAGGGTCAAACGGCTAAAAGATGGTGACTTAAACACTGAATTTTTCCATAAAAGTTAAATCAAAACATAAAAGATAGACCATATCCACAATTAAAAATGACTCAGGGGAGTGGTTATATGATCATAGTTCTATAGGAACTGAAGCAGTAAATTTCTACTCAAAACTATTAACAGATGATCAGCAAGACCCCCCCTGGAATTAACACATCAGTAATGCTGGAAAATGTACCTAACTTAATTAATGAAGAAACCAATCAAAAACTAACTAAGCTCACCTCAATTGAAGATATTTCAAGCATCCTTAAAGAAATGGATTCTGATTCTGCACCAAGACCAGATGGTTTCCATGGTGCATTTTACAAACACTGCTGGCACATAATTAAAGATGATCTAATTGAAGCCATTAATGATTTTCTAAGTTTAACACCTATATCAAAAGCAATTTTTGCAACCTTAGTCACTATGATTCCAAAAAAAATATGTTTATGCATGTTTTAAACATTTTCGGCCTACACGCTTATGCAATATCATCAACAAAATCTTTACTCAACTAATTGCTCACAGATTTAAACCCATACTAAATTATCTGATTTCAAAAGAACAAAATGCCTTTGTGAGTGATAGAGAACTAGCAAATAATGTACTTCTCATGCAAGAAATGAGTAATTATATACATTCCAAACAACCAAGGTTCAATAAAATTATAAAACTTGGCATGATGAAATCTCTTATTAGGGTTTCCTGAGATTTTCTTTCAAAACTCTTTTAAAAAGTTTGACTTTTTTTACCATATTAATAAAATTATCATAGGCAATTTGAAAGCAGCCTTTTTCTCCATATTGATAAATGGAGAACCATTTGGCTTCTTTCAATCTTCTAGAGGTCTAAATCAAGGGGATCCACTATCCCCCTTACTTTTCATTCTTATGGTAGAGGCTTTCTCAAGAAGTTTGAACTTCCTTTTCCAATATGCCAATATTGGAAATTACAAGCTTCCAGGTTTAATGAAACCTGTAACACACCTATCTTTTGTAGAAGATACTACAATTATCTTAAGATACTCAAAACAAGGCATCAAAAAGTTAGTCGGATTTCTTAAAATATATGAAAGAGCTGCTGGTCGAAAAACTAACTTTGAAAAATCCTCTTTCCATATTTCCAAACATGCCCCTTTAAGAATTAAGTCAGTAATTAAAACTGAGTCTAATATGATGTCTGGATCCTTGCCTTTCAAATACCTGGGATGTACAATCTTCACAGGTAGGAATAAAAATATTTATTATCAAGGACTTTTTGACTTAATCAACTCGAAAATCAACTCATGGAAAAATAAAACCTCAACCAAGCTGGAAGATTAACTCTAATAAGACATGTACTTGCCACAATACACATGCATATTCTAACTATTTTTAAGTCTACACAACATATCATTGATAAGCTGCACAAGATGTTTGCTAAATTTCACTAGTATAATCGAGACACAATTAATAAAAAAAGGAAAATTTGGAGAAGCTATACAAAACTAACTTTTCCAAAAGAAGAAAATGGCTTGAACCTAAAAGATTTAAACACTATGACCAAAACATTTTCCTTAAATATTTGGTGGAAGCTTCAACAAGGAAATGCACTATGGTCTCAGTTTATGTGGTCAACTCCTGACAACAAGAAAACATCTAAGACATGGAAAAGAATCATGGAATTCCAAGATTTGTCTATTAACAATTCCTATGTCAAAATTGGAAATGGCGAGTCATCATTCTAGCATGCAAACTGGACTATGTTAGGACCCCTAACAAAGTACTGGCCCTTACATACTGACCTATACTAGCCAGACCTGTCCATTGCTAAATTCCTTAGCTAGCAGGATTTCTATATCTCCCAGCTCCAAAATGTTTTTCCAACTACAATCATCCTTCAACTAAAATCTGAGCATATCATATTCCCTAACCAGAAGGATGAACTGATCTGGACCAAAACTGAGCATGGAAACATTACACTTAATTCTGCTCATGAGCCTCTTAGACATAGAAAACTTGAAGTTCCATCTTTCAAGTTTCTATGGTCCCCTATCTTGCCACATAAAATAAGTCTATAAAACTGGAAACTCTTAAATAGACTGATCCCTATGTCTGACATATTAGAATACTTTAACCTCCATCTCCCATCTAAGTGCTGTTTCTGTAACAATAACACAGATGACTTACACCATGTCTTCAGTTCTTGTGCTTTCTCAGAAAATATATGGAAAATGGTGAATACAATTTTTAAGATTCATCAAAATACCCAGGCCATTCTCTGGAACAAAATTTTCTATTACTGGACTGTGAATGTGAAATGCAAGCAAGCCACTATAATCATCAGAACCTTACCTTGTATTGTTACCTGGGCTTTATGGTGTGCTAGAAACAGGTTCATGTTTGAGAGCACTGTTGCAAATCAGAAATCTATTTGTATAACAATCATAAACCTATTAAATGATACGCTTTTAGCTCATAAAATAGATGCTCACTGGTATCTATCAGCCACATATCCCACTCCCCATATATGTAGATCTGTGAGAAGAAAAAAAGAACCAGTGGCTGTTTCCTGGTCCCTTGCACATACTTTTAAACTCAATGTGGATGGTTCAGTTCTATTAAATGGAACAATAGACATTGGGATGGTTCTTAGGGACCACCAAGGAATTCATATAAGATCTTCTACTATGACCTTACCACAGTGCACTATTTTGGAGGCTAAAATGACAACAATTCTCCAAGGGCTCAAAATGGCTGAGGAACAACAGATCACAACCTTGATTTTTGAGTTAGATTCATTGATAGCAGTGAGGGTACTCAGAAGAGAATGGAAAGTGCCTTGGAGATTTTTGACAATAGCAAGATGTATCTGGCAAAATATAGACTGGATGGAGTGTTCTTTCACACATATCTTGAGAGAGGGCGATAAAGTAGTTGATTCCTTAGCCAAACATTCCACTTTCAATCAGGTAACTCAAGTCTTTGGTTTTTCTGATCTACCACATGATATTCAAGGCCAAATTAATCCTGATAATATTAGTTTACCTTATACCAGAAATGGATAACATGATTTATTATGCAGCTATGTTACTTAGGTTTTGTATGTTTGTGATTATTGTATATCTTGTAGAACCTTTTACTATTGGCCACTGTTTTGTTTTAATAGGTACAAGGATGCAAGGTGCAGCTTCATTTCTTTTTGTACCTGGTCTTGGAGGAACAAGAGTTGTTGATAGGATCAGAAGTAACATGGATGTTGCAGAACACTTGGAAAACTGAAGGACTCCTCTCTTATCATTTAGTAGAGGGGCTATTATGGAAGACCACCTCTTCTTGTCGATACTAGGGTGTGGAGGCAAGAAAGTGGAAGGCCATAATATGCCTCGACTCGGGTTAAGGGCCATATTTTTCATTGTGTTAGGGGTCTAGATGAAGGATATGGAGTACAACTTCTTGTATTTAGCTTTCCCACGATTAGCTTACCTTGTTGTACATTCAAAATACTCAAATTTTTCTTCTCTATTTTATGGTTTAGGGATCCAAATATATATCCCCTCACTTAGGTGAGTATTCTGATTAAAACAATTTCCAAAAACTATACAAATTGTAAATCAATTAAAACAATTTATTTGTACCAAGAGAGGTGGTCCAGAAAGGAAAAGAATACAGATTAAGTTATACCTGACACATGTAATTAACATATGAATGCGACAAGGCACTCAGATGAACAAATGAAAAATGAAATACCCATCTTCATTTGAATGTAACAAGTACTAAAATTTGACAAAACTGACAGGCAGTTTTGGTCAAGATGCAAGAACATTTGACCAAAATTTTCAAAAATCTTAAGCCCGGATGCTGGAAGTGAAAATCTAGGTATAAGAGTTACCTTCTAGATTGTGAAACAAATATGAAACATGAAGCAAATATTGGTTTTCGGCTTGTCATTGCAGCATCTAAAACATGAAACAAATGTGGTGTTATGAAAGGTTTCAGGCACAAATCCATAATCAGGTTTCAGACATTTTTAACTTTTGACAAACCTTTTTACTTCAGTAGGGTAGTAAGTCACTGTGTAAGTATCCGTAATAAGGTTTTGAAAGAAGTGAAGTAAAGATGTACCTCTTTCCCAAGTATTTGTTGCGTGCATTGGGTCCCCAAAAAGTGGGTTAAATGTTGTGCAATAAATGCATGCTTCCTCTCTCATTTGTCTTATCAAATCATTTTTCGTCGCCATCATATCTTGGTATTGTTCAAGTTGCTTTTGTTGGATAGAAATTTGCATTCGAAGTTGTCTAATTTCATATGCACCACCACCTCTTGATTCTACATCTTCATTCCTCAGCTTATTGAGTTTTGTATGAAAGCCCATCAATTTTGATTTTGTCACTCCAACACCATGACCGTGGGTTTGTCCTCACCTATAAGATTAAGCCAAATGAAACTCTCCAAATCTGTTGAAACATCATTGATCCTTGCAAATTTAAGTTTTTCACTCCAATTAAGCCTTCACCTACAATGAGAAATAACATTATCTTAGCTGAAACTCAGGAAAAAATAAGGTGCGGGAATTCAGGGCCGCTCACCGTAAATTCTCTTAACTCATCGTGCATATAGGAGCCATTTTCTTTAGATGCGTCAAATCAAAAAAATTTAACGGCTCTGGTGGTTCCTTATGTTTAGTAACCTTACCAGAAGAAAGTATTAGAATCTTTTACAAATTAGTTAAAAGAAAAATGAACTAGGAACATGTCATCCTTCCCTTGAGCAAAGCATTTAGATCCAGTCACATGTGTATGTATTTTCTTGGCACGAGCTTCTTTCCCTTTCTTAGAAAATTCCTACACAAGGAAAAGCTCATATTAAAATTTGATGATAAGACAAATAACATATAAAACGGTAAATAGCTTCATCTATGTGATTTGATACCTTCACTTTTTCAGATTTCATAGTAAGCTTAAACTTGATCCATTGATGATTAGCGAAGCCAACCAGAGGCTCCACTTCATCAAGCTCTTCTTCAATTTGATCATCACTCTATTCGTGCATATTAACTTGCATCTCTAACTCTTCACCACGAATGCCATCAAATTCCAAAGGTTCTTTCAATTTTTTCCTCAATCTATCTTTTACAATTTCATACAAAATTTCCCTCAAGCGGCACTTGTTGTTCCTATACTTTGAGCTGAACATTGTCATCAACACTCTGTCCACACTCTCATTCATAGGGAAATAAAAATTTTGTTGCCAAATATTGACAAAAATTCATCAATTCACATAAAAGTCATGATTTAAGAAATGGAAATTGCATGAATAAACTGATCACCCACACAACTCTTAGAGGCTCAACACCGCATAAATTCTTCTCCTCCTTAAATCTTTCAAATCTGGTGGGCAGAGATTCGTCTGTCTAATCATCTTTGACATATATCTTGTTAAAACCTTCCTCGCTACTCGTATTGGCAGCCCATGTTCATTGACATTCACCAAAATTCTCGACCCCATTGGTAATTTGAAAATATCACTGACTCTCATCCTTGTAACTATCTTTTTTCTTTCATCCTCGATTATCTATCAGAAAAATAGATAGAGTTGGAAAAATTATAAGTAAAAGATGTTGCAAAAGAGTATATTAAACATATAAAAGAGAGGGTATCAAACATTACCGACAATCTGAATTTTATCGAAATCATTTGAACTTTGACTATGCGACGCATCATCACCACTCTTAGATTGATCACTATCACCTTCTCCGGGAGCTGAATGAGATGATGATTGTACAAAAGGTGGACGCTGATGGTTGAAAATGGAAGTTGGAACTTGTACATCTCTGTTAGATTTGGAAGTAGAAGTCTGAACAGTGCTTTGACTTGCTGAAATTTCCACAGCCAGAAAATTAGAGCATGAAACCTGAATTCTCATAGGTAAACTCAAGAATCAGAAAGAATCCAACAAACACAACAAACACAATAAAGCTACTGTTTTCTTGATCTGGAGTTCTGAACGGGCACATTCTATGTGGAAAAACAATAGCACCTACTTGATACAGTAGCCAGAGTGATGCAGACACCACTACAAGTTCAGAATGCATATAATCTAAGATTCTGAATATATCAGCCAATATCATGCTACAAAAATAGTACATCATGCAACAACTGGAGGAAAAAAATCATATATACGTGATTTACTAGCAAATACAACATTACCACATCCAACCATTTAACCAATTAGAAGCTCATACCATAAAAGAACCCAAAATTTCAGAAAAATTGGTACACGAGAGAAAATATGATCATAAATCTCAAGTGCAAAGGACCGATCCTTATAAAAGCAGGGTCCATAAAATAGCTAATACTAGATGCTTAAATGATTCAGGCTCAAAAAACTAGAAGACATTCAATTAACTGACAGATGTGCAATATGCAATCCTAAAACACCAGCTAGCAATAACCAGGGCCACGTCATCTTTTACTACAGCAGCTAACAAAAGGCAGATAAATGCAACTAGAAGAAGTGCACTTAAATAGAGTCAAATTTTGGTTAGAGAAGTATGTGGACATAGTTATCCCCAATGATAACAGCTTCCTAGAATCCTTGATTTAAATTTTTTTTAATAAACAAAAGAACACAAAACATTATTTTTTGCACTTCCCCCTCTTTTATTTTACCTCATCTCCAGCAAGACTGAAATGAGACACTAAATTGATAACTCTAACCAGCAAACAAGCGTCTGCACACAATCTTAGAAATGCAAACTGACAGTCGACAAACTCAACTTCAAATCCAATCTGATAATGTAGACTATGCAGAATAGTTCAGATCCTAGTGTACAAACATTTATAGAGAACAGTCACAGAACCAACATTACATGGATCAGAGAATGTGAATAGTAAAATTATACTCATATGTAAATGGAAGGATGTAAAAACATATAGTAAAAAACCAATGCACATTTGAACAAACGCATACAACCTTCAAAAATATTTGTGATCATGATTATAGCATGCATAAGCCACTAATACAATAGGCAGTTGCAACTCTGCTGTCTCCAACACTAGTACAAAATGCACAAACGGAAACAAACTGGACTTGCCATTACCTTTGTTGTCTCTATCTGAACCTGTAAAGCAGCCTCAGCTCTAGCATTGGTGACCTGCCACTACAATTTCTAGTTATCTAATAACCTCAATTCATGTACATCTTTAATCCTACTTTACCCTACTTATACTCTCCTCATATTAGCAACAAAGTTTAAAATAGAAGGTGTGATGCAAACATCAATCTGTGTCCTCACACTCTATGTGTACTAGCAAATTTAATCACGCGCATATTAGACTTACAAAGACTCACTCATATTAGACAAAAGATATTTGAAGATTGTGATGAAATGACTGGAACTAATAATCTAGTTCAGTACCTAGGGATATCAATATCTCTGTTCAGAAGCAACAAAATTAGCTGCAAAATAGGCTTATCTACCTAAAGAACATAATACTATAGCTCTATCAATTAAACTAAGCTGAAAAGCTAAAGATTAGAAACCTAGCTTCGAACTACACAATACTTAAAATAAATGAACACACACATAAGTAGATCGGATAAAATAAATGCAAAGGTTAAAGAAGCAATTTTGATTTCGCAGAAACAACTTATAAGAGAGATACATGTACACAATTACTCAAAGGAGATTTTAGTTCCTCACCTAAGAATTCAATTATTCACAGGAGATTTCAGTTCCTCGCCGGAGACTTCAATTCCTCGCTGCTGCCGTTTGCAGTTACTTCAGTTGTAGTTTTGCCAAAGACTCTAAACGTTGGGTTTAGATTAGCAGAAACATCAGGCTTCCATTGCAGTGTCAACGGTGATTTCGATGGGCGGAGAACGTCGGCTGAAAAACTTGTAGCGAGCTGAGAAACCACAGCGGGGCCATCGACATGGCCTCATGCAAGGTAATTCCCAGAAAGAAATTGCTCTAAAATTTATAGGTTTTCTAAAGGTGTAACTAGAACCTTAGACCTATCTATTACAGAGAGAGTGGATTAACCATTGAACCAAGACTCAATTCACACTGGGAAAGAGACTTTATTAGAAGATTCTAATTTATATTACTCCGTCCGTCTCAAAAAATTGGCACAAATTGACTTTTGAAAGTCAAACTAAACCAACTTCGACCATTAAATTCTATTATTATTACATATGTAAGATTATTATCATGTTATATGTTCTTGGATTCATCATAACATGTATTTTTAAATTATTATTTTTTATAATTTTTTTAAACACATATATAAAGTTATTAGTGTTGAAAATTGATTAAGTTGACTTTCAAAAGTCAAATTGTGCCAATTTCTCTGAAACGGAGGGAGTATATAATTATAACTAAAAGAGCAACCATTTTGACAAGTGACATCCCCAATGCCCACATTAGCTTGCCCCATCACCATTTCAAAATAAATAATTCTAAAGAATTAATTTCTATATATTTTTATTGTGTTTAAAGGCTAAAAAAGCTGCGGCATTTAATATGTTAGTGTTTCCAAAATATTCTAAAACGAGAAGTCTACGATCAATGATGTGGGTCGCTTCCCTCTCCTTCCTTCTCCTTCTTCTTTCTTCCTCATCTTTAGAAAATTCTACCGCTTACAAATTCTCCTCTTGAATACATGAGGTTAGTGAGGGAGAAACTGAGCAAATGTAATTTCATTTTCCTCTTCGAATTCAATTCCTTCCTCTTGATAATACTTGGTTTAACAACATCGATTATTGCAACTAAAATCCAATGGACAGTGTGACGAGTAAATCAAAAGGTTTCAGGTTTGTAGCTAATTATACACATGTTAAATAAAAAACAGATAGTGCCATTTTTTTTTAATAAACCATCCATAGATGGGGGAAATTATATTGGCCTTCCTGAGCCGTAATAAACAAAATAAAAGAAGCCGAGGCTAAGTTACTGTACAGAGTGAGCATATTGCTCTTGAAGCAACCATAAATTGCTTCCAAAAGAATGAGCTAGAGTACTAGAGATGCTATAGGATGAACTCTCGAACTTCTTAGTGAATCGAAAAAACGAGACACAAGTCAGTCAGAGAGAAGATAACCATGAGCGAATCCTCTAATTTTTGGAACAAAAAAACGAGCAGTTAAAAATGTAAACTTTGGCCTCAGTGTTGTGAGCTTTCATTTTGCCCTGATCCAAAACTGATGAGGAATGCTTCAGAGCCTTCAAAAAGATTTGCTAGCTCCACCAAGGGAAAGAAAACTGTGCTTAATACACTTGGAATTCCAGGCGACTTGTGTGATGAGCAGGCAGGAGGCATATATCAAGCAGCAACATCAAAAACCTGCAGTCAAGAGCGGGAATGAGTAGCATCCGAACTAATTAAACAAACCGTAGAGTAGGGGTGCCAATTTGATCTAGTCTCACTAACCCCTGGACAGTGCTGGGAAGTTCAGATATGGTAATAAAAGATGAATCACGTTCTAGTTGCAAACAAAGTTTAGCTAGAGTATGAGCCACCAGGTTAGCCTGTCTATATATATGAACGAGTTTGATGTCACTCAATGTTTGATGAATCTCATCAGCTAAAGAAAAGCATTTCCAGTGACATCGTAGTGGTTCATTAGTAAAAAGTACCGCAGAAAGACAGTCCGATTCCATATAGAGGGGGCCAGTTAAATCATGTGAAACCTGTGTGGCAAACTTAATAGCCTTCAATTCAGCTTCCAAAGGGGATAGAGCATTAGTAAATAGAGTGTAGGCTCCCCTGAAAGCACCTCTACTGTCTCTAATGATCACTCCAATCCCGCATTTATAAGTATTGCATGACCATGAAGCATCAACATTAAGCTTAAAACCAGATGTAGGCTTAATCCAAGCAATTTTCCAGATTTTTGGCCTTGGGGAAAGTTTAAGGAGTGGTAGAAAGGAATGATCTGCAATACTCACATCTAGGGGAGATGCTATATGAACCGGATTGGCACTGAAGGAGAAAAAAATCTGATTTCTAATGAGTTGTAGCACGATGGTGGAGGAAGGCTTGATAGATTCAAATAAGTATCTATTTCTCATCTTCCAAATATTTCAAAAAGTAAAGATAGCAGCGGTACGGATCATTATAGCATGTAAAGAAGTTAGAGCAGGCAAAGTTAAGTAGTATGAAATTCTTTCCCAAACCGATGGGAAGGTTCTATCTCGAATACCCATGAACTGATGAATAGTTCTCCAAACAGATAGAGAGAAGTCACATGTATTAAAAAAATGCTCTAGAGAGTCCTCATGCTTATTGCACATGCAGCATTTAGAAGCCAAACAAAACCTCAGTTTCCTGAGTATGTTATCAAAAGGCAACAGAGAATTTATTACTTTCCACATAAATACAGAGATTTTCTTCTCAAATCTGGGGTTCCAAAGGTGTTTAGAAGAAGATGTCGTACCTGTATGGCTGCATAGCAAATTATATGTATCTTTGAAGGAGAAATTCCCAGAAATACCTGGTTTCCATATTAATCTATCAGCTCTGTGGGGGAAAAGTTTTGACTCCTGTAAAAGAGTGATAATGTGAGATGATAGAAATGGCTCTATTTTAGTGTGAGATGATAGTGCCATTCATGAACTGAATGAGAAGGTAGTTATTCCCCCACTTTTCGTGTCTGTTTGTTTTAATGTTATGGTAATAAATCATGGTGACAATGCTTCAGCCTTTCAATGGATGGATGATATTTCATGCTCCGCATTAATAATCTTCTTGCTAGATCTTTGCTCGATGAATTAAGAACGATGATTTGGGGTTGATTAGCCTATAACATTGGTGCTAAATGCAGTTAAAGTTTGTTTCATTGATCATACAAGACTGATTTGATTTGCAACATTATTACATTGAAAATGATTATCTATGCAGGTCAAATTTCTAGATGAACATCGAATTCTTAAACATAATTGATTGGTATGTTGTGTTAGATAAACGATATTAATTGTATAGCTTTGGATCAATTTAGCAAAAGGCGGGTGCTAATTTGGTTCTACATTGTTCATAGGAATCATGTATGTTTTTACATGTAATCAGGAACAGATGATATTGGATTTTTGTCTCCAACTTTTACAGGTTTACTATAGAGATTGAAATATAAGCTTTGTGTTACACTCATTCTACCTTTACATTTTGTGATGAGGAGAGGCTCGTCTTCTTATATTGTTAAGAAGTGCCATCATCATTTCCTTGCAGGATATATCCCGGCTCAGACAATTCAGCAAGTGTTACTTCTCAAATAGGCTATGATACTGAGCCTCCTAAGACCAATACCACTTAGCATGATAGTTCCGTGCATGAGGCTTCTCTAAGATGGAGTTGAGTAATCACATATTATTATTTCTTTAATTGTAATGTGGATGTTGTTGGTCATGAAATATTTGTTTGTCTTCTTCAAGTTATAACAATATCATAAGTATTACACATTCATTTTTATTTGGCTCTCTTGAGACAGTGGGTAGCTCACAATGGCAGTTCAAAAACAAAATTTCTAGAGTAGTATGCAAATTTTACTTCTTTTTTTTTTATTTTTTTACTTCTTGTTCAAGGTTTCATATGTGCCAATAGTGTGATCGATCACAATGCCAAAAATGTAAGGTTCTAGGCCACATTGCTTCTTCTTGATATAAATTGCATGATGAATAGTACCAGTTGCAGTGTCAGTGGCGTAAACAAATTGGTCACCTTGCCTCGAGGTGTTCTCACTTATCCTCCCGAGCTTGTTCTTCTGCCTCTCTACTGCATTCTTCTCAACCTGCTTGGTGTCATCACTAGAAAGTCGATTCTGGCATGACGAACCACTTGACTTCTTCTCAGTATGCTTCTAATCATGTGACTCCTTATTCTGATTACAAACGTGTTATTTTTGGTAATGGTTTTCCCTTAACATTACACATGTTGGTCATTCTCGAGTTTTTGATTCTTCATCTTTGTCCAGTGTTTCGATTGTTCGAAAAATTATTAAATATTTGTTGTCTATAAGCAAGTTTACTCAAAATATGAATGTTGTTATTTTCTTTGATATTTCCTCTTTCACTAGTTCAAAAAGTTTACTAGTGATGTTATTGGCAAAGGTCATCGTCAGGGCTAGTCATGTTTTTTATGGCCCCTTGATGATTTTTTCAGGCCCATGTACAAAGGTTTAAAATTAAATGGGCCCCTAAGAAATTTTAATTTAAAAAATTTAAAAGTAAATTCTGGTGTTGAACTAGCTCAAACATAAATTAAAAGCGAAATTAAATATAAAATCAATACATATAAAGAGTTTTCCAAAAAAAGTACGTCTAAAATTATTTGGCCCTGTACGGGGTCATGACTCACACTTCCCTTGGTCCAGCTATTGCCATCGTGATGGAGGTTTATATGTTTTTGAATTATGGTCGTGTTGTTTTATTGCATCGAGTAAGTCAACAATATCAATTGAACTTTGGCATATCAAATTGGTTCATGTTCCTTACACCATTATTTCCTCCATGAGTGAGTCTAGATGTTTATTTGTTACTAGTGTGTTTCCAAAGCCACATTTGTTTTCCTCCGGTGAGATGTCATAGGGAAAATGTTTTTCCTTTACTGAAAATAATAGATGTGCATCACACATACTTAATTTAGTTCATTATGATATTTGGGGCCACTCTCTCGTTTTGGCTATTCTTATTATGTTATATTTGTTGATGATCACTTTCACTTCACTTGTTATATCCTGTAAGATGAAAGTCTAATTTTGTAGAGGCTTACCTTCATTTTGAGGCGTTGATTAAGAACTAATTTCTACCTCTATCAAGGTTTTTCAAAATTATGGTCAGACAACGTTTAGAAACTCTCGCATGCAATCTCAATTTGCTTCAAAGGGTACTCACACCAACTTTCATATCCTTACACACCAGAGAAAAATGGTTGAGCAGAGCAAAAGAATTGCCACATCACAATACAGGG
This sequence comes from Rubia yunnanensis, assembly GCA_037428765.1. NCBI lineage: Eukaryota > Viridiplantae > Streptophyta > Magnoliopsida > Gentianales > Rubiaceae > Rubia > Rubia yunnanensis. The sequence goes on from CM075063.1 coordinate 84,387,470, forward strand.
CTCTCCATGCTTCTCTGTTCCGGTTTGCATAATTCTTTTAGGTGCGATGCATTCATTGCAGATGCCTACACTATCAATTTCCTGCTTACACATGTTTTATCTGGTCGGTCTCCAATCTTTGTTATTTTCGAAACTACTCCTAATTACTCCAACTATAATCTTTTTGGTTGTCAAGTTTTTTCGTATTTTCGCCCTTATGCTCCTTATAAATTTGCGCCTCAGAGTTTGACATGTATTTTATTGGGATACAGTTCTTAGTACAAGGGTTATCTCTCCCTCGGTCTTGCTAGAATACACCGCTCTCCATGCTCAATTTTATGAGTTTTTCTCCTGGTCTTCTTGCCTGGGATCAACAGCTTCCCATACTTCTATTGATGTTTCAGCCTTTTTGGAGCCTCTGTTAGTACCATAAGAAATTTTTGAGCCATCTACATCAGCCTCTTCGTCCACATTCCTTGACGATAACATCTTCCCGCCTGTGCCAGAGGTTGTGCCATCGTCGACAATGCCTTCATGCGACAGCTAAGCTACGTCCACAAGCTCCAACACAAGGCCATTTGGATAGGGGCAGTGCTACAAAATAAATAATTGGGTGATCAAGCAAGAACAAGGACATTTTGCCAACTATGAAGTATGAATATTCTTATAATCAGTCCAACCAGGAGGAGGTAAATTTTCCCATGGAGACCAAAAAGATGCCAAATTTCAAAAAGAGGCACTACAATGATAAAGATCTATGACAGGTTGGTTGAATTTTACTGCATACTCTATTTAGCGCAATGATCGAAGTAAGGATACATATTGGGCAAATATTGTTGATTATTATAACAATGGAAAAGAGAACGTCCTCCAAGTACCATCGAGCAAGCTACCAACCATTGGTATAAAATGAGTGTTGATGTTATCAAGTTCAATGGATGCTATATGCAACTGAAAAATGGTCATCTAACTAGCCACGATGAAAGATCTTTTGGTATGTAAGACAAATGAAATTTATGTCACAAAACAAGAATGCAAATTTACTTATCTACTTTCTTGAAAATTTCCCCAAAATGATAAAAAATGGAAGGAATCAGTCAGTACTTCACAAGGTGTTTCATCAAAGAGGTTGAGAATTTCTTCTTCGGGAACTCATGCTTCCTCTTCCAATATTGGTGCAAGAAAATGCAGACAATAAAATTGAAAAGTAGATTGAAGGACTAACTGTATAATCCTAGAAAATATAGAGGGCGGATGAGATAAGATACTAAAGAATAAAAGCAAACACATGTGTATCCTCCCCAATTGCAAACCCTTATTATCAAATCAAAATCTCCAAAATTCCTCCAATTTTCTCAGAGATGAAGAACTACGTGTAGCAATCCGTTGTCATCTGATCTCCAAAATGTTCTAGTGCATGTATCCAAGATGAAAACTTCAGTTGATGATTTACGAGGGGAAAGTCGGTTAGCGACAGAGAAGAAGGCTTTTCCGCTGAGGAGAAGAAGGCTTCAGTGTCGGAGAAGAAGGCTTCACTGCTGAGGAGAAATTCCCAACAGAGAAGAAGTTTTCTCCGCCTCACCCTAGGTCTTCTGAGAGGAAGAAATTCCCGCCAAAACTGTCATCTCCAATGGTGGAGAAGAAGAAGAAAATGCTTCCAACAGAGGAAATATGATACGTGGAGGCATGATTTTTAGTACTTGGATCTAATACATTGATCAAATCTAAGTAGGAGACCCGACTCAGTAACAACTCATACAACATAATTTTACCATAGTCAAATGGGTTAAAGTGACCATATGTGTCACTCTTTGATTGGCTGAAAGCGAGATTTTATTGGTTTGAAACACAATGATCGAAATAGGCTGCATGAGAAATTGAACCAAAGAAAAGAATCCTTCCCTTAAGGTGCTAAGCATTGAAACTCTTTTGTTTCAATGTCGGGACACTGCTCGGACAATCATTTTGTGTTTCATTAAATAGTCTTCCTCCCATTAGTCGTAGACAGTTGGAGCCGTACCATCGTTGTTCATCCTCTCACAGGCCTCACAAACCTCACATTTCGGAAGAGTATGTTTTTTTCTCCTTGTTCTCTATATATTTTGTTAGTGCTATTTGTTTAGTTCTTGTTCTTTTTGTTGTTTTTTAAGCATTAAATCCACCATTTGCTCTTTGTTATTCATAATATGTTCTTTATCACCATTTTTAATGTTTTTGCTCTGCTCTTGCCTTTGCCTTCTAGTTGCTCCGGTTCGATGGCCAGACTCGCTCCAAATCGCATGCTAGAAGAATTCTATGTGGTGGTAAGCTTATGATTTTATTTTTTTAAAAAAATTATTGTTTTTTTATAGCCAAACAAGAAATTTTTTGGTGACGTTGTATTAGAGTTCTTGTTTATTATTTTTTATGAGTTTGATAGTACGTGAGTAGGTTTACACTGCTTACGGTTTTTGATAGGAAGGATTTCGTAAGATGTTCATAGGAGGCCCAGGGCCGGCCCAATTTTTCAAGGGGCCCAAAAAATATATTATCAGCCATTCATCCCTTTGTGTGAAATTTTTTAAAATTATTCTTTGAAATTTGGGGCAGTTGGGCCACTTATTTCCTTAACTTAATTAATCATTTGGACTATTTAAATATAAATGTTTGGCCCCAAGATCAAACTAAGATGAATATTTCATACTTTCTCGATATGGGCCTTCTTTTCCCTTTTAATTAAGGCTTTTCTCCCCTTTTTAAAGAAGAACTAATGTCTATTTATTTTCCAAATTTAAGAAGAATGTGTGCCTTCTTTTTTGTGTGTACTCTTTGTGCAAGTTTGCAACGCCTTTCAACAAAGGTAACTCAACATTCTCGCTCATCTTGTTGTCCTAACTTTACTCCAGCTAGTTTTACTCAGTTCTACTTTAGTTCGAGTAAATGTTTAGTGTGCGTTTGTTCTTTAAATTAATTTAGTCAGGACAAATATCCTTAATTTATTAAATCCTAATAAAATTGATGTTCATTCACATCCCAATTAGGCCGACATCTTCTGACCAATACAACCAAGATACTACTACTATGATCCACAAAAATTTAATTAGCTTGTTTCAGGTTTCAAACTTATCCTCTTTCTTTATGATAAAACATATTATAAACTAAATGTATGCATGCATATATGTAGTTTTAGTGCAAACCAATCTTGTTAATATTATTGTGTGGTTTTTTACAGCATTCAAATTAGTACTATGAACATTACATAAGAATTCAGTATCTTATTGAGTATGTGATAATGTTTCATGATTTGTTGAGTAGGAAAACTATGTTAGCTTTTCTAGTGGTTTTTCCCCTAAGAATGGCTAGATTAACCTATGTTTTGTTATTATATGCATAGACATGTCACTGTTATGCCACTATAACTGTGATAGCATATGTCTCATTTATAACTGGTGAGGGAAAGGTTCAGATGGAATCAGTCCAAGAGCTTAAACACAGACTTGTACATTTGCATAATGACGATGCAGACCACACGTTTAACCCTGTGAGAGTCTCCCAACAGTCTATGAAATGATTTGCTGTATACACAAAAGTGGGGATATTTCCAGAGGACAATTATCGTTTGGAGCCTAATGGTCGCACCCTTAAATTAAAAAATTACTCCAGTTATTTACCTTCCTTTATGTTTTTTATCACACATTTGCGATAAATATCGTTTGGAGCCTAATGGTCACACCCTCAAATTGGAAAATACTCCAGTTATTAACCCTTGTTTAATGTAATGAATAACGAGGTGACAAGTATTGAATAGGCAGATATTCAAATAGTTACTACATTCGTTTCTTACAAACAACGATCTAATAGGCAGCAGCAGGCGAGAAGGGAAACAAACCGGTTGCAGCAGCTAGAACCAGCCCACTCTCTATTTAAATAGGAATATGGACCCAGGCTGGGGGGACTTAATATGGCTTGGGCCTGACAGCCCATTACGCTGATTACAACCCAGAGACAAAAGGCCACTGGAGGACACCTAAGTTAACAATGTACCGAAAAGTGACATAACACTAGCTATCATATAAGCCACCAACACACCATATAACATGGAAAAAGTACATGCTTCTAGGGTACACTTTTCATTACACAAACTACATTCATAAAGAAAACCCTAAAAAGCTTCCTCTAACAAGATCATCGGAGCAGGCCTGGTATAGCACCGGCTTATCTGACCTGGGTCCGAGCTGTCTTACAGGTTACGGATGGAAGCCAAAGCCGGAGGGCATTTTTGGCCTAGGGGGAAGTTTAAGGAGGACGCAACAAAAGCCACAAGGACGAGTCACAACTGAAGTAACAAGAAAATTTGATTAGCAGAATATAGTTTGTCGCTTTGGGGTGCCACACACTATCATCACAGACAATGACATGCAATTCACAAGTGGTACCTTTACGGAACAGTGTTCAAAATAAGGGATTCTACAAAAGTTTACATCTGTAGCTCACCATCAAGCTAACAACCAGGTACAAGTAACAAATGGAACCATAGTCCAGGGTATCCAAAAAAGGTTAGAAAGAAAGCTAACTGGCTTGGTAGAGGAGATACCTAATACCCTATAATCATACAGAACAACCCTTCGAGAACCAATGAGAGAGACACCACACAGTATGGTTTATAGTAACGAGGCTGTAATATCTGTAAAAATTGGAGATTCAAGTGTTCGAGTAGAAGATTACAAGGAATTCGTTAATCCTGAAATGATGAGGCTGGATTTAAACGAACTGGAAGAAAAAAAAGAGAAATGGAAGTGATCATAGAGGCGAAGTGATCATAGAGGCAAAGTAAAAAGAAAGAATGGCTAGAGCTTACAATCAAAAAGTTTAAGAGGTGTGATTTTAGGTTGGTGATCTCGTGTTGAGGAAAAATGAGTCAAGTCTAGCATAAGAAAAAAGAAAGCTATGCCCAAAGTGGGAAGGACCCTGCAAGGTTATGAAGGCACACTGATTTAACTGTTATGAGCTAGAAAGGTTGGATGGCAGAAGTGTTCCTAACATTTGGCATGTGATCAACTTGAGAAAGTACTATGTCTAGGTCCAAGGAAGAAGATAGGAAATATTTATTTGTATAGAAACCATGAAATAATCATTGATTACGTTCATAATCGTAATTATAAATATCAAAAATCGTCTTTCAGGGGAAAAATTACCTTTTCATATCTTTAGTTGCACATTGTAGATGTTAGCAAAACTTCATCATATAACAATCAAAGCATCATGTCTTATGAGCATAAGAAATTCAATATGATCATGCATATCGCAGCAAGATACAAGGTTTTTTGGAGTTAATAAAAAAGAGAAAACATTCGATCTTGTGATTAGGACAAACAAATTACTCAATTTTGCAAGCTATTGGTCTCGAACTTTGAAAATCTAACTTTCGCAAGCTATAGATATTTCACAAGGGCATTCGTGCTAATAAAAAAACACTTCCAAGCAATAGATCTTGTAGTTCACACAAATCAAATCTCTTAAAATTTCAAGCAATAGATCTTGCAGCTTCGCTATACTTACTAGGCAAGCTATAAATCCTGCGAAAAGGCAGATATGCCTACAAAAATAAATTAAAAGCAATACGAGCATGCTATGGACCTTGCAAAGTCGTGAAATTAATTAAAAAAGCCATATATCTTGCAACAAAGGCATAATATCCCACATAAACAGCGGAAGAATACAACATAGAATTTTGCATATCAATTGATAACGAACGAGAAATTTTCCAAAATTGTAACAACATTATTTAGAACATTCCAAAAAATAAAAAGAAATAAATGGTCTAGAAGATGACGAACCACTACAGCGATGAGCTTGCTCAACTTCACGATGGGAGTGCCCAGCCCTACGGCGGTTTTCCTCAATCACACGCTTCTCACTTAATATATGATCGCATCGTAATTTCATGTGAAAGTAAGTAGGATGACACGTTAGACCCCTTCATTCCATATAACCGATATATCAGGCATAATAAGCCTTAAAAGTCAATTATAGGTCCAAACTCCTCACGGTCCAACTGCACACTCATAACATCAACAGTTTCTTGATAACTCGTATTCTCAGCCATCAATTTTCACACTTTGTTCTCTAGACACAGAATGTGTGACTGAAAAGCCTCAGAAAAATTAATCCTCTGCCCACTAATTTCCATGGTCAGGTCTCCGAGCCCAGTAGAACCACGAGATGATGATGGAAGGGCCAAATGCTTATCTTTATAATCAATGCAAATTTGCTCAAGCTGGTGCACATATGAGTCGAGACGATTACATTCTGCATGAAGCTGATCATTTTCACTACTCAGTGGAGTATTTATCGCAAACTGCTCATCAAATTTACTTTACCACCCGATTGCAGAGGAAGAAAAATGATCACACTAATCTTGTTTTTTCTTCAACTGATCCAGCAAGTCATCAATGTGAGAACACTACTTATCAATAATCAATGTCTTTTGATGAGAATGACGAGCCTTACTAGGAGCAAAGCTCTTAGCCACCTCTTGTTGACGAATCATTTTAACAATAATCAAATGTTAGTGTTGAATAAGGATGTTTTGTTCAACAAAAAACTCCCTCAATTCATGATTAAAATAATGATAATGCCTTTCCTTTACTATGTGTTTCCATCTTTCTTCGAGGTCATTAATACTTAATAACATATATTTCAGATGAATGCCTAATGATAATGCCCATGCATGAACGGGGACAGGAAGATTGAGCGAACGTGTGTAGCCACCAACAGACTCAAAGCTACGAAAAATATCCATGTCTAGTGACTCAATACTATAACCTTCAGGTATGAATTGGCTACAAGAACATTTTGTAGAAGAAGATGAAGATGGCAAAGAGGCGGGATTCGACCATCCAATACACAAGGGAATGGACTCCACATGAGAACAGGGATTAGAAGAAACAAGTTCAGAATATTCCTTGGATAAAGACCAGTTAGCTTACATCAGTTTAATGGGGCAATGTGAATAAATAGACAAAAACCCAGAGTGATGAGGAAAATGGACATTAGATCCCATATATTCAACACTTTTCAAAAGTTTATGATCAACCAAAATAACAAAGCCCCGCATACAAATAAATACGAGGAGAACGGTCAAAATTAGAAAGATGATCAAAACATAACATCTTTGATAATACAAAATAGTACAAACATACTTCAGAATATACATCAAATACAAATAAACTCTTAAAATCCATAGCACTAGGATTAAGTAACTTTAGAAGGAGAGACGGACGAAGTCTGGATAACAATAGAAAAATCCTCCTTGCTTGCATGTTAAGCAGAGTCTTCAGCATGCAGATCATCCTCAAGGTTCGCATTGACATCATCATTAGAAAAAGGCTCATAAATGCGAAGCTCATAAGTAGAGGAGCTGAATGGAAAATCCTCAAAGTAATCAACCGCACACTCTTTCAACTCAGCCACAGAAGGAAAATCAGGCAGACTGGCTAGATGAGATAGCAGCATATAAGGATGATGGGGAGGTTGTCGTCGTACCTCTCAAAGTTATATTTTTAAGCCCTAATGCTTCCTATCTACAATTAAGTAGATAATGGCAGGTTGGGGTAATCTATATGAATAGGGTTCTTTCAAAGTGTTTAAACATAAATAGGAGAAAACATACAAGATATAAGCATATATATAATCATGTAAATGGGGGGGGGGGGGTTGGCACTATATATTAGTCAAGAACGTTCAACGTTCATATACTTCTCTGATTTGCTCCGAGCAAAAAACATGACAAAGAGTTCAACATTATCATGTTCATCTAGAAATTATCAATCCATCAACACAATAAAAAGCTCTAAATCATACTCTTGGATTTCCTATCAAGAAAAGGGGAAATCAACCCATTTTTCTAAACCCTAACAAGCATATCATACAAGTACTTCATATACTCAAGCTTTCAAGAACATTAATGAAATTAAGAAACACATTTAATACTCCATAAATGCATAATAGTAAGAGTATTAAATAGGCTAGATATTGTTATTAAGACAAGGGCTTGGAAGCCTTGGTCAATTGCTCCCAAGAACTAGATTTAGCTACTAGAGTTCATACTAATTAATGCTAACAAACCAAACATAAAACAAGTGAAATCAAAGATGAAAATGATGGAAAACTAGGGTTGGAATAGTACCAAAATCGCCTGAAAGAAGAGTTATGAAAGAGAGGAAAGAGAATGATATTCATAGTACAAAGGGATAATGTTGTGTTCTGGCCACCCATCCATTGTGACTTGCGACATGTTCTTCGTGACTCGTGATAGGTGCCAGAACATAACCTTGTCTTCTTTTCTTCTTCTTTTAGCATGCACTCTTCTTCACAATAACTTCTCTCATTCTTCAAGTCTTCAAATCGTTGAAGCAAGTCTTCAAAGTCTTCAAAAGGTGAACTTTAACAGCCTCCGGTCTTCAAGTCTCCATGTTCTTCCTTTGTCAAGAAAAATCCACTTAGAAAAGGTAAAAGAGCGTAAAACCGCTCTTACCTCTCCTAAGGGAATTTCAAGGCAAAACACAAGCTCTTGATAGCAAAAGAGCACAAAATTGATCCCAAAAAAAAAACTAAATTAGTTACATAAAATGGACACATCAAACCTCCCTGTACTTAAACCTTACTCGACCTCGAGTAAGAAAAGATCCAAACACACAAAGGAATTGACGTATCCACATCCTAACTACTATTCCCCCAAGTCAATATCTCACAAAACTCTCAACATCACACATCCCAACTTTAAGATAAAATGAGAAGTTTCCCAAATCTCCCATTCCTAAGTCTACCTAAACCGTACCAACCTATCAATTCATTGGCATCTCTAAAACATCTCTAAATCTCGAATTGACAATCCCAAATCCAATGGTACAAGGTGAAGCTAAAATCATGCCTAATGTTCAAACACATACTCCACTTTATACCAATATATCATCCCAAAAACAAAGCATATTGACAATTAAGAATTTCATAACTTACTTCATTTTCCCTACTAAATTTCCCAATCCCAAGAGGTCTCAAGATGTAAAGCTACCCGATTCATCCATATGGCTACCGCAACATTATGACTCCAACGCCAGCAAATAAGTGAAAACATAACATTTTTTTCTCTCTTTCCCTCATTTTTTCTAGGAGCCCTTTTGGATTTTCATCTTAGCCACACCATGTTTCTTCGACTCACATCTCACCTTTTTCCGCACATTTAGCCTCTCATTTTTACCTAGGTCGCCCTTTCGGGGTTTTAACCTATCAGGGCCCCCAATGTTGCCTAAGATGCCCTCTTGGGTTTTCAACTTAGGGGGATTCTTTTTATTTATTTTTTTCATTTTCTATTTTTTTCCTATTTTTCCAATCAAAAAGTAGCAAAGTGATTTCCAAATGTTATGGCTAAGAAAAATATCAAAGCTAAAATAATCAAAATACATCAAAAGGTGAGCATCCCCAAAATAAAAGGGGGGAAATATCCAAAACAAAGTAAAAAAAATCCCAAAAGTAGCGAGTCTAGAAAAACATCCCCAAACAAAGAAGTGAAATTAGTAAATACCCCTCCCCACACTTTAAACACTATATTACCCTCAATGTAGATGAAATAGGGAAAAAGGGTACAAAGCAATGTATGGAAATGGTAAGAATATAATGCTCACAATCACTGTTGTGAGGAAGAAAGACCACAACCAAAATAATGTTGCTGATAACAAGCCAGCCAATCTATGTTCCTTCGCCTCCTAGTTCTATGCCTCTCTACTCCAGGATCATGGCCTTAGGCACCACTTGCCTGGGACTGCATCTCATAGATGCGAGCTGACATATGGTCAATCTCCCCATCCATGTCGATCAAGCTCTAGGAGACGAAAACATTGTGCTCCAATATCATGTTGTCCTGGCGGTGGAATCTATCCTGCATAGTTTGCATAATATGCTCATAGAAATCAGGCGGAGGCTGGGAGTAGTGAGGTGGCATATAATACTCATTCATAGGTTCAGTCTCTGGTGGAGGTTGTGGAGAGTGTTGTTGCTATCTCTCTGTGAAAGGAAAGCTACTATCATCGCGCTGAATAGGGGCTAGACCGAGGCCTTTGACCTCGAGCAAAATTTCCTCTCTGCACGAGGAGTTGGATAGAATCTCCAAGTCCGCCAAGGGTGTATCAAACTCCAACTTCGTCTTGTTGAGCTGAGGAAGTGTCATGAAGGTGACCTTCCTAGAGCATATAACCAATGAAACACCCTAGTGGGCTGCATGGTGCCAAGCATCTCAAATCGCACCAACCTCTTTGCAGGGATGAGGTAGGAAGTGCGCCTCCCCAAATCACAGAAAATCAGCCAGTAGGACCAATCCTATTTACTCCACTAGGAGGCCGATCATTCCACCAACCATAATCTGCCCCTTTAGCTTCCAAACCACCTCTACGACCCTCTTCATCCATAGCTCGGCCCATAACCCGTATCCTAATCCCTCACTTGTCAAGTGCCATAAGAAGTGAATGCCATTGTCCGGCACAATCGTCGGCTCCACCGAGCAAAGCATTGTTCTGGCCAAAAGTCTGTGTACATAACGGAGTGCAGGATGGATGATGACACTGCTCCTTTCATAAGAGTTTGAGTCCTCAAATTGAGGACGCTCTAGAAATGCTTGTCGTCCTCAATCAGTCGGTCATGGGCCTGTGGGTCCAGCCTCACCCAGATCTCAGTTGTGTTCCATCCAAAGGCTACCTCAACCTGCGAGATGATAATTTCCTGAGGTGTATCATCTAAGTGGAAAGTAATATACCTCTCGTATGGCTGATCATCCCTCATGTTGCATATCCTGGCTGTGGATAGGAACTCCAGTGTGTATCACCAGTAGGAGTAGGTACTCTTGCCCATGAAACCCTCCAACCATCCCTTGGCAAGGAGGAATTGGACTGGCTGAGTTAGCCTAAGAGCGTCTAATGTGGGCACGTTACCAAAACTTGTGTCCTTCAGCTGGCGGTTACAAAGGCATCCTACCTCTCGGCTTAGGGCCCGGTAATCTGGGTCAAACCTATGTACCTATCAGGAGGAAGAGGTACAAGGATTGAATCTGAAGGCAGAGGTAGAGGTGGAGGTAGAGCATCGGTGATTGGTGGCCGGAGAGTGGTGGAAATGGGTGGAGCGGTGGGGGAGATGAAGGGAAGAAGGTGGAACTTTTGCGGTTTGATAGGGTTTTGCCCGATTTTAAAACAGGTTTGTATGCCCATCGCAAATCGCGATGGATAGGTCAACAGGCACCTCTGGTCAAAGCTCGCATAGAAATTTGTGACCAATCCATCCTGGCTTGTTGCGACTCGCAATGGGACTGCCGTGACCACGACCAAAAGGCCATAGTGGCTTGAGAAAAGCTTTTCCTTCTTGACTCCAAGTATTTCTCCCTTCATCCATCCAATGCCTTCAGCTCAAATTGCTAAAAAATCATGGAAAAACAAACCATGAAACACAAAAATTAAAATAATGAAACTAACGACGAAAACTCAAAACCAAACAACATTAATGGAAAGTCACGAATGATGATCCGGATGATCAAAACCAAGTATATTTAACGTCGTCGGCATGACTCACTTCCCTTCTTAGAGCTTACTCACAAAATGAACCAAGATGATCGGTTCCCCTTCCCCGATCCGGGTCAAAACAATCGGGATTCACATCATCTCCCAACAAAACCTTCTTCAAATAGCTTAGGCTTTCTACATGTTCCCTCAACATTTCTAACAACTCACCTTTTTTTTTCATTGTTATCTCAAGCACGTGAGTATTTAGGGGTTTCTCTCCTTCTCTAAGGGTTGAACATTTAAGAGCTTTTGGTGGTGGTTTGCACTCTCCCACCGAAGTCTTATCAAGAGAAGGAGGGAAAACCACCCTTATTGGCTCACCCATAGACACACAAAAGTGTTGGATGTTGCTTTTCCAAGAGTTTATTCGTCATTGTTATTTTTCTTCAAGTTAGTACTAACAACATTTGAAATAAAAGCATCACTCAAAACATCATACATGGCAACATTTAAGGAACTACCATCTTTGGGCTCAATTACATCTTGCTCTTTATCATCAATAACATGAAGAGCTTGGTAAGAATGGTATCTAATAGGATGATTAATAGAATTATTAGTGTCAAATTCTACCTTTTGCCCATGAAATTCCATGGTCAATTTTCCTTTATGCACGTCAATTAGGGTCCTTGAAGTTTTTAGAAATGGCCTTCCTAAAAGAATAGGTTTAGCACTATTGTCACCTCCCACTCTAAGAACATGACAGTCCGTGGGAAATGTTAAAGAATCCACTTTCACCAACACATCCTTCATAATACCTTTTGGGTATGTGCTAGAGTGATCGGCTTGTTGGATAACAACCCTAGTTTTGTGCAAAATTCCTACATTTAGACTTTCATACAAGGAATGTGGGATCACATTGATGGAAGCTCCTAAGTCTAACATGGCCTTGTTAACACATTTGCTTCCTATCTCACGAGGGATTGTAAACATTCTCGGATCATCACATTTAGGGGGCATTTCATCATCAAACACAGCGAAGACATAATTCTTAATAAATTTAGCATACCTAGGAACTTTATTTAGAGCATTTAAGAGTGGAATAATTACCTCGCATCTACGAAAGAGTTCGTAGATGTCCTTGGTTTCCTCCTTAGTCCTCCTATCCTTTAATGCCTCCACAAATAGTGGTTCCAGCGCATAGATAGGGATCTCTGCCCCTCTTTACTTCTTGTGTGGTGGGAATGAAGTTTTGGGATTTGATCCCAGTTTTGGCACAAATGTCTCCACCTCAATTTCTTCTTCTTTTCTATCTTTGTCCAACTCCTCGGCCTTCTCTTCACGGTTTTCTTCTTTTTCTACCATCCGCTCAACAACAACCCTTGCTTGGGGCTCCTTAACTTCCCTTCCACTTCTCAATGAGATTGCACTCACATTTTGTCGAGGGTTGATCTCCGGTTGGGAGGGAAGTTTGCCCTTTTCTCGGGGCTCCATCGATTCACCAATTTATTTATTTTGCTGGCTTGAGTTTCCAAGTTCTTAATGATTTCCTTGGCTTCATCTTGGAAGTTTTTGCCTTTCTCCGTGCACATGCTCAACCGATGAATGGCTTGCATCACCTCATCTTTTGTTAACCCCGAGCTCTCTCTTTGGTCAGGGGCCTTATCTTGGAGCCTTTGAAATTGTAGTTGAGGTGGCCTATATTATTGTTGAGGTGGCTGATACAGTTGAGGGTTTTGGCCTCCTTGAGGGTTTCCACACCGGAGGTTTGGGTTATCACGATTGCCCAAATTGTACGACCAGTTTTGGTACCCTTGATAACCTTGGCAGCCTTGGTTACCTTGATAGCCTTTCCCACCTTGATACCCCATGGCACTCACCTCCTCGATAAAATCATCTTGCAAAGTAGGGCAAGCGTCTATAGGATGCACCGAGTAACAAATTTCACACAATTTCACGTGTTGAACATTTCCGGGCTTGGTCATCAAAGATATCACCATAGAAGCAAGGGCCGAGACTTGGTCCTTAAGCTTTCCACTGTTGGAAAGGCCACTTGTGGGCATTAGGTGTCTCCTTCTCAAATTGGCTCTCAAGCTAACCTTCCTTGACTCTTTCGCTAGCTCCTGGTATAATTGTATAGCCTCCACTGGAGTCTTGTTCCCAAGGCTACCACCCCAAGAACTCCTCCCAAATCTTTGGTCCTCATCAAGAAGACCATTGTAGAAATAGTAGACCCAATCTCCCTTCAAATAGTCGTGGTAAAGACAACTCCCGAGAAGATTTTTGAACCTCCCCGAATAGTCGAAGAGAGATTCTTCATGCCTTTGGAGGATGCTTCTTATGTCCTTCTTCAAAGCGGAAGACTTCGAGGTCGGAAAGTACTTGGCTAGAAATTTTGTCTTCATGTCAAGCCAACTTTTGATGCTCTTAGGTGGTAGGTAGTGAAGCCAATCTCTTGCACCATCTATCAATGTGAATGGGAATGCCTTCAACTTGCAAAAGTCTTCATCTTGCAAAAGTCTTCATCTACTACGTCGGGGACCATACCATCACACAAAAAATGGAACTCGATGAGATGCTTGTAGGAATTCTCCCCTTCCCTACCAAGGAAGATAGGTAGCATGTTTATAAACATGGTCTTGAGTTAGAAGTGTCCATTCAGTCCAACCAAAGGATACTCAATGCACATCGGTTGTTGATCAAGGTTGGGAGTCAAGATGTCTCTCAACAAGGCTTGCCCTAAAGGAATCTCACTTCTTTATAGAGGAGGATGTTGAGCCCCTCCTCCCAGATGCTCATCTTCATGCTCTTGTTGATGCTCCATAGAAGTAGAAGTATCCACAAAATGGTCACAAGGAGGGTTGTTATTCACACTTTCCAAAGAAATCCTCCTAGCCTGTCTCAAATTCAACTCTAACTCGGGGTCATAGTGTAGGGTTCTTGTGAAGAGGATCGTGTATGAACCATACACCAAGAACTCGAACAATACGTCTCCAAGCCAAGAAAAAATGGTAGGTCAACCAAGAAATAAAAAAAATATTTACAAATATTTAAAAATAGCACATAATCACACATAATATGGTCAAACACTTAAATATAAATGCCTCTTCCCTTATAGTGGTGCAAAAATTTGGGAAGTCATTGAAGTACCTCTCAATTTTATATTTTTAAGCTCTAATACTTCCTATCTACAATTAAGTAGATAATGGCATGTCGGGGTCCTCCACAAGAAGAGGGATCTTTCTAAGTGTTTAAACATATATAGGAAAAAACATACCAGATATAAGCATATATATATAAGCATGTAAATTGGGGGTGGGGATGGTTGGTTTTGGTCCTAAATTATGAATTGAAAGACGATTTAACTAATCAAGCAAGTTAAATATGCAAAGCATGCAACAACTAAAGGGTGATTAAACCAACAATTTACGGAACCTTGGGCGTAATTGACTTCCACTTCCAAGCCACTTATCCATCATTGAACATGCAACCTATTTACTACTTTCACTACTTGTTGTGAAGACTAAACTTCTATCCTTCTTAGATAGTAGTTTGTAAGAATGAATTTGACAGCTCTTGTCAAACCTCACTAATGACTCCCTTAGTCGAAACAAGACTAAAAGTATCCCATTGATGGCATTAAACACGAATAATCAACAAGCTCGGCAAAACTTATAAACACTACACTGTGTCTAAGAATTTAACAAATCTATGCATTTATACAAGATTAGTCAAGAACGTTCAACGTTCATAGACTTCTCTCATTTGCTCCAAGCAACAAACATGATAAAGAGTTCAACATTATCATATTCATCCAGCAATTATCAATCCATCAACACAATCAAAAGCTCTAAATCATACTCTTTGATTTCCTATCAAGAAAAGGGGAAATCAACCCAATTCCCCAAACCCTAACAAGCATATAATACAAGTAATTCATATACTCAAGTTGTCAAGAACATTAATAACATTAACAAACACATTCAATACTCCATAAATGCATAATAGTAAGAGTATTAAATAGACTATAAATTGTTCTTAAGACATGGGCTTGGAAGACTTGGTCAATTGCTCCCAAGAACTAGATTTAGCTACTAAAGTTCATACTTATTAATGCTAACAAATCAAACATAAGAAAATATAAATCAAAGATGAATATGGTGGAAGACTAGGGTTGGAATAGTACCAAAATGGGCTGGAAGAAGAGTTATGAATGTGAGGAAAAAGAATGTTATTTATAATACAAAGGGATAAGGTTGTGTTCTGGCCACCCATGCATCGCGACTCACAACATGTTCATCGCGACTTGCGATGGGTGCTAGAACAAAACCTTGTCTTCTTTACTTCTTCTTGTAGCAAGCACTCTTCTTCACAATAATTTCACTCATTCCTCAAGTCTTCAAATCTTTGAAGCAAGTCTTCAAAGTCTTCAAAGGTGATTTTCAACGGCTTCTGGTTTTCAAGTCTCCATGTTCTTCCTTTGTCAAGAAAAATCCACTTAGAAAAGGTAAAAGGCATAAAATCGCTCTTACCTCTCCTAAAAAAATTTCAAGGTAAAACAAAACCTCTTTATAACAAAAGAGCACAAAAGTGATCCCAAAAATTACTAAATTATGCACATAAAATGGACACATCCATGACCAACATAAAAAATTCTGCTAATGAACCCTTTTTTGAGAATAGCCTTTTGCTACCCCAAAACTTTCTCAGACATAGCTAGTCTAGGTAGCTTATCAACCTTCATAGTAGGATTCATCTTTCGCAGTTTGTCAAGAGCCTCACAGTACCCAATGTTGCTAGTGCAAGTTGAAACCTCTTCAAATAAAGCATAACAAGATTTTGTCTTCACAAGCCGATAAATTAAAACCTGAGGATACCCAGACAAAGCAAGGCCAGTAGCGTGCATCTCTTTTAACTTGGAATGCAGCCTATCCATTTCACTCTCAGTGGCCAAAGCATGCTCTTCAGCAGCACGTGCTTGTTCATCTGCAACTTCAAGAGAAACATTCCGGGTAATGCACTTCACTTCGCTGGCCTGCCATTTTTCCAGAGTCAACCCATCTCCCTTAGCAAACTTGGCAACCCATTCCGTGATGAGCTGAAGACTCTAACCATCCTTGGTTTAAAAATGAGAAAACAAGTACGATTGTTAGACGTTATGAAATATCAAATTAAATCATAATACTACTCCAAAAATAACATACCATAACCATTGTCTCAGTAAGTGACAACTTAGAAAGGGTAGCAGGAATAGTTCCTTCTACCATCAAATCATGGCTTAGAGACAGAAGTTTGGGAAAAGAATGGCTAACACGCCCCTTCTTCTTAGCAGGCTCCAAAGTAGTTGTAGATCTATTGGTTTGATCCTTTCTCCTTCTTCTATGAGAGGTCTTATTGGAGTTGCAACTACACCCCTCCTTAACTTCTTTAGTTATAGCCCCGTAATTTGTCTCTGATAATTGGCTTTGATAGTGACTTTCTGGGGGACAATAATCGCAGTGTTGTCATTGGTGTCATTAACCAGAATCTCTAAATCTTTATTGTAATCATGAGAAATAAAGTTTCTATCAGCGGAGCGCTTGGTTAGATCCATATCTATAATTTAGTGCACAAAGAAATTCAGGCTAACACACAAATATACAAGGCCAGTAAGAACAACAACAGAGATTAAAAAGAAGGACAAAGTGAAAGCGACAACATAATGACAACTAAGCATATTCGCTCAAACAACCAGCAGGGCGAAGACCGATTGAATGATGACTTTGCAATAGTACAACTTCGGACTCAACATTAAGACGAACCCCATCCTTAGAAAGTTTTGATTTAGGAACATTGTAGTTCCAAATTGGAAAGGCTGGTTGACTATCATTACCAAGTTTTATATAGAAAAATCTTTTACTCCACACCCACAATTATTTGGAAACCCACTAACGAACTCAATAGTTGGGATCACGGGGTAAATGGTAAACTCATCAGAAAAGTTTTTTAATTTTCAAAGATGATAAAGGTTATAAAATAAGTCAAATGAAAAAGGCATTTGTGTTGCCTCATACACATGATAGAAGACAACAAAATTGAAACAGCTTTAGGATGCAACAGACACAATACAACCTGATAGTGTGAAAGCAAGTGCAGGACATGCTAAGGAAAAGGGAAATAAATTTCATACTTGAGATAATATAGGTAACAAGAGATAAAACCAGAAGGAGGAGTGTGAACGCTTTCAGAGGACTCAGGATCCCTAAGCTTGTACAAAGTCAAGAAGAGAAATTATGCTTTAATTATTCAATGTAAAAAATTGGAGAGAAAGCTACTAATGGAAGAAGAACCAATGAATTGGTTAGAATCCTCCTTAGAATCGACACTGTCATTGGAAAGTTACAACAACATTAGAGGTAGACATTGGAGTGGCAAAAATCCCTAAGATTTGGATGAAGGTTCCGGCCAAATTTCAAAAGAAGGATAGAGATAGTAAGTCGGAAAAATAAAATGAACCTCCAGATAAGGATGAAAAGAGAAAAATACTATGGACGGAATACCCTACGAATGGAAAACTACAAAAATCACTTCAAAAAACGTACAAATAAGAGGGAGAAAAGAGAGACTTACCAGATTAATGGAGCATGATGAAGACTTAGAGCAATAAAGAAGAATAGAAGAAGATAGAGAATTCTAAACAGTTGAGTGAGTTAATCAAGGAGAGTAAAAATAAAAAAGCCAAAAGGTGAACCTCTTACGTTGTAATAACAGCCACACAAAAAGTGAAATACCTTTTTAGGAATTTGAGAAGGCGGCAGTGGATGAGACACTGAGTAGTGACAGACTTCAAATTGAAAAATTCAAGGCAATTATAAAAGAAAGAAGGGGTAACGGCAGATGAGGAAATCTCATAATGGATAGAAAAAACAAAGGAGAGGATATCGGCTACAGGCTCGCAATAGCTAGATGTCTACACAATACTCGCACGTTCACATTTTGAATTCTAATTTTAAATATTAGGCAATTCAGTTGAGTAATGAAACATAGCCAAGAAGTATACAACAATTTTCAAGAACAGTTCATGTCGCTGCAAAAACAAACATGTTATTACGCATCAAATATGAACGAAATAACAGTTCGTCTGCACCTTCCAACCACGGTCATGTTGTTGATTACTAAATGTAGGGAATCGTCATTTTGTATTGACTTCATGGATTCATGGCTGGGGAGCTTATGGTGTATATCTAACCCAACAACTGAAAGGGTACTGGCCTCCAGGCCCAACCCAACTTTGCTTCGTAATAGATAAACCCATTTTTCCCAAGACACATATCAACCATGAACCAATAAAGGCCAAACCTTGTATTCATGGGTTAGATTGTGAACCGAGAAACACAAGAAGAAGATAAATACTTGGCCATGAACAAGAAATGAAGCAATTGTGGCACGGGCCACGATCTTGACTCCTAATAGTATGCAAACATAACTACAATAGGCTATAAATATTGGAAGAATAGCACAAGCTAAAGAATACATTACTTAAACTGAAAAACCTCAGTTCTTATATAAGAAGACTGACTTGATCACCAGAGCCTTCTCCCAAAATTACTTCCTAGACTTGTTTTGCAAGAAACGAAGTTTTCACGATGAACAACGATTGACATACCCGATCAGATTACCACATCATAGGCTATAGCATTGACCCTTCCCCCTCGTTAAGGAGCCTTGCACATATTGTATCTTGTGGTACGGGACGTGCTAGAGGCCCTTGGCATGGACCCCCCTTCTTGCCAAGCTTTGGTACTGAACCCCTTCGTGCTAGTTGTGGCTGGTTCGGCCGGCTGACTTCTTGCTCTGCTATGGATGAACCGTTGGTCTGATTTGAGAATTCTTGTAATTGATTTCATAGCGCTTAAGAAGATGAATCCATTGGTGCCACTCTCAAGGGCTTATTCGTCTTGTATCTTTCCAATAACTTTATGCAACTCTTGGACATCAATCCTCCATTTTTCCCTTGGGTGTTTTGAACTTCAAATCCATCTATCTTTAGCTCAATCCTTCTACTACCAAATATAGAGTCTCTGGCCTTCATCTACTACTATTCTTGGGAATGGACTTCGATATATTCTACCTTCCTTGCGAACGGCCTTCTATACAAATGTGATGGAAAAGTTACCACGAGCAGCCTACTAGTGATGATACAAAGGAAGATCTAGGTGCATGTGGATACAAGGTGTCCATTAATATCAATTAAGTCTACAAAATGTGGGATTTATACAAGAAAACCAAACATGGTTTTCTAAACCTTTTGTCGTGTAAACCTATCTAATACTAGCAATACAACAAGTAAAAAAAGCTAATTATAATGCCAAATGTATTGGTTAACACATGCATAATGATGTACATCAATCCCCCCACACTTAAACCTTTAGTCATCCTCAAGTAAATTTTTAAAAAAAGTCTTAAGCAAAGTGTATCATTGGGGTATAAGTTAGCCGATGCATTCGACTTATTCCTAAGCTACCCCAGTTCCCCCAAAGAAGTAAGAATCTCGCAACTCTCACACTCCCCAAAGATCCTAAAGTAACCTAACCACCTAAAAAAGTGAAGAAAAAGGTTAGCAAAAATGATAAGTGTTGAGCTAGCTTACTTTCCCAAAAAGTTCCCCAAAGCAATCCAGGAGTTGTTTCCAAAATAATACCAAGGAAATCCTAAAGATCCTCAACTCAATTGTAGCCTACGATAACTCTAGATTCTCATCTCAACTATAGCCAAGGAAAATGCCAAAATATTTTGAACTTAGTTTCCGTTTTCTCTCAATTTCTCTCATTTTGCCATTAAGCTCTTTCGAATTTTCATCCTAGCTTTCACACATGTTGAGCTCACATTCTCACCTTTTTCCACACGGCCTCTTATTTTTGCCTAGGTTCGTAAACCTAGCCGGGCCTAGCCTCTAATTTTAACCTAGGCCTTTTGACTTATCTGGGCTTTTCCTATTGTTGCCTAAGTGCCCTTTCAGGTTTCCAACTTAGCTAAGTATATATTTTTTCATTTTTTCAAAATTTTCAAAAAAATGTTTTTCAAAATTTTCTTAGAAAAACTATTAGCTACATAGAAAAAAAAAAGAATCATAAGTGTAATCTAGTCCTCTCCCCCACACTTTAAACTTGCATTTTACTCAATGCATTTACACAATCATAAAACATATATCAAGGGAAGGAAATAAGAGAGCACTTACAATGAAAAATAGACACTAAAATCTACCCTTGATGACCCAATCATGGAATGTAATGAACAAACTACCATCACCCCAATATACTACCCCTAACCTCTAATCAAGAAAATTCAATCTATCCACTATCATGCACCACAAATTGAAATAAAGAATTGAATCACAATGGAGAGTTACATCTTAGGTTTCAAGTTGTGTGTTTAAGGGTTTGAGGGAAAATGGGTTTTGGTGGTATTTTGGGGGTGGTAGGGAGGGAATGGTGATTTTGATGTAGGAAGGTATGTGAGCTTCATGGGTCATATACGTCTACACGCCCCATGACTTTGGGGTTTGGTTCTCCTCCTTGTCCACCATTTTGAGTATCATAAACCATGTACGTCTACATGGTCTGTGACTTGGACTCCCTGTTTGCTCACCTTCCTCCAAGAACCATATGCTTTCTACAAAAAACAAATACAGGCCAAGTGTAATAGTGTTCCAAAACCAAAAGCTACAAATAGGAAAACACACTAACACTAAACTAGTCTAATTTTTCAAAGCCCGGGCTACCTCCCAAGAATCTCTGTGTATTTAAGGCCATTGGCACAACCCTAATGTTATCCATATGGTGCGGGTTTGTACCCCATTACCATAGGTAACCAAAATTGCAGAGGTGAGGGTAATAATCTTCCAGGAGGAAGATATAGTAGAGGAGGAGTCAACCGTAGAGGGAATAGATGGTTTGGAAGCATAGCATATTCAATTGGCTTTTCTATGGTTTCCTCTAAGGGTTCCGAAAATGTGGGAGTTGGTTTTATAGATGGAGGTAGGGGTGAAAATAGGTAATATTGTGAATTAAGTATAATCACCCCTTCCTCTATTTCTTCACTCTCAACAAACCATTCCCCATCCCCTCTGGATCCATCTACCAAAAATTCAAACTCAACTAGGTATGGTTCATTTTCAGAATATTGGGTTTCAAGTTGGCTCACCCTTTCGATTAAATCACTCACTTTCCCTTCAACTCTATCAATGCTTAAGAAGAGTTGAGTTCCCAAATCTCTAATATCCCTATTCAACTGTGATTGGAGTAACTCAGTACTCTTGGTCACATTAGCTATAGCTTGAAAAATATCTCTATAATTCAACATGGGAACCAATCCTAGGGATTGGTTTTAAGGCATTGTATAGCTTTGTGAAAGCCAACTATCTATCACAAAGTGTTGGTGTCCTGATGCATATCCATACCACGAATTTGAGTTATTACTAAACCTCAAATTCGAAGAGTCGTGATATGGGTCACAATCTCGATCCCACCAGCCTTGGAAACCAAAAAACTCCTACCTCTCACTCATTTTTTCTCATCCAAGAGCAAGACTCCGTATGGTGGTCACAATGACATATCCTAAAAAATCTCACTCGTTGAGCCTATCTTCTCCCATACTCACTCAACCTTTGGTAACACTTTGTAAGATGATCATAATGACAAACCCTATAAAGTCTCATCCGTTGAGTGCTTTCCCACATTTTTTTTCAATTGAAACACACCAAGTTTGGAATCGTAGTGCAAGGTTCCTAGGTTTGCACCAAGAACTCAAGCAATACCTACTCCAAAAAAAAACAAAAGAACAACACTAGCTACGTAACTAATGTGTTATGAAAATTGACAATTAAACTTTTAAACTTGCATCTCCAGCTACAACGCTAAAATGTTACCCACTGGGAGGCCGTCGCCGTACCTCTCAAAGTTAATATTTATAAGCCCTAAATTATTACTATCTACAACTAAGTAGATAGCGGAAAGTCGGGGTCGTCCACGAAGAAGAGGGATCTTCCTAAGCGTTTAGGCCCAAAAGGTTGATATTAGGCTAGGAGTAGATATATATACACATATAAAAGCAAGTAAATGGGGGGGGGGGGTTTGGTTGTTTGGTGGTCCTAAGTTATGAAAGTTAAAATACAAGATAACTAGCAAGGTTAAGTAACTATGCTAATCATCAAACAAAACTAAGAAAAGGGGTTTTAAAACTACAAAGATAAAGCCTTGGGGGAAATGGATATCCACTTCCAAACCAAATGTAGATCATTGAACCAATCACTCATTCTATCACATTCGTTACTTGACTTAACATTAACATACCTATCTAGCAAGAATCACAACACATTATGCACAAGAAGTTCTAAGTTCATGTTCATAGATTTTCATGCAAAGGAGCCAAGGAATTCGTCACTTTCCTAACACCCTAACACTTCAATCATAATAAAAATTCTTATTCTCAAACAACCCATGGCATAAATGAAGTGAAACATAGCATCAAGAATACATAAATGCTAAATAATAAAGGCTTCAATAAGGAGTGAAACAATCTATTCACTACTTCAACTACTTGTTGTGAATACAAATCTTCCATCCTTCTTAGGTAGTAGTTTGCAAGAGTGAATTCGACATCTCTTGTCAAACCTCACCAATGACTCCCTTATTACTAAGAGTATCCCATTGATGGCATTTAGCACGAAGAATCAACAAGCTTAGCAACACTTATAAACATTACACCGTGTCTAAGCATTTAACCAATTCATGTATTACACAAGATTAGTCAAGAACGATCGACATTCATAGACCTTTCTCATTTGCTACCTAAAACAAACATGACAATGAGTTCGACATCATCACATTCATCTAGCAATTATCAACACACCAACATCATTTAAGAAGCTCTAACTCATGCTCTTGGATTCCACATTAAAAGATGGGAGAATTAGCTACTTCCTCCCAACCCTAACAAGCAATCATACAAGCAATTCATATACTCAAGCTCTTAACAACATCAATGCAATTAACAATTAACATTCAAAGCTCAATAAATGCACAATAGCAAAAGCACCAAATAGATCGATATAATGGTTCTTACTACATAGAAATGGAAGCTTCAATCCCTTGCTCCCAAGATAAAACTAAGCTAGAGAACTAAAAGACATAATTAAACTACAAAAACTAAGAAAAGAAAAAAGAGAAAACCTAGGGTTTCTAAGCCCAAAAATGCAGGAAGAAGAACTGGGCAAAAGCTGTTGAAGAGGAGAGGATAAGGGGAGTATTATAGCACAGAAATCAAGAAGAAATTTGGACCACTCGTCTGTCGCGAGTCGCGACGTGCTCGCGACGGACACACATTCCAACATTATTTCTTCTTTCTCTTTTATATCTCATATCCTTCTCTTCTCTTCACTTCTTCAATTCTTCATGTCTTCAAAAAGCTCAAATCCAAGTCTTCAAATCTTCAAATCTTCAAAGATATTCTTCAAAGTCTTCAAAGTTTTCAAAGTCTTCAAACAAATTACCTTGTCACACAAAATTCTCTAAAAAGTGATAAAAACGTAAAAGTCGCTTTTAACCCTCCTTAGATAATTTCAAGGTAAAATGTCACATTTAGAGCACAAAAGTGTACAAAAGTTCATCTCAAAAGTCCTAATATAACTGTATAAAATGGGCACATCACCCACCTCCACTTGGGGTCATTAAGTTGTAGCTAAATTAACCTGAGCGAAGACGTTCCAAATAGAACAAAAGGGAGGCTAGGGTCAGTCAAAGATAAAATTTATAGCTCTGCACCTAACTCACTGCTAAGCTACCTATAGGGTAATTAGTGGAAAGTCTGAGTTTGCCCACAAAGATGCTAAGTCTAATAGTCAATTACACACAACCACGTACGAGCTGTCAATCAATTTGTGTGCTAGGAATGGCTAATATAGTTAAATGAGGGGGTGTTTGGATTTTTCAACTAAAACTACAAACATAAAGGTAAAACATGATTAAACTATATAAACAGACACTTGGGGGATTTTGCGGAACATGATTGATAAATGGTTTCTATCCTCGATTTATTCACATAAAGATATATAAACCTATCTTATGCATGTGTCACACAGTGTGGAGATAGCCAGGTATTTCCCCCCGTCTGTCACACGTGGTACTTACCACAATGCCTATATCTCACCATCTCCGTAATTAGGTAATGTTCTCTAGTCCAATGATACCGCAAACTATTCCCTGTCACTTCCCTCCCAATGCTAATGTACCCCAACTTAGAGGAATAGAAAGCCCTCCTAGAAGGGCATTGCCTCGCGTAGGTTGCAACAGTTAGATATGTATTGAAGTGCATTACATCCTGGATACTCCACTGTGGATCTCAATCCCTAGGCCTAGAGAGGCAAAGGAAAAGACACCTTGTGATGACTCTAGAGTCGGCACAACTCTAGTCACTACAAACAAACAAGCTAATCTATTGCGGTAATCCATGGAATTCTCCCCATCAGGATTTTCCAAATCTACCACCCAATATGTTGATTTCACACACAACTAGCCAATAAAATAATCGTATAACACATATAAATATTTACACTTAAAGGATATGAATGCACTCATTTCCCCGGTGTTTTTTACCTACTCCATAATTCTAACACTCCCAAGATAGCAATGAAGTCTAGCACGGTTTTATACTACTGTACATGCATAAGTGCATCGTCATAATGACATAGCATAAATAATGAATTCTTAGTAAGTAAAAGTTCAAGCACAAATTTTCATAAAGCAATAGGGAAATCCAAATCTCAAAAGACCAAGTTCAAATCATGAATACAAATAACCCCAAACAACTAAACTACTCCCTAGAAAATTGATCCATGGAAAATATAAAGTTAAATTCCATGGATCTAAGAAAATAAGATGAAGAAAAGAAGAGAAAAAGAGTAGAAAAAGAGAAGATGTACTCTAAAGAGAGACTCCTCTTCCTTCTACCTACCTATAGAGAGAAAAAATATACATTATGCCTACTTGCTTAACTAGAAGACTAAAGGCTCCTATATACAGTAGTAGGTAATTGGGCCTCAAAATAGGCCCAAAATAAGGTCAAAACCCTAGCATCCGCAATTGGCACGGGTCGTAGCCTCGTGCTGACACAGGTTGTGTGTCTTGGCGCAGGCCGAATAGCATCGTGCTGCATCATGCTGACACAGACCGAGTGTCTTGGTGCGGACATGCTGGTGCGGTCCATGTCAACCAGCACAGGTCATCGGCTGGAGCTTCATTTTTTATCTTCTTATTCACACCCCGTGTTGTTTGGCGCAAACCGTCGGCTGGTCTTTGCATTTTTGAAGTTGAAACAATGTGGATCTAACCCATTGAATCATTACTATATTTTCTATTCTGATAGTAAAATCATATAGATATGAAATTAGAAGACTTAATCCATTTTTCCTTTGTTTTTTTGACTCCTCAAGAATTTGTCCATATTTCCGCTTAAATTTTATTATTCCTATAGGTATTATTTTTTCATATACTATATAAATATATATATATATATATATATAGATTGTAATAGATAATAAAAATTTTGATTATGTTCCTCCACAGGGAGGGGTTTATTTCATGTCACAAGATAAGAGCAAGATAAGAGTTTTTTTCTCTCTATTATATTATCTTTTATCTATGCTTGATTACAGATAAAAATTCCTTTCTATCTATATAAGTTTCTATATTTCAGTTATCAGATCTGGGTTTCGTGTACCAAACTCTACCATGTATCAAATGTTTTACATCGTATATTTTTATTTTGAAAGTGTGATGGGTGCGAGAAAAAGAATTTCATTTGTAGTATCCTATTTTTTCTTAAATTTTAATTTTTGGTTTTAGACAAGGAAAGAAAAAGAAAAGTTAAAAAAAAGACATTAAAGAAACTCAAAAAAGACTTTAATTTTAAAATTTTAAAAGAATCTATAACTATCTTTCCTTTTTGCAATCTAATGAACAAGATATAATAATAACATTAATTAATGGAAGAGGGGGATAGGTGTGAGAATCAGTTGGGAGTAAGAGGGGGGTTGAAACAGGGCAAAACGGGATGCTCGAACGGGTACGGTCTGCGCTAGTGGCCTTGGCTCTGACTCCCCGCGTGAAGGAGCTTGGCATGGCTCATATCTCGTGGTACGGGCTGTGCTAGAGGCCCTTGGCATGGACCTCCCTTTGTTCCAAGCCCTGGTATTGACCCCCTTCATACTGGTCGTGGCTGGTTTGGCCGACTGACTTCTTTGCTCCGCTACGGATGGACTGTTGGTCTGATTTGAGAGTTCTTGTAGTTGATTTCATAGCATTCAAGAATACAAATCCAGTGATGCCACCCTCAAGGGATGATTCTTCTTGGGTCTTTCCCAGAACTTTGTGTAGCTCCCGGACAATAATCCTCCATTTCTCCCTTAGCCGTTTGGAACATCAAATCCACCTATGTTTAGCTCATATCCTTCTACTGCCACGATTTAGAGTATTTGGCCTTCATCTACTACCATTCTTGAAAATGGCCTTTGAAATCATCTACCTTCTTTGTGAACTACCTTCTATATAAATGTGATGAAAAAGTACCCACGAGCGACCTACTAGTGATGATCACAAAGGATGATTTACGTGAGTGTCATCTAGTATCAATTAAGTCTACAAAACGCAGGAATCAAACAAGAAAACCAAACATGGCTGACTAAACCCTTTGTCGTGTAAACCTAACTAATAATAGCAATTCAACAAGTAAAACAAGCTAATTATTATGGAAAATGCATTGGTTAACGTATGAATAGTGATGGACATCAACATACATCATTAAGTTCCTCCATGTGTTTGATTAACAGAATGCCCCTTACCATCTCTTTACACAAAAGATTTTGTAGCGCACGATAATGGAGATGCCCAAAACGAGCATGCCAAAGGTCATTCTTCATCAATAAATTTACCAGCTCTGCAAAGTTGAGATTCAGCATATAGAGGCAGTTGTGTGCATGTGATACCCTTTCCAACATCTTGCGAACTCGATTGAGAATGCATAGAACCCCTTCTTCGATGATAATCTAGCACCCATTATCATCAAGTTTCCCGAGTGAGATGATGCTGCTTCGTAAGCTTGAGATGTAGTATACATTGGAGATAATGCGATGGTTACCGATGAGACACTGAAAAATCACCATGCCTTTGCCATAAATATTCACCACTGAACCATCGCCGAATCGCACCATGCAATGCACAGTCTCATCAAGGGTCCTGAAAGCCTTCTTGTCTCATGTCATGTGACTATTATAGCCAGTGTCGAGATACCACACGCCATCACCTACTTCCACGAGCACCACCTTCTCCCCATTCAAGTACACCACCTGAGGTGTGTTATCAAAGTCCCAATTTTCACCATAAGAAGGGTTGGTTCATCGTCTCTCTCTCTACCTCAGTTTGCACAAGATTTGCCTGCTCTTTCTACTCATAATCACGCTTTGCCTTGAGACACTTCGTAGCCTATTGGCTGGGGATGCCAATTTAGTTACACTTTCCTTTCCTTCAGTCACTTTTTCCATCATTTCTTGATGTTGGTTTTTATTGTCCCCGGAAACTTTGTGCCGGTTTCTTGGATTACTCGCGTTGACGCAGACAAGCTTACCATTCTTTCTCCATGAGAAGTAAACGACCACCTATAGTTGGAAGATCATCAAGCTTGTCACACTCTTCCACCACCAAGAGCCAGCCAGTGAGCTCATCAATGGACAGGGTTTTAAGTTCCATAAGGGACTAAATTGCCATTGCCATTTTTTTGTATTTTCTTGGAACACACCGCATAAACTTGAGCACTGCCTGGCACTCAGTCACCAGATCGCCCAAAACCTCAAGGTCATTAACTATCACAGAGAATCAAATACCAAAAGACTCAATTTCCTCACCATCCTTGAATGCGGGAATTTCAAACTTGGACCAGCGTGTCTGCGCCGTGGCTTCCCTGACGTGCTCAACACCAACACACATGGTTTTGAGTGTATCCCAAGCTTCTTTATCATTTGCCTTTATGCCTATAGTATGGACTGACTTTGGCGTAACTACACAGAGAAGTCCTGAAATAGCCCTCCGGTCATCGCAATGATCGCCTGGACCACCTTCTATGACATCACATAAGCCTTGTTCTTGTAGCCGCATATCATGAGAATCACCCAATTTTCATAGTTGGTCTGAATGAGAGTTTCATAGTGCACCGCACTATCATTCTCCCTTATAATCCATTTCACTATGCGGAGCTCGTTGCTACCACTACTGTTTAGTTATTCTAGTGGTAGAGTCAAATCTGATGAAAAACCCGTCCCCTTCTTCTTGTCAGCTCATTTTCCTTTA
The DNA here is from genome assembly GCA_037428765.1 of Rubia yunnanensis. NCBI lineage: Eukaryota > Viridiplantae > Streptophyta > Magnoliopsida > Gentianales > Rubiaceae > Rubia > Rubia yunnanensis. The sequence continues at coordinate 84,416,343 of CM075063.1, forward strand.
ATTTTCAAAGCAAATTGAACACTGGTGGACTACAAAGGTTTGGATTGAACACCAACAATCTTTGATACCACTTGTAATTTTAAACAGAAAATAAAGCTAAAGAAAAACAAAGGATTTGGTGTAGTAAAAGTACTAATTTTCTCCTAGTATGTTGTATTATTTATTTCGAATGAAAAACAACTACTAATGATGAAAAACAAACCCACGTCCCTTCTTACATTCATGGAACCAACTAACTAAATGGCTACATGGATGGAACTAACAAACTAAGACTCTTTCAACACAATGAAACCTGCAACTATTGTACAATACTAAAATTAGAACTTGCTGCAACAAAAAACTTGCAAAGAGCTTATCTACACCATCGATTCTCGAAGAGATCCTCTGTTGAGAGCTTCTCCCTCAAGCTCACCGCTGTTGTTCATCGAAGAGCTCCTCTATCGATAGCTTATCCCTCGAGCTCGCCACCATCGTTCATTGAAAAGCTCCCCCATTCATAGCTTATCCCTCGAGCTCATCGTCGTTGTCCATCAAACAGCTCCTCCGTCAAAGAGCTTATATGCGGAGAGGGCCGAGAAGTTCCAAGAGAAGGAAAAATTGAGAATCAAGAATTCGGAGACTCGAGTGAGTCAAATGACCCAAATCTTAAACCAGATGGAGTTAAGAGATTCGGGAAAACATCCTTCTCTACCAGAACATAACCCTTGACATAATGTGAGTGTCATTTCATTGAGGATTGGTAAATAGGTTATGAAACCCCAAATCGATGGTGTTGTTGAGCAGGTGCTATGATAAGAGGAAGATTTTAAGAAGGAGACTGAAGAGTTGTCCAAGGAGAATATGAGCAAGGGAAAGGAAATCGAGAAGGAGAACGTAGTGCCGCGACTGGATCAAACCCCGAAACATCATCCCCTCCTTACAAGGAAGCTAAAGAGGCAGAGATTCCCACCTATGTGCCGGAACCACCATTTCCAAAGGCCTTGAAGGTTTGGTGAAAAAAGGAGGATAACAAATACTTCTACGAAGTATTTTGTAGATGCGAGGTAAACATTCCACTCCTAAATGCTATAAATTAAATTCCTTGGTATGCTAAATTCCTTTAAAAATTGTGTGTCCTAAATAGGGAAAAAATGAAGGGTAAGCATAAGAGTGGAAAGAGTGAGCCTGTCTCCACCTTGTTTAATGATGAATTACCTCCTAAATGTGATGATCCAGGAATGTTTATAATCCCTTAAGCGATAGGAGGTAAACTCGTTGAAAAGGCCATGATCTATTTAAGTGCTTCAATTAATGTAGTCCCATATTCTTTATATGAGAGTCTAAATCTAGGCACTTTGCACAAAACTGGGGTTGTTATCCAACTAGCCAATGACTCTAGCACATACCCAAAAGGTATTGTGAAAGGTATGTTGGTGAAAATGGACTCTTTGACATTCCCCACCAATTTTTATTTCCTTGACATTGAGAGTGATACTAATGACACACCTATTTTATTAGGTAGGCCATTTTTAAATTTTTGGAGGACAATAATTGATGTGAATTATTGAACACTAATCATGAAGTTTGATGTACGGAAATAAGAATTTGACACTAATAATTCTATTGATCACCCTAGTAGATACCACTCCATCTCATGTGAATCCACATGAAAGCCAACAAAAGTGGGTTTCCCTCCTTCTCATGTGAAGACTTTGGTAGTAGAGTGCAAACCACCACCGAAGGTTCTTAAATGTTCACCTCTTGGAGAAGGAGAGTAACCCTCGATTGCTCATTCAATCAAAATTATCATGGGGCAAAAAGTGGAATTTGTTGGCATGTAGAAGGAGCATGAAAAAGCCTTAGGTTATGTGCACCAAGTTTTTTAAGGGATGATGTGGATCCATAAATATTTTTCTCAGATTGAGGAAAAGAGATCGATCTCCTCGATTCTTTTTTTGAATGAAAGCCATTAAGGAGTAAGTCATGTCGACGACGTTAAATAAAATTAATTTTGATCATTTGGATAGTCATTTATGACCTTCTGTTGATGTTGTTTCAATTTTATTTTTATCATTATTTTTCATTATTTTGTCTTTTTTTCACGATTGTGTTTTTCCATGATTTTGTAGCAAAAGGAAGTGCATTGCATTGGTTACTCTGCCACGCCCCACAACTCCACTCTGCCACGCGCCGCCTCTTCCCCGCCACCACGCCACCTACCCTTGCTCCACCTCTCCACCACCACCACCTCTTCCTCACCACCACCGCTTCAACCTACCTCATCAACCCCATTACCACCACATAACAACCCCTCATCACCGTGTAAAAGTCTCCCACCACAACTACGTAAAATCCCCCACCATCACGTAATAGACAAACACACCATGATAGAATGCTTACACAATGTCCGAGCGCCCACACAACACCGGAGGAGAAGAGCGGGAACTAAATGGGGTACGACAGAATAGGATGGGAGAGCAGAAGAAATGGGAATGGTGGTGGCGAAGGAGAGAAAAAAAAGAAAGAGGATTTTTTGTTATTTTTTTAAAGGTTTTTAATAATGACTAAGATTACAAAAATACCCCTGATCATATCAAAAAATAATGGCACGTACGACGGTTTACCTTAAAACCACCAGGAATCTAGTCTCAAGACCAAATAAATCATTTTGTATTTGTTAGTTGTTGAATGGACGCGGTATTGGCCTCGGGGGACCAAAGGATACTTTTCAAAATTTGTTGGGTACCAAAAAAAACAATTTAGTCTCTTGGAAATATGCATAATTATTCTTGGCTATAATGTGGTCTCATTTTAGAAATACAATTGTTATATATGGCCAAGAATTGTGAGATAGGACTTGAGAGGATGATTGATGGAATTATCTAGCTTTGAAACATGATTAAACTCATACTTGTAGTAACATATGAGCGCTCTTGCATCGTTATAGTTACCTTGTGTTGATTATAGCGTGCTAACTACATTATTGTGACTGTGATGAATCTATTCTACAATAATGCTCGCATATTTGTTGCAACATGTTCGATACTTTAGTGGGATAGTTTCTTTGTGGTGATTGCATAATGGATTAAGAAATTCATTGAGATTACTAGGGTTCATTGAAACATTTAATGCTAAACCTAGTATTATAAATTCATATGTGCTTGTGAGTTTGCCGGTGTTCTTTGTGATGTTATCTCTGGTACCCAAGAGACAGCTTGTTACTAGATAGGAGAGTTCTTCGGAACCACCTCCACCCCCTCTTGTTTTGGAGTTGACTCCGGACAAGTACATGGGATTGCACCGTATCACCGGTGAATATGCTGCGAGATGGGATAGACGAACCAAGCCCCTAAGAAATATTAGGAGATGAATTTCATTAATGAAGGGGCTTTGGAGGCCCTAGGTCTAATGGATCCGGTTAGTTACCTCCTCAGCAAAGGAGGCATTGGAAGCTTGTTGAGCATGAGCGCACCTACCTACCGGAGGTACACACTTAAATTCCTCACCACAGTAAAGGTGTGTACCATGAGGAGAGATGATCATGGGAGGGAGCAGAAATCTATGAAGTATATCAGGTTCCATCTGAATAACATATCATATGAGATAACCTACCTAGAGATCGAGGAAACCCTTGGATGGGATACTGCACATATTCGGGAGCAATTTGATCTGAAGATCCTGGCCTACACTGATGAAGATGATACACTCTTCTGGCTGGCCATCACTATAAGAGTCTGGGATGTGTAAGACAAGAACAACCTGATCATCCACTCCGCTCTTCGATTTGTGTATAGCTCCCTAGCAGGTACTCTATTATGTCATGCAAAGCTGATGAATGTGTTGAATGATGATGTATGAAACTTATAGCACTTCATTGGCGAGGGCAATGGCTATGGATTTTGGAATGAGTTGTGGGCAGAGAGGGTTTTCCATATAGCAAGGAAGGTTAGAGGCGGAGACATCTCAATGGGGGGCATGGTCACCCTCCTAGCGCAACACCTATAGATCACCACTCCTCTAGGATTTCACAGTCTGAGCAAGGATGACTCGTACCTCATCACTCTACCAAGGATAAAGAAGTACAACCTTATTCAGACCACAGTTGTGTGAAGAGGTTACAATTGGTTGTCCGGGATGATAGGGGGCCCATTTATGAGACTTCCTAAGCCATAGAGCCGGATGAGTCATGTCAGGCTAAATTTGAGTGGGAGCTTAGAAGGCTACCCCTGTTACCCATCCTGGCCGAGGAGGGTGCTCTTCCCTTTCCCCAACCTGATGCACCATTTTCCCATCCACAGGAGCAGGATGAGCCTATGCATAGCGATGCGCATAATGAGTATCATCCGCCTCCTCCATATTTCTACAGCTGGCTGAAGCACACAGTTAAGGCCGGTTTCCACCGCTAGGATGGGATGATTTTAGAGCACAATATCTTTGTCTCCAAGAGCCTCATGGACATGGATGAGGAGATTGATCACCTCTTATCCCAGTTCTATTAGATACAGGCGCACATGGGTGGCGCTCAAGGCCCTGATCCCAAGGAAGAGAAACGTAGAGAGCACTGTCGGAGGAATTCACATTGGCTAAACCTGTATCAGCAGCGCTATAGCAGAGACCCCATGGTGGTGACGGTCCATCCTATTCTTGATTGTGAGTCATTTTACTTCCCACTTTGATTTTTATCGTTTTTACCTTTTATGTTTACACTGAGGGCAATGTAATGTTTTAAGTGTGAGAAGGGGTTGAATAACTTACATGTATGTAATCTTGGATGCTTTTTGCAACTTTGATTGGAACAACATGGAAAGTGAAAAAAATTTAAAGAAATTTAAAATGAATGCCGCTAAGTTGAAAATCTGAGAAGGCAATTTAGGAAACATTGAGGGCCCGAAATGGTCAAAAACCAAAAGGGCAACCTAGGTAAAAATGAGAGACTAAATCTGGGTGAGACGTGAGCCACGAAATATAATGTATGGCTAGGATGAAAACATGAGAGGGCTCCTAGATAAAATTTGAGAAAGAGAGAAAAGAAAAAGAAAAAGGAAATTTTGTTATGAATCTACTTATTTTCCGGCATTGGAGTCATATGTTTTTAGTGGACATATAGATGAATCGGGTAGCCTAACTTTTTTTTTAATTTAAAACCATCCTTAGATGGGGGGTATATATTGGCTCCCCAGACCAATAAATCAGACCAATAAATCAGCCTGTAATTCGTAAAGTGCAACAAAGATTTACAAAAGGTCATCCTGTAAGATGAATCCGGAGCTAAGTATAGCCCCCGTAGCAAGACAGATTGCTTCCAAAAGCAAGTGATCAACCAGCCAGAGTTTCTAATCTATCTTAACCAAGAGCATCTAACCGAACGCATCGCGAACAGGGCGAAGAAACGTAAATACGAGACTCCTATTTGTCAACGATGTGTCCGTTGAGATGTTAGTTATCTCCCATATGTGGAGTATCTACCAAGTGTTAGCTTCGAACCAAAGAGACCGTGTGTAGCCGTAGTATTCTGCAATTCCCACAGATCCCAGAAAGCAAGCCTGAAGGGATTCCTCAGTCTGATCTAGAATCAGTTATCCTATGTTGGTGAGATGCACCTTACCTGCATGAAATATAAAGAAAACCAGCAGTATCCATAGCAAATGATAAAAAGAAATAGCAGCAGATGGTAGCATCCATAAGAGATCAGGAAGCTACACGAATTCCTTGCATTCCAATTTTATCCAACACAATGAGGCCTTTGAAAAATGGTGGAGCCATATCCATGTTTATATCGCTATTCAAATTATTTTCATTAGCATATTTTGCCAAAAAATCGGCTGCTGTATTAGTCTCCCTTGGGATGAATGTGATTGGATTAACTTTATGCAACTCATGCAAGGAACTACAGATTGAAAAAACTGTCTAAGGACTAACCATAGGTGCCTGGATTCCTTTCACAGCTGAAAGGCAATCAGATTCAATCACACAGCCTTGTAAATTAAGTTCAGTACATAACTGATATGCCTTTTGAATACCTACCAGTTCTGCATGTAGTGGGGATTCTGAGTGAAAAACATGAACTCTTAGTTTAATCACCTCACCATTCCTATCCCTCACTATCACTGCAGAGGAAGACAAACCTCCAGTTTTCCATGTGTCATCAGTGTTAAGTTTAGCACCAGAAACCGGCTTTTCCCATCCAACAGCTAGAATTACTCTTTTCTGTTTTTGTAGTATATCAGACAAAAGGCCTGCTTGGATTAAGTCTTTGTGTTTTTCTTTATTGCCTCTCAATGGGTTTGCAGTAAAAATTAGCTTGATCAGGTCCTTAGTATTATGGAAGCATGAATCTACCGAAAATGCCTGATTCTCAAATATACTCTTATTCCTATGGGTCCAGAGGGACCATGATGTGACTAAGAGGACTGCAGTAATCATAATAGAGGATATCTTGGATTCTGCTCTTATGGATAAATAAAATTCTACCCTGTTTCTAAAGCTTCCTAAGGCTGGATGGTGAAGATGAATGAGTGTGTTAATTCTGTTCCAGATTTCAAGTGAAGAGGGGCATGAGTTAAAAAAGTGATCTAAAGTATCCGAATGATTCCTACACAAAGGACATTTGGAGGCTAAGGAATAACCATATTTGCATAATATGTTATCAAATGGTAGGATTCCATTAAGCGCTCTCCAAAGAAGAACTGACATTTTGGGAGGAATAAAAGGGGACCAGATTTTATGAAGATGTCTGATTTGTGTACCTTTTTGTCTGAGATTCTTGTAAGCTGAGCTAGTGGAGAAATTGCCATCCAGTGTAGGAGTCCAGATCAGTCTATCAGCATGTGTGTTTGTGATTACCACCTCCTGCAAATTTAGGTTAGTAGTGGTAGCCAATTAAGGCTCCAATATTGGAAGATAATGATTTTTGTTAGCAACAAAGGAGCTCAAAGTTATATCAGGAAATGGAATTTCCATCCCTGCAGGCCATTCGTAAAACAGAGCTCCACTACCTTTCTAGTTGGCATTCCAAAAGGAACAAGAACCAATTCCATAAATAACTCTTGTTAAACTATTTGCAAATTATGTTACCTTACAAATTCTTTGCCATGTGTGAGAATTCTTGTAGGATTCTGGGAGAGACCACAGTTGTTGAGTCCATTGAGACTTATTGAGTTGAAGTTTCCACCAGAGTTTGCAAGGCATCCACTGTTGCCTGAATATCTCTAAATCCTATACCATTCTCTTGAACGGGGAAACTCATTTTTTTCCATGAGCGCCATTTTTTTTATTTCCTGTGATCTCATTATGCCCCCAAAAAAGTCCTGAAGCTAGCTTTTCCATTTTTCTTAAGACTATTTTAGGTGGTCTAAGTACTGCAAACAGATGTATTGGAATGGAGAGGAAACAATGATTAATGAGAATGATTTTTCCTGCTGAGCTTAACCACTTGTTTTTCCAGTTGTTTAAAGTATTTTCCATTCTCTCAAGCACAGGGAAATAGTGTACTTGTTTATTCCTTCCAGCAAAAATAGGAGTCCCTAGATATTTGAAAGGAAAGGTTTCTCTTGTCATACCTAAGGTCCTAGAAACTGATTGCAATCTATCCACAGATGTTTTAGGATCAGCAAAAAAATTAGATTTAGCAAAGTTTACTTTCTGACCCGAGGTATGCTCATATGCCTGCAGGAATTTTTTAAATCTTTTCAGATTTTTGTGATTACCATTCAGAAAAACAGCAGTATCATCCGCATACATAAGATGGGTTATTAGTGGACAATTCCTGGGCAAACTAAAATTCTGTAAATAGCCTATCTGAAACAATTTTTTTAACCCTCTTGAAAAAGCCTCAGACAAAATGTTATAAAGAAAAGGAGACAATGGATCCCCTTGTTTAATTCCTCTGTTTGATGCAAAGAATCCTGAAGTTACACCATTTATTAAGACTGAGAAATGAGCTGAAGCTATGTTCTGCATTATTCTGTGCACAAATACACCATGGAATCCGAATTGCAAGAGGATTGAGTTAAGAAAAGACCATGATACTCTATCAAAAGCCTTCTGCATGTCTAGTTTAACTATGAGGTTTGAGGCTTTTGATTTCCTAACTAATCTTCTAGTCATTTCCTGCATCATAATTATGTTATCAGATATATCCCTCCCTTTTATGAATGCACTTTGTTCAGGGGATATGAGAGAAGCCATTAGTGGTTTGATCCTTTCCATGACCATCTTAGAAAAAACCTTGTTCACAAAGTTAGATAAACTTATGGGCCTGAAATCAGAGAATGTTACAGGGATAGGCTTTTTGGGTATTAATGTTAACCAAGTACTAGAGATAGCCTTAGGAATATTTCCACTTTTAAGGAAGTCATTAGCAGCATCAAGAAGATCTTCATTAATGACTTCCCAAAAAGTGGTGTAAAATGCTCCTGAATATCCATCAGGACCAGGTGAGCTAAATCTATTTAGGTCAAAAACTGCATCCTTAAGTTCTTGAAGTTGGAAAGGGGATAGAAGATGATCATTTTGCTGATCAGAAATTACACTAGGTATTTCTGAAAGGAAATGATTAAGAAAAGTCCCCTTTTTTTGTGAAACTTCCTCATGAAAAAGTTCTTTGTAAAATCTTACTGCTTCCTCTTTGATTAGAGCTGGATCAGAGATCCAATTTCCTTTTCCATCCTTAATCTTACTGATTCTTGTCTTGGATCTCCTTTCTCTAACCGAGTGGTGGAAGTAGCTTGTGTTAGCATCTCCAAACTTAAACCAGTTAATCCTAGATTTTTGCTTAAGGAAAATGAACTTTTCTTTTTGAGCCCTCATAAGCAACTGTTTTGATTTATTTAACTCACTAAGGATTAGATCATCATTTGTTTGCTGAAAGGTGATTTCCAGTTCTTTAACCACATTATCATAGTATGCCAGATTCTGTGAAACATTACCAAAATGTTTTTTATTCCATTGTTTAATTTCCATCTTTAGCCTCTTCAATTTAAACACCAGCCTATACATTCCTAGGAAAGGGGAATCTAGTTTCCAGTTTGTAGCTACCAGATCCAGAAATTCATTGTCTGTTTGACCACATGTCTTGGTATCTAAATGGTCTAGGGGCTTGTTCTTCAGATGATTGAACAGATAGGAATAAAGGGGCGTGGTCCGAAGTCAGCCTATTTAAAACTTGAATGGAGCTATTAGGGAAAAGCTCCAACCAATCTAGGGAGGCTAAACCCCTGTCCAACCTTTGAAACATTAAATCTTTGCATTTTTCCTTAAATCTATTGTTACTCCAGGTGTAGGAGTTCCCCACAGTAGGAATATCATGCAAGTCATTTGAGTTAATGAATTCTTTAAACTGTTTCATACTCTTTTTAGGTGTGGACTTTCTGCCCTTGTATTCAGAAACAGATAGCACAGTATTAAAATCACCTATATATATGGATGGGGTATTTCCTGTCACTTTTAGATCATTCCATAAGTCCTCCCTCAATTGTCTATGCACACTTGCATATATAAAGAAGCAGTGCCAGTTAAAAGAGGAACATGAATCAGTTATGTTAACCTGAACAAATTGATCTGTCTCACTTAGATTTATAATGTTAAAAGTTGGTTCCCATAAAATCCAAATTTTGGCCGTTTGTGCAGCTAAAGCATTATAATATCCAAGTTCATGCTTTAATACTATTAGCATTTGTTTATCCTGCTATGGTTCTATCAAACACAGAATATCAATCTTATGATTAAGCTTAAGAATCTTTAATCTTTCAACAGATGTTCCAATACCCCTAACATTCCAAACCAAAATATTTCCTATTATGGTGTGTTTTATCATTTAAAAACTTTAGGGTTGGCTTTCTGTGAGGATCTTAGATTTCTCCCTGACTTTGCTGAAGTCTTACCTTTGTCACCTGACTTACCATTACTTTTTTCTATATTAACAAGGGTGGACATCTGTTCAGGAATGCTAACCTTAATCTGCATGGTATCCTCTTTCTCTGATCCAGGTTGTTTAAGATCCCCTGTGTTAACATCTGTGTTGGCATCTGTGTTAACATCTGTGTTGGCATCAGTGATGATTTGCTCTGTGTCTCCTGTTGGGAGTATCTCAAAGACAGGAGAGTTAGGTGCAGGAGTTACATTTTTATCAGGAATCGGGTAGCCTAACATCAAAGAACTTCTTGAGATTGGGTGACTTATCTGGAAACTGAAGTAGCGTTATGAAATCTTGATTCTTTGTATACTTCATTTTAGGTTGATGTATTGGTATGAGTGAAATATGTGCTTGAGCCTTTCATATGGTTTTCACTTCCTTTTGTGTCATTGGAATTTTGGGATTATTAGTTCGCGATTTGAACATGGTTTATGAGAATTAGTGAATTGATAGGTGGTATGTTTGGATAGAATTAGGAATTTGGGTTGTGATTTGGAAAATTTTCATTTGATCTTTGATTTTGGGATTTATGATAATGAGATTTTTTGTGAGGTATTGATTTGGGGGAATATAAGTCATAGGAAGGGAATATGTGAATCTCTTTGTGGTCTTGAATCTTTTCTTACTCGAGGACGAGTAAGGTTCAAGTGCGGGGAGATTTTGATAGAAAGTAAAACCCAAAAGTAATTGTGGCTGTGTGTATTCATATATTGATGCGGAAGATCGTTCAGGGAATCTGGTTGTCCTCTCCAAGAGCTTCTTCACCCGTAATGCTTATCCCGGAATTGATTCTGGGAGAAGGGCTCCGACGATCAAGTCAGTATTCTCCTCGTAGAAATGGAATTTCTGCAGATAGTAACGCTTACCTTAGCTCCTCCAGAGCTTGCTGTATTTATAGACTGACATCCTTAACAGTTCCTTGATTTCGATAATTAAGATTGTGAGCGTTCCACGATCCCCCAATCTTCGTTTGTGGTCTTCGTGTTATTTGCCTTGGGCTAGACCCATTCCCCTTTCTGTGAGATAACCTTGGGGTGGGCCTAGTGTCCGTTGGCCTTTTGATCACTGCTCCACCTATACACCATAATCCCTCCCTAGCCACGAAAACTATAAGAAACAAAGTGATGGTGCAGTTTGTGGCTTAAGTTCTAACTGGTGTTGCTTGTTCGCAGAATGTTCATCGTAAAATGGTACTTTCATCGACATTGCGAAGCGATGTTGTCTTTTTGGCTATATTTCTTTCCTTGTTTATTCTTCAACTTTTAAATATTTGAATTCTGAGCTCCTCGTGGTAAGGCTATTTTTGTGATGGTTATCTTTTTAAAATCCAAGATTCGCTCCCCGTTCTTTGGTGTTCCAATCCGCAATTTACTGACGTTTGTTTTTGTTGTATCTCTTAAATGGGGAATTTGAAACGAAGAATTTAATATAACCCTCAATCAATGTGCTACCTTTTCATATACCGTCGCCGTCTCGTTAAAAGCAAAAATGTACTTTGCTTCTTTGTGTCAGATAATCATCATTGTGTTTTCCTAAATTATTTGTCATTCTTGATTATGCCTTTTATTGCTTATATTTAAGTGTCATTTGTCACTTTCGTTTCAGCTCCTAATCTCTATTATCCAGGGTTTCATCTTCACGGCACATTCATAAATTTTCCACTCGTCACCCTCCGTCAGCTCCTTCAAGAGTAAGTTTTATTGTTAAATTGTTTCCCATATCTCTTCTATATTCTTTGGGATTGATACTAATTTCCGGTCATTTTCTCTGGTCTGCTTTTCCTAAACCCTGTCTCGAAAAAATGGTTTCGTTGAATTTGATCTTAACTAAAACTGTTAGCTCTAAATTTTAGGAACCCTATGTCTTCTTCTAATCGTGGTAAGTCTCCCGTAGAAGATGGTCCCTCTGATAGGGATTCCAACCATGTTGTCAGATCCTCCACCATACTCGGTATCCTAACCAGTTCTTATGTACATGATCTAAAGTATTTTTTTTCCTTTTCTGCCTTCTTATAAGCTTCGTTTGCCTTCCAAGTCCGAATGTGTTCGTACCCCGACCCTCTGGCTATATTTCCTATTATTTAGCGCATCTAAACTTTGGCCTTTATTTACCTCTTTCTAAACATGTGATTGCACTTCTTCGCTCATATAAAATTTTGTTGTCCCAATTTCATCCTAAGGGCTTTGTTATTATAATGAATTTTCTTTGTGTGTGTGAAAATACGAACGTATCTTTCACAACCGATTTTTCCGTAATTTCTATCACCTTAGAAAGGTTATAACTCAATAGACGAGTTCACTTTGTATCCTGTGATTTCTTGGGTTAAACTTGTGAGCAGTTTCCCCAGTAATGTTGGTGACTTGAGTAGAAGATACTTTTTTTTATAAAAGTGAACCTGAGTCTGATGTACCTTTATGAAACTACAAAGTTCCTAAGTTTAAGCTTTAATCTAAGTGCTTGTTATACGGAGAAGACGTCGCTCATGGCCACGCTTCCTATGCATACACAACATCTTTACCATGCTGACTCTGATACTGAAGGTGTCTTTTTTGCTTATGTTTTGATGTTTTTATTGTGTATTCTTTCTTATTTTCCGTATTGTTATTTTCTCTATCTTTGTGTGTGTTTATTTTGATCTATGATTTTCATCTTGTGTCAGCTATGGATCTTTCTAAAGGTGAGATTGTCCTATCATTCTTCAACAACAAAGAAGAGAATGCGGTCACTATTCCGGCCGAACATGTTGATGATTGTAGCACCTTGTCCTAGGAGGCAAACATTTCAAGCCCTAATGACAAAGGTAAACAGACGAGGGTGGGAAGACCAGTAATTGTTTCCCTGGTAATTTTCCAAAGCAAAAGAAGCACAAGAAGGATAGGTTCAGTGGGCCTTCGGGGAAATCTGTTCCCCCCTTTAAAAGAGGGAGTGTTAACCCAATCGGTTTGCAAATTATTACACAAACTGAGATCCCTTTAGCGGAGGGGATGATCTCTGATATCTTTTCTAACTTTTCTTTACCTGACACATTGGCTGCGATAAGCCTACAAGTGAAAATTTTCAAATTTTCCTATGTCCTAATCTGTTATTCGTAAAATACTGAATAATTTTATCCCATGTGTTGTTGCTCTATATGCTTGGTGTAGTCCTTCATATTGTGAGCGAGCGATTGTCCTAGTGTTTTCCTGTTGATGATTCACTTTCGAAGAAGTAAAAAACACTGGAAAGCTAATGTTCAACACTGGAAAGCTCTCTTAAAGCTGCTGAGGAGAAGGTGAAGGCCGCTGAAAAAAAGATGAGCGCTACTGTGGAGTGTGCTAGGCTTGCAAGGGTGGAAACTACTGGGCTTTGTTCTCAGCTAGATGAAATGTGTACCACTTGACCTGCCTCTCTTTAATAACCTCAAGTACTGGTAGATCGGTTTTGCAAGACAAAGTCATTTTATAAGTTTTTTTAAGACATCTCAAAAGCTGCTTGCACTGTCGGGTATTGCGAGCCTGTGAAGAATTAGTGAGAGTGGAAACCATCTTGTGCTTATAAGAGCTTTCCTACTCTGAAGAAATGCACTGATACCCTTGAGAGTAAGAGGGTTGAGCTGAATCAAGCCTTTATCTAGAAGATTGCTGACGGGAGGCATCCGTATGCTTTGCTTTCCCATCTTGCTAGCCTTTCCAATCTTTCTTCCATGGCTGAGCTGAAAGAATGTGAGGTAGATTATTTCGAAGATCTTCCATTCAAGCCTAGCACTGATGCTGCAATTCCTAATCCAGCTGCTAGTATGACTAGTGCGAGCACTAAAACTTTCATCCAGTTACCTAACGAGAAGAACTCTACTCAGCAGCCAAGCCAAGAAGCCTCTGCGATCATTACTCAGCTTCCGCCTAACCCTAACCCCAAAAACAGTTGATTCTTAGCGTTTTATCTTTATTGGATTTTTGGATTGTAATCTTAAAACATATTTTAATGTTTTGAGTACTGTTTGTGCGACCTTAGTTATGAAAGTTGATCCATCTGTTGTCCCATTTCTACTTATTGCCCTTACTTGTGTGCAAGGCTTTAATATATTGATTGATCGTAAATTCCTGAAAAGTTTTAATTTTATAGGAGATGACGACAACCTTTTGTGAGCTCATAATGTTTCTTTGTGCTACCTGATTATTCACCAAAGAGTGTGTGAGGGTTGTTTTTTCTGACATGTTTACACGTATAGAACTGCTTCCCTTGTGCATTGGGTGGCAACTTCCCATTCCACCCAAACTGCCCCTGTAGTAAGCTCATTCCTGATGGATACAATGTTGGATCACTTTGCAAGGACATTGTTCGCAGTTTAGTTGATCTTGAATCTATTGGTACGTATATACGATAGCTTAACGTTCCTATTCGTGTTCAAGAATGGGCTCTATGTTTGGTATTCGTTTGAAATATTGGCTTCTGGGTATCAATGCCCTCAAAAAGAAGTGGGGTACAACTATAAAGGACACCCAGGATGTTTTCCAAGATCTAAGTGGGATTCTAAGCGAGCAGAATGGTCTTATTCATCATCAACAAGTGAACCTTGTGAAGATGCTTCGCCAACAAGTAGAGGCTAGTGAGTGTGTCGCGAGCGAAACTCGCAAAGCTCATTAGAAGACACTGATTATTAATAAGCAATGTGTTTATACCGATGGTTTGCTGGTAAAGCTTAAGAAAAAGCAGGATGAGTGTGATTACTTCTAAACTTCTGTCGTTGGATGGCAAAATAAATTTGACAGATAGCTTTCCATATACACACAGGTGCGAGGAGAAAATGAAAAACTTTTTACTAAATGTAATCGTCTTGATTCATCTATGCATCAATTAGTGCAAGCTTGAGCTAATTAAAAGAATCGGCTTCAAACTCTCTCTTCGTCATCACTCCGTCCAGTAACCATGGTGATTTTACTGTTGGAAGTAGCGGGCTAGAGATTAAATTATTTGAAGGCGTTCGCTTGCATATTTGCTGCCTTGAAGAAGAAGTTAGGAATTTTAAGGCTAGAATTGAACAGTATGAGGAAACAGTTAATGTTATAAGTATACAGCTGGATCGCGAGGAATTTGGCCCTATAACTAACTTCTAGGCGTATTATACTAGATATCTTGATCATATGGGTCGAAGGGGGTATGACCCACCATCCTGTATACTTACATATGAAATGGAAATATAAGCACTTAGCTATCAAAAAGCGCGAGGCAGAGGAAAGTTGTTGTAAATCTAAGCAACGATTATACAGTGCTGAACACCCTTCTTGCGAAGCCGATCGCCCACTTCACGAGGCTGATCACAGTTGTTGTGGTGGTGGTTCCTCTTCCTTTGGACCATCACGATCATCTATCCATAGATAGTATGTATTTGTTTTTCTATTTTTGCCCCATAGTGTCTTCATTTTTGTTATAGATGATATGATCGTCTATGTATCGGATGTTCTTCGACTCAATGACTTGTCTTGTTTCAATAAAAGTTATTTAATGTTTTTTTGCTGTTGTATTTTTCCTTTGGGATCAGTTTATTGCAAATTTGCACGATGCCTAGGTTGTTTTAGTCTATAGTTTGTGGGCATATCTGCCTTGTAGCAAGATCTAATGCTTGCTTTGTTGATATTACAAAGCTCTGAGATCTATTGCTCGCTTTTGTCACTATATTTAGAGGCATGTTCGCCTATGAGCAACATATGTAGCTTTCTTTGTTGATAGTGCGAAGCCACAAGATCTATTGCTTACTTTTGTTGTTATATTTAGAGGTATGTTTGCCTATGAGCAAGATCTATAGATTGTGATCATTCATTTTGCGAAGCTGCAAAATCCAAAGTTTGTAATTGTTTGTACATGTGCAAGATCCATAGCTTGCTATTTGTTAGACTACGTTGAAGTTTAAGAAGTCTGAGTATGTTTATCTGAATGTGTTATGGATAAACTAACTATAACCTTCTCAAGTGAAGAATAAATTAACTATAACTATAACATTCGTAAAAACTTGAATGACCAATCTCAACTGGTATGGCAGCTCCGTTGCCATAAACCAAACTATACGGGGTCTTACCCATCGATTCCTGGATAGACATCATGTACGACCATAGCATGTTTGGTAATTCATCGACTAATCCAGTTCGTTTCCCTTCTAACTTCTTCTGGATTCCTTGATTG
The DNA here is from genome assembly GCA_037428765.1 of Rubia yunnanensis. Lineage (NCBI taxonomy): Eukaryota > Viridiplantae > Streptophyta > Magnoliopsida > Gentianales > Rubiaceae > Rubia > Rubia yunnanensis. Next base: position 84,432,391 of record CM075063.1, read on the forward strand.
ATAGTCTTGTTTGTTACTTCCACTTGGCCATTTTCTTGAGGGTGCGCAACAAACGTAAACTTCTGAAGAATCCCAAGCTTTGAGCACCAATCTGCGAACTAGCCACTTGTGAATTGCATACCATAGTTTGTGATAATTGTATCTGGAACCCCGAAGTGACATACTATGTTTTCCAGACAAACTTCCTGGTAACTTTCACTGTGACCCTTCCTAATGGTTTTACTTCCACCCACTTTGTGAACTAGTCAATTGCTATGATTAGAAACTTAACGTTGCTTTTTCCCCTTGGGAATGGTTCAACAAAGTCAATCCCTCATTTATCAAATGGCCATGCACCATAGATTCCAGTCAAAGTTGTTTGTGGCTTATTTGACAATGAAGCGTTGACTTGGCAACTCCAACACCTAAGCACAAAGTTGTGTGCGTCATTGAACATAGTTGGCCAATAGTACCTAGCTCTGATGATCTTCTTTGCTATCATTCTAGCTCCTTGATGCGTTCCACAGAGGCCTTCATAACCTTCTTTTAGAATCTCTACTACCTGCATTAGTCTCACACACTTTATTCAATGAGACAGGAAACCATTTTTGTATAAGATCTCATCCTCGTAAGTGTAATTAGTAGAATGTAACTCAAACTTCCTAGCATGAATCTTATCTTCAGGTAATTTCATGTTGACGAAGAAGTCTATTAGCAGGGACATCCAGTTAACGTTATCCTCTTGGATAGTTAACACCATGGCGTCGCTATGCTCGGTAAAAGAGTTAAATCATGTTGTTTCTAGCTTACTTAGTGCATTCGCCTATATATTTTTGCTTCATGCTACGTGCTATATGTTAGAATATTCAAGCCGGGCTATGAATTGCTGCACCTTCTTTAAATATCTTATCAATTGCTCTTCTCGCACTTCAAAGTACCCTCGTACATGTTGGACAATAATTAACGAATTGCTGGATACTCGTACACTTCTGAATTTCATTCTGACAGCGAGGTGCAATTCACAAATCAAGGCTTTGTATTCTGCTTCATTGTTTGTAAGGAGGAAATCAAACCGCAATGTGTATCTATATTCTCCCATATCTGGGTCTAAGAACAGCAGTCTTGCTTAGCAACCTTGTTTATTGGACACACCATCAACGAATAAAGTCCATGCAACTTCTTTCCACTTCATCTTGCCTCGATCGATCTTCAAGCTCTGATACGTGTTCGCTCTCTATTCTTCTTTGCTCGTCATTTTGGCAATGAAATCTGCTAACACTTGAGCTTTTATCGCCTTCCTGGGCTGGAAATGAATTTCAAACTAGCCTAATTCCAAAGCCCACTTCATTAGTCTTCGTGATAACTCTGGCTTGGTAAGGATGTTCTTAATTGGTAAACTCGTGTAAACTATCATGCGATAAGCATGAAAATATGTTCGCAACCTTTGTGCTGAGTACATCAAGGGCAAGTTCAGCTTTTCCATTGGCTTCGTACTTGTTTTCGGTCTTTGAAACAAACCAATACACAGCTGAAGACATTCTATGAGATGGCTAAATAAATCTAATGTTTCCCTAGGAGCTGGGGATTTTAGCGTTGGCAGTGTTAAAAGTTGTTCTTTCAAGCCATCATACACTATTTGGCATTCTTGTTTCCAGCTAAACTTCTTGGCTTTCTTTAGAACTTCAAACAGTGGAAAGTTCTTATTTGTTACCTTCGAGATGAACCTGGTAACTGGCTTTTACTCGCTTGACTGTTCGTGGCTGAGGAAGGTTGATTATAGCCTGGACTTTTTCTGGGTTGTCCTTGATTCCCTTTGAGGATACTTTGTATCCTAAGAATTTCCCTGTGCCCACCCCAAATACATATTTCTTAGGATTTGCTGCATTCCTATGGAACTTAGTGTATCTAGAGTCTCTTGTAGATCCACTACAAAGCTTTTCACCTTCCTACTTTTGATGACTATGTCATCAACATAAACCTCCACATTTCACCCTATTTTATTGCGAAAAGAATTATCCAGTACTCTTTGGTATGTCGATCATGCATTCTTTAGCCCGGATAGCATCTTTTGATAATAAAAAGTCCCAAAGCATGTTTTGAAAGTCATTTTCTCTGCGTCCTCCAAGTTCATTAATATCTTTTGGTAACCCTTGTACGCATCCAAAAATGATCGCACCTAATATCCTGAAATTTCCTCAACCAAATGATCAAATTTTGGTAGGGGATAGCAGTCCTTAGGACATGCCTTATTTAAATCTGTGAAATTGATGAACATTCTCCATCTAACGTCATACTTTCTTACCATTACTGGATTTATGAGCTAATTTGGATATCCCACCTCCCTTACTATGCCAGCTTTGAGTAGTGCTGTAACTTCTTCTTCAATTGCTTTCTGCCTATCACTAGCAAAGATGGCTTAACCGCATCGCTAATATTCAAAGAGTGTATTGCGATGTGTGGATCTACCCCTCCCATGTTTTTAATACTCCATATGAAAGTGTCTTTGTGTTTCCACAGGATTTGTATAAGTCTTTCCATTTCTTCATTGGGAAGGCATTTTCCTATTCGTGCACACCTTGAGTTGTCTTTGTTATCCATGCTTACTAGCTCTGTTTCTTCCCCTAGGCTCAATATTGATTTAGGCTGATCTTGTGGTCCACCACTTGATATTGTGTTGACTATCTTCACTTTCTCTCCTACTCTTCTTGACTTCACTGCGATAACCATGCATTGCCTTGTTTGCTGGTTTCTGCATATAGTTGCAATTCCAGCCGGTGTTAGGAATTTTATTACCAAGTAGTAAGGGAACCATATGGCTATTGCTATGTTCATCCATGGTCTTCCCATTATAGAGTTGAATGTTCTTGGGGAATCCATGACTACAAAGTCACATAGGATTGTGCAGTTCCTTCCGCTTTCACCGATTGTAACATCTAATTGTATATTTCCCAAAGGCATTTCTGATCACCCTGTGAACCCAACAAACGAGGATGTGGATTTTGTTGAGGTCCGTTCGCTTGAACCCCAGTCTATTGAAGCAATATAAAAATAGTATTTCAATCACACTTCAATCATCTACGAACACTCTGTGCACCGTAGCATTTCAAATTTTTTATGATAACCATAGGATCGTTGTGAGGCGAAGTGTTTGGTACTGCATCCTCTTCACTGAAAGTAATTGCCTCATCCGAGTGGAGTCTCTTGTCAACAGGTTCTTTTGGGGGAGAATATTGTGCCCTTGCTTTCCAACCATTGTTGGACAACGATTCCGTAGATCTATGTATAGGCAAGATAACTCTTTCCGGTAGTTCATCATCCTCAGCTTCCTTGTAGTCAATTGCAGCGGTCATTTTTTTTACTTTTTGGCAATGTAGACGATGTCCTCTGATTCCTTGCTAGGGTGTTCATCATTTTTCTCTTTTCATTGTACTAAATTCCCCCCTTTCCTTTCTATATTGACTTAAGGAGTCATTCCCCAAGTTTTCCTTAATTTGTCTTCTTAAATCTTTATAGTATTCGATATCATGGCCACGGTCTTTGTGGAAAGCACAATAATATTCTCTTGATCATTTTATGGTGGTGCTAGCATGGGTGCTGGCTCTCGAAACAGATCCTTGTGTGTTTTTCATATCTCTCTCCTTGGATTCATCAAGGGTGTATCCTGAAATGTCGCAACCTGCGAACTTGGTTCTCTTTCTTTGAAAGAGATGCTTCCATTTCCCTTCTTCATAAATCCCTTCTGTGAATCGTCCATCATTCGCTTATTATCTCATTCCTCTCTATCTTACAATTGTTCACTTCTTCCATTCACACATGCTGCTCAATCATTTTCTGCAGCTACCTCGGGTTCTCAGGCATATTATTCATCAATTATTTGTAGAATTCCTCTGATCGCATGCCTCCTATGAACGCTTCTAAAGAAGACTGGGAAGACAAGTCGCGAACCTGTAAGCTTTCCATAACAAAGCAATTATGATATTCTGCTAGGCTTTCGTCACTCCGCTGAGCTATATTATTAAGACCCCCGATCGTCTCGGTGAACTTTTACTTTTGGTATAAATGATGTAAGAACAAGTCTGACAACTGTGCCCAGGATTTGATACTCCCATTTGGAAGGTCTTGGTACCAAGTGATCATCGTTCCTGTCAAAAAGATAAGAAATGCCTTGCAAACTAACTCGATGTTTTCATTGCAAGCTCATACTATTTCTGTATGAGTGCAAAAACTCTTTTAGGTCTATTGTCCCGTCATATATTTTAACATGCAAAGGAATTTTAAAATCATGCAGGTGTGGAGCTACAGGTGATTTATCTGCGTCATCGTCTGTGACAATGTCATGCAATTCTTCTTCATAGTTAAGGTTTTCATGCTCTTGGGTTACCCTTTTTTTTCTGGATTTGTGGGCTTTTGCTTGAGCGTACTTAGGAATTGGCCATAAAGGCTTTCTTTTTTCACTTCCAGAAATGTTGCGAATGCCCTTTTTTTCCTTGTCGTGGTGGTTATTTTGAGACTTTGCTTCCTCCTCTGTCTCTTCCTTGATATGCTCTTTCTCTTTACTTGGAGTATGTTCTTGATGATGATACACTTCTCTATCACGTCACAATGTATTTTCAAATGACTGATGGGTATGGCTCCTCTTAATCCTGGTGAACACATTTTCACCCGAATGACCTAAAAATGAAAATAAAATGTTGTTCCCACAGTCTGTGCCAAATGATGCGGAAGATCATTCAGGGATCTGGTCATCCTCTCCAACAGTTTCTTCACCTTTAAAGATTATCCCAAAAGTTATTCTGGGAGAAGAGCTTCGATGATCAAGTCAGTATTCTCCTTGTAGAACTAGGATTTCTGCAGATAGTAATGCTTACCTTAGCTCCTCCAAAGCTTGATGTATTTACATACTGACATTCTCCATGTAGTCTAGCACCACTAGAAGCTCTATGCCCGCTTGCTCTTTGCTTTGGGATAGACCCATTTCCCTTTTCATGAGATAACCTTGGGCTGGGCAGGTGTACCGGCTATCAAAAGGCCAACAGACACTACGCCTTATACCTTATACACCATATACCCTATACACCATTTATATATGGTGTATAGGGTATACAAAGTAGAAATAAATATGAAACATGATATATACAAAACCAATCAGAAAGGGTATTCCTTTCTTATCCTGATTATATATCAACAATATCTCTATTATCCCCCTCAAGCAAAGCGTTGGACTTTTCGCAACACAAATCTTAGCATGTAAGAACTCAAACTAATGATGCGGTAACCCTTTTGTAAAGATGTCAGCAAGATGTAACTCAGTAGGAACATGAGCAACTTTAAGCTTGCTAGAAGATACCATCTCACGCACAAAATGATAGTCGATATTAATGTGCTTTACCCTCTTGTGTGAAACTAGATTCTGATCCAGGAAGAGAACACTATTGTTATTACACAGCAAAACAAGAGGTGCACGAGTCAATACACGTAAATCCTGAAGAAGATTTATCAACCAAGCCAACTCTGCAGCAGTATTTGCCAAAGCACGATATACTGATTCTAAACTAGAACGAGAAACTGTAAGTTGCTTCTTAGCATTCTAAAACACTAAGTTACCACCAAGGAAAATGGCATAACCATATGTAGACCTGTGAATCTCAATGCAATGAGCCCAATCAGCATCCAAATAACCAAGAGAGAGTAAAGCAGATGAACTTACGCTGAACTAAAGACCACATGGGAGAGTTCGATGAGCATAGTGTAGAATTTGAGTGACGGCTTGGAAATGGTCATCAGTAGGAGCCTGCATGTATTGATTGGCCATGTTCACAGCATAAGAGAAATTGAAATGTGTAATTAACAAATATTGAAGTGCACCAACCAAAATCGTTAAAGGGCCGGATTTCCAATTGGCTTACCGGAAGATCTGTAAAGCTACGAAAAAACCACAAAAGGAATGGCAACAGGCAAAATATCTTACATTCCGGCACTCACCAAAATCTTCTTGGTGTATCTAGCCTGACCAAGGAACAAGTCGTCAAATGTACAAACCTCCAAACCCAAAAAATACTACACAGTGCCAAGATCGGCAATCTTGAATTCCTAATTAACCCGATCAACAAACTTCTGAGTGGGATGACCATCATTACCCATTGGAATAATGTCACCAACATAAACCAACAGGTAGAGCAAATAGGCACCCTGGGAAAAGACAAATAGAAATGTATCGGAGGAACTACATACTAAACCCAAGCCAACCAAAAATGAACTGAAACATTAAAACCAAGTTTTAGGAGCTTGCATCAAACCATAAATGTCCTTGTGTTGACGGAAAAAAAAATCAAGACGCATCGGGTCTTTGTATCCAGCAGGCTGCTCCATATAAATTGGTGGATTAAGAACACCATTTGAAAATACATTCTTGACAGCTTGCTATCATAAGGACTAATTATGAGTAACTGCCAGAGATAAAATAGTATGGACCGTAAAAGCTTTCACCACAGGATTAAATGAATTATCATAATCAAAACCAGGTAATTGTAAAAATCCCTGAGCAACTAATCTTTCGTTATGTATTTCAAGATATCCATCAGCTTTATACTTCAAACAAAAAAGCCAATTGGAAACAAAATATTAGCATGGGATGGACGAGGAACTAAATCCAACAGTTGTTGAATGCGAAGAACACCCATCTCTAAGCCCATAACAACAACCCATTTAAGATCCTTAACAACCGAGAAATGTGAAGGAGGCTCGGTTTTAGCAAATAAAACACTCAGTAAACCAGTAATATCATATTATGAAAAATTCTTGTACCGGAGAAAGTCAGTGCACAATCGAGTGGCCAACGAATGATGAGAAGAAAGACCTGATGCCTGAGATAGCATGGATCCCGAGGTGGGCTCGCAACCCAAGGTAGGGGTGGTGAAGATCAAGCAGAGGAAATTGGCATCAAAGACTGCACTGGCTGAGCAGATAGCAGATTTTCTACGGAAGCTATCGGAGTCGAGGATGGTGGTGCGTGAGCCTCATGTGCTGGCGGTGCGTGAGCTGCGTGCTTTAGCACCGGACTAGACACACTAGCTGCTGGAGGTGCGTGCTGCAGCTTGGCTGGTGGTGTGTGAAGCTGGTCTCTATGTGGAAGACAGATACAATTATCTGATAAATCTAAGCTCTCGGTATAGGCTGTAAATCAACAACTTCAAGAATAATGGGCAAATCAGTTGTAGAGAATAGCTCAAACACCTCTGATGACACAGACGAGGACTCCAAAAATGCAAAAACATCAAGTGAAGCTGGACCAGTGACATTACCAATACATGTTGTTGGAAAAAACATCTCATCAAACTGAGCATGGCGAGTGATGTACTCTTTCTTTGTAAAAATATCTAAACAGCGATAACCCTTGTACTGCGAACTATAACCCAAAAATATACAAGACATACTCCGAAGTTCTAATTTATACACATCATAAGGCCTCAATTACAGAAAAAATTGACAACCAAATGGATGTATATTGGAGTAGTCAGAAGTAGTACCAATAAATAGAAGAGAGCGGAGATTGGCTAGATAAAACCGAGTAGGCAGTCTATTGATGATGTAGACTGCACTCCAAAAAGAATCATAACAAAATTAATGATGAAGGCAAAATTGAAAGATCATCGACAGTCCTGTCTCAGTGATATGATGATGCTTCCACTCTGCACAACCATTTTGCTCTGGAGTGTAGGGATATGAAACTGATGAAAAATACCCTTAGACGCAAAATGTGATCGCATGCGGTGATTCAAAAACTCAGTTCTTCCATCACTTTGAAATAATTTAATGGTGTCAGAAAATTGGTTTTTAACCAGACCCTCAAAATTCATACAAGCCTCCACAAAATAAGAATTTCTTCGCCAAGGATATAACAAAGTAAACTGATAAAAATCATCAACAAAAATGACATAATGGGAGTAGCCACCTCGAGAGACAACATGTGAGGGTCCCCAAAGATCACAATGAACTAAATAAAGTATGTGTGGTGCGCATTTTAAATTATCACTAAAAGAAAGACGTTTACCTTTAACGATCTCACAAGAGGAATATAAATGAGTTTTAGGCAGCAGACTAGTAACTGACAAACATCAAAACTTGCTCAAAGAAGAAATGATGTTGTGGGGAACATGACCCAATCTACTATGTCAAAGTTCAAAGGATGCTTTAGAAGCACTCGAGCAACAAAAGCAGATAAAGCAGCACCACTAAAATCCAAAACATATAAACCACTATCACGATGACATTTGCCAATAACATCACTAGTAAACTTGTTTGAAATAGTTAAAGAAGAATCACTCATATCCCGAGTCAACTTGCTAATAAAAAGAAAAGTTTTAGTAATTTGTGGAACCACCAAAACATCAGACAGGGATAATGAATCAAAGAATCTAAAACCCAAAAGGGCATCCAAGGTAAAAATGAGATGTTAAATGTGCTAAAAAAGGTGAGATGTGAGCCCAAGAAACATGATGTGTGGCTAGGATGAAAACCCGAAAGGGCGCCTAGGCAAAATGAGAGAATGAGAGAAAAAGAAAAAAATGCTATGATTTCACTTATCTGTTGGTGTTGGAGTCATAAGGTTGCGGTTGTCATATGGAGGGATCAGGTAGCTAAACATCTTTAGACCTCTTGGGATTGGGTAACTTAGTGGGTTGAAAAAATAAGTAGGGTTATGAAGTTCTTGATTCTTTTATACTTCGTTTTGGTCGATATATTGACATTGGGTAAAGTATGTGTTTAATCCTCCTCTATGGTTTTGACTTCATTTTGTGTCATTGGATTTTTTTGATATATTGGTATGAAGTGAAGTATGTGCTTGAAACTTTCATATGGTTTTAACTTCATTTTGTGTCATTGGACTTTGGGATTATCAATTCGGGACTTTGAAATGCTTTTAGGGGTAGTGAATTGATAAGTGGTAGGTTTGGTTATATTTAGGAATCGGGGTTGCGCATGTGAAACAAATTCTCATTTGAGCTTTGATTTTGGGATTTACGATACTGAGAGTTTTTGTGAGGTTTTGATTGGGAGAATTTTAGTTTAGGATATGGACATATGAATTCCTTTGTCTACTTGAATCTTTTCTTACTCGAGGGTGAGTAAGGTTTAAGTGCGAGGAGGTTTGATGTGCCCATTTTATATGGTTATATTAGGACTTTTAGAATTCACTTTTGTACACTTTCAAGCTCTAAATGTGGCATTTTTCCTTGAAATTCTCGAAGGAGAGTTAAAAGCGACTTTTATGCTTTTATTACTTTTCTAGAGAATTTTGTGTGACAAGGCAATTTGTTTGAAGACTTTGAAGAATACCTTTGATGATTTGAAGATTTAAAGACTTGTAATTGAGCTTTTGAAGACTTGAAGAATTGAATAAAAGTGAAGAGAATAGGAGGACATGAAACAAGAAGAAGAAAGAAATCAAAATGCTGGAACTGGGCACCCGTCGCGACTCGCGACGAACGTATGGCCAGAAATATTTCTTGATTTTTTGTACTATAAATACTCACCTTATCCTCTCCTCTTCATAACACGAATCCATTCTCTTCTGCCTACATTTTTTAATAGGGTTCAAACCCTAGTTTTTCTTCTTTCTTGTCTTAGTTTTTGCAGGTTAATCATGTCTTTTCATTATCTAACTTAGTATATCTTGGGAGCAATGGATTGAAGCCTCCATATCTATGTAGTAAGAACCATATCTATCTATTTAGTGATTTTTATATTGTGCATTTATTGAGCTTTGAATGTGATGATGTTAAATTCATTGTCATGTTTGTTTTAGGTAGAAAATGAGAGAAGTCTATGAATGTTGATCATTCTTGACTAATCTTGTGTAAATGCTTAGACACGGTGTAGTGCTTATAAGTGTTGCCAAGCTTGTTGGTTCTTCGTGCTCAATGCCATCAATGAGATACTTTTAGTTGTGTTTCAGCTAAGGGAGTCATTGGTGAGGTTTGACAAGAGATGTCAAATTCACTCTTGCAAACTACTATCTAAGAAGGATGGAAGATTTATCTTCACAATAAGTAGTGGAAGTAGTGAATAGATTGTTTCACTCGTTCTTGAAGCCTTTGTTATTTAGCATTCGTGTGTTCTTAATGCTATGTTTTACTTCATTGAATAATGACATAAAGTGAAGAGTGAAGTTTGACTCCTCTGTCTCTCTCTCGGCGAAAAGGCGAAGAAAGCGATTAACCTAGTTTTTCCATCGGTAACGGCCAATTTTCACCGGTAACGGCCACATAAGAAGCTAATCCAAACTGTCGCCACCGCCGATGGTGGAGGCACCTCCTCCTGTGGGGGGTAAATCCTTTCTCTCTGCTCTCACAGCCCGATCCCCTCCACTAAACCCCACCCTTCCATACACCCCCAACCTCACGCCGATCAAAGAATACAAAGGGGAACTTGCCTGCATGTATACTTCATAGCAGATTGAGCAATTATCAATCCACTATCAAAACGCTCTAATCGGCAAGTTCAACAACAGTCGACCTTCAATGGAGGCGCTGGAAACAGCTTTCAAAACCGTCGGATTTCAATCACAATACTAACTTGGAGCTATTGACTACAAGCATCTTCTAATCAGGTTCCAATCAAAGGAGGACTACTAACGTTGTTGGCTAAAAGCAAACTGGATTCTTGGTGGCCAGCAGATGAGGGTTTTCAAGTGGACTTCTGATTTCTCCACATCAACGGAATCCTCTATCGCTCCGGTGTGGATCACAATTAGGAATGTTTCGATTTTCTACTACAACCTGGCGGTAATCGAAGATGTTGGAAACCAGCTCGGGAAATACATGAAGATGGACGCTGCTACACTTGCTCTCATAAGACCTTCGGCGGTCAAAATCTGTGTGGAGGTAGATGTCAGTTCCCCTCTTCCTACTTACTTAAGACTAGGAAGCCCTGAACATAGTGAAAGGTGTGAAATTGATTATGAAAATGTTCCTTTATACTATAATTACTGTAGAAAGTTGGGCCATAGTGTCTCAAACTGCAAAAATCTGAACCCCAACAAGGCTCAACCTAGACCTCTACAGGACATTAACAAACCTCAAAATGCAGCACAGTTAGGGAAGATAGTATGCAACAAATCCATAGGAATAGACAACCAATTGGCAACCTGGGATATCCCCCTCCCCAGTCTCAAAATGCCACTACCAATAACCAGCAAACCTTGTGGAAAGCCACTGGAAGAACTATACAACCTGAACCCCTAGGCACTACCAGCCAGGAATTTCCATTACAGAAGGAAAAAAACAAAACACAGGAAATGGTGTTACAGAACCAAGGGGCTGCCTCCTCTTCTTCCCAAAATAAAACAAACTTCCTCTGCCATCCCTCTTCCTCTACTCAAAAAGGACTGCAACCTCCCCCTGATCAATTTCAGACTCATCCACATATTAAGACCTCATTGTTGAATCACAATAATGTGATACAAGACCTTCAGCCTGAATTGGTTTCTTCTGATATATCTATCCAGAGTACTCAGGCTCTTTCTGTAAATTTAGTGGAGGGTAAGATACAGGAAGAGACTGCTCCAACAGAAAACCAAACACAGGGGTATTCACAAAAGGACCAGTTACTGACGGAGATTTCTCAAAACCTAACTGAAATAGAAAGACAATTGTGTGATGGCATAGACTTATTTCCATAGCTTAAGCTACACTTCAGTCATGATGACCTCACAGGTAAGGCAACAAACACTTTTCAGTCCGAATTAGCTTCTAATGTTTCTTCACCTCCTCAGTCTCCTAGGGAGCAAATCCTGTCTACGAATCGATTTGGGATCCTGGGACAAATGATGGATACAGAAGACAAGGAGGGCAGTGAATTTCTTTTTTCAGAAGAGGGCAGGAGCAGACATAAAACTCCTTCGGCATCCTCCACCTCAACAAAGGCTCAATTGACTCTAGGGAAGGAGTTGGAACAAAAGCTAAGTTGTGTATTGTCATCTGCTAATTCTGAACCATCAAAACAGATACTCCCAACTTTTTTCAATCAGGTTAATTTGAGAAACTTAAGATACTCGACAAAGAGATCCAAGATTAGTTATAAATGTTAGACAAAATAATCATGCAGAAATTCTTAATTTGGAATGTTAGAGGCATGAACCCTGCTATGCTAAGATTAGAGAGACTGCTGAAAATACATCACATTGATTTTCTATGCATTATTGAACCTAAGCATGCCAACATAGAATGTTCCCATTATATGCATAAACTTCATTTTGAAAATTGCATGACATCAAATTCAGGAAAATTTGGTTAATGTGGAACCATAATGTTAATGTATCTCTAGAAATAGATCATCCACAGCACCTATCTAATCATATCGATTGCTGCACACTAGATAGGAAAATGAAAGCATCTTTCATATATGGCCTTCATAGTAGAGTAGAAAGAGCTATGTTATGGACTGACCTTGCACAAATTTGTAATACTGAGAGATTGATCATTGGTGATTTCAATGCAATCTCCTCAGTTAATGATTATAAGGGTCCCAGTACACCAAAGCTAGGTAGCATAATCGATTTTGCTGAATTCATTGCTCACAATAACCTTCATCAAATCAACACGGTTGGGAATGTTTTCACCTGGACAAATGGCAGAAAAACCCCAACTTTCAAAAAATCGGATAGGGGCCTATGTACTGCATCCTGGAATCATAACTTTCCAAATAGCTCTGTTCACACCTTGAATAGACTCCCATCAGATCACAGTCCCATGCTACTGACCATAGGATCTGATATCCCTTCATCCCCCAAACCTTTTCGTTTTATGGAAATATGGCTTCATAGACCTGACTTTCTCCAGATTCTGGCAGAAAATTGGAGCCTCCCTCTACAGGAGGGGGGAATGTTAGGATTCTCCATAAAATTAAGAAGACTAAAGCCAGTCTTAAAAATGGAATAAGGAAACATTTGGTAATGTTCATGATAATATCAACAAAGCTTAGGAAAATCTGAAGCAACAAGAGTTAAATTACCAAGCAAATCCCACAGAAACTGAGCTTATCAATCTTAACCAAAAAAGAGCTCTGCTAATCAGAGCTCTTAAAGAAGAAGAGGGTTTCTGGAAACAAAAGGCTAGACTTAAGTGGCTAAAGGATGGAGATAATAACACTTCTTATTTCCATAAGGTGGTTCAGGAAAAAAGATCAAAAACTTTAATTACAAAGATAAAATATCTTCATGGTGATTGGAAAAATTCACCAGCTGAAATTGAGGAGGCTGCAGTTAACTTTGATAAAAACCTCCTAACATAACCATATGAGCAAGAGGCTGGTTTATTTTTTCTCATTTCCTCAGCCAAATCCCACGATTGATCAGTGGTGAGGATAATATAAAACTAGTCCAATTGGCCTCTATGGAGGAACTTAAGAAAGCAGTCTTTGGTCTTAGTAAAAACAGTGCTGCTGGATATGATGGATACTGTGGTGCTTTTTATTGTGGAGATTGGGATATTATATGCTATGATCTACTTCAGGCCACAAACGAATTCCTCTGTGGAGTACATATCCCCAGAGCAATTTCTAGTACATGGATCACACTTATTCCAAAAACTAACTTTCCTTCAAGTGTTTCTGAGTACAAACCCATCTCTCTCTCAAATTTCACCAATAAGATTTTCTCAAAAATCCTGGTTGACAGAATTGAGCCACTAATGCATAAAATCATTTCTCCTCAACAAACTTCTTTTCTAAAGGGTAGAGATATTGCTGATAATGTGATATACCTATAGGAGATGCTAAAATTTCTGAACAGAAAGTTAAGAGGTCAAAACTACATTATCAAATTGGATCTTATGAAGGCTTTTGACAGGGTAAACTGGGGATTTTTAAACAGCATTCTTTTAAAGTTTGGATTCCATGGACATCTGGTGAGGAACATTTTAAATAACATTTCGGATGCATGGTTCTCAATACTTATAAATGGCAAACCAAATGATTTTTTCAAAGCATCCAGAGGCATTAAACAAGGAGATCCACTATCTCCATTTTTGTTTAACATTGTCTCTGAATCATTCTCTAGGAGTTTGTCTTTCATTTTTAATACTGGAAAGATTGACTATTATGATTTACCATGGAATGCTATTCCTATATCTCATCTCAGCTATGCGGATGATACAATCATATTCCTAAAAGCTACCAAGCTCAATCTTGTCCGAATAAAAGCATTCCTAGAGAAATTTGAGCTAATTACTGGTCTAAAGATAAATTACTCCAAAAGTGAATATTTCGTCAGTAACTCTGTCACGGTTATCCGAGATAGAACCATCAAAATGACTCTTGGCATGAAAAAAGGATTGTTTCCTTTCAGGTATCTCGGATGCCCTATGTATGTGGGAAGAATTAAAAAAATCTATTTCCAACCTTTACTGGAAATAGTGGCCTCTAAGCTATTTAACTGGAAAAATAAATGGCTATCTATGGGTGGAAAACTGACTCTAATCCAAACATGCCTTTACTCTATTCCACAACATATATGGGCAACCATAAATCCCCCAAAGAATGTGATTAAAGCCTTGCAGAAGCAATTCTCGATCTTTTTCTGGGGTGAAAAGGATGGTAAAAGGAAGAAAGTGTGGAGAACATGGAGGAAGCTTTGCCTTCCTGTAAGTGAAAATGGTCTCGGTCTAAGAGATATTAACTCTATCATCAGAGCTTTCTCTATCAAGCTCTGGTGGAAATTTCAACAAGGGGAGACCCCCTGGTCCAAGTTCCTATGGTCTCTACCAATAGCAACAAGAAAATCTAGGAATTGGGGAAGGATATGTAAGATTAACCATCTTGCTTAATCTTTCTCTAAAACCATCATTGGTGTAGGGAGCTGTAACATATGGACTGCCAATTGGTCTCAGTTTGGTCCCTTAGAGGAATTCCTACCACAGGATTTCCCACAGGAATTCAAGGAACTGTCTATCTCTCAATTTTTGGTGAATAAATTTTCTATTCTTGCAACACTTGAACCAGTACTGCCAACATCTATTCTCCACTTGCTGGAAAATCTCACAATATCATCGGAAAGAGCTGATAGGATGATTTGGAAACCTTCATGGAATGGATTTTTCACCTTCAAGAGCGCATATAACCTGATTAGGGAATCCAGGCAAAGAGTGATGTCACTTAGCAAAATATGGCACTCCAGAATACCCAAAAAGCTAAGTATTTTCATCTGGAGACTCTTAAATAGTTTACTTCCTTTTGATAATGTTCTACAATATATGGGTTTCCAACTTGTATCTAAATGTTGCTGCTGTTTACACTCTGACTCCCTGTCACATTTTTTTAATGACTGTGCTTTCACTTTACATGTGTGGGATGAGATTCATAGCTGGCTTTCATGACCGATGCTTTTTTTCAATACATTGTGGAATAGATTGTCCTATTACTGGTCGTCTATTGGTTTCACTAATACACACTCAGCACTCATTCATCTCCTACCACTACTCGTTTGTTGGCATCTATGGAAAGCACGAAATAAATTGCTCTTTGATGAAATTAAACCAAGCTATGTTATTATTCTATCCGACATTAGAAAGTCACTGCATGATATTGTCATAATTCATCCTCTTCATCTATGTGGTGAATTTGACAAGATATGGATATCATCTAACCTAGTGCCTTTCCTGAAAACTAAGAAAAAGAGAAAAGTAACAAAGGTAATATGGCATCCTCCTGAAAATTTCATCAAAGTAAATGTAGATGCCTCCTGGGACTCAAAATCCAATAAATGTGGTTTTGGTTTAATTGTTAGGAATGAATGTGGAGACTGTTTATTGGCAAAAGCTATCAACCAGAGTGCTTTTTCAGCTTTGAATGCAGAACTAATAGCCATACAGTGTGCTATAAACCTAATGCATGAAAAACACTTTTCAGAATTTGAGATTGAAACTGACTGCCTCAATGTTATATCATGTGTAAACAATCCTTTTACTGCTCCTTGGAACCTATATGTCCTATCTGATGATATTCATAATCTTTTGGGTGCTACAAATCTGACTCATGTACTAAGGGAAGGTAATATGCCAGCTGACTGTTTAGCAAAGAGAGCCAGAAATGAGAATATTAACTCCACCCTCATGTTTGATGAACTAGATGGCAAGACTAGAGGTCCAATTTTTTTGGACAAAAGGGGTGCCCCCTCTATCAGAATTTCTAATGACATCTATGACTAGAAACTACACAATGATTCTGTTCTTTTGTTTTCACATGTCATTTATATTTGCATGGAGGTTCTCACAGTGTCCGTGGACATGTAGAGCTACCTCTCGAAATGATGAGCAACAAGGACCTCAACCGGCAGCAAATCATTCCTTCAAATACAGCCCGCTTGTCACCCTGTACTTCGTTTCCTGGAATGTCTCTAGTTTTAGGGGACTTAGTATTTTAACCCATTCGGCTGACATACCATTGACAAAAGGGGGTTTCGCATTTTCGATTCGCCGACCTGTTCGTGGTATACCAGCTAGATGGTATATAGGAAAAGTCCCCTTCTGGATCATCGATGTACATTAGGTAGGTTTTTAGTTTTGATTAGGTGGAAACACCGCTTTTGGAAGCAAGTGCTAAATTGCTTCAAGAGCTTACAATGGCTCTTGGATCATCAATCAGATGATCTTTTTGTATCGAACTATGCCTTTTCCGGGCCTGTTTCAATCTTTTTAATTTGTTTTTTGGTTCGGGGAGCCTAATATATTTCCCCCCATCCCTTGGATGGTTTACATTAAAAAAAAATGCTATGTTTTACTTCATTTTATGCCACATGTTGTTTGAGAATAGGAAGTGTTTGCATGATTGAAGTGTTAGGGTGTTAGGAAAGTGACGAATTCCTTAGCTCCTTTGCATGAAAATCTAAGAACATGAACTTAGAACTTCTTGCGCATAATGTGTTGTGATTCTTGATAGATAAGTATGTTAATGTGGATTTTTCTCATAATTATCCTATAGATGAAATGAAAGGTTGAACCTTGAATGTGGTTTGTTCTAGGTTTAGCCTAGTGAATGCTATGTTTGGTTTATGTCTAGTTCTTTGGTAGAAGGCTTGTTGTTGTCAAATCTATGGTCCTTCGTGTATAATTCCTTTTATGAAATACCTCTATGGTAGTTTTTGTCTAGGGTGATCATCAATGAGATTTGCAAATGGTCGTTGTTTGTCTTTGCAAATTACTATTGAGAAGGAATGAATGCTGACCTTCCATTGGCATTCCCCATAGGTAACAAATGTGATAGGATGAGTGAATGGTTTAATGATCTATATTTGGTTTGGAAGTGGATATCAACTGCCCCCAAGGTTTTTTCTTTCGTAGTTTTAAACCCCTTTTTCTTAGTTTGTTTGATGATTAGCATAGTTACTTGACTTTGCTAGTTATTTTGTCTTTTAACTTTCATAACTTAGGATCAGCAACCAACCAACCCCCCCCAACCATTTACTCTCTTTTATATGTATATATATATCTACTTCTATCATAATATTAACCTTCTATGTTTAAACGCTTGAGAAAATCCCTCTTCTTTGTGGATGACCCTGACTTGCCGCTATCTACTTAGTTGTAGGTAGTAAGCATTAGAGCTTATAAATATTAACTTTGAGAGGAACGGCGATGACCTCCCAATTATGTTTGATGGGACACCAGTTTTGGTTACAGAATGGACTCAAACTTTGAAGTAGTCAACCCTATATCCATCCCTGTATGGATAGCATTGCCAGGTTTACCGGTGGTATATTGGAAACCATCAATTCTGAGTAAAATTGTACCAGTATTGGGGGAACCACTTAAGATGGATAGGGCAACAAAAGACCTCGAAAGGTTAAATTATTCTAGGATACAAGTAAATGTAAGATTGGGAAGTGAAGTGCCAACATATATAGCCTACATTGATGAGAAGGATGTCATTCAGAAGCAAGAAATTGAGTTTGAATGGATGCCTATATGATGTGAGAAATGTTTGTTGCTAGGGCATAGCACGGACCAATGCAGAAAGGAGGTGAAACCTGAGACCAAAATAGTAATCCATAGAAAGGTGTATATTCCAAAGACCAGTGGAAGAGAAGGGGTGAAAACTGGAGGAATCAGTTGTAAGGTGGATCAGGGAGGTAGCAGAAAGGAAAAAGAAGGGCATACTAGAGGAAAGGAGAAAGGGTAATGAAAGATCAAGAATACAGAAGTTTTTATTGAGGTATAAACAAAAGGGAAAGGGCCTGCAATATGGAGAGAAAAGCTAGGAGACGCAGAAGAAGTTGGTGAAACCAGTTCCAGCCTTCCAGGTACTTTCAGTTAACCAAACTTCCTGGTGGTGATTATGAATAATATTATGGTCTGGAATGTGAGGGGTGTTATTTACAAAGAAAAACAATGTAGGGATTTGTGTTTAAACAACAGGTAGGTTTAATTGGTTTTTTAGAAACAAAACTTAAAGTAGAACATGAAGAGGAATGTTGGAATGAATTTAGGCAGGATGGGAGTTTGTCTCAAATGGGGAGTTGATCAAAGGAGGAAGAATATGGGTAGGTTGGTAAAAGGACATGTTTATGGTGACTGGAGTTACCAAAAATGTTCAGGGGATGGATTTAATGGTAGAACTGAGTACGGCAAAGATAAATTGCTGCATTACAATACTTTATGGGCATAGCAGTATGGAAGAGAGAGTTCAAATGTTGGATTTTCTAGGGAAATTAGGCCACAGTAATATCCCATGGTTAGTTACAGGGGACTTTAATGCCCACTAACTTTAGATGATAGAGTAGGGGGTAATTGTGTTATACCAGCTGAGATGGAGGATTTCAAGAGGCTGTCATGAAAATGGGATTGTTAGAACTGAAGACTTTGGGACCTAATTTCACCTAGGATAACAGGAGAAAAATAGGAAGCAGAATTTTAAGAAAAATTGGTAGGACCATGGTAAATAAGGAATGCATAGCAGATTTCATATCTCCATTTTGTACCATGATCACAAGCATGATTTAAGATCATTTTCAATTAAAAGTACAAATTCTGAAAAGTGGCCAGAAGTAGTAGAAGCCATTTAAGTTATTTAACACGTGGACTGAATCTGAGCAATTTTTGAAGACAGTGAGAGCTACCTGGGAGTTTGGTAAGGGGAATACACTAAAAGGATTATATCATAATTTGCAAAGGCTTCAAGATCCTTTGAAGAAACTGAATAAAAAATAATTCGAAGGGGTGGAGAAAAAGGCAGAAATGGCAAGACAGGAGTGGACAGTGGCCATAAAAGAGTTACATACTGATCCATTATCAGAAGAGAAATAGGAAATGGAATGAAGGAAAAGGAGAACAGCTGAGGAATTGGAAACAACGTAGTATAGTTACATAGAACAGTTAGCAAAAATCCAATGGAAGAAGGATGGGGATAGACCTACAAAGCTGTTTTATGCTAAACTAAAGGAAAGACAATACAGAAATCAATATATGTACCTCAACAAAGAGCATCAGAGGCTAGAAGGAAAGGAATTAGAAGCACACACTTGCTTGACTGATTCACACAGCAACTGGAAAGTTGGAGAAGTTGCACCAAAGAACTGGAGAAAGGGGTTGTGACAAAGGGGAGAATCTTGAGCCAAAACCAACAAGCAGACCTTAACAAGGAGATTACATATGAAGAAATTGAGAAGGCCATAAGGGGGATCAAATCAAGAAAGAATCCAGGTTATGATGGATATAGCAGTAAGTTCTATAAGGCAGCATGGAATCTCATAGGGGATGATTTTAAAGCAGCAATCAGAAGTTATTTTGATGGAGAGTGGTGGCCACAGGAGCTGAGCGGGGTTGTGCTAGCTTTGATTCAAAAGGTACAAAATCCTCAAACTGCTTTAGACTTAAGACCCATTGCTTTCTATTCAATCCCATATACAATTGTAACTAAAGTACTTTGTGAAAGGCTAAGTAAGGTTCTGCCTGAGATTATTAGTTTAAATTAATGGGCACTTGTAAAATAGAGGCATTTGGAGCACAATATATTACCTGCCCAAGAACTGGTACATAAATATAGATTGACAAGTATGAAAGCAAGTTGTGTGATAAAGGTTGATGAAAGGAAGGCATTTGATACAGTAAACTAGGATTTTTTATTTTTCTGGCTGAATGAATTTAGGTTCCCTGCTACTTTTAGATCTTGGATTGAAAACTGTGTCCGATCATCAAATTTTTGCTTGTCTATTAATGAATAATACACGAGCTCTTTAATTGGGAGAAAAAGAGTTAAACTAGGAGATCATTTATATCCTTTGTTGTTTTTCTTGTGTATGGAGTATCTAACAAGACTGCTGGCTAGGAGATTAAAGGAAGGTAAGATAGGTTATCATCAAAGGAGTAAAAAGGCGGGGATTAGTAGTTTGTTGTTTTATGATGACCTTTTGATATTTTGTGAAGCAAGTGAGAAATCCTTGAAAGGGGTAAGGGAAACTTTATATGAATTCCAAATAACTTTAGGTCTAGCTGGAAATGAACAGAAATCAATGATGTATTTCACTGCAATGAAAGATATGGAGCATGTATCTTATCAGGAATCATGAGGATCCAAAAAGTTGTATTTCCAATGAGGTATATGGGCTTGCCTTTGTCTACATTTAGATGGGACAAGGACTCTTGCGCTATACTTCTGGAGAAAATTAGCTGGAGGTTGAATAGATGGGACTCAAAAAAACTGTCATATGCTGGAAGGGCATAGCTAATTAATACTATCTTGTTAAATAGCTCAGGCTTTTGGGAAGGAGTCTTCAATATCCTTGAGAGCATTCATGAGGAGATAACAAAGAAATGCAGAAATTTCCTATGGAACAAGAGCCCTAAGGAAAGATACTTAGCACCAGCCTCATGGGATTCAATGTGCAGGGGTAAAAGTTGGGAGGAATAGGCTTTAGAGACTCTTCTCTATGGAATCTGGCCTCACTATGAAAGCACTTGTGGAGTTTGCAGGAGAACAAGGATGTCTTGTGGATTAAATGGGTACATGTTTACTATTTGAAGGGTAAAAAACTGATAGAGAATAAGACACAAAATGCTCATAGCTGGATTTGGAAATTCTTGATGAGATTGTATAAAGATTTAATATGACAGGTAAGCTAGAGAAGTGTATAACAAAGGCTGGCAACTTCAGTATCTCTGCTGCTTACGCAATTTTGAAAGGAGAGGGAGATCCAGATCCTATTGCAAAGTTGATTTGGAATCTAAAGTTTCTTCCAAAGTATAACTTTTATTTGTGGATGTTGTTTAAGGGTAAATTGGCTACTGTTGACAGGTTGATGAGCTTTAAAATACTATTAACACAACAGATGTGTAGCTCTTGTGGAATTGTGCAGGAGTCAGCAAAACATCTGTTCACTGAATGTGGATTTGTGAGGACAATACTTGCAAGCTTGAATATGCCAGGCAGTGCAGACCTGAGGGTTCTAAAGAAGAGGATGCAAGCTCTTTTGATCAGGACAAGATGGAATAGGCTAGCACTGATAGTTACAGTACTATATCATGTCTGGGAGGAGAGAAACTTGAGAATTTTTCAGAAGAAAAGCATGACTGTAGAGGAGTTAATGAAGGAAGGTGACAGAGAACACAAACTTTGGCAGGGGAAAGTTGTAACAGTAGAGAATGGTTGAAAATTCAGTCATGTACAATGGAAAACAATAGAATTGTAACAATAGAACCGTCGTGTTTGCCTAAAGTGATCATTGGTGAGGTTTTCAAATAGTTGTTGTTCGCTTTTGTAAATTACTTTTGAGAAGAAAGGAATGTTTATCTTCGAAATGGAAGTGATACCATTCACCATAGGTAATCAATGTGATTGAATGAGTGATTGTTTCTATGATCTATATGAGATTCGAAAGTGGGAATCAATTGCACCCAAGGCTTTGTTAATTGTGATTTTATCATCTTTTGTCAGTTTTTTGCATGATTAGTTTTTCTTCATATGCTAGTTGTCTTGTTTTTACTTTCACAACTTAGGAAAACCCAACCAACCCCCCCCCCCTCCCCTCCCCCTTAATTGATTATATATATACATGTGTGTGCTATTATCCACTCATATAAGCATGAACCCTTAGGAAAATCACTTTTCTTTGTGGACCATCCCGATTTGCCACTATCTACTTAGTTGTATTTAGGAAGTACTTTAGGGATATGATGTGCTCAATTTATATCCCATTTTAACACATTCAAAGTCTAATTTTGTAATAGACTATGGACCTAATTGAAAAGAAATTAACATTTTATCAATTAAAGGCCTAGGATGAATTCATATGTTTTATATTATAATTCTTTGATTTATGAAGTGTTTTAGATCATATTGAAGTGTTTGGGTTCAGAAGAGTTCAAGTTTTGAAGAAACATTCAAGAAGTAAGAAAATTTTGAAGTAGAATGCCAAATATTGAAATTTGGTAGAAGCTCGGCAGATTGGTCACTGTGGGCCACAGCCATGTCTTGCAGCCTAGAGCGAAGGAAAATTGTGCAGTTAACTTGGTCAACAAGGGTCATTATGGGTGCAGCAATGTCCTGCGGGCCGCAACAACAGATTTCAGCTTTCATTATTACTCACTTTTCAGCCTCAAAAACTCGATCTCTTCATTTACTCTCTCAAATTTTTATCTCCAAAACCCTTGGGAGAATGTATTTCTTCATATTTTACTCTATTTCTACTATAAATTCTTGCTATTTCATTATAGGTTTAGCTAATGTAGGTTGAATATACTCTTGGGAATTGGTAAGCATATCTAGTATGAATTTGTGAGATTTAATTTATCCTATTTTGTGCTTTGATTATCAAGTATGTTTTGTGCTTTCTTGTGTGATTAATGAACTATTTAGACTAGGATGATCAACAAGTTGATGATTATGGTTTAATTATTTGCTAGGTTTTTAGTCAAACCTGGAAGACTTAAACTTTTTGTCGATGTGATTATCGTTGATCAATGCTACGTTATAATTGGGAATGACAACTAAATATGATTATTGGTTGATTAAATTGCTAATATTTAGGATGAATTTGAATTGGTTTGACTAATTATCATTGTGGCTCACTAATAACGATTAGCATGAAAGCTGATCCTCGTAGTCGTTATTAGTAAATGTACTTGTGCTATCTATATGTTTCTCGTTAGTAGGACATTGTGGTTGTTTTGTTTGGTCTCCATGTGTATTTCTATTCTCGGGGAAGTCTATTTTGTCGATCGTCTAGAGTAACCCGAGGGTAAGGGTTGTTGTGTGGTGCCGATCGCTTACTCTAACTATAACCGAGGAGAGGCGAGAAATGTCTTCACTTGAAAGGTGTTGACAAGTTCTCCAAAATATATGGTTAATGCATGAATATTGGATAATTATTCAATGATCAAAAGATAACTAGAAATGTAACCCAATTGCGCCCAAGACTCGTTATAATCTTTATTCCATCTTTTGTGCTAGTGTGATCGCATTTGCATCATTCTTTCTAATCATTTGTTAATTTATTAGTTTAAAGTAGTCATAGTGTTTTCCAAAAGAAACCCCCCTCCCCCAACTTTGTTACTGCACACGTAAAGTGACTTCTTTGTGTGTTTTTATTTACATTTTAACAATCGATAAAACCCTCTTTTCCTCGTGGACCACCCCGTCTTACCACTAGCTACTATCTAGTAGTTATCCGTAATTTGGGCCTATAAATATTATCTTTGAGAGGCACGATGACGGTCTCCCAAATTTTGTATATTTGAGAGGTACGACGATGACCTCTCAAATTGTGTGATCCTTGACGATGAAGTTTTAAAATCCAACTCTTTTTTCACTTTATTTGTTGGATGTTCCAATGCCATGTTATGGGTTTGCAGTGATCCCATTAGTTCATCTAGAGCTATGGTAGCCACATCCCTTGTTTCTTCTACCGCTACAACTTTCATAGCAAATCTTTGAGGGACTGATCTCAAAGTCTTTTTTACCATTTTGGACTACTTGTAGATTTTTCCAAGTTGATGCGCCATATTAGTGATATATCTCGGTTTCCCATTAAACACAACAACAGTATCATCTTAGTTCATCTTTAACTCTTCAAATTTTGTGGCCAACATTTGTATTTTGGATTCACGTACGACTTATTCCTTCATGCATATTCTGCAAAAAAAAATTCATGCTTTCTTTGCCAAATGACATGTAAAGATGAGTTTAAACTGATTTTCATCTACTGCTATGATGATAGCATTTAATGCTCTAGAGTTTTCCACTGAAGCCTTCAGTTCATAGGAAGACCATGAGGCCTTAGGTTTAAGCTTTGTTTTCTTCGAACGGGATTTTCCTTTTTTTAACTAGATTCTCCTTCCACAACTCTCTCAGTTAAAGGATTCCATTCCGTTTCAACATAATACCAAGTCAGTTCATCCAGTGAATTTATGAAAACTCTCATTCGTGCCTTCCAATAGTTGTAGTTTGTTTCTTCCAACAGTGGTGGCTAAGACACAGAAGCTCCTTCTTTGGTTGCCATTGGTAAAACCGGATAACACTTTTCTTGACACAACTAAGGTAAGAATAAGTGACTTAGCTCTGAGACCAATTGAAATTTGGTTTTACTTAATTAATTCAATAATTATTAAGGTGTTCCAACATAACATATCTAACTAAGTATGCAATAAAGTACAGCATGAACACACAAGACTTTAAAATGTAGTTCGGTGAAATTCACCTACATCTGCGGGGCCTGGTCCAGTTCTGAATAAATTCACTAATCAGAAAGATACAATACAAAGTACAGCATACAATTATACTTATCTTATCTAGCTAACTGTAACACGTGAATTCCGCAAGCTCCTCTTGCTACCGATCCACCTTGATCAGTCCCTCTGACCTCGAAACTCATCAACACTAGATCTCCTCCTCCCGAGGAATTATGTAATATGATTTTGAACTTGATCAACATGTTACAGTATGTTGGAACATATGAATTCTGGCTCTCGCAGTACTACTGGATAGATAGAAAATCTGGATGCAGATTTTCCTGTTAAGTTCTTGAGTAACACAGTTGTGATGTCCTATATTTATAGTCCATGAGCAGATCAGAAATCTCCATCTTTGTCTCCACAATATTCCAATTTCATATCTACTTCTGAAACATATTACAATCCCTTGTAGCTAGGGATTTTCCCTTATCTCATCATATCCCTTGAATAGATTAATATTCCATAAATAAAATATCTTAAGAATAGGGATTTTCCATAAATCTAATATGCTTCAATCACACGCCTAATCAATATATTGTGAAATCTCTAATCTTCCATAACTCAATTTTCACACAATATCTTCAATCGTTAAATCAATATAGGCTCCAGCTTTCTATATGTTCCAACATGGAAAGTTTTCTTTGCCAAATTAGTTCACAAATGCCAATTAAATAATAAATGCACATCACGTGACTTTACTATGTCAATGAGGGTGAAGAAACGTCGAGGATGATGAGGACCCAAAGCGTGCTAAGAATGTTGGGAATGTTGATGAGGAATCCCCAATAATGATATGGTAGAGTAGCTAAACTTGTAATATTGAAGAGCAGTCTAGCAGTACACCTTCTCACCCCACAAATGCACGGTTCTTGGTCATTCTTTCCAAGCAGCACTTTAGAATAGTTTTGATCTTGGTAATTTTTTTAACCAGCAGTACTCAATATTAAATACACCATAATTCTTAGCTTTTACATTCAAAATCCTCACAATAATTATTCTTTTTTGGTCTTCTTTACCCGATTCCCCCCCAAATTCAATCACTTCTACTGAAGCTTAAGGTCCCAACCATTCAGTGTGACAACAACACTTGGGAGATTTCCTACTATGTGAACACAGTAAACAAGGCATTAAACTTTGATGGCTCGACAAAATTCATTACAGACAATGACCCCAAGATTGGAGATGCTGCCTTCTTCGAGCTTTTGAAGTCCACGTGGCAGAAGATTATTTTTAAAGTCGTCCTACTCAAATCCAGCTTGTGTACATTCTCCAGCCCCGTGCTTGATTCAGGGTTTTCTAGGATTCAGTTAACGAACGTGTTTTATGTAGTTAAACAATAAATCTAATATTTTGAAGGTTAAAATTAGACCTTAATCATTTTTGAACGAATGTTTTACGTACTATTAATTAAGTTTTTTGCATAATATTTGACTATGGAATATGGAGTAGGAGGAAGCACTACTTTAGTTTGTTTATTATTCTTAGCGACCCAAGTTTTAAACACTACTGACCAGTACGTCTCCATCGTCCCACTTTTTCGATTTATTTTTGCACAAACTTTAAATAAGTCTAAGTAGCATCTTTTTAATAGATGATGAGAAGGGCTTGCATAAGTCAAATTAAAGGAAAGGTTGTGACCATTATATTTATAACTAAATGCTCAAAGTTTAAAATTAGAAAGTTATATAATGAGATATCCAAAAAAAAAAAGAAATTTATTGTGGAAAGTATATATTAATAAAAGATACAAGAGTAGGA
Source organism: Rubia yunnanensis (assembly GCA_037428765.1). Taxonomy (NCBI): domain Eukaryota; kingdom Viridiplantae; phylum Streptophyta; class Magnoliopsida; order Gentianales; family Rubiaceae; genus Rubia; species Rubia yunnanensis. The sequence continues at coordinate 84,458,844 of CM075063.1, forward strand.
GGCCAGCAGGCAAGTCACAAAACCAAGACAAAGCTAATTTGTTGGCTTCGATGAAGGTTTGTGTCATTTGATAGTTTGTCTAGAACGTGTACCTGAAGGAATTTGACTACACCAGCCTTAATTATAGTACTCTCATTTTCCGTGTGTTTGTTTTGGGTTCACTCCAGAATCAGCTATCAAATGCACAACAGGCCAGTGTACCTCCGCACTTACTTTTCATTTGCCATGCTCAACCTACGCCATTCTGGTCCTGGTAATTCATTTCTCTTTTCAATTTTTATGCTAGGATTTATGCACATATGACTTGCCCAGGGCTGGCCCAAAATAATTGGGCCTGAAGCAAACTAGATATATAAATCTCATATATAATATTTAACGTATTTAATATTTATAAAATGGGGCCTCACATGAATATAAAAAGAAAATTGTTACAGCAATTATTTAAAATATATGATATTTATTATTTTTCTGCATATACACTTAATTTTTTTTAAGCAGATGAGGCCACTAAATAGTTTCCGGACCGGGGGTCTGAAGCGAATGCTTCATATGCCTCACCGATAGGGCCCTGGTCTGGACTTGCCTGTATTAGAAGAAACTATTTGAGCTGTCAACCTAGAGAAGTTAAAACTAATGTTTGATCTAAAAACACACACAAATTTGTTCAGAGAAAGAGACTAAAACAAAATAAAACATTCTTTATCAATTCCCAAACTAAAATTTATTTTCTCTTCTCTCAATAAGTTCAGAAATAAAAGTCTATTTGTGAAGTCTGTGTGAAAGACAAGCAGGAAAACCGAAAAACATAGAAAGTTGCAAATGGGAAATTTTTTTTTTATTAATTTACCAAAACTGAAAGGTTTGATCACCTTATATACATGAGTGTCACATCTAATCTACCCTCTAACCGCTCTGCTAACTAACTAACAAAAAAAATAACTAACTGAATTCTACCAGAAAACTAACTATTACAACTGGAAGCAAAAGAAAGCAAAAAGAACCAAGCTGAGAGTTGAAAGGCCCATCTGCCTTGCCTTGCTTTTGATCTGAGCTCCTTCTTATCCTGATCTAATGAATTTCAATATCCGCCCATTCTCAAAATGAGGATGTTGTGAGGGTCACAGAAGCCCATTTTGAGTAAAACGGGGAGAAACTGAGGAGAAAAGAGAAGCTTGGTAAACACATCAGCTAACTATGAATGAGAAGGGAAATGGGTGAGTGATATAAAGCCATCTTCGTAGGAATCCCTAACCAAATGGCAATCTATTTTGATGTATTTTGTTCTTTCATGGAAAAATGGATTCTTAGTGATATGAATTGCAGCTTCAGTATCACAGTGAATGGGAATAGGCAGATGAAGTTGAAGACTGAAATCAGAGAGCAGATAGGATAACAATTTGAGCTCCCAAATTGTTAAGGCTAAGCTCCTGTATACTGATTCAGCAGAAGACCTAGAAACTATTCCCTGTTTCTTGAATTTCCAAGAGATCAGAGAAGAACCAAGGAAGATGGAAAACCCTGACACAGATCTCCTAGTGTCTTTCCAAGTTGCCCAGTCAGCATCACAAAAGGCACTCAGTTACAGTGATGAAAAGGAAGAATAAAATAAGCTAAAGGATTGATGGTGCTTCAGGTATTTGACAATATGCAATGCTCCCTACCAGTGCTGCTTAGTTGGTTGTTGCACAAATTGACTGAGCTGGTGAACAACATAGGTGATATCGGGCCTTGTGAAGTTCAGGTATAACAAACGGCTAATTAATCTTCTGAATAATCTAGGATCATATAAGACTGGAGAATCGGTGGCAGTGTTTAACCATGAGACTGGGAGGGGAGATGCAACCATATAAGCTTTCTCAAGATTGAGATCAAAGATCAAATTGGCAATGTACTTATTCTTAGTTAAGAACATGCCAGTGGAAGAACAAGCAACCTCAATTCCAAGGAAATACTTGGCAAGTCCAAGATCCTTGATAGTGAAAGAAGCCTGCAATTAATCCTTGATAGTTTGGATTATGGAATATGAATTTCCAGCCAGGAGGATATCATCAACATATACAAGGAGAGGTGTAGTGATAGATCCATCAAACTTGAGAAATATGCAGGAATCATGATAGGATTGAGCAAAACCAAGAGTCTTCAAATGAGTAGTGAACTCCAGATTCCACTGTCTTAAGGACTGGTTCAGGCCATATAGTGATTTATATAGCTTGCAAACTATTCCTTTAGCATCCTTGTTATAACCAGTAGGAGGTAACATGTAAAGTCCATCATCAATGTGGGAATGCAAGAAATAATTGTTGACATCCACTTGATGAAGAAACCAACTCTGAGCAGCTGCTATGGCCAAGAACAATCTAACAGTTACAGTTTTGGCCACAAGTGAGAAGCTTTCATAGAAATATTCTCCTTTAATCTGATTCTGGACTTTAGCCACAAGTCTTGCTTTTTATTTTTTGATAGTGCCATTTGGATTGCACTTGATCTTATATACCCACTTATTTCCAATTGCCCTCTTGCCAACAGGCAAAGGAATAAGTTTCCAGGTGTGATTATCATCCAGATCCTGGATCTCTTCATTCATAACAGTCTTCCATTCTGGATAAAGAATGGCTTCTCTATAAGATGATGGTTATGGAACCTGTGCAATGGTAGCAAGGAAAGACACATGTACAGTAGAAAAAGTAGGAGAAAAAAAGGTATCAACAACTGCATTAGACACAAAATCCTTTAACCATGATGGTTTGTTTATGATCCTGATACTTCTTCTCTTTGAAGAAAAATGGGTATCAGGGATAGGATCATGTGGTGAATCAATATAATGCATATGTGAAGGATTTTGCTGCATCTGATCATGAAGAGAAATAGGATTAGTAAAACGAGGATCCGAATGAGGGGCAGAATCAGTAGGATTAGAAAATGGAGAAGGTGGATCTGATTGATTATGATTTTTATGTATAGGTTCTGAGGGATCAATTGCATTAGGACTAGTACAATGATTTTTTAAAAACATGTTATACTCAGGATAGATATATAAGGCTGCTGATGCATTGAAACAGTAGGAAAAGTAGATGAATGTGATGCATATGTAGTTATAAAAATAGGTTTAGTTTTAATGGGTAAAATATGATCATGAAATGTAACATCTCTGGAAACAACGATCTTATTGGTGATCAAATTGCACATTTTAAAACCCTTTTGGTTTACAAGATAGCCTACAAACACACATGGAAAAGACCTAAGATCAAACTTGTTTTCGTGTTGCTAAGTATTTGTTGCACAACCTAAGTAACCAAAGGATTTCATCGCTGATAAGTGTGGTTTGGTTTTGAAAAGTATTTCATGTGGAGACTTCCATTTCATAATTGAAGTTGGTAATTTATTTATAATGTGTGCAGCAGTCAGGACGGCAACTGCCCAAAATGGCAAAGGCAATCCTGAATGAAACATGATTGATCTTGCCATCTCTAAAAAATGCCTATGTATTCGTTCAACTACACTGGGAGGTCGTCGCCGTACCTCAAAAAGTTAATACTTTTAAGCCCTAATGCTTCCTATCTACAATAAAGTATAATGGCAAGTCGGGGTCGTCCACAAGAAGAGGGATCTTTTCAAGTGTTTAAACATATATAGGAGAAGACATACTAGGCATATACATACATAGATATATATAAAAGCATTTAAACAAGGGGGGGGGGGGTTTGGTTGGTTTGATCCTAAGTTATCGAATTGAAATACAACAACTAGCAAAGCAAGAGAACCATGATAATCATGCAATACAACTAAAGATATGATGTAAATGATAATTAACGGAGCCTTAGGGGCAATCAATTTCCACTTCCAAACTTCACATAGCTCATTGATTCATTCACTAATTTATTTACATTTATTTTCTATGTGGAATGTTATCAATTCTCATTCAAAGATCAACATTCATTCCTCCTTAAAAGTAGTTTGCAAAGACAAACAACGACCATTTGAAAACCTCATTGATGATCACCCTAGACAAACAACATTATAGGGGTGTTTCATCAATGGCATTTCACCCAAAGGACCATAGGTTTGATAATAACAAGCCTTCTACCAAAGGCATAGTCATTTAACCAAATAAAGCATTCATTATATTAAACTAAGAACAAACAACATTCAAGGTTCAGCCTTTCTTTGCATCTATATGACAAATATGAGAACAAACCACATTAACATACTCATCTAGTAAGAATTACCTCACATTATACACAAGAAGATCTAAATCTATGCTCTTGGATTTCCATATCAAATGAGTTAAGAAATTTTCAACTTTCCTAACACCCTAACATTTCAATCTTACAAACAATTCATATACTCAAACAACCAATGGTATAAATAATGTAAAACACAACATTAATGGCATAATAAACGCTCTCCAATAAATGTTCATAAATGAGCAAACATAGAATCTTACTACATAAGCTTGGAAACTTCAACCAATTGCTCCCAAAAACTAGATTTAGCTACAAGAGTTCATACTAATTAATGCTAAACAACCAAACATAATACAAGAGACTGTAAAGATGAAAATGGAAGAAAATAGGGTTTTAAACAGCAATAGAAATGCAGGTGAAGAAGATTCTGAATGAGAAGAAAGATAATGCTATTTATAGTACAAAAAGGATAAGGTGAAATTATGGCGACTCGTGACGTTTTCGTGACGGTCTCGTGACGGTCTCGCGACGGTCTCGCGACGGTCTCGCGACGAGGCCCTTGTTTCCTTTTCTTCTTCTTGTGGTATACATTCATCTTCATAGCAATTCCTCTCATTCTTCAAGTCTTCAATGTCCCCAAAAATGGTCTTCAATGGCCTCCGGTCTTCATGTCTTTGAAGCAAGTCTTCAAAAGTCTTCGAAAATGTGATCTTTATGGCCTCCGGTCTTCATGCTTCCATGTTCTTCCCTTGTCATGCAAAATCCACTTAGAAGAGGTAAACGAGCGTAAAGTTGATCTTACCCCTCCTAAGAGAATTTCAAGGTAAAACAAAAGCTCTTGATAATAAAAGAGCACAAAAGTGACCCAAAATAGTACTAAATTATGCGCACATAAAATGGACATATCAAACATCCCCACACTTAAACCTTACTCGCCCTTGAGTAATAAAAGATCCAAGCATATGAAGGAAATGACGTATTCACATCCTAACTACTATTCCCCCAAATCAATACCTCACAAAATTCTCAATATCACACATCCCAATGTTAAGGTCAAATGAGAAGTTTCCCACAACCCCTCTTCCTAAATCTACCCAAACCATAAAAACACATCAATTCATTGATATCCCTAAAACATCTCCAAATCATGAATTGATAATCCTAAATCCAATTATACAAGGTGAAGCTAAGGACATGTATAAGGTTCAAAACACATGCTCCACTTTATATCAATATATCAACCTAAAAACGAAGCATACTAACGATCGAGAATTTCATAACTTACTTCGTCTTCTCCCGCTAAATTTTCCAATCCCAAAAGGTCCTCAAGATGTCAAGCTACCCGATCCATCTGTATGGTCACCGCAACCTTATGACTCCAACGCCGGAAAATGAGTGAACACTTAATGTTTCTCAATTTCTCTCATTTTCTCTCATTTTGCCTAGGAGCCCTTTCGGGTTTTCATCTGAGCCACACATCATGTTTCTTTGGCTCACATCTCATATTTTTCTGCACATTTAGCGTCTCATTTTTTCCTAGGTCACCCTATTGGTTTTTTGACCTATCTGGTCCCCCAATGTTGCCTAAATTTCCCTCTCAGGTTTTCAACTTAGCGGGATTCTTTTTAATTTTTAATTTTTTTTATTTTTTTCAAACTTTTCAGCATTTTTCATGTGTCTCCAATCTAAAAAGTAGCAAAGTGTTTTCTAAATGTTAAGGATAAGAAAAGTATTAAAGCCAACATTATCCAAATACATCAAAAGAAAAACATCCCAACACAAAAGGGAAAAAATATCCAAAACCAATCAAAAGAGTTATGCAAAAGTGTTTTCAATCCCAATCCTCTCAAAGTAGATACCCCTCCCCATACTTAGAACACTACATTGCCCTAAATGTAGACAATAGGGCAAAATCGTACAAAGCGAAGTATGGAAATGGTAAAGATATGGCGCTCACAAAATCACTGTTGTGATGAAGAAGGGCCATCACCAAAATACCGCTGCTGATACTGTGCTAGCCACTCTGTGCTCCTCTGCCTCCTAGCTTTCCGCATCTCTGCTCCCGGATCAGGGCCTGAGACACCGCCTGCCTGGGACTGCATCTCATGGATGTGAGCTGACAATCAGTCAATCTCCTTATCCATGTCAATCAAGGTCTGGGAGACAAATATATTATGCTCCAATATCATGTTGTCCTGGCGGCTGAATCTATCCTACATAGTCTGCATTATCCGCTCGTAGATGTCTTGTGGAGGCTAGGAATAGTGAGGTGGCACATCGTTCTCCTGCATCGGCTCTGTCTCTTGTGGAGGTTGAATGAAGTGCTGCTGGGAGTACTGCTGCTACTGTTGCTCAGAGGGAGGTAGAGTACTATCATCACGTTAGATGAGAGCTAGGCCGAGGTCACGGAGCTTGTGCTGGAAATCATCTATACATGAGGAGTTCGATGAAATTTCCAAGTCTCCTAGAGGTGTGTCAAATTCCAGCTTCGTCTTGTTGGGCTGAGGAAGTGCCATGAATGTAACCTTCCTCTCACCATACAGCTAATAGAAGAGCCCCGTGGTCCGTGTGGCACTGAGCATCTCAAATATAACTAACCTCTCAGTAGTGATAGGATAGGGCGTGCACCTCCCTAAGCGTGGAAAGTCAGCCGGAGGAACTAATCCCAAGTACTCTGCTAAAAGGCCTACAATGCCTCCGACCATGATCTTCCCCTTGGGATTTCCTGCCACCTCCATGATTCTCTTTATCTATAATTCTTCCCACAGCCCGTATCCTACCCCCTCACTCGTTAAGTGCCACATAAAGTGAATGTCATTGTCTGGCACATTCGTTGGCTCTGTGGACCAAAGTACTGTGCCAGCCAATAGACGGTGCACATAATGGAGTACAGGGTGGATAGTGGCGCTACTCTTATCATGGGAATTCTTTGGCCTTATGTTGATGACATTCCAAAAGTGCATGTCATCCTCAATTGATCGCTTCTGGGCCTGTGGGTCCAGCCTGGCCCGTATCTTTACGGTGTCAAATCCAAAGGCCTCCTCAATATGCGAGACAGTCATTTACCTAGATATATCATCTAAGTGAAAAGTAATGTACCTCTCGCATGGTTGATTGTCTCTCATACTGCTTATAAGGACCGTGGATAAGAATTCCAGCGTGTACCTCCGATAAGAGGGAGCGCTCCTACTCATAAACCCTTACATTCCCCCTTTTGCGATGAGACATCTAACAAGCTGAGTGAAGCTGAGAGCATCAAATGTGGGCACATCGACAAAGCTTGTCTCTTTGAGTTGGCGCTTCTCCAGAGCCCCCCCACCTTTCTGCATAGTACCCGATGATCCGGGTCAAACCCATGTAACTATCCAGACGGGAAGGTACGAGGCTCGATTCCGGAGCCGGTGGAGGAGGCGGAGGTGGAGCAGTGGTGCATCCGCCTCGGGGGGGGGGAGCCCTTGGTCTCTTCGTGGGGGCCATATCTAACAATCATAGCAAACAAGTCAAACACATAGGAATACGTGTATATGCAATATTGCAAATTCATACCCAACCTTAAACTAGTTCATCATCACAAGCCGAATCAAAATCAAGCAACTAGTTCAAGTCCTAATCACAATTGCATATACAATCCATACGATGTCTAACAAGCCCATATTCTCAAATCCATGAAGTTCACATAGTTGAAATCAATATGCTATATCTCATAACCACAGTTGTGCTCAACTAGCTTAGCCACCATTAGTACATTCACCATGTCAACATTCACGTCCCATGGTTAAACTACCCTAAGCAAAATAACATTGCAAAGCACAATAACATTTTATCCAAATAACAACTATGTTGAATCAAGGGCCAACATGCCTCCTATCTAGCATAAGTCACAATCTATTCTCAGCCACATCAACATAAATGCACACAATCCCAACTCAAACAAGCACAATACAATCCAAACCGCAACCACAAAATATGCACACAATACCCATACAATTAAATTGCATGCACAATTTATTCACCAAAATCAACCAAGATCCAAAAATTCAATTTCCTAAGGCATCACACATAATCTACACAATATCCATAAAAAAATAGAGTACATATTCATAATCCCAATTGAAGCTCAATAAAGTGAAGAAATGTACCACCAAGATGCGTAGGAGGAGGAAAAGAGGAAGCCCACAATCAATTCGAAATTGAATTGCTTAAAGTGACAAAACCCCCAAATTCTAGGGTTTGTGTTCTTCAAAGAAATTTTTTCGATTTGTGGGTGGAGGTTGGGAAGAAAGGATGGGGTATGGAGTGGTGGTTGTGAGTAGTGGAGGGCGGCTGATAGCGGCGAGTGGCGGCGCTTGGTAGAGGACAGGTTGAGGATGGTGAAGAGGAGCGGGAAAAGATGAAGAGTAGTGGTGGATTGTAGATATGTTTGTGGAAAAATGGGTTTAGCCCATCATTTAAAGCAGATTCATATGACCGTCGTGACTCGCGATGATGAGTGGTCTCGAGGGGCATTAAGTCTGGCTAGGCTCGAGGATGAAAGGTGAAACTTCGAGGGCTCACAACTTCGAGGTCTCAAGAAGCTAGGCTCGAGGATGAAAGATGGCACCTTGAGGGCTCGAGTTTTCGAGGTCTCGAGAAGCTATGCTCGAGGATAAAAGATGACACCTCAAGGGCTCGCGGCTTCGAGGTCTCAAGAGGTTATGCTTGAGGATGAAAGATGACACCTCGAGGGCTCGTGGCTTCGAGGTCTTAAGAGGTTATGCTCGAGGATGACAGATGACACCTCAAGGGCTCGCGGCTTCGAGGCCTGGAGAGGCTTGCGGCCTCGAGGACCCGAGGTGGTGGTGTCTTGAAGGGTTGGTCTCAAGAGCTGGCCTCAAAAGGATGATGGACTTCAGTTTTGGCCCAAGTCAAGGGCTTGCTACCTCGAGGTCTCAAGGGGATGATGTCTAGAAGGGCTGGCCTCGAGAAGGTGATGGACTTTATCATTCGGCTCGAGTCGAGGGCTTGCTGCCTCAAGGTCTTGAGGCGGTGATATCTCGAAGGGCTAGTCTCGAGAAGGTGATAGACTTTATGGTTCAGCTCGAGTCAAAGGTTTAGGACTTCGAGGTCTCGAGGGGATGATGTCGAGAGGGTTGGTCTTGAGAGGGTGATGGACTATATGGTTTTGATCGAGTCAAGGGTTCAGGGCATCGAGGTCTCGAGGGGGTAATGGACTTTCAGGTTTGGCTCAAGTTGAGGGCTTGCTACCTCGAGGTCTCGAGGGGATATGTCTCAAGGGTTTGGTCTTGAGGACTGGCCTCGAGAGTGTGATGTTCATTCAAGTTCTTCTAGGGTCGAGGGCTTGCTGCCTCAAGGTCTCGAGGGGATATGTCTTGAGGTCCTCGTGAGGCCATCGTGGCTCGGAAAAAGTGGTGGCCGAGACCTCCATTTTAACACAAGATTTTTTAGTATATCGCAACTCGCGACCACTCCGTCGCGAGTCGTGACGAGGCCATCGCAAGGCCCTCACGAGCCATCGCGCCCGCGGAAAGTTTTGGCCGAGACCCCTATTTTTATCCAAAATCCCTGATTTGGTCGCGATTCATGATGGGGCCCTCGCGAGGACATCGTGACTCGCAACGATGCCCACGCAAGGCCATCGCGACTCGTAGCCACTTCTTACCTGGTACTTAGAAATTTTTTTCTAATTCATTCTCTTGTCCAAGTCTTTCCTTCTTGGCTCCAAGCCTTTCTCCCTTCAAAAGCCTATTGCCTTGGATTCAAAATTGCTACAAAATCATGGGAAAAAAACAACCCGTGAAAAGCATAAAGCAAAAAAATGAAACTTAATGATAAAATCGAAAACCAAACAACATCAACGGAAAGTCACGAATGACGATCCGGATGATCAAAACCAATTTTGTTTAACGTTTTCGGCATGACTTACTCCCTTTTCTTGGGTTTTAATCACAAACTGGATCGAGGAGATCAATGTTCTCTACTTTTTCCAGCACAAAATTCTCATGGTAAGCTTTCAAACGTTGTTCATTAACCTTGAAAGTATTGGACTTAGCTCGATCTAGAATCTCCACCGCGCCATGTGGGAATACCTTAACCACTTCAAAAGGACCGATCCATCGGGACCTCAACTTACGTTGGAATAGGCGAAGGCGAGATTGGAATAGGAGGACCTTGTGACCAACGTCAAAGTCCTTCCTAATGATCATTTTGTCGTGCCACACCTTTGTCTTCCCTTGATAGATTTTGGCATTCTCATAGGACTCCCTCCAAATCTCATCCAGTTCACCCAATTATAACTTCCTATGCAAGCCGGCCTCATCTATATCAAGATTGAATTCTTTGACCGCCCAGTAAGCCTTATGTTGAATTTCCACCGGTAGATGATAGGGCTTACCAAACACTAACCGTTATGGTGACATACTGATTAGTGTCTTGTAAGCCGTCCTATACACCCACATGGAATCATTCAACCAAGAACTCCAATCCTTCCGGTTAGGGTTAACCATCTTTTGAAGGATAGACTTGATTTCCCGATTGGAAACTTCGGCTTGCCCATTGGTTTGTGGGTGATAGGCAGTGGATGTCTTGTAAGTTACACCATACTTCTTCAAGAGTGCCGCTATGGTCCAATTGCAAAAATGGGTGCCACGGTTACTAATCAAGGCTCGGGGCACCCCAAACCTAGAAAATATGTTATCTTTCAGGAATTCTACAACAACTTTAGAATCGTCAATCCTAGTGGGTTTTTCTTCAACCCACTTTGACACATAATCAACGACAAGAAAATGTATGTAAAGCCATTGATGAGGAGGAAATTATCTTTCCGTGCTTTAGAAAAGTGAGGAGGAAATTTACCAGAGACAAGAAAGTTCACAATATCGACATACCATGGTTGGAGGTCCCTGATAGCAAGCAATTGTTCATCGGGGAACTCCTTTCGTAATTGCTTCTTCATTAATAGATTTACCTCACTATCTTGGCAGGGTTCCAACCGGCTTAGGTGATCAGCCACGAGGTTCTCCGCGCCTTTCTTGTCTCGTACCTCTAACTCAAATTCACTCAGGAGCAGGATCACCCTAATCAATCTTAGCTTAGCCTCTTTCTTCGTCATTAAATGATGAAGCGCTGCATGGTCAATGTACACAATAACTTTTGTACCAAGCAAGTAAGATCAAAATTTTTCTAAAGAAAATACCACTGCTAGCAACTCCTTTTTTGGTGGTGGAATAGTTTCTTTGGGCTTCATTCAGAGACATGGATGTGTAGTAGATGGCGTGAGGTGCTCCCCCCACCCTTTGACCAAGTACCGCTCCAACGGCATAATCACTAGCACCACACATAATCTCAAAAGGAAACGACCAATCTGGGGGTTGTATAATAAGGCCGAAACTAACCTTCCTTTCAATGTATCGAAGGCCTCTTTACAACCCTCAGCAATCACAAATTCCACCTCTTTCTACAAAAACTTGCATAAAGGGGATGCTATCTTCGAGAATTCCTTGATGAATCGACGATAGAATCCTGCATGGCCAAGAAAAGAGCGCACTTCACGCACATTAGTAGATAAGGCAAAGTTTGAGTTGTGTCTATCTTTGTCTTGTCAACCTCAATACCCTTAGAGGAGAAAACATGGACAAAAACAATACCTTGCTCTATCTGGCTAAAAACAATACCTTGCCTATGTCCTTCTTCAAGGCGGCGGATCTAGAGGCCGGAAACTATTTGGCTAGAAACTTCATTTTCATATCAAGCCAACTCTTAATGCTCTTGGACAATAGGTAGTGGAGCCAATCCCTTGCACCATCCCTTAGTATGAATAGGAATACCTTCAACTTGTATAAATCTTCATCCACTCTATGGGGGACCGTACCACCACACAAGAAGTGAAATTCGGTGAGGTGTTTTTTGGCATTCTCCCCTTGCCTACCAAGGAAGATGGGTAGCATGTTGATGAACCCGGTCTTTAGCTCAAAGTGCCCGTTCGGTCCAACCATGTGATACTCGATGCACATCGGTTGTTGATCGAGGTTGGGGGCCACCATGTCTCTTAGCAAAGCTTTCCCCAAAGGAATCTCTCTTTGGTGGAGAGGAGGAGCTCGCCCTTGGAGAGGAGGATGCTCATATTTGTGCTCAACTGGATGCTCCATAGAGGAAGATGTATCCACAAAATGGTCACTAGGAGGGGTGTTATTCACACTTTCCAAAGAAAGCCTCCTAGCCCATCTCAAATTCAACTCTAACTCGGGGTCGTAGTGTAGGGATTCTTGTGACGAGGATCGCATACCAACCATACACCAAGAACTCGAACAATACATCTCCAACCCAAGTGAAAATGGCAAATCAACAAAACAAATAAAAGAAAAATAACAAATATTTACAATTAGCATATAATCACACATAATATGCCCAAACACTTAAAAATAAATGCCTCTTCCCCGGCAACGGCGCCAAAATTTGGGAGGTCATCGCCGTACTTCTCAAAGTTAATACTTTTAAGCCCTAATGCTTCCTATCTACAATAAAGCAGATAATGGCAAGTCAGGATGGTCCACGAGAAGAGGGATCTTTTCAAGTGTTTAAACATATATAGGAGAAGACATACTAGGCATATACATACATAGATATATATATATAAGCATGTAAACAAGGGGGGGTTGGGTGGTTTGATCCTAAGTTATCGAATTGAAATACAACAATACAACTAAAGATATGATGTAAATGATAATTAATGGAGCCTTGGGGGCAATCTATTTCAACTTCCAAACTTCCTATAGCTCATTGATTCATTCACTCATTTAATTACATTTATTGTCTATGGGGAATGGTATCACTTCTCATTCAAAGATCAACATTCATTTCTCCTTAAGAGTAGTTTGCAAAGACAAACAACGACCATTTGGAAACCTCATTGATGATCACCCTAGACAAACAACATCATAGGGGTGTTTCATCAATGACATTTCACCCAAAGGACCATAGGTTTGATAATAACAAGCCTTCTACCAAAGACAGTCATTTAACCAAACAAAGTATTCATTAGATTAAACTAGAACAAACAACATTCAAGGTTCAACCTTTCTTTGCATCTATATGACAAATATGAGAACAAACCACATTAACATACTTATCTAGTAAGAATTACCTCACATTATACGCAAGAAGTTCTAAATCCATGCTCTTGGATTTCCATATCAAATGAGTTAAGAAATTTGCAACTTTCCTAACACCCTAACATTTCAATCTTACAAACATTTCATATATTCAAACAACCCATGGTATAAATGATGTAAAACACAACATTAATGGCATAATAAACGCTCTCCAATAAATGTTCATAAATGAGAAAACATAGAATCTTACTACATAAGCTTGGAAGCTTCAATCAATTGCTCTCAAGAACTAGATTTAGCTACAAGAGTTCATACTAATTAATGCTAAAAAACGAAACATAATACAAGATATTGTAAATATTAAAATGGAAGAAAATAAGGTTTTAAAGAGTATTAAAAATCCAGGTGAAGAAGATTCTGAATGAGAGGAAAGAGAGTGTTATTTATAGCACAAAAAGGATAAGGTTAAATTCGAGGCCATCACAACTCGCGACGGGTGCCAGAATTTTGCCTTGTTTCCTTTTCTTCTTCTTGTGGTATACATTCATCTTCATAGCCATTCCTCTCATTTTTCAAGTCTTCAATGTCTCCAAACATGGTCTTCAATGGCCTCCGGTCTTCATGTCTTCGAAGCAAGTCTTCCAAAGTCTTCGAAAATGTGATATTTAATGGCCTCCGTGTTCTTCCCTTGTCACGCAAAATCCACTTAGAAGAGGTAAAAGAGCGTAAAGTTGATCTTACCCCTCCTAAGAGAATTTCAAGGTAAAACACAAGCTCTTGATAATAAAAGAGCACAAAAGTGACCCAAAATAGTACTAAATTATGCACATAAAATGGGCATATCATACACCATTCTGCTGTGGTGTATAGACACATGATCTTTAATGCAACATTGCTAAACTGCTAAACAGATTAGTACACTTATGATTTACAAACTCAGAACTATTATCTGTGCTTATGGCCTTATCTTTGACGGAAAACTGTGTGTTCATCATCTTAAAGAAGTTCATTAAATTGTCATGTACTATGTCTTTAGTTTGTAGCATGATAGTCCACGTAGCTCTACTGAAATTATCAACTATGGTCAGAAAATAATTAAAACCATTTGTAGAAGTGACCTTATATGGACCCCAAAGATCAACTTGAACCAGTCAAAACATGCATTACACTGTGAAGTAGTATGAGGAAAAAAAGACCTTGTTTGTTTAGCCAAAGAACAAACACTACAATGAAAATCACTTGGTTGATTCATATGTACATTCAGATTCTTCAAAGCAACATCTTAGACATGACCTAGCCTGAAATTCCACAATTTAAAATCACTAAGAATCACATTATTTTCAAGATTACATTCTTTATTGAGTTCAGGAAAAGATGCACTAGAAAACTGAGCATAAGTGTCTATTATTCTTTTACCAAAAGATACATGAGTAACTAGATACAGTCCTCTGCTAGCTCTTGTAACTCCAATGATCTTATTAGATTTGAGGTCCTGGATTAAGCAAACATCAAGAAAGAATTCAAAATGAATTCCAATTGATCTAGAAAGTTTGTTTACGGATAAGAGATTGAAACTAAACCCATCTACATGCAAACAGTCTTGTAAAATCAGTGATGGTGTGAGATGTACTGATCTTGTGACATTGACCATCTGAGTGTGTTGTTTGGTAGAAGTACTGGAATGGATGTGTTTATGATATAATAGGTCTTAAAAAGAGATTTATTACTACACATATGACTAGATGATCCACTATCTAGAATCCATGCATCATCATCAAATTGTAAAGATGAATTTAATAGATGAATGTAAGTACTATCTGAGAAATCTGAACTGAGCCATGTTGACAATCTCATTGTTCCTTTGCTATTCTGATTTTGAGCTTTGTTCATTTCCAACATCTAAACAACAGTGGAAAACATAGTCTGCAGATTTGATCTTGATATCAGGTCAGAGGTATCAAATGGAACTGCTTCTTCGTCAGTAACCATAACATTATATGCAAACTTTTGTTTTGGTTTTCCCTCCTTCCACCAGTCAGGATACCCTATAATCTTGTAACAAAACTCCTTAACGTGACCATTTTTGTGATAGTGTTCAGATATCATCAGTTTCTTGTCCCGATCATCCTTCTTCTTGAAGTGGATCCTCCCTGCACATAACCTCCTAAATTTTGATTCATCTGCTCTGATTGAGCCCTCACGAACATTGCTGATTGCTCAACAGATGCAACACATTTGTTTATAGTCATATTCTGACTATTATCCTTTGCCATTAAGGCACATATCTTGCTAACAGGTGGTGTAGGTTCCATCATCAGCACCTGATTCTTGATAACCTCAAAATCCTCATTCAGTCCAACCAAGAATTGTTGTACTATGTCCTCATTTTCATCCTGGGCCACGACCTATTCATATCCACATCTACATTGTATCATTAATGCACAAACAACTTCTTCTAGGCCTCATGAAAATATGTTCATCCCACAGACTTTTAATAGTAGAATAGTACTGATTACAGTCTTCTTACCCTGCCTTATTTTCGCAATATCTCTTCTCAATTGATAGAGCAGAGGTTCATTACTCATTGAAAACCTGTCTCTAACTTCTTCCCATAGTGTTTTAGCATTATCAACCAATGCAAAACTCTTATCTATATCTTTAGACATTGTAGTCATGATCTAGGAGACTAGAATGTAGTTTACCTTCTTCCATTGCTTGTAGATCAGTGAATGCTCATTTGGAACTTCATATTCCCAGTCATAAAGCAGATCTTGTCCATTGATTTGAAGGCCGACACCATAGCCTTGCTCCAGGTCAGATAATTCCTCTCTGTGAGAAGATCAGTAACGATCATCATGTTTGAATGATATCCATGACTCGGAAATAGTTAATCTTCAGGTCTGATCTTCACAAAGCCGTCATCATCCACAGTGTACCTTCTCTGATTGTTCTTTTGAGTGTTTTCAGCCTTTCTTGAATGCACTGAGTTTGAACTCGCCATGGATGAATCAAAGAAAAGAATTACGAAGAAAAATTGAATGGAAAAATAGAATTTCAATCGGGATTTGATAGCCTATGGCTCTGATACCATGTGAAATCTGTTTGAAACACAAGCAGGAAAACTGAAAAACAGAGTTCAAATGGGAAAAAATTTTCTTATTAAGTTACCAAAACTAAAAGGTTTGATCACCTTATATACATGAGTGTCACAGCTAATCTACCCTCTAACTGCTCTTCAAACTTACTAACAAAACACCTAACTAACTGAATTCTACCAAAAAACTAACTATTACAACTAGAAGCAAAAGAAAGCAAAAATAACCAAGCTGAGAGCTGAGAGGCCTAGCTACCTTACCTTGCTTCTGATCTAAGCTGCTTCTGATCTTAATCTTTTGAATTCCAATACTATCTAAAGAGTTTTACATCAGCCATAAAATTATAAAACTAAACTAAAATTGAAACAATAGGGATCTTATGAAAACGACTATAACTTATGACAAATGGCTTCAAATGCTGTGAAACTTATACCATTGAAAACTATTACTCCGTCCCAGCCGAATGTGCACACTTTTTGGTCAACTTTCTCAGGTCATGTTTGACCAACGATAACTTTAGTTACGTATATTAACGGTGTGTTAAAATTTGATATTTAGAAAATACAGCATGCAGAGAATCCAACAATATCTCACATGATGATATTGGTATCTATATACTAGTTGAAATTTATGGTCAAACGTGTCTTGAGAAAGTTGACCAAAAAGTGTGCAGATTCGGCTGGGACGGAGGGAGTATATACTTCAGGAGTTTTCATTTCACAGGCCTCACTACAAATTATATAATTTTTTGCGTCTTCAACTTATTATCACTTCAATATGACTTTGCTGAATTTGATGTTTTGATTTTATTGTAACAGATGTCGGCCTCCCATAAACTCAAATTTGTTCCATCTTTCATTCCTATCATGCCCTTGACATTTTTGAATAACGTTGTTGGCATCGCCTAGTTAAATATACATGCCACTTGTTCATGATAGACAACAAGCAGACTCATTCTCACACCACTACCTTCTTTAACATGTTTCCGAATAAAGTGAAAATGAATACCTATGTGTTTCCTCCTGTCATAGTTGACCGGTTTCTTTGCCAATTGAATCGTATTGTTATCGACTCGAATTTCAGTTACTTCCTTTTGCTGAAGTTGAACCTTATTCAGTAACTTTCTGAACCATACTGCATCACACAAACAAGAAGATGCTGCAACCCCCGCATGTGTGACAATTGGTTTCTTTCTTGAGAGCCATGAGAAATCAGTCTCTCCCCATATAAAACTGACAGGGGCACGAGTGTCGTTAAAAAATGGATGCACACCAATCAAGGATGAGTGGGTCTCCTAACAGACGGTCTGTCCATAATCTTATGGATAGACCACTTATTTTTTACCTTATACACTGCATTTTTTAAAATACATAAAAAATTTAAAATTTTTGAAAATATTTTTTATATCATATATTTTTATATTTTCACCTTCAAATACATATTATTACAAGTTTTAACTTACAAAATGTAATATTTAAATTTTATAAAAAATTTAAACATTTAAGGCAAATACCCCTGAGGACTGTCAATAAACTTATGGAAATACCGCCTTTCCTGAGACTTTCCCATCAAAGATAATATGTCTATTGTTGCTACTACTAAAGAGTAGATAGAAATAAGTCGGAGTCGTCCTCAAGGAAAAAATGGTTAGATTGATAGTTCATGAAGTAAACAACGCACACAAGGGTCACCATGTGTTGTTTGAGAACAAAGCTAACAGCTAAAACCATAGAAAGAGATAAAAACTAGTTATCATACAAAATTGCTAAGAGAGATATAAAGAGATTAATTGATAAGGACACTTGGGGCATTTGCTTCACATGTTTAGCTATTCAATTTGGTCCTCGATTCTTATTCAAATATTTATAGTATATCCTAATGTCCTATTCTAATGCCTTGATCACACATTGTGGAGAATTTGAAAGCATTGGAAACTAACCCTCATTCTCACCTACGCTAGTCCACCGCCCCCTCATTCATCCCTCATGTCCTTCTGGTTTAGCTAGAGGTGCGTTGCCGCTGCCACTATTGAGCCCACTCTTGAGGTATATCCACTTGCGCGCGCTATGACATAGATTAAATCTGGGAATAGCATTACACTTTAGGACCAACGTGAACACCCATTTTAGGCGTAGACGTGTGACATCTTGAACATTAGTATCTCAATATTTCCCTCGAAGATGTTATCGACTTAGTGGCCACAAACTCAAGAGACACTACTAGACAAACCCACCCCCCCCCCCCCGCACCCCCTCCCACACACACAGAACATCTATTTTTCGCCCCCGTTACAGCAGTTTTTTTATTTTCCAAAAGGGGTTCTCCTATAAGTGGGGGATGCAATGGAATTATAACATAGCAGCTATTAAGTAACAATTTCTACAGGCTGAAACTAATTTTTTTTGCATCTTTATATATCATCGTTACTTTATTTGGCATAACTACCCTGCCGCTAATCTCGGCTACCCCGGATGGCCACCACTGGCACAAAAAAGTTACCATAATCAACCTATCATCAAGTACGAAGTAAATTCATACACTAGTGGAGAAGACCTTATTAAAGGCGGTTATATTGGACGTTAGAAGTTACTTTGTAGGTAACTTCCTCCGGGCATGACTTTGATCGATTTCGATCAAAGGCGGTTCCGAGAACCACCTTCTATCGAGGTCAGAAGCAATTTCAAACTCAGAACTTGTTTCTGATGTCCGAGAAAAAAGTCGCCCGAAACCAATCGGTGTCCGGCGACAAATCAAACCTAGATATAGAACTCGAAACAGTAGTACAACAATAATATCACAAAAATACAGATCTGGAATCACAGAACAAAAACAAAACATCATATCTAATATGTGAAACAAACATATCAGTTAAACTAAGAAAATGCAAAAAACAAATATGGGTTTGATTTACAACCAAACAAACATATCAGTTGAATTAAAAAAAACTAAAGAATAAATTTGGGTTTGATTTACAGCCAAACAAACATATCGGTTGAATCCCTAGAAGTGGCGACGGGGTTCCGATAGGAGTGAGAAACGCCGGTGATGGAGGAGGAGCAACGACGGAGGGGCTTCACGGCCAGGGAGGAGAGGCTTGACCATTGGCAGAGGGACTTCACAACCAAACTTGACTGGCAGAGGGATTCATGGCCAGGAAAGGGGATTCACAGTGGAGAAGAGATTAACGACGGATAGGAGATTCATAATGGGATGGAGAAGAGGGCGGGAGCGGTTGATCGGTGGGTGGAGAGGATGGGTGGAGAAAGGTAAGCAGCAGGGTGAGTAGAGGAGAGATAAGGTTTGAAGTGTTAGAAAAAATCAGAAATTTTTGCTAAGGGGGAGAAGAGAAAAAGAATTTTTATACTTAGGCCCAAAAATCAAACAAAGTTAGCTCATTAAAGTCAGAACCGCCTTCTATTGATGTTCGTCTTTGATAATTTTTTGACCGCCTTCTATTGAGATCCGAAAGTTGTTCTGACTTCGAAACCTCAGTTCTGATATCGAAACTCATTCAGATCTCAATAGAAGGCGTTTACTCAAGAACCATTTTTGATTAGGTGTCTTTAATGAAGGTCTCTCCACATATATGAATTTAGTTAGAGTTTTACAGATGGGAACTCATTTCCTCATGCTATTGATGTTGCAATATGATGCAACCAGCGGCGATGGTGGTCGTTGCAACTTCAAAGTGATAGATATTATGAACATAATTTGTTGGGCTATTTCTCTAGTTATGCTGCATAAAATCTTCAATAACAAACATGTGAATCTACCTTGGGTACTGAGGATCTGGTGGATATCCAGTTTCTTGCTTTCACTTGCATCGGTACTTTTTGCCGGCTATTATGTTGTTGTGAAGCATGTAGAAAATAAGGGTAATAATGTGTGTATATATTCATGATCTCGTTATACATTATATAGTGGAACAGAATACCTATACAAGCTAGAGAAAGGTAATGGAATATAATAACAATTACAAATAATGTTATAATTCCTTAATACTCTTCCTCAAGTTAGAGCACGGGGATCAGAAATACCCAACTTGCCAAGCAGGGTATAAAATTGGTTACGTCCGAGGGCTTAGTGAACAAGTCCGCAGATTGGTCTGACGTGCGGATATACTGAATAACAATAGTGCCAGATTGAACAAGATCCCGGACAAAATGGAAATCAACTTCAATGTGCTTTGTGTGTTCATGTAACACTGGATTTGCCGCAATATGAAGAGCAGATTAACTATCACAAAACAGTCGCATAGGAGAAGTGTGCATAACCCCTAAGTCATTCAATAAATACTTAAGCCATAACAACTCACAACAGGTAACGGTCATAGCAAGATACTCCACTTCAGCGGAAGACCAAGAAACTGTAAGTTACTTCTTGGTCTTCCAAGAAACTGGAGAATCACTAGTCATCACAAAATATCCAGAAAGAGAACGTCGGGTAATTGGGCATGCAGCCCAATCTAAATCACAATAAGCAGTCAATTGTAACGCACTAGTGGAAGAGAAAAATAAACCTTGACCAGGATGACTCTTCAAGTAGTGTAACACATAAACTGCATCTTGCTAGTGAGGAACACAAGGAGACTTCATGAATTGCGCAAGTGTATGAACCGAATAATTAAGCGCATGATGTGTGCTAGTCAAGTATATAAGGCGCCCAACTAGACGCCTGTACTGCTCGGGATAATGGTAAGCTGGACCCTCAACACGCGCCAGATCATGTTGTTGCTCCATCGGAAAGTCAGTCAGTTTAGAAGCAAATAAACCCCGTATCAGATCAAATGTCCAAGATATATTTCCTTTGTGAAAGAAACATCCCTTCCAGTCTTCTAGCAATCTCTATGCCTAAGAAATACTTAAGTAAACAAAGATTTTTCATATGGAAACAAGAACTCAAGTATTTCTTGAACTCATAGATGAGAGCAGAAGAGCTACCAACAGTGACCAAATCATCCAGATAAACAAGAACATGCAAAAAAACTGATCCACGAGAAAAGACAAACAAAGAGTAATCTGCCTTACTTTCAACAAAACCAAATGCTCATAAAGTCTGAGCCAATTCGGTAAACCAATTTCTAAGAGCCTAGCGAAGACCATAAAGAGATTTCTGAAGGTGACATACCTGACCATGAGGTGTCGCATAGCCTGGTGGGGGTCGCATAAAAACCTTTTCATGCAAATCACCATGCAGGAAAGCATATTGGACATCCATCTGATGCAGGTCCCAACCACGAATGACCATAATAGATAAGAATAGGCAAACAAAACTTATGTTTGCAATTGGAGCAAATGTTTGTATAATCAATCCCTTCAACTTGGCGATTCCCAAGAACCACTAGGCCCGTATTATGACGTTCAATAGTACCATCTGACTTAAACTTCATCCGGTAAACCCATTTGTAACTAATCGCCTTCTTATCTAGAGACAGAGGGGCCAAAGTCTAAGTCTGATTGTGCTCAAGCGCAATAAACTCTGTAGTATTAGCATCTCGCCAATGAGCATGCTGTGATGCCTCAGAATAAGTTGTGGTATTTGCAGTAGATGTTACTGCACCCAAAAATCTAGAATGTATACTAGAAAATTATCATAATTTACATAATTAGTAAGAGGATAGAGAACACCTGAGGATAGTGACGGCGCATGAGTGAACGTAGCAATATGAAGGGTGGGGGAGGGGTCTATAGTAGTAAGAGCACATGCATAATAATCACAATCATAATCTTCCAAATAAGGAGGAAGTCGGCGAGCACGAATTCTCTGTCTGATTGGTGGCAACTCGGCTACAGAATTATCCAGAGTTGGAGATTCCGCAAACGAAGGCAAGGCAGGAGGTGCGTGAGACTCCGTCGCCAGTGGCACGTGAGGTGCGTGAGGTGGCGGCGTCTATGGCAATGCTATGTCTGGTCAGGTCGAAAGTAAAATTTTGCAATCCAGGTCAGGATCTGGCGATGGAAAAACTCATCTTCCGGGGATGGGCCGGTGAGAGCTAGTGGGTGGGTGCCGGTGGCGGTCGGCGTAGATGAGCCGACGTCGACTGGCGGCAACCGGCATCGGAGAACTGGCAGATATCGGCGATAGGTGACCGGTGGAGGTCGGAGGCAATGGACCGTGCGACTCTAGCACCAGCGATGAAGTGGCCGACGGTGAGGTGGTGGCACTGCCGAGGTCTTCCAATGAGGCTGATGTTGGATTTGTAGAATATGGGAACTGGTCTTCAAAAAACATCTGCATTCTGACTAGTAAAGATTATGCGGGATTCAAGGTTAAAAAGGCAATAGCCTATCTTTCTGGCAGGGTAACCAAGAAATAAACAACTCCGACTTCTTGGTGCAAACTTGTCACGATATCTGGAAACATGAGCAGCAAAACACAAGCATCCAAAAACTCTTAAGGATGATTAATTTTTAGCTTGCCATAGAGAAACTCAAAGGGAGTATGACCATTGAGATGCTTTTTTGGTGTTCGGTCAATTAGATAAGCAGCAGTAAGAACACATTCTTCCCAAAAATCAACTAGAAGACAAGCTTGAAACCGCAAGGCATGCAGCACATTGAGTAAATGATAATGCTTTCTTTCAACTCGATCATTCTGTTGTGGTGTATCAACCATAGATGTCTAAAAAACGATCCTCAATGCAGCAAAATGAGGTCTCAAAGGAAAAAATTCAGTCACATTATCAGCCCGAACATGCAGTATGGTTCGGCCCCATTGGTTCTCCACCAAGGCACAAAATTCCAAAAAACTAGAAGCTACTTTTGACTTAACCACTAATAAATAAACCCAAACAGCTCAGGAATAATCATCAACTATAGTTAAAAATAAAATGCACCACTAGAAGATGGTGTTCTACAAGGACCCCAAACATCACAATGTATTAGTTGAAATATTGCAGTAACATTTGTAAAACTCAATGGAAAACTATGTCTAGTCTATTTTGCTCTATAAAATATAGAGCAAGGAACAGAAGTCTTATTAGTGCTAAAGTCAATAGAAGAGACAGAAGACAACACCGTAGAGGAAGTATGCCCAAGATGTTGATGTCATAAATCAAAAGAAGACACAGAAGCAACTGTAGGATGAGACTGCGGGATAGGAGGATGATCACGAGTATCCAGCAGACGGAGCCAAAACACCCCCCTTTTCTATGTGTACTATGACCATGGTTCCTAATTGGTACTTTCAAATTTTCTCTGAGGTAAGGACTGCGACCACTAACTCCTTCTCCGCAGTGAATTAGTTGCATTGAGCATCGTTAAGGGTTACCACACATAGTATATGATGCCTGGTACTCTTCCTACCCTATAAACTAGAACCGCTCCTATAGCATAATCACTAGTAGCAATCATAATCTCAAATGGAAGGGACCAATCTAGGGGTTGGATATTAGGTGCAGTCACAAGAATGGTTTTCATTGTATCAAAAGCTTTCCTACCCTTCTCATCTACCTTGAATTCAACATCCTTTTGCAAAAAATTGCACAAAGGTGAGGATATCTTAGAGAAATCCTTAATGAAATGCCGGTAGAAACTGACGGGCCCTAAGAATGACCTAACATTCCTAAGATAGGGTAAGGATTTGATAGTATGTCTACTTTAGACTTATGAACCTCTAAACCTTGAGCTGACACCACATGACCCAAAACAATGCCACTTTCCACCATAAATTGATACTTCTCAGAGTTTAAGACAAGAATGGTATCATTGCACTTCACTAGCACGAGTGCTAGATGGTGCAAGTAAGAATCAATAGATTCTCCATGAATGGTGAAATCATCCATAAAGACTTCAACGATATTTTATATAAACTCTGAAAAGATGCTAACCATGCATTGCTAAAAGGTGCTAGGGGTTTTGCAGAGACTGAAAGGCATACGCCTATAGGGAAAAGAGCCAAAGGGGTATTTAAAGGTTGTTTCCTCTTGGTCCTCAAGATAGATGGCTATTTAAAAATATCCCAAATAGCCATCTAGGAAGCAATAATGGGAGTGACAGGCTAATCTCTCAAGCATTGGGTTAGTAAAAGGTAATGGAAAATGGTTCTTGCGAGCTACCGCATTTAAGCGGTGATAATTAATACAAACTCTCCACTCATTTTGAATACGAGTAGGGACCATATCCCTATCCTTTTTTTCTACTACGTTCAATCCACTCTTCTTTGGCACCACTTGTGTGGGATTTACCTATTTACTATCATAGATAGGGTATATCACCCCCGCCTTAAGTAGTTTTAGGACTTCTTATTTAACTACTTCAATCATTGGCGGGTTTAAGCACCTTTGAGGTTGCCATACATGTTTTGTACCCTCCTCCAATAGTATACGATGCATGCCAGAGGAAAGACTTATACCTTTAATGTCCGCTAAGGTCCACCCTATTGTTCCCTTAAATTTCCTAAGGACTTCAAGCAACCTACTCTCTTGGTCAATAGATAGCTTATTCGAGATAATCACAGGTATTGTTTCACTCTCACCTAAAAATACATACTTTAAGTTCTCAGGAAACGTTTTGAGCTCAACTATAGGTGGTTCCTTTATCGAAGGTTTGGCTTCCGGCAATACTAGCACATCTTGGATCTTGGGTAAGGCTTCCATATAGTTCTCGGCTTTAGGATCAACCTTATCCACACTTCATACTAAGTTAGTATGTAGAAAATCAAAACATATATCATTCAAAGAGTCATTGTCTAAAACTACCTTCTCATTCACATTGAAGATTTCTTGCACAAGATCATCAACCATACCAAACAAAGGGGCATGCTGATTAACAGTTTGATCTATCAATCTATTTTCAAATTCATGTCTCGGAAAACACAATTCTTTCAATAATACTTTGCACTCATGCATAGAATCAATAGTATAAAAACAAATAGAACTAACCTTAGAATCCTCAAAGATCTCTAATGGCTTCATATTATTCAAAGCATCCGAGCATAAAGGTGGTGGTTCCTCCTCATATGTGAGCTTGTGCCTTCCTATCAATCGATTCACCGCACCAATCAATTCGTTCACCTTCCCACCTATCATTTCAACACTAGAAGATATCTAAACCCCACAATCCCTAATGCAACTAAAGACTTGGATTTGAAGAAATTCATTGGTTTTTTCAAAACTGGTTAAGGCTCCAAGTATTTTCTTGCATGCGGATTTAGGGGCTTAGACCAATTTGGGTGAGTATTGGTTTGTGCACCATTCTTGTTTCCTTTAATCTTGCAACACAGCAGGTTCCATTTTTCTCTCATAATCACTAAACCATGGGAAACACTTCGTAGAGTTATCATAATGAAAAACCCTACAAAGTTTCATCTATTGAATGGTCTCCCACATATTTCTATTTTCAATCAAAACACAAACGAAGAAAACACAAAATGTTTAGAATTGTAGTGCAAGGGTCCTCGGTTTGCACCAAGAACTCAAGAAATACCTATTCTGGAAAACAAACAAAAGAACAATTCCATGAGAACTTCAGCGGTGAGAGAGGAAAACATGAGACTGCAGAGATGTTGATCTTCATCAACCCATTGATCATATTCTTCTTTTGCTTTCAAATAAGCAACTGGAGAACAACCTTGCTGCCACCCAAAGGAGTTGAGACTGTGGCAGCCAAAAACAAGGTCTGCGGTATTGGTGGTTGTGAGAGAGTGGGACAAGATCTAGTGCCATCAATGAAACCATACAGACCTTCAGGACGAAGGACATAACCTACTTGACGCTTCCGGAGAATATAATTTGATGGAGTGAGTTTGATCTGCATCATCTGGAGCAGAGTGTTGTAGGAGAGTATTTATTGAGGCATAACTGGAGAGGAAAGTCGTGGAGTGTAGCGGCCGAAGAGAAGCCGCGCACATCCAAAGAGGAGCCGCGTGTCCAGAAGTGAAAGGGTGTCGTGTACGTCTGGAGAGGTGCTGCATGTCCGGAGCGGAAGGGCAGCGTGGAGTTGCGCGTTCGGAGCAGAAGGGTGGTGTGGAGAGGAGTGTTTGGAGGAGCCACACACGTTCGAAGAGGAGCCACGTGTCCGAAAGCAAAAATGTGGAGTCGGAAGGGAGCGGAGCACAGAGGGGGAATGCGTGATGGAGCCGCTGGCGATCGACGGCGATGGGAATTTTAAGTTTTTAGGTTTTGGAACATAAGGGGCTCTGATACAATGTGAGAATTATTTTCCTTAAGGAATTGTATTATTGATCACTAAATATGTAGAGAGTACAATAGATGTGTAATAAGGAAATAACTCTCAGGTTGAAAGAATTCTTCAGTATTCTAACATTCCCAGTGATGCACCCTTGCTGATTGAAAATTACAGACCACTAGAAATTGGGCCACATTCTGGGGAAATCCAGTTCAATAATTTGAGGGAAAATACATATCAGTTACAAATGTTTACATATTTTTTACTGTGATATTCATGATGGAATCACACTGATGCTCCAACGTAGATTCAGTATGCTGAACATCTACCATGGGTGTTGAAGAACATAACGTGCACATTTCCTGGGAAAGACGAAAGTAGGTGTCGTAGGAAGAACAGGGAGTGGGAAATCAACACTCATACAGGCCCTCTTTAGAGTTTTTGATCTGGGAGAAGGAACCATTCTACAAAAATTGGCCTTCACTACTTGAGGTTAAGGATTATCATTATACCTCAAGATCCCACAATTTGATGGAACCATTCGAACAAACCTTGATCCACTACAGCAATACACTGATGTACAGATTTGGGAGGTAATTAGCAAAACTTATACGCGAGTTACGCCCACCCCCCCCTTCCCGCGCTGTTGTAGGTTGTTATCTTCGACTAAATTGAACTAAATTGCAGATAAGTTAAAAAGAAGTAAATATGCATATGCATGAATTAAGGATATATGAACTTAATTATTATATATGTGGCTCCTGTTTTCCAATACTAGGCTCTTGGAAAATGTCAGCTTGGTGAATTGGTGGGTCAGAAGCCAAAAAAACTCGAGTCTCTATAATTTGTGGCTTATACTATAAAATTTGTTGTTGTAGATAGTTTCCATAAATGAAATTAAAATAAATGGTCTTTGTAGTAATGGAAAATGGAGAAAACTGGAGTGTTGGTCAAAGACAACTATTTTGCCTTGGAAGAGCATTGCTAAAGAAGAGCAGTGTTCTTGTGCTGGATGAAGCCACTGCATCTGTTGACTCGGTGACAAATCGTATTCTACAGAAGATAATTAGTCAAGAGTGTAATTTGGTTTTACCGCATCTTTTAAATTATTACTAGTATGTTACAACATATCCTATCTAACCAAGCATGCAATAAAGTAAAGCATTAAAGACACGAGACTTGGTTACGCAGCTCGTTGAAATCCACCTACATCTGTAAAGCCTGGCCCAGTTCAAAATGAATCCACTAATTAGAAAGATACAGTACAAAGTACACCATACAAAATATTTCTCTTTACTAATTAAACTTCGGAATTCTGCTAGCTCCTCTAGCTACTAATCCGCCTTGCTTAGACTCCCTCGGACCTTGAAACTCGCCGACACTAGATCTCCTCCTCATGAGGAATTAAGGTATACAATTCTGAACTTTGAACAACATGTCACGTATGTTGGAACATATAATTCTGGCTCTTTGCAATTCTCTCGAAAGATTGAAAATCTTTGTGCAGATTTTCTTTGTTTAATTCTGGTATTGAATGCAGTCGTGGTGTCCCCTTTTAAAGCCATGGGCATATTGGAACTCTCCATGATTATCTCAATAATATTCCTATTCCTTATCTGCCTTTTGAAGCATATACAAATCCCATAAATAAAGGAATTTTCCTTATCACAATATCTCTCATATATTCAATAATATCAACACCATATATGTAGGGATTTTCCATAAACCAAATATGTTTCTACACGCCTGATATATAACAGAATACAGGTAGAGGTGGTAGCACTTTCTTCTTGGGAGCATCCTGATTTTTCTTGGCCTTTTTAGTTGGTGGAGAATTCTCTGTAGCAGTCACCTTTCTCTTGCCCTTGGTCATCTATAAAGACTCATCTAGCACCTCATCACTTGAGTAGTTCATCTCAGGATGTTCCTGTGTTGGAACATACTCAGTATGCTCAGCTTCTTCTTCTTCAGCAGCCTGTGTTCCAACTTGCTGGTCTTGGTCTGGTTTACTTTGTCTGGAAATAGGCTCTCCAGTTTGCTCTCCATCAGCATCAGCATCACTCGATACCTCAAACTGATCTTCACCCCCCATATTTTCATCATCAACCTCCATCTCAACAATATTTTCAGCCTCTACCTTCTGTGTTGGAACATAGCCAACATGGTCTTCTTCTTTGATGTCAGAGACTTCAATTATCACTGGTTTTCACAGTTCCTCCAATCTCTGAGCTGCCTTCAAATCAAAGAATCCTAAAGGCAACCTATCTGTAGACTTGATCACATCCTGTGCTGCTACCTCATCATCGCTAATCTCTCTTATAAAAACATAACTCGAACAAGGTATAGATGAATAAAAGTGAAACTTGTCCTTCCCTCTATACACACCATACCCCCCCTAGAAATTTAACTTTATAGTTTTCAGTTTTACATAGATTTCCAATATCACCGGACACGAATTCTTTGGCCTTAACATTCAAGAATTTGCCCTCTATACTCTTAATCTTGGTCAAATGTACTGTAGTTTTTTTTTTGCTTCTATCCATTCAAATATCTCGTCTACAGTATTGAATTTCATTCCATGAATTGTAAGAGTTGGAGGATCATGATCTGTTACCTTCTGATATGGACCCTTTCATTTGTCTCTGGTGTGTTCATCATGACCTTCACCACCAAAGCTTGAACCACCGGCTTCTACATTCTCTTCTCTTTGTTCAACATAGCCATCCTCCGGGGATTGAAGTGTTTCTTGCGTTTCTTCTTCGATTGTTGGGGTTCGAAGACATCTTTCTGCAAAGATTTGTTGTGTAGAGAAAAATCGGGGAGGAGTTTGGCCAGAATCCGAAAGAAACCAAGATGTGTGAGAGTGGCTGAAAAAAGAGAGATGAGCAATGATGTTTCTTTTCTCTCTTATCAACACAAGACATTAACTCAAAGCACAACAAATTTCAACATACCATAATTATACAACTTTTATTTTTGTAAAACTTTTCTTCTTTCTATATTTTTTTGTTTTTTCTGAATTTCACGAAAAAAAAATAAAATATTTACACCTAAACAAAGGCAAGAATTACCTCAAATTTGACAAACATCTAAGTGTTGTCTGAGACTTTCAAAGGTGGCGGTGTCCAATGGCTTGGTAAAGATATTAGCAAATTGCTCGTGTGTTGGAACATAGACTACCACAACTTCCTTCCTTTCAACAAGATCTCTAATAAAATGATGCCTTATGTCAATCTGTTTAGTCCGAGAGTGTTGGAATGGATTTTTCAAAATATCAATAGCACTTGTATTGTCATATAAGATGTTTAAAGGGCCTTGATGAATTCCATAGTCGTTCATCATTATCTTCATCCATAAAAATTGTGCACAACAGCTTCCAGCAGCAAGATATCACCTTCCACAGTAGACATAGGGATCAAATTTTGTTTCTTACTATACCAAGAAACCAGATTCGTGTCAATAAAGAAACATCCACCTATAGTGCTCTTTCGATCATCAGCATTACCAGCCCAATCAGAATCACTGTACCCAATTAAATCAGAATCTTGATTCTTAGAATACCAGACACCATACTTATCTCACTTACATATCGAATAACTCTTTTGACTGCAGTGCGATGAGAATCCTTTGGATCAGCCTGAAATCTTGCACATATCCCTACGCTGAGACATATAACTAGTCTACTTGTTAAATACAATAGACTCCCAATCATTCCCCTGTATAACTTTTGATCAACTGCAACTCCTTTCTCATCCTTGACCAGTTTGTCAGAAACCCCCATGGATGTTCGAGCCTCTCGGGCATTGCTTAAACCAAATCTCTTTACTAGATTCAGTGCATACTTACTTTGATTTATAAACAGGCCATGTTTTTCTTGCTTAACTTGCAATCCTAGAAAGTATATGAGCTCTCCAACCATGCTCATTTCAAACTCAGTCTTCATAACCGTGACAAAATCCTGTACCATAGATGGTGAAGTAGAGCCGAATACTATATCATCCACATAAATTTGAGCAATTAGAATTTTTTATGACTTATCAAGCACAAATAAAGTGCGATATACTCCCCCTCGACGACAACCTTTCTTAAGAAGAAAGTTAGTAAGTCATGCATACCATGCCATGGGTGCTTGCTTTAAACCATACAAAGCCTTTTTGAGGCAATACATGTGATGAGGGTAATGAGGATCCTAAAATCCTTTAGGTTGTTCCACATAAACTTCTTCATTTACCACACCATTTAGAAATGTACTCTTGACATCCATTTGACACAAGGTAAAGTTCATAGAGTAGGCAATAGCAAGTAAAATTAGAATTGACTCTAACCTAGCGACTGGTGCGAATGTCTCATCAAAGTCGACTCCTTCAACTTTTGTATATCCTTGAGCTACCAGTCTAGCTTTGTTTCAAGTAATATGTCCATCAACATCAGATTTATTCATGAAAATCCATTTTGTGCCAATGATATTTACACCTTTAGGGTGAGGAGTGAGATACCATACACCATTCCTTGCAAACTGACCTAGTTATTCTTGCATTGCAGCAATCCAGTATTCATCCAGTAATGCCTTCTTGTAGTTCTTGGGTTCAACAAGAGAGATAAAGCATTGTAATTCTGCCAACTTCCTATAATCCACCCGAGGAACTGGTCGAGTACTCCATGCCATTGATTCAGGTTGATCCTATGTTGGAACATAGGATACATCAATGGGGGATGATGTTCCAAAATGCTCAGTGTCAACTGGTTCAACTTCAGTCTGCTCATATGTTCCAATCTTTGATGGGTCTGCCCTTTCAGATTGATAAGGCTGTGTTGGAACATGAGTGTTACCAAGTTCTTCCTCTACGACATCTTTCTTTTGTCCTTCTTCAAAATCTTCCATAATAACAGTTATAGACTTCATAAGTGTGTTGGTCCGATGGTTATAAACACGATAAGCACGACTGTTGACAGAATACCCAAGAAAAATTTTAGTATCACTGCGATTATCGAATTTTGCTAATTGCTCTCTGTCTCTGAGGATGTAGCACTTTCTTCCGAACATATGAAAGTATGAGACGTTTGGTTTTCTACCCTTACAAATCTCATAAGATGTTTTGCTGGTGAATAGACACTGATATACTTGATTAATCATATAGCAAGATGTGTTAATAGCTTCTGCCCACCATTTTTTGTGAATTTCTTTCTCGACTAACATCACTCGAGCCATCTCCTGCAAGGTTCTATTTTTCTATTCTACAACATTGTTAGGCTGAGGAGTGATTGGTGCAGAAAAATTGTGTTGAATTCTGAGCTCATCACAGAAGTCACTAAATTGAAAATTTTTAAATTCTCTACCATGATCACTACGAATTCAAACAATCTTTCCAACTGGACTTCCTTTTTTATTCTGTAACTTTATCACTAGACTTCTAAATACTTCCAGCGTATCAGATTTTTCTTTAACAAAAGCTACCCATGTATATCTGGAGAAATAATCAACACATACAAAGATACATTTCTTTCCACCTATACTAGGTGTATTCACTGGACCCATCAAATTCATATGCAATAATTCAAGATTTCTTGAGGTGGTTATATATTGAACTGACGAGTGGGGAGATCGAATTTTTTTACCTTGTTGACATGGTCCGCACACAATTCCGTCCTTGCTTGTTAAGGTAGGAATACCTCGTACCACTTTTGCATTTACAATTTTCACCAAGGTTTTGTAATATATGTGACCGAGCTTCCTATGCCACATAAATCCTTCATCCCGTTTTGAGATCATACATCGTACTTCCTGTTTCAGCAGATAGCAATTATATGATGATCGTATGCCTGAAAGAACCTTGGCTTCTCCGTGTTTCACTATGCATTTGTCTTTCTAAAATTCCAAAGTCATATTGTCATCAAACAATTGACTTATGCTAAGCAGATTGGCCTTCAGGTCTTCCACAAACAGCACATTAGTGAATACTAGAAATCCTTCAATCAGTAGTTCACCTTTTCCAACCACTCTACTCTTTTTTCCATCACCAAACATAACATAACCGCCATCGTATGGTGTGATATTTGTAAAAAATTCTTGAGCACCAATCATATAGCGAGAGCAGCCGCTATCAAAGTACCACGAATCTTTGGAATATGATATAAGCGAAGTATGTGCAACAAATCATGTACCAGATCTTTTGACAACCCATACCTTTCTGACTATTCTGGTGTTTTGGACTTCACCTATGTTGGAACATACAAAGAGTTGACGTCCTTACATTTGATCTTTGAGTAGTTTCTGACATTGATTCTTTGAGTGACCTTGATATGAACAGTAGTTGAAGATGAGAGGTTTCCTTTGATAGGGCTTGCCGAAATTTCTCTTTACCTCTCGAATCTTTGTCTTGAGATTTACTGGACTCTTAAGTAACTCGTGTGCTTCAAGCTTGAGTGTGCCTATGTTTTTGAGTAAGTTGTAATACCCAATTCTGTGTCAATCTCCAAAGTTCTTTCCCATATCCAGAATATCGTCAAGCTTTATATTTCCAGAGTTCAACTTAGAAATTATTGCTTCAGAAATCTCAGCTCTCTTGGTTGCTAATATTAGCTTTTCATTTACTTCGTCATTCTTCTTTCTGAGTTCAGCAACTTTCTCATGCAATTCTCTTTCTATTTCCATCAACTGTATTTTCTCTTCCTTCAGCTCTTTGTTTGTGTTAACCACTTGAAGCCACATAGCATACATATTTTCATAACTGGTGTAGATTTCTTCATCACTTACAACAAATCCATCGTCTTCATCACTGGATGCTTCATACGGATCTATGTTGGAACATACAGCTTCAACTTTATCAAGTGTGTTTGAACATCCATCCTCCGATGCATCATGAATTTTTGCTCCAAATGCCACATAGTTGCTTATAAGTTTCTCTTTGTCTTTCTCTTCTTCTTCATCTTCACTCCATGAGGTGAAATAAGATTTTCCCTGTTTATTCTGGGTATTTGTACATTCAGCCTGAATATGACCATATCCTTCACATTCCCAGCATTGAATTCGTCCAGGCTGTTTTGATTCACCACTTTGATTTCTGGAGATCTGCTGATTTCCTTGCTCAAATCTCGTTCCACGATTATTTCTAGAATCCTGTGGCCTTGGTCTATTTCCTCCAAACCTCTCCTGAGATTTCCTGTTTACTACCTTCTTCTGCATTCTTAAGAAATTCTTCATGATGAGTGCAAGTTTTTCAAATTCACCATTACTGTCAGATTCGTAATTGTCCATTGATGAAGTTTTTCTGAATGTTAACTCTTTTTTTACCCTTTTTGCAGCTTGTTGAAACGTCATCTCATACATCTGTAATGATCCCATTAGTTCATCTAAGCTCATGGTTTCTTCATCTCTTACTTGTTCTATTCCCGCAACCTTCATTGCAAACCTTTTAGGTAGTGATCTCAATGTCTTTTTCACCAACTTCGCCTCTTTGTAGACCTTTCCAAGTTGATATGTCATATTGAAGATGTCCCAGAGTTTTCCATTGAATATAGCAATAGTGTCATCTTTCTCCATCTTGAGTTCCTCAAACTTAGTTGCCAACATCTGTAGTTTAGATTTTCGAACTCGACTAGTTCCTTTATGAACAGTTTGTAGAATATCCCATGCTTTCTTTGCTTGATGACATGTAGAGATGAGTTTGAACTGGTTTTCATCAACCGCAGTGAAGATAGTGTTTAGTGCCTTTGAATTCGCCAGAGATTCCTTGAGGTCATCAGTAGTCCAATTAGATTTGTCTTTGAGTTTCTGCTCCCTTTGGCTTGACTCTCCTTCTTTCGCCTTAGAGCTTGTATCAACATCTTCAGTAGGGTGATTCCACTAATTTTTGACAAAGTACCAAGCAAGTTCATCCAGTGAGTTGATGAAAACTCGCATGTGTGCCTTCCAATAATTGTAGTTATTGCCTTCCAGCAGAGGTGGCCGAGCCACCGAAGCACCTTCTTTGGTTTCCATGGTAAAACCGGATCACACTTTCCTTGGCACAGCCAAGGAAAAAATAAGTGACCAAGCTCTGATACCAAATGTAATTTGATTTTACCAAAATTTTCTAATTATTACTATTATGTTCCAACATGTTCTATCTAACCAAACATGCAATAAAGTAAAGCATTAAAGACACGAGACTTGGTTACGCAGTTCGGTGAAATCCACCCACATCTGCGGGGCCTGGCCCAGTTCAGAATGAATCCACTAATCAGAAAAATAGAGTACAAAGTACACCATACAAAATACTTATCTTTACTAATTAAACGTCCGAATTCTGCTAGCTCCCCTAGCTACCGATCCGCCTTGATCAGACTCTATCTGACCTCGAACCTCGTCACCGTTGGATCTCCTTCTCCCGAGAAATTAAGGTATACGATTCTGAACTTTGAATAGCATGTCACGTATGTTGGAACATATAATTCTGGCTCTTTGCAATTCTCTCGAAAGATTGAAAATCTGTGTGCAGATTTTCTCTGTTTAATTCCGGTATTGAATGCAGCTGTGGTGTCCCCTTTTAATGCCATGAGCAGATCGGAACTCTCCATGATTATCTCCATAATATTCCTATTCCTTATCTGCC
The DNA here is from genome assembly GCA_037428765.1 of Rubia yunnanensis. NCBI lineage: Eukaryota > Viridiplantae > Streptophyta > Magnoliopsida > Gentianales > Rubiaceae > Rubia > Rubia yunnanensis. The sequence goes on from CM075063.1 coordinate 84,493,948, forward strand.
TTTTGAAGCACATCCAAATCACATAAATAAAGGAATTTTCCTTATCTCAATATCTCTCATATATTCGATAATATCGACACCATATCTGTAGGGATTTTTCATAAACCAACTATACTTCTACTTGCATGATATATAACAGAATATTCAGATTTCCATAAATCACAAAAACCATAATATTTTGTTTTCTTTCTCGCAAAATCTGATCGGCATATTTATGCTAATTCGCATGTTCCGACATGGAAAGATTTTCGTTTTCAAATATGTTCATAAAATTGCCAATTAAAATATTCAATGAATATCACTTGACTTTACAAAGAGTTTGAAGATCGAACCGTCATTACAATAGCTCACAGGATCCACACTATCGTTGACAGTGATCTTGTCTTAGTCCTTAGTGAAGGTAAGTACATGACTGATCCATTATGGTCAGAGACTGATCCATTATGGTCAGAGACTGATCCATTATGGTCAGAGACTGATCCATTATGGTCAGAGACTGATCCAAGAACAAACTTGGGATAGCATTTAACATAAAGAATTCTTTTTACAACTAAATATAAATTTCATAGTTAATACAATACTAAATTGCAAGATTTTCCCATTAACATTTTGATTTCTTGAACCGTAAAAAATATATAAATAGGAGTAATATCTAATTAAATTAATGTGTATAAACATTTGCCTCTGTTTATAATTCTCTTTATTTGAATGTGCTTATTTATTTCAACTCATGGTGTTTCTTTGATTGACCAGGAAGAATAGAAGAATACGACTCACCTACAAATCTTCTTGAAATGGAAAATTCTTTCTTCTCAAGATTGATAAGAGAGTACTCCCGCAAGTCATAGAGCTTTAGTATTTATCCCAAGTTTTAAAACTAGATTTTAGTGGATAAATTAATGTTGAGCATTTAGAGTGAGAATATGTGTTGTAGAGTATAGTAAAATTATGATTTTGGTCATTTTCCTTTGAAAATGATATATTTATTCACTATAGTATAATCTAATTTTTGTTTTGGTCAATTTGACCACCTAATCATCTCCAACGGGTGTTTTTGTTGCTTGTAAAATTTTCATAAATTGTAGAAGGTTTTTTACCGTTATTTCAAAAGGCGATCAACTCGGCTCGCCCTCAGTCGCTCCGGTCGCACCGACACAACACCCATAATCAGAGAGATAAATCACGCCACTCCTGGATTAAGCACATGACCCTCGATTGTGTTTGGTGCGCACAAGGAGTCCCTCCACTGGAGAAACTCCCACACTGCCACTGTCAAGAGTCGAACCAGTATTCCAAGGGAATTAGGTCATACACCCAACCACTTGAGCGATCGTGTGGAAGTTTCACCGTTGTTTCAAAGTTCACATGTGCAGGTTCAAAAGGAGTATTACTCAACACAGCAGCCTGTTAGCATTAAATTTCATTTCAAATGCTAATGAATTATTCTCACATATCTTCATCATTTGATTCCATTTCATATTGTAGAAGTTCTCAAGTTTTGATTCATTTTCAAATTCAGGTTAAGAAAGCAAGTTCCATTAATTGATATGGAAGTGGATGCAATGCACATAAACACCTTCAATTAGCCTAGTTTATCCAAGATTGTTCCAATGATTAAACAATTGAGCACCAGATAAGCAAGCAGAAGAAATCAGATCATGAGGATTATTTGTACATATACAAGAAACTGTAATTCCAAAATGGCTTGACATCTATATTATTAACACAACTAGTAGCCAATGCTAACCAAACCGGCGGTAACAGAACAAAACAAGAAAAAATAGTAATCTAACTCGATAATTAGTAGCCATAGACATCAAGTTACAAACAAAATTACTAGCCAAGAAGGGATATAATTTGATATTAAGTAGCCATAGGCTTGACAATTACCTTACTAACATACTCCCTCCATCCCAGTTATTTTTGTGGAGAGAGAAAATACATCTCAAAATAGTGACCATATAAAATGATAACAATACCCTTCCTCTACCTCCCTTAACCCTTCCTCTATTTTGAGAGAGAAAATACATCTCAAAATAGTGACCATCTCAAAAAAAACCGGTGCAAAACAAACCAGTGCTAATTTAGCACCGGTTCAAAAACCGGTGTTAGCAAAACAAAACGGTGCTAATTACCAGTGCTAATTTAGCACCGGTTACTTAGGCACCAATTTTTTTTTACGAAAAAACCGGTGCTAGAACAAAAAAAATCGGTGCTAGAGGTGGGTCTCTGTGTTAGTGGACCACTCTCTGATATGTTGCTCCTGCATTTTTTTAATCCAAACGTCATTTTCACATAACAAAATGTTTCGAAGCTTGTTATGAATGCAGTCTTCTCTGTTTCTTTGTGATTCATCAGTATTTGGTGGTATCCTTTATATGCATCGAAAAAGGCTAGAACTCCATACCCTGAAATTGCTGAAAGGAGAACAATCATTTGGACATGCCTTATTTAGATCGGTGAAGTGTATGCACATTCTTCACCCCGCATCTGATTTCTTCAGTGTTACTGGGTTCACTAACCATTTTGGATAGATAACCTCTTTCAATATACATGCCTGAAGCAGGGCTGTAATTTCCTCCTCTATCACTTTTTTCCTATCTCTAGCAAAGCTATGCTATTTTTGTTTGAGTAGTTTGACTAAGTCACTAATATTCAAGGAATGGGAAGCAATTCCTGGGTCGACTCCTTCCATGTTCTGTACGCTCCATACGAATATATCTCTGTGGCTTTGCAGATTTGTATGACCCTTTCCTTTACTATATGTGGAAGGTGCTTCCCTATCTTAACACACTTAGAATCATATTCATCATCGGGAGTGAATAGCTCCGTTTTGATTGCTGATTTTGATTGCTCGAGTAAGCCACCGTCTGAGATAGTGCTGACCATCTTAGTTTTTTCCATATTTTTCCTTGCTTTGATTGCAATAACCATGCATTGCCTTGATGTTTGTTGGTTTCCTCTTATTGTTATGATTCCAGCTGGGGTTGGAAACTTCATTACTAAGTGGTATGAAGACCATATTGATTTTGATGTTTTCATCCACATCTTTCTGATTATGGCATTAAATGGACTTGGAGCATCCATGACCACAAAATCAACACATGATGGTACAATTTCTAACACTCTCACCAATGGTAACAAGCATTTGTATATTGCCTAAAGGCGTTTTTGCCCACCTTGTGAATCCTACAAGAGAGGATGTGGACTTCTTTATGTCAGTTTGCTTGAATCCTAGCCTATTGAAACTATCAATAAATAGTATGTCAATCGCACTTCTATCATCCACGAACACTCTATGAACCGTTGCATTTCAAATTTTAGCAATGATTACCATCAGATCATTATGAGGTGAATCGTTGGAAATAACATACTTTTCGCTAAATATGATTCCTTCGTTTGAATGAAGCCTCTTATCAACAGGCTCTTGTGGAAGAGAATATATGTCTTTAGCCTTCCAAGCATTGTTTGATAGCATTTCAGTTGATCCATGTATAGACGGGATCACTTTTTCTGGAACTTCGGCCACTACATAATAGTTGTAATCCACTGCCGTTGACATATTTTATTCTTGACAAGTGTATTTACCGTACCTTGATTTCTTGCCATGGAGTTACCTACTTTTTTTTGGTTCACCGTACTGACTTCCTCCTTCATTCTTGTATTGGCTCAAATAGCCCTTTTTATGGTTCTCCTGAATTTGTCTCCCCAAGTCTATGCAATATTTTATTTCATGGCCATGGTTCTTGTGGAAGGCGCAATAATATTCTCTGGACCTGTTTTCTGGAATTGCCATCATCAATATTGGATCACGAAATAGCTCTCTATGTGCCTGCCATAATTCTTTTCGTGATTTTGTCAGAGGTGTTTCTTGGAAAGGTACACCTTGAATCCCAAGCTCTCTTCCCTTAAAAAGGTTGTTTCCCTTACCTTTCTTTATCAACCCTTTCTATGAGTCCTCCATCGTTCACTTTTTACCTAACTCCCATTATATCTTGCAACAGTTCGCTTCTTCAGTTCGCATGTGTTGCTAAATCATCTTTTGTAACTCTCTTGGGTTTTCAGGTATGTTTTTGTTAATTCCTTGTAGAATTGTCCTAATCACATGCCTCATATGAATGCCCCCAAGGAAGATTGAAATGACAGATAGCAGACTTCCAAACTCTCAGTGACAAACCTGTTAAGATATTATGCAAGAATTTCATCACTTTGCTGAGCTTTGTTGTTCAATTCTACTATTGTTTTTGTGAACTTTTACTTCTGGTAGAAGCGAACAAAACCAAATCCAAAAATTGTGCCCAATACTTAATACTTCCATTTGGTAGATCTTAATACCATGTGATCCTTGTTCCTGATAAGATATAATAGGGAAAGCCTTGCATTGTGAAATCTCATGCTATTTTGATACGAGTGTAGGAACTCTTTCGGGTCTGTGGTCCCATTGTAGATTTTTACACGTGAAGGATGTTTGAAGTCCTTTGGCATTTCAAAATCTTGCAGATGTGGTGCTAAGGGTGATTTTTCTGCATTATTGTCAGCCACTATATCTCTTTACTCCTCTTTGTACTTAAGGTTCTCGTGCCCTTGGCTTATTATTTTATCAATTCTTAGAGGTTTTGGCTTAAACGTGGTTAAAAACTAATTGTACACGCTCTCTCCGTTCACTTCCAAGAACGCTGTGAATGCCCTTATTTCTTTTTCTTGGTTCGTGTTGGGAGATTCTACTTCCTCCTAATCATCCTCTCTGTCTTCTTTATTATGCCCCCTCTTTCTACTAGGGACGTATTCATGGTCCTAGCTGGGATGTGTTCTTTTTTTACGTCGAGGTGTTTGTTCTTGTGTCGGGTGGTTGTGGCTTTTCTCGCTTCTGGTGAACACCATTGTTTACATAAGGGATTTTGAAACAAAAAAAATCTGATTCTCCACAGTCGGTGCCAACTGATGTGGTAATCCAATTAGGTAGGTCAATCGTTGTCCACTATGAAAACCTCATTTCCAGCTAAAGAAGTCCTAGAAGTAATTTCAGGAGAAAGGATCCGATGATCAAGTTAGTCTTCTTCTATGACAACTAGAATTTTTCAGTAAGTAATGCTTACTTTAGCTTTTGATGCTCTTCCTTTATTTATAACCTATCGTAGTCTTGGTTGCATATTATTAGTAGTTGAGATCGTGGGTCGTGCCAAAATCGTTACATTTCTGGTTCATGGCAAAGTATTTTTCTTCATTGTGTGTTTCTTAGTTCACAATCTAACCCATGACTACAAGGTTCCACCTTTATTGGTTCATGGTTGATTGGTGTCTTGGTCTTAATTGGCATATGTATTACGAAGCAAAGTTGAGATGGGCCTTGACGCCAACATCATTTCAGTTGTTGGGCTAGACATAAACTAGCCTACAATGCGGACCGTACCCATTCCAGCATCCCATTTTGCCCCGTTTCACTCCATATAGGCTAAGTATGAACCTAGACAATGCCATTTTAAATAGTCTATGTTGTTTCCACTTCAAAATTGCAAAGATCAGCCAATGGCCCATGCTAAACAACACGAGGTGTGAATCGGAAGATTAAAAATGAAGCTGCAGCCAACGGCCCACGCCGATTATCATAGACCGTAACAACATGTCCTCGCCAAGACACACGGCTTGTGTCAGTGCGAGGAAGCACGAAGCTACATAGCTCACACTAAGACACATGATGAGTGTCAGCACAAGGTAGCACGAGGCTGCATCTAGGGCTAAGACACACGACCCGCACCAATTGCGGCTGCTAGGGGATTTTACCCTATTTTTTGTCCTATTTTGAGGCCTGATTCCCTAGGTAGAAGTAATAGGAGAGTTCTCTCTCTCTCTCTTGAGTACTTCTTCTCATTTCCTTCTTTTTTTGATCTTATTTTCTTAGAATCATGGAATTTAACTCAATATTTTCCATGGATCTATTTTCCAGAGAGTAGTATAGTAGCTTGGGGTTATTTGTATTCATGATTTGAACTTGACTTTTTGAGATTTGGATTTCCCTATCTTATTGCCTTATGAATATTTGTGCTTGAACTTGTTCTTTCTAAAATTTTTTTTATTTATTCTATGTTATTATGATGATGCAATCATGCATGTATTGTAGTATAAAATTGTGCTAAGCTGCATTGCTATCTTGGGAGTGTTAGAATTATAGAGTAGGTAAAGAACACCAAGGAGATGAGTGTATTCATATCCTTTGAGAGAAAATTTTATATGCGTTATACCGTGATTCTAATTGGCTAGTTGTGTGAGAAATCAACATATTGGGAGGTCGATTCAGAAAATCCCAGTGGGGAGGATTACATGGTTTACGTCGATAGATTAGCGCGTTTGTTTTAGCGACTAGAGTTGTACCAACTTTAGAGTCATCACAAGGTGTGTTTTCCTTTGCCTCTATAGGTAGAGTGATTGAGATCCATAGTAGAGTGTCTGGGAGCACTTCACTACTCATCTGATGGTTGCGACCTATGTGAGTCATTGCCTTTCTTGGCGGGCTTTGTATTCCTCTAAGAGGGGGAGCCTTAGCATTGGGAGTGAAGTGACAAGGAATGATCTGCAAGCATCACTAGACTAGGGCACATTACCTAATTACCAAGATGGTGATATAGATTTATTTGTCTTTATGTGAATGAATCAAAAATAGAAGCCATTTACCAATCAGGTTCTGTAAATACCCCCCAAGTGTCTGTTTATATAATTTAACTGTGTTCTACCTATATGTTTGTAGTTGTTAGTTTTTTTTAAAACCCCATTTTATTATATTAGCTATTCCAAGCACACAGATGAATTGACAATGCGTACGTGGTTGTGTGTAATTGGACATTAGACTTTAGCATCTCTGTGGACAAACCCGGACTTGCCACTAACTACCGCATAGGGAGTTTAGTAGTGAGTTGGGTGAAGCACTATAAGTTTTATCTTTGATCAACCCTTGCATCCCTTTTTGGTTTGTTTGGAATGTATTTGCTCAGGTTAATTTACCTATAACTTAACAACCCTTAGTGGAGGTGGGTTAGATGTGTAATTGGGAAGCAATACAGAACACCATTTTCTCAGGCTACAAAATTTTGCGCACATCTTTTGGAGTTGGTGCAAAATGACTTGTGTGACCGAATCACGCCAACGACTGTAGAAGGAAAAAGTTACTTTCTACTCATAGTTGAGGATTTTAGTCAATTTATATGGATTAAGTTACTCAGGATAAAAGATAAGGCGTTCCGATGCTTCAAGAACATCAAGGCAGTGACTGAAGCTAAACGTGAATGCATGTTGCTTTCATTTTTTTCTGATCGTGACGGTGAGTTCAACTCTAGTGAGTGTTGAGTTTTGTGAGAAAAATTGCGTCAAGCGGAACACTACATCGCCTTACTCGCTGCAAAAAAATGGCATGATGGAAAGGCGCAATCAAATGGTGGTCAAAATGGCTCGATGTCTTATGAAATCAATGGTTGTACATGGAATATTTTGGGGAGATGTGATGAAAACTATTGTGTACCTTTTTAATCGTGCACTGGTGAGGAGTTTGGATGGAATGACACCTTACAAAGCATGGCACAAGAAGAAGCCAAGTGTGCACCATTTGAAAACCTTTTGGATGTGTCGCTCAAGTCAAGAAAATCTAACCAGGGATGCACAGTCTTGCTTATCTCTCTATGTTAGGAGTGTTCGTAGGCTATGAAGATAGTGTAAAAACTTACTGGGTTTATGACCTAGCAGAGAAGCAACTCCATGTGATGAGAGATGCTATTTTTTAGGAGGACCATGCATGAAAGTAGGAGATGTTGAGTTTGGAGACGACTGCAATGCCAGCCACGTTCACAATGGATACTCAACATAGACCAGCACAGTAGGAGCACCACACACACTGGCAAATAAGTTAACCATGCCAGAAGTCGAGCCGCAAACAGTCCTGCCAGATCAAATGCATGTTTGGTGGGCTACGCCATCCGCACATGATGAAAACATGTACTCCAACTCACTACCTTGGTGATACTAGTGAATGACGGACATTTACAATTCCACAAATGAGATCACCAAGGTGGAAGAAGGAGGCCAGTGTCTCTTGGCCGTGGAGGAGCCGACAAGCATCGAGAAGCACTCTTAAATGTGTCCTGGAGGAATATCATGAGGGAGGAGATGAAATTGATGTTTTACAACAAGACTTGGGATTTTAACTAACTTCTAGCCAACCAACATGCCATTGGGAACAAATGGGTTTTTAAAATGAAAAAGGACCCTACAAGCAACATTATTAAACACAAGGCGAGACTTGTCACAAGAGGTATGTGCAGCAGCAGGGGGTAGACTTCGAGGAAGTGTTCACTCCAGTGGTAAGAATGGAGATAGTATGACTTTTTCTTACACTCGAAGCACACAATAAGTAGTAGGTGTATCAAATGGATGTCAACTCACCTTTCTTGAATGATGACCTTGTGGAGGATGTTTATGTGGAGCAGCCCCTGATTTTCTCGACAACGTTAGTGAGGGGAATGTGCTTAAGCTATGTAAGGCTGTGTGTGGGCTTCGAAAAGCGTCACATGCCTGGAACTCCAAGATAGATGCCTCACACACTACACTTGGGTTCATAAGACGCCATCTTGAGCACGCCGTTTATAAGAGAGGTACTGCTCAAAATTTTTTACTTGTGGGTGTTTGTGTGGACTATTTAATTATTATGGGGACAAGTGTTCAAGAAATCATTGGGTTTAAGACCCAAATGCAGCAAGTGTTCAAGATGATCAATCTCGGTCTTTTTAGTTATTACTTGGGGATTGAGGTGCGTCAAGGTGATGGTAAAATCACGGTTTGCTATGGAGCCTATACAGAGAAGATTTTGGAGCTCGCAGGTGTGAGTGTTTGTAATCCATGTCATCCTCCGATGGAGAATCAACTTCTCTTATAAAACAATGATGGCAGCAGAGTTGTGGATGCAACGAATTACCGGAGTGTGATTGGCAGCATTTGATATTTGGTTAAAACGCAGCCAGATATTGCTCATGCGGTGGGGATAGAAAGCCGTTACATGGAGGCACCGAGTTCACAACATTGAGCTGCAAAAAAGAATTCTCATGTACATTTAGGGTACTTTGAATTATGGATGTTGTTGTAAGTCAAGTTCAGAAAAAGTGGCATTGGTTGGCTACAATGATAGTGATCTCGTCAACAATATCGACGATAGAAAGAGCACATTCGTTATAGCTTTCATCATTGAGAGCAGCATCGTTACATAGACTTTGCAGAAGAAACAGATTGTTGTGTTGTCCTCTTGCGATCCTTTCGATCCTTTCCACCATAGATAAAGAGGCCTCTCCTCCGACTTGATGCTAATATGTATCTTTCATTCTTTTGGGAGCAACAAGCGTTGCTCTGATAGCCAGTGATCATTCATGTATATCCTACTATTGCTTCGGCTTTTCTTTATTGTCTATTTTTTGGGCTCGGGAAGGCCTAATAGAATTTCCCCCATCTACGGATGGTTTTAATTAAAAAAAAAAGTCCTCTTGCGAAGCTGAATATGTTGCAGTGACAATTACAGTATGCCAAGGTGTTTGGCTTAGTCCACTCTTGGATATTTGATGGGGGAACGAGTTTAAGGGGTGATTTGTTGAGAAGCTCATCGTAAGTTTTTTTTCCAGCATATTCTATACTAGTAAACTACAATAGTTGTGGGTTGCATTGTGTTGAAAGAGTCTTAGTTTGTCAGTTCCATATATGTAGCCATTAAGTTAGTAAGTTCCATGCATATAGGAATGGATGGGAGGTCATCGTCATACCTCCTAAAGTTAATTAAGCCCTAAATGCCTCCTATCTATAACTAAGTAGATAATGATATGTCGGGGTCATCCACGAGAAGAGGGATCTTTTTAAGGGTTTAAGCATATAAAGCGGATAACGTATAGATATAGATATACATACACATATAAAAGCAAGTAAATGGGGGGGTTGGTTTTTCCTAAGTTACGAATTTAAAAGACAATAACTAGTAAAGAAAGATAACGATGCAAATCATGCAACAACAGCCAAAAAATTGGTAAAAGCAACAATTACGAAGCCTTGGGGGAATTGATACTCACATCCAAACCTCTTATAGATCCTATATTCATTCACTCATTCATTCACATTTAATGCCTGTGGGGAATGCTATCACTTCCATATTGAAGATCAACATTAATTTCATCTTAAGAGTATTTTGCAAATGCAAACAACAAAATTTTGCAAACCTCATTGACAATCACTTTGGACAAACAACACCTAGAGGTAATTCATCAATGGCGTTTCACACAAAGAACTATAGATTTGATAACAACAAGTGTTCTACCAAAGGCATAGCCATTTAACCAAACAAAGCATTCATTAGGCTAACCCTTGAACAAACCACATTTAAGATTCAACCTTTCATTACTTCTATAGGACAAATATGAGAACAATCTACATTGACATACTTATCTAGAAAGATTCACTTCACATTATACACGAGATGTTCTAATTCTATGTTCTTGGATTTTCATGTCAAATGAGATAAGAAATTGGACACTTTCCTAACACCTAGCACTTTAATCATACAAACATTTCATATTCTCAAACAATCCATGGTATAAATGAAGTAAAACACAACATTAATGGTACAATAAATGCTTCCCAATAAATTTTCATAAATAAGCAAAATAGAGATTCTCACTACATGGGTTTGGAAGATTCAATCAATTGCTCCCAAGAGATTAACTTAACTACTAGAATCCATACTAATTAACAACATCAAACCAAAAATAATCAAATATAAAACCATGATGAAAATGGTGAAAAACTAGGGTTTCACAACAGAAATTCAGAGAAGAGAAGAAGTGAGAAAAGAGAAAGGATAAGTGGTATTCATAGTACTAGAAAAAGGGAAAAATAATTATGGCCACCTCTGTTCATCGGGACTCGTGACAGGTTTATCATGAGTTGCGACGGGCACCTAAAAATAGCTTATGATCAATCTTCTTCTTCTCGTCCAGCCTTCACTCCATTTCACTTTTCTTCAAATCCTCAAGTCCTTAAGTCTTCAAAAGATGGTCTTAATGGTCTTTAATGACCTCCGGTCTGCAAGTCTCGATGTCATTGCTTTGTCACACTAAATCCACTTAGAAAAGACAAAAAGCATAAAATTCACTCTCACCTCTCCCGGGATAATTTCAAGGTAAAATACAAGCTCTAGATGGCAAAAGAGCACCAAAGTGATCCCAAAAAGTCCCAAGTATGCACATAAAATGGACACATCTAACCTCCCTGCACTTGAACCTTACTTGTCCTTGAGTAAGAAAAGATTCAAGTAGACAAAGGAATTCACATATCCACATCCTAAACTAATACTCCCCCAATTTAGTAACTCGCAAAACTCTCAATATCACACATCCCAAAGTTAAGCTCAAACGAGAATTCACCCACAACCCCCATTCCAAAATCTACCCAACCATACCAACCTATCAGTTCACTAATACACATAAAAACATCTCCAAGTCTCGAATTGACAATCCCAAAGTCCAATGGCACAAAGTGAGTCAAAAATGATCAATGAGGATCAAACACATACTTCACTCTATACCAATAGATCATCCCAAAAACTAAGAATGTCAAAAATCAAGAATTGCATACCTTACTTCGTGTTCCCGCTAAATTACCCAAACCCAAGAAGTTCCACAATGCTAGGCTACCCAATCTATCTATATAGAAACTGCAATATTATGTCTCCGACACCGTTAAATGTGTAAAATTGTAGCACTTTTTTTTTTCTTTTTCTCTCTTCTCTCATTTTTCCTAGCAGCCCTCTCGGGTTTTCATCCTAGAAACACATCATGTTTCTCCGGCTCACTTCTCACATTTTTCCACACTTTTAGCCTCTCATTTTTTCCTAGACCACCCTTTAGGGTTTTCGGCCTATCTGGACCCCCAATGTTGCCTAAATTTCCCTCTCGAGTTTTCAACTTAGCGCCTTTTTCTTTTTCTTTTTATTTTTGTTTATTTTCATTTTCTTTTTTTTATGTTTTCAAAAATTTTCATTTTCCACATTTTTCCAATCAAAAGTAGCAAAAAGCTTTCCAAATTTCAAAGCTACAAAACATCTGAATACATCAAATGAAAAACATCCCAAAACAAATAAAAATACCCCATATCATTCAAGCTAAATAATCCAACATAAGGAAGTTAAGTTAAATACCCTTCCTCAAACTTAAAACACTACATTGCTCTTAATGTAGACAAAACAGGGAAAATAATACAAATCAAAGTAAATGAGTGCAAGAAAATAATGCTCACAATTAGTGCTGTAGGATGAACCTACATCACCCGAGTAGCGTTGTTTGTACTACTACATCCACTCCTCGTTCTTTCGATGCCACTCCCTACACCTTGCTGCTCCGAGATCAGGGCCAGGGGGACCACCAAAGTGTAACTAGATGTCATGTACCCTAGATGAGAGCTAATCAATCTCCCCATCCATCTCAATGTAGCTCCGTAAGACAAATAGGGTGGTTTCTATGATCATGCCCTACAGTCGGGAGTAGAAATATGGTGGACGCTGAGAGAACTAAGGTTGTTTATCCTCCTGCTTTGGCTCGATCTCTGTGTGGGCAGTGGAGAATGAGGCTCATCATATTGCTTAGTGAACGGGAGGGCACCCTCGTTAGCCTGAACTGGTAGTAGAGGTAGGTTCTTGAGCTCCTGCTCAAAACCCTCCCTAAATGAAGTATCTTGATGTATCACTAAATCCTTGATAGGCGTATCAAACTCCAGCTTGGCATAAAGGTAACATTCCTCACCCCATACACCCAGTATTTGATGCCTCAGGTAGCTGTGGCCTCAATTAGGTTAAATTTTGTAGCCCTCCCCAAGGTGATGAGGTATAATGAATCTCTGTCCACATGTGGTAAATCATCCGGGGACACATGGCCTAACTACTACGCTAGCAGGGTGATAATACCCCTAGTAGAAATCTCTCCCTTCAGATTCTTCACCACCTCGATGACCCTCATCATCCACAGCTCGCCCCACTTACCATAGACTATCCATTCACTCCTCAACTATCCTATGTAATGAATGTCCAGATCGGGTACCTTTTTTTGCTCTGTGAAACAAAATAGTGTGCTAGTTAGGAATCGATGCACAAATATGAGAGAGGGATGGATGATCAAGTTGTTCTTGTCCTCTGAATGTCTCGTTCTCCTTGTCACAATGGATCAAAAGATCATATCCTCCTCAATAATTCGCTCTGGGAGTAGTGGGTTAAATCTCACCCGAATGTCCGGCGTGTCCCACCCTGAAGCGTCATCAACCTGTGATATTGTCATCTCCCGAGAGATATCATCCAGGTGGAATCAGATGTACCTCTTTCTTGGTTCATCATTTCCCATACTGTACAACTACACTATGGAAAGGAACTCCAATGTATAGCCCTTGTAGTTTGGGGCACTCTTGCCGATGAACCCAGCCAAACCTTTTTTTGCGAAGAGGCAATGAAGTGGCTCCCTCAGCCCGAGGGCATCCAGTGTTGGCTTATCGATGAAGCTGGTCTCCTAAATCTTTTGGGCAACTAGGATGTTCGACCACTATGCATAGGATCCAATGATTTGGGTAAAACCCATGTAACAGTCCAGAGGAGGTACCGGGCTCAGCTCCGGAGCCCGTGGAGAAGATGGAAGTGAAGCGGAGGTTCTTACTGCTCGAGTGGTAGCCCTAGGTCTCTTAGGAGCCATATCTATTAACACGGAAAGCAATGTAAAATGAACAAGGAAATAAGGTTAAAATCATGCAATCTTCACTAGAATATATTACAAAACAATATGCAACATATAGTGACAAAAATCCAAGCATCAGTATAGAATCCAACAATCACGGTCAAAATGATGTAGTCAACACACTACAATCATTTAAAGCCACTATAGAGATGCAAGAATGATTATAAGCTCATACATGTAGAGTTCAATTCAATTGCATAACTAGAGAAAGCATGCCACAAGTATGTCCTATTTCACCAATTAAGTTCATGAATTGCATTTCCCACACATTGAGAACATTCCATAACCGAATATCCCATATGATAATCACAACCATTTCTGCTTATCACCAAGCTTATCTAATATCAACAATTCCAAAGTGCTAACATTAAAGCCCAAGCTAAAATCTAAGTATTTTCCAACAATTTCACATCAAATATCTAAGTTATATTTACTATGCAAACATTCTACACACATGCCACAAATCATGCACAACCAATTCCACTAATCCCACAACCTCATAAGTTCACATAAGTCATCACAATCTAAATTATCTCAATTCGAGAGCAAAAACTGAAGATATATAAGAACTTACATAAATATCTTCAATCTACAAATATCACACTTCACCAAAATTAGAACTACATATATACTATTCAAGCATGTAAAAGTAAATAAATTTACCACTCAAATGTGCAGGGAAATGAAGGAAGCAAACCCAAAAAGAACCTTGCCCGATTTTCTTCACAATTTCAAAAATCCCCAAAACCCAGGGTTTGGGATCTTCACTAATTTGGGGCTGATTTGTGGATGGTTGTGATTAGGAGGGGGATTTGGGGATGGTATAGGGTGGATTTTCTGTCGAAAGGATGGTGATTGGTAGTCGGAGTGATAGAGAATTGGTGGTTAGGGATGAGAGAGCGACTGAGATGGTATTTTGGGAGAGGAAGAAATGAAGAAGACAAGAGGGTTCTGCCCGCTTAAAACCATCTTTGAACAAGCATTGCAAGCTATGAAGGTAATGGTCATGACTCACGATGAAAAGGTCAATCGGGTCAAAAGTCAACCCAGTTTTTGGTAAATCGCGACGGTCATGGTTGCGACTCGTAAAATGTTGGACCTGTGAGCTTCATTTGGCCAATTTTTTTTGATTTCATTAGAAGGTGTGATAGACATTTTGCAACGTGTGATGGATCTGTCACGATTTGCGACGGATCCTTAGCGTCTTGCAAAATGTTGTTTCTGGAAATTGATTTTTTTCAAAATATTACTGATTTTATTGCGAGGTGCGATGAGGCCATTGAAAATCACGAGGGCCTCACCACGATGTGTGATGAAACTATTGCGAGTTGGGAAATGTTGAGCCTGAAAGTTCAAATTTGACTACTTTTTTCTGATCTCGTCGTGACGTGCAATGAGATCTTTGCGACTCGCAAAAAGTGAACTTTTCCAATACTTAGAAAGTTTTGAAGTTACCAAATGTCCAAGATTTTATTCCTTTCTCCAAGCCTTTCTCCCTTTATCAATCTAATGCAATACACCTCAATTTGTTACCAAATCATGAAAAAACACACCCGTGAAAAGAACAAAACCAAATAATGAAAATAATGACAACAAAAACTCAACTTAAAAAAACATCGACGGAAATCCACAAATGACGATCTAGATGATCAAAACCAAGTTTCTTTAATGTCGTCGGTATGAATCACTCCCATTCTTAGAGTTTTTTTAAAATGAGCCGAGGTGCTCAGTCTTCTTTCCTTGATCTGGGTCAAAACACTTGGGATCCACAGTATCCCCAAACAAGACTTGGCATATAATGGCTAGGGTTTTCTTATGCTCCTCCAACATGCTCAAAAACTCCTCTCTTTGCTCCAAAGTGATCTCAATTGAATGAGAAATTGGGGGTTTCTCTTCTTCTCCAAGAGATGATTATTTAAGAACATTCGTTGGTGGTTTGCACTCTTCCATCGAAGTCTTCACTGAGAAAGAGGGAAACCTGCTTTTGTTGGTTTTCCATGGGTACATAAGGGTTGTTGGAAGTTGCCTCCCCAAGAGATTCTTCATCATCACAAGTTAGTACTAGCAATATTTGCAATAGAATCACAACTCATATAATCATCTAAGGCAGCATATAGCGATTTACCATCTTTGGGCACAAGCACATCTTTCTCTTCATTATCAACAACATTAATAGCTTGGCAAGAATGGTATTTACTAGGATAATCAATAGAATGGTTAGTGTCAAATTTTATTTTCCACCTATTAAACTCCATGGTTAAGGTTCCATTATGCACATCGATTATTGTCCTTGAAGTCTTTAAAAATGGCCTACCTACGAGAATAGGTTTAGCACAATTCTCACCTTCCATTTCAAGAACATAAAAATTGGTGGGGAATGTTAAAGAGCCAACCTTTACCAACACATCCCACACAATACCTTTTGGGTATGTGTTAGAGTGATCGACTAGTGGGATAACAACCCCAGTTTTGTGCAAAGTGCCTAGATCTAGACTCTCATACAAAGAATATGGAATCACATTAATGGAGGCACCTAATTCTAGCATGACCTTGTTAATACATTTTTCTCTTATCATACAAGGGACTGCAATCATTCATTAATCATCACATTTAGGAGGCATTTCACCATCAAACATGGCGGAGACATATTCACTCTTTTCACTCTTTTTCTTACACTTCAATTGTTGTTTCCTATTAACGGTACACAATTCCTGAAGAAATTTAGTATACCTAGGAATTTGATTTATAGCATTAAAGAGTGGAATGTATACGCCGCATCTACGAAAGACTTCGTAGATGTCCTTGTTATCCTCCTATCCTTTAATTCCTCGGAAAAGGTGATTCTGGCTCATAGAAAGGGATCTCCGCTCTTTTTTATTTCTTGTGAGGGGGTGGGGGGGGGGGGGTGGGCGCGCAATGAGGTCTCAGAATTTGATCCCAGTCTTGGCACAAAGGTCTCCACCTCAATATCCTTCCCCTTATTCATCTTCTGTTTGGCCAACTCCCCAGCCTCCTTCTCAAGGTCTTCCTCATTTTCAATCATACGCTCAACAAAAATCTTTCTTTGGGTCTCCCTCACATCCTTTTCACTCCACAATGATATTGCACTCACATATTTTTTAGGGTTGATCTCCGGTTGGGAAGGAAGTTTGCCCATTTCCCGTGTCTCCATCCGATTCATGACATGGACTATTTTCTTACTTAAGTTTCCAAGTTTTTGATGCTTCACTCGGCCTTTTCTTAGAATTCGTTCGGCGTTCTCTGCACATATACTCAATCTCTAAATAGCTTGAATCACTTCATCTTTTGACAAACCAAAGCTCTCGCCTTGATCATGAGGCTTATCTTTGAGCCTTGGAAGATGTTTTTGTAGACGCGGGTATTTTTGTTGAGGGGGGAGATAAGGTTGAGCATTTTGACCTCCTTGAGGATTTCCATACAGGAGATTTGGGTGATCTTGATTACCCGAATTGTAAGGCCAGTTTTTGTAGCCTTGACCGCCTTGGTACCCTTGATGTCCTTGTTACCCTTGGCATCCTTGTTATCCCTTGTTTCCTTGAAAACCCACGGCATTCACCTCCACCACATAATCATCTTTCAAATTTTGGTATGCATCCGTAGGATGTGGTGAAGAACAAATCTTGCTAGATTTCACATGTGGTTTGCTACCGGATTGGGTCATCAAAGCCTTGACTATGGAAGTGAGTGTTGAGACATGGTCTTCGAGCTTTCCATTTTTGGAGGGAACACTTGTGTTGTTGAGATTTTTCCTTCTCAAATCGACCGTTGAACTAAAGTTCCTTGACTCCTCAGCTAACTCCTTATACAGCTCCATCACCTTCGTCAAAGTTTTGTTCCCAATGAACCACCGTAAGCTCTACTCACTAGCCTTTTTTCTTCATCGAGAAGACCATTGTAGAAGTAATAGACCAAATATCCCTTGGAATAGCCATGATAGGGACAACTTGAGAGGAGCTTCTTGAACCTCTCCCAATAGTCGTAGAATGACTCTTCATGCCATTGGAGGATGTTTCTAATGTACTTCTCAAAGCGGCGAACTTTGAGGCCCGAAAGTACTTGGTGAGAAACCTTTTCTTCATGTCACGCCAAATTTTGATGCTCTCAGATGGTAGGTAGTGAAGGCAATCCCTTGCGGCATCTCTTAACGAGAATGGGAACACCTTCAACTTGTAGAGATCTTCATCTACTCCTTCGGGAATCATACCACCACACACCATGTGGAAGTTGGAGAGATGTTTATTGGGATTCTCCCATTGCCTAACAAGGAACAAAGTTAGCAAGTGTCTCAACCCGGACATAAGCTCGAAGTGCACGTTTGGTCCAACCGCTAGATATTCTATGCACATAGGTTGTTGATCAAGGTTGGGGGCTATTGTCTCCCTCAAAATGGGCTTGCCTCAAGGAATAGTTCCTTGAAGAGGAGGGTGTGGAGGTCTTCCTATTGGATGCTTATCTTCATGCTTCATTGAGGTAGAAGTATTCACAAAATTGTCACTAGGAGGGGTTTTATTCACACTTTCCAAAGAAATCTTCCTATCCCTTTTTGAATTCAACTCTAACTTGGGGTCATAGAGAAGGATAAAGAAATGCTTGGAAGAACTTGAGTAGATTAAAGCAGAGATATTGGTCAGTTATGATGAGATGTACAGATGAAAAAGGGAAACTTAGCACAAGCAGGATCTATGAGAATATGAAGGGAGGGGTTAACTCAGTTTCAACTATTCAAGCTGTATGGAGTAAATCCATTTTACCAAAGCATAGATTCTTTCTATGGAGACTACTCAGAAATTGACTAACTACAACAGACAAGCTACAAGGCATTGGAATCTTGACAGGGCAGGAAAACTGTAAGTTTTGTAAGCAAGATCAGAAGACAATGGGGCATTTTTTTGTGGAATGCATATTTTCAAAGGAAGTTATAAGGATATTGCTAGGATGGGAGGTTAAAAATGTTAGGAAAATGAAGAAGCTACTGCTGGTACTAAATAGAAGAAGGAAATGTGATCCTGTCATGAAGCTAATCTCAGGTATGTATCATTTGTGGGAAGAAAGAAATAGAAGACTTTTCAAGGGGAAAGAGAAATATGAGGAGCAGGTTGTAGCAATGGTTGAGGCTGAATTTAGATGGAGAAAGAAGGAGAACTGAAGAGATAACATAGAAGAGGAGTTCAAAGCAGAAATGGAGATATAAAATTGCTTGCGCTGTAGGTTGTCTTTCTTTAAATCTGTACAAACTGGACTGTAAGGGGATGTAATGGGCTTGTAGAGATCAGCCCAAATCATTTTTGTTCTGATTTTAATATACAAATACCTGCACAAAAATATAACACCCATTTTCATCTCCAATACATATCCCACAAACCCACCCTAACCATTCCCACCATTACAAAAATGAAAGGGCTCAATCAAATTGATTCCCTCAACCATGAACAAATATACAAGGATGGAGCATTTCTAGGTTCAAATTTATTGAGGTACTTTTCAATCTTATACATGTTCATTTAGCAGTTTTGTTACCGTATATACCTTCTTTATATTTTTTTCCTCATTCATCAAAGATCAAAGAATTTCATAAAGGATGAATCATTGTGTCACATGTTATATATTGTGTTTTTTTTGTTACCAACATGATGACATGTTTGTAAAGAGTGAGAAAAATGGCTTAGATTCAGATGAACACAATATGAATGTGCGACGTCGGTCAGAGTTAATCACTCCGTACAATATGGTACCAAATAAGAATCGACGTCACATAGGTCAAAGAAGTGTTAAGTTTAACAATATCCATGAATATCAAAAGATGCTTTTAAATAGGTCTCTGTGACATCAGTTTTTATGAGTGCGACGTCGCTTTCATACAGATCAGTCACTATTCCTATATTGAGAATAATGTCATCTATGTATGACTATATTATGTGTTGTTTTGGGTACTTCCCAATTGTAACATAATTTTTATTTCCTGTGTATTGGTCGTAATGGGATCAAAGGGAGTTATCGGTGGACTTCTAGCATTTGGATAGACGGAGTTGTCTTCTTACTGGTTGCCCTGAATGCCGTACAAAGTAGAAAATGAAGGTTAAATACAATTATTGTTTCAATTTTATATCAACCTAATGTATTTTCATATATTTTTATATTTATTTTTAATATATGTAATAATTATTTTGGTTTTAATTAACAAGTCAATGATTCCCACAATATTGAACAAAAATTGAGTATTGTATGATGTTTAATCATTACTCGATCTATCACATTTTTAATAACATGTAAGGGCTATCGAAGACCGATTGTTTGCATCATCGAATGTTTACTATTATAATATTTTATAAGAAATGAGGGCTGACAGACTAAACTGCGATGTCGCATGAACTAGCTCCAAAATGATATATTAGCAACGTCGCATAAATTAGGGTCACTTTTTTTTTGCGACGTCGACCAATCAAACAACATCATTTTTTTAGTGTTCCACGTCATCTAGAACACAACGTGGGTCCCTCACTAGGTGCGATATTGCTTCTCATCTCCTGCAACATCGCTCATTTTATGAACGATGTCATCTTTTGTGACGCCGGCGCACTTCCTCTCCCTTTGGCTACTATATTCCTTTGGTCGACATTGTATGCTTTATTATGTTGACATCGTCTATAGCCATGTCATATCATATAGCCGGCCTCCTACATGGAGCGATGTCGGTCTCAATTTCTGTCAACGTCGGTCCAAAATTGAGGTAAAAGGTACTATTTACCTCGGTTTTAAACCGAGGTAAAATGTATAGTTTTTACCTCACCCACATTTACTTAGCCTTTTTTAGGGCTGAAAACCGAGGTAAAAATCTATGAAAAACTGAGGTAATAGGTGTTGTCTCTTTTAGTGTTATTTGTCGCCAATTTAAAGCATTCTTATTTTGATCAATACTTCTTCAATATAGCTCCGATTCAAGCTATTAAAATTTCTTTTTGTTCCTTATTCTCTTAAGAATCTGGAATTCTTATTCATAGAACCCAAGTTTGAGTTTATCGATTTTGAAATTTTGAATTAAATTCTGTTGTACTCATTATCTATTTAACTTTGAAAATGCGGTGAATTGATCGACTGCCCTTATTTTAGCCTTTGCCTTGTGAGTTGTGAGTGTTGTACACTTGGTGAGTGACCAAACAAAGGGGAAGGGGGGATGTTTTTCTACTAATTATCTTTTTTTCTTAGCAGCTTAGCGGATATGGTGGACGATAATCCATCTGTCCCACCATCATTGTTGGAAATCCCAACAATTTACCATTGACAAACACTCCCTATGGTAGACGTGGTCTTCATTCACTTGAAAATCCACCAGATAGTTTGGAGGGACTACAGTTCCGCCTAAATGAACCTGTTGGTCCTGATTAGTTTGGTGTTACAATAAAAACACTCATGAGTGAAGTGCAATGTTTAGCAAGAAAAGTTAACACCATGGCTAAACAGACACAACCATCTTTGGCTAAGAAGGATGGATTCCATGGTTTTGTCTGCGGATTTCATGGCTATGGTAGTTCAGAGGAAGAATATGATAATGCTTTGGAAATACTATCGCACCAAGGGTCTTCTAGAAAGCATTGCCACATGAAACACCATTCTCAGAGATTAACCAGTTTGATTCCAGTGAGAGCTCATACTCAACTCCAGATATCAGGGGTTTGAAATATGATATCCCTCGATTTGATGGTTAACATAATCCAGCAAAGTATCTTGATTGGGAGCGACAAAATGAGAATCTAATTGATCTCAATAGTTTTTGGGAAAAAGAGAAAGTGAAAGTGGCACGACATTCCTTCATCAATTATAAGGTTGAGTGGTGGAATAATTTTAGAGAATCGAGACATATTGCCGGGAAGAGACCTATCTCCACCTGGTAGAGATTGAGTTTGAGGTTCGACAATATCATGTTCCGCCTACATACATGATGGAACAAAATTCTTACTTGAGCAATATGAAGCAAGGAAGACAGTTTGTTGATGAATACTGGCAAGATATCAAGTTCACCATGATAAGGGTCATAATGAAAGAAGATGATGCATTCATCAAGAGTCGATTCATAGAAGGCTTACGAGGAAATCTTCAAGTACCGGTTAACCTTCAAAATCATGTGTTGATGAGAGATTTATTGGTGAAAGCGAGATTGGTTGAGAACACTTTGTAGCCAAAGAGACCACAATTCGGATTTCCCAACAAAAAATTAGGGGCTTAACTCGGGAAACCCTATGTTAGGCCGTGGTAGAGGAACAACCATGGTCGGCCAAGGGACGGTGCAATCCTAATCCAATTCGACTTATAGTCACAGTGAAAGAAGGACATCACCCACTGTTCAACATTGTTTTAAAGTTAAAAGCAAGTCTACTTCTTCTTCATCAAATTCAGTTTCTACTAACAATACTACTTGTTTCCATTTCAAAAAAAGGGGACATGTCCGAAGTAATTGTCCTCATGCCTGAATTTTAACAACAATTGAGGATAAGATGAAGAAGATGAGTATGCTGATATGCTCGCTTTATATTAAAACAAGGAAGAACAGATAGATGAAGAGATCATAATAAATGATCACGGTGAACAAGATCCAGAAACACAAGGTAACTTTCTGTCATTGAGAATCTCAAATGCTGATTTGGCCAAATCCTTGGTACAAAGAGTTAATATTTTCCATACTCGTTTCCTTGTGAAAGATAAGAATTGTTTACGGATTATTGATGGTGGTTCTTGTGCTAATACTATTTCTAATCTTCTTGTTAAATCATTGTCCTTGCATGTGACTACTCATCTATCTCCGTATAAACTTATTTGGTTAAATGGTAGAGGTTAAATTAGGGTTACCAAACAATAGATAATTAACTTTACAATTGGAAAATATCATGATTCTATCTTGTGTAATGTTATACCTATGGAAAGTAGTCATATTTTGTTAGGAAGACCATGTTAGTTTGATCGTAAATATTTTTAGTATACTTACACCAAAAAAATAATTGTTATTAAGGAAAGAAATAGGTATACATTGACACCATTATTTCCTGTGGAAGTGCTAGAGGCTCAGAGGGGCATGAAAGTTGATAAAGAGAAGTTCGCAACTGATACACAGGTGGTCGAACAAAACCCTAGCACTTCGTTTGAGGGATATCGACCAAAACATGAAAATAGGAGGCAAAAACTCTGATTATTTTGACCAAAAGTTGGGGAAGGCCGATCCAAGTAAGTCAAATAAGTCCAAGAATGATTCTCATAAGTCACGTAAAATCATGTCTTCACATCTTAGTCCTTTAACATCGATTTACATGATGAGACATGGACTTCCTACTAATTCTAGTAAATTGTTTTATGCTTCAATAAGGGATATGAATTGTGCTTTTCCTAATCATTCTAATGTGCTTATCCTACATTTGAAAGAAATCTATTTTTCCAAGGATGATATTCCTATACATGTTCTTCCGCGGTTTGCTGATATGTTACAGGAATTCGAGGATGTCTTTCTTGAAATATTACCTCCCGGTTTACAACCATTAAGGGGTATTTAACACCAGAATTACTTATTTTCGGGTTTGGTTATTCCAAACAATCAAGTGTATAAAGCAAACCCTGAGAAGACAAAGGAACTACAATGAAAAGTCGAGGATTTACTTCAAAAAAGGTTGTGTGTGAATTATTAAGTCCTTGTGTTGTACCTGTCATTTAAGTTCTTAAGAAAGATAAAAATTGGCGTGCGTGAATTGATTGTCATGCTATTTACAAGATAACCGTTAAGTATGACCATCCTATCCTTAGGTGGGAGGTCGTCGTCGTTCCTCTCAAAGACGGCGACCTCCCAAAGTTAAATTTATAAGCCCTAAATCCTTACTAACTACAATTAAGTAGATAGTGGCAAATCGGGGACGTCCACGAAGAAGAGGGATTTTCTTAAGTGTTTTAATTTATTAGGTTGACATTAGGCTAGAAGTCAATATATATAGATATATAAAACGAAGTGAAGAGGCTAGAAGTCGTTAAATGTCTAAAGTTATTAAGTTGATATTGGTTTTTGTCCTAGTTTTTGAAATTAAAAGGCAAGATAACTATCAAAGTCAAGTAACTATGCTAATCATCAAACAAACTAAGAAAAAGGGTAAAAACTACAAAAGACAAAGCCTTGGGGGCAATTGATATCCACTTCCAAGCCTAATGTAGATAATCGAACCTTTCACTCATTCCATCACATTCATTACCAACGGGGAATGCTATCACTTTAATTTAAATAGATATTCTTTTCTTCTTAAGAGTAATTCACAAGGATGTTCAACGACCATTTGCAAACCTCATTCATAATCAATTTGGACATTCAACGACCATAAAGATATTTCATCAATGGCATTGTACACGAAGTACCATAGATTTGATAACAAGAAGCCTTCTACCAAATACATATCCATTTAACGAAACAAAACATTCATGAGTTCAAGCCTAGAATAATCAAAATTCGAGATTCATTGTTTAGTTAAAACCTATAACAATCAACATTCAAGATTCAACCTTTCATTGCTTCTATAGGATAAATATGAGAAAAATATACATTAACATACTCATCTAGCAAGAATCACAACACATTTCTAATTCCATGTTCTTTGATTCTCATGTCAAAGAGCTAAGGAATTTGCAACTTTCCTAACACCCTAACACTTCATATACTCAAACACCATAGCATAAATGAAGTAAAACATAGCATTAAAACACATGAGTGCTAAATAAAAATCTATTCAAGATAGAGTGAAATAGGGGTTCTTACTACTTAGATATGGAAGCTTCAATCAATTTCTCCAAGATCAAACTAACCTAGATAATGAAAATGCAGAATTAATCCTACATAAACGAAGAAAAGAAAGAAGAAAAACTAGGGTTTTTAAACCATGAAAATCACAGGAAGAAGAAGAGTTTGAAGAGAGAGAGGATAAGGTGAATATTTAGAGTACAAAAAAGTAGGAAAGGTTATGGCCACTCGTTGGTCGTGACTTGCAACCAATCCATCGTGAGTCACAACCGAGCCAAGTTTCAGCATCTTGACTTCTTTATTCTTTTGGACTCAAGTTCCCCTCTTCTCTTTTCTTGTCTTCAATTCTTCAAGTCTTCAAAATCTCAAATAAAAGTCTTCAAATCTTATAATCTTCTAATCTTGAAATATTCAAAGGTAATCTTCAAAGTCTTTGAACAAATTGTCTTGTCACATAAAATCTTCTAGAAAAGTAGTAAAAGCATAAAAGTTTCTTTTAACTCTCCTTATAGAATGTCAATGAAAAATGCCACATTTAGAGCACAAAAGTGTAGAAAAGTGAATCTTAAAAGTCCTAATATAACCATATAAAATGGGCACATCAAACCTCCCCGCACCTAAACCTTAATCGCCCTTGAGTAAGAAAAGATTCAATCACACAGAGGAATTCATATGTCCACATTCTAACAAATATTCCCCCAATGAAAGCCTCAAAAACACTCTCAATATCATAAATCCCAAAATAAAAGCTCAAATGAGAATTTTTTCACACAAACAACCCCAATTCCTAAATCTAACCAAACCTATCACTTATCAATTCACTGCCCATAAAAATATTTCAAAGTCCTGAATTGATAATCTGAAAGTCCAATTACACAAAATGAAGTTAAAACCATACGAGAGGTTCAAACACAGACTTCACTTCATACCAATATATCAACCAAAATCCAATGGTACAAAATGAAGTCAAAACCATATAGGATGTTCAAACACATACTTCACTCTATGCCAAGATATCAACCCAAAAACAAAGTACACAAAGAATCAAGAATTTCTCAACTTACTTCATTTTCCCCGCTAAATTACCCAATCCAAGAGGTCCCATGATGTTGAGCTACCCGATCCATCCATATGACAACCACAACCTTATGACTCCAACGCCAGAAAATGAGTAACATCATAGCATTTTCTTTTTTTCTCTCTTTCTCTCATTTTGCCTAGGAACCTTTTCGAGTTTTCATCCTAGCCACACATCATGTTTGTTTGGCTCACATCTCACCTTTTTTTCACACATTTAGCCTCTCATTTTTCCTAGATCGCCCTTTCGGTTTTTTGACCTATTCGGGCCCCCAATGTTGCCTAAGTTGCCCTCTCGGGTTTTCAACTTAGCAAGTTTTCTTTTTAAATTTTTTTCCTTTTTCATTTTCTTTTTTTTTTCAAAATTTCCAATTTTGTCTTCCTTGTTCTCATGTTTTTCCAATCAAAAGTAGCAAAAAGCATTCAAAATCAAGCTAGCATGCATGTGAGTACTCTAACCCCTCCCCGCACTTAAAACATTAAATTGCCCTTAATGTAATAATGTAATGCAAGAACAATAAAACTCAAGGTAAGAGGTAGAGTGACTCCTGTTTCTCCGCATATTTGCCAATGATACGGTGCAATCCCATGTATTTTTATAGAATAGGTCTCAAAATTGGTTTCAGAGCCATAGGGAGGAGCAAAAGTGCCGTAGAAGAACTCATCCCTCGAGCAAAATTTGTCTCCTTGGCACCATTTTATCAAGACTAACACTTCAAAGAACAATATCAAACTAAAAAGTACATAAGGATTTGTAATACTAGGTTTAGCATCAAAAGCTAATAACCTTAGTATTTTCAAAGAACAACCAATCCATCATGCAATTACAGCTATAAGATTGTCCAATAAAAATATCCAACATATATCGACACATTTCCAAGCATCATTATAAAATATAGCAATTATAGTCACAATGATGTTGTCGGCACACTACAATCAACAAAGATACTATAAAGATGTAAGAATGATCATATGTCAATATATGTAAGATGGTGGGGGAATGAATGGAAGTGTGGTGGTTCTTGGGAGTATTTGGTGGAGAAGAAGGAAGGATTATGTGGTATTTAAGCTCAGTTGAAAAGATGGTTTTTCCGCCGTGACTCGCAATGCCTTGTCTCGACTCGCGAAAAATACATCGCAACTCGCGACATCTTGGGTGTGCGAGCTCTCTTCTTTCATAAATTGTTCTGAATCAATCGCGACTTGTGATGCCCATGTCTCGACTCGCGACAAGCTGGAGCTTGGAGTTCATTTTTGCTCCCTTGTTCGTCGCGACTCGCAATGGACAGGGTTTCCAGCACTTAGAAAGAATTTTTCTTACAGACTTTCCAAGATTTTTTCCCTTTCTCATTGATCGCATTCCTTCATCTCCTCAAATGTAATACGCTTCACTTTTCTACAAAATCATAAAAAACACACCGTAAAAAGAACAAGACAAAATAACAAAAACTAAACAACAAAAACCAAAATAAAGGCCAAATTAATTTACGTCATCGGCACAACATAGCTCCGTATATTTAAGGTCATCTACACGACCCTAATGTTATCCATATGGGGAAGCTTGAACCCCTTCCACATGAGCATCCAAAATTAGAGATGTGGGGGTACAAAACTTTCAAGAGGAAATTTTTGTGGAGGTTGAGATGGTTTAAAGGGTGTTGGGTGGTTAGGAGGCCTGGGATAGTCTTTTGGCTCCTCTCTTGTCTCTCTCAAAACATTCAAAATTTGTGGACTTGGTTCACTAGGTGGGGGTAGGGTGACAATGCTAATGAATGTAGCAAAATCACCTTTCCTCCATTTTTTCATCCTCCACAACCAACTCCCCATCCCCTTCGAACTCAAACTCATTTCTGATGGTGACCTCACTCACCAAATCTTCGAGTTTGACTTGGAATAGTGTATTTTCAGAAAGCTTCCATCCAGGCCACAGCTTTCAATATACTCCTAATATGCCCCTCAATAGCCTCAACACTAGAGGAGGTCCCAGTGTTCGGTTCCTCACTAATCTTGGCCAAGTTGTTCAAGTTGGCTATTGCATTCATGACTTCCTCACGTTTCAAACTTGAACATTCTTGTTGGGCTTTGCTTTAGGGTATGGTATAAGGTTGTGATGGAAAACTATTTTGCTCGTATTGTTGGTTTTCTAGCTTATTCTTATACCACCAATCCGATTACCACTCCACTCCAGATTGTGAGAATTGTGGTATGGATACCATTCTTAGGCTTCTTGCCCTTGAAAACCAACATTTCCTACCTCTTGGTAGCACTCCTCATAATACCCTTGGTTTTGGAAACCAAGGGTTGTTTCCCCCTCATAGTGCTTCTCTTTCAACATATAGCAAGACTCGGTAGGATGGTCGGAATAACAAATCCTACAAAACCTTTCTTGTTGAGCCTCTCTTCTCATCGTGAGTTTTCTCAAGGTGAGACACTCGACGTTTTTCCAAGGTCTGGAAAAATATTGCAAGGATTCTCGATAAAAATTTACCAAGAACTCAAGCAATACCTACTCTGAACAAAAAAACCACCAAGGAGTGGAAAATAAAAACAACTAGCTAATATGCAACAAAATAAGCCTAGACACTTAAAAATAAATGCCTCTGACTTGGCAGCGGCTCCAAAATTTGGGAGGTCATTACTGTACGTCTCAAAGTTAAATTTATAAGCCCTAAATGCTACTAACTACAACTAAATAGATAATAGAAAATCAAGGTCTTCCACGAAGAAGATTGATTTTCTTAAACCTTATTGACTATAACTTTAAACGTTCAACAACCATAAAGACATTTCATCAATAGCGTTATATACTATAGACCATAGATTTGATAACAACAAGCCTTCTACCAAAGACATAGACATTTAACCAAACAAAGCATTCATGAGGTCAAGCCTAGAATAATCAACATTCGAGATTCATTGCTTAGATAAAACCTAGAACAAACAGCCTTTAACATTCAACATTTCATTGCTTCTATAGGATTAATATGAGAACAATCCACATTAACATACTCGTCTAGCAAGAATCACAACAAATTATGCACAAGAAGTTCTAATTCAATGTTCTTGGATTCTCATGTCAAAGAGCTAAGGAATTTGCAATTTTTCTAACACCCTAACACTTCAATCGTACAAGAACTTCATATACTCAAACACCATAGCATAAATGAAGGAAAACATTACATTAAAACACATGAATGCTAAATAATAAATGCTTCAAGATAGAGTAAAATAGGGGTTCTTACTACATAGATATGGAAGCGTCAATCATTTGCTCCCAAGAACAAACTAACCTAGATAATGAAAATGCATAATTAATCCTATAATAACTAAGAAAAGAAAGAAGAAAAACTAGGGTTTTTAAACCCATAAAATCGCAGGAAGAAGAAGAGGTTGATGAGAGAGAGGATAAGGTGAGTATTTATAGTACAAAAAAGTAAAATAAGTTCTGGCCACCCATTTGTTGCGACTCGCGACCGAGTCAAGTTTCATCATCTTGGTTTCTTTCTTCTTCTTGTTTCAAGTCCTCCTCTTCTATTTTATTTTCTTCAATTCTTCAAGTCTTCAAATGCTTCAAATGCAAGTCTTCAAATCTTCAAAGTTAATCTTCAAAGTCTTTGAACAAATTTCCTTGTCACACAAAATCCTCTAGAAAAGTAGTAAAAGTGTAAAAGTCACTTATAACTCTCCTTAGATAATTTCAAGGCAAAATGCCACATCTAGAGCACAAAAGTGTACAAAAGTGAATCCTAAAAGTTCTAATATAACCATATAAAATGGGCACATCACTAGGTTAGATGGTATGCTTGAAGATTTTCATGGATCTGTGATTTATACTAAGATTTTTAACTTGAGGTTATCACCCGATTCTTAAAAGGGAGGGGGGTGAATGGAAAATTACATTTAAGACTAAGTTTCGGTTGTATGAATGGATTGTTATGCCTTTCGGTTTAACTAATGCACCTAGTACTTTTATGCGATTGATGAATCATGTCTTGAGAAAGCTTATTGGTCGGTTTGTTGTGGTTTAATTTGATGATATATTGATCTATTATAAGTAGATTAATGACCATATTGAGCATGTTAAAATGGTTCTTGTTGCACTCCGTGAGGCTAGATTATACGCAAACATCGACAAGTGTAATTTTTGCGCTTCAGAGGTTGTTCTTCTCAGATTTGTGGTGTTCGGGGATGTCATCAAAGTCGATGAAACCAAAATAGAGGCAATTGAATCCTGGCCGACACAATCCAATGCAAATTAAGTCAAATCTTTTCATAGTTTAGCTAGTTTTTATAGAAGGTTTAAGCGTGATTTCTTGTCTATTGTTGCACCTTTAAATGAACTAGTTAAAAAGGATGTGAAAGCCAAGAGAATGCATTTGAAGAATTAAAAGTACGGTTATGTAATGCTTATATTTTTTCTTTACCTGATTTTAATGGCACTTTCGAGATTAATTTTGATGCTTTTGGTGTTTGAATTGGTGCTATTTTGATGTAAGAGAATCGACCTATAGCTTACTTCAGTGAAAAGTTAAAGGGCGGTGTTCTTAATTTTCCCATTTATGATAAATATTTTTAGGAAATTGTGTGAGCAATATAAACTTTGCAACATTACTTATTGCATAATGAATTTGTCATTCATAGTGATCATGAGTCATTGAAATATTTTAAGGAAATTGTACGAGCAATATAAACTTTGTAACATTACTTATTGCATAAAGAATTTGTCATTTATAGTGATCATGAGTCATTGAAATATTTGAAGAGTCAGATGATGTTGAATAACAGTCATACTAAATGGTCTAGTTTCATTGAATCTTTTCCTTATCTATTTTGATACAAAAAGGGTAAAGAAAATGTTGTTGTTGATGCTTTGAAAGACATGTGTTACGTACAAGATTGGAATGCATTATGTTAGGGTTTTCATTCTTGCGAGATTTATCTGCAACTGATCCTGATTTTTCATCTGTTTATATTGCATGTGAGAATGGTGCTTATGAGAAATCTTTTCAGCGTGATGGGTTTTTATTTTGAGACAATAGGTTATGTGTTCCTCAATGTTCTAAGAGTCAATTACTTGTTAGGAAGCTTATTCAGGTGGTCTTATGGGACATTTTGGTGCACTTAAAACTTATGACTTGTTGAAAGACCACTTCTTCTAGCCGAAAATGGCTCTCTCTGTTGACAGGGTTTTTAGGAATTGTATTGATTGCTTGAAGGCTAAGTCTAAAACTAAGCCTCATTGACTTTATACTCCATTACATATTCCTACACATCCTTGGGTTAGTGTCGCTATGGATTTTGTCCTAGGTTTACCACAATCTCGGTCAGGTAATAATTCTATCTTTGTTGTGGTTGATAGATTTTCGAAAAAGGCACATTTTATTCTTTGTAGGAAGACAGATGATGTGAAACATATGGTGGATTTATTTCTTAAGGAAGTATTTTGGTTACATGGATTCCCTGTGAGCATAGTGTCTGATCGTGATGTGAAGTTCTTATCCAACTCATGAATACACTGTGGCGCAAGCTAGGGGCAAAATTACTATTATCCACATCCTATCTTCCTCAAACTGATGGACAAATAGATGTCACCAACTGAACCATAGGGGCTTTTCTTCATGCCCTAGTTCTATTAATTTTCAATAATTGAGAAGTGTGCATTCTGATAGGAGAGTTTGCTTATAATCGTACTGTTCATTCTATTACTTATTTATCTCTATTTGAAGTTCTTTATAGTTTCCTACTTATTAATCCTATTGATCTAATTCCTTTGAATCTTAAACATGTTAGGAACCTTGAAGGACAAAAGAAGGCTGATTCTTTTAAGCAATTACATGAAAAAGGTGAGCTTGAGGATTGAACGGACAAATGCACAGAATGCTAAACGAGCCAATCAAGGTCGCAAGGTTATGCGATTCCAGGTGGGATATTGGGTCTCGGTGCATTAGCGAAAAGAGAGGTTTCCAAATTCTTGAAATCTAAGTTGAGTCCACGTGGTTATGGTCTTTTTAAAGTTCTGGAAAGTGTGAACAATAATGCTTACACAATTGTTTTACCTGGCAACTATGGTGTTAGTACTACATTCAATGTTGCTGATTTATCTCCATTCACCTTTAAAGATGAGTCAGTTTCTAGGGAAAAACCTTCCAACCCTGGAGGGAATGATGTAAATTCCAAGACTATTAGAACTATGGATGATGATATTCCAAAGCTTGATAAGATATTCAAAGGATATGTTAGGGATCTTCTAAGTGACATGGCAGGTCCAATGACTAGGGAAAGAATAAAGCTTAGAGATGCGGCTTTGAATGATTTGTTGGATCAACTTCATGATGAGGAATTGAAGAAGTTATCATCGACAGCTTGGATTAATTAATCAGAGGTGTTGAGGAACTGAAAACATTATGAAGAACACTATACTCTTATTTTCCCACTGGGTTTTTAATGAGGTAGTTTAATCATTGTAAACTATTGTAAAATTATTTCATTTTGAATTTTGGAGTTCAGTTTCAGCCATATGGGCTTTGAAGGGGCTTAATTTCAAAATCAGTTCATTTGGGTTTAAGAATATTCAGTTTTATCTTGACTAGAATTAGATTTGGTAAGATTAGATAAGTCAATATTCATTCAAGATCATGTTTTGAAGAATTTCGGTCATATCTCTTGATATTATAGGAATTCTAGTTAGATATGTTTTAAGGTTCTTAAAGTTTTCATAAGTTGATTCAGTTTCTGTTTGTGATTAGGGGTTCTAGGCTGAAGTCAAACCCTATAAATTTGGGACTTGGCCGAGATTTTTAGTACACATTTATCAATCATATATTTGGATTTTTCGAGTTCATACTCTTTGCTTGCGGGCATTCTTCATTGTTTCTTAATCATACAGATTAATTAAGTATCAATACTTTATTATTTGTAGCTAATCTTGTGGGCTAGTTAGTCAGCAAATCTTGAATTAAGAGTAATCCCGAGGGCCAGTTACTTGGTTAATTCTCGCGGCTGTACTAGGGTTTATGAAATCCTTTTTTTAGTCAAAGATTAAAATTCTACAATCCAGAGTCTTCGCAAGGAGATTCATATCACGCCACCACCACCACCACCCCTCCCGCCTCCACATCCACTTTCTGCCACCACCATAGCCACTTCCCGCCACTACTTCATCACTTTCCACTATCGAATACCACCGCCACCACCACATCAACCCCGGAAATATTTTGGCCTCCAGCCACCACCCTACCACCGCCCACCCCCCTGATTTTCCCCTTTGCGGCTTTGATTTTATTTGTCACCCCAACCCCCGGAGGTGAGGCCCCAAGAGTTGCTCCATCGCCTAAGGTCTAACATATCCACGGCCTTGGGTTCGACAACTCCACCACTGAAGAAGAATCACCTTTGGCTTCAAAGTTGCTCCGCTGCCTAGGGTTTGGCATCTGTTCCTCTAAAGAAGAATCGCATTCGGCCCTTGAGTTGCTCCACCGCCTAGGGCTTGACATCTCCATCGCTGAAGAAGATCTGTTGAGGGTCACGCCTCCTAGATCGATTAAAAAGAAATGGCGACAGAGAAAGGTGAGGGAGAATGGCGGTGGGAGATCGATCAATTGAGAAACCCTGGAGAAGAACAGGGCAAAGCAAATCAAGGTCGACGACAGAGGATAAAGGGTGTTGCGATAGAGACGATCGTCGTGATGAATTTCAAGATGCCACCACCGGAGGTGGCGATATCCCTAGCGCTGCTGGAGGTCTACAGAATGTGGCGTTCCCTCGGACTGGATGCGAAAACAAGGTTAACCAGCTTTTCTTACTTTTTATTTTTTCATTAATTTTTCAAAGGGTAAAATTATCTTTTCAATTAAATCTTGTCTCAAACTACCAGAAAGGTTATATTTGCACATATACTAATTGTCTAGCGTTATATTTACACTTTAAATTATTAAAGGATCATATTTGCAATTACATAAATTATGTATGATTTTCACTTAATATCTAAAATCTTGCAGGAAGCCATCATTTATCCACTTGGAGAAGATGGTTGGTATGGACTGTAGACTTTAAAGCATATTTCACCTTCAAATCTGCGTATCATACACTCAGAGATAAGAAAGGTATCTCAAGTTTGGAACACAAGGCTACCCAATAAAATTTCCTATTTTATGTGAGACTCACAAACTCATTCCTTCCGTTTTGTGATATATTGATGTTCATGAAATTTAACATTGCTTCTAAATGTCCTTTTTTGCTGGAATTAGGATTCTCTTTCAATTTTTTTAAATAAATGTGTAGTTTCAGAATCTATATGAAAAATCATTCATCAATGAGTACCTTGCGTTTGGGGTTTACCTAGCCGGTTTGATGGTCACAAGATGGTGTCTTGACATGAGTTTCGCATGAGTAGGGGAGGTGCATATCAATACTACCAGTAGGTTTATTTTTAAATAAAGCAGAACAATTATCAATCCCAACAACAATTGCATCATCTACATTAGAAATTATATCATCATCTACATTGGTTTTCGTCGGTTTCTGCTGCTGAGTTATGTTGGAGTAGAAATTTGTAGCATTTGTATCATGGGATTCGGAACGCCATCGGACCGTCACACACAATGGGACATTTTCATAATTAAGGATAGAGATCTTAATCTCGCCTCTGCATCAATTTCAAACATTTGTCTATGTTGGTATAATTCTCTACTCCCCTTTCATTTACTTAATTCTGTTATTTATTTTCATAATTGATTGTTTAGTTAATTGAAATTTAGGTTCTAAAAATCTTAATAAATGAATTTTACATATAACCCTCAAAACTAATCAATCTATTATTGTGAAGTTCATAATAGAATTAGTAGTACACATTTATATAAGTTGTTCTAAATTGTTTAAACTCTTACGTTGCTAAAATTTATCAATATAGCATTGTTGATAACGTAGTGTGTAGTTTTACAAACTTCACGAAAAAACTATTCATGCTTCGACCAACTTTTATTGAAATATTAACATAGTAACAATTTACGTTCCAACATTATATCGTTATTTAATTCTTAATTAATTTTAATTTTAATTAGTTATGAATTTTGTAACTTTTTTCAATTAATGACAATTAATTTGGTCATTTTTGAAAATAAAATGATTAATTATGATTCTAATTAAGAGAGTTATAATTCAGGATAATTCGTAATGTTCTAATTAACTGGATTTTGTAACGGTTTTTGAACTAAGGACAATAATTATGATTAATTATTGCTAGATTACTGAAATTTTCAAATCTTGAAAATTGGAAATTGATATTTAAAAATTTGTAGTTCAAAATTGAGAAAAAAGTTGAACAAGATTTTAAAGAAACTTTACTGAATAACCAACAAAAATTATGTCTAATGAGGCTGACAATTTTAAAGAGATATTGAGTCCCTCCACAAGCCTTTCCTGAGAATTTTGAGGAAATTCTATAAAACTGTTTTAAATATGGTCCTATGCTATGGAGGGTCCCACTCCAGTATCTGCTTTGATTGATGCAGCTACTATGGTAACAACTGGCATTTTCATGATAGCAAGGTGCTCCCATTTATTTGAATACCCATCTACCATTAATAATTTGTTATATTGTTTTAAAAATAAAATTTTCAAAAATGGCAAATAACAAGGTCAATACTAGAAACCTTGGTGAGTTGACACCTCGAATTCAGTTTGGGACTGGTCTACCACCAGTGGATTTTCTAGTGGGACAACCCTTAGTGTTCAGCCCAAGGTTGTTAGATCTATGGTGGAGAAAGATGTTCATCAATCAAGCATATGATGTTGGCATTTCTAAAGGCTCAACAAACGGGAATTTAGCCCGACAAGTTTAATGAACTGGGATTCAAGGCGTAGAGTCAAAAGATGCACTTCTTCTTGGCCACGCTGAATCTGGACAAGTTCCTCTAGGAGGACAAACCCATCATCTCTCTGGATAACACTGATGTGTATGCCCATGCAAACCTTGACAATTGGATTCAAGGGGATTATATGAACAAGGGCTACATAGCAGCACAAATGATTTACTCGTACAATGTGTACATTACTGTAAAAAATGAGTAAAGATTTGTAGCTATCTTTGCACAAGAAATATTAGTCTGAAGATGTGGGCACAAAAAAGCATCTAGTGTCAAAGCTTTTGAACTAAAAAATGGTAGACTCAGGGCCGATCATGGAGCTGGTTGAAAAGTTGCAACTTATCACCCATGAGGTCATTGTTGAAGGCATGAACATCTATGAAACCTTTAAAGTAGGCGCTTTCATTGAGAAGCTTCCTCCAAAGTGGGAGAACTCCAAGAATTATCTTTTGTAGAAGTAGAAGAAAATGAAAGTCGAGGACTTTATTGTCAACATTTGATTTGAGTCAACTGACCCGCCTCCACTCGGGGTCGTTAACTGTAGCTAATTAACCCGAGCGAAGGCTGAGACCAAAGAAGATCAATAGAACTCACTATTATGCTATCGATAGGATAGTTAGCGGTAAGCCTTAAGTATGTCCACAGATATGTTAGGGAGTAAAAGTCAATTAAACACAACTCGTCTGGGTTGCCAATCCGTACTAGTTACTAGGAATAGATAGTATAGTAAACAAAAGGGGTTTGGATTTTTGATTAATAACTACAAAGCATGGAAGTATAAACAAGTGATCTATATAGCTAAACACTTGAGGAATACTTGCATAACATGGTTGATCTAATGCTTTGGTCCTCGATTAATTTACATGTGAGATTTAGACAAACCTAATCTAGTGCTGATAACATGTGGTGTGGTCGATGTTATACACTTCCACGTACCTGTTACCCGAGTGTGCTCGCAACCCTCTATCGACAACGCCTTCATAATTATGGGAGTACAACAAGGTCTGGCTGTTATTGTAGGTATGTTTCTCCCCCGTACAATTATGTCCCAGGCATTCCACCACGGATGCTCTACACCCTAGGCCTATACACGGGCAAAGGGAAGTAGGCACCTTATCTATGACACT
This sequence comes from Rubia yunnanensis, assembly GCA_037428765.1. Taxonomy (NCBI): domain Eukaryota; kingdom Viridiplantae; phylum Streptophyta; class Magnoliopsida; order Gentianales; family Rubiaceae; genus Rubia; species Rubia yunnanensis. Next base: position 84,530,582 of record CM075063.1, read on the forward strand.
AGGGCCTATGATAACCCTAGCTTTCAACTTTTCAATGTCTCAGCCTGCAACCCATCGGACCACTTTACGTAATCAGCTAAGACTGGTGTCATGGAAACATTACAAAGCATTATTAAAAAAAAACCTCTGTGCACTCACTTGCCCTATTAACCATTACACATCCGAGGTTTACCCAGGGGCATTAATATTTTCACTATCCTGAATATAAACCAGAATGTGTGCTTAATGAAGTGTACTATTCATGCAATTCTAACATTCAAGAACGTCACAATAATATCATAGGCACGATAATTAGGATGAACTAGGAATCTCAAAAAAGAATAAATCAACACATGAATACAATCATCCCCAGGCTATGGAAACTACTCCCTAAACATGGAATTCAAATAAATATTTGAATTCCACATCATATGATGAAAGAAAAATAAAAGGGAAAGAAAGAAAGAGGAAATAATGTTTCTCTCTCTAGAATGCTCTCCAAATTACAAATGAACGAAATGAAATGATCCCACTATCTAACCCTAGTAGACTAAAGCTATATTTATATTAGTAGGGGATTAGACCTAAAAATAGGTCAAAACTAGGCCAAAAAGTGTGAAACCTTAGTTCAGCTGCCGATTGGCGCGGACCGTCGCGGATCGCGTGGTCCATGCCGTGTACTAGGACCGTGCTCGCATAGGGCACCAGATCTGGCAAGGGACACAGGATTTGACACGGTCTGTGCTTCTCCTTTGGCGTGGATTGTCTGATCTGGGTCGGTCCGTGTCGTCTCCTTTGGCACGGTTCGTGGTTTTTGGCGCGGTTCTTGCTGGCACGGTCCATCTTTAGAATGGTTTTTTTGTACTTCTTATTTAAGGGACGTGAAATTTGGTGGGGGTTGTCATCAAAAACCTTGCTTTGCTCAGTAATTTAGCTCATGCCGCTCAATTCTTCACATTACATTGGCTGGTCTTGACATTTTGCACATTAAACAACGTGAGCCATCTAAAATGGGACGGTCCACACCCATACTTAGTCATTTTTTAGTGAAACTGGGAACTTGCACACATGGCCCATCGAGTTTAGCAATGTTCATGCGAAGCCTTGGCACGTGCGGGCCGTTGGTGCCATCCATGAGTGGTCTGCGCTGACCCATTTGTGCTTCGACCGACTGAACTTCTTTCTTTGGCTACAGATAAACCGTTAGTCCATTTTGAGAGTTCTAGTAGTCAATTTTATGGTTCTCAAGGAGAAAAATCTAATGGAACCAACTTTAAAGGTTGATTCTTCTTGGATCGTTCCTTGAAGTTTGCTCAACTCTCATACCATGACTCTTCATTTCTTCTTAGCCGTTTTGAACTCTAATGCCACCTATCTTTGGATCCATCCTTCTACTACCACGAATTGATGTACGAGGCCTTCATCTACTACAATTCTAATGTGAATGGCATTCTATCTCTTCTACCTTCCTTGCGAACAATCTTCACATAGAATGTAACAAAAAGTATCCATGAGCAACCTATTAAAGATGATCACAAAGGAAGATCTAGGAGCACGTGGATACAAGATGTCAATTAGTACTAATTAAATCTATATAATGCGGAGTTTAGACAAGAAAACGAAACATGGCCATCTAAACCCCTTATCATTTAAATTCAACTAACACTAGCAATCCAACATATAAAACAAGCCTATTATTATACCAGATGCACGCATGATGAAGCACATCATCAACAAACTGAAAGGCCAATAGGGTTCAGCCTGAGAAGAATGTAAATCTAGTGGAGCATAAGGGGGAGAAAAGAAAGGTTCTGCCTCAAAACTCAAGCATCTTCAAGAAGCTACCCTCCAAGAAATTCATCAGGAAATTCCACAAGTGTCACGAGATTGGGCACAAATCAGATGAATGTTGCAGCAAAGTTGACCTGAGGAAGGGAAAGGTTGTAGACAACCTAGTTGAATGACAACTCTCAAATTCAGATTTGTGTGTTGTGATGACTGAAGTAAACATGGTAAGGAGTAATCAAAAGGAGTTTCCATATGATACATGTGCCACCAGACACATCTGTTCAGATAAGGGTATGTTCATAGCATAGAAGAAGAGCAAGACTGGAGAGAAAATCTTCATGGGCAACTCCACCACTTCAAAAAGAAGCTGACACTCAACAATGTATTGCATATGCCAAACATTCGCAAGAATCTGATCTTAGGCACTCTACTCTCCAATAATGGGTTTATGATCAAGATTGTGTCTGAAAAGTTAGTCATCTCTAAGAATGGGGTTTATGTGGGAAAGGGGTATGTTAAGGATGGACTGGTTAAAATGAATGTAATGACAGTAATCCCAAAACCTGATGTACCTGAGTCTTCAATGAATAAGAATAATGTTTTTGCTTATGTCGTTGAGTCCTTTAACATTTGGCATGAAATATTGGGACATGTGAATTATAAATCTTAATAGACTAATGAGCATGAACATGATTCCAAAATGCAAAAAAAAATGTGAATGTGAAGTCTGCGTAAAGGATAAACTCACGAAAATACCATTTCCACATGTGGATAGGTTAACCGAACCCGTAGGATTAATTCACATAGATCTATGTGATTTAAAGTTTGTGCAAACTAGAGGCAATAAAAAGTATATTGTGACTTTCATAGATGAATGCACAAGATATTGCTATGTGTGACTTCCAATTACGCAGCAAAGATGAAGGTTTGGAAAAGTTCAAAGAGTACAAGTTTGAAGTTGAGAACCAACTTAATAGAAAATTAAAATTATACAAAATAATAGGGGAAGTGAGTATAATAAACCACTCAATGTGTTTTGTAGAGAACATGGTATTGTTCATCAAAATACCGCTCCCTACTCACCTGAATCTGACAGAGTTACAGAATGAAAGAACTAAACTCTCAAAGAGATGATGAATGTAATGTTGCAAGAATCTAAGCTATCCCAGAAAATGTTCTTGGCGGCTATACTAACCTCCAACTACATTCACAACAAGATACCACATAAGGTAACTGGAAAGACGCCATATGAGTTATGGAAAGGAAATTTACCTTCGTAGAAGGGTCTGTAAGTGTGGGGATTCCTAGCAAAAGATATAGTATCACCTCCTAAAAAGGTCACAATTGGACCTAAAACCGTTTACAGTATTTTCGCCGGGTATGCACACAATAGTAGTGCTTATTGATTTTTGGTGTACAAGTCTGATGTACCAAATATATATGGAAATGCATCTTTCTTTCAAGACATGTTTCCATGTAAGGAAAACGTATGTCACAAACGGGCTCGTGAAATGGGAGAAACAAATACTTCTGAACAACAAACTGAAGTGGGAAATGATGAACCTAGACGTTACAAGAGAGCTAGAAAGGAGAAATCATTTGGACCTGATTTTGAAATTCCTTATCTATTAGAAAATGATCCTATAACATTTAACGATCCATGTCTAAACTGGATACACCTTTGTGGAAGGAAGCGTTGAACAGTGAAATCGAATCCATTATGAAAAACCATACATGGGAGTTAACGGATTTGCCATCAGGTTCAAAAACCTCTGGGGAGCAAGTGGATTTTTAAAACAAAATTAAAAAAAATGGCTGAATAGAGAAGTACAAGGCTAGGCATGTGGTTCAAGGATTTAGGCGGAAACAAGGCTTGGATTTCTTTGACACATATTCTCTGGTTACGTGGATAACTATACACAATATAGAAATACATAAAATGAATGTAAAAATAGCTTTTATAAATGGAGAGCTTGAAGAGTGATGCGTCTAAAAACCAATCAAGCTTCTCAAATGAGTCCTTCAGACGTAATCTGTAAGACAACAAGCCCTGGGAGGTCCCAGGGGAAACTCTCTGATGCTTAAGTCAGTATAGTATTCGAATACCGTATAAAGAGTGAATGAATAATAATGAATAAGTACCTGGTATTTATACTGTCTAATTTAATAGTATTTGTCTCCAATTGTAACTCTTAAATGGCAATATATGTGGCTACCTAATATTTCCTCTGCTAGTACTCATATTGGGCCAAAACAGGCCAAATGTGCTCTTTGGGCCTATACTGAGTTGATCCATCATCAAGATCCCCCAGAAAACTTAAGATATCCTCGAGGCTCTGAAGCTTTAGTATGGTTCTTCGAGAAACCAAACCCAAACGTTATGTAATCCTTGGATTCATGATATCATTATTGCGTATGTTCCTTTGAGATATCAAACCCAAGGGTCACAAATTTAAGGACTTGTGATACCCTTGGATTTTTATCTCAAACCTCGAGGTGGTTTTGATTTTTCTTATTTCTAACTTTCACAGAATCCAAAAAGGTGTGCGTCTTGACTAGTCGTGGGAGAGCGCATGAGCAGCGATGGTATCTAAAGGTGTGCGTCCCAACTGGTTATGCGAAAATGTGCACGAATAGCGGTAGTTTCTGAAAAGGTATCACAAGATTCTCACACATTTTAAAATATTTGGTTTTCTCAAGGAAATAATTAATTGGCCGTCGTTTCTGGTTTTTTAAATGCACATTTCCCCCACTTCTCTTCACTTTATAATTTGCAGGTATTTTTAGCGGGATTTTTTTAGTGTTCTGCTCTTCATCACTTCCTAGCTTTTGTTAATCTTTTATTCCTCTACCAGTAAGTTTTCTCAACTTTATCCTTGTTTTTTTCCCATTTTCCTTTCATAATGACCATCTCCAGTGAGATTTGAAGTTGAGTCACCTAGAAAGGCAAATTGTGGTACCAAGCTTATTGATTCCGAACACTCTTACCCATATTTTGACATAGATGTCAATGACCAGGGTCGTACTTCTTATATTCTGATGACCAACATACTTCGTGAGGGATACACTCTCATTTTGCCTATGGATATGGAGAAAGCTTATATTTAAAGGTCATCCCAGGTAGGAGATATTGATTTTAGCGCCTCCATACGTGAAGGAGAGAATTCTTCGAGGGTACCCAAAAGAGAGGAGGGGAGTGTTTCTTAGGAAACAACCCTTTCCCTTGAGGGTGAGGGGGAAGAAACTTGAGTGCCCCCTGAGGTGCAAGAAATTCAACAGCCCCCAGTCTCCGAGGGGTCCTGGTTAGTGTCAGGGATTTTATAGTCACTACCTTCCAGTCAGAGGGTTCCTCCCAATGTTGATTTCCAAGTATTGGGAATGATGGGATCTCTTGAAAATCCTCCTGAGGGGAAGTCATTCATATATTTGAAACACCTTCGGTCAGGGTTGTGCTTCCTCTTTCCTCTAATACTCTCAAGGCTTCTCAAGGATTTTCAAGTGATCTCTGCTCCAGTCAATCACAATGTTGTAGTGACCATTATGCTATTCATAGTGCAATGTGATAAGCTCGCAATCGAGCCCGAATTTAAGTTTTTTTGTACGTTGTATAGTGTGACCTTTAGTGGAAAATCATTTAAAAACATCATCACAGTTTCCAACAGGCAGAGGAAGAAAAAGTGTTTTACTGTCCCCTATCATTCGGGTAAGTGGAGAGATAATAAGAAGGGGCTTACCTTCAAGTTTGTTTGTCCCATTCATCTTAAAAAAGATTGGAACCGTCTGTTGGCCTCATCCTTTCTTATGCTGATTACTCCAACCTAGATAACTCAATTGGAGGCCAAATTTGGTCAAGTGAGTTTTATAATATAAAAAAATATGTCTACAAGCTAGCTAAGAATAAGAAATTGTCAAGGTTGCATCACTTGGCTCCTGAGGGTGAGCCTAAAATGAGCAAAAAGCAAAGAAGGGTTGTTAAATAGAAAGATAAATATCAATCTCCTTCCGACCAACTCACTTGAGAACCCCCTCTCGAAGTAGCACTTGAGAACTATGGGTTTTAAAAATTCCTTCAAGGTGTCTTATTTTTTGGAAATAAGTATAATTTCATTTCATCTCCAAAAGCAAGTTACAATCTATCTATCTCTCTCTTCCTTAGCTACTTTCCTCCACCATAAGTTGTGCACAATGCATTTTAAGCTTTGGTTTTGTCCATGCTTGGTACACTACACTCTGCAAAATTGTATTTGCAACATCTACATCTACATAATCTATTTTTCCAAAACATTTATTATTTCTGATTCTCCCAATCTTGTATACAGCTTCTAAGAATGCAATCATCAAGAGTTCAACTTTCCATCCCTTGCATTTGCATCTTTTGATCACCCATTCCATTTCCTCCTCTCATTTTTGTGGTTTTCTTAGTACCTGCATCCATCTCAAAACCTTTGTCCATATTTTGTTCACTGTGCAACATTCAATTAGCAAATGTTGCTGACTCTCATCCTGACCACACAGTTCACATCTATCTTCATTAGCTAGTCCGAAGCTTTTAAGTCTTTTCTTTGTAGCAAGTCTTCTGTGACAAGACAACCATAACATAAACTGAGCTCTCGGCCTTGCAGCATTCCCACAGAAGATGTTACTCCATTTATCCTTGCTTTGCTGCCCTCTCAGTTCTTAATAAACCTCTCTGGTTCTGAACTTCTGTTTCCCTGCATATTTCCTCCATATCTCCAAATCATTCACTTTCTCCTTACACTTGTTAAGGTTCTTCGGCATCCAAGACATGGATTACGGGAACTTCATTTCCAATACATTCCGGCCTTTGATGTAGTAATTGTGCACCCACCTTATCCACAGTCTATCTACCTTGATGCGTAGATTCCATAGGTTCTTACACTGACATTCTATACTTCATTCATAAAAAGCTATGGCATTAAGTCCTTTTTTTAATCACACACCTTTTTCTAACAAAATGGTGTTTTTCTGTAATCAATTCACTCCCACTTCACATAAAAGATCTGCAAATTGCTTCCACATGTTTCAGCACTGCCTTTGGTATTCAGGAAGCACTTTAGCCAGTAGTTGGAAATGAAAAACATCTCACTATTTATCAATTGTAGTCTTCCAGCATATGATAGCAATTTTGCACTCCAGTATTTCAACTTTTCTACCATTCTCTCCACAAAAGGTTGACACACAATAACTATCAATCTCTTACTAGAGAGTGGCACCCCTAAGTATTTAAATGGTACCACCCCTTCTTCAAACTCAGTGGCCTCCAGTATTTTCCTTCTATGTTTTTCTTCTACTGCCCCAAAACAAATTTGCATTTGGTGAGGTTTAGTAAACCAATATCCTCATATTTTGGTGATACCTAAACTCCTTTTCTTCCTTCACTGTTTGGAGACATCTCCCTATATACTCCAAAACCATGAAAAATAGAAGGGGAGAGTGTGGATCTCCGTTCCTGAATCCCCTTTCTTCCTTGACATAGTTAGTCATATTCCCAATAATATTGTACCTATAGCTGACAGTTGAGACACACTTCATTCCCCATTTAAAGAAAAGTGCAGGTACTCCCAGTTCTCCTAATATCACCTGCAATGGTCTCCATTCAATGGTATCATAAGCCTTCCTGATATCCATTTGTATTAAACATTTTGCTCCCCCACTTTTCCTGTTATAACCCCTTACTAATTCATAGGCTAGCATTACATAATTATGTATATTCTTACCAGGCACAAAAGAATCTTTGTTTTCATGCACAACCTCAGCTATAACCTTTCCTAATCTTGTTGTTAATACTTTAGATATGATTTTATATAGAAGAGAACAACAAGATATAGGTCTCAGGTCTTGTATCTTTTTTATGTTGGACTCTTTGGGATTAGAGTGACTAGTGTGCAATTAGCCTCCCTGTACAACTTTCCCCTCTTGAAAAAGTCTTTAACTGCCATCAGTACATCTTCTTTCACCACCTTCCAGTTTGCCTTGAATAAATTTTCCCCAAAACTATCAAGTCCAAGTGCTTTCAGGTACCTTATACTTTTCAGAGTTGACTAGGATTCCCCCTCATGTACTTCCTCCACCAAAGTTTTCTACTTTCCAAACTCAGTGACCCCCCCCCCCCTTATTACTTCAACATCAATGCCCTCTAACTTTTCAGCTTTCTCTCCTATGAGTTTGGTATAGAACTTCACTATCTCATCCTCCGTATCCTGATGGTCAATGATTACAGATCCATCTTCCCTCTCCATCACTCCCAGTCCTACCACTCTATTTTTACCTTTTAGTGTTGCATGAAAGTAGGCATTTTTGTTATTTCCCAACCTTAGCCAGTCGACTTTAGATTTCTGTTTTGCACTTTGCTCATCTATTGCACTCCACTTTTGTACCTCCTCTATTCCCACAATTACTGCTTTGATCTTCTTTGTGTTCATATTATCTTTCCCCAATTCTTTTTGAGCAATCTCCAGCTTGGTTTTCTCCTTCTCCTGTCTCAGTTTTTCCCCACTGATTTTCCTTCAGAATTTCCTGAGATCCTCTTGGAGTCTCGTCAATTTCCTTTGAACTTTGAACATTGGGCTCCCTACTTTCTCTTTGTTCCAACTTTCCTTCACTACTACTATCACATCTGTATTCTCCAGTAAACAGTTTAGAAATTTGAATTGTGTAGGTCTCCTTATTTGGTCCTCATAAATCTTTATGTGAATTAGAGAATGAACTCAAACTCCTGGTTCCATGCTTTCAACAATCATTTATGGGTAATTTGTAAACTAGGAAATGTTGATTAGGACCTTGTCTATCCTCGAGTAAATTACTCCATTTATTTGCCTGTTGGACCAAGTATAGTAATCACCCTTTAGACCACACTCACTCATTCCACTTCTGATAATCATTTGTTCCAGATCCTAGAATTCATGTGCCTGCACATTTGTACCACCAATCCTATCCTTTGTATTCAAAACATTGTTGAAGTCTCCTACGGTAATTAAGGGGCCCTGCACTCCTGTACGAAGTTTTCAATATCCAGCCATAGTTTCTTCCTCGGGTTGAGTTAATTTCCAGCATAAAAAAGCAAACATATTGTAAATCAGGTCACCTGGTAACCCCAATATTTCATAGAAAACCATTTGATCAGTTAGACTCTTAACCCTCAAAACCACTTTTCTCTGGTTCCATAATACCAACATTCTATCATATACATGAGCCCTGTAGTTATCCTCAAACTGCCACATCATCTCAAACTTCCTTCTTACGTCATCAAATATTCTTTGATTACCCTAGTTTCCAGCAACACAACAACATTTAAGTTTAGACCATTGAGACAGGAGATGATCTCAATAGCTTTTTTGGCTTATTTACCCTCCTCACATTCCAAGCTTCGATCATGGCACAAGGCCGTAATCCTTCCAAATCCCAATAGGATGTTTAACCTGTCCTTGATCAGCTCCAGATGCTTCTACCTCATCACATAATTCAGTCAATCCCAACTGATCATACTTCACTATTTTCTTCCCTTCGCTCTTTGATCTCACCAGTGTCCACTAACTACCCTTTCCCAGTTTCCCTTCATCCCCCTTAGCCTTTGCTTCAACAATTCTATTCATAGATTCTTCCTTCACCTCCTCATTCTGTTGAGGCACTAATGCTTCAGTTTATCTTTTCTCCTACGCTTGCAAATTTTTCACCACCTTCCTAACCTCCTTCTTACTGCATCTATGGCCTCCAACTTGGCATTTCTCACAAAATAGAGGTTTCCCCTAAATTTCAATCTTCTGAATCATGACCTGGCCATCCATATCTCTAATTTTCACCTCCTCCAGGATGCTTTGGGATATATCCATTTCAACTAATATCCTAGCATAAGATATCATCAGTTTACTCGCAGTACACTCGTCAGTAAAGAGTGGTTTTCTAATTGCACTACCTATCTTCCCCAAGCTACTAACTCCCCTTAAGTGTAGTGGTATAATTGGAATTATGTTCTTATCCATGGAAATTTTCGTTTTCCACAGATGCAAGGTTATATCCATACCATATATTGTGTAGGGTCTCTTTTTCAGCACCTAATCCCTATCCTCCATGCTCTTAAACTTTATCACAAAGTATCCCTCTTTGTTATACAGTGAATCACGACTAGCAACAAATGACCAAAACTTAAATTGAGATAATATTGCATCTACACTGTTACTACGTGCGATTGACAGTGCGAAACACACAACCATCACTGTTCTTCTTCCTCCTCTAACTTTTCTCTGTTAACGGCTCTTTTATTGATACTAATTGCATACCACGGCATCTCCGATGCCTAAACAAAACTCTGATTCCACCCCTTCCATTAACAAAAGCTTCCTTCAAGCTTTGAACATGAAACCTTCACCACTCCTATCCTCCCTTCCAAACACGCCCAATCTGTACCCTATTACTGAGTATAAGGGAAAGATTGCTTATATCCTCCCCCCGGACGAAGGCAAGCTTCTGGCTTCACATTACCAGAACGCTTCGGTCGGGAAATTCAATAGAGGGAAACCTCCTATGGAGAAATTAGTATCAGCTTTTAAATCAATTGGCTTCAAATCTAAATTTCAATTGGGATCTATTGACTATTGCCACGTTCTTATTCGATTTCAGGACAGCGAGGATTATCAGCGATGTTGGATGAAGGGCCAATGGATGATTCAAGGATCGACAATGAAGGTTCAGAAGTGGTCTCCGGACTTCTCCCCTGCAGCTGAATCCTCCGTTGTTCCAGCATGGGTAACCCATTCACCAACGCCCTATACATTTTTACAATACCTCGGCTATTATAGGCATTAGCAGCCAGATAGGAAGATTTCTCAAAATGGATGCAGCTACAAATGCTTTAACTTGACCCTCTGCTATTAAAGTTTGTGTAGAAGTGGACCTCTTGACTCAACTCCCTTCTACTATAGTGGTAGGAATTGGCAATAAAGTAGCAGATTACCCTATTGAATATGATCAGTTGCCTTCGTATTGTACTCACTGTAGGATAATTGGACACAGTCAGGATAACTGTAACTTCCTACATCCAGAACTGAGAAACAATAGAAATATCATAGCTGAAACCAAAGAGAACAAGTTTAGACAAGCTCCAGTCCAACCAGATAATCAGAAAAACTTAGGAAATTGACAGGCGCGGGCGGTCATCGCGCCCGCGCGCCAAAAGATAATTTATAAGCCCTCAATGATTACTTTCTACAACTAGGTAGATAGTGGCAAATCGGGGTCGTCCAATGAGAAGAGGGATATTCCTAAGCGTCTAAGCACGCAAATGGTTGATACTAGGCTAGGAGTAACTATATTTACACACACTTAAAAGCAAGTAAAGGGGGGGTTGGTTGGTTGGTTGGTTCCTAAGTTACGAAAGTAAAAAGACAAGATAACTAGCAACATCAAGTGACTATGCTAATCATCAAACAAAACTAAGAAAAGGGATTTTAAACTACAAAGATAAAATGCCTTGGGGGCAACGGATATCCACTTCCACATCTAATGTAGTTCATCGAATCATTCACACATTCCATCATATAGCATTCATGACCCAACACTCACACACTCCATCTAGCAAGTACCACAACACACACACCATAAGGAGTTCTAAGTTCATGCTCATAGATCTTCATGCAAAGGCGCTACGGAATTCGTCACGTTCCTACACCTAAGCAATTCAACCACACAAGCACTACCTATGCTCAAACCACCCATGGCACACATGCAGCGAAACACACCATCAAGAGTACATAAACGCCAAATAACAAATGCTTCAAGAATGAGTTTAAATCATCTATTCAATACTTCAACTACTTGTCGTGGAGACTAAACTCCTATCCTTCTTAGTTCGTAGTTTGCGAGAGTGAGTTCGACATCTCTCGTCAAACCTCACCAATGACTCCCGAGTCGCGACCACGACTCAAGGTGTCATTGGCGGCATTTAGCACGAAGGACCAACAAGCTTGGCAATGCTTATGACCACTACACCGTGACTAAGCATTAAACCAATTCATGCAATTACACGAGATTGGATGAACGTGCAACGCACATTCATCCACGAGCATATGACTCTCTCGTTTGCTACACAAACGAACATGACGAAGAGTTCGACATCAATCACATTCGTCTAGCACATTGTCAACACACTAACACAATCAAAAGCTCTAATTCACACTCATACATTCCTAACAAGAACAGGGGGGAAATTAACCCAAATCCCCCAAACCCTAGCTAGAAATTCATACAAGCATTCATATCATCAAGCTCTCAACAACATCAATGCAATCAACAATTAACATTCAAAGAACAATAAATGCACAATAGCAAAAACATCAAATAGATAGATAGAAATGAGTTCTTGCTACATAGATAGTGGAAGCTTCAATCCATAGCTCCCAAGTACAAGAACTACTCTAGAACAACAACAAAAGACATAATCAAACTAAGAGAAAGCTAAGAAAAGAAAGAAGAAGAAAAACCTACGGTTTTGAGCCCAAAAACCAGAGAGAGGCGGGCTGAGCAAAAATTGGAGAAGAAGAAGAAAAAGAGTAGTATTTATAGTCGGAAGAAGATAAAGTTGATTTCTGACCGGCCGTTGGTCGCGACTCGCGACGGTGTTCGTCGTGACTCGCGACGATGCCCCGACTCGCGATGGTGTCGCGACGGTGTCGCGACGGGAGCCAGAGTTCTGCATTGTTCCTTTTTCTTCTTCATAGCCATCCCTCTCAATCTTCAAGTCTTCAACGGCTCCAAAAATGGTCTTCAACGGCCTCCGGTCTTCAGTCTTCGAAGTGAGTATCCAAAAGTCTTCGAAAGTATAGTCTTCAATGTCTTCCGGTCTCCGTTGCTTCCGTGTTCTTCCCTTGTCACACAAAATCCACTTAAAAGAGGTAAAAGAGTACAAAGTTGCTTTTGCCTCTCCTAAGTGAATTTCAAGGTAAAACACAAGCTCTCGATAATAAAAGAGCACAAAAGTGATCCTAAATACTACTAAATAATGCGCCTAAAATGGACACATCAAACCTCCCCACACTTAAACCTTACTCGCCCTCGAGTAAGAAAAGATTTAAGCATACGGAGGAAATGGCATATCCACATCCTAAAACCCCTAAAATAACCACACAAAATGGACATATCAAACCTCCCCACACTTAAACCTTACTCGCCCTCGAGTAAGAAAAGATTCAAGCATACGGAGTAAATGATATATCCCAAAACTTAAACTAATCCCCCAATCAAAGCCTCAGAAAAACTCTCAATCTCAAAAATCCCAAAATAAAAGCTCACATGAGAATTTTGCACACACACATCCCCAATCCTAAATCTATCCAAACCTACCACTTATCAATTCACTACCCATAAAAATATTTCACAGCCCAGAATTGATATTCCCATAATCCAATGACACAAAATGAAGCTAAAACCATAGAGGAAGTTTTAAACACATGCTTCACCTAATGCCAATATATCAACCAAAAACGAAGTAGAAAGAGATAAGGAAATTCATAACCACACTTCGTTTCCTAACCCACTAAGCTACCCAATCCCAAAAGGTCTAAAGATATTGAGCTACCCGATCCATCCGTGTGACAACCGCAACCTTATGACTCCAACGCCGGCAAATGAGTGAAATCATAACATTTTTCAATTTCTCTCAATTTCTCTCATTTTACCTAGGAGCTCTTTCGAGTTTTCATCCTAGCCACACATCATGTTTCTTTAGCTCACATCTCACCTTTTTCCGCACATTTTAGCCTCTCATTTTTGCCTAGGCCGCCCTTTAAGGGTTTTCGACCTATCCGGGCCCCCAATGTTGCCTAAGTTGCCCTCTCGGGTTTTCAACTTAGCGGGTTTTCTTTTTCTTTTTTTTTCATTTTTTTTTCTTTTTGTTTTTCTATTTTTTTTCTTTTTCTCATGTTTTTCCAATGAAAAGTAGCAAAAAGCATTCCAAAACAATGTAGCATGCATGTGAATCCTCTAACCCCTCCCCACACTTAAAACATTACATTGCCCGAAATGTAAACACATAAGGCAAGAACAATAAAAATCAAGGTAAGGGAGTTAGAGTGACACCCGTGTCTCCGCAATTCGCCGGTGATATGGCGATATCCAAGTACTTGGATGGTCCCGAGATAGGTTTCGGAACCGGAAGGGTGAGAAAAGATGCCGTAGAAGAACTCACCCCTCGAGAAAAGCATTGTCTCCATGGCGCCGTTTGATCAAGACTACACCACGAAGAACACATTAAACTCACAAGTACATAAGGATATGTAATACTAGGTTTAGCATCAAGAGTTAATAACCATAGTATTTTCAAAGAACAACTAATCAACCCTCAATCACCACTATAAGATTATGCATGAAAAATATCCAACATATATTGACATGTATACAAGCATCATTATAGGATAAGAACTTACGGTCACAATGATGTAGTCGGCATACTACAATCAACAAATGTACTATAAAGATGCAAGAATGTTCATATGCCAATATATGTAGGATGGTGGAAGAAATGAGAGGTATGTGATGTTCTTGGGAGTGTTGGGTGGAGAAGAAGGAAGAATCATGCAATGTTTAAAATCATTTGGAAACTTGGAAGCTTGGAAACTTGAAATCCGGGCTCAAAAAATTTTCAAAAGTTACTGAGCTCGTCGCGACTCGTGACGAGCCTCGCGACGTCATCGCGACTCGCGGAAAGTAGAGTCCGGGAGCTCAAAATGTTCTGAGCTCGTCGCGACTCGCGACGAGGTTCGTCGCGACTCGCGAAGTCATCGCGACTCGCGGAAAGGGGTGTCCGGGATCTCAAATTTTTCTGAGCTCGTCACGACTCGCGACGAAGTAGGTCGCGACTCGCGATGAGCCTCGCGAAGTCATCGCGACTCGCGGAAAGTTGGCGCTGGGAGTGGATTTTGCTCCCCTGTTCGCCGCGACTCGCGACGGAGCCCATCGCGACTCGCGACGGCAGAGTATCCCAGACTTAAAATTTTTTTCGTTTTCTTACCAACTGTCCAAGCTTGCTTCCCTTGTTCATTGATCTCGTTCCTTCATCTCCTTTATTGCAATGCACTTCATGTTGCTACAAAATCATAGAAAAACATGCCATAAAAAGAACAAAACAAAACAACAACAAAAACAAACTAAGAAACACAAACTAAGAAACAAAAACTAAAAGAAATGCCGAATTTATTTAACGTCGTCGGCACGACGAAGCTTCGTATTTTTAAGGTCGTCGGCACGACCCTAACGTTATCCGTATGGTGAAGGCGTGAAGCTCTTCACCATGAGCATCCAAAATAAGAGAGGTGGGGGCACAAAACTTTCAAGAGGAAAGTCTTGTGGAGGTAGAGATGGTTCAAAGGTAATTAAGTGGTTAGGGAGCTTAGGATAGTCTTTTGGCTCCTCTCTCGTTTCCCTCAAAACTTCCGAAAATATTAGAGTTGGTTCACTAGGTGGGAGAAGGGGTGACAATGCTAATGGATAATGTAGCACTATCACATCTTCCTCCATTTTTCTATCCTCTACAACCAACTCCTCATCCCTTTCAAACTCAAAATCATTTTTATTGGTGACTTCACTCACCGAATCATCGAGTTCAAGTTGGGATGGTGTGTTTTCGGAATCACGAGCTTCCATGCGGGCCAATACCTCTAATATGTTCCTCACATGCCCCTCAATGGCCTCACCACTAGAGGAGAGCTGGGTATCCGGCTCCTCACTAGTAAAGGAGTTCAAGTTTGCTATGGTATTTAAGACATCCTCACGTGTCAAACTTGAACTTCCTTGTTGGGCTTGGTTTTGGGGTATGGTATAGGGTGGTGATGGCCAACTAGGTTGCTCGTAATATTGGTTTTCTGGTTCATTCTCATACCACAAATCCGGACTACCACTCCATTCCGGATTGTAAGAGTTGTGGTATGGATAGCATTCATGAGCTTCTTGCCCTTGAAAACCAATATCTCCTACCTCTTGATAGCACTCTTCATAGTACCCATGGTTTTGGAAACCAAGGGTTCTTTCTCGGTCATAGTGCTCTTCCCACAACAAAGGGCAAGATTCGGTAGGATGATCGGAATGACACATCCTACAAGACCTTGCTTGTTGAGCCTCTCTTCTCATCATGAGTTCCCTCAAGGTGAGACGCTCCATTAAGAAATTTGTTTTTTTTTAATTTTTTATTTTTCAAAAGTTTGGAATCATAGTGCAAGGATTCTCGATAAAATAAATCACCAAGAAATCAAGCAATACCTACTCCGAACAAAAACAACCACCAAGTAGTGGAAAATAAAAACAACTAGCTAATACACAACCAAATACACCTAAATACTTAAGAACAAATGCCTCTTCCCCGGCAACGGCGCCATTTTGACAGGCGCGGGCGGTCGTCGCGCCCGCGCGCCAAAAGATAATTTATAAGCCCTCAATGCTTACTTTCTACAACTAGGTAGATAGAGGCAAATCGGGGTCGTCCAATGAGAAGAGGGATATTCCTAAGCGTCTAAGCACGCAAATGGTTGATACTAGGCTAGGAGTAACTATATTTACACACACTTAAAAGCAAGTAAAGGGGGGGTTGGTTGGTTGGTTGGTTCCTAAGTTACGAAAGTAAAAAGACAAGATAACTAGCAACATCAAGTGACTATGCTAATCATCAAACAAAACTAAGAAAAGGGATTTTAAACTACAAAGATAAAATGCCTTGGGGGCAACGGATATCCACTTCCACATCTAATGTAGTTCATCGAATCATTCACACATTCCATCATATAGCATTCATGACCCAACACTCACACACTCCATCTAGCAAGTACCACAACACACACACCATAAGGAGTTCTAAGTTCATGCTCATAGATCTTCATGCAAAGGCGCTACGGAATTCGTCACGTTCCTACACCTAAGCAATTCAACCACACAAGCACTACCTATGCTCAAACCACCCATGGCACACATGCAGCGAAACACACCGTCAAGAGTACATAAACGCCAAATAACAAATGCTTCAAGAATGAGTTTAAATCATCTATTCAATACTTCAACTACTTGTCGTGGAGACTAAACTCCTATCCTTCTTAGTTCGTAGTTTGCGAGAGTGAGTTCGACATCTCTCGTTAAACCTCACCAATGACTCCCGAGTCGCGACCACGACTCAAGGTGTCATTGGCGGCATTTAGCACGAAGGACCACCAAGCTTGGCAATGCTTATGACCACTACACCGTGACTAAGCATTAAACCAATTCATGCAATTACACGAGATTGGATGAACGTGCAACGCACATTCATCCACGAGCATATGACTCTCTCGTTTGCTACACAAACGAACATGACGAAGAGTTCGACATCAATCACATTCGTCTAGCACATTGTCAACACACTAACACAATCAAAAGCTCTAATTCACACTTATACATTCCTAACAAGAACAGGGGGGAAATTAACCCAAATCCCCCAAACCCTAGCTAGAAATTCATACAAGCATTCATATCATCAAGCTCTCAACAACATCAATGCAATCAACAATTAACATTCAAAGAACAATAAATGCACAATAGCAAAAACATCAAATAGATAGATAGAAATGAGTTCTTGCTACATAGATAGTGGAAGCTTCAATCCATAGCTCCCAAGTACAAGAACTACTCTAGAACAACAACAAAAGACATAATCAAACTAAGAGAAAGCTAAGAAAAGAAAGAAGAAGAAAAACCTACGGTTTTGAGCCCAAAAACCAGAGAGAGGCGGGCTGAGCAAAAACTGGAGAAGAAGAAGAAAAAGAGTAGTATTTATAGTCGGAAGAAGATAAAGTTGATTTCTGACCGCCCGTTGGTCGCGACTCGCGACGGTGTTCGTCGCGACTCGCGACGATGCCCCGACTCGCGATGGTG
The DNA here is from genome assembly GCA_037428765.1 of Rubia yunnanensis. Taxonomy (NCBI): domain Eukaryota; kingdom Viridiplantae; phylum Streptophyta; class Magnoliopsida; order Gentianales; family Rubiaceae; genus Rubia; species Rubia yunnanensis. The sequence goes on from CM075063.1 coordinate 84,548,252, forward strand.
TCGCGACGGTGTCGCGACGGGAGCCAGAGTTCTGCATTGTTCCTTTGTCTTCTTCATAGCCATCCCTCTCAATCTTCAAGTCTTCAACGGCTCCAAAAATGGTCTTCAACGGCCTCCGGTCTTCATGTCTTCGAAGTGAGTATCCAAAAGTCTTCGAAAGTATAGTCTTCAATGTCTTCCGGTCTCCGTTGCTTCCGTGTTCTTCCCTTGTCACACAAAATCCACTTAAAAGAGGTAAAAGAGTACAAAGTTGCTTTTGCCTCTCCTTAGTGAATTTCAAGGTAAAACACAAGCTCTCGATAATAAAAGAGCACAAAAGTGATCCTAAATACTACTAAATAATGCGCCTAAAATGGACACATCAGAAATCCCCCCTAATGTAACAATTGATGTTGAAGGATCATCTACTCTATCAGTTTCCCAAAAAGAAACTGATTTCCAATTTCAAAATATGAACTCAGTTCCTCTTGTGGAAAATAACTTCAACACTCTCAGAGTTAGTCACATGAAAAGAAATGATCCTTTCTATTCATTGGATGATATCTCAAAACCTATCACTAATTTCATTTGGAGAAAAAAGAATCAACAGCCAGTACTCCCTCCTATTCAGGAAGAATCACTTAAGAAGGATATGGTTACTATATCAAATGCTTTCCACACTTTAACTAAATTACAGGATGATGATCATGTTGCTCATGAGGATGAAGGAGTTGACATTTTCCATGAGTCATTGGAATCACAGGAAGTAGTGGTACTCCAGACAGGTGCAAAAAAGTTAGACACTATGGTTATATGTTTGTCTACTCCTGACATAGAGCAGAGTGATCCAACAGAGCAAGCTCACAGTAATGCAATCAAAGACCCAATCATCTCCGCAGAACACAACAGAGTTGAAGAAACTACTACTCAACCGGAGGTAAGTATTTCTACATCGGTTAATTTGGGTAATAGTGAAGGCAAGAAGGGTAAAAATAGTAATGCCCCAGTAACTAAACTGAGGAAACTAAGATCTTCACAAAAAGCTACACCTCCAATCTTTAAATGATAAAATACACAAAAATAGGGAATATATTAGTCTAAAATGTTAGGGGTTATGGCACTGCACTGGATAGATTAAAGGCTCTTAAGTTGAAACACAAGATTGACATTCTATGTTTAATTGAACCATGGCATGATAAACAGAATTTAAACACTTTGATGCATGATCTTGGTTACAATAATGCCCTCCATGCCCAGAATGATAAAATTTGGATTTTATGGAATTATGCCTTTAGTTTAGCCATTTTAAATGAATCTGATCAGTACTTACAGGCTAGAGTAACTGACAATGCCACTTCTGTTAATGGGAATGTTTTCTTCATTTATGCTAGTGTCCATAGACAGCCGAGGGAAGTTTTATGGTCTGATTTACAATCCCCAACATCTGAACCAACCATATATATAGGGGATTTCAATACTGTAGCCCCGGTTTCTGAATATAAAGGTAGGAAATCAACCCCTAGAAAAAGCATGAAACAATTTAATAATTTCTTAACTAACATTGACTTTTGATTCAGGTACTGTAGGAAACTCATTTACCTGGAGTAATAATAGATTTAGGGATAAATGTAAGGACCTTCAGTTTCAAAGATTAGACAGGGGATTGACTAATTTAGACTGGCTGGAACTTTTTCCAAACAGTTCTATACAAGTACTAAATAGAATGACCTCTGATCATTCCCCTCTATTGCTATCTATTCAATCTGCTGAAGAACAGGTTCCAAGGCCTTTTAGATATCAAGAAATGTGGTCAAATAGACAAGATTTTAAAGATTTAGTGGTCTCTAACTGGAAATTAATATCCCCTCTCACAGGGATGCATAGGTTTGTTCACAAACTAAAGAGGCTTAAGATTGTAATTAAAGACTGGAACAAAAACATATTTGGCAATGTAAAGCATAATCTTTTACAATCTGAATCAAAAGTCAATGAATTGGAAATACTGTTCCAGCAGTCTCAAGATGAATCAGTTTTAATTGAACTTATGAAGTTAAAAGCCATGCTTCTGAGAGCTCAGAAGGAACACAATATATTTCTGAAGCAAAAGGCTAGGTTAAATTGGTTAAAACATGGAGATGAAAATACTAGCTACTTTCATCACACCATTAGGGAGAAGAAAGCAAGATCTAGAATTGGTAAAATTAAAGATGGAAAAGGGAATTGGATAACTGATCCAAAACTGATCAAAGAGGAGGGTGTCAGATTTTTCCAGGAATTGCTTAATGAGGATGTCTCACAAAAAGAAGGAATTTATCTTAATAATTTTCTGCAAGAAATTCCTAGAGTACTAACAGATCAACAGAACCTCCTTCTGCTTAACCCTTTTAATATAGAGGAACTGAAATTTGCAGTTTTTGACCTTAACAAATCTAGTGCCCCGGGCTCTGATGGCTTCTCAGGTGATTTCTACACCTCCTTTTGGGAAACCATTAAGGAAGACCTATTAGAAGCAGCAAATGAATTTTTAAATAATGGCAACATCCCTAAAGCCATGTCTAGTACCTGGCTCACATTAATTCCCAAAAAATCTATTCCAATTACATTTGCAGATTTCAGACCAATTAGCTTATCAAACTTTGTTAATAAAGTTTTTTCAAAATTGTTAATGGAAAGGATCAAACCACTGATGCACTTACTGATTTCCCCTGAGCAAAGTGCCTTCATTAAAGGAAGGGATATTTCAGATAGTGTGATTCTAATGCATGAAATGACCAGATTACTGTCTAGGAAATCTGGGGTTCCAAATCTGATAGTTAAACTTGATATGCAAAAGGCTTTTGATAGGGTATCTTGGTCATTCCTAAATTCCATTCTCCTACATTTTGGTTTCCATGGTAAATTTGTTAGACTCATTATGCATAACATTGCTTCAGCTCACTTTTCTGTACTAGTTAATGGAGTAACATCCGGTTTCTTCTCTTCCTCTAGGGGTATTAAACAAGGGGACCCCCTCTCCCCTTTTCTGTACAATATTTTATCAGAGGCTTTCTCTAGAGGTCTAAAGAAAATGTTTACCATTGGATATTTACAGTACTATAGTCTCCCCAATTCCTGTTCACCCCTTACTCATCTCATGTATGCCGATGACACTGCTATTTTTTTGAATACTGAGACCAAAAATTTGAGGCGATTTAAACAATTTTTTATTGCATATGAGAATACATCAGGTCAAAAGGTAAAATTTGCAAAATCAGAATTTTTTGTAACTCATAACACACCTCTACATCATGTCCAGTCTGTTAGGAGAATACTTGGGATGGAGAAGGGCTCCTTTCCTTTTAAATACCTTGGAGTCCCAATCTTTTCAGGTCGAAATTTAAAGGTGCATTATTTACCTGTAATTGAAAGAATGGAGAAGTTAATAAATAATTGGAAGAATAGATGGTTGAGTTCAGCTGGTAAAATCATTTTGATTAACCATTTCTTTCTTTCAATTCCAACACATATTTTTGCAGTTTTAAAACCCCCAAGGGTAGTTCTAAAAACAATGGAAAAAATTGCATCTAGCCTATTCTGGGGAAAAAGTGAATATTCTGAAAGAAAAAGGTGGAGATCTTGGAATAAAATGAGTTTCCCTGTGGATGAAAATGGTATAGGTTTTAGGGGCCTAAATGCTATAGTAGAGGTTTTTTCATGTAAATTATGGTGGAAGCTCCAAACTAACAGGACCCAATGGTCAACTCTTTTATGGTCACTACCTGTTTCTTACAAAAAATCCCACATTTGGGGTAGAATCAGCAGAATAACTGCTAAGGCAAACAGTTTATCTAGAATTATTTTTGGTAATGGGGATTGCTCATTTTGGAATGCAAATTGGATAGGAGATGGTGCTCTGTGTTATAAATAGCCTGAGGAAATGGATATTCCTTTCGAGGATATCTCTCTCAGGACTTTCATTAACAACAAAACTGCTTTCTTACCTAATCTGGAGCCTCATTTGGCTACCAATACCATTCATATTTTGTAGGAAGTGAAGTTGGATTACTCTCACGAGGACAAGCTAGTTTGGACTCCAACATATGATGGGAATTTCTCAGTAAGATCGGCCTACACTATATTCAGACAAAAAGGACCTGAAATCCAACATCTTAAAAAGGTTTGGTCCCCTTTCATACCTAGAAAGATGTCAGTACTTCTTTGGAGAGCTCTAAATAGTATCCTACCTTTTGATAATATTCTATGTAGGATGGGTTTCTCTTTGGCTTCAAAATGCCCTATATGCCTGAACAATTTGGATAATTTGGATCATTTTTCAATTCACGCCCCTCTTCCTGTGCTGTCTGGCAAAGTGTTCACTCATTTTTACAGATACATCATATTGGATTTAGGAATTTAAAAGGCAAGGTGGAATTTTATTTATCATTCAAGGCTGAATCTAAGATTCATGCAAACTTGATAACTGCTGCTTTAATGGTTACAATCTGGACTCTCTGGACTAATAGGAACCAACTCATTTTTGATAATAAACCCTTCTCAAGTGATGCTTGTGTTCATGAAATCAAAGAAATGATCTATCAAATATTCACAGCTCACAAATTGAAAGGTAATATAGTAAAGCATATGAAATGGATTCAGGCTAATATCATTCCACAAATCTTTCAAAAGAAGAAAAAAGGATATTACTGCTGTGCATTGGAAGAAACCACTAACTGGTTACAAAATTAGTACTGATGCATCATGGATCACTAGTGGTCTCTCCTCATCTGCAGTTATTGTCAGGGATTGGAAAGGAAATGTGGTTAAAATGAGAGTTAAAATTTTTCACAGTCCAACTCCCTTACATGCCGAATTGGTATCTATTCAATGTTGATATGACATCTGTTCAGAACTAGCTTTAGGTAATTGTGTCATCGAATCTGATTGCTTAATTGCTGTTAAGGGTATCCAAAACCCATTATGCTGCCCTTGGAGATGTTTCTCTATCTGCAGTACACTTAATGTAGAACACTTCTCACACCCAATCCAGCATACACCTAGAGAAGCAAATTTGGCTGCTGATTTCTTAGCAAAATTTGCTAGGGAAAATCTCTTACAAGGTGATTTAGACACTAGGTCTACTCCTCTCTTCCTTAGGGGTTTACTGTCACTCGATAGTATTGGTTATCCAGCGATTAGAATTGGATCTCCTTTGGATAATAGTACGAAATAGAGATGGAATTTTCAATTTGCTATTATGGATATCTTTTACTGTATTACTCACTAATTTTGAAGTGGGGATATCTGCTCTTAGTACAAATACTGCTAGTTTCTCTCCTCTTGTATTTTCAGGTTTTTCGACTGTATGCATAGATAGGATTCAGATGTCTACTGAAGCAGCCCCCTCCCTCTGCTGCTGCTTACTATGCTCTTGGAATTCCAGGAACTTATTGAAAGATGCCTATTTCGGTTTGTGAGCTGCAAAGTTTATGGCTTAGTAATAAAGTTTAGTATTCTGGAATTCCCCATCACACAGGATCTTATCTTGCCTCTCGGCTGGCATACCATTGACAAATAGGAGTCTCGAATTCTCGATTCGCCGACCTGTTCACGGTATATCAATTTAGTTGGTTTTCCTAGACAAGAACATTGTCAGTACATCGATGAACTCTAGTTTCCTTTTAGCATTGACCAGGTGGAAACTCCGCTTTTGGAAGCAAGTGTTGTTTTGCTTCAAGAGCTTATTTTGGCTCTTGGATCACCAATTGGATGATCTATTTGTAATTTGTAATGTTCCAAGACTTTTAGCGCCTAATTTGGCTTAATCTATTTGGTTAGGGGAGCCTAATAAATTCCCCCATAAAAAAAATGACCAAAACTTAAACATAAACCTTTTCATTGCGTACATGGTTAATTCCCCCCCCTCCCTCCATCACATACATAATCATCGAACATTCCCAATATTTCATCTCTTGTTCAACATCTTCCTTATCAATTTCAATTTCAATCTCCCTATTATCAACTGTTAGAGCTTTAAATTCCATTTTTAGGCACCCTATTTCCCCTAATTATATCCACCCATAGATTCCCTCTTCCGGTAGTTTAGGGTTTATCTGGGTCAGTGGCACAGTAGTTTCTCCTTTGTAACCAACTTCTCTGCCTGAATCCGGTCCATCGACTCCAATTCCTCTTCCTTTGCCTATAACTACTCTCCTCCTCCCGGTCCAAATCCCGACTGGTAGCCTCTGCACATCCCCATGCCTCACTACTTAGCTCCACTATCGGTGAGATCACCTTCTTCTTTTGACTACCCCGCCTCATTTTCTTGGTTGATACGAACGCACCTCAACTGTGTGTTTTCACACCTAAAGTCATAACCGCATTTTTTCATTCACTATTTTTAATTAATTAGTTCCTTGAAGGTTTCTTATTGTTTTACTTATGTTCTTTTACTATTATGTCCTTTTTCCCTTTCGGACTTTCTCTTCCATATTTCCAGTGGGCAGGGGTTTGGGTACTGCCATGATTAAGAAAGGGGCTAACAATAACCCCTCGAAAGTTATTCCTATTGTCTCCCATAAAACTGCTACTTTTGAGGCAACACCACATAAGAGAAAGTCTGAAGGCAACCCATCCTCAAAGGAGTCCTGCCAAAAGAGTTCTCAGGCTAAGGGTCCATAAGGGCCTTCTACTCAAATCATTTTATGGGGACTGACATTCTTGCTGCCCCTTCAAACACTCCAGTTCTCGGAACAAACATTCTCATGATTTTTACTGAGGGACCCTAAGTTCATTTGCAAAATTTCGAAGCTCTCCCTATTATTAATTTTTTTAAAAAAAACCTTCTTATCACCTCTCGGGCGGTTCAAGACTTTCAACTGGCGTCCTCCTTTCTCTCCTCCCTCCTACAAGGCCTAGGTTCCCGCTATGCCATGCTTCCGGAGGAAAAGAACATAGAGATTGACTCGCTGGAGAGGGAACTAGAGGCCTCGAAGAAGAAAATCACCAACCTCAAGGCTGACAATAGGCGAGTTGTCCTCGAGAGGGATGCTTTTGAGAGAGACGCTAAGGAGGCCCATAATCCAGAGTTTCAATATCTCTTAGTAGGAGCATTTAAAGATTAGATCCTACAAAGTTGAGTGACCTCCTCCACATGGCCAAGGGCATTGGGCACACCAATTTAATTAACGAATTCATTCTTCCTAAGATGACTTCGTCTCTATCCGATGACAAGATCAACCTTTTAAAGGATCTCGCCAAATCAGAGGGTGTCGAAGCTATAAATCAGAAGGGGGATGAGGATGTGTATAGGGGGAGTCCGAGCTTGTTTATTCTTAATTTTCTGAAGGCCTCGGGTAATTTTTACTCTGCTGAGAAGATTTGTGCTATCCTTGGTGCCGACGAAGAAGATAAAGAGCCCGAGGCTAAAAGTGGATCGAATGCAGAAGTTCAAGTCAGGAAGGGACCTCATAATGTAGGAAATAATATGTAACTTGCCTTTTTTCCTTTTTAATGTACTTTTTAGTTTCTATTATAAACAATTGTTTCCCCCTTTCAATTTGGCATCTATATTTTATCTTCGTAGCTTAACACATTGCAGGCACCTTCAGTACATTTACGAGGATTTTACCAAGATCCGAGCAGAACTTTAAACCACAAGGGGGGATTTAGTGAAAACATGTTAGTTTTGAAGAAGTGCTCCCAAGAGTTAGAATCATGAAGAAATAAGACTCACCCATCCACAGTGAATCTCGAGAAGGATGTCTCTGACTTGACTGTGATTCCGTCAAGAAGGAATTAGATTCCATGAAGAAAGATCAGAGGGCTTGGAAAAGCGGTGAGCATCCTGCCTTTAAGGACCTCCTGAGAGGCCTCGAGTAACAGAAGTATAAAGGTGTTGTGCCCCTCGAGGTTGTTAAAAGTTGTGATCCTTCTGATATGGATTATCAAGAGATAGTGTGTAATATAATTAGTAAATTTGGATCCTTAAAGAGATGTCTCACTCATGCTAATAGGTTTCCTATCCTCGAAGGCCATTTCATAGCTAGCCGGAGTGAAGTTTATAAGTTTAGGTCTCAGGTGGAGGAACTTGATCAACTTCATCAAGTGGCTTTAGATGAAATTTCAAGGTTAAATGAGGCTCCTTCGAGGGAAGACACTACTGTTGATGTGGATTCATCGTTAGTTGAGTCTGTTCTTGCTAAGAATACCCGGCTCACAGGAGAAATCAAGACCTTGGTGGGAACATTAAAGAGTTAGAGGAAAGATTTTCCCTTTACGATAGGAGCCTTCGGGCTCATAGCCTGCTCCATGGTGGTGGTTTCCCGACACTCATCGATAACAACTTCTTAACTGAATTTCTCTTTAGGGCTTCCCATTCTTGGATTGTAGACCACAAGGTAGACTCGAAGGGAACTGATGTCCAAAACAAAAAGCTTCCAATGATATCCTGGAATGGATACGAGAGTTACCTATTCGACCTCCCTTGAGGGACTAAAGATCTTAAAAGTTGGTGGCCAAGAAGTCAAATAAGAGTGGTGGTTCTTCGAGTCGTAATACCAAACAACCCTAAAAAAAGCATCATAGAGATTAAAAACCTCGAGTAGGGTAATCAAGAGATTGGCCTTCGCCAAAACATTCACGATCGAGGGTCGTGATAAAAACAAACAAGTATCCCAAAGATGAACAGGAGAAGGATTTCCAACGTTCAGCTAGCAATAAAATGGAGGAAGTTGAAAAACTGGAAGAGGATTTAAGGAAATTGACTCTCTGATACCTCAAGTATTGTATTTATAGGTTGTACAATATTTGTACCATTTGAGTACCATTCTCAAATTAATCTTTCCTCAAATGCACATTACCTTTATAAGGTATTCTTTGAATATTATTCTTAGATTTTTATAAAACGTCATAATACCCAAATCTTGAATTGTAGCCCGTGGAATACAAAAATTTTCAACTAACAAGTGTTTAACGCATAAAAGCGACCAATAATTAAAAAATGCAAGCACACGAGAGATTTTACCTAAGTTCAGTGTTTCTTCCCACACCTGACATGGTTCCACTAGATCATAAATCAAGATTACAAGGGTATCTCAAGAGTACCGCTTATAAGCTTTTCACTCATTTCATCAGCCTTAGTTGTAATTATCACAAGAGTGCCGCTTATCATTTTTTCACTCTTTTCATCAGCCTTAGCTAGAATTATTACAAGAGTGTCGCTTATTAGCTTTTCAGTCATTTCTTTAGCCTTAGCTGGAATTATTACAAGAGTGCTTCTTATCAACTTTTTACTCGTTTCATCAGCCGTAGCTAGAATTATTACAAGAGTGCCACTTATCAGCTTTTCACTCGATTCATCAAGCCTAGTGCATAGCATAAGACTCAGGAAATTCTTTTGCCCTTATCAGAGCTAGTGTTTAACATTTTATTTTACCTTAGCTCCATGGATGGATGCAAACTCTCGAGTTTCCTCCACCATGTCGAGATCTCAATGCCGATTTTCATTAATAACTCTTTCTTCCACCGCTGCCAATTATTCTTGGGCTCAGCACTCCTATCTCCATTGGAATCACAACTTCAGAACTGTAAACTAGGTTGTAAGGTGTTTCCTCTGTGGCGAAAGACTCAATTGTCGTATAGGCCAACAAAATGCTAGGCAACTCACATATCCAATTTCCCCCGGCCTCCTCAAGTCTTGTTCTGATTCCATTCACAATTGTTCGGTTTGTCACTTCCACTTGGGCATTTTCCTGGGGATGATACACAGCTATTACTTTCTGATGTATCTTATTTTGTTTGCACCATCTTTCACTACAACAAACTAAACCTGTTACTTTGCCCATTTTACTTCAGTTTTTTGGTTAAGGGGAAATAACCGAGGTAAGAAGTTCTTTTACATCGGTTCTTTATTTTTTTGAAGTTAAAAATATTTTTAAGCTCGGTTAATAAAAACCGAGGTAAAAATTATAGTTTTTACCTCAGTTATTTTTTAAAACCGAGGTAAAACCCTGCCAGTACCGAATCCACACGCGTGTCTGGCTTACCGATGCTGGTAGTTTTTGGTACCGACATCACACGTCACTCTAGCAGACATGAATAATCAACGTCCCATGCATGTCTGGCTTACCGACATCGGTTGTTTTTAAGATCGACGTCGTACGTACCACACGCAGACATGAAATGAGCGATGTCCCATGCATATCGGGCTTACCAACATCGATTATAATTGTGACCGACGTTACAAGTACCACTCGTGGACATGAAATGACCAACATCCCAAGCATGTCTGGCTTACTAATGTCGATTATCATTGTGACCGACGTCACGCGTACCTCTCGCAGACATGAAATGATCGACATTTCACGTATATCTAGCTTACCGGTGTCGCACGTACCTTTCGCACACGGTCTTCATAGTATAATTTTTTTTATTAAAACAAAAATATAATATTTAAATTTTTATGCAACTTCATTTCTATTTAATTTTGAAATATTTTATAATTATACTTTTAAATATAACTTTATGTTTATATTTTCAAATGAAATAAATTAAATGTAGAGTTCGATTAACACATGATCGAGATTTTAATGATATAATGTAATGTTAAACAAAACTAAAATATAATTATGTAATTATTTTATGCTACTCCATTTCTTTTAAACTTTAAAAATATTTTATAACTGTACTTTTAACTATGACTTTATGTTTATATCTTGAAAGGAAATAAATTTAACTTAGAGTTTGAGTAATATGTGATCAAAGTTGAATATTAATAAATAAATTTTATTTTTTCACCAAATGAAATTTTATATACTATTTATTCATAATTTTATAAAATAAGTAGTATAAAATTGAGTTTCTAGGAGACACCAGTATGAGTTACTCAAAAACATGTACTAGCATTTTCCAACATTTCACCAAAAATATTTATTTATTTATTTTTTTTTTAAAGAAACCATCCTGAGATGGAGGAAGATTATATTAGGCCTTCCCAAGCCATAAAAAGACAGGACATTCAAAAGAAGCCGTAGCTAAGTTGATATATACAATGTTGAGCACTAAGCTCTTGAAGCAACGCTTGTTGCTTCCAAAAGAATGAAAAAACGACCGGCAAATCGTTAGAGGATTCCAAAAGCTCTTAGACTATGTTGGAGAAGATCAAACTTATTAGTGAATCTAATCAAAGAAACACAAGTCAGTCCAATTTTCTCCACATACCTAAGAAACGAAGCCTCTACTCACAGAGAAAAAGAAACAGTTATATCCAAACATGAACTCCAACCAATGGGGATTATGTGCAGAAGAGTACTCCAGAGATGGCAAAATCTGATTCTTGGATGAGCAAATCCATCAACAAGGTATCCAGTTTGTATCTATAATCATGGCAAGTTTTGTCGAGTAGCTGAGCAGCTGTAGCAATTAGTGTATTCATTTGTAATCAGCAAGTCCTGCCACAGCAAAATCCTTGCATCATCAAACCTGCAATATATACAGAAATCAGTAGCATCCATTCGAAAAAGAAATAGTTCTGATGTAAGGTACAGTCAGTAACATCATTCAATTAGCAAACCGGATTGAAGGTGTACCCATTTGATCTAATCTAATCAATCCTTGCACAGAATTTGATAAACTCTGAAAGCGAAGGTAAGAAAAGGCTGACAAACTTCTCAAACAATCTTTAGCCAAAGTATCTGCAACCAGGTTTGCCTGCCTATGCACATGTAGTATAGAAATTTCTCCTAGTAGAGCATGAATCTCATCAGCCAATTGGTATATTCTCCATGGGGCATTATCAGGATCAACTACATACCTAACAGCATTCAGGCAATCAGATTCTACAACGTAATAAAAACCTAGATTTAAACCAGTTTGTAAGGCGAACTTAATTGCCATCATCTCTGCCTCCAAAGGAGAATAAGCAGGAGAGATCTTAGTATGAGCAGCAAAGAACCCACCCCTGCAATCTCTAATAATCAAACTCAATCCACTCATGTTTGTTTGACAGCACCAAGCAGCATCCACATTAAATTTAAAACCCTTACATGGTTTTGTCCAAGCAATTTTGAAAATCTTTGGTTTAGGAGGTAGTTTGATCAGTGGCAGAAAAGAATGATCAGCAATAGTCTTATCTATCCTAGAGATTATATACACTGGTTTAGCAGTGAACATGTAAAAAATGTGTGTCCTTATGTTATTTAGAGCTACACTGGTCACAGGATTAGTAGAATCATATAAGCACTTATTTCTGACTTTCCACAGATTCCAACAAGTTATAGCTGCTGAAACATGAACCATTTCTAGATGTAACTTACTGATACCAGTATAAGTAAGATAAAAAGAGAGTCTATCCCATATGGATGTGAATCCTCTGTCCCTAATTCCCATGAAGGAATGAATCTGTTTCCATATATACACTGCAAATGTACATGTGTTAAAAAAATGGTCCAGAGAATCCACATGATTCTGACACATACAACATTTGGAAGCCATTGAGATTCTCAAGGATATCAAAACATTATCAAATGGGAGCAAACAGTTCATCAGTCTCCACATGAATACTGAGATTTTTTTCTCTATTCTAGAGCTCCATAAGTGTTTGAAGGAAGCAACAGTACCTCTTTGATCCCTTAGCAAAAGGTAGGTTGATTGGAAAGAAAATTCTCCCTTGATACCTGGTTTCCATATCAGTCTGTCCTTCCTGTGAGGGGATAATTTAGCATCCTGCAAAAGAGAGGAGGCATGAGTAGGAAGAAATGGATAGATTTTAGCAAACAGGATAGCTTTATTGTTCATAAACTCAGACACACTACAACTAGCTGGTATATCAACATTTGAATGGTCACAGAGATCCTGTAGGGGACCTATGTCCAACCAGTTAGCAGTCCAGAAATTGCACTCCCCACTTCCTATGATGACTCTAGATTGGGATTCTGCCCAAGCATTAATGGAGCAGATCCTCTTCCAATTTGGTGAAGATCTGTAGGAGGGTGGAAGAGATGCAACAAAATGTGTCCAGGGAGCTTCAGCCTTTTGGTATTTCCACCAGAGTTTGACAGAGCATGCATTTATAATGGTGGTAATTGATCTAAATCCTAGTCCATTTTGTGAGGTAGGATAGCATATTTCTTCCCATTTTCTCCATGCTCTTTTAGGATTCAGATCATTGTATCCCCAGAAAAAGTTACTCATTTTTTCCCTATAGCTACTATGACTTGCCTACCTGGTTTGATTACTGACCAAATATGCTGTGGAACTGCATATATACATGAATGTATGAGAGTAAGTTTCCCTCCAGTTGAGAGCCACTTATTTTTCCAGCTTCCTAATCTACTGTCAATTTGCTCAATTAAAGGCTGGAAATATATGTTCTTTGCTCTACCAGTGAAAATGGGAACCCCTAGATATGAGAAAGGAAACTTTCCTACTTTCATACCTAAAGTTCTCCTTATTCTATTTACCCTGTTTACAGTAGCATGCTTTCCTATGTACAAATCACTTTTACTGTAGTTAATTTGTTGTCCAGTAACTTCCTCAAAAGTAGCCAAAAAAGCCTTAAATCTGATCAGAGCATTATTATTGGCTTTAAGGAATACTATAGTATCATCAGCATAAGATAAATGGGAAATTTGGGTTGCATTACCTGGAACACCAAAGTATGACAAGCTACCATTCTGAAAAATAAAGGACAGACTTCTGGTGAAAGCCTCTGAAAAAATATTGAAAAGAAAAGGTGATAGGGGATCACCCTGTTTGATTCCCCTAGTGGATTGGAAGAAACCAACTGGCTTACCATTTATAAGGATAGAAAACCAAGCCTGAGACAGATTCTTCATAACAAGAAAAATAAATCTAGCATGAAATCCAAATTTAGCAAGCACAGAATAGAGAAAAGACCACCTAACTCTGTCAAAGGCTTTCTTAAGATCCAATTTAACAATGCAATTAGGTTCTCTTTGTTTCTTGTTTAAAAATCCGACCCTTTCCTGAAGGTAGATAACATTATCAGCAATGTCTCTACCTTTGAGGAATGCAGTTTGGTGATTTGAGATGATCTTATCCATTAAAGGCTTTAATCTCTCCATTAATAACTTAGAGAAAATCTTGTTTATGACATTAGAGAGACTAATCGGTCTGTAGTCCTCAAAGGTGGTTGGTGTACATTTTTTTGGTATGATTGTAATCCAGGTACTACCAATCCCCCTTGGGATATTGTTCACACTCAGAAAATCTTGTACAGCAGATAACAAATCATTTGCTATTATATCCCAAGACTTAATATAGAACTTAGCAGTAAATCCATCTGGACCAGGGCTACTCCTATGATTAAGTCCAAAAACAATGTTTTTAATTTCAGAAATAGACACAGGTTCCAATAATCTATCATTATCCTCCCTAGTGATCACATTCGGGATTTGGCTTAGGAAATGAGGCTTAAAATCATCACTGTGTGGGGAAATTTGTTCAGTTAAAAGTCCCTGAAAAAATTGGATGGACTCATTCTCAATATCTTGTGAATTATCTATCCACTGTCCATCTCCACCCTTGATTTTTGTGATTTTTAACCTACTTTTTCTTTCCCTAACTGAGTTATGAAAGAAACTGGTGTTGTCATCACCCTCCCTTAACCATTTTACCTTAGCTTTATGTTTCCAGAAGCTTTTTTGTTCCACTAAAGCTCTCACTACATTAGCCTTGGCCTTTTTCATGTTAATCATATTTTCAGCTGTATCATTCAGATCATACAATTCTTCCTTTTCTTTCAGAATTGATTCAGCCTTTATCACATTATCATTTATATTTCCAAACACTTCTCTGTTCCAAATTTTTAAAGTTTTTTTCAGCCTCACCAGTTTTAGAAAAAAACCACTCATTCCTGTTTGGTGAACCTGACCCTCCCAGCATTGTCTAACTACCTCATTAAAACCATCCCTTTTATACCAGGTATTAATGAATCGAAATGATGTAGGGGTGGATGAAGTATCACTTCCTATGGTGAGGAGCAGTGGATTATGATCTGAAGAGGTTCTATTTAGTATATGAACAGAGGAGTTAGGAAAATTATTTGACCAGGAAGCAGTGCACAAACCTCTGTCTAACCTCTGAACCGTTGGCTTTCTTAATCTATTATTACTCCATGTAAACAGATTACCTACGGTACTTATCTCTTCCAAAGCCATAGTATTGATAAATTCATTAAAATCACTTATACTACCAAGCTTCGGAGTGGAAGGTCCTCTATACTCATTGACCGATGTTATAGCATTAAAATCCCCAATGAATATAGAATCAGATTGAGAAAATGCTTTAAGATCAGACCAGAGATCTTTCCTACCAATCCTAGTCCTAAGCCCGTATACAAAAATAGCATCCATACATTTATTCAGCTTAACGCTATTCAAAGAAACAGCCAGAAACTGAAGATTATCAGTTTTGCATACTATGGAGACACTATTTTTCCAGAAAAGCCAAATCTGACCATTATTAGCATACATGCAATTATCAAACTGCAATAATTGTCTGTAATGGTCACATTGATTATTATCATGTTTAGGTTCAATTAGACAGATGAGCTCAAAATGATGTCTATTTATTAAGTTATTGAGCCTAATCATAGAAGTGTTCATCCCCCTAAGATTCCAAACTAGTAGCTTAATCTGCAGTGTTGTGCTATTCATAAGGAAACATTATGAGAGCTTTTTGATCTAGTCATGATTGTATTTAACTGAGTTAAATAGGTCTCATTACTATGTGCTGTACCATTATGTTCCTGTTGCCCTATTTTTATTTCTCCTAATTCTGATTGGGGAGATACAGGAATTACCTGACTTACCTCATCTGGTACAGGAGGAGCAGAAATGACAGTGGTAGATTCCATGTTTACAACTGAGGTATTTTTATTATCGTTGAGACTATCTTCATGGTCAGATAGCTCTTCCACCTCAAGTGGTAAGAACCTGTTCTGCATATCTAACTGCTGAGAAAATATGAAACGTTTAGCAGCCAAAATAGGATTAAATGGTGGGAAAAGCTTACCCCTTTTACTAGGAATGTCATCCTTAGCAAAACCTGCCCTTGTGGTGAGATTAGGTGGAGCAGAAAGTGACTGAGAATAATTAATCAAAACATCTGAAGAGACAGTTTTGATTGCATTATTACTATCACTCTGCTGAGCACCTTTATTCAGATCTGGTGATAAAGCCTGAAATTCTAGTAAATCACCCTCTTTATCCACTGGCTCAAAACCTGGGTCTGGAGACTGGTCATTTATGTGATGGATTTCATAATTACTATCCACCCCAAGTTTAGGAGAAATAGGACTCTCTAATTCTTCCCCTTCCACATTTGGTATAGCCTTTTGTTTGGGAACATATTTAAACTTCTGTACCTTAAGTTTTTCCTTATCAGAGAGTCCTGACCCCCCAGCTTTATTCTGTCCCTCTTGTGATTTATTAATTCCATCTGTTGACATGATTGCCATCCCAGTTTGCTGATCCTTATTTCCAGTTAATTTCTTTTGCTCATTTGTGGCCATATTAACATTCTTTGTTTTATCTGGCTTATTATATCTCGGTTTCTTCAATTCTGGGTGTAAATAGATACATAGACTGTCATCATGTCCTAAGGTTTTGCAATGGTTACAATAGAGTGGAATCTCCTCAAATTCAATGGGCAATTTAACCACATTATACTCTATTCCATCCTCTTCAATACCAACCCTAATGCTAGATGGCTGTTTCTTTTTTAGATCAATTTCAATGCACATCTTAACAGCTGAGGGCCTAGATAGTGCTACAGTTGCTGCATCCATTTTGATATAATTACCAATTTGATTTCCAATTGATTCTATCATGGCAATATTATAAAAGAAAACTGGAACACAGTGGATTGTAACCCAAACCGGAACAATAGAGGATAACAAAAACCAGTGGATTGTAAAATAAAAATATTTATTTTATATTTCTATATTTAGGCAAGAATAACAAAAACCATGTATTTTGGAGCAATGGATAATGGGGGTAACACAATTTTGGGACATAGTGTAATTTTTTAAGATTGTGTAGAAGTAATCAATGTTAACTTTCGAGGCACTTTCGTTCACCCATACATGCCCAAATTGGAAAACCGCAACTGTATATTATTGAATTTCATTTTGGTGTCGTCAATTTCGTGATTCAACAACTCCAACTTTCTTGGAGGGACCTAAGTGCAAAAAGTAAAAACTTTACTCGTAACTCCAAATTGAAATCCGCTCGAACGTGATGGTACCCTATACATCCCCTCTTATTTTCCAAGTCTGTAACATAGTATTTATCCATAAACATGCACAAGAATATATTTGTAATCTTTTCTGTTTTACCTTTCTTACGTCTTAGTATTCAACTCTAAGTTAATTTAGAACACGTACTAGCGCTTCCCAAAATTTTATCAAAAAAATATATTATTTTATATTATATTTAAGCAAGAATAAAAAAAATCATGTATTTTGGAGCAATGGATAATACAGTAACATAACTTTGGGCCATGATGTAATTTTCCAAGACTGTGTAGAAGTAATCAATGTTAAAATTGCATGTATTAATTTTGAGGCTCATCTGTTCACCCATGAATGCCCAAATTGCAAATTCACAATCTTATAATATTGGATTTCATTTTGATGTTGCCAATTTTGTGATTCGACAACTCGAACTTTCTTGAAGGGACGTAAGTGCAAAAAGTAAAAAATTTACTTATAACTACAAATTGAAATCCGCTCGAACGTGATGCTACCATATACATCCTCATTGTATTTTCCAAGTTTGTAACAGAATATTTATCAACAACCGGGCAAAACCCTAATCCATTCCAATTTTTCCTTTCTTACTTCCAAGTATTCAACTCTAAGTTACCCTCGAACATATGCTAGCACTTTCGAACATTTCACCAAGAAAATTATTTTATTTTATATTTCTATTTTATGCAAGAATAACAAAAATCATGTATTTTGGAACACTGGATATTGGAGTAACACAATTTTGAGCCATAGTGTAATTTTCCAAGAATGTGTAGAAGTAGTCAATATTGACCTTCAAGGCCCTTCTGTTCACCCATACATGCCCAAATAGAAAAATTACGATTGCATATTATAGAATTGCATTTTGGTGTTGCCAATTTCGTGATTTGACAAATCTAATTTTCTTGGAAGGACCTAAGTGCAAAAGGTAATAAATTTACTCGTAACTCCAAATTGAAATCTGCTCGAATGTGATGCTACCCTATACACCCCCGTTGTATTTTCCAAGTTTTTATCATAGTATTTATCAACAATCATGCACAAAAATGTATATGTAATCCTTTTTTATTTCTCTTTATTACTTCTAAGTAACAACTCTAAGTTACTTTAGAACATGTGCTAGCGCTTTCCGACATTTTACCCAGAAAATTATTTATTTTCTATTTCTACGTTTACGCAAGAATAACAAAATTTGTGTATTTTGGAGAGAGGGATAATTTTGTAACTAAATTTTAGGCACTGGCGTATTTTTCCTTAAATGTGTTACAGACATTTCCGTTCACCCATTGCAACCCAAAATTTTGAACACAAAATAGTCTCTTAATTCATTGCATTTTGGTGTCTTCAATTTTGTGATTCACAACTAGAACATTTTTCTTCGTCATTAAAAAAATTATATCCTTCAATATTCACATTAAATTCTTTATTTCTATTCATAAACTAGGATTTAAGAAATCAATCCAAAAAATCTAAGCCCTAAGCCCAAACACTGCTAGCCTAAACCCTAGTATATAAGTAAAAGAAGTCCACTTCTTCTCCTTTACATAACACAAACATCTCTCTCATTTAACTCCCAGCAGCCTTCTCATCCACTACCGTCCAGCCGTTGACCACATCATGCCGCCACGGTCCAGTCAGTAACCACCACCACACCGCCATCAACCGTCGTTATACACCAGCGTCTTCTCCAGAATATATATCCACATCTTCTCCCCTGTTATACGCATCTTTTCTGTCATTTCACATATTTTCTTCGGCCGATTCACGTACCTTCTCCGACTAGCTCAGCACTCTGCTATCACGTTTCTTCTCTGGACATCCGATGTCTGTTCTGGCCACCTGATACCTTCTCCATCCATCACACGTCTTCTCTTCCATCGCTCATCTACTCCAGCCATCCGGTGTTACGCATCTTCTCCGACCATTAGAGCCACCACGACTCCAACCAGTGCTCTAAAAAACACTCCAACCACTGCTCTAAATCTCAGTTTGATCAATTTCAATTATAAATGCTAGGGTTTTATTTTTGTATACATGAATCCGTTATTAATTTAAGTATATATCTGATGTTTCTACTCGAGTTATAAAACTTTTGTTCAAGCTAAATCTGGTTTTGTTTTTTTTATTCTCTAAAAATGCCTGTGAAATGTGGCCGAAAATCTGTAACTAGCCGGAATCAATTACGAACTACCTAAAGATGAATCGATGTAGACTCAGCTTTCATTACTTTTTTTATTTCTGAAATGATATGTGCAATGTTGCGCCACCTTCTCACATGGTTTTAGTCTTACTGATAATAGGTGCGACGTCTCACCACCTTCTCATTTGGTTTCGATCATTAAAATTTTACCTTGGTTATTGCGTGTGATATCACACCCCTATTGGGCTTACCGATAGTGGTGCAATTTCGCACGCATCCGAGGTAAAAAATATTTTTTACCTCAGTTCAAAACTGAGGTAAAATACATTTTTTACTTCAACCACATTTACTTTGGTTTTTAGGGCTACAAATTGAGTTTAAAATCACTGAAAAGCTGAGGTAATACCTGGATGGCCGGAGTGGATGCACAATTACGGAGAAGATGCGTGATAGACGGAGAAGACAGCAGACGATCGGAGAAGACAATGGACGGCCGAAGAAGATACGTGACAGTGGAGAGTTGAGCCGGTCGAAGAAGACGAGTGAACCAGCAGGAGAAAACACGTGAAACAACGGAGAAGATGCGTGTGACGGGGAGAAGACGTGGATCTGGAATGCCAGAGAAGAAGTTGGCGGCGTAGCGGCGGTCAACGGCGGTGCGGTAGTGGTTACCGACTAGACTGTGGCGGTCAATGGCGGCATGGTGTAGTCAACGGCTGGATGGTGGTGTAGGAGAAGGCTATTGGGAGTTAAATGAGAGAGATTTTAGTGTTATGTAAAGGAGAAGGGGATGACTTCTTTTACTTATGTACTAGGGTTTAGGTCAGTAGTGTTTGGGCTTAGGGCTTAGATTTTTTGGGGTGATTTCTTAGTTCTTAGTTTTTGAATAGAAATAAAGAATTTAATATGAATATTGAAGCTTTTTTTTAATGATGAAGAAATTTTTTCTGGTTGTGAATCAAACAATTGAAGACACCAAAATACAATTAATTAAGAGTCTACTGCATGTTCAAAATTTTGGGTTGCAATGGGTGAACGGAAATATCTCTAACATATTTATTAAAAATTACGCTAGTGGCTAAAATTTAGTTACGACATTATCCATCTCTCCAAAATACGCAATTTTGTTATTCTTGCATTAATAAGGAAATAGAAAATAAATAATGTTTTGGGTAAAATGTTGGAAAGTTCTAGTACATGTTTTAAAGTAACTTAGAGTTAATTACTTAGAGGTAAGAAAGAGAAATCCAAAAAGATTAAATATACGTTTTTGTGCATGATTGTTGATAAATACTATGTTACAAACTTGGAAATTATGTGTATAAGGTAGAACCATGTTTGAGTGGATTTCAATTTGGAGTTACAAATAATATTTTTACCTATTGCACTTAGGTCTCTCGAAGAAAATTGGAGTTGTCGAGTTACGAAATTGGCGATACCAAAATGAAATTCAATAATATACAATTGCAATTTTGCAATTTGGTCATGTATGGGTGAACGGAAGTGCCTTCAAAATCAATATTGATTACTTGTACACATTCTTGAAAAATTACACTATGACCCAAAATTGTGTTACCTCATTATCCATTGCTCCAAAATACATGATTTTTGTTATTTTTTCCTAAATATATAAATATAAAAAAAAAATTTGTGAAATGTTGGAAAGTGCACATGTTCTTGAGTAGCTTAGAATTGAATATTTGGAAGTAAGAAAGGAAAATTCGGAAAGGATTACGGATATGTTCTTATGCCCGATTGTTGATAGTTAATTTGTTACAGACTAAGAAAACACAATGAGGGTGTATATGGTAGCATCACGTTCGAGCATATTTCAATTTAGAGTTACGAGTAATATTTTTACTCTTTGCACTTAAGTCCTTCCAAGAAAGTTGGAGTTGTCGAATCACAAAATTGGCAATACCAAAATGAAATTCAATAATATAAGATTGTGAATTTGCAATTTGAGCATGTATGGGTTAACGGAAGGGACTCGAAAGTCAACATTGATTACTTCTTCACAGTTTTAAAAAATTACACTATGGCCCAAAGTTATGTTACCATATTATCCATTGCTCCAAAATACATAATTTTTATTATTCTTTGCTAAATATTGAAATATAAAATAAAATATTTTTTATGAAATTTTGGAAAGTGTTAGTACATGCTCTAGAGTAACTTATAGTTGAATACTTAAAAGTAAGAAAGGTAAAAAAAAAAAGATTACAAATATATTATTGTACATGTTTATGGATAAATACTATGTTACGGACTTGGAAAATACGAGGGGGTGTATTGCGTACCATCACATTCGAGCGGATTTCAAGTTGGAGTTACGAGTAAAGTTTTTATTTTTTTTAACTTAGGTCCCTATAAGAAAGTTGGAGATGTCGAATCACGATATTGACAACACCAAAATAAAATTCAATAATCCACAGTTGTAGTCTCCAATTTGGGCATGTATGGATGAACAAAAGTGCCTCGAAGGTTAACATAGATTACTTCTACACAATCTTGAAAAATTACACTATGGCCCAAAAATTGTGTTACCCCCATTATCCATTGCTCTAAAAATACATTATTTATGTTATTCTTGCTGGAGTATAGAAACATAAAATAAATTATTTTTTGGTGAAATATTGGAAAGTGCTAGTACATTTTCTTGAGTAACTCTACATGTGCTTTCTGGCAATGAAATTTTATACTACTTATTTTATATAATTATGAATAAGTAGCATATAAAATTTTATTCGGCAAAAAAATAAATTTTATTTATTGATATTTGACTTTGATTACGTATTACTCAAACTCTACATTTAATTTATTTCATTTGAAAAATATAAACATAAATTCATAGTTAAAAATATAGTTACAAAATCTTTTAAAAGTTTTTTAACAAATGGAGTAGCATAAAAATTTACAAAATTATATTTTAGTTTTATTTAACATTAAATTTTATTATTAAAATCTCGATCATGTGTAACTCGAACTCTACATTTCATTTATTACATTTGAAAATATAAATATAAAGTCATATTTAAAAGTATGATCATAAAATATTTTAAAATTAAAAAGAAATGGAGTTGCATAAATTTTTTGAAATGTTACATTTTTGTTTTAATAAAAAAACAATTACATTATGAAGGGTGTCTGCGAGAGGTACGTGCGACGTCGGTAAGCCAGACATACATGCGACGTCGGTCATTTCATGTTTGTGAGAGGTACGTGTGACATCAGCCACAATGATAATCGACGTTGCTAAGTCAGAACTGCATGCGACGTCAGTCATTTCATGTCTGCGAGTGGTACTTGCGAGCTCGGTCATAATTGTAATCGATGTCGGTAAGCCAGACATGTGTACGACATCAATCATTTCATGTCTGCGAGTGGTACGTGCGACGTCGGTCTAAAAAACAACCGATGTTGGTTAGCGAGACATGCATGCGACATCGGTCCTTCATGTCTGCGGGAGTGAAGTGAAATGTCGGTCCCAAAACAATCGACGTCTGTAAGCCAGACATGTGTGCAACATCGGTAATGGCAGATTTTTACCTCAATTCAAGAAAATGAGGTAAAATTTTTTTAACTTAGAAAAAATTAAGAACCGAGGTAAAAGAACTTTTTACCTTGGTTATTTTCCCTTAACTAAAAAATTGAAGTAAAAGGGGCAAAGTAATAGGTTCAGTTTGTTGTAGTATATGTACTTATTGGCATCCTCGAACATCATCACCCAGTAATACCCTGCTCGAATTAGTCTTCACGACACAAATCTTTCCCCTTAGTGGCTGGCGTATATACCTTCGTGGGCTTTCTTGATCAAATAATCTGCTTCTTAGGGGGTGACACATGGAAGCAATGGTTGTAAATGTCCCCATCTGTGTAGAAATCTATCCGGTAACACATACTTTGGTCCTTTAAACATAATCTTTCTGGCTTCGACTGCATTCTCCGGCAGAACCCCTTCTCGAAGATAACTACTATAGGCGTCATCCATGTATTTTCTTCCTCAATGACCATTACTACCTGCTCCTTGAAACTTTGACTCTTTTGAGTCTCAATGAGCATCTGTCCTCGAGGCTTAGCCCCTAAATCCGATGAAGCCAATTTACTCAAAGCATCTGCTTTATGATTCTCTTCTCTTGGGACCTGTTTCAAGACAAAGGTCTTAAATTTTCCCAACAAAGGTTTTACCGCCTCCAAATATTTTTTGCAAATTGTGTTCTCTGGCCTCATACTCTCTATTAACTTATTGGACCACGATCTGAGAATCACTGAAATTTCCAGGTCTTCCAACTTTAACTCTAAAGACAAACACAGTCCAGTGATCAGGGCTTCATATTCAGCCCCATTGTTTGTGGCTTTGAACGCAAAGTGTAATGCGTACAGGTAATCATTACCTTCAGGGCTGGTGAGTAGTACCCTTTCTCCACTCCCTCTTGAGTGTGAAGATCCATCAACATATAGTTTCTAAGCTTCCTCTGTTTGATTATTTTCCTCGAGTTTAATAGGTTTGGTAGTTTCCATAATGAAATCTGCCAAAGCTTGCCCCTTGATGGCAGTTCTAGGCTGAAACTGTATATCTTGTTCCCCTGACTCCATGACCTATTTCATCATCCTTCCCACGCTTCTGGCTTTAAGAGGATCTTCCTACGATGGTGATTGGTGAGCAATACAATGGTGTGTCCTTGAAAATAAGGCCGCAACCTTTGTATAGCATGTACTAATGCCGAAATTATACAAGAGTTGTTTATCTCGTTTCCGGCCAATGTAAATCTCGACTCACAAAATATACAATGATGGCCAACGGTAATGTATAAGAACAAAACCTCACCTTTTTTCTGGTTTCAAAAGGGTTGGCAATACCCGAAGGTGTTCCATTAGCTACTGAAACCCTTGCTCACATTTTTCTGTCCACTCAAACTTCTTTTCTTTTCAGAGTACATAAAAAATGGGTAAATGATTTTTAGCTCCCTTTGAGAGAAATGGACTCAAAGCTGCCAAAGATCCAGTAAGCTTCTGCAAATCTTTCAAATTCTGCGAACTCTTCATCCTCATCAAAGCTTTGATTTTTTTTGGGATTAACATCAATGCCCCTCTCAGATACCGTGAATCTAAGGAATTTTCTAGGTCCTACTCCAATCACACATTTGGATGGATTTAGTTTCAAATTTGCATCTCTGAGCCCCTCGAAGGTTTGCTTCAAGTTTGTCAAGAATTCCTCATAACCCCTGTTTTTCACCATAATATCATCCACGTATATTTCCATATTTCTACGAATATGTTTTCTGAATAATTTATCTACCAACCTTTGATAAGTTACCCCTGTATTCTTTAAACCAAAAAACATTTTTTTATAACATATGTGCCCACATCGATTATAAATGAAGCCTTTTCCTTATCCATCTCAGCTATCGATATTTGGTGATATCCCTTGTGAGCATCGAAGAAGGCCAACACCTGATACCCAAAAATGGCTTCCACCAACTTATCGATTGGTGGTAAAGGGTGACTATCTTTAGGGAAACACTTGTTCAAGCCGGTGAAATCAATGTGCATTCGCTAAGTTCCATCATGTTTCCGAATGATTACCAGATTAGCCAACCATTCTGAATAAAGTACTTCTTCAATCACTTCTTCCTTTAGTAGCTTCTCCACTTCTGCCTTGATGGCCTCCACCCTCTCGGGTGCAAATATCCTCCTTTTTTGCTTGATTGGTTTAACTGCCAGGTCAATATTTAGTTTATGAGCTGCCAACCTCAATGGCACCCCTGTGAGATCTGAGGTACTCAATGAAAATACATCTTCTTATTCGACCATTAAAATTCCTAACTTTTCTTTAACATCCTCGCATCGACTTTCCCACATCCAATGTCCCTCTATCTCGCATTAGCACTTGTTCAGTATCTGTGAGGCTGACTTCTCCATGTATCGAGGCTACATCTCTATTGCTTCCCTTACTGATGTAAGATTACAACTCTTAGCTACTGCTTGGTCTCCTCGAATTGAAACTATCTCCCTGCTTATTGGAATTTTCATCATCAAATGGTATGGAGACCATACTGCTTGAACTTGACAAGTTCACGGTTTCCCGAGAATCACATTATATGGTGAGTAAACATTAACAACTACAAAATTACAGTTTATCTTTACCCCCCTATCTCTTTCTTACATCCAAACTGATAATGTAATCTCTCCTAAGGGGAATAATGGATTTCCAGTGAACCCTGACAAGGGTGTGGCAAAAGTTTTCAAATTGATCTTTCCTATGTCCAACTTATCAAAACAATCAACAAACATTATTTCAATCCCGCTCAACAAGAAAGTTCCAATTACATCCGAGACCACCATAGGATCTTCATTCGATGTTTGATTTGGAACCACATCTGCTTCTGAAAAAGTTATTGTCTCATCCGGTCAAAACCTTTTATTCCTCGGCTCTCCCATAGGTTCTTTACGAGAATTCATCTTCATAATTGTATTTGAAGACCTTTCGCCCACAAATCCATTTATCATATTGATCACCCTACTAATTGGAGGATTATTACCATTTATGTTCTCCTGGTTCCAGACAGGCTGTTCTCATGGGCCTCCATCCCATCTTCCTTGTTCTCTCTCTCTCGAGGTTCTCGAGGTTCTTGGTCTTAAGGCCTTCTATCCCCTCTACCTCTATTAGTCTAATAATTTCTCGTATATGGTGGTCGGTCATTCCTGGGTCTAGGAGGTTCCCCCTGATTTCCCCACCTAGGTCTAGGACCTTGAAACTGTCCTTCTCTTTTGCACCTTTCAATTTCCATCTTCAAATGAGTGAAATCATTAGTAGCATGGCCATAATCCCTATGAAAGTCACATCATAAGTTCGTGGCTCTTCTCCCAGCCACTGATGTGGGTGTGTTCTACATTTCTAACTATCCCTTGATAAATGCTTAGAATTTGTGTCGGGGACCTGTTCATAGGTTTATACCACTCGAAACTGGGTCTCACTACCTCCATTGGTTTCTTTCCCAGAGGATCATTACTCTTTCATTTCTTATCTACCATGCTTTCCTTTCTTCTCCTAGTGGCCTTCTATACCTTTGAATAATGTTCAACTACTTCTTGTAGTTTCTGCAACATTCAAGGGATGTTGGTTCTTAACTTCTTGTACAACTCTAAGTCTCGCATCCCTAGTAGATATCTTTGAATTACCCCTCCTTCTATGTGGTCTCCACCACTCCCAACAAAGTTTTAGTGAATTTCTTCTTCAGAGCATACTAGCTCAATAATGCCACGATAAAATCTCTATAAGAATGGAAAGAACCTCTTGGAAAGTTATTATACCACTCTTGAGCTTTTCCTCAAAGGTAACTCCCAACTAATTTACATGTCAACTTTTCATCAAAGTCCCTTGAATTCATTAGACTCAGAATGTCTGGATGAATTCCCTAGGATCTGATTACCCACTATTGTTGGGAATCCCTTCTGAGGGTTTTGTGTCCGTTGGCCAACTCCTGTTATCATCGGATTAAGGGTGATCCTGCTACTTGACCCAGTGGCCTAATTAACCTGTCTAATTCCCTTCTCAATGAAACTCCTATATCTTCGACTGGCCACTGCTAATCTCTAGGTAAGTTCAATCCTTTATTCATATCTTTATATGGAATTTGATACATGGGTTGGAAACCCATATACCCAGGATTCATCCAAGGCTGCATGGCCCCTAAACTCATGTGAGGCTGTCAATAAGGACCATAAACTCATTGACTAGCCGAGAGGTTTGGTATTACCATTCTACAATATACCTTACGTCATCCTTTCTATGCTCCTGGGAGCGTAGCCATCAAAGCTATTAGCATCAAAGGGGGGACCAAGTATACCATCCTTGGCAGATATTCTAGAAAAGAGGGTTGGGGCCGCGCCTGATATTCTTCTCGAGCATGTCCAAAATAGGGGAATGCCAGCATGGGTTGAGAAATAGAACCCACTGGGCATGCCAATTGATGTATCTAGAACCAACCAAGCTGCTCTGGTGAGTCCTTCGATCGTAATCTACAAGACAATAAGTCCCGGGAGGTCCCAGAGGAAAACTCTCAGATGCTTAAGTCAATATGTATCTGAATTTCGTATAAAGAGTGAATGAATAATAATGAATGTGTACGTGGTATTTATACTCTCTAATTTAATATTATTTGTCTCCAATTATAACTCTTAATTAGCAATAAATGCGGCTACTGAATATGTCCTCTGCTAGTACTCATATTGGGAAGAAACATGCCCAATGTTCTGTTTGGGCCTTTACTGGGTTGATTCATCATCAAAGAGGAGATTTATATAAAACAACCTAAGGGTTATGTAGTAAATGGGCAGGAACACAAAGTGTGTAGACTTGTGAAATCCCTAAAATGAATGTGACAAGTTCTTCTATGTCAAAGATACTTTAAATGGAATTTTGTTGTGCCTATATGTGGATAACATGCCTATCATAATTATCTATAGAGACATGATCAAACAAACCAAGAACTTTCTTAAAGGAAAGTTTGACATGAAAGACTTGGGATAAACAGATGTAATCTTACGGATAAAAATATTTAGACACTCTTAAGGAATAGTCTTGTTACAAGGACATTACACCGAGAATGTACTTGATAGATTCAAGAACTATTCAAGTGGGATAGCTAAAAGTCTCGAGGACCCTCATCTCAAGATAATGAAAAACTCATGTAATAAGATATTACAATTTGAATATGCCCAAGTGATCGGGAGTCTTATATATTTGAAAATTTGTACAAGACTAGATTAAGCACACGCTGTTAACATATTGAGTCGTTATACAAGCAATCCTAGACATCGTCACTAGAAAGGGATAATTATAGTTTTGAACTATTTGAGATATACTCGGAGTTATGGGGCTCCACTATGGACTATATCTAGCCCTTTTATAAGGTTATAACGATGCAAACTGGATATCAGATTCAAAAAATTTTAAAATCCACAAGTTGGTATGTATCTACGGTTGGTGGTGCAGCTGTATCATGGAAATCCTCGAAACAACCATTGTTTGCCAGATCCACATTGGAATTTAAGTTCACTGCTTTAGATAAAGTAGTTGAAGAAGCAGAATGGCTTCAGAACATTATGGAGGATATTCCACTATGGGAAAAACCAATACCAGTATTAAATGTATAAAGTGATTGTCAATCGGCTATACTTCGGCCACTGAGTTCCATATACAGTGGTAAATCTCGTCACATAAGAAGATGACATAAAATAATAATATAATTTATCTCAACATGAGTGATCTTAATTAATAGATTACATAAAATTGGCCGACAACCTAGCAAATCCATTTACTACAGGTCTGTCACGAGATCAAGTTGTTAAGTCATCTAGAGGAATGAGTTTAAAGCATGTGGCTATAAATTATGCTTAATTATAACCCTTCCTAAGTGATTAGAGATCCCAAGAAATAGGTTCAAGTGGTAAACAAAGTCAATTTGAATCAATGAAAGCACTTTGAGATTTCAATCTCTTCCCAGTTCCTATGATGGCTGAAAAAGTGCTACCTGTGCAAGTTAAGGTTCTGCTTGACATTTAATGATTCCATAGCTTTGGAATAAAATGGGGTTTGACAGGATACCCTTTATGGTCAATCACAATATAAGTTCACTCAAGGATTACTAAGGGATGTTAAAGGCCAAAATGAACACATTCAGAGAACCTAGTTCTATGCAAAGATGAAACTGTGTGATAGTGATTTTCTAGATTTATACAAAATACCGGGTGGTTCAAGACATCATGTTCACTACCTGGTCGAGTAATTCGATAACTATCACTATGCATGGTTCAAGGCTGAGAAATGCTGCCTTTCCAAATACAGTGATTGTTCAGTCTTACTCTCAAAATTCTGTCTGTCTAGAACACAGATTTGTAATAGGAGTCATTTCTATTCATGTGGGGGATTGTTGGAATTGAATTTTCCTGGAAAGATTCCGGTGGGCCTCGTTTACCGTTTGCGCCGGGATAAGGGAGTGTTGGCTTCATCTCCCCAAGTACTATATTTTAGTATAGTTATATGCTAAATGTTGGTTCCATTTGAATGATAAATGAGGGCTTCAAACTGATTTTTAAAGAGTAACATTTTGGGTTTGTGTATATTAGAAATACCACATTGTAAATGGGAAGGAAATATTTCTAGTATAAAGGCTAGTATGAAAACACTAGGAACATCAAATATTAGTTTAGGAGACCTTGACTCAAGACCACACATGTGCGGTTCGATTCGGTTTGGATCAAATCAGGTCCGGTCTGGTTGGGTACGGGTACGGGTTCGAGCCTCGGGTTCACGTGAATGTTTGTGTAGGTCATTTTGGAACTTGATTTTTGAAACTGTCAACCCTCCTAATTATAGAGGCATAAATTTCTTTCCTTGCCTTCCTTTCTTTTCATTGCAGAGCGTGGATTGCTCTCTTCTGAATTGAAGAGGCGTGGATTGCTCCACGATTACCTCCTAGCCGTTAATGCCCTTTTCCTATAAAAGGTTTCCACTATCCTCATTCTATGATACAACAAGAATTCAATCCTCATATTCTCTCATTCCTTTGTTCTTCGTGTTCTTTGCGTTCTTCATGGTCGAGTCTGAGAGTAAGGTATTGAATTGGTTCGCCAGCTTCTGTTGCTGAGTAGTGCTGGAGTAGAAAGTGTAGCAGTTTTATCCTGAGATTCGGAATGCCATCGGACTGCCACACACTATCAGACATTTTTAGAATTAAATACATCATTCTTAATCTCACCTTTGCATCAATTTTAAACATTTGCCTCTGTTGGTATAATTATCTACTCCTTTTTCATTAACTTAATTATGTTATTTATTTTCATAACTGATTGTTTAGTTAATTAGAATTTAGGTTCTAACAGCTTCACTAGTAGCTAGAATTGCATTCGTTGAAGGCAATTGAAGTGCCTGTTTGTTAATTACCCAGTTCACCTGATTGAAATTGCTTTGTAACCACTTTTTCATAACTTTCTTCTTCAATGAAATCTACTTTTCCGTGGATTGAGGTGTGGTTTTGTTCTGAGTGTTCATCCTTATCACCTTTCTTTCCCATCTTGATCCCCCTATACTAGTGCACTATGAAATCGAAGAAAATTTCAAGGTTGAGTTTCCATTTTCTGATCGCAAACACATGAAGTGTAATCGCACACACTCATTTTCCTAAATATTATTTTAGAGATAAATAAATTTTTAACCCTAAATTTAGTCTGAAAGTGCCAATATAACCTTGCAATCTCAGAAAGTATCAATTTTTATATGTGCCAATCTAACCCTAACTTTCAAAATGTTTGTGCCGATATAACCAAACTCTATAATTCCGACATTAAACAAATGAATTCAGGAAATACTAGGAAATTAAATGACAAAAATACACTTAATAAATATTTCTTCTTCAAAACCTATCTATATTCTTCAAAACACGGAAGCCTCCAACACCGAGCGTCGCCGCCTTCGCTGCCACCGTCCGGCGGTGCTCCCTTCTTCTTCCCCAGCCCCACCATCGTTGCTCCCTCCTCCTTCCCCAACCTCCACCACCATGTTCATCGGAAACCCCTCATCTTCTCCAGCCCCACCACCGCTTCTGTGATAAAATATAAAGGACTTTGAAATTGCCCAACTTGCCTAAGTTGGAGCATGATGACAAGAATGCCCAACTTGCAAAGAAGTCTATGAAATTTCTAATCATTAAACTTAAGTAGCAGCAACAACAGTAGCATTAGCAACGGTAGAGAAGTATTCAACTTCATTAGCGGTAGTAGTAGTGGTAGAGTAGTATTCAACTTCAGTAAGAGCAGTATTTGTAGGAGATCATTCAAGATAATTCTCTTGACCCTTCAGGATGATGGGTGCAATAACCAAACCAGATCCGTCAGAAGAGCCAATGAAGTAGGGGTCTGTCGACAGACGACTACCAGGTATAGGTATCTTAGGGCTAGATTTAAGCAGCAACTGTTTCAGTAAAGTCGTAAATACCTCACAGTCATTCATGTTCTGAAGCGCGGTAGCCTCATAACTAGAATTAGTACGGGCCTATTTTTTGGGATTACTTCCAGAGGCACACATAGTGCAAAATCAAGTACGGATAAGCAATAGGTGCAGAAACTGGTGGTGGATCGGATCAGTGGCAGCGCGTGATGGGAAATCGGCGGTGCATGAGCTTCAGGATCGGTGCGTGTGGCTTAACGCACGAACCGATCGGATCATAAGAGGCGGTGCACGAATTACCACGGCCAGACAGTGGTGGTGGCTATCGGCGAAACGGAGCAGATGGTAGTGGCTGTGCAGTGGTGCGTGGATTGACGCATGGCTTGATGGCAGTTGCAGTGGCTTGGAAAGGCAGCAGAATATTTTCTTAAGGCTTCAGTATTTTAGGCTCCGATACCATGATAAAATATAAAGGACTTTATTATGGAGCACTGATATGAATCAATGATACACCTCATCAATCATGAGGATACCTATATATAGGCATACAACAAACCAAAGTCTAGCAGAAATAGGATTATAAGTTTATAAGGAATTACCATCTATAAATAATTCTAGAAGGAAACTAATTCTATAAGGTAACTAACATTTATAATCTTTCCTACAAGGAAAGGGTTTCTATTTCCTTAACATTCTCTCTCATCCTTCCCCGGCCTCTGCCAACATTGCATCTCCTCTTCGCCTCCCTTTTCTCCCCTTTGTTGGACTCATATATAATCCAATACTTTTTCCTTAATTCCCTCTCTTTATCTCTGCTCTTACCTATTTATACCTTCCTCTGAATTTGGTTCTGATCGGTTTCTCAAAGATCAAAGCTTTTGATCTATGCCCATGTTGAAGAAGATGGAGAGAGTTATTGTAGAGGCAGAGGCGACGCTGCCGATTTAGGGGGATGCGAGGGGGAAGGGGGGTGAAGCATCAATGTTAGGGAATGTAGAATCTAATTACAATTACAAATAATATCTACATTCCTTAGCAATCAGAGGCTGTTGCAAGACTACCAAGACTTACAGAAGGTTGTTTCTGGTTTATGTGGCTCTTTGATTTGGGGGATTTTGAGTGGAGATCTGGGAAATTTTGATGTTTTTTGGTTTTTTTATGGTGCTTGCTAAGTCGGTTTGATATGTGTTTTGATGGGGATTTATGGTCTTTGATTTGGATTTTTTTTATGCATCCCACTTGGTTTGTCGATTCTTGTTTTGATTTGCATATGACTTCAGTGTCTATGTTTGTGTTGAAGAAGTTGAAGAAGTTGAAGAAGATGATTTTCAACCTTTTTTTTCAATCGGGAGTAGTTTTTTATTCATCTTTTAGTTTTTTTTCCTTTTCTTGGGTAATGGTAAAGTGTTCTTTTCAACAAAATCCGACCAACAAATTGTTGACTAAAAAGTTAGCAGAGTCAAATGTTATTTTAGTGCATTCTGAGATTGCGGAGTTATATTGGCACTTTCAACCTAAAGTTAGGGTTATTTTAATAATTTACTCTTTATTTTAATAGTTAAAAATCCAATAAATGTAATAAAAACACATCAATTTAAATTAGTTACCAATTAAATAAAAACACTAAAATACACATTAATTATTAAATATCAAATTGCTCACCACAATTAGACAATATTAATATGGAAAAAAGTAAAACATCGGCATTAAAATATATATAACCAATTCACACTATTAAAACATCGAGACATATAATAAATATAAATCTAATATTTGAAAAATAAAATTGATATAAATTTTAAAAATGACATGCTAAAAATCTAATGACAAAGTCTTGTGCGATAATGTCTCACAGTGAGACCAAAGGATAATGTGCAATATTATGAATTTTAATTAGATATGGGGCTTCAAATATAATTTAAGAAAGTTTGGGAGAGGAAGGAGAGATCTAGATGCAAATACCACTTTTGGGGGTACTAGGCATAAATAATTGGGGGATTAATGATTTCGGGTCATAAGAATCTCGTGGGTCAAGATTCTGGGTCAAACAAATTTGCGGACCCATTTTCATCCTCATCTTCATGCAATGTGCGGCTTTTTAATACCAAACTTGATGTTTCATTTCTAGTGCTTAATATTTCAATCAAACCTTATGATATTTTTTCAGAATCCTTTTTAAACTAAACTCATGTGTTTCAATATTTAATATTGATCTTTAATTGTAAATCTTGTGTTTGCATGTTAAACTTTTTATACTTTATACGTGTTAACACTAGTTAGTGATGTTTTACTATCTTAAATCTTAATTTATATTTTATACTTTCATTTTAATTGATGTGTTAGTTTTTTTTTTAAAGGTAATTCCCAAAGGATGGGAAGGGTTTTCTAGAAGGATCCCCAGTCCTTAAATCACAAAATTAGTGTTTGGATAGTTACATGGATAAGATCAAGTTGAACTTGATCAATGTTTGAGGTAATCAAAAGGAAATATATTTACCGTAGGGAGGATTTTGAGTAGTTAAAAGTAGTAATTCCGCTAAAGTTATCTCCACCCCTTGGGCAAAATATTTGCCTTGTGTTAATAACTTTGCGTCCAGACTGCTTTGTAACTGCTCTAAATTTTCATCAAAAGATGTACACAAATGGAAAGGTTAGTGATTTCCATATGTAAGAGTGTCTCCATTGTTGAGGAAAACTTCCTTTGTTTGTGTAGCTGTACTCCTTTGTTTTGCAGTCTTCCTTGTGCATCTGCTTCTGACTATTCACAGGCAGTATCATTTTCTGATTTTTTTTATTTCCAGTTGCGCTGCCATGTTATCCAGATGAAGTGCCATGATCTCCATTGTCCTGATCTACAGATGCACGCCTATTCTCCCTCATTTTTCTTTGGTTCTTTCACTTTTTCTTTTTGTGTTGGAGCTCAAAAAAGATAAGCATAATCTAATTAGTAGCATTAATTCAGATGTCTAATCTCATAGCAACCGTACCTAACTTATCTAAGTTAAGTAAACCTCTGCATTTTAGATCCAAGTTTTCCAAATTCAGTCTTCCTAATAGTGAACCTTGTAGTGCATATTTAGCAATTTGATCAGCTACAAGGTTACCTTGTCTAAGTGTATGAGTAATTTGTACATCTTTCATCTATTCATGCATCCTAGAGGTTAAAATATACAGGTTCCAAGGAGCCTTTCAATGCCCAGTAGTAAAATCCATGGCTAATTTGCACTCAGTTTCCAATATGAAATTTTGGAGTCTAAGTCTCAAAGCATGCTTGTGGCCATATCTGATTGCTATTAGCTCAGAGTATAGAGAGAAACCAGCACATAGAGATTTACTGAAACCATAAACCATGTTACCCAGGGAGTCCCTTCTAATTAGAGCAATGCCTGCCTTTTTAAAAGAAGCTGACCATGAGGCATCAACATTGATTTTGAAACCAACGGCTGGTTTAGTCCAGTACACTATTCTGGTTTTGGGCTTAAGAGGTGGTCTTATATTAGGAATTAGACCTATGTTGAACTAGTGCTCATCTTCTTTGTTATTACTGGAAGTTTCACACTTAAGGAAAGCTTGGAAAATGTTTTGTGTAATATTTTGAATCAGTGCACCTGGAAGGGGATTCAAATTATTATACAATTTAGTATTTCTGGCTTTACAAAGGTGCCAACAAACTAGAGAAGGTGTAATAGCTATGAGCTCATTATGTATCCTAATAAAACCACATGTGGACCAATGAAATTTAAGTCTCTCCCAATTTAAGTGGGAATAGACAGATTCAACATTTTGTCGTATTGAGTCCAAACAACTTTTGCCAAAGTACATTCATTGAATAAATGTGATAAAGAATTAGAGTTCTTGCAGCAGGGGCATTTTGAGGCAATGTATATTTGACAGAAGATTAAAATATCATCAAAAGGCATAATTGAGTTAACAAGCTTCCATATAAAGACTAGAACTTTCTTCTGAAGCTTTTTGTGTGATACCTTTTTTAAAGATCTGAGGGTAGGTCTGTTTCCTGAGACCAATTGATATGAAGATTTGAATGTAAATTTACCATTTGTTGATGGCTTCTAAATCAGTCTATCCTCCTTAGTTGTTGTCACAGTGGCAACCTGCAAAAAAATTAACAAGTCAGAAGTTAGGAATTGAAGCCGAGATAGGTATAGGTGTTTTAGATTTAGAAACTCAGAGATTGAGACACCGGTGTCTAAAGTGAAGTTAGAATTTTGGATTAGGTCTTGGAGTGGTCCAAAATAAATCCATTTAGAGGTGAATGCATTAGCTTTGCCATCTCCATGTATTGTTCTTGTGTTCTGCTCAACTAATAAATTCACTTCTACAATTATATTCCAGGTTTGAGATTTTCTTTGGGATTCCTGGATTAACCATAAGAATTGAGACATGGGGTGATTCCATTTTGGAATTTCCACCACATTTTCAAGGAGAAAGATTGTATTATCAAACTGAAATCTCTCAGACCTACACTATTCTGAATTTTAGGTAAACACATGTTTTTCCAACTTTCCCACACTTTTTTACCTCCTTCATTTGTTTCACCCCAAAAGAAAGTGGTTAATTTCCTTTTAAGAATCCTTAACAAAAAATCATGAGGTTTTAAAATTGCCCACAAGTGTTGTGGGATGGAAAAAGTACAGTTTGAATTAAAACAAATTTCCCAGCCATACTTAACCAGATGTTTTTCCAGTTTTTTAGCATCTTATCATAGAGCTCAAAAAGAGGCTTGAAAAAGGAAGTTTTAATCCTACCCATATAGATTGGGCAGTAAAGATAAGTAAATGGAAACTGACATTACCTCATACCAAGTTGACTTTTCACCAGATGAATATGACATGTATTAGCATGATTACTTATGAAAAAATTACTCTTTTCAAAATTTATTTTCTGCCCTATTGTGGATTCAAAAACAACTAGAAATGTGTTAAGTCTAATAATGCATGGCTTAGTAACTTGAATGAATAGAACTGTATCATCTGTATAACTCAGATGAGAGATATGCCAAGCTTCCATAGGGAGTTTAAAGTAATTCATTTTTCCAGTCTAGAAAATGAATTTTAAACTCCTTATGAGGGATTCAGTGAAGATATTAAACAAGGTAGGTTATATTGGTTACCTTGTTTAATTCCTCTCGAAGCCTAGAAGAAACAAAAAGGTTTTCCATTAATGATAGTGGAAAACCAGGCTGATGATAGATTGTTAATTATTAACTTAATGAAATGCTTATGGAAACCAATTTTTTCCATGATTGCATCCAGAAAGTTCCACTTAACTCTATCAAAAGCTTTAGCTAAGTCTTGTTTTATGATGCAACTAAGATCCTTTTGCTTCCTATTGAGAAATCTAGTCATTTCCTGAAGATATATCACATTATCAGAGATTTCTTTTTGTTTCATAAAAGCAGTTTGGTTTCTAGAAATGATTTTAGGCATTAAGATGGCTAATCTATCATTTATGAGCTTAGAAAATATTTCTTCACAAAATTTGATAGGCTTATGGGCCTATAGTCTGAAAAGGTTACTAGGATTTTCTTTTTGGGGATTAAAGTAAACTAGGTGCTGGCTATTCCAACTGGGATGGTATCTCCTTTCATGAACTGAGTTAAAGCCTCCCATACATCATTTTGTATGATGTCCTAATAGGTTTTTAAAAATGCAGTTGTATATCCATCTGGCCCTTGTGTACTATTTTGATTGAGAAGAAAAACAATATTTTTTATCTCTTCCGAAGTAGGCTGACAGAGTAAAGTTGAGTTTTCTTCCTTTGAGATCACTTGTGGGATCTGGATGAGGAAATGAGATTTGAACCTAGAGGAGGAGTCATATGAGTCATCGGTTAGTAGATCGGGTTAGAAACTTATTGCTTTAGTTTCTATTTCAGCTGTATTATCTAACCAAACACATGTGGATGACTTAATTTTGGTGATGCTTGGTCTATTTCTTCTTTCCTTTTAACCATTTAAGTTTTTCCTTCTACTTCCAAAACAAGTTTTCCTCATGTAGGGCTCTAATTAGCAGTTGATTTCTTCTTTTGAGTCAATTAAGTCAGCAGTACTATTAGTATTCTCACAAACTTCCTCCTGATGCCTAAGACCTTCTTCTACTTTTTTTATGTTTGCATTATGTCACCAAATGTTTCTCTTTTCCAGTTTTTTAAGTTCACTTGCAGCCTCTTAAGTTTTAGAAGCAGTTTATTCATTCCACTGGCTTTCAGTGGCTGAGACCAGTTTGTAGAGATTATGGTTTTGAGGTATGACATAGTCATCCAAACATCTAGAAATATAAAAGGTCTTAGGTAGGTTTTTAAATCACTACCAATGGTAAGAAAGAGTGGACAGTGATTTGATGAGTGTTTATTTAGTGTGTGTATGGAACTGTTAGGAAACACTGAGCTCTATTGTTGACACACTAGAGCTCTATCAAACCTTTCTAAAGTAGGGGGTTTCCTATTATTGGTCCATGTAAAATTGTTCCCTACTGTAAATAGGTGTTTAAGCTGGTTTGTGTTAGTAAAATCAGCAAAGTTCCTAATACTTTTCCTATTAGGCCTACTTGGACCTTTGTATTCATCTACAGTCATCATTGCATTAAAATCCCCTATGTATAGGTTATTTATGCTCTGATATATTTTCAGTTCTTTCTAAAGTAATTTCATGTTTCTATGTAAGGCATGTATAAAGAACACATTCATAGTTTTCTGGAAAGTAGAAATATAGATGATGGCTCTAATGAACTGCTTAGTATCAGACATAATATTTAGAACATATTCTGGATTCCAGAATAACCTGATATTACTCTTAGTTGGACATAAACAGATTGTGAAATTGAGCCTTACTCTATAGAACTCACCCTGATCTGCTGTATGTTTGGGTTCTATGATACAAAGTAATTTAATGGAATGAATCCTTATCAACTTCTTGAGTCTATCCATTGATGTTTTCACACCTCTTAGGTTCAAGACTAAACCTTTGAGATTATTGGTCTTACTATCCATGTAAAACTGGGGATTTACTTTTTGTTGAGTATCTAAGGTACATTTGTTTAATTTGTTAAACAGAGCTCTTTTCCTAGACTTACTTTGGTCTAAGTTAAGTTTCAGGTCAGTTAGAGGGTTAGCAGCACTTACCTGATCCAGCTGTAGCTCTTGAAAGTCTCTATCCGATTCATCCTTATCTTTTTCTTCCTTATCCATCTCTTCATTTTGAGAAAGTAGCTAGAATATGTTCTCTAGTTGTGGACTGTTCCTAAGGGATTGAATTTGAAGATTGTTAGATTCATAAACATCTGGTGAAAATTTTATGTGCATACCTGAGAGGTTATCTGAAGGTCTGAGTGAATCAGGTTTAGTTTGATGAGTTTTTTTCAATCTGATGTTGGTTATCCTCTTACAGCAGGAGGATTTGCAGTGGTGTACAACTAGCAAGAGTCCTATTATTCAGCTGATTGGCTAAGGGACTAGGATTTGTTTTTATTTCATTTATCTGATTTGGGGCAGCATTTTCTTGGTCCTCTATTACTGCATCTTGAGGTTTTGAAACAGGGGGATAATGTATAATTGGAGGGGGGGGGAATCAGGCACGTTTTGAATGGGTATCTCAGGGTGATACCCACAGTTTGAATGTGAGCTTTAGAGTGCTTTTGTGCAACTGTTAAGCCTGATCCTTCATTGACATGTGGCTTGTTTGTATTTTCTCAGGCAATTTGTGTGGGAGTGTTTTTTTGGTTGGGATGTGGCTTTGGGTTTAGTTTGGGGATAAGGTTAGGATTAAGTACTCTACATTTGCCCCTATCATGGCCTATCTTTTTGGAATGATTGCAATAAGATGGGAGATCATCACACTAAATAGTATATTTTTCATTATCAGAAATTGTTCCAAGTCTGATGGTACTTAAGACCTGGGATTGTAGGTCAACTTCTTCACATATTTTGAGTGTTGATGGATGAGTTAGCCAAGCAGTAGCCATATCCATCTTCATAAAAGAGCCTATATTATTTCCAATGGCTTCTATTGATTCCTTGTTGTAGTAGTACAAAGGTACATTCTTGATTGTGGCCCAGACAGGAACAATGGAGGATTCGGTATTGGCTTTAAAGCCCGGTGTCCACCTGAGAACCCTCATCATGACATCGTTGAATGACCAGAGCCCTTTAATCCAGCATCTCTGGAAATATTGTATGTTTTGGAAACGAATGAGTATATTTTTGAAATCCAACGCTCCAAGTTAGTATTCGTCTGTGAAGCCAATGGTCTTGAAATCTGCTTCGATGCATTCCATTGTCGGAAGGCTTCTTGGTAAATTTCCTATGAGATCATTTTTATAGTAGGTGGATACTGTTTCAATTTGTTGTGGGGAGTATAAACAAGATAATTCGCCCTTGTGTTGGGTGATAGGTTCCAGATTTGGTATTGATTGTAGGGCAGATGTAATTAGGGGCTTTCTTGCTTGCAAGGTTTGGGCAAAGGTGTTTTGTGGTCCAGTGACGTTTTGGGTGATGGCCGCCATAACGGAAGGGTTCAGTGGTGTGACCAGGCCGGAGAAGAAGAATAGTGTTGAGAATTAGCCATTATTGTGTAAGTGTGATGAAGAAGATAGTGTAGAGAGAAGGAGGAGAGAAATTCGTAGAGAGAGAAAGCTGAGAGGAATAATGTTGGCTATTGATTGACGTGTTAGTTTTTCGGCGTGTTTTTTTATAAATTCATATTGATGTTTTTTTCTCCCGAATATTTATTCGTATTCAGTGTATCCTTGATATTTCAATTGCCTGAAATGGTTTTTAAATTTTTAGTATTCATGTTTTATTTTTTGATATTAGTGTTACATCTTGATGTTTTAAAATTAATGTGTATATCAATGTTTTTATTCAATGTTTATCTATTACTAATTTGACCTGTATTTTAAATATATTATTTGATACTGATATTTCTTTTTTTTAGATGAAAACACGAGGGTGGAGGTTGGTATATTGGTACCCCAAGCCAATTTATGAGTGAGCTAGAATCATCATAGTAGTTTATACAACAGGCAACATGATTGCCTCCAAAAGAATGGTCAGTTACTATTATCTATGAATCAAAACTCTATGGCAAAATCAAAGGTTAAAGAGGAAGAGAAACTAAAAATAAGGTAGTTGCGATTCCAAAATAACGAAATCTCCACTCCATGTGTTAATTCATTACTTTGGCCAGGCAACTACCAGTCAATCAGATCAGTAAGTAGAACTGATGGAGGGGTTGGGCTAAATAATTCTGCCAATGGTGATAATCTGAGCTCATATCCAGTAGAAAATTGCAGACCATGGTAAGGCAGCCGAAAGGGGTATCTAGTTAACTTGGCATGTGGGCAGCAAATCAAGTCCAAACATAAGCAGGGTGGAGTAAAGCATATCCAGAGCCATGGTAGATTATCCTCCAAAACCTGAGACAAATAACAAGAAGAATTAGCAGTATCAATCTTCTTTGGAAGCATATCTATGAATCCTAATATAGGGGGTATGTATACTATCCATATAGATAAGGCCTTTAATGTGTGCGGGAATGTTAAACAAATCTAGAGAAGCTTCCATTGGGTAGGATGAGTGGTATTTAGCAATAGCGTCGGCTACCGAGTTACATTCTCTATAGGTGTGCTCCAGGGAAGCATCAGTTAGGAGATTGTGAACTTGTAAAACTAGAGGGTATAGAGACCATTTAGAAAGGGTTAGATCATTAATCATAGTAACCTCCTGTAAAGAGTCAGATTCCAATATGAGGTTAGGATATCTAGGGATACAAATCGGATAAGCCAATAGTACAGCTTTTATTTCTGCCTCTAGAGGTGATCTGGCAGTTATGGATTCCGACCTAATTAGGATTGGAAACCCATAGTTATCTCTGGCAATAAAACCAATTGATATGGAGTTAGAAGACTAGGAGGCATCCACATTAATTTTGATGAAATTAGGACCTGGAAATTCCCAGTATACAATAGATATGGAGGGTTTTGGAGGTGGTCTCGGAAGGGGTATCAGTGAGGGGAAGTGATGGTGAAAGCTGGGGTGTATAATTGTAGAGCAAGGAAAAGCTGTAATGGATAGGTAAAGTAGGTGTCTAACTTCTTTACCTATGTGGGTAGAAGAAAAAGGTTTGTTATCAAAAAAGAATGCATTCCTGGCTTTCCATAATGACCAGCAGATCAGGGGGGTAACAATCGAC
The DNA here is from genome assembly GCA_037428765.1 of Rubia yunnanensis. Classification (NCBI taxonomy): domain Eukaryota; kingdom Viridiplantae; phylum Streptophyta; class Magnoliopsida; order Gentianales; family Rubiaceae; genus Rubia; species Rubia yunnanensis. Next base: position 84,589,776 of record CM075063.1, read on the forward strand.
ATGCCATTCTATGTGGACCAAGGAGGTCATTACAGTTCCAAAAGATAAAGAAGGTGTCCACAACATTATGCACATTTTGCAGATTAAAGTTAACTAAGGTAGCACTCTCAGTCCAGATAGATTTAGCCAGATGGCAACCGATAAAAAAATGTTCCAGAGAGTCAGATTGGTTATAAACCGGGCATTTTGAAGCCATACTAAAACCACATTTTTTGAGGATATCATCAAATGGTAAAAAAGAGTTTAGCAATTTCCAGGTAAAGATAGAAATCTTGTTTGGTAACCTAGGGTTCAATATCTGTTTTGTAACTGGGAAAGTACCTGATAAGTATGTGAGAGCTTTATAGGTTGATTTAAATGTGAATCTGCTAGTCTCTTCAGGTTTCCAGACCAGTTTGTCTTCTCTGTCATGAGTAATTTCTTCATCCTGCAAAAATATCAAAGTATCATTTTCCAGGAAAGGAGAGATCTGAGATAAAATCAAACCTTTGTTATTTATAAAATCGGCTACTGAGCAGGGGGAGAGAATAGAAATGATGTGGGGTGGAACAAAGTTTAGCAGTGGACCATTTGGACACCAGTTAGCATACCAAAAATCACATTTGCCTTGGCCATGGATAATTAGAGAATTCTTTTATGCAAAAGAGTTTATATTACAGATTCTCTTCCAGGTTTTGGAACTTTTATGAGTCAGGGGTAGTGACCATAGCAGTTTTGCCCACAGGGTGTTTCCTAGTTGGCTTTTCCACCATAATTTAAGCGAGCATGAATCAATAATTACCTGAATAGATCTAAAACCTAGTCCATAGTGACATTTGGGAATAGCAATACCAGTCCACTTTTTCCATACCTTATTTCTCCTATCATCAGTTTCCCCCCAAAAGAATCTAGACATTCTTTTTTCAATGGATTTAACAATAGATCTAGGGGGCTTAAGGACAGTCCATATATGCTGTGGGAGAGAGTATATACATGATTGGATCAATGTCATTTTACCTCCTGTACTCAACCATTTATTCTTCCAGTTTTTTAATCTTTTGTCCATGATTTCCAGCATAGGGTGGAAATATCTAGTTAGAGTTCTGCCTTTGAAGATAGGAAAACCTAGGTATTTAAAGGGGAGAGTGCCTTTCTTCATCCCTAGGATAGTTCTAATCTGATGATATTTTGCAGCTGTGGCTCTATTACTGATGTAAAATTCAGATTTCTCATAGCTGATTTCCTGGCCTGATGTTAATTCAAAAATTTGTAGAAATGATTTAATCTTAATCAGGCTAGGTTTTGAAGCTTGCATAAAAATTATAGTGTCATCCGCATAGCTTAAGTGAGAAGCTGGTGTGATGTTAGAGGGCAGTAAAAAATATTGCAAGCTGTTATTCTGAAAAATGTAGGAGAGACTCCTAGAGAAAGATACAGTGAAAATATTAAACAGGAAGGGGGAAATGGGATCACCTTGTTTGATACCTCTAGAGGCTTTAAAAAATCCCACAGGGTTACCATTGATAAAAACAGAGAAGAAGGCATGGGAAAGGATGTTCATCGCAGCCTTGAGGAATTGACCTGAAAAACCAAATCTACACAATATACTATTTAAAAAACCCCAGCTAACCCTATCAAAAGCTTTTTTAAGGTCAAGTTTAAGAATACAATTTGGGTTCCTATTTTTTCTATCTATGAACCTAATCATCTCCTGAAGGTATAGGATATTATCAGAGATATCTCTGTTCTTCATAAAAGCTGATTGGTTATGTGAAATCAGTTTCTCTATATAAGGTTTCAGTCTTTCCATAAGGACCTTAGAGCAAATTTTGTTAGCAACATTAGATAGGCTAATAGGTCTGAAATCATCAAAAGAAAAGGGAGTATGTTTTTTAGGAATTAGAGTTGTCCAAGTACTGGTAATACCTCTTGGCATATTCGAACCTGAGAGAAAATAATTGACTGCAGTTATTAAGTCCTCTTTTATAAATTCCCAGTATTTAGTGTAAAATTTGCTAGAGAAACCATCAGGTCCTGGACTACTATTTTTGTTTAGACTCATGGCCACTAGTTTAAGTTCAGCTTCAGTCACTGGCTTGGATAAGCTAGAATTATCTTGCTCAGTAATAATGGTGGGTATTTGGCTAAGAAAGTGGGGATAGTAGGTGGAGTCAACAGATTGGCTAAGTTCAGTCAGCAGATCAGAAAAATAGTTTACAGCTTCCTTTTGGATGTCTGAGAAATTGTCAAGCCATTTTCCATGACAAGTTTTAATTTTGGAGATGTGCAATCTACAATTTTTCTCCTGAACAGTTGTATGAAAAAATTGGGTATTTTTATCACCACACTTAAACCAGTTCAGTCTTGACTTATGTTTCCAGTATTTTTCCTTTTCCTTTAAAGCCTAATTAATAAGGCCTTTTTCTCATTGAGGTTGGTGAGGTCAGTTTCTGAGTGAGATAAATCATAAACTGCTTCCTGCATTCTCAGGTTATCCTCATCATTAATGACATTGGAGTCAATATTACCGAAACACTCTTTATTCCATGTCTTTATCACTGCTAATCCAGTGAAAGGCAAACTTGAAAAGTATAAGAAACTAGTTCAGGTTGGAATCATACCTCATATAACTCAAAAAAAGAAAGAAACCACAGTATCTGCAGTAAGATGGGAAAAACCAACAACCGGTTTTTAAAATTAACATAGATGCATCATGGGTAAATGGAGGAGACTCTTCTTGTGCTGTAGTAGTTAGAGATTGGAGGGGAGATGTGAAACACATGAGAGTCAAAACTTTTAGATCAGAATCTCCTCTACATGCAGAGTTAGAAGGTATTCTTTTTGCCTATCTTGTTTGCCTAGAACTGGATATTAGAGGTAGTATCCTTGAGTCTGACTGCAAACCAACAGTTAAAGCAATACAAGATCCTTATGTTGGTTCATGGAGACTTTTTTCTCTTACCAGTTATCTGAATTTGTTGCATAAAGAAAATCCAATCCAATATGCTCCTAGGGAAGCTAATACAGTGGCTGATTTTTTGGCAAAATATGCAAGGGAGAAATCCCTAAACGGAGAATTAAAAATCAGAAACTCCCCATCTTTCCTTAGAGGTTTGATCTTGCTAGATAAAAATGGAGTTCATGGAGTAAGAATAGGCACAGCAAAAGGGAACACAGATCACACAACGGCTGGATTTCTAGTTTGAATTCTTTTCCCGGCTTTACACAATTTTTTTAGGACAGAAACTGCTGTTGTTTTCTCTTTTCTTATTGCAGACTGGAAATGCTCAGGAGGAGAGGTTCAGGCACAAAGGAGCACGAGATCTTTATAGATGAGGAATTCTATGAGATCAAACGCTAAGTAAAGGGACATTGACTGATAAGGGTTTTGAATTCTCATCTCCCTGACTTGTTCGTGTTCCCTTACTTCGGTTTGATCTCTAGTAACGGTTGAAGATTCACACAAACCGAAAGACAAGGATGTTATTTATACTTCGCTCCCCCCTTTTTTTTGTATCATCACATGATTGATATTGTTCTGTTGTAACTCTTTTTGCTACCCTCGGGGGTAATTCTACGGTTTGGGGAGCCATATATATTCCCCCCATCTAAGGATGGTTTAATCTAAAAAAAAAAGTCGAATCAGTTTGAGATATAGACCCATCATTCCTGTCTGAGGAACAGGAGTGGTCCAATAATGTCTAATTAAATCCAGGAATTCAGGCCTATTGAACCAGCAGTTGAGGAACCTAAAAGGTTTTGGGTGAGAGGGGATTTGGGATGAAATTTGTAAGAGAAGGGGTGAATGGTCTGATGATTGCCTATTTAGGACCTGAATAGAGGTAGCTGGGAATTTATTGCTGTACTGAAGTGTACATAAACATCTATCTAGTCTCTTCGAAGTAGGATTTCTAAGCCTAGAGTTAGTCCAGGTAAAAATGTTCCCTACAATATTAATTTCCTGTAAACCTTTGGTGTTATTCCAGTTATGAAAGTCCCTAATACTACCCAAGTTAGGAGAGCTAGGGCCTTTATATTCAGAAGGTGTGATGATTGTGTTAAAGTCACCTATAAAAACAGTTTCTTTAGATGGGAGGAGGTTTAGGTCATGCCATAATGCCTTTCTACCCTCTCTAGTTCTAAGACCATAAACAAAAACCATTTCCATATCTGAATTAGAGCCTTTGTGGATGATTTTAACATTTAGGAACTGATTGTGGTGGCTTATAATATTAACAGATATGGAGTCATTCCACATTAGCCAGATTTTGCCATTATGGAGAGGAAGGTTATGGGAGTAATTTAGCTTCTCCATATAGTCTTGCATTGGGAGTTATCATGCATGGGTTCTATTATACATAGGAGCTGAATTTTCTTGTGGAAAATAAAATGTTTTAATCTAAGCATAGAGGTTTCAATTCCTCTCAGGTTCCAAATTAAGAAATTAAATTTGAAGATGTGCATCATTGTTCACCTGATTTATGGCTTTTAGTGGCAGACCTTAGCATCATCTTGTTCAGTTGACTAAGGTAGTTTTTTTTGTATTTAACCTTACCTTGGCCATCATTCTTACCTGATAGTTTAGTTGTATCTGTCAAAGGGTCAGCTTGAGAGTGGTGGTCCTCTGAATAGTCTTTTCCATCCTTCATAGAGTCCACAGAATCCTGATCAGCACATTCATCAGTGATAGAGTGGTTATCTATGTCTTGCAAAGCAGAAAATCTATTTCCCATCTTTCCTTGGTGTGAAAGTGGAGGGTTAGTGGGGGAGAACTGGAAAAGAGTAAAATGTTGGGATCCAATCTGGATGTCATCTTTTGCATAGGTTTTGGAGGACTTAAAAGGGAGAATGATACCTGTTTGGTTTAAAATATTTCTGAGATATGTTTGGGATCTACCAGGGGATTGATTTGGAAAGGGTAGTTGAGGTAGCGGGGGTGTGATGATCTGAGGGACAGCTACTAATACCTCAGGTGCATATGATAATGGATCAGAGGCAGGGTTAGTATTGGCTAACTGGTGAGTAATGTTTCCGGAGTTGGGTGTGTTAGAAGGAGGCTGATTGTTAGTAAATCTAGCTAGAGCTCTGTCAAATTTGTTTACTGTGGCATACCATTTAGGCATTGGTTCAACATAGTTTTGGGAGATAGCTCTACATTGGCTGAGCGAGTGTCCTAGTTTGGCACAGTGATCACAATACAGTGGAATATCTTCATACTCAATATTATACTTCCTATTGTTATTTATTGAACCTAATGTGATGAAGGTGTTAAGTGGCTTCTGTAAATCAATTTCAACACACAATTTGATAGCTGAAGGTCTGGTTAGCATTTCAGTGGCTTGGTCTTTTTTGATGAAATAGCCAATACTGTTACCAATAGCCTCAATTGATGAAGTATTATAGTAGTACAAATGAACTTCCCTGATTGTACACCAGATAAGGATAATTGGGGATTCCTTGTGTGTTGAGAAGTCTGGCGACCACTTTAGGACCTTCATCTAAACACCATTGAAACTCCAGCTCCCTTTGAACCAGCATCTCTGGTAATCGTTAACCTGGTCGAATCTGATGTGGACATGTTTGAAGTTCAGTGATTCCAATTGGTATTTTCCGGCAAACCCGACCGTTTTGAAGGATGACTTCGGTTGTTCCATTGTGAGTCTCCCTTTGGTGAATTTTCCGACCAGAGCGTTAGCGTAGTGAGCTGAGAGTTTTGAAATCTCTTCATTCGGAGTATAGACATGCTGGTTCTCCGAGGTGTTCCGATTTTGGGATCAGCTCAGGGTTATTCGGAAGTGATTGGCAGAGGGGGTGATTTGGATTGTAGGGCGGAGAGCCGTAACCAGAGGCATTGCTGACGGCAAGATAGAGCCGTTAGCGGTGTATGGAGCTGTTACCGGCGAGGAAAGACGTTGGGGATTCAGAGTAACAGACAGAAGAGAGAGAGAAGACAGAAGAGAGGCTTCAATAATTGATGATGCTGATATTTCAATATTTTTATTTTATACGTTTTGTTTGATGTTTTCTATTTTTACTTAGTGAATTTATTTGATGATTCATTCTTTTGATTTGTATTTTTATCAATTTATTTTCTATTTAAATATTTTTATTTGATATGCTAACATTTTTATTTGATGTTTTATTATTTTTATTTTAATTTGTATTTGTATTTTTATTTTTTATATTTAGTATTTTAATTTATTTTATTTGATATTTCAACATTTCACTTCTAAAAATTACAGCTATCATTACACTTTTCTTGCATTACTTATTAAAATGTTACAATAGCTTGTAAAATGTTACTTAAACATTTGAAAAGTGCTACCTAAATCTTGAAAGTGTTACCTAAAATTTGGAAAGTGTTAGTTAGATCTAATGCAACATCACCTAGGGTAATACTTATAAACGTGTTGTTAATAGGGTCAACTTAGTATTATTAGCACCGAAAGCAACTTTCAAGTGTTACAGTAGCCTTAGTTTGTAATAGTGTTTTCATTTGATGTTTCATTTTAAAAAAAATGATGTATATTTTTATTTACTTTTATTTGATATTTTAATATTTTTATTTGATACTTTAACATTTTTATTTGATGTTTCGATTTTTTTACCTGATTAAGTTTAGATACTTTAATATTTTTATTTGTCCGCTTTACTCTCAGACTTCCATATTCTGAATCTTGCTGCACATATGTACGAGTGGTTCTTAATTCTTACTTTTCATGTTGGCAGGGAAAGAAGTGTACTGCATACCCTGTAGTGAAACTCAACGTTGTTCAAGAAGTGTTCTGCAACTGTGAATGTGTAATTCAGAATAATTTCATTGATGCAAGGATGTTACAGTTTATAGAGTACAAGAGCTATACATTCATTGTATCTAGCCTACTCTAAATATAGACAATATATACAAGAATATCTTAATATCAATCAAGATATTCCATCACCCCCCGTCAAGCGAAGCATCGGATTGCTGGAAACGCAAAGCTTGGAACGAAACAACTCGAAGAGCGGGCGAGACAGTCCCTTAGTGAAAACATCAGCCACTTGAAGATAAGAGGGAACATGACTAACACGAAGCTTCCCAGAGGTAACAAGCTCACGAATGAAGTGGTAGTCAACGTCGATGTGCTTAGCCCGCTTATGGGCAACTGGATTTTGAGCCAGAAAATTGGCACTACTGTTGTCACAGAGCAGTAGCGGAGTGGAAGATCGAGGAACCTGAAGCTCACGTAGCAGTTGACATATCCAAGCCAACTCAGCCGCAGTATTGGCCATGGCACGATATTCAGATATACAACTGGATCGAGAAACAGTAGGTTGCTTCTTAGCACTCCAAGAGACAAGATTTCCACCAAGGAAAATGGCATAGCCATAGGTGGAGCGGTGAGTCTCAAGACAACGAGCCCAATCAGCATCAGAGTAGCCAAGAATGAGAAGACCAGCAAGCGAAGGATGGAACGAAAGTCCATAGTGAAGCGTCCCATCAACATAGCGAAGGATGTGAGTGACATCTTGAAAGTGATCATCCTTAGGAGAATGCAGAAACTGGTTGACAGAGTTAACAGCATAAAATAAATCTGGGCGAGTGATTGTCAAGTACTGCAGTGCGTCAACAATTAACGATAAAGCTTGACATTTGAGAATTCAGGACCAGCAGAGGTGACAAGCTGCGAACCAGACACAAATGGTGTAGAGACAGGCGCAGTATCCATCATACCAGCTCGCTGTAAAATCTCCATAGCGTACTTAGCTTGCCCCAAGAACAACCCAGAAGAAGATCGAGTAACTTCAATGCCCAAAAAGTAGTGAAGAGAACCAAGATCTTTGATGGAGAACTCTCGATCAGCACGAACAATGAACCGTCGAATGAGATAGGAGTTATATCCGGTGAGGATGATGCATCAACATACACCAACAAATATAGCACAGTCGATCCTCGAGCATAAACAAACAGTGAAGTGTCAGTCAAGCAGCACTTAAACCCTAAACAGAGAATAAAGGAGCTGAAGCACTGGAACCAAGCCCGAGGAGCCTGCTTGAGCCCATATATGGCTTTTCGAAGGCGACAGACAAAATCCGGATGATTAGGATCAGAAAATCCAGCTGGCTGCTCCATGTAGACCGGAGAATCAAGAACACAATTAAGGAAAGCATTCCTGACATCGAGCTGATGAAGAGGGTAAGAGAAGGTCGTGGCAAGAGCAAGGATGATCCGGACAGTGGAGGCTTTAACGACAGGACTAAAGGTATGAGTAAAGTCAAACCCAGGCAGCTGAGTAAATCCTTGGGCAACAAGATGAGCCTTATACCTGTCAATGGAGCCATCGGGATGATGCTTGAGACGATAAACCCATTTGGATCCAACAACATTAGCATCTGAGGGTCGAGGAATAAGATCCCAAGTGTGTTGCTAGTGGAGAGCTCGCATCTCCTCATCCATGGCAAACTGACGATTAGCGGTAAGACTGCCTGTTTGCAAACGGGTAGTCATGCGGTGAATCGGTCGTGGTGGTGAAGGCGAGGAAGAGAAAGCAGATGGTGCTGGAGATTGAGAGAGGGATGGCAGTGATGACGGTGCAGGAGTTGAGGTCGGCGACGGTGTTGGCGTTGGGTTTGCCGATGGTGCTGGAGTCGGGTTTGCCGACAAGATTGGATCATCCAAGTCTGCAAAGACAGACAGATCCAAGGTTGATGGAGCAGCAGAAGTAGAATCAGCACCTGCTGGAAAGGAGGTCTCATCGAAATGGGCATGACAAGTGAGGTAGACCTTCTTAGATGAGGGGTCAAGGGAGCGAAAACCTTTGTACTGTGCACTGTAACCAACAAAAATGCATGGAACACTTCGAGGAGCGAGCTTATGGGGTGCAAATGGCCGTATATAAGGATAAACTCTACACCCAAAAGGATGAAAGTTAGAGTAATCAGGATGACGGCCATGGATCAGAAAGTAGGGAGACACATTGTGAAGAACAGGCGTAGGTAGACGGTTGATGGTATAAGTGGCAGTGGCGAAGGCAACATCCCAGTAAGGTGGTGGTAGCTGGGAGTGCATCAACATTGACAGTCCCATTTCCGTAATATGCCCGTGCTTGCGTTCGGCTCTACCATTCTATTCTGGTGTGGCTGGACAAGAAATTTAATGAAAAATTCCCTTAGCAGAGAAATGAGCCCATAAACGCGCATTAGTGAATTCAGTGCCTCCATCACTTTGAAACACTTTAATCGAGCAGGAAAACTGATTTTCAACCAAGTTCTGAAACTGCACGAATGTCTCAAAAAAGTCTGATTTCCGCTTCAACGGATAAAACCAAGTAAAGCGCAAAAAATCATCCACAAAGTTCGCATAATAAGAGAAACCACTTTCTGATAAAATAGGAGCAGGACCCCACAAGTCGCAGTGTACTAAAGCAAGTAAAGAAAAAGCCCGTCTGGGATTATCCATAAATGAAAGCCTTTTTCCCTTAGCTCGTTCACAAGAAGAACATAAAGAGGGTGTAGGCAAAAAAATGTAACCTTAACTAGGTTGAACTTATTCAATAATGAAATAACGGAAAAGGAAGTATGGCCTAGTCTAGCATGCCATATGTCAATAGACGCCCTATGTTTATTTGCTTGAATATAAGCAACAAAAGCAGCACCACCTTGGATCGTCCTCGGCCCACAATTTCCTTTTTGGACCGTGTCTGAATAATAAATGAATTTTCATCATATGATATCACAACATTTAAATCCCTTGTCAGTTTACTAATGGAGAGAAGGTTTTTTGTAATATCAGGTACCACCAAAACATCAGATAAGCATAAATCACGAGAAAACCAACGCTGACCAATATGAGTAATTTTAACATGTCTACCATTAGCAACTGCAATAGAATGGTTACCGTTATAGGGAGTGATGCTGTCAAGACCAGACAATGTGGAAGCCATGTAATTGGTTGCACCAAAGTCTAGATACCAGTCAGAAGCATTGTCGAGAGACACCGAGGACCGAAAAGCATCAGCAAGATTTGCAGACTCCGGATTAGGGTTGGTGCAAGTGCGAGCCGTGTGACCAAATTCATAACAAAGTTGGCATTTGGGATTCCACCTTCGTTTACTACGACGAGCACCGCCACCACTACCGGCAGATTGACTAGAGGAGCCATCACCACCAACTGCACGACCAGAACCACCAGAGCGCCCAGAACTACCGCTGGATCGGCCGTGCGTAGGGTTCGACGCGCCTGTCGGTGGCGCATGTTGGCCACGAGCCTAGAAGTTCAAGAAAAAACCACCTGAAAATGCCTGTGCAGAGGTAGCAAAAGCGACGGGAGCAGGTTCAGAACCCATGTCAGCATGAGAACCACCAGAAGCGAGGAAGATCTCGTGACTTCTGGCCCTTGCGACAACGTCGGCATATGCCAGAATCTGGGGTTGCGACATTTGTACCGCCTGGAAGTTGGAGAAGGCTGAGCCGAGATCGCGAAGGAAAATCATGACACGATCCTTGTTGTCAACTGGAGATCCAACAGAAGCAAGACCATCGGTGATAGTCTTGAGGCGGCGGTGATATTCCATGACAGTGGAGGAGCCGCGGCGGATTGTGTTGCTCGTCACGGAGTTGCAACTCTTGAGCGTCGGACGTGTTGTCGAATGCTGCTGCCAGAGCCTCCCACATGGCCTGAACAGTCTCGCAGCCGATCATTTCTAACATGGATTTTTCGGTGAGCGACCATCGGAGAAGAGCCTGAAGGACCTTGTCCTGCGCTGTCCAAGCCTCCGGCGTGAGGGCTGAGGAATCTGACGTTCCAACAGCAAAAGCATTGGGTTTTGGTAGAGAACCATCGAGGTACGCAAAAAACCCAGCGGATTTAAACAACACCTGCACCTGAGATCGCCACGCTATGAAATTTCCGGTGTTGAGCTTGATCGGCAACATATGGATCATGGTGGCATAGGTCAGAGATTTTCCGGTCTCCATCGGGACTATGAGAGCACACCGGCGGCAGGATTTAGTCTGGATCGGAAGAGCTGTAGACACCTAGCAGTGGGCTAGGGTTTGTAAGGTTAGGGTTTGAATACTGCACCTAATGAATGTGTATGAGAACCAAATCTAATTCCATGTGAATGTGTAATTCAGAATAATTTCATTGATGGGAGGATGTTACAGTTTATAGAGTACAAGAGCTATACATTCATTGTATCTAGCCTACTATAAAAATAGATAATATATACAAGAATATCATAATATCAATCAAGATATTCTATCAGCAATTATCAAAATCCAGCCATTTAAGACGACTGCAACAGCGAAGACTATTTTTTGAATCACAAAAGCAGGTTTGAACCGAGTTGAATAACCCAATCTCCGCATCGCCGGAAAACCCAATCTATGCCTCGTCGGAAAAACCAAATCTCTGCATACTAGGAGCCTGCCTGCCTCGCCAGGAGCCCACATCACCAACCTTCATTTTACCTCAATGGAGATCGTAGCCTAAAGCCCTAAATATCGAAGAAGATCCACTCGTCAGCATCTTTATTCTCCAACCTCCGTATCGCCTCGCCGGAGATTGCACTATGAAGCCCTTAAAATTGAAGTAGGCAAAGTTTCATAGGAAACGAGGGTTTGGCTTGGGGAATCGCGAGGGTGCAGCTTGACGGAAAAGAATATGAGCTGAGTTTAATATTTTTGTAATTGCATTTCAGTCCCTCAATTTGTTCAAGCATTTTAAATAGGACACTGAGACTAAAATAATCACAAATTAACCTCAAATTTAATTTGCCTTTAGTTTTAATTTTCATTAGTCCATGGTCTCATAAATTCATAATGAGATGGTCTCGCAGTCGCAGGAAATAGACTCAAATCTAACACATCAATCAAAATGAATGTACAAACTAAAAAGACTAAATTTGTTTTTTTAGTCCTTTACAAAGTATCTTATACCATGTTTTGGTCCCGGTTTGCAAATTAACCCTCAGACAGGACTAAACAAATTCAAAACAATTTGTTTGGTCCCCAAAGGTTGTTTTCAGGGAAAATCAACGGTAAAACTGGTCAAAATTGGTAAAATACCCATTATACCCCTGAGTTTAAAAAAAGAAAAAGAAAAAGGCCATCTGCCGTCTTCTCCGCTGAGCTCGTCTTCTCCGCTGAGCTCGTCTTCTCCGCCTGCCACCATCTTCTCCCCTGAAAACAGGCATCCGCCGTCGCTTCTCTTCTCCGCCTGCTACCGCTTTCTTCGCTGCTTTGTTTTCTCCGTTGAGCTGTGCCATGACCATCCACCACCGTCGCTTCGTCTTCTCCGTCCTTGCTTCGTCTTCTCCACCTGCTACAGCCTTCCACCGTCGCTTCGTCTTCTCCGCTGCTTCATCTTTTTTTCTGCTTCTGTACTTCTTCTTTACCGCTTCTTTGCTTCGTCCTCTCCGCCGTCGCAGTTGGAACCAGATCTGGAGCTGGGCAAGTCTTTTTCAGGTGTATCGGGACCGGTGGAAATTGAAGGTAGCGGCAGGCGGCGGCAGGTGGAAGAAAAAGAAATTTTAAAATTAGAAATTTTTAATTGAAAATATTTTTTAAATTATTAAAATTACCATTATACCCCTGGATATATCGGAAAACCATTTACTCTTACTTGAAAACAACCTTTGGGGACCAAACAAATCGTTTTGAATTTATTTGGTCCCGTCCGAGGGTTGATTTGCAAACGGGGACCAAAACATGGTATAAGATACCTTGTAGGGGACTAAAAAAAATTTTAGTCAACTAAACATTAAATGTTAAGATAATAATATATCACTTAGTAGTGTCAAAAAGTGTAAAGCATAAATTATTTTAATGATTGACTTTAAGATATCAAAATTTAACTTCAAAACACATGATTTCAGTGAAAAAGAAAACAATTTTGGATAAAAAACATCACAAAGTCTGGTTGAAATATCAAATACTTGAAATATCAAATCTAGTAGTAAAATACACTCATTGCATGGAATAAGGTAGAAAAATTGACCCGTGATCCCTCAACCACGAATTTCTTATGATCCAAAATCATCAATATTTTCCCAATTATTTATGTCCAGCATCCCAAATAAATGACAAAGTTTTGGTAAAGACCGTCCTTTCCGTATGCATAGAGAATATGAAGTTAGGTGATTATACTGTGCAGTAATTGCAAGTGAAACATTTGAGTTTGCCCAAATAGTTTATAACTGAATTCCACAAGGATTTTAATTGCTTTACTTGCATATTTTTTTAATGTTTTTATGGTAAAATTGCTCTCGAATCTCTGGTCTTTTTATAGATTATGGAAAAATCATCTCTTAAGAGAATGACTCAAAAAGTAGCATTTACGCTCAATTTCCTTCTTATTTTCTTAACCTTTCTATAAATTATGTTTGAAATTCATCCCCTATAATACTTTGTTTTTTGAAAATCAATCATTTCAATATGATGGGAAAAACGCCCAACAGTGATTGCAAAGAGTGGAATTGAAATCCAACCTAACTACCCTTTAGCATTAATTAACATATTGCAAGGATATATAAATTGCATTTCAAACAGACTCATCATTTGTACTATTATAGATTAGAGATCCAATAAAAGCTGTAACATCCCCCTTGGAGATATTAACTTGCTTCCCGCAAAAACCATGACCACTTGGCAGAGAGGAGCGTATAATGCATCAATATCACTGCGCCGAACATAGATCTTCTACAAATGTAACACCACTTGATCCAACCGCTGTCTAAGTTGTCCAAACTGTAAACACCTTGAAAAACACATATTTGACGAATTCAAATTAATGGAAACCCAAAAATAAAACCACTGAAATTTGGTTTTACCGAATTATATTAATTATTATTGCTATGTTCCAACATAACTTATCTAACCAAGTATGCAATAAAGCAAAGCATAAAGACATGAGACTTGGTTAAGCGGTTCAGTGAAATACACCTACATCTGTGGGGTCTATCCCGGTTCAGAATGATCCACTAATCAGAATGATATAGTACATAGTACACCACACAAAATACTTATCTTTACTAATTAAACATGTGAATTCTGCTAGCTCTCCTAGCTAACGATCCGCCTTGATCAGACTCCCTCAGACCTCGAAACTTGTCGACGTGATGTGTCCATTTTTTATGTTCATTATTTAGTACTTTTTGTGGTCACTTTTATGCTCTTTTATCATCAAGAAATTGTGTTTTACATTGAAATTCTCTTATGAGGGGTAAGAGAAACGTTACGCTTTTTTACCTATTGTAAGTGGATTTTGCGTGACGAAGGAAGAACATGGAGACTTGAAGACCAAAGGCCATTGAAAATAATGTTTCTAAGACTTTGAAGACTTGCTTCAAAGAGTTGAAGACTTGAAGACCAGAGGCCGTCGAAGACCATATTTTTTGAAGACTTTGAAGACTTTCTTCAAAGAGTTGAAGACTTGAAAAATGAGAGGAATCATTGTGAAGATGAGTGTTTACCACAATGAGATGAAAAGAAGACAAGGTTAAGTTCTGGGAACATGGAGACTTGAAGACCAAAGGCCATTGAAAATAATGTTTCTAAGACTTTGAAGACTTGCTTCAAAGAGTTGAAGACTTGAAGACCAGAGGCCGTCGAAGACCATATTTTTTGAAGACTTTGAAGACTTTCTTCAAAGAGTTGAAGACTTGAAAAATGAGAGGAATCATTGTGAAGATGAGTGTTTACCACAATGAGATGAAAAGAATACAAGGTTAAGTTCTGGTACCCGTCGCGAGTCAAGACCAACGGGTGGCCAGAACCTAACCTTATCATTTTTGTACTATAAATAGAACTCTCTTTCCTTTCGTTCATATCTTCTTCTTTTGTGGTACTGTTTCTAACCCTAGTTTCTACCATTTTTCATCTTTGAATTCTCTTGTATTATGTTTGGTTTGTTAGTATTAATTAGCATGAACTCTTGTAGCTAAATCTAGTTCTTGGGAGCAATTGACCAAGGCTTCCAAGCCCATGTCTTAAGAAAATTTGTAGCCTATTTGATACTCTTACTATTATGCATTTATGGAGCATTGAATGTGTTTGTTAATGTCATTAATGTTCTTGAAAGCTTGAGTATATGAAGTACTTGCATGATATGCTTGTTAGGGTTTGGGGAAATGGGTTGATTTCCCCTTTTCTTGATAGGAATCCAATAGTATGATTTAGAGCTTTTGATTGTATTGATGGATTGATAATTTCTAGATGAATATGATAATGCTGAACTCTTTGTCATGTTTGTTGCTTGTAGCAAATGAGGGAAGTATATGAATGTCGATCCTTCTTGACTAATCTTGTGTAAATGCATGAATTGGTTAAATGCTTAGACATGGTGTAGTGTTTATATGCACTATCACAAGAACCCCCCTTTAGCACCGGATTTTTTATGTTCTAGCACCGGTTTTTTCGCAAAAAAAAGCTGGAGCCTAAGTAACCGATGAAACTTTAGCACCGGTTGGAAAACAAATCGGTGCTAAATCCCAACTTTTAGCACCGGTTTTTTAGTTAGCACCGGTTTTTAAACCGGTGCTAAAATGTACAGCTATAGCACCGGTTGTTCTTGTTAGCACTGGTTTTTAAACCGGTGCTAATTTTAGCATTGGTTTTTTCGTTAGCACCAGTTGAAAAACCGGTGCTAAATTAGCACCAGTTAAAACCGGTGCTAACAAAAAAAAATCGGTGCTAAATTTAGAATCGGTTTTTTTGTTAGCACCGGTTTTTCAACCGGTGCTATTTTAGCACCAGTTTTCCAACCGGTGCTAAAATATTTACGATGAATAAAAAAAATCTCTTCCTCTGAAAGCGGCAGCGCGGTGCAGCATTCAGAGGAAGAAAAAAGACCTAAAATAGAGGAAGCGGCAGCACGCCGCAGCTTTCAGAGGAAGAGAAAAGGACCTGAAACTAACAATTTAATAGGACATGAATTTAATAATAAAATTAACTTCACAAAATTGATAATATAGAAATAAAACCAAAAAAAATTATGATACAAAACTAATAATCAATGAGACTAAACATTGCGGCGAAAACCTTGGAGAGGAATCAATCTCACCATGCCAGAAGCTTATTCAATAGATCACTGTAAACCATGCCAGGAGCTTATGCCAAAAGCTTATACCAGAATAAAGACGTTCATATCAGTATATCAACCTTGAGTACTTAACGAGGCTACATAACTCAATTTAATTCAGTCACACATCAACATTTGGTAAAGTAAAGCACAAAATAATCCACCAAGATAAACACATATCTATCATATTCTTCCTATGCTGATTCATAACATTAATGAAATGATTGTAAAATTCTTACTCACATAAATCATATGCTACAGAGCAAAAAAATGTTTGAAGTAAACTATAACATTAAAATGCCAAAGTGAAACATATCATCAAGCATGAACAGAAACTTCATTTGAGTGGGACTCAAAATATGTTTTCCTTTCCCTCAAAAGTCATCATTTAACTTGTAGCATTCATAACAAACGGTGGAATTGCCCCTGGTGATCAATAAAGAAAATGAAAATGAGCAATAAAGAAAGTGAGCAACAGTTTTACCAGTGCTCATTTTTAATAAAAATTTAGAAATCATAATGTTTATTAGAAAACAAAAATTGCACTAAAATATATTTTTTAAAATGTGAATAGAATTCAATGACTACTCAACACTAATCTTCAACTAAGGTAGCTAAAAATAACTCGTATCAATCTACACAAATATAAAAAAAAGTGCTTATAACCAAGGTAGCTACATCGATTACAAAAAGTGAATTGCTTCGTAGCAAGCAGCGTTTGAGAAAGTCGGAGAGTAGCGTTCAAGACAATTGTATAAGGAAACACCCATGGAAAGACTTGTTTATCTACCTTGCGCAAATAAGAGCAACAATTCAATAATTCTGTAACAAGGAGTTTTCCTAATAACTAAATTAGAAGATCAAATCACACAACTGAAAAATACGAACTAATGATATTTTAAATTATCATCTGATGCTGCAGCTACTTAAACAATCATATTCTTCCAGATAAACTACACCAGACACAGCAGTTGCAAATGCCGCAGTATTCTAAAGCTTTTCAGCTAAGCAATTAGAACAACAAACTAGCATAACAATTTCAACACACACACAGAAAACATGCGTGCATGCTTATGAGTTAGGATACCTGAAGAGAAGACCAGACAAAATTGTGGAGAGCAGCAAACCAGAGGAGAACACAATGCGCAATCATGTCGTACAATGCGCAATCAGGCTTCTTAAACTAACTATTTATTTGCTAGTCAACTTTCTTTTCTTGCCAAAAAAATTCCCCCATCACCTCTAACCATTGCATCATACCTCAACAAGGAAGAAAAACCCCTCTTGAGACTAATACTAGATGATTAGAAGGTATCATTCAAATTAACTAGAAACTAACATGTATGGCTTATAACTAGAGATGCAGATCTCAGGTGATCAGCTATATATGCTCGACGAAAATGTGAAGTATTCCACATCTAGACAACCCATTTCCTCCTGAAGACTAAGCAAATACAGTTTCATAGTTTCCAGTAAACAAGGTACATACGTTTAATTCGTAAGACGAACAGGAATATTATTTAAACGAGATAGGACAATAGAAAATGTTAAGAGCATGTCTCAGAATCAAGAATCGTCATCTAATATCTAAAATAAATTTACAAGTACAATTCAACAGTCAGATAATGCCTTAAAACTGCTAGTCCTCACACAAATTCTTTGAATTTAATCACTACAAATTAATTGAATTTAATTAAAATTTGACCCATCTCCGCAAAACTAGAGGAGAACCAGAGCTGTGAGACCTAACATTGTAAGTTGCTCCGGTGAACCACAAACGCGAGCCATCACCACGAGCAGCTCCGGCTATCCAAAAATGCAAGCTCTGCTTTGTCTCTGGCTCCAAAAAATGATCGCATGACTACATTTCATCACAAAAATACCATTATATTAACAAAAACCAGCCCATCAAAGCATTTTCACAAAAGCAATCCACTCGGCAAAGTTATGCACAGCACTAGCAGCATTACTTGTTTCTCAGAAAATGAGACTATTTCATTAACTACAAAAATTACAGAGCTAATGCGGATAACAAATAAAAAGAAAATATGGCGCAGTGTTCATTCCACGGTTACATTTTTCATTTTCGTTAGAAATTGTCACTTTTTCCTTAAATCTGGCTAGGCTTTTTGCATGAGAAAACTGAAATTGAGGACAACAAGAGAGGGGATAATCGAATACCTTGGTCAAAGAAATGAGGAACAATCTGAAGCGGTTATGCAAGCCCCTCCACCGTGGTGGTGGAATCTCTGTAGCGGGGAGATGGTGATGGAGGAAGGAGGATTCCAAGCGCGGGTGGTGGTGGAGTCTAGGCACGGCGAAGGGGTCCCTCACCGGGAAGACGAGCGGGAATATTGCCTTCCCCATCAGTGCCGGTGCCCTTCCGTCAACGTCTTCAGATGATGCGTGGCCGATGGCTGATTGGCGGAGAAAACCAGAAGAAGTGGAGGGACAGTGGGTGTGGGAGAGTTGCATCTAGGGTTTTATCAAATGAAATTGGGGCAAGGGAGAAGGAAGGCTAAGTGTATGAAATTAGGACATGGGGTTTGGGCCAAAATTATGGGTTTGAGCCCATTATAGTTTTCATTAGCTAAAATCAAATAAAGTTTTACCGTTATTTAGTTAAAGTCAACTTAGTTATTAGTATTTATACATTGAAAGTCAAGTAAGGGTTGACCGTTGATTAGTCAAGTCAAACATTTTTATTAGTATTTATTATATACTAATTCAAATAAATTCTTACCGTTAATTAGTTAAAGTCAACTTTGTTATTAGTGTTTATTTATTGAAACTCAAGTAAAATTTGACCGTTGTTTAGACAAAGTTAACATAGTTATTAGTGTTTATAAATTGATAGTCGAGTAGAGTTTGACCGTTGATTAGTTGAAGTCAACTTTGTTATTAATGTTTATATATTGAAAGTCAAGTAAAGTTTGACCGTTGATTAGACAAAGTCAACCTTGTTAGAGTGTTTATATATGGAAAGTCGAGTAAAGTTTGACCGATGATTAGCCAAAGTCAACCTAGTTATAAGTGTTTATGTATTGAAAGTCAAGTAAGGTTTGACTGTTGATTAGTAAAAGTCAACCTAGTTATTAGTGTTTATATATTGAAAGTCAAGTACAGTTTGACCTTTAATTAATTAAGTCAACCTAGTTATTAGTGTTTATATATTGAAAGTCAAGTACAGTTTGACCTTTAATTAATTAAGTCAACCTAGTTATTAGTGTTTATTATAGGAACCTAGTTATTAGTGTTTATTATATACTAATTCAAATAAAGTTTGACCGTTAATTAGTTAAAGTCAACTTTGTTATTAGTGTTTATTTATTGAAAGTTAAGTAAGGTTTAACCATTGATTAGACAAAGTCAACTTAGTTATTGGTATTTATTATATACTAATTCAAATAAAGTTTGACCGTTAATTAGTTAAAGTCAACTTAGTTATTAGTGTTTATACATTGAAAGTCAAGTAAAGGTTGACCGTTGATTAGTCAAAGTCAACCTAGTTATTAGTATTTATTATATACTAATTCAAATAAAGTTTGACCGTTAATTAGTTAAAGTCAAATTTGTTATTAGTGTTTATTTATTGAAAGTCAAGTAAGGTTTGACCGTTGATTAGACAATGTTAATCTAGTTATTAATATTTATTATATACTAATTCAAATAAAGTTTAACCGTTAATTAGTTAAAGTCAACCTAATTATTAGTGTTTATATATTGAAAGTCAAGTAAGGGTTGACCGTTGATTAGTCAATGGCAACCTAGTTATTAGTATTTATTATATACTAATTCAAATAAAGTTTGACCGTTAATTAGTTAAAGTCAAATTTGTTATTAGTGTTTATTTATTGAAAGTCAAGTAAGGTTTTACCGTTGATTAGACAAAGTCAAACATTTTTATTTGATAATTAAAGTAAGGCTTGACCATTAATTAGTCAAAGTCAACTTAGTTATCAGTGTTTATATATTGAAAGTCGAGTAAAGTTTGATCGTTGATTAGTTAAATTCAGCTTAGTCACTAGTCGAAAGTAATGGTAAATAAAAAGAACCGGGAGTGTGTACGGGAGTGGGAACATTGTCCCACTCCCTTAATACATGAAACCTAATAAAACTACCCCTGGTCTCGATGTTACTACCAGGTGGCAAAAAGATGCTAAACCCTTCATAGTGACAGGGGACTGTAGAAACCATCCGTGAGAGAATAATGCTAACCCCTTCGTGGTGACAGGGGTCTGTAGAAACCATCCATGAGAATACCGAGGGGTATGGGAACAGACTCACTAGCCCCTCACTCCATGCAACTTCCATACAACCAATTGTTTGAACCGGCTCTTCAGCTGTGGTTTGCTCCCGACGGGTGTATTCCTAATCGAGAGTAGTCTCGGCCTTCAAATGAAGTAGTATGTCTTCTCCTCCGGGAAGGGATGGCACACTGCTTCTACCATATACACCTCTAAGATGAGATAAAGAGGTGTTATTGATCTTCGATAACGATCTCTGGATGAGCGTCGAGGTTTTCTCTTTGGGGTTGAGAGGCGATTGACCATAGTCTGTTGTGCTCTCAAGTGTTCCCCGTGGATAGACCTCCTAGTGATAAGAGACCGGGCATGACTTCTACCACGAATACCCCGCGTAACAGTTTTGTAACAGTTCTTTCCATTTTAGGCAAATGGACAGCCTGATGCCATTTTACACTTTTCAGTGCAGCGCAGGCAAATAGCGCAACCAAACAGTAAAGCTTCCATACAACTGGACGTGTGAACCAGTTCTTGAACCGTGGTTTGTTCCCCACGGGTGTGAGCCCAACCATCGCAAAAGTACGGTGATGGCCTTCCAAACCGAGAGTGAAGTCGGCCTTTCCGGCTGAATGGCCATGCAAGTAAAAGTGGGAAATCTTGTGGTCAAATGAAGAGAGGCCTTTTTTTCTATTTTTGGGCCCCTTCGAGGGTACAACCCCTTCGAGGGCAGAGCCCCTTCGATGGTATAACCCCTTCGAGGGCAGAGCTCTTTCGAGGGTATGACCCCTTCGAGGGCAAAGCCCCTTCAAGGGTATGACCCCTTCGAGGGCAAAGCCCCTTCGATGGTATAACCCCTTCGAGGGCAGAGCCACTTCGAGGGTAAAACCCCTTCGAGGGCAGAGCCCCTTCGAGAGATTAACCCCTTCGAGGTCAGAGCCCCTTCGAGGGATTAACCCCTTCGAGTGCAGAGCCCTTTTGAGGGTATAACCCCTTCGAGGGCAGAGCCCCTTTGAGGTTATAACCTCTTCGAGCGCAGAGCCCCTTAGAGGGTATAACCCCTTCGAGGGCATAACCCCTTCGAGGGCATAACCCCTTCGAGGGCATAACCCCTTCGAGGGCATAGCCCCTTCAAGGGTGTAATCCCTTCGAGGTTCGAACCCAAAATGTCCAGATCCAACTGTAGAATGAATCTCGAGTCTAGACTTGCTTCCTCACCTCGAACGCGACTTTCAAGCTCCGGAGACTCACTGGGAACTTGGCAAAATAAATGAATCCACCAGTTACGAGAATCAGCTATTTTATTTATCTTTTTTCAGGCTTCAAAGTGAATAAAAAGAAATTTGTGTCCATGGCATAGAGCACAGTAAATCAGTCTCAACTCCAACTAATTCAGGTAAGACCACGCCGGGCAGTTTCCGGGAACTGAGCACAAGCGAGACTGGGAGTTTGCTGGGGTTTGAACACATGCAAGGCTGAGGTTCGCCGGGTGCTTGCAAGGGTGAGAGATTCCCAGGTTTTGAGTGCGCGCTGGGCCAAAAAGGTGACCGAGTTCTGGGCACTAGCTAGGCCGGAGGGGTAGGCCGGGATCTGAACACAAGCTAGGTCTGTCAAGTGCCCGGGGTCCGAGCCCCAGCTCGCCCGAATTAGTTGGGTAGTAACAATCTCTATGTATGAAACCCATCATTGATTCCATTCTCAAATGAACTTTCATTCTACCTATCTACTATCACCAAGGAACAACATATATTCTCCTTAAACATCTCCTCACAAATCAGCCCAGTTTTTCCCTAAGGAGCTCCCTAAGAGTCCATATATGGGTGTTCATGAGACTGCAAAATAGGTAAGAAATTTGGCATAAAAGCATAGCACTTGATTGAGGGTTGCAATCAAACCAGCAAACAAGGCTGAGGTAAAGCACAAGTTTACTAGAATGAAAGCACTCAGCTTAGTCATTAGTCGAAAGTAATGGTAAATAAAAAGAAACCGTGAGAGTTTACGGGAGTGGGAACATTATCCTGCTCCCGTGATACAATGAAGCCTACTAAACTACCCCTGATCTAGATGGTACAATCAGGTGGCTCAAAAAGATGCTACTTAGCTACCCCTGGTCTAGACGTGACCAGGTGGCCCAAAAAGATGCTCCCCCTTCGTGATGACAGGGGCCTGTAGAAATCTTCTGTGAAAATACCGAGGGGCATGAGAACAAACTAAGTAGCCCTCCACTCCATGCAACTTCCATACAACCAGTTGTGTGAACCGGCTCTTCAGCCACTATTTGTTCCCCACGGGTGTCTTCCAAGCCGAGAATGGTCTCGGCTTTCCAATGAAGCAGTATTTCGTCTTCTCCAGGAAGAGCTTGTACATCGCTTCTACCATGTACACCTCTAAGATGAAGATAAAGAGGTGTTATTGGCCTTCGATAACGATCTCTGGATGAGTGTCAAGGTTTTCTCGATGGGGTTGGGAGCAGATTGACCGTAGTCTGTGTTGCTCCCTAGTGTTCCCCTCTGATAGACCTCCTAATGATGAAGAGACCGGGCATGACTTCTACTGCGCACGCCCCGCGTAACGGTTTTGTAACCGTTCTTTCCAATTTAGGCAAATGGACAGCCTGTTTCCATTTTGCACTATTCAGTGTAGCGCAGGCAAATAGCGCAAACTCGGGCATTCTGACCCTGGCAAATAGCGCAACCAAGCAGTACAGCTTCCAAACAACCAGACGTGTGAACCGGTTCTCGAACCGTGGTTTGTTCCCCAGGGGTGTGAGCCCAACCATTGCTAAGGTACGACGACGGCCTTCCAAACCGAGAGTGAACTCAGCCTTCCTGGCTGAATGGCCATGCAAGTAACAGTGGGAATCCTTGTGGTCAGAACAAGAGAGGCTTTTTTTTTCTTCTCGGGCCCCTTCGAGGGTATAGCCCCTTTGTGGGTATACCCCTTCAAGGGCAGAGCCCCCTTGAGGGTATAACCCCTTCGAGGCACAGCCCCTTCGAGGGCAGGGCCCTTTCAAGGGTGTAACCCCTTCGAGGGTAGATGCCCTTCGAGGGTATAACACCTTCGAGGGCAGAGCCCCTTCGAGGTTATCACCCCTTCGAGAGCAGGGCCCCTTCGAGGGTATAACTCCTTCGACTCGAGGGTATAACCCCTTCGAGAGCAGAGTCCCCTCGAGGGAATAACCCCTTCGAGGGCAGAGCCCCTTCGAGGGTTGGGCCCCTTCGAGGGCATAACCCCTTCAAGGGCAGAGACCCTTCGAGGGCAGAGCCCCCTGAAGGGCAGGGCCTCTTCGAGAGAATACCCCCTTCGAGGTCAGAGCCTCTTTGAGGGATTAACCCCCTCGAGGGGAGAGACCCTTCGAGGGTATAACCCCTTTGAGGGCAGAGCCCCTTCGAGGTTATAGCATCTTCGAGCACAGAGCCCCTTCGAGGGCATAGCCCCTTCAAGGGTGTAATCCCTTCGAAGTCCGAACTCAAAATGTCCCGATCCAGCTGTAAAAGGAATCTCGCATCCAGACTTGCTTCCTCACTTCGAACGCGGCTTTCCGGCACTGGTGACTCGCCAGGAACTAGGCAAAATAAGTGAATCCACCAGTTACGAGAATCAGCTGTTTCATTAGTCTTTTTTCGAGCATACATATGGATGTTCACAGTGAATAAAAAAAGTTCGCGTCCATGGCATAGAGCATATCAAATCAGTCTCAACTCCAACTAATTCAGGAAAGACCAGGCTGGGCGGTTTCCTGGAACTGAGCACAAGCGAGGCTGGGAGTTTGTCGGGGTTTTAACACATGCAAGGCCGTGGTTCGCTGGGCGCTTGCAAGGGTGGGAGTTTCCCAGGTTTCGAGTGCACACAGGACCGGAAAGGTAACCGGGTTTTGGGCACTAGCTAGGCCGGAAGGGTAGGCCGAGATCTGAACACAAGCTAGGCCGGTCAAGTGCCCGGGTTTCGAGCCCAAGCTCACCCGAATCAGTTGGGTAGTAGCAATCTCTATGTATGAAACCCATCCTTAATTCCATTCCCAAATGAACCTATCCACTATCAGCAAGGAACAACATAGATTCTCCGTAAACATCCCCTCACAAATCAGCCCAGTTTTTCCCTAAGGAGCTCCCTAAGAATCCATACATGGGTGTTCATGAGGCTGCAAAGTAGGTCAGAAATTTAGCATAAAAAGCATAGCACTTGGTCGAGGGTTGCAATCAAACCAGAAAACAAGGCCGAGGCATAGCACAAGTTCACTAGAATGAAAACACTCAGATGCTATGAGTTTTTATGCCTAAGCTTCATCAATGTTCTGCGCACCGAACGAACGATTCCACATAATATTGAACTACTCAAAACAGAGTTCCACAGCAATCCACACAGGTTTAGCATACGAACTACTTCTTTCCACAGCAGGCTACACAAAAATAGATTTCTGTACAACTTGTAGTAAATGAAATCGAAAACAGCCTCTCACACAAGTTCCTCCTCACAATTCCTCCTCACAAATTTGCAAAACAAATCCGTAGAAAATCCGCACAAGAAATTCATCCAGTAAAGTCCACAAAAATCCGCACAAAAATCCGCACAAAATTTATCATACAGATGAACACCATTCACACAAATCCGCACCACTTGAATTTAGAGAGCAAGACTTACATGGGTGTTCGCCAAGCTCTCCTTGTTTACATCGGGTTCGTGTCCTCTTCCTCTGCCAGAAATTCATCTTCCTCCTCCGGCCGAAGACTCCACTCATCAAGACCGGTGGGCAGGTCTTCCTCCAAGAAAACCCATCGTGGATCCATGGGTCTTCAAATCCAACTTTGAAAAGTCTGATACTCGAACTTCAAGAACCCAAAAGCTCCTAGCTTGAAGACCGAAGAGCAAGTCTTTATCCCAGAAAACCCATAAAGAGGCTATGGGTTTTCAAAATCCACGTTTGGAAACGCGGATCTTCCTCCAAAAGTTCAAGAATCGAACTTTATTTTGCAAAACGGGTAACCCAGATCCCAAATTCGAAACTTCAAAAACCAAGGCAAACCATACATGGAAACATTCCCAGCGAGGAGCCCAACATTAATTCCGGACTCCTCGCCGGAGAGGAAGAGCCGCGGAAGAGAAACCCAGCAAAAACTGACTACGATGAACAGTAGCAGGGTTGCGCCCTATTTTTGCCTCCCTACTTTTAGCTTAGTCACTAGTCGAAGGTAATGGTAAATAAAAAGAAACTGTGAGAGTTTACGGGAGTGGGAACATTGTCCCACTCCCGTTATACAATGGAACCTACTAGACTACCCCTGATCTAGATGGTACAATCAGGTTGCCACAAAAAGTGCCGTGGGAATGTACGGGAGTGGGGACATTGGCCCACTCCCTTAATATATGTTACCTAAAATACTACCCCTGATCTAAATGTTGCAACCAGGTGACCAAACCCGTCGTGATGATCGGGGTCTGTGAAAACCATCCATGGAAAATCATACAACCCGTCGTGGTGACCAGGGCTTGTATGAGCCATCCCTTCAACAGAGTCCCGTCGTGGTGACCGGGGCCTGTATAAGCCATCCCTGAAAAAAAACAGAGGGGTGGGAGAACAAACTCACTAGCCTCCTCGCTCCATATTACATCCATGCTACCGGTGGTGTGAGCCGGCTCTTGCACCGTGGTTTGCTCCCCACGGGTGTCTTCAACTCCGAGAGTGGTCTCGGTCTTCCAATGAATGAAGTAGTATGACCTATCCTCCTAAAAGGGCTTGCACACCGCTTCTACCATGTACACCTCTAAGATGAAGATAAAGAGGTGTTATTGGCCTTCAATAACGGTCTCTGGATGAGGGCCGAGGCTTTCTCTGTGGGGTTGGGAGCAGTTTGACCGTAGTCCGTTGTGCTCCCAAGTGTTCCCCGCGGATAGACTTCTTAGGCATAAGAGCCCGGGCATAACTTCTACCGCGCACGCCCATCGTAACGATTTTGTAACCGTTCTTTCCATTTTAGGCAAATGGACAGCCTGATGCCATTTTGTACTTTTCAGTACAGCGCAGGGAAATAGCGCAACCGTTAAATCCAAGTGATACCTAGGTAGGGGTAAATTAATTTACGTACACAGAATCAATTTACCCCCTACCCAACCTACATGGCCATGTTGCTGCCATGGGAAATCCTGTCAACCATCTGGAGAGAAGCTGCTGGTGTTTTTTTTCAATCCAACAGTAGCCATCCCTCGAGGTTTCTTCACGAGTCCCCCTCGAGGACAGAGCACTCGAACACCTTCAGCCCTCGAATGCCTCCCCACGAGCACTCGGGAGCTTACGACACTCGAATGGCTACCTCGAGTACTCGAGCACTACCAGCACCACCTCGAGGACAAAGCACTCGAACACCTTCAGCTCTCGAGTGCCCCCCCCCCCCCCCCGCCGGCGAACCCGAAAGCTTCCAACACACAAATTGCCCCCTCGAGATCTCAAGCACCACCAGGATCACTTCGAGGACAGAGCACAAGAGCACCTTCAGCCCTCGAATGTCCCCAACGAGCCCAAGAACACCTTCAGCTTAATCCTTCCATCCTCGAACCATCCCTCAAACTCCAATACCACAATCTGCCTCTCCTCGAACCATCCTCGAATTTTCGAGCATATCCGGTACTTGAATGCCTTCAGTACTCGAATCCATCGATAACCCCTTCAGCCATTTGACCATCCTTCCAACCTCGGACCATCACTCCTCTTCCCTTCGAGTACTCGAGCACTTCTATCATTCGAATGCCCATGTCGAACACTTGAATGCCTTCAGCACTCGAATCCCTCGAAATCACCTCCAGCCCTCGAACCATCCCTCATCTTCCCTTCGATTATTCAAACCTCCCCCCCTCAAGGGCAAAGAACTAGATTACCTTCCACCCTCGAATGCCTTCCACCGAGCACTCGAAGGCTTCCAGCACTCAAATGTCCCCCTCGAGAACTCTAGCACCTCCAGCGCTCGAATACCTCAATCCGACTAACCGTAAACTTCCCTCGAGTACTTGAGTATTTCCAGCACTCAATTTCCCATCTCGAGCCCTCGAATGCCTTCAGCACTCGAATCCCTCGAAATCTCCTTCAGCACTTGGACCATCCTTCCATCCTCGAAACATCCCTCAACTTTCCTTCTAGTACTCGAACCTCTATCCCTCGAAGGGTTACTGTTTAGCATACCATTCGAGTTTCCACTGCCAACCGATAGATGTGATTGCCGGACCATATTTTTCGGCGTTGTTGAGTAACCAGAATCTGGGAAAAAATTGAGAAAACTACCAATTACGAGAATCTGCTCTTCCGTTCCTTTTCTTCCGGGAATTATTATGCAACTGAGATACAGGGCCAACAAATTGGGAGTGCTATTCTTTATGATTCTGATTAAAACAATCCACCATGGCCGGCCGCCAGATCAACCAACACACCGTGAAACATCTCGTGACATCTATGATGAATCCGAAGAGCCCCAAAGTATTGCCACCTCAATTATACCTAGAAAGAAGATCACCTTATGAATGTTCATGAGGGAGACAACATTTTAAATATGTGTCTTCAGCATGGAGCATCTAAGTGCAGACTAGGTCAGGGAACACTAGGCCGGGGGTTGTCCGGGTTCTAAACACAAGCGAGGCTGAGAGTTTACCGGGTTCTAAGCACAAAAAAAGCCGGGAAAGGAACCAGGTTCTGTTCACTTGCAAGGCCGAAGATTTCCCAGGATTTGAACACTCACTTGGCCAGAAGATGGCCGGGTTCTAAACACTAGCGAGGCCGGATGATCAGTCCGGGTTTTGAACACAAGCTAGGCCGGTCGTGTGCCCGGGCTTTGAACACAAGGTCCCCTGAATCAGTTTGGGTAGCCTATTGGTCTAAGCTCCAATTTGAATTCGAGTAAACGAGGTCGAGCATTTTCCGAGTTTTAAGCACTTGCAAGGCTGGGTTTTGCCCAGGTTTTGAACACAAGCAAGGTCGGAAGGTGACTGGGATCTGGGCACTAGCAAGGCCGGTGGACAAGGCTGTGGTTTGGACACAAGCTAGGCCAGTCGGGCTCGAGATTTGAGCCCAAGTTTACCTGAATCGATTAGAACTGACTGTATTGCTAACAATTTCCATGCCTGGGACCCTTCATTAGTATTAATCTCCTATGAACATCATATTTTTAGGCCACATTCATTAGGAGTGGCGCACTAACCCGCACAGCTTCTCATAAACAGCCCTTCTCTTCCTACCACACCTTCCCAACATGCGTCGGCAATCCACACATTTCTACAAAATTAGATATGCAAAGCTTCTCCTGTTCCCAGCAAAACTACTCAGGACAGAGTACCACTGTAATCCCCACGGGTTTAGCGTACGGATTACTTCTTACCACAGGAGGCCTCACTGAAAATAATTTCTATACTAATAGCACTAAATAAAACCAAAAACAGCTTCCCAGACGGCAAGTTCTTCTTCAAATATTCGCACAACAAAATCCCCAGAGAATCCGCACAAGAAGTTCATCCATTAAAGTCCACACAAAATTTATATAGTGCAAGACTTACATGGGTGTTCGCCAAGCTTTCCGTGTTTGCATCGGGTATGGGTCTTCCTCCTCTGCCAGAACTTCGTCTTCCTCCTCCGCCAGAAAAATTCCACTCATCAGGACCGGTGGGCAGGTCCTCTTCCATTAAAACCCATCGTGAATCCATGGGTCTTCGAATTACAGTTCAAAAAGTCTGATATTTAAACTTCAAGAATCCAAAAGCTCCTAGCTTGAAGACCGAAAAGCAAGTCTTCATCCCAGAAAACTCATAAAGAGGCTGTGGGTTTTCCAAATCCACGTTCGGACTGCGGATCTTCCTCCAAGAGTTTGACTATTTTTGCTTTCCTTTGCATAACGGGAACCCAGATCCCGACTTCAATTCATCCACAACCAAGGCAAACCATACATGGAAACACTCCCAGCGAGGAGCCCAACATTAATGTCGGGCTCCTCGCTGGAGAAGGGGAGCTGTGGAAAAGAGATCCGACGAAAACCTAGCACGATGATCAGTGCAGGGTTGCGCCCTATTTTTGCCTCAGTGGCTTAGTCACCAGTGCTTAGTCACTAGTGTTTCTATACATAGAGAGAGAGTCAAGTAAATTTTGACCATTGATTAGTTAAAGTCAACTTAATCACTAGTATTTATATATAGAAAGTCAAGTAAGCTTTGACTGTTGATTAGACAAAGTCAAACATTTTTATTAGTATTTATTATATACCAATTCAAATAAAGTTTGACGATTAATTAGTTAAAGTCAACTTTGTTATTAGTGTTTATATATTGAAAGTCAAGTATAGTTTGAACAATTGTTTATATATCAATTCAATTATGTAGTCAAAGTTTTCTTAGTTTGACTGAATCTTTGATCTTGTGCAATTTAATCCAGGATGGAGGGAGTATACTAAATCAATTAAGGGTTGAACGTTAATTAGTTAATGTAAACAAATTTAGTTATTATTTGTACATATGAGGTAAGTAAAGGTTGATCGTTGATTAATTTAACTTAACTTAGTCACTACTTAAAGTCAACAAAAGAAGTGGAAGGTTTTGAAAGTTAAAAAAGATAGCTTAGAGCGGCTGCGCAGTTGCTTCCAGCTCATGAAATTTCTGCGAAGATTATGTGAACTTTTTTGCGAATTTTTTGAATTCTTTGACGGAAATAATGGACTTTAAACAAATATTTAAAATTTTTGGCAATTTCTTTGGGGGGGAAATGTTTTTGGCGGGAAAATTTTGAAATTTTTTAGCACTAGTTTAAACTGGTGCTATTTTCTTCCAAAACTGGTGCTATTTTTCCATTTTTAGCACCGGTTTTTAAAAATGGTGCTATTTTAAATTTTTTCTGGCGATTTCTTTGGCGGGAAATTGTTTTTGGCGATTTTTTGGCGGGAAAATTTAAAAACTTTTAGCAACGGTTCACACCTGTGCTATTTTCTTCCAAAACCGGTGCTAATTTTAACAAAACCGGTACTATTTTAAAATTTTGGGCTATTTCTTTGGCGGGAAAATGGGTATTGAAAATTTTTAGCACCGGTTAAAAACCGGTACTATTTTTTGCAAAACCGATGCTATTTGAAATAAATTTGGCGATTTCTTTGGCGGGAATTTTTTTTTTTTGCCAATTTCTTTGGTGGAAAAATTTAAAATATTTTAGCACCGGTTTAAACCGGTGCTATTTTATACCAAAATTGGAGCTATTTTTTCATTTTTAGCACCGGTGCTAATTTTTCCAAAACCGGTGCCAATTTTTCCAAAACCGGTGCAAATTTAAAATTTTGGGCTATTTCTTTGGCGGGAAAATGAGTACTGAAAATTTTTAGCATCGGCTTTTAAAACCGGTGCTATTTTAAATAAATTTGGTGATTTCTTTGGCCGGAAATTTTTTTTTGCCAATTTCTTTGGCGGGGAAATTTAAAAAATTTAGTTGTTTTTAGCACCGGTTTAAACCGGTGCTATTTTCGTCCAAAACCAGTGCTATTTTTTCATTTTTAGCACTGGTTTTTAAAATCGGTGCTAATTTTTCCAAAACCGGTGCTATTTTAAAATTTTGGCCTATTTCCAAAACCAGTGCTATTCCCTAATTTTGGTATGAAAACCTCAACTTGGGTACATTGCACAAAACCGGGGTGGTAATCAAATTGGTTGATCGTTCTAGTGCATACCTTAAAGGTATTAACGAGGACGTGTTGGTTAATGTGGATTCCTTAGTTTTCCCTGTGGATTTTTATGTCCTTGACATGGAACTTGATAAATACGCGGCCCCAATTTTGTTAGGGAGGCCATTTTTGAAAACCTCTAGGACAATGATTTATGTGTATAAGGGTACCCTCACCATGGAATTTGATGGAATAAAAGTAGAGTTTAACATAAATGACTCTATGAAGTATCCAAGTGAAGAACATGCTTGCCATGCCCTAGATGTTGTTGAAGAAGTTGTGCAAGATGTTTTTGAGCTAAGTGGTGATGATTCCTTGTTAGTTGCTTTGCAATGTGATCGTGATGATGCCCACAATGTATACTCTATGAGCACTAACTCGAAGGAAAGCTTTCAGGAATTGAACCTACTTGAAGAGATGAAACCGAGCCTCTCGAAGCCTCTTCTTATACTCTTAGAGGAACTTGAGGAACAGGAATTCCTCCCGTCACTCGTGAAAGTGCCGGTGATAGAACTTAAACCTTTGCCATGTGACCTCAAGTACACCTTTCATGGGGAAGGGGAGACAATCCCAGTTATCATTTCAAGCAGGCTCACCAAAGAGCAAGAAGAAAAGTTGATAGTGGTGTTACGGGAGAACAAGGAAGCAATTGGATGGACTATTTCCGACATCAAAGGCATAATTCCATCCACTTGCATGCATAGAATCTTGTTGGAAAAAGATGTAAGACTCCTGTGACAACCCCAACGCCATTTAAACCCACCTGTGATGGAGGTGGTGAAGGCAAAAATCCTTAAGTTCCAAGCGGGAATGATCTATCCAATCTCGAATAGCAAGTGGGTGAGTCCAAATCAAGTGGTACCCAAGAAGAGTGGGGTGACGGCAGTAAAAAATAACAAGGGTGAAATGGTGCCCGTCCGAGTTCAAATGGTGTCGCAATTGCATTGACTACAGGAGGCTAAATGCGGAAACCCGGAAGGATCACTTCCCATTTCCATTCATTGATCAAATGCTCAAGAGGTCAGCAATCCACCCCTTCTATTTCTTTTTGGATGGGTACTTTCAAGTAGATATTGCCCCGGAAGACCAAGAAAATACCACTTTCACGTGCCCCTTTGGTACATTTGCCTACCGGCGTATGCTTTTTGGGTTATGTAATGCCCCTGTAACTTTCCAAAGGTGTATGGTAAGCATTTACTCATAATTTATTAAAACCTTTGTCGAGGTATTTATGGATGATTTCACAATTCATGGTAATTCGTTTGACAACTGTTTGGCAAATTTGGCACAAGTTCTTAAATGTTGCATTGTTACCAATCTTGTGTTAAATTCTGAGAAGTGTCATTTTATGGTAGAGAAAGGCATTGTCTTAGGCCATGTTGTTTCATCTAAGGGTATTGAGGTTGACAAGGCAAAGATAGACACAATTCAAACTTTGCCTTAATCTACTAATGTGCACAAAGTGCATTCTTTTCTTGGCCATGCAGGATTCTATCACCGGTTCATTAAGGACTTCTTGAAGATAGCATCTCCTCTGTGCAAGTTATTGCAAAAAGAGGTGGAATTTGTGATAGATGAGGGTTGTAAAGGGGCTTTCGATACATTGAAAGGAAGGTTAGTCTCGGCCCATATCATACAACCCCCAGATTGGTTGTTGCCTTTTGAGATCATGTACGATGCTAGTGATTACGCCATTGGAGCGGTACTTGGTCAAAGGGTGGGGAGAGCGCCTCACGCCATCCACTATGCATCCATGTCTCTCAATGAGGACCAAAAAAACTACTCCACCACAGAAAAGGAGTTGCTAGCAGTGGTATTTTCTTTGGAAAAATTTTGATCTTACTTGCTCGGTATAAAAGTTATTGTGTACACTGACCATGCAGCGCTTCGTCACTTGATGACAAAGAAAGAGGCCAAGCCAAGATTGATTAGATGGATACTGCTTTTGAGCGAATTTGAGTTGGAGGTGCAAGACAAGAAGGGCGCAGAAAACCCTGTGGCCGATCATTTGAGCCGGTTGACTTCATGTCAAGACATTGAGGTCAATCCCACAGTGAAGGAGCAACTACAGGAGGAATTCCCTGATGAACAATTGTTCACCATTAGGGATCTCCAACCATGGTATGCCGACATTGTAAATTTTCTTATCGCCGGTAAATTCCCTCCTCATTTTTCTAAGGCCCAAAAGGATAAAATAAAGAGTGATGCTAAGTATTATGTGTGGGATGATCCCTTTTTATGGAGACATTGTGCAGATCAATTTGTTAGGAGATGTATCCCCAATAATGAAGTACACTCAATTCTTGAATTTTGTCACTCTCATGCATATGGCAGTCATTTTGGAGCAAATAGGACCGCTAGGAAAGTTTTAGAATGTGGGTTTTATTGGCCTACATTGAATAATCATGCACACACCTTTTGCAAATCTTTTGACGAATGCCAGAGAATAGGAAACATCACCTATAGAACGAAATGCCCCAAAGGCCTATTTTGCATTGTGAAATCCTTGATGTTTGGGGTATTGACTTTATGGGACCTTTCCCTAGTTCTTATACCTTTACATATATTCTTCTTACCATTGATTATATGTCGAAGTGGGTTGAAGCAAAACCCACTTGGACTGACGATTCTAAAGTGGTTGCAGAATTCCTGAAAGATAATATATTCTCTAGGTTTAGGGTACCCCGAGCCTTGATTAGTGACCATGGCATTTTTGCAATCGGACCATAGAGGCACTTTTGAAGAAGTATGGCGTCACTCACAAAACATCCACCACCTATCACCCACAAACCAATAGGCAAGTTGAAGTTTCCAATCAAGAAATCAAGTCCATCCTTCAGAAAATGGTTAACCCTAATCGGAAGGATTGGAGTTCTCGGTTGAATGATTCCTTGTGAGCGTATAGGAAGGCTTACAAGAAACCAATCGGTATGTCACCATACTGGTTACTGTTTGGTAAGCCCTATCATCTACCAGTGGAAATTCAACATAAGGCTTACTGGGCGGTCAAAGAATTCAATCTCAATATAGATGAGGCTGGCTTGCATAGGAAGTTACAATTGGATGAACTAGATGAAATCCGGAGGGAGTCCTATGAGAACGCCAATATCTATAAGGTGAAGACGAAGGTGTGGCACGACAAGATGATCATTAGGAATGAATTTGACATTGGTCAAAAAGTCTTCCTACTCCAATCCTACCTTTGTTTATTCCTTGGTAAGTTGAGGCCCTAATGGATAGGTCCTTTTGAGGTGGTTAAGGTATTCCTGCATGGAACAGTGGAGATCTAGATCGAGCTAAGCCCAATACATTCAAGGTCAATGGAAAACTTTTGAAGCCTTACCATAAGAATTTTGTACTTTGAAAAGGGAGAGGATGTTGATCTCCTTGATCCATTTTGTGAGTGAACTCCAAGAAAAGGGAGTGAGTCATGCCGGCGATGTTAAATAAACTTGATTTTGATAGTCTGGATCGTCATTTGTGACTTTCCGTTGATGTTGCTTGGTTTTAGATTTTGTCATTAGTTTCATTGTTTTTGCTTTGTGCTTTTCACTGGTTGTTTTTCCATGATTTTGCATCGATTTGAAACCAAGCCATTAAACTTTTGAAGGGAGAAATTCTTGGAGTCAAGAAGGAAAGACTTGGACAAGAGGTGAAATCAAAAAAAAATTCTAAGTACCAGGTGGGTAGCCCGTCACGATTCGCAACCACCTCGTCGCGAGTTGTGATGGGCTCAAAAATATTTGTGCTCATTTTGGGTTTCAACCACCACTTTTTGCAAGTCGCGATGGCATCATCGTGAGTCGTGATAGACCAACGTGAGTCTCAATGAAGTGGTGGCGAGTTGCAACTGACCATCGCAAGTCGCGACAAAGTGGTCGCGAGTTGCGACCTGATCAGGAATTTTGGGTGAAAAAAGAGCTCTTAGTCTCCACTTTTTTTGAGTCACGATAACCTTGCCGCAAGTCGCGATGAACCATCGCGAGTCGCAACGAAGTGGTCGCGAGTCGCAACATAAACATTGACATGGGGCACTCTTTGTCCTACCCGTCGCAAGTTACGACGAACACGTCGTGAGTCGTGACCGGCATGCAGACCTGTTATAAAAATGGCCAGAATCATTTTTTTGGCCACAACCTCTACTTCTTCCCTTCATCTTCTCCGTCACCCCAACCAAGCCACCTCCTTTCGGCCACCACCTCACCGCCACTACACCTCACACCCTCTCACCACCACCACTTAATACCCCCATTCCTTCTTCCCAACCTTTACCCACAAATCAACCTAAATTGTTGAAGAACACAAAACCCAAGAATTTGGGAATTTTGTGATTTTTGGCAATTCAACTTCAAATTGCTTGTGGGCTTAGCTCCTTTCTCATCATAGGCATCTAAGTGGTGCAATTATTTATTCTCTTAAGCTTCACTTGTGATTATGATTGAATCAATTATTTTCTGGGATATTGTGTGAATTTGGTGTGATGCCTTAGGAATTTCGATTGATTGGAACATTGTAGATTCTTTTGAATATATTGTGCTTGAAATTTTATTTGATGGGGATTGTGTGGATATATTGTGTTTACGGCATGGTTGGATATAGGGTAACATTATAATCACTTTGACTGTGTTGAGTTGCTCGTATGGTCTTGTGCTCGCATTGTGCTATTAGTGTTGCTTTGGTTGAGAATGGATTGTGGCGTATACTAGATATGAGGCATGTTGGCCCTTGATTAGACATAGTTGTTATTTGGATAAAATGTTATTGTGATTTACAATGTTATTTTGCTTAGGGTAGTTTAGCCATGGGACTTGAATGTTGACATTATGAATGTACTAATGGTGGCTAAACTAGTTAGGCATGACTGTGATTTTGAGATATAGCATATTAAATTTCAACTATGTGAGAACTTACTAGACTTGAGAATATAGGCATGTTGGACATAATATGGACTGTATGTACAATTGCGATTAGGGCATGTTGAACTAGTTGGCTTGGACTTGATCTGGTTTGTGATGATTGACAAAAACTAGTTTAAGGTTGAGTATGAATTTGCAATATTTCTTATATACATATTCTTGTGTGTTTGACTTGTTTGCTCTGGTTGTTAGATATAGCCTCCACCAGAGACCAAGCCGATGCAGGAAAATGATGTGCCACCACTGGATTTCTATGAGCGGATGATGCAGACTATGTAAGATGGATTCCGCTGCCAGAAAGCATGATACTGAAGCATAACATGTTTGTCTCCCAGAGCTTAATCGACATGGATGAGGAGATTGATCACCTATTAGTTCGAATCCATGTGCAGTCCTAGGTAGGTGGTATCTCAGGCCCTGATCCGAGAGCAAAGAGGCAGAGATCGGGGAGGCAAAAGAGCACGAATTGCCAGCTCTTTATCAGCATCGCTACTTTCGCGGTGGCCCTTCTTCCTCACATCAGTGATTTGTGAGCATCATATCCTTACCCTTTCCATACTTCGCTTTGTATACTTTGGCCCTATTATCTACATTGAGGGCAATGTAGTGTTCTAAGTGTGAGGAGGGGTATCTACTGATTGCACGGTTAAGGTTGGAGATATTTTGTTTGACTTGCTAGTTTTGGATAATTCTTTTTTTTTGTTTTAGATATTTTCCCTTTTGTTTTGGGATGCTTTTCAATTTAGTGTTTTGGATACTATTCTTTTCTTTTGGATTGGAGAATCATGAAAAAATTGAAAAAAAATGAAAATGAAAAAAATTAAATAAAAAGAATCCTGCTAAGTTGAAAACCCGAGAGGGCATCTTAGGCAACATTGGGGGCCTAGATAGGTTGAAAACCCGAGAGGGTGACCTAGGAAAAAATGAGAGGCTAAATGTGTGGAAAAAGTGAGATGTAAGCCGAAGAAACATGACGTGTGGCTAGGATGAAAACCCAAAAGGGCTCCTAGGAAAAATGAGAGAAAATGAGAAAAATTGAAGAAAACAAATGTCATGTGTTCACTCATTTTCTGGCGTTGGAGTCAAAAGGTTGCAGTGGCCATACGGATGAATCGGGTTGCTTGACATCTTGAGGACCTCTTGGGAGTGGAGAATTTAGCGGGGGGAGACGAAGTAAGTTATAAAACTCTTGATTGTTAATATACTTCGTTTTTAGGTTGATATATTGGTATAAAGTGGAGCATGTGTTTTGAACTTTATGCATGTCTTTAGCTTCACCTTATACCACCGGATTTGGGATTGTCAATTCGAGATTTGGAAATGTTTTAGAAGATAGCAATGAATTGATAGGTTGATATGGTTTGGGTAGATTTAGGAATGAGGATTGTGGG
This sequence comes from Rubia yunnanensis, assembly GCA_037428765.1. Classification (NCBI taxonomy): domain Eukaryota; kingdom Viridiplantae; phylum Streptophyta; class Magnoliopsida; order Gentianales; family Rubiaceae; genus Rubia; species Rubia yunnanensis. The sequence goes on from CM075063.1 coordinate 84,627,033, forward strand.
AAACTTCTCATTTGACCTTAACATTGGGATGTGTGATATTGAAAGTTATGTGAGGTATTAACTTGGGGAATAGTAGTTAGGATGTGGATACGTCATTTCCTTTGTATGCTTGGATCTTTTCTTACTCGAGGGCGAGTAAGGTTTAAGTGTGGGGAGGTTTGATATGTCCATTTTATGTGCATAATTTAGTATTTTTTTGGATCACTTTTGTGCTCTTTTATTATCAAGAACTTGTGTTTTACCTTGAAATTCTCTTAGGAGGGGTAAGAGCAACTTTACGCTCTTTTACCTCTTCTAAGTGGATTTTGCGTGACAATGGAGAACATGGAGAGTTGAAGACCGGAGGCCATTGAAAATCACTTTTCAAAGACTTTGAAGACTTGCTTCAAAGAGTTGAAGACTTGAAGACCGGAGGCCGTTGAAGACCATATTTTTGAAAACTTTGAAGACTTTCTTCAAAGAGTTGAAGGCTTGAAAAATGAGAGGAATCATTGTGAAGATGAGTATTTACCACAAGGAGAAGAAAAGAAGACAAGGTTAAGTTCTGGCACCCGTCGCAAGTCGCGACCAACGGGTAGCCAAAACCTTTTTTAAAAAATTAAAACCATCCAGAGATGGGAGGGAATATATTAGGCTCCCCCAAACCAATTATAAATAAGCCCGAAAGGCGCCACTTGAGAAAATCTTTACAAAAGATCATCCATTTGATGATCCGAAGCCAAAAAAACTTGAATATATGAATCACTTGCTTCCAAAAGCGGAGATTCCACCTATTCTAAACTAAAGAAATATAGTGGGCTAAACAAGGTGTAACATTTATTCTATCCGGCTGATAAACCACGAACAGGGCAGTGAATCGAAAAATTGGAACACTTATTTGTCAATGATTTGCAGCCGAAGAGAAAGAAAAATTACCACCTGAGTATCCGAGGATTGTTGCAGTTAGTGGAGAATTATCCTTGGCGACCATGCAATCCTCACTCGAGCATCATCTCTAGAAATTTGGTGTTGCTTGCAACCAGCATTGACATCAGCTGAGGATCAGCTGCGGATGTGAGCTGTGAAGAAGAATGCACAAAAGCACACCACCTGCAAAGGATAAAAAGGAGAAACAACAGTTTCCATTCTAGCCAAGAAAAGAAAATATATGATTTACTAGTGAAAGCACTAAAGCTGAATGAAATCATAGCAAAATTGTAGACATAAAACTGGATGAAACAGAGAGAGTAGATCTTTAGACCGATGGGGAAACAATCTGTACCCCAGGATAACCATTTTTGTCAAGTAATAAAAGACCCCTAAGGAATGGTGGAACAAAATCAATATGTACATCTCCCTGCAAATTATTTTCCATAGCATATTTTGCCAAGAAGTCAGCAGCAGTGTTAGCTTCCCTGGGGGTATGTTGGATTGGATTCACTAGGTGTCCTAAGTTTAATTTGCTACATATATAGAAAACTCTCCACGGGTAACACATTGGGTATTGAATTCCTTTAACAGCTATTAGACAATCAGACTCAATCACACAATAATGAAGATTCAGATCTGAGCATAATTGATATCCATTCTGAATGGTAGTTAGATCAGCATGTAAAGGTGAAGCTGATTGAAAAATGTTAACTCTCATTTTAATCACATCTCCCTTCCAATTCCTCACTATAGCTGCAGATGAGGAATGACCACCACTTTTCCATGTAGCATTTGTATTTATTTTGAAACCATTTAGTGGTTTTTCCCAACTGACCGCAGTAATCAATTTTTTATATTTTGGAAGGATTTTTGGTATTATTCTAGCTTGTATCAATTCCTTATGCTTGTCAGTATTACCTTTCAAATGATAAGCTAAGAATATCAGGTATATCAGTTCTTTGACATTCTGAAAACATGCATCAACTGAGAAAAATATGTTGTCAAAGATGATTTTATTTCTGTGAATCCAGAGAGACCATGTTGTAACTATTAGGGCAGCTGTAAATAAGTTGGACATTATCTTAGAATCAGCCCTGAAGGACAGAAAGAATTCTACTCTATTCCTGAAGCTTCCAAAAACTGGTTGTTGAAAGTGTAGTAAATTATTAACTCTGAGCCAAATAGCAATTGAAGAAGGGCAGGAGTTAAAAAAATGATCCAGAGAATCTGAATGGTTCATGCATAGAGGACACTTAGAGGCTAAAGAGAAACCAAGCTTACACAAGATATTATGAAATGGAAGAATTCCATTTAGAGCTCTCCAGTTAAGAACAGACATCTTTGTAGGAATAAAAGGGGACCATACCTTGTGTAGGTGTCTGATGATTGTTCTTTTCTATCTGAATAATTTGTATGCAGATCTGATGGAGAAATTCCCATCCAATGCAGGAGTCCAGACAAGCCTGTCAGCATGAGAGTTTTCCAGTTTGACTTCCTGCAAGAAAAGAATAGTATTGGTAGCCAGGTGAGGCTCCAGATTTGGAAGGTAAGAAACTTTGTTAGAAAAGAATGACCTTAGAGAGATATCTGGAAATGGGATATCCATCTCCTGGGGCCATTCATAACACAAAGCTCCATCACCTTTCCAATTAGCATTCCAGAATGAACATTCACCTATACCATGAATAACTCTAGTGAGACTATTAGCCTTAGCAGTAATCTTGCAGATCCTTTTCCATGTGTGTGATTTTTTGTAAGATGCAGGTAGTGAGCACAGATATTCAGACCATTGGGTATTATTTATTTGCAGTTTCCACCATAGTTTACAAGAGAAGGAATCTACAATAGCATTTAGGTCTCTAAAGCCTATACCACTTTCATCTACAGGTAGACTCATTTTTTTCCATGATCTCCATTTTTTCTTTTCTGTGTTTTCACATGTCCCCCAGAAAATGCCAGAAGCTAGTTTTTCCATTTTCCTTAAGACTAACTTTGGAGGACTTAAAACTGCAAACATGTGTGTGGGAATTGAAAGAAAGCAATGGTTAATTAGAATAATCTTACCTGCACTGCTTAGCTATCTGTTCTTCCAATTTTTAATGGATTTCTCCATTCTTTCCAAGATTGGATGGTAATGAATCTGTAAATTACGACCTGGAAAGATAGGAACCCCTAGAGACTTAAAAGGAAAAGAGCCTTTCACCATACCTAAAATCCTACTCACAGTTTGAACCCTTGCCACAGAAGTGTTTGGAGCAACAAAGAAATCAGATTTAGAAAAATTAACCTTTTGACCTGATGTTTGCTCATATGCTTTCAAAAATCTTTTAAACCTTTTTAAATTTCTGTGGTTAGCATTCAGGAAAACAGCCGTATCATCAGCATACATGAGGTGAGTAATAGGGGAACAGGGCCTTGGCAAACAAAAATATTGCAGATATCCTGTACTGAACAATTTTTTTAAGCCTCGGGAGAAAGCTTCAGACAGAATATTGTACAGGAAAGGTGAAAGTGGATCACCCTGTTTAATACCTTTAGTAGAGGCAAAGAAACCTGAAGTAATTCCATTAATTAAAACTGAAAAGTGAGCTGCAGCTATATTGTGCATAATTCGATGCACAAATTTACCATGAAAACCAAATTGAAGAAGGATTGAGTTAAGGAAAGACCATGAGACTCTATCAAAAGCCTTTTGCATGTCTAATTTTACTATGAGATTAGAAACCTTAGATTTTCTAGAGAGAATTCTGGACATCTCTTGCATTAAGATAACGTTATTAGATATATCCCTGCCTTTTATAAATGCACTCTGTTCAGGGGATATGAGTAAAGTCATTAGAGGTTTAATCCTTTCCATTATCATCTTAGAGAAAACTTTGTTCACAAAATTTGATAGGCTTATGGGTCTGAAGTCTGAGAAGGTGATTGGAATTGGTTTTTTGGGGATTAAGGTAAGCCAAGTGCTAGAGATGGCCTTAGGAATATTACCACTATTTAGGAAGTCATTGGCAGCATCAAGGAGGTCTCCCTTAATAGTTTCCCAGAATGTAGTGTAAAAAGCACCAGAATAACCATCAGGTCCTGGAGCACTAGATTTATTTAGGTCAAATACTACAAATTTGAGTTCCTGAATATTAAAGGGGGATAGAAGAGTGTGATTTTGTTGATCAGTGATCACTTTAGGAATTTCTTTGAGGAAGTGATGTAAATAAGTTCCCATTTTTTGGGGGACCTCTTCATTAAGTAATTCCCTGTAAAATCTCACACCTTCTTCCTTAATCAGTTGTGGTTCTGAAATCCACTTACCACTACCATCCTTGATTTTACTGATTCTAGATCTTGCTCTCCTTTTCCTAATGGAGTGATGAAAGTAACTAGTATTTGCATCCCCAAATTTAAACCAATTTAAATTAGCCTTTTGCTTCAGATAGATATTTTTTTCTTTTTGAGCTCTCATAAGCATATCTTTTGATTTAATTAGCTCAGCTAAGATCAATTCATCTTGTGTTTGCTGAAAGGAGATTTCCAGTTCATTAACTGTATTTTCAGAGTGTAACAAATTCTGATTGATATTACCAAAGTGCAATTTATTCCATTGTTTGATTTCCATCTTTAGCCTCTTTAATTTAAAAACTAACCTATACATCCCACTCAATGGAGAAACTAATTCCCAGTTTGAGACAACTAGAGCCTGAAATTCCTGTCTATTTGACCACATTTCTTGGTATCTAAAAGGCCTAGGGACTTGTTCTTCGGCTGATTGAACTGATAAAAATAAAGGGGAATGGTCCGAAGTCATTCTATTTAGCACATGAATGGAGCTGTTAGGAAATAGATCCAACCAATATAAGGTAGCAATACCCCTATCTAGCCTCTGAAACATTAAGTCCTTACATTTATCCCGATATCTATTATTGCTCCAAGTGAAAGAATTTCCTACTGTAGGGATATCATGCAAGTCCATATTGTTTATAAATTCGTTAAACTATTTCATGCTTTTTTTTGTGTTGATTTCCTTCCTTTATATTCAGTTACAGATGCAACAGTATTAAAATCTCCAATATATATGGATGGATCATGTGTTGTAGTCTGTAAATCATTCCATAATGCCTCCCTCATTTGTCTATGTACACTAGCATATATGAAAAAACAATTCCAACTAATAGAGGAGGCAGTATCTGATATTTTGACTTGTAAAAATTGATCTGTCTCCCTTAAGGTTGTTATACTAAAAACATGATTCCATAAGATCCAGATTTTAGCACATTGAGCAGGAAGAGCATATTTGTATCCAAGGTCATACATCAATGCATTTAATTTCTGTTTATCATGCCAGGGTTCTATTAAACACATAATGTCTATCTTATGCTTAAATTTTAAAGCCTTCAGTCTATCTAGAGATGATCCAAAACCTCTAACATTCCAGACTAATATGTTCCCTATAGTGGTGTGTTTTATCATTTAAAAACTGGGGGGTTGCTTTCTGTGAAGATCTTAAGTTTCTAATTGTCTTGGCAGAATTCTTACTTTTGTTACCAGGCTTGCCACTACTATTCTCAATATTAACCGTAGTAGAAATCTGTTCAGGTTTACTTACCTTGATCTGACAGGTGTGCTCCATATTTGAAACCAGTTCAGATGATTCAGAAGCCAGATCTCCTTCATTGACCACTGGGATGGTAATTTGCTCTGTGGGACCTGTTTGTGCATACTCAAGAATAGACATTGGAGCTGGTATAGTTGTTAAAATGTCATCAGAAATAGAGTGCACTAAAACTTCCTGAGATTCCAAGGATTCATGATAAATCTCAACCACTTCACCCTCCTGATCATCCTGTAAATCCTCTAGGGTTTGAAAAGCATTTGATATTGTGACTGTATTATTTTTAGTTACTTCTTCCAGAATGGGAGAAGGATCAGAAAGTTGATTCTTTTTTCTCCAAAAAGTTGTGGTTATTGGTTTAGAAATGTCATCCAGGGAGTAGAAAGGAGCATTTCTTTTCTTGTGACTAACATTATAAAAGTTGAGATTATTTTCATGTTGAAACCCTGTAGTCACTTTTTGAGTTTGAAAATCTTTCTCTTTTTGTGAGACAGATAGAGTTGAGGATCCCTCTATGTTTTTTCTTTCTCTTGGAGGGAATTCTCAGCCTGTCTGAGTGTCAACATGTACTGGATTTTTACTCTCCATATGCTCATTGACTTCAGTTTTGTTAGTATTCTTTTTTCGCATCTCAGGATGCAAGAAGTTACAATTAGTCTGACTGTGACCTATTATCCTACAATGAGAGCAGTATGTTGGCAATTCATCATATTTAATAGGATATTCCGCTACCTTGTTACTAATTCCTACCACAATAGTAGGAGGGAGCTGGGATAATAGATCAATTTAAACACATACTTTGATGACAGAGGGTCTAGTTAAAGCTTTTGTGGCTGCATCCATCTTAAGGTATCTACCTATCTGACTGCTGATACCAATAATTGCAGAAGTATTGTAAAAATGAATAGGTAGTTTGTGTACTGTTACCCAAGCAGGAACAATGGAGGATTCCACGGTTGGTGAGAAGTCCGGAGACCACTTTTGAACCTTCATAGTCGATCCTTGAATCATCCATTGGCCTTTCATCCAGCATCTTTGATAGTCCTCGCTTTCCTGAAAACGGATAAGAACATGGCGATAATCAATGGATCCTAATTGAAATTTAGATTTAAACCGATTGATTTGAAAGCCGACTGTAGAATATCCATAGGGGGTTTCCCTCGATTAAACTTTCCGACGAGGGCATTCTGATAGTGCGAGGCTAGAAGATCGCCTTCCTCCGGGGGGAGGATGTAGGCTATCTTGCCCTTAAATTCCGTGATCGGGTGCAAATTTGGAGTATCGGGTAGTGAAGATAATAGCGGGGAATGCTTTGTGTTGAGAGCTTGAAGAAAGCTTTTCGGAGCGGAAAGCGAAAGATCGGGAGGTGGGTTTGGCGTCGGAGATGCCATGATCGGCAACCAGTGGCAGTAAGTAAGATAGGACCGTTGTTAATGGAGTTTGAGACGAGGAAGAAGAGCAGAAATGTTAGTGTGTGAAATCGCACGAAAATCTCCCGTAGGAATAGTGTTCAGACCGTTGCAAGTCTGGGAGTTTTTGTTTTGGGTAGCCAGAACCTAACCTTATCTTTTTCGTACTATAAATAGCATTCTCTTTCCTCTCATTCATATCTTCTTCTTTTCTGCGTTTGGTACTATTTTTAACCCTACTTTCTACCATTTTTCATTTTTGAATTCTCTTGTATTATGTTTTTTTTGTTAGCATTAATTAGCATAAACTCTTGTAGCTAAATCTAGTTCTTTGGAGCAATTGACCAAGGCTTCCAAGCTCATGTCTTAAGAACAATTTGTAGCCTATTTGATACTATTACTATTATGCATTTATGGAGCATTGAATGTGTTTGTAAATGTCATTAATGTTCTTGAAAACTTGAGTATATGAAGTACTTGTATGATATGCTTGTTAGGGTTTGGGGAAATGGGTTGATTTCCCCTTTTCTTGATAGGAATCCAAGAGTATGATTTAGAGATTTTGATTGTATTGATGGATTGATAATTGTTAGATGAATATGATAATGTTGAACTCTTTTTCATGTTTTTTTCTTGTAGCAAATGAGAGAAGTCTATGAATGTCGATCGTTCTTGACCAATCTTGTGTAAATGCATGAATTGGTTAAATGCTTAGATACGGTGTAGTGTTTATAAGTGTTTCCAAGCTTGTTGATTCTTCGTGCTAAATGCAATCAATGGGATACTTTTAGTCATGTTTCAACTACGGGAGTCATTGGTGAGGTTTTACAAGAGATATCGAATTCACTATTGTAAACTACTAACTAAGAAGGATAAGAGTTTAGTGTTAACAACAAGTAGTGAAAGTAGTAAATAGGTTGCATTTTCAATGATGGATAAGAGGCTTGGAAGTGGAAGTCAATTCCACCCAAGGTTCCGTCAATTGTTGTTTTAATCTTGTCTTTAGTTGTCTTGCATGATTAGCATAGGTCTCTTGCTTTGCTAAATGATGTCGTTCGATTTGATAACTTAGGATAAAAAACCAACCAACCCCCCCCCCCTTTTCTACATACTTTTATATGTATCTATATATGTGTATGCCTAGTATGTTTTCTCCTATATATGTTTAAATACTTGAAAAGATCCCTCTTCTTGTGGATGACCCCGGCTTGCCATTATCTACTTAATTGTAGATAGGAAGCATTAGGGCTTAAAAGTATTAACTTTGAGAGGTATGGCGACGACCTCCCATGACGCTGGATCTCCTCCTCACAAGGAACTAAGGTATACGACTCTGAATTTTGAACGACAGGTCACGTATGTTGGAACATATAGATCTGGCCCTCACAAGACACTCGGAAAAGATAGAAAATCTATGTGTAGATTTTCGCAATTAAGTTCGTAAGTTTAATGCAACCATAATGTCCCCTTTTAAAGCCATGAGAAGATTGGAACTCTCCATGATTATCTCCATAATATTTCTATTCCTTATCTGCTTCTGAAGCATATCCAAATCCTATCAATAAAGGGATTTTCCTAATCACAATATATCTCATATATTCCATAAATCCAATTTCATATTTTGAGGAATTTTACATAAACCTAATATGCTTCTACCACTGCCTAATATATTGCAGAATATTCAGATTTCCACAAATTAACAAAATCACAATATTCTGTTTTCTCCCGTAAACCCGTGTAGGCGCTAATGTGGCTGTTGTCTGCATGTTCCAACATGGAACGTTTTTCATTTCCAAATTTTTTCACAAATTTCCAATTAAATAATCAATGATAACCACTTGATTGTACAATCTCTCTCTTTGGCATTTGTGAACCCAATCATTTGGAAATAAGAACTCAATGAAAAACTTCCAATCATACACATAAGCCTTCCAAAAATCCACCTATGTTGGAACATATGCTAAATACTGAATCTAGTTATAAAAATATACCATAAAAAGGCCTGAATTCCGGAAAAATTAATCCAGATTACAGTCATCCAATAAAAAATAATATCCAAAATTTTCTCCCCCTAGGGCCATGAATATTCCAAAGGCAATAAAGCACAAACATAAAATAAAATAGGATAATGAAGTCAGCTCCCCCTGAACTTATCATGTGATCTATGCTGGAACATAGACACGGCAAGACCATCAATCCTATTCAGGAGCAACATCATGTGCTTCCAAAAGAGCCTCCTCTCCCGAAATCTTTGCCTTTTCTTCTTCAAGGGCTGCTATTTGGATGGCCATATCCCACAACCTTGCATTCAAAACCACCAACTTGGCCTTTATCTCAGCATCTGCAGAAGTGGAAGCCTCAGGATTCCAAGGAAGATCATGCACTTGCCTCATCCCAAAGGTCTTCTTATTTGGCCGAAGGAACTTAGTATCAATAATGACATCCTTTGCCTTGACCTTCACCTTTGCACTCCAAGTCAATGTAGAAATGAAACAAGGAAAAATCAGGGCATGCTTAGCTTTTGGAGCAATAGCTTGCCTAACCAAATTCTGCTGAATGAACAACCCCAGGTTTACTGGTTTCTGTGTTCCAACATAGTACAACAGCTTTGCCATCTCTCTTGTCATAGCTGTAGTTTTGGAAGAACATCCAGTAATTCATAGCCAGCTGATACAGTCCAAAAAATCTAGAAGATGGGCAAGATGCATGTGAATACCCTGTGTCTAACCACTCAGTTTTGTATCCACCAGAAATAACTTCCAAAATTTTGTTATTAGTCACATTCAAATCATCAGAAACGACACCTTCAAAATCTGGAGTTTTCAGCCCTAATAACTTGTTCATTCTTGCAGCAGAGAAATCTATCTCCTTACCCCTTATATAAACTCTATCACACCACGGGGAGTCAACTTCCAGGTTTCCAACCATTAAGTTTGAGTAAACCTCAGTAACAACCTGCTTGTTATACAGAAGTTGCGCAGTGGCAGCTCTCTTCATCCCAATCAACTCCAAAAAAACAGTAAAGCCACTAGGTCTATAAGCCTCTAAGTCCACTGGCCTTCAGTAATAATCTTCCTCCCTATAAAAATTTCTCCCATATCCTCACAATTAATATCAAAGTAAGTATCAGACAAAGCATCACATACAAGCAGAGGTGGTAGGAAATTCTTCTTCTTCTTCTTTAGAGCAGCTTGGGTTTTCTTTTTAGACCTCTTGGCTGGTGGAGAATTCTCAGCAGCAGACATCTTCCTCTTGGCCCTTACAGTCTGAAAAAATTCATCCAACACCTCATCACTGGAGTATTTTAGGTTTGGTTCCTGTGTTGGAACACACTTAGCCTATTCAAGCTCTTTCTCCTACTCAGTATCTGTTTCACCCTATGTTCCAACATGCTGCTTATCGCCCAATTTCCTCCTACATCAAGTCAAAAACAGATGTCTTTCCTCATTCTGAATATTCCAGATCATCATATGCATTCCCGGTAACATCACACTGGTCTTGACCTCCCATATCAGCATCATCAACCTTCATATCTTCAGCAGTATCTGACTCTGCCCTCTGTGTTGGAACATACCCAACACTTTCTCCCTCTTCACTGTTGGTAATCTCAGTGATCACAAAGTTTTTAAGTTCTTTAAGTCTCCTGGCAGCATAACCATCATAAAACCCTTATGCCATTTTATCAAGGGATTTAATTACTTCTAGTCCCTCAGCCTTATCATCACTAATTTCCTCAATTATAACATTACTAGGCCCAGAAATAGATTTTACACATGAAATCTATCTTCCCATTTTATACACCATATTTGCCTCTCAACAACCTAGTATTATAGTTTTCAATATCCTTAAGATCTCCTATATCACCAGTAAATAGCTCATTAACATTCACATTGAAGAATTCGCCTTCTAAATTCTTAAAATTAGACAAGTCTATTGTTATCCTATTAGCTTCAACTCATTCAAAAATATCATCAAAAATTTTAACTCCTTTCCATGCAGCATCAAGGTTAGGGGATCCGGACCAGTTACCTTTTAGTAGCGAGATTTGCTCTTGTTCTTGAGTTCTTCATTCGTACCACTACCACCAGTTGAATTCCCATCCATGGTTTCTTCCCTCTGTTCATTCTCACCATTGATATTCTCTATAGGGTGAGAATTTTCTTGTGTCTCTTTCTCGGCCATGGAGACTTTTGGGTTTGAAGACATTTTTCGGCAAAGGTTTTGTTGTGAAGAGAAGGATCTCAACTCAAATTCTTTAAGATACACTCACAAAAATTTTGGCAACAAGAAATTCAAAAATGCCAAGGAATGTGGGAGTGTATGCCAAAAATAGAGGAAGATGGAGAGATGGAAACAATTTTGAACCAAAACAAACTCTTCACTCTTTTCCTCTTTTACCATGCAAGTCTTTTTCCCTTTTCAAGAAGAGTAATGATTTCACTTTTCTCATTTGTCAATTCAAGTCACACCTCCTTGAACTTCCAATATACCATGTCTTCACAACTTTTGTTTTTGTAGCTTTTTCTTCTTTCTATTTTTTTGGTTTTTCTGATTTTCTGAACAAAAATAAAGTGGGAAAATATTTACAGCTTAAATAAAAGCTATATAATGAAATAACTAAAAATTGACAAACATCTAAGTGTTATGTGAGAAGCTCAAATGTGGAAGTATCCCACGGTTTTGTGAAGATATCTGCAAATTGCTCAAATGTTGGAACATAGACAACCACCACTTCCTTCCTTTTCACAAGATCTTGAATAAAGTGATGCCTTATATCAATATGCTTCATTCGAGAGTGCTGAACTGGATTTTAAGAAATATCAATAGCACTTGTGTTATCAATTCCATAGTCGTTTTACATTTGCTTTATCCATAACAGTTGTGCACAACAACTTTCAATAGCAAGATATTCAGCTTCCACATAATACAAAGAGATCGAATTTAGTTTCTTACTATACCAAGAATTAGATTCGTGCCAATGAAGAAACACCCACCTGTAGTGCTTTTACAACAATCTGCATTTCCAGCCCAATCAGAGTCACTGTACCCAATCAGATCAGAGTCTTGGGTCTTAGAATACCAGACACCATACTCAGAAGTCCTACTCACATATCGAATAATTCTTTTGATTGCAGTTAAATGGAATTCCTTTGGGTCAGCCTAAAATCTCGCACATATTCCTATGCTGAAACACATATCTGGTCTACTTGCTATCAAATACAATAGACTCCTAATCATGACCCTGTATAATTTCTAATGAACTCCAAGTTCTTTCTCATCCTTCACTAGTTTATCAAAAAACCCCATAGGTGTTTGAACTACACGTGAATTGATAAGTCTTAATCTCTTCACTAAATTCAGGGCATACTTCCTCTGATTTATAAACAGGCCATTCTTTTCTTGCTTGACTTGCAGCCCTAGAAAGTAGGTGAGTTCTCCAACCATACTCATTTTAAATTCAGCTTGCATCACAGTAACGGAATCGTGCACCATAGATGATGAAGTTGAACCAAACATAATATCATCAACATATATTTGAGCAATCAATATCTTTTAGGCATTTTTAGCACAAATAATGTGCGATCTACTCCCCCTCGACGATAACCTTTCTGAATTAGAAAGTTAGTAAGTCGTTCATACCATGCCCTTGGTGCTTGTTTCAAACCATACAATGCCTTCTTAAGTTGAAACACATGGTGAGGGTAATGATGATCCTTAAATCCTTTAGGTTTTTCCACATACACTTCTTCTTTTACCACACCATTTAGAAAAGAACGTTTGACATCAATTTATATAGAGTAAAGTTCATAGAGCAGGCAATAACAAGTAAAATTTGAATCGATTCTAACCTGGGAACTGGTGTGAATGCTCATCAAAGTCGATTCCTTCAACTTGTTTATATCCTTGAGCAACCAATCTAGCCTTGTTTCAAATGATTTGATTATCATCATCTGATTTATTCTTGAAGATCCACTTTGTGCCAATGACATTCACACCTTTAGGACGAGGAGTGAGATACCATACATGACCATGTTCTTCTTGCATTGCTCCAATCCAGTATTCATCATGTAAGGCCTCCTTATAGTTCTTGGGTTTAATGAGAGATATGAAACATAATAATCCTGCTAATTTCCTGTAATCAACCCGAGGGATTGAGCGAGTACTCCTTCTCATTGGTTCTCGTTGCTCCTGTGTTGGAACATGCGATGAGTCAGTGGGGGATGATGTTCCAACATATCAATATCTTTAGGTTCAGAAGGATAATCAGTCTGCTCAGATGTTGCGATGACTCTGGCTCGTCCGTTTGAATGTGATGTATTGGAACATGGTTTTATCAGGTTCATCTTCTAAATCACCAGAACCTTGTCCTTCGTCAGAATAATCCACAATAACATTTGTGGATTCCATGAGAGTATTTGTCCAAATATTGTAAACATGATAAGCCCATCTATTCACAGAATAACCAAGAAAATTCCCAATATCACTACGATTGTCGAATTTTCCTAATTTCTCTCTATCTTTGAGAATGTAGCACTTGCTTCCAAACACATAAAAGTATGGAACTTTTGGCTTCCTGCCCTTCCAAATCTCGTAGGATGTTTTACTTGTAAATTGATGTAGATACACTCGATTGATTGTATAGTAAGATGTATTAACGGCTTCGGTGCACCATTTTTTGTGAATTTCATTCTCAGCTAACATGACTCGAGCCATCTCTTGAAGATTCATGTTCTTTCTTTCCACAACGCCATTCTTTTGAGGAGTGATTGGTGCAGAGAACTTATGTTCAATTCCAAACTCATTATAGAAGTCGCTGAATTGAGAGTTTTCAAATTCTCTGCTATGATCACTGCCAATTCTAATAATCTTTCTAACTGGACTTCCATTTTTCTGTCTGTAAGTTTATCACAAGGCTTCTAAACACTTCCACGGAATTAGATTTTTCTTTTAGAAAAGCTACTCAGGTAAATTCGGAGAAATTATCCACACATACAAAGATATATTTCTTGCCACCTATACTAGGTGTATTAACTGGTCCCATCAAATCTATATGCAGTAATTCTAGATTTCTTGAGATAGTTATATACTGAACTGAAAAGTGGGGAGATAGAATTTGTTTACCTTGTAGACATGGTCCACAGACAATTCCACTTTTGCTCATCAGGCATACCTCGTATTGCCTTTGCATTTGTAATTTTTGCTAAGGTTTTGTAGTTGATGTGACTGAGCTTTCTGTGCCACAGAGATCCTTCATCTTGTTTAGAGCTCATACACTTCACTTCCTGCTCCAGCAAATAGAAGTTATATGATGATCGAACGCCTGAAAAGACTTTGGCTTCACTGTGTCTCACTATACATTTATCTTCCTAAAATTTCACAGTCATATTGTTGCACACAGTTGGCTGATGCTTAGCAGATTTTCCTTTAAGTCTTCAACAAACAAAACACTGGTGAATACTGGAAATCCTTGAATTTGCAGTTCTCCTTTTCCAACTACACTGCTCTTATTTCCATCACCAAAAGTAACAAAACCACCATCATATGGTGTGATGCTTGTGAGAAATTCCTGAGTGGTAGTCATATGGTGAGAACAGCCACTATCAAAGTACCACGAATCTTTGGAATGTACTATAAGAGAAGTATGTGCAACAAGGGAAGTACTAGAGCTTTTGACGACCCATACCTTTCTGACCATCTTTGATCTCTGCACCTCGCCTATGTTGGAACATACCAAGAGTTTTCGTCCTGTCATGATGTCTCTCAGCAATTTCTGGCATTGTTTCTCTGTGTGTTATTGATACGAGCAGTAGCTTCAGATGGGGGGTTTCCTTTTATAAGGTTTTCCAAACTTTCTCTTTACCTCTTGAATCTTCAACTTGAGCATGATTGTGTTCCTAGGTGGGTTGTCATACCCAATTCTGTGTCGATCTCCAAAGCTCTTTCCCATGATCAGAATATTATCAATTTTTGCTTTTCCAGTGTTCAGCTTGGTAATAGTTACTTCAGACGTCTCATCTTTCTTGGTTGCTGAAATTAGCTTCACATTTAACTCATCATTCTCTTTTCTAAGTTCAGCAACTAACACTGGAAACTCTTTTGCTATCTCAACCAGATGGTTTTTCTCTTCCTTCAGTACTTTATTTGTATCAACAACTTGAAGTCACATAGCACACATCTTCATGTATGTATTGAATATTTCTTTATCACTCACAAAAAGTCCATCATCATCACTAGACATATCATCCAAATCTATGTTGGAACATACAACTTTGATTTTATCTGACATGTTGGAACATTCATCATCTGACCCACCATGAATTTTCACTCCAAATGCCACATAGTTGCTCGTAAGTTCTTCTTCGTCTTTCTCTTCTTCTTCATCTTCACTCCATGAGGTGACATATGATTTTCCCTATTTCTTCCGGGTATTTGCGCATTCAGCCTGAATATGGCCGTATTCTTTACATTCTCTGCATTGAATTCGTCCAACCTGTTTGATTTACCTGTTTGATTTTTGTGGAACTGCTTATTTCCATGTTGAAACTGTGTCACACGGTTATTTCCAAATTCTTGTGGCCTTGGTCTATTTCCACCAAACCTCTCCTGCGATTTCTTGTTTACTACTTTCTTCAGCATTCTTGAGAAATTTTTCGTGATAAGCGCAACTTTTTCAAATTCATCATCACTGTCAGATTCGTGATTGTCCTTTTATGATGATGTTCTAAACGCCAATTCCTTTTGAACCCTTTTTTTAGTCTGTTGGAATATCATCTCATAAGTCTGTAGAGATCTCATTAACTCATCTAAGCTCATAGTGTCTATATCTCTTGCTTCTTCTATTATTGCAACCTTCATTACAAACCTTTTAGGAAGTGATCTCAAGGTTTTCTTCACCAATTTTGCCTCTTTGTAAACATTTCCAAGTTGATACACCATATTGGAGATGTCTCTAAGTTTCCCATTGAATACAACAATAGTGTCATCTTCCTCCGTCTTTAGTTCCTCGAACTTGTAGCCAACATCTGTAATTTGGATTCTCGAACTCAACTGGTTCCTTCATGGACAGTTTGCAGAATATCCCAAGCTTTCTTGGCCTGATGACATGTTGAGATGAGTTTGAACAGATTTTTATCAACTGCCGTGAAGATAGAATTCAATGATTTTGAATTTTCCAGTGAGGCCTTGAGTTCATCCGGAGACCAAGTATATTTGTCTTTGAGTTTCTGCTCCCTCTGACTTGGCTCTCTTTCTTTTGCCTCAGAGCTTGTTTCAACATCTTCAGTAGAATGATTCCACTCATTCTCAATAAAGTGCAAAGCAAGTTCATCCAGTGAGTTGATGAAAACTCTCATGTGTGCCTTCCAATTGTTATAGTTGTTTCCCTCCAACAGAGGTGGCTGAGACACCAAAGCTCATTCTTTGGTCACCATGGTAAAACTGGATCACACTTTTCTTAACACAACCAAGGGAAAAAATAAGTGACCGTGCTCTGATACCAAATGAAATTTTTTTTTACCGAATTATATTAAATATTACTGTTATGTTCCAACATAACCTATCTAACCAAGTATGCAACTAAGTAAAGCATAAAGACACGAGACTTGGTTACGCAGTTCGGTGAAATCCATCTACATCTGCGGGGCCTGGCCCTATTCAGAATGAATCTACTGATCAGAAAGATACAGTACAGAGTACATCATACAAAGTACTCATCTTTACTAATTAAACATGTGAATTCTGCTAGCTCCCCCTAGCTACTGATCCGCCTTAATCAGACTCCCCTTGACCTTGAAACTTGTCATCATTGGACCTCCTCCTCTCAAGGAATTAAGGTATGCGACTCTGAACATTGAACAACAGGTCACATATGTTGGAACATATAGATCTGGCTCTCGCAAGACTCTCAGAAAAGATAGAAAATCTGTATGCAGATTTTTGCAATTAAGTTCGTGAGTTTAATGCAGATGTGATGTCCCCTTTTCGAACCATGAGCAGATCGGAACTCTCAATGATTATTTCCATAATATTCCTATTTCTTATCTGCTTCTGAAACATATCCAAACACATATATAAAGAGATTTTCCTTGTCACAATATATTACATATATTCCATAAATCCAATTCCATAAATCCAATTCCATATTTATAGGGATTTTCCATAAATCTAATATGCTTCTACCACCGCCTAACATATTGCAGAATATTCAAATTTCCATAAATCAACAAAACCACAATATTCTGTTTTCTCCCGTAAACCTTTGTAGGCACTAATGTGGCTGATGTCTACATGTTCCAACATGGAACGTTTTTCATTTCCAATTTTTTTCACGAATTGGCAATTAAATAATCAATAAAAACCTCTTGAATTTACAACCACAAACAAAATTACGAACGCACAATCTGAACAAGCATATCGACAATAATACATCAACGTGAATAACTAAATCGAGTTATCATCATAAATACAACGATCTAATCGATCAGGTAGAAAAACAAAACAAATCAATGGGGATAAATTTCACACTTATTCATAAGAAAAATATGAATTAAAATAAACTGTTGTTTCTCATCTCCCCTAATAGAAAGATGGAGAAAAATTGAAGAAGAAGGGTTGCCGTAGGAAGAGAGCTGCGGCGAGAGTCCATCTATAATACTTTTAAAACCTGTAAATTAACATTAATCTAACTATAAGAAAAATAACAAGACTATATCTATTTGCAATAACTCTTCTGATATTCTAGAATGATGAGAATATGCTCAAAATAGTCACAGAACATATCATAAACTAATAAAATAGTCTCCGTGGACAACAATAATGTCATCGTTCATCAATTATATAAATCATTCCTTGTTGATTTCATCGTTTACAGGGTTTTACAATGCCGCATTGATGAAAGTTCAAACATCATGTAAGAGAGCGTTTATTTTATAAACTAAGAATTTATAAAACAAGCCGCCAAGCACATCAACATTGACTGAAGCATAAGTCGTGATCATTATCCTGAAATTAATATTCATTTCACATTATTATAAAGATGAATTCTCTGTTTCTAGATTTTTTACTCATAGTTCTCTTTCGGGTACTGCAGCTGTACAAAATCTATAAATAAGGTCTTCATTGAATGATATTACACCACAATCTTTTACTGTAACCTTTTGCTTTCTAAGTTAAAAATCAACACACACAATGGTGGCTGTGACATTTGAGTACGAGGCGACCGTATCAGTCCCTCCTGCACGGCTGTTCAAGGCTCTAACCTTGGATGGAAAAGTGCTTCCTAATGTGTTGCCCAATGGGGTTAAGAGTATTGATATTCTTGAAGGAGATGGAGGAGTTGGAACGGTGATCTTGGTCACTTTTGGAGAAGGTTGGTTTTTTAAATTACTCCACCAATTATTCTATTATATTAATGGGCAAATTCTTGGGAAAGACGGTCTTTCCATAGGTTTATGGAAAGACGGGGTTTGATTAGAATATTAAAAGATAAAATGTCTTAGTTGTAATATTAAAATTTTAGTATGCAACATATAGTAGTTATAAAATTTATAACCCGGGTCATGCAACCCAAAAATTTTATCTTAATTTCTTCTAATTTACACTTTAAACCTTAATTTTTCCATAACTTATGAAAATACCGTTTTTTAAAAGACGGATAATATATGATACTTTCTCTATTCCACTCTAAATTACTTTTTTACTTTTTTACGGTATTCAATGAGAATGTTTAACCATAAATATCTATAATTACTTATAATAATATCATATAAAAAATTTATATTTAAAAAATAAATATTAAGACAAATATAACAGTATCTCACAATATATTTATTATTTATATTTAAATTTATATTTAGAGTCAAAGTTTACAAAATTTAACTTTCAAAAAGTAAATAAGCAATTTAAAGTTACACGAAGAGAGTATATTTTAGCAAACTTTATATGACAAAGTATTCACCAAATCAGATTGTGTTATGTGTTCGGCAAATCACCCTTTCTTTAAAAATAACCCTCTTACTATGCTAAATATAGAATTTGTATAACATGTGCCAAAATTTAATTTAACCAACAATTTAATGTACAACATTTACTAACATATAATTTTTTTTGATTGGGCTTCACAATCTCATAAGGTGATTTATAATGGTTCAGGCGGCCGGATTAAAAGCAGTAAAGACAGAGTAGATGGAATCGACAAGGAAAATCTGGTTTACAGCTATACCACAATCGGAGTTGAAGGTGGCCCACCGGAACTGAAAGAGGTGCTGACATCACTTTCAAACGTCGTTAAAATCCTACCGTCGGCTGGTGGAGGATCACTCTGCAAAACAACGAGCACATACCACACTAAGGGTGACGCTACCGTCACGGAAGAGCAAGTGAGGGGACAAGACAGAGTCAACTTCATGTTCAAGAGCATCGAAGAATACCTGATTACCAACCCAGATATCTACAACTAAGATCGATGCGAGTTCCATAAATAAGCGTAATAATATGATGGCCTTTGCCAATAAGGAAAAATGAACACAAAAGCAAAAGAAAAAAGACTGGCTTTCTGCTTGTAGTTATGTATTGTGTTTGTATGACAGTACTGCTAAGTTGGTTTACGGAAATGGTGCTTTCTTGTATGGTGTAACAGGAGAGGGTGCGTGTATGGGATCTTTGATTTGGTTTGTAATATCTACCTTTGGTAATGTATTTGAAAATGTGTGGTTTGTAGTAATACTTCATGATCGTTTCATAAAATTCATGAGTCGTTTATAGTATGTATTACAAGAGGCCATTGTTGCCATATGTCTCTTTTCTTCTTTTTTTTTTACCATTCAAAACACTCATATTAATGAGTGGGGGAATATATTGGCTCCCCAAACCTCCAAAATTTAATGAATACAATAAGTTGATGTTAGGCCAAGTGTTTTTTTAGGCCTTCTAGTTCTTCTCAAAAGATTGTTATACAAAAATTAGGCTTAGAAGTGAAGATGGAAGTGTTTCCACATTAAAGATCCTCCACCCCCTGTGTTGAATCTTTATGTGGTCAGACATCTACATCACTCTGAACCCAGTTTGTACGAGGGGCTAATAAGACGTGCTTCTACAAAATCTTCATTTAAACCTGAAATGTGGGAACAACTTGTCTTTTCTGATAAAAAATTTGGTCCCCTCGGCATTTATAATCTCCTAAAGGGTGGATTCTCGATTTAGTTTGATGGCTCTCTTTGCAAGAAAGTCTGCAGGTTGATTACCCTCTCTCAGAACATGCTGCTGCACTCTTCATTTGTCTGATGAGATTGGTGAAGATCCAAAGCTCCTTTTGTTCTCCCTTCATGATTTGGATAGCTTGATTACATCCAATTCGATGCGGCATTTCAGTCCCATTGTTTTCTCCCATTTTTTATCTGCAAAATTGGAAAGCCATTCAGAGTGGAGCGGGGACTGATAGCTGCAGGGTTCAGAAATTGCAAATGTCAGAAGCCCTTCAAAAAATTCAGCTTCAAAAAAATTGATTGGAAATGTAATATTTTTTAAAGTTAATCCCCAATTTACAATGTAGACCTCTTCCTCTGAAATTTTCAATGCTATATCCACACTTCAATGCTTTTCAATTGATGATTAATTAATCTTACCCTATTTCTTTAATTTAATTTTTTGAAAAAAATCCAACCCTATTTCTGAGAATGCACATTCTTGTCAGGCGGATTGTTTTGTATACACAATCTCCATTATGAGGATACACTTTCTGTAATACTCTAACCCAAAATTGCAGGGGACATTTATTACAAGAATAAACTTTTAACAATTATTCATGTCTACAACGGAACGAGTAAAGTTTAAACAATAAATACTAACTACATAAACCAAAAATGTATCTTGAAACGAAATAAATGAACTATGAATGTAGGACCACATGCGTCCTCCACTCTTTATTCGTGACGCTCGTACCTTACCTAGCGGTTTAACCTAAAAAGATTTTTAAAAGAGTGGGGGTGAGCTTTCACCCGTGAGGATTCCAAGTTCGCAACCTTTTTTTTGTGATATAATCATAATGCTATGCATGTATGCAGTTTAGAAAATAATTTTAACCATTTGAAATTGTAAGAAAGAAAGCATTCCATGCATGATCATTCACAAGTAATATCACATACAAATCATTTCTCAAGAAACAATATCAGGCAGCATATCACCTAGCACGATAGTAACATCACATAAAAAGGATACATATCCGGTGGGAGGTTATGGGGGCATTCTACCCGTGGCCTTAGAACAGGATCCTAGATAATCACTCCATCCTCTGCAGGAAACTTCATTGGCTATAAGGCCAACACAAATTATCTGAGATAACTGAAAATACCCGCAGAAGCCTTGCTAAGGATCGGGTCGGGTTTCAACCTCGCAAGGTTTTGGTTATCTAGTAGGGTTTGAGATCCTAGGGCAGGCAGTACAAACAGGACAGTAATACAGTCAAGTTATGGGTGACAAAGTACACCATAGTAACAGGTAATCAGTCAATAACAGTTCAGCCTATGGGCAATAAAGGACACCCATAGTTATAAGGTAAAGAATAAAGAGCAATTCAGGCTATGGGCGATAAAGTACACCCATAGTAACAGGTAAACAGTCAAGAGCAATTTAGCTATGGGCGATAAGGTACACTAATAGTTAACAAGTACACGGTCAAGATCAAGATGTGTATATGCAATGCACATAACTGGCTCAAGTAACTTTACTTAAAATAACACGATTCGATAAGAAATTTAGATCAATGGATTTTAAAACATTTGTTTTTAATAGGAATAAAATTTTAAAACAATTGTAAATATACTTGTTTTCAAAATATTTTCTTGAAAAGGTTTTTGAAATTTTTTTATTCTAAAACGGTTTTGATAATTTTTGAAAAGGTAGAAACCCTCACCTTTCTTGCAACTTATGGACTATGATTCTTGGTGAATGATGTGTGTTATATTGTGTTCATATTTTGTGGGATTATTATGATTTTATTGAGATATAATTTGCACTTTAAGGTGTTTTTGGTGCAGGAATTCATTGATTGCGAAGAATTGAGAGGGAGCTATACATTGTACTCTTTTTCCCTTAACCAACGGTTTTTTCCCACTGGGTTTTCCAGGTTAAGGTTTTTAATGAGGCGATGTGCTCCAATGAAAAATGTTCTTATTTTATAAGACATTTTTCCAGGGATGAAGGAAGAGAGGCAAAAGAAGAATTGCTGAAGTTATGGGGTGAAAAGTGAATTATTGAAGAGATATGGATTTGAAGGAAATAAATATATTCACTGCCCATATTGATAAAGATTGTATTATCTCCTTCCATTTGAAATTCCTTAATTGTAGGAATTAGTTATTTAGAATTAGAATAGATATTATTTTATTTCCTTATTTCTTCCATAAGAAGAAAAGTAATTAGAAGTTGATTTGGATTTGGTTTTGGTTTGGTGCATATAAATACACGGCCGAATGGTTGGGAGAGGAGATTATTTTGGAGACGTATATATTAATACGGAGACCACAATATTCATGGGAGATGTGCAGACTTGATGCAAACCAATTCCTGGTTTGTTTGTTTTTCGTTAGTTAGTATTACTTTATTAGGTTAATTATGTATTGTTTTTATATTTTTTATTTGTTTAGTTTAATTATTATGAGTAGCTAATTTATATATCGGCATGGAATAACAAGCATTAGTTTATGAATCGTGAGGCCTAATTGTTTTATAGTTGATTCTTATGTGTTCTTGATTGTTCTTGGTTTATTTTATTCTTGATATATTTAAGCCTGATCAACTTGAATATTATTGGGATAATGCTATCTAATTCTACCAATACGTAATCGTTGGAAAGGGTTAGTAAGTAGCGAGTTCTTGTGAAAAACAGCTAACTAGCTAAGACTGTAATAGCAAGATGGGGAAAATTAAGTGTGCATTACTACTTGCGAATACTTGGGTAATTGTTATATCGGGTTCTTTTCATTCTTAATGCTATCGAGGTGTGTATCTGGTTCAGCGAATACTTTCCGGAGGCATCTTGGTAAGATAAACAGTTAATTAATTATAATTGGTTAATTGTCGATAAAGTACGAAAGAATTGGGGAGGTTAAGCGTACCTACTTTCCTAAAACTGATAGATGCATATGAATTGATTTATCTTTGCGCCTATGATCGATGTTTAACTAATGTGAGTTATTCCGAGCCGATTACTTTATTCATATATTTTATAGACAATTATATATTTTAGTTTGCATTATTATTTCATATTTTATAGTTGCATTATTAGTTGTTAAATAAATCTGAAAATTAAGGCGTGGTTGCTAAACCAAACCCTGTTGGTAGTTTGAATTTGATAGAAATTATACCGTTCCTCGTGGGATCGACTCTGCTTACTACTGTGCTAATCTCATCTATAGAGTTTGCAGATTATTTTGGTGAGTGAAACGACGTTCACCAGTGAAACCTACGAATGTGATATATCATGAACTAATTAAAATATATTTCAAATTTTACACAACACAAGGAAACCGTAAAACAGATATGAAATTGAAGGATTCACTGCTGACTAGTACTCACGAGAACAGTCATAAATTATCACATATTATTCCAAAAAACATGAAACCAAAACCCTTAAGAACAAGACTCAACTAGCTTTTAGTAGACTGTTCACACATCGAATTCGGTGAAGATTAACCCTTAAACGATTCACTTTAACATGGACTAGAACCAGAAGGATTACTCATTACCAGTACTCACGATAACTATCATTTTTATTCACAATTTATTAGTTAATTCTAAAATTAAACCCTTAAGAACAAGACTCAATTAGCTTTTAGTAACCAATTCATTCATCGAATTCCATACACGATTGACCCTTAAACAATTCACTATAACACGGACTGGAACCGGAAAGGTTATTGATGACCAGTACTCATGAAAACTATCATATTTTATCACAATTTATTTAGATAATTATGAAATGACTCAATTAGATTTTATTAGATAGTTCACACATCTAAATCCATGATTGACCCTGAACGGTTGACTTTATCACGCACTAGAATCAGACTGATTACTGGTTGACCACTCTGTACTAAATCGACCATAACTTCCTACTCGGACATCTTAGAAATCCAAATATATATCATTAGAAACTATATTTTAATACCTTTCCTTCAGTATATCATACAAAAATTTGAATTACCTATTTCCTGTTTAATTCTGTGATACAACATGACCGTGGAACTAAACACACACTATAATCGGCAGATTACTAGTTGACCACTAAGTACTAAATTGACCATAACTTTCTACTAGAACATATTAAAAATTCAAATCATATATCATTATAAACTATATTTGAAGATCTTTAATTTGATATATCATAAAAAAAATTTAATTACTTATTTTCCGTTCAAATCCCTAGTACAACATGACTACAGAACTAAACACGCACTGAAACCAGACAGATTACTGGTTAACTACTAAGTACTAATTCGACCATAACTTTCTAGTCGGACATCGTAAAATTAAAATTAATATATCATTAGAAACTAGATTTCAAGATCTTGCATTCAGTATGTTGCACATAAAATTTTAATTTCCTATTACTCGTTAAAATATTTAGCACAACATGACTGCAGAACTAAATTCAAATTGAAATATATATATATATACACACACTCATGCTCATACATCACTCGTAATTTAAGATGAATTTTCCAATGTTAGTAACCTAATTGTGACTATTTAAATAAGAAGAATAAACTTAGGATTCGTCTCTAGATCAAGGATCACTGCAAAAGCTTCCATAATCATCTTGCCTTCTTCTCGTTCTAGAGCAGTAGCAACTCACTCTAGGGCTTCTGTTAGAGTAAATAAAGTTTATGATTAGATTAGATTGATTATAGATAAGCTTGTTGACTAGGCTAGAGTTCTACTAGCACTTTCTTTCCATATGTTCTATATTTATTCATGCCAGTAATACATTTTGATGATTACGGGAAATTATTCTCTCATGGTATGAGAGCAAGTTTTGATCCAAAACCTCAAACCCTATTTTTTTTCGTTCGGCTACCTCCCCCTCTCTCTTTTTCGACCGATAGAACATCTTATTTCCGCAAACTTCCAGTCATTTTCACACCATATCTCGGTGACCTCCGACAGGAATTTCCGTCGTTATCTCCCACTTTCTGGCGTCCAATTCGTCTCCAATCCTACGGCGTAATCGGTTCATTTCCTTTTTCTAGCATCTCCTTCCCTAACAGCCACCTTCTTTGGCCTATCTTCACAATCTAGCGGCACAACAGCTGCACGCTCAGCAACGATAATCTCTAGCGCAGCAAGTGAAGACTTACCCTCCGGTCTGCTTCAACCGGTGTACATCAGCATCTTCTCAGTGGAGGCTTTCTTATTCACCGTCACTTGTTCCAGTTCCAGCGAGCTCCACTGCATCAACTGCATCAGCCGTTCAAATGCATGAGATCCATGCTCCAGCAAGTGTCTTGACGCGCGTAATCCATGTGCCCACACCATCCTGCGAGAGTCTTCCACGCGCTCAGAGAGGTGTCTTTGCTTGTTTGGTATCCTAGATAGATTTGTTGACTAGGCTTGAGTTCTACTAGCACTAACTTTCCTTATCTACTCTATTATTCATGTCAGTAATACATTTTGATAATTACAGGAAATTATTCTCTCAGTTTCTTTCCAATGTTCCTACGTTCTTCACTTGATCACAGCCGTATTTTGTTTGTGTGGTTGTGTATGGTGCAGAGAGGGTTTCTCGTGAAGAATATGTTAGGTTTTAGGTCTCTTGATCCTTATATACCTAGGTAGAATACTAGGACTTGGTTAGTTTAATCTGATCATTTTTTTGATCGAGAATAAAGATTCCATTTTGAACTGAAATCTACACAATCATTTCATGTAACAAACTATGCCTTGGACTAATTCATAATCTTGATTGGCAACCTCTGACAACGTATGTAAATCCTCCTCCCACCAAAATTTTTATTTCTCATTTTGCCTTTACGATTATTACGATTTAATCCTCAAAATATTATCTTTCTAAATTAACCCAATCATAAATCAGTTACAAAAAACAAATTCACTATTTAAAATGAAGCAAAATTCTTGGGTCTCACATTCACCCCTCCTTTAGTAAATTTCGTCCTAAAATTATTCCTATTTTAATTACTAAACAAATATGGATATTTTTATCCTCCATTTCCTGTTCAACTTCCCAAGTGGCCGCTTCGACTTCGTGATGGTTCCACAATACTTTGACTAATGCTATCTACTTGGTCCTCAAATTTTTCACTTGTTGATCCAAAATATGCCGGGGTTTTTCTTCATACTCAAGGACATCATCAATTTGTAAGTTTTCCAAGTTGATTACATGGCTTGGGTAAGGATGGAATTTTTCTGAGCATAATAACATGGACGACCAGAGGAATTCTTTCCATGGTTTTGGATATATCCAATAGGTAAGTTACCTCACCTACTCGATGAGTCATAGGAAAAAGGGCCTACATATCTCAAACTCAAATTTCCTCTCCTTCCATGTTTAATAATGCGAGTGTACGTAGAGTGTTACCTTCAAAAACACTTTATTTCCTAAGAAAATTACAAATTCTTCATAATGGTGATACTTTATTACAGCAACATGGTCGTTTAGGACTATCTAATTACTAGTCCTCCAAGCACATATGATTCTTATGATAGATATCACTTAGCACAATCTTTAGAATTTTACTTATCCATCTCATTTTGTTACTTTTTTTAAGGTTCAGGGATGTAAACTATAGATTACTTTACAAGGGTTTTAACGGTATGAGATTTAATAAATTCAAAGTTTCGGTTTATAGGATATTGATTTTCAAAGTAAGGTTCAAACTATTGCATGTAGTAAACCAGGCATGTAAAATGTAGAACTTCAAAATCCTTTTTCTCACTCATTTCTTTACCATATTAGTCAATTGTTGGTTCTAAATTGTAGTTATAAATCTCAGGTTTTCAAATATATAGAGCTTATTCTCAATAGATTAATGGATTCGAAGATACAGTCTTTTAAAATTCAGCGGTTCTTTTCAATTTAAACTTTTAAGATTCAAGGATTTCATAGACCTTCACACAAGATTTAGACATATTTCTATCACATTCTTAACAAGTAGTTTTAGGTAAGAGGTCAGATATAACCACCTCTTCTTCTGAGGTTTAAGAAGTACTTTACTTGACAAATATGTGGGTCGTTGATAGGATCAATTTTACTAACAACATTTTTAGGCAAGTAGTTTACTAGGAGGTTTCAAAACAAAATAGGCAACTTATGGTCAAATACAAATGTCAAGTGAAAGTATTTTTATATTTACTAAGTTTCAATTATCACCTTCACAATGATCCTCGAAACTTTTATCACTGGTTTAAAAGTAATGATGTTATTAGATGGCTCGACGACATATCACTATTGGAAAATAGGTACATAGGCACCGGTACCTAGCTTGGGGTGAATAAAAACTCGTACAGACATTATCAAAGGCACTAGTTTATGACCAAATTCTATGGAACCGGTGTTGTAGCAGTGTATCAGCATCGGAAATTTGGAACTGGTGCCCAAATCCGGTGTCATACCTAATAGCTAGCACTGGTAACATAATAAACCGTGCAATGTACCGATGGTGAAAATGGTTCCCATGTGCGAAATAGTGTTTTTCACGATGAAAAAAAATGGAGGGAAAAACATAGCACCAGTATGAAATTGTGTGTCGGTGCCCTTGATAAAAATTAGCACATGAATTGAGTACACTAGTGCCTGAAATATGGGACCATATGAACAGTGGAAGGTAGTGTTAACAATACTAGCACTGGTTTACAGAAAATCACCCAAATCGATGATGATAATGATTAAATGGACAATTTGGAGGGTAAATTGTTGAAGGGAAATTTCCAGCACCGGTATGTAGGCATGAAACCGGTGCTAGAACAGAATTTAATGCTCACCTAATGGAGGGTAAAAAGTGGGTATTTTGGGAGAAAAAGTCATTTATGGTTTTTTGGAGGGTTTTGACATTTAATGCTCCAATGAAGACCCACAAAGGTAGGTTTTAAATTGTTATGTTAAATATGGTTTGTATGCATATATTTGTGAGTTTGACCATGATTTTGTATGTTCCACTATGTTCATGATCCTTCCATTCATGGAAAGAATTTGACTGTTTTCTAGATTTGTTGATGTGATCAATACCTTGCTTAAGAATGCGATAATATTGGTGTAGTTTTTAATGTTGTGATTCGAGTTGTATGTAATCTTTGGCAAATGGAATTTCCATGTTCAGAATCTTGTGTAGCCATGGTCATTTTGTGGAACTATAATAGTCTTATTTTGTGAATTTATAAAGATGAAACATGCAATGGAGAGGAGTAAGCATTTGTATTTCAACGTTAGTTGGTTGAGCAAAGAATATGTTGATTTGTTCAGTATTTTTAGAGCACGCTTTGGGTCGTGAGAAGTGAGTGTTATGTCCTTGTCATGATTGCAAGAATTGTAACTGTAGTGGTGATAGAGACATGATGAAACTTCACTTAGTTAGGAGAGGGTTTGAAAAAAAGATTATTCGGTTTGGATTTTTCATAGCGAGATGGCACCGCTGGAGGTGGTTGTTGATAGTGAAGGAGAGTGTTTTGTAGACTTAAATTTAGATGACATGTGTGAGGAGGTTTTTGATGAATTTAGGGGGAGGCTTGAGGTTTTGTCAAATTTCTTAGGTGAGAAGAACAGGTCGTTGTATCCTGGTTGCACTAATAGGGATACACTGATGTCTTGTTTGATGGAATTGTTTAATTTGAAAGGCCATAGTGCATGGAGCGACACTAGCATGAACAAGTTGCTAAAGTTCCTGAATGAGATGCTTCCTGCCGGTAACGGGATACCGAAAAACCTGTACGAAGTGAAGATGATACTGTGTTTGATGGGATTGGAGTATGAAAAAAATACATGCTTGTCCCAAAGACTATGTTTTGTATATGGGTGACTTATTGAAGGAGGTGGCATGCCAGTATGTCACTTGTCACGCTAAAAGAAAGGGAGAAATGTGTTTGTCTATGGAGATAATGTCGTGAAGTTAAGGAAATGTGTTCCCGCAATATGCATGTGGTATCTTCCAATTATTCCAAAGTTGAAAAGGTCGTTTAAGAATGCCAATGATGCAAAGAACATGACATGGTGCGTGGGCAGAGGTTCTGCTCGGGATGATGTCATTCGCCATCCAGTTGTTGCCGATCAATGGATGATATTTGATAAGAGGTATCCGGATTTTGCAAGTGAGCCAGGGAACTTACAGATGGTTTTGTGTACCGATGGAATGAATCTGTTCGGCAACATGTTCTCCAGGAACAATTCATGATCGATAATGCTGGCCATATACAACCTTCCACCATATTTGTGTATGAAGAGGAAATATGTGTTGATGCCTTTGTTAATTTCTAGGCAAAAACAACCTGGAAATAACATTGATACGTATCTGGCACCTTAGATACAAGATTTGAAGTTTCTATGGTCCGACGACATTGATATGTTGATGGTTTTAGGGGATTGGAGTTAAATTTCAAGGCAATGCTTTTCTGTACCATAAATGATTTTTCCGCACACGGAAACCTTTTGGGTTATGTGGTGATGGGGCACAAGGAATATCTGGTGTGTGAAGAGTCCACAGATTACCAACAGATGAAGAATGGTCAAAAGACTGTCGATTTGGGTTCATAAAAAATTCCTCCTGATGAAGCACAAGTTGAGTGATAGCGCATTTCCGTTTGTTGGCGGGAAGGAGGTGAGGATTGTGCCAAGATCATTGAAGGGGATTTTCATACACAACATGGTGAAGAAATTGAATGTTGTCCTTGGGAGGAAGATGAAGAAGGTTGGTACAGCGCCTAATGGACCTTGGAAGAAGAGGTGGATTTTCTTCGATCTACATTGAGAAAAAAATGTGTGGGACAGTTTGATTGGTAATTTACTTAATATTCGAGGGAGACGAAAAATAGATTAAATGCGCGGAAGGATTTGGTAAAGCTTGGAACTTCGTTAGATCTAGCACCAGAGGTGAGAGGGAAGCGAACATACCTCCCTCCCGCTCCGTACAATCTGTTAGTGGATGAAAGGAGATTGGTTTGTGAGTGTATCTTAGGGATCAAGGTACCATCCAGATAATCTTCAAATGTTAGTCAATTTGTGAATGATGATTTGCGTATGAACAGCTTGAAATCACATGATTGTTACGTTATCAAGCAACAATTATTTCCCGTTGCCATTCATGGCGTTATGGAGGAGGATGTACCATTTAGCATTATGCGACTATATTTCTTCTTCAACTCTATTTGTAGTGGGAGGGGGTATTAGTGTTATGTCAAGTGGAGAAGTAAGTTCCTCTATCATTCTTTGACATCATGGTTCACCTAGTCATTCATTTGGTACACGAAATTTGACTATGCAATCCGGTGGGTATGCATTGGATGTACCCTTTTGAGTGGCACATGCGTGTTTTCAAAGGTTACATTCACAATCATAGCCAACCGGATGCGAGCATCGTGCAAAGATACGTCACCAAGGAGATCATTAAATATTGTACCTTGAACTTAGTGGGAAGAAGTCGGTTGGACTACCAGAGCAAGCGCACATTGGTAGTAAGAATGGGGTACACTTCATATTCCCTTCTATGCTGAGTTGATGACAGTTCACCTTTACGTTTTAAGGAACAGTAGCGAGACTGCAATCTATGTTCTAGAGCACATGTCCTATTTACAAGCACTCTATCCAGACTGGCCTTTGAATAAAATACAGCTAGAGCATTCTTCCACATTCGTTAATTGGTTTTATAATTGTTGCAATGTGAAAGGCATATGCCTAGTAAACTTTGTGCCTTTTGTAGAATACCAAACTGCACAGTTAAGAGGTTCCTCAGATATGATAGTAATGACTTTACTTTTGCAACGACTGATAAGGATAGCAAGAGCACGATGCAGAATAGTGGATTTTACATTGAATCTGAATCGATGTAGCAGTCTAGCAAGAAAGACAAAAACCCTATCGTTGTAGTTAGGGCCTTTTACGAGGCGATTGAGGAAATTTGGGAGTTAGACTATGTTGAATTCAAAGTTGTGGTTTTCAAGTGCCGGTGGGTTGATAATGGAGCAGGGGTTCGTACAGAGAAACCCATGGGTTTCACATTGGTGAACCTTAACCGAGTTGGGTTTAAGGTTGCCAAGTTTATCTTAGCTGCCCAGGCATGACAAGCTTTTTATGTCCGAGATTCGAGCAACAATAAGTGGCATGTTGTCCAACATGGGAAGAAGTCCTAGTTCGATGAGTAGATTGATTGGCCCGTTCGAGGAGAAAGTACAAAAGTACCATAAGTATTCCCAAGTTTAGAGAATGTGGGTGAAGCTTTAGCAGGAAGGCGATCACATGGCGATGAATTATGGGTTGATGAGAGCTGTCAAATTGTGGGGGGCGATGTTGTGTTGAAAAAGGAAAAGGTAGGTGCATCTAATGACCATAAATGTAATTATCATAATACTTTTGTGTAATCGCCATTATTCTATGTACTCGACACAATGATATCATTATATGAATTTGGGCTTGCCTTGTCTGCAGTGTATTGTTGCTCGTTTATGTTTTTTCAGGAAAATGGAAAGGTTTGTTGGTAGTATTATGAAACCAATCAGCACCGATTTTTAGACAAAATATCAATGCTAGAAAACAGAGTATGCGCTCTGTTTTATGCTTTACCACTGGAATTTTTACTATTTTTGCGCCGGTTCTACAACCGGTGTTGTGGAGTTTTAAACTATTTTTGCGTCTTAGCTACCGGGTGGGAAAAATGTTGTCATAAAAAAAATACAAGGCAGCCTCAGGCAGCTACCTGTCTTGGAAAAGGCACTAGATTGCTTTTCTCGACATCGATTCTTAAACTGGTGTTGTGTAGTTAGTAACTCTTTTTGCCTCTTAGCTACCAGGTTGGGAAAATGATGTAAAAAAAATAGAGGGCAGTCTCAAGCAGCTGCATGACTAGAAATAAGCATAAGATTTTTATGTTCCGACACCAGTTTGGAAACCGGTGCTATTGATTTTGTAACTTTTTTTGTCTCTTAGCTCTTAGGTTGGAAAAATGATGTAAAAAATAACTACAGGGCAGTCTTATGCTTCTGCTGTTCACAACAGCACCAGTTTTCATTGCAGTACCGGTGCTACAATTTATTTTCCATCCATCCACCAGCTCAAACTTTGTAAATAAAAAGGTGAGTTCTCTTTCAAAGATTATTTATTATTCTACAAAATTATGTAGCATTACAATAAAAATAATAATTTTCAGGGTAAATTTCTAACAAATTTTACTGAACTTAGCCTACAACATACATCAGCGCTTTGTAAGTATTACTATAAAAAATTAAATTATATTCAATTCACTTATTTGTGCTATAATAAGAATAATCAAGTTTTTCATGCAATGGTCAAGGTCATACTTTGTTTTGGGTAATACTGTAATTTCTGTTCCAAAAATAGAATAACGATGGTTGTGTGGGTGATTTTACACGCACTAAAAGTGTAAAACGCTGCGACCATGAAACGGGGGCGAGGAAGGCTGAAGAATCTTGCCAACGGTGAAGTGGAATAGATTTGTGAATGATGAAATCGCAGATGCTATCAGTTAGAAGGAAGAGGAAGATTAGGAATCAGTTGAAACTGGAGAAGGTAGCGACAAAGCCATGGATGAGCAAAGCCAAAGAGTAAACCTTTCTATTGAAGGAGAAAAGAGTGAAAATAAGCTTTAGGTAGATGTCATAAGTGATAATAGGGTTCCATCGGTTGGGCTGAAAGTTGAGTATACCCCCCTACTGTGATTGATGGAGAAATTGAGGTAGTAATTGAAAAGGAAGATGTTCAATCTGAATTGAAATTCTGGGAAAATGCACTTATTATGTATGTTTTAGATGGGGATTTAACAATGAATGCTGTGAAACAATTTTTGACGCAATACTGGGCTTTCGTAGCATTACCTGAACTTTTGTACAATGAAGATGGCTATTTCCTGATGAAATTCAAATCCAGATAAGAGAGAGACATTGTGCTGAGAAGAGGTCCTTATACTATCTAAAACATGGCAATGTTTCTCCATGAATGGAAGAGGAACTTCTCGCTGAAGGAGGACATGGTGAAGACAGTGCCGATCTGGGTGAAATTTCCTAAATTTCTCCTACATATGTGGGGGGTAAAACTTTTAGGGAAAATAAGGAGTGCCCTAGGTAAACCATTGGTGACAAATGAGTGCACAACGATGAATCTGTATGCAAGATTACTGGTGGAAGTTAATATCTCGCGAAAAATCCCAGAACATATTTCTATAACTGATACTGGAGGAAACAAACTGAAACAGCCTGTAGAGCTAGAAGGAATACCTTTGTTCTGTAACAAGTGTCAAAGGGGAAGGCACAAGTGTAGAGAAATTGTTCTTGAAAAGAAAACAATGCAGAAGTGGTAAGTCAAACAGGAGAATGAAGAGCAGAAGTAGGAGGAAAATACAGAAAAAGAGGAGCAGATCAAAACAGTTGAACAGAAAAATGAGTGGAAAACTGTGCAACAAAGAAATATGGGGAAGAAAGTTATGGAGAGTCAGAATGGTGATAATGGAGGAACAGGTTGTATAGGAGGAAGAGTAACTGAAGCTGGAACTAGTGGAGGAGTTTGTGAGAGTCTGGGGATTTGGCATGATCCCCCAGACTCTTATGAACATGTTACATGATAATCACATGGAACGTGAGGGGGTTAAATAAAACAGCCAAATATTGGGAGATTAGCTCCCATATCAGGTATATGGATTTCTCTTTGGCTGCATTAATGGAAACTCGGGTAGAAGGCAGAGGATGTTAGAAGAAAACTGGGGAAGAAATGGAGTTTTTTGGACAATTATGGGGCACATCCAAATGCTGGAATCTGGTTACTATAGGATGAAACAATAGTGAAGTTGGATTTAATTTGTTATACAGACCAGATGATACATGTGGGAGTTTATGAGAAGAATGGTACCTTTCTCTACTGGTTTACAACCATCTATGCTGCAAACCATTTAAAGCAAAGAAAGATCTTGTGGAAGGACATAGAGAAATTGAAAACACCCAAGGAAGACCATGGTTGTTAATGGGTGATTATAACAATGTGCTATCAATGAATGATCGGATAGGAGGTAATGCTGTTCAGGAAAATGAATATGAAGAAGTTGAGCTTTTTGAATGTGATAGTGTGGGGGAGTTCTTTACCTAGTCAAATAAACAGGTAAATGGAACCATATGTTCGAGAATTAATCGAACAATAGGAAATCTGCCATGGTTTCAAACATATCCGGATGTGAAGGTTGAAATCCTAGAGCCAGGTATATCTGATCATGCATTGTTGAGTATCAAAACTGAGGAGGAAAAACCTAAGAAAGGAGAAAATAGTTCAAGCTGATTAACTGCTTACTAGAAAATAATGAGATTCTAGAGGCAATCAAGAAGAGATGGAATGAAGCAATGGAGGGGCAACCCATGTTTGTAGTGTGGAAAAAGTTGCAGAGACTACAAATTGTGTTGAGAAAATACACAAGACAGGTATTAGGGTGAAGGTAAAACTGGAGGAAGCAAGGGAGAGCCTTTTTGCAGCCCAGAAGAACCTCAGTTGGCACAAAATGGAGAAAGAGAGAATTCTGAAGGTGGTGCAGTACACAGAAGAGGTTATAAGGTGGAGTGAGATGGATGAGAAGCTAGCCAGACAAAAAACCAAGGTTGATTGTGAAATTCCGTTTCACCTAAATTCTAAACCTTTATGCCAAGTTGTTTAACAGTTTGGTGTTGAAACACCAAGTTCAGTTTGATGTTAAAACTCAAAACGAAATACGCAGTGCACACACAACTTGGTTACGCAGTTCGGTGCAAATACACCTACGTCTGCGGGGCCTTGCCCAGATCAGAAACCATCCACTAGAAAGCAGTCTTTAGTACAAGAAGCTTAACTTAAATACTAATCCATTGCTAACCTATAGAGTGAATGTTGTGAGATCCCCTCACTGCCGATCCTACGCCGTTGAACCCCCACGATCAACACGTCTCTCTGGATCTCCTCCTCCCGAGGAATTAAGGCTTCCTTGTTTCTGATCTTTACGAACTTGGTCGGTTGTTTTGACGAACCTCCAAAACCGAGACGAACAGCTTCAATAACGTATCTCACGTAGAGATAAAACCTTGATTGCTTCGCTCAACTTTTTACGAACTTGGTCGGATGAATTAACACTCCTCCAAACACCACCGGCAGATTGCTCCAAACTTCTCACGTAGAGATCAATTCTTGGACGCTTGAATTGATTGCGTTGTAATCGTCTTCTATTTATCCCATCGCAATCCTGCCTTGAATCAACTTCTTTCCTTGTCTAACTCTACCATAAATAGACTTCTAGACTAAGGAAAGATCTAATCCTAATCTGGTTTGTAAATGGACAATCCTTTATTAATAGGACTTGTACCGTAAATAAACTATTTAATCAATTCCTAACTATTACAGGAATATTCGTTTACCAGAATTAGATAGTCACGAAATCACATACTTATCTTCACAATATTCTGATCTGATCGCATAATTATCCTCCATAATTAGCTCCATAATTCGCGGCTAAAACCTGCTGTCCAGAAAACCTGATCGCAGTGGTGTTAAAACACCAGATCCCAGTATTCACAATAGTGGTGTTAAAACACCAGATCCCAGTATTCACAATAGTGGTGTTAAAACACCAGATCCCAGTATTCACAATATGCCATAAAGAAGTCTAACTCCTGAGGACTCTACAATCTCCCCCTTGGCATATTTGTGAATTCATCAACACTGGATTTTGACCTACCAACTCCCCCTGAATTCAACTCTACTAAAACAACCAAGAATTCAGCAATAAAGGTCATACAGGTTTACTAATAAAATTCAGCAAGCAAAACAATAAATCCATCCAGTCT
Organism: Rubia yunnanensis; assembly: GCA_037428765.1. Lineage (NCBI taxonomy): Eukaryota > Viridiplantae > Streptophyta > Magnoliopsida > Gentianales > Rubiaceae > Rubia > Rubia yunnanensis. The sequence goes on from CM075063.1 coordinate 84,662,976, forward strand.
TGAAATCTATCCAGTCTTGAAATTCATCCAGTTTTCTCCCCCTGGATTCATGAATATGACAAGAAAACCAATTAATCCATATCATCAGATTCTTCCACGACATCATCATCCTCTGAACCATCAGTATCTGAACCATCAGCATTCTGAGTTGCTGCAGCCAGCACAGCCTCCAAAGCAGCCAACTCCCCCTGAAACTTTGCCAAAATAGCCTGATGTCGTTCAATCAGTTCCTGGCATACTCCAACTCGAGCCTCAATAACTTTCAACCTCGCCATACCAGCATCCGAGCAAACCTCTTCCGGATGAATCCAAGGTAAGTCCTTGATAATTCGACCACTCTACCATCGGTTTTAAGACTTGGACAGTAATCCACTCAACAGAGTCCCTTATAGCTGCTCCCCCTTTTTGCAGCACCGTAGTGATCACACACGGATGTAACAGAGCTTCCTTCCTGGTCTTGCGATCACAATCAATGATATCATTAAAAATCAATCTGCCCATAGTCACCTTACAACACGCTCCCAACCTGGACTTGAGGTTAGACGCAGTTATCTGTTGTCGACCAATCTCAGGCCATGAGCTCTCCACTCCACCAGTAAGATCTACCGCCACCTTATCATAATCTTCTGGCATCTGGTGTTGGAACACCGGTTTGCCATCCCTTGATGAGCTATGCTTCAGACACTTGTTCAACACCTCTGGCGAAAACTCAACAATCTCTCCACGCACATAAACCTTATGAAACCAGGGTGATTCTACATCTTCACATTCAGCTTTCAGATTCGAATAGAACTCCAGCACAAGTTGCTTGTTATCGTCACAGAAACAGGTAGCCGCCTTAAACACCTCGAGATGGTGCAAATAATCCGTGAATCCACATTCCTTATATTTTACAGCATCAGCTGGCCTTTCCGCCAATATCATCCTGTCACAGACAAACTTCCATTTTTCTTGACTTGCATCATCAAAGAATTCAGGGCTAATGGCTTCACTCGCTTTAGGTACAGGTTGTGCACTAGACTCAATTGTCTCAGCTTGTCTTTGCTGTCTGGCAGCACGGAGCCTCTTCATCTTCTTCCCAATCGGTTCATCGCTGTGCTCACCTGCTTTCATATTCTTATCCCTGCATCGCTTCGAGTTTTGCACACCCTTGAAAGACGAGGCCACACTGTCCCTGGCCTTCTTTGAACTTTGAGTAACAGGAGTTCCCACAGACTCTGGTGGTGTTTCAACACCCACCTTCCTGCACTTTCTCTTTGATCCACGTGTCTTTCTGGTCTTCAGTGGTATTTCAGCACCAACACCAGTACCCTCTAAGTTTCCTTTACCACTGGCTATCTCAGTCAACTCTGCCAAGTTTTCAAGGTCATACCCCTCAGAATTTGATTCCCTATCAGCAAAATCCACATCCTGTGCTTGATTCACAGGTTCCTGGTCATCACCATTTGATATCACATCTGGTGTTTGAATACCAGAAACAACCACATTATCACACTCTTATTTTTCAACAGCTCTATCTGCATCTTCTCCATTTTCAGCTACTGGCTCAATCAACTCTGACACAGTCTCAACTTCAACGGTTCCTGGTGTAGCAATACCAGTACTATTCACATCATAGCTCTCATTGGCAGCACCTGCTTGCTGGTCCATAACATCATTCTCGAGTTCTCCTATCTCAGACACATTCTCCAATATCACAGATGCACTCTCAGGTTCCTTCAACATAGACACTGTTTCAATTTCAACAGCTCCCCCTGCATACACTGTCTCCTCATCACTGTCACTGATTTCCACGACCGGAATGGGCAATTGTCGTAGATATTCTTGAAGCACGAACAATGGACCATCAAAGCTCTCCAACTCCATGCCTTTTGCTTTGGCAAAAACAGTGGCCTTAACCACTTTGACCCAGGGATGCAACACAGCCTCATCCCCCCATTCTCCTAATGACTGGCCTATGTTGAGCCCTTCTGATCTACTTCCACATTAAGTCAACTGTCCAGTAACTTTATCCCATAGTGATTAAACACCATCACTTTATCCTGTGGTGTTTAAATACCACCTCACCAAATTTTTGGTATTTTCTGTTTTTCTATTTTTTCGACTGTATTTAAAGGAAAACAGTAAATAATACAACAGAATAGACAGATCTGGGTACCTCACAATTGACACACTCCCAAGTGCTGTCTGAGTCCTTCAAAAGTCTCGCTATCCAGAGGCTTTGTAAAAATATCAGCAAGTTGTTCTGCAGTTGGGACATAATGGACTGTAACTTCTCCTTTTTCGACCAAATCCCTGATAAGCTGATGTTGGATATCGATGTGTTTTGTCCTCGAATGTTGCACAGGATTCTTGGAGATATCAATGGCGCTTTTATTATCACATAAGACTGTCAAACTCACATCATTGAATCCATAGTCTCGCATCATCTGCTTCATCCATAATAGCAGATTTAATCCAGCAAAGAAGCATCCACCAGTGGTACTCTTACAATCATCATCATTCCCGGCCCAGTCAGAGTCACTGAAACCTACCAACTGCGAATCCTTATTCCTAGAAAACCATACTCCATACTCCACTGTTCCACTTATATATCGAATAATTCTCTTCACAGCTGCCATATATGATTCCTTTGGATTAGCCTGGTAGTGAGCACAAATACCAACACTCAACCAGATGTCTGGTCTACTTGGAGTTAAATATAACAGGCTGCCAATCATTAAGTCAACAAACTCCTTCACCAATGCTGAAGAGGTGGATCCAAACACAATATCATCAACGTAAATCTGTGCGATTAGAATATTTGTTCCCTTATGCAGCACAAACAGTGTACGGTCCACTCCCCCTCGACGATATCCCTTCTGACTCAGAAAGGTTGTCAGTCGCTCATACCATGCACGGGGTGCCTGCTTAAGGCCATACAAAGCTTTATTCAACCGATATACATGGTCAGGAAAATGTGGGTCTTCAAATCCCTTGGGTTGCTTCACATAAACTTCCTCCTTCACTAGACCATTTAGAAAGGCACTCTTGACATCCATTTGATGAAGAGTAAAGTCTAGAATACAGGATGCCGCCAACATCAACCTAATTGACTCCAATCTGGCTACGGGTGCAAAAGTTTCATCAAAATCGACCCCTTCTACTTGTGTGTAACCTTGAGCGACAAGTCGAGATTTATTTCTTGCGTAGTTACCATCTACATCAGATTTGTTCTTAAAGATCCACTTGGTTCCGATCACATTTACATCAGCAGGCCGTGGGATGAGGCACCAAACATTGTTTCTTTCAAATAGCTGCAACTCTTCTTGCATTGCCGAAATCCAATACTCATCAATCAAAGCTTCTTTGTAATTCTTGGGCTCAGTAAGAGATATAAAACATGATAATCCTGCCAATTCACTGTAATTTACCCGTGGCTGATACCGTAACTGCATGTGTCTGGTCGAACTTTGTTCAGATCCATGTGCTACTGTTTCCGGAGTTTCAACACCGGTTGACTGTGCTGGTGTTTCAACACCAGTAGGATTCACTTGATCGAGAATATCACTTTCACCCAAAGTTTCTTCTTCTCTAACTGCATTTACGTGTCCCGCTTTTCTGTGCAACAGAGCACTGACTTCTTTTTCCGAGCTAAAGCAGGTGACATCTTGATCGAGCAAATAACAGTTATCCATTGATCTAGACCCAGTGAATACTTCAGTTCCATGGTTTACGACACATTTCTCCTTGTCGAAAAACACTGTCATTTCATTGTCACATATATGGCTAATGCTCAACAAGTTTGCTTTCAGACCTTCCACCAGTAATACATCTTGGAACACCGGAATCCCTTTGATAGCTAACTCACCTTTGCCGATTATTTTACTGCATTTCCCATCACCAAATCTAACATATCCACCAAATCCAGGTTTGAATTTTCGAAGAAATTCAGGTATTCCAGTCATATGCCTCGAGCACGCACTATCGAAATACCAGGAGTTTCCTGTATGTGCCCCAAAACAAACGAAACTTGAAAAACAAACATCTTGAGATTTTCGAACCCATACCTGGTTTACTGATCGATGGATGTGATTAGGATTTTGATTGACACATGTGTTCAGAAATCCGGTTCTGTATCCTCCAGTGTTGAACCGATGACGTGACTTATATCCTGGCATGGTGTTGAAACACAGATCTGCTGTGTTGACAGACAGTGTCCTAAGCAGCTTAAAACATCTGTTCCTAACATGCCCTTGAGCTCCACAGTATCCGCATCGTCTGATCCTCTTAATGGGACAATTCTTCTCGATTATGCTTGGAGCTGATACACCTTGATCTGCCTCGTTTTTCAACACATTCACTGTCCTTTCATAACCAATTCCATATTTGGTCGTCTGTCCCATTCGTAGACAGTCTTCGAGCTTAGCTTTCCCTGTATTGAGACGTCTAATAGCTTGTTCTGCTGCCTCTGCTCGTTGCACCACTTCATTAAATTCCTTCTTAAACTTTTTCAGTTCTCCAATTGCCTCTTCCTTTTCTAGTTCATTCACTTTCACTTTCTCACTCAATCTCTTGTTCTCAAACTTGAGCTCTTTGTTTTCATCCGCCACTTTTAACCACATCTTGTACATCTCCATACTTTCCTTGCGAATGTCATCATCACTAATGCTTCTAGTCTCTTCATCTGAGCTACTACTATCATCTTCATTCAGCACACCGAGACCGTCCGTAATAGAGTCTTCTAACTCCACCATTGACACACCGAAAGCAACATGATTTGTATACTCTTCTCCATCCTTAACATCATCTCCTCCGTCATCATCACTCCAGGTTGTGGCATACGATTTTCCTTGCCTTTTAAGTGTATTGGCACACTCAGCTTGTATGTGCCCGAAGCCTTCACATTCTCTACACTGGATTTTCCTGTTCAGGTTTGGATTTGTTGATTTGAACTTTGGTGTTTCAACACCAATTGCTTGGCCAAATCTTGGAGTGAAGTTTGCGTTTGGAGTTTTGCTTCCACTTGGCTTCTCTTGTGGCTTCCTGCCCACATTCTTCATAAATCTGGAGAAGTTCCTGGTTATGTTTGCAATTTCATCGGACTCTTCATTGTATGTATACTCTTCTGAATTTCCAGCGGTTATGCTTGAGAAAGCCATCTCTTTCTTACTTGCTTTTGTTTGCAGCATCTCCATCTCATATGATTCCAGTGAACCCATAAGTTCATCAAGCGTCATTGTTTCTATCCTTCCGTTTTCATTAATCGCTGTGACCTTCATGTTGAAACGTGGTGGCAGTGCTCTCAAAACCTTTCTTACAAGCTTGTGATCTTTTTACTTTTTGCCAAACTGAAAGGCTTTGTTGGCAATATCTCGAACTCGTCCATTGAACTCAGAAATTGTCTCATCTTCGCGCATCTTTAGATCTTCGAATTGTGCCGTGTAATACTGCAACTTTGATTCTCTGACCGAGCTTGTCCCCTCATGATAAGTTTGTAACACATCCCACGCCTCTTTAGCAGTCTCACAATTTAAAATCATCTTAAACTGATCTTCATCCACTGCCGTAAAAATGGCATTTAATGCCTTTGAGTTGGACACGTGTGCTTTGTGCTCCTCGGTAGAATATTCAGAGAATGGTTTAGCCGTCAATGAGCTTGATCCAGCAGATTCGGCTACTGTAGGTGGAGTGTACTGATTTATGACATTGTTCCAAGCTTGATCATCTAATGCTCCAATGAACACCTTCATGCGTGCCCTCCAATAGGCGTAATTTCCTTATTCCAGCAACGGTGGTCGCGTGACCGAAGCCCCCTCCTTTGGTGCCATGGTGAAACCTGATCTCACTCTCCCTGTTTTAGGGGTCAGCAAGTGCCTTGCTCTGATACCAATTGAAATTCCGTTTCACCTAAATTCTAAACCTTTATGCCAAGTTGTTTAACAGTTTGGTGTTGAAACACCAAGTTCAGTTTGATGTTAAAACTCAAAACGAAATACGCAGTGCACACACAACTTGGTTACGCAGTTCGGTGCAAATACATCTACGTCTGCGGGGCCTTGCCCAGATCAGAAACCATCCACTAGAAAGCAGTCTTTAGTACAAGAAGCTTAACTTAAATACTAATCCATTGCTAACCTATAGAGTGAATGTTGTGAGATCCCCTCACTGCCGATCCTACGCCGTTGAACCCCCACGATCAACACGTCTCTCTGGATCTCCTCCTCCCGAGGAATTAAGGCTTCCTTGTTTCTGATCTTTACGAACTTGGTCGGTTGTTTTGACGAACCTCCAAAACCGAGACGAACAGCTTCAATAACGTATCTCACGTAGAGATAAAACCTTGATTGCTTCGCTCAACTTTTTAAGAACTTGGTCGGATGAATTAACACTCCTCCAAACACCACCGGCAGATTGCTCCAAACTTCTCACGTAGAGATCAATTCTTGGACGCTTGAATTGATTGCGTTGTAATCGTCTTCTATTTATCCCATCGCAATCCTGCCTTGAATCAACTTCTTTCCTTGTCTAACTCTACCATAAATAGACTTCTAGACTAAGGAAAGATCTAATCCTAATCTGGTTTGTAAATGGACAATCCTTTATTAATAGGACTTGTACCGTAAATAAACTATTTAATCAATTCCTAACTATTACAGGAATATTCGTTTACCAGAATTAGATAGTCACGAAATCACATACTTATCTTCACAATATTCTGATCTGATCGCATAATTATCCTCCATAATTAGCTCCATAATTCGCGGCTAAAACCTGCTATCCAGAAAACCTGATCGCAGTGGTGTTAAAACACCAGATCCCAGTATTCACAATAGTGGTGTTAAAACACCAGATCCCAGTATTCACAATATGCCATAAAGAAGTCCAACTCCTGAGGACTCTACAGATTGACTTAGGCTTGAGGATAGGAACAACGCATACTCTTATGCATCTGTTAAGGTTAAAAATAGGAAGACTGGGATTCAAAAGCTGGAAAGAGAAGATGGGACAGTAGTGACAAACCAGGAGGATATGGAAAATGAAGTACTACATCTCTACAAAAATCTGATAGGGAAAAGAGCAGAAACACTATAAGTTGTGGACTTGGCAGTGATGAGAAAAAGAAGAAAACTGAGCAATGGAGGGTGTTTAAATCTGATTGCTAAGGTATCTGAAAAAGAGATTTTACATGGCCTCAAGGAGATAGGAAATTTGAAAGCCCTAGGAAGTGATGGTTTTGGAGCAAGTTTTTTCAAGAAGAACTGGAAAGTTGTGAAAAGAGATGTGATCCTCTCAGTTGAAGATTTATTTGAGAAGGGGAAACTTTATAAGGTTGTGAATAATACTCTGGTGACACTGATCCCAAAATATGAGGCTGCTAAAAAGGTAAGTGATCTCAAGCCAATCTCCTACTGTACCACCTTACACAAAATTATCTCAAAAGAGCTAACTATGAGACTGAATGTTGTGATAAATGAATTGTCCATGAGAGCCAAGCTGCCTTTGTGCCTGGGAGAAGTGTGCATAATCATATTAAACTAGCTTAAGAATTAGTAAGGGGATATAGCTGCAAGGATGGAGGAGAAAGGTGCAATTTTTAGCTGGACTTACAGAAACCTTATGACACTATGGAGTGGGGAGCATTAGAAGCTATTCTAAAAGAAGTTGGGCTGCCAGGTAAATTTATAGCTTGGGTTATGTCCTGTGTACCGTTCATGATAAGTGAGTAAAGGTAAAATGAGGTGGAGTCTGTAGTCCAGTTTTGCAATTTTGGTATTAAAAGTAAATTTCATTCCAAAAAAAAAAAATGCAATTTATGGAAATTTAGAACTAGTAATCTACCACTTACGGGGATGTTCCATTTATACATTCAAGTTCTAATCACATAGTTATGATCGTACAATACTCAATTTAACTTTTGAATTGGCAATTTTAAATTTTGACAATTCCAAGATTCTTGGAAAAACATAAGTGCAAAAAGAAAAAAATTCACTCGGGAGTCCAAGTAGAAACCGATTGGATGGAATACTACAATATAACACCCTAATGTCAATCCCAAGCTCAGGTTAAAAAATTATTCCATTTGAGCGGAAAAAGTCAAAAGCATACCTCCCTGTTTGAACTTACTAACTTCTAAGTTATCTAGAGTACAATGCTTTAAAACATGTACTAGCGCTTTACCAAATTCCATGATAACATGAAATTATTTTGAAAACCTTAAATTAACCCCAGAATACATAATTTGAAATAAATAGGACACGAGAATAACGGTGTAACTTAGTTTTGGAAAACTGTTATATTTTAACAAAGTTTTGGTACAAGAATTTCTGAGTCTCCATCGGGCACAATATCGAAACACGTGATCTATTGCATGGTTAATTGAATATTTCTTAATCGTATTGCATTAAAAAGAAAAAGGACAAAACTTTCCAACTAATTAGGTAATTATATTAATTATAGGTCAATAGTGGAGAAATAACACAACACTGGTTTAACATTTAATAGAACCAGTGCTGTGTTTTTTAAAATAGTCACAATTTTAAAATTTTGATCTACTATTGGCGGTCAAAATTTTCAATGTTTTGGGCCAAAAATATTTCAGCCTAGAAGTGAATAAATAGGCGCCATTTTGTTAAAATAAGGCACCGGTAAAAATAAAAGGGTTATGATAATTAAATTATAATTGCGATTAAGCAGCCATACACAGTTGATTTAATTGATTCCTAGTACTGGTTCTCGTATTAGAACACCGGTGCTCTGTACTTAGACAATTTTTTCTTCTCCTGCTCTCGGGTTTGGAAATTAAAATACAAGGCCACCTGACGTAGTTGCGTTTTCAAATGCTTGCATCATTTTTAGACAAGACCAGCATCGGTTTTTTGACCGGTGCTATGCACTTAGAAACTTTTATTATGTCCATACTCTCAGGTTCAAGAAATAAAATACCAATGCAGCCTTAGGCAGCAACGTTTCATATTATAGGCACCAGTATATCTATTCTTAAACCAGTGCTGAAATAGTTAATATAAAAGGGGGCTGATCGTCTTCCACTCATAACGATCCCCTTTGTCTTCTACCTCCACCTTGTCCGACCATTTTTGTGCATGATCTCCATGTTCTCCACCATTCATTTCGCCAACATCCGCCATTTACCACCTTATTACTCCATAACCAAGCATTTATGAACCCTAGAAAACCCCAATTAGCAATCGCACCGACCGGATTGTCCACTGTCTGACTCGACACCAGCAAAGTATCATTGACTAGGTTTCCATCCGTGATTTTAAGAGGTACGCCTGATTCCATCATTTTCTATTCAGCCCAAAATAAAACTTTCATCACTTTGAGTAAAATTAGTAGGACATTCTATGTGTTCGATGAAATATTTCAATGAATCTTTTTCAATGTTTAATTTAGTTGGGTTGTTTATTGTGTAATGTTTGGGTATTATGTTGTTTTCTATGTCATATGTTCAAGTGTTTTTGTTATGGGGATGTTGGTATGTTGTTCGTGATATGTTATGTTGTAGTGCGATGTTATGATGATTGGTAAGTTGTTAAGTTTCGAATATGGTTGATGTTTTCAGGGTTTTATGCAAATGGTTCTTATTCATTCTATACTATTTTGATTTGTAGATGCCTCTAAAAACAAAAAAGATGGCCTTCCACCCTAACAAAATAAGGTGGAGAACAAACAAATTTCCTTTAAAGGAAAGAAAGATGAGTTATTACCCAGGGTTCCCCTCAAAATACAGTTTGAGGAAGATGGAGCCGATCCAGCGGGTGCTCTCAAGGAGGAAATTGTAGAATTCCCGAGGAGGAAGTTCAAGAAGACCCAACGGGTGACAGCGAGGACAAGCCCAGTCGAGATCCAATGAATGATGTCCTTACAAAGGCAGGTAGGCGTAATGGGAAGGCTTTTGACAAATTTGAGATAGGCTACTATTATTATAGGGTACACAGGACAACTACGTGCTAATCAATTATGTTAGCCACGGAGAAGAAAGTCATCCCCATCGCATTCGAGGAGGCTGACGGTCTGCTAGTTTGTACCAGGAATTGGAGTGCCTGGACCGCATATTCCAAATAAGATTTTAGAAGGCACATCTGATTTGGTACGTGGATACACTCGCCTAACGTGCCAAAGGATGTTAAAGAGGAAACATGGAAGGACATAAAGGTAATGATAAAATTTACAATACTTAGTTCATCAATGCATACTTGTAAATCATTATACATTTTGCTCATGTGCCTAATATTTAATTCTAAGTAATCTTCCATTGCAGAGGAGTTTTAAGTTCGAAACTGAGTTGACTGAAGAACAATGGAAGAGTTTGAGGAAGACTATGCAGATTAAGGGTGGCAATGCACAGCCCAATTAGAAGACTAAGGTATCAAAAAGTACATCTGGCTACTCCCAGATGGCAAAGTTCCTAAATACAAGCCCTGGGAAAAATACAAGTGGATGGATGAGGAGGAGAAATTCAAGGAACACTGAAGAACCGAGGATATGCTACTAAGTACAGTTATTACATTCTATAGACAAAAATATATCAATATTCTGTTGCCATATATACTAAGGTGTTAATAACTAATTAATAAATTTAATTTGTAGAAAAAAGAGAAAAAAGCAAGCAAGAACACAAGGGAAAAAAGTATGTCCACCACACCGGACCACGGGGGAACATGGCTACAAAAGAAAAGTTGGTGGAGCAGATGAACGAGAAAGAGAGGAAGTGGATAAGGGACCTTGGATACACATAAGAGGAGGTCAAGGAAAAAATAAAGGCAAAGGAATTAAAACCAGACAGATCTCTGGTGTACTTGGAATCGAGCAGTGGAAAAAGTAAGGATTACACAACCCCAGAAGTGAAGGCCAGAGCGGACAACATTGCAAGTATATGATTGCGTAAATTTTTTATTTTTCTATTTCTAGTAAACTGTAATTTTCAATTCTAACACAAAAAAAATTGAACCACAGTTGAAGATGAACCGGGAAAAAGAAAAGGGAACTCTAGTCTTGGGTCCGGGGAGGACATTTTGATAAGAGTGACGAGGAAGAAGGATCGCCCGGGACAGTATAGAGGTACCCAATCCTAACTTCTGGTAGTTGTTGCTATCCTCGTATTATCACAAAACCCACCAAGAAACCCTCTGTTGATTAGCCGATTGTGAAGATAATGGTCTCAAATCTTGAGCAGTTTGTCAAGAGCATAGCTGCAGCTAGGGGAGTAGATATTCCCAAGGCATAGCGGACCCGAAGAGTTTCATTGAGAATGCATTGTTTAGAGGTATATCCACCGGTCTTAGTGGCTCAGGCCAAGACCCCCCCTCCAGTGACGGAGAGGTGGATTAGGAGGTAAAATTCATTTACACCAAAATAGTTCTTAGCATTTGGATTTTTCCAATTCAATTTCTAGGAAACTATTTTAAGGACTAATAAAACTCTCATGTCCTTTGTAACAGGATTCCCAGTTGGTCACCTTGTACATCAAGGGAATTCAAGGACGGAGGATAAAGGTTGCACAAGCTTGGCTCCAAAAATCAAGCCATCTCGAGCAAGTACATGGACTATTAGCTCACGTTCGGGTAACCGAGCCAGTCTACCATCTAAGAGGTGGGTTTCCGTTTACCAACCACCAATTCAGTGATGTGGGGGATGCTTTGGAGAGTGTGATAGACTAGCCAATGACTTTTGTCACATTCAGGGTTGACACTCAGACATAAGAGAATGAGGAAGGAAAACCACAGACAAATGAGTTTTATTGTCTGAATGTGAGTGACAAAAGGTAAAAAAAATTAGTAAAATAGAAACATCTTTTACATTAACTAATGTGTTTTAGATATTCGTTCAAATTGTTTACATATCCTGCATAGGTATCCACCGCTAAAAATTTTGGATCAACCAACTCATTTCGTCCCTCGGAGCAGCAATTTTTACATGAGAGACCTCCCAAACAGGTATTTCTTTCTAACAAAAGTCACTTGTACTTTATACCTTTCATTATGAAGTTTCCTAATTTTGTTACAATTACGTAATTTCAGACTGCCAACAAGTGTCAATTCAAGGCATATCCCAACATGGGGAAGTATATCACATACTGCAATGAGCTTCTTAAGAGCATGCAAGTTTCGGGGTTGGTGACTTTATATCTGGAGTACTGACCGAGCTAATTTTCCAGACCGCATAAATTAGGATTATTTATAGAATGCTTGGTGGACTTTGGGAACAAGCTTGGCAACCTACGAGGAATGGAATGGCTATCGAGCTCAATGATAGATGTCTGGATGAGGTGAGATTCACCTGTTCACAATTTCTTAATGAATTTCTACACTTATATGTTACAAATATTAACTATTTGTATTTTTCAAGTCACCACTGGGATCAAGTCTTCGAAACAAACAATGGTCGCATCCAATTTGTACCGTTATGTATGGGGAGATACTCCAAAGAAATAAAGGAGGTAGAGGTCGAAGGTCGTGCTGAATCCATTCTCTCAATCATTCTCGTTGGTGAAGCCCTGGTTTATGTGGTACCATATATTAAAATGTAAGTGACACTTTATAATACTTCACATTCTTTATAGGAGACTAAAATTTATTTTCTGACATACATTCTTTTGAAAACAACAATCATTGGTATTTAATACCCATCCGCCTAGTACGTAGGAAGTTTTTACCCTTGAATCAATGAATGGAGGAATGAAGCCAAAGAACATTAATGAAAACAAAATTATTTCTAGGTACGTACATTCATTTCATCGGTGTTAATTTGAACGACTTAAACTATGAGTTCACTAACATTTATAAACCCAACATTACCAGGATTTCATGCGAATATCAAAGGTGGAAGATGAAGGTGGAATCCCCTTCGGACTACACATTGAGTACAAACATCGATGTAAGTCATACAATCCAAGAGTCACTTCGTATCAACCATTCTTTAGTTGTAATTCATAGAAATTATGTTTAACGTGATATTTTCGTCGCAGTACCGATTAGAATTCAGTGCTTGGGAATGAGGATACTACGTCCTCCTCTTCATGGAAGAGTTTGTGCTCAAGACCACCTCTACAGATATTCTACAGGTTTGTCGACATATTTTAGATTAACCATTTGTTCTTCTTACTTACTAAATTCTTCCATGTATTAACTCATTTTCTTGTTTTCGATGCAACATCTTTTTCTAAACAATGTGCATACAATGAGAAGAAGATATTATCTGTAGTCGAGAGATGGTGTCAGGTTTGGGTGGAGACGTATTCCAAAGATTGCAAGACTTCGATGGATTGACTAGTTTCTTGAAGTGCAGAAAGTGGAATTCTTGTTCGTTTTGTCTTGAATTTGTTTGTTGATGGATTATGTTCCTTCATAGTCATATTTAGTTTTTCATTCATTCTTTACTCCATTCAAATTATTATTCTTCATTGTGGATTGTTGTTGGCTGTTGTAAAATACTTCAATCACCATTGCCCAGGTTTCGATCTGGCTGGGTAAGGAAAAAATGATGATTACAAATTAAAAATCAAACCAGCACCAGTCTACATAACCCATACCGGTGCTTGAGAAATTGAACTCAAAAACACAATAATAGCACTAATTTCTGACAGAACATGCCGGTGCTGGAAATTAAAATACTTTTAATCGCCATCACCATTTCTATATTTGTATTGGTGCTTCAAATATTTGCAAACATTTCTTTAAAACAAGCACCGGTGTTGAAAAGCAGTGCTATCACAAAATATAAAAGCAGCGATTTGACACTACCAGTTCTTGTTATGAGAGCCAAGCACATTTAAACGAATCCTAGTACCAGCATTGAGATTTGATGCTGGTTCTTAGAGGTATCAACACTGTCTTTAGAAACCGGTGCCATAGTAACTATATTTCAACACCACCCTACTTAGGCACCAGTCGGCTTGGGGCCAAAGTATTGGTGCCATAGGCCCCAGTGACCGATGCTACAAGGGGGTGCCCACAGTAGTGTATCTATGTTCATCTACTGCTCCAAGCATTCTGTGAGTGAAGTTCTTAAGAATTTCCTCCGTTTCATTCGGCTCCTCATTCACTATCTCCAACTGTTCAGCCAATCTTCACAACCTTTTTCTTTGCTTTCAATTTCTTGATAAGTAGTCTAATACTAGTACTAGGGTCCTTGCAAATCAGTATCAAAGGAAAGGAATTGTTCGTCAAAGTCTCTCACATCCTCCCTCGGGATATTTCATTCCTTAATTATGCGTATTTATTTTTAAATAAATTCACAACATAATGGGGTTACATTTAGCTTATTTCTGATCCTTTCCATGGGTATTAAGCCACCTTCGTCCCTAGGGTCGACTATAAAAGGACACTACATAAACAAAAACACAAACACGATCGTGTTTGGGGCCATGTTTCTTAAATAGAACATATATAAACAGTAGTCGGGATTTCGGGGATTTATCCTAAGTATTTTATGGAAGTGTTTTATGTTCACTAGGGTCTAGAATCTAGGCTCTGATACCATTTCTAACACCTCAACCCAAAATTGTAGGGGACATTTATTACAATGATAAACTCTTAACAATTATTCTTGTCTACAGTGGAAACGAGAAAGTTTAAACAATAAATGCTACTTGCATAAACCATAAACATGTCTTGAAACAAAATAAACGAACTAAGGGTGTAGAGCCACAGGAGTCCTCCACTCGTTATTTGTCACACTCATCCTTTACCTAGCGCTTTAACCTAAAAATATTTTTAAAAGAGTGGGGGTGAGCTTTCGCCCGTGAGGGTTCCAAGTTCGCAACAATTTTTCGTGATACAATCGAAATGTATGCATGCATTTTAAGAAAATCATTCTATCCATTTGAAATAGTGAGCAGAAAAGCATGCCATGCATGCTCATTCATAAGTAATATCACATACAAATCCTTTATCAAGAAACAATAGCAGGCATTATATCACCTAGCATAATTGTAACATCACATAAAAAAGACACAAGTCCGGTGGGAGGTTTTTGAGGCATTCTACTCGTGGCCTTAGAACAGGATCCCAGATAATCACTCCATGTTCTGTGGAAACTCCAATGGCTATAAGGCTAACAAGAAATGGCTATAAGGACGACATGAATTATCTTGAGATAATTGAAAAATACTTGCAGAAGCCTAGCCAAGCGATCGGGCCGTGTGTTGACCTCTCTAGGTTTCAGTTATCAAGTAGGGATTGGGATCCCAGGGCAAGCAGTAAAAAAATAGTAATGCAGTCAGGATATGGTTGATAAAGTACGCCCAGAGTAACAGGTAATCAGTCAATAATAGTTCAGCCTATGGGCGAAAAAGCACACCCATAGTTATCAAGTAAATAATAAAGAGTAGGTCAGGCTATGACGATAAAGCACACTCATAGTAACAGGTAAACAATCAAGAGCAATTCAGGCTATGGGCGATAAGGTACAACTATAGTAACAAGTACACAGTCAAGATCAAGATATGCACATGCAATGCTATAAAATGGCTCGATTAACATTATTTAAAATAACAAGATTTTGTAACAGATTTTGATTAATGGATTTTAGAAAATTTCGTTTTAGGAAGATAGGAATAAACTCTAAAAACTATTGTAAAATATACTTGCTTCCAAAATATTTTCTTGAAAAGGTTTTTGAAATGTTTTGATTCTAAAACGGTTTTGATAAGGTAGAAACCCTCACCTTTCTTGCAACTTATGGACTATGATCTCGGTGAAACCCACAAATGCGATAAATCATGAACTAATTAAAATCTATTTCAAATTCTACTTAACATAAGGAAACCGTAAAACAGATATGAAATTGAAGGATTCACTGTTGACTAGTACTCACGAGAACAATCATAAATCATCACATATTCCAAAAATTATGAAGCCAAAACCCTTAAAGAACAAGATTCAACTAGATTTTAGTAGACAGTTCACACATTCGATTGACCCTCAAATGATTCACTTTAACACGGACTGGAACCCGAAAGATTACTGATGACCAGTACTCACAAAAACTATCACATTTAATCACAATTTATTTAGATAATTTTAAAATTAAATATTTAAGGAGTAGAATCAATTAACTTTCATTATAAAGTTCACACATCTAATTTCATACTCTATTGACCTTGAAATAGTTCACTTTATCACGCACTGGAATCAGGCACATTACTGGTTGGCCACTATGTACTAAATCAATGATAACTTCCTACTCAGACATCGTAGAAATCCAAATCATATATTATTAGAAACTATATTTCAAGAGCTTTTATTTGGTATATCATTAACAAATTTTAATTACCTATTTTTGGTTCAATGCTCTAGTACAACGTGACTGCAGAACTAAACACGGACTTCAATCGACAGATTACTGGTTGACAACTTAGTACTAAATCAACCATAACTTTCTACTCGAACAAATAATATATAATTCTAAACAAGATATAAAGAACTTTCATTTGGTATATCATACATATATTTTCATTACTCATTTCCAGTTCAAATCCCTCGTACAACATGATTGCTGAACTAAACCCGCACTTCAATCAAACAGATTACTAGTTCACCACTCAGTACTAAATCGACCATACCTTTCTACCCAGACATCTTGAAAATCCAAATTATACTCTCTCCGTCTCAGCTAATTTTGCACTCTTTTCTTTTTGGGACGTTTCAGCTGTTTTTGCACTCTTCACTTTATTTCCTTTTTTGGCTAGCTTTTATTCATTTTTTATGTAGAAAAAGGATATGGAAAAGGAAAATAAAATGAAGGTACCCCACTAGCACATGGAAAAGAAAGTATATAATAATGGATCATTAAAAAAACTTTTTTTCTCTCTCCGCAAAAACAGCTGGGACGGAGGAAGTATATCATTAGAAACTAAATTTTATGACTGTTTATTTGGTATATTACACAAAAATTTTAATTTCCTATTACTTGTTCAAATCTCTAGCACAACAAGAATGCAGAACTAAATCTGAACTTAAAAACATATATACTCTTGCACACATATCACTCTTAATTTCAGATGAAGTTTCGTACGTTAGTAGCCTAATATTGGCTTGTTAAAGAAGATGAATAAACTTACAATTCATCTATGGATCAAGGTTTAATGCAAAAGCTTCCACAATCTTCTTACCTCCTTCTCGTTCTAGAGCAGCAGCAACTCGCTTTAGGGTTTCCTACCAATGCTCCTACGTTATTCACTTGATCACAACCGTATTTTGTTTGTGTGGTTGTTTATGATGTAGAAAGGTTTTCTCGTGAAGAATATGCTAGGTTTTAGGTCTCTTGATCTTTATATACCTTGGTAGAATACTAGTAGGACTTGGTTAGTTTAGTCTGATCATTTTTTTGATCAAGAATCAAGAGTCCGTTTTGAATTGAAATCTACACAATATTTTCACGTAACTGACTCTAACTTGGACTAATTCATAATCTCAATTGGCAGCCTCTAACTATTTATGTAAATCCTCCTCCCACCAAAATTCTTTATTTCTCATTTTGCCTTTACTATTTTTACGATTTAGTCCTCAAAATATTATGTTTCTAAACTAACCTAACTAGAAATCAATTATTAAAAAATATCCTTGTTTAAAATGAAGCGAATCCTGGGTCTCACACTTTCCATTTTTATTTATCTTTTTAAAATTAACTAAATTCATTTCATGATAAGTGAATCATTCTCATCAACTTATTATTTTTTTACTCTCTGTAGTCAATTCTCTCCATGAAATTTAATTTGCATACAAAAATATTTCTAAATTACTATGTTAAACATTAGAATAATAGATGGAGTAATTTTTTTTTATTTATATAATTGTTTCAAATAAAGATAAATTTTGAGAAAATAAATAGTATAAATACTTTATGTAAATATTAAATATAGTATTGAAAGATTTTAGAGTAAAGTACTAAAATGACTATGACTTTAGGCTGAAAGTGCCAATATAACCTTGAAATATCAGAAAGTGCCAAAATAACCCTTGACTATGCTGACTTTTAGGTCGGTTATTGTTGAAAAGACCATTTTTCCCTTCTAAAAAAATTTAAAAAATCAAAATATTCCTTTCTTTGATGGTTGTGTTTCCTTTCTTTCTGGCCCTTTCTTTCCGGCCCTTTCTTTACTTCTTTAATGGCCACAACCATCAAATTCTTCCTTTCAGCTAAACAAATCACGGTATTATTTTCATTTTCTTTCTGGTAACGTTCCCTTTCTTTGAAACGTGATGCTTTTATTGAGAAAATTGATGTTAACGTGAGGTCTGAATTGGCAGGGCTAGGGCGGATAAGTGGCAGTGGGAGGGGTGGGGGAATTTCTGGCGACGAAGGAGATCGTTGGGGCTAGGGCGGGGCTAGGGCGAAGAAGATAGGGAGGGGTGGCAACAAGAGGAGGAGATCGGCAGAGCTAGGGCTAGGGTGGAGGAGATCAAGATGGGTGGCAGTGGGAGAAGGAGATCTGCAGGGCTAGGGTAGAGGTGGGGCTATGGCGGAGGAGATCAGGAGAGGTGGTAGCGGGAGGAGGAGATCGAGAGGGGTAGTGGCGAGCGGCTATGGATGGATGGTGAGGGAATTTCTGGCGATTTCCAGTGGTAGAGGGCAGCGGCTTCTAGCGGAGCAGAACCAGGGAAGAAGAAGAATACTGATGTGCCCATTTTATAAGATTATATTAGGACTTTTAGGAATCACTTTTTTACACTTTTGTGCTCGAGACGTAGCATTTTGCCTTGAAATTCTCTAAGGAGAGTTAAAAGCAAATTTACGCTTTTATTATTTTTCTAGAGGATTTTGTGTAACAAGGTAATTTGTTTGAAGACTTTGATGAATACTTTTGAAGATTTAAAGATTTGAAGACTTGTATTTGAGCTTTTGAAGACTTGAAGAATTGAAGATAAGTGAAGTGAAGAGGAGGACTTGAAACAAAAAGAAGAAAGAAATCAAGATGCTGAAACTGGGCTCGGTCGCGACTCGCGATGAACCCATCGCGACTCGCGACAGACGTATGGCCAGAAACTTTCTTACTTTTTTTGTACTATAAATACAAAACCTTATCCTCTCCTCTTCAGACCCCCTCTTCTTCCTGCGATTTTTTGGGTTAAAACTCTAATTTGATGGTTGGGCAGAGAAGAACTTATCCAAAGTCAGTAATTACTTATCAAATCTGTGGTACAAGCGATTCCATCATATGCTATGAGTTGTTTTAGCATTCTAGATAATATTCTTGAAGATATACGGGCAATGAATAGAAACTTTTGGTGGGGCGACAAGAGCTCGGGGAAGAAGATTCATTTGGTGTCCTGTCCTAAGCTTTCTCAAGCAAAATTTAGCGGTGGTCTCGGGTTCAGAGATTAAGAGGTGATGAATCTTGCTCTTTTGAGTAAATAGGCTTGGAGCTCGGGGAAGAAGATTCATTGGGTGTCTTGGTCTAAGCTTTCTCGAGCAAAATGTAATGGTGGTCTTGGATTCATAGATTTAGAGGCATTGAATATTGCTCTTTTGAGTAAACAGGCTTGGAGACTCTTTAAGTTGTCCTAATTCTTTGGTTGCGAAAGTTATCAAAGACAAGTACTATCCTGGGACATAACTTTTAGAAGCCACATTAGGGAATAATCCTTCATGGTCTTGGCGAAGTATATTAAAGATCCTAAAGGTTGTTCAAATGGGCTGTAGAAAGCATATTAATTCAGGAGTGAATACTAGAATTTTCCATGGATCCATGGATACCAGACTCAGGGTGTTTTTTTTGTTAAAGAACCAGACCGCATTCATGCGGACTACACAACTGTAGCATATTTGGTGGACAGAGATACGAATTGTTAGAGATTGGATGTTCTAACAGTATTCTTTCACCAAGAAGACGTTGTAAAGATTTCATCAATTAAGCTGGGGAATCATGGAAGAATGGATCACTGGCTATGGCATTATTTGGTGTCCGGAAAATTCCAAGTGAAGTAGGCGTATCATGTATTAGTTGAAAGCTCAGACTCTCCCTTATACCATAACCTTCCTTCACCCATTGCGGAGAAGCCCTTTTGGGGACGTTTTTGGAAGCTTAAAGTGCCTCAACGGGCGATACACTTTGCTTGGAGATTTCTCACGGATTCCCTTCCTACAGGCGCTAATCTGAGAGCAAGAACAATGGATGTCTCTCTTGCTTGCCCTTTCTACCAAGGTGTACATTGTTAAGTCAAGTAGTTTTCATTGATTATTTAATTGACAACTTGTGAACTAGTTTGGAAACGAAAAACGTTCCATGTTGTAACATACAGACAACAGCCACAACCTAGAAGGTTTTGCTATAGAACAAAATATTGCAATTGTGTTGGAAAATGGAAGCTTGTATATTCTGCGATTGATATTCTAGGCGATGAAAGAAGCATATTAGGATTATGGAAAATCCCTACAAATATGAAATTGGATTTATGGAATATATATGATATATTGTGATAAAGAAAATCTCTTTATTTATGAGATTTGGATATGCTTCAGAAGTATATCAGGAATAGGAATATTATGGAGATAATCATGGAAGAATTCTGATATGCTCTTGGACGAACATCACCGATGCATTATACTCACGAACTTAATTGTGAAAATTTGCAAATAGATTTTCTATCTTCCCGAGAGTCTTGCGAAAGCCAGCATTTATATGTTCCAACATACGTGACCTGCCGTTCAAAGTTTAGAGTCGTATACCTTAATTCCTCAGGAGGAGGATATCCAACGTCAACAAGTTTCGAGGTCAGAGAGAGTCTAATCAAGATAGATCGGTAGCAAGGGGAGCTGGCAGAATCCATACGACATAATTAGATAGATAAGTATATTTGTATGGTGTACTTTGCACTGTATCTTTCTAATTAGTGGATTTATTCTGAACTGGGTCAGGCCCCGCAGATGTAGGTGGATTTCACCGAACTGCGTAACCAAGTCTTTATACTTTACTTAATTGCATACTTTGTTAGATAGGTTATGTTGGAACATAGTAGTAATAATTAAGATAATTCGGTAAAACCAAATTTCATTTGGTATGGAAAGTGTGATCCGGTTTTACCATGACGACCAAAGAAGGAGCTTCAGTGTCTCGGCCACCTCTGCCGGAAGTCAACAACTATAATACTGGAAGGTACGCATGGGAGTCTTCATCAACTCACTGAATGAACTTGCATTGATCTTTGTTGAAAATGAGTGGAATCACCCTACTGAAGATGTTGAAACAAGCTCTAAGCAAAAGAAGGGGAGCCAAGTCAGAGAGAGTAGAAACTCAAAGACACATCCACTTGGTCTCCTGATGAACTCAAGGCCTCGTTGGAAAATTCAAAAGCATTGAATGCTATCTTCATGGCAGTTGATGAAAATCAGTTCAAACTTATCTTAACATGCCATCAGGCCAAGAAAGGTTGGGATATTCTGCAAACTATTCATGAAGGAACTAGTAGAGTTAAAGAATCCAAATTATAGATGTTGGCTACAAAGTTCGAGGAACTAGAGATGGAGGATGATGACACTATTTTTGTGTTCAATGGGAAACTCAAAGACATCTCCATGGCATATCAACTTGGAAAAGTTTACAAAGAGGAAAATTTGGTAAAGAAAACCTTGAGATCACTTCCTAAAAGGTTTACAATGAAAGTTCCAGCAATAGAAGAATTAAGAGATGTATCCACCATGAGCTTATATGAATCAATGGGATGTTATAGACTTATGAGATGACATTCCAACAGACTAAAAAAAGGGTTCAAAAGGAGTTGGCGTTCAGAAAATCGTCATCAAAGGACAATTAAGAATATGACTGTGATGATTAATTTGAAAAACTTGCACTTATCACGAAATTTTTTTCAAGAATACCGAAGAAAGTAGTAAACAAGAAATCATAGGAACGGTTTGGTGGAAATAGACCAAGGGCAAAAGAACCTGGAAATAACAATGGGTCACAGTTTGAACAAGGAAATCAACAGTTTCCCAGAAATTAAAGTGATGAATCAAAACAGCCTCGACGAATTCAATGCAGAGAATAAGAAGGATATGGTAATTTTCAGGCTGAATGCGTAAATATCCAGAAGAAATAGGCAAAATTGTATGTCACCACATAGAGTGAAGATGAAGAAGACGAGAAAGAAAAAAAGGAACTTACGAGCAACTATGTGGCATTTGGAGTAAAAATTCATGGTGGATCAGATGATGAATGCTCAAACATATCAGAGAAAAATGAAGATGTATGTTCCAACATAGATTCTAATGATGTGTCTAGTGATGATGATGGTCTAGTTGTGAGTGATGAAGAAATATACAGTACATAAGAGAAGATGTATGTCATGTGGCTTCAAGTTGTTGATACAAACAAAGTACTGAAGGAATAGAAAAACCATCTGGCTGAGATAGAGAAGGAGTTGTGAGTGTTAGTTGCTGAACTCACAAAAAAAAAGATGAGTTAAATTTAAAACTAATTTCAGCAACCAAGAGAGCTGAGATGTCTGAAGCAGTTATTACGAAGTTGAACACTGGAAAGACGAAACTTGATGATATTCTGATCATGGTAAAGAGCTTTGGAGATCGGCACAGAATTGGGTATGACAACCCACCCAAGAGCACAATCAAGCTCAATTTGAAGATCCAAGAGGTAAAGAGAAAGTTCGGAAAACCTCGTCAAAGGAAATCCCTCATTTGTAGCTACTGCACGTATCGGGGTTACAAAGAGGAAAATGCTGGAAATTGCTCAGAGACATCATGACAGGACAACAACTCTCAGCATGTTTCAACACATACGAGGTCCAGCGATCGAAAATGGTCAAAAAGGTATGGGTTGTTAAAAGCTCTAGTACTTTCTTTGTTGCACATACTTCTCTTATAACACATTCCAGAGATTCGTGGTACTTTGATAGTGGTTGTTCCCACCACATGACTGGAACTTAGGAATTTCTGACAAACATCAAACCATATGTGGTGGTTTTGTTACCTTTGGCGATGGAAAGAAGAGTAGAGTAGTTGGAAAGGGAGAACTGTAAATTGAAGGATTTCCAGCATTCACTAGTGTTTTGTTTGTTGAAGACTTAAATGAAAGTCTACTGAGCATATGGCAACTGTGTGATAACAATATGACCGTGGAAAAATAAATGTATAGTGAAACACAGAGAAGCTAAAGTTCTCTCAGACGTTTGACTATCAGATAATTGCTATTTGCTGGAGAAGGAAGTGAAGTGTATGAGCTCAAAACAAAATGAAGGATTTCTGTGGCACAGAAAGCTCGGTCATATCAACTACAAAACATTGGTGAAAATTGCTAATGCAAAGGCAGTACGAGGTATACCTACATTGACAAGCAAAAGTGGAATTGTCTATGAACCGTGTCAACAAGGTAAACAAATTCGATCTCCCCACTCTTCAGTTCAGTATATAACTACCTTAAGAAATATGGAATTACTGCATATGGATTTGATGGGTCCAGTCAATACACTTAGTATAGGTGGCAAGAAACATATCTTTGTATATGTTGATGATTTCTCTAGATTTACTATGGTAGCTTTTCAAAAAGATAAATCTAATACTGTGGATATGTTTAGAAGTCTTGTGATAAAATTATAGACATAAAAAGGAAGACCGGTTGGGAAGATTGTCAGAATTTGCAGTGATCATGGCAGAGAATTTGAAAACTCTCAATTCAGCAACTTTTTTTATGAACTTGGAATTCGACATGAGTTCTCTTCACCAATCACTCCTCTTCAGAATGGCGTTGTGGAAATAAAGAACAAGACTCTTCAAGAGATGGCTCGAGTTATGTTAGCCGAGAAATAAATTCACAAAAAATGGTAGGGAGAAGCCGTTAATATAGCTTGTTATACAATCAATCAAGTGTATCTACGTCCATTCAAAAGAAAAAATATCCTATGAGTTTGAAGCAAGTGCTATTCTCAGAGATAGAGAGCAATTGGCAAAATTTGACAATCGTAGTGATGTGAGGATTTTTCTTGGTTATTTTGTGAATAGTCAAGCTTATTGATATGAATCCCCTTGCGAAGAATCTGGATTGTGAAAATAATATCTTTGACAAAACAAGGGAACTCACAAACCCTTCAATGCCGCACGAAATTCAGGAGTCTAGCCCTCAGGGTACGCCTAACTTTGACTTGCTCTCTAATTAGCCCTCAGGATCAGATTACAAGATTTATTGATACTTAACTAGCCCTTGGGATTAAGCAACAATGGAATAGCTCGCAAGCAAAGAGTATGAACTCAAAAGGTTGTATATTTGATTGATAAAAGTGTAAGGTGAAAATTAATGTTGAAAGCCACCCCTATTTATAGTACCTAGGTATGGTCTTCAAAAATACAAACAAGAAATTGAAAAACATTATGGAAGCTTTAAGAAGGTAATACCATATTTAAGTACACTACCTAAAATAAATGACTATATTCTTCAACATAAATCTTGAATAAATGTTGCCTTATCTAATCTTACCAAATCTAATTCTAATCAAATCATAACTGAATATTCTAACACCTAAAATAAATGCATGACCGAAACATTAATTCTTCCAAGGCCAACATGGCTGAATTAATGGGTCTTATTCTAAAATATAATAAATGATCACACTAACTCATTAAAAAACCCAATGGGAAAAAGAATATAGTGGTATCTTCTAAAAATCCTAATAAATAAAAATAAATAAAGAAACCTAATTCGTATCACTTATCGTGTTTACAATCTTTGGACAAATACTCTCAAGGAATCCATAAATATCATTGTGGATGATTCTGACTAAGGACAAGTATCAGGTGATGGAGAAGATGAACCGGATAAAGACCATGTTCCAACACAACACAGTCAACCTAACAAACCAGCCAATGTTAGAACATCTGAGCAGACTGACTATCCTGTTGAACCTGAATATATCGAGTATGTTGGAACATCATCCCCCACTAAATCACTGCATGTTCCAACACAGGTGAAACAAGAACTAATTACAAGGAGTACTTGTTCAATCCCTCAGGTTAATCATAGGAAATTAGTAGGATTACAATATTTCATCTCTCTCATTGAACCTAAGAACTACAAGGAGTCTTTACGATGAACACTGGATTGTGGCAATGCAAGAAGAACCTAGTCAATTCGCACAAAATGATGTATGGTATCTCACTCGTCGTTCTAAAGGTGTGAATGTCATTGGCACAAAGTGGATTTTCAAGAATAAATCAGATGCTGATGGACAAATCACTCAAAACAAGGCCACATTGGTTACTCAAGGATTTACTCAGGTTGAAGGAGTGGACTTTGATGAGACATTAACACCAGTTGCCAGATTAGAGTCGATTTGGATTTTACTTGCTATTGCTTGCTCTATGAACTTTACTCTATATCAAATGGATGTCAAAAGTGCTTTTCTAAATGGTGTGAGAAATGAAGAAGTGTATGTTGAACAACCTTAAGTATTTGAGGATCCTCATTACCCTCACCATGTGTTTTGACTGAAGAAGGCGTTGTATGGTCTGAACAAGCATTGAGGGCATGGTATGAACAACTTACTAACTTTCTAATTCAGAAGGGTTATCATCGATGGGGAGTAGATCGCACATTAGTTGTGCTCAAAAAGGCCTCAAAGATTTTGATTGCTCAAATATATGTTGATGACATTGTGTTTGGTTCTACTTCACTATCTATGGTGCAGGATTTCATTACTATGATGCAAGTCGAATTTAAAATGAGTATGCTTGGAGAACTCACGTACTTTCTAGGGCTGCAAGTTAAGCAATAAAATAATGGCTTGTTTATAAGTCAGAGTAAGTATGTCCTAAACTTAGTGAAGAGATTCAGACTAAGCAATTCCCATGTAGTCCGAACACCTATGTGGGTTTCTTATAAATTGGTGAAGGATGAGAAAGAAGTTGGAGTTGATCAGAAATTATACAGGGGCATGATTGGAATTCTATTGTATTTGACACCCAGTAGACCAGATATTTATTTCAGCATAGGAATTTGTGTGAGATTTCAGGCTAACCAGAGGAATCCCATTTAACTGCTGTCAAAAGAATTATTCGATATCTGAGTGAGACTTCTGATTATGGTGTCTGGTATTCTAAGAATTATGACTCTGATATGATTGGGTACAGTGATTTTGATTGGGCTGGTAATGCAGATGATCGTAAAAGCACTACATGTGGGTGTTTCTTTATTGGCACAAATCTAGTTTCTTGGTATAGTAAGAAACAAAATTCGATCTCTTTGTCTACTGCGGAAGCTGAATATCTTGTTGTTGGAAGTTGTTGTGAACAACTATTATGGATTAACAAAATGTTGAAAGATTATGGAATTCATCAAGGGCATTTGAAGATCTTATGTGACAATACAAGTGCAATTGCTATTTCTAAATATCTAGTTCAGCACTCTCAAACCAAGCATATTGACATCAGACACCATTTTATTCGAGATCTTGTTGAAAGGAAAGAAGTGGTGGTGGTCTATATTCCAACATCTGAGCAATTTGCAGATATCTTCACAAAACAATTGGATACTGCCACGTTTGAGCTTCTCAGACAACACTTAGATGTTTGTCAGATTTGAGGTACTTCTTCATATAGCTTTTATTTAGCTGTAAATATTTTTTCCCGCTTTAATTTTGTGTACAGAAAATTAGAAAAACACAAAAAAAAAATAGAATGAATAAAAATGCTTCAAAAATAGAAGTTGTGAAGACATGGTATGTTGGAAGTGCAAAGAGGTGTGACATAAGTTGACAAGTGGGAAAAGTAAAATCATTACCTCTCTTGGAAAGGAAAAAGGTATTGCGTGGTAAAAGAGGTAAAAAAGGGGAGAGTTTAATTTTGGTTCAAACTTTGTCTCCATCTCCCTCTATTTTTGGTTTCCACTCTCCCATTCCTTGGTATCTTCGGATCTCTTGTGATATATTGTTGCCAAAAATTTTGGGATTTCATCTTGAAGAATTTGAGTTAAGTTCAAACATTTTCTCTTCACATGAAAACCCTCGCCGAAAAACTCTTCAAGCCCAAAAACCACCATGGCCGAAAACAAGATCCAAGACAACTCTCACCTTCCAAAGAATACAAATGGCGAGAATGAACAAAGGGATGAAACCATGGTCGGGAATACAAATGGCGGAAATGAACAGAAGGGTGAAACTATGGACAAGGGAAAATCTCCCTACCAAAAGGTAACTGGTCCGGATCCTCCAAACTTTCAAACTGGTCTGGATCAGTTGTATGCCATGGAGTTTAATTCGATGGATGATTTTTTTTGAATTGGTTTAAGAAAATAGGATTTCTGTAGACCTGTCTAAGTTTAGAAACTTGAAAGGAGAAGTCCTTAATGTGAATGTCAAAGAACTGTTTACTGGGGATATAGGAGACCTTGAGGGTGTTGAGGATAATAATTTTAGGCTGTTGAGAGGAAAATATAGGGTATACAATGGGAAGGATAGGTTCCATGTTTATTCATATGCTCATGGCCTTAGTAATGTTAGGATTGGGTGGCTAATGATGATGAGGCTGAGGGATTATAAGTGGTTAAATATACTGACAGGATGCCATTAGGTTTCTATGATGTTGATGCTTGAAGAACTGAGAAAGCCTCTGATCATTGAGATTACAGACAGTGAAGGAAAAGAAAGTATTGGGTATGTTCCAACACAGAGGGCAGAGTCAGAGGCTGCCGAAGACAAGGAGGTTGATGATGCTGATATGGGAGGTCAAGACCAGTTTGATTTTATTGGGAATGCATATGATGATCTGGAATACTCAGAAGGAGGAAAAACAGGGAGATTTGACCTGATGCGGGAGGAGTCAAACAGATACTCAGGGTGTTGGAACTCAGGGTGAAACTGATACTGAGCAGGATGAAGAGGTTGAACAAGATGAGTATGTTCCAACAAAGAAGCCAAATGTGAAGTTTTGGATGAGTTCATTCAAACCGTAAGGGCCAAGAGGAAGATGTCTGTTCCTGAGAATTCTCCACCAGCCAACAAGTCTAAATAGAAAACTCAAGCTGCATCAAACAAGAAGAATGTGCTGCCACCTCCTCCTGTAAGTGATGCTCTTTCTGATACTTAATTTGACAATGAGTGTCAGGAGATGGGAGAAATTTTTGAAGAGAGAATGATAATTTCTGAAAGGCCAGTAGACTTAGAGGCTTACAGAACTAGTGGCTTTACGGATTTTTTTGGAATTAATTGGAATGAAGAGGGATGCCACTGTGCAACTTCAGTAAAACAAGCAGGTTGTTACTGAGATTTACTCAAATTTGATGGCTGGAAACGTGGAAGATGACTCCCTGTGGTGTGATAGAGTCTATGTAAGGGGAAAGGTGATTGATTTCTCTGCTGCTAGGATGAACAATATATTATGGCTGAAAACTCCAGACTTTGAAGGTGTCTTTTCTGATGAATTGAATATGATAGATGACAGAATCCTATAAGTGATTATTGGTGGATACAAGACTAAGTGCCTAGGCACAGGGTATTTACATGCATCCTGCCTATTATCTAGATTTTTGTTGTCTCTATTAGGTGGCAGTGAATTGTTGGATGCCATCTTCTAACACTACAACTCTGTCAAGAAAGATGGCAAAGCTTTTGTACTGTGTTGGAACACAAACCAGTCAACCTGGGGTTGTTCATTCAGTAGAGAATTGTTAGGAAGGCTATTGCTCCCAAGGGCAAGCATCCACTGGTTTATCCATGTTTGATTTCTGCATTAGCTAAGAGTGCAAAGATGAAGGCAAAAGCAAAGGATGTGATTATTGATATTGATTTTCTTCAGCCAGAAAAGAAGATTTTTGTGATGAGATAAGTGCATAATTTACCTTGGAATCTAGAGGCATCTACCACTGCATGTACGATGACAAAGGCCAAGCTGATGGTTCTAAATGAAAGGTTGGTGGCTATAGCCATCCAAATAGCTGCTCTTGAAGCTGAAAAGGCAAAGTTTGAGGGGGAGAAGGCTCTTTTTGAAGCACAGGATGCTACTCCTGAACAAGATTGAAGGTTCTGAACTGACTGTATTTCAATATAGGTCAGGTGCTGAGTTCAGGGGGAACAGATTTATTGATATTTTATCTGTGTTTTTATTGCCTTAGGAAGTTCATGGCCCTATGGGGAGAATATTTTGGATATCATTCTGCTTTTGATTTATTGTAATCTGAATTATTTTGTTCTGGATTTCTGGTGTTCTTGGTATTCTTATATAATCAGATTCAGTGCTTATATATATATATATATATATGTTCCAACATAAGTGTATTTCTGGAAGACTTATGCTATGAGAGTGGAAGTTTTTCATTGATTTCTTATTTCCAAAATGATTGAGTCCACAAATGCCAAAGGGGGAGATTGTAAAGTCAAGTGTTTCTCATTGATTATTCAATTGGCATTTTGTGAACTAATTTGGAAACAAAAAATGTTTCATGTTGGAACATACAGACAACAGCCACAACCTAGAAGGTTTTGCTGTAGAACAGAATATTACGATTGTGCTGTAATATGGAAGCTTGTATATTCTACTATTGATATTCTAGGCGGTGTAAGAAGCATATTAGAATTACGGAAAATCCCTACAAATATGGAATTAGATTTACAGAATATATTGTGATAAGAAAATTTCCTTTATTTATGAGATATAGATATGCTTTAGAAGCAGATAAGAAATGAGAATATTATGGATATAATCATGGAAGAATTCTGCTCTGCTCTTGGACTATAAAGGGGACATCCAGGTTGCATTATACTCATGAACTTAATTGCGAAAATCTGCACACAGATTTTCTATCTTTCCGAGAGTCTCGCGAGAGCTAGCATTTATATGTTCCAACATACGTGACCTGCCGTTCAATGTTCATAGTCGTATATCTTAATTCCTCAGGAGGAGAAGATCCTGCGTCAACGAATTTCGAGGTTAGAGGGAGTCCGATCAAGGCGGATTGGTAATAAGGGGAGCTTGTAGAATCCACACGACATAATTAGATAGATAAGTATATTTGTATGGTGTACTTTGTACAGTATCTTTCTAATTAGTGAATTCATTCTCAAGTAGGCCAGACCCTGCAGATGTTGGTGGATTTCACGGAACTGCATAACTAAGTCTCGTGTTGTAATGCCTTACTTTATTACATAGGTATGTTGGAACATTTTAATAGTTGCTCATTAATTCTATTACGTGGTGCGATATAAGTGTGTAAGTGTGTGCGATCAAAGGTGCAATTCACGCACTAGCCAAAACGCTACTGTTTTCATTTTTTTCTACCTCTTTCCTTATCTGATAACGGTCATAAGTGGGTATTTTTCTTTCCTGTTATGGCGGCTCCTCCGACTGGCCGTGGTGGCAACGCGGGGGGCAAATCTTTTCTTCAGGCTTTAGGTAACCGACCGCCACCTCTAAAAGTCTCCCTTCCCTCTAACCCGGAAATTGTGCCGAAAACTCATTACAAGGGAGATATAGCTTGCTTGGTAACCCGCAAAGACGCTGAAACTTTGGCTTCTCACTACCAAAATGCCCTGGTTGGTAAGTTCGCAAGAGGCAAGCCACCGATGACTGCCCTCAATGATGCTTTCAACTCTGTGGGATTCAAAGGCAAATTTCAACTTGGATCTATCAATTTCAGACATGTGCTAATTCGGTTTCAAGACAAGGAGGATTACCAGAGGCTCTGGCTCAAAGGTCAATGGATATTCAATCATGCCCCAATGAATGTTCTCAAATGGACTACCGATTTCTCCCCTGAGGCAGAATCTTCCATAGTCCCGGTATGGGTTACTATCCCCTATGTCCCAGTTTTCTTCTATAATACTGCTATGTTAGAATCTATGGGGAATCAAATAGGGAATTACATTAAAGTGGATGCTGCTACTGCTGCTCTCTCTAGACCTTCAGCAGTTAAGATGTGTGTTGAAATAGACTTGAAAAAAAAGCAGCCATCATTCATTAGAGTGGGTATAGAGAAGGATGGAATAGAGTATAATGTGGTTAAATTACCCCTAGAATTTGAGGAACTTCCTCTATACTGCCACCACTGCAAATCTATAGGACATGATGATAACCTTTGCATTTATTTGCATCCAGAACTTAAGAGATCAAGGACCCATAGGATGGATAAATTTAACCCTAGCCATATGGATTCAGGGGTTGGAAAGGCAGTACTTCAAACTAGGGATCAACAAAGGGGTTCTGATGGTCAAGTTAATGATGTTGTAAGTCTAGTTCATGATGATAACAATAATGATGGGGGTTCTGGTGTTTCAGCTACAGAGAAACTCAAAACTCTGTCCTCACAGACCTTCAAATATGTTCCAAAGCAGCAGGTTGTTTCAGTTATAAATGTCGAAGAAGTAGGAGCTTCTGAGTCTCCTCATGTGGTGGAGGATAAGCTTCCTGAGAAAAAGGCTTTTACTAAAGATAACCTTGTTGGTGAGCAGGAGTTTGCTGATGCTGATCAGATTCAGGATACTAATACTGCTGGGCAAGATTTTGATGCTGATGATCAGTTTAAGGTTCCTAATCAGGATATTGATGCTAATGATCAGTTTAAGGTTCCTAATCAGGATATTGATGCTGAGCAGGATTCTGATGATGCTAATGCTGAACATCTTAAGGTGATCCAAGATGATACTACAGAGTACACAAACTCTCAACTTCAGTCTCCTACACATCTGTCCAAGCACTCTCTATCTGCTCCACCAAATCTCAAAAAAAAGAAAGTTTTTGCTAAGGATGATATTCCTAGCAAACGGGGTAAGTCTTTCTCACCTTTTAATACCATTATTGCTGCTAAAAATTTTATTTTCTCTCAGCAGAAACACAGGCAAAACAGATTCCTCCTTCTTGCGGATGAAGACATATCCAGTGATGAAGTTACTCCAAGTGACATCCCAATCATTACTGAGGTCCTAGAGTTTTCTGTTTCATCTGATCCTTCTATAGTAGAGTCCCCGAAGGTTTTAACTGAACACCTAGAAGCATCTTCTGCCAATGGTACAGAAAATAGTGCTAATCAGGTAAGTCAGGTAAGCTCTACTATCTTACACTCCAAACCAAGCAAGCTGAAAAAAGTAAACAATCAGAAAAAAGTAACTAATCATAGTAATGAGACATATTTAACTCAGTTAAATACTATCATGACTAGATCAAAAAGCTCTAATAATATTTCCCTATGAATAACACAACACTTAAGATTAAATTTCTGGTATGGAATCTTAGGGGAATGGATACTTCTATGCTAAGACTTCATAACTTGATCAATAGGCACAGTTTTGAGCTTATCTGTTTAATTGAGCCTAAACATGACAACATGCAATGTGATTTTTATAGATAACTGTTACATTATGACAATTGTATGTATGCAACTAATGGCCAGATCTGGCTCTTTTTGAATTCTAGCATATCTTTAACAGTTAAATGTGACAATTTGCAATTCTTAGCTGTTACATTGAATAGTCTCACATTGAACAAAAGCATGGATGCTTTCTTTGTGTATGGCCTCAGAACTAGAAATGGTAGGAAAAATCTTTGGTCTGATCTCAAGTCCATTACTCACTCAAATTCTATTTTCATTGGAGATTTCAATGCCATTACATCTATAAATGAATATAAAGGTCCATCTACTCCCAAAATTGGTAGTATGAGGGACTTTAATGAGTTTATTAATGTAATGGCTTTGGAAGAAATTAATACAGTGGGTAACCTGTTTACTTGGAGTAATAAGAGGCTAAGGAACCCTACTGTCCAAAGATTAGACAGAGGTCTCTGTACTCCTTCTTGGTCATCTACTGTTCCTGCCTCTTCTGTTCACATTTTGAATAGGATTTCTTCAGATCATAACCCTATGCTTCTTACTATTGGTAGTGATATCCCATCTAACCCTAGGCCATTTAGATTTTTGAACACCTGGTATAAAAGGAAAGATTTCAGTGATGTAATTAAACAAAACTGGGATCTTCCTCTTAATAAATCAGGAATGCTTGGTTTCTTTCTTAAACTTATAAGATTGAAAAAAGAGCTCAAAATCTGGAATAAGGAACATTTTGGCAATATAAATGATAATGTTGTGCATGCTGAAACTGCTCTAGAAGCTCAGGAACATATATATGACTTTAATGCTTCTGTTGATAATCTGGTTAAACTTAAAGAAGCAAAGGCTAAGGTGGTTAGGGCTCTAGCAGAACAGAAAAGCTTTTGGAAACACAAGGCCAAGGTTAAATGGCTAAAGGAAGGGGACAATAACACTAGTTTTTTTCATAACTCTGTTAAGGAAAGAAAATGTAGACTAAAGATCACAAAAATTAAGATTAGTAATGGTCAGTGGCTAGATAATATACAGGACATTGAGAATGAAGGCATTCACTATTACCAGGATCTCTTAACAGATGATAGCTCCCCTGATAGCAGTCTTTTCCAGTCTCATTTCTTGAGTCAGATACCTAAATTGATCACTCAAGAGGATAATGATAGACTCCTGCAACCTGTTTCATTGTCTGAACTCAGGGATATTGTTCTTAGTCTTAATAAGAATAGTAGCCCTGGGCCAGATGGATTCACAGCTAAGTTTTACATTAAATCTTGGGACATAATTGCTAATGATTTACTTTTTGCAGTCCATGATTTTCTTGCTGGGAACAGCATTCCTAGGGGTATTGGTAGTACCTGGATTGCAATTATTCCTAAAAAAATACCCCTATTTCTTTTGATGACTATAGGCCAATAAGTCTTTCCAATGTAGTTAACAAAATCTGTTCCAAAGTTTTAATGGAAAGACTTAAACCTCTAATGCCCAAACTCATTTCTCCACACCAAACAGCTTTCCTTAAAGGTAGAAACATCTCAGATAATGTCATCTACCTTCAGGAAATGGTAAGGTTTCTGAACAGGAAGCAAAGAGACCCCAATTGCATTGTCAAATTAGATCTTGAGAAGGCTTTTGATAGAGTTAAGTGGTCTTTTCTAAATTTTGTCCTTGCTAAATTTGGATTTCATGCTAAATTCATTTTTTCCATTATGAAGAACCTATCACAGGAATGGTTCTCTATTTTAATAAATGGTAAGCCTGTTGGATTTTTTCAATCTACAAGGGGTATCAAACAGGGTGACCCCCTCTCTCCTTTTCTATTTAACATTTTTTCTGAGGCATTTACCAGGAGTTTAGCTTTTATTTTTCAGAATGGTAAGTTGGCATACTATGACCTTCCAAGTAATTCTCTCCAAATTTCACATTTATCTTATGCAGATGACACTGTGGTTTTTTTAAAAGCTGGTGATCAGACATTGATTGGATTTAAAGCTTTTCTGTCCAAATTCGAAGATGTTACTGGTCAAAAGATAAATTACAGTAAAAGTGACATCTTCATTGGAAAACATGCCTCTGTTCACACAGTTAACAATATAAAGAGGATTCTAGGTATGAAAATTGGGAGTTTTCCTTTTACATATCTAGGAGTTCCTATTTTTATTGGGATTGCACAAAAAATCTTTTTTCAACCACTACTTGAACAGATAGATAGTAGGATAGGTAGCTGGAAAAATAAGTGGCTCTCTATTGGGGGAAAAATCACACTCATACAGTCATGCATCTATTCTATTCCTCAGCATATATGGTCAGTTGTAAAACCTAGCAAAGAGATCATTTCTGTCATAGAAAAAAAACTCAGCAGATTTTTTTGGGGGTCTAATGATCTAAAACCTAAAAGAACATGGAGGAAATGGGATGCTCTTTGCTTTCCTATTAATCAAAATTGTCTAGGTTTCAGATCAATAACCACCATAATAAATACATGCTCAGTTAAGCTATGGTGGAAATATCAAAAGGCTGAGGCTTTATGGACTCATCTTGTTACATCACTGCCACCCTCTTCTAGGTCTTCTCCTAACTGGAAGAGGATTTGTTCCGTTAATGCTTGGACAGAATCTAATTCTAGAGTGATAGTTGGTAGAGGTGACTGCAATTTCTGGACATCGAATTGGTTTAGATATAGGTCCCATTATGGATCTCTGTGATCAAAACCTTGTTGATATCTCTGCTGCCTGCACAGTCTCAGGGTTCATCTCAAATAAATCAAGTTTGCTTCAAAACATTTCTCCTATTCTACCCTCTTATGCTATCTCTCTTTTACAGGAAGCAAAGCTCTCAATACACAGAGGTGATAGGCTCATATGGAAACCTAGAATCAGGGGTGAGTTCTCATTTAAATCCACTTATCTCTTGCTCAGAACCCAGAGAGGTACTATTGCTTCTATTCAACATCTTTGGAGTTCTAGAATTGAAAAGAAAATCTCCGTTTTCATGTGGAAATCGATTAACTCATATCCAGCTTTTGATAATGTCCTGCGAAAAATGAGATTTTGTTTGCCTTCCAAATGTTGTATGTGTAATAATCATGAGGACTATGTGGATCACTTCTTTAATTCCTGCATTTTGCTGTGCAAGTTTGGAAAAATGTCCATCAATTCATGGGAATCAGGGACAGATCTTTCCCATCTATATGGGAAAAACTATCATGCTATCTCACTTATCCTGGTTTGAGTTCTTTGCATTCAATAATTATTCGAACTGCTTCCTTAATAACATGTTGGAACCTGTGGAAAATGAGGAATAAATGTTTATATGACTCTGCCATGCCATTAACAGGTTTAGTACTCACTCAAACAAGGGATCAAATTTTCTATACTTTTAGTGCTAAACCTGTTTTTATAGCCTCTACTATTGATTTAAGCATTGCTGAACACTCCTTTTTACCTCTGATCAAATCTACTCCAAAGCCTAAAATTTTCAAAATTGCTTGGACAAAGCCATGTAGGGGTTACAAAATTAATGTTGATGCTGCATGGTGTTGTCATTCTAACATGTGTGAATTTGGTATGATTATCAGAGATAATAGGGGTAGTTTCATAGCTGCTCATACTAAATATACACAGGCCAATTCCCCTCTGGAAGCTGAGCTGAAAGCAATTCAGTTTGCTTTAGATAAGTGTGCGGGATACTCTTCACCTGTTTACATGGAATCGGATTGTCTAAATGCAGTTCAATTTGTTCTTGATCCCCTAAATGCACACTGGAAATTGTTCCAGTTAGCTGATGATATTCACCAACTTCTGAGTGATATCAACCTAGTGCATATTCAGAGACAAGCAAATCTGGTTGCTGACTCACTTGCAAAAGCTTGTCTCAGAGCTCAGACCAACACCCTGTTTAGATTTCAAATGCTCTCCAATACTATTCAAGGTTTAATTAGGCTAGATCAGATAGGTACACCTTCATTAAGGATGGTACAATGAATAGATGCTACTGATTTGAACTGTTATTCGTAGGTTGAAACTGCATCAAACTGCTGTGTACAATGCATTGGATGGCATACGGATTGAAGGACTTCACTTGCTGATGGCTTCACTTGCTGGATCATTTGCTGTATACTGATGGTTTTTTCTACTAGTAGAGGATAAGCTCTTTAGTCTATTTGGAGTGCTTTTGACTGCTTTGTGTTTCGTTATTACGATTCACTAAAAAGTTCGAAGATCTTCTCCAATAGACTAATAGTTTTTGTAATATTCTAACTATTAACTACTTACCCTACATTATTTTGGAAGTAACAATAGTTGCTTCAAGAGCTTATGGCTCACTCTTGTATATCTCAACTAAGCCATGGCTTCATCTTTTTCTTTCTGTTTTAAGTTTCTGTTTATTACACGGTTTGGGAAGGCCTAATATAATTTCCCCCATCTTTGGATGGTTTCAAAAAAAAAAAAGTAATAGTAATTAATATAGTTTGGTAAAACCAAATTTCACAAGATGATATAGGTACTACATCCCATTTTTTCTTCGATTGTTCATACGCAGGGAAGGTATGGCAGGTGGCTGGAATTGAAACGGTGTAGAATCCGGGCGCAAAAACAGAGATGAAATTGGTTCAAGGAGCGATTGGAATTGGCGATATGGAAATAAATGAGTTAATTCTCATGTTGTGCGATGGGAATTGGCGATATGGAAATAAGTGAGTTAATTCTCATGTTGTGCGATGGGAATTGGCTACAACGGAATCAAAAGATATTCACGGATAATTGTATGGATCCTCTCCTTAATGCTCCAACAGTGTGTAAATCTAAGTTGCTTTCACGAGGCAAACCATTGGCTAGAAAGATTGTCATCCGAGTTATAAGAGATATTCTATTAATATCTTCTGCAATATTATTATATATTAGGTATAATAATTTTTCTTTATTGACTCTATAAATGCTATCTATATATTGTACACTTGTACCATCAATGAAAACACACATTCATATTTTATATGGCATCAGAGCCTACATCTTGAAACCCTAAATATTTTCCTTTACCAATAAAAGATTGCCGCTACCGCTGCCCTCACTTCTCCATCCACTGCCGCCGTGCTAGTCACCGACATCGAGAAGCCAGCCGCTGCCTTTGCCGTCCAGTAGACACCGCCGCGTTCCATTTCTATCCAGCACGCACCGCCGCCGCATTCCGTCGCCATCCAGCATACACCGCCGCCGCGTTCTGTCCATCCCGCCTCCTTACGCCGCCCTGGGAGTCCAATGGATCCATTGAATCTAGCTGTATTTGAAAATCTTGATGCCAAGATCGAGGCTCCTGTCGTTCCCATCGCTCTTGCCGCCTACCAGCCACTCTAGGCGGACGCACCACCCAGCTAGACAGCGCCGACGTTCTCCGCTGAGCCCTCCGCCAACTCCTGCTCGGCGCTGATGGTTCCATTTTTTCCAATTCTCGGCGCTATGCCGGGGATTCCGCACCCTTGCCTCTCTCACATCCGTACTACGTTCATCTCTCAGATCATACAGGTTTTCTGATTCCCTCTGCAGTCTTGAAGGGTGATAATTATAATGATTAGAGTGCCGATATTTGTTATGGTTTTAATTCTAGATATAAGCTTGGTTTTTTGGATGGCTCCATCACCAAACCTTTACCTGGTTTACCTTTTGAAAATATTTGGAGTAGTTTAAATTCTATGCTTATTGGTTGGATCGTTGAGACACTCGATCCATCCATTCGTTCCGCTGTTACTTATTATGACTCGGTTAAGGAGTTTTGGGATAATCTTTGTCAACGTTACTCAGTTGGGAATGGCCCACATATGTGTCAGATTCGTGCAGACATTTACCTGCTTTCTTACATGCTTCCACGTACTTGTATTTCATGTCTCGATGTAGATATCATTCAGGTTGAATGTGAGAAGGAGATGGTTCATCAATTTCTCATCGGTCTGGATTATGGTCATGCTACTTTTCGCTCATATATCTTTGCACATGATCCGTTGCCTTCACTCGACAAGGTTTACTCCCTTGTTTCTTAGAAGGTGCATCAGAAAACTTCCATCTCAGCCCGTGATTCTGTCACCTCGGAAGACACCATGGCCTTTGTTTCCCATCATCAAGCGCAAACCTCTACTTTAGAATCCACTGCCACCGCTCTAAGATCCACCCTAGCCACTGTCGTTGATCGTCGCAGTCTTACCTGCACTCACTGTGGCCAAAAGGGTCATGATATTACTACTTACTTCCCCATTATTTTTTATCCGGAATGGTTCACTGAGAAACATCCACCTGCATCAGGCCCAAAGACTGCCGTAAACACCAAGACCCGTGCCTCTCTGGAGCACATTTTGCTGGAGATGCTCAGCTAATGGCCGCCGCCACTCTACCTGCGGCCGCCGCCACCTCCGTCATTTCAGACTTCGATTGATCTGCATTCGGCCCGGCTCTGTCCAAGAAGCAATGGAGTACGGTTTTAAACATGTTCTCTAAGTTAAATACTTCTGACAATCTGTTAGGTAATACTACTTTACCTTAGAATCGTATCATATGACCGGTGACAGGGATCTTCTTTATCATATTGAGCATAGTGAAAATGTTGATGTTGTCTTCCCTGATGGTTCTATTTCAACTGCTGTTGAACATGGTAAAATTAGTTTTAGAGATGTTGTCGTGACATATGTTCTTTTATTTCGGCATTACGCTGCAATTTACTATCGTTTGCTAAGTTAACTCCTGCATTAAAATGTCTAGTTTTGCCTACCAGAAAATTATGTATACTACAGGATATCAGCACGAGGACAGTGATTGGTGTGGGTAAACAATGAGGAGGGGTTTATTGATTGCGCAGATTGGGAGTTTCAAGGTCTTCACAGTCATTCTCATCCGTTGCTGCTTCAAGGTATTCGTCTGCTTTATGGCATCAACATTTTGGGCATGCGTCCTCATTGGTGTTGTCATCTATCCCTGTCATTTCTTTACATAATAGTGATTGTAATAAATTTGTTTCCTGCTTGGTATGTCATAGAGTAAAATAGTCTAGAAATAGTTTTCTTGTTAGCTCTGCTAAGGCTAGTAATTGTTTGAACTACCACACCATATGCTAAAAAAACTAAATACTCAAATTTTCACACAATCTGAACTAATTAGTCAAAATAATTACTCATTAAGAAATTGAAGAAAATGTACCAAATACATGTCTTCATCATGCCCCCCAAGATATCACTACATTGTCCGATTTCCAGCCTAGAGTGTAGACTCTATTCTTAGTGTTGTAAAGGGGATTCTTGTCATCAGGGTTGTCTTTGAAATACTGCATTCACAAATTCGATGTTAAGTTCAGCTACATCACACAACATACAAATTCCAGACTATAACACAAAACCATACTACGGTGAGAACATACATATACTCAACACACAACATACATGTACACAATACTTTTCTTGAAAGCTTCACCTTGACATTACTGATGCCTGCCAATACTTTTCTTCTAACATTTGGCTTCCCTGAACGTGAAAGCAGCATGCTAAGCACCTGAGAAAGCATCAAAAGCTTTAAAATAAAAATAATAATAATAAAAAGACTAGTGATTTTCCAAGATTGTCAAGTTTTCCTTTGTTCTTGTCCAAGTTCTTAAGAACACCCTTTGAAGTGAAGATATGGTGAGGGGGGAAAACAAAAACGAATGAGTAAACTGCAACTTGTTCACTCCATATTGGATAAGAAAGTGTATAAGAAAGGGTCTAGACAATGTTACCTGACGAATGATCAATGCATAGCACAAGTAAGTCTAACCCGTGAATTTGCAGTTGCACTGTGTTTTCTATCAGCAAGAGACAATTTCCTTATTTTATACAGAAGAATACAAAGTGAATAAACTGAAAGGGAGGTAAATGTAAATAATGAAAATGAATAACTATCGGAAGGAGAATAGTAGAATAATGAACCACAAACAAAAAATACATAATGATATTTGAAATGAGGTTCATCATCGATGTATAAAAGTTAAACCCAAGATTGAAGTTAGCTTACTTTAATTCCTCCCTGGCCCGAAACTAGTAACAGAACGACAGTGCCCATTTGCTCCGGTAGAATTAGAATATATCTTCAAAGATGGGACTACAACCAAAGAATTTTTTTCAGTACATAATTGAATGGACAGAAGTCATAAGTACTCAAAAGAATGGAAATGAGATATGAGTTGAAAAGGGCATTACCAATAGTGAGTTTGGGGTTAAGGAGCTTCTTAGTTTGATTACTTGCAAGGGAGTTGTTCAACCTTCCTTGAAATTAACCGATCATTTCGAAACACAATCACATTACCAATATCACAAATAAAGAAGAAATTAAGTCTTCAAGAAATGCAGCATATACATATGAATACCTTGACGGTAGCAGCCACCATTTTTCTGTATCAGTGGACTAGGAAAAAGCGATATTGTGAGTCCAAGGAAGGTAGATAAAATTATGGACTCATCTGCACATAGTATATTGGAAGGATCCAATAGTGCAATTGAGTTCAAAACAAGTAACTAGTTGAACATGTAAATTTCCACAAATTTTAAAGGTATATTATTTGAGTCATTTACTTGTGGAGTTCAACTCCAAACATTATCAGTGTTTATATATTGAAGTCAGCCACCAATCAATCCTTACTCACAAAATATTATCCTAGTTCAAAATACAAATGTACTCAGGTAGAAAAGAGCACAGAGAGCATAAGCAGCATACAACATGCACACAGAACAAAACAACATAAACTGTGAGAAATTCGGTAAGCAGGGACTGAAAACAGCAGCTAACTAGAAAACATCACATGTAGAAGGCCTAGCATCTTCATGTCTAGAACCTGATTAAGAACTAGAAGCAACGCACCTAAGTTGTATATGGAAGATGAGTATCAGCAACCACTTGTGTGCAACAAAATTATAATGTGTCATCTCTAGAATGACAAGTCAGGCATATTCAAAACTCAACCAAGTCTAAGGAGTTTGCAAACACGGTTTCACTTAGTGGGCGTTTGTTCTTACAATGCGTTCTCTAGAAAAAGAAGTCCAACTTCCAATATAGTTACGAAATAAAAGAGCCTAATCCATGATATGTCATGGGCCAAACAATACTCTCTTTTGAAATTTAAACCACCAAAGACACTCCTCTTCAAAAACTACCATACAACTTAAAAACCCCAAGGAATGTAAAGACACTAGGATTCTGGTGTAATCGAGTACAAGGTCACAAAGATACTTCGGAAAAACTGAAGGAAACAATACCAGAACAAGAGACAGGAGCCATTTTAGACTAGCATCCACACAATTCATAAAAGGCAAGCTGAATATCAAATAGCCTAGTTCATCATATCATTTTCTACATACATAATAGAAATATAAACATGTCTAAGCAACGCCAATACTCAAAACCCAGAACATATGTTATACATACTCCTTGTTTCATACGTTGCCATGTCAATTAAACAGAGGCACCAAAATTCTCCATATTTTACACACATAATCAAGGAAAAACCCATGTTCATATATATCCAAAAATGATCAATCAAATGGCTTAAAAATACAAAACCAATTCAAAGTGTTGATATAAGAAACATGAATCAACAATGGAAGTACTCAAGCCACCTATAAGCGAAAGGCCAAAAGCAACCAACACTTAAGAATCTATCCCAAGCCCTCTTTAGGGATGGTGAATGGTGAAGCAAGGATGAACAGAGAACGGTGGAGGAGCAGTGAACTATGGAAGGAGTGTAGTGGCTTGGAGATGGGGAAGCGAGGCTGTAGGATATGGATCTGATGGCGGATAGATCCGTATAGGCGGGGGGCGTTAACTTCAGCGGGATAGATCCGTAGAGGCATAGAGAGGCTGCTCGATGATCGAGAACTTCTCAGTGGAAGGAGCTTCTTGACGGAGGGGGCATTTCGTTGTGGTGGAGCAGCTTTGCGGTGGGAGGCTTCTTGACGGTGAGGGCTTCGAGGTGGTGTGGAGTGAAGGGAGTGAGCCATCGAGGAAGAAGGTGTAGTTCCGCTGTAGAGAAAGGGAAGGGCGGAGGGTTTCAGTGAGGGAGATAACATTTTTTCCTTATATATGATGTGATTTTAAAGGCTGATATTCAGTGTATCTAAGTATACTAACGGTTTATATTTTTTAAAAAAAAGATTTAAATTTCATTTTTTATTGCAGAATTTTCAATAATTATTATATTATTATAAAGGAAACTTAGTCATTAGTTAGAGTCAATTTACTTATTAGCATTTTTATATCAAAATTCAATTTAGGTTTGACCATTGATTAGTTAAAGTCAACTTAGTTATTAATTTTTATATATCGAAAGTTAAGTAGAGGTTGATCATTAATCAGTGTTTATATATTGAAAGTCAAGTAAGGTTTGACCATTGATTAGTTAAAATCAACTTAGTTATTAGTGTTTACATATTGAAAGTCAAGTAAGGTTTGACCGTTGATTAGCCAATGTCAACTTAGTTATTAGTGTTTACATATTGTAAGTCGAGTAAAGTTTGACCGTTGTTTAGTTAAAGTCATCTTAGTTAATAGTGTTTATATATTGAAAGTCAAGTAAGGTTTGATCGTTGATTTGTTAGAGTAAACTTAATTGTTAGTGTTTATATATAGAAAGTCAAGTAAGGGTTGACTGTCGATTAGTTAAAGTTAACTTAGTTATTAGTATTTGTATGTAGAAAGTAAAGTAAGGGTTGGCCGTTAATTTGTTAAAATAGACTTAGTTATTAGTGTTTGTATATAGAAAGTCAAGTAAGGGTTGACCATGGATTAGTTAAAGTCAACTTAGTTATTAGTATTTGTATGTAGAAAGTCAAGTAAGGGTGGACCGTGGATTATTTAAAGTCAACTTAGTTATTTGTGTTTTTATATAGAAAGCAAAGTAGGGGTTGACCGTCGATTAGTTAAAGTCAACTTTGTTATTAGCATTTGTATGTAGAAAGCCTAGTAAAGGTTGACCGTGGATTAGTTAAAGTCAACTTTGTCATTTGTTTTTGTCATGTAAGGGTTGACCGTTGATTAGTCCGAGTCAAACATTTTTATTTTTATTTATATATACTAATTCAAATAAAGTTTGACCGTTAATTAGTTAAAGTCAACTTAGTTATTAGTGTTTATGTATTGAAAGTCAAGTGAGGTTTGACT
Organism: Rubia yunnanensis; assembly: GCA_037428765.1. Lineage (NCBI taxonomy): Eukaryota > Viridiplantae > Streptophyta > Magnoliopsida > Gentianales > Rubiaceae > Rubia > Rubia yunnanensis. Next base: position 84,706,395 of record CM075063.1, read on the forward strand.
GTTGATTAGTCAAAGTCAACCAAGTAATTACTGATTATATACTAAAAGTTGAGTTACGTTTGACCGTGGATTAGTTAAAGTTAACTTAGTTATTACTATTTGTACATAGAAAGCAGAGTCAACTTTGTTATTAGTGTTTGTATATAGAAATTCTAGTATCGGTTGACCATTGATTAGTGAAAGTCAAACATTTCATTTGTATTTATATATACTAATTAAAATAAAGTTTGGCCGTTAATTAGTTAAAGTCAAATTAGTTATTAGTGTTTATATATTGAAAGTTAAGTTAGGTTTGACCGTTGATAGTCAAAGTCAACCTAGTTATTAATGTTAATATAAAGAAAGTAAAGTAAAGGTTGAACGTTTATTAGTTAAAGTCAAGTTAATTACTAGTGTTTATATATAGATAGTCAAGTAAGGTTTGAACATTGATTAGTCAAAATCAGCCTAGTTATTAGTGTTTGTATATTGATAATCGAGTAAAGTTTGACCGTTGATTAGTTAAAGTCAGATTAGTCACTAGTGCTTACATATAGAAATTTAGGTACAATTCGACCGCTATTTAGCTAAAGTCATCTTAGTTATAAGTGTTTAATTCAAAATCAAGTAAAGTTCGACAGCTTACTAGTCAAAGTAAACCTAGTTATTAGTGTTCATATATAGAAGGTAAAGTAAGTATTGAACGTTTATAAGTTAAAGTCAACTTAGTTATTAGTGTTTATATATTGAAAGTCAAATAGAGTATAAACGTTGATTAGTCAAAGTCACCCTGGTAATTAGTATTTTTATATATTGATAGTCAAAAAAGGATTAGTTGTTTACTAGTTAAAGTTGTATATATATATACTAAATCAATTAAGGGTTGAACGTTAATTGGTTAATGTAAACAAATTTTATTCTTATATATACATATTAGGTCAATCAAGGTTGATCGTTGATTAATTAAACTTAACTTAGTTATTAGTTAAAGTCAACAAAAGAAGCAAACAATTTTGAAAGTTTTAAAAAAATTAGCTTAGAGTGGCTGTACGCAACTGCACTCAGCCCATGAAATTTCTGGCAACATTATTTGAAATTTGTGGCAAATTCTTTTTAATTTTTTGGTGAATATTTTGAATTATTTGGCGGGAAGATTGAACTTTAAAAAAGTTTGACGAATATTTTGAAATTTTTGGCGGGAACATTGAGTTTTTAAAATATTTGGCGATTTCTTTGGAGGGAAAATTGAATTTTAAAATTTTTAGCACCGGTTTATAAAAACCGGTGCTATTTAAAAATTTTTGGCAATTTTTCGGCGGAAAGATAGAATTTAAATTTTTTTTAGTACCGTCTTTTAAAAATCAATGCCATTTTTTTTCCAAAACCGGTGTTATTTTAAAATTTTATGCAAATTTTTTGGCGGGATGTCAGAATTTAAAAATTTTTTAGCACCAATTTTGAAAAACCAGTGCTATTTTAAAATTTACACCGATTTTTTAAAACCGGTGTAAAAATTTTAAAAAACCGGTGCTATTATATTTTTGGCATCGATTATCAAAACTGGTGCTATAGGGCGTTCTCTGTGGTAGTGGTTAGTTGTATTGTGAATGAATTTTTATTTTCATTCGTTGATGATTTTTCGTTTTGAATTACAAGATGCACCTGCTTACTTTTATGTTGCATCCGTTAGTATTCAGTGCATACCTATTAGTTGCACTGTGTATGACTTTTATTTTAATTTGTTGTTGATTATTGTTTTTGAATCATGAATTCCATCTGTTTGCTTATACATTACAACTGTCAGTATTTAATGTGTATGACTTTTTGAAGGAGTTGGATCTAAACTTTACGTGGTTATAACTTTAAGAAATTAGAAATACTGAACATTGGACTGCACAAGATGTACCAGTACGAGGAGGATTCAGAAGAAGATTACATTGAACTTGAGGAATTTGAAGATGATCTTCCCCTGAAGATTAATAATTGATTAATCATATTAAGGACTATCAGTTAATCTAGATTGGAATATTGTTGTAATTGTAAGTTCCATGATTGAAGATTTCTATCACGAGCACTTTTAGTATTTATCTCGTATCTTCCATTTTGTTCAAATGTTGAGAACCCCTCTTATGTTTGAAACCCACAAAAGTTTCTTGCTTTTATACAAAGTATGCAATGCTTTTACATGTGTTGCTTTCACGCCTGTAAGACTTTCTGTGGTCTCCCTTTAATTTAAATCACGGAAATATGCTTCTGTGTATGAAACAAATACTTCCCATGTCGCCCTACAAGTATCTTACTTTCCTTATTTGATGTCCCGTTATTAGTGTTTTACTTTCATTTTTGGCAAAAAAAGTTAAATATGAATAATAAAAGTGAAATAATTTTTAGTCCACAAATCATTTTTTCCCTATTTCAATGACTTCTAAAAATCTAACTTTTTTCATGGTGAGAAAATTATCGAGGGTCGGAGGGAGGGCATGTTTAATGTAACCAATATATTGTAAGGTATTAAATACAGTATGTACGAAAATTTGAAAAGGTATAAGAAATTATGTAATCTATGTTTTGTACACTATAAGAGATAAAGTAATTGTGGAAATTCATAGTAAAACATCATAGTGAATGATGTGACATTATAGAAAAGATCAAATCACTAATCATTAATGTCATATCATTCACTCTGATGTTTCTCTATGAATTTTTTGTGTTAATAATATTACTTAAAGAAATATTAGTTGTAGGTTAACATATCCAGGTCTTAACAAAATGATAATGATTCATAAGGTAACTTCTGCACTACCTCCTGGTGTTTTGCTATTCATAAAAGGAATTGACAGTTTTAAATTAGATGCGTGTTTTTATTCAAACAGTACATGTTGTAAAGTAATCAATGCACTGTTAATATGACAATTTTACATTGTCAAATTTTAGTCTTCTCTTTTGTGTGTAATATATAACTGTACTAGTTTTAGGCTAACAAATGCACATTTTAACAAAACAAAAATTGTCCATAACTTAACTTATACACTACCACCTAGCAAATTTTCATAATTCATATTCTTCGTTTTTAAAAAAAAGGGATAAGTGCCAATATAACCCTATCTACTTGAGTAAGTGCCAATATAACTCTATGATAATTTTTAGTGCAAATAAAACCCTAACTAGTTAATGAAAGTGCCAATATAACCCTCAGATCCCATTTCCGGCATTGACCTCAATTTTTTAGCTTTGACTCTATATAAATTGACCAAAATACCCTTTGGGCTAACTCTGAAATCGGGTGGACAATTTTACCCTCATAGTTAGCCGGAACGCCATAGTGCGTTGAAATTAGGTAGGGTTATATCAGCACATTAGGCAATCTTACTGGGTTATATCAACACATTCCTAATGTCTGTAGGGTTATATCAGCACATGTCTAATGTTTGTTGGGTTATATCAGCACATCCTTAAAACTTATAGGGTTATATTGGCACTTTCACTAACTATATAGGGTTATATTGGAACTTTCGAATATTGAAAGGTTATATTGGCACTTATGTCAACTAGGTAGGGTTATAAAAGCACTCTTTCTAAAAAAATGCATGTTTTTAATGCAAATGATATGTATTGTAAGGCAATAGATGCATAGTGTATATGAAAATTTTCAACAACATTTGGTACCTTTTTTTGAACATTTGCCACATGTTCTTACATGTTCATAGCAGCATTATTCATACATTGAGAAGTTTGAAATTGAAAACGCCATTTTCTTGAATTTTATTACTCAAAAAACAACGATTCCATCTGATCTACAAGATTGGCAAAAATGAAAATTGAATGACTTAGGAGATTGGCAATCAAACCATCAGATGCAAATTTTAAAATTACAGCCTTGTCTGATTTCCTCCGTTGACCCGTCCATGTGCAACATATAGTTCTTGGAAATCACCTTGTCACCACCAACCTTATGGTAAAAAACTCCAGATTTTATCCCTTGTGTCATATGCCATTCCAAATGAAATATGGGCATGAAGAACACAACAATAATTCATCAAACAATTGTCAGTCGATTGGAGAATTCATCGGCAAATAAAGGGTTTATATAGGAGGAATTGATCGAAAAAGGAAAAGGAGGAATGTTTGTAGGTTGGTTGGGAGAAGTTAGGTTTGCAGAGAAGTTTTGAAGGAAGTAATTGCCTTCATTGTCAATTTTGGGGAAGAACTAGTTTGGCTTGAAATAAAATGTTATAACCCAAATTTTACAATTGGGTTAACCCGCAAATTTTCTATATTTGCATTAATTGCATATTGGTCCATGGCCTATACATAAATTTCTGAACCAACCACCTATCTAGAGACCCTCTCCCCACATACAAAACCCCACATAAAAAGTTTTCTCTGCAAGTTTGATGTGTTTCTAGGATAGGATATAATTTACCTCTTATAATGTGATAGTTTTTTCTTTTGGAAAAAAAAGTACTCCATCGGTTCCTCTGTATATGACACGATAGCTTTAGGTGTTTGGATTTAGGTGAATGAAATGAGTAGATGAAATTAATTATTTAAAAAAAAAATAGAACCTGTGGATGAAATTGAAGAAATATTACCAAAAATAAAAATTGTGTCAGTATAAAAGAAACACCCCCTTAAGAATATTCCGAATTGTATCCGAGAGTAATCTCTGATGATAAAGTCAATATATGGAGTTGGATACTAAAAATGCTATTGTTGTTACTTACTTTGGTTCTTTCAATTGGCTTCCAATTATGGGGTAAGTTTCCCTACATTATCGGTTGTTTGGTCAACGTTGGTCATGTCGGTTTATCTGCTATCGTGGGCCACAATTCCTAGCTCGTAGCTGCTACGATGCGTTATACATTTTAGCAAACCAAAAGCCTTTAAATTCAAGAAAAGAATCATAACTCGCTTGCCCTTAGACCTCTCCACCTCCACTACATGAGCAATCAATTCCAGCATAGAGTTTATTTCATTCTTCCATTTTAATTCTCTACTAATAAGAACATTATCGTTCCATATTGGCATCAAATCATTGCCAAGCCAATTAACATAGACAAACTTATTCTCCCAATCACTAGGGTCATCAGGAACCTCCAGCACGAGATTAATATTTGAGGTTGCAGGTTTAAAAGTCACCCAAGATTAAGTAGCGCTCACCTTGTGTATGTGGTAATATGTGCAAACCAATTCCACACTAAAAATCCTCCTAGCCTTACGACACACCCGCTTAAAGACAACTTGTATCGCTACCCCCTGAGGATGTAACTGAATAAGAGAAACCCCATAAGCCTCTAACATGCTCATAATGTATCCTGGATAAGTAGGGTCAGACCATACTAATTGGCATTTGTACACACCAAGCATACCCGACGACGAACTCACCACAACATCTCGAGCATATGGAACACTGATCTTACAAATAGATAAGCATGAATGATAATCCCTCAGTACAGCCACATCAGATGGTGATTATACTACCACACCTCACTCTAACCATCCTTGAATGCTACAAATAATCATATGAATCTCCATGTATCCACCTTTACCTAGCTATAGACTGATTATGATAATTACAGTGGCTCCCTAATAGACGATAAGCCCCAGTGCTGCTCCTTTTATATTTCAAACTCATCCCTACATTCTCGGACCACTAACAATAGTAGCCCATAAATAGAGATATGCTCAGTCGCATATATCTTTATATCTTTATATCTTTACCCAAGGATCCGATACTTACTCTGACATCGTTTCATTATAACCTCACAAGGCAATCAAACCCACCTCAATAACTCACCCCATGATTACACCTTTCTAAATATAATAAAAAGACACGGAGACTTAACTCACCACAACTTCTTGTCTGGGGGGGTATGGTATACACCTCCCTAAACCAAAGTCTAGCCCAAAGTAACATCTTGTACTAGTGAATAGAGACAACGAACACAAAGAGCAGGCATAATGAAAGGAGCACCTCGCCGAGAGGAAAAATGATCAGTGCCAATGATTAGCTTACCAAGACCACAGTCCAATAATAATAGAAACGTTGTGGATCACGATCAACCATGACATTGTACATCCCATCGGCTATAAATGAAAATAAAAAATAGTGAGAAAGGTAACTACATTTTCTCCGATAATACCTCTACATCAAAATGAAAGATGACTTGCGTGTATGAGCTTAGTCCAAGGAACATCTCGGGACATTTTTTGCAGGTACACTGATGATCAAACTAACCCACATTGATTTTGGATATTGTGGAGGTTTGGAAGGAATCTCTGCATTAGCAGAGCATAGAAAGGGAAGATGAGTTTAGGGTTTAGGGTTTGGAGTTACGAAGATAAAAGGAAACTGGGATAGACATAATTTTCATTTTACCTTTTATATTTTTAAAATTTATTTTAATTTATATAAGGGTAAATTGTTCTTTTCACATCAAACCGACAAGAACTAATATTAAGCAATTTTTCCGATAAGATAATGGCACGTCAAGTAATGTTACTTAATATGGCTTTATGTAAACCAAATAAAGCTCTCCAAAGGGAGATATAACTTGCCTTAACGATCCACGGAACTAGAAAGCATGTCCATACCAGCAGCAGTACCGAAAATCTTTTTAAATTCAAGTTTGGCATCACAATTTGCTGAAATGACACAAATTACATATACATTAATGTAAGTTACACATATTCAACCAACTAGTGATGATATAACTAAAATGAATATCATCAACTTCCATTATCAAACCACTTCTCACTCATTCTCAAACTCGCATTCTAAAAACTTACGTTCTCTGTGAGAATTCACACCCCTTGTTTTTTCTTCCATCGCTTTTTGCAATCAAAGCTTGAAAATAATCAGTCTAAGAAGCCAAGAGCCTCAAGAGGGTCCCTTCCGTAATAAATTTCAACACCTAACATTCTTACCACATAAAATGGTCCACAATCCAATCAAAAGAAAAGGTTAGACTACTGCAACTACCTTTAATATGTTTTCTTCTTTCCACATCTCAATTCCCTTAAAGAATGACCTTGAGGAAGTACCTATTTCCATAATCAAATCAAAATAATAAACAGTTGAACAACTAGCCACCAAACTATAAGAAATCATACATGATTGAACAGATACCATATTAAGGTAGTTAAATGGCGAATCCAATCATCTCTGGCTAGCTGCGGCAGAGAAAACCAGAGGTGAGTGGCATAGAAAAATAGAGGTGAGCGGTCCTAGTGTCTCCTCCACCGTGTCTGGATAGCAGCGACAGAGAGAACCTGAGGCGAGCATCAGAGGAGGGCTAGCAATGGTGAGTGGGGCTAGCGGCGGCAGAGAGAACGGTAGACAAGTGGAGGGGTGGCATATCCGGTGGCTGATTAACGGAGAAAACCATAGGAGACGGAGGGACAATGAGGGGTGTGGGAGGGTTGAAAATAGGGTTCGGCCGGGGGAGGAAAAATGAAATTGGGGCAAGGGAGAAGTAATTAGTAAATTTTGACTAAGTATATGTAAATAGGACATGGAATTTGGGCCAAAATTTATGGGTTCTAGCCCATTAAAGTTTGACAGTTAATTAGTTAAAGTCAACTTAGTTATTTGTGTTTATATATTGAAAGTCAAGTAAGGTTTGACCGTTGATTACTCAAAGTCAAGTAGTAATTAGTGTTTATATAATGAAAGTCAAGTAAGGTTTGGTCGTTGATTAGTCAAAGTCAACCTAGTTATTAGTGTTTGTGTATACAAAGTCAAGTAAGGCTTGATCGTGGATTAGTTAAAATCAACTTAGTTATTAATGTTTGTATAAAGAAAGCAAAGTAAGGATTTCCGTCGATTAGTTAAAGTTAACTTTGTTATTAGTGTAGAAAGCCAAGTAAGGGTTGACCGTGGATTAGTTAAAGTCAACTTTGTTATTAGTATTTGTATGTAGAAAGTCAAGTAAGGGTTAACCTTTGATTAGTTAAAGTCAATTTAGTTATTAGTGTTTGTATATAGAAAGTCAAGTAAGGGTTGATCGTGGATTGGTTAAAAGTGAACTTAGTTATTAGTGTTTGTATATAGAAAGAAAAGTAAGGGTTGACTGTTGATTAGTTAAAGTCAACTTTGTTATTAGTATTTTTATGTAGAAAGCCAAGTAAAGGTTGACCGCGGATTAGTTAAAGTCAACTTTGTTATTAGTATTTGTATATAGAAAGTCAAGTAAGGGTTGACTATTGATTAGTCAAATTAAAACATTTTTATTTGTATTTATATATACTAATTTAAATAATTTTTTGACCGTTAATTAGTTAAATTCAACTTATTTATTAGTGTTTATATGTTGAAAGTTAAATAAGGTTTGACCGTTAGTCAAAGTCAACCTAGTAATTAGTGTTTATATATTGAAAGTCAAGTAAGGTTTGACCGTTCATTAGTCAAAGTCAACCTAGTAATTAGTGTTTATATATTGATAGTCAAGTAAGGTTTGACTAGGGATTAGTCAAAGTCAACATAGTTATTAATGTTTATATATTAAAAGTCGAGTAAAGTTTGGTCGTTGATTAGTTAACGTCAACTTAGTCACTAGTGTTTATATATAGAAAGTCAAGTTAACTTTGACCACTGATAAGTTAAAGTCAACTTAGTTACTAGTGTATACATATAGAAAGTCAAGTCAAGTTTGATCGTTTATTGGTTAAAGTCAACTTAGTTATTAGTGTTTATATATTGAAAGTCAAGTAAACTTTAACCTTTGATTACAAAGTTAACCTAGTTATTAGTGTTTATATATTGAGAGTGGAGTAAAGTTTGACCGTTGATTAGTTAAATTCAGCTTAATCACTAGTGTTTCTATATAGAGAGAGTCAAGTAAAGTTTGACCATTGATTACTTAAAGTCAACTCATTCACTAGTATTTATCAATAGAAAGTCAAGTAAGGTTTGACTGTTGATTAGTCAAAGTCAACCTAGTTATTAGTGTTTATATATTGAAAGTTGAGTAGAGTTTGAACGTTGATCAGTTAAAATCAACTTAGTCACTAGTGTTTACACATAGAAAGTTAAGTACAATTTGACGGTCAATTAGCTAAAGTCATCTTAGTTATTAGTGTTTAATTGAAAGTCAAGTAAAGTTCGACCATTGATTAGTCAAAGTAAACCTATTTATTAGTGTTCATACATAGAAAGTAAAGTAAGGTTGAACGTTTATTAGTTAAAGTCAACTTAGTAATTAGTGTTTATATATTGATAGTCAAGTACACTTTGACCGTAAATTAGTCAAAGTCACCCAAGTAATTAGTGTTTATATATTGAAAGTAAAAAAGGATTAACCGTTAACTAGTTAAAGTTGTATTTATATATACTAAATTATCAAAGGGTTGAACGTTAATTAGTTAATGTAAACAAATTTTATTCTTATGTATATATATTAGGTCAACAAAGGTTGTACATTGATTAATTTAACTTAACTTAGCTATTAGTTAAAGTCAACAAAAGAAGTGAACGATTTTGAAAGTTAAAAACAAATAGTTTCAAGCGACTGCGCGCAGCTGCTCTCAGCCCATGAAATTTCTGGAAACATTATTTGAACGTTTTGGCGAATTTATAAAAATATTTTGGCAATTGTTTTGAATTATTTGGCAGGAAGATTGAACTTTAATAAATTTTAACGAATATTTTGAAGTTGTTGGTGGGAAGATAGATTTTTAAAATTTTTGGAGATTTCTTTGGCAGGAAAAATGAGTTTTTAATATTCTTAGCACAAGTTTTTAAAAATCGATGCTATTTTTTTTCAAAACCAGTGATATTTAAATTTTTGGTGATTTTTTTGGCAGGAAGATAGAGTTTTTAAACAATCGGTGCTATTTTTTCCAAAACCGGTGCTATTTTAAAAATTTTGCGATATTTTGGCAGGAAGATAGAATTTTTGAAATTCTTAGCACTGGTTTTTAAAAAGCGGTGCTATTTTTTCAAAAATTGGTGCTATTTTAAATTTTTTGGTATTTTTTGGTGTGAAAATAGACTTTTTAAAATTTTTAGCACCGGTTTTTAAAAACCCGTGCTATATTTTCTAAAACCGGTGCTATTTGAAAATTTAACACCGGTTTTTAAAAAACATGTGTTAAAATTAAAAAACCAGTATGAAATTAAAACTGTTATTAAAAAATGGTGTTAAAATTTAAAAAAACTGGTGCTATTACATTTTTGGCACTGGCTTTCAAAACCAGTGCTTTAAAACTAGTGCTAGAGAGGGGTCTCTATTGTAGTGTTACTATATTCTAGTGGAGTATTTTTATTTTTGACCATAGTTGATGATTATTCCCATGCTGTTTGGGTTTATTTACTACTTTCTAAGTCTCAAGTACCATTGAAAATGAATGAGTTCTTTGCGTTTGTTTAGACACAGTTTCGCCGTCCCATTCAACAGGTTCGGGTAGACAACGAAACCCACCCAATTCTTGCCTCTCAGATCTTTTTTTGGAGAAAGGTGTTCGGTTTGAGACCTCCACAGTGGAATGAAAGCACGGACATATTCTTAATGTTGCTTGTGCTCTTCATTTCCAGGCTCATTTGCATATCGAATTTTGGGGAGAAACATTCTTATAGTGGCTTATCTCATAAATTGCATGCCAAAACCAGTATTAGGTGGCCGAAAGCCTCATTTCTTCTTATACGGTCGCGCACCAGATTAAAACCATATCTGTATGTTTGGTTCATTGTGCTTTGCCTCTCAGCTTCCACGACCGCGTGATATGTTTCCATCCGAAAGTCAGAAGTGCATCTTTATTGGATATCATGTTGACAATAAAGGTTGGCGTGTTTACGACTTGGAGTCTCAAACTGTGTTTAACGGTCGGAATGTGATATTTTATGAAGACTGTTTCCCTTTCCCTTTTGCACTTGTTTCTGCAAAGACATTACCTACTGATCCACTGCCATCGGTGTTCCCTGTCGTATTTGACGACTCAATTCATGAGCCGTCTAGCCCGGTCGAGCCACCGAGTCTTGATCAGCCACGACCAGTTCACTCCGAGTTCTAGCCACGGCCATCCGTGATGCCAAGCCCACAGTAGTCCAGATCACTTCGTGGCAAGCTCATCTCGAGCTCCATTCGTGGCTGCCCCTCCAACGCGGGTGCCTCCTGCCGTGCTTCTCCAGCTGTGACCGTCTGTGGCCGCCCCTCCAGCACAAACGACTCATGTCGCCCCTCCAGCCATGGTCGTATGTGGCCGCTCCGCCAGTGCGGCCTCTTCCTTTGAACCCGTCGCGCAATAGCTTCCTACTGAGCCTAATGCGTGGCCACCTCCTGCCTAGCCCACCACGCGGTCGGCTTCTGTCGTGGTCGTCTCACCACCAGTAGCTCCATCCACCGTTCTTCCTTCGAACACTCATCTTCGTCAGCCTCCAGTTAAATTACGAGATTACATTTGCACTGCTACTCGCCCCATAAATGCCCCCTCTGCTAAACCCATGGATTTTCTCGTAAAGCAACACCACAATTTGGCACGAGATGATTTTCCTTTATTTGATGATTATGCTCAGTATCGCAGACTAGTTGGGAAGCTCATTTATCTCACCATCACTCGTCATGAGCTTAGTTATTTTGTCCCTGCCTTAGCTCAGTTCATAGGGAAACCGCATTTGGCACATTGGCATGCAGCTTTGCGAGTTCTGCATTACTTAAAGAGACATCCTAGTCAAGGTTTGTTTCTATCGGCTAAGAGTTCTTTCTAGCTTACAAAATTTTGTGATTCAGATTGGGCAGCTTGCCCAATTACTAGGAGATCTTTGACTGGATACTTTGTGATGATTCGTGAATCTCCGATTTCTTGGAAGATGAAGAAACAACCCACTGTTTCTTTTTTTTTGACTTATGCAGAATACCGAGCTATGACAGTCACATGTTGGTAATTGCTATGGCTCAAGTCATTTTTTCGTTCATTGGGAGTGGCACACCCTACTCCGATGCATTTCTACTGGGATAGTCAGGCTGCTCTTCATATTGCAGTAAATCCAGTTTTTCATGAGAAGACGAAGTATATTGAGATTGATTGTCATTTTGTTCGTAATTTGATAGTCTGGTGTTGTGGTTACTTATCATATTCGCACTGCTAATCAACCAGCAGATTTATTTATGAAGGCACTTGGACGACATACATTTTAGACTTTGCTCGGCAAGTTGGACATTCGAGATCCACATGCTCCGACTTGAGGAGGAGTGTAGGAGATATTTTGTGAATATCTTCTGCAATATTATTGTACCTTAGATAGAATCTGTGTCCTTTATTGACTCTGTAAATGTTGTCTATATATTGTACCCTTGTACCATCAATGAAAACACACGTTCATATCTTACATGAGTTGATGCTACATTCTATCTTAAAGCCGCCGCCAAAAGGTGCCAAGCTATGGTTCGATGCTGGACTCAAAGATGGCGATGCTGGTTTTGGAGTTGCATTGCTTGATGAACAATGTTTCTTCATCAAAGGTTGGGTGAGGAAAGTTGCAGGTATTGTTTATGCTTTGTACGCTTAAGGATTGGCCGATTTGGAAGCTGTACGTTTAGACAAAGAGGTTGGAATTATGCATGCAACATTATGTGGAGATGCACTCAATTTGATATGCATGGTAAGGGGTGAACTTGACCCTTCAATTCTGGTCACTGATTTGGTAATAGACATTCAGAATTTGATGGCAGAAAATAATTTAGAGCAACCATGTTGGATCCCACGGAATCAGAATGTTATAGCTGATTCTCTAGCTAGTTACGTGAAGTCATAAGAGATAGACTCGATCTTTTGGGAATCCCCTCCCGAACTTATTTTGTCAAATGATATTTTTCAGTACCATAAATGAAATTCTTTGTTTTAAAAAAAAAGTCGTATTGACATTTTAAGACTATATAAATTTTATTTGTTTCTCTAAGATGATGGATTAAGATTGTTTTTGGATCACTATTTAAACATCATATTTTACTTTAGTTTTTTCTAATTCAATTACTTAATTATGAATTGCAAATAGTATCCCTAATCTAAAAATTTTAGATCTAATGTACAAATTTTCTTTTATCTTTATGAATGAGCCCCTCCCATATTTGACCCCACTTCCGCGACTAGTGCTATTGGAAATGTCCAACCTCGATTGTAGGTTTTGTCTGAAAATGATGCATGAAGTACAATAGTCATTGACCACGGAAGTTTTTTTTTCTAGTCTTCCCTAAAATGTTTCATAAAAAATGACCTTCTCTAGAATGTCTTTTTTATCGGAAATGATCTATAGCCAAGGTAGTGAAAATAGCACAATGTTATCAATTAATCACAATATATTAAAAAAATTATTGGATGAAGAAGTGATAGAATATTTTCTTGTAAATAATTCTATATTACTGGAAAGAATAAATAGAGTAGAATTACGTAAGAAATCACAGTACTGAAAAAACTCTAGTCTAGTCATCAGTCCTACCTAATCTAGTTATTAGGTTGACTAATTCTAACACCCCCCTCAAGTGAAGCGTCAGATGCTTAGAGACGTAAAGCTTGGATATGAAGAACTCAAACAGCAAACGAGAGAGACCCTTGGTGAAGATGTCTGCAATCTGAAGGAATGTAGAAACATGAGCAACACACAGCTTGTCGGGTGCAACTAACTCCAAAAAAATGGTTGTTGATATCAATGTGCTTCGCCCGCTTGTGAGCAACTGGATCCAAGAAGATTTAACTACTATTGTCGCATAACAGCAGTGGAGAACTAGAGAGCAGAACACAGAGATCTCAGAGAAGATGAGTTAGCCAAACAACCTTGGAAGTTATATTGGCGAGGGCCTAATACTCAGACTCAGTGCTAGAAAAAGAAAAGGTGGGTTAATTCTTGGCACTCCAGGAAATAAGGTTTCCACCAAGAAAAAAAGCATAGCTATAAGTGAAGCGGAAAGTCTCAAGACAACAGGCCTAATCAGCATCGAAATAACCCAATACCTCGAAAGAGCTAGCAGAGCGAAAAGTGAACCAAAATGAAGTGTACTATGAATATATCGGAGAATCTGAGTAACTGCAATAAAATGATCGTCATGAGGGTCCTGAAGATGTTGACTGGCCGTGTTAACTGCAAAGGCCAAATCAGGATGAGTAATCGTCAGATACTGGAGAGCCCTGACTAGAGAGCGATAAAGCGTCAAATTTCAAAATGGAGGACTGGTGGAGCTGTGAAGCTGCGAACCCAACAAAATGGTGTAGAAATTGGAGTTTCATAGCGTACTTAGCTTGGCCGAGAAGAAAACTTGAGGAAGTGGGTGAAACTTATAAGCCAAGAAAGTAATAAAGAGTGCCTAAATGATTGATGGGAAACTCCTAATGCATCTAATCAATGAACTATTGAAGAAGAGTCAAATCGTTACCGTAAGTATGATGTCATTGACTAAACCAGCAAGTATAGTAACGAGGAACCCCGAGCCAGAACAAAAAGAGAAGTGCCGGCTGAGCTACACAGAAACCCAAGTTGAATTAAGTAGGTGCTGAATTACTGAAACCAAGCCCGGGGGGCTTTCTTAAGACCATAAATGGCCCTCCGCAAGCAACAAACATAATGCATATGAAGTGGGTCCTTGTAGCCAACAAGTTGAGCCATATAAACCGGAGCATCGAGCATATTACCGAGGGAGGCATTCTTAACATCTAGCTGATGAAGAGGCCAAGAGCGCATCATGGTAATAACAAGAAGTTTACAAACAACAAGAGCTTTAAAAACGGGACTGAAGGTGTGGTCGAATTCAAAACCAGGAATATAGGAAAAGCCTTGTGCTACAAGACGAGTCTTATGGAAATCAACCGTGCCATCAGGATGATACTTTAATCGATAAACCCATTTGGAGCCAACAATGATGACAACCTATGGGTGTGGTACCAAATCCTAGGTGCATTGTCCACCAAGAGTTGCTTTCTCATCTTCCAAATTGGAAACCAAGATGGATCCTGAAGAGCTGTGTAATAATCTGTTGGTTTTGACTGAGTAAGTAGAGTAGCAAGAAGACCGTGAGCGACGATATTAGAATAATATCTAAGCTGAATAGCCCCAGTCGCCGATCAAGTAGCTATCCAATGAGTACCAAGCTGAGGATAAGAGGTCATAGGAGTGAACATGACCGAAGTGACGGAGAGGGCACAGTCGGGCTAACCAGCAGGGGAGATGGGTAGAGCAATCAGACTCGCGGCAAGGCAATCTGAATCTAAGAAGTAGATAGAGTAAGGTGCCGGAAAGGACTGAGCACTCGAGGAAAAGGAAGAAGCAAAGTCACCATCAGGATCAATAAAGGTATAAACGTCCAATGTCGATATATAAGAACTAGTTGCAGAGGAGGTGAAAGAAAAGCATGTCTCGTCGAACTAATCATGGCGAGTGACAAAGGAATCACCCCAATGAGAAAGTGGAAGATGCGAGTGGAAAAGCATTGTGAGCCCCATTTCAGCGATGTGTCGACGTTTGTGTTCTGTTCGCCCATTTTTTTCTAGAGTATACGAGCATGAATCTAATGGTGAATGCCTTTGGAGGTGAAATTGGACCGCAAACATGTATTGAAAAATTCAGTGCCACCATCACACTGAACTACCTTAATTTTAGATGAAAACTGATTCTCAATGAGTGCCTCAAATTGCAAGTAAGTGTTAAACTAATTTGCAACAAATTGGAAATAGCCAAGTAAATCGAGAAAAATCATCCATAAATAAGGCATAATAAGCAAAACCATTTGCTGATAAAAATGGGGAGGGATCCCAATAATCACAATGTACCAAATCAAGCACGTGCGTAACACGTTTAGTGTTCTAAAAAAAAATCAAACATTGACCTTTCTCCCTAACACAAGGGGTGTAGGGATGTGTTTTAGGTAACAAAAGCAAATGGAAAGTAAAGTAGACTTTTGAAAACTAGAAATGACTGCAGTCGACATGTGACCTAATTGAACATGCCAAAGTTCGAAGGATGCCGCTTCATTATTCTTACTACAAAAGACAACACCTATTACCTTGATTTTTCAAGCCTTTTTGCCTCAGTTTTTCCTTGAAAAACCAAAGTAAATGTGGGTGAAGTAAAATGGTCACCATTTACCTAGGTTCGAAACTGAGGTAAAAAGTACTTTTTTACCTCGGTTTTGGACGGCATCAATAGATTGTATGTGCGACGTTAATTTTAGTACTAAGACCAACAATAGGATACAATATTTTTAATATCGTTTCAATCGAAGTTAGGATGTGAGATGAACGACTTTGGCGGCCATCAAGATAGTCAATCAGAGAGGAATGTCCGTGATGTCATTCTAGTGACATCGCGTCCAAATATCTGCAACATCGAGGAATGGGAGGCAACATTGACGTTGCCATGCTAACGTGGAATTTTGAACTTTACGATGCCGTTTTGCATCTACGATGTCGCACATAAATTACACAATGTTTCTATATGCGGCATCGCATTTGTGTCATAGTTGTGCTGGTTAGTGCAACGTCGCAGGTCAGTTGTGAAGAGGACGTTTCGGTAAAATAATATAATATTTAATATTTGATGAAAAAAACTGTGTTAGTCGATCCATTACAATTTATTTAGTATTGGATTACACTAGTAATGGTTAAACATCATACACCAATCAAATGTCATTAAAAATATATGGAAAAATTTAAAAATGACATGTTAAATACCCTAAACCATAGCTATAACATGTATTAAAATTACATGTTACAATATATAATAATACATAAGGTTGGTCAAACATCAAATGTATTGAACCTCTAAATCGACTACATTGTAAAACATAAAAACCGTTAGGGCGACTAGAGTAGTGGCAAGTTATCGATCTACAGTCCATCTATAACTCTCGTTGTCCTGTTACACCGAATACACAAAAAAAATATTAAGTTAGAATTGGAATATTCAATTAAAGATGACCTAAGTTCGATGTTTCACATTTAAGTTAAGGTCGAACTGAGTGCGATGTCGTACATTCAAGTGATTTCATGGTTTTCATTAACATGTGTGTCGTTATTCTGAATTCAGACTTACGTCACGGAGGCCGATAGATAGATACCAACGTCATACATTCATATCGTGTTAATACAAATAAGTAGTTATCGTATACAATGAGCCCTAATCTAAGCATTTTTTGTCCTTCCCTACAAACATGACATCTTCTTTGGAAACAAAAACGATATACACTACATAACATGTACCACAATCATCATATATTATGAAAATATACAAGCTTTGATCTATGAGAAAAATAATATGTAGAAGGTATGGTAATTAAATTGCTAAACTTACATTGAACGTAACTACCTCAACTAATTTGAACCCAGAGGTGCTCCATTATCAGGCATTTGTTTATGTGTGGGAAAACAAATTGATTGAGCTCTTTAATTGTTGTATTAAAGGTGTGGATGGAGAAGATGGCGTTTTGTAGCTAGGGTTTGGAGAAAGTGTGTTACAGATGGAAAATGGGTAATGATGCTGGTTTTAACGACTTGAAATTTTGGTGGTGGGGAATTTTGCTTCAAATTTTTGTTTGAAAATTTTAGTTCCTGTTGGAAATTTCATTGTGACTGACGTCGGTAGCTATTCGGTCATGGATCCGTATTTGGAGACATACCCGCGACTTCGCACATGGGGGCAAATTGGTACTTTTTGAAAAGTGTTGTAAAATACTCCGTGTTAAGAAAGGGGCCCCTTAAGTGAAAATATGTATACAAAAATGTTATAAAAAAATGTGTATTTGGACTTCTACCACTTTCTTGGAGAGATCTACAATATAAATATTTAGAAGTTCACCGGTGTAAATATAATTAACCATCTATAATTTACTCTATATATACCACGTAGCAGCGCTTTCTAGAATTTAAAAGATGTGATTTTATTATATTTTATTTTCATAAAAACCATAAAATAAGGAATTTCAATTGATTCTATGTGGTGGAAACCATCGTTTCGATAACGCTTCTAAGGGCATAAATGGAAATACTAATACAAAGGATGGACGAATACCTAAGTCCATTCATCGAATCATTCCTCAATTAGAAAATCTTAGTTATGATATTGTGAATTAGATTAGGGCATCGCTAAATTTGCCCATGTACCACATTCGTGGAGGGACTGAAGTTCAAAAATTAAAACCATGGCCCGTGGAGGTAAAATCATGAACCAAGGAGGTAAAATCCATTCGAAACGTCCCAAAAGGGACCTATTTTTCATCCTCAGTGAACTTATAATCCTCGAAAATGATTATATAACAGGCATGATCCCATGGAGACTTCTCCCGGTCAACCTCACCAAATAACCTTTGCTAGATTATAATTAACCATCTATAATTTATTCTATATATACCACGTACCAGTGCTTTCTAGAATTTGAAGGACATGATTTTATTATTATTTTTTTCATTAAAACCATAGAATAAGGAATTTCATTTGATTCTATGTGGTGGAATCATCATTCCGATACGATTACCTAAGGGCGTAAATGTAAATACTAATTCAAATGATGGACGAATACCCCATTCCATTCATCCGGTCATGCCTCAATCAGAACATCTTGGTCATGACATTTTGAATTAGATTAGGGTATGGCTAAATTTGCACATCTACCTCATTCGTGGAGGGACCTAAGTTCAAAAATCAAAAACTTGACCCTTGGAGGTAAAATCGCCAACCAGGGAGGTAAATTATATTCAAAACGTCTCGAAAGGGACCTAAGTTCAAAAATAAAAAACTTGACCCTTGGAGGTAAAATCGCCAACCAGGGAGGTAAATTCTATTAAAAACATCTCGAAAGGGACCTATTTTCCATCCTCAGTGAAACTTATAATCCTAAAAAAGGATTATATAACTGGAAAGATCCCATGGAGACTTCTCCCGGTCAACATATACCAAATAACCTTTGCTTGCTTATAATTAACCACCTATAATTTACTCTATACCACATACCAGTGCTTTCTGGAATTTGAAGGATGCAATTTTATTATATATTATTTGCATATAAACCCTAGAATAAGGAATTTCATTTGATTCTATGAGGTGGAAATCATCGTTTCGATAACGCTTACCCTTAGGGCATAAACAAAAATACTAATAAAAATGACGGACGAATACCCCGTTCCATTCATCCGGTCATGCCTCAATCGGAACATCTTGGTCATGAAATTGTGAATTAGATTAGTTATCTCTAAGTTTTCACAACTACCAAATTCGTGGAGGGACCTAAGTTCAAAAATTTAAAAATTGACCCCGTGGAGGTAAAATCGTGAACCGATGAGGTAAAATCCATTCGAAATGTCCCCAAAGAGACATATTTTCCATCCTTAATGATACTTATAATCCTCAAAAATGATTATATAACATGCATCATCTCATGGAGACTTCTCCCGGTCAACATCTACCAAATAACCTTTGCCAGCTTATAATTAACCATCTATAATTTACTCTATATATACCACGTACCCGAACTTTCTAGAATTTGAAGGACACAATTTTATTATATTTTATTTTCATAAAAACCCTATAATATGGAATTTCATTTGATTCTATGTGGTGGAAATCATCGTACCGATAATGCTTACCCCAAGGGCATAAATGGAAATACTAATACAAATGATGGACAAATACCGCGTTCCATTCATCCTACCATGCCTCAATTGGAAAATCTTGGCCATTACATTGTGAAATAGATTAGGGAATCTCTAAATTTGCACATCTACCACATTCGTGGAGGGACCTAAGTTCAAATATTAAAAACTTGACCCGTGGAAGTAAAATCGTGAACCAAGTTGGTAACATCCATTCAAAACGTTTTGAAAGGGACCTATTTTCCATCTTCAGTAAAAATTAAAATCCTCAAAATTGATTACATAACTTGAATGATCCCATAGAGACTTCTCCCGGTCAACATCTACCAAATAACCATTGCTTGCTTATAATTAACCATCTATAATTTACTCTATACCACATACCAGCGCTTTCTAGAATTTTTAGGACGCGATTTATCATATTTTATTTTCATAAATACCCTTGAATAAGGAATTTCATTTGATTCTATGTGGTGGAAATCATCGTTCCGATAACGCTTACCCTAAACACATAAACGAAAATACTAATGCAAATGACAGACGAATACCCCGTTCTATTCATCCGGTCATGCCTAAATCGGAACATCTTGTTCATGACATTGTTAATTAGACTAGGCTACCTCCATTTCCAAATCTCCCACATTCGCGGAGGGATCTAAGTTAAAATATTAAAAACTTGACCTACGGAGGTAAAATCGTGAACTGGGGAGGTAAAATCCATTCAAAATATCCTGAAAGGGACGTATTATCCATCCTCACTGAACTTATAATCCTCGAAAATGATTATATAAAAGGCATGATCCCATGGAGACTTCTCCCAGTCGACATCTACCAAATAACCTTTTCCCGCTTATAAGTAACAATCTATAATTTACTCTAGACCACGTACCAGCGCTTTCGAAAATTTGAAGGACGCGATTTTATAATATTTATTTTTATAAAAACCCTAGAATAAGGAAAATCATCCGATTCTATGTGGTGAAAATCATTGTTTCGATAACGCTTACCCTAAGGGCATAAATGAAAATACTAATACAAATGAAGGACGAATACCCCGTTCCATTCATTCGATAATGCCTAAACCAGAACATCTTTGTCATGACATTGTGAATTAGATTAGGGTATCTCTAAATTTTTATTTCCACATCTCCCACATTCGCGGACAGACCTAAGTTCAAAAATATAAAACTTGACCCGTACGTGGAGGTAAAATCGTTTACGATCGATATATACATTATAAAAATTCAGGGGCAATTATAAAATTTAGTAAGTATTTATAATATACTATAGAGCATTTGTTAAGGTCCATTATATATTTTTTGGTCAAATGTGGGCACATTTGAAATGCTAATAGGCTGAAATAGTGAGGGCCATAGTCGCATTTACCGATGTCGGTTATCAGCTGAATACAATGTTGAATAGGGCAACTGAACTGCGGCATCGCACTGGCCGAGTTCTACCTTATGTATGCAGCCTATCTATAATACATAGAGCCCATCTATGGAGCCCGTCTATTATACATTATATCTGGAGCCCATCTATAATAACACGATGTCATGATGATGTTGGTAGGCTATCGAATTCAGCGATAACAGTACGAATTTGCACTTAACGAGGCAGGCAACACAAGGTCCCAAAAATATGTCATTTCAAAATGGCTACAAATAACTGCCCCCCCGGAATCAGTTTCAATCTCCTCATTTCCAGGTTTCCCACAAATACCAAGAGTCTCTCCACCCTTTTCCTCTTCTCCATTGACATAGGTATGAAATTCTACTCATGTAGTGCCTAAGCTTTTGAACTGTTACCTCACCTTGAATAATTAATCTATGCCTTTTGTATGAGTTGTATTTTTTCTTATTTGGTTCTCACTCAGATTTGTTAGAAACGGGAGGGGGGTGTTGAATATCAATGCTGGAAAATGGAGGGAGGAGTAGGCGGGTGATTTTGATAAAAATTAGGGTTTTAGGTTTAGGATTAGAACTTTCTCTGATACCAGGCCATAATCTTTTCTGTAAATAATTCTGTATGACTGGAAAGAATAAATATAGTAGATATACACAAGAAATCATAGTACTGAAGTAACACTAGTCTAGTAATCAGTTCTATCTTAATCTAGTCATCAGGTTGACTTATTCTAATAGAAGAAAACGGATATCTATAACTCAAATGCACAAAAATGAATTAGTAAAAATTATCATCTAATTTTTATAAAATCAAAACTTTATAAAAATTTGTATGTAATAATAAACATATATTTTAACCATGAATTCGTTTCTTGAAAGACCGTAACAATAGAGATGTCCGGGAAAAGCACATATGCAGTATTAACATTACCTTTGAATCACCCAATTAAGTTATCTGAACAAGTATGAGAATGATTGGTTGATGTTCATCTTAATCCAAGTGCACCGTGGCATATCTTTGGAACCATGAAAGTTGTCCTAAGAATATCCTTTCTCAACAGTGTGATGTGTTTTGGTAGCAAGAAAATAGAAAATAGAAAGTCTCGCGTGAAACGGTCTCATCATGGTTTATGGTGAGATAAGGGACTAATATGCAATTATAGAACTTTTTAGCCAAAATTTGCGGGTCAATCTCATGGGATATCAAGTTATAAGATCAAAAAATGGGTCAAAAGTCCAATATAGAATACATTCTCTCTAACTTCAATTTTCTCTACCTCTCACTTCCCTGTATCTTCTCCACTCTCCGACCATCTCAAATCCACCCACCTTTAATTATCTAAGCGCCCCCCTTCTCAATTCTAAAGTTGCTGCTCCCACCGGAAACCACCGCTAGCACATCAAAAGTGAAAGAATGGTTTCCCGTAATGATGAATGTATTACTTCTAAGAATAAATATAGTAAAAATAGATAAGGAATACTAGTACAAAATTAACTCTAGTATAGTCATCCAACTCTATTCATGTCTAATCAGATATTTGACTAATTCTAACACCCCCCCTCTTCAAGCGAAAGTGTCAGATGCTCATCGAACAATGGACAAGAGCCCTTTGGTGAAGATATCCACAATCTGAGGAGAAGTAGGAACATAAGCAACACGCAACTTGCCAGAAGCAACCAACTCTCGAACAAAGTGATAGTCAATGTCAATGTGCTTCGCCTGCTTGTGAGAAACTGGATTCTGAGCCAGGAAGATGGCGTTACTGTTGTTGCATAATAGAAATAGAGAACCTGGTAGTGGGACTCGAAGACAAAAAAAAGAAGATGAGTCAGCCAAACAACCTTAGAGGCGGTGCTAGCTAACGCCAGATACTCAGACTCTGTGCTCGAATGAGAAATAGTGGGCTATTTCTTGGCACTCTAGGAAACAAGATTTCCACCAAGAAGAACAACACAATAATATGTAGATCAATGAGTCTCTAGACAGTGGACCCAGTCAACATCTGAATAACCCAGCACTGCAAGAGAGCTGGAAAACCAAAAAGCAATATCGAAATACAGAGTACCTCAGACATATTAAAAAATCCAAGTGACCGTAGAAAAACTGATTGTCACAAGGGCCCTAAAGATACTGATTGGTTGTCTTGACCGCAAAGGCCAAGCCAGGAAGAGTAATTACCAAGTACTGAAGAACCCTAACAAGATAGCGGTATAGAGTCGGATTCAGAAATGGGAGGCTGGTGGAGTTGTGGAGGTGCAAGCCTGTCACACAAGGAGTAGAGACTGAGAAAGCATAAGACATCCCGGCATGAGTGAGAATATCCCTTGCATACTTTGCTTAGCCGAGATGTAAACCCTAGACAGAGGGTGTAACTTCCAAACTAAGAAAGTAGCAGGAGTGCCTAAATCCTTGAAAGAAAACTCCTAATGGGTCTGATGAATGAATTTTCGAAGAAGAGATAGGTCATTATCTGTGAGGATGATGTCATCGACATAAACTAACAAGTACAGTAGCAACGAGCCCCAAGACAGAACAAAAAGAGTAGTGTCAGTTGAAGTACATACAAAACTAAGCTAAACCAAATAAGTACTAATCTTTGAAACTAGGCCTTCAGGGTTTGATTAAGACAATACATGGCCTTATGCAAGTGACATACACAATTTGGATGAAGCAGGTCCTTGTAACCAAAAGGGTTGCACCATATAGACTCGAGTATCAAGGATGCCGTTGAGGAGGGCGTTCTTAACATCCTACTAATGAAGAGGCCAGGAACACATCGTAGCAATAGCCAGAATAGTACAAAATATGGATGTTTCTACCACCGGGCTGAAACTGTGATCAAAGTCTA
The DNA here is from genome assembly GCA_037428765.1 of Rubia yunnanensis. Classification (NCBI taxonomy): domain Eukaryota; kingdom Viridiplantae; phylum Streptophyta; class Magnoliopsida; order Gentianales; family Rubiaceae; genus Rubia; species Rubia yunnanensis. Next base: position 84,730,194 of record CM075063.1, read on the forward strand.
ATCCTGGAATCTGTGAAAAGCCCTGCGCAACAAGCCTAGCCTTTTTACATTCAACAGTGCAATCGAGAAGATACTTCCATCGATAAACCTATTTGGAGCCAACAATATTGACATCCGATGAGTGTGGCACCAAATCCCTTGTGCATTGTCAATGAAGAGTTGCTGTCTCCTCATCCATAGCAGAACCCCAAGATGGATCTTGAAGAGCACATGATAATTAGTGGGCATAGATAGAGATCGAAAGGCAATAGTAAGACCATGGGCAATGATATCAGAATAATCTTTGCGCTGAATAGCCCCAGTCACCGATCGAGTAGCCATATGATGAGTGTGAGGCCGAGGTGGAGAAACTGGAGGAGTAGTCACAACCGACAAAGGGACCGGTAAGGTGTCTGGAAAAATGGATGGCCTAGTTAATAGCAATATAGGTAGAGCAGGATGCCTCAGAGTGGCCGATGGATGGTCTTAATTGGTAGAGCAGAGATAACAAAGTGCCGTAGTCAGTAAGGATGATAGCATCGATGCGTCAGGAGTGCTTGCAACCGAAGTGACAAGCTGATATGAATCTCCTCGTGAAGAATCATGATTGCAGAATTAATATCTTTGATCTAGTGAAGGGATCGGTAAATCCTCACTATCTCGCACGAAATTCAGGTCTAGCCCTTGGGGTACACTTAATTTCAACTTGCTCTCTAACTATCCCTGAGGATCAGATCACAAGGTTTATTGATACTTAAACAGCCCTCTGGGTTAAGCAACAGTGGAATAAGCTCACAAACAACAAGAGTATTAACTCAAAGGTTTGTATATTTGATTGATAAAAGAAGGTAAAAATCTCAAAAATTCAACCCCTATTTATAGGGAGGAATTTATCCAAAACCCCAGTCCTAACCAAGATGGGATTCGGTAATTCCTGTCAAAAACTAAATAGAATTATGGCAACTTTAAGAAGTTAAAACCATATTTAACTAAAATATCTAAAATAAACTGTCAATTTCCGAAATTCATCTAGATTACATCTTGGATGAATATTTCTTCATCTAATCTCACCAAAAATAATTCTAATAAGAACAAACCTGAATTTTTTTTAAACCCTAATGGACTGGCACGAAAATCAGCTCTTCAAAGCCCACGTGGTTGTGCTCTACAGTCTAAAATTCAAAATGAAATAATTTAACACTATTTTACAGTGATCACATAACCTCGATAAAAACCCAGTGGGAAAAAAGAGTATAGTGTTCTTCATGATGACTTCAGTTCGTCAACAATCTTTAATAATGAATCCAAGATGTGGATGGTGACTCCTTCTTCAATTCTTCATCCTAAAGTTGATCCATCAAAACATTCAAAGCACCATCAAAGCATTTGATATTTGTATCATTCCCTCTCCAATCGAAAAGTTTTTTCCTCAAAATGGGAATCATATAACCTATAAAGACATCCTTGAATTCATGTAACAACTTAACAAACCGTGAATGCATATCTGAAGGAATATCTTCATTGACATAGTAACTTTCTTTAAAGGACATTATAAGAAAAAAATAATTATTAGTAAAAGCTCGATTCAAATCTCTTATTGAAGCATAAAACAACTTCCCAGAGTTGATAGATAGTTCATTCCTCATCATATAAATAGAAGATAAGGGACTAAGATGTGAAGACAAGACTTTATGCGACTTATCAGAATCATTTTGCAACTTACCTGTCTTACCTGCCTTAGGATCGACCTGGAACTTGTGTATGGTGACATTTACTGTCTTTTTGGAGGAATGGACACTATTATGGTCGAAATTACTTGCTCTTTGTGGGGGAGTAATTTCAACAACTTCTATGGATTATGCCTAAAAAACTTCTTGTGTTTCAGGTCCTTTCTCACCTCTGTCAACAATGATGATTTCATCATCTAATTGTTCTTCTTCGGTGTCATACCGTGTAGGCATATCATCATCATCTTCCTCCCCCATTATTGTTATAATTCGTTCAAGGGGACAATTATTGTGAACATGTCCTCGTTCATTACAATGAAAATATGTAGGAGTGTTAGAAGAAATTGTATTTGACAAAGTAGAAATTAATTTACCTGTATTTTGGCTAGGAAAATGATTGGTTGCAATCATTCATTGATCTATGGGTCCAAATGGTGGATTAAGTAGGTTTTGATCGAAGTAAGGTTCCTTGGCCACCCATGTTCAAAATGCAACCACCCCTGGTTGAATTTGGGCTTCCGAAATCCGAGACTTGCCTTTGACTGTCATATAGCTAAAATAGAGCTTCCTCTTGGCCTTAATGTCGACTCAACCAACCTTGACTTGAACGATAAATCTTGTATAGAAACATAATACTGGAGCTTAACTGGAACTTGCAGATTTTCTCTTAAACCTTCAATAAACCAATCTTTATAAAGGCATCGTTTTCTCTCATGCCAACTCTTCTCCCATTAAACCCCCTGAATGAGCTTATTGAACAAGTAATTCACGCATAGAACATTGAGGATTACATATCCTATTACTCATAAACAAGAAACCATGATGCCGAAAAAACTTCTCATAAGCACTATTTTTGTATGCAGCATAAATAGATGAAAAATCAGAATCAGTCACATATAAATATCACACGAATGAAAACCCTAACATAATGCAATCCAATAGTGTATGTAACACATGTCTATGACTCAAAGCATCAATGACAACATTTTCCTTCCCCTTTTTGTAACGCAACACATAAGGAAAAGATTCAATGAAACTTGGCCATTTAGCATAGCGCTTAATAGCGCCACAATTGCATAAAATTCTTTACCATACATAGGATAGTTAATAGCGCCACCATTCAGCTTTTCACTAAAGTTAGCTATAGGCTGATTCTCTTGCATCAAAACAACACCAATACTAACACCAAAAACATCACAATGAATCTCAAAAGTACCATTATAATCAAGTAAAGCAAGAACATGAGCATTAAATAATCATACTTTTAATTCATTAAATTCATTCTCTTGACTCTTAGTCCAAACAAATTTAACATCCTTTTTTAACTAGTTCATTTAGAGGTGCAACAATTGATATGTCCATTTTATGTGCATAATTTAGTACTTTCTTGGGTCACTTTTGTGCTATTTTATTATCAAGAGCTTGTGTTTTACCTTGAAATTTTATTAGGAGGAGTAAGAGCAAATTTACGGTCTTTTACCTCTTCTAAGTGGATTTTGCGTGACAAGGGAAGAACACGGAGGCATGAAGACCGAAGGCCATTAAAGATCATATTTTCGAAGACTTTTGAAGACTTGCTTCGAAGACATGAAGACCGGAGGCCATTGAAGACAATTTTTGAAGACCATTTTTGAAGACATTGAGGACTTGAAAAAAGAGAGAAATTGTTATAAAGATGAATGTGTACTACTAGAAGAAGAAAAGAAAACATGATTAAATTCTGGCACCCGTCGCAAGTCGCGATGGCCTCGTCTCAACTGGAGGCCAAAATTTAACCTTATCATTTTTGTACTATAAATAGCACTCTCTTTCCTCTCATTCACATCTTCTTCATCAGTGTTTTTGGTACTGTTTAGAACTCTATTTTCTTCCATTTTCATATTTGAATTCTCTTGTATTATGTTTAGTTGTTTAGCATTAGTATGAACTCTTGTAACTAAATCTAGTTCTTGGGAACAATTGACTGAGGCTTCCAAGCACATATCTTAAGAACAATTTTTGGCCTATTTAATACACTTACTATTATGAATTTATGGAGCATTTAATGTATTTGTTAATCTCATTAATGTTGTTGAAAGCTTGAGTATATGAAGTACTTGTATGATATGCTTGTTAGGGTTTGGGGAAATGGTTTGATTTCCCCTTTTCTTGATAGGAATCCAAGAGTATGATTTAGAGCTTTTGACTGTGTTGATGGATTGATAATTGATAGATGAATATGACAATGTTGAACTCTTTGTCATGTTTGTTGCTTGTAGCAAATGAGAGAAGTTTATGAATGTCGATTGTTCTTGACTAATCTTGTGTAAATGCATGAATTGGTTAAATTCTTAGACACGGTGTAGTGTTTATAAGTGTTTCCAAGCTTGTTGATTCTTCCTTCTAAATGTCATCAATGAGATACTTTTAGTCGTGTTTTGACTACGAGAGTCATTGGTGAGGTGTAACAAGAGATGTCGAATTCACTCTTGCAAATTACTATCTAAAAAGAATTGAAGTTTATTCTTCACAACAAGTAGTGAAAGTTGTAAATAGGTTGCATGTTCAATGATGGATAAGAGGCTTGGAAGTGGAAGTCAATTGTGCCCAAGGTTCTGTTAATTGTTGTTTTCATCTTTTCTTTAGTTGTATTGCATGATTATCATAGTTCTCTTCTTTTGCAAGTTGTTGTACTGTAGTTTCATAACTTAGGATCAAACCAAGCAAACCCCCCCCTCTTGTTTACATGCTTTTATATGTATCTATGTATGTAAATGCTGTTTTCTCCTACATATGTGTAAACACTTGAAAATATCCCTCTTCTCATGGATAACCCCTACTTGCCGTTATCTACTTATTTGTAGATAGGAAGAATTAGGGCTTAAAAGTATTAACTTTGAGAGGTAAGGCGACGATCTCCCAAATTTTGGCGCCGCTGCCGGGGAAGAGGTGTTTATTTTTAAGTGTTTGGGCATATTATGTGTGATTATATGCTATTTGTAAATATTTGTTAGTTTGTTTTTATTTTGATTTCTTAGTTGATTTGCCATTTTCACTTGGCTTGGAGACGTATTGTTCAAGTTCTTGGTGCATGGTTCGTACGCGATCCTCTTCACAAGAACCCCTATAGTACGACCTCGAGTTAGAGTTGAATTTGAGATGGGCTAGGAGGATTTCTTTGGAAAGTGTGAATAAAACCCCTCCCAGTGACCATTTTGTGGACACATCTTCCTCTATGGAACATCAACTTGAGCACGAAGATGAGCATCCGGAAGGGGGACCTCAACATCCTTCTCTCCAAGGGCGAGCACCTCCTCTCCACCAAAGAGAGATTCCTTTGGGCAAGCTTTTTTAAGAGACATCAAGGCACCCAAACTTGATCAATAATTGATGTGCATTGAGCATCCCTTGGTTGGACCAAACAGGCACTTTGAGCTTAAGACCGAGTTCATCAACATGCTACCCATTTTCCTCGGTAGGCAAGGGGAGAATGCCAACAAACACCTTCCGAATTTCACTTCTTATGTGGTGGTATGGTCCCCCATAGAGCGGATGAAGATTTCTATAAGTTGAAGGCATTCCCGTTCACACTAAAGGATGGTGCAAGAGATTGGCTCCACTACCTACAGCCCAAGAACATTAAGAGTTGGCTTGATATGAAAACAAAGTTTCTATCCAAATACTTTCCAGCCTCTAGATCCGCCGCTTTGAAGGACATAAGCAACATCCTCCAATGGCATGAAGAATCTCTCTTTGACTATTGGGAGAGGTTCAAGAAGCTTCTTGCGAGTTTCCCTTATCACGATTATTCAGAGGGGGATTTGGTTTATTACTTCTACAATGGCCTTCTTGATGAAGATCAAGGGTTGGTAAGAAGTTCTTGTGGTGGCACCCTTGGGAACAAAACATCCTCTGAGGCTATGCAATTGTATGAAGAGCTAGCGGAAGAATCGAGAAACATTAGCTCAAGGGCCAATTTGAGAAGGAGAAATCCAATGCCCACAAGTGATTCTTTAAATAGTGGAAAGCTCGAGGATAAAGTCTCGGCCCTTTCATCTATGGTCAAATCATTGATGACAAAGCCCGGGAATGTGCCACATGTTAAATTATGTGAAATTTGTTACTTGGCGCATCATACGGACACTTGCATTACTTTCCAAGAGGATTATATTGAAGAGCTAAGTGCCATGGGCTATCAAGGAAATCAAGGCTACCAAGGCAACCAAGGATATCAAGGTGGGCAAGGCTACCAAGGTCACCAAGGCTACCAAGGTTATCAAGGGTACCAAAATTGGCCGTACAATTTGAGAAATCGTGATAACCCGAACCTCCGGTATGGAAACCCTCAAGAAATCCAAAACCCTCAACCATATCGGCCTCCTCAAAAATAATATAGGCCACCTAAACAACAATTTCAAAGGCTTCAAGATAAACCCCGAAACCAAGGGGAGAGCTCGGGGCTAACAAAGGATGAGGTGATACAAGCCATTCACCGACTGGGCATATGCGCGGAAAAAAGTGACAAATTCCAAGATGAATCTAAGGTGAGTATCAAGAACTTGGAAAGTCAAGTGAGCTAAATAGCTCAAGTGGTGAATTGGATGGAAGCCCGGGAAAAAGGTAATCTACCCTCCCAACCGGAGATCAACCCTCGACAAAATGCAAGTGCTATCACTTTGAGAAGTGGTAGAGAGGTTGACACTTCACCAGATAAAGAAATTGTTCAAGAGGAGCCTATGAGAATTGAGGTGTTTGAAAAATGAGTTGAGAAGGAAGAAACCCATGAGAAGAAGGCCGAAGAGTTAGCCGAAAAGAGAAAGGAGGAAGAAAGCGAGGTGGAGACATTGGTGCCAAGAACGAAGTTAACCTCCATTCGAGAACCTTCATCTCCCCCTCACAAAAGAGCAAAGATGGTGAAGATCCATACCGGAACCTCTATTTCCGGAAGCCTTGAAAGACAAAAGAAGGAAGGAGGACAACAAGGACATCTATGAAGTCTTTCGTAGATGTGAAATAAACACCCCACTCTTGAATGCCATTGAACAAATTCCTAGATATGCTAAATTTATCAAGGAATTATGTGTTGTGAATAGAAAAAAAGGGCCAAAAATAAAATGAAAAATGGAAAAAGTGAGCATGTTTTCACCTTGTGTCAAAAAGAGCTACCCCCGAAATGTAGTGATCCTGACATGTTCACAATCCCTTGCATAATAGGAAATGCACATTTTGATAAATCTATGCTTGATATGGGTGCATCAATAAATGTGATTCCTTACTCTTTATATGAAAACCTCAACTTGGGTACATTGCACAAAACCGGAGTGGTAATCCAATTGGCCAATTGTTCTAGTGCACACCCTAAAGGTATTGTTGTGGACGTGTTGGTTAAGGTGGATTCCTTAGTTTTCCTTGCGGATTTTTATGTTATTGACATGGAGCATGATAAACATACCACCCTGATTTTTTTGGGGAGGCCATTTTTGAAAACCTCTAGGACAATGATTGATGTGCATAAAGATACCATCACTATGGAATTTGATGAAATAAAAGTAGAGTTTAACATAAATGACTCTATGAAGTATCCTAGTGAAGGCCATGATTTCCATGCCCTAGATGTTGTTGAAGAAGTTGTGCAAGATTTTTTTTACTAAGTGGTCATGATTCTTTGTTAGTTTCTTTGCAATGTGATAGTAATGATGCCCACAATGTATACTCTGTGAGCAATAACTTGAAGGAAAGCTTTGAGGATTTGAACCTGCTTGAAGAAATGAAACCGAGTCTCTCAAAACCTCCTCCCCTACTCTAAGAGGAGCCCTAGGAACCAAAATTCTTCCCGGGATTGAACTTAAACCTTTGCCAAGTGACCTCAAGTACGCTTTTCTTAGGGAAGGGGAGACGCTTCCGGTTATCATTTCAAGCAAGTTCACCAAAGAGCAAGAAGAAAAGTTGATGGTGGTGTTATGGGAAAACAAGGAAGCAACTGGATGGACTATTACCGACATCAAAGGCATAATTCCGTCCACATGTATGCATATAATCTTGTTGGAAGAAGATGCGAGACCCGTCCAGCAAGCCCAATGCCGTTTAAACCCACCTATGATAGATGTGGTGAAGGCGGGAATCCTCAAGTTACTCCAAGTGGGCATGATAAATCCAATATCGGATAGCAAGTGGGTAAGTCCAACTCAAGTGGTACCCAAGAAGAGTGGGGTAATGGTTGTCGAAAATGAGAAGGGTGAAATGGTGCCCACCCGAGTTCAAAATGGGTGGCACATTTACAATGAGTATCAGAGGCTAAACGTGGAAACTCAGAAGGATCACTTCCCGTTGCCATTCATTGATCAAATGCTTGAGAGGTTAGAAAGCCACCCCTTCTATTGCTTTTTTGATGGGTACTCAAGTACTTTCAAGTGGCTATCGCCCCGGAAGATTAAGAAAAGACCACCTTCATGTGCCCCTTTGGTACGTTTGCTTACCGGCGTATGCCTTTCGGGTTATGTAACGCCCACGAAACTTTCCACAGGTGTATGGTAAGCATTTTCTTGGAATTTGTTGAAATTATTTTCGAGGCGTTCATGGATGATTTCACCATTCATGGTAATTCTTTTGACAACTGTTTAGCAAATTTGGTACAAGTTCTTAAACATTGCATTGATACTAATCTTGTGTTAAATTATGAGAAGTGTCATTTTATGGTAGAGCAAGGCATTGTCTTAGGCTATGTTGTCTTTTATTAGGGTATTGAGGTTGACAAGGAAAAGATAGACACAATTAAAACTTTTCCTTATCCTACTAATGTGCGTGAAGTACGCTCTTTTCTTGGCCATGCATGATTCTATCGCCAGTTCATCAAGGACCTCTCGAAGATAGCATCTCCTTTATGAAAGTTGTTGCAAAAAAAGGTGGAATTTGTGATGGAAGAGGGTTGTAAAGGGACCTTTGGTACATTGAAAGAAAGGTAAGTTTCGGCCCCTATTATAAAACCCACGGATTGATCATTGCCTTTTGAGATTATGTACGATGCGAGTGATTACACCGTTGGATCGGTGCTTGGCCAAAGGGTGGGGAGAGCGCCTGACACCATCTACTATGCATTCATGTCTCTAAATGAAGCCCGAAGAAACTATTCCACCACCAAAAAGGAGTTGCTAGCAGTGGTATTTTCTTTGGAAAAATTTTGAACTTACTTGCTTGGTACAAACGTTATTGTGCACACTTACCAAGCAACACTTCATCATTTAATGACAAAGAAAGAGGCCAAGCCAAGATTGATTAGGTGGATCCTGCTTTTGAGCGAATATGAGTTGGTGGTGTGAGACAAGAAGGGCGCAGAAAACCTTGTGGCCGATCATTTGAGCCGGTTGACTCCATGTGAAGACATTGAGGTAAACCCCGTGGTGAAGGAGCAACTACAGGAGGAATTCTCTAATGAACAATTGTTCACCATTAGGGATCTCCAACCGTGGTATGCTGATTGTAAATTTTCTCGTCGCCAGTAAATTCCCTCCTCATTTTTCTAAGGCCCAAAAGGATAAATTAAAGAGTGATGCTCAGTTTAATGTGTGGGATAATCCCCTTTTGTGGAAACATTGTGAGGATCAAGTTGTTAGGAGATGTATCCCTGATAATGAAATACACTCAATTCTTGAATTTTGTCATTCTTAGCATGTGGCGGTCATTTTGGAGCAAAGAGGACCGCTAGGAAAGTTTTGGAAAGTGGATTTTATTTCCATACATTAAATAAGCATGCATACACCTTTTGAAAATCTTGTGATGAATGCCCGAGAGTTGGAAATATCTCCACTAGGAATGAAATGTCCCAAAGGCCTATTCTGTATTGTGAAATCTTTGATGTTTGAGGTATTGACTTTATGGGACCTTTCCCTAGTTCTAATGGCTTTACATATATTTCTTCTTCCCGTTGATTATGTGTTGAAGTGGGTTGGAGTAAAACCCACTAGAACTGATGATTCTAAAGTGGTTGCAGAATTCCTAAAAGATAACATCTTTTCTAGGTTTGGGGTACCCCGAGCCTTGATTAGTGACCGTGGCACCCATTTTTTCAATTGGACAATAGTGGCACTCTTGAAGAAGTATGGCATCACTCACAAGACATCCACCGCCTATCACCCGCAAACTAACAGGCAAGCCAAAGTTTCCAATCAGGAAATCAAGTCTATCCTTCAAAAAATGGTTAACCCTAACCAGAAGGATTGGAGTTATCGGTTGAATGATGCCTTGTGGGCGTATAGAACGGCTTACAAGACACTAATTGGTATGTCTCTATACCAGTTAGTGTTTTGTAAGCCCTGTCATCTACCGGTGGAAATTCAACATATGGCTTACTGGGCGGTCAAAGAATTCAATCATAATATAGATGAGGCCGGCTTGCATAGGAAGTTACAATTGGATTAACTAGATGAGATCCGGAGGGAGTCCTATGAGAATGCCAAACTCTATAATGATGCCTTGTGGGCGTATAGAACGGCTTACAAGACACTAATTGGTATGTCTCTATACCAGTTAGTGTTTTGTAAGCCCTGTCATCTACCGGTGGAAATTCAACATATGGCTTACTGGGCGGTCAAAGAATTCAATCATAATATAGATGAGGCCGGCTTGCATAGGAAGTTACAATTGGATTAACTGGATGAGATCCGGAGGGAGTCCTATGAGAATGCCAAACTCTATAAAGAGAAAACAAAGGTGTGTCACGACAAGATGATCATTAGGAAGGATTTTGATGTTGGTCAAAAGGTCCTCCTATTCCAATCTCGCCTTTGCCTATTCCCAGGTAAATTGAGGTCCTGATGGATCAGTCCTTTTGAGGTGGTTAAGGTATTCCCTCATAGCGTGGTGGAGATTCTAGATCGAGCTAAGTCTAATTCATTCAAGGTCAATGGACAACGTTTGAAACCTTACCACAAGAATTTTGCGTTGGAAAAAGAAGAGGACGTTGATCTCCTCGATCCAATTTTTGAGTAAAACCTAAGAAAAAGGAGTAAGTCATGCCAAAAACGTTAAATAAACTTGGTTTTGATCATCCTGATCGTCAATCGTGACTTTTCGTTGATGTTGTTTGGTTTTGGATTTTGTCATTAAGTTTCATTGTTTTACTTTATTCTTTTCACGGGTTGTTTTTCCATGATTTTGTAGCAATTTTGAAGCCAAGGCATTGGACTTTTGAAGGGAGAAATGCTTGGAGTCAAGAAGGAAATACTTGGACAAGATAAGGAATCACAAAAAAATTTTCTAAGTACCAGGTCATTAGTCCGTCGAGAGTCGCGACCACATCGTCGGGAGTTGCAACGGGCTCAGTAACATTTGGTGAGATTTTAGATTTCAGCTTTCAGGCTCCACTTTCCGCGAGTTGCGATGGCCTCACGAGGGCCTCATCATGAGTCATGACCAAATCAGGGATTTTGGCTGAAAAATAGAGGTCTCAGCCTCCACATTTTGCGAGTCGCGATGGCCTTGCGAGGGCCTCGTTCCGTGTCCTGGCAGAGTGGTTCCAAGTCGTGATGTAATCAGAAATCTTATGTTAAGATTCAGCTCCCAGCCTCCACTTTTCGCGAGTTGCAATAGCCTCGCGAGGGCCTCATCGGGAGCCCTCAAGACATCATCCCCTCGAGACCAGTCAAACCCATAATCCCATCAGCTCTTCGAGACATTATCCCCTCGAGACCTCATATCCTCGAAGCCCTAAGCCCTTTATTCGAGCCAAACCTGAAAGTCCATCTTCCTCTTAAGGCCAGTTCTTGAGACCAACCCTCGAGAAATCTTCCCCTCGAGACCTCGAGGTCGCAACCCCTAGACTCGAGCTGAGCCATAAAGTCAATCACCCTTTCGAGACCAGTTCTCGGAACCAACCCTCGAGACATCACCCCCTCGAGACCTCGAGGCCATAAGCTTTAGACTCGAGCCAGGCCATAAAGTCCATCATCCCTCGAGATGTCACCCTCTCAAGACCAGTCCTTGAGACCTCGTGTCCTCTAGGCCAGTGTAGTGAAGCCTTTTAGCCCCTCAAGACCAACGCCCCTCGAGATGTCATCTTTCATTCTCGACCTAGCTAGACCCAAGCCCCTCGAGACCAAATCTTCATCCTCGAGCCTAGCTAGACCCAAACCCCTCGAGACCACCCATCGCGAGTTGCGATGAACACGTCATGAGTTGGGAAAGTCGTACAAGTCTGCTTTAATAAATGAGAAAACCTTTTTTGCCACAAAAACATTCACATTTCTGCTGCTGCTCTTCACCTTCCTCGCCGCCGCTCGCAACCACCACTTCATACCTCATCCTTTCTTCCCCATCCCCACCCACAAATTGACTTAAAATCTTTGATGAACACAAACCCCAGAATTTGGGGGTTTTGTGACTTTAGGCAAATTGATTTTGAATTGATTGTGGGCTTCCTCCTTTCTTTGTCCTAAGCATCTAAGTGGTACATTTCTTCACTTTATTGAGCTTCAATTGCGATTATGAATATATACATTATTTATTGGATATTGTGTAGATTATGTGTGATGCCTTAGGAAATTAAATTGTTGGACATTAGTTGATTTTGGTGAATATATTTTGATTGCAATTTGATTTGATGGGTATTGTGTGCATATTTTGTGGTTGGGGTGTGAATTGTATATTTTGTGGTTGCAGTTTGGATTGTATAGTGCTTGTTTGATTTTGGGTTGTGTGCATTTGTGTTGATTTGACTGAGAATGGATTGTGGCCTATCCTAGATATGAGGCATGTTGGCCCTTGATTAAACATAGTTGTTACTTGGATAAAATGTTATTGTGCTTCGCAATGTTATTTTGCTTAGGGTAGTTTAGCCGTGAGACGTGGATGTTGACATTGTGAATGTACTAATGGTGGCTAAACTAGTTGAGCACAACTGTGATTTTGAAATATAGCATATTGATTTCAACTATGTGAGAACTTCATAGACTTGAGAATATGGGCTTGGTGGACATTATATGGATTGTATATGCAATTGTGATTAGGACTTGAATTAGTTGACTTGATTTTAATTTGGCTTGTGATGATGAACTAGTTTAAGGTTGAGTATGAATTTGCAATATTATATATACAAATATTCCTGTGCGTTTGACTTGTTTGCCATGGTTGTTAGATATGGCCCCCACGAAGAGACCTTGGGCTCCCCCCTGAGGTGGGCGCACCCCCGGTCCATCTCTGTCTCCTCCATCATCTCCGGAATCGAGCCATGTACCTCCCCTTTTGGATAGGTACATGGGATTTACCCGGATCACTGGGTCCTATGCGGAAAGGTGGAAGGCTCTGGAGAAGCGTCAACTCAAGGAGACAAGCTTTGTAGACGTGCCCACATTAGATGCTCTTGGGCTCACTCAGCTTGTCAAATGCCTCCTCGCCAAGGGGGAAATGGAAAGGTTCATGAGTAGGAGCGCACCCTCTTACCGGAGGTACACGCTGGAGTTCTTGTCCACGGTCCGTATAAGCAGCATGAGAGGTGATCAACCATGCGAGAGGTACACTTCTTTTCACTTAGATGATATATCTAGGAAAATGACCATCTCGTAGATTGAGAAGGCCTTTGGATTTGACACTGCGGAGATACGGGCTAGGCTAGACCCATAGGCCAAGAAGCGATCGATTGAGAATGACATGCACTTTTGGAATGTCATCAATATGAGGCCGAAGAACTCTGATGATAAGATTAGCGCCATTATCCACCCTGCACTCTGTTTTGTGCACCGGCTGTTGGCTGGCATAGTACTTTACTCCGTGGAGCCGACGAATGTGCCAGACAATTACATTCACTTTCTGTGGCACTTAACGAGTGAGGGACCAGGATACGGGCTATGGGCATAGTTTTGGATGAAGAGAATCATTGATATGGCACGAAAGCCCAAGGGGAAGATCATGGTTAGAGGCATGATAGGCCTTTTTGCAGAGTACTTGGGATTGGTTCCTCCGACTGACTTTTCGTGCTTAGGGAGGTGCACTTCCTATCTTATCACTGCTGAGAGGTTAGTTAGATTTGAGATGCTCAGTTCCACATGGACCACGAGCTATTCCATTGGTTGTATGGCGCGAGGAAGGTCACATTCATGGCACTTCCTCAGCCCAACAAGACGAAGCTGGAATTTGACACACCTCTAGGAGACTTGGTGATTTCATCCGACTCCTCATGAAGAGATGATTTCCAGCGTAAAGTCCGCGACCTTGGCCCAACTCCGGTCCAGCGTGATGTTAACAGTCTACCTCCTTCTGAGTGACAGGAGCAGTAGCACTCCCATCAGCACTCTACACAGTCTCCACCAGTGACAGAGCCGATGCAGGAGGACGATGTGCCACCTCAATATTCCCAGCCTCCACCGGACTTCTACGAGCTGATGATGCAGACTATGCAGGATGGATTCTTCTGCTAGGACAGCATGATATTGAAGCATAATTTATTTGTCTCCTAGACCTTGATCGACATGGATGAGGAGATTGACCACCTGTCAACTCGCATCCATGTGATGCAATCCTAGGCATGCAGTGTCTCAGGCCCCGATCGGAGAGTGCAGAGGCAGAGAGCTAGGAGGCAGAGGAGCACGGAGTGGCTGGTATAGTATCAGCAGCGCTATTTTGGCGGTGGCCTTCTTCATGACATCAGTGATTTTGTGAGCACCATATCTTTACCCTTTCCATACTCCACTTTGTACTTTTTTTCCCTATTGTGTACATTGAGAGCAATGTAGTGTTCTAATTATGGGGAGGGGTATCTACTTTGAGGTGATTGGGATTGAAAACATTTTTGGAGACACTTTTGCGTAACTCTTTTATTTTGTTTTGGATATTTTCTCCCTTTTGTTTTGAGATATTTTTCTTTTGATGTACTTGGATAATGTTGGCTTTGATGCTTTTCTTAGCCTTAACATTTGGAAAGCATTTTGCTACTTTTTGGATTGGAGAAACGTGAAAAATGCTAAAAAATTGGAAAAAGAAATATAAAATTAAAACAAAAAAAAGTAATAAATAAAAAGAATCCCGCTAAGTTGAAAACCTGAGAGGGAAACTTAGGCAACATTGGGGGCCCGGATGGGTCGAAAACCCAAAAGGGCGACCTACGCATAAATGAGAGGGTAAATGTGCGGAAAAATGTGAGATGTAAGCCAAAAAACATGATGTGTGGCTAGGATGAAAACCCAAAAAGGATCCTAGGTAAAATGAGAGAAAATGAGAGAAATTGAAAAATGTTAAGTGTTCACTCATTCGCCGCCATTGGAGCCATAAGGTTGCGGTGACCGTACGGATTGATCGGGTAGCTTGACATCTTGAGGACCTTTTGGGAGTGGAAAATTTAGCGGGAGAAGATGAAGTAAGTTATGAAATTCTTGATCGTTAATATGCTTCATTTTTAGGTTGATATATTGATATAATGTGGAGCACGTGTTTTGAACCTAATACATGTCTTTAGCTTCACCTTGTATAATTGGATTTGGGATTATCAATTCAGGATTTGGAGATGTTTTAGGGATATCAATGAATTGATGGGTTGATATAGTTTAGGAAGAATTAGGAATAGGGGTTGTAGGAAACTTCTCATTTGATCTTAACATTAGGATGTGTGATATTGAGAGTTTTGTGAGATATTGATTTTGGGGAATAGTAGTTAGGATGTGGATACATCATTTCCTTCGTTTGCTTGGATCTTTTATTACTCGAGGGGGAGTAAGGTTTAAGTGTGGGGAGGTTTGATATGTCCATTTTATGTGCATAATTTAGTACTGTTTTAGGTCACTTTTGTGTTCTTTTATTATCAAGAGCTTGTGTTTTACCTTGAAATTCTCTTAGGAGGGGTAAGAGCAACTTTACACTCTTTTACCTATTCTAAGTGGATTTTTTGTGACAAGGGAAGAACATGGAGGCATGAAGACCAGAGGCCATTAAAGATCACATTTTCGAAGACTTTTGAAGACTTGCTTCGAAGACATGAAGACCGGAGGCCATTGAAGACCATTTTTGAAGACATTGAAGACTTGAAAAATGAGAGGAATTGCTATGAAGATGAATGCGTACAAGAAGAAGAAGAAAAGAAAACAAGATTAAATTCTGGTACCCGTCGCGAGTCGCGACCAACGGGAGGCCAGAATTTAACCTTATCCTTTTTTACTATAAATAGCACTCTCTTCCCTCTCATTCACATCTTCTTCATTTGCATTTTTGGTACTGTTTAGAACCCTTTTTTCTTCCATTTTCATATTTGAATTCTCTTGTATTATGTTTAGTTGTTTAGCATTAATTAGTATGAACTCTTGTAGCTAAATCTAGTTCTTGGGAGCAATTGACTAAGGCTTCCAAGCCCATGTCTTAAGAACAATTTGTAGCCTATTTAATACTCTTACTACTATGCATTTATGGATCATTGATTTTTTTTGTTAATGTCATTAATGTTGTTGAAAGCTTGAGTATATGAAGTACTTGTATGATATGCTTGTTAGGGTTTGGGGAAATGGGTTGATTTCCCCTTTTCTTGATAGGAATCCAAGAGTATGCTTTAGAGCTTTTGACTGTGTTGATAGATTGATAATTTCTAGATGAATATGAAAATTTGAACTCTTTGTCATGTTTATTGCTTGTAGCAAATGAGAGAAGTCTATTAATGTCGATCGTTCTTGACTAATCATGTATAAATGCATGAATTGGTTAAATGCTTAGACACGGTGCAGTGTTTATAAGTGTTGCGAAGCTTGTTGATTCTTTGTGCTAAATGCCATCAATAGGATACTTTTAGTCGTGTTTCGACTACGGGAGTCATTGGTGAGGTTTGACAAGAGATGTCGAATTTACTCTTGCAAACTACCATCTAAGAAGGATAGAAGTTTAGTCTTCACAACCAGTAGTAAAAGTAGTAAATAGGTTGCATGTTCAATTATGGACAAGAGGCTTGGAAGTGGAAGTCAATTGCGCCCAAGGTTCCGTTAATTGTTGTTTTCATCTTATCTTTATTTTTATTGCATGATTAGCATAGTTCTCTTAATTTTCTAGTTGTTGTACTTTAATTCGATAACTTAGGATAAAACCAACCAAAAACCTCCCTTGTTTACATGCTTTTATATGTATCTATGTATGTATATGCTTAGTACGTTTTCTCCTATGTATGTTTAAACACTTGAAAAGATCTCTCTTCTCGTGGATGACCCCGACTTTCCATTATCTAATTAATTGTAGATAGGAAGCATTAGGGATTAAAAGTATAAATTTGAGAGGTACAGCGATGACCTCCCAGCAATAGATGAGAAATTACGTACAAACCATGTATAAAAATGAGCTAAGCAATGAAAATAATGTACCAGGTTGGCATTAGTAGGTCTCGGCCAGGTCTTGATGACCTCAATTTTGGTTTTGTCAACTTTTGTGCCCTCCTTAAAGGCCACAAAACCAAGAAACACCACTTTCGAAGCGCAAAATGTGCACTTCTTGATGTTCGCATACAAAAAAACCCATGTAGTGCATCAAGAATTATTTTAACATACTCAATATGTTCATCAATTGACTTAGAATAAAATAAACCAAAAAAAATCGACCAATAAACTTTCTTAAAACATGATTCATCAACCGCATAAAAGTACTAGGCATATTTTTTATACCGAAAGGCATACAATCCATTCATATAACCCAAAATTATTCTTAAATGCATTTTTCCATTCATCCTCTTCATTTATTCAAATATGATGATAACCCTAAGTCAAATTAATCTTACTATATGACGGGCGGGCGGTCGTCGCGCCCACCGTGCAAAAGATAATTTATAAGCCCTAAATGCTTACTTTCTACAACTAGGTAGATAGCGGCAAATCGGGGTCGTCCAAAGAGAAGAGGGATCTTCCTAAGCGTCTAAGCACACACTGGTTGATATTAGGCTAGGAGTAACTATATTTACACACACTTAAAAGCAAGTAAAAAGGGGGGGGGGTTGGTTGGTTGGTTTCCTAAGTTAACAAAGATAAAAAGACAAGATAACTAGCAAGGTCAAGTGACTATGCTAATCATCAAACGAAACTAAAGAAAAGGGGTTTTAAACTACAAAGATAAAATGCCTTGGGGGCAACGGATATCCACTTCCACATCTAATGTAGTTCATCGAATCATTCACACATTCCATCATATAGCATTCAGGACCCAACACTCACACACCCATCTAGCAAGTACCACAACACACACATCACAAGGAGTTCTAAGTTCATGCTCATAGATCTTCATGCAAAGGCGCTACGGAATTCGTCACGTTCCTACACCTAAACAATTCAACCACACAAACACTACCTATGCTCAAACAACTCATGGCACACATGCAGTGAAACACACCGTCAAGAGTACATAAACGCCATATAACAAATGCTTCAAGAATGAATTTAAATCATCTATTCAATACTTCAACTACTTGTCGTGGAGACTAAACTCCTATCCTTCTTAGTTCGTAGTTTGCGAGAGTGAGTTCGACATCTCTCGTCAAACCTCACCAATGACTCCCGAGTCGCGACCATGACTCAAGGTGTCATTGGTGGCATTTAGCACGAAGGACCAACAAGCTTGGCAATGCCTATGACCACTACACTGTGACTAAGCATTTAACCAATTCATGCAATTACACGAGATTAGTCAAGAGTGACCACTCATAGACCACGAGCATATAACTCTTCTCGTTTGCTACACAAACGAACATGACGAAGAGTTCAACATCAATCACATTCGTCTAGCACATTGTCAACACAATAACACAATCAAAAGCTCTAATTCACACTCATACATTCCTAACAAGAACAGGGGGGAAATTAACCCAAATCCCCCAAACCCTAGCTAGCAATTCATACAAGCATTCATATCCTCAAGCTTTTAACAACATTAATAGAATCAACAATTAACATTCAAAGCACAATAAAAGCACAATAGCAAAAACATCAAATAGATAGATAGAAATGAGTTCTTGCTACATAGATAATGGAAGCTTTAATCCTTTGCTCCCAAGAACAAGACTAACCTAGATAAACAAAACCCATAACAAAGAACTAAAAACTACAAAGAAAGAAGAAGAAAATCTATGGCTTTGAAGCCCTAAAACCCAGAGAAAAATGGGCTGAGCAAAACTGGAGAAGAGGAGGAAAGAGAGGGTATTTATAGTGCAAAGAAAATAAAATAGATTTCTGGCCGCCCGTTGGTCGCGACTCGCGACGAGTCTCGTCGCGACTCGCGACGGTGTTGGTCGCGACTCGCGATGGTGTCGCGACGGGGTCGCGACGGGAGCCAGAGTTTTGCATTGTTTCTTTGTCTTCTTCATAGCCATCCCTCTCAATCTTCAAGTCTTCAACAGCTCCAAAATGGTCTTCAACGGCCTCCGGTCTTCATGTCTTCGAAGTGAGTATCCAAAAGTCTTCGAAAGTATAGTCTTCAATGTCTTCCGGTCTTCGTTGCTTCCGTGTTCTTCCCTTGTCACACAAAATCCACTTAGAAGAGGTAAAAGAGTACAAAGTTGCTTTTGCCTCTCCTAAGTGAATTTCAAGGTAAAACACAAGCTCTCGATAATAAAAGAGCACAAAAGTGATCCTAAATACTACTAAATAATGCGTCTAAAATGGACACATCACTATAAATCACAGATCCATGCAAATATTCAAGCATATTATCTAACCTAGGGATAAGATGGCAATACTTAATGGTAATCTAGTTAATATCACGACAATCAATGTACATACGCCAAGTTTTATCTTTCTTAAGAACTAAAATGATAAGCACATCACAAGGAGATAGGGATTCTCGCACATAACCTCTTTGAAGTAACTCCTTGACTTGTCGTTGTACTTCCTTTGTCTCCTCAGAGTTTTCTTTATACGCCGGACAGTTTGGAATAACCAAACCTGGAATCAAGACAATCTGGTGTTCAATACCTTGCAAGGGTGGTAAGCCCACATGTAAGGCTTCCAGAAAGACATCCTTAAATTCTTATAATATCTGAGCAAACCATGGAGGAACATGCATAGGAATATCATCACTGGAAAAATAGCTCTCTTTAAAATGCATGATAATTACATTAGAATGATTAGCTAAAGCATGATTCACATCCCTACTTACTGCATAAAATGATCTACTAGAATCAATAGGAACTTCATGTCTCATCATGTAAATCGATTGCAAAGGAGTAAGATGTGAAGATATAATTTTACGCGACTTGTCAGAATCATTCTTAGACTTACCTAGCTTACCTGAATCGGCATCCCTTGAGTTTTGGTCCAAAATATCAAGGTTTTTTCCTTATATTTTCACTTTGTGGCCGATCTTCTTCAAACCTTGGCTAGGGTTTTGTTCGGCCAATTTCTCCTTAG
Organism: Rubia yunnanensis; assembly: GCA_037428765.1. NCBI lineage: Eukaryota > Viridiplantae > Streptophyta > Magnoliopsida > Gentianales > Rubiaceae > Rubia > Rubia yunnanensis. The sequence goes on from CM075063.1 coordinate 84,750,223, forward strand.
TTGCAAACTTCTCTTTGTTGACTTCCATGCTACTCTGTGCTTCTAAGACTTCCACTGGAGATAATGGAACCAAAGTATACCTTTTTATATTCTTAATCACAGTAATTTTGTTAGTGTAACCATCATGCATAGATTTACGATCAAACTGCCAAGGTCTCCCTAACAAAATATAATTAGCTTCAATGGGTATAACATCACATACGATAGAATAATGGTGTTTTCCAATCTTAAAATTAATCATGCATTGTTTTTTAACCCTAATTTCACCACTACCATTTAACCAAGTAAGTTTATATAGTGATGGATGAGTAGTCACAGGCAAAGACAATGATTTAACAAGAAGATTAGACACAATATTAGCACAAGAACCATCATCAATAATAAGTAAACAATTCTTATCTTTCACAAGGCAACGCGTATGAAAAATGTTAATCCTTTGTACCTGTGTTTCAACCATTTGAGAGTTTTGAACTCTTAAGGACATGAAGTTACCTTGTGATTCCGGACCTTGTTCACCATGATCATTTATGATGATCTCTTCATCTACATATTCTTCACCACTTTCATACAATGGTGGCATTTCAACATATTCATCTTCTTCATATCCTTAATTTTTGTTAACACTCATGCATGAAGATAGTTACTACGAACATGTCCTCTCTCTTTACAATGAAAACATGTAGGAGAGTTAACAGAAACCAAATTTGTCGAAGAGGTAGTGGTTTTACCTAGAATTTTTGAGGTATGTGGGGTTGGTGATGCTTCCCTCCTCTCAGTAGGACTATAAGTTGGATTTGAATAGGTCTAAACTGATCCTCATCCTCCTATGGGCATGTCCCTACTGTGGCCATAACTAGGGTTTCCGGAGTCTAACACTAGTCATTGACTAGAAAGTCTGGGTTGTGGCCTCCTTGGTCGTAGGGTACTCTCAAACAACCTTTATTTCACCAATAAATCATTCATAAATATGTGATGTTAAATCTTGTTAGCATTTGAAGGTTTTCACGCAAGCCTTCAATGAATCGATTTTTTATGAATGTGTCATTTTCTTTCATTCCAACCCTTCTCATTGTCAAATCAAGATCTTGCCAGTATTCATCAACTATACGATTTCCTTGCTTCATGTTGGATAGATAAGAATGTTTTTCCATCAAGTAAGTAGGCGGAACATGATATTAGCGAAGCTCGGATCCCAATCTCTCCCGGGTGGAGATGGGTTTCTTTCCGATAAGATATCACTGCTCTTTTTTATTTTTCAACCATTCAGCCACATAGTGAGTGAATGAATACTGCGCAACATTGATTTTTTATTTCTCTCGATAATTGTTGAGATCAAATAGATTCTTAATCTGTTGCTCCCAATCAAGATACTTCACTGGATTATGTTGACCATCAAATTGAGGGATGTCATATTTTAACCCCTTGATGTCTCAAGCATCATCTGAACTTGAATCAAATCCTGAGTTACTCTTCACTCTCTTTCGAGAATGGCATTTACTATGGCGATGCCTTCTAGAAGACCCTCAGTGTGATCGCCTTTCCGAACCATCATCAAAATAGTCATCTGAACTTCCAGAACCATTGAATTGACAGATTTATTTCTTGGTTTCTTCTCTCTTGACCAATAATGTAGGTGTAGGCGGTGCCATGCTGTCAACATTTCTCGCCAACCTTTGCTCCTCACTCATATGTGCATTTATTGCGATAACAAACTGACTAGGATCATTGTCTTCATTTGGATTAATTAGATGTAGCTCCCAACTATTTGGAGCCTCTTCACGTGCATGATTACCACACCTATCATTAGAGGTGTTCGTTAATGGAAAAATGTTAGGATTTCTAACAAAATGTGGGACGAATGGATTTTAGTCCTCCATCTTCGCTAAACTGCTAAGAAAATAAAATGGTTACTTTAAAAATTATCCCCCCTCTATTTGTTTTGTAAGGTTTCTCACCAGGTGTACAACACTCACAATTCACAAGGTGAACGCTAATGCGAGGGCAATTGATCAATTCACCGCAATTCAAAGCAAACTATGGAGATGAGTACTGCAGAACTTATTTTGAAATTTAAAAATATATATAATCAAAATTGGACTTTACGATAAAGAATTAAAAATTCTACAAAAAATAAGGAACAAAACTGAATTTGAATGGCAAAAATCAGTTATATGAAAAAGAACACTATAATATACCCTTATTGGCACAATCATGGAATGTAAAGAATAAACTGCTATCACCCTCAATATACTACCCATAACCAGTAAACAAGAAAGTTCAATCTAACCACTATCATGCATCACAAATCAAATAAGGAATTGAATCACAATGGAGAGTTACCTCTTAGGTCTCGATGCGTGTGTCTTAAGGGTTTTGAGGGTTGGTGGGTTTTGGGTGGTATTTTTGTGGTGGTAGGAAAGATATGGTGATTGGGTGGTGTAGGAAAGTATGTGAGCTCCATAGGTTGTGCACCTCTCACAGCCCATGAACTTAGGGTCTGGTTCTCCTCTTTTTCCACAATTTTGAGCATCACAAACCATGTAAGTCTACATGGTTCATGAGTTGGACTCCCTGTTTGCTCACCTTCCTCCAAGAACCATATGCTTCCTGCAAAACAAACATGCACACCAAGTGTAATAGTGTCCAAAAAAACAAAAAGAAAGCTAAAAATAGGAAAACACACCAAAAATACTAAACTAATCTACTTTTTAAAAGCTTGGGTTGCCTCCTAAGGAGCTCCATATATTTAAGGTCATCGACATGACCGTAATGTTATCCATAGGGTGCGTGTTTGTACCCCATCACCTTTGACAACCAAAAATGAAGAGCATGGGGTAAGAATCTTTCAAGAGAAAGATATAGTAGGGAGGAGTCAACCTTAGAGGGAATAAGTGGTTTAGAAGATTATCATATTCAATTGTATTCCCTATGGTTTCCTCTAAGGCATCCAAAAATGTGGGAGTAGGTTCTATAGGTGGAGGTAGGGGTGAAAATATGTACTACGGAAAATTAAGTATAATTATCCCTTCCTCGACTTCTTCACTCTCAACAAACCATTCATCACCCCCTTTAGATTCATCTATCAAAACTTCACATTCAACTCGGGATGGTTAATTTTTGGAATATTGGGTTTCAAGTTGGCTCACCCTATTCATCAAATTAAGCACTTGCCTTTCAACTTTCTCAATTCTTGAGAATAGTTGAGTTCCCAAACCGCTAATCTTGGTAAGCACTTGTGATTGGAGTAAATCACTACTCTTGGTCACATTAACTACAACTTACTAAATTTCTACACAATTCGATTTGGGAACCAATCCCAATGATTGGTTTTGGGGCACTGGGTAAGTTGGTAAGTCCAACTATATGGTTTCCCAATGCATGTCCAAACCAAGAATTTGTGTTACCACTAAACCTTGAATTTGGAAAGTCATGGTATGGGTAACATTCTTGATCCCATCGGTCTTGGGAAACAACAACTCCTACATCGCTCATCCAAGAGCAAGACTCCGTAGGGTGGTAGTGATGAAATATCCTACAAAATCTTGCTCTTTGAACCATTATTTTCCATAGTCACTCAACCTTGGGCAACACACTATAGGATGATCGCAATGACACACCCTACAAAGTGCCCTTCGTTGAGTGCTTTCCCACATTTTTTTTCTTTTTTTTCAATTAAACCCTAAAAAAGAAAACATGAAAAATTCAGAATTGTAATGCAAGAGTCCTCAGTTTTCACCAAGAACTCAAGCAATACGTACTCCGGAAAACAAAAACAAGAAAAAGATAAAAGCAATACTAACTACTCACTAACATGTTATGCTCAACTAATACTCGAACTGAAAATCATCCCCGGCAATGGCACCAACCTCTTGCGGGTCATCAATCTCACACGAGTGAAAGCAGAAGCTAGTAGTGTAGACATGCAATTGGGGGGGGGTTGGTATTTTCAACTAACAACTACAAAGCATGAAATTAACAAACAAGTAAACTATTTATACTAGGCACTTGGGAATCATTTAGAAACATGGTTGTTCTAATACTTCAATCCTTGATTCATTCAAATATAGACATACAAAAGACCTATCAGTGTTCACAACACGTGGTGTGGCCGATGGAATACACTTCCCCAACCCTATCATGACGGGTGCGCTCGCAACCCTCCATCAGCACCGCCATCGTAAATAGGGTAGTACAATGAGGTCTGACCATCAATGTAGGTCTGTTTCTCCCCCATGATATTACTTCCCGAGCTTTCACAATAAATGCAACTACTCATCCCGGGTCCTATATCCTCTAGGCCTGAGGATCGTAAGCACCTTATCTGTAATACTATGGTTTCAACACAACACCTAGCTTGCTACTATTAGCTACCTTTACCCGCAACCACTGGGACAACAGTTACAAACTCAACTAAGAGTGGTGCGATGGAAAATGGGTCAGAGCATTCTCGAATCCCCTGTGCATACACCCAAGCAGACGCATTCTCCCCTACCCATTCTAACATCCAGATTTCTCTTCTCAAGGGGGCATCAATTTGCACTGTACATGAGTATATCCCACATCATATGCTTATATGTTGTGTACTACTCATCCATTTTTAACATTCAAGAACAATCACATTAATATCATAAACACAAAGATATGAAGAATCTAATGAATCTCATAAAGCATTTAGAACATACCAAATGCCAAAATGAATCACAAGCTAAAAATCTACTCTACAAAGATTATATCCATGGAAAATATTAGGTTAGATGCCATGGATCTAGAAAATAAGATGAAAGGAAAAAAGAGAAAGAAAATAAAAAGGAAGGAGAAGAAGAACTCCCATCTTTCTTCTCTCTAAACTAGAGAGAGAATCTACTCTACATTATACCTACTTCTCTACTTCCTAATGTACTTCCTAATATTTTAGTAGAAGACTAAGGCTCCTATATAGAGTAGTAGGAGATTGGGCCTAAAAATTGGCCAAAAATAGCAAAACCCTAGGCCAGCAGCAGAGGTTCGCGGATCGGCACAAATGTCACAGTCTATGAAGCATGAAAGCCAGGGGTGCCAGATCCGCCACGATCCGTGAACATTCATCCCCATGGTCCATGGGATTTGGCGTGGTTTGTGAAGCTGGGTTCGTGCCACGGTCCGTGAAGATTGTCACGGACCACAAATAGTACACTATTTTTGTTCAGAGTTTTATTACGGTTCGTGGAGGTTTTCATGAACCGTGAGTAGCTCATGGTTCTGCTCAGAACTTTGGTCATGGCTCATGAAGGTTTTCCCGGACCGACACTATACTTAGCCAAATTCATCAACTATTCATCTCCAAGCTCCACGGGTTGGGCTGTGTCGATATCTTAACGGATCTTCGGGTGTCCTTCGTGTAGTGCGAGCCGTGTGCTTTGTCATGGGCTGCTGGTGCTTGACTATGAGCGGACTGCGACCGGCCGCTGGTGCTTCGTTGGCTAAACTTGGTTTGCTTAGCACAGATGAACCTTTAGTCTGAATTAGGACTTCTAATAATAGTTTTTGTTGTACTCGAGAAGATGAATCCAATGGAACCAGCCTTGTAGGCTAATTATTCTTGGACCTTTCTCGGACTAGGGCAAGACTCTTCGAACTTTGATTCATTGTTTTCTCCTTTGGCCGTCTTGAACTCTGAAGCCGCTTATCTATGGCTTCAATTTCCTTCTACCACGCATTGATATTTGTGGCCTTCATCATCTACCATTCTAATGTGAATGGCATTCGTCTCTTCTATCTTCCTTGCGAACGTCCTTCAATCTTCTTCCACCTTTGCGAGCGTCCTTCACATAGAATGTAACAAAAAAGTATTTACAAGCGAACTACTAAATGTGATCATAATGAAGACCAAGGATCCCGTGGATACAAGATGTGCATTAGCATCAATTAAGTCTACAAAATGCGGGATTTAGACAAGAAACCCAAACATGGCCGTCTAAACCCCTTGTCACGTAAACTCAACTAATACTAGTAATCCACCAACTAAAACCAAAAATTATGCCAAACACAACGGTTAATGCACGCAGAATGAAGCAGATCAGATGTCCTATGGGTCACTTCGTATTTCTCCAACAACATTCCAACGACTTTGTTACAAAAGTGGGTTCCACTGTCACTAATTATGGTTCAGGGTACAACGAAACATGAGTAAATTTTAGATTTGAGGAAACTCACAACTGTTGCCAAGTTATTTCTCTTTGTTGCCTTGGCTTCTACCCATTTGGACATGCAGTCCACCAACACAAGGATATAATAATTCCTATCGAAATTTAGGAAAGAACCCATGAAATCCATACCCAACATATCAAAGATCTCAACCAAAATTGAAAAGATTTAGGTGATAAAGTATGGCTTGAAAGCCCACATCTTCATTTCAGGCCCAAAGGCCCAATGACTTAACCTAAAGAAGACACGTGCCCTCAACTTATAAAAGCGGGCCAAAAGCCACTAGGAGGCACCGACTCACTTCTAGACCCCCAAAACTTTTCTTCCTCTATGACCCATTTCTAGATCTGACTTGGGCATCTGAGCGAGTGCCGCCACACACTTTCCCGCCTTGAGTTACCCATGCTATTTTATAAGTGTTCATTGAATTGAAATCAGCACCAGAAGAAGGGCCAATAGATGCTGTACATGGGCCTCTCCCACACTCCAGTATTGTCTTCTCGAAGACAAACCCTTCGCCAAATTTCTTACTAACATTGGCATCGACTGTGGGGATCGACAAAAACGATTCTCACACAACTCTTGTAGTTAAGCACAAACAGGCCTGCGCATAAACCATGTCAAACACATCTTAGCAAATATCTATTAGCTATTCTACAAACATTTCTCTTCCAATCTCTTTTTGAAGGAGGATAGCATACATAGAGATTCAACTACCTTCTGTGTTAAAAAGAAGGAGAACGAAAATACTAGAATAAAAACCAGTTCGTATGCTGGTATCTGAGCCAAAACAGAACTCAGCAATGAGGAATGCCAACCCAGACCAGCTCAATGAGTCGACTCTGCCCAACTCAGCGAGTCGACTCTGCCCAACTCAGCGAGTCGACTCTGCCCAACTCAGCGAGTCGACTCTGCCCAACTCAGCGAGTCGACCCTGCCCAACTCAGCGAGTCGACCCAGTGACTTGTCCCACCGAGTCAACCTAGCAGATCTGCCAAGTTAGCTCTTCCCATCTTCACAGCGTGCATCGTTAGTTGTTTCCCCCCACTCCGGACCATGAGGGCCACCACTCTCACCAGCGCACGAGCCTTCACTCATATCGCGTCTTCTCCAGCGAACCAACAGATAAGTCGAGCAGCGCCCGATGGAAATCCCGGCCATGCTCGATGCTCCAAAACCACTCGATGTCGGCACATCGACTCTGACGGTCGAGTTATCCATACCCCTCCACTCTTCACAAAGGAAAGGGAGTCGTCAATGGCGTTCCTAGCCCAGGACGAGCCCTCCATGCCTTATTTCCACTGGCCGATCCACTGCCCCTCCAGCGGCAGAATAGAAGCCTTCTAACCAGTTAGTTCAAAAGATGGTCTTTAATATGAATTAACTTCACAGACCAATCAACCACAGCCCCACAGGCAGCGTTAAAAATTTTCGCCAGAGACAACCCTAGCTGAAGAAAGTCCTGGTTGAAACATTGCCGGTGGAAGGATTAGTAAGAAAAGGAGAACCTTCTCAAAGGGAAATTCTGGCAAAAGAAGATAGAGGCTTCGCTGGAGAAAAAAAGAAAAAGAGAAAAAAATAAGAGAAGAGTGCGTCTCTTGAAAGACGGTCTTTCCATAATTCATGGAAAAACTAAGGTTTAAAGTGTAAATTAGAAGAAATGAAGATAAAATTTTTGGGTTTCATGAATCGGGTTAAAAATTTTATAACTACTACATGTTGCATACTAAATTTTTAATGTTGCAACTAAGGTCTTTTACCTATTATTATTCAAATTAAACCCTATCTTTCCATAAGCCTATGGAAAGACCGTCTTTCCCAAGACTTTGCCATAAGAGAAAAGAAAATTTCTATGAAAAGAGGAAAAAGGAAAGAGGAAATTCTATTTTCATTAAAAAAGGGAAATTAGAAGGGAATGAGTAATAATATTTAATACTCTGCTCTAGTTTACTTTTCCTTCTTTTAGATGCGCACCAATAGTTAATATCTTTCACGGCACCAAAGCAAACATGGTCCAGGAAAAACCTTGGGAGTTGACATCAAAATACGCAATATAAAGGCCCAGGGCTTGTCAGCCAGAGCAAAGCACATCTGCACAGTGTAGTACCTACATGACGAGGTTGGCTGCAACGTCAGCCGTCAAGATTAGAAATATAGAATTGTCCACTTAAAAAATAATCTTGCATAACTCTCTGTAGAAACATATATAAATTGTTCCGAGTAGAGTCACATAACACCATGATAATTATTCACCTAGTACTACCAAATACGTTTTGTGTGTATGCAAGCAAGCAATTCAATTCAAGGAATTATGTATGTGATTGTTATACTGAAACCAAAAACTAAAATTACTATGCATGATTACTCAAAAGGGATTCATGCAAGTTCCAATTATTTTACATGTCTTTGCCATTTAAGTTTATGCAAGATAGTATGGTTAACAAAGTCGACTTTTGTAGTGAAGAAAAATACTCTTAGCCGCATGAAAGGAAAGGCCATCAGCCTGTTCACCAGCCTGTCAGACAGGGAACTGATTAAGCCTCAGCCTGTTCAGGCAGGGTAAGGATCACCCCTCAGCTTGCACGAACAGGGTAATGCCTTTTCGGGTTACCGCCAGTGAAAACTCATTAAGATTACTTGGTCAGGCAGGGCTAAAATATAGCAACCTCAAGAAAAGGTGGTATGATCATTCTGGTTATTTATGAAATTATACCTACAAATGCTACTACCATGTGTATACCTTTACCAATTGTGTTGATAAACAATAAAAATCACTGTGAAATTGAAGAACTTATGAATTATGCTAATTGTTAAACTGATGCATGTAAGCAATGTCCACTAAGGCGGGACGTGTTCTCATGAAATGCTTGATTATATAGGTCGGAAAGTAAAAGTGACAAGCAAGGCACCTACAACCTCACGAGAGGCAGGGCCACGACCTGATACACCACAACAAAGAAAGTTCAGTATTCAGCATGTTCAAATAGGGCGCTAATCAACCCTTAGCCTGAAATGGCAGGGCAATGACCACCCCTCAGCATGTTCAAATAGGGTGTTAATTAACCCTTGTACCTGTTCAGTCAGGGAAATGATCAGCCCCCAGCCTAGCAGATATGGCGATGATTGAAGGGGTCATCGCAAGAGAAAAACAAATCTTTGCTTATTCGGGAAAGGCAAGAAAATGCAATACGATGGTACATTTTATTCGCAAGATTATCCATTTAAATGCCAGTTATGGTTGCATGCCTTTGATATTTAAATTGATGCAGAATAGCATGGTCGAAAAATTGACATAAGAAATGCCATGACATAACCCTCTTTAAAATTTAAAAGGAGAGAGAGATAGAGACTTTTCATTATTTAATAAGAAGAACTGATGTATTATATTTTTGGCTAAAATAATAAATGTTAGTGTTGTTCACTATGTGGGAACACGATAGCATGAAATGTTGTGTCTTACAGGTTCGACAACACAACATGAAGCAACAAAAGCACATCTAGCCTTTTCAGGAAGGGAGATACACCTTAGCATTTTACAGGCAAATGAACACCTGGCCTTTTAAGGCAAGGAGATGCACCTTAGGGTTTTACAGGAAAATGCACACCTGGCCTTTTCAGTGGGGAGATGCACTTTAGCCTTTTACAAACAAATGCACACCTGGCCTTTTCAGGCAAGGAGATGTGCCTTAGCCTCTTCAATTGCAATAAAAGCACACATGGCCCATGCTGATAGGGAGATGCAAATCATCCTTTTCAGGCTAAAGCACACCTGGCCCACGCTAGCAGGTAGATGCAAATCAGCCTTTTTAGGCCAAAGCACACTTGGGCCACACTGGAAGAGATATGCAAATCAGCCTTCTCAGGCCAAAACACACATGGCCCATGCTGGAAGGGAGATGCAAATCTCAGGCCAAAGCACACCTGTCCCAAGCTGGCAGGGAGATGCAAAACAGCCTCTTCAGCCCAAAGCACACCTGACCCATGCAGGCAGGGAGATTCAAATCAGTCTTTTCAGGAAAAAGCCCGGCCAGCCCGTACAGGTCAGGGAGATGTAGCTGAAACTCCAAAGGATAATATATGCAGCACTGGCTTAGAACAATCAGAGACCTGTATGCCCAGAGCAATAAGCCTAAATAAGCAGATTCGACTTACGACACCAAGTAACCTGCATGTCAACCTACTCAGGCCAATGATAAGCATCCCTAGCTGCCTATGGCTAAGGAGCTGCGGGCAACCTTTTCATACTGATGAAAAATACCCTTGGTTTTGTGCATAAAGATGAGCCATTACAACAAGTTTAGGGGAAAGATAACCTCCTAGGATCGGTAAAAATTTCTTAATTGGGATTAGGGCAATTCCTTAATAAAAATTTCCATAAATAGGATAATGGATGGTTTTGAAACCAAAAGTCCTTGGTTTGGAAAAAGATCAGAATAAACTATAGAAAGCAAGAAAAACTAAAACACCAAAGAGATGCTAGCCTAACCATAGAGAATAGGGTTGTGTCCTGGGATATGTCCCCAGCCAGAATACACCAGCAGGGCCACGACGCACGATCCTGCAAAAGTTGATAAGATGCAATTCCAGATTGTGGTCATGGTTTAGAAGGCATAGACGCAGAGTCCAGGCCAAAACCAACAGGGCCAAAAAATATGTCACTGTGAGTATTTAAAAAGGCCACGATGCAAAGCCCATGCCGAAAGCAACTGGGCTGAAAAATATGACTTTGTGAGTATTTATAATGACCATGATGCAATGCGGAGGCCCACACTAGTAAGACCATGAAGCTTGGCCCAACAAGAGGTAATAAGGCTAAAATGTGAGATTGCGGTCACAATTTAGAAGGCCTAGACGCAGAGTCTAGGCCAAAGCCAATGGGACCAAAGAGCATGGCCCTGTGAGTATTTCTAAAGGCCATGACACAAAGTGCATGCCAACACTAGCAGGGCCATGAAGCTCGGCCCCCGCAAAAGGTAATAAGGAAAGAATGTGAGATTACATTTGCTATTTAGAAGGCCTAGATACAGTGTTTAGTCCAAAGCTAACAAGTCCAAAGAGCACGGCCCAATAAGTATTTATAAAGGCTATGACTTAAAGTGCAGGCCAAAACTAGTAGGGCCCCAAAGCCCGGCCCTGCAAGAGGTTATAAGGCCGCAATGTGAGATTGCGGTTACAATTTAGAAGGCCTAGGTGCAGAGTCCAAGCCGAAGCCACTAGGGCCAAAAAGCACGCTTTGAGTATTTAATAAACCCACAATGTTAATCCATGTGTGTGAGCATAAGAAATAACAAAAGAGAAAACTATATTTGAAAGCACTTAGGGAATATTTCCGTAGAATAATTGGCTAAATGCTCTGATCCTCTACACCATCACATACAAGATATACAAGTCTATTCTAGTGTTCATAACACGTGGTATGGTCGATGGTTAGCACTTCCCCATACCTTCCACATAGGGTGCTCTTATAATTTTCCATCGGCACCGCCTCCGTAATTAGGGGAGTGCAACACAGTCCTGCCATTGTGCATATCTGTGTCTCCCCCGTACGATTACATCTCGGGCACTACACCACAAATATTCTATTCTTAGGCTTAAACAGGAAAAGGGAAATAGGAATTTTATCGATGGCACTAGGGTTTCTAAACACTAGTTTTGTAACTAAATGGTATCTCTACCCATAACCCTTCAGACCAACTAGCCAGCTAAGACTAGTGCACTGTCATCGTAATGGTAATACTCAGAAAAAAAGGCCTTTGTGCACACACTCAGGTGGACCCAGACCCCACTACCCATATCACATGTAGTTTCAATTCTCTGGGTTGTCAATATGTACACCAACATGAATTTAGATTAGAGTGTCTGCTAATAGAGTGTATCATTTATTCATTTCATAACAATTCCAAAACAAGCCAATATAATATCATAAACATATAGAAATAGGTGGATATAAAGAATCCCACAAAACATGAATCAAAAGATGAATACAAATATTATCCCCAAGCTATCAAATTAATCCCTAAGAATTGAACCCAAATATTTCATTTGATTCAATGCCTTTGGGCAAAGCAAAAATAAAAAGATGAAAAGAAGAAATTCTATAGAGAAGGATGACCTTCTGATTTGCACCCCTATGTCGATTGGCGTGGACCGTCGACCAAATCCTCATTTTGCTCAGTATCATAGATTCATACCCCATGGGCTAGTCTTGGCATTTCTGACTTGAAACGATGGAAACCGTGTGAAACAGAATGGTCTGAGCCTATACTTTACCGAATTAATAGTGAAAAGGAGGAATGCGGCACACAACCAGATGGAATTGGCACGGTCCATGTTGGGGCTTTGCACGGCCCATGTTGTTAGGAATGGACTGTGCCTAAGCCTCCTGTCATAGGTCGTGTTTCTTGGCACGGGCCGTGCTAGGTCTATCCCTCGTGCTGGCCTTATGTGGTCCGTGTAGGTTGTGGCTGGTTTAGCCAGCTGACTTGTTTGCTCCAATACGGATAAACCGTTTGTCCGATTTGAGATTTCTTGTAGTTGATTTTATAGTGCCCAAGAAGAAAAATCCAATGGTGCCACTTTCAAGGGCCTTTTCTTCTTGAATATTTCCCAGAACTTTGTGCAACTCTCGGACAACAATTCCTCTGCTTCTTCCTTGGCCTCTTTGAACTTCAAATCCGCCTTTCGTGGGCTTAATTCCATTTACTACCACGTTTTAGAGTTTGTGGCCTTCAACCTACTACTATACTTGTGAATGGCCTTCGATATCTTCCACCATCCTTGTGAATGACCTTCTACAAAGATGATCAAAAGTACCCTTGAGAAACCAACTAAGTTCATCACAGAGAAAGATATTGGTGCCTGTGGAGACAAGGTGACCATTAGTATCAATTAAGTAAAAACAAAATTGGAATTAGACATGAAAACTAAACATGATCGTCTAAATACTTTGTCGTGTAAACCTAACTAAAACTAGGAATCCAACAAGTAAAAAATTCCAATTATTATGGCGAGTTCAATTGTTAACGCATGCAATACAATGTACGTCACACAAAATGCTACTTCTCATTGGTTGGGTCTTGGATATCAAATACCTGGCGAGCTTTGGAAACTAAGATAAAATTGTCATTCTCGTAGCCCACTCGATTCATGTCCACCAGCGTAAAACCAATAGGCATCTTAGAATGAACCCCTGTACAATTTTCAACCCATCTGAATTTGAAGACAACAACTTAAACTCAACGTAATACAAATCCCAAATCTCCTCGATGACCACATAAAAAGGCCATAACTGTGAGGATATGTTTTTTTCTTGCTTGACTGCCTCATGGATTCAGATTACACGTTAACCCCATTGTTTTGAGTTGTACTCTTGCTGTCCTTGGCAACTATTAAAAAATGGTATCCATTAATGTTATAGCCCTAGTATCTTTTCACGGTGCAGTTGGTGTACTTATAAACAGCCAAAGTTTAGCAGACATTCCATCCACATTTCAATGATTATAAAACTAATTGAGAAATGTTGTAGAATGCTCCAGTTGGAACTGATTCGATAGACATTCGGAATAGAGTTCTTCTAACACTAACATGTGCTCCTCAACATATATTGTAGTCTCACTACTGTTCCACAGAAAATAAAGCTACGCTTTCTTCAACTCAACATTGTATGGTGTGTAAAGAGTACCTTTGGACCATGGGATCCCATTCTTCCTGCAACTTTGCACATGCTGTAGAAATCAATGTGCAATTGTTCCAATCAAATTTTAGCTGCAATACTCAATGATTTCTTCCATGACATACCTCTAAAAAATGCTAGCATCGGGGTTGGCTAAAATTGTGTACATAACCCTTAAAGACCCACATGTGCTTCTTGAATGGGTACATCCATTGCATCCCAATGGGATCGCATATTATGATTTCCCTAACCACATAGACAAGGAGATAAACCATAATATCAAAGAATGCTAGGGGAAAGTACTTCTCAAACAAGCATAACACTACTCATCAAGCTGTTTCCTGCTAATATTCTTGTGGAAAAGGAGTTGAAGAAGACACACATGCGCATGATGCAGAATCTCACCTCCTACTCTATGACACCGCAGATAGCCAGGGGTAAGAGTTACTGTATCAAAATGTGAAAATCATAAGATTTCAACGCATTAAGACGAAATTCATCGGTCACATGAAGAGTAGCAATACGGTACCTTGATTCCCTGAATACACCCACAAAATGTTCTCCTTCACTGATTAAAAGACTGTAAGGGGATGGTAGTAGGTACATCCGCTTCCCTTTCACCTCCATATAGCTAAATCAACTCGTATACCGAGTTCTACCAAGTTCTTCTGGGCATTCAATATATCCTTCGTCTTACCTATAATTTTAATTAGATTCCTAATTAAACTCTTGCACACTGCCTTCTCTTATGCATCACATCAAAACAATGACAAACCTCAAAATTCTCCTAGTAGAAAAATCGATGAAAATTGATCTTTTCTTCCAAGGTCCATCATTTGTGGCAAGCTCTTAGATATCTTTTAAACCCACTCAGTATTCTTGGTGCCTTTCTCCTCTCCATTCCCCAACAAAATGAATTGTGTTAACTCGTAACTTATGCTTTGTCGAGAGGAATATCCTATAACCTAGATACACGGTCATCCTACAATTCTTCAACTACTGGAAATTAGTTGCTTCCTCACACATAGGACATGTCTTGTGTTCCTTCATCACATATCCTGAAAGTTAACCATAAGCCAGAAAATCATTTATTGTGCAGAAAAATCATAGCCTTCAAATTGAACTTGTTCCATTAATAATCATCGAACACATCAACACCGTCGAACCAAAAAACCTTCAAATCTTCAATGAGCAAGGCTAGTTAGGTATCAATGTCATTTCCAGGTTGTCTCGGACACAAAATCATCAAAGGCATCAAAACATATTTCCTCTTCAAGAACATGTACAAAGGTAGATTGTAAATGGAAAGTATAACCAGAAAGGAACTATGTTTCGATGACATGTTACCAAAGGGATTCATACCATCGATACACAAAGCCATACTCAAATTCCTAGGTCCAGCTGCAAATGTACGATACATCTTGTCAAAATTCTCCCATTGATCCGCATTTGCAAGATGACTGATAATATCATTATCAAGACAACCCCTGTCTATGTACCATAGCATGTTTTTTGCATCCTCAACATTCTTAAACAACCTCTTCAGCCTCGGGATAATTGGAATATACCACACACATTTTGTGGGGTCCCGTTTCCTTAACTTTATAACAATCTCTTCATCCACAACTACATTTCTCCTTTCCTTATAATGAGAAACGTGGCATACAAGGCAAGCCACCTCTTTTTCCAAAGAACCCCTACACAAAACACAGTCATTAGGGCATGCATGACTTTTTTTATACTCCATTCCCATTGGAACTTGACATGACAGTATCTTTCTTCTTGCAACTGGGAAACAACTGTGTGTCATTTTCATCTAGAAATTTTGACAGAACCTAGGGGATCCCCCTTAATTCATCCACTAAGTTACAATATTTAAACTGTTGACGGCTTCTTCAAAAACAACTTAGTTTACATATTTCAGGATCAGAAGTCTCTTTGGAAAATTGTGATAGTCCAAATTGATTCTAAGTTTACTCAAGCAATGAAATTCTACTGGGTGAATAATCAATGAAAAAGTGCTACTAGATCGAGAACATTAAAAACTCTTAAATAACAACATTCAATTATTATATGAAACTTATGAATTCTAATTCAAAGTGTAATACATAAGAACACAAAATGCTAATGGCGATAGTGACTATCCTTCTCCAAAATAATAAGGTGAACAAAGGTACAAAGTTAGATCATCCTCAGTCATCCTTTCATCGTTACTTGATGTCACATGTCCAAATGCAACCTCCTTTTTATCTTCACTTATCTGTATCTTGATCTCTTTCCTCCAATGTGCCCATGTTGTTCAACCTTAAGATCCTCAACCTCCTTCTCAAGGAATTCCATTTGGTTAACAATACATGAAATACTCTCTTGACCTTCTGAATGAACCCTTTTTAGGCCCCTAGAAATTCATGAAAAGAAATACAATTAAAGAATAACATTCACACAACAAACCGCATTTACATTGTTTCATTGTAACTTACTGATTCTATATCCCTCTTCGAACTTTTAGTAGCTCTTCCTAGCATAATCTCAACCCTCAGCTTATTGGTTTCTAAATAAACTTTCGGTTGCTTTAGGTCTATCAACTTATTGTCATACAATTTGCGAGAAAATAGACGGTCAATGGGCATGATTCCCCTCTGTTGGATAATCTTAATGATCAAGAAACCATAGGGGAACTCCTTCTTCTTCATCTTGGCGGCATTTTTTATGTAGGAGAAAATGGTGAACCCTAGATTGAAAGCGTTCTATTTCATTATATAATAGAAAGTCATTAACCTTCTGTAGGCTTAAAAGAATTTCATCCACTAGGAAGCACATTCATACACACTTGTTCAAAAACCAATCCTTTCTCCATGCTCAATGCCAACAAGATATATTTATTGGCTCGGCCAGGCCTATATCTTAGCAATCTAAAATACTTATGCCCTATCTCTACCTAACATAGGGGTTGAGAGTCAGTCTTACTATGCCACGATTGATTGTGATATACCTCATTAGGGTTATCAAGGACGCTGGGACACAATAAACTAAGCTCGGTCTGGGGGCAATCAAACACAACATATATTTTGAACTCACTAATAGTGACCCTAATACCACTGAACATAGATTCCTTGACATGTTTCCCCAAATTAGCATAGAATTGAAGAACTTCATCGGGTTGAGTTGGATAGTCTATTGATATCAGGTTATGTAAATTTGAAGGATGAAAATGGTCTACTATTTAATCAAAATTTAGATCATAGACAGAGCCAGGTTTTAACACTTTTGAATCCGTGCATTTATAATATACACACTCCTCTACTAGTGAAGGGGGGGGGGTTATCCATTAAAGGAGGTTCTATTGGACCTTGATTGATGATAGGAAGTTCTGAGAACCGCCTTTAAAATTGGCAATTAAAGAAGATTATGAACCGCCTTAAAAAGGCTGTTGGAACCGCCTTTAATAGGTTCCGAGTTTGGAACATACATCCTATCCATCGGCCCTGGTAGCCGTTCTAAACTCGATACCCAAATTAAAGGTGGTTTATAACCGCCTTGGACTGTAATTAAGGTGGTTTATAATCACTTAGAACTGGGTCACTATGGCTGAACCGGGTGAGACATTTCAAGCTCGGAACGGAACCGCCTTTAATGGGTTCTTCCGTCAGAAGTGAAAATTGGTTTCGTTTGCATGATTGGTTTCTTGTCTGGGCCCACTTTCTGGGAACCTCCATAATTTTTGCCACTTTTTTGTTGGTATTATTTTTCTTCCATGTTCATAAACCTATTCAGCTCTATGGCTATTGAGAGCCAATTATTCTTACAAGTTCAAAAATAAAAATGCGCTCCAATGGAAAAAAAAATCAATTTTCATTGAATTTCCCGGCTCACAATAGGCATCTTTCAACAGCCACAAATGTAATTCAATACGTACAATTGTTCTACGAGCTAACAAAAATCTACGGAAAATGCTAACTAAGCAATAATCTATAGATAGGAATAGAAATCAATCAAATTCTATTCCAAAGCTTTACATCACAACTAGTTACCTAAATTGTGTTACTCTACCATGTTTGGGTTCCCAAGAGGATGCGAGCGGTAGAGAATGAGATGACTAATCAAACAGTTCTAAGCGGTGTTGATATTATGTTTCGAATAGGGCCTTGTTGCCTTTGGGAAAACCTATTTGCATAGCGAGTTAGTTGGAAATATTATTATTGACATTGAGACACTACCAATGTCTATTACAACCAAATGTACAATTACCTTGTAAATCTCAAGTAAATCCAAGTTCACAACCTACATGCACTCTATTGTGTACAACATTACATAATAGCCACACTCCCATGTTTGCGCTTGTTTTTTGTACTGTTTTAAACAACATAAAATTGGTAATGTATAGAAAACCTTAAGGTTATCTCATTGGAAAAATGATGCAATTTTTGCATATTATACCTTGATTTTGACCACTTGAAAAATTGTTTTCATCATGTTTGTTGTTGTCCTCCATATCGGACTCCAAAATCCTGACAAACGAGGCCGATGGTTGGAAGTGCAATGGATCCATCCAACACACACATGTTTTTCCGGAACAATGATAACCAACCTCCAATGATCCCTGTAAAAAAATATAGTGTAATTTTATTAAAGTGCATAAAATATTTGGTTGAACATAATGAATATTCTAAAAATAATATTTCAATGTAGGGCGCAATGAATAATATCTTATCCTTTCTTCCATGGTTTTTACAAATGTAGTCGATTCTCTCGCGGTTTGTACAACCGATCTCTTGAGTCATCACCGGGCACATGTATCCGACCCACTCCTTCTTTTGATTTTACATATACTACATGTACCTTGAAATTATGAAATGTTTCGCATTAGTCGTAAACAATTAGTGAAAATAAAATAGTAAACTTGAATGTAATATGTATATATAAATTTTGCCCACAAGATGTAAATGGACAATATCATCTGATTAACTTGCTCACATATCCAAAGGTCCTCGAAATCACTCACGTTGCGATGATGTCTCTCTTGGCACCAAATATGCCACTGTTTCCCATGAATGAGTAATTTGAGTTGTGTTGATGCGGTTGAAGCCAGTTGCATAGCACTTTTACGAAGTGAGGTGTATCATTTGGGATTTGTGCCCTTTGAAGTGGTTGTTTAGTCTCTTCTGGTGTTGTTTGCACTAATTTTGGCTCCTTTTTGACATGTTTGAGTGTAGTGTGGATGGGTTTAGGTTAAGTTTTGACCGCCTTCGGTGTACTTTGGACAACTTTTTGCATTGTTGGCCATTTGACTTTCAAATGTCAATCCTTTATGGGATCGACATATACTAGTCGATGTGGCCACAAACAAAACATGTTTTTTGCGAAACCAACATTCCTATATTCTCCGTCCAGAAATGGCAACGGGGCACCCTTTACCAATGCCTTCTCCAAAGAGAATCTTTACAAATATTATGGAATCGGAACGCTACGATGATGTTTCACTAACTCATGGAAAATTCCATCCGCTACATGGAGTGGACCATCACTTATGCCTCGATCTATGTATAGCTCGCACATAAGTGAAACCTAGTCGACACCAACTACATTTTTAAATTTGATAAAAACTTTGAATTAAAGATTTTATAAATGTTAAATGTTTACCTTTTTATCACAAGCGAGGATGGCCTTGTCGTGGTTGTCGACTTCATTTGCCAGAGTTTCAATGGTTGCCTCCCGATTGACCTCAAAATCGTTTGGTGAATGGTGTGATCCCCTTGATGGCGGTGTCCAATTGGATGTAAAATCATCTAAATTCTCGGGAAGCATGAGGCCGGTGTATTGGATCAACTTTCGAACGAGAATGTTTTGTTGCACTAATCATTTCCCTTGTTCAAGGGTGTGTTTTTGCAATGTATGGACACGCGCTGGTTGTGCACGACCAAAGTAACGAGTAATTCCAAATGCCTCACATTGGTTCAAGTACCCAGCCACTCTATTAACACGGCCCGCATGGTCGAGTTTATTGGTAGCAGCACAAGAGATTGGCTCCACTACCTACCACCCAAGAGCATTAATAGTTGGCTTGATATGAAAACAAAGTTTCTAGCCAAATACTTTCCGGCCTCTAGATCTTCCGCCTTGAAGAAGGACATAAGCAACATTTTCTAATGGCATGAAGAATCTCTCTTTGATTATTGGGAGAGGTTCAAGAAGGTTCTTGCAAGTTTCCCTTATCACGGTTATTCGGAGGGGGATTTGGTTTATTACTTCTACAATGGCCTTCTTGATGAAGATCAAAGGTTGGTGAGAAGTTCTTGTGGTGGTACCCTTGGAAAAAAGACATCCTCCGAGGCTATGCAATTATATGAAGAGCTAGCGGAAGAATCGAGAAACTTTAGCTCAAAGGCCAATTTGAGAAGGAGAAATCCAATACCCGCAGGTGACTCTTCAAATAGTGGAAAGCTCGAGGATCAAGTCTCGGCCCTTGTATCCATGGTGAAATCTTTGATGACAAATCCCAGAGGAAATGCGCCACATGTTAAATCATGTGAAATTTGTTACTTGGAGCATCCTACAGACACTTGCCCCACTTTGCAAGAGGATTATGTTGAAGAGGTAAGTGCCATGGGCTATCAAGACTACCATGGAGACCAAGGATATCAAGGTGGGTAAGTCTACCAAGGTAACCAAGGCTACCAAGGTTATCAAGGGTACCAAAACTGGGCATATAATTCGGGAATTCGTGATAACCCAAACCTCCGATGTGGACCCTCAAGGATGCCAAAACCCTCAACCATATCAGCCTCCTCAACAATAATATAGGCCACCTTAACAACATTTACAAAGGCTCCAAGACCAAGGGGAGAGCTCCGGGCTAACAATAGAGAAGGTGATGCAAGCCATTCACCAGTTGGGCATGTGCGTGGAAAAAAGTGAGAAATTCCAAGATGAAGCCAAGGCTAGCATCAAAAAATTGGAAACTCAAGTGAGCCAAATAGCTCAAGTGGTGAATCGGATGGAGGCCCGAGAAAATGGAAAACTTCCCTCCCAACCGGAAATCAATCCTCCACAAAATGTGAGTGCAATCTCATTGAGGAGTGAAAGGGAAGTGAAGGAGCCCCAAGCAAGGGTTGTTGTTGAGTAGGGGGTTGAGAAAGAAGAAGATCATGAGAAGAAGGTAGAAGAGTTAGCCAAGGAGAGCCAAGGAGAAAAAACAGAGGTGGAGACATTTGTGCCATGACCGGGATAAAATCCCAAAACCTCATCCCCACCACACAAGAAATTAAGAGGGGCGGAAATCCCTATCTATGTGCCGGAACCACCGTTCCTGGAAGCACTAACTGCTCTAAATCAAGTTCCTAGGTATGCTAAATTTCTTAAAGAATTGTGTACCGTCAATAGGAAACAACAATTGAAGAGTAAGAAAAAGAGTGTGAAGAGTGAATATGTCTCCGCCGTGTTTGATAATGAGATGCCCCCTAAATGTGATGATCCGGGAATGTTTCCAATCCCTTGTGAGATAGGAGGAAAATGTGTTAACAAGGCCATGTTAGACTTAGGTGCTTCCATCAATGTGATCATATATTCCGTGTATTAAAATCTAAATCTAGGCACTCTGCACAAAACTGGGGTTGTTATCCAACTAGCCGATCACTCTAGCATATACCCGAAAGGTATCGTGAAGGATGTGTTTGTGAAAGTTGATTATTTAACATTCCCCGCTGACTTTTATGTTCTTGAGATGAGAGGTGACAATAACTCTAAACCTATCCTTTTAGGAAGGCCATTTCTAAAGACTTCAAGGACCATAATTGATGTGCATAAAGGAACATTGACCATGGAATTTAAAGGGCAGAGGGTAGAATTTGACACTAATAATTCTATTGATCACCCTAGTAGATATCATTCTTGCCAAACTGTTCATGTTATTGATGATGAAGGGCAAGATGAAATTGAGCTCAGAAATGGTAGTTCCTTAAATGTTGCCATAGATGGTGTTTTGAGTGATAATTTGATTTCAAATGTTGTTAGTACTAACTTGAAGGAAAGCAATGACAAATGCACTCTTGGGGGAGCAGTATCCAACCCTTTTCGCGTGTCCACGGGTAAGCCTATAAGGGTGTCTTTCTGATAGCGGGCAGTTGTCGCACCCCTATTCAAAGATTATTTATAAGCCCTTTTTGCTTACTTTCTACAACTAGGTAGATAGCGGCAAATCGGGGTTGTCCAAGGAGAAGAGGGATCTTCCTAAGCGCTTAAGCACAAATGGTTGATATTATGCTAGGAGTAGATATATATACATACACATAAAAGCATGTAAAAAGGGGGGGTTTGGTTGGTTGGTCGTCCTAAGTTATGAGAATAAATAAAAGACAAGATAACTAGCAAGGTCAAGTGACTATGCTAATCATCAAACAAAACTAAAGAAAAGGGGTTTTAAAACTACAAAGATAAAGCCTTGCGGGCAATGGATATCCACTTCCAAACCTAATGTAGATCATTGAACCATTCACTCATCCTAGCACATTCGTTACTTGGCTTAACATTAACATACCTCTCTAGAAAGAATCACAACACATTATGCACAAGAAGTTCTAAGTTCACATTCATAGATTCTCATGCAAAGGAGCTACGGAATTCGTCACGTTCCTAACACCTAACCAATTCAATCATACAAACACTCCCTATTCTTAAACAACTCATGGCATAAATGAAGGGAAACACACCATCAAGAATACACAAATGCTAAATAACAAATGCTTCAAGGATGAATAAAACTATCAATTCACTACTTCAACTACTTGTTGTGAAGACTAAACTTCCATCCTTCTTAGGTAGTAGTTTGCAAGAGTGAATTCGACATCTCTTGTCAAACCTCACCAATGACTCCCGTTGTCGAGACCACAACTCAAGGTATCCCATTGATGGCATTTAGCACAAAGGATCAACAAGCTCGGCAACACTTATGACAACTACACCGTGACTAAGCATTTAACCGATTCATGCATTTACAAGGGATTAGTCAAGAGCGACCACTCATAGACCTCTCTCATTTGCTACCCAACACAAACATGACGAAGAGTTCGACATCATCACATTCATCTAGCAATTATCAACACACCAACATAATCAAAAGCACTAAATCATACTCATACATTCCTAACAAGAACAGGGGGGAAATTAACCCAAATCCCCCAAACCCTAGCAAGGAATTAATACAAGTATTTCATATGCTCAAGCTTTCAACAACATTCATGAATCAACAAACACATTAAAAGCACAATAAATGCACAATAGCAAAAACACCAAATAGATAGATATAAATGGTCCTTACTACATAGAAATGGAAGCTTCAATCCCTTGCTCCCAAGATAGAACTAAGCTATAGAACTACAAGACATAATTAAACTACAAAAACTAAGAAAAGAAAGAGAAGAAAACCAAGGGTTTTCAAGCCCTAAAACCAGAGAAAAATGGGCTGGGCAAAAGCTGAAGAAGAGGAGGAAAGAGAGTGGTATTTATAGTGCAAAGAAGATAAAGTGGATTTCTGGCCGCCCGTTAGTCGCGACTCGCGATGAGTTTCGTTGCGAGTCGCGACGGTGTCGCGACGGGTTCATCGCGACCTGCGACGGGTGCCAGGATTTTGCATGTTGTCTTCTTCTTCTTCATAGTCATCCCTCTCAATCTTCAAGTCTTCAACGGCTCCAAAAATGGTCTTCAACGTCCTCCGGTCTTCATGTCTTCGAAGTGAGTATTCAAAAGTCTTCGAAAGTGTAGTCTTCAATGTCCTCCGGTCTTCGTTGCTTCCGTGTTCTTCCCTCGTCACACAAAGTCCACTTAGAAGAGGTAAAAGAGCATAAAGTTGCTCTTACCTCTCCTAAGAGAATTTCAAGGTAAAACACAAGCTCTCGATAATAAAAGAGCACAAAAGTGATCCTAAATACTACTAAATAATGCATATAAAATGGACACATCAAACCTCCCCGCACTTAAACCTTACTCGCCCTCGAGTAAGAAAGATCCAAGCACATGAAGGAAATGATGTATCCATATCCTAACTACTAATCCCCCAATCAAAGCCTCACAAAAACTCTCAATATCATAAATCCCAAAATAAAAGCTCACATGAGAATTTTTCACACACACATCCCCGATCCTAAATCTAACCAAACCTACCACTTATCAATTTACTACCCATAAAAATATTTCAAAGCCCCGAATTGATATTCCCAAAGTCCAATGACACAAAATGAAGCTAAAACCATAGAGGAAGTTTAAACACATGCTTCACCTAATGCCAATATATCAACCAAAAACGAAGTAGAAAGAGATCAATAATTTCATAACCATACTTCGTTTCTTAACCCACTAAGTTACCCAATCCCAAGAGGTCTCTAGATGTTGAGCTACCGGATCCATCCATGTGACAACCGCAACCTTATGGCTCCAACGCCGACAAATGAGTGAAATTATAGCATTTTTCTTTTTCTCTCTTTTTCTCTCATTTTGCCTAGGAGCTCTTTCGAGTTTTCATCCAGCCACACATCATGTTTCTTTGGCTCACATCTCACCTTTTTCCGCACATTTTAGCCTCTCATTTTTGCCTAGGCTGCCCTTTCGGGTTTTCGACCTATCTGGGCCCCCAATGTTGCCTAAGTTGCCCTCTTGGGTTTTCAACTTAGCGGCTTTTCTTTTCTCCTTTTTTTTAATTATTATTTTTTTCTTTTTCTCATATTTTTCCAATGAAAAGTAGCAAAAAACATTCCAAAACAATCTAGCATGCATGTGATTCCTCTAACCCCTCCCCACACTTAAAACATTACATTGCCCTCAATGTAAACATGTAAGGCAAGAACAATAAAAATCAAGGCAAGGGGGTAGAGTGACACCCGTTTCTCCGCATAGTCGCCGGTGATATAGCGCAATCCAATGTAATTGTATGGTCCCGAAATCGGTTTTGGGACCGGAAGGGGGAGCAAAGATGCCGTAGAAGAACTCACCCCTCGAGAAAGGCATTGTCTCCGTGGCGCCGTTTGATCAAGACTAACACCACAAAGAACAACATTAAACTCACAAGTACATAAGGATTTGTAATACTAGGCTTAGCATCAAGAGTTAATAACCATAGTATTTTCAAAGAACAACCAATCCACCCACGACCACCACTATAAGATTATGAATTAAAAATATCCACCATATATTGACATATATACAAGCATCATTATAGGATATGCACTCACGGTCACAATGATGTAGTCGGCATACTACAATCAACAAAGGTACTATAAAGATGCAAGAATGTTCATATGTCAATATATGTAGGATGGTGGAGGAATGAGTGGGTATGTGGTGGCTCTTGGGAGTGTTGGGTGGAGAAAAAGGACGGATAATGCAATGTTTAAGATCAGTTGGAAACTTGGATTTTTCATCGCGACTCGCGATTGAATTGGTCGCGATTCGCGATGAGTTCATCGCGACTCGCGACAGGTTCGTCGCGACTCGCAAAAAGTTGAGACCGGGAGCTGATCTTTAGCAAAAATTTTCTGATCTTATCGCGACTCGCGACCTCTATGTCGCGACTTGCGATGGCCCATTGCGAGGCTGTCGCGACTCGCAGAAAGTTGGTTCCGAAAGCCCAAAAATTTCTGAGCTCGTCGCGACTCGCGACGAGACCTCGCGATGTCATCGAAACTCGCAAAAAGTTGGTGCTGGGAGTGGATTTTTCTCCCCTGTTCGTCGCGACTCGCGACGAGCTCATCACGACTCGCGACGGTAGGGTATCCCAGGCTTAAATTTTTTTTCTTTTACTTACCAACTGTCCAAGCTTTCTTCCCTTGTTCGTTGATCTAGTTCCTTCATCTCCTCCATTGCAATGCACTTCACTTTGCTACAGAATCACAGAAAAACACGCCATAAAAAGGACAAAACAAAACAACAATAAAAACAAACTAAGAAATAAAAACTAAAAGAAATACCAAATTTATTTTACATTGTCGGCACGACGAAGCTCCGTATATTTAAGGTCGTCGGCACGACCCTAATGTTATCCGTATGGTGAAGGCTTGAAGCTCTTCACCATGAGCATCCAAAATAAGAGAGGTGGGGGCACAAAACTTTCAAGAGGAAAGTCTTGTGGAGGTGGAGATGGTTCAAAGGGAATTGAGTGGTTAGGGAGCTTGGGATAATCTTTCAGCTCCTCTCTTGTTTCCCTCAAAACTTTCGAAAATATTAGAGTTGGTTCATTAGGTGGGAGAAGGGGTGACGATGCTAATGGATGTAGCACTATCACCTCTTCCTCCATTTTTCTATCCTCAACAACCAACTCCTCATCCCTTTCAAACTCAAAATCATTCTTATTGGTGACCTCACTCACCGAGTCATCGAATTCAAGTTGGGATGGTGTATTTTCGGAATCACGAGCTTCCATGCGGGCCAATACCTCTAATATATTCCTCACATACCCCTCAATGGCCTCAACACTAGAGGAGAGCTGGGTATCCGGCTCCTCACTAGTAAAGGAGTTCAAGTTTGCTATGGTATTTAAGACATCCTCACGTGTCAAACTTGAACTTCCTTGTTGGGCTTGGTTTTGGGGTATGGTATAGGGTGGTGATGGCCAACTAGGTTGCTCGTATGGTTGGTTTTCCGGCTCATTCTCATACCACCAATCCAGACTACCACTCCATTCCGGATTGTAAGAGTTGTGGTATGGATAGCATTCATGAGCTTCTTGCCCTTTAAAACCAACATCTCCTACCTCTTGGTAGTACTCTTCATAGTACCTATGGTTTTGAAAACCAAGGGTTCTTTCTCGGTCATAGTGCTCTTCC
Source organism: Rubia yunnanensis (assembly GCA_037428765.1). Classification (NCBI taxonomy): domain Eukaryota; kingdom Viridiplantae; phylum Streptophyta; class Magnoliopsida; order Gentianales; family Rubiaceae; genus Rubia; species Rubia yunnanensis. Next base: position 84,776,887 of record CM075063.1, read on the forward strand.
CACAACAAAGGGCAAGATTCGGTAGGATGATCGGAATGACACATCCTACAAAACCTTGCTTGTTGAGACTCTCTTCTCATCATGAGTTCCCTCAAGGTGAGACGCTCCATTAAATTTTTTTTATATTTTTTTCAAAATTTTGGAATCATAGTGCAAGGATTCTCGATAAAAACTCACCAAGAACTCAAGAAATACCTACTCCAAACAAAAACAACCACCAAGGAGTGGAAAATAAAAACAACTAGCTAATGTGCAACCAAATACACCTAAACACTTAAAAATAAACGCCCCTTCCCCGGCAACGGCGCCATTTTGATAGTGGGCGGTCGTCGCACCCCTATACAAAGATTATTTATAAGCCCTTTTTTCTTACTTTCTACAACTAGGTAGATAGCGGCAAATCGGGGTCGTCCAAGGAGAAGAGGGATCTTCCTAAGCGCTTAAGCACAAATGGTTGATATTATGCTAGGAGTAGATATATATACATACACATAAAAGCATGTAAAAAGGGGGGGTTTGGTTGGTTGGTCGTCCTAAGTTATGAGAATAAATAAAAGACAAGATAACTAGCAAGGTCAAGTGACTATGCTAATTATCAAACAAAACTAAAGAAAAGGGGTTTTAAAACTACAAAGATAAAGCCTTAGGGGCAATGGATATCCACTTCCAAACCTAATGTAGATCATTGAACCATTAACTCATCCTAGCACATTCGTTACTTGGCTTAACATTAACATACCTCTCTAGCAAGAATCACAACACATTATGCACAAGAAGTTCTAAGTTCACATTCATAGATTCTCATGCAAAGGAGCTACGGAATTCGTCATGTTCCTAACACCTAACCAATTCAATCATACAAACACTCCCTATTCTCAAACAACTCATGGCATAAATGAAGGGAAACACACCATCAAGAATACACAAATTCTAAATAACAAATGCTTCAAGGATGAATAAAACCATCTATTCTCTACTTCAACTACTTGTTGTGAAGACTAAACTTCTATCCTTCTTAGGTAGTAGTTTGCAAGAGTGAATTCGACATCTCTTGTCAAACCTCACCAATGACTCCCGTTGTCGAGACCACAACTCAAGGTATCCCATTGATGGCATTTAGCACGAAGGATCAACAAGCTCGGAAACGCTTATGACTACTACACTGTGACTAAGCATTTAACCGATTCATGCATTTACACGGGATTAGTCAAGAGCGACCACTCATAGACCTCTCTCGTTTGCTACCCAACACAAACATAACGAAGAGTTCGAAATCATCACATTCATCTAGCAATTATCAACACACCAACACAATCAAAAGCTCTAAATCATACTCATACATTCCTAACAAGAACAGGGGGGAAATTAACCCAAATCCCCCAAACCCTAGCAAAGAATTAATACAAGTATTTCATATGCTCAAGCTTTCAACAACATTCATGAATCAACAAACACATTAAAAGCACAATAAATGCACAATAGACACCAAATAAATAGATATAAATGGTCCTTACTACATAGAAATGGAAGATTCAATCCCTTGCTCCCAAGATAGAACTAAGCTATAGAACTACAAGACATAATTAAACTACAAAAACTAAGAAAGGAAAGAGAAGAAAACCAAGGGTTTTCAAGCCTAAAACCAGAGAAAAACGGGCTGGGCAAAAGCTAAAGAAGAGGAGGAAAGAGAGTGGTATTTATAGTGCAAAGAAGATAAAGTGGATTTCTGGCCGCCCGTTGGTCGCGACGAGTTTCATCACGAGTTGTGACGGTGTCGCGACGGGTTCGTCGCGACCCGCGACGGGTGCCAGGATTTTGCATGTTGTCTTCTTCTTCTTCATAGTCATCCCTCTCAATCTTCAAGTCTTCAACGGTTCCAAAAATGGTCTTCAACGGCCTCCAGTCTTCATGTCTTCGAAGTGAGTATTCAAAAGTTTTCGAAAGTGTAGTCTTCAATGTCCTCCGGTCTTTGTTGCTTCCATGTTCTTCCCTCGTCACACAAAGTCCACTTAGAAGAGGTAAAAGAGCATAAAGTTGCTCTTACCTCTCCTAAGAGAATTTCAAGGTAAAACACAAGCTCTCGATAATAAAAGAGCACAAAAGTGATCCTAAATACTACTAAATAATGCATATAAAATGGACACATCATTTTCCCTCCTCCTCTTAAGAAGACTTCGATGGGAGATTGCAAACCACCACTGATGACACGAATGCACTACTCCAATGGTCCTATCAATTAGGCCAAAAGGCCATTGACACCTTATCTTTGATCCAAGGCATCATACAACCCTGGCTTGCTACTATTCGCTATATCTGCCCGGAACCTCTCAGACAACTTTACAAAGTCAAGATTGGTGCAATGGAAACTAAGTTAGAGCATTCTCGAATCCCCTGTGCACACTCCCACACGAACACGTTCTCTCTTACCCATTATAACATCCAGGTTTTTCTTCCAAATGGGGCATCGATATTTGCACCATACACGAATATAGCCCAAAGTGTGTGCTTATATATGGTGTAAAATTCATGCATTTCAAATAATTAAGAACAATCACAATAATATCATGAACACAAATATAAGGATAAATCTAAAGAATCTCACAAAACATGTAAATTAAACCATGTTCCTACAATTTATACCCAAGCTATAGAAACTACTCCATAGATAAGGAGTTCAAAAAAAATTGAATTCCACATCTTAGGATCAAAGCAAATAAAGAAAAGGGAAGGAGAGAGTTTTTCTCTCTCTAGAGTTTCTCTTCTAACTACAAAACTAAAGATATGATATGAAACCCTAGTATACTAAGGCTATATTAATAGTAGTAGAAGATTTGGCCTAAAAATAGGCCTAAAGGAGGCCAAATTAGGGTAGACCCCAGCTCAGGCCCCTCCCGGCATGGGCCATCACAGATGGTGCAGCCCGTGGCTATTCTTGGTATGGGACGTAAGATCTGGCGTAGGTCGTGCCTCTTTATGTGGCGCAGGGCGACCATTCTGGTGCATGGTGTGGATCTTCAATTGACGCGGCCCACAAAGCCTGGTGCGGATTGCATCGTTTGGTGTGGGGTGCTATCAGAGTGCTAAATTTGAGGCTTCTGGTCCGTGCCCGTGGCTGATAGCGTTAACCGTGGTCAGGAAGGGTGCTCCGCTCATAAACCTTGGCGCGGGCCTTGTGATTTCCCAAACATCACAATCTGGTATTGGCATCATGGACATGGAACGACGTGGGACATAAAAAATGGGATGTTCCAAGCCCATACTTAGCAGTTTGCAATGGGACTTAGATTCGTGCTGGCAGCCCGGGGTGTCTAGCGTGGGCCCCACCATAGCTTCTTGTTGGTCCTCTTGGAGCGGGGCAGCTCCTCTGGCATAGGTCATTGGTGCCAACCATGAATGGCACGTGCCAACCCACGTGTGCCTCGGCCAGCTAAACTAGTTTCCTTTGTTACGGGTGAACCGTTAGTCCGATTTGAGAGTTTTAATAGTCAATTTTGTAATGCTCAAAAAGACAAATCAAATAGAACCAACCTTGAAGACTAATTATTCTTGGATCATTCTTAGACATAAATACAACTCATCGGACCATGATTCATCGTTTCTTCGTTAGCCACTTTGAACTCCGTTGGCGCCTATCTTTGGTTTCAATCTCCTTCTAGCACGCATTGAAGCTCGTGGCCTTTGTTTACTACTAAATTAGTGTGAATTTCATTCGTCTCTTCTACCGTCCTTGTGAACGTCCATCAATATCTTCTAGGGCCAAACAAAAATTTGCGGCCTTCATATAGAATGTAAACAAAAAGTAATCACGAGCGACCTACTAAAGATGATCACAAGGAAGATCAAGAAGCTCATGGATACAAGATTTCCATTAGTACCAATCATGTCTATAAAATGTGGGATTTAGACAAGAAAGCCAAACATGGCCATCTAAACCCCTTGTCACGTAAACTCAACTAATAGTAGCAATCCATCAAATAAAACTAGCTAAAATGTATGCATATACAACGGTTAACACACGCATAATCAAGTAGATAAATATATATTTCTAATCAATATATTTTTTTATTATTTTGTACATCTCATATGAGATTGTACCCCTAATGCCTAGTGAGAAGACCCATGTATTGCTGAGGTACTACGAGATAGAGTACCGTATGAACTACTCGGGGGGGTGGAAAGATCAAGGCCCTTTTCCCAAAGGGTTCCCCAAAGGGTTTTGGCGAGTTCCTTAAGGGAAACAACATACACATCTGGGAAACCTTGTTCTTCGAGGTGATTAAAGCTGGGGGGGGGACTATCGTCTTCAAGGTCATCATTATCCTAGCAGATTGAGTTTTTTTTTATTATGTTGGAATTAAGAAAATTCTTATTTTAATTTATGTACTGATTGTGAGAATGTTTTCATGACTAATATTTTTCTAGTTATTTAACTATCTTATTTGAACATCATATGATTGACTGTATGTGTTTATATGTGTGATTCCATCTATGCACAATTCGATAAATAATTTAATAATCATATTATTAAAAACATTGAACAAAGCACGGAGGTACTAGTCGTTAGGGGAGGACTTCTACGGTGTTCATTTGTAGCACAATGATTGCTTGCAACTATAGTGCCTAATTGTCCTTTTACATTCCCCCAAATTAATAAAAGGGCACGACATCCATTTCCTTTTTTTATTCTTTTATCACCGTCAAATTCATTTCTTTAACTTATCTTTAAAACTATGTGCGACTTCGCTAAGTCATTTGCAATACGTATCAGTAGAAACAACGTTAATGGAAAAATCAGTCAAGCTTCTAACACAACATATGTGACGTCGCACGCTATTCGGTCATATTATTTACTTAATTTTTTTAACCTTTTACTTCGGTTCATATAACAACCAAGGTAAAAAACTAATTATTTACCTCAATTTTTTTATAAACAAGGTAAATAAAATCTTTTACTTTGAAAAGGGGTGAAAGGGGTGAAGTAAAAGATCATTTTTCTTGTAGTTTAAATGTTCAAGGCTTGAGCAATAAGGAAAACCGTGAATTGTTGCATTTAATGTACTGCCATGAAGTGGTGTCCATCACTGAACAATCTGAATCAGATATTCAGAAAAATTTTGAAGTGCGTACATGGCCAAGATTTGCCAAACAGGACCCGTCCGCCAGACTAGTCCCATCGGATGTGAAAACCTAAAATTTGGAGTTGGAGGCATTACCACTTGATATGAAGTACGTTTGTCAAAGAAATGATTATACTCTTCCAGTAAATATGGATTTGCCTAAGTGTGAGGAAGAAATAAAGTTCAACTCTAAGAATTGGGGGATTTACTACTGGAAGGGTTTGATCGAGTTATACAGTACAATGAGCATAATAAGGCGTGGCACGAGATTTTGAAGTCTAAGAATTTCGTGGTTGGGCAGAAAGTTCTTCTTGTTGAGTCCAAGCTTGGATTAATGTCATAGAAACTCAAGCCAAAGTTGATTGGACCGTACGAGGTAGCCTCGGTTTGGCCAGGCGGGATAGTAGAAATTATAAGCATGGACACAAAAATGACATTCATCATTGATGGTCATCGTCTAACGCCATACTATAATACTTCTTAGGTGGTATTAACTGAATAAATTCCATTGTGCCTAACAAATAAACATTAATGTCATAAAAAATTCTAGCCAAAGACTATAAACAAAAGCACTAATTGGGAGACAAGCCAATTTTCTTCATTTTTTCTTTTAACTTTTTTTTGTTTTTAGGAATTTCAATTTATCATTTGTTCTAAGTTCTTGATCTACATATTTTAAGTGCTTGAAATTGTACTATGGAGAATTCAGACCTTTGGAGAGCTGGGACTCACAAGGTTCTGTCTGTCCAAACTGGAGGTTTGCGGCAGATACTGATCTGGATCCAATGCTTTTTTCATGTTGGGAATTTCTCTCAAACCCACCACTCTAAGTTCCCTCTTTCCCTTTTATTTTATTTATCATGATGTTTGACTATGTGAAACTTTTTCTCATTAGAGATTTTCATTTTTTGCTTAAGGGCAAGCAAAGGTTAAGTGTGAGGAGGTTTATTGTGTGTTTTGTTTTGTATTTTTGAAAAAAAAATATGAAAATAATTTTATTTCTATAAATTTCAGTTTTTTTAGTCAAACATGTATTTTTGTGTTGTTTTAATTCGATAATAGGGCATGAGAAAATTCTAGTGGCTCTTGATAAAAGTACCCTGCTAGTTCTAAATTTCATTCTTTAAGAAACTTGGTAAAATTTGATATGCCTTGAACTTTTTGAATGAGATTTTCTATGATTTGTGAACTTTGATTGATATGATTTTTGGCATAACGAAAAATGATGAGTTTAATTGAATAGTTTAGCCTACTAAAGAGAGGTTTGATCTAGAGTAGAACACTCTTTACATCAATCTTTGTTCTAAGAGATCTCATTGTTATACTTTGAGTTGTTATGTGTGAAAGTTATGGAAGGCAGGATGAACAATACAACTTAAATGGCCTACCAATTGCATTAACCCCTAGCGAAACACTTTTGAAGTTTTGACTATGTTCTTTGATATGAGTTACTATATATTTAGCAAAAGCCTTGTTTTATCCATTCTCTTGGCCGTATAATGCATGTTCTTGGAGTTGAAATTGATGAATTCATCCATTGTGCTCTCTTGAGTTGATGACATTACAGAGCATGTGTTATGTTTGCCCAAACTGAACAGTTTCAAAATTGAAGGCTGAATCTGAACAGTGACGTTGTAGTTCTGTTTGACCAAACTGGATGGGGTAATTGTGAAAGAAAAAAAATCTTATTGTGTGTTATGTTGTGATTTTTCCCTAACGAGTTCTGATTTTGGACTAAATTGGAGAAGAATGGTGCTCGAAAAATTTGAGAAAAAAGAAGAAAAAAATAACACCTACATTTGATGTGATATTACTTGGCTTTCTCACAACGGCCATGAGGTTAAAGATTGTTGTTGAATGACTAGTATATATGGATGATGGTTCAAGAAAATGACATGCAATGTTTTGATCGTTATTGTTTGAGCTTAGAGCCCGATCTCACAAATATGAATGGTCCCTAGCCCTATTACAACCCATGAGAAAGATCTTCATGATTTGCATTTTAACTTCTCTATGTTATGGCTTGTGAATTATTTGAGTGATTGTCCTTCATATATTGAGAGTGATTGAGTGAAACCGTGAGAGAATATTTAATCCTTGTCCGATTTTGAGTGAATTAATGATTAGATTTCCTGATCTTGAGCATTTTCATTTCAAATACCTTGAGGATTGATGATTTTCTGGCACGTTAACGTGATCTTTTACTCCTTGGCAGGGGAAAATTTATCGTTATAAGAGAAAAATCTAATGTTTTTAAATGCTTAATTTTCGTCTGTCTCGTTGTGTAATTTTTTTATCTTCCTTTTTCTTTTTTTTCTTTTTATAGAGTCATTTTAGGTAGAGTCTTACTAGGGAATGAGTACTTATGAACACTGTGGATTATTGATTGATCTTATGTACTTCACTTCATACTTGAGAGCAAGCATGGTTCAAGTGTGATGATATATGATGTGTTATATATTGTGTTCATATTTTGTGAGATTATTGTGATTTTATTGAGATATAATTTGCACTTTTAGGTGTTTTTAGTGCAGGAATTCATGGATTGTGAAGATTGAGAGAGAGCTATACATTGTACTATTTTCCCCTTAACCAACGATTTTTCCCACTGGATTTTTCAGGTTAAGGTTTTTAATGAGACGATGTGCTCCAATGGAATATGTTCTTATTTTGTAAGATATTTTTTCAAAGATGAAGGAAGGAAGACAAAAGTAAAATTGCTGAAATTATAGGGTGAAAAGTAAATTATTGAAAAGATATAGATTTGAAGAAATTAATGAAATTTGCTTTCCATATTAATAATAATTTTATTGTTTCGTTCTCATTAAAATTTCTTCACTTTATAAATTAGTTAATTAGAGTAACAATATATCATATTTTATTTCTTTTAGAAGAAGAATCTGAGTGGGCTTGGATTTTGTAATTTGCGTCTGTATATATACACATACGCAGTGTTTTGGACTGAATATACAGAGACATTAGTTAGTTTTAGTTTTCATATTTTATTAGGTTTAGTTTTCTGATAACGGATTTCGGCGGCTGCATGATTAGTTATTTAGTTTGAAGGATAATTTACATTTTGAATTAGTCTATGCAATCTAAACTCTACGCCGATGCATTTATCTAATTCTAACTCTATTCTAACTTCAGGCACTTATCTTTAATAATTTTGCAGGGACCTATTTCTAACATTTTTTCAGAATTTTTTTGTCCAATTATTTCCCATTATTTTCTCACCAGCTACAATCTGCAAAAAGAAATTCAAAAAAATATTTCATAAATGCAAAAAATAAATGTGATCATCGAAATTAAAATTATAAACATTTGCTTCAACTAGCAAAACATCAACGAAAAATCATAAAACAACATCTAATAATTGCAACAAAAAAATATAAAAAATCAAATAAAAAACAACAATTTTTTTTTTAAAATACTGACTACAAGCAACACATCATTTAAAAACCATAAACATCATAAACGGAAAATCATAAAAATATCAACAAAGCTTAAATTATCAAAAATATTTTTTTAAAAAAACTACAAACATCAACCCACATCATCCAAAAGCTAAAGACATCTATTCCTATCACCTAAACTTCACCCAGAAAAAGAAAAACATCAACATAAGTAAAAAAACACTGCAAACATCAACTTATATCACCAAAAAAACTACAAAAAATCCTTAGCCGCATCCTTAGCAGAGCCAATCCTTAGCCACATCCCTCAACGAAAAAGGAAAAGACCTCAAATTGTAGTCCTCCTCTGACACCCCCGGTGGTTTCATATTTGTGCAAACCAAATGAAATTCTGAGAGGTGTTTGTTGGGATCCTCTCCGGCCATCCCGTGGAAAGTGGGTAAGCTCTAGATCATTCCAATCTTCAATGCACAAGTGACATTGGGCGGTAAGGGAAGAAAGACTATGCAAAGGGGTTGACTCTCCAGATTTGGAGCCACCAACTCCCTAAGGATCCTGTTGTTGGGAGGTCATCGTCGTACCTCTTAAAGTAAAATTTATAAACCCTAAATGCTTCATATTTACAACTAAGTAGATAATGGCAAGTTGGGGTCGTCCACGAAGAAGCGGGATCTTTTGAAGTGTTTAAACATATAGCGCGAAAAACATACTAGGCATAGATGTATAAGTACATATAAGAGCATATAAAAGGGGTTTTGGTTGGTTTTTGGTCCTATGTTATGAAATTGAAAGACAAATGAACTAACAAGCAAGTTAAATATGCAAAGCATGCAACAACAACTAAAAGGTGATTAAACCAAAATTTAACGGAACCTTAGGCACAATTGACTTCCACTCCAAGCCTCTTATCCATCATAGAACATGCAATGTATTTACTACTTTCACTACTTGTTGTGAAGATAAATCTTCCATCCTTCTTAGATAGTAGTTTGCAAGAGTGAATTCGACATCTCTTGTCAAACCTCACCAATGACTCCCTTAGTCAAAACACGACTAAGAGTATCTCATTGATGGCTTTGAGCACGAAGGATCCACAAGCCTGGTAACAATTTATAAACACTACACTGTGTCTAAACATTTAACAAATTTATGCATTTACACAAGATTAGTCAAGAACGATCAACATTCATAGGCTTTTATCATTTTCTACCCAAAAAAAAACATGACAACGAGTTCAACATCATCACATTCATTTGGAAATTATTAACCCATCAATACAATGAAAAGCTCTAATTCAAACTCTTAAATTTCATATCAAGAAGAGGGAAATATAGCTATTTTTTATCAAACCCTAACAAGCAATCATACAAGTATTACATATGCTCAAGCTTTCAGGAACATTAATGATATTAACAACCAAAATTCAATGCTCCATAAATGCACAATAGCAAGAGTATTAAATTGATACAAAGTGTTCTTAAGACATGGGCTTGGAAGCCTTAGTCAATTGCTCCTAATAACTAGATTTAGCTACTAAAACTCATACTAATTAACAACAATAATTAATACATAAATCAAAGTTGAAACAAGATGAAAAAGAGAAAAATTTCTGCTCTAAAATCGCCAAGTGGAGAAGTGAGGAAAGAGAATAGATAAAGTGCTATTTATACTACAAGAAAAAGAAGATGGATTTCTGGCCACCCGTTCATTGTGAGACGCGAGAGGGCCCGTCGCGACTCCCACCTAGAACAAAACATATTTTGCTCTTCTTCTTGTCTTCTAGCCCTCAATCCGTTATATAATCGTTCAACTCTTCAAGTATTAAAGTCTTAAAATCTTCAAAAGATGATCTTCAATGGCCTCCGGTCTTCAAGTCTCGATGTTCTTTCCTTGCCACACAAAATTTACTTAGAAAAGGTAAAAGAGCGTAAAGTCGCACTTACCTCTCTTAAGAGAATTTCAAGGTAAAACACAAGCTCTTGATAACAAAAGAGCACAAAAGTGATCCCAAAAAGTACAAAAATATGCACATAAAATGGACACATCAAACCTCCCCACATTTAAACCTTACTTGCCCTCGAGTAAGAAAAGATTCAAGCACACGAAGGAATTCACGTATCCACATCCTAACTACTATTCCCCCAAATTAGTACTTCACAAAAGTCTCAATATCACACATCCCAAAGTTAAGATCAAATAAGAAGTTACCCACAACCCCCATTCCTAAATCTACCCAAACCATATCAACCTATCAATTTATTGATATATACAAAAACATTTCTAAGTCCCGAATTGACAATCCCAAATGCAATGGCACAAAGTGAAGCCAAAAGCATGCATGAAGTTCACACACATTCTTCTCTTTATGCCAATATATCATCTTAAAAATGAAGTATACCAATAATCAAGAATTACACAACTTACTTCATTTTCCCCGCTAAATTACCCAATCCCAAGAGGTCTCAAGATGTTAAGCTACCCAATTCATCCATATGGCAACCGCAGCCTTATGAATCCAACACCGAAAAATGAATGAAATCATAGCATTTTTCCTTTTTTTCTCTCCTTCTCTCATTTTTCCTAGGAGCCCTTTCGGGTTTTCATCCTAGCCACACATCATGTTTGTTAGGCTCATATATCACCCTTTTCCGCACATTTGGCCTCTCATTTTTACCTAAGTCGCCCTTTTGGGTTGTTGACCTATCTAGGCCCCCAATGTTGCCTAAGTTACCCTCATGGGTTTTCAACTTAGCGGAATTCTTTTTCTTTTTGTTTCTTTTTTCTTTTCAATTTTCTTTCAAAAATTTCAAATATTTTTGGTATTTTCATTTTCCTGTGTGTTTCCAAGCAAAAGTAGAAAAGTGCTTTCCAAATTTCAAAGCTAATAACATCCAAGTGCAACAAATGAAAAATACCCAAAATATCCAAGTTCAAAGAGAGGAAATCTAAAGCAAAAAAGTAAAAGTAGTGACTACCCCTCCCCACATTTAAAATGTTACATTACCCTCAATGTAGACAAAACAGGGCAAAAAATACAACTCAAAGCATGGGGAGTGTAAAACAATGAGTTCAAATCAGAAATGAGATGGCTCGGCACCATCGCCAAAGTCCCTGCCGTAAGTCTACCAATGCTGCACAATCCAATTAGCATTCCTCTGATGTCGCTCTCTCCACCTTGCTACTCTATAGGGATCAAGGCCTGGGGCACGACCAGCCTGGGGAACCACCAACCTCCGACTACATATCTGAAATCCGAGATGAGAGGTACTCGATCTCATCATCCTTCTCCACGAGGCTCTGTGAGACATACAAGTTGTGCTCAACCGGTTCACGGAAATTGTGCTGGATAGTCTGCATCAGGTGCTCATAAAAGTCAGGTGGGGGCTCAGAGAAATTAGGTGGCACATGATCCTTCTGCATCGACTCGGTCTCTGATGGAAGCGGTTGATGATGCTGCTCACATTGCTCAGTGGATGGAAAGGTGCCCTCGTCAGGCTGAACAGGGACTAGGTTGAGGTCTTTGAGCTCCAGCTCAAAGGCCTCCCCACTTGAAGAGTTGGTTAGGATCGCTAAATCGTCCAAAGGTGTATCAAACTCCAACTTGGTCCTATTACACTGAGAAAGTTTCATCAAGGTGACATTCCTTGCCCAATAAAGCCAGTGGTATAATCCTGGGACCTCTGTGGTGCCAATCATGTCTAATCTCCCCAAACTCTTCATAGTGATTATGTATGAGGCACGTCGGCCTAAACATGGGAAGCTATCCGGAGCAACTAATCCTAAGTGCTCCGCTAAGAGTGTAATCATGACCCTCATAATGATCTTTCCATTTGCCTTCTCAGCCTCCTCAATAACTCCCTTCATCCATAATTCAGCCCACAGTCCATATTCCCACCCATCACTCGTCAGATGCTAGAGGAAATGAATATCACTGTCAGGCATGGTCGTCGGCTCTGACGAACATAACACTGTGCGTGCTAAGAACCTGTGCAAGACACGGAGTGCGCGATGGATGATGATGCTGCTCTTGTCATGGGAGTTCTTCAGCCTTTTTTAATGATGTACCAAAACATATCCTTCTCGATTGAGTGCTCCGGGGCATATGGGTCCAACCTTTCCTAGATCTCTGTCATGTCCCATCCAAAGGCTACCTCTATCTGCGAGGCTGCCATCTCTTGGGGTGCATTGTCTAGGTGGAAAGTGATGTACTTCTCACATGGCTCATCCTTCCGCATGATGCATAGTTGAATGGTGGATAAGAACTCTAATGCATATCGGCGGTAGGTGGGGACACTCTTGCCAATGAAACCATTCAATCCTCGTTCGGCAAGGAGGCAACGAACCAGCTCTGTCAGTCTGAGAGCAACAAGTGTCATCTCATCGATGAAGCCCATCTCTATGAGTTTGCGGGGAACCAATACGTACCACCTATATGCATAGGACCCAGTGATCAGAGTCAAACCCATGTACCGGTCTGGAGGAGGGGGTACTGGGTTCGGTTCTATAGCTGGTGGCAGAGGTGGAGGTGGAGCGGCGGCATGCATACCTTGGGGAGGAGCCCTAGGTCTCTTGGTAGGGGACATGTCTATCAACCACAACAAACATGTGAAATGCACAAGAATATACATATATGCAATATTTCAGAATCACAATCAATCATAAACTAGTTTAGCTTACATCACAACTTTGAAGATGCAACAATCAAGTCCAAGCTAACTAGTTCAAGTGTCAACCACAATTGCATATATAATCCAACTCACTTTTAAAGTGCCAAAAAATTTCAAATTCATACCATAGGTCTTTCATTGCAGGTCACCCACAACATTGAGTTAATGAAAAGGCTAACATTCACTTAAGTAATGCTTTTTTTTAACTGAAAACACCCGAGGGTGGGGGTTGATATATTGGTACCCTAAGCTAAAAAGGAGCGAGCCAGAGTCATCATAGTAGTTTATACAAAAGGCAACATTATTGCCTCCTAAAGAATGGTCAGTTACTATTATCTATGAGTCTATATATGTGCAAAATCTAGAAAGAAGGTAGTTGCGATTCCAAAGCAACGAATCTCCACACCAAGTGTTAATTCATTACTTTGGCCAGGCAACTAGCAGTCAGTCAAATCAGTAAGTAAAACTAATAGAGGGATTGAGCTAGTGAGTCTTCCATTTGTGTTATTCTGAGCTCGTAACCAGGAGAAACTTACAGACCATGGTGAAGCAGCCGAAAGAGGTATCTGGTTAATTGGCATGTGTCCAGCCAAAGAAGACCAAGCTTAAGCAGGGTAAAGTAGAAAACATTTCCAGAGCCATGGTAGAGTATCATCTAGAACTGGACAAATGGAGTGGTAACTCGGCATGTGGTGCAAAACTGAACAAAATTCAGAGTGAAATAAAAAGCTGGGCCTGATACATCCGGAGGAAGATACGAGGAACTCACAAATGAGGCTGTGAGCTCCTCCCTACAATGTGAACACCATAACCATCGGAGGGGGAGTAGAGAGTTCCGGAGCCATGATAGGGTGTGATCCATAACCTGAGGCAAAAGAAAGGAAAGATCAGCAGTATCAATCTTCTTTAGAGGCTTGCCTATGGATTCTAATGTAAGGTGTATGAATGCTATCCATATAAATTATCCCTTTAATATGAGCCGGAATGTTATTCAAATCAAGAGAAAAATCCATCAGGGAGGATGAGTGGTGTCTAACAATGGCATCAGCCACTGAGTTACATTCTCTGTATGTGTGCTTAAGAGAAACCTGGAATAGAAGTGTGTGAACTTGGAAAACCAATGGGTATAAAGTCCATTTGGATCATGATGGATCATTGATCATATGAACTGCCTGTAACGAGTCAGATTCGAGAATGAGGTTTGGATATCTAGGAATACAGATTTGACAAGCCAGAAGGACTGCCTTTATTTCAGCTTCCAGTGATGAAATGGCTGTTATGGACTCTGACTTGATAAGGATTGGGAAACCCTGGTTATCACGAGCAATTAAGCCAATAGAAATAGATGTAGTAGACCATGAGGCATCCATATTAACCTTGATGACATTGGGACCTGGAAATTCTCAGTATACAGTGGAGATGGTTGGCTTTGGTGGTGGTCTAGGGGGGATATCAGAGAATGGAATTGATAGCATGAGTTAGGATGTATACTTGGGGGGCAGGGAGAGGTTGTTATGGATAGATTAAGAGTATCTATAACTTCCTTGCTTATATGGGTAAAAGAAAAAGGTTTGTCATCAAGATAGTAGGCCTTCCTAGCCTTCCATAATGCCCAACAGATCAATGGAGGAAACAAACGACATATTATTCTCTGGACAATGAAGAAAGTATCCACAACATTATAGACATTTTGCAGATTGAAATTAACTAAAAGAGCACTCTGAATCCAGACAGCTTTAGCAAGATGGCAATTGATGAAGAAATGTTCCAGAGAGTCAGATTGATTGCACAGAGGACATTTTGAAGCCAAGCTGAAGCCACATTTTATGAGGATATCATCAAATGGTAAAAAGGAGTTCAGCAATTTCCATGTAAAGATAGAGATCTTCTTAGGTAACCTAGGGTTCCATATGAGCTTAGTAACTGGGAAATTACCTGGTATATATGTTAGAGTTTTATAGGCTGACTTGAAAGAGAATCTGCCAGTCTCTTCAAGTTTCCAGATCATTTTGTCCTCTCTACCATGTACAATTTCTGCACCTTGCAAAAATAGAAGAGTATCATTTTCCAGGAAAGGAGCAATCTGAGGTAAAATTGATACTTTGTTATTTATAAAATCAGCTACTGAACAGGGGAAAACATGGAAATGATGTGGGATGGGATACAGTTTATCAACGGACCATTTGGGCACCAGTTAGCAGACCAGAAATCACATTTACCTTGGCCATGAATAATTATTGAATTCATTTCTACAATAGGGTTTATATCACAGATTCTCTTCCATGTTTTGGAGTTTTTGTGGGACTGGGGAAATGACCACAGTAATTTGGCCCACATAGTGCTCCCTAATTGGCTCTTCCACCATAATTTAAGTGAGCAAGCTTCAATAATTGACTGGATAGATCTAAAACCCAAACCATAGTGAGATTTAGGGATAGCAATGTCAGTCCACTTTTTCCATACCCTAGTTTTTCTTTCCTCAGTTTCCCCCCAAAAGAATCTAGCCATTCTTTTTCCATGGATTTTACAATAGATGTAGGAGGTTTAAAAACAGTTCAAATATGTTGAGGGAGAGAGTATATGCGTGATTGGATCAGTGTCATTTTCCCTCCTGCACTTAACCACCTATTCTTCCAGTTTTTAAATCTCTTATCCATAATTTCAAGAAGGGGATGGAAATATCTAGATAGGGTTCTTCCTTTGAAAATAGGGAAACCTAGGTACTTAAATGGGAAAATGCCTCGCTTCATCCCTAGGAGAGTCCTAATCTGATGTTTCTTTGTGACTGTAGCTCTCTTGCTAATGTAGAACTCTGATTTTTCATAGCTGATTTTCTGGCCTAATGTTAACTCAAATATATACAGAAAAGCTTTAATCCTAATAAGAACTGGTTTTGAAGCTTGCATAAAACTTATGGTATCATCTGCATAGCTTAAGTGAGTGACTGGTATAATATTAGAGGGTAGTGAAAAATAATGCAAACTGTTATTTTGAAAAATGAAAGAAAGGCTCCTGGAGAAGGATTCAGTGAAGATGTTGAACAAAAAAGGAGAAAGGGGATCACCTTGTTTTATTCCTCTAGTTGATTTAAAGAATCCAACAGGATTACCATTGATGAGCACAGAGAAGTAAGCCTGGGAAAGGTTGGTCATGACCACCTTAAGGAATTAACTTGAGAAACCAAATTTATGCAAAATACTCTACAAGAAACCCCAACTAACCCTATCGAAAGCCTTTTTCAGGTCCTGTTTATGCATACAGTTAGGTATCCAATTTTTTCTGTCTAGGAATCTAACCATCTCCTGAAGATATAGAATATTGTCAGAGATATCTCTATTCTTCATAAAAGTAGTTTGGTTGTGGGAAATTAGTTTCTCCATATGGGGTTTCAATCTTTCCATGAGTACCTTAGAGCAAATTTTGTTAGCAACATTAGAAAGGCTAATAGGTCTGAAATCATCAAAAGAGGATGGAGTAGGTTTTTTAGGAATAAGAGTTATCCAAGTGCTAGAGATACCTCTTGGCATGTTAGATCCTGAAAGAAAATCATTTACTGCAGTAATGAGGTCATCTTTTATGAAATCCCAGCACTTGATGTAAAATTTGCTAGAAAAACCATCAGGCCCTGGGCTGCTATTCCTATTCAGACTCATGACCACTAATTTGAGTTCAGTTTTTGTTACAGGATGAGATAATCTAGAGTTATCTTGCTCAGTGATGAAGGTATTTGATGAAGGAAATGGGGATAATAGGTGGTATCCACTGAGTTCCTAGGTTCAGTTAGCAGGTCAGTGAAGTAATTGACATCTTCCTTTTGAATGTCTGCAAAATTATCCAGCCATTGACCATAAGAATTTTTAATTTTGGATATATTCAATCTACAATTCTTCTCCTGAACAGTTTTATGAAAAAATTGGGTATTATTGTCTCCACACTTAAACCAGTTCAGCCTTGACTTATGTTTCTAGAAATTTTCTCTCTTTTAAAGCTCTAAGAAGCAATGCCCTTTTTTCATTAAGAATGATGAGTTCAGTTTCTGAGTGGGATAAATCATAGATTGCTTCTTGTCTTCTCAGATTATCCGCAGCATTCCTTACATTAGAGTCAATGATACCAAAAATCTCTTTGTTCCAGATTTTAATCACTTTCTTAACTCTGATTAGCTTAAGATATAGTCCCATCATTCTGTTTGATGAACAGGAATGTTCCAGTTTGTTCTGATTAAATCCAGGAAATCAGGCCTATTAAACCAACAGTTGAGAAACCTAAAGGTTTTGGGTATGCGGGAGTCTAAGTAGCAATTTGTAAGAGGAGGGGTGAATGATCTGATGATTGCCTGTTGAGGATCTGGATAGAGGAAGCTGGGAATTTATTGCTCCATTGAATTGTACACAAACCTCTATCTAATCTTTTAGAGGTAGGGTTTCTAAGTCTAGCATTGGTCCATGTAAAAATATTTCCTACAGTGTTGATCTCCTGTAGCCCTTTGGTGTTAATCCAGTTATGGAAATCTCTAATACTGCCTAGATTAGGAGAGCTAGGGCCTCTATATTCCTCAGGAGTGATAATTGTATTGAAATCACCTATGAAAATAGTTTCATTTAATGGGAGAAGTCCTAGATCATGCCATAATGTCTTCCTACCTTCTCTATTCCTAAGGGCATAGACAAAGACCATTTCCATTTGAGAATTAAACCTAGAGTGGAAGATTTTAACATTAAGGAATTGCTTATAGTGGCATATAAGATTAACAATCAATGAGTCATTCCACATAAGCCAGATTTTACCATTATGAAGAGGAAGGTTATGTGAGAAATTTAGCTTCTGCATATAGGATTGGCATTGAGAGTTATCATGCATTGGTTCTATAATACACAGTAGCTGAATTTTCTTTTGAATGGTCAAATGTTTCAACCTAAGCATAGAGGTTTCAATTCCCCTCAGATTCCAAATCAAAAAGTTAAAATTGAAAGTGTGCATCATAGGTCAACTGATTTATGGCTTTCAGTGACAGATCTTAGCATCATCTTATTCAATTGAACAAGGTAATTCTTTTTATTCTTAATCTTACCTTGGCCATCATTCCTACCGGATAGATTGCTTGAAACTACCATAGGGTCGGTTGAGAGTGGGATCTGCAGCAAGTTCTCTACCATCATCCAAGAAGTCCTGAGGGTCTTGAACTACTCATTCATCAGAGATTGAAAGATCCTCCATATCCTGCAAAACAAAAAATCTGTTTTCCATCTTTCCTTGGTGTGAAAGTGGAGGGTTAGTGGGGGAGCACTGGAAACGAGTCAAGTTATGAGAACCAATCCATATTTCATCCTTAGCATATATTTTAGGTGTCCTTATAGGGTTAGTGACCTCTGTTTGATTTATTAGTTTCCTAAGAGATGTTTAGGATTTGTCCAAGGCTTGTGGTGCAGGTGGACAATTTGGGGGAGGTTGTTGAGGTAATTGAGGTGTGGTAGTCTGAGTGATTGCTTCTGTTATCTCAAGGCCATATGATATGGGATCAGAGGCAGGGTTAGTATTAGCTAGCTGATGGGATATGATATCTAAGTTGGGCATATTAGAGGAAGGCTGATTGTTAGTAAACATAGCAGGAGCTTTTGCAAATTTATGCCCAGTAGCATACCATTTAGGCATTGGTTCAGCATTGTTATGAGGGACAGTTTTACATTGACCAAGTGAATGTCCCAATTTGGCACAGTGATCACAGTACAGAGGAATATCTTCATACTCAATATTATACTTCCGGTTGTTATTTGTTGATCCTAATCTAATAAAGGTGTTAAGGGGTTTCTGTAAGTCAATCTCAACACACAATTTAATGGCAGACGGTCTAGTTAACATTCCAGGGGCTAAGTTTTTTTTGATGAAATTGCCTATGCTATTTCCAATAGCCTCAATAGATGAAGCATTATAATAGTACAGAGGAACTTCCCTGATTGTGCACCATACCGGAACGATTGGGGATTCCTTGTGCGTTGAGAAATCTGGAGACCATTTGAGGATTTTCATCTGAACGCCATTGAAACTCCAGCTTCCTTTGATCCAACATCTCTGGTAATCATTCGTTGCTTGAACACGTGTTATATCTAAAAACAGAATTCGTTGCAAAATTCTCATCAATATGCATTCACTATGTTTTTGGCTAAACTATGTCAACATGAGAAACTTACGTCAATCATGCATCAATATTATGCCACAATTAAGATCTCAATCACTTCAAACCCACAAACACAAAATTGCATAGGGGTACAACAATCCACCATAGCATAGGCTATTCCTAAACACACTATAAGAAACAACACCTATTACTTTGCCCATTTACCTCGGTTTTTTCCTTAACCCCAACTGAGGTAAAAAGTTCTTTTACCTCGGTTGTGTTTTTTTTCCAAGTAAAAAATATTTTTTACCTCATTTAAAAAAAATTAGTTAAAAAGTACACTTTTTACCGCAATTTAAAAAAAACCAAGGTAAAAAGTTGGCATGGCCGATGCCGCATGTATGTCTGGCTTACAAACGTGGTGACAGAGGTCCCACGTACCTATCCCAGAAAAGAATGACCAACATTGCATGCATGTCTGACTTACCGATATTGTGATCGAGGTTGCACATACATATCCCAGACAAGAATGACCGACGTCGCACGCATGTCTGTTTTACCGACTTTGTGACATCGCACGTACCATTCGCAGACAAGAAATGACCGACATCACACGCATGTCTGGCTTACCGATGTTTTGACCGAGGTTGCACGTACCTATCTCGGACACAAATGACTAACGTTGCACATATGCCTGGCTTACCGACATTGTGACCGAGATCGCACGTACCTATCCCGACACAAATGACCAACGTTGCACACAAGTCTAACTTACCTACGTTGGTTGTTTTTGTTACCGACGTTGTACATCACTCTCACAGATATGCATGGTACTTAATTATAAGTATATGAATATCTTTTTTCTTTTTTTTTAAAATTTTAACCATCCGAGGATAGGGGGAAATATATTAGGCTCCCCAAGCCAAAATGAATGAAAGCCAAAAGGCGCAACATGAAAATGTACATTACAAAAAGATCATCCAATTGATGATCCAAGAGCCCTGATAAGCTCTTGAAGCAATTAAGCCTTGCTTCCAAAAGCAGAGTATACACCTATTCGAAGCTAAAGAAATTAAGAAGGCATTGGAGCGCTGACAGGGGTTCTTATTGTTCCAATAAACTAGTATACCACAAACAGGTCGGGGAATCGAAAGCTCAAAACCCCTGTTTGTCAATGATATGCAGTCGAAAAGGAATAAAGTGAAGCAGACCATATGAGTGGCAAAATTTGTAGCACACAGTGGAGTAAGGGGAAGGAGGGCAGTGCACGCATCCTGCATGGAATCCAAAAGCTCCCTTTGCAGCATCATCTCAGCATCGAACCTGCAAAAAAAGAAGAAACAGCAGTATCTATTCTAATGGGGAATAAGATGATTCTATGATTAACTATAGAAAGCCTCACAGCAAAATGAGAGTCAAAATATTGTCCAAATGAGAGTCAATTCTAACCCCTGGAAGACCTTTGTTGTCTAGGAGTAAAAGTCCTCTAAGAAATAGGGGAACATTATCAATGTGTAAATCTCCCTGTAAATTATTTTCCATGGCAAATTTTTCCAAGAAATCAGCAGCATTATTAGCTTCCCCGGGAGTGTGTTGGATTGGATACACTAAGTGTTTTACATTTAGACTGCTGCAAATAGAGAAAACTCTCCACTGGCAGGTCATTGGATTCTGTATTCCTTTAACCACCATTAAACAGTCAAACTCAATCACACAACAGTTTAGATCCAATTCTGAGCACAGTTCATATCCACTTTGAATGGCTGAAAGTTCAGCATGTAATGGGGAAGGAGAGTGAAAAATGTTAACTCTCATTTTAAAAACTGCCCCCCTCCAATCCCTAACTATGACTGCAGATGATGATAGACCACCAAGTTTCCATGTAGCATCTGTATTTATCTTGAAACCTTTTAGTGGTTTACTCCAATTAACCGCAGTAATCAATTTTTTCTTTTTTGGTAGATTTTGGGGATGATTCTTTGTTGGATCAGATGCTTATGTTTATCTATATTACCTTTCAAATTATGAGCTGAGAAAATTAGGTATATCAATTCTTTAATATCCTGAAAACATGCATCAGCTGAGAACAATTTTTCATCGAAAATGATTTTTTTTCTGTTTATCCAAAGAGACCATGTTGTGACTAATAGAGCAGCAGTAATCATATTTGACAGAATCTTAGAGTCAGCCCTAAAAGAAAGATAGAATTCTACTCTACTCTTGAGGCTTCCAAAAACTGTTTGTGGAAAATGTAAGAGATTATTAACTCTTTGCCATATAGCAACGGAGGCAGGGCAAGAGTTAAAAAAATGATCCAAAGAATCGGAGTGGTTCTTGTATAGAGGGCATTTGGATGCTAAAGAAAAACCATACCTACACAGTATATTATCAAATGGAAGGATTCCATTGAGTGCTTTCCATATAAGGACTGGCATCTTTTTAGGAATGAAAGGAGACCAAACCTTGATTATATGTCTGATAGTTGAATTTTTTGTTTGAAAATTTTGTATGCAGAGCTGATGGAGAAGTTCCCATCAGAAGTTGGGGTCCAGACTAGCCTATCTGCATGGGAGTTGACCAGTTTTGCTTCTTGCAAAATATTAAGAGTATTGGTAGCCAGTAGAGGCTCTAGGTTAGGAAGGATTGAAGCTTTGTTAGTTATGAATAACCTAAGTGAAATATCCTCGAAGGGAATATCCAACTCTTGAGGCCATTCATAACACAGAGCTCCGTTACCTTTCCAATTAGCATTCCAGAATGAACATTCTCCAATACCATAAATGATTCTAGAGAGGCTGTTAGCCTTGGCAGTAATTTTACAGATTCTATTCCATGTATGAGATTTTTTGTAAGATGCAGGGAGTGACCATAAATGAACAGACCATTGAGTGTTGTTTAATTGCAGTTTCCACCATAATTTACAAGAAAAAGCATCAACTATAGCATTTAGATCTCTAAAGCCTATTCCATTTTCATCTACAGGAAGGCTCATTTTTTTCCAGGATCTCCACTTTTTCCTATCTATGTTATCACGATTCCCCCAAAAAAGGCTAGAAGCTAGTTTTTCCATTCTTTTTAACACTATCTTTAGAGGATTTAAAACTGCAAACATGTGTGTTGGAATTGAAAGGAAGCAGTGGTTAATCAATATGATCTTGCCTGCAGTATTTAGCCATCTATTCTTTCAATTATTAATAGATTTCTCCATTCTTTCCAAGATAGGATGGTAATGAACCTGTAAATTACGACCTGGAAAGACAGGAACTCCTAGATACTTAAGCAGGAGAACTATGCTAATCATGCAACAACAACTAAAGACAAGATTAAAACAACAATTAACGGAACCTTTGGTGGAATTGACTTCCACTTCCAAGCCTCTTATCCATCATTGAACATACAACCTATTTACTACTTTCACCACTTGTTGTGAAGACTAAACTTCTGTCCTTCTTAGTTAGTAGTTTGCAAGAGAGAGTTCGACATCCCTCGTCAAACCTCACCAATGACTCCTGTAGTCGAAACATAACCAAAAGTATCCCAATGATGGCATTAAGCACGAAGAATCAACAAGCTTGGCGACACCTATAACAGTACACCGTGTCTAAGCATTTAACCAATTCATGCATTTACACAAGATTAGTCAAGAACTATCGACATTCATAGACTTTTCTCATTTGCTACAAGCAAAAAACATGACAAAGAGTTCAACATCATCAAATTCATCTAGCAATTATCAATCCATCAACACAATCAAAAGCTCTAAATCATACTCCTCAATTTCAAATCAAGAAAAGGGGAAATCAACCCATTTCCCAAAACCCTAACAAGCATATCAAACAAGTAATTCATATACTCAAGCTTTCAATAACATTAATGACATTAACAAACACATTGAATGCTCCATAAATGCATAATAGTAATAGTACCAAATAGGCTAAAATTTGTTCTTAAGACATGGGTTTGGACGCCTTGGTCAATTGCTCCCAAGAACTAGATTTAGCTACAAGAATTCATACTAATTAATGCTAACAAACCAAACATACTACAAGATCATTTAAAGATGAAAAATGGATAAAACTAGGGTTACAAATAGTACCTAAATGCAGAAAAGAAGAAGATATGAATGAGAGGAAAAAGAGTGCTATTTATAGTACAAAAAGGATAAGGTTAGGTTTTGGCCATCCGTTGGTTGCGACTCGCGACGGGCGCCAGAACTTAACCTTGACTTATTTTCTTCTTCTTGTGGTAAACACTCATCTTCACAATGATTCCTCTCTTTTTTCAAGTCTTCAACTCTTTAAATATTGTCTTCAAAGTCTTCAAAAAATGGTCTTCGACGCCCTCCAGTCTTCATGTCTTCGAAGCAAGTCTTCAAAGTCTTTGAAAAGTGATCTTCAATGGCCTCCGGTCTTTAAGCTTCCATATTCTTCCTTTGTCATGCAAAATCCACTTAAAAGAGGTAAAAGAGCGTGAAGTTTCTTTTACCCTTCCTAAGATAGTTTCAAGGTAAAACACGAGCTCTTGATAATAAAATATCACAAAAGTGACCCCAAAAAGTACTAAATTATGCACATAAAATGGACACATCAAACCTCTCCACACTTAAACCATACTCGCCCTCGAGTAAGAAAAGATCCAAGCATACGAAGGAAATGACGTATCCACATCCTAACTTCTATTCCCCCAAGTTGATACCTTACAAAAGCTCTCAATATCACACATCCCAATCTTAATATCAAATGAGAAGTTTCCCACAACCCCCATTCCTAAATCTACCCAAACCATATCAACCCATCAATTCATTGCTATCTCTAAAAAATTTCCAAATCTTGAATTGACAATCCCAAATCCAATGGTACAAGGTGAAGCTAAAGATATGTATAAGGTGCAAAACACATGCTCCACTTTATACCAATATATTAACCTAAAAACGAAGTATATTAACGATCAAGAGTTTCATAACTTACTTCGTCTTCCCCCGCTAAATTTTCCACTCCCAACAGGTCTCAAGAAGCCAAGCTATCCGATCCATCCATATAGCCACTGCAACCTTATGACTCCAACACTGACAAATGAGTGAACACATAACATTTTTTCTTTTTCTCTCTTTCTCTCATTTTTCCAAGAAGCACTTTCGAGTTTTCATCCTAGCCACATGTCATGTTTCTTAGGCTTACATCTTACCGTTGTCCACACAATTAGCCTCTCATTTTTTCCTAGGTTGCCCTCTCTATTTTTCTACCTATATGGGCCCCCAATGTTGCCTAAGATGCCCTCTCAGGTTTTCAACTTAGCGGGATTCTTTTTATTTATAATTTTTTTTCACTTTCTATTTTTTTCAAAATTTTCAATTTTTTTCATGTTTCTCCAATCCAAAAAGTAGAAAAATACTTTCCAAATGTTAAGTCTAAGAAAAATATCAAAGCCAACATCAGCAGAAAAGCATCGCAAAACAAAAGGGAAAAATATCCAACAAAACAAAAGAATTATCCAAAAGTAGCAAGTCTAAGAAAATATCTCCAACCCCAACCGTGAAATTAGTAGATACCCCTCCCCACACTTAGAACACTACATTGCCCTCAATATAGACAAATAGGAAAAAAGCGTACAAAGCAAATTATGGAAAGGGTAAGGATATGATGCTCACAAATCACTGATGTGAGGAAGAAGGGCCACCACTGAAATAGCATTGTTGATAACGAGCTAGCCAATTCATGCTCCTTTTCCTCATAGCTCTTCGCCTCCTACTCCCGGATTAGGGCTTGAGACACCACCTGCCTGAAACTACATCTCGTTGATGTGAGCTGATAGGTGATCAATCTCCTCATCCCTGTCAATCAAGCTCTGGGAAACAAACACATTGTGCTCCAGTATCATGATGTCTTGGTGGCGGAATCCATCCTGCATGGTCTGTATCATATACTCATAGAAATCTGGTGGAGGCTGGGAGTAGTGAGGTGGCACATAATCCTTCTGCATAGGCTCAGTCTCTGGTAGAGGCTGCAGGGAGTGCTGCTGCTGTCGCTCAGAGAAAGGTAGCCTACTATCATCGTGTTGGACAGAGGCTGGACTAAGGTCGTGGAGCTCGTGTTAGAAGTTCTCTCTGCACGAGGATTAGGGTGAGATCACCAAGTCCGCCAGGGGTGTATCAAACTCTAACTTTGTCTTGTTGGGCTGAGGAATTACCATGATTGTGACTTTCCTGGCGCCATATAACCAGTGGAATACCCCCGTGGCCTCGGTGGCGCTGAGAATATCGAATCGGACAAACCTCTCTGCAGTGATGAGGTAGGAAGTGTGCCTCCCTAATCGCAGAAAGTCAGTCGGTGGAATTAATCCTGGGTACTCTGCCAAGAGGCCTATCATACCTCCAACCATAATCTTCCCCATTGGCTTCCCTGCAACCTCTACAATCCTTTTCATCCATAGCTCACCGTATAAATTGTATCCCAGTCCCTCACTCGTCAAGTGCCATAGGAAGTGAATGTCATTGTCTAGCACATTCATTGGTTCCACCGAGCAAAGTACTGTGCCAGCCAACAGTCAGTGTACATAACAGAGTGCGGGATGGATGATGACACTGCTTTTGTCGTGGGACTTCTTTGGCCTCATGATGATGACACTCCAGAATTGCATGCCCTCCTCGATCGATCATTCCTAGGTGTGTGGGTCCAACCTCGCCCGTATCTCTGCAGTGTCCCATCCAAAAGCTTCCTCAACCTGCGAGACGGTCATCTCTCAAGATATATCATCTAGATGGAAGGTGATGTACCTCTTGCACAGTTACTTATCCCTCATACTGCATATTCTAACTGTGGATAGGAACTCCAGTGTATATCACTGGTAAGAGGGGGCACTCCTGCTCATGAAACCCTCCACCCCCCCTTTGGCGAGGAGTCATCAGACTGGTTGGGTGAGCCCAAGAGCGTCCAATGTGGGCATGTCTACGAAACTTATCTCCTTGAGCTGACGGTTGGCCAGGGCCTCCCATTTCTCTATATAGGACCCATTCATCTGGGTCAAACCTATGTACCTATCAGGAGGAATAGGTATAGGGCTTGACTCTGGAGCCAGTGGTGGAGGCGGAGGTGGAGTGGTGGTGTGCCCACCTCGTGGAGGAGCCCTAGGTCTCTTGGTAGGGGAATGTACAAGAATGTACATATGTGGAATATTACAAAATCATACTCAACCTTTAAACTAGTCTATTTTTTTTGCCAATCATCATAAACCAAATCAAATACACAGCAACTTGTTCAAGTCCTAATCACAATTTCATACACAATCCATTTTATATTTAACATGCCCATATTCTCAAGTCCATGAAGTTCTCACATAGTTGAATATCTAATAGGCTATATCTCATAATCACAATTATGCCTAACTAGTTTTAGCCACCGTTAGTACATTCATAATGTCAACATTCAAGTCCCATGGCTGAACTATCCTAAGCAAAATAACATTGCATTTAAATAACAACTATGTCAAATCAAGGGGCCAACATGCTTCATATCTACGATGAGCCACAATCCATTCTCAACCTAGGAAACACTAATAGCACAATGTAAGCACAAAACCAATACGAGCAACTCAACACACTCAAAGTGGCTATGATGTTATCTCACATTCAACCAAGCCATAAACACAATATATTAACACAATCCCCATCAAATCAAATCGCAAGCACAATACATCCAAAAGAATCTACAATGTTCCAACAATCAAATTTATCGATGCGCCTAGATCAAGCATTGCTATTTCAAAATGTGTATTTCCTATTGTGCAAGGGATTGTGAATATGCCAGGATCACTACACTTAGGGGGTAGCTCTTTTTGACACAAGGCGGAAACATGCTCACTTTTTCCATTTTTCAACTTATATTTGGCCCTTTGTTTTCTATTCACAACACATAATTCCTTCACAAATTTAGCATATCTAGGAATTTTTTCAATGGCATTCAAGAGTGGGATATTTACCTCACATCTATGAAAGACTTCGTAGATGTCCTTGATGTCCTCCTTCCTCCTTTTGTCTTTCAAAGCTTCCGGAAATGGAGGTTCCAGTATATATGGAGTAATCACCACCATCTTTGGTTTTTTTTGAAGGGTAGATGAAGGTTCCGGAATGGAGGTTGTCTTTGGTCTTGGCACAAATGTCTCCATCTCGATATTTTCTTCCTTGCTCTTTTTGGCCAACTTCTCGCCCTCCTTCTCATGGTCTTCTTCTTTCTCAACCCTTTCTTCGAACACCTCAATCCTCGTAGGCTCCTCTTCAACAATTTCATTACCCGGGGAAGTTCCAACTTCTCTACCACTTCTCAAAGCGATAACACTTGCATTTTGTCGAGGGTTGATCTCTGGTTGGGAGGGTAGTTTACCTTTTTCTCGGGCCTCCATCTGATTCACCACTTGAGCTATTTGGCTCACTTGAGTTTCTAATTTCTTGATGCTTACCTTGGCTTCATCTTGAATTTTTTTGCTTTTCTCTGTGCACATGCCTAACCGGTGAATGGCTTGCATCACCTCATCTTTTGTTAACTCCAAGCTCTCCCCTTGGTCTCGAGGTTTTCTTGGAGCCTTTGAAATTGTTGTTGAGGTGGCCTATATTGTTATTGAGGAGGCCGATACATTTGAGAGGTTTGGCTTCCTTGAGGGTTTCCATACTAGAAGTTCAGGTTATCGTGATTTCCTGAATTGTACAGCCGATTTTGGTAACACTGATAACCTTGGTAGCCTTGGTAACCTTGGTAGCCTTGCCCACCTTGATATCCTTGGTTGCCTTGGAAGCCTTTATTTCCTTGATACCCCATGGCACTCACCTCCTTGACATAGTCCTCTTGCAAAGTAGGGAAAGTGTCTGTAGGATGCGCCAAGTAACAAATTTCACATGATTTAACATGTGGCGCATTTTTGGGCTTCATCATCAATGCTTTCACCATAGATTCATGGGCCGAGACTTGGTCTTTGAGCTTCCCACTATTGGAAGAGTCACTTGCGAGTATTGGATTTCCCCTTCTCAAATCGGCCCTTGAGCTAAAGTTCCTTGATTATTCCGCTAGCTCCTCATACAATTGCATAGCTTCGAATGACGTCTTGTTCCCATGGGCTCCACCACAAGAACTCCTCACCAACCTTTGATCCTCATCAAGAAGACCATTGTAGAAGTAATAGACCAAATCCCCCATCGAATAAATGTGGTAAGGACAACTTGCGAGAAGCTTCTTGAACCTCTCTCAATAGTTGAAGAGAGATTCTTCATGCCATTGGAGGATGTTACTTATGTCCTTCTTCAAGGTGGCAGATCTCGAGGCCTGGAAGTATTTGGCTAGAAACTTTGATTTCATATCAAGCCAACTCTTGATGCTCTTGGATGGTAGGTAGTGGAGCCAGTCTCTTACATTATCCCTTAGTGTGAACGGGAATGCCTTTAACTTATAGAAGTCTTCATCCACTCCATGGGAGACTGTACCACCACAAAAAAGTGAAATTTCGTGAAGTGTTTGTTGGCATTCTCCCCTTTCCTACTAAGAAAGATAGGTAGCATGTTTATGAACCCAATTTTTAGATTGAAGTGCCTGTTCGGTCCAACCAAGGGATACTCAATGCACAATGGTTGTTTATCAAGGTTGGGACCATGATAACTCTTGAAAATGCTTGCCCCAATGGAATCTCCCTTCCTTAGAGAGGAGGAGCTCGCCCTTGGAGAGGAGGAGCTTGCCCTTGGAGAGGAGGATGTTGAGGTCCTCCTCCTGGATGCTCATCTTCGTACTCATGTTGATGCTTCATAGAATTGGAATTATCCACAAAATGGTCACTAGGAGGGGTGTTATTCACACTTTCCAAAGAAAGCTTCATAGCCCGTCTCAAATTCAATGCTAACTCGGGGTTGTAGTGTAGGGGCTCTTGTGAAGAGGATCGCGTATGAACCATACACCAAGAACTCGAACAATACGTCTCCAAGACAAGCAAAAATGGAAAGTCAACTAAGAAATCAAAATAAAACCAAAATAACAAATATTTACAACTAGCACATAATCACACATAATATGCCTATACACTTAAAAATAAATGCCTGTTCCCCGGCAGCGGTGCCAAAATTTGGTAGGTCGCTGCCATACCTCTCAAAGATAATACTTTTAAGCCCTAATGCTTCCTATCTATAATTAAGTAAATAATGGCAAGTCGGGGTTGTCCACGAGAAGAGGGATTTTTTCAAGTGTTTAAACATATAGTGGAGAAAATATACTAGGCATATACATATATAGATACATATAAAAGCATGTAAATGAGGGGGGGGGGGTTTGGTTGGTTTTTTATCCTAAGTTATCAAATTGAAAAACAACAATTAGCAAAGCAAGAGAACTATTCTAATCATGCAACAACTAAATACAAGATTAAAACAATAATTAAAGGAACTTTGGGCACAATTGACTTCCACTTCCAAGCCTCTTATCCATCATTGAACATACAACTTATTTACTATTTTCACTACTTGTTGTTAAGACTAAACTTCTATCCTTCTTTGTTAGTAGTTTGCAAGAGTGAGTTCGACATCTGTTGTCAAACCTCACCAATGGCTCCTGTAGTCGAAACACAACTAAAAGTATTCCATTGATGGCATTGAGCATGAAGGATCAACAAGCTTGGCAACACTTATAAACACTACACCCTGTCTAAGTATTTAACCAATTCATGCATTTACACAAGATTAGTCAAGAACGATCGGCATTCATAGACTTCTCTCATTTTCTACAAGCAACAAACATGACAAAGAGTTCAACATCATCATATTCATCTAATAATTATCAATCCATCAACACAATCAAAAGCTCTAAACTATACTCTTGGATTTCCTATCAAGAAAAGGGGAAAGCCACCCATTTCCCCAAACCCTAACGAGCATATCATAAAAGTATTTTATATACTCAAGCTTTCAAGAACCTTAATGACCTTAATGAACACATTGAATGCTCCATAAATGCATAATAGTAAGAGTACCAAATAGGCTACAATTTGTTCTTAAGACATAGGTTTGGAAGCCTTGGTCATTTGCTCCCAAGAACTAGATTTAGCTACAAGAGTTCATACTAATTAATGCTAACAAACCAAACATACTAAAAGAGAATTTAATGGAGTAACCCAGAGCCTATTGTCTACGACCTTGAAGATCATACAATGCCTCCTGAAAGTCCACGTTTCCACTCCACTCTAAAGCAGCAAAATTTCCGGAAAAACCCAACTTTGGTAAGGCATTTTAAATTAATATTATTTTTTGCTAACTGCTTATACATACATATATATATACACATTAATAAAAAAATTACTTAGTACATACCGAGGGACATTGTACCATTACTGCCGAATGATTGGTGCTGAGGTGCTATGGGACAGAGTGCCACATGAAAGATGTGTCCATTTTATATGCATATTTTGGGACTTTTGGGGATCACTTTTGTGCTCTTTTGTTCTCTAGAGCTTGTGTTTTACCTTGAAATTCTCTTAGGAGGGGTAAGAGCGATGTTTGCGTTCTTTTACCTTTTCTATGTGGATTTTTTGTGACAAGGAAAGAACATCGAGATTTGAAGACTGAAGGCCATTGAAAATCACCTTTTGAAGACTTTGAAAATTTGAAGACTAGCTTTGAATATTGAAGACAAGAAGAATCGAGGATACGAAGGAAAGGCAACAAAGCAAAGAGGAATCGACATAAGGGTGAAAATAAGCAGCCAGCCCCATCGAGGCCATTCCCGTCTGGGCAGGATTCTACTACATTTTTACTATTTTCTTTTCTTTTCCTCTCTCTTGTACTATAAAAAGTATTTTTGGTCACCGATCTCCAAACCTTGGGTTCTTCATCTTTTTCATCCTTTCTCTCTTTATTTCTCTATGAATTTCTCTATGGATGTTATTGTGATTTGTATTAGCTAAATCTAGTTTTTGGGAGAAATTGACTAAGGCTTCCAAGCCCATGTCTTAAGAACACTTTGTAGCCTATTTAATACACTTGCTATTGTGAATTTATGGAGCATTGAATGTTGGTTGCTGATGTCATTAATGTTCTTGAAAGCTTGGGTTTATGAAGTACTTGTATGACTATTGTTAGGGTTTGGGAAAAAGTAGCTAAGTTTCCCTCTTCTGATATGAAATCCAAGAGTATAAATTAGAGCTTTTGATTGTGTTGATGGGTTGATAAAGCTAGATGAATGTGTTGATGTTGAGCTTGTTGTCATATTTTTTTAGGTTGCAAATGAGAGAAGTCTATAGATGTCGATCGTTCTAGACTAATCTTGTATAAATGCATAAATTGGTTAAATACTCGGTAGTGTTTATAAGTGTTACCAAGCTTGTTTATTCTTCGTGCTCAATGCCATCAATGGGATACTTTTAGTCGTATTTCGACTAAGGAAGTCATTGGTAAGGGTTTAATTCACTCTTGCAAACTACTATCTAAGAAAGGTAGTTGACTAGTCTTTACAACAAGTACTGGAAGTAGAAAATATGTTGCATGTTCAGTGATAGATAAGAGGCTTAGAAGTGAACGTCAATTGCTCCCAAGGCTCCGTTAATTGTTGTTGTAATCACCTTTTAGTGATTGTTGCATGTTTTGCATATTTAACTTCCTTATTAGTTAATGTGCCTTCCAATTTCATAACATAGAATAAAAGCCAACCAAAACCCCCCTGCTTTTATATGTATCTATATATGTCTATGCCTAGTATGTCTTTTTAAACACTTGAAAATATCCCTCTTCTTCGTGTTAGACCCCGACTTTCCATTATCTACTTAATTGTAGACAAGAAGCATTAGGGTATATAAATTGTATTTTGGAGAGGTACGAAGACAACCTCCCAAATTTTGGCACTGCTGTCGAGGAAGAGGCATTTATTTTTAAGTGTTTGGGCATAGCATGTGTGACTATTTTCTAGTTGTAAATATTTGTTAGTTTGCTCTTATCTTGTTTTCTTAGTTTACTTGCCATTTCGCTTGGCTTGGAGACATATTGTTCTAGTTCTTGGTGTATGGTTCGTATGTGATCCTCTTCACAAGAACCCCTACACTACGACCCTGAGTCAGAGTTGAATTTGAGACGGGCATGGAGGTTTTCTTTGGAAAGTGTGAATAACACCCCTCCTAGTGACCATTTTGCGGACACTTTGACGTCCATAGAACATCAACACGAGCATAAAGGTGACATTATTGGAGGAGCACCTCGACATCCTCCTCTCCAAGGAAGAGCTCATCCCATCTAAGGAAGGGAGATTCCTTAGGGGCAAGCCTTATTGAGGGATATTATGGCCCCCAACCTTGATAAAATATCGATGTGCATAGAATATCCTTTGGTTAGACCGAATGGGCACTTCGAGCTCAACACCGGGTTTATAAAATTTCTACCTATCTTCCTTGGTAGGCAAGGGTATAATGCCAACAAGAATCTCTCCAAGTTATACTTTTTATGTGGTGGTACGGTTCCCCGCGGAGTAGATGAATACTTCTACAAATTGAAAGCGTTCCCATTCACATTGAGGGATGGCGCAAGGGATTGGCTTCACTACCTACCATAAAAAAGCATCAAGACTTGTCTTAACATGAAGAAAACATTTCTAGCCAAGTACTTCCCACCCTCAAAGTCCGCGCTTTGAAGAAGGACATAAGCAATATTCTCCAATGGCATGAAGAGTCATTTTTAGACTATTGGGAGAGGTTCAAGATGTTTCTCACGAGTTGTCCTTACCACAACTATTTGGGAGGAGGTTTAGTCTACTATTTCTACAATGCTTTTCTTGATGAGGAAAAAATACTACCGAGGACTTCTTGTGCTGGTACCCTTGGGAACAAGACTTCAATAGAGGATATTTATTTATATAAGGACTTAGCCGAGGAATCAAGAAACTTTAGTTCGAGGGCTAGTTTGAGGAGAAGGAATCTGATGCCTACAAGTGATCATTCCACTAGTGGAAAACTTAAGGACCGAGTCTCGGCCCTTAATTCTATGCTATAATCTTATATGACCAAGTCCGGGAATGTGCCACATGTAAAATCGTGTGAAATTTGCTCTCGGTGCATCCTATAGATTCTTGCCCTACTTTGCAATGTGATTATGTGGAGGAGGTGAATGCCGTGGGTTTTCAAGGAAACCAAGGCTATCAAGGTTATCAAGGTGGGTAAGGTTATCAAGGCTGTTAAGGGAATCAAGGCTACAAAAACCGGCCTCACAATGCGGGTAATCAAGATCACCCAAATCTCATGTATGGGATCCCTCAAGGAGGTTTAAATGCTTAACCTTACCACCCTCCACAACAACAATACCGGCCTCCACAAAATATTTTTGCAAGGCTTCAAGACAAGCCCCAAGATCAAGGGGGGAGTTCGGGCATTTCGAAATATGAGGTTATGAAAGCCATTCACAGGCTAAGTATGTGTGCGGAGAAAGGAGAAAAGATCCCAAATGAAGCCAAGGGATGCATTAAAAACTTGGAAACTGAAATGACCCAAATAGCTCAATCCATGAATCGGATGGAGGCACGGGAAAAGGGCATGCTCCCTTCCCAACCGGAGATTAACCCTTGACAAAATGTGAGTGCAATCTCATTGAGAAGTGGGAAGGAAGTGGAATTTCCCCAAAGTAAGGTTTTTGTTGAACGGGTGCATGAAAAAGAGGAAGATGTTGAGAAGAAGGCCGGGGAGTTGGCCAAAGAGAAGGTGAATAAGGGAAAAGAAATTGAGGTGGAGACCTTCGTGGCAAGACTGGGATCAAATCCCGAAACCTCATCCCCACCTCACAAGAAGTCAAAAGGGGTGGAGATCCCTATCTATGTGCCAAAACCACAATTCCTAGAGGCATTAAAGGATATGAGGAAAACAGGGACATCTACGAAGTCTTTCGTAGATGCGAGGTAAATATTCCACTCTAAAATGCTATAAATCAAGTTCCTAGGTATGCTAAGTTTCTTAGGGAATTGTGTACTGTTAATAAGACATAACAATTGAAGATTAAGAAAAGAGTTTAAAGAGTGAATATGTCTCTGCCATGTTTGATGATGAAATGCCTCCTAAATGTGATGATCCAGGAATGTTTACAATCCCTTGTGTGATAGGAGGAAAATGTGTTAACAAAGCCATGCTAGACTTAGGTGCTTCCATTAATGTGATCCCCTATTCCTTGTATGAAAGTCTAGATCTAGGCTCTTTGTACAAAATCGGGGTTCTTATCAAACTAGCTGATCACTCTAGCACATACCCAAAAGGTATTGTGAAGGATGTGTTGGTGAAAGTGGGCTATTTAACGTTCCCTGCCGATTGTTATGTTCTCGAAATGGAAGGTGGTAATATTACTAAACCTATTCTCTTAGGTAGGCCATTTTTAAAGACTTCAAGAACAATAATTGATGTGCATAAAGGAACTTTAACCATGGAATTGAATGGGTGAAAGATATAATTTGACACTAATAATTTTATTGATCATCCTAGTAGATACCATTCTTGCCAAGTTAATGATGTTCTTGATGATATGAAGCAAGATGTATTTGAGCCCAATGATGGTAGTTTCTTTCATGTTGTCACATATAATACTTTGAGTGATGCTTTCATTTCAAATGTTGTTAGTACTAATTTGAAGGAAAACAACAATGGTGAATGCTCTCTTGGAAAAGCAACATCCAACACCTTTCGTGTGTCCACGGGTAAACCAATAGGGCTTCCCTCCTTCTCTTGAGAAGACTTCGGTGGTAGAGTGCAAACCACCACCAAAAGTTCTTAAATGTTCATCCCTTGGAGGAGGAGAGAAACCCCTAATGATCACTTGATTGAGATCACCATGGAAAAAATTAAAGGGTGAGTTATTAGGAATGTTGAGGGAACATGAAGAAACCTTAAGTTATGTGAGGAAAGTTTTGTTAGGGTATAATGAGGATCCCGGATGTTTTGACCCAAATCGGGGAAAAGATACCGGGCAATTTGGCTCATTTTGCGAGTAAGCTCTAAGAAGAGGAGTAAGTCATGCCAAGGACGTTAAATAAACTTGGTTTTGAGCATCCGGATCGTCGTTTATGACTTTCCGTTGATGTTGTCTCAATTTGATTTTTGTTATTTTTCACTATTTTAATTTATTTCTATCACGATTGTGTTTTCTATAATTTTGTAGCAAAACAGGTCGAGCATTGGAGAATCAGAGACAATTTTGGAGCAAGAAGATTGACTATGGAAGGAAAGGGGATCCAAAAAACGATGAAAACTAAAAAAAATCATAAAGAGAAGAAGGTGGGCTAGCCACGGGATGCTGGGAGCATTCCCGCCCGGGCAGCCAAGCCCATGCTCGCGCAACACACACGGGCATCATCAGGATAAGCTAGCAGAGAACCGAATTGCGCCATAAACCCCGCCCACACGACACGTATGGGCCTAATCCGAAAATGGCGATGGATTTACATGAAGCTTCCTCGCCTGCGCGAAAGGCATGGATACTGTTCATTTTTTTAAAAAAAATTGAAATTCTGAAACCCTCCCCCCTTTTTCCCTATTTTATTTTCTTCTCCATTTCTTTCTTCCTCCTCTCCTCTCCTCTCCATTTCAAGAAATCTCCCAAAACCCATTTCCATCTTCCAAATTTTACCATTTCTAGCCAACACCAATCCTTTCCACCAAAATTCCACACTCACCCACCTTCCTACACTCCTCTACACTCATCAAATCCATCCTCCAACCCATTAAATCTTCAAATCCAAAAATTTGTCCAAGAACCCTAACTTTTTGGGAATTTTGTTCTTAGGTTGAATTGGTCACTTGGGAAGCAATGAATTGGTTGGACTCACTTGGAATGGTGTTCTTCCTAGTCACCCTCTTCACAATCACGGTAAATTTACATCTCCTACAAAAATGCCATTGTGATTGGTTTGGAACTTTTGGAAGAATTTTGTGCTCATCTTGTGGTTGGCTTGAGATTACAGTGTTTGTGCTTAGTTGATTTGAGTTGTGGGAATTTTTGTGGTGATGAGCTATATTGTCAATTTTTTTTTGGACTCTTGGAGCTTGGGGGAATTGTCGCATAAAGAGTTTGTAGCTCATTTTTCCTTTTCCCCTATACTTGAAACTTGTTGCTTTAGGTGATTGAGGGCAGTGTATGATTTTAAGTGCGGGGAGGTTTTAATGATTTACATGTACATAATTAGCTACTTTTAATTGGAAAACACAAAAAATTGAAAACAATTGAAAAAAAAGGAAACCTACTAAGTTGAAAATTCGAGAGGGCAACTTAGGCAACATTGGGGCCCCAGATAGATCAAAACCCCAAACGGGCGACCTAGGAAAAAATGAGAGGTTAAATACGTAGAAAAAGGTGATATGTGAGCCAAAAAAACATGATGTGTGGCTAGGATGAAAACCCGTAAGGGTTCCTATGCTAAATGCTACGATTTCACTCATTTGGCGGCGTTGGAGTCATAAGGTTGCGGTGGACATATGGATGGTTCGAGTAGCTTAACATCATGAGACCTCTTGGGAATGGGTAATTTAGCGGGTAAAATGAAGTAAAGTATTAAATTCTTGATTGTTGATATACTTCATTTTTGGGATGATATATTGGTATAAAGTGAAGTATGTGTTTTAAATTCATGCATACTTTTGGCTTCACTTTGTGCCATTGAATTTGGGATTGTCAATTCGGGACTTAGAAATTTTTTATGGTTATCAATGAATTGATAGGTTGATATGGTTTGGGTTAATTTAGGAATATGAGGGTTGTGGGTAACTTCTCATTTGATCATAACCTTGGCATGTGTGATAATGAGAGTTTTGTGAGGTATTGATTTGAGGAATAGTAGTTAGGATGCGGATACGTGAATTCCTTCATGTGCTTGAATCTTTTCTTACTCGAGGGTGAGTAAGGTTTAAGTGCGGGGAGGTTTGATGTGTCCATTTTATATGCATGTTTTAGGACTTTTTTGGGATCACTTTTGTGCTCTTTTATCATCTAGAGCTTTTGTTTTACCTTGAAATTATGTAAGAGCGACTTTTACACTTTTTTACCTTTTCTAAGTGAATTTTGTGTGACAAGGAAAGAACATCGAGACTTGAAGACCGGAGGCCATTGAAGATCACCTTTTGAAGACTTTAAAGATTTGAAGACGAGTTTTGAATAAGGAAGACGAGAAGAATCAGGGATTTGAAGGCAAGGTGACAAAGCAAAGAGAAATCGACACAAGGGTGAAAATTGTCAGCCCACCCGGGCGAGCCCATTCCTGCCCAGGCGGGATCCTGCTACACTTTTACTTTTTGCTGTTCTTTTCCTCTCTCTTGTACTGTACAAGGAATTTTGGCCACTCACTTCTCATCTAGTCATCTTGGCCGAATTCTCTCATCTCCAAACTCTAGGTTCTTCATCTTTTTCATCCATTCTCTCTTTATTTCGAAATGAATTTGTCTATGGATTTGTCATTATATTCTGAGCTGATTGAACAAATTTATGTCCCATTAATGGAAGTAAAACAATTATTAATAAAATTTATGTAGTAATTGTAAGGATATTTTCATGACCAGTACAATTTTTATAATTTAACTAACTTATTAGAATAATATATGATTGACTGTATTTGCAATTTAATCTGTGCATGAGTTTAAAAACCATTTCCAACCGTACCACATAAATTCAATGACATTGTCCACAGTCATTTCAAAAACCATTGAACAAATACTTTTGCAGACCAAAGTCAATCACTTTCAAACAACTATAACCTATAAAAGTTAGCCAGGTAAAACAAAACAAAAACATCAATCAAGCAACAAAGACATGGGAACTTACTGTGCCACTGTGTGAAGGAAGCTATTTGGTATGAGTGAAGTGGAGTGGAATGTGGATGATGGTTGTTGGTTGTTGTGATTTTCCCTCTTATTCCACCTTTTTCAATTGTAAAATAACAAAACTAACCTATTCAAATATTTAAATAAAACTTCCTCTTTCTTTTTTTCAAACTCAATTCACATAAGTGCAATGTCACTTGTCCATTGCATTTCATCTCGGTGAAAATGACTTACAATGCGATATCTCCAGGCCTTTTTTAACAACATATGCGACGTCGAATGCTATTCCGTAGTATTATTTACTTCGTTTTTGTAACATTTTAATTCTGTTAAAATGTTAATCGAGGAAAAAAAACATATTATTTACCTCAGCTATTTTTTAACCAAGCTAAAAAATATTATTTACTTCAAAAAAAAGTTAAGGTAAAATAACTTCTTACCTTGACTATTTGGGCTAAGGCAAAAAATTGAAGTAAAAGGGGTGAAGTAATAGGTGTTGTTTCTAGTAGTGGTGGAATCTAACCAAGGGGAATTTGGTGCTAGCTCATGGAAACAAGCTCACAAGTCTTTATTGGTTGCACTCCACAATTTCCACAGATAGTTTGAATGTAGCAAATGATCCACCAAAGTTATGGCACAAGAGACTTGAGCGTATGATTTTAAAATGGCTAGTTTGTCTGATCAAGAAAAATGCACTACCTTATAAAACTGTAAAAGTGTCTACATTGTTTATCTGGGAAGCAAAAAAGAGTCGCTTTTAAAAGACACCCATGTATGCTTGAACTTTGTTCATTCTGATGTTTGTGGTCCTTTCAAAGTCAAAACCTTTAGTGGTTCAATTCACTTTGTAACCTTTATTGATGATTGTTCAAGAAAATTGTAGGTGTATTCTTTGAAAACAAAATATCAGGTACTTGAAGTGTTTAAGAAAATTTAAGTTTTGGTTGAAAGGCAAACTAGTAACAAGATCAAGTGCACTCGTTCTGACAATGGTGGGCAGTGCATTGGACTGTTAGATGACTATTGCAATTAGTTGGGTATTAGACATCCGAGAACATCTAAGAAGAAAAAACAATTTAATGTGTGGCTGAGAGGATGAACAAGCACTACCACAGAGACCCTCATCTAGCACCAGTTTTTTAGCATCGGTATTGAAAACCGGTGCCCAAATTGGAATTTCACTGGTATTTTTTTATTTTCACTCCAGTTTTTAAAACCGGTGTTAATTTAACATGGTTTTTAAAAAAATTTTAACACGGTTTTTTAAAAAACCAGTGCCAAAACCGGTGTGGGAAAAAAATCACCGGTTTTCAAAAATCGGTGATAAAAATTTAAAATTTCAATCTTCCCTCCAAAAATATTCACCATTTAAAAAAAAAATTCAACTTTCTTGCCAAATATTTAAAAAACAATTGCCAAAAATTTCAAAACATTTTCCAAAGATTTCAAAAAATGTTGTCAGAAATTTCATGGGCTGAGCGCAGCTGAGCGCGGCCGCTCCTTGCTAACATTTTTTTTCTTAACTTTCAAAATCGTTCAATTCTTTTGTTGACTTTAACCAATAACTAAGTTGACTTATATTAATCAATGATCAACCTTTGTTAACTAATCAACGGTCGCCTCTTACTTAATTTAGTTATTAAAAATTTTAATAAATATTAATCAACAGTCAACCCTTACTTGACTTTGTATATATAAACATTAATAACTAAGTTAACTTTAACTAATCATGGTCAATCCTTATTTGAATTAGTATAT
Organism: Rubia yunnanensis; assembly: GCA_037428765.1. Taxonomy (NCBI): domain Eukaryota; kingdom Viridiplantae; phylum Streptophyta; class Magnoliopsida; order Gentianales; family Rubiaceae; genus Rubia; species Rubia yunnanensis. Next base: position 84,816,749 of record CM075063.1, read on the forward strand.
ATAAAAACGAATAAAAATGCTTGAATTTAACTAATCAATGCTCAACCATATTTGACTTTCTATGTACAAATAGTAACAATAAAGTTTACTTTATAAACTATCAATTCTTACTTGATTTAGTATGTATATGAACATTAATATCTAAATTGACTTTAACTAATCAACAATCAACTCTTACTTGACTTCCTATATGTTAACAAACACCAAAAACTCTTACTTGACTTCTACATACAACCAGTGAAAAACTAAGTTGAATTTAACTAATCAACGGTCAACCTTACATGACTTTCTACATATATACACTGTAATCTAGGTTGAATTTAACTAATCAATGTTCAACCCTTACTCGACTTTCTATATATAAACACTAAGAACTAGATTGACTTTCACTAATCAACGGTCAACCCTTACATGATTTCGATATTTAGGCACTGATAGCTAAGTTGACTTTTATTAATCAACAATTGACTCTTACTTGACATTCTACATTTAAACACCAATGATTAAATTTAATTTAATTAACAACCGGTCAACCCTTCCTTGACTTTCTATATGTAAACACTAGTAACTAGTTTGAATTTAACTAATTAACTATAAACTGTTATTTGACTTTCTATTTATATGCACTGAAAGCAAAGTTGACTTTAATTAATCGACGATCAAATTTTACTTGACATTCATATATAAACACCAATAACTAAGTTTACTTTAATTAATTATCGATGAACACTTCTTTGACTTTCTATAGACAAACACTAATTACTAAGTTAATTTTAATTAACCTACAATCAACCCTTATTTAACAAATCAACGATCAGCCCTTATTTGACTTCCTATTTATAAATACTAATAACAACGTTAACTTTAACTAATAGATGGTAAACCCTTACTTTGCTTTCTATATACAAACACTAATAACTAAGCTGACTTTAACTAATCAATGGTCAACCTTTACGTGACTTTCTATATACAAAATCTAAAAATTAAGTTGACTTTAACTGATTGACGGTCAACCCTTACTTGGCTTATGATATACAAATACTAATAATAAAGTTGACTTTAACTTATCAACAGTGAAACTGTACTTACCTTTCTATATACAAACACTAATAGCTAAGTTGACTTTAACTAATCAACGGTCAACCCTTACTTGACTTTCTATATACAAACACTAATAACTAAGTTAGTTTTAACTAATCCATGGTCAACCCTTACGTGGCTTTTTACATAAAAATACTAATAACAAAGTTGACTTTAACTAATCGACGGTCAACCCTTACTTAGCTTTCTATATACAAACACTAATAACTATGTTGACTTTAACTAATCGATAGTAAACCCTTACTTGACTTTCTATATAAAAATACTAATAACAAAGTTGACTTTAACTAATCAATGGTGAATCCTTACTTGACTTTCTATATACAAATACTAATAACAAAGTTTACTTTAACTAATCGACGGTCAACCCTTACTTGGCTTTCTATATACAAACACTAATAACTTAGTTGACTTTAACTAATCAACGGTCAACCCCCGGTTAACTTTCTACATATAAACACTAACAACTATTATGGCTTTGATTAATCAACGGTCAACCCTTACTTAACTTTCCATATATAAACACTAATAACTAGGTTGACTTTAATTAATTAACAGTCAACCCTTACTTGACTTTCTTTATATATATATAAACTAATAAATTGGTTTTCTTTCACTAATTAAAGGTTAACCCTTACTTAACGTTCGATACATAAACATTAACAAATAAGTTGAGTTTAACTAATCAACGGTCAAACCTTAATTGAATTATGATATATAAATACTAATAATTAAGTTGACTTTAATTAATAAATAAGTTGACTTTAACTAATAGCTAAGTTGACTTTAACTAATAACTAAGTTGACTTTAACTAATCAACGGTCAAACTTTACTTAACTTTCAATATATAAACACTAATAACTAGGTTGACTATGACTAATTAATTGTCAAACCTTACCTGACTTTCTATATATAAACACTAATAACTAAATTGACTTTAACTAATCAAAGGTCAACCACTACTTGACTATATATGTAAAACATTATTTGACTTTCTATATAAAAATAGTACTTAACTAATCAAAGGTTAACAACTACTTGACTTTTTATATATAAACACTGATAACTAAGTTTACTGTAACTAATCAACAATCAGTCCTTACCTTTTTATAACTTTAATTCAACTCTGTCTTTTCTTATGCATGTGAAACAACGGTCTTTCCCAATACTTTACCTTATCTGAATCTCGATGAAATACAAAAAATAAATCACTCCATTAGTTACATCGATTACATAATGATTCCATCAAATGGTTAGTCTTTTTAAATAGAAAAATTGTTTCTAAAAAATTTGTATTAAAATAAAGAAAATAAAAATAAAATCAAGGATAAAACATACAAACTCCTAACCCTCCTATTTTCTATCACTTCAACACCCCAACATCTTGGTTTTTCAGACCCGCAGCTCAGCACCTCTTCCGCCACGGATCCCTCTAGTGCCATCACACCTCAACCCCTCCTCCGCCTCTAATACTTTCTCTTCCGCCACACCTCAATTAATCCTCCACCACACCTCAATCGAACCCTTACTTCTCCCTCAGTCGACTAATGAAAGGTCAGCCACAAATCTGGATTGCTCACCACCGCGGAGTACAACAACCTCTGCCAGTGCAAAACCCTAGACAAAATCAAGATGCACCTTTTCACCACCGAGTACGGCCCTTACCTCCAAAACGGTAGCGTATTCTTCTTCTCAGCTCAATGACATTTTTTAAGGTGCTGAATTTAGCTGATAAGTTGAATACATGTTGATTCTATAGAACCGTCGCCCTTGCATACAACTACGATTTTGGAGAAATGCACTCTCAAATTGGTTGATGAATATAAGCACATGTTTTTCCAAGCTACGGAGCCCCTGGCTACATTTTTGGAGTATATCATGTATGTTTGTGTCTTTACGATTTCCTTCTTCTGTTACTTTGCTACTGCCTAGTGATTTTATGTCTTTTTTGCTTGTCCAAATATGGTTAAATGATTGACAATGTTGTCATTATTGTGCGGAACCTTGCACGAGAGAGATGTTCAGGAATTTTTGGAGAAGTGGCATCCTCTTGGGATGTTTGATAGGTATAAATCTTGATTTGGCATGTGTTTTGTATTAATAGTCAGTGGATTGATGCTAAACTCTCATGGAAAATGCTAAAATCTCTATTTTCACATGGAAAATGCTAAACTCTCTCTTGCCTTTTGATGATGTCCTAATCAAATGTGGTTTTAGCCTAGCCTCGAAATGCCCAGCATGTAATCAATCTAATTCTATAGATCATTATTTCATTTCTTGTCATCTGGCTCAAACGGTATGGGATGACACTTCAGATATCCTGGGTCATAACCTGCAAACCTTAGACAGTTTAACTGATAGATTTTTAGCTTACTGGAACAATAATGAACTGTCTACAGTGCATAAAGATATCTGTAAGTTACTGCCATCACTGATTTGTTGGTCATTATGGAAAGCCCGGAATGTCTTCTATTTTGATAACAAAAAATTCTCACCTGTTCAAATCTGTAAAGATGTAAGAGACCTTATTTTCTTATCTTTCTCAACTAAGCCTTCTTACTCTAATGTGCATTTAAATATGAGCTACCCCATTTCCTCACTAATCCCACCACTAAGACCACCCCATAAGCCTTCCATATCCATTGTTTACTGGAATAGGCCAGAACAGAATACCATAATTGTAAATGTGGATGCTTCTTGGTCCCCAACCACTTCAACACTTGACCTTATATCCAGAGACTAGAATGGTAACCCATGCTTAATTCAATCCTTAATTACCACTGCAAAAACTCCACTGGAAGCTGAAATGAAAGCTATCCAAGATGCAGCAAAGATTCTCACTTATCTTGATCCTGAGTGTTTATTCATAGTTGAATCAGATTCTAAGCTTGCAGTGAACGTGATTAACAATCCCAGAAAATCCAAATGGTCCCTATATGCACTAGCCTTTCAAACTCACTTTGAACTAAATCAGACTACCATAAGGCATGTTTTCAGGGAATGCAATGCGGTTGCTGATGCAATTGCTAAGCATAGATCTACTCACCCTTATGAACCAAATCTAAACCTCTCTAACATTCCATTATACATCAGAGGTCTCATTAATTTGGATAATTACCACATTCCATACATTCGGACACACAAACAAGCTACCAAGGACAATTGATACTGCTGATGCTTGTTTTTCTTTTTTCAGGTAGCTTTGGAGAACCTGTTAATATGAGGACAGATGATATGCTGCTATGCTTACTGCACTAGACTCAACATATTTTTGGCTGTTTCCCAAGACAAGGACTACAACAATGCCCCTAAATGGACCAACTGAAGTTTAGGACTACATGATCTTCAATTCTAAGGAAACGTGTCTGCACCACAAGCACATCACTTGCCACTGAGACTCTTTCGGAGTATTTTGAGCATTTTGAATGAAAGTTGCCTGGCCAAAGTAAGTGATTAACACAGGGGGTGGAGATCACCTACTTTGGAAACGCAACTCTCATCTCTTTTCGCCTTTGTACATAGTTAATAGTTCTTCCTTTAACTGAACCAATAGGCCACTAGTTATTAGGTTATTCTTTTAGAGGCAACGAGGTTGCCTTATTAGTGTATCTTCCAATTCTAATGCTGTAATTTTCTAGTTTCTTAAAAGGTCTGGGGAACCTAATATATAACCCCCACTTTAGGGTGGATTTTTTTTTTAAAAAAGTCAGTGGATTGATGCTGCGTTTCTTTTTTTGCATAGTATTGCTACTATACCTATGGAACGAAATATGAGAGAGCTATACAGACTTGTGCTTGTTGACACGCCTCTGGCTCCATACTTCTCCGAGTGTATTACTTCTGAGGTACTGAATGCTAAGTCAATGTGGATCTTGCCTGCATATTTTTTTGTTTGTATGATAGGTTTGGAAAGTTTGGAGTTGTATCTTTAGGGGACTAGTTAATTGTTCTTATGATGTAGTTCTATAGCAATCTCTTCTAGCTTTTATGTCTGTGAGGCCTTTCTTAAAGAATTAAATATTATTTGTTGGTAGGAGACGGATTATAAATATAATTATACTACTATAATTTTCCATCATCATGTCCCGCTCAAGTAGTTCTTAAATCATGGCTGTCATTTTCAGGACCTAGATGACATGGACATTGAGATAATGAGGAACACCCTTTATAAGGGGTACCTTGAGGATTTCTACAAATGTTGCCAGGTTCTTGCTTGTTAAATTGTCTCAAATTTACTATCCTTCTAAGTCTTGAGAGACTCAGTTCGTGTCTAGTTTGATAATATTAAGCAGAAACTTAGAGGTGCAACTGCTGGAAATATGTATTTTACTACAATTAATTGCAGTGTTGCTGAGGACAAAGTGATATTCCTAGCAGTTGATGGGGGATTCTCCTTCTTGGAGTAGTTGACCTGCCCCAACTTGGTTGTCATTAAAACACGAGCAGAGGGGCTTACAGGTCAAAGATAGTGATTTATAATCTGCACCCGTTCATTTGGCTAAGCTACCAAGAAGGGGGGGGGCAAGCCTTGGGTTTGTCCACAAAGATGCTAGGCCTCAAATACTAATTAAAACACAACCCTGTGCGGGTTGTCAATCCGCACGAGTGAAAGGAGCAGCTAGTTGGGGGGAGGGGGGTTGTTTTCAACTAACAACTACAAGCATGCAATTGACAAACAAGTAAACTATTGGGTAATATGCAAATATAACCCTATATGTTGTAGAAAGTGAAAATATAACCCAGAGTTATTTTTAGTGCAAATATAACCCTAACTATTATACATATGTGCAAATATAACCCTAAAGTCATTATTCCGGCATTTACTGATCAGGGTTATATTTGCACTTTTAATTATCGCAGGGTTATATCTGCACTTTCATTATCGCAGGGTTATATCTGCACTTTCATTATCGTAGGGTTATATCTGCACTTTCATCAATTATATAGGGTTATATATGCACTTTTCTCTAAACTATTTATACTAGGCACTTGGGAATACTTTAGAAACATAGTAGTTCTAATGCTTCAATCCTCGATTCATTCACATATAGACATACAAAAGACTTATCAGTGAGTTCACAACACGTGGTGTGGTCGATGGCATACACTTCCCCAACCCAGTCACTTTGGGTGCGCTCGAAACCCTCTATCGGCACCGCCATCGTAATTAGGGGAGTTCAACAAGGTCCGACCATCATTGCAGGTCCGTTTCTCCCCCGTGCTACTACGTCCTGAGCTTCCACCATGAATGCAACTAGTTTTCCCTGGGTCCTACATACGTTAGACTCAAGGTTCATATGCACCTTATCTGTGGTACTAGAGTTTCAACACAACACCTAGCTTGCTATTATTCACTATCTCTACTAGCAACCTCTCGGACAATAATTATAAAGTAAGCTAAGACAGGTTCAATGGCAAATAGTTCAGAGCATTCTCGAATCCCCCGTGCACACACTCACGCAGACGCGTTCTCCCTTACCCATTCTAACATCTAGGTTTCTTTACCCAAGAGGGCATCAATAACTGCACCATACATAATTATATCCCAAAGTGAGTTCTTATATGTGGTTTACTACTCATGCATTTATAAAATTTAGGAACAATCACAGTAATATAATTAACACAATGATATGATGAATTTAATGAATCTCATAAAGCATTTAGAACATACCAAGTGCCAAAATAAATCCCAAGCTAATGTAACTAATCCCTAGACAAGGAATTCAAATATAGATTTGAATTCCACATCTTTGGGACAAAGCAAGAAGAAAAGAAAATAAAAGATTACAAAATCTTCAAAATGAACTCCTTCATTCTCTCCAAACTTCTCCTCTCTAAATGTGTTTCCAAATATGATCCAACCTCCCTGAAATGAGTAGACTAGGGTCCTATATATAGTAGTAGGAGATTGAGCCTAAAAATAAGCCTAAAAATAGGCCAAAAGTAGCAAAACCCTAGGTCAGCCACCAAGGTTTCACGGGGCGGCACGGATGCCACTGTCCATGAAGCATGCATAGCCACAAGACATTATATCTGCAACGGTCTGTGAATGTTCATAGCCACGGCTCGTGGGATCTAGTGCAGTCTGTGAATTTGGGATCTTGCCATGAATCGTAAGGATCCACGAACCGCAAGCAACATGCTATTTTTGCTTAGAATTTTCCTAAAGTCCGTGAAGGTTTTCACGGACCGCAGACTGCTTGTGGCTTCTGCTCAGAAATTTTGTCCCGGCCCACGAAGGTTTTCATGAACCACGAGTAGTTTTTGGTCTTGCTCAGAAGTCTTCTCATGGTCCATGAAGGTTTTCATGGACCAGCTCCAAACTTAGCCAAATTCTTCAACTCTTCATCCCCTTGCTTCACGGCCTTGTGCTTTTGTTACGGCCTGGTGCCTTGCCTTGTGAAGGTCTTGTGCTGGTCTCATGCAGGTCTTCACAAAAACCTTGGATTCATATGTAGTGCGGGCTGTGAAGATAGTCAAGGGCTGCTAGTGCTTGACCATGTGCGGTCTGTGACTAGCCGCATGTGCTTCATTAGCTGAATTTCGTTTGCTTGTCACAGGTGAACCGTTAGTCCATATCGGGAGTTCTAGTAATCTATTTTATAGTACTCAAGAAGAAGAATCCAATGGAACAATATTTGAAGGCTAATTATTCATGGATATATCTTGGAATAAGGCAACACTCCTCAGACCACGATTCACCATTTTCTCCTTTGACCGTCTTGAACTCCGAAGCCACCTATCTTTGGCTTCAATCTCCTTCTACCACGCATTGATGTTTGTGGCCTTTGTCTACTACCATTAAAATGTGAATGGCCTTCAAATCTTCTATCGTTAAAAGTAAATGCCCTTTGCAAGAATGTAATGTAACAAATAGCATTCACGGACGACCTACTAAAGGTAATCACAATGAAAACCAAGGAGCCCGTGAACACGAGATATCAAGAATCACTAATCAAGTATACAAAACATGGGATTTAAAATTGAAAAAAAAACATGGTTGTCTAAACCCCTTGTCGTGTAAACTCAACTAATGTCGCCAAATTGCCAACCAAAAGTAACTAAAATCTATGTCAAATGCATTGGTTAAAGCCTGTGAAATGGTGTAGATCAGACTCCTCACACATAAACCTTCACTCATCCTTGAGTAAATAAAATCAAAAAATAAAGTTCAAGCAAAATGAAGCATGCAAAAATAGATAATGCGTTCAACTTATTCCCAATCTACCCTAGTTCCCCAAGAAGGTGAAAATCTCACAACTCTCACACTCCCCAAAGTTCCTAAAGCAACCAAACCATCCAAAGCAAGTAAATGTGTATGGAAAAAGTTAAGTGACAAAAGTCAAGCTCAATTTTCCAAAAAGTAGTCCAAAAAGCAAAAAGTAGTCCAAAAAGTAATCAAAGAGCAATCCTCAAGGAAAACAATCCACCAAGGATATCCAAAAGTCATTGACTTGGTTGCAACATAGGGATAACTCAAGATTCTAGACCTAGTTGCAACCAAGGAGTCTAATGTATCGTCAACATAGTTTCTTGTTTCTTTTTTCATTTCTTCTCTCAATTTCTCTCATTTTTCCTAGGAGCCCTTTAGGGTTTTCATCCTAGCTTTATCGCACAAAACGTGCTCACCTATCACCTTTTTCCACACGGCCTCTCACTTTTACTTAGACTCGTAAGTCTAGCCAGGTCAAGCCTCTCACTTTTACCTAGGCCTTTCGACCTATCCGGGCTTATCCTCATGTTACCCAAGTTGCCTTTTTAGGTTTTCGACTTGTCCAGCTTTTAATAATTTTTATTTTTCCAATTTTTTTTGTTGTAGTACAAAGTTGCCCCAAAAGTGAGCTTCATACTACAAAAGATAAGCAACAAACCAATACTTCATCAAATCCTAAAGCCACATTCCACATGCACACTAGAATCATAAAATCCTAGCATAACATGCAAACCACAAAAGATTTTCAAAAGCATCCCAATCACAAGTAACAAAAAATATGTCAAGAAAAACAAACAAAGCATGCATGCATGAAGAAATCCATGAATGAGAATTCTTAAGTACTCACTAATCCCTTCTCTACACCTAAACAATGCATAGTCCCTTATGAATTATCATGTCAAATCAAAGGTGAAGTAGGGAAACTAGTGATACTTATGCTTCCAGCCTCAAAGGGCTAGCCTCCTCATAGCTAGTGAAACACCTCAATGAATCTCGTTGCTTGGATTGTGGCCTCAAGGCAATCCACCCTCATGTTTAGCTCCACAACTTGTGCCTTCACTCCTCCAATAGCTTGTACTATCTCCAGAAGAACTTGGGAAGAACTTGAGAGTTTCTCCTTAAGTAGGTGTAGTTGAACCATAATGCTTGTGGGAAGACGAGATCGGCTATGAAGTGCTCTCAAAGATGTCTTCCCTTTAGCCTCTTCTAGGTCTATCTCCGGGTTGGCCAATACTCTATAAAAGTCCTTCTCGAATCGTGGATCGGGTTCAATGAACAAGTCTTACATGCTTGTATCAAGGCTGATGGAGGTGTGCTCCAGTTGCAGAAGAACCATGAATTTTCAAGTAGGTGCTCCACCGTAAATCCACACAAATCTATCCTCCGAAGTTGTAGTTCCCATTATAAATTCCCTAGATAACTTCTCAATTATATATGTCAATCCCGACCTACCCATATTGACCAATGCCCTATGTGAGAAAGGTTTCTCGAATATCGCGCCAAAAGGCTAACCGTGCTTCCTATAAGAATCTTCCCACTCTTCTGCTCTCTGATAGCTATGCATTTTTGAACAAAAACACTAACCAAGCCTGGGTAGGTGTTCCCTTCTGGTGTCATCGCTCAAAGAAGGTTAACATTAGAACCTGGATAATGTGTCAATTCACTGTGGCATAGAACAGTCATAGAAAAGAGTCAATGAACTAGTTGTCTCCAAAAATTTCCAAGGAAGAATGGCATTCCTTGGCCATAAGTCCGTGGAATGTCCCAGCTGGTCTTCCACCCAAAAGCTAATGTCACCTCTCTATAGGTCATTTGGTACTCTTTGTTATCCAAGTTGAACTTAATCTCCTTGTGACCCTCCTCATCCGTGACCTCCAAATAGTAGCTAGAAACTCTAAAATGCACCTTATGTAGGTTTTTGAGTGCACATCGAGAAAACCTTCTAGGCCTACCCGACCCAAAAGAAAGGTCAATGGTTCAAGTAAGCCTAGAGCTGTCAAGGTGCTCTTGCAAACAAAACTAGTCTCCAAAATGCTCCTCTTTAGTTCCCTCAAATTCCTCCATCTCTGGGCTGCAATCCTGGTAATGTTGGTCAAACCCATAAACTCATCGGCCACAGACTTGTGGTTGTGAGGAACGGGAGTTTCCAGTTTAGGGTTTGCACCCTTTACTGCTTCTTCCGTTTCTCACCCCGCGAAGACTTCTCTTTCTCCAAAGTACCCTTTTTCGGAGGCATCCTAACACAATGAATGAGAAAAATGGTAATGTTATAATAAACAATGCATGACCCATAATGTCATCCAATAAAGAACATTATCTCAAAAAGACTAAACATTCAAAGCATGATGGTATAAGCATAAATGCCATTTAAAACAAGAATATTCCTCATCAACCAACAACATCCTGTATGTCTTTCACCAACCCATCAATAGATTCATGAAAACAAGATTCATGCTCTCTTTAATCACCCAAAAATGAAGAACACATCATTCAAGATCAATAGCACATTAAAGACTCCCATAAATTCATCATCACAAGATTGGACACACAAGCTCAAACAATATCACATCAACGCATGATCATTCAAAAATCATGCTTTTCATAACAACATTACAATATCAATCAAGCATATATACAAAGAGATCAAAGAGTTACCCAAAATTTGAAGCCAAGAAGTGTAAGATCCGCACAAGAAGAAGCAAAAATTGCTAATTTTTGGGAGAAAAGCTTCACTTTTTTTCAGCTCACCAAAGAGTGTGCTTCAGTGTATCTTGAGAAGAAAGAGTGTGTAGATGATGAAATTAGGTGGAGAATTGTACCATGAGAATGAAATTTCAGCATAGGTGAAAGAGAGAGAGAGAGAGGTAGGTACAATGTAATAAAGATGAAATTTCAAATTAGGGGACAAGTAGTACAATCAATTAATATTGAAAGTACTAATTGCATAAAAAATCCAAAGGAAATAGGAAATCTCACTTCTTGAATCAAAAATGCATTTTAATTTTGAAATCCAAACTTCTTTTTCGAAAAGTTGCATTTTTGAAACAAGTTGGGGGTGAAAAATTTAAAATCGACAAAAGGAATTTTCATGGCTATTATCACCTTCACGAGACAGAGTCTCATGGCTATTATCATGGCACAAGACCTGCCTTTTGTGACAAGAATTGTCACGAAGCAAACCCCAGATTTTCACTATTCCTTAGTTTTTCTCAACTTTTGAAAGGAAACTATGTCACCCATCAAAATCCATTCCATCTACGAATAAGCCCACATTTCTACATCTAGATATCCAAATCAAGCAATAATTTCTTTCAAGGATCCTTTATTTCAATCAAGACATGTAAATTCTACCAAGTCATTACTTCAAACAAGAAAATGAAAGAACCACATATATTTATTGTCGTCATCACGGCTTATTTCCTCTTCATGCATTATAATTTAAAGCACTTACGGGTGGGTCTCCGGAATTTCCATCGGCGACTCTGCCCACGATGACGTCGTTGTGGAGAGATCTCCACAATGACCCATCATTACCTTTGTAGCCCTTGTCAGCACCTAGAAATGTTTCTCCTTCCTTTGCCAACCTTGACTCCTTGAATGTTACTTTGGGGTTAGGAGAAGGTCGAGGAGGTATCAAATCCTCGATACTTCCCTTTTCCCACTGAAATTTGGTTGCATAGAAAAACAATCTAGTACGGACACATTATTGACCAAACCATGAAATTTATCGGGGTCCTCCACAAACTTATCAACAAGAGATTCATGCTCATTGGTAACATAAGAAGGTTTATGAATGTCATGCTCATCAAAAAGTGTCACACCTTTGCACATAAGAGAACATTTTGTTGAATCAAGTCCAGATTTATAAATGTTGAATTCCACTTTGTCTATGTAATCCTTTAGAGTCAAGATTCCCGAGTGTACATCAATTTTAGTCCTAGACGTTTTTAGAAAAGGTCTCCCCAAAAGGATTGGGGGTGCACTTCTATCGCGCGCTACGTCTAGGACATAAAAGTCCATCGGAAAAAATTAACTTGCCTACTCACACCATCACATCCTTCACTAGCTCACGAGCCCTAGTTTAGGAATGATCAGCGAGTTGAACAATCACTCTAGTCTCTTTAAGTTCACCAATTTCAATAAATTCAAATAGACTAAATGGAATCACAATGATAGAAGCTCCTAAATCTATCACAACATGGTTAACAAGTGTTCCACCTAAAGAAATCGGGATAGAAAACATTCTGGGGTCATCATATTTCCTAGGAAAATTTTATGATTCAAAATGGTGAATTCCCAATTTTTATCTTTCCTAACTTCTTAGATGGTCTACACCTTTTCTTAGTACATGCAACCTTAATAAATTTAGTATATGAAGGCACATTGTCAATCAATTCCAAGATAGGGATAGATACCTTCACTTTTTTGAAAACTTTTTGAATGTTGGCCTCATTTGACTCCACCTTCGGCTTTCCCCTCAAAGCACTTTAAAATGGAGGTGGAATAGCAACTTGTGCCTCAGGTGGTGGGAGCTCCTTAAAGGGTCCTTCCTTGGAAACTATCTCTTCTTCTTCGAAATGTGTTTTGGTGGCCTCCACTAACTTGTCATCATCTTGTGTCACCTTCTTCTCAATTTTGCGAACATCCTTCCCACTCTTTAGCTTGAGTGCAACACATTTCTTTGATTCACCTCCAGTTGGGAAGGTAGTTTTCCAGACTCTTTTGCTTCAAGTCACCTCACTGAGGTGGCGAGTTTTAAACTTGAATCAAGTTCTGATATTTCAGAAAGCTTTACTACCAAGGTCTTCAATTTCCCTCCTTTTCCTTTCCGCGAAGATCTCATGTTTCTTACCCAATTGACCAATGGAAGCCAAGATCTCCTCCCTATCCGACTTGTAAAGTGTGGTATGATTGTTGGATGGACCTTCACCCCTAGGATAAGGTTGAGGTGGTACTTGTCCACCCCTATACCCTTGAGCTTGCTTGTAATTCCTCCGTTGAAAATTAGGGTGATCTCTATACCTTGGATTAAATGTATTTGCATAGATGTGTGGCCATGTTTCGCTTTGGTTCCCCCGGAACCCTTGTTGTTGACCCCTAGTAAATTGACGTCTCTCCCGATTGTTGTAGTCCACGACGTCACTTCTTGCACATCACCAACAACCTCAAGCCATCTTTTGGAGTGGTGGTCGAGGTTGCAAACCCCACACATCTTGACTTGGTGCACCTTTCCTCTCAAAAGCTCTTACATCATAGATGCAAGAATTTGGACTTGCTCCTCCAACTTTGGTGTGTGTGCGGATTCATCCAAGACCTTAACCCAAAACCTTGTATCAAATTGCCTCATCCCATTGGTCATCTTTTCAAAGGGTGCCATCGCATCCTTCGGGCTCTTGTTGGTTATAGAACCATTGCATGCAGCATTTACCATCCTCATGTCTTCATCACAAATGCCTTAAAAGATGTAAAAAACCAAATCTCCTTCTGTGAATGGGTGGTAGGGGCAACTAGCTTGAAGTCTCTTAAACCTTCCCCAATAATCATATAGGCTCTTAGTCGCTCCTTGAGTAATGTTGGACAATTGCCTCTTCAACCCGAACGACTTAGATGCTGGAAAGTATTTTTCCAAGAAATGCCGCTTCATATCCATCCACGAACCAGTGCAACCCGGTGGTAGATAATGAAAACCAATATTTTGCTCGATCTTGTAGTGAAAAGGGGAATTTTCTCACATTGTAATCATCTTCCATACTCTTGGCAGCTTCATATTTGTGCACACCAAAGGGAATTTCGACAAATGTTTTTTCGGATCCTCTCCCGCCATACCGTGGAAAGTAGGAAGGACTTGTATCATTCTACCTTTTAGCTCACAAGTCACATTTGGAGAAAAAGGTCGGAATGTGATACATAAGGGTTGGTTCTCTAAGTTTGGGGCCATAAGCTCTCTCAAAGTGCGATTATCTTCTGCCATCTTGTGCGATGCTTCCTCAAAATTCAAACCCCTAGGTTGAGCCTTCGGTCTAGTTCTTTTTCTCCTTCTCCTCCAATTACCTGTGGAATTAGTTAGAGAATGAATAATACCTAGATTTTTTGTACGGGTATGTACCATAAACTAGGGTCACACTATCCTTCCAATGTCACAAAAGCAAATAGAATCAAAGTAACAGGGAAACTATGACCAAAACTCCACTCGAAGCAAACAAAACAAATAAAAGAAAAACAATAAAAGACACTCTACCAACATGTCATGCTCCACTAATACTTGAACTGAAAAGCATCCCCGATAAAAGTGCCAAAATGTTTACTTACCCAGACCCGGTTGTCGTTAAAACACGAGTCAAGGTGCTTACGGGTAAAACATAGAATTTATATTCTGCACATGTTCTTACTGCTAAGCTACCAATGGGTAGTAAGCGGTAAGCTCTGGGTTTGTCGACAAGGATGGTGGGGCTCAAGTACTAATTAAAGCACAACCTCGTGCGGTTCCTCAATCCACACGAGTGAAAGGAGCTGCTAGCAGTGTATACATTCAACTAAGGGGGGAGGGGGTTGGTGTTTTCACCTAACAACTACAAGCATGCAATTAAAAAACAAGTAAAAAATTTATACTAGTCACTTGGGAATCATTTAGCAACATGGTAGTTATAATGCTTCAATACTCAATTCATTCACATATACATAGAAAAAAGATCTATCAGTGTTTTCACAGCACATGGTGTTGGCCGATGTTATACACTTCCACAACCCTATCACGGTGAGTGCGCTCTCAATCTTCCATCGGCATCGCCATAGTAATTAGGGGAGTAAAACGAGGTCCGACCATTATTACAGGTCTATTTCTCCATCATGCTATTACGTCTCGGGCTTCCACCACGAATGCAACTACTACTCCCTGGGTTATATATATGCTAGGCCCAAGGTTCGTACGCACCTTATTTGTGTACTAGGGTTTCAACAAAACACTTAGCTTGCTACTATTCACTATATCTACCCGTAGCCTCTCCGACAATAGTTACAAAGTTAGCTAAGATTGGTGCGATGGAAAATAGGTCAGAGTATTCTTGATCCTCCATGAATACACCCACACGGATGCGTTCTCCCCTACCCATTCTAACATCCAAGTTTCTCTTACCAAGGGGGCATTAATAATTGTACCATACATGATTATATCCCAAAGTGTGTGCTTATGTGTGGTGTACTACTCATGAATTTATAATATTCAAGAACAATCACAATAATATCATAAACACAAAGATATGAAGAATCTAATGAATCTCATAAAACATTTAGAACATACCAAGTGCCAAAATGAATCCCAAGCTAATCTAACTATTCCCTAGACATGAAATTCAATATAGATTTGAATTCCACATCTTTGGGACAAAGTAAGAAGAAACAAAAAGGAAAGGTTACAAAACCTACAAAAGAAACTCCTTCCATTTCTTCAAGTTCTCTCCTCTCCAAATGTATTTCCAAATATATCCAACCTCCCATAAATGAGTAGACTAGGGTCCTGTATATAGTTTTAAGATATTGGGCCTAAAAATAGGCCCAAAATAGACCAAAAGTAGCAAAACCCTAGGTCAGCCGCCAAGGTTTCACAGGCCAGCATGCACGCCACTATCCGTGAAGTATGCATAGCCACGGGATGCCAGATCTACCACGTTCCGTGAATGTTCATAGCTGTGGCCTGTGAGATCCGGTGCGGTCCATGAAGCTGGGATCGTGCCATGGTCCGTCAAGGTTTTCACGGACCGCAAGCAGTATGCAATTTTTGCTCATAGTTTTCCCACAGTCTGTGAAAACCTTCACGGACCGCGAACAGCTCATGGCTTTTGCTCAGAAATTTTGTCATGGCCTTTGAAAGTTTTCATGAATCAAGAGTAGTTTGTGGTCTTGCTCAGAAGTCTTCTCACGGTCTATGAAGGGTTTCACCGACCGGCTCTATTCTTAGCCAAATTCTTCAACTCTTAATCCCCTTGCTTCACGGCCCAGTTCTTTTGTCATGGACTAGTGCTTTGCCACGTGAAGGTCTCATGCTAGTCTCGTGCAGGTCTTCACGTAACCCATGGATTCTTGTGTAGTGCGAGCTTTGAAGATATTCATGGCTACTGATGCTTGACCATGCGCGATCCCTGACCGACTGCTGGTGCTTCATTGGTTGAACTTTGTTTGCTTGTCACGAGTGAACCGTTGGTCCGAATCATGAGTTTTAGTATTTTATTTGTAGTACTCGAGAAGACAAATCCAATGGAACCAACCTTTAAGTCTAATTCTTCCTGGATCATTCTCGGACTAAGGCAACACTCTTCGGACCACGATTCACAGTTTTCTCCTTTGATAGTCTTGAACTCCAAAGCCGCCTATCTTTGGCTTCAATCTCATTCTACAATGCATTGATAATCATGGTCTTTGTCTACTACCATTCAAATGCGAATGAACTTCAAATCTTCTACCATTAAAAGTAAACGGCCTTCACAAGAATGTAATGTAAAAAATACGATTTTGTATACAAAATGCATCGTTGATGTTGGGATGATGTATTTTGAATGGGGATGGTGTATTTCTAGAATCACGAGCTTTCATTCAGGCCAACGCTTCTACTATACTCCACACATGACCCTTAATAGTCTCAACACTAGAGGAGAGGCGAGTGTCCGGTTCCTCACTAGTCAAGTTGTTCAAGTTTGATATTGCTTTCACGACTTCCTCACGTGTCAAACTTGAACTTCCTTGGTGGGCTTGGTTGTGGGGTATGGTATAAGTTGGTGATGGCCAACTATTTTCCTCGTATTTTTGGTTTTCTGGCTCATTCTCATACCACCAACCCGGATTACCACTCCATTCCGAATTGTAAGGATTGTGATATTGATACCATTCTTGGGTTTGTTTCCTTGAAAACCAACATCTCCTACCTCTTGTTGAACTCTTCATAATACCCTTGGTTTTGGAAACCAAGGGTTATTTCCCCCTCATAGTGCTCCTCCTTAACAAATAGCAAGATTCAGTAGGATGGTCAGAATGACACATCCTGTAAAACTTGCTTGTTGAGCCCCTCTTCTCATCATGAGTTCCATCAAAGTGAGACGTTCCACTTTTTTTAAAACGTTTTTTCTTTTTCAAAAAAACAAAATCATATTGTAAGGATTCTCGATAAAAATTCACCAAGAACTCGAACAATACCTACTCCAAACAAAAACAACCACCAAGAAGTGGAAAATAAAAACAAGTAGCTAATATGCAACAAAATATGCCCAAACACTTAAAAAAAGTCTCTTCCCAGGCAGCGGCGCCAAACTTTGGGAGGTCATCGTCGTACCTATCAAAGTTAAATTTATAAGCCCTAAATGCTTACTAACTACAACTAAGTAGATAGTGGCAAATCGGGGTCGTCCATGAAGAAGAGGGATTTTCCTAAGGGTTTAAAAATATAAGGTTGATATTAGGCTAGATGTACATATATATATAAATAGTTTAAAGCAGATAAATAGGTGGGGGGGGAGTTTGTTGGTTTAGGTCATATGTTATGAAATTAAAGACAAATAACTAGCAAAGCCAAGTAACTATGCTAACCATCAAACTAACTAAGAATAAGGTTGAAAACTATAAAAGACAAAGCAATGGGGGCAATTGATATCCACTTCCAAACTAAATGTAGATCATTGAACCATTCACTCATTCTATCACATTTGTTACCTACGGGGAATGTTATCACTTCCCATTTGAAGATCAACATTCATTCCTTCTTAATAGTAATTTGCAAAGACAAACACCGACCATTTGCAAACCTGGTTGACAATAACTCTAGGCAAACCACACCATAGAGGTATTTCATCAACGACATTTCACACGAAGGACCACCGATTTGATAGCAACACGTCTTCTACCAAAGACATAGCCATTTAACCAAACATAGCATTCGTTAGGATAAATCTATAACAAACCACATTCAAGATTCAACCTTGCATTGCCTCCATAGGATAAATATGAGAAAAATCCACACTAACATACTTATCTAGCAAGAATTATAACACATTATGTACGTGAAATTCTAATTTCATGTTCTTAAATTTTCATGCCAAAGAGCTAAGGAATTCATCACTTTCCTAACACCCTAACACTTCAATCATACAAACACTTTCTATTCTCAAACAACCCGTGGCATAAAAGAAGTAAAACATAGCATTAAGAACACATGAATACTAAATAACAAAGTCTTCAAGAATGAATGAAACAATCTATTCACTACTTTCACTACTTATTGTGAAGATAAATCTTCTTTCCTTAGATAGGAGGTTCAAGCACGTACATCACTTCATACCAATATATCAACCAAAATCCAATTACACAAAATGAAGTCAAAACCATATAGGATGTTCAAACACATAGTTCACCCAATGCCAATATATCAACCAAAATGAAGTATAAAAGAATCAAGAATTTCCTAACCATACTTCGTTTTTCAACCCACTAAGTACCCAATCCCAAGAGGTCTCAAGATATTGAGCTACCCGATCACTCCATATGACAACCGAAACCTCTTGACTCCAACGCCGGCAAATGAGTGAAATCATAGCATTCTCCTTTTTTCTCTCTTTCTCTCATTTTGCATAGGACCCCTTTCAGGTTTTTATCCTAGCCACACATCATGTTTCTTTGGCTCACAACTCACCTTTTTCCACACATTTAGCCTCTCATTTTTGCCTAGGTCGCCCTTTTGGATTTTCGACCTATCCAGGCCCCCAAGGTTGCCTAAGTTGCCCTCTCGGGTTAACTTAGTGGGTTTTGTTTTTAAATTTCTTTTTCTTTTATTTTTTCAAAATTTCAATTTTTTCTTCCTTTTTCTCATGTTTTTCCAATCAAAAGTAGCAAAAAGCATTCCAAATCAAGCTAGCATGCATGTGAGTCCTCTAACCCCTCCCCACACTTAAAACATTACATTTCCCTCAATGTAGACATGTAAGGAAAGAACAATTAAACTTAAGGTAAGAGGTAGAGTGACACCCATTTCTCTGCATAGTCAATGGTGATACGGCACAATCCCATGTATTTGTATAGAATCGGTCCCGAAATTAGTTTCAGAGTCGGGGGGAGCCAAAGTGTTGTAGGAAAACTCACCCTCGAGCAAAACTTTATCTCCTTGGTACCGTTTGATCAAGACTAACACCACAGTGAACAACATCAAACTCACTAGTACATAAGGATTTGTAATACTAGGTTTAGCATCAAAAGTTAATAACCATAGTATTCTCAAAGAACAACCAATCCATCATGCAATCACAACTATAAGATTGTCCAATAAAAATATCCAACACATATCCAAGCATCACTATAGAATATAGCAATTATAGTTACAATGATGTAGTAGGCATACTACCATAAAAAAAGTACTATAAAGATGCAATAATCTTCATATGTCAATATATGTAAGATGGTGGAGGAATGAGAGGAGGTAATGGTGGTTCTTGGAAGTATTTGGGGGAGAAGAAGAAATGATTATGCACTGTTTAAGCTCAGTTGAAAAGCTGGTTTCTCCATCGCGACTTGAGACAGTACCTGTTACGACTCACGATGCCTTGTCGTGACTCGTGACCAAACCATCGTGACTCACGATCAGTTGGTCCTGTTAGCTCAAAGTTTACATTTTAAACCTGATTTGGTCGCGACTCATGATAGGCCATCGTGACTCGCGATACAGCCTTTGCGATTTGCAAAATCTCCGTGAGCTCACTTCTTTCAGAAAATTTTCTAATCCCATCACGAATCACTACGAGCTGATACTGAGAGTTCATTTGTGATCCCCTTTTCGTCACGTTTCACAACGTATCCTTTGCAACTCGCGAAAAATAGGGTTTCCTAGCACTTGGAAAGAATTGTTCTCACCAACTTTCCAAGCTTTCTTCCCTTTGTCATGGATCTCATTCCTTCATCTCTTCCAATGCAATGCACTTCAATTTTCTACAAAATCACAGAAAAACACACCGTAACAAGAACAAGATAAAATAGCAAAAACTAAACAACAAAAACAAAAATAAAGGCCAAATTTATTTACACTTTCTGTAAGACATAGCCCCGTATATTTAAGGTCATGGCACGACCCTAATGTTATCCATATGGTGATGGCTTGAACTTCTTCACCTCGAGCATCCAAAAATAGATAGGTGGGGGTAAAAAACTTTCAAGAGGAAAGTTTCGTGGAGGTGGAGATGGTTTAAAGGGATTTGGGTGGTTAAGAGGCTTGGGATAATCTTTTGGTTCCTCTCTTATCTTCCTCAAAACTTTCAAAAATGGTGGAGTTGGTTCACTAGGTGGGGGAAGGGGTCACAGTGCTAATGAATGTAGCACAATCACCACTTCCTCCACTTTTTCATCCTCAACAACCAACCCCTCATCCCCTTCGAACTCAAGCTCATTTCCCATGGTGACCTCACTCACCTAATCCTTGAGTTTCACTTGGAATGGTGTATTTTTTGGATCACGATCTTTCATTCAGGCTAATGCTTCTATTATACTCCTCGCATGCCCCTCAATAGCCATAACACTATAGGAGAGCCGAGTGTCTGGTTCCTCACTGGTCAAGTTGCTCAAGTTTTCTATTGGATTCATGATTTCCTCACATGTCAAACTTGAACTTCCTTGTTGGGCTTGGTTGTGAGGTGTGGTATATAGTGGTGATGGCCAACTATTTTGCTCGTATTATTGGTTTTCTAGCTCATTCTCATAGCACCAACCTGGTTTACCACTCCATTTTGGTGTGTAAGGATTTTGTTATGGATACCATTCTTGGGTTAATCAACATCTCCTACCTCTTGGTAGCACTCTTCATAATACCCTTGGTTTTGGAAACCAAGGATTCTTTCCCCCTCATAGTGCTCCTCCTCAACATAGAAACCAAGGATTCTTTCCCCCTCATAGTGCTCCTCCTCAACAAATAGCAAGACAAAGTAGGATGGTCGGAATGACACATTCTAAAAAACCTTGCTTGTTGAGCCTCTTTTCTAATCATGAGTTTCCTGAAGGTGAGATGTTCCTTTTTTATACCTTTTTTTCTTTTTCAAAAGCACAGAATCATATTGCAAGGATTCTCGATAAAAATTCACCAAGAACTCAAGCAATACCTACTCCAAACAAAAATAACCACCAAGAATTGCAAAATAAAAACAAGTAGCTAATATGCAACAAAATATACCTAAACACTAAAAAATAAACGCCAGTTTCCCGGCAGCGGCGCCAAAATTTGAGAGGTCATCGTTGTCCCTCTCAAAGTTAAATGTATAAGCCCTGAATGCTTACTAACTAAAACTAATGAAATAATGGAAAATTGAGGTCGTCCAAGAAGAAGAGGGATTTCCTAAGGGTTTAAACTTATAACGTTGATATTAGGCTAGAAGTAGATATATAAGATATTTAAAAGCAAGTAAATGGGGAGGGGGGTGTTGGTTTTGGTCCTATGTTATGAAATTAAAGACAAAAAAATAGCAAAGCCAAATAACTATGCTAATTATCAAACTAACTAAGAAAAAAGTTTAAAACTACAAAAGAATAATCCTTGGGGGCAATTGATATCCACTTCCAAACCAAATGTAGTTATTGAACAATTCACTCATTCTATCACATTTGTTACCTATGGGGAATGTTATCACTTCCCATTGAAGATCAACATTCATTCCTTCTTAATAGTAATTTGCAAAGACAAAAAACAACCATTTGCAAACCCCGTTGACAATCACTCTAGGCAAACCACACCATAGAGGTATTTCATCAATGGCATTTCACACAAAAGACCATAGATTTGATAACAACACGTCTTCTACCAAAGACATAGCCATTTAACCAAACATAGCATTCATTAGGATAAACCTAGAATAAACCACATTCAAGATTCAACCTTGCATTGCATCTATAGGATAAATATGAGAACAATCCACACTAGCATACTTATCTACCAAGATTCACAACACATTATGCACGAGAAATTCTAAGTTCATGTTCTTGGATTTTCATGCCAAAGAGCTAAGGAATTCATAACTTTTCTAACGCACTAACACTTCAATCATACAAATAGTTCCTATTCTCAAATAATCCATGGCATAAATGAAGTAAAACATAGCATTAAGAACACATGAATACTAAATAACAAAGTCTTCAAGAATGAGTGAAACAATCTATTCACTACTTTCACTACTTGTTGTGAAGATAAATCTTCTACCCTTCTTAAATAGTAGTTTACAAGAGCGAATTCAACATCTTTTGTCAAACCTCACCAATGACTCCCTTAGTCGAAATACAACTAAAAGTATCCCATTGATGACATTGAGCACGAAGAATCAACAAGCTTGGCAACACTTATAAACACTATTCAGTGTCTAAGCATTTAACCAATTCATGTATTTGCATAAGATTAGTCAAGAACATTTAACACTCATAGACTTCTTGTATTTGCTACGATAAACAAACATGACAAAGAGTTCAACATTATCACATTCATCTAGCAATTATCAACACATCAACATTATTTAGAAGCTTTAGCTCACGCTCTTGGATTCCATATTAAAAGAGGGGAGAATTAGCTACTTCTCCCAACCCTAACAAGTTATCATACAAGAAATTCATATACTCTAACTTTCAAAAACATTAATGTCATTAAACATTC
Source organism: Rubia yunnanensis (assembly GCA_037428765.1). Taxonomy (NCBI): domain Eukaryota; kingdom Viridiplantae; phylum Streptophyta; class Magnoliopsida; order Gentianales; family Rubiaceae; genus Rubia; species Rubia yunnanensis. The sequence goes on from CM075063.1 coordinate 84,839,717, forward strand.
ACATTCAAATATCAATAAATGCACAATAGAAAAATCAATAAAAAAAATAGTTATGATTCTCAAGACATTAGCAAGGAAGTGTCAATCAATTGCTCCCAAGATTAAACTAACTTAGATAATGAAAAGACATGATTAACCTACAAAAACTAAGAAAAGAAAGAAAGGAAAACTAGGGTTTTGAAACCCAGAAAAACCCAGAAGAAGAAGAGAGGAAGAGGAGAGGATATGATTTAGTATTTATAGTACAAAAAAAGTAAGAATGTTTTTGGCCACCCCTCCGTCGCGACTCGCAACCAATCCATCGCGAATGAGCCAAGTTTCAGCATCTTCTTTCTTCTTTTTGTTCAAAGTCCTCCTTTTCACTTCACTTATCTTGATTTCTTCAATTCTTCAAAAGCTCAAATGCAAGTCTTTAAATCTTCAAATCTTTTAAGGTATTCTCCATTGTCTTCAAACAAATTTCCTTGTCACACAAAATCTTCTACAATAGTAATACAAGCGTAAAAGTTGCTTTTAACTCTCCTTAGAGAATTTCAAAACGCATCTAGAGCCCAAACTTCTACAAAATTGAATCCTAAAAGGCCTAATATAAACTTCACGGTCCGGTGCTTTTGTCACGGCCCGACGCCTTACCTCGTGACGGTCTCGTGCTAGTCTTCACGGAACCCCTGGAATCTTGTGTAGTGTGGGCCATGAAGATTTTCACAGGCCGCTGGTGCTTGACCATGCCTGACCCGTGACTAGCCAATGGTGCTTTGTTGGCTGAAATTTTTTTCCCATCACGGGTGAACCGTTAGTCTAAATTGGGAGTTATAATAGACGATTTTGTAGTACTTGAGAAGACAAATCAATGGAACCAAACTTGAAGGCTAATTATTCCATGATCATTCTTGGACTCGGGAAACACTCCTCAGACCATGATTCACCATTTTTCTCCTTTGGCCATCTTCAACTTCGAAGCCGCCTATCCTTGGCTCCAATCTCCTTCTTTCATGCATAGATATTCGTGGCCTTCATCTTCTACCATTCTAATGTGAATGGCCTTCGCCTCTACTACCTTCCTTGCGAACTGCCTTTAATCTTCTACCATTCTTTCGAACGGCCTTTACGTAGAATGTAACCAAAAAGTATCCAGGGGGCCTACTAAAGGTGATTACAAGGAATATCAAGGAGCACGTGGATACACGATGTCCATTACTACCAATTAAATCTCCCAAATGCGGGATTTAGATAAGAAAACCAAACATGGATGTCTAAACCCTATGTCACTTAAACTCAAATAATACTAGAAATCCACCAACTAAAACCGACAAAAACTATTTCAAATTCATTGGCTAAAGCATGAGTAATGGTGCAGATCAGACTCCCTACACGTAAACCTTTACTCATCCTCGATTAAATAAAATCAAAGAAAAAGGTTCAAGCAGAATTAAGCATACTGACCATCCCAGACCTGGGTTCGTTATTACAGTCACAGCAAGCACAATTTTATTAACCCGGGCAAAGCACTAGTATTGTGGGATGGTTAAAGATAAGATTTATATTCTTCACCCATTTCTCGCTACTAGGCTACCAAAGGGTAGTAAGAGGCAAGCCCTGGGTTTGTCCACAGAGATGCTAGGGTTCAAGTAAAAGTCAAAGCATAGCCTTGTGTGGGTCATCAATCCACGCGAGTGAAAGGAATAGCTATTGGTATTTTTTCTAACAACTACTAAGCATAAAATCAACAAACAAGTAAACTATTTAAACAAGGCACTTGGGACTAATTTAGCAACATGGTAGCACGTGGTGTGGCCGATGGTATACACTTCCCCATCCCTATCACAGTCGGTGAGCTCACAACCCTCCATCGACACTACCATCATAATTAGGGGAGCACAACAAGGTCCGACCATTGTTGTGGTTCCGTTTCTCCCACTTGCTATTATGTCCTGGGCTTTCACCATGAATGCACTAATGCCCAGTGGTCCTCTATATGCTAGGCATTAGGTTTATAGGCGCCTTAGCTGTGATACTAGGGCTTCAACACAACACATGGCTTTCTAATATTATTATTCCTACCTGTAAACTATCGGAAAATGGTTAAGTAATCAGCTAAGATTGGTGCGATGGTATGCAGATTAGGCTTACCTCGAATTTCCAATGCACACACCCACGCAGACTCGTTCCCCTCCACCCATTCAAACATCTAGGTTTCTCTTCCCAAGGGGGTATCAATAAGTGCACCATACATGAACATATCCCAAAGTGTGTTCTTGTATGTGGTGTAGTGTTCATGCATTTGTCACATTTAAGAAAAATCACAATAATATCATAAACAAAAAGATAAGTAGAATTTATGGAATCTGATAAAGAATCAAAATCTACACATTTGCTAAATATGTCCCAAGCTTAGCTAACTACTCTAAAAAGTATAGATCCATGGAAAATATGGAATTAGATACCATGGGTATAAGAAGAAAATATAAAAATAAAAGAAAGAGAAGAAGAAAGATGGAGAAGAAGAACTCTCTTCTTCCTTCTCTCTAAACTAGAAAGAGAAATTAATCTACATTATGACTAGATCTATTCTACTTAGGGTTCAGTGGAAGGCTAAGGATCCTATATATAGTAGTAGGAGATTGGGCATAAAGATAGGCCAAAAATAGGCCAAACAAAGCAAAACCCTAGTCACCCTTTCCCTCTAGCTGCTGAACCTTTCTTGAATAAACTACTCAAATCCATGAATCACCTGGACCTGAATTATAGTGTGTTGGATATAGTTTGGAAAGACAGATTTTGATATATTTTAGAGGGAAATTAGGTGTTTGCTCAGAACTCTCGTCACAGTCCGTGAAGGTTTTCATGAACCTGCTTCCATACTTAGCCAAATTTCTCATCCATGATTTATGACTCGGCTTTATTGTTACATACCAGTGTTGTTGCTTCGTGTAGGGCGGACTGTGGGCATCTTCATGAGCCGCTGTTACTTTGTGTAGCTCGAGCTATCACGGGCCACAGGTTCTTCGTTGGTTGAACTTTGTTTGCTTGTGACGGGTGAACCGTTAGTCCGAATCAGGAGTTCTAGTTGTTTATGTTTTAGTACTCAAGAAGAAGAATCCATTGGAACCATTCTTGAAGGCCAATTCTTCATGGATCATTCTTGCACTAAGCCAACACTCCTCAGACCATGATTCATCATTTTTCTCCTTTGGTTGTCTTGAACTTTGAAGCGGCCTATCTTTGTCTTCAATCTCCTTTTACCATGCATCAATGTTCATGGCCTTCATCTTATACCATTCTAATGTGAAGGGCCTTTGCCTTTTCTACCATCCTTGCGAACGACCTTCAATTTTCTACATCTCTTGCTAACGTCCTTCACATAGAATGTAACCAAAAAGTACCCATGGGCGACCTACTAAAGATGATCACAAGGAATATCAAGGAGCCCGTGGATACAAGATGTTCATTAGTATCAATTCAGTTTACAAAATGCAGGATTTAGGTAAGAAAACCAAACATGGCCATCTAAAACCCTTCTAACATAAACACAACTAATACTAGCAATCTACCAACTTAAACTATCCAAAAAGTATGCCAAATGCAACGGTTAATGCACCCAAAGTGACGTAAATCACATGCAAAATTAGCCAATGCATTCAACTTATTTCCAAGCTACCCTAGTTCCCTAAGAAGGTGAAAATCCTCATAACTCTCACACTACCCAATGTTCCTAAAACAACCAACCCACCCACAACAAGTAAATGTGTGTGGAAAAAGATAAGTGATAAAATATCGGAATAAAGCCAAGCTTACTTTCCCCAAAGAAGTCCCAATATCAATCAAAGAGTAATCCTCAAGCAAAAACATCCACCAAGGAAATCCAAAAGCTGTCAACTTGGTTGCAACATAGGGATAACTAAATATTCTCGACCATGTTGCAACCAAGGAGTCCAATGTATCGTCAACCTAGTTTCTTATTCCTTTTTTTTCTCTTGTCTCTCAATTTCTCTCATTTTTCCTAGAAGCCCTTTCTGGTTTTCATCCTAGCTTTATCCCACAAAATGTACTCACCACTCACCTTTTTCCACACGGCCTTTCGCTTTTGTCTAGACTCGTATGTTTAGCTGGGCCAGGTCTCTCACTTTTACCTAGATCTTTTGATCTATCCTGGCTTTTCCTAATGTTAACTTGTCCAGGTTTTTTTTCTATTTTTTTCCAAATTTTTGAAAATGCTCTTAGAAGAGCTATTAGTTACATAAAAACAACTAAAAATCATAAGTGCTATATAATCCCCTTCCCCACACTCAAAGCTTGCATTGTCCTCAATGCACATACAAAATCAAAAAACACATGTCATGGAAAAGAAATAGGAAAGCACTTATAATGAAAAAAAACACTAAAATCTACCCATGATGGCACAATCATGAAAGGTAAAGAACAAACTACCATCACCCTCAATATACTACCCATAACCTCTAATCATGAAAGATCAATCTAACCACTATCATGCACCACAAATTTAATGAAGAATTGAATAACAATAGAGAGTTACCTCTTAGGTCTCGATGTGTGTGTCTCAAGGGTTTTGAGGGTAGGTGGGTTTTGGGTGGTACTTTTCTGGTGGTTGGGTGGTGGTAGGGAAGAAATGGTGATTGGGTGGTGTAGGAAGGTATGTGAGTTTCATGGGTCGTGCACATATACACGTCCCATGAATTTGGGGTTTGGTTCTCCTTCTTGTCCACCATTTTCTGCATTACAAACCATGTACTTCTACATGGTTAATGAGTAGGACTTCCGTTTTGCTCACCTTCCTCCGAGCATCATAAGCTTCCTACAAAACAAACATGCACACAAAGTGTAATTGTGTCCCAAAAAATAAAAGGCTACAAATAGGATGCCACACCAAAAATACTAAATTAATCTAATTTTTCAAAACTCGGTTGCCTCCTGAGAAGCTCTGTATATTTAAGGTCATCGACATGACCCTAATGTTATCCATAGGGTACATGTTTGTACCCCATCAGCTTAGACAACCAAAAATGATGCGCAGTGGGTAAGAATCTTCCAAGAGGAAGATATAGTAGAGGAGGAATCAACCTTAAAGGGAAAAGGTGGTTGAGAAGCTTATCATATTCAATTGGCTTCCCCATGGTATCTTATAAGGCTTCCGAAAACATGGGAGTAGTTTCTATAGGTGGAGGTAAGGGTGAAAATATGTAATATGGAAAATTAAGTATAATTACCCTTTCCTCGTCTTCTTCACTCTCAACAAACCATTCCTCATCCCCTTTAGATTCACATAACAAAATTTCATATTCAACTAGGGATGGTTCATTTTTGAAATATTGGGTTTCAAGTTGGCTCACCCTATTCATCAAATTAAGCACTTTCCCTTCAACTTTCTCAATGCTTGAGAATAGTGAGTTCCCAAATTGCTAATCTCGCTAAGCATTTGTAATTGGAGTAAATCACTATTCTTGGTCACATTAGCTATATCTTGCAAAATTTCCACACGATCAAATTTGGTTTTGGGAAATTGGGAAACTTGGTGAAGTCCAACCATCTAACCCAATGTGGTAATTTCCCGATGCATCTCCATACCCCAAATTCAAGTTACCACTAAACCTCAAATTTAGAGATTCATGTTATGGGTAACAATATTGATCCCATCGGCCTTGGGAACTAACAACTCCTACCTCTCTCTCATATTCTCTTATCAAAGAGCAAGACTCCTTAGGGTGGTCACAATGACATATCCTACAAAATCTCACTCGTTGAGCCTCTCTTCTCCACATTTTTTTAATTAAACACTAACAAAGAGAACACAAAATTTTGAATCGTAGTGCAAGAGTTTTCAATTTTCACCAAGAACTCAAGCAGTACCTACTCCGGAAAACAAAAACAAAATAAAGATAAAAGCAATAATAAATATTCATTAACATGTTATTTTAACTAATACTCGAACTGAAGAGCATCCCCGGTAACGACTTCAAAATTTAACATGCCCCGACCGGGTTGTCGTTAAAACATGAGCCGAGGGGCTTATGGATCAAAGATAGATATTTATATTATGCACTTGTTCTTACTTCTAAGCTACGAAGGGGTAGTAAGTGGCAAACCCTGGGTTTGTCCACAAGGATGCTAGGGCTCAAATCTAATTAAAACATAACCACGTGCAGGTCGTCAATCCACAAGAGTGAAAGAAATAGCTAGTAGTGAAGACATGCAACTTGGGTGGGGGGTGGTTGGTGTTGGGAGGGAGGAGGGGAGGGGGGTTGGTGTTTTCAACTAAGAACTACAAGCATGAAACAAGTAAACTATTTATACAAAGCACTTGGGAATCATTTAGCAACATGGTAGTTCTAATGGTTCAATTCATTTACATATAGACATACAAAAGACCTATCAGTGTGTTTACGACATGTGGTGTAGTCGATGGCATACACTTCCCCAACCCTGTCACAGTGGGTGTGCTCACAACCCTCCATCGGCACTACCATCGTAATTAGGGGAGTACAACGAGGTCCGACCATTCTTATAGGTCTATTTCTCTCTCGTGCTATTACATTTCAGGCTCCCACCACAAATGCAACTTCTACCCCCCGGGTCCTATATACGTTTGGCCCAAGGTTCGTGGGCACCTTATCTGTGATACTAGGGTTTTAACACAACACCAAGCTTGCTACTATTCACTATCTCTACCCACAACGTTTCGAACAACAGTTACGAAGTCAGCTAAGACTGGTGCGATGACAAAGAGGTCAGAGCATTCTCGAATCCCCCGTGCACACACCCACGTAGACACATTCTTCCCTACCCATTCTAACATCCAGGTTTCTCTTCCCAGGGGGCATAAAAAGTTGCACTATACATAGGTATATCCCAAAGTGTGTGCTTATATGTGGTGTACTAGTCATGCATATATAACATTCAAGAAACATCAAAATAACATCATAACACAAAGATATGATGAATCTATTGAATCTCATAAACAATTTAGAACATACCAAGTGCCAAAATAAATCCCAAGCTAATAAAATACTCTACAAAGGTTAGATATATGGCAAGTATTAGGTTCGATGGCCAAGATCTAGAAAATAAGGTGAAAAGGAAAGGAAAGTAAAAGAAAAGGAGAAGGAAGGAGAAGAAGAAATCTCCTCTTCCTTCCCTCTAAACTAGAGAGAGAATTTACTCTACAGTATGTCTAACTTTTATGCTACATAGGGTTTACAAGAAGACTATGGCTCCTATATATAGTAGCGGGAGATTGAGCCTAAAAATAGTCCCAAAATAGGCCAAAAGTAGCAAAACCCTACATCAGCCGCCAAGGCTTTATGGACCGGCACAGAAGTCATGGTCCGTGAAGTATTCAAGCACATGGCGTGGGATCTGGCACGATCCATGAACATTCAGAGCCGTGGGCTGTGGGATCGGGCACGGTCAGTGAAGCAGGTCTCGTGCCACGGTCCATGAAGATTGTCACGGGCCACAAGTAGTTCATCATTTTTGCTCAGAAGTTCTCATGGTCAGTGAAGATTTTCTCAGAACGGCTTCATACTTAGCCAAATTATTCAACTCTTCATCCCCTTGCTTCACAGCCTCATGCTTTTGTCACGGTCTGATGCCTTGCCTCGTGACGGTCTCGTGCAAGTCTTCACGGAATCCCTGGATTCTTGTGTAGTATGGGCCATGGAGATTGTCACGGGCCTGTGGTGCTTGACCATGTGCGGTCCGTGCCGGCCATTGGTGCTTTGTTTGTTGAACTTCATTTCCTTGTCACGGGTGAACTGTTAGTACGAATTGGGAGTTCTAGTAGTTGATTTTGTAGTACTCGAGAAGAAAAATCCAATGGAACCAACCTTGAAGGCTAATTATTCCTGGATAATTCCGAGACTAGGCAACACTACTCGGACCACGATTAATCATTTTTCTCCTTTAGCCGTCTTGAACTTCGAAGCTGCCTATCTTTGGGTTCAATCTACTTCTACCATGCATTGATGTTCGTGGCTTTCATCTTCTACCATTCTAATGTGAATGGCCTTGCCTCTTCTACTGTCCTTGCAAATGACCTTCAATCTTCTACAGCTCTTGCGACCGGCCTTCACATAGTATGTAACCAATAAGTACCCACATCCGACCTACTAAAGATGATCACAAGGAAGATCAAGGAGCCCGTGGATACAAGATGTTTATTTGTACCAATTAAGTTTACAAAATGCAAGATTTAGACAAGATAACCAAACATGCTCGTCGAAACCCCTTTTCACGTAAACTTAACTAATACTAGCAGTACACAAACTTAAACCAACTAAAAACTATGTCAAATGCATTGGTCAAAGCATTCGTAGTGGTGCATATCAGGGAAACTGACTGAAGATGAAGCCAACATCTTCCTTGAGAATATACAACTAGCAAGTTTAGCATTTGTACACCAAAATATATATTTTTTTACATTATATATTTATTAATTTTGTGAAGTGTTAATATCATTATTAAATTAATTCCCTTCAAAATTATTAATTTTGTGTTTCCTCTGAAAGCAGCTGCGCGCAGCTACTTACAGAGGAAGGGAATTTTTTAATCCCCCTTAAAAGTTAAAAAATTGGCGCCAAATAAAACCAATGCTAACGGATCACACAATTAAAACCAACTTTTTGAAATTGGTGCCGAATAAAACCAGTGCTATCAGAGTGCATATTAGCACCGTTTTTTTTAAAACCGATGCTAAAAAAACCTGTGCTAAATTAACAACGATTTTTTAAAAACTGGTGAAACCATTTCACCATCTGATGTGTCCATTTTATATTCATTATTTAGTAGTATTTAGGATCACTTTTGTTATATTTTTGGTGTAAGATTGCTAGATTTAAGTAGGTTTACATAATAAGGGGTTTAGATGATCATTTTTGTTTTTTATATCTAAATCCTTCATTTTTGTAACCTATGTTGAGTCTGAGGGATTTTTGGTCCTCATGAGCATCTAGATTCCTTTTTGTGAGCTTAATTTGTAGATTGCTCATGAGCATTTAGAAGTGGTTTAGTGAAGGTCATTCGAAAGGATGGTAGAAGATTGAAGGCCACTCACAAAGTGGTAGAAGATAAAGTGAAGAACGGAGAGCAAAGCAACGGGTGAAGGATGGTCCAGGGTTTTCAGAATTTTTCGAGAAGAATCAGCCTTCAATAGTGGTACCATTGGATTCCTCTTCTCGAGCACTATGAAATCGACTACAAGAACTCCCAAAACGGATCAACGGTTCACCCGGAGGAAGCAGAACAAAACAGGGCTGGATTTTACTGATCTGGCCGCGACTCGCGATGCTTGGTCGCGACTCGCGACGACAGCGCGAATTCAGCCCTGCAGCAGCGCTTTTTCTCCCCTTTTTCCTCCACTATAAATACCTCTTCACCCCTTTTTCTCCAAAGCTCTAAGCCCGACTTGGGGGCTCCAAAACCCTAGTTTTTCACCATTTTCTTCCATTTCTTCTTCTTCCTTTGTAGATTTTTGTTCTATGTTATGGGTTTTGATTATCTAGCTTAGTTTTGTACTCGGGAGTAAAGGATTGAAGCTTCCATTTCTATGTAGTAAGAACCATTTTTATCTATCTATTTGGTGCTTTTGCTATTATGCATTTATGGGTATTGAATGTGTTTGTTGATATCATTAGTGTTGTTGAAAGCTTGAGCATATGAAATACTTGTATGAATTGATTGCTAGGTTTGGGGGATTTGGGTTAATTTCCCCCCTTTTCTTGTTAGGAATCTATGAGTATGATTTAGAGCTTTTGATTGTGTTGATGGATTGATGATTGCTAGATGAATGAGATGATATCGAACTCTTCGTCATGTTTGCTTTAGGTAGCAAATGAGAGAGGTCTATGAGCGTCGATCGTTCTTGACTAATCTTGTGTAAATGCATGAATTGGTTAAATGCTTAGGCACAGTGTAGTGTTTATAAGTGTTGCTAAGCTTGTTGATTCTTCGTGCTAAATGCCATCAATGGGACACTCTTAGCAATAAGGGAGTCATTGGTGAGGTTTGACAAGAGATGTCGAATTCACTCTTGCAAACTACTACCTAAGAAGGATAGAAGATTTATCTTCACAACAAGTAGTTGAAGTAGTGAATGGATGGTTTTACTCATCCTTGTAGCATTTGTTATTTAGCATTTGTGTATTCTTGATGGTGTGTTTCACTTCATTTATGCCATGGGTTGTTTGAGAATAGGAAGTGTTTGTATGATTGAATTGGTTAGGTGTTAGGAACATGACGAATTCCGTAGCTCCTTTGCATGAAAATCTATGAGCATGAACTTAGAACTTCTTGTGCATAATGTGTTTTTATTCTTGCTAGATGGGTATGTTAATGTTAAGTCATGTAATGAATGTGATAGAATGAATGAATGGTTCAATGATCTACATTAGGTTTGGAAGTGGATATCCCTTGCCCCCAAGGCTTTTTTATCTTTATAGTTTTAAACCCCTTTTTCATAGTTTTGTTTGATGATTAGCATAGTCACTTGACTTTGCTAGTTATCTTGTCTTTTTACTTTCGTAACTTAGGAAAACCATAACCAACCAAACCCCCCCCCATTTTACTCGCTTTTATGTGTGTATATATTTACTCCTAGCATAATATCAACCATTTGTGCTTAAACGCTAGAGAAGATCCCCCTTCTTCGTGGACAACCCCGACTTGCCTCTATCTACTTAGTTGTAGATAGTAAGCATAAAAGGGCTTATAAATATTAACTTTGAGAGGTGCGACGACCGCCTCCCAAATTTTGGCACCGCTGCCGGGGAAGAGGCATTTATTTTTAAGTATTTAGGTGTATTTGGTTGTGTATTAGCTAGTTGTTTTTATGTTCCACTACTTGGTGGTTGTTTTTGTTCGGAGTAGGTATTGCTTGAGTTCTTGGTGAGCTTTTATCGAGAATCCTTGCAATATGATTTCAAACTTTTGATTTTTTTTTTAAAAAATGGAGTGTCTCACCTTGAGGAAACTCATGATGAGAAGAGAGGCTCAACAAGCAAGGTTTTGTAGGATGTGTCATTCCGTTCATCCTACCCAATCTTGCCCTTTGTTGTGGGAAGAGCACTATGGCCAAGAAAGAACCCTTGGTTTCCAAAACCTTGGGTACTATGAAGAGTGCTACCAAGAGGTAGGAGATGTTAGTTTTCAAGGGCAAGAAGCTCAAGAATGGTATCCGTACCACAATCCTTACAATTCGGAATGGAGTGGTAGTCCAGATTGGTGGTATGAGAATGAGCCGGAAAACCAACAATACGAGCAAACTATTTGGCCATCACCACCTTATACCATACCCCAAAACCAAGCCCTACAAGGAAGTTCAAGTTTGACACGTGAGGAAGTCTTGAATACAATAGCAAACTTGAACTCCTCTACTAGTGAAGAGTCGAATACCCAGCTCTTCTCTAGTGTTAAGGCTATTGAGGGGCATGTGAGGAGTATAATGGAAGCGTTAGCCCGAATGGAAGCTCGTGATTCCGAAAATACACCATCCTAAATCGAACTCGAGGATTCGGTGAGTGAGGTCACCAATGGAAATGATTTTGAGTTCGAAGGGGATGGGGAGTTGGTTGTTAAGCATAGAAAAATGGAGGAAGAGGTGATAGTGCTACATTCATTAGCATCGTCACCCCTTCTCCCACCTAGTGAACCAACTCCACCATTTTCGAAAGTTGTGAGGGAGACAAGAGAGGAGCTAAAAGACTATCCCAAGCCTCCTAACCACTCAACTCCCTTTGCACTATCTCAATCTCAACAAAACTTTCCTCTTGAAAGTTTTGTACCCCCACCTCTCTACTTTTGGATGCTCATGGTGAAGGGGTTCAAGCCTTCACCATACGGATAACATTAGGGTCGTGCCGACGACCTTAAAAATACGGAGCTTCATCATGCCGATGACGTAAAATAAATTTGGCATTTCTTTTAGTTTTTGTTTCTTAGTTTTTTTTGTTGTTTTGTTTTGTTCTTTTTATGGCGTGTTTTTCTGTGATTTTTAGACCCTCATTCACGAACCCAAGTTTGAGAGCCTCTCTATTTATAAGAGTTCAAGTACACCTTGAGAGCCCCTCATTCACGAACCCAAGTTTTGAAGTTCTCATTCATAAACCAACCGTTGAGTTTCCTTCATGAATCCAAAACTCTTGATCCCTCCATTGATCAACATTTGGGATTTGAAGAGATAATTTTGCTCTTGATTCAAAGTTCTAAATACAGAACAAGAGTCAGATGTTGACGGACAAATATCCCAGATTCAGTTGCACATTGATGGTGCAAAATGTACTAGATGCACATTGGTTGTACCAGATAGACCATACGCACAATGAAGGTGTCTGGTGTACCAGATGCACGAGGATGGTGTCAGATGTACCAGAAGCACGAGGATGGTGACAAATTTATCGGATGAAAACAAATGCATGAGAGAAGTGAAACCAAACTTCTCACAGTAGGGGAGAGAAAGAGTTTTTTATTACCTTAAAAAAGATGTACCAAAATATCACCAACAGAACAAATGGACAAATCCAATCTGGAAAGGATTTGCAACAGATACCACCAACCAAAATAAATCTAACCAAGAAAGAATTTACTAAACAAACAGATTTCCCAAAGTCTAACGAGGAAAGGTCGTGGGATATAACAGCCCGATTTAAATAAATTCTAACTGGACAAAATTTTACCATCGGAACAGACCAATGTTGACATGTTCAATCAGGAAAGGACTTGTCACACACAACAGCTTGAGAATCCTAGTAGAGGTGATGGAACTAGACGTCTTTACTTCTAGACTAGCCAACATCAAGAACGGATCACCCAAGCCCAGATTTGTTTTCCTTATTGTTTTCTTCATCTTGAAACGAAAACCCAAACGAACCACCAGCTCTGATACAACTTGTTGTACCACCGCCTAGCTCTGATACCACTTGTTGGGGGGGGACAATCCCCTTTGTGAAAAATCAAGATGATAGAAAAGGAAGCAAGAAATAGAACACATATTTAACATGGTTCACCAAGCATGTTATCTACATCCACGACCATAAACCAATTTATTAGACTGCCAAAATAAGCCAGACAGACTACAGATGGTGGGAATTACGTCACGCAGGACCACCTGATCCAAATTACTGATATCAAAGGGACTACATTGTTCCTATAGAGGGGTGATTTGAAGACCAAAACATTCCTCTGCCAAACTCACACCTAACCGAGAGTAGAGAATTCTCAGACCATAACCTATGTCAGAAGAAAACTTACCTTAACTTCTTGACTCTCCCTCTATTTAAAAGAGTTAAAGTTAAACTCGAGAGTCCCTAATTCATTAACCCAACCTTTTAAGTTCTCATTCATAAACCAACCATTGTGTTTCCTTCATGAATCCAAAACTCTTGATCTCCCCATTAATCAACATTTGAGATTTGAAGAGATAAATTTTCTCTCGATTAAAATTCCTAAATACAGAACAAGAGTCTGATGTTGACGGACTAATATCCCATATTCAGTTGCACATTGATGGTGCCAAATGTACTCGACGCACATTGGTTCTGCCAGATGTACCAGATGCACAATGAAGGTGCCAAGTGTACCAGTTGCACGAAAATGGTGCCAGATGTACCAGATACACGTGGACGGTGCCAAATGTACCGGATAAAAATAATTTCATGAGAGAAGTGCCTCATAGATGTACCAAAATATCACAAACATAAAAAATGGACAAATCCAATCAGGAGAGGATATGCAACAGATACCAGCAACAAAAATAAATCTAACCAAGAAAGGGTTTATTGAACAGAGCAGATTTCACCAAGTCCAACTAGGAAAGGATGTGGGATATAACAACAAGATTTAAGTAAATTGAAACCAGAAAGAATTTACCAAGGGAACAGACCAATGTTGACAAGTTCAATCAGGAAAGGACTTGCTACACACAACAGCTCGAGAATCCTAGTAGAGGCGACAGAACTAGACGTCTTTATCTCCATACTAGACAACATCAAGAATGGATCACCCAAGCTCAGATTTGTTTTCTTCTTCTTTTGTTCATCTTGAAATGGAAGCCCAAACGAACCATAACCTCTGATACCACTTGTTGTATCGCGCTTAGCTCTAATAAAACCTTTTTGGGGGGGAAAACAATCCCCTTTGTGCAAAATCAAGATGACAGAAAAGGAAGCAAAAAAAAGAACACATATTTAACGTGGTTCACGAAGCATGTTAGCTACATCCACGACCAGAAACAAATTAATCATATTGTCGAAACGAGCCAGAAAAACTACAGATAGTGGGAATTACATCACACAGGACCACCCGACCCAGATTACAGATACAGAAGGGACTACATTGTTCCGACATATGGGTGATTTGAAGAACAAAACATTTTTCTGCCAACTCACACCTAACCGAGAGTAAAGAATTCTTAGACCAGAACCGATGTCTGAAGAAAACTTACCTTAACTTCCTGATTCTCCCTCTATTTATAAAAGTTCAAGTACAACTTGGGAGTCCCTCATTACTGAACCCAACTTTTTATGTTCTCATTCATAAACCAACCTTTGAGTTTCCTTCTTGAATCCAAAACTCTTGATCTCTCCATTAATCAACATTTTAGGATTTGATCAGAAAATTTTGCTCTCGATTCAAAGTCCTAAATACAGAACAAGAGTCAGATGTCGACAAAAAAATATCCCAGATTCAGTTGCACATTGATGGTGCCAAATGTACTAGATGCACATTGGTTGTACCAAATAGATCAGATGCACAATGACGGTGCCAGGTGTACCAAATGCACGAGGATGGTTCCAGATGTACCCGAAACATGGGGACAGTGCCAAATTTACCGGATGAAACCAAATGCAAGAAAGAAGTGCCTCACATGTGTACCAAAATATCACCAACAGAACAAATGGACAAATCCAATCCGGAAAGGATTTCCAACAGATGCAACAGATGCCAGCAAGCAAAATAAATCTAACCGAAAAAGAATTTACTAAACAAAGCAGATTCCACAAAGTCTAACTAGGAAAGGATGTGGGATATAGCAGCCAGATTTAAGTAAATTCTAACAGGAAAAAATTTACCAGTGGAACAAACCAATGTTGACATTTTCAATCAGGAAAGGACTTGTCATACACAACATCTTAAGAATCCTAGTAGAGGCGACAAAACTAGATGTCTTTATCACCAGACTTGCCAACATCAAGAACGGATCACCCAAGCTCAAATTTGTTTTCCTTCTTCTTTTCTTCATCTTGAAACGGAAGCCCAAACGAACCATTAACTCTGATACCACTTTTTGTGTCACCGCCTAGCTCTGATACCACTTGTTGGGTGGGGGAGAAATCCCCTTTGTGCAAAATCAAGATGGCAGAAAAGGAATCAAGAAACAAAATAAATATTAAATGTGGTTCACCAAGCAAGTTAGCTACAACCACGACAAAAAACAAATTTATTAGACTGCCCAAATAAGCAAGACAGACTACTGATGGTGGGAATTACGTCACAAAGGACCACCTAACCCAGATTATAGATAAGGAAGGGACTACATTGTTTTCATAGAGGGGTGATTAGAAGACCAAACCAGTCCTCTGCCAAACTCACACCTAACTGAGAGTAAAGAATTCTCAGACCAGAACCTATGTCTGAAGAAAACTTACCTTAACTTATTGACTCTCCCTCTATTTATAATAGTAAAAGTACAACTCGAGTGTTCCTAATTCATGAACCCCACTTTTTAAGTTCTCATTCATAAACCAACTGTTGATTTTCCTTCATGAATCCATAATTCTTGATCTCTCCATTAATCCACATTTGAGATTTGAAGAGATAATTTCCCTCTTGATTCAAAGTCCAAAATACAAAACAAGAGTCAGATGTTGACGGACTAATATCCCAGATTCAGTTGCACATTGATGGTGCCAAATGTACTAGATGCACATTAGTTGTGCCAGATGTACCAGACGCACAATGACGGTACCAAGTGTACCAGTTGCACGAGAATGGTGCCATATGTACAAGATGCACGTGGACGGTGCCAAATGTACCAGATAAAAACAATTGCATGAGAGAAGTGCCTCATAGATGTACCAAAATATCACCAACAGAACAAATGAACAAGTCCAATATGGAGTGGATTTGCAACAGATGCATCAGATACCAGCAACCAAAATAAATCTGACCAAGAAACGATTTATTGAACAGAGCAAATTTCACCAAGGACTTGTCACACATAACAACCGAGGATCCTAGTAGTGGCGACGGAACTAAACGTCTTTATCTCCAGACTGGCTAACATCAAGAATTGGTCACCCAAGCTCAGATTTTTCTTCTTCTTCATTTGTTCATCTTGAAACGGAAGCCTAAATGAACCATCAACTCTGATACCACTTGTTGTATCGCCGCCTAGCTCTGATACCACTTTTTTGGGGGGAAAACAATCCCCTTTGTACAAAATCAAGGTGACAGAAAAGGAAGCAAAATACAGAACACATATTTAACATTTTTCACCAAACATGTTAGCTACATCAATGAGCGGAAACAAATTAATCATATTGCTCAAACGAGCCAGAAAGACTAGAGATAGTGGGAATTACATTTCACGGGACCACCCCACAGATATAGAAGGGACTACATTGTTCCCACAGAGGGGTGATTTGAAGAACAAAACAGTCTTCTGCCAACATACACCTAATCTAGAGTAAAGAATTTTCAGACCATAACCGATGTCTGAAGAAAACTTACCTTAACTTCCTGACTCTCCCTCTATTTATAAGAGATCAAGTGCAACTTAGGAGTCCCTCATTCCTGAACCCAACTTTTTTTCTTCTTTTTTTCTTCATCTTGAAACGGAAACCCAAATGAACCATCAGCTCTGATACCACTTGTTGTATCACCGCCTAGCTCTGATACCACTTGTTGGGTGGGGGAACAATCCCCTTTGTGCAAAAACAAGATGGCAGAAAAGGAAACAAGAAACAAAAGACATATTTAATGTGGTTCACCAAGCAAGTTACCTACAACCACGACAAAAAAGAATTATTAGACTTCCCAAATAAGCTAGACAGACTACAGATGGTGGGAATTACGTTACACAGGACCACCTGACCCAGATTACAGATACATAAGGGACTAGATTGTTCCCATAGAGGGGTGATTAGAAGACCAAAGCAGTCCTATGCCAAACTCACACCTAACCGAGAGTAAAGAATTCTCAGACCAGAACCTATGTCTGAAGAAAACTTACCTTAACTTATTGACTCTCCCTCTATTTATAAGAGTTCAAGTACAACTCAAGAGTTCCTAATTCATGAACCCAACTTTTAAAGTTCTCATTCATAAACCAGCCGTTGAGTTTCCTTCATGAATAAAAAATTCTTGATCTCTCCATTAATCAACATTTAAGATTTGAATAGATAATTTCCCTCTCGATTCAAAGTCCTAAATACAGAACAAGACTCAGATGTTGACGGGCTAATATCCCAACGGAAGCCCAAACGAACCATAAACTTTGATACCACTTGTTGTATCGCCGCCTAGCTCTGATACCACTTTTTTGGAGAGAAAACAATCCCCTTTGTGCAAAATCAAGATGACAGAAAAGGAAGAAAAATACAGAACACATATTTAACATTTTTCACCAAGAATGTTATCTGCATCCACGACCAGAAACAAATTAATCATATTTCTCAAACGAGCCAGAAAAACTAGAGAGAGTGGGAATTACATCTCGCAAGACCACCCGACAGATATAGAAGGGACTACATTGTTCCCACGGAGGGGTGATTTGAAGAACAAAACAGTCTTCTGCCAACTCACACCTAATCGAGAGTAAAGAATTCTCAGACCAGAACCGATGTCTGAAGAAAACTTACTGATGTGCCCATTTTATACAGTTATATTAGGGCTTTTGGGATTATCTTTTGTACACTTTTGTGCTCCAAATATGACATTTTGCCTTGAAATTATCTAAGGAGGGTTAAAAGCGACTTTTGCATTTTTATCACTTTTTAGAGAATTTTGTGTGACAAGGTAATTTGTTTGAAGAGTTTGTAAACTTTGAAGACTTTGACGAATATCTTTGAAGATTTGAAGATTTGAAGACTTGAAGACTTGGATTTGAGCTTTTTGAAGATATGAAGAATTGAAGAAGTGAAGAGAAGAGAAGGATATGAGATATAAAAGAGAAAGAAGAAAAAAATGCTGAAATTTGCGTCCGTCGCGACTCGCGATGGCCTGGTCGCGATGACCGTCGCGAGTCGCGACCGATGGGTGGCCAGAATTTCACCTTATCTTCTTTGTACTATAAATACCATTCTCTTTCCTCCTCTTCAGCAGCTTTTGCCCAGCTCTTCTTCCTGCATTTTTGGGCTTAGAAACCCTAGGTTTTCTCCTCTTTCTTTTCTTAGTTTTTGTAGTTTAATTATGCCTTTTAGTTCTCTAGCTTAGTTTTATCTTGGGAGCAAAGGATTGAAGCTTCCATTTCTATGTAGTAAGAACCATTATATCTATCTATTTGGTGTTTTTGCTATTGTGCATTTATTGAGCTTTAAATGTGAATTGTTAATTGCATTGATGTTGTTGGAAGCTTCAGTATATGAATTGCTTGTATGATTGCTTGTTAGGGTTGGGAGAAAGTAGCTAATTCTCCCCTCTTTTAATGTGAAATCCAAGAGCATGAGTTAGAGCTTCTTAAATGATGTCGGTCTGTTGATAATTGCTAGATGAATGTGATGATGTCGAATTTGTTGTCATGTTTATTTTAGGTAGCAAATGAGAGGTCTATGAATGTCGATCGTTCTTGACTAATCTTGTGTAAATGCATGAATTGGTTAAATGCTTAGACACAGTGTAGTGTTTATAAGTGTTCCTAAGCTTGTTGATTCTTCGTGCTAAATGCCATAAATGGGATACTCTTAGTAATAAGGGAGTCATTGGTAAGGTTTGACAAGAGATGTCGAATTCACTCTTGCAAACTACTATCTAAGAAGGATAGAAGATTTATCTTCACAATAAGTAGTTGAAGTAGTGAATAGATTGTTTCACTCGTTCCTGAATCCTTTGTTATTTAGCATTTATGTATTCTTGATGCTATGTTTCACTTCACTTATGTCATATGTTGTTTGAGAATAGGAAGTGTTTTTATGATTGAAGTGTTAGGGTGTTAGGAAAGTGACGAATTCCTTAGCTCCTTTGCATGAAAATCTATGAACATGAACTTAGAACTTCTTGTGCATAATGTGTTGTGATTCTTGCTGGAGGGGTATGTTAATGTTAAGCCAAGTAACGAATGTGATAGAATGAGTGAATGGTTCAATAATCTACATTTGGTTTGGATGTGGATATCCATTGCCCCAAGGCTTTATCTTTGTAGTTTTAAACCCCTTTTTCTTAGTTTTGTTTGACGATTAGCATAGTTACTTAACCTTGCTAGTTATCTTGTCTTTTAACTTTCATAACTTAGGACAACCAACCATCCAACCCCCCCCCATTTACATGCTTTTATATGTATGTATATATGTCTAGTTCTAGCCTAATATCAACCTTTTGTGCCTAAACGCTCAGGAAGATCCCTCTTCTTCGTGGACGACCCCGACTTGCCGCTATCTACTTAGTTGTAGATAGTAAGCATAAAAGGGCTTATAAATATTAACTTTGAGAGGTATGGCAATGGCTTCCCACATACCTTAACTTCCTGACTCTCCCTCTATTTATAAGAGTTCAAGTGCAACTCAGGAGTCCCTCATTCCTGAACCCAACTTTTATGTTCTCATTCATAAACCAACCTTCGAGTTTCCTTCATGAATCCAAAATTCTAGATCTCTCCATTAATCAACATTTGGGATCTGAAGAGATAATTTCTCTCTCGATTCAAAGTTTTAAATACAGAACAAAAGTCAGATGTTGACAAACAAATATCCCAGATTCACTTGCACATTTATGGTGCCAAATGTACTAGATGAACATAGGTTTTGCCAGATAGACCAGGCGCACAATGACTGTGCCAGGTGTACCAGTTGCATGAGGATGGTGCCAGATGTACCAGACGCACGAGGACAGTGCCAATTGTACCAGATGAAAACAATTGCATGAGAGAAGTGCCTCACAGATATTCCCAAATATCACCAACAGAACAAATTGACAAATCCAATCTGGAAAGGATTTGCAACAGATGCAACAAATACCAGCAACCAAAATAAATCTAACCAAGAAAGAATTTATTAAACAGAGCAGATTTTATGAGCAGATTATTAAACAGAGCATATGAAAAAAAGTGGGATATACCAGCCAGATTTAAGTAAATTCATACTGGAAAGAATTTACTAGCGGAACAAACTAATGTTGACAAGTTCAATCAGGAAAGGACTTGTCACACACAACAACTCAAGAATCCTAGTAGAGGCAGCGGAACTAGACGTCTTTATTTCCTGACTCACCAACATCAAGAACGGATCACCCAAGCTTAAATATTTTTTTCTTCTTTTCTTCATCTTGAAACGAAAGCCCAAGCGAACCATCAGCTCATATACCACTTATTGTAACACCGCCTAGCTCTGATACCACTTGTTGGGGAGAAAAACAGTCCCCTTTGTGCAAAATCAAGATGACAGAGAAAGAAGCAAGAGACATAACACATATTTAACGTGGTCCACCAAGTATGTTAGCTCCATCCACGACCAGAAACAAATTAATCATACTGCCCAAATGAGCAAGACAAACTACAGATGGTGGGAATTACATTACGTAGGACTACCCGACCCAGATTACAGATACATAAGAGACTACATTGTTCCCATGGACGGGTGATTTGAAGACCAAAAGGGTCTTCTTCCAAACTCACACCTAACTAAGAGTAAAGAATTCTCATACCAGAACCGATGTTTGAAGAAAACTTACCTTAACTTCCCAACTCACCCTCTATTTATAAGAGTTCAAGTAGAACTCGAGAGTCCCTCATTCGTGAACCCAACTTTTTATGTTCTCATTTATAAAGCGATGTTTGAGTTTCCTTCATGAATCCAAAAATCTTGATCTCTCCATTAATCAACATTTGGGACATGAAGAGATACTTTTTCTCTCGATTTAAAGTCCTACATACAGAACAAGAGTTAGATGTTGACAGACTAATATCCCATATTCAGTTGCACATTGATGGTGTTAAATTTACTAGATGCATATTGGTTGTGCCAGATGTACCAGACGCACAATGACGATGCTAGGTGTACCATATGCACAATGACGATGCTAGGTGTACCAGATGCACGAGGATGGTGGAAGAAGTACCAGACGCACGGGGGCGGTGCCAAATGTACCAGATGGAAACAAATGCATGAGAGAAGTACCTCACAGATGTACCAAAATATCACCAACAGAACAAATGGACAAATTTAATCTGGAATGGATTTGAAAAATGATGCAACAGATACCAGTAACAAAAATAAACCTAACTAGGAAAGGATTTATTAAACAGATCAGATTTCACCAAGTCCAAGCAGGAAAGGACGTGTGAAATAATAACCTGATTTAAGTAAATTCAAACCGGAAAGAATTTACCAGCGGAACAAACCAATGTTGACATGTTCAATCAGGAAAGGACTTGTCACACACTACAGCTCAAGAATCCTACTAGAGGTGACAGAAGTAGACTTTTTCAACTCTAGACTCGCCAACATCAAGAACGGATCACCCAAGCTTAGATTTTTTTTCTTCTTCTTTTCTTCATCGTGAAACGGAAGCCCAAACAAATCATCAGCTCTGATACCACTTGTTGTATCACCGCCTAGCTCTGATACCACTTGTTGGGGGGAAATCAATCTCCTTTGTGCAAAATCAAGATGTCAGAAAAGGAAGCAAGACACAGAACACATATTTAACGTGGTTCACCAAGCAAGTTAGCTACAACCACGACAAAAAACAAATTTATTAAACTGCCCAAATAAGCCCGACAGACTACTGATGGTGGGAATTACGTCACACAGGACTACCCGACCAAGATTACAGATACAGAAGGGACTACATTGTTTTCCTAGAGGGGTGATTAGAAGACCAAAATAGTCCTCTACCAAACTCAAACCTAACCGAGAGTAAAAAATTCTCAGACCAGAACCTATGTCTGAAGAAAACTTACCTTAACTTATTGACTCTCCCTCTATTTATAAGAGTTCAAGTACAAGTCAAGAGTTCCTAATTCATGAACTCCGCTTTTTAAGTTCTCTTTCATAAACCAACCGTTGAGTTTCCTTCATGAATTAAAAATTCTTGATCTCTCCATTAATCAACATTTGAGATTTAAAGAGATAATTTCCGTCTCAATTCAAAGTCCTAAATACAGAACAAGAGTCAGATGTTGATGGACTAATATCCCAAATTCAGTTACACATTGATGGTGCCAAATGTACTAGATGCACATTGGTTGTGCCAGATGTACCAGACGCAAAATGACGGTACCAAGTGTACCAGTTGCACGAGGATGGTGCCAGATGTACCAGATGCATGTGGACGGTGTCAAATGTACCAGATAAAAACAATTGCATGAGAGAAGTGACTCATAGATGTACCAAAATATCACCAACAGAGAAATGAACAAATCTAATATGGAGTGGATTTGCAACAGATGCATCAGATACCAGCAACTAAAATAAATCTAACCAAGAAAGGATTTATTAAACAGAGTAGATTTCACCAAGGACTTGTCACACATAACAGCTCGAGAATCCTAGTAGAGGCGACGAAACTAAACGTCTTTATCTCCAGAATGGCCAACATCAAGAATGGGTCACCCAAGCTCAGATTTTTCTTCTTCTTCATTTGTTCATCTTGAAACGGAAGCCCAAATGAACCATCAACTCTAATACCACTTGTTGTATCTCCGCCTAGCTCTGAAACAATCCCCTTTGTACAAAATCAAGATGACAGAAAAGGAAGCAAAATATAGAACACATATTTAACGTTTTTCACCAAGCATGTTAGCTACATTCACGACTAGAAAAAAATTAATCATATTGCTCGAACGAACAAGATAGACTAGAGATAGTGGGAAATACATCTCGCAGGACCACCCGACATATATAAAAGGTACTACATTGTTCTCACAGAGGGGTGATTTAAAGAACAGAACAGTCTTCAGCCAAATACCACCTAATCGAGAGTAAAGAATTCTCAGACCAGAACCGATGTCTGAAGAAAACTTACCTTAACTTCCTGACTCTCCCTCTATTTATAAGAGTTTAAGTGCAACTCAAGAGTCCCTCATTCCTGAACCCAACTTTTATGTTCTCATTCATAAACCAACCTTTGAGTTTCCCTCATGAATCCAAAATTCTAGATCTCTCCATTAATCAACATTTGGGATCTGAAGAGATAATTTCGCCCTTGATTCAAAGTCCTAAATACAGAACAAGATTCAGATGTTGATGGACAAATATCCCAGATTCACTTGCACATTGATGGTGCCAAATGTACTAGATGAACATTGGTTTGACTAGATAGACCAGGCACACAGTGACGGTGCCAGGTGTACCAGTTGCACGAGGATGGTGCCAGATGTACTAGACGCATGAGGATAATGCCAATTGTACCGGATGAAAACAATTGCATGAGAGAAGTGCCTCACAGATATTCCAAAATATCACCAACAGAAAAAATTGACAAATACAATCTTGAAAGGATTTGCAACAGATGCAACAAATACCAGCAACCAAAATAAATCTAACCAAGAAAGAATTTATTAAATAGAGCAGATTTCACCAAGTCCAACCATGAAAAAAAGTGGGATATACCAGCCAGATTTAAGTAAATTCATACTGGAAAGAATTTAATATCGGAACAAACTAATGTTGACAAGTTCAATAAGGAAAGGACTTGTCACACACAACATCAAGAACAGATCACCCAAGCTGAAATATTTTTTTCTTCTTTTCTTCATCTTGAAACGAAAGCCCAAACGAACCATCAGCTCATATACCACTTATTGTATCACCGCCTAGCCAGATGTAACAGATGCACAATGATGATGCCATGTGTACCAGATGCACGAGGATGGTGCAAGATGTACCAGACGCATGGGGATGGTACCAAATGTACTGGATGTAAACAAATGCAAGAGGGAAGTACCACACAGATGTACCAAAGTATCACCAATATTACAAATGGACAAATTTAATCTGGTATGGATTTGCAAATGATGCAACAGATACCAGTAACAAAAATAAATCTAACTAAGAAAGGATTTATTAAACATCGCAGATTTCACCAAGTCTAAGCAGGAAAGGAGGTGTGACATAACAGCCAGATTTAAGTAAATTCAAACCGAAAAGAATTTACTAGCGGAAGAAACCAATGTTGACATGTTCAATCAGGAAAGGACTTGTCACACACAACAGCTCAACAATCCTACTAGAGGTGACAGAACTAGACATTTTTTATCTCTAGACTCGCCAACATCAAGAACGGATCACCCAAGCTCAGATTTTTTCTTCTTCTTCTTTTCTTCATCTTGAAACGGAAGCCCAAACGAATCATCAACTCTGATACCACTTGTTGTATCACCTCTTAGCTCTGATACCACTTGTTGTATCACCGCCTAACTCTGATACCACTTGTTGGGGGGAAATCAATCCCCTTTGTGAAAAATTAAGATGTCAGAAAAGGAAGCAAGACATAGAACACATATTTAACGTGGTTCACCAAGCATGTTAGCTACATCCATGACCAGAAACAAATTAATCATACTGCCCAAATGAGCCAGACAGACTACAGATGGTGGGAATTACATTACGCAAGACTACCCGACCCAGATTACAGAAACAGAAGGGACTACATTGTTCCCACAGAGGGGTGATTTCAAGACCAAATCTGTCTTTTGCCAAACTCACACATAACCGAGAGTAAAGAATTCTCAGACAAGCATCGATGTCGGAAGAAAACTTACCTTAACTTCCTGACTCTCCCTCTACTTATAAGAGTTCAAGTACAACTCGAGGGTCCCTCATTCATGAACCCAACTTTTTATGTTCTTATTTATAAAGTGATGTTTGAGTTTCCTTCATGAATCCAAAACTCTTGATCTTCCCATTAATCAACATTTGAGATTTGAAGAGATACCCAACATAACTAATGCATCAATGTAACAAGAGAAATTTATATCTAGCTAAAATGATACAAAAACTCTTCTAGTCCAATTCATCCTAATTCCTATTCCTACTAATTAAAACCATCCAACATCCTTCAAATGGTGATCCCACAGTACACCTGAATTTTTTAACTGCTTAATTTGTATTTTTTTGGGGGAAATTCTATTAGGCCTTCCCAAGCCGTAAAATAGACATAATAAAAGGCCGTAGCTAAGTTGAGATATACAGTGATGAGCACTAGGCTATTGAGGCAACGCTTGTTGCTTCCAAAAGAATAAAGATAAAACTAGCAAAACGGTGGAGGATTCCAAAAGCTCTTTGTCTATAGTAGAGAGGATCGAAACTTATTAGTGAATCAGCATAGAAACACAAGGCAGTCGAAATCCTCCCCACATAGATTAGAAGCATATCCTCTATAGAACGGGAATAATGGCAAAGAAACCTAACTATTTGCATATGGCTTTCCATCCTAGATGAAGATTATGTACATAATAGTGCACTAAATATCAGACGAAAAGTCCAGCTTGCTGTTGTTCTCCATGAGCAGCAACCGGTCATCCCGCAGCTGAGAAACCAGCCATCCCACACCGTTTCATCCAAGGCAGCAAAAGATCCATCACAGTCAGTATCCTAAGTCATACAAAGAGCAGCAAGGGGGCTTCCCAGACTGAGCATGAGGCAATATATCAGCATCCGATCTGCATGAGAAAAAGATTAACTTCAGTAGCATCCGAACTAGCTAGCAATCCGTAATGAAGGAGTACCAATTTGGTCAAGTCTAACTAGTCCCTGAACTAAGTTAGGGAGCACAGAGATTCTGTGAAAGGATGAGTTACACTTATGTTGCAGACAGAATTTTGCCAGAGAGTGAGCAACCTGATTTGCCTGTCTATAAATGTGCATAAGGTGAACAGCCCCCAAAGAATGATGAATCTCATCAGCTAAGCAAAACAGTTTCCAGGGATATCTAAGTGGATCATTAGCAAAGAGTACTGCACTAATGCAGTCAGATTCCATACCTACAGGAGAAGTCAAATGAGTAGAAAGTTGAATAGCAAACTTAATTGCTTTTAGCTCAGCTTCTAAGGGGGAGATGGCATTAGTATATGAAGTATAAGCCTCCTTAAAGCTCCTTCTACTATCCCTAATAATCATACTAAGCCCGCACATATTGGTATTACAGCACCATGCAGCATCTGCATTCACCTTGAAACCCAATTTTGGCCTATCCCATGCAATTTTCCAAATTTTAGGCTTTGGGGGTCGTTTGATCAGAGGCAGGTAGGAGTGATCTGCAATACTTAAATCAAAAGAAGAGACTATATATACAGGTTTAGCACAGAATGAATAGAAAATTTGGTCCCTAATCTGCTGAAGCACAAGGATAGGTGAGGGCTTGACACAATCAAATAGGAATCTATTCCTCATCTTCCATAGGTTCCAAAAAGTAAAAATAGCTGCAGTTCGAACTATAGTTGAATGTAATGGAGTTAGAGTAGGGTAGGTGAGGTAGCATGATAATCTTTCCCAAACAGAAGGGAAGACCCTGTTCCTAATACCCATGAACTGATGTATTGATTTCCAGACATTCATAGAAAACTCACATGAATTGAAAAAGTGATCTAGATCATCTTCATGTGTATTACACATACAGCATTTAGAGGCCAAGCAAAATCTCAGTTTTCTTAGGATGTTATCAAATGGTAGAAAAGAGTTTGTCACTTTCCACATAAAAACTGAGATTTTTTTATCAAATCTAGAGTTCCAAAAATGAAGAGTTGATGCAGTCTGACCTGAGTAGTTGCAAAGCAACAAGTATGTTGCTTTAAAAGAGAAGTTACCATCAGTACCTGGCTTCCATATTAGTCTATCAGCTCTATGTGGAGTTATTTTTGATTCCTGCAAAAGAGTAATAATATCAGGAGGCAGAAATGGCTCGATTTGTGGTATGAGACTAGATTTATTAGATATGAAATCAGTAACAGTGCAATCCACATCAATGTCAACCCTATTTTGATCACACAAATCAGATAGAATCCATATACCAAGCCAATTAGCAGTCTAGAAATTACATTCCCCCCTCCCAATAATAACTCTAGAGTTAGCTTCTGCCCAAGAGTTTACTGAGCAGATCCTTTTCCAGTTTGGAGAGGTTCTATGAGAGGGAGGAAGGCCTGCCACCAAATGAGTCCATAGAGCTTCAGCCAATTGAAATTTCCACCACAGTTTTACTGAGCAAGTTTTAATTATTGTGGATATAGATCTAAAGCCCAAACCATTTTGATCAGTAGGTAGACAGAGAGCTATCCATTTTCTCCATGATCTTTTTGATTTTAGCTCATTATCCCCCCAAAAAAATCTGCCCAATTTTTTCTCAATGGTGGTAATAATCACTCTTTTAGGTTTAATAACTTGCCAGATATGCTGGGGAATGGAGTAAATGTAAGACTCACCAGTAGATATCCACCTATTTTTCCAATTACCAATCTTACTATCAATCTGTTCAAAAAGAGGTTGAAAATATATCTTTTTTGCAGCACCAGTAAAAATTGGGACTCCTAGATATGTGAATGGGAAGGCACCAATTTTCATCCCTGAAATCCTCTTAATGTTATTTACCTTTTGAACAGAAGCATGCTTACCTATGAAGATGTCACTCTTACTGTAGTTTATAGATTGACCAGTGACATCTTCAAAGGTAGATAAAAAGGCTTTTAATCTAACCAAAGTCAGTTTTGTAGCTTTAAAGAAAACAACAGTATCATCCGCATATGATAGATGTGAGATTCTTGGAGGATTACCTGGTAGGTCGAAGTATGAAAGCTTACCACTTTGAAATATGAAGGCCAAACTCCTAGAAAAGGACTCAGAAAAAATGTTAAACAAAAATGGGGATAGAGGATCACCCTGCTTAATACCCCTAGTAGATTGGAAGAATCCAACTGGCTTACCATTAATAAGAACAGAGAACCAGGCCTGGGAAAGATTTTTCATGATTGAGAAAATAAATTTTGCATGAAAACCAAATTTAGCTAACACTTTATATAGGAAAGACCATCTAACCCTATCAAAAGCCTTTTTGAGGTCTAGTTTTACAATGCAGTTTGGGTCTCTTCTCTTCCTATTAAGAAACCTAACCATTTCCTGAAGATAAATGACATTATCTGAGATGTCTCTGCCATGTAGGAAGGCTGTTTGGTTAGGGGAAACAATCTTAGGCATTATAGACTTAAGTCTTTCCATAAGCACTTTAGAGCAAATCTTATTAATCACATTAGAAAGGCTTACAGGTCTATAGTCATCAAAAGAGGCAGGGGTTTTCTTTTTGGGAATTATAGTAATCCATGTACTGCCAATACCCCTAGGCATGTTAGATGAAGATAGGAAATCCTGGACAGCCATAAGTAGGTCATTAGCTATAATGTCCCAAGACTTAATGTAGAATTTGGCAGTAAAACCATCCGGACCAGGACTGCTGGACTTATTAAGACTATGGACAATCTTTTTGAGCTCCTCAATTGAGACAGGTTGCAGAAGTTTATCATTATCATCCTGAGTGACCAAATTCGGAATATGATTTAAAAAATGATACTGAAAAGGAGAACTATCTGGGGAGATATCTTCACTCAGAAGATCCTGGTAATATTGTATAGCCTCCATCTCAATATCCTGTATATTGTCTAACCACTGACCACTCTTACTCTTAATTTTTGTGATCTTCAGTCTATTATTTCTTTCCCTTACTGAATTATGAAAGAAACTTGTGTTGTTATCTCCTTCTTGCAACCATTTTATCTTAGCCTTGTGCTTCCAAAAGTTTTTCTGTTCAGACAAAGCCTTAACTAACCTAGCCTTAGCCTCCTTAAGTTTAACCAAGTCAGTCAAAGAATCTGAAAGATCAGTTAAAGATTCCTGAGCCTGTAATGCCAATCCAGCTTGTATCACATTATCATGAATGTTGCCAAATTTTTCTTTATTCCAAATTTTAAGAACCTTTTTAAGTCTAACAAGTTTTAGATAAAAGGCTAACATTCCAGAATTATGTAAAGGGATTTCCCAATTTTGCTTGATTACTTCATTAAGTTCCTTCCTCTTGTACCATGTGTTTAAAAATCTAAAAGGCTTGGGGTTAGATTGAATGTCACTGCCTACAGTTAACAACATGGGATTGTGGTCTGAGGTAGCTCTATTTAAAATCTGAATAGAAGATGCAGGAAAACATGATGACCAAGAAGGAGTGCACAATCCTCTATCCAATCTTTTAACAGTAGGAAGCCTTAGTCTGTTATTAGACCATGTGAACAAGTTCCCAGAAGTGTTAATTTCTTCCAGGGACATTCCATTTATGAAATCATTGAAATCACTTATACTCCCCAAATTTGGAAAGGATGGACCTTTATACTCATTAATTGATGTAATGGAATTAAAATCTCCAATGAGAAGGGATTCAGAGTGATTATAGGAGCTAAGATCTGACCAAAGAGGAAGCCTACCTGTTCTAGTTCTAAGACCATAAATAAAGAAGGCATCCATTGATTTATTAAGATTAACACTGTTCAAATTAACTGCTAGAAACTGCAGGTTATCAGTTTTAACCGTCAGTGTCAAGCTGGATGACCAAAAAATCCAAATTTGGCCATTATTGGCTGGGAGACAGTTATCATATTTCAACCTCTGTCTGTAAGAGTCACATTGTGAATTATCATGTTTAGGCTCTATTAGACAAATGAGTTCAAAATTATGCCTATGGATAAGATTGCAGAGCCTTAATATAGATGTGTCCATGCCCCTAATGTTCCAAACCAGTATTTTAATGTTATTAGTTGTATTATTCATGAGGAAACATTAGAGGAGCTTTTTGATCTAGTCATAATAACATTTTTCTGTGAGAAGAAAGAATCCTTATTCTTTTTAGTATGTTTCCCAACAGACCTACCTATCTTCAGCTTGCCTAAATTAGGGAGTGAGGAACTTACCTTGTTTACCTGATCAACATCTTCATCAAGAGCAGGGCCTGTGTCTAGAGAGGCAAAGAATTCAGCACTATCTGGATGGTCATTTTGGGTAGCTTCTTCAGTTGATATCTCCTCATCAGCAAGAAGTGAGAACCTGTTCTCCCTATATTTCTGCTGAGAGAAGATAAAATGTTTTGCAGCAATAATTGAACTGAAAGGGGAAAAGGACCTTCCACGTTTACCATGTAAGTCATCCTTAGCAAAAACTGTCCTAAGATTAGTAGGAGCAGATTGTGATATCCTAGTCAATTGTACTGATGAGCTAGGAGCAGAGGAGAGCAATTGGGTGGGAGAATTAGACTCTAGGGTTCCATCATCCAGTAATTGGGAATTTTGATCTCTCACAATCTCCAGATTGTCTCTGTGATTGATACGAGGAGTAAGATCATCTACTTTATTTGTCATATCATGGTGATGGTCAGGCACATCCTCATTAATCACTGAATTTCTTATAACATCCTCAGTAATCAGTACATTCTCAGAGATCAGTGGATTCCTAATAACATTCGCAGAAACCAGTGGAACCGGTGGAATCACTTGGGGATCAGTAGCACATTGATTAATCATATTAGTGCCTTGTTCAATAGCTGAGGGTTTCTTAGGAACGTATTTAAATTTCTGTGTTTGGAAATTCCTCTGTTTTTCCATTATTGACACCCCTGAGCTCCCTGCTCTAAAAGTATCATCCTGATTCAAAATAGTGTTCACATTAGTCTGTCCAGCAGGGCCTTTTTGTTGAGAATCAGTTGGGTTCATTAGAATATGCTCAGCTTTTTTAGGCCAAGATCTCTTAAGTTCAGGATGTAAATAGATACAATAGTTATCCTCATGTCCTATACATTTACAGTGGAAGCAATAGGGTGGGATATCCTCAAATTCTAGAGGGAGTTTGAGCACATTAAATTCATTTCCATCCTCTTCAATTCCAACTCTAATATGTGAAGGCAGTTTTTTTTTCAAATCAATTTCCACACACATTTTGACACAAGAAGGCCTGGACAAGGCCGCAGTAGCAGCATCAACTTTAATATAGACCCCAATTTGGTTTCCCATAATTTTTGTGGAATTGATACCCATACCGGAACAATAGACGATTCTGCCTCAGGGGAGAAATCGGGTGTCCATTTGAGAACCTTCATTTGAGTGTTGTTGAAACTCCATTGTCCTTTGAGCCAGAACCTTTGGTAGTCTTCTTTTTCCTGGAAGCGTATGAGGACGTGCCGAAAGTCAATTGAGCCTATCTGGAACTTGCCCTTGAAACCAACAGAATTAAAAGATTCGTTCAGTTGGACCATAGAAGGCTTCCCCCTGGCAAACTTACCTATCAAAGCATTGCGGTAGTGAGAGGCGAGGGTGTCAGCATCTCTGCGACTAACAAGGCAAGCGATTTCCCCCTTGTACTGGACTTTAGGGATGATCTCTGGGTTCGAGGGAAGGGAGTCGTGTAGGGGCGGAGGGTGATTTGCTAGGGCCTGGAGGAAGGATTTCCCTCCTCCGTAGCCTCCGCTACCAGACGGGGGAGCCGCCATAGCGGCGGTGGACAGGTTTCCGATCAAGTAACCGTTATCAGTTGGTATAGAGAAGATGGGAGAAAGAGAAGAGGAGAGAAAGAATGAAACGACGGTAAAAAAATCGTTTTGGCTA
Source organism: Rubia yunnanensis (assembly GCA_037428765.1). Taxonomy (NCBI): domain Eukaryota; kingdom Viridiplantae; phylum Streptophyta; class Magnoliopsida; order Gentianales; family Rubiaceae; genus Rubia; species Rubia yunnanensis. The sequence goes on from CM075063.1 coordinate 84,871,500, forward strand.
AATCGCGCCAAAAATCGCACAAAGCTACAGTGAATCACACGCGACGATCAGTGCTTGAGTATGTTGGATTAATTTGTATGTGATTCTAATGAATTTTTTTTTTGTGAAATCCAGAGAAGAATTAATGTGTACCAAGTTTATAGCTGGCTGATGCTATTCTAAAACATTTTTGGTTGTAGTTGATTTTTAACTTGAATAATAATTGATTCAATAGTAACAAGCAGATTGAGATATAGAATTGAATGACTCACTACTGGTGTTATGGAATTAGTTAGATCTTTTTGTATTAGCTGATGATGTCCGAATGTCAAACACTGGTTGTACATGTTTTTCTTTTCATTTTCGTGCATACCATGCATGTGTGTTGGTTTTATGTGCAGTTTGTCAGGTTATTTTATCACTGCCACGGTGCCAGGCTAGTGAACTTGAACTTGCATGATATATTTTATTGATATTTGATTTTTGTATTAGAAATTTTCAATCTTACAGTATTCATGAGTATTGCAGGGCCAGGTTTCCCTGCTTATACGACTAATAATGCTTTTTTAATAATTGGTGTGTACAGGTTTTGCCAAGCCAGAGAATTTCATACTACAGGTTTGGTCTGACAGGAATTTGCATATCACAAGGGAAGAAAAATAGTATTTTCAAAGGGTCATTGTGCTCGGTAGCTGCTGAATGTTTGGTAGTAAAACATCCATTAGAAAATTGTGTAGGTCTGGAGTTAGTCTCTTCTAGAGCATTCATATGGTTTTTGCAGATGGCTAAATGAACTACTTTGTTGAATGAACTGGCTGAATGGCTGAGCATTCAAATCTTCTGTACATGGCTGAATGAACTACATTTGTTGTTGGTTGTGATGAATATTTGAGTGTCGATTACTTGTTCATACTTTTTTTTTGTTTTATTTCTATGGATCAATTTTGTGATGTTAATATTATTATTAGATTTATGCTCTACTAAATTATTAATTTTGGGTTTTTCCCCTTCCTCTGGACGTGAATTTTTTTTAATCGCCGTAAAAATTAAAAATGGTGCTATAAAAAAACTGGTGCTAAACTAATACAAAAACAATTGGTGCAAAAAAGACTGCGCTAAATTAACAATTTATTTCCACATTAATTTTATAATAAAATCAATTTCACAAAATTGATAATATAGAAATAAAACCGAAAAAGTTATGATACAAAATTAATAATCAATGGGACTAAACATAAATATCACAAATATAACTATCTACGAGACTAAACATAACTATAGCTTGAACTAGCAATTGAATCATGTGGTGTATACACGTCAAATCACAAGGCTAAGCCACACAACTAATCTTCAATCTATGATCCTTAAAAATGCTCAGATGTACCGTTCCATATGCATCTATAAGACCATAGTTCCATGCTCAAATGTACCGTTCCATCTTGGTTCCATATGCATGTGATCTTTATTCACTTGTGCCTCCTCCACCAACTTTGCAATTTCTTCGTTTTGTTGAGCAACTACATAGTTCACAATGAAATCGAGAATTAACTGTACCATGAACTATTTAGCAGAAACATGATATGAATCAAAAATATTAGCATTGGTTTAAATTCAAAGCTTCTCGGATGTGTAAAAAGTGACACGTATCATGTATGGTCTACTAGCACTATTGTTATAAGTTAGAAAGATTAAGCTTCTATATAGATGCCCCGAACCAATGCTGGAGTTGTTCAAGCAAGTTTTTAGTTATATCTACTGTCCATTCTACTACCAAATACAATATTATGCATGAACAATCACAAGGGGAAAAGGGGAAAGGTTCATTCAGTATCAATGACTTTACTAATGCCCTTATTGCTTTACTCAAGATTAAGAAGGGTTCACAATTTGAAGTGACATCCAATTTACCAATTAAATAGAACACTAACCTTCCACCAGGTCTAATGTATGCATCCCATGCTCTTCGAACCTGTATACAAATGGCAAAAGTCAGTGATCAACTGGAAAAATCTTAGCCATCTTGCTCTACCGAAGCTTTCTCACCTAGTTTTTAGAGATGATGTTCACTAGAACATTGAAATTTATTCAACCTTTCTCGGCACATTTTGCAACAAAAAGAATGCTTGAAGGAGTGCCCATATTGGCAATTTATGTTGATGGATTTGACTATTGAATTGACATCCAGAAACATATCAAGAATGGGGGAGATTGGCAATTTCGTAGTTCTTGCAATTTTTCCACAATCAGCATTACCCCAAGGTACATGTTAAATCAAATGAGCATTACAAGCTAGTGACAAACAATTGACAACATGAGCACAAATAAATACTGCTTACATCAGATCCTAATATTTTCTTCTCCTCTTTGGCCTTGTGTTTTGATATTCGCTTCATTTCTTCCACCTGAATGCACAAACCAACCGATCAGCCAGATGCTATATTCAGCTCCCAATTGTATGGGAAACAATTCCAAGTGACAAGAAATAAAATAAAAGTTACACATCTTGGCATGGATAAGTTAGAAGCTCGTATAAGCTATACAATAACATTTGTGACTGGTTAAAAGCCAAGTCAATTCACCCTATGCTACATCAGTTCACAAAGACTAGAAGATAAGTGCAATAGTGAATCAAATAATGCATAAGAGATCTAGTAATGGAGCAAATTTACATCCATCAAAATTACATCACAGAAATTAAACATGCAAACCTGTCGAACATCAGGGTTCTCATCATCATAGGCTTCCAACAGTAATAGAAGATGTACCTCAGGCTAATTTGAACACTAATTTGAACTAATCAGAACACATAAATTTCAAACAACAAAATGCAGGCAATAGGGTAAAATTGATGCAAGATGTTTCGTCAATTAATGCAAGTGTTACACCATCTATCCGAACTTGAGTTACACAATTTAACTTTTCACGATTGATTCAAAATGCAAACACCGCAAAAAAAAAACAGAGAGAAGAGAACTTTTGATTATCTTTGTTTGCCTCAAGGTAGACAAGAGATCTGTCAGGTGTGAAGTCCCTTTGACTGAGTTGTTTCTCAATATCCTCTCCAGTGATCCCTCGGCAGTCAACCTCATTCTCTCCTTCACCTTCAGAACCTTACTCAATTTTTCATAGATGTATCAATTACCCCTTCTGCCCATGTGGTGAGTGTAATCCCTGCCCTTGTTGCATTCAATATTTGTCACCCTCAGTCTCTGTTGTTGTTATAAATGAAAGTTTAATTGAATAGAATTTGTGGGAAACATGTCTCTTAACAAGTATTTATTTTTTCACCATACCTGAAAATCCAGATATCGGCGCCTCTTTTCAAACAAGTGTCATTCGTCTTCATCCATCCATTTGTACTTCTCCCATGCCGGTATTCTTGTTTTATTGATACCTTTGTTCACGTCGTGCATGAACCTATTTGCCACCTTTGTCTTCAAATTCCTATGTTGGTTTTTTTCCCCCTCTGTAACCTCCTTCAGTATTTGTAGTTGCCCATCTGTCACAGGTGTTTTAATCATGAAGCTCTCTTGGAATGAATCATATGAAAAAGTATGTCATTAATCACATCTTCACTAAGACTTTACCATTTCAAAAAAAATTAAATTACAATTGTCGAGAGTCTAACCAGAACATCCTTCTATGCCTCTTCCTTAACATCCTCAAGGACTTCGCTCTAGTGTTCGCATGCACCAAATCTGATGCGGCGTCGAAAGCGTAACTGCCATAAACATGCCACGCTGACCAATTCTTAATGCATACCGCTTGAATCCCACAGAGCTCAAATGCAATAGGAGTTGGAGTGTTATGCTTTGCCAATATCACAGACTGGCACGTACTAGATCCCCGCCTATTCAAAATAACCTTTTACCTCAAAATTGTCCCATCCTTCTCCATTTTCCCTCCTACTTTTGTCAAGTTTTCGTCCGCTTCATTAATAGTTGACCTTCCTTTGATGGTGCTTTTTCCCTTTCCCTGCCGAATTGGTGTTTTGGCCAACTGTTTACCGGTGTTCACTCCTTTAACATCCCCTACAATATCATCTTCCAGTTTTGCAGTTTCATCCTTCTCTTCACTAGATGGGTCATTCGTTTGAGTTTCTTCTTCCTCAAATTTTATCATCAACGAGATCATTTTTGGCGGTGGTTCTTGGTCCGCCACATCCACCTCTTCATTCACCACATCTTTCACCTCCTCCTCCTTCTTCATAACCGGCCGCTTCCTCTTCGTGTTGAATTTCCCCTTGTTTGGATGCATCTGGAAATTATCAATCCATGATGGTCCACACAGTAACGGTAATTAAATATCAACATTGATAGAATGTGGCGTAGAACTTGATCAACTACTTTGTAAAACTTTTGTGCAAAACATGGCATAGAAATTGAACAATTCATAGATGGAACTACATCATTTGAGGCATAAAAGTTTATATAACATAGTATAGAACATGAAAAATTAAGGCATAGAACTTGATATAGAATGAAATGGAACCTTATAGAAGTTGATCGAATACCATACCAATATCTTTGGATTCATAAGTTAGGCATACAACCGAGCAATTCTCACTCCCCCTAATGTTACTATCAATATTATCACCCAAAAATAAATACTATAGAACTACATCAGCCATCCACAAAAAATACATAACATTTATTCCATACAATTGTATAAACATACCATTCAAGAGTGTCATTCAACTTTTTGTAGATTTACATATTTTTCGTCATAGAGGCAATTGATCAAACATGTATTATGCATGAGGGATGTAATGGTTTTTTGAAGATAATTTGACTTGGTAACCCATGATACTACTCCCTTTTTTCCTAACTCGCCAAGAACGGATCGCCAAGTACTTTATTCTGTCCCCAACTTCCTCTCTCATTTTTGTTGGTTCTGTTGTGTAGCTCCACACTTTATAGGGATGGAATGGGAGATGAGGAGTTACAATGGTTTATAAGAAGTTGTGGATTGAATGGATGGAGTGGTTGATGGCGGTTTTGAAAGAGAAATTGAAGGATTTAAAGATGAGAATATGATGAATTGCGGGAATTATGGCCGTTTCAAACGGTTTTGATTTCAGAAGTTACGTTTCTTACACCGGTAATACATACAGAACCGATGTAAGAAGAGTGAAAATGGGCTCGAAGTTTTGCTAACTATTCAGCACCGGTAACAATAGCGGTGTAAAAATGAAGAAAAGCAGATGCAGGCATCTACTTTAAATGAATTTTCCTTTTACCAGAGAGGAACACGCAAAAGTTTTTGTCAAGTGTTGTACACCGGTATATGGTACCGGTGCATAAAAGGAAATTACCAGTGTAAAAATGTGCAAAATATTTTGGAAAAAAATGTTAAACCCGAGAGTAGTTTCTGTAATTATTTCTATCTGTCCAGCACCGGTATATCAACCGGTGAAAAATCTTAAATTACTGGTGTAAAATGTTTTACGCCTTATTAAAAATCTAAAGAATTGAAAATTTTGAAATGCGCATAAAAAAGTTGTACAAATACACCGGTACTTCTTCATTATTACCGGTGTAAAAAACGTTTATTAGTTGTTTAAATTATCACTTATTGCATTTGCCTCCCGTGCATTTTTCAAACGACCACAATTAATCAAATTGACGTTCAATAATTGTGAAATTATTTTTGCACTAGTTATTTCATGCAAATATCGACCACACATGGGCCTCGTACGGTGACGTGTCTAAGTATTGTTTAATTTCAATAAAATTGCATATTGACCCCAAACATTTCGTTTGACCCCTTCAAGCACTTTTCCACCGGTCAAAATGTAATTTTCAAATGCTCCAAATTGAATAATTAAAGTTTTTGTACCTCAACGGTACCGAGGAACCCGCGAAGTTAATTGTATACATTTATTGCAATTAGGTCCCCCTAATTTTGACATGCGGTTATGACGTGTTAGGAGACTACATAAATTAACAAATTGAATATTCCAGGATTAAATCATAATTGAAGCATATTTGTGCCCGGGTGGTGGTTCGTCCTGAAGCGCTAGTAGGTGTTGTAAAGTAAACGATAACTCCAATGTTTCTATATGTAATCTGAACATCTTTGAAACTAAATACGGAGCCCGGACCTATTCGTTTCCTCGCATGTATTAATTGAAAATACAAAAGGGTTGTTTTGTGGACCATTTGGTTCGATCAGACTGCAATTTTGATTTACGAGTAAACTTTTTACTTTTTGCAATTTAGTCCCCCAAGAATCTTGGAAGGGCCGGAATATGAAATTGGCTCTACATATATGCAATTCAATACACAACAATCATGTTAATGCATTTGTAGACCCTACTCGTGGACAGAAGGCCCTGTAAAACCAACAATGAATGCTTGCACCGTATTTTCCATAATTACACTATTGCCCACAAATTTACTTGGGGAACTTCCATAGCTCCCAATGCTATAAATATTTGCAATTCTAAGAATTCTAGGAATATAATGGACCATATTTGGTGGTCCTGAAGTAAAAAAATAGGTCAACTACGTTTGGCATATCCTTCTGGTCTTCATGAGTGTATTTGACAGACACAATTTAAATAAACGATGCGCACAAAGTTTTTTTTTATTCATCATCATGCTTGTTTGTCAAAAGTAAGAATGTCAAATTGTCTAAGTGCAACATAGTCAATGTTGAGTACATAATCTACTCTTCCTAATTGCTAATACAAGTTTTCTATCAATAATATTGAGAAAATGGTTGTACCCCATCAGCGAGTCCCCTATTGCATCACCATCACGAGTAATTGTGCCAACATCTATGTCCTCGCATCGCTTGTGTGGAAGGTTGAAAAATTTCCTATGTCCTACCATGACGTTAGGAAATTGATACGTCATAACCTTGGCCATCTATTCCTGCCAGGATCTTTGGTATTTGGATTCCTCAAGTAAGTTTGCTACACCGACTTCCAATGCAGCAACTCTTGATTCAATAGTAGTGACATAAGTGTAATTTTTCTGTCTATAGAAAGAGTGCACACAAATCTTACCCATTGGTTTGCCTTAAATGTCATGTGCAAGGCCACAAACTCCATCTCTTGAACAAAGTGCAGAGATGATACTGCAATAGGCATAAGATCCCATCTGATCTCATTCCCTCTGAAACATAGGATGAACTCGATGACCAATATTCCATTGAAGCTCCTTCTTTATTGCATGCAAGAAGGTGAAGTGAATTTTGTGAACTTCTGTGTTAACTGTTACTGGATGGATTCTAGACGCCTCAAAGTGTACCACGGATTCATTTCTGGAATTAGAGTTTTCTTAGGTAATTTTCTCCAACCTAGTTTAACCAACGCATCTATATCTTTACCTGCCCTAGTTACTATTCCAACGATCTCCTTCTCAATTGGTTGCTGTAGAATAAAGCCGTCATCACCTAGAAAATGTAATGCAAGAAACTTTTCTTCAGAGTTTGGAACATCGGGCAACCCAAACAAGCCATTGATTGATTCTGGTGTCACAGGGACAATTTGACCTCTACAATACACGTGTTCAAAGCTTAGCCCACACTTCAAGTTTACATAGAACTCACTTACAATGGTCAGGTTGAATGGTTGCAGAGTCTCGCAGAATTTTTCCCACCCAAGCTTTCAGATAGTTTTTTCGAATGTGGGAGATGCTTCAATTCCTCTCTATGTGTGATGAATCTATATTTTGTAAGATTCATGGACCAACCTAGCCTCCTAAGACATGAAGGTACCATCCGGGTAAGTGTGCTGTGATACTTTCGGTAATGATGGGAATGTTGAATGGCATATCCTTTTCGAATTGGATTTTGGAGGCATTTCCTAAGAAACACATTGAGGCATATCATCAAACACCTTACATGCAAGTCAAGCTAGTCATGATGTCACATTCTCAATGATTCTATTTCATATGGAATTGCTAATTAATCATACAATAGAGGCATTGCAATGGTTTACCTCATTATATGCCAACCTACATAGGATTCCGCCAAAGATGTGTAGTGATGGAGATGGTATGGTGTGAGAGATATAAATTTTAAGTACTGTGAAAATGGGGTGCTGATTGGGTTTTTAAAAAGGTAACATTTTTGTATACACCAGTATTATACATATACCGGTGTAAAACGAGGCCTAAAGAAGCAAAAAATAGACATTGTTAGAACTGAGAGCAAAAAGACCAAAACATTTTCGAAGTACTGTGCACCGGTAGGAGTACCAGTCCGTAAGTACAAAACAGAGTCCCTCCCCTGTTTTTCTACATCGGTAATTTCATCTTTACCAGTTTAAAAATTCAACATCCACTAGAAAATTTAATCTCCATTTAAACACATTTTCACCAGTTCAATTCATAAACACTCCATAGAAATCACGGATCATACCAACCAATTCATAAAAGAGTGTATATTAAATACATTACATGCTAAATCGCTGAATGTTCATGCAATTTTTCACAAAACAAAGTAAGAAAAACAACCGATCTATCACTGCAGCTTTAATACATTGTCCACACCTACTATTTCACCACTCCCATCAACCCACAGTCCATCGCTGTTAGAACGCCTTCCAACAATGGGTCCCCTAACATCTTCCAAACTGGGAAATACCGATGGAAACTCAGGACTATCAGTTATGGTGGGCTGATCAATCTCCACATTAAAGTAAAAAATTTTCCCATGCAACACCAAATGATACTTCTCATTCGAAGGGTCCTTGATTTCAAAACCCTGCCGTGCGCGAGTAACTAAGAGGAACTTGTCATCTTCATATCCTACACGATTCAAGTCAACCAACATGACCCCATGGGCTTCTAAGCAACAACACCGGAACCGTGTTCATCCTAACAACACTTGAAGACAAAAACCTTGAAATCTACATAATCCAACTCCCAAATTTCCTCAATCGCACCATAGAAAGGCATCATAGCAATAACTAGATGTTTATCTCTCTTTCTTGCCTACCACATGGATTCAGATTCAATATATACACCAATATTTTGAGTGGTGCTCTTCTCGTCCTTTGCCAATGTTAAGAAACTGAGCCATTAATGTCATAACAAGGGTATTGTCTAACAGTGCTCTTCAACATATGTTACAGTCTCGCTCCTATTATGCAATACATACAGGTGAACAGTCATCAACTCAGTATGATAGGGTGTATAAAGCATACCCTTGGAACGTGGAATCTCATTTCGCACTCCATAGTGGGGTCCTCTAGGAACACCAACTGCTATTCTTCCAACGAAGTTCGACGTACAATACTGATGATCTCCTCAGTGATGTACCTCTCAACAATGGAGGCATCGGGCCAACTACGATTATGAACATAACCCTTGAAAACAGCCATGTGACGCTCAAAGGGGTACATCAAATGCATTCTGACAGGCCTTCACATACGTATCTCCCTAACAAAGTGTACCACTAGGTGCACCATGATGTCAAATAATGACGGGGGAAAATACTTCTCCAAATGGCATAGATATACAACATCCTCTCGATCTAGTTCATCAAGTTGTTGCCTGCTAAAATTTTTCCTGCATATCGAGTTGAAGAAGAAACACAAGCGCATAGCAGAAAATCTAACTTCCTCTTCCAAATACCCACGTATTGCAACGTATAAAAGTTGTTGCATATGGACATAACAATCGTGCGATTTCAAAGCATTAAGACACAACTCATTATTCACAAACCGACTAACATTAGAGAAGTAATTGGAAGGTACCTTAATTCCTTGGATGCTCTCACACACTGATCTCCTCTAAGGAGCGGGGGCAGGTACGTTCGCTTCCCTCGTACCTCTGGTGCCAGATCCAACCGTATACCAAGGTACACTAAATCTTTCCTCGCATTCAAGCTATCCCTAGTCTTCCCACGAATGTTCAGAAGTGTCGCAATTTGACTCTCACAAATTTTCTCCTCAATATGCATGGCATCAAACAATGGCGAACATCCAAATCTTTCCAGTACGGAAAATCGAAGAAAATTGATCGTTTCTTCCACGGTTCGTCTACAGCCCCATGATTTGTCCATTTTAGATGGTTATTTTAGGCTTTTTAGGATTAGGTTTTGTGCAATTTTGTGCTCTACATGTGGCATTTTGCCTTGAAATCATCTAAGGAGGGATAAAGGCGGCTTTGACGTTTTTATCACTTTTTAGAAGATTTTGTGTGACAAGGTGATTTGTTTGAAGACTTTGAAGATTTGACGACATTGAAGATTTATCTTTGAAGATTTGAAGATTTGAAGACCGTTACATTTGAGCTTTGTGAAGATTTGAAGAAGTGAAGAGATGAAGAAAGGAGAGCAAAGCAACGGATGAATGATGATCCAGGGTTCTCAGAATTTTCCGAGAAGAATCAGCCCTCAAGAGTGGCACCATTGGATTCCTCTTCTCGAGCACTATAAAATTGACTACAAGAACTTCCGAAACGGATCAACGGTTCACCCGGAGGAAGCAAAACAAAACAGGGCTGGATTTCACTGCTGGTCGCGACTCGCGATGGAACTGGTCGCGAGTCGCGACGACAGCGCGAATCCAGCTCTGCAGCAGCGTTTTTCTCCCCTTTTTTCTTCCACTATAAATACCTCTTCACCCCTTCTTCTCCACAGCTTTTGGCCCCTGTTTTGGGCCAAAACCCTAGCTTTTCTCTTCTTGTTTTCTTAGTTTCTATGCCTTTTGTTGTTCTAGAGTAGTTTTTGTACTTGGGAGCAAGGATTGAAGCTTCCATTTCTATGTAGCAAGGAGCATTTATATCTATCTATTTGGTGTTTTTGCTATTGTGCTTTTATTGTGCTTGAATGTTAATTGTTGATGCCATTAATGTTGCTGAAAGCTTGAATGAAATACTTGTATGAATTGCTAGCTAGGGTTTGGAGGATTTGGGTTAATTTCCCCCATTTTCTTGTTAGGAATGTATGAGTATGATTTAGAGCTTTTGATTGTGTTAATGGATTGATAATGTGCTAGATGAATGTGATTGATGTTGAACTCTTCGTCATGTTCGTTTGTGTAGCAAACGAGAGAGTTATATGCTCTTGGATGAATGTACGTTGCACGTTCATCCAATCTCGTGTAATTGCATGAATTGGTTAAATGCTTAGTCACGGTGTAGTGGTCGTAAGAATTGCCAAGCTTGTTGGTTCTTCGTGATTAAATGCCACCAATGATACCTTGAGTCGTGGTCGCGACAACGAGAGTCATTGGTGAGGTTTGACGAGAGATGTCGAACTCACTCTTGCAAACTACGAACTAAGAAGGATAGGAGTTTAGTCTCCACAACAAGTAGTTGAAGTATTGAATAGATGATTTTAACTCATCCTTGAAGCATTTGTTATTTAGCATTTGTGTATTCTTGATGGTGTGCTTCACTTCACTTGTGCCATGAGTTGTTTGAGCATAGGGAGTGCTTGTATGATTGAATTGGTTAGGTGTTAGGAACGTGACGAATTCCGTAGCTCCTTTGCATGAAAATCTATGAGCATGAACTTAGAACTTCTTGTGATTTATGTGTTGTGATTCTTGCTAGATGGGTATGTTGATGTTGAGTCATGTAATGCTATATGATAGAATGAGTGAATGATTCAATGACCTACATTAGATTTGGAAGTGGATATCCATTGCCCCCAAGGCTTTATCTTTGTAGTTTAAAACCCCTTTTCTTTAGTTTTGTTTGATGATTAGCATAGTCACTTGACCTTGCTAGTTATCTTGTCTTTTTACTTTCGTAACTTAGGAACAACCAACCAACCAACCCCCCCCCCCATTTACATGCTTTTATGTGTGTGTATATATCTACTCCTAGCATAATATCAACCATTGTGTGCTTAGATGCTTAGGAAGATCCCTCTTCTCCTTGGACGACCCCGATTTGCCGCTATCTACCTAGTTGTAGAAAGTAAGGAAAAAGGGCTTATAAATTATCTTTTGCATAGGGGGCGCGACGACCGCCCGCTATCACCCCACCACACTTTGATAATTCTTACCTAGAAAAACATTCAATTTCTTCACCTTGTTGGTAATAGCTACACCGGCCAGAGGTTTGGGTGTCTTTCTCCTCTCCTTCCCACCAACGAATGCAACTACGTTCTTCCGCAACTTGTGTCCTACATGCAGGAATTTACGGTGACCTAAATAAACAGTCTTCCGCCCATTCCTCAACTGATGGTAATTTGTCTCATCCTTGCAAACTAGGCAAGCCTGGTGACCCTTGACCACATTCCCGAAAAGGTTACCATATGCCGGGAAATCATTTATGGCAAAAAAAGCATCACCATCAATGTAAACTCTTCACCACTACACCCATCAAACATTAAGGCACCTTCCGACCAAAGCACCTTCAAATATTCTATCAGAGGGGAAATATAAGTGTCTATGTCATTTCCAAGTTGTTTCGGGCCCTTAAATCATGATGGACATCAACACATATTTTCTCTTCATGCACATGTACGGGGGAAGATTGTAAATGGCAAGCATAACCGGCCATAAACTGTGTTTCGAGAACATATTCCCAAATGGGTTCATACCATAAGTACACAATGAAATTCTCAAATTCATAGGTTCTGATGCAAAGTGATACATCCTGTCAAATTTCATCCACTAGTCTGCGTCTGCCCGGTGTCGAATTATATCGTCATCTTTACAACATCCCTTATCAACGCACCACGTCAAGTTCTTTGCATCCTTTTTCATTCTTAAACAATCTTCTCAGCCTCGAAATAATGGGAAGATACCAGATACATTTGGTGGGAACTCGCTCCCTTATCGGCACAACGCTCTCTTGCGACAGCCACATTTCTCTTCTTCTTATAACACAACACATTACATATTGGAAAAAACAATCTTATCGTTAAGGTCACCCCTATAAATGACACAATTGTTCAGACAATCATGTATCTTTTCATTCTCCAATTCCATCGAACACAGAATTCTCCTAGCTTCATAAAGGTTATCAGGAACCCCGTTACCGGGTGGAAGCTGTTCATTCAAAAACTTTCATTCATGCTAGCATCACTCCATTACCCTACACCTTTCAAATTAAACAACTCCATCAAACATGACATGACCGTGTCTTTCTTCTTGAAAGCGGGATACAATGGTGTATCCTTCTCACCATGGAAGTTAGCCAAAACCTCGGGCCTCCCTATAAACTCATTAACAACCTTCTCACACAAGTCATCCAACTTAGCATCCCCAAAACATTCTCCCTCACTACTAACTCTCACTTCCAGTGGTGATTTTTCCCCATGAAAGGTCCACACAACATAATCTTTCGCAAACCCCCAGCTCTACAAATGGGGTTTCATGGTGTCCTTCTTATCAGTACGAATTAGATTTCCACAATTACGACAGGAACATAATATTCTCTTCTCTCAACTAAAAACATGCTCCAAGAACTCATCCACAGACATAATATATTCATCGCTCACCCTATTAACATTGGCATACAAATGCTTACGCCTCTCGATGATGCGATACAACACTACATATCAATAAATGTCCAACAATCAAACTTCAACACATTTAATACAATAGAATTTTTTATTATTACTTCCTAATCATGCAACATCATAAATGGACAATATACACAAACATTACAATTACAACATTCTTAACATGTCTAGCACTATAGGAATCAAAATCCATAGCCTTATAACTACAACAACCTTGAGAACAAATCACAAATTAATATCTACAATTCTACTTCAATCACCATCAAATGATCAAACACAAAATGTAAGTATCTCTACTAACCAAAACCATACATGAAATCCTTAATATCCGTAAATGTAATTAAAAAGAAGGTACCTTCAAGGGTCTTCATTGTGGAGAATTCAATGCCTTCATAAACCAAAAAACACCATTAATGAACCTCTTCTTCCAAAAATTCCATTTTTAACCCACTAAATAAAGGGGGTAGGTGAGCATTTAATTCTATTTTCTACACTGGTATTTAGACTTTACTGGTGTATTTGAAGCATTTTACACCGATAAAATCCATTACAGGTGCATATTTTTAGCCAAAAGGAGCATTTTTACCTGTTCAGCACCAGTGCAATCACAATACCGGTGCAAAAACTAATAGTTTTGGCACCAAAATTCAAGAATAAGAATTTATTTTAGCACCGGTATAAAGAAAATACCGGTGTGTGATAAATTCGTACACCGATGCTAATTATAACCAGTGTACAAATGCAAAATTTTCCTGCTTTGTTTTTTAATTTCTGCACCGGTAATTTCCTATTACTGGTTTAAAGCTTTTACTTCTTCGTGCCAAATTAATGAAAAGAGTAAATAAGTACACACCGGTAATCATGTACCGTTGTATATGTTAGCAATTGCATCGGTACAAATACCTATTCGAATAATACCAGTGCAATATTTTTGACATTAGTACACTAGTAGAACCAACACCGGTGCGAAAATAGGTGAACTTTACACCGGTTGACAGGATACCGGTGTGTATGTACTTATTTGCACCGGTACTGATGTTTACATGATAAATACCAGTGCAATTAGTTACATATGAATCGGTATATGTGTAGTCATGAATTTATATCGATGCATATGTACCTGTTTTCCAGTATTGGGAGGGAAGATTCACTAGAAGATAACCTATGAAAAATGTAAGCATGTACATAAATTTTCCATGCATTGATGTGTAATAAAATATGTATAGTTAAATGTTTCTAGAGAAATGTCTTAACTTGTAGAGGATTATTGATTGTTATATCTTCTCGTTGAACAAGTTGATAGTGGTATCCATGTTGGGGCGGAGGAGAAGATGTACACCTCTTTATGAATGCATCATCATAGACCAGTTATGAAGAAGAATATATTGGTTATTATTGCAAAGAGTGTCGATGATGATGTCTTGCTTCCACTTCTGGAACCCGAGGTCAATATGGTGGGTGAGGCAATGTTAACATGTATATATGCATTGTATAGTTAGCAACTAGCTATTTGATACACATTAGTCCCTCAATCAAAGGGATTGCTTCTTATGTAGTATACTCTATTTATAAAGCACTCTTAGAAATTAAAAGCAATACATAAACATTTCCTAAACCTCTTCTAAACTTTACAAGGTATCAGCCTAACCTTTGATTCAATAATTTCGACCTAATCTTCTTCAACAATCAGCTCCACCAACTCACTTCTTGTTTCTTCCTCTGATCTCATAACCCCAATTCCAACTTCTCAAATTTAGTGATTTGGCTTGATCTCTCAAACTACTTACTCTGGTGAAGCACTGTTTGTTCGGCTCTCGAGGGGTAAGGCTTGGACGTCTTCCTTATCGATGACACACCACCTCTGGCTACCATTACAACTCCAGCCATGCTTCCCTCTGATCCTATCAATCCGCCAACTGGCACTCTGGCGAAGACTAAACCAAACCCAGTGTTGCCAATATGGATAAAGAAGGACAGGCTTGTGCTCTTATAGATCCGATCCACGCTCACCACTACTCTTCTCGAAATTGTTGCTCGTGTAACCATTACCGTGGCAGCATGGATAATTCTTGCCCAAATGATTACCCGCCAGATGCACCTTCGCCAGCAACTACAAATGCTACCTAAGGGTTCATTGTCTGTTATTGATTAATTTGAGAAGAAACAAGAGCTTGCAGACTCTCTCTTTGACTGTATGTATGAGGTTTCTAACGCTGACTTTGTCGGTTATCTCCTTCACAGCCTTGGCTCTCAGTTTGACTCTCTCTGATCGGCTTTGTCACTTTGGTTAGAACCCTTATCCCCCGACAAGGTTGTAGGTGTACTACTTTAGGAAGAGAATTGGTAGGAAGAGAACCTTCGGTCGCTCTAATCTCCTGCAGCCAACACTGTCAACCGCTTCTCTGGCAACCATCTGCAGCGTCTGGAATGCGTGCTTCACCACCTTGACTGCAATGGACCTTTGGCTGGTGACTCCTTGGCTTAAAGGTCCTGTCCCTAGTGTCAAATTTGCAAGAAGCCTTGGTATGAGATGATGAATTGTTTCCAGCATGTGAACCTCTGTGCATTTGTGGCAATAGATCGCAACGCCGTGGTGAGGCTCTGAGGCCATCCAGTTGCAAGGCGGCGTTCTTATGTCTAGCCCATCCGACATTGAGAATCCTTGGTTTGTCGACTCAGGTGCTTCCCATCATGTGATGTCAGAAATTCGTAAACTCACTATTCATATCACCTACAATGGTAATGATCAACTTATGGTAAGAGATGGTAAATCCCTTCCTATTGCTCATTTAGGTTATTCTATACTTTTTGTTTACCATGCTACTCAGCCTTTACATCTACATAATATTTTACACGTTCCAAATGTTTCCAAAAATCTAGTTAGTGTCTCTCAACTATCTTGGGATAAAAATGTTTAATGTTGAACTTCATTTTATAAGGGGAACCATTGAGAACAGTTTATATCGCAACCCATATTATTGTCCTATGTCCAATTTCTCCAGGCATGCCCCAATCACTTGTCTTATTGAGTTCACATCTCTTCAATGTTGGCATCACCGGCTGGAGCATCCGCATGAGTCATTTCTTTATCGTTTAGTTTCTAGTAAACAGTTTTCGGTGTCTTGTAATGAATTGGATTCAATTTGTTGCCATTGTCAACTTGGTAATAATTATCGACTACCTCTTCCTAGTCGTGTCGAATCCTCTTTGAAACCTTTTGAATTGGTTCATTCTGATGTGTGGGGCATATCCCCTGAAATTTCCACAATGGTTGGTATTATTAGTTTTATTGATAGTTGCACCAAATTCACGTGGATTTACTTCATTTATGCAAAACCACAAGTATTTTTCATTGTTGAGCTTTTTATTGAACTTTTTCAAACTTAATTTTCCACTCAAATAAAAGCTTTTTAATTTGATTGGGGTGGAGAGTACTGCTATTTCTGCACCCTTCTCGAATCACTTGGCATTTACCACAAAATCTCTTGTCCCTATACTCCTGAACAAAATGGTTCCGCAGAGCAGCGCAATCGCACCATTGTGGAAAAAAAGGGTTTTCCTTTCTTGCGCATTCTCATCTCCCTGTCAAGTTTTAGGAACATCCATTTCACACATTCGTCCACCTGATCAATCGTACCATAACCCATGTTTTGAGTTAGAAGTTCCCTTACGAGTGTCTCTATAGAAAATACTCAGACTAAATCTTTCTAAATTCCTCTGGCTAACTTTTTTACCTATTTCTACATCCATAAGCCTCAAACAAGCTATATTATCACTCTTTTCCCTGTATCTTCCTTGGTTATATAACTAAACACAAAGGTTATCTCTATTATCATGTCCTAACAACTGACACATATATCTTTCAACATTCTATGTTTGACGAGTCTATCTTCCCCTAGTCTAGTCATGTCTTGACCCATCTACACTCAGGGTCGTTAAGTGATAGTAGCTAACCTGAGCAAAGGCGTTGTATAAGTAAAAAACCAAAACCCAAAAGGATGAATGAGAGATGATCAAATTGAAATTTATATTTTTCTCCCAAACTTACTACTAAGCTACCTTTGGATAGATAGTGGTAAGACTAGATTTGTCCACAGAGATGCTAGGGTCTAATAGCCAACTACACATAATAACGTACGGGTTGTCAACTCATCTGTGCTGGTCTGTGTTTGGAATATGACATTGGTTTGTGTTGTTTAAAATACTACTAAGCTACCTATGGGGTAGTTAGTTGCAATACTAGGTTTATCCATAGAGATGCTAGGGTCTAATAACCAACTACAAATAACCACGTACGGGTTGTCAATTCATCTATGTGCTAGGAATAGCTAAATATTTGAAAATGGGGGTTTTTGGGGTTTTTTTACTAACAAGTACGAGCATATAAGAAATAATACAAGAGAAGGCCATATAGATAAGCATTCGAGGAATATTGCTTAACATGACTGATTAAATGTTTATTCCTCGATTCCATCAAATATAAGACATCAAACCCTATTTTAGTGTTTATAACACGTGGTGAGGTCAAAGGTCAACACTTTCCCATACCTATCACGTACGGTGTTCTTGCAATACACCATCGGCACCGCTTCCATAATTAGGGGAGTGTAACAATGGCTCTGTTGTTTTACAAATCTATTTCTCGCTCACATGATTACATCCTGAGCACCACACCACAAATGCTCTATCCCAAGGCCTAAAGAGGCAAAGGAGAATAGGCACCTTATTTATTGAACTAGGGTCGTTAAACCTTAGTTTTGCTACTAAATGCTATCTTTACATATAAACCTTCAGACCAACTCTCCATCTAAGACTGATGTGTTGTCATTATAATGGTAAAACTCGGAAAAGACCTACGTGCACACACCCACGTGGACCCGTACCCCACTACCCATATCACATCCAGGTTTCTCTTCCCCGAGAAGGAGGGGGTATCAATATGTGCACCAACATGAATGTAGACTAGAGTGTGTTTAATTGAGTGTATCATTTATGCAATTCATAACAATTCAAGGACAACCCATCATAATATCATAAACACATAGAAATAGGTGAATCTAAGAAATCATACAAAACATAAATCAAATCATGAATACAAATACTATCCCCAAGTTATTAAACAACTACCTACACATTAAATCCAATTATTTCATTGGATTCAATACCTTTGGGCAAAAGGAAAAAAAAGAGATGAAAAGAAAAGATTCAGGAGAGAAGGAAGAGCTCCTATCTCTCTCTACCATACTCTTGAAGTCTAAAAATGAGCATAAACTTAAACCCTAGTAGACATAGGTCCATATATATAGTAGTAGGGGATTGGGCCTCAAAATAGGTCCAAAATGGGGTAAAAAACCAGCAGACGCAAGGGACAAGGCATGTGGAAAACTGACACGGTCTGTGAAGGCTAGGGTAGCCTTGTGCTAATGTGGCCTGCGCAGCTTGGCACGGGCAGCAGGTCCATGCTGACACCGGCCTCCATTTCTAGAACACACCAAGACCCTTGTGCTAGTGTAGACCGCTTGGTCTGGCATGAGCCACCGTCTAGACCTTCATTTTGATATTTGGATTTGCATGTCTCGTGTTTTTTAGTGCAGGCCGTTGGCTGGAGGCTTGTTCTTATCAGTATTTTGGCACGGGCCATGTCATCTGTCACACGCCATAGGGTTTCTTCACATTTCAGACTTGAAACAGCACAGATTATGTGAAACAGCACGGTCCACTCCCATACCTAGCCAATTTGGAGTGAAACAAAGAAAAAAAAATGCTGGCCACTGAAACGGGCACGATCTGTGCTGTGGGCTATTACACGGACCCCCATTGTGCTGAGGGTTGTGGTACGGTCCATTCTATGCATACTGGCAAGAGCCGTGCTATCTGATTCTGGGCTAGCGCATCTGAGATTTGCACTGGCACATCTGAAGTCGTGCATGCACGCCTGGTCACGTTCCAACTGGTCGGGTGGTTCACACGGTTGATGCCTTACTCCATTTTTTACCTTTTTGAACTTCAAACCCACCTTTATTGGCTCAATTGCATCTAATACCACACTTAAAGTTTGAGGCCTTCATATCTACTACCATTCTTGCGAATGGCCTTCAAGTATGTTCTACTGTTCTTGCGAACGAGCTTCTATACAAAGATGTCAAAGTATCCACGAGCAACCTACTAATGAGATCATAAATGAAGATCTTGGTGCTGTGAACAAAATGAGTCCATTAGCTTTAATTAAGTCTACAAAACTTGAGATTTAGACAAGAAAACCAAGCATGGTCATCTAAACCCTTTGTCATGTAAATCTAACTAAAACTAGCAATCCAACAAGTAAAACGTGCCTATTATTATGCCGAATGCATTGGTTAATGCATGCAATGCATTGCACTTCAATCCCCACACACTTTAACCTTTACTCTTCCTCGAGTAAACAAAAACAAGAAAAATTCTAAGCAAAGTGTAGCATGCAAAGATAAGTTAGCCAGCACAATCAACTTATTTTCAAGCTACCGTAGTTCCCCCAAAGAAGTAATAATCTCACAACTCTGACACTCCCCAAATATGCTAATGTAACCTAACAACCCAAAATATAGTGAAGAAAAAGGTAAGCAAGAATGATGAGTGTTGAACTAGCTTACTCTCCCAAATAGTTCCCCAAAAGAAATCCAAGAGTCATTGCCAAAAAACCACCAAGGAAATCCAAAAGATTATTTGGAGGTCATTGTCATACCTCTCAAAGTGAAATATATAAGCTCTAATGCTTCTTATCTACAATTAGGTAGATAATAGGAAGTCTGGGTCATCCACGAAGAAGATGAATCTTTTCATGTGTTTAAACATAGAGAGTGGAAAATATACAAGAAATAGACATATATAGATACATATAAAAACATGTAAAGGGAGGGGGGATTGGTTGGTTTTTGGTCCTAAGTTACTAAATTGAAAGACAAGTTAACTAATAAGAAAGTTAAATATGCAAAGCATGCAACAACAATTAACGGAACCTTGGGTGCAATAGACTTCCACTTCCAAGCCTCTTATCCGTCATTGAATACACAACCTATTTACTAATTTCACTACTTGTTGTGAAGACTAAATATTCTATCCTTCTTAGATAGTAGTTTGCAAGAGTGAATTCGACATCTCTTGTCAAAAAAAACCAACGGTTCCCTTAGTCAAATCACGACTAAAAGTATCCCATTAATGGCATTGAACAAGAAGAATCAACAAGCTTGGCAACACTTATAAACACTACGCCATGTCTAATCATTTAACTAATTTATGCATTTACACAAGATTATTTAAGAATGATCGACATTCATAGAATTTTCTCATTTGCTACCTAAAACAAACATGACAACAAATTCAACATCATCACATTCATCTAGCAATTATCAACCCATCAACACAATCAAAAGCTTTAATTCATACTCTTGGATTTCACATCAAGAAGAGGGAAACTTAGCAACTTTTTCCCAAACCCTAACAACCAATCATACAAATATTTCATATGCTCAAGTTTTAAAGAACAATAATGACATTAACAAACAACTCCCAATGCTCCAAAAAGGCACAATAGCAAGAATCTTAAATAGGATACAAAGTGTTGTTAAGGCATGGGCTAGGAAGCCTTGGTCAATTGCTCCCAAGAACTAGATTTAGCTACTAAAACCCATACTAATTAACAAAAACAATTCAAACATAAATGAAAGATGAAACAAGATGAAAAAGAGAGAAACCTAGGGTTTTGCTGCAGAAAATCATGAAGAGAAGAAGTTAGGAAAGAGAAAATATAAGGTGCTATTTATAGTACAAGAAAAAGGGATGAGGTGTTCTGGCCTCCTGTTCATTGCGAGTCACAACAGGGTCATTGCGAGTCGCAACAGGGTCATTGCAAGTCGCAACAGGGTCATTGCGAGTCGCGACGGGCACCTCGAACAGAACATGTTTTTCTTGTTTTTCTTTTCTTCTAGTCTTGAATCCATTATACACTCCTTCAACTCTTCAACTCTTTAAGTTTTCAAGTCTTCAAATCTTCAAAGCTAGTATTAAAATCTTCAAAGTCGTCAAAAGATGATCTTCAATGGCCTCCGGTCTTCAAGTCTTGATGTTCTTTCCTTGTCACACAAAATTAACTTTAAAAAGGTAAAAGAGCGTAAAGTAACTCTTACCTCTCCTAAGATAAGTTTAAGGTAAAACACAAGCTCTTGATAACAAAAGAGCACAAAAGTGATCCCAAAAATTCCTAAAATATTCACATAAAATGGACACATCAATTCTCGACTTGATTGTAACTAAGGATAACTCTAGATTCTCAACTTAGCTATAACTAAGGATAATGCCAAAGAATCGTCAACTTAGTTTCCGTTTTGTCTCAATTTCTCTCATTTTTCCTATGAGCCCTTTTGGATTTTCATCCTAGCTTTCAGACATGTTGAGCTCACATTCATACCTTTTTCCACACAACCTCTCCTTTTTGTCTAGGCTCGTAAACCTAGCTGGGCCTATCCTCTCTTTTTTACCTAGGCCTCTAGACCTATCCGGGATTTTCCCATTGTTGTCTAAGTTTCCCTTCCGATTTTCCAACTTAGCCGGTTATGTATTTTTTTCTTTTTTTCAAAATTTTCAAAAGTTTTTTTTGTGTAGCACAAAATTTTCCAAAGATGGGCTCCATACTACATGAAAATAGGAAAACAAAAATTACACCACCAAAGTTTCCAAAACAACTACCCCAATACATACTACAAATGCTAAAAAACAATTCACACCACCAAATTTGCATCCAAAACATCCCCAAAACAAATCAACACTAAAAACACAAAACACAAAGGAATCTCAAGATGAAAACTCCTAAGTGCCCAACTACTTACCCCCTTCCCCCCACCCACCCACACACACACACACTTAAATCATGCATTGTCCCAAATGCCTCATGAAAAATGGAATGCATAAGTGGAGTTGGGAAAATAGTGGCACTTACTCTTGCGGCCTCGAAGGACATTCCCTCTAAATCATTTATTTTTGTTTTAATATCACCCATGAATCCATGCTAATGGAAGCATCGTAATCCTACATCCAAAAACATGAAAACCGAGCGTAATTCTATTCGAAACCGAATGACTATCAAGATGTTACAAGAAAACAAATTTCCAAAACCAACTAATAAAAAATATTCACAAAGTGTTTCTTTATTGTTTTCTTCACGACTTATTTTCACTAGATCAAGTCATCACAAATGTTTCTCACCAAGGAGGGAATAACCCACCTTTTTAACTCCCAAAGCTCCCCACTAAAAGTAGGGTTTCAACCTTTTCCCATCCACCAAAAATTGTGTGCCATCCTTTTCATTCTTTGCTTCTATCGCTCCTTGTTATACACCTTTGTCACCTAATACGTCCCTTCCCACTTTGATCAGAACTTTCCTGGAAAGGAATGTAGCCTAGTTTGGTACACAAGAACTCTTTGTCCCACAAAGAAATCCTTCTTCACTATACTCTTGTCATGTCGGGATTTCATTCCTTTCTAATTTATCAAAGCGGTATCATAGGAGTTGTGCCTCATTTCTTCAAGTTCTTGCAATTGCAACTACCCATGCTTCTCGGCTTCACTTAAGTCCAAGGTTAGGATTTTAATGGCTCAATGTGTCTTGAACTCACTCTCAACCGGAAGATAGAACCTTTTTCCACAAAGGATCCGGAAAGGTTACATACCAATTAGAGTCTTGTATACAGTTTGGTAGTCCCAAAGCGCATCATCCAATCGGGTGCTCCAATCCTTTGTAGATGTGTTCAATGTCTTATTGATGGCTTTGATCCCTCGATTGGATACCTCCGCCTAGCCATTAGTTTTTGGATGGTGAGTACTGTACATCTTATTGGTCATTCTGTATTTCTCAAGCAATGTTCTCACGACTTTGTTACAAATGAGAATTCCTCTATCACTAATTTTGGTTTGGGGTACACCAAAACGTGAGAAAATGTTAGATTTGAGGAAACTCACTGCTGTGGCCGAGTTATTTCTCTTTTTCGCTTTGTCTTCTACCTATTTAGACATGTAGTTCACCAATACTAGAATGTAATAATTCTCATTGTACTTTGGGAAAGGACCTATGAAATCAATACCCCATATATGAAAATCCCAACCGATATTGAAAAGATTTGGGGAATCTCATTCTTGAATGAGATGTTCCCTATCCCCTGGCATTGATCACATGATGACAAAAAAATTCATGGCATCTCTCAACATATTGGGCCAATAAAGGCCATAATTCGCTACATTCCTAGTGGTCCTTTTATACCCACAATGCCCCCTAACTTGGGAGGAATGGAACAATCTAAAGACATGTCCTACCATTTACTTGGGAATACATTTCCTAACCGTTTGGTCAGAGAAATCTTTTCACAAGTAAGGATTATCCCAAAAATAATCTCTTGCCTCATTTGTCAACCTATCCTTTCTTACTTTTTCAAAAGATGGGGGAAACTCTCCTGTGGTCAGATAATTAAGTATATCGGCATAACAAGGTTGCCTCATTGCCACCCAAAATAATTATTCGTCAGGACTTCCTAGAATCTACCCCTTGGTAGATTCTAGGTTCTCAAGGGTTGGTAGTGTACTTAGGTGATCTACCAGTACGTTTTCAGTGCCTTTTTTGTCTTGTACTCAAGGTCAAATTCACTTAGAATAAATATCCACCTAAAGAGCCTAGGTTTTCCTTCCTTCCTGGTCATCAAACGGTAAAATACCGCATGATGTGTGTGTACTATGACCATGGTTTCTAGTTGGTACTGTCAAATATTCTCTAAGGTAAGTACTACGACCACTAACTCCTTCTCCGTGGTAGATTAGTTGCATTGAGCATCATTAAGGGTTACCACACATAGTATATGACGCATGGTACTCTTCCTACCCTCTAAACTAGAACCGCTCGGAGTCATTAAGGGAGTGTAGCTAACTCGAGCAAAGGCATTGTGTAAGGCAAACAAACAAACCTAAAAGGCTGAATTAGAGATGATCAAATTGAAATATATATTTTGCTCCAAAAATTACTACTAAGCTACCTATGGGGTAGTTAGTGGCAAGACCGGGTTTGTCCATAGAGATGCTAGGGTCTAATAGACAACTACACACAACCACGTATGAGTTGTCAATCCGCCCGTGCTTGGAATGGGTTGTTGTCTGGCACGAACTGAGACCCTCATGATGGTGCTAGCCGCTTGGTTTAGCATGGGCCAGTGTCTAGACCACCATTTTGATCTTCTGATTTGCACGTCTCGTGTTGTTTAGCATGGGCCGTTGGCTGGAGACTCATTCTGAGCAGCATTTTGGCATGAGCCATGTCATCCGTCACACCCCGTAGGTTAGTCTTTAAATTTTAGACTTGAAATAGTGTGAACCGTGTGAAACAACATGGTCTATTCCCATACTTAGCCAATTTGGAGTGAAACCGATTAAGAAGGATGCTGGCCGCTGAAACTAGCATAGTCCGTGCTGTGGGCTGTGGCATGGACTCCCCTCATGCCAAGGGTTGTGACACGGTCCATGCTCTGCTCCCTAGCACAGGCTGTGCTAGCAGATTCTTTTCTAGCATTGCTGAGATCCGTGTCGATGCATCTGGCCACGTGTCGACCGGTCAGTTGGTTCACTCGGTTGGCGCTTTCCTCTAATTTCGACCTTTTTGAAATTCAAACCCACCTTTCTTGTTTCAATTCCATCTACTACAACACTTACAGTTTGTGGCCTTCATATCTACTACCATTCATGAAAATTGCCTTCAAGTATCTTCTACCGTTCTTGCAAATAGCTTTCTATACAAAGATGTCGAACTATCCACGAGCAACCTACTAATGAGATTATAAATGATGATCTAGGTTCTCGTAAACACAACATGTCTATTAGCTTCAATTAAGTCAACAAAATTTGGGATTTAGACAAGAAAACCAAACATGATCGTATAAACCCTTTGTCGTGTAAACCTAACTAAAAATAGAAATCCAAAAAGTAAAACATGCTAATTATTATAACGCATGCAATACAATGCACATTATGTCTCTTCCAGCTCATTATCTTCATCTTCTCCCAGTACAGTCCTCTTATCCACTCTCCATGATGCCTTTTCTGCTCATTTACCTTTCTCAACCATATCACCCTCCTCGACTCAACCTGCTGCTTCACCTCCACACAGCCCCAATCCTACTCCCTTCACGGCTACCTCCTCATCTGAGCCTCAACCTCAGTCATAATCACCACTTATCTGAACCTTTAAGCACGTGTTAACTAATTCATTCCACACATTTATTCTTATGTTTTTTTAGTTTATTGCTAGTTTTTGTTAGGTTAATTTACACGACAAAGGGTTTAGATGACTGTTGTTGGTATCTTATCTAAATCCCAAGTTTTGTAGACTTAATTAGATCTAATGGATACTTTGTATTTAGGAGTACCTAGTTCTTCTTTTGTGAGCTTACTAGTTTGTTACTCGTGAGTACTTTTCCGTTACTTTGTAGAAGGCCATCCAGAAGGCTAGTAGTGAATATTTGAAGGCCATTCGCAAGGATGGTAATGGATAGAAGGCGATGCATAAAAAAATGGTAGTAGATGGAAACAAGCAAGAAAAGTGAGGAGTCGAAGGTCAAGACAAGGAACAGCCAAATCAGCCAATAAGGCATGTACCAACAAACACAGCCCTGCAAGGGGAAATCAACATGGACGCCACACACCCTTAGCATAAGCCGTTTGAGCTAACACGGGCATGACACAACCCCTTGGCACGATATGCAAACTCCAACACGGCTTGTGCTATCCCAGAACCTTGTGCGACTAAGTATGGACATTGGCCAGTGCCTTAAAATGGCATGTGTTATTTCAACTCAAGATTCCAAAAAAGAGTTCAATGAGGGAAAGAAAAAAACACACAGAAACGATAGTCATTCAGAAATTCAAACCAGTAGAACATAGGTTAAAGGAGATACTAGAAAAGTGGATACCACAATAGTAGATGTTCCAACCCCACCCCACACTTAGTTTCTTGCATTGTTTCCAAAGAAAAGAACTAAGGTGAAAGAAAGATTGAATTCATGAGAAAAATATGTCCCTCCTGTGACGTCTGGCTCTCGGATTGTGTCCGTACAGAGGATCCATATAGTTTTCCCCTATGCCTACACTCCTCAACCTGAAACTGATATCTATAAGCCCCTCATTAAGAAATCTCATAACACCCATTAGATACCGCAACTGAGCATCAACTCTGTCCAATCTGGTAATTGTATCCCAATAAGGGTCATCTAGCTGAGCTCTGGTGGTGACTAGATCTTGCCTTACCCCAAAGATGGAGTAATCCAAAGATTCTGCCCAAGCTGGCTGAGGCTACAGAGGTGGCTTGACCCACATAGGGTGAGAAGAAGCAGAATGAAATCCCAGCTACTCGTGCTCTTGAAAAGGGATGTACTGCGGATGCTGCCATGGGTGAGAATGGCCCGAAATACTATGTCTCTAAGGCTCAAAGGGTTGATAAGACCTATGGATGATGTGCCTGCTTAAGTCCTGATAATGATATGTAATGTTGTGTCTATGTGCACTACCGGCGCCATGCCCTTTGGAATGGTAATAACTCTCACGCAAGCTAATCGACCCTATAAAAGTGGGCGGTCTTCCTAATAACTGCTGAAAAAGTGGCGGTGGCGCTCTAGGGTGCTTCGTAGGTGGTGGTATAGAGTGAAGTGAAGGTGGTTGCTTCTGCTCTTCTTGCTGATACTCCCCCTCGGAATCCCCATATCCAGGGTCGTTGGTCTCAAAATTTCCTCTAAATCTACATCGGGCTCAATAACAAGATTTGACAACCTAAAATACTTCCTCAACTTGGTTTTCTCATTCTAGGGTAGCCTCATGAACCTCTTCCACTTGTACTTCTAGAAGATGGAACCACTATCCCTTTGTATAAGCCATGCCTCTACCATAACCGATAGAGTGAGTGTAGAGATTGCTCCTGGATTCACCCTCATGTCCTCACTCTCCGAAAAGTGGAAGTACCGTGTTAAAAGCATAATCATTCCTCCCATCGATATCTTTCCAGTGCGGGCAGATGAGAAAGTGAGGTCTAGACTTCCCGAGATAAACTTGCCCACCAAGTTTGGGAAATCTCTCCCCATGCACATAGACCATAGAAGAATACTGTCATCACCATCAGTAGAGGTGATGGACTCCCCATGGAAACTCACTATAACGGTTAACAACCTGGCCATGTATCTAACTGTAGGATGCACTATGTCACTGTTCTTGCTCTTCTTTCCCCTTACATGTTGGGTGATGCCACCCCTGAATTGGACGGGATCACATTTTTTGTCTCTCTGTCCCATTGCACCTCTCGCTACTCCTTCCATTTTAAAATCTTCCCCAGCTAATAATATGTCAAGGTGCGGGGTTCATGTCCTAGATGGAAAGTGATATAGTGACCTCCATACCTATTCTGATGCCTCTCAATAGTAGCTAAGAACTCTAAGGTGTATCTAGTGTATGTAGGGGCAGAAGGGGTGGTGAACTTCTTCATTCATAATCTCCTTTGTAGAATTAGATAGGTTTGTAAAGTTTGAGACCCTTGAGGGTCCCTTTCTCTACAGAATTTGTCTATAAAATTGGACACCCCATAAGATACCCCCTCATTCTTTTATGGGCTTTGGTAAGGGTGGTTATTCCCATATAGGGTAGCTCATTAGGCTCTTCCCTCTACCTCTGTATATGAGCCATAATGTCCAAGAAATATTTCTACCCAACACAGATAAAATATGGCACAATATTTTCTCCAACTACTCTACACATAGAATAAAACCTTTCAAGTAAATCTACTAACAAAACAAATCACCAAAACTCGCAAACATGCAATCACAATCCCATTGTAAATGAGCTAAAGTAATTCTTTCGAATAAGAGTGGATTGGCTGAGAAACCTCAAACGTCGAGAGTGGTGGGATCTCCACTTGAGTGGTTTGCTGCACCACTCCTAGGTTGCATCAAGAAAACTCCACTCCAATGCTCTAAAAAGGAACCAAGAATTTGGTTTCCAAGAGAAAATACCAATTTTCGGCCAAACTTTCCTTCAATAAACTGCTCAAATTCACAGATTTTCAGGGGTTAGGGTTAAGTGGGTTGGGTAGATCTTGGAAAGAGGAATATTTTGGTATATATTATGAGGAAATTGAATGAAATATGAGGGAGGTATGGCCAAATAATTGAGAGGGGGAGAGGATAGGACTTCGTGCCAAGTCCCTTGGCATGAACCTTCCTTCTGCGCCAAACCTCTGGCATGGATCACCAACCTTTCATTCTCTTACGAATTTTCTCACACCTACATCCAGAAACAATGAAAACACAGTACTACTGTTCCACACCAAAATTGATGACTAAAACTTCCTAAAATATTTCCACCAAAGATCAAACTCACTCCCATAATTTTAAAAACACTCAATCTAAAACTCCTACTTGAAATGAAATCAACGTTACTTTATTGTCATTTTCATGACTTATTTTTCCCTCAATTTTTGAAACTAAAGAGAGTGGCTTAGTGGGTCACCGGAATAATTATCCTTGACACACTAGTTACCGCATCACGATGGGTGGATCACCAAATCATTCTAGGTTTACCTTTTACCTTTGGAGTGATGAACCAAGTAAACCCATTATTCTCAAGCGTGGATATATTCTTGTTGAGTTCGGGGGTTTGAAGAGGTTTAGGTGTTTTTAATTTCTTAGCCCGCTTCTTCCCTTACTACACTTTGGACATGAGATACCGAGGTGAAGTATCCTTGTTCAAATTAGAAGAAACAGGCTCAACAATAATTGTATCACAAGATAGATTATTCACACAAGATATCTCTTTTTGGGATTTTTCAAAATTTTATTTTTCAAACATCATGCAAATAAAAAAGTAATATGTAAAATAAATACTAGCTACTCTACTAACACGTTATGCTAATTAATACATGAGTTGGATAGCATCCTCGGCAGCGGCACCAAAATTTGACCCGCCTCCACCCGAGGTCGTTAGTTGTAGCTAATAAACCCAAGTGGAGAGACTGAGAAGGTCAAAGATAAAATTTATATTCTGCACCCAATCTCACTGCTACGCTACCTAGAGGGTTGTTAGTGATAAGCCCTGGGTTTGTCCCCAAAGAAGTTAGGGCTCAAGTATCAACTAAAAAACCAACCTTGCACGGGTCATCAATCCATACAAGTGATAGGAATAGCTAGTAAATGCAAACAAAAAAGGGGGGATTTGGATTCTATGATTAACTACTACAAAGCATAAAGTAAAACAAGTAATCTAGTTAAGCTAAGAACTGGGGGAGTCAATGCACAACATGATTAATATAATGTTTCAATCCTCGATTCATTCATGTATAAGATTTATTAAACAACCTAATATAGTGTTCACAACATGTGGTATAGCCAATAGCATACACTTCCCCGTACCTGTCATGTCAGGTGCGCTCGAAACCCTCCATTGACAACGCCATTGTAATTAGGGGAGTACAACAAGGCCCGACCATTATTGTATGTATGTTTCTCCCCCGTGCAATTACATCCTGGGCTTTCACAACGAATGTACTTTTTCTCCCAGGTCATATCAACTGGGCCTCAGGGTCGTTGGCACTTTATCTATGATACTAAGGCTTCTTACAACACTAGCTTCCTACCTTTTCACTATCTCTACCCGCAACCTGTAGGAAAACTTTACGTAATCAGCTAAGACTAGTGCGACGGCAAATAAGTCGGAGCATTTATCTGGTCTCCCATGCACACACTCACGCAGACGCAACATACTCCCTTACACATTCTAACATCCAGGTTTCTCTTCCCAAGGGGTTATCAATATTTGCACCATACATGAATATAGCCCAAAGTGTGTGGCAATGTGGTATTCTATATATGCATATAAAACATTCAACAACCATCATAATAATATCATGAACACAAATAATGCAATGAATATATTGAATCTCACAAACAATAAGTTAAAACATGCGCTGCAATTATCCCCAGGTGATGGAAACTACTCCATATGGAATTCAAATATGAATTTGAATTCCACATCTAGGATGTACACAAAAATAAAAGGAAAGAAAAGAAAAGGAGAGAGTGTTTCTCTCTCTAAAAGTGCTCTCCTGATGAACTAATCTACTTTGTACATGTTTAACCTAATAGACAAAGATCAAATGTATAGGAGAAAAGGATTGGGGCTAAAAATAGGCCCAAAATAGGTAAAAAATGCTAAAAACCCTAGTTCAGTAGCTGCCCGGCGCGGGCTGTTGCGGATGGCGCGGTTTGCACCAAGTACATGTTGCGGGCTACACAATCGTGCGCAGGCCGTGCTCCTTCATCCACCGTGGGGTGGAAGATTTGACGTGAGCCGTGTCACAGGGCTCTGGCATAGACCGTAGGATATGGCACCAGCCATGGTCTGGAGCACGGTCTGCTTAAAAGTTTGTAGCAAGGAGCGTGCTTTGGCATAGGCAGTTATATGGAGGCTTGTTCCGCTTAGAATTTTGGCACGGGGCATGGACTTTTGCATGGACCGTAGGCTGGTCTTGGCATCTTAAACTTGGAACGGCATGGGCCGTTGTGAATGTGATGGTCCATGCCCATACTATGGTCGTTTGTGAGCAAAGTCTCAAACTCGTGTTATGCAAGCCGTGAGATATGGCACATGTCACGCCATTGCCTCACACTAAAAATGTTGGTGTGGGATGTCTCCTCTGGCACGGACTGCTGGTGCTTGACCATGAATGGTCCACGCTAACCCGTGGAACTTTTGCTGGCTGAACTTATTTTCTTCGCTATGGGTGACCTGTTAGTCCATTTTTGAGTTCTAGAGTCAATTGTTTTGTGCTCAAGTAGAAAAATCCAATGGAATCAGCCTTAAAGGCTAATTCTTCTCAGATTGTTCTCATGTTTTGGCAAAACTCATCAGACCACGATTCCCCATTTCTTCATTGGCTGCCTTGATCTCCGTTGACGCCTATCTTTGAATCCAATCCCCTTCTACCATGTATTTATGTTTGTGGCCTTTGTTTACTACCATTCTGTATGTTAATGGCTTTCAATCTCTTATACCATTCTTCCAAATGGCCTCTAATATCTTCTACCACCCTTACAAACAGTCTTCACATAGAATGTAACCAAACAGTATCCACGGGAATCCTACAAAAGATGATCAAATAGAAGATCTAGGATCCCGTGGATAGAAGATATCCATTAGTACTAATTAAGTCTACAAAACACAGGATTTAGATAATAAAACCAAACGTGGCCATCTAAACCCCTTGTCAAGTAAACTCAACTAATACTTAAAATCCTCCACAAAAAACATGATAAAAACTATGCCGGATGCAACGATTAAAACTTATAAAATGAAGCACATCAATGACCAAGTTAAGGCTATGTGTAGTTAGTATATAAACACATAGCATCTCTATGGACGATCCCAGCATTGCCACTATCTAACCTCTTGGAAGCTTAGTAGCGGGAATGGGAGCAAAATTACAAATATTTATCTTTGTGAAGCCGTCTCCTTGGGTTAATTAGTTGATCTCTTGTGGTTCATTATACGACTCTGAGGAGGAGGCAGACCAAATTTTGGCACCATTTTCGAGGATGCTAGTCTAAAATATTAATTGATAACTTCCATAGCTCGTTAGTTAAGTAGTTAGTGTTTTTTTTGTGTTTTTTTTAGTTTTCCGGAATGGATATTTCTCGAGTTCTTAGTGAAAACTGAGTACCCATGCCCTACCCCAACAATTTCAAAATTTGGGTGTGTTTTCTTTGTTTTTAATCATTATTTTATTTTTGAAATGAGTGGAGAAATTACACAATGAGCAAAAATTTGCAGAGTGTGTCACTATGATAATCCTACAGAGTATGTCACAAAGTTAAGTGACTATGGGAGAGAGATAGAACTTGTTGTGTTATAAGACCAAAGGGAACGAGAATGGTATACTTGGGAAGAAATAGTTAGGGCTTTAACCAATTTTGGAAAGACCAGTGACTCACTTCAAACCCAAGTATTTTGTTGCATTAAGGATTGTGGGATTCAACTATCTTCGATTGTTGAGAGAATTGGTGGGAAAGTAAGTGAGCTGATAGGGAAGGTTAACCAACTAATAGGAAGGCGTAAGCTAATGGATGAGGAAGCTTCACCACTCCCGTCTTTTGATGGGTTGAGGAACATGCAAGAGATTTTAGCATGAAAAGAAACTATTCAAAATCCTCGATCACTGTGATGGTAGTCCTGTTGCTTTTGACCATGTTGATCTTATGCTTGAATGTGAAAATTTGTTGAAAGAATTATGTGTTTCAAGACATGAATTTAGGCATAGTATGGTAGATCAAACTATTAATCAACAGTCCCCTCTTTTCTATATGGTTGATAACGTCGTGCAAGAAAATTTTAATGTGGAAAAGAGGGTATCTTTAGAGAATGGCTCTTTAAATAATACATGTTTTAATTCTCTAGATGATAACCAAGTGGGAAGTGTGAGGGAGGTTAATCCTCAAACTAAAAATCATACACAGGCCTTGCTTAATGACCTAATGAACTAGTGTTGCCTGAGACCAAACCTTCAATCGAGAAACCACCTATAGTTGACCTTAATCCTCTACATGAGCATTTTGAACTATGTTTTCTTTGGAAAAGTGGAAACACTACCCGTGATCATCTCTAATAGGTTGACTAGTGACTAGGAAGGTAGGTTGATTGTAGGACTTAAGAAATTCAAGGGAACCATAGAATTGACTTTAGCTGACATTGAGGACATGCCCAAAGACCTTCATGCACCATATATTATTCGAGGAGGGTGCAAATCTCATGTGCCAACCTCAAAGGTGGTTAAACCTGCCAATGATGGTAGTTAAAGGTGAATTCCTTAAGCCACTTAAGGCGGGGGTGATATATCCAATTTTTTATATTACTTGGGTGATTCCTACTCAAGTGGTTCCAAAGAAGAGCGGGGTGACTGTGGGGATTCAGTTCCTACCCACATTCAAAAGGGGTGGCGAGTGTGTATTGATTATCGCCGCCTAAATGCGACAATTCACAAGGACTATTTTCCCCTACCCTTCATTGACCAAATTCTTAAGAGGTTAGCCGATCAAGCTTACTATTTCTTCCTCAATGGCTATTTATGATGTTTCCAAATATTCATCCATCCTGAGGACCAAGAAAAGACCACTTTCACATGCCCTTTTGGCACTTTTGCCTATAGACACATGCCCTTTGGTGTTTGCAATGCCTCAAGTACCATCCAGAGATGTATGATTAGCATATTTTCATAATTTATAGAGCACTTAGTCGAAGTCTTCATGTTCACCATTCATGGAGACTCTTCTATTTTTTGTCTACATCATTTAGCACTTGGGCTAGAATGGTGTGCTGACATAAACCTCCTGTTGAATTATGAGAAATGTCATTTTATGGTGGAAAATGGCACTGTTATCGGTCATGCGGTGTTGACCCAAGGTTTAGAGGTTGATAAGGCTAAAGTGGACTCTATCAAATCTTACCCTACCCCACTAATGTTAGGGGTGTTAGGTCATTCTTAGGACATGCTGGGTTCTACCGGTATTTCACTAAGGATTTCTCTAAGATTTACTCTCCTTTCTGCAAATTTTTTGATGTGCCCATTTTATATGGTTATATTAGGACTTTTAGAATTCACTTTTTTACACTTTTGTGTTCTAGATGTGGCATTTTTCCTTGAAATTCTCTAAGGAGAGTTAAGAGCGACTTTTACGCTTTTATTACTTTTCCAGATGATTTTGTGTGACAAGGCAAGTTGTTTGAATACTTTGAAGAATACCTTTTAAGATTTGAAGATTGAAGATTTGAAGACTTGCATTTGAGCTTTTGATTACTTGAAGAATTGAAGATAAGTGAAGTGAAGAGGACGGCTTGAAACAAAAAGAAGAAAGAAA
Organism: Rubia yunnanensis; assembly: GCA_037428765.1. Classification (NCBI taxonomy): domain Eukaryota; kingdom Viridiplantae; phylum Streptophyta; class Magnoliopsida; order Gentianales; family Rubiaceae; genus Rubia; species Rubia yunnanensis. The sequence continues at coordinate 84,905,867 of CM075063.1, forward strand.
TCAAGATGTTGAAACTTGGCTCGGTCGCGACTTGCGATGGATTGGTCGCAAGTCGTGATAGACGGGTGGCCAGAACCTTTCTTACTTTTTGTACTATAAATACTAAATCCTATCATCTCCTCTTCCCATCCCTTCTTCTCTGTGCGATTTTTTGGGTCTCAAACCCTAGTTTTTCTTAGTTTTTGTAGGATTAATTATGCATTTTCATTATCTTGGTTAGTTTCTACTTTGGAGAAATTGATTGAAGCTTCTATATCTATGTAGTAAGAACCTCTATTTCACTCTATCTTGAAGCATTTGTTATTTAGCATTCATGTGTTTGGATGTGATGTTTTACTTCATTTATATCATAGGTTGTTTGAGAATATGAAGTGTTTGTATGATTGAAGTGTTAGGGTCTTAGGAAATTTACAAATTTCTTAACCCATTTGGCATGAAAATCCAAGAACATGGACTTAGAACTTCTAGTGTATAATGTGTTGTAATTCTTGCTAGATAAGTATGTTAATATGGATTTTTCTTATATTTATCCTATATATGCAATGAAACATTGAATTTGGAATGTGGTTTGTTCTAGGTTTAGCCTAATGAATTCTATGTTTGGTTAAATGACTATGTCTTTAGTAGAAGGCTTGTTGTTATTAACTATATGTTTCTTCATGTATAAGGCCATTGATGAAATATATTTATGGTCGTTAAACGTCTAAAGGGATCATCTACGAGGTTTGCAAATGGTCGTTGAACATCTTTGTGAATTACTATTAAGAAGAAATGAATGTTGATCTTCAATTGGAAGTTTTAGCATTCCCCATAGGTAACGAATGTGATGGAATGAGTGAATGGTTCAATGATCTACATTAGGTTTGGAAGTGGATATCAATTGCCCACAATGCTTTGTCTTTTGTAGTTTTTACCCTTTTTCTTTGTTTGTTTGATTATTAGCATAGGAAAGGTGCCACACGCTATCTACTAAGCGCTGGTAATACTTAATTTTGCTCAATGCAACTACTCCACCATTAGGAAATAGTTATTGGTCATGGACTTTACCCTTGAGAAATTTAGGCCGTATTTACTAGGAACCAAGGTCATAGTTTAAACGGATCATATGGCACTTCATTACTTAATGACTAAGAAAGAAGAAAAACCTAAACTCATTAGGTGGATACTTCTTTAGGAATATTTAACCTTGAGGTGAGAGACAAGAAAGGCACAGAAAATGTAGTGAAAGACCACCTAAGTAGACTACTAACCCTCGAAAGGCTAGATCCCACCAAGGGAAAGGCAAAGTTAGAACCCACTCAGAAAGAGTTTCCCGACGAACTGTTACCCAGGGTAACAACTAGCCAACGTATGCTAATATAATGAACTATCTTGCCACGAGAGAGTTCCCCCCCCCCCCTCTTATGATCAATTAAGAAAGGATAGGTTAGTGAATGAGGCGAATGATTATTTTTGGGATGATCCTTACTTATGGAAACATTCCCTGACCAATAGATTCAGAAGCGTATTCCCAAAGATGAAATAGAACCTATCCTTAGACTTTGTCATTCCTCCAATGTTGGTAGGCATTTTGAGTATAAGAGGACCGCTAAAAATGAGATTCCCCAAGTTCTTCCAATGTCGCTTGAGGTTTTTTATGTGTGGGGGATGGATTTTATAGGTCTTTTCCCAGAGTCCAATGGTCACTACTTCATCCTTGTGTTGGTGGACTATATGTCCAAATGCGTCGAAGCCTAAGCAACAAGAAAAAATGATGCAACAACAGTGATTAATTTCCTCAAATCCAATATCTTCTTTCGGTTCGGTGTCCCCCGAACCCTAACTAGTGACAGAGAAATACATTTTTCAATAAAGCTATGGAAATATTTCTTTGGAGATAATGAGTGACCCAAAAGACATCCACCGCCGAAGCAGAGATATTGAATCGGGAGACTAAGGTCATTCTTGAAAAGATGGTGAACATGTCCAGAAAGGATTGGAGTACTTTATTGGACGATGCAGTTTGGGCCTACCGAACCCCATACAAAACTCCTATCGGCATGTCACCCTTTCCGATCTCTTTGGCAAGAGGTGCCACATCCCGGTTAAAATCGAGTTCAAGACACATTAGGCCTCTGAATGCTTAAACATTGACTTCAGAGAAGCCGAGAAACATAGGAAGTTTCAACTACAAGACTTGAAGAGTTTAGTCTTGACTCCTGTGACACCACACTAATTTATAAGGATTTAACAAAAGCACGGCATGATGAGAAAATAGTGAAGAATGACTCTTTTTGTGGGACAAAAATTCCTTGTCTTCTAATCTTGGCTACGTCTCTTCCCAGGAAAATTGTGGTCAAGGTGGGAGGGTCCGTATGAGGTGACAAGATGAAAAAAATGGCACAAAATGGTTGGTAAAGGCCCAAAGGATAAAACTTGATTTTGAGTGGGGAACTTTGGGAATGAACAAGGAGGGAAATCCCCTCCTTTGTGAGCAAAACAATTAATGAGTTGTTCTATGCAAATTAGTCTCGAAGACAACAATAAAGAAACATTTCTTTTTATATTTGTGTTAGTAGGTTTTGGAATCTTATTTTTCTTATGATTTTAGGGAAGTGTTCAATTGTTGGTAATATTGTTAGGGATATATAGTCATGGGATTTTTCAACTGGAACAACATTACACTTGGTTTTCATGTTTTGGATGAAAAGATTTTGCAAAACAAATTGGAGGGAGAAAATCCTGGCCAGCCTCGTGTTAGGGCATGCCAACACAAGTGTGCTGGCAACACATGCATGCCATGCCCTGCCAGCACGAGGCTTGCATTGGCACGGACCCATGATTACAAAAACAAAAAATAAATAAATATTTGAGGACCCTTCCCTGTGACTAACCTTTCTTTTCACCTAGGTCACATGTATGGGGGAAAATGCATGAACTAAGTGTGGATGAGGGGTTGGAATACCTACATGGTGGTATATCCTTTGCCTCTATTTTATATGTTTCTAGCCTTTGATTTGCATGGTTGTGAAGATGACTACTGTTTCCCTTTGTTTTTTTCCCTCTTTCGGATTTTTCAAACTCTTGTTTGTTTTGTTTTTTTTTTTTTAGATGTGAGGGCACCTTTTTGTAGTTTTTATTTTGGGGACATTTTGGGAACTCTTTGGTGGTGTCAATTTTTGTTTTGCTTATCTTCATATAGTTTGAAGCCCATCTTTGTGGAAATTTTTGCTACACAAAATTTTTGAAAATTTTGAAAAAATGAAAAAATTATATACCCTGCTAGGTTGAAAACCCAAAAGGGTGACTTAGGCAACACTGGGAAAGGCCCAGATACGTTGAAAAACCTAGGAAAAAATGAGAGGCCATGTGTGGGGAAAGGTGGGAAGTGAGTACCATCTATGTGTTAAGCTAGGATGAAAACCCAAAAGAACTCCAAGGAAAAATGAGAGAAATTGTTCGAAATCGAAAACTATTCTTAACATCTTTTGGAGTATCTTTGGCTGTTTCTTTGGAAACAACTCTTGGATTGTCTTTGGTAGCCTATTAGGTGGAGTAAGCTAGTTTGAAGCTTATCGTTTTACGTTACTTTTTTCTTGGTTCACTCCGTTGTATAGATTACTTGGTCTCTTTGGGATGTTTAAGAGTTGTGAGATTCTTAAGTCTTTGGTGGAACTAGAAAAATCTAGGAATAAGTTGAATGTATTAGTTAACTTATCTTTGCATGCTACATTCCTCTTGAATCTTTGCTTTTTTTTTGTTTACTCGAGGACGAGTACAGGTTTAAGTGGGGGAATTGATTTGCAACTTTAAGAATGCATTAACTAATGCATTCGACACATTTTTTATTATGTTTTTTTGGTTGATTGCTAGTTTTAGTTAGGTTTACACGACAAAGGGTTTAGATGATCATTGTTAGTTTTTTTAATCTAAATCTCGAGTTTTGTATAGTTAATTAGATCTAATGAATACTTTGAATTCACAAGCACATAGATCTTCTTTTCTGAGCATATTCGTAGGTTGCTCGTGAGTACTTTGGCGTTATTTTTGTAGAGGGCTATCCTCAAGGGTGGTAGTAAATATCTGAAAGCCATTCGCAGGGATGGTAGTAGAAAGAAGGCCACAAGTCAAAATAAGGTAGTAGATGGAAAAAATCTTGAAAAAGGAAGGAGTTGAAGTTTAATATGAGGAATGGCCAAATTAGCCAACACGGGACGTGCCAACCGACAATTCCGTGCTAGTGGCTATCAGCACGAACGTGCCACACAACCTTGGCATGAGCCGCTAGCTCCAACACGACATGCGCCATCCTAAACCCTTGTGCAGCTAAGTATGGACAAAGGACATTGCCTTCAAAATGGCCTGTGTTGTTTCAACTCAATATTCGAAGAACAGCCAACACAGTGTGACGTTCTACATAGTCACACCATCATTTTTCTTATAAATCAAATCCCAACTGATGGGCTACAAGGATTCACACACTTCACGCCATTCAGAAGTAAAATTCATGCACCCGATTGATGGCTCATGAAGGTTAACACAGCCCATGCCATTCAACTGATCGAGGATGCACTCCTAGTCAACGATCCGTGCTTAACGGCACACACTTACGGTCAGAAGACTCAGGACCAAGCCCTAGACATCAGTCAGTGTCAGCTGGTTGGGCCCATGCCAGAGTTGGCCAACACAACCAGTGCCAGAGCCATGTAGCACATCCGTGCAGGCAGCACGACTCGTGCCAGAGCCAGCTGGCATTGATGTGCCACACGTGATTGCTGCACCAATTTTGGCAGCTAGGATTTTTGGCCTGATTTTTTGCCTTTTTCAAGGCCCATGTCCCTGCTACTTTATGCAGGAGCCTATGTCTACTAGGTTTAAAGTTTGGCAACAATTTTAGTTCATTTTCAATTCTCGAAGAATAGGTAGAGAGAGAAAGGGAATAACCCTGCTCTCTAATTTTCTTTTCTCCTTGTTTTTGCCGAAGGGCATTGAATCCAATGAAATATTTGGGTTCAATGCTTACAATGTATTTAATTAGCTTGGGGTTTGTATTTGTATTCATGATTTTGTGTTTTTTTGGGAGACTCTTTAGATCTACCTATTCTTACATGCTTATTAATATTATGTTAGCTTGTTCTTATGATTCTTGTTAATTACATGATTGTCACACCATGTTTGCATACACCTTAGTTTACTTTCATGCTGGCGCATCTACTGATATCCCTAGGGGATTGAAACCTAGATGTAGGTGGGTAACAATAGTCCGAAACCATATGAGTGTATGCATGTGGGTTTCCAAGTCAATGTTACAATCGACCATAAACTAGTCTTAGCTGGGGAGTTAGCCCAAAGGTGCTACGGATAGAGATACCATTAGTTGAAAACTAAGGATATCATATTTGTAACCTTATAGCTATCAATAAGGTGTCTATATCTTTGCCTTTGTAGGCCTAAGGAGAAACATTTTTGGTGGAGTGCCCGAGACGTAATCGTACGAGGAGGGGGGATAGATCTGCATACTGGCAGGGCCATTATTGCACTCCTTAATTATGGATGAGGTGCCAATGGAATATTGTAAAAGCACCCTACATGACATGTATGGGGAACTGCTAACCATAGACCACACTACGTGTCATAAGCACTAGGATAGGCTTGTATGTTGGATGTTTTTGAGTCGAGGATCCAAACATATCATCGATCATGTTATGAAAATATTCCCCAAGTGTTAGTTATATATGTTTTTATTCTCTTGTGATCTCGCATGGTTGTAGTTGTTAATTTAAAACCCCATAAAACATTTTTGTAATATTAGCTATTCCTAACACATAGACAGATTGACAACCCGATCGTGGCTGTGTGTAGTTAGATTTTAGACACTTTGCATCTCTGTGGATGATCAGTTCTTGCCACTATCTACCCTTTATGTAGCTTAGTAGTGGGAATGGGAGCAGAGTTACAAATATTTATCATTGTGAAGCCATCTCCTCGAGGTAATTATTTTATCTCCCGTAGTTCGTTTTATGACCCTGAGGAGGAGGTGGACCAACCATCCTCTCCTCGTCTCTTTATACCTTGCCCACTCCTATATCCTACCCCAATGCCCCCAGTTGGTTTCGCCTGCCTGACAACTCCTGTCATCACATAACCACTCATTCCTCCACTCACTAACTCTAACCCAAAGCTCTTTTGTCCACCAAATACCCTCTTTCGGCTGACTTCAGTGCCACTCTTGAGCTAAATATTTTTCACCAAGCCTCTAAAAACCCCAACTGGAAGCATGGTATGAAGCTTGAATATAATGCCTGAATGAGTAATAAAATGTGTGACCTAGTCCCTCTTCCTTTGGGAGCTAATGTTGTTGGATGTAAGTGGGTGTACATGTTGAAGCAGAAAGCTTAGAGCTGAATAGAATGCTATAAAGCGCACCTGGGGCCAAGGTATTTCATCAGGAGGCCGGCGTTGACTAATTTGACACATTAAGTCCTAGTTGTTATGGCCACCACCATTTACTTATTTTTCAATCTGGCTGTCTCGTGTGGTTGGTCTCTCTACCAGGTCATTGTCAACAATTCCTTTCTCAATGGTGATCTTGCTGAGATTGTCTTTATGGAGTAGCCTAAAAGGTTTGTTGCTTCTGGCAGGCTGTTACATGTTTGCAGGCTTTGCATGACCCTATACGGTCTAAGGCATGCTCCCAAGCATGGTTCCAAAAACTGATTGCCTTTGCTCCACCATGGTATCAAGAACTATGTCTATGATCCTTCTCTGTTTGTAAAAAAGAATGGCTCTCATGTGGTTTATGTTCTTGTGTATGTGGAGATCCTCATTATAACAGGTTCTCACGCATCCTTCATTGATGAGTTTGTTCACTCCTTACATCGTGACTTCTCTCTAAAAGACCTTGGTGATTTGCACTATTTCCTTGGTGTTGAGGCCACGCGTACTGGTTTAGACCAATAGATCTCGCATCAAAAAATTATTTGCAACATCGTAGATCCTATCCATATGTCAGGAGCTTGCCCAATCTTATTGCCCGTAGAGCCTGGCTATTGGTTAGTCATTAATGGTGATCCCCTTCCTCATCCAGCCTTATATCAGAGCATTGTTGGTTTCCTATCATACGTCTCCAGAGATTTCCTATGTTGTCAACCGTGTTTTCCAGTTCATACACTCTCCTATGGAAGCTCAATGGTGTGCGGTCAAACGCATTCTTCCCTACCTGAAAGGCACTATATCATCTGGCTTAGTTCTTGAGAAGGCTCATGAATCTCTTTTAGTGATCTTCTCTGATGCCAGTTGGGGATCTGATTCTGATGACTGCTGATCTCAACATGGATTCGCTATTTACTTTGGTGAAAATCTTGTCAGGTGGTCATCTCGCAAGTAGAAGGTTGTTGCCTGGTGAAGTACTGAAACGGAGTAAAGGGAAATTTCTTTTGTTGTTGTAGACCTTATCTGGTTGCAACAACTATAATAGGAGATGCATGTTGCAGTTCAGCAACCTCAGATACTTCTGTGCGACAATCTCAGTGCCACTTTCCTTTCTACGAATCCTGTCTTTTATCGACAGTCCAAGCACGTCAAGATCGACTATCTCTTTGTTCTTGAACAAGTTTCTTGAGCAGACCAGGTTGTTCATCATGTTCATGCTCTTGACCAAATACACTACAAGAAACATGACCTATTATTTTGCCCCTTTTACCTCAGTTTTTTTGTAAACACCAAATAACTGAGGTAAAAAGTTCTTTACCACAGTTACATTTTTTTTAAGTAAAAGATATTATTTACCTCGATTATAAAATAACTGAAGTAAATAATTGGTTTTTTAACTCAGTTATTATTTGAACCAAAGTAAAAGGTTAAAAAATGAAGTAAATAATGTTACTGAATAATTTGTGACATCGCATATGTTCTTTAAAAAGCTTTCTTGATTTTTCTTGATATGTGGTTAACACTGATAGGTATTGCAAATGACTAGAGAAGTTGCATATATGAAAAAGACAAGTTAAAACACATCAAACCGGAAATAATGAGCCTTCATGAACATGATATTAAAAAAAATAACCCTTTGGTGACATACCAAAACATTGAACCAACGTTCAAAGTCAAGGAAAGTTCACACTCTAATAAATTAGAAACAAAATCTAGAAAATTGCACACATAAAAAAATCACAGACTACAAATCTAACATTGTGAAGTAAGAATTACAGAACTTATGTGTTAGGAGATTAAAAAAATCATACCTTTTTTTACAATACAGGAGAGAAAGGAGGAAGTTGGAGACCATTGGAATTCGCGGGAAACTTATGAAGGAAAGCATGAACTCTCTGTCAGGGTTACCATATTTATACATGTTTTGGAACGACGTCATTTCAACTAGATTGTGAAGTCTAGTTAATATGGTGCGGTGTCGCACGTATGTTCGTTCATATGAGAACGTACCGATCTGGGACCGACATCCCACGTTTATGGGCCTAACAATCTTAGCCTATCACCCAGCTGGTCAACAATTCAAATTTATTAGTAAAATTCCGAAGCAACAAATAATTTCTTCTTACCGAATAATTGAAAGAAACAATTTAGTAAACACAAGTCTTTTACAGTTTCCTAAATGATCGTTATTAAACTTTGTTCATCATATGTTATTTTAAATATTAAACACTGAATAACATTAAAATAACAATAAACAACCAAATTTAAAATTTAAAGATTTCAAATATAAAATACGCCTGAATACAAATTCTTCCAAATACAAAAAAACAAGTTTAAAATACATGGTCATGCAAAGTCTAAGCCAGCCCTCTAATGTTCGCGGGGAAGAATAACAACCTAGAAAACTACGGGCCCATCACCATTTATGAGCTCGAACTATAGTGTATCTCGAATCTCCAGTTCCTCTGCATCGGGAAATTGGCCAAACCCCTTTGGGGTCAGGGTCTTGATCATCCTGTTCTTCGAGTAGTGCATCTAGAACTCACTCCCTTTGCACCTAATCACAACATCCAACTTGTAGGGCAGTAGAAGTTTAGCAATTTTTTCAGGGGGGTGCTGGATTATAAACAAAAAACCTTTGTCAATTAGACCTTGTGTTTTGCCTTTAAATTCTTTTAGGAGAGGTAAGAGTGACTTCTGCGCTCTTTTACCTTTTCTAAGCGGATTTTGTGGGACGAGGAAATAACATCAAGACTTGAAGACCGGAGGCCGTTGAAGATCACCTTTTGAAGACTTTGAGGACTTTGAAGAATTGCTTTGAAGATTTGAAGACTTGAATAATGGAAGAAAATTGAAGTGAAGATGAGAATGTGAACCAAGGAGGATGAGAATTTATGATTGTTGGCTGCAGTGTTCGCGACGGGCGAAAATTAGTTCGCGCGTCGCAAACTTCGGAAGCCTGGATTCTTCTATGCATTTTTTGTACTAAAAATACTACATCCTATCCTCTCTCTCTCTCTTATCTTCTCTTGTAGCTCATTTTTCCGCCTTTCAAACCCTAGTTTTCCACCATTTTCATCCTTGTTTTAGTTTGAATAGTGTTTGGATTGCTGTTGTTAATTAGTATGCATAATAGTAGCTAAATTTAGTTATTGGGAGAAATTTATTGAAGCTTCCAAACTTATGTGGTGGGATTCTCTATTTTCTCATTTATGAACATTTATTGGAGAGCATTTATTTTGCCATTAATGTTGTGTTTTTCCTCATTTATAGCATGAGTTGTTTGAATATATGAAATGTTTATATGATTGAAGTGTTAGGGTGTTGGAAAAGTTGCAATTTTCTTAGCTCATTTGACATGAAATCATAATGTGGATTTAGAACTTCTTGTGTATAATGTGTTGTGATTGTTTCTAGATAAGTATGTTAATGTGGATTGTTCTCATACTTATCATATAGATTCAAAGAAAGATAGAACCTTGAATGTGGTTTGTTCTAGGGTTAGCCTAGTAAATGCTTTATTTGGTTAAATGACTATGTCTTTGGTAGAAGGCTTGTTGTTATCAAATTTATGGTTCTTTGTGTATAATGTCATTGATGAAATATCTTTATGTTCATTGAACATCTAAAGTGATTATCAATGAGGTTTGCAAATGGTCATTGAACATCTTTGTGAATTACTCTTAAGAAGAAATGAATATTGATCTTCGAATGAGAAGTGATAACATTCCCCATAGACAATAAATATAATTGAATGAGTGAATGAATGTAGGATCCATAAGAGGTTTGGAAGTGAGGATCAATTACCCCCAAGGCTCTGTTAATTGTTTATTTAATCATCTTTTTAGTTGGTGTTGCATGATTAGCATTGTTCTCTTGCTTTGCTAGTTGTTGTCTTTCAATTCATAATTTAGGGAAAAAACCAACCACCCCCACCCATTTACATACTTATATATATACATATGCTTATATCTACTATGTTTTCCGCTATATATGTTTAAACATTTGGAAAAATCCTTCTTCTATGGTGAAATCCTTGATGACCAAGCCTAGAACTGTGCAACACGTTAAATCTTGTGAAATTTGTTTACTGGCACATCCTACGGATGCTTGCTCAAATTTGCAAGATGATTATGTCAAGCAAGTGAGTGCCATGGGGTATCAAGGTGGGCAAGGCTATCAAGAGAACTAAGGCTATCAAGGCAACTAAAGTTATCAAGGCTATCAAGGGAATTAATGGTACCAAAACTGGTCGTACAATTTGGGTAATCATGATAAACCAAATCTCCGTTATGGAAACCCTCAAGGTGGTCAAAATACTCAACTGTATTTCCCTCATCAACTAAAATATTGGCCACCTCAACAACAATACCAAAGGCTTCAAGACAAGCCCCAAGATCAAGGGGAGAGCTCGGGCTTGTCAAAAGATGACGTGATGCAAGCCATTCACCGGTTGAGTATGTGTGCGAAAAAGGGATAAATATTCAAAGATAAAGCCAAGGCAAGTATCAATAACTTTGAACTCAAGTGAGCCAAATAATTCAAGTGGCAAATCAGAAGGAGGCCCGGGAAAAATGGCAAACTTCCCTCCCAACCAGAAATTAACCCTCGACAAAAATGTCAGTGCAATCTCATTGAGGAGTGGGAAGGAAGTGAGGAGCCTCAAGGAAAGGCTTTTGTTGAGCAAGTGATTGAGAAAGAGGAGGATGTTGAGAAGAAAGCCGAGGAGTTGGCCAAAGAGAGCAAAGGAGAAGAAATTGAGGTGGGGACATTTGTTCCAAAACCGGGATCAAATTTTAAAACCTCATCCCCACCTCCCAAGAAGTCAAGAGGGGTAGAGATCCCTATCCATGTGCCGAAGACACCATTTCAGGAGGCATTAAAGGATAGGAGGACCAAGGAGGACAACAAGGACATCTATGAAGTCTTTCGTAGATGCGAGTAAACATTCCACTCTTAAATGCTATAAATCAAGTTCCTAGGTATGCTAAATTTCTTAAGGAATTGTGTACTGTTAATAGGAAACAATAATTGAAGAGTAAGAAAAAGAGTGTGAAGAGTTAATATGTCTCCGTCGTGTTTGATGATGAAATGCCTCCTAAATGTGATGATCTGGGAATGTTTAAGATCCCTTGTAAGATAGGGGGAAAATGTGTTAACAAGGACATGCTAGACTTAGGTGCTTCCATTATTGTGATCCCACATTCCTTGTATGAAAGTATAGATCTAGTAACCTTTCACAAAACAGGGGTTGTTATCTAACTAGCCAACCACTCTAGCACATACCCAAATTGTATTGTGGAGGATGTGTTGGTGAAAGTGAGCTCCTTAACATTCCCCGCCAATTTTTATGTTCTTGAAATGGAAGGTGGTAATAGTGCTAAATATATTCTCTTAAGTAGGCCATTTTTAAAGACTTCAAGGACAATAATTGATGTGCATAGTGGAATTTTAACCACGGAATTTAATGGGCGGAAGATAGAAATCGACACTAACAGTTCTATTGAGCATTCGAATAAATACCATTCTTGCCAAACTATTAATGTTGTTGATAATATAGAGCAAGATGTATTTGAGCCCAATAATGGTAGTTCCTTAAATGTTGCCATAGATGTTTCTTTGAGTGATGCTTTCATTGTAAATGTTGTCAGTACTAACTTGAAGGAAAACAACAATGGTGAATGCTCTCTTGTGAAAGAAACATCCGTCACTTTTCGTGTGTCCACGGGTAAGCCAATGGGGGTGAGTTTCCCTCATTCTTTTGAGAAGACTTCGGTGGTAGAGTGAAAACCACTACCAAAAGTTCTTAAATGTTCATCCCTTGGAGAAGGAGAGAAACCCCCGAATGCTCACTTGATTAAGATCACTGTGGAAGAAAAAGGTGAGTTATTTGGAATGCTAAGGGAACATGAGGAGACCCAAGCCATGGTGTGACAAGTTTGGTGTAGGGATGATGTGAATCCACATGTTTTGACCCGGGTTGGTCCTCCAACCTAGGGAGGATATACAGATAAGGGCAACCAGAAAGCAGGATCACCGAGAGAGGTATAGGGGTACTCAAACAAACCTCCCTAAAGATTTTTTTATACCACACTTGTCCCACAGCAGAAGCAAATGCAGTAGCAGCTCGTCCCTCTCTCCAGTAATCTAAAAGAAGCAAACTGCAGACCAACTAGTGGTGAAGGCAATGGTGTCATACCTTAGCGAACTAGTGATGGGGATTGCATCAGCGGGAGGGGTCCAAATACCAATGGGTTTGGATGATCCCAAGTCCTTCAAAGAAAAGGCATTAGCCGAAGTAAGCGTGGCCCAGAAAAAATCCAATTATGCTCTAAGCAATAAGGAGGACGATGAGGAGGTAAAAAATGGATTACAATTATTATAAATTAATTTCATCAATTACTTGGTCTATTACGAATTATTGTTTAAATATTTTCTTACAAACGAAGTTCAACGTTCATTGACAGAATGGGGAGAGGGTGAATTTTTTTGTAAAGCAATTAGATAGGTCAAGGGCCCTGGTGACAAAGGGATTTCTCTAAAGAAGCACCACACCCATACTTCAGTAAGTGAAAATTGCTTTTGTCCGAGTATCTGAGCCAGTGTTCCTTTGCAAAGCGGGTTTGCCATCCGCCAACCACACATTTTTCAATGTCAGAGAGGCTCTCGAATATGTCATTGACTGTCCAAAGTCATTGATTGTCCAAAGTCATTGATCGACTAGGATTTAGATACCTCACATGAAGAAGAGAATGACGTGCCTGCCAATGACTGTGCGGACTGATGATGAGGTATAACAAATTAACTATTCCTAATGTATTTATTATTAGCATATCCTAAGTGTTTGAATGTAAGTTTTTTCAAATTACCTTCTCACTACTTTGTCCACGCAGCCTTTCGATTCGACCACAATTTACAAGCCGGGGGAAAAAAGACACGACACTGATCCTGCCGCTAAAATTTGTAATGTTGTCATAGCTCGTGACTATATCCTCCACACATCTTTCGAAACCTACATATCACTGAAGACTTGTTTTTTCTTAACAACTTGCAGATTAAAAACAATTGCGCCTTTAGGAACCATCCAATTATAAGGGAGTTCATCAACATGTGCAATGATAAGGAAACTGAAATGAATGCTACAGGAAAGGTTATGCATTACAACCAGTTTCATGTATCCAGCTTTGTCAAACCATGCAAAACTGCCATTTATATCCAGCAACTATTGGAGTTTGAAGGCAAGCTCGGGAATTGCCATGGCATGACATGGACCTCAAATGCATAGCTGGATTTGTGGATAGGGTAGGTTCCAAAAAATTCAATGCATGTTTCTCGTTCTTTAACATATTCATGCCATAAAATGGCTTGTGCTCTGACATGCACCCATGGAGTAAAATGGAGGCCAAGAACAATGGCAGAATCCAGTTCTGTGTCTCCAACACAGGAAGAAAAAACAACTTGTGTGAGGTAGGTGACATAAGTAACTGGGTTGCCCCCATATGGGACTCGATGATCCGATCAGATGCCGTCATTTAATTGGTGCCCTACCATAGGAGGTCAAAAAAAAATCCAACATAATTTAAATTGATTTATGTTTAGTAAAACTCAACTTACACATTAATATTTAAATTACCAACGCAGGTCACATTGGTTCCTGATTCTCATTTGTCCCGGAATGAACCATGTCTTCACATTGGACACACTCACTAGTGGCATTAAACCAGATGATTACACAGAAATGCAAATTCTTTCTAGGTATTGTTTTCAATTAGATAAGCCTACTTTTTTTTCATAATCTTATTTTCAGAGTTACTAATTTAAATAAACACATGTGAGTATGAGAGGTTGAAGAGGATAATTTCAGCTGGGAGATAACAAACACCAACGTAAGTATTCAACATAAATAGTGACACATAATTCATAATTTTTCTTCTTTCCGTACACTCATTATACATTATCGATTCTTTTATTCTACCCTAGCCCCGACAGGAAGGAAGTAGCTGGGAATGTGGCTACTATGTCATGCAATTCCTTGAGGAGCTTGCCCTGAAGACAACTTCCAACAATCTTCTTGACGTAAGTATCGAAACTCCAAAACAAATAATATAATATGTGTCTAGTTTCTATTGAAGTAACCCCGCCATACTAACTAACATTTAATGGTATCAAACCGCAGATTTTTCCGAAGAACCAAGGCCAGTACAACGCCTACGCACTTCAGGAGGTGGCAGGCAAATGGTGCAAGGCATGGGTTAATATGTATGCAAAAGAGGCCAAGAATGATCCCAAACAATTTGTTGATTGATATGTATGAATTGGTGATGGGCATTTGCGGGTTATGGATTGATATGGCATGGGTTTTAGATTGATATTTGATGATTTCTTTTATTGTACAATGTATTCATTCATATTTACATCATTAGCATGCTAGTAATTTTTCATGCAGTTTAGTTGGACTTATTATAATCCATTTTCCCCGTGGTTGATCTGGGATGGCACAAGAATTTACAAAATTCACCATGCAATTTTTTTTTCAAAATTAGCACTGATTGTATACTCACTTCCATACCGGTGCTATATATTCATACCCTCATACGAAGCCGGTGCTAAAATTAATACCATCCTACCGGTGCTAATTATACAAGAAACCAGTTCCAAAAAAAATACATGGGAAAAAAATATTCACCCCACTACTGGTGCTAAAAATTGAACCATATCTTTCCGTGCCGGTGCTACTTTATCAGGTTCAAATGCACCGGTACATATCAAAATCAGTGCTATTATATTAGCACCAGTATATATCTAAGTACCGGTGCACAATAATTGTACCTCACTACGCTAATTTGTGCATCGGTTTAACAATACTTTAGCACCACTACATACCATACTGATGCTCATTATTAGCAACTTATGAGCACCGTGTTTAACAATTTATGAGCATTGGTACATACCATACCAGTACTCATTTTTAGCACCGGTATGGCATACCGGTGCTATTTACTCTACCATTTGCAGCGGTTACATGGGCACCGGTATCCCAGCGGAAAACAATTTGTTGCCTAAAGATGTTTTTACTGGTGCCTCTAGGTGGTCCTCCCAGTAGTGTAAATTCTATTTATCCATCACTCTCAAAATTGAAAAGCAATATTGAAAATTTTCCTAAACCTCTTCTAAACTTTACAAGCAAATTGGGATGTTCTGCGAATGACCCCTTCGCTTGCTTTCTATATTTGAGAAAACATATAATTCCAAGGTAAATCAACATTGACTATGTACTGCTTATTTGGAATTATAACACATAACTTATTTTCGTGCAATAAATGCAAATTTATAGAAAGTGCAGCAACCATGCTCAACTGAACAATGGATGTGGAGATCCCAAAACAAACAAGTCTCGTGTGTCAAGGTTAAAGCTACCACCATTAAATCCGAAATGATGGATCTCTCAAGAACATTTATACAATTGTGATGCTCCACGGTCCGTTATCTTTGTTCAAAATCCCCATGGAAGATGTGGAAAATTTTGGAAACAAATTTTATTAAATCACGGGTCCGTCGAAATGAAACTTTTGAGAAATTAGGGAGTAATTATTTAAAAAAATATTTTCTCAGCCCCCTCAGATCTAAAGAAAAATTGAAAAAAAAATCTCTGTACATATTGGCCCCTACCACTAAAGTTTTCTGTCCCCGCCCATGCACATGGGTTAAGATTTTTGAAGACTCGTTTAATTTTTATAATGTCTCCGCCCATTCATAGGGAGGCTAATTGTGTTGCTGACTATCTTGCTAAATATGCCCTAGAAAACAATCTCCAAGGAGATATTGACTTCCGGACTGCTCCCCCTTTCCTTAAGGGACTTTTAACACTTGACCGAAGTGGTCTACCTGTTATTAGAATTCGTTCCTGATTGGTTAATTCTCTGACTCGACTATTGGTTATTAGTTTTAACACTTGACTCGACTGAGCTCCCTAATCATATTAACAATTTGCATGAATTTTTTAGAATGGAAGCTACTGTTTGTTTTGTTTTAACTGCCTCAGGTTTGCCACTTGCTCCGGTCAACAAGCGAGTCCTCGATGAGCTCTTGACGGGATGCTGAAGACATGGACTGTGCACATCAAACTTCTCTACCTGTGCGCAGCAAAGTTCTATACTTGCTGCATATCTTTGCCTCACAAACAATACAGCTCCTCCATGAATTTTGTCTCCGTGACTTCCACATTATAAACCGGGCTTCATCTTACTTATCATTCGGCAGGCATATCATTGACAAACAGGGGTTTCGATTTTTCGTTTCGCCGACCTGTACATGGTATAACAGCTAGATGGTATATTAAGAAAGTCCCCTGTCAGCACATTGATGATCATTTGTTTTTTGTAATGAACTATGACATTTCGCGCCTATTTTAGCTTATTTATATTCGGTTCGGGAAGCCTAATAAACCCACCCACCCCCCCCCCCCCCCCCATCCTCGGATGGTTTGATTAAAAAAAAAATGTTCGTGCACCCGTAATTCAAGTTCGATCAATGTAAATATTACTGAATGTTGATTTGGTTATCAATAGTAAAATTCATTAGGTTTCATGTGCCTAAGTTGCATTCTTTCTAGGTTCTTGTAAACAATTTTTTAAGTCCAAGCAAACAGTGTGTATGTTAAAGCAGGAATATACAAGTAATTACTTTAACTTCAACATATACATTCTTTTATTTAGGCATTCCCAACTAATATTTTCTATTAATCTCATACAACATAAACAATATTTTGATAAGTAAAAATGCAAGTAAAATTACGTGCGGTTCATGAATGATTTAGTCTCGGAGGTAAAGGAGAATAAATTTGACTATAAAATGTACATATAAGTCTTAAAATATACAACTCCAGAAATTCAAACATCACATTCAATATTTGTAAGACTAACATATTATTTTATATTTCAGTACTTTCATGAGGATAAATATCATCACTCAATTAAACTCTTTGAAGAAGTTCGTACCATATGATTTATGGCATTTGGGTGACATCATATGTATACGTCATTCTGTGAGATTAAATTGCTACCAAATAAAATTCACGATCAAAAAATTTATTAATTTTTTTGTATAAATAAGTAAACAAAAGAAATCATGCAGGTTAATTAATTCCCTTTATATTCAACGAAATTCATGAAGTAAGAGTGGAGGAATTATTGACGTTGACTTGGACTCAGAGCCGTGTGACGGACTTTAGAGTCTTTCATATAATGCGATGTTCATTGGCATACATACAGTTAATGAGAATCTTTGCAGCTAGTTGCTCATTTTTATGTGAGAATGACTAATTAGTTTTGACCGGTTCTTTCATTCCCACGTCCACAGATTATGTCCCCACGGTGGCAAATAGGCCGATAGGTTAAATATGAGTCCGGTGATATGAATAACCAAAAAATATAAATATGATCCATTTTCATTCTTTCGTATTACCAAATAAAAAATAAGTTGGGTAAAAATGAGTTGGGTTAAAATCCACTTTACCTGCAGGTTGAAAATTATTCAATTTCTGGATTAAAAATGGGTTACCTGCGAATTTCAACTGATATATGAATACATATAGGTTTATATACTAACTCGTACGGGTAAAACTCGCGGGTACCCATATATTTATCCATATGTGTTTATATACCAATCCATATAGGTAAACTCACGGTCAACCCACAAACCCAACCCGCTCGCACGAACCATATTTTTCAATTAATCATTCTACCCATAGGCATTCGGGTTTTAAAGTAGACAACATGCTTGACTCGGGGGTTACAAATCTATTTTTACACCCGTAGTCCCGGCTTGAGAGTTTACTATACATTTTTTTAATTAACATTTGAGGTAATTTTGTAGGCCTCATTTCAAACTGCAATTTATCCATTCATGTAGTTAAAACTTTCCAATTTGATCTTTAAATTGAATTGGTATATAAATACAAATATTATTGTGTGATACATTTTTTTTTTTAAATGAAAGCACCCGAAGGTGGGGGATAATATATAAGGTTCCCCAAGCCTTTAAGGAATGGATGCACAGAGAGTTTAAGTGATCACCAGGAGTACTGAGGCAACATAGTTGCCTGCAAAAGAGGTACCTATCGAAGCGTTAGACTATACTAGAAACTAACCAAAGAAAAAGAGGTTAGTTGTTAAAGTTGCGATTCCAAAGCGAAGAATCTCCACCCCTTGTGTTAATTCTTTCTTTAGCCAGATAACTTTAAACAGGAAAGTACATATCCCATCATTCTAACCGAATCTATAGTCGTTAGTCTCATAATCCAATATGGAATGGTGGATCAGTCATGTAGAGAACCATAGTAAGAAGCCACTTGAGAGTGAGTTGATGAGAGTTTAGTTGCCTGTAATTTCTTCCAATGGACCTGCAGAAAAAATAAAACTTCTCAGCAGTATCAATCCTATGAAGAGCCATTTTTATGCATTCTAATATAAGGAGTATGCTCTTTATCTAAAGAAATGAGGCCTTTGATATGTATAGGAACATTATTAAGGCTAAGGTTGTGATTATGGATAGAGTGCTGTTTAGCAATTGCATTTGCCACTGAATTGCATTCCCAAAAAACATGTTTAAGCTCAGCATTCCTTAGAAGGGATTGTACTTTCGAAGTCAAATCGAACATCGGCCAATGTGCAGTATAGGGATCATCAATCATTTTAACTGCCAAACTAGAATCTGATTCAATTATGAAAGTGTGATCTAGTTCTGGAAAAGTTTGGCAGACAAATAATATGGCTAAGATCTCAGCTTGAAGTGGGGAAGCAGCAGTAACTGCAGTTGATTTAATAAGGAGTGGTATTCCAGAACTGTTCCTTGCAATCAGCCCTGCTGCAGCTTTGTTAGGAAACCAGGATGTATCAATGTTGATTTTTATTGAATCAGTCTCAGGCCTTTCCCAGAAAACAGTAGATATATTTGGTTTTGGGGGTGGTCTAAGATATGGAATCAGATGCATAAGGGTAGCTAGAATAACTGAAAGGGAGACTAGGTGGGAAGGTTTGGCATAGATAGACAGTTGGATTTGATCATGAACTTCCTTACATATAAGGTCTGAAGAGAAACGTCTCTGATCAAATAAAAACCTATTTCGTGCCTTCCACAGACACCAGCAAATCAGAGATGGGAGAATTTTACAAATCATTTTATGCCACCTAAGGAGATCATGACTATTCCAGAAGAGAAAAAATCTATCATTGATGGAATGTTCATCGTTAAGGTGAAAGTCCACTAAACATGCCATCTTATTCCATACAGTTTGAGCAAGAGTACAGGATATGAAGAAATGTTGAATAGAATCTGAATGACAACATGCAGGACATTTA
Organism: Rubia yunnanensis; assembly: GCA_037428765.1. Lineage (NCBI taxonomy): Eukaryota > Viridiplantae > Streptophyta > Magnoliopsida > Gentianales > Rubiaceae > Rubia > Rubia yunnanensis. Next base: position 84,925,636 of record CM075063.1, read on the forward strand.
GAAGCTAGACTAAAACCACACCTAATTAGCACATCATCAAAAGGCAGGAAAGAGTGCAACATTTTCCAAGTGAAAATAGAAACCTTTTTCTGTAGTGTAGGGTTCCAGATAAGCTTAGTGGTAGGAAAATTACCTGATGAGAGTGTGACCTCTTTATAAGCTGATTTGAAGGAGAAAGCCCCTGACATTTCTAGTTTCCATATCAGTCTATCATCTCTATCTTGTCTAATTTCAGCCTCCTGTAGAAAAGAAAGAGTATCATGTTCCAGGAAGGGGGAGATCTGAGCTAGAATAGTAGCTTTGTTACTTATACTGCACATTGGCGAAGAGATGGGGCTGGGGATATAGTTAAAAAGAGGGCCATTGGGGCACCAGTTAGCAGTCAAAAAATTGCAGCTACCTTTGCCATGAATGATTAAGGTATTATTTTCTGCAAAAGAGTTCATTAAACAGATTCTTTTCCAAGTCATTGATTTCCTATGTGAGTGTGGCAAGGACCATATCAATTTTGCCCACATGGTAATACCTAGCTGGCTCTTCCACCACAGTTTAAGGGAGCAAGAATCAATTATGGCTTGAATTGATCTAAAACCTAGGCCATTCTGGGCTTTTGGTACAGCTACTTCTGACCATCTTTTCCAAACTTTGTTCTTTCTACCATCTGACTCTCCCCAGAAAAATCTAGCCATTTTTTTCTCGAATGTTTTAACTATATGGTTAGGGGGTTTGATAACAGTCCACAGATGCTGTGGCATAGAGTAAAGACAAGATTGGATTAGAGTCAATTTACCCCCTGAGCTCAGCCATTTATTTTTCCAGTTAAGAAGTTTTTTATCAAGATTTTCCATCAAAGGTTGGGTTTGCTAGGTTTGCTATAATATGTATTTTCAAATTATCAAATTTTTGTTAGTTATAACTATCCTTATTGAACGATATTAAGGATCAAACATTTTTCTAGTTAACTATTCAAAGTCAAACTATGCAGACTAAAATGGCACGAAAAGAGTATAACTATCATTTTAAAGAAAGATAATTTCTTTGGTAGGTTTATATAAACATAATTTAAAAATATACATATTACAACAAATTCAAATATAGAAAGATATCGATAAGACCGAAATGCTGCCAATGTTACCAACTTCGGTACAAAATTGGAAAAATACACGGTTTTGGATCGAAACATTAGAGCAACACCGGCAATTACCCATCAGTTTTACCGAAATCGCGACTGATATGTCAAGCGATGTCTCCTATACAATTTTATCCCAATTACAAAATTAGTTTTTTTCGAATATTTCAATATTCAACCTTACATTGCATCTATAGGATAAATATGAGAACAATCCATATTAACATACTTATCTAGCAAGAATTACACTACATTATACACTAGAAGTTCTAAGTCCATGTCCTTCGATTTTCATGCCAAATGAGTTAAGAAATTTGCAACTTTCCTAACACCCTAACATTTAAATCATACAAACTCTTCTGATTCTCAAACAACCTATGATATAAATTAAGTAAAACATCACATTAAAAACACATGAATGCTAAATAACATATGCGTCAAGATAGAGTGAAATAGAGGTTCTTACTACATAGATATGGAAACTTCAATCAATTTCTCCCAAGATTAAACGAACATAGATAATGAAAAGACATGATTAACCTACAAAAACTAAGAAAATAAAGAAGAGAAAAACTAGGATTTGAACCCAGAAAAACCCAGAAAGGAGAAGAGGTCTGAAGAGGAGAGGATAAGGTGACTATTTATAGTACAAAAAAGTAAGAAAGTTTCTGGCCATACCTCAGTCGCGACCAAGCCCAGTTTCAGCATCTTGATTTCTTGTTCTTTTTGTTTCAAGTCTCCTCCTCACTTCACTTATTTTCAATTCTTCAAGTCTTCAAAAGCTCAAATACAAGTCTTCAAGTCTTTAAATCTTGAAAGACATTCTTTAAAGTCTTCAAAGTTTTCAAACGAATTGCCTTGCCACAAAAAATCCTCTAGAAAAGTGATAAAAGCATAAAAGTCGCTTTTAACTCTCCTTAGAGAATTTCAAGGTAAAATGCCACATCTAGAGCACAAAAGTGTACAAAAGTGAGTCCTAAAAGTCCTAATATAACCGTATAAAATGGGTACATCATCGCCTCAATACCCTTAGAGGAGACAACATGGCCTAAGACAATGCCTTGCTTTAACATAAAATGACACTTCTTAGAATTTATCACAAGATTAGTATCAATGCAACGTTGAAGAACTTGTGCTAAATTTGCCAAACATTTGTCAAAAGAATCACCATGAACGGTGAAATCATCCATGAATACCTCAACAAAGTTTTCAACAAATTCTGAGAAAATGCTTACTATACACCTTTGGAAAGTAGCAGGAGTGTTACATAGCCCAAAAGGCATACGTCAGTAAGCAAACGTACCAAAGGGGCACGTGAAGGTTGTCTTCTCTTGGTCTTCCAGGGCAATGGCTACTGAAAAATAACCTGAGTACCCATAAAAAAAGAAATAGAAGGGGTGGCTTGCTAACCTCTCAAGCATTTGATCAATGAATGGCAACGGGAAGTGATCATTCCAGATCTCTGCATTTAGCCTCCGGTAGTCAATGCAAACGTTCCACCCATTTTGGACTCGAGTGAGCACCATTTCACCCTTCTCATTCTCAACTACTGTCAGCCTACTCTTCTTGGGTACAACTTGAGTTGGGCTCACCCACTTACTATCCAAGACTAGATAGATCATACCCGCTTGGAGCAATTTGAGGATTTTTGCCTTCACCACCTCCATCATAGGTGGGTTTAATCGGTGTTGGAGTTGTCCTATGGGCCTTGCATATTATTCCAACAAAATTTGATATATGCAAGTGGATGGACTTATGCCTTGATGTCAAAAAATAGTCTATCATATTGCTTCCTTATTATCCCGTAACACCACCATTAACTTTTATTCTTGCTCTTGGGTGAGCTGGCTTGAAATGATAACTGGGAGTGTCTCCCCTTTCCTAAGAAATGCATACTTGAGCTCACTTGGCAAAGGCTTAAGCTCTATCACCGGAGACTTCACAAGTGATGGAAGGAATTACGGTTCCTTGGGTTCCTCTAAGAGTAGAGGGGGAGGGTTTAAGAGGCTTTGTTTCATCTCTTCAAGCAAGTTCAAGTCCTCAAAACTTTTATTCAAGTTAGTGCTCATAGAATATGCATTGTATGCATCATTACTATCACATTGCAAAGCAACTAACAAGGAATCATCACCACTTAGCTCAAAAACATCTTCCACAACATCTAAGACATGGAAAGCATATTCTTCACTAGGATACTTCATAGAGTCATTTATGTTAAACTTTACTTTTATCCCATCAAATTCTATGGTGAGGGTACCCTTATGCACATCAATCATTGTCCTAGAAGTTTTCAAAAATGGTCCCCAAAATAAAATTGGGACGGCATGTTTATCATACTCTATGTCAAGGATATAAAAATTCGTGGGGAAAACTATGGAATCCACCATAACCAACACGTCCTCGACAATATCCTTAGGGTATGCACTAGAACGATCGACCAATTGGATTACCACCCTGGTTTTGTGCAAAGAACCTAAGTTGAGGCTTTCATACAATGAGTAAGGAATCCCATTTATCAATGCACCTAGATCAAGCATGGAGTCTTCAAAATGTGTGTTTCCTATTATGCAAGGGATTATGAACATTTAAAGATCGCTACACTTAGGTGGTATCTCTTTTTGACATATGGCGAAAACTTAGGTGGTAGCTCTTTTTAACACAAGGTGGAACATTCCTGGATCACTACACTTTGGTGGTAGCTCGATCTTGGGGCTTGTCTTGGAGCCTTTGGTATTATTATTTAGGTGGTCGGTATTATTGAGAATATTGGCCTCCTTAAGGGCTTCCATACCGGAGATTTGGGTGATCTCTATTACCCGCATTGTAAGGCCAGTTTTGGTAGCCTTGGCCACCTTGGTGGCCTTGATTTCTTTGATATCCTTGCACACCTTGGTAGCCTTGATAGTTTTGGTTTCCTTGATAGCCTTTCCCACCTTGATACCCCATGACACTCACCTCCTCGAAATAATCATCTTGTAAAGTAGGGCAAGCGTCTGTAGCATGTGCCAAGTAACAAATTTCACAAGATTTAACATGTGGCACATTTTCAGGCTTGGTCATCAAGGATTTCACCATAGAAGTAAGGGTCAAGACTTGGTCCTCAAGCTTTCCACTGTTGGAAGGGTCACTTGTGGGCTTTGGATTTCTTCTCTCTAATCGGCCCTCAAACTAAAGTTCCTTGACTCCTCGGCTAGCTCCTCATATAATTGCATAGCCTCCATTGAAGTCTTGTTCCCAAGGGTACCACCACAAGAACTCCTCACTAATCTTTGGTCCCTATCAAGAAGACCATTGTAAAAATAGTAGACCAAGTCCCCCTCTAAATAGTCGTGGAACGGACAACTCGCGAGAAGCTTCTTGAACCTCTCCCGATAGTCGAAAAGAGACTCTTTATTCCATTGGAGAATGTTGCTTATGTCCTTCAAAGCGGTGGACTTCGAGGCCGGTAAGTACCTGGCTATAAATTCCATCGTCATGTCAAGCCAACTTTGGATGCTCTTGGGTGGTAGGTAGTGGAGCCAATCCCTTCCACCATTCCTCAATGTGAATAGTGATGCCTTCAACTTGGAGAAGTCTTCATCTACTCTGTGAGGGATCGTACCACCACATAAAAAATGGAACTCGGTGAGATATTTGTTGGGATTTTCCCCTTTTCTACCAAGGAAGATAGGTAGCATGTTTATAAACCTAGTATTGAGCTCAAAGTGCCCATTCGGTCCAAACAAAGGATACTCAACACACATCGGTTGTTGATCAAGGTTAGGAGCCATAACGTCCCTCAAAAAGGCTTGCCCCAAAGGAATCTCCCTTCCTTGCAGAGGAGGAGGTCTCCCTTGGAGAGGAAGATGTTGAGGCCCTCCTCTCGGTTGCTCATCTTCATGCTTGTGTTTATGCTCCTTAGAAATAGAAGTATCCACAAAATGGTCACTAGGAGGGCCGTTATTTACACTTTCCAAAGAAAGCCTCCTAGCCCGTCTCAAATTCAACACTAACTTGGGGTCGTAGTGTAGGGATTCTTGTGAAGAGGATTGCGTACGAACCATACACCAACTTGAACAATAAGTCTCCAAGCCAAGTGAAAATGGCAAGTCAACTAAGAAATCAAAACAAAAGCAAACTAACAAATATTTACAAATAGCACATAATCAAACATAATATGCCCCAAACATTTAAAAATAAACACATCTATCCCTCCAGCGATGCCAAAATTTGGGAGGTCATCACCATATCTCTCAAAGTTAATATTTATAAGCCCTAATTGTTCCTATCTACAATTAAGTAGATAATGGCAAGTCGGGGTCGTCCACGAAGAAGATGGATCTTTTCAAGTGTTTAAACATATAGAACGGAAAACATACTAGGCATAGATATATATAGACACATATGAAAGCATGTAAAGAGAGGGGGTTGGTTGGTTTTTGGTCCTCAATTATAAAATTGAAAGAAAAATTAACTAACGAGCAAGTTAAATATGCAAAGCACGCAATAACAACTAAAAGGTAATTAAACCAACAATTAACGGAACCTTGGGCGCAAATAACTTCCACTTCAAAGCCTCTTATCCATTATTGAACATGCAACCTATTTACTACTTTCACTACTCGTTGTGAAGACTAATCTTCTATCCTTCTTAGATATTAGTATGCAAGAGTGAATTTGATATCTCTTTTCAAACCTCACCAATGACTCCATTAGTCGAAACACGAATAAAAGTATCCTGTTAACGGAGTTGAACATGAAGAATCAACAAGCTTGGCAACACTTACAGACACTACACCGTGTCTAAGCATTCAACCAATTTATGCATTTACACGAGATTAGTCAAGAACATTCAACGTTCATAGACTTCTCTCATTTGCCACAAACAAAAAACATGAAAAAGAGTTTAACATTATCATATTCATCTAGCAATTATCAAGCCATCAACACAATTAAAATCTCTAAATCATACTCTTGGATTTCCTATCAAGAAAATGGCAAATCAAGTCATTTCCCCAAACCCTAATAAGCATATCATACAAGTACTTCATATACTCAATCTTTCAAAACATTAATGACATTAACAAACATATTTAATGCTCCATAAATGCATAATAGTAAGAGTATTAAATAGGCTACAACTTGTATTTAAGACATGGGCTTGGAAGCCTTAGTCAATTGCTCCCAAGAACTAGATTTAGCTACTAGAGTTCATACCAATTAATGCTAACAAACCAAACATAAAACAAGAGAAATCAAAGATGAAAATGGTGGAAAACTAGTTTTTAATAGTGCCAAAGTTAGGTGGAACAATATGAATGAAAGAGATGAAAGAAAAATGCTATTTATAGTACAAAGGGATAAGGTTGTGTTCTAGCCACCCATGCGTCGCGACTCGCGACGGGTTCGTCACGACTTGCACAAGAAATAACCTTGTCTTCCTTTCTTGTTATTGTAGCAAGCACTCTTCTTCACAATAATTCTTCCCATTCTTCAAGTCTTCAAATCATTGAAGCAAGTCTTCAAAGTCTTCGAAAGGTGATCTTCAACAGCTTCTGGTCTTCAAGTCTCTATGTTCTTCCTTTGTCACGCAAAATCATCTTAGAAAAGGTAAAAGAGCGTAAAGTCACTCTTACCTTTCCTATGAAAAATTTCAAGGTAAAAAACAAGATCTTGATAACAAAAGAGCACAAAAGTGATCCCAAAAAGTACTAAAATATGCACATAAAATTGACACATCAAGTGCCGTCTCTCAAACTCTCCAACCTACTCTTAAACGCGGGCCCTCTAGTGCGTCAGATCCACGAAAACTTACATGCGTACCGCACGTGATAACACATGCCTGAAGGTATCCAATGCATAATTACACCTATCATAGGTTGTTCCAGCGCGTAACTACACATGAAATCAGTGTTCAACACCTATCTTCACGCACTCAGCGAGTCTATATCTTCAGCAATTGTTTTCCATTTTCTCACTTTGCACATCATGGTTTTTACTGAGCCAATCGGGGTTTTTTCTGGTAGTTCTTCGAAGTTTAAACAAAATGGATCCAAGTGGATTTTGGATTCTGGCACCACAAAACACATGGCATCTTCTCCTGCTGTTGTTAATCATATGGCACCATATAATGGTTCTGCCCATTTCTATGTTGGTAATGGTTCATAACTCCCCATTACTCATATTGGTGATTATCATATTTCAAAGTCTTTGTCTTTTTATGATGTGCTTACTGTTCCTGATTTCACTTAAAAATTACTTTTGATTAGAAAATTAACTCAGGATTTAAATGCTATTGTCTTCTTTAATGATCACTCATTATTATTCGTCATAAAATCACTAGGGAAACTTTGGGTCATATTCATAGTGGAAATGGACTTTAATTTTTAGTATGGAGCAACTACTTTGTCGTCTACTGTGGAATCAAATAAGTTACGTTCATCTTTTGAAATCGGAATGCTAGACTTGGTCATGTTCTGCATTCCGTTATTTATGGTTTGCGTGCTTCTGGATCTTTATCTGTCTTAATGGTTTTGTTGAAACCTACCCTTTCTGATGCATGTGAAAAGGCTAAAGGGAAACATTTATCTTTTCATTCAAATGATAAACGTGATGCTAGGGTACTTGATCTAGTTCACTGTGATTTATGGGGGCCCTTTACTATTATTTCTACTAATGGTTTCTCCTACTGTGCCATTTTCCTTGATGATGATTCCCGACTCTCGTGGTTTCACCCACTTTGTAATAAATATGATTTTTGGGATATCTATCGCCAGTTTGAGGATTTTGTGGAGAACAAGTTTTCTTCCACCATAAAATTGTTTCAGAGTGATGAGGGGACTGAGTTTGTAAATGGTCTATTATGCTCTCACTTTCAGGAAAAATGCATTCATCATCAAATTTCTTGCCCGTATACTCTTGAGCACAATGGTCGGGCTGAGTGCAAGCACCACCACATTACTGACATGGACTTGTCTATGTTGTACCACTCTCATGTTACTCTCTCCCACTGGCCTCATGCCTTTGCTGCATCCGCTTATACCATAAATTGGTTACCCACTCCAGTTCTTAGTAGACGATCACCATTTGAAATTGGTAATGGTCAGGTTCCCATATACACGAGCTTTCATGTTTTTGGTTGTCGTGTGTACCTTTATTTTCATCCATATGCAGTTCACAAACTCGCTCCTCGCAGTTTGCCCTTTTATCTTTCTTGGGTAATACTCCCAGTACAAGGGTTATTGGTGTTTTGATCTTACACTGGAAAAATATATGTCACCAGAAATGATCGGTCTGATGATACTTTCTTCCCTTATGCAAATGGTTCTACTTTAGCATCTCCATTCTCTCTGGATGTTTCTACTTTTTTGGATCCCGCTGATACATCAACAAATATTCTTACTTTTCAACGGTGGCATCTCCTCATGCTTGGCTTGTCACTTTGGTTTCTAGCCATCCTGACTTATTGATGTTGTCATCCTCACTGACTACGACACCACGTTCTATCTACTTTGACGATTCAGACCATCCAAAGGCCGCTCAGACTCATCCTGCTCCACCCATCCCGCCATCGACCAGCTCACCTCGTCCATCGACCAGCCCATTCGATTCTCTAGCCACCTCACTGGCCCCTTTGTCGGCCACCTCACCTACCCCTTCGTCGGCCACCTCATCGGCTCCTTCATCGGTCACCTCAACAACCCCATTGCTTGTTGTGAAGACTCTTCCAGACCCTCCACCTCAGCCTCGCACTCATCGTATGGCTACTTGATCGGTAACTGGAGCTATTCAGCACAGAGATTATTTTGATATCTTTGCTCACAGTCTTACTGCCACCTTACTTGCTCAGTCAGAGCCTATGGATTACCGCACAACTCTTCAGGATCCGGCTTGGGTTTTATCCATGGATGACGAGATGGTAGCTCTTCGTGGACACCGCACTTCGGATTTGGTCCCTCACCCATCAGTCGTCAATATTGTTGGCTCTAAATAGGTTTACAGACTGAAGTATCGACTAGATGACACTATTAAGCATAATAAAGCCAGGCTTGTGGCACAGGGTTTCTCTCAGATTTTGGGTTTTGACTTTGACCACACTATCAGTCCAATGGTCAAAGCCTCTACTGTTTAGACAGTCCTCGCCATAGCCACTATGCGTTCCGGGCCACTTCATCAAGTGGACATCAAGAACGCTTTCCTTTATGGTTTTCTTGATGCTCCGTTCTATATGAAGCAGCCCGTTGGTTATCAGGATTCTACTCATCCAGATTATGTTTGTCGCTTGCGGAAGGCCATTTATGGTCTTAAGCAGGCTCCTCAGGCTTGGTTCCAACACTTAAGTGGTTATCTGGCACAGCTTGGTTTCCACTGCAGCTTAGCCGATACTTATTTATTAGTTCTCTCGAGAGGATCGTCGTTACTGTATCTACTTATGTATGTGGTTGATATCATTCTTATAGGCAATGGCTCGACTCTTCTTTGTGAGTTCATTGATCGGATACACAAAGAGTTTGCAATCGAGGATCTTAGTGGTCTACATTCTTTCTTGGTCTTGAAGTTTCGCCTACCTCCTCAGGGTAACTTCTTGGCCAGGCAAAGTATGCTAGGTATATTTGGACTTGGGTCAGTATGTCTGACGTGACACCTATTTCTACACCATTTGTCGTCTGTTCTTAGCTTCACAGCTCTATCAGGCATCCGTCATGAGATCCTACACTTTATCGTTACGTTGTTGGTGCCCTCCAGTATCTCACCATCACTCGTCCAGATTTGGCTTTCTCAGTCAACACAGTGAGCCAGTATCTTCAGGATCCCAAAGATGACCATTTCGCTGTGGTGACATAGATTTTACGATATGTTTGTGGCACCCTTCATTTTGGTCATAGCTTTCATTCTGCTAGTAGTCTTGAGGTGTTAGGGTACTCTGATGTTAACTGGGCCCGATGTCTGGAGACTCGACAGTACACTTATGGTTATACGATTTATCTTTGTGGGAATCTGGTTACATAGAGTGCCAAGAAACCGCTCACCGTTTCTCGCTCCAACACTGAGTCTGAATACCGTGCTCTCGCCAACACTGCTTCAGAGGTGGTTTGACTCACTCATTTGCTTCGTGATCTTAGGGTTCCACTTTTTGGTGCTCCATTGCTGTTATGCGACTACAACAGTGCTATCCTTTTTTCTCAGAATCCATTGGCGCACAAGCGGGTGAAGCACATCGACATTGACAATCATTTTATTCGTGAGTTGGTGACATCTGGCAAGCTGCGCATTGCTCATGTCCCGACATCAGATTGCGGACATCTTCACCACGGAGCTCTCTCGTCCACTGTTCGAGTTCTTCAAGTCAAGTTGTGAGTCGGCGAGTATCCGACGCTTCGCTTGGGGGTGGGGGGGGGGGGGGTGTGTGTTAGATAAGCTTTTATTTTTTATGACTAGGCTCGAGTTATATTTAGACTAGTATACTTTGTACTATATTTATACGCTTCTTCATTAATCAGAAACATTAAGGGAAATCGCTCTTTTAATCCTCCCATCCAAGGTGATTCTTGAGCAATCTCCTTTAATTGAATTTAATGGAAAGGTTTCTTCGGGGGTTCTTATTTGATTAAGGACTATCGAACTTGATTCTGCAACAGTGACTTTTAATGGCCTCAGTTCGAAATCAAAACATAGATCAATACATCTTACGAAATCAGAACATAGATCAATACATCTTACGAAATCAGAACATAGATCAATACATCTTACGAAATCAGAACTATTTGACCTGGATTTTAAAAGGGCTGAACTAAGTATGATATTAGAAGCGGCACTCGGACACTGTATTGATATCGGAAGTAATACTTTGATACAGTTTCTATATCGAAAGTACTTCGGCTCTATGCCGGTGTGGATGTTCTAATTTTGATACCGATTCCGAAATTATATCTTTCATCTTTACTAAAACGCAATAAAGGCAGTTCAGAATGGGCATTAGTGCCGTATTCACGCCGCCCACCATTTTACCCTCCATATTTTCTCCCAAGCCATTCTTTCCCATCAAAGAAGAATAAATGCTTATGTAAATAAAATTAAGGCGATCAATCCGCTCGCCCTCAGCGGCCCATACCAGCCCACACCCAAGCCATCGTATGAGAGGTAAATCACGGTAGCCCAGCACCAGGACCCATGGGCTTGGCATTGCCTCAGTGCGCACAAGGGAGCCTTGCAAAGCAAGAACTCCCCACACTGCCGCTGCCGAGGATCGAACCTGGGATTATTGGCTTATCCACCCATGTCCCAACCACTGGGGTACACCCGTGGGTGTATAAATAAAATTAAGGGTTCATGCATCATGCGTCCTCAAATTCTTGTGCGTTCTCTCCAAATTGTCATGAACATTTTACTTGAAAAGTAAGTGCTAGAGTTGTGATTGTCTTATATAAAAGCTCCTTATATTTTTGAATGGGTAAATATAATCTCCATGCTCATTTTTACAGGGAGCAGTAATCAATGAAGATAGGCAGGACAGGCTGATATGGAAATCTGAAGAAAATGGATCTTTCACTTTAATGTCAGCATACAAGACACTCACTCAAATATCAGGTAATTTGCCAGCTACTAAAAAGATCTGGAATTACAGACTGCAAAAAAAAATTCAATCTTTACCTGGAAGATGCTCAATTCTTTTCTGCATTTTGATGATGTCCTAATTAAATGTGGTTTTAGCCTTGCCTCTAAATGTCCTGCCTTCAACCAATCAGATTTCCTGGATCACTTTTTCAACTCTTGACAGATTGCTAAAGCTGTATGAAATGATACTGCAGACCTCTTAACCCATTTTAATCAGAATTCGGGTAATCTAACAGAAAGATTTTTTTTCCTACTGGAACAATAATGGCCTGCCAAAAATCCATAGGCTAATTTGCAATATTCTCCCACCGCTAGTTTGTTGGTGCCTGTGGAAAGCTAGAAATGCTTTTCTCTTTGAAAATAATTTTTTTTTCCATTCCTCAAATTACCAAGGAAGTAAGAGAAACATTGTTTGTATCCCTCTTGGCAAAACCTATTTTCTCCGATAAACCACCTGATCTGAGGTTTTCTATTACTGCTTCAATCCCACGTTTTAGACCTCCCCCAAAACCTTCTCTTACCATTATGCATTAGGAAAGACTAGAACTAAATAGCATTAAGTTCAATGTGGATGCAACCTGGTCTGTTTCAGAATTAACCCTTGGCCTCATAGCTAGAGATAATGATGGCAACCCCATTCTAATCAGGACATCGAATATCACTGCGACCTCTCCCCTCGAAGCTGAAATGAAAGCCATTCGTTTTGCATGTATCTCTTTTCCTACATATGTTTGCAAAATCACAATTGAATCTGATCCTCTCTTAGCTGTTACAATGATTAACACACCTATGAAGGCAAGATGGTCTCTCTACACCCTTGCTTTCCAAATCCATAGTTTTCTAAAAGGGGCTATACTGAAACATGTTCTCAGAGAGTGTAACACAGCTGCCGATGAGATTGCCAAGCTAAAATCCTCTCTTCTTTCAGAAACCAAATGGTGTCTGTTTGATCTCCCGGCTAACATTAGAGGAATTATTAACCTAGACAGGACTCAAACTCCATATATTCGAGTACATAGACATGCTTATGGTGATGATTGATACTTCTGATGTATTCTCTCTGTCTGCTAACTTAGGTGGCCAAAACAAACAAGTGATGTTGTACATTCAAATGGCACTTCAATATTGGCAACGAAAAGATTTCAAAGAAGACATACCCACTCCCAGATCTAAACTTCCAAGCTGCACTACCAGGGCTGCACACTCAGATCTTCTCAATTATTTTGGCAATACCAAGTGATCCTACTTAAGTTGCACACTCAGTTCTGAACAAGGTCACTCCGGGAAGTTTTTTCTCATGCACTACCTCATATGCTTTTTATCCAGGACCTCGACCTCATCTAGACAGACAGTAGATGCCCGACCAAAGGTAGAAATTAACACGTGGGGTGGGGCTTTCTAATTTTGGAAACGCATCTGCTGACACAGTTTGTACATTTCAATCAATAGTTACTCAGGCTATAGTTTTAGGTGTTTGATTTTTTTCTACTATTTTGGAGGCAATATTGTTGCCTCAGCCACTGCGATGACTTCAAACTATTATGTTTTATTTATCTTTAAAGGATTGGGGAACCTTAATAAATATCCCTCACCTCCGGGTGTTTTAACTAAATAATAATAATAATTTCCATGCTTGTATATGAAATGTGATAATGGGCTAACTCGGAAGAAACTCAGAGGATGTTTTTGGGCTATCTCGGCCCAAAAAGGCAACATTAGGCAGGATGTATAGTTTTCGTATATCCCGTCAGATAATTACTGTAATTAATAATAAAGGTTACTCTTATAATTCAGTATAAATACCAGGTATGTATCCATAATGAGTATGAGAGTTTTGATCACCTATTCGATCATCTTACTGACATAAGCATCAGAGAGTTTACCCCTGTGACCCCGGGGCTTTTTGTATGCAGATTAAGATCAGGGGACTCGGCGGTGAGGCTTGATCAGTTTCCAAAAGCATCAAAATGGATTTTCATTGTTTTTTTTAAAATTTTGAGAAGGAATCCCCAATCTAGTGGTCATGTGTTTGTAAATAGTTTGTATTATTTAAATATATGTTCGTGTGGCCTTCAGATATAAATACTTAATTAGGGTTTGTGTTGAATTAACATTTGCTTGGTAGTGTTGACTATCTCATGTATAGATACTTAATGGAATATTTTTAACACCGTAGATATATAGAACTAATTGATCCTAGTTGATTATCTAATGTGCTCGTGAGTATGGATATGATAATGAGAAGAACTTGGGATAATGTAGTGTTATCCCACATTGTTATTAGTGAGGCATTGGTGGATATGGGTGATGGAGGGGAGAATTTCAAGAAGTGGGAATTACAAGGACACATTGTAGGGCATTAAAAATGAGAATGGGTGAAAAAGAATTAACTTTCTTTGTTTAATTTCAACAAGGTAAGGTGTTTCTTATTGGAAGAACTAGCTAAATGTTCAAGTTGGGTCGGGAAGGTGAGTGGAACGAGGGTTGACACCTTGTATGGTAATTGGCACGAAGTCCCTATAAAGCATAAGGACACTATATGAACAGAGTGCAAAGTTCCGTATTGGGAATAGATTATTTTTTCATTAAGAACCTTTTTTTTACTTATATTCATTTTTTAATAACACGACCTTTATATGCTTGTCCCAAGATTATATCTTATCCATTAAAAAAGTTGGTCGTCCATGGTTAACTAACACACACATTCAACTGGAGAGTTGAGAGATGCACAAGAGCAGATCTTTAAGTGCAAGCAAAATGTCATATTCTAGTTTGCATGTCTTCATGTTTTCATATTTTTATCTTACCCACTTATGTCATTTTGTGTTCCTCTCCTGGCCAGGGGCTTTGGATTGACAACCCTAGGGTTTCGTCGGAAGCAGATTGAAGCAAATGTTAAAACTACAATGCATGGAAGGGTAAGGAGGATAAGGTGAGGTCATCAGTCATACTGATCAATGTGAATGTAATAGAGTGGTTTATGATGGAATAGATGGCTGTTTCACGGATGTTTATGATGATTCCCATATCGATGCTTATGAGCAAGCCGTGCAGGCGTATCAGTCCATGGGAGCAGTTAGGTCACAATCAGATTTAGCTCAAGTAGCCTAGATGCTAGTGGCTGCCAGGTATCACGTAACGGGAGAACAATGAGGGTTAGCGGGAGATACTAGAGATGCATTGAAAAATGAGCTACATAGGTTGATTGGACTACTTGTCCTGGAAGCTAGCTCACATTTTAGGGGGTTGAATTTTACCGGAGAACAATGAGGGTTAGCGGGAGATACTAGAGATGCATTGAAAAATGAGCTACATAGGTTGATTGGACTACTTGTCCTGGAAGCTAGCTCACATTTTACCCCATTGATAACAGGGAAACGATGACCAGTAGATACGAAACCCTTGGAGGGTCTCCCTACCTACAGTGGAGAAACAGATCCTAGAGAGTATTCAGACGTTCCTCAGTCTGATGAACTAGAGGGTCATCGATGAAAAGTTAACGTGTAAGTTAGTGGGTAGTTACCTTTGAGGGAAGGCTTAGGAATGGTATAATAAGTTATAGAGATGGTCGTTGCATTCTCATAAGGATTTCACTGCGTGTTGTTAAGCCAATATGCCCAGAAGAAATTGTTTACAAAAACTCTCTTAGAGTTGTATTAGATAAAGCAGAATCTAGGGGAAATGACAGAAGCTTCTACCAACGATACGTGGATAAGAATTTGAGGGTTGTGGAAACCACAGAAAATTAAGTTATTCAAGGATACTTGTTGGGTATGCGTGATTTAGAATTGTATAAGAACTGAGTACTAACATCCCCCGAACACTGCAAAAGCATCAAGAGGTTGTTGAGCAGTATTCGAAGGTGGAAGAGGCCACAAGAGGAAAAGGAGAGAGTATGATTGATAAACCTGGAAGAAGCAATGACAGAAGTAGTGACTCTAGGGGGAAGAAACCGATGGATGTGGCAAGACCTACCTTCGAGATGTATACGCCTATGAGCAGGTCACCAACGCAGATCTTAAGCATCTATCGAGGGATACTCAGGCGGCCCCATCCAATGATGAACAATCAAGAAGGAATGGGGGCCATAAATTTAGTTTGCAATTTTCATAAGGATTATAGCCATCATACAAATGCTTGTATTCATTTGAAAATGGAGATAGATAGGTGTGAAAAGACGGGATGGCTTCAAGGTCTTGGTCCTAGATGGGGAAATCAGGGTGAGCCTCACGGGCCTCGAAATGATCGACCCCCATACACGAGAAATTATCAAAATAACGAAGGCCGAACTGATAGAAGGCCTTAGGGCCAGGGATCTCATGATAAGGAGCAAGGAAGAAGGGGCAAAGATCCAAGAGAGCAACCTGTTAGGAATCAGGAGAACCAAAATGGGGAAAACCAGGACCTTTCATGCATAGGGGGCTCTCGAGTTTGGGAAAATGGAAGAATTTGAGGGCATTTTTGAGTTTGGAATGTTGGCTAGGATTCAGAAATGTGGGATCAAATTTATGAATTTGATTCATCCTCTATTTTTTTTATATATAGTGAGTACTTTCCGAATGGTTTGTCTCTTTAGTAAACATACATGAAACATTTTCGAGCTCAGAAATGTTTTATCCTGCAAAAAATTGCATGCTTTGAAAATTCCATATTCGGCCTGGAACTGTCACACGAGCTTAGAAACATAATTTATGAGCTTGGAAAGTGCCTCATGTCTATTGCTATTCAATGCACAACATTTTCGCAAGTTTGTAAAATATAATTCCGAGCTCAGAAATGTTATCATGCCAATAGGTCTAAACTAACTAATACATTTCCAAGTCTGGGAATGGTCCTTGTCTAAAACTCCAAAGGGCGGAAGAGGCTTATCTTGTCATAGTAGTCTTTCCTCAGGGGCTTATCTTGCATAATTATGTACACCTTCTTTATCATAGTTGTTATCAAACCACCGTAAGGAAGATCTTTCTTCTTCATTTCCACGGCCTTCAACATGAAAAAGATGACAGCAAAGCCTGGGTTTATCTTTCTACCTTGCATGATGTAGTAAAACATCATGAGGTTAGCAATAGTAGGCTCGCATGTATAGCCACCAGTGGGGAAAATGTTCAATCATATCTAATCATAAATAATACGCTCATTTACAGTTAATTGACCAATATCAAAACTCTCTGCTTTCCTTGCATTAGCTCCTACTCTCTTAAAATATTTTCTATTCATTGCCACTGGACGGAGGGGAGTAGCGTCACTCACACCCAGCTAAACATGTGTGTGATGGATATCGAGGGGGCCATTTTTTAAAAAACATTTAAACACCCATGGGTGAGGGATATTTTATTAAGGTTCCCCAGGCCTATTTAGTAGTAATGTGATCTAGAGTGTTTTACATAGTGGCAAGATATTTGCCCCAAAAGAGATGTTAGCCCACTACAGAGGTACAACTAAGAAGAAAAGACGGTAAGATAATAAATTGGGAAAAGGTAGTTACGATTCCAAAAGGAAGAATCTCCACCCCATGTGTTAATTCTTCCCTTTGGCCAGGTAGCACCTTTCCATGCATTGGAGAGGAAAACTTTAATTTCTTGCAATGAGTTTTAAAGATCCTGGAAAGGCGTCCGAAGGAAGGCTGACTGGTGTAGAGTTGATTTGAATCTGATATGTTGATATTGAACGTCAGAGACCAGCAAGATGGACTTCGAACAAGAGGGAAATCACCAATTTCTGGCCATTATGGACTTCATAGCAGTGCGCTATTTCCTTCAGCAGAGAGCATTCAGCAAGATGAACTTCATAACTTTGCAGCAGATGGACTTCATCTGTATCCCTAAACCTGAAAAGCAGAAAAGAAGAAGCAGCAGTTTCTGTACTAATTTGAAGAGACAAATTCATGAGCTACTTATAACAATATCCATTCATGGAGAGAGTAGAAATGGAAAGCCTACTCGATCGAGCTATAGTCCATATAAGCTCCTACTCTAATTCCAGGATAACCATTTCTATCAAGGGATAAAAGACCCCTAAGAAAATGGGGGGCTAACTGAAAATCTAAATCTCCCTGTATGTTATTATCAGAGGCCAGTTTTGCCAGAAAATCAGCAGTTGAGTTGGCTTCCCTAGGAGTATGTTGGATTGGATGTATGAGGTGTTTTGAGTGAAGTGCACTACAGATGGAGAAGATTCTCCATGGACAACTTATTGGATTATGAATCCCCCTAACAGCCGTTAAACAATCAGATTCAATCACACAGTCGTTAAGTGCCAGTTCTGAGCAAATGTCATAGCCACATTGAATAGCAAAAAGTTCAGCATGTAAGGGAGATGGTGACTGGAAAGTGTTAGCTCTCATTTTAACCACAGTCCCATTCCAATTCCTAACTATGACAGCATATGAGGAAAGACCACTAGATATCCAAGTAGCATCAGTATTGATTTTGTATCCCTGTTGTGGTTTAATCCAACTCACAGCTGAAATAGTTTTTTTCCCTTATTAAAGATTTGAGGAATAATATTTTCTTGAATCCAATACTTATGCTTATCTATATTTCCTATCAGATGATTAGCAGTGAAGATTTGATAGATCATATCTTTAATGTCATGAAAGCATGCGTCTTTGGAGAAAGATTTATTATAAAAAATAACTTTATTTCTGCAAATCCAGAGGAACCAGGTTGTGACTAGTAAGGCAGCAGTTATAATGTTTGACTATATCTTGGAATCAGCCTTGAAAGATAGATAGTATTCCACTCTCCTCTTTAAACTACCGAAAACTAATTGTTGTAGCTGTAAAAGGTTATTAACACTTTGCCAAACAACAATAGAAGAGGGGCAGGAATTGAAGAAGTGATCCAAAGTATCAGGATGATTCTGGCATAGGGGGCAATTAGATGCTAAGGAGAAACCTATCCTACGTAAAATATTATCAAAAGGTATAATACCATTGAGGGCTCTCCACAATAGAACAGACATCTTTTTTGGAATGAAAGAGGACCAAACCTTATTAAGATGTCTGATTTCTGGTCTTTTTTGTCTCAAAATACTATAAGCCGGGAAAATTGAGAAATTCCCATCAGTGGTTGGTGTCCAGACAAGCTTATCTTCATGATGGTAATTCAGCTTCACTTCCTGCAAGAGGGTAAAAGTGTTGGTAGCCAAATGAGGCTCCAGTTTTGGTAGGATAGCATCTTTGATATTGATAAAAGACCTTAGGGAAATATCCACAAAGGGAATATCCATCTCCTGGGGCCATTTATAATACAATGCACCATCTCCTATCCAGTTAGCATTCCAGAATGAGTAATCACCAGTACCATAAATAACTCTAGAAAAGATGTTTGCCTTAGTAGTGATTTTACAAATTCTGGACCAAGTGTGAGATTTTTTATAAGAGGCAGGGAGTGACCATAAAAGAGTTGACCACTGAGTAGTGTTTTTTTGCAGTTTCCACCATAGTTTACATGAAAAAGCATCTACTGTGGCATTTAAATCCCTTAAACCTGCTCCATTTTCTTCTATAGGAGAACTCATGTTTTTCCAGGATCTCCACTTTTTCCCCCAAAACAGACTGGAAGCAATTTTTTCCATTTTATTTAAAACTATCTTTGGAGGACATAAAACTGCAAAAATATGCGTGGGAATTGAAAGAAAACAATGGTTAATCAGAATGATCTTTCCAGCAGTAGTTAGCCATTTATTCTTTCAATTATTAATTGATTTCTCCATTCTTTCCAGTATAGGTTGGTAATGTACCTTTAAATTTTGACCGAGGGGGCCATTAGGGTCATCGGGCCTTCATTTCTTGGGGGTGGTTGATATGCTTCATTATGTGTGTGTTACTGTTGCATTCAGAGTAATAAGTGGTTCATTTTATATGTTGGATTGCTAGTATTAGTTGAATTTACGTGACGAGGGGTTTGGACGGCCATGTTTGGTTTTCTTGTCTAAATCCCGCATTTGGTAGACTTAATTAGTACTAATGGATATCTTATATCCACGGGAACCTAGATCTTTCTTTTTGATCACCTTAGTAGCTCGCTCGTGGGTATTTTTTTGTTACATTCTATGTGAAGACCGTTTACAAGAACATTTGAAGATATTGAACACTGTTCACAAGGACGGTAGAAGAAGTCGAAGGCCATTCATATTAGAATGGTAGTAGATGAAGGAATATCAAATCAAAGTAGTAGAAGGATGGAGCCAAAGAAAGGCAGCATTAAAGTTCAAAATGGCCAATAAAGAAATAGAGAATCGTGGTCTGAGAGTTGTGCCAAATTCTGGGAATAATCTAAGAATAATTAGCCTTTAAGGTTGGTTCCACTAGATTTATCTCCTGGAAAAAAATAAAATCTACTACAAGAACTCTTAAAATGGACTGGCAGTTCATCCGTAGCGAAGGAAAGAAGTTCAGCCGACCGAAGTATCAATAGGTCGGTACAGACCGCTCATGGTTGGCACCAAGAATTGCTCCGATGGACCACACCACACTATACAAATTGCACAAAGGTCTCTGGCATTATCCGCACTAAGAACTGGTGCAGGCCGCGCCAATCTCAACGGCCCGCGTTCTCAAGTGCCCCTTTTAACTAAAAAATGGCTAAGTATTGGTGTAGACCATCCTGTTTATAAGGCTCGTGCCTTTTCAAGTGAAAAATTTGAAGAATTAAGCGCCCCACACTAAAATACTGAGAAAAAAGGATTCTGATGAAGGCCTGTGCACGATGACACAGACTGCAGATGAGAGGTGCAAAATGACTATCCTGACGATGGTCTGCGTCAGAAAATATGGATTGTGCCTGACAAAACCCGCACCAGATGCCATAACCTGTGCTAAGGATATGGCTAGGACTGCGCCAGATCCCACGGCCCACGCCAGATCCCACGGCCCACGCCAGCACAATGAAAATGGGCCACGCCAGATCTTGCACCCCATGTCGGCAGGAGGCAAGGTGATAGCGGTTTATGCCAGTGGTGGCTAACTGCGGTTTTAACCTAATTTTGCCCTATTTTGGGCCTATTTTTAGGTCCGATCACCTACTACTATATATAGAGCCTTAGTCTACTAGGGTTAGAGGCTTTGATAACTTTTCATTACATCTTTTGTAATTAGGAGAGCAACTTAGAGTGAGAAACACTCTCTCTTATCTCTAGTTTCTTTATCTTTCTCCTTTTATTTTCTTTGATCCTATAATTTTGAATTTAAATATATATTTGAACTCCATGTCTAGGGAGTACTTTCTATAGCTTGTGGATAATTTTATTCATGTGTTAATTTATGCTTTTGTGAGGTTCTTAGTTCATTCTAATCATTGTGCTTGTGATAATATAATGACTTGTTCTTGAATGTTATAATTGCACGAATGGTACACTCCATTAGCACACACTCTAGTCTACATTCATGCTGGAGCAAATATTGATACCCCCTGGGGAAAAGAAACCTTGAATGTGATATAGGTAGGAGGGTCAATGTCCACGTGGCTGTGAGCACATAAGTCTTTTCCAAGTTTGAATGTTACGATGAAAGGACACAAGTCTCAGTTGACTATTTTATTTTAAAGTGTTATGGGTAGAGATAGCAAAGAGTAGCAAGTTAGGGTTGCAAGAGGTTCTAGTGTCATAGATAAGGTTTGTATCTCCCTTTCCCTCTTTTATATGCCTAGAGAGTAGGGCATCTATGGTGGAGTGCCCGAGATGTGATTGTACGAGGAAGAAATAGACCTACAAAAATGATTGGACCTTGTTGTACTCCCCTAATTACGGAGGCGGTGTCGATGGAAGATTGCAAGAGCACCTTACATGAAAGGTACGGGGAAGTGCTTACCATCGACCCCACCACGTGTTATGAACATTAGATTAGGTTGTCAAAATCTCACATGTGAATGAATCGAGAATTGAAGCATTAAATCACCCACGTTATGCAAGCATTCCCCACGTGTCTAGCTAATGTAGTTTACGTTCATTTTACTTTCAAGTTATTAGTTGTTAATTGAAAAGCCAAACCCTCCACCTTGGTTACAATACTATCTACTCCTAGCAACATAGACAGATTGACAACCCAGACATGGTTGTTTTTAATTGATTGTTAGGCCCTAGAATCTCTCTGGATATACCCATGGCTTGCAGCTAAGTACCCTATCGGTAGCATAGTATTAAGTTGGGTGTAGAATATATATTTAAATTTTACGTCCTTTGATCCAACACCTTCGCTTGGTTAGCTAGTAGATTAGTTAGTATTCCTTTTGTTTTATTTTGATGGTTCTTGTTTGGAGCTTTTGTGATAGTTATCTTGTTATCTTTTGATCTGTTTGCTAGTGTTGCCTTCGGAAGGGTACTGTTAGCCCCTAGTTTATGGAACATACTCGTACCAAAAACTTAGGTGTTTTGCAATACCTGACTGATAACACATGTAGTCTAAAATAAAGGAAGTGGAGAGCTAGAGTAAGGGTTCAACCTAGACCAGTTGTGTTGGTAGAAGAGCCGCAAGAGATGACGGAGTATAACAAAACATTGAGGGAACTCATGGCCCCTAATTTGGAGAGTTATCCGTTATGCATCACATTCCCCCCATTATCATAGAATGTGAGTTGCGAGCTAAATGGTGGAATGATCCGTTATCTTCTTACCTTCCACGATATGGAATGGGAAGACCCGAACAAGTACTTGTCTGAGTTTCACTTGGTATGTACAAATATGAAGCCTCCAAGTGTTTATGACAATAATTATAATCTAACAAATTTTCCGTACTCTCTTTAAAATAGAGCTAAAGATTGATTTTACTACTTACTTCCCGGTTGTATGGGCTTCTTAATTTATATGAAGCAGAGATTTTTAGAGAAGTACTTTCCAGCATCCAAATCCGCTGGATTGAAGAAGAAGAAATCTAATATCACCTAGGGAGCTACTGAGTCACTCTACGACTATTGGGAGCATTTCAAGAGGTTTCTTACAAGCTTTCCATACCATCCTTTCAAGAAGGGAGACATAGTTTAATACTTTTTCAAAGGGTTGTGTGATGAATACATATGGGTGGAGAATGCCGCATGTAATGAATCAATATGAAAAAAATCCCTAAGGATACGATAGATCTCCTTGAAGAAAAGGCCAATGGAATGCGACAGTTTGGCACAAGGTCAAGGGTTAAGGTCTTAGATGAACCCTCACAATCACCCAAGTTAGAGGAGTAGTCCAAGCTCTTAATTCTATGATGAAGGAGCTCCTACAAGAGAAGGTTCACCAAGTCAAAGTGTGTGGGTTGCGCAACCTTGACCATAACACCGAAGCGTGTCCCAAAGTTGTAGAAGATTTGCAATAGGTAGAGGCCATAGAGTACTACAATAGATAGAGGTTGTAGTTTGCTAGGGGGAAGACACAAGGATTCCAGAGGAACCAGGGCGATGAAAAGTTGTATCCATATGCAAACTCGTTCAACCCAAGGTACTAAGACTATCCAAAATTTTGGTGAAGGGAAAACAATAAAACTCAAGGATATCAAGGTGGACAAGCTCCACCTCAACCATACCCAAGAGGTGAAGGTTGAAGAGTACAAGAATCGAGAGAGGCTGCAGTTTGCTAGGAGGTAGCCACAAGGAATCCAGAGGAACCGGGGTGCTAAAAAACCGGATCGATACGCAAACTTGTTCAACCCAAGGTACCGAGACCATCCAAAATTTTAGTGAGGGGAAGAAAATCAACCTCAAGGATATTGGGGTGGATAAGCTCCACCTCAACCATACTCGAGAGGTGAAGTCCCTTCCAACAACCATGCCTCGATCTATATATCAGACCAAGAAGAGATCTTAGAAGCCATCAGTCAATGAGGAAGAAATATGAAGTCTTCGTGGATCGGACAAGGCGGGAGATTGAAGACCTTGGTAATATGGCTTTTTCAAGTATCAAGAACTGTAAAGTCCATGTTTGGCAACTTGCCACCTCGGTGGGCCAACTTGAAGCCAAAGATTCAGGAAAAATCCCTTCCCAATAAAATATCAACCCAAGGAATGTGAGTGCACTGAAGTTGAGAAATAGGAAGGAAATTTGTGAGTCTGATAAGAAGGTTATACAAGAAGACAACAAAGTACTAGAGGCTAACAAGGAAAACTTTGAAGAGGATGAAATTGTGGTCAAGGAAGTGCCTTCCAAGGAGTTTCCATTTCCCGAGGCACAAGTGACT
Source organism: Rubia yunnanensis (assembly GCA_037428765.1). NCBI lineage: Eukaryota > Viridiplantae > Streptophyta > Magnoliopsida > Gentianales > Rubiaceae > Rubia > Rubia yunnanensis. The sequence continues at coordinate 84,949,518 of CM075063.1, forward strand.
ATCCCACCTCCATTTCCAAATGCTTTGAGGTGAAGGCTAAAGGTGGAAACCAATGATGCAATCATTCAAAGGATTTTCAAGAACGTCAAGGTAACAATCTGTATCTTGGAGTTAATTGAAAATGAGCCATGTTGTGCTATGTTTCTTAAAGTTGCATGACCAAAAAAAGAGATGTAGACCAACTAAGAAGGTAGGACATTTAAAAATGGATGATTCGTCATTTAAACCACAAAAATTTGCCTAAGAAATGCGATGACCCTGAAATGTTCTCTATTCCTATCAACTTACAAAGAATTCTTGTTAAAAAGGCTATGATAGACTTAGGCGCATCCATAAATGTGATCACATTTAGTCTTTATGAACGCCTATAGATATGTGACCTTCGGGAAACTAGAGTGATTTTCCAACTTGCCGATCACTCCCAAGCTAGCCCTCGTGGGCTAGTGAAGGATGTGATGGTGTGGGATTGAAAGTTAGTATTTCCGGTGGACTTTTATGTCCTAGACATGGCGCACAATATAAGTCCACCCTAGTACTTTTTGGGAGACCATTCCTTAAAACTTCTAGGACTAAAATTGATGCCCTTTTGGGAACCTTAACTCAAGAAGATGATGTGGATGAAGTGGAATTTGATATCTATAAGTATAGGCATGATTCAACTGATTCTTCTTTTTTGTGCAAAGGTATGACCTTATGTGATGAGCATGATTTACATGAAACTTACTGTGTGACAAATGAGCATGAATGTTTGGATGAATTCCTTGTTGATAATAATAGCGTTGATGATTCAATGACATCACATGATTCAAGTGATAACATATCTATGTTAGACTTCTTTTCCATGCTAGCTAACTTGCAACATGAAAAGAAGAATATAAAGAGCTTAAATCCCCCTGAACCTCCTCCTAACCCCAAAGTGATGTTCACAGATTCAACCTTAGCAAGGCATGATGATTCATTTCTTATGGCGGACAAAGGGCCAGAAGGTAAGGGTGACACGTTGTGGAGACCTCTCTACAACGATGTCATCGTAGGTGGAGTCGCCGTTGGCAATTTTGAAGAACCACATGTAGGTTGTTCTAACTAAAATTTCATGAAAAAGAAATAATTTGTGAGGATGACAATAAATATACGGTACTTCGTTTTTACTTTGATTTCATCATTTTTAGTAGTGAGTAGATTTTGCATGTTCTTTTTTGTGTGGGGATTTTTGAGATGAAACTCTTGTTTGATTTGTAAATATGAGTTTGATTCTCTTGTTTGTGTTTGGATGTAAGTAAGCTTGATGGGGGAAATAGTATTTTTGAAAAAAGAGGGAAAACTAAGGAAATAGGGTCAAAATTGTGGCAGCCTCTTGCTATGATCTGGCACGGTCTGGCACGGTCTGCGCAGGCTATTAGGTCCATGCCAGGCAACCTTGGCATAAGGGGCCTCGTGCCATGATCTGGCATGGACCGCGCCAGGTGATACGGTCCGTGCCACTGGGCATTGGCATGAGGGGGGAGTCTGTGTCGGGTACCCTTGATGGAAGAGTATCTGTGTCATTTTCTCCATTTGAGCTGTCAAATTGTTCCAAAAGTGTAAATTTTCAAAAATTTTGAATTTCAAACCAAAATAAATCATTTTTGGTTCATAAATTTTGAAATTCCCAAATTCCTTAGGATTTTTTATGCAAATAGTACATCCAACATCCTTTGTAATTAAAATATTGGTACTAATGTCCCCTAATTTATTTTCAAAATTCCATCTTTATCCTAGTTTTACGTCTCTGCCTTAGATCCTTGGTACATTCTCCCACCTAATTGAGTCATTTGACACATTCAGGTTTTGCAAGAAACACTCACTCACTCACACTCTTGGTGAGCTTGGAAATTTGAAGATTTTCTCTCAAATATTAGCAAGTTTTGCTTCTTCTTGTGTGGATCTTGCAACTCTTAGCTTCCAATTCCGGGTAATCCATTGAACAATTTGTTTATTTGCTTTATTAACATTTTATTGGTGTTCTGTAAAGCATGATTCTTGAATGAGTGAGTGTTGTTGAGATATTTGTTTGGGTTGTATGCATGATATTGTGTTGAAGAAAATTTGGGTGGATTATATGTTCTTCATTTGTTGGGTGATTTAGGAGGGAATGAATATTGATTTGATGATCTTATTTATGGGATGATATGAATCTATATGAGTTTGTTTAATGAGAATGTTCCTTTTTAAGTAGCTTTCATGCTTTGCTTTTCATGATTAGGCTATTTAAGAGGAATTTTCTTGTTGAATGATATTATGGGCCATGCCTGGTTTATGATCACATTACCATTTTTTCCTTCATTGTGTTTGGATTCCTCCAAAAAAGAATGTGTTGGAGAAAGGGAAGTCCACACGGGTTGAGAAGAGGAAGAAACTGGCAAAGGGTAAAAACCTTGGCACGGACCATGTCTGGTATTGGCCCGAGGTTGCCAAAATTTTGACCGAATCCTTAGTTTTTCCCTCTTTTTCAAAATACTATTTAACCCATCAAACTTAATTCCATTCAAACACAATCACTAGTTACGATAATCAAATTTACAAATCGGTCAAGAGTTTCTTCTCAGAAATCCTCATTTGAAAACATGCAAATCTCTCAAATCTCTACTCAAAAACACAAAAGCAAAAAGAAACTCCATATTTTTGTCATCTTCACGACTTATTTTTCCCTTAATTTCAAAGACTAAGGAGAGTGGTTTAGTGGGTCGCCGAAACCACCATCCTTTACACAACCAGTCACCACATCACGATGGGTGGGTTGCCACAACCTTCTAGGTTTACCTTTTACCTTTGGAGCTATGAACCAAGTAAACCCATTCTTCTCAAGTGTGGATATATTCTTTTTTATTTTGGGGGTTAGAAGTGGCTTTGGGGTTTTTAATTCCTTGGCCCGCTTCTTTCCCCGCTGCACTTTAGACATGAGATATTGAGTGAAGTATCGTTGTTCATATTAGAAGAGATATGCTCAACAAGAATAGTGTCACAAGGTAAATCATTTACACAAGATAATGCAAACAAAGTCTCAGTATTGGGAAATATCTCTTTCTAGGATTTTTCAAAATTTTCTCTTGCTAACATCATGCGAATAAAAATAGAAACAAATAAAAGCAATACTAGATACTTTACTAACATGTTATGCTTAATCAATACTTCAGCAGGATAGCATTCTGGTCAACGGCGCCTAAACTTGACCCACCTCCTCTCGGGGTCATTAAAACCATAGCTTAGAATTAACCCGAGCTGAGGTTTTGGGAAAGGTCAAAGATAAAAGTTATATTCTGCACCCGTTCTCACTGCTACGCTACCTAGAGGGTAGTTAGCGGCAAACCCTAGGTTTATCCATAGAGATGCTAGGGCTAAAAAACACAACCTCGTACGGGTCGTCAATCCATACAATTGAAAGGAATAACTAGTAGTTGAAAATAGTAGAGGGGGGGTTGGATTTTCATGTTATCAAATACGATGCATAAAAGTAAAAAGCAAGTAATCTAATAAAACTAAGCACTTAGGGAGTCATTGAGAAACATGATTAACCTAATTTTTCTATCCTCAATTCATTCACGTGCAAGATTTACTAAGCAACCTACTAATATGTTCACAACACGTGGTGTGGTCGATGGCATACACTTCCCCGTACCTGTCACGTCAGGTGCACTCGCAACCCTCCATCGATGCTGCCATCGTAATTAGGGGAATGTTACAAGGTCTGACCATTGTTGTACGTCTTTTTATCCCCCGTGCAATTACGTCCCGGGTTTCCACTATGAATGTACAACTTCCCTCGGGTCCTATCAACTAGGCCTAAGGGTCGTTGGCACCTTATCTATGATCTAGGTTATCTCACACCCTAGTTTGCTACCTTTTAACTATATCTACTCGCAACCTATTGGAAAATTTTATGTAATCAAATAAGAGTGGTGTGATGGAAAATAAGTCAAAGTATGACTCGGGTCTCCAGTGCACACACTCAAGCAGACGCAACTTACTCCCTTACCCATTCTAACATCCAGGTTTCTCTTCCCAAAGGGGCATCAATAAATTCCCCATAAATGAATACAGCCCAATGTGTGTGACAGTATGTGGTGTAAAATTCATGCATTTTGAAGTTTAAGAAAAACTATAATAATATCATGAACACATGTAATAGTATAAATCTAATGAATCTCACATAAACATAAAGATTAAATCATGTGCTACAATTATCCTCAAGTTATGAAAACTACTCCGTAGATAAGGAATTCACATATGGATTTAAATTCCATATCTAGGATGAACACGAAAAGAAAGAAAGAAAGAAGGAAAAAGAGGGAGCTCCGTTTCTAAGAGCTCTCCTAATGATCTAATCTACTTTGTACATTTTCAACCTAGTAGAATAAGGTCATTTATATGGGAGAAGGGGATTGGGCCTAAAATAGGCCCAAAATAGGCCAAGTGATGCTAAACCCTAGTTCAGCCACCGCCATGCAAAAGATAATTTATAAGCCCTAAATGCTTACTTTCTACAACTAGGTAGATAGTGGCAAATCGGGGTCGTCCAATGAGAAGAGGGATCTTCCTAAGCAATTAAGCACAAATGGTTGATACTAGGCTAGGAGTAACTATATTTACACACACTTAAAAGCAAGTAAAGGGGGGGGGGACCCAACACATTCCATCATATAGCATTCACACATTCCATCATATAGCATTCAGGACCCAACACTCACACACCCATCTAGCAAGTACCACAACACACACATCACAAGGAGTTCTAAGTTCATGCTCATAGATCTTCATGCAAAGGCGCTACGGAATTCGTCACGTTCCTACACCTAAACAATTCAACCACACAAGCACTCCCTATGCTCAAACAACTCATGGCACACATGCAGTGAAACACACCGTCAAGAATACATAAACGCCAAATAACAAATGCTTCAAGAATGAATTTAAATCATCTATTCAATACTTCAACTACTTGTCATGGAGACTAAACTCCTATCCTTCTTAGTTCGTAGTTTGCGAGAGTGAGTTCCACATCTCTCGTCAAACCTCACCAATGACTCCCGAGTCGCGACCACGACTCAAGGTGTCATTGGTGGCATTTAGCACGAAGGACCAACAAGCTTGGCAATGCCTATGACCACTACACCGTGACTAAGCATTTAACCAATTCATGCAATTACACGAGATTAGTCAAGAGCGACCACTCATAGACCACGAGCATATAACTCTTCTCGTTTGCTACACAAACGAACATGACGAAGAGTTCGACATCAATCACATTCGTCTAGCACATTGTCAACACACTAACACAATCAAAAGCTCTAATTCACACTCATACATTCCTAACAAGAACAGGGGGGAAATTAACCCAAATCCCCCAAACCCTAGCTAGCAATTCATATCCTCAAGCTCCCAACAACATCAATGGAACAATTAACATTCAAAGCACAATAAATGCACAATAGCAAAAACACCAAATAGATAGATAGAAATGGTTCTCAATACATAGAAGTGGAAGCTTCAATCCATAGCTCCCAAGTACAAGAACTACTCTAGAACAACAAAAGACATAATTAAACTAAGAAAAACAAAGAAAAGAAAGAAGAGAAAAACCTAGAATTGGAGCCCTAAAATGCAGAGAGAAACGGGCTGAGCAAAACTGGAGAAGAGGAGGAAAGAGAGTAGTATTTATAGTGCAAAGAAGATAAAGTTGATTTCTGGCCGCCCGTTGGTCGCGACTCGCGATGAGTTCGTCGCGACTCGTGACGGTGTTGGTCGCGACTCGCGATGGTGTCGCGACGGGGTCGCGACGGGAGCCAGAGTTTTGCATTGTTTCTTTGTCTTCTTCATAGCCGTCCCTCTCAATCTTCAAGTCTTCAACAGCTCCAAAATGGTCTTCAACGGCCTCCGGTCTTCATGTCTTCAAAGTGAGTATCCAAAAGTCTTCGAAAGTATAGTCTTCAATGTCTTCCGGTCTTCGTTGCTTCCGTGTTCTTCCCTTGTCACACAAAATCCACTTAGAAGAGGTAAAAGAGTACAAAGTTGCTTTTGCCTCTCCTAAGTGAATTTCAAGGTAAAACACAAGCTCTCGATAATAAAAGAGCACAAAAGTGATCCTAAATACTACTAAATAATGCGTCTAAAATGGACACATCAAACCTCCCCACACTTAAACCTTACTCGCCCTCGAGTAAGAAAAGATTCAAGCATACGGAGGAAATGGCATATCCACATCCTAAAACCCCTAAAATAACCACACAAAATGGACATATCAAACCTCTCCACACTTAAACCTTACTCGCCCTCGAGTAAGAAAAGAACCAAGCACACGGAGTAAATGATATATCCAAAACCTAAACTAATCCCCCAATCAAAGCCTCACAAAAACTCTAAATATCAAAAATCCCAAAATAAAAGCTCACATGAGAATTTTTTCACACACACATCCCCAATCCTAAATCTAACCAAACCTACCACTTATCAATTCACTACCCATAAAATATTTCAAAGCCCAGAATTGATATTCCCATAATCCAATGACACAAAATGAAGCTAAAACCATAGAGGAAGTTTTAAACACATGCTTCACTTAATGCCAATATATCAACCAAAAACGAAGTAGAAAGAGATAAGGAATTTCATAACCACACTTCGTTTCCTAACCCACTAAGCTACCCAATCCCAAGAGGTCTATAGATGTTGAGCTACCCGATCCATCCGTGTGACAACCGCAACCTTATGACTCCAACGCCGGCAAATGAGTGAAATCATAGCATTTTTCAATTTCTCTCACTTTCTTTCATTTTGCCTAGGAGCTCTTTCGAGTTTTCATCCTAGCCACACATCATGTTTCTTTAGCTCACATCTCACCTTTTTCCGCACATTTTAGCCTCTCATTTTTGCCTAGGCCGCCCTTTAAGGGTTTTCGACCTATCCGGGCCCCCAATGTTGCCTAAGTTGCCCTCTCGGGTTTTCAACTTAGCGGGTTTTCTTTTTCTTTTTTTTTCTTTTTCTTTTTCTATTTTCTTTTTCTTTTTGTTTTTCTATTTTTTTTTCCTCATGTTTTCCCAATGAAAAGTAGCAAAAAGCATTCCAAAACAATCTAGCATGCATATGAGTCCTCTAACCCCTCCCCACACTTAAAACATTACATTGCCCTCAATGTAAACACGTAAGGCAAGAACAATAAAAATCAAGGTAAGGGAGTTAGAGTGATACCCATTTCTCCGCAAATTCGCCGGTGATATGGCGATATCCAAGTACTTGGATGGTCCCGAGATAGGTTTCGGAACCGGAAGGGTGAGCAAAGATGCCATAGAAGAACTCACCCCTCGAGAAAAGCATTGTCTCTATGGCGCCGTTTGATCAAGACTACACCACGAAGAACACATTAAACTCACAAGTACATAAGGATATGTAATACTAGGTTTAGCATCAAGAGTTAATAACCATAGTATTATCAAAGAACAACCAAATCACACTCAACCAACACTATAAGAATAATCATGAAAAATATCCAACATATATTGACATGTATACAAGCATCATTATAGGATATGCACTTACGATCACAATGATGTAGTCGGCATACTACAATCAACAAATGTACTATAAAGATGCAAGGATGTTCATATGTCAACATGTGCAGGATGGTGGAGGAATGAGTGAGTATGTGGTGGTTCTTGGGAGTGTTGGGTGGAGAAGAAGGTAGGATCATGCAATGTTTAAAATCATTTGGAAACTTGGAAGCTTGGAAATTTGAAATCCGGGCTCAAAAAATTTTCAACAGTTACTGAGCACGTCGCGACTCACGATGAGGTTCGTCGCGACTTGCGATGAGCCTCGCGAAGTCATCGCGACTCGCGGAAAGTTGTGTCCGGAAGCTCAAAAATTTCTGAGCTCGTCGCGACTCGCGATGAAGTGTGTCGCGACTCGCGACGAGCCTCGCGAAGTCATCGCGACTCGCGGAAAGTTGGCGCTGGGAGTGATTTTTCTCCCCTGTTCGTCGCGACTCGCGACGAAGCCCATCGCGACTCGCGACGGCAGGGTATCCCAGGCTTAAAATTTTTTCTTCTTCTTACCAACTGTCCAAGCTTTCTTCCCTCGTTCATTGATCTCGTTCCTTCATCTCCTTCATTGCAATGCACTTCACTTTGCTACAAAATCACAGAAAAACAAGCCATAAAAAGAACAAAACAAAACAACAACAAAAACAAACTAAGAAACACAAACTAAGAAACAAAAACTAAAAGAAATGCCGAATTTATTTAACGTCGTCGGCACGATGAAGCTCCGTATTTTTAAGGTCGTCGGCACGACCCTAATGTTATCCGTATGGTGAAGGCTTGAAGCTCTTCACCATGAGCATCCAAAATAAGAGAGATGGGGGCACAAAACTTTCAAGAGGAAAGCCTTGTGGAGGTGGAGATGGTTCAAAGGGAATTAAGTGGTTAGGGAGCTTGGGGTAGTCTTTTGGCTCCTCTCTCGTTTCCCTCAAAACTTCCGAAAATATTAGAGTTGGTTCACTAGGTGGGAGAAGGGGTGACAATGCTAATGAATGTAGCACTATCACCTCTTCCTCCATTTTTCTATCCTCTACAACCAACTCCTCGTCCCTTTCAAACTCAAAATCATTTTTATTGGTGACCTCACTCACCGAATCATCGAGTTCAAGTTGGGATGGTGTGTTTTCGGAATCACGAGCTTCCATGCGGGTCAATACCTCTAATATGTTCCTCACATGCCCCTCAATGGCCTCAACACTAGAGGAGAGCTGGGTATCCGGCTCCTCACTAGTAAAGGAGTTCAAGTTTGCTATGGTCTTTAAGACATCCTCACGTGTCAAACTTGAACTTCCTTGTTGGGCTTGGTTTTGGGGCATGGTATAGGGTGGTGATGGCCAACTAGGTTGCTCGTAATATTGGTTTTCCGGCTCATTCTCATACCACAAATCCGGACTACCACTCCATTCTGGATTGTAAGAGTTGTGGTATGGATAGCATTCATGAGCTTCTTGCCCTTGAAAACCAATATCTCCTACCTCTTGATAGCACTCTTCATAGTACCCATGGTTTTGGAAACCAAGGGTTCTTTCTCGGTCATCGTGTTGTTCCCACAACAAAGGGCAAGATTCAGTAGGATGGTCGGAATGACACATCCTACAAAACCTTGCTTGTTGAGCCTCTCTTCTCATCATGAGTTCCCTCAAGGTGAGACGCTCCATAAAAAAAATTTATTTTTTATTTTTCAAAAGTTCGGAATCATAGTGCAAGGATTCTCGATAAAATAAATTACCAAGAACTCAAGCAATACCTACTCCAAACAAAAACAACCACCAAGTAGTGGAAAATAAAAACAACTAGCCAATACACAACCAAATACACCTAAATACTTAAGAATAAACGCCTCTTCCCCGGCAACGGCGCCATTTTGACGGGCGGGCGGTCGTCGCGCCCGCCGTGCAAAAGATAATTTATAAGCCCTAAATGCTTACTTTCTACAACTAGGTAGATAGTGGCAAATCGGGGTCGTCCAATGAGAAGAGGGATCTTCCTAAAAAATCAAGCACAAATGGTTGATACTAGGCTAGGAGTAACTATATTTACACACACTTAAAAGCAAGTAAAGGGGGGGGGGGGGGTTGGTTGGTTGGTTTCCTAAATTAACAAAGATAAAAAGACAAGATAACTAGCAAGGTCAAGTGACTATGCTAATCATCAAACGAAACTAAAGAAAAGGGGTTTTAAACTACAAAGATAAAATGCCTTGGGGGCAACGGATATCCACTTCCAAATCTAATGTAGTTCATCGAATCATTCACACATTCCATCATATAGCATTCAGGACCCAACACTCACACACCCATCTAGCAAGTACCACAACACACACATCACAAGGAGTTCTAAGTTCATGCTCATAGATCTTCATGCAAAGGCGCTACGGAATTCATCACGTTCCTACACCTAAACAATTCAACCACACAAGCACTCCCTATGCTCAAACAACTCATGGCACACATGCAGTGAAACACACCGTCAAGAATACATAAACGCCAAATAACAAATGCTTCAAGAATGAATTTAAATCATCTATTCAATACTTCAACTACTTGTCGTGGAGACTAAACTCCTATCCTTCTTAGTTCGTAGTTTGCGAGAGTGAGTTCCACATCTCTCGTCAAACCTCACCAATGACTCCCGAGTCGCGACCACGACTCAAGGTGTCATTGGTGGCATTTAGCACGAAGGACCAACAAGCTTGGCAATGCCTATGACCACTACACCGTGACTAAGCATTTAACCAATTCATGCAATTACACGAGATTAGTCAAGAGCGACCACTCATAGACCACGAGCATATAACTCTTCTCGTTTGCTACACAAACGAACATGACGAAGAGTTCGACATCAATCACATTCGTCTAGCACATTGTCAACACACTAACACAATCAAAAGCTCTAATTCACACTCATACATTCCTAACAAGAACAGGGGGGAAATTAACCCAAATCCCCCAAACCCTAGCTAGCAATTCATATCCTCAAGCTCCCAACAACATCAATGGAATCAACAATTAACATTCAAAGCACAATAAATGCACAATAGCAAAAACACCAAATAGATAGATAGAAATGGTTCTCAATACATAGAAGTGGAAGCTTCAATCCATAGCTCCCAAGTACAAGAACTACTCTAGAACAACAAAAGACATAATTAAACTAAGAAAAACAAAGAAAAGAAAGAAGAGAAAAACCTAGAATTGGAGCCCTAAAATGCAGAGAGAAACGGGCTGAGCAAAACTGGAGAAGAGGAGGAAAGAGAGTAGTATTTATAGTGCAAAGAAGATAAAGTTGATTTCTGGCCGCCCGTTGGTCGCGACTCGCGACGAGTTCGTCGCGACTCGTGACGGTGTTGGTCGCGACTCGCGATGGTGTCGCGACGGGGTCGCGACAGGAGCCAGAGTTTTGCATTGTTTCTTTGTCTTCTTCATAGCCATCCCTCTCAATCTTCAAGTCTTCAACAGCTCCAAAATGGTCTTCAATGGCCTCCGGTCTTCATGTCTTCGAAGTGAGTATCCAAAAGTCTTCGAAAGTATAGTCTTCAATGTCTTCCGGTCTTCGTTGCTTCCGTGTTCTTCCCTTGTCACACAAAATCCACTTAGAAGAGGTAAAAGAGTACAAAGTTGCTTTTGCCTCTCCTAAGTGAATTTCAAGGTAAAACACAAGCTCTCGATAATAAAAGAGCACAAAAGTGATCCTAAATACTACTAAATAATGCGTCTAAAATGGACACATCATGTCTCCTCTGGCATGGACTGTTGATGCTTGGCCATGAACAGTCTGCGCTGACCGATGGTACCTTGGCTGGCTAAACTTGTTTCCTTTACCACGGGAGAACCGTTAGTCCAATTGTTTATTCTAGTAGTCAATTTTGTAGTGCCCGTGAAGAAAAATCCAATGGAATTGAATTGAAGGCCAATTATTTTTAGATCATTCTCAGACTTTGGCACAACTCATCAGACCACAATTTCCCATTTCTTCATTGGCTGCTTTGATCTTCAATGCTTCCTATACTTGGCTCCAATCTCCTTTTACCATGCATTGATGTTTTTGGCATTTGTCTAAATTCTAGAGATGAATGACCTTTGATCTATTCTACCGTACTTACAAATGACCTTCAATATATTCTACCACCCTTACGATTGGCCTTCACATAGAATGTAACCAAGAAGTACCCACGAGAGCCCCACTAAAGATTATGAAATGGAAGATCTAAGAGTGCATGAATACATGATGTCTACTGGTACTAATTAAGTCTACAAAATGCAGGATTTAGATGATAAAAGCAAACATGGCCGTCTAATCCCCCTGTCACATAAAATCAGCTAATACTAGCAATCTGCCATAAAAGTTACAATGTTATAGTAAAAAGGCCAAGTTACTAGAATCTTATGCCCTTGAACTCAGTGATAATGGACGCTTGGGCTGAGTAATATTGTGTCACTCTTTGAATGCCAAAGTTGTTTTGGAATCCTTGCCATTAAGGATGTAGCACACTTTGGCAATATGTGTCAATTTTATGCAAACATGTTCCTTGTATATGGAGAGTCATTCTCTCCTGCGGTTGATGGTAAACATATTGACGTTGATTTGTAGAAAATAATTGATTTTATACTTTTCTCGTACAAGAGTCTGTAGGACTATTATCTGGAGGTTTCTGCTAGTCTTTTGAACATCAACGTTCAATCATGTTCATACATGTTGATCCTTCCCTATTGAATCCTACCCATCTAGCCTAATTGTACATTATAAAATTTGTATTTGATCTTGACCCTGGCAGGAGTTTGGAATATAAGTATTTGATAGTACAATTAAGTATTGTATACAAGATTGTTGTACTATGTTTGGTGTCGGTGTCAACCCAGTGAGCACAATTGTAAAGAAGTTTTTTTGTGTGAATGATATGCTGCAAACATTGTTATTTATTGCACTAATAATATATACTTTACACAATATTATCTTATGATTAGGTTTGTCTCCATCTTCTTCATTGGGTTGACCAAAGGTTTATTTACGTTATTTTCCTAGCACACTTCCGATTTCAAGACTACTTTCACACGTGACCGAGGAATTTGATGTCCTCTCTTGCGCATTTTATCACGTGCTCATGTTCCAAACTGTGAACCATCAATTGTTTTATACAAGTATCTAATTCTAGATGATTTGATCAGAATAAATGATGTCATGATAGCGAAATGATCATCTAAATGCTTTATTTCAGTGCCTAATGCCTTTCCGGTCCCTGATTTATAATTGTTATTTCACTGAACCACTTTTCATTGATGTTTCGATGTTTTTTGTTCATAACCTCTGTCACTACCATCATATATTGGCGGTTAAAATATAACCATCATTGTTGGCCTACTTAAGGTGGTGGTCTAATTAGAACTATAGTTGAATCATTTCTTGTAGTCATTCTCTTGTATTTTTTCATTGCGATACTTTGTTACGAAGTTATAACATATTATAGATGGATGTTCAGAGTAGGTATATAAAATATGCAGCCCATTGACACCGTTAATTGCCCTTTTGGACTATTGCAAGCTCAGCGAGTTTACTTTTATAGGTCCATCAACGATCCAGAAACATATGAGATTTATATGCTCAAGCATTTGATAATAGAGCAGAGAATTTTGTATGAGGTGGTGGAAAAGACTTTTTTTTTGTGGGAAGTCACATCAGCAAGCCTACAATCACAACTATTATGTTGTTCTACTATTTCATAAAGAATGTGATGACTGATTCTGGCTACACCATTGTGTAACACATAATTGCATCCATCATGCATTCCTAGAACAAAACTATCAATCATTTCCATTTAAGAGAAAAGAAGTGCCTTCTAAAATGTATAAATAAAGTTCTTTGACAAAAAGAAGAGGAAACTTGTACATGAAAAATAGGCGTAAGGTAGTTGAAAAATAGCAAGAGATGGTGCACTGATGAAGGGGGTTTTTTTTCCAATTAGTATTTCATTTTCCTTACATGTTCTATTCTATATGAAGCGCAAAGCTATAGGTGAGGTGGATGACAATTGGTTCATGCGGGGTAAGTACAAAAGCAAAGGTGAAAAGGATAAGACTAAATTGTTTATTTGGTCCCCAACATATGATGAAATACCATCCTTTGAACCCAAGGGCAAAACCACGTTTGTTCAGCACTCAACATTTTGAAAACAAATTTTTTGGTACCCAAATTGTTTTCCGAGCTGGTTTTATGCTAAACAGGTCACATGACTTGCATGTGCCATTTTACTCCGATTTGACCAGGGGTAAAATATTTATTTTAAATACAAAATTGTAATTTTATTTTTTAATTTACCCCTTTTCAAAATTTTACCCTAACTCATATTCAAATCGCAAATTTCCAAATCAGTTTATTTCTTCCCCCAATTGAGAAACCCTAATTCCCAAAACCTCTGAACTCCTCTCGTCCTACTGGTCGTGCCCGTTTGTCCATTGTTTCATCTTTCTTATATTACATGCTACATTAGTTAGTATCAGAGCCATTCTGATCCCTGCCATGGTGCTTTGTTGACCCATTGGAGGCATCCCAAATCATCATACTAATCTAGAATATGTTTATAGACATGAAGAAATTGCAGGATTATGTCTAAAAGTTAAGGTAATCATGCAGCTCATTTCCATGTTTCTTGGGCAACACATTTCCGAATCCATCCCCCTTGACGGATGTGGTATCGATGACGATAACCCATTCATGCTGAATCTCATCGCTTAGTACCCGATCATACTGTAGGTAGATGGATAGAAGAGTGAAACGCGTTGGTGATCTGCACCATTTCGCATGCTTTAACCAATGCATTTGACATAGTTTTTAGTTACTTTTGGTTGGTTGTTTGACGACATTAGTTGAGTTTACATGACAAGGGGTTTAGACCACCATGTTTGGTTTTCTATTTTAAATCCCGCATTTTATATACTTAATTAATCATTCTTGACATCTCGTGTTCACGGGCTCTTTGGTATTTATTATTAGTACCTTTAGTAGGTCACTTGTGAATGCTATTTGTTACATTACATTCTTGCAAAGGCCGTTTGCTTTTAACAGTTGAAGATTTGAAGGCCATTCGCAATTGAATGGTAGTAGACGAAGGCCACGAACATCAATACATGGTAGAATGAGATTGAAGCCAAAGATAGGCAACTTCGGAGTTCAAGACGGTTAAAGGAGAAAATGGTGAATCGTGGTCCAAGGAGTGTTTCCTTACTTCGAGATCGATCCAGGATGAATTATCCTTCAATACTGGTTCCATTAGATTTGTCTTCTTGAGTACTATGAAATTAACTACTAGAACTGCTGATTCGGACTAACGGTTCACCCTTGACAAGCAAACGGAGTTCAGCCAACGAAGCACCAGGCCGGTCACGGATGGTGGAGAGTCAAGAACCAGCGGCCCGTGACAATCTTCTCGGTCCACACTACATAATAATCCAGAGTTTCCCTGAATACTTTAATGAGACCAGCACGAGACCTTGATGAGGCAAGGCACCGAGCCATGACAAAAGCACCAGGCCATGAAGTAAGGGGATGAAAAGCTGATAAATTTGGCTAAGTATGGAGCCGGTCTATGCAAACCTTCACGGACCGTGGGAAAACTCTAAGAAAAAACCACATGCTGCTTGTGGTCCATGAAAACCTTCACGGACCATCACACGATCCCAGGTTCACAAACCGTGCCAGATCCCACGGACCGTGTTAGATCTTGCATCCCGTGGCTATGCATGCTTCATGGATTGTGGCATACATACCTATGTGTGAAACCTTGACGGTTGATTTAGGGTTTTGCTACTTTTGACCTATTTTGGGACTATTTTTAAGCCCAATCTCCTACTACTATATATATGACCATGGTCTACTCACTTAGGGAGGTTGGAACATATTTGGAAACACATTTGAAGAGGGAGAGCATGGAGAGAAGGAAGGAGTTCATTTTGTAGGTTTTGTAATATTTTCTTTTATTTTCTTCTTGCTTTTTCCAAAAAATGTGGAATTCAAATATATATTGGCCCTTGTTATATTCTAAATGCTTTATCAGATTCATTAGATTCATCCTATCTTTGTGTTTATGATATAATTTTTATTGTTCTTGAATGTTATAAATGCAAGAATATTACACCATATATAAGCACACAGTTTGGGTTGTATTCATATAAGGTGAAATTATTGATACCTCATTGGGAAGAGAAACATGGATGTTAGAATGAGTAGGGGAGAACGCGTCTGTGGGTGTGTGCACAGGGGATTCGAGAATGCTCTGACCTATTTTTCGTCGCACCAGTCTTAGCTAACTTTGTAACTGTTTTCCGAGAGGTTGTGGGTAGAGATAGTGAATAGTGGTAAGCTAGGTGTTGTGTTGAAACCCTCGTATCACAGATAAGGTGCTTACAAACCTTGGGCCTTGCGTATATAAAACCCAGGGGAGTAGTTGCATTCGTGGTGAAAGCGTGGGATTTAATAGTACGAGGGAGAAACAGACCTGCAACGATGGTCGGACCTCGTAGTACTCCCCTAATTATGATGGCGGTGCCAATGAAGGGTTGCGAGTGCAACCACCTTGACAGGGTTGGAGATGTGTATGCCATCAACCACACCACGTCTTGTAAAAACACTGATAGGTCTTTTCTCTGTCTATATGTGAATGAATTGAAGATTGAAGCATTAGAAATACCATGTTGCTAAATTATTCCCAAGTGCCTAGTATAAAAAGTTTACTCGTTTGTTAATTACATGCTTTGTAGTTGTTAGTTGAAAATACCACCCCCCTCCAGTTGCATGTCTACACTACAAGCTGTTCCTTTAACTCATGTGGATTGATAACCCGCGCGAGGTTGTGTTTTAACTAGTACTTGAGCCCTAGCATCCTTGTGGGCAGACCCAGGGCTTGCTACTTACTACCCTTTGGTAGCTTAGCAATACGAATGGGTGCATAATTATAAATCTCTATCCTTGACCACTAAGTCCCTCAGCTTGTGTTTTTAAAAGACGACTGGGTCGAGGGCTGGTCAGTTGGGAATCAGCAGTCAAAATGGATATTCCCAAGTTTAACAACAAGGTGGATGCGATGGAATATTAAGACTAAGAGGAAGTCCCACAAGACTTTTTTGACAAACCAATTTCTGATATTTATGATGATGACGTGGATGTCGAGAAAGAGATTGAGGAAGTCAAGGAAGATTTCTTTGGTGAACCAATTTATGATGATGATGTGGAGGTTGAGGAAGATATCAAGGGATTAGTGGGAGACGTGGTTATTACACACTCCGTTGCCGCACTCCTCACGCAATGCTCGGCCTTGACCACCAAATGCAAGAATAAACATTCGGCCTAGATTATCACGGTGGAAGAAGCGCTCAACTTTAACGCAGTCTCGGAGACCAAATTCGCGCCCCTCACCGCATTTACATGGGTGACAATTCGCACGATGATACACTGGAAAATTTGGGGATGAATTTTTGAACCTTGGGAGAATGATGTGGCATCAGAGTTGGTATTTATGGAAAAAAGGGACCGGGGGATGACATTTTATTTGCTTCATTGAATTAAAATTATTTCCTCCCTTAATTTGTTCATCTAGTTTGCTTTCTTTAATTAAGGATTTTTCCTTTTCCCTTCTCTAAGGAGATTTAGTTTACTTTTACCTTTTTCCTTTTTCCTTAGGAGATTTCGTTTCCTTTTCCCTTTATCTTTAGGAGATTTCGTATCCTATAAATATAGGATGCATTCTTATGTATTTTTTAGTCTTGTTTTTATTATGATTAATACAAATTGACATTTATGTTGCAAACCCTAGAGCTTTATCTTTCATATATTACATGCTACATCAATATTTATACAAGATGACACAATGATATGCTATGTAAAAATACAATAAAGATATTTGAATCTCTAACATAGGCTGTTGCAATCACTAAACATTACAAAGTGAGCATTCAAAACATATCCCAATTAACCCTAATTTCATATCCAAACCTAAAGAGACCATATTCATTTTCTCGGCGATTTTGAGTGTCCTCCCTCCGTCATAAATTTTTGTACTGAAATTGGTTTTTGGATGTGGGGAATGGAAATCGTAATTGTGGAAGAACATTTTTTAGATGGAGTGGAGGGTTAGGTTCAAGGGCCGCGATAAGGGGTTAAATAAATCTTCAATTTTGAGTGGGGTTTGTGCAGTGGTGATACGTCGTGCATTGAGCATTAAAAAAAGTATAATGATGCTCCAAAATCTAAACACATTAAGATTAGTGTTACGAAATTGGAAGTTGTTTAGGGCCAATGCTTGATATATAAAACGACATTGTTGCAATTTTGTGATAAGATCTCAAAACAATAGTGTTCTTCCTCAACACTTTCTTAATCCCAAGAAATTTTGAAACTCCCCATCTACTTACACTCATAAAAACCTAGTTTAGTCCTAAATAATTGTAACTTTTTTCAATGGGCTATTCTCAAGATTCATCGAAATCAAAGAGGGGTATGACCTCAAAGACTCCTACTACGGCACAACCTAATTCACCATTGGAACTCATGGTGGAGAAATATGAGAGGTCTCCAGATCGCAAGAAAACAAATCAGGACATGTATAATAGCATCTAAAGTAGGACAAAGCAAGCCGCAAGTTATTCAACAAGGAGGCATCAAAGCGGTACGAGGACTAGTGGAGGCAATCCTATTAAAGGCACCCATTAAAGGTGGTTTTGGTCGAAAAAAATGAGGAACCACCTTGGTCAAGCAGTTTCGAACTAGGAACCTTTAGTCGGGACCAACAATAACGTTTAAAGGCGGTTATTTTCTAAGTTAAGGTGGTTTTTAAATAATGGCTTTTAATCGTTAATTAAAGGTAGTTTTGGTTAAAATTTCCTTTAATTTCCCTTAATTAAAGGCGGTTGTGTCTAACCACCTTTAAAATAGATTGGTTCTGTGTTTGTAACAGGGGGCTAGTTCATCTTCCGAGTCCAGAAGACCATCCATCCTGCATTTATAAAGAGATGATCACTATTCTGAACTCGGAATTTGATAGGGGTGTATGTTTCTGAACTCGAAAAAGTCTTGCGGGGATAATGTTTATTTTAAAGGTGGGTTCCGAGCTCAGAACCCTTTGATCATATAAAAAAATGGGCCATTTATTTTGAACTCATAAAACAAAGACGGTGTTAGGGACTTGCTCCCTATTACAATCCATTGATGAAGAAGTAAAGCCAATGTATACATCGAAGAGCATCAATTTCCATTGAAGAAGGTAAGAATTTTTTATAATTATGTTGGGGAAATTATCTTGAAATTATGGTTTTACATATTATAATTTGGATTTAAGGTTTGTATTTAGATTAAATAGGGGTGTGTTACGATTAATGTTGTAATGATGTTAATGGGTTGCATTGTAATTGACTTGTAGGATAATGGATCACAATGATCTTATTGGTCATGATCTTAGAAAATCACTCAATTACATTTCATTGATCAAAACATTTGTCACATTTGTGTTTAACGATGCTTCTAAAAATGGTGTTATGCGAGCTCGATGTCCGTGTAAAGATTGTAAAAACAATGTGTATGTAGGGAGGAAGAAATTGTGGTCACATATCATAATGAAGGGGTTTCAAACTAGCTACACTAGTTGGGTGTGGCAAGGGGAGATTGGAGAAATGGCTCGGACGATTGATTTGAGTAAAACGAATGTGGAAGATGAATTAGCCTTGAATGCAGAATTTGATGAAATGGTTGAGGACATTACAAGGTAAACCCAAAGTATTACAAGCTTTAATTGACGACAAAGAAACGCCATTGTACAATGGTTCCAAACATTCGATACTTTGTGTTACTTTAAGGATAATGAATTTGAAATCCAAATTTGGGTGGACCAATAAGTCGATGAATGAAACTCTAGAATTGCTTAGAGATTTGCTCCCCGCAGGTAACATGATGCCGGATAGGTTGTACGTGGAAAAATGCTCTCTTTCTGATGGGATTGGAATTAAGAAAGATTCATGCTTGCCCAAATTATTTTATGTTGTACTTGGGGGAAAGAAGATGAATATTGAGAAACATGTTGTGTATGAGGTGAGTCTGGCTACAACTTGTAGAGGGGTGCAATTCTGGTGGGTGCAGAAGTGGTAACTAAAACAAAAAAAACAGCGGAAAAAGTGATATGGTACCTTTCTATTGTTCCACGGTTGCAGAAGTTGTTAACTCGTAGGGAAGATGTGAAATTGATATGTTGGCATGCAGAGAGTGATTGACCGGACGATGATGTCATTAGACATACGTTGGATGGTAAGAAATGGAAAAGAAATTGATGCGCTTTACCCTGAGTTTGGTGAAGAACCCCGACATTTGAGGTTCGGACTATGCACCAATGGAATGAATCCATTTGGTAATATGAGTAGTACACATAGTTCTTGGCATGTTATGTTGGTTATCTACAATATTTCGTCATTGCTGACATTGAAACGTAAGTATGTATTGTTATCTATGATGATTTCTAGTCATAAGGAACCGGGCAAGGATATAGATGTGTATCTCGCTCCTCTTGTTGAGGATTTGTTGACCGTCGGCATTTGGACAAATGACTAAAGTGTTGAAGGTTACGTTACATTGAAAGCGATGTTATTTTGCACCGTTAATAATTTTCCTACATATGGTAATTTTTATTGCTACTCAGTTAAAGGTCATTATGCTTTTCATGCGTGTGAAAAGGAGACTGATAACCACCAATTGAAGCATGGTTGTAAAACTGTATACCAAGGTTATCATAGGTTTCTTCCAGAGAATCATCTATGATGATTGCCTAAGAAATTGTTGATGGGGAGGTCGATGGTAAAGAAGCACCGATTGCACAAACGGGCACTCAGGTATTTGAAACTATGAAGAATTTTCCCAATGACTTTGGGAAGAAGAAGCGTAAAGTGCCAGTGTATGGGAGTTTGATGAATGTTTAATTTTCTTTAGATTGCCTTATTGGGATCATTTAGATGTTAGACATTATCTCGATGTCATGTATATTGAGAAGAATGTGTGTGATTCTTTAATTGGAAAATTGTTGAATACATCTGGGAAAACAAAGGTTGGGCTTAAGGCTAGGTCACATTTGGTTGAGATGGGAATTAAGAAGAAGTTTGGGCCACTGACTTCTGGTGACAATTGTTACTTGCTGCCTGCTTTCTATACTATGTCTCAATCGGAGAAGAATTTATACTGCGAGACCCTTAGTAATGTTAAGGCCCCAGCTGCATATTCTTCAACATTAGTTCTTATGTTTCAGTGGAAGAGTTGAGGTTGACTGGGTTGAAGTCTCATGATTGTAACAATTTGATGCATGAATTGAATGTGATTACAATTCAAGCGTTATTTCCAACCCATGTAAGATTGTGCATTACAAAGTTGTGTTTGTTTTTCAAGTCCGTTTGTAGAAAAACCATTAGTGTATCAAAGTTGGACCGTTTGTAGACAATGATCGTTGAAGTGTTATGTTGGATGGAAATGTATTTTTCCCCCTCGTTCTTTGAAATAATGGTCCACTAGTGTGTTAATCTTGTTTGTGAGATAAAGCTTTGAGGTCTGGTGTTCCTTAGGTGGATGTAACCATTTGAGAGGTAGATAAAATATTCAAGCATTTTGTGAAGAATCGGTACAGGCCCAAGCAAGTATTGTTCAACGTTATGTGGCGGAGGAGGCCATTGACATGAGGGACGGTTGGAAGGTCATGGGGTTCGGCAGGGTAAATCTCTTAGTTTGAGTGCCGAAGATTTATGTACTACACATCTATATATCCTTTGCAATCATGAAAACATTGTCCCATATATAGAAGTTCATATGGATGCAATCAGAGTGGATAACCCAAATTTCAATAAAGCGCAAGTTCTACAATTACGTAGCATAACTTTTGCTTCGTGGTTGCTTGATCACGTATCTGTTAGTGATCATCGAATGATAGTTGAATGGTTGGCTTGTAGACCACTTGGTACCGTACTTTCTTATGGGGGCTACGCCGTTAATGGTTTTACTTATGACAAAAAATTAGTGGATGATAAGGGCGTGTCTCAAAATAGTGGAGTTTCTATAGTGTCTGAAGCTTTGCATGTTGATAATAGAAGTGGTAATAATCCTATATACGCACAACAGTGTTACTTTGGAACAATTTCTGATATATGGGAGCTTGACTACGTGATTATGCAAGTCGCAGTATTTAAATATCAGTGGGTTAATTTGAACGGTGGACAGCGGATCGTGGATTTTGGTTTCAATCTTGTCGAATCGGTCTGTGGGAAGATCCATTCATTTTGTTTTCACAAGCGCACCAGGAATTTTATGTAAGTGATCCTTCTGATCCTCGGTAGGAGAGTGTTATGGAAGGAAAATGGGTATTCATTGAAGATTATGAAGCTGAAGAAATAATTGGATTCGGTCACAATTCGACTGGGTGCTGGATCAGATGATTTTATACAGCTTATGGAGGATGACCAAATCATGAATTGTTCTGTCGCTTGCCATGATCATGATGAGGGTGTTTGGGTGGACGTGCATGGTAAGGTGAGCCGTAAATGGAGAAAGGCTAAAAAGGTTAATAAGAAAAGAAAAAAAGAAGACTTAGTTTCTAAGTTTTGGTTTCTATCTACAACAGAGAAAAGGTTTCTATTTTGTTTTACCTTATAACAAAAACATTGATGAAACTTTAATCCATCCACTAAACGACTAAATAAACATCCATAGTTTTAAAAAATCATTGAGTCTCCAAAATTTTAATCGAAGTATACATACTTCCACAGTTGTAATTGAAAATATAAGGCATCACAAGTAAGTCTCCATAACAAATATTTGTTAAAATATGCAGAAGTCAACAATTGTGGAAATTTTTCCATCTCAGGGAAATTGCAAATCCAAGTCATCTTCGAGATCACTTATAGACATTGATCGGTCAAGACGAGGACGATGGGTAGAAGCAAGGTGGCACTCATACGCTTGTTGTCTTTTTTCCATTTTCAAGATCTTGGACCTCATCTTGGAAAACTCCTTTCGCACCAACTTTTAGTGATCCTGAATACCTCTGAGGTAGGCTTTCCCCGAGTCTTCAACTTCTAAAAACTATCGAATAAATATGTTTATTAATTTAATCGTAACAAGTATAAAATACTATGAAACAAAAGAAATCACATACCATCCACAACAAGAGACAAAACAAATTACCCCGGTTCTAGAGGGGTTTTTACCTCAGTTTTTTGTCCAAAAAAATCCGAGGTAATTGCCGCCAGAGTAAAAAGTGAGTTTTTTTACTGCGGTTCGGAAACAAGGTAAAAAGGTGCCTGTTACCTCAGTTTTCAGCCGACGTCAGTTGAAACTTTTAGAGGTGTCAGTTATAAATACAAGGCTAACGATTGAAGAGCGTACATGCGACTTCGTTCAAAGTGACATCAGGTTCCGCAAGCAGCGAGGTCGTCGAATCCCGGATGCAGCCGAAGGTGAATGAAATGTGGCGACATCGTCTAAACCGATAATAGTCAACACAGTTTGCAAGATCACATGTTGTTGACCACCCACATCTTATGCTAGCTTATGTGGAACCTATATAAAAATGACGTCATTTTTATTTACCGAGGTCGCATACAAATACTATTGATACCTGCGATGTCGGCCACGTGTCATCTAGGTTTAGCGTAGGCAACGTCGCCGACCTTGTCAGTCACACTTCATCTATCGTCAATACTTTAATATTTATTATCTGATGGTTAAATGAGTAAACATCGTACCACATTCAATTGTTTTCAATTACTTTGGGAAGGAATGACATGTTCAAACCTTCAAAATTATAACATGTAATACAAATAAATTTCATCACATATTGAAATTCATAAAGTAAATTTGAGATGAACTAATTGTTTGAATTAAAACACCATTTTCTACAGTACACACCATTAAAACCGTCAGAACGATTAGTAAAATTACATGCCAATCCATCCACATGCTGAAGGTCCATCGATGACTCTCCTCAGGTTTGTTAATATCATTACATAAAAACCAAAATTTACATTAGAATCGGGTAGTCCTCAAATGAAATACACATAAAGTAGTAAAACTTAGACGACATTAAATCCAAGATGGTAAAAGAAAATAGAACTTGACACAAGCGGCATCGTGGATTATAAATTAAGACCTAGCAATTACCGAATATATAACGACGTCAGACATTCATTCACATGACAAAAATATAAGGTGTTATGCAACGTCGGTAAAGGTTCGGTAACATTTCACACAAGACCGTGAAATGTGACCGACATCGCACATTCATACTATGTTCATAGAAATCTCACAATGTTTCTTCATAATCAAAACAGATATGGCATTATCTTGGAAAGAATAAAAAAATGTAGCATGTAAATCAAGCCTCATACCTCATGTAATGTAAGAATCTTTGATCTATTTTTGATTAAATAAAAATGTAGTAGGAGCATTAAATAATTGGTAATTTAACATGGAATAGATGAAAAAACTACATCAATTAATTAGGAATCGAAGATTCTCAATCCTTGGACACTTGATGATGTTTTAGAGAATCCCGTTGACTAGGTTTTTAAATGTTATAATGTTGTTAATGAAATGGATGGTGTGAGTTTGGGTTCTAAGATTGGTGTTAGAAATAAGAATTGGGTGTTAGTGCTGAAATTTATTGGATTGAAATAGGGTGGGGGGAAATTGTGGGCTCAAAATTTTGGCTAAAAATTTGAATTCCAACCTGAATTGTTTTCGTGACCGACGTCAGTTACCATTCGTTTCTATTTTGTAAGATTTGACATGTCTGCAACCTCGCAGATAAATCAATCTTGGTGTTAAATAACACTATTACATACACCGTTTCAAGATTGGAACACGTCAATCAACCTGTTCGTGATTGAAGCTGAACTTTATTGTTGACAATATTTGAATAAAAAAAATTGGTGGAAATTATATCGTTCTTATATGGAAATTACATAATGAAATACTAACACGATTGACGGACTGTTACCCCGGGATGGATTGCGGACGAGATACTGGCAATCCCAAGTCAAACTTTTTAACACTATAACTGATAAAGAAACTCGCATAATCCCACAGAGAGTTCCACAACTTCCTTACGAATGATCCTTGTATACTTATAAGTCATCATCTACAATTTACTCTAGACAATGTACTTGTGCTTTTTATAAATCCATTGACGGACTTGTATTACCTTTTAATTTGATAAATAACCTAGAATATATAATATCACGTGAATCTATGCAGTGGAAATTATTGTTCTCATATGTAATACTTAATGTAAGGGTAATAATGGAATACTAATGCGATTGACGGACAATTACTCCGGGACTCAAATTTTGACAAAAATAAAGTTAAACTTTCGGCATGAACGGGTCGATGGACGGGCTGCAAACTTTAAACATTGTATATTACCCCAGGAAATAAAATTACGTGCTACGTCGTACTTTTTTTTATTATTATGACACTAAAAATGAAGCTAGACTGACGCTGGTCACTCTGAAATTTCAAGTGGGAACTTCAATTTTCAGCTCAAAATTTGAACCCAAAATTTCCCCTCACCCTATTTTAAGCCAATAAACCTGAGCACTTACATCCATTTCCCATCTCCAACACCAATCCTACAAACCAAACTCTACACCATCCATTACATTCACAACTTTATAACATTTAAATATCTAATCAAGTTGCTTCTCTCAAATATCAACAAGTGTCCATGGATGGAGCATCTCCAAATTCTAATTAATTAACATAGTTTTTCCATCTATTCCATGCTAATTAGCAATTATGTGATGATCCTACTGTTAATTTTTTTAATCAATAATTGATCAAAGATTCTTACATTTAATGAGGTATAATGATTGAGTTACATTTTATATATTGTTTGTTGTTTTTCTTTCCAAGATAGTACCATGTTTGTTTTTATTATGAGGAAAGATGCTGAGATTTGTATGAATATAGTTTGAATGTGCGACCTCGGTCACATTTCATCGGCCCATGCAAAAGGTTACCGAACATAGACCGACGTTGCATAGAACTTGGAACTCTTGACATGTCCATGAATGTTTTACGTCGCTTATGTGTCTGTCTTTGTGACGTCATCATTTCATTCATATGAAGCCACTTTAAACCAGTACTGTTACTTTTACCATCTTGGATTTAATCTCGTCCAGATTTTACTATATTATGTGCATTTCATTTGAGGACTGCCCAATTCTAACATCAATTTTGTTACCTATGTATTGGTTTCAATTGGACCAATGAGGGTCATTGATGGACTTTCAGTATGTAGATGGAATGACTAGTCATTTCACTAGTCGCCCTAATAGTGTTAATGGCTTGCAATGTAGAAAATGGTGGTTCAATACAATTAATTAGTAAATTTCAAATTAAGCTTATGTATTTAAAAATGTTGTAACATGTATTTGTATTATATGTTATAATTTTGTTTGTTTGAACATGTCATTATTTCCCACATTAATCGAAAATAATTGAATGTGGTATGGCTTTTAATCATTTAACGATTTATCGCATTTAAAATAATGTGTCTTAGCTATCGACAAACGCTTAGTTGTGTCATCATATATTATATATTATAATATTTTATGAAAAATGAAGTCTGGTCGATTGGTCGGCGACGTCGCACAAACCGATCCCAGACAACACATGACAGACGTTGCATTAATTACTATCATTTTTAGCGGGGTCAGCCTATCAAAATGACGTTGTTTTCGTCGGGGCTCCACGTCTGCAGGCACACGATGAGTGTGCCCTACAACTTTGGATATCACACTTATTTGGACTGGCTTTGGTTTTAATGACGTTGCAACATTTCATCCTTCATCGTCTGTCTTCTTTCCTTGGACGACGTTGCATAGAAGTGGAAGCCGTTGTCGATCGAAACAATGTCGCAACTCTGGTCTCCTATGGATGGTATTTTTTTATTAGCGATGTGCAGACAAAACCTACTGACGTGGGTTGAAAACCAAGGTGAAATATTTTTTTCCTCGGTTCTGAACTGAGGTGAAAAAATGTACTTCTTACTCCAGTGTATTTACCTTGGTTTTTTCTGGACTAAAAACTGTGGTAAAAAGTCTTGCAAAACCGAGGTCTTGTTTCTTGTAGTGTTACCTCGTATGGACTTGTAACAAATTGAATTCCAATCTTGTCTTGCAAAACTTTAGATTGAATAGAATCTGGGGTAGAAGTGTCAATATGTTCGATTGCATACACATTCTCAATATCGTTAGGTTTCTTCATAGGTTTATCAATTTGAGTGTGTATTTATCACCAAAATAATCAAGATAAATAGTTCCATAACCAACATTAATAATGGTGTTTTCCATTTTCAAGAATGGACGACCCAACAATCCTCTTATGTTCCCTTATCCCTAGTATGCTTCATCTTTACCACCTAAATGTTCGTAGGATAAATAAAATCAATAACTCTCACAAACACATTTTCCAACAACCCTTCAGGAATCACGCAAGATCTATCTTCCAATTGAATTACTACTCTAGTTTTTACCATTTCAGCTCCATTTAAAGTTTAATACACAGATAATGGCAAACCTTTAATCAAAACTCCTAAATCACACATGGCAGCATCAATCTTCTTATGTCCTATATAACAAGGTAAGGAAAACATACCTGAGTCCTTACACTTTTGAGGAAGTTTCTTTTGCACCAGAGCCGACACAAATTCACCTATTATGATTATGCTCGAATCTTTTGACCTTCCTACAATAAAATCTGTAAAGAAATTTCTTACTGGTTCTAATATTATGGCCTGCCAGAACGGAAGATTAATATCCATTTTTCTAAAAAATTGAGACAAAATCCATTTCTTCTTCTATTTCTTCTTTTCCAATCTAAGAGGAAAGGGTAGAATAATTTTAATTGAGGAACCATGTAGGGTTAGCCTTCTACTTACCTTCACTAACACCTTGGATTTACCTTCATTTTTTGGGCTCAGGACATTCAGGATGTGCTGATTGTATGGTGGTTTCATCGCATTTTTCCTCCATTTCTCGAATTTGAATTTCTACCATGGAGTTCGATTTGGGCAAATGGGGCCCTCCTCCAGTGAGCTCTTTCATCTTTTTGGTTGTGGATTTCAAAGGCAATGCACCCACTTGTTAAGGTAACCTAATTTATCATCTCATGTGGATTTAACCAAACAAGAAAAGGCAACCCTAGTTGTTTCATCCTGAGTTCGTTCATAGAGCTAGATAAATGGGCAATTTTTTGTGTATGCTCATTTAAAGTTCCTTTAACCTTGTGAAACTTTTGGTATTTCTTATACACCTTGTCCATTAGTATGTCCAACTTATCATTCATAGATTTCCCTTGACCACCTTTCAATTACTGAGGAAAAACTAGGGCTTCTTGTTGCATCGGCGGAAGATAATGTTATTGATGCTAAGGTTGGGAACCTTGGTCTCTCTAACAAAAATTTGGATGGTCCCTCCATCTTGGATTAAAGGTGTGGGGGTATGGATTACACTTTTGCTGCCTCTCATTGTAGTTCCCCATCACATTTTCTTGGACATGTATCTCAATGGTAAGAATACATTAGGATGTAGTATGGTTGACTACTCCACACGTATCGCAATGACCTTATTGTACAACTGGAACCTTGTCAATGAACCTCGATAGAATCTTCTCCATTCTTTCCATCCTCTCCTTAAATTCATCTTGATATGGAGTGGAGGTTTGTGCCATTTTCTTCAAGATTCGAACTTCATGTTGATCATACTCCTTGGAATCCACCAATTTTTTTATGATCTCTCTAGCCTCATTCACTCAAAGATTAGAAAATCCACCACTACTGGAAGAATTTACCAAGTCCTTATAGGTGGATGTCATTCCTAGATAAAAACATTGGAGCAATTGGCCTTCTGTCATTCGATGATTAGGGCAGCTATCCACTAACTTTTTGAATCTTGGCCAATAAGCACTCAGTGGCTCATTGTACCCCAGCTAGATACTTGTAATCTCTCTCTTCAAGGAATCATTCTTTGTGGTAGGAAAATAATATTCCAAATATAATTTCTTTAATTCAGACCATGTCGAAATGGAGTTAAGCGGCAGGCTTGAGAACCATTGATTTGCTTCTCCTGTCAAACTGAAGGGAAACACCACCATCTTAAATTGATCTTCAGTCATGGTGGCTGGCCTCTTTGACACCTTGAAAATCTTCACAAATTCACTCAAAAAGTTTTATGGGTCCTCGGTGCTTCTCTCGTGGAACTTCAGAAGCACATTCAGGAATGCAAGCTTGATTTTTATGGGATTCTCAGTCTCTAGTAGCTGAATGGGAGTGGGGGGTCATTGCCACTATGTCCAGTGAGTTCCCACATGTATAGATTGTTTGGGTTCTACCCATGATTAGATCTTCTTCCGCTCTGTCCATTTTGGTATCAGTTTCCAATTTGAAAGTTGTTGCTGAAATAGTAAGGGGTTTGGTTCAGCAAATAGGATGGTTGTGGTGGAAGCTGATATGCACTTGATGTGTCCATTTTAGATGGTTATTTTAGGCTTTTTAAGATTAGGTTTTGTGCAATTTTGTGCTCTACATGTGGCATTTTGCCTTGAAATCATCTAAGGAGGGATAAAGGCGGCTTTGACGTTTTTATCACTTTTTAGATGATTTTGTGTGACAAAGTGATTTGTTTGAAGACTTTGAAGATTTGAAGACTTTGAAGATTTATCTTTTAAGATTTGAAGATTTGAAGACCTTTACATTTGAGCTTTGTGAAGATTTGAAGAAGTGAAGAGATGAAGAAAGGAGAGCAAAGCAACGGATGAATGATGATCCGGGGTTCTCAGAATTTTCCGAGAGGAATCAGCCTTCAATAGTGGCACCATTGGATTCCTCTTCTTGAGCACTATAAAATCGACTACAAGAACTCCCGAAACGGATCAACGGTTCACCCGGAGGAAGCAAAACAAAACAGGGCTGCAGTTTACTGATTTGGTCGCGACTCGCGACGAAGCTCGTCGCGACTCGCGACGACAGCTTAAAATCAGCCCTGCAGCAGCGTTTTCTCCCCTTTTTCTTCCCCCTATAAATACCTCTTCACCCCTTTGACACCTTGAAAATCTTCACAAATTCACTCAAAAAGTTTTATGGGTCCTCGGTGCTTCTCTCGTGGAACTTCGGAAGCACATTCAGGAATGCAAGCTTGATTTTTATGGGATTCTCAGTCTCTAGTAGCTGAATGGGAGTGGGGGGTCATTGCCACTATGTCCAGTGAGTTCCCACATGTATAGATTGTTTGGGTTCTACCCATGATTAGATTTTCTTCCGCTCTGTCCATTTTGGTATCAGTTTCCAATTTGAAAGTTGTTGCTGAAATAGTAAGGGGTTTGGTTCAGCAAATAGGATGGTTGTGGTGGAAGCTGATATGCACTCGTTGTTTCTTTTTTTGAGCTGCTTAGCTATCTTCTCTAATTTCGAGTCGAATATTAAATTCGGCCTTGATGATCTGCTCATAAACCACTAACATAGAGTAGTAGGGAAGGTTCTTGAGTAAGTTCTAAAGATCTCTAGAATAGAATATGTATATTATGATGGAGTTGTGAAAATTATTCTAGGGAGATAGTTGTAGCCATTATATTAGAGTTTAGATGGCAAGACCTTAGTAATTGTTTGGTGATGTCACTAGTATAAATAGGGGACATGTAGTAGATTGTATCAAACCAAAAATAACATAATTATTCTCCTTATACAAATTACCTCTTTCTCCATGTTCTTTATCATCTTCAATTATTTTCTAAACGCTTCTTCAACCATTTAAATTTTCCTTCCAATAAACAAGTATTAGAGCTAGTTATTCCCTTCCAACACAGATCTGAGCTCATGTCTTTTAATCATAGTATACATATTTAGAATAAAAGAAGTGGTTGACCCAACAATGTACATCATTCCAAGTAAACTTAAAAAGAAAGAAAAAACTTAATTGAATTTTCAAACTTTCAAATCATAAGGATCGACATTCTTAATTGATCAAGAGATGGATAGTTGTAAAATATTGTAAAATATGAACTTTTTATTGATGGTACAAGGGT
Source organism: Rubia yunnanensis (assembly GCA_037428765.1). Classification (NCBI taxonomy): domain Eukaryota; kingdom Viridiplantae; phylum Streptophyta; class Magnoliopsida; order Gentianales; family Rubiaceae; genus Rubia; species Rubia yunnanensis. The sequence goes on from CM075063.1 coordinate 84,980,174, forward strand.
GATATATAAAGGCACCATATGGTACAAGATATACATGGAATATAGAAAAATATCTCCTTAACACTCCTCCTCAAGTTGGAGCATATGGATCACGACTGCCTAACTTACCGAGAAGAGTCTAAAATGACTGTCGTCTAAGAGCTTTAGTAAATAAATCTGTAGATTGACTGGAAGTGCGAATATGATGTGTAGCAACTTCTTTGGACTGCACCAAATCACGAACAAAATGACAATCAATATCAATTTGCTTCGTCCTCTCATGAAACACAGGATTGGCTGCAATATGGAGGGCAGCCTGGCTGTCACAATATAAATGCATTGGAGAAGAATGACCAACCCCCAAATCTCGAAGAAGGGACTTAAGCCATATCAACTCACAACAAACTACAGACATAGCCCGATACTCAGCTTCAGTGGAAGAACAAGAAACCGTCGATTGCTTCTTAGTCCAAGCATAACAAAATATCCTTTCAAGGAATGTAGAGTAATTGGACAAGCAGCCCAATCTGAGTCACATAAAGCTTAGAGAACTCTGAGCAAAAAGAAATAAACCTTGACCAGGATGACTCTTCAAATAGTGCAAGACGCAGAGGGCAGCATGCCAATGTGTGACGCAGGGCTTCTCCATAAATTACGCTAAAGTATGGACCGAATAACTGAGTTCTAGTTGTGTAATAGTCAAATAAATGAGTTTCCCAATCAAACTACGGTATTACGTAAGATCAGAATGTGGAGGACTCGTCAAACGGGCCAAATTGTGTTGTTGTTCCATCGAAAAATCTGTAGGCTTTGTAGCTAGCAATCCGGCTTCGTGTAAGATGTCAAGAGTATATTTGTTTTGTGAAAGAAACATACCATCACATCTCCTAGCAATCTCAATACCCAGAAAATAATTCAGAGCATCAAGATCCTTCATATGGAAGCATAAGCTGAGATACTTCTTGAACTCGATCATCAAGTCCGAGGAAGAGCCAGCAATAATTGGATCATTAATATAAACAAGGACATGCAGGGTAACACTGTTACACAAATAAATGAACAAAAAGTAATCCGATTTACTCTGAACAAACCTAAAAGTACATAGAGCAATAGCAAGTTTTGCAAACCAATTACGGGGAGCCTGGCGTAAACCATACAGGGATTTTCGAAGTGGAGGTCGTCAATGTACCTCTCAAAGTTAGTATTTATAAGCCTTTTTTGCTTATTGTTCACAACTAAGTAGATAGCGGCAAGTCGGGGCCGTACACAAAGAAGGGGGATTTTCTCAAACGTTTAAGAACAAAAGATTGCTATTAGGCTAGGAGTAGATATATATATACACACATTTAAAAGCATGAAAATGGGGGGTTTTGGTTGGTTGTGGTCCTAAGTTATGAAAGTTAAAAGACAAGACAACTAGAAAAGTTAGGTAACTATGCTAAATCATCAAAAAAAACTGAGAGAAATGGTTTTAAAAATACAAAAGATAAAGCCTTGGGGCAATTGATATCCACTTCCAAACCAATTGTACATCATTGAACCATTCACTCATCCTATCACCAAACATAACATTCATTAGTCTAAACCTAAAACAAACCACATTCAAGTTTTAACCTTTCATTGCATCTACATGATAAATATTAGAACAATCCACATTAACATACTTACCTAGCAAGAATCACAACACATTATGTACAAGAAGTTCTAAGTTCATGTTCTTGGATTGTTATGTAAAGGAGCTAAAGAATTCGTCACTTTCCTAATTCCCTAAAACTTCAATCATACAAACACTTCCTATTCTCAAACAACCCATGGCATAAATGAAGTGAAATATAGCATTAAGAACACATGAATGCTAAATAACAAAGGCTTCAAGAATGAGCAAAACAATCTATTCACTACTTCGACTACTTGTTGTGAAGATAAATCTTCCACCCTTCCAAGATACTAGTTTGCAAGAGTGAATTCGACATCTCTTGTCGAACCTCACCAATGACTCCCTTATTACTAAGAGTATCCCAGTTATGGCATTTAGCACGAAGGATCAACAAGCTTGGCAACGCTTATAAACACAACAATGTGTCTAAGCATTTAACCAATTCATGCATTTACACAAGATTAGTCAAGAACGATCGACATTCATAGACCTTTCTCATTTGCTACCTAAAAAAACATGACAACAAGTTCGACAACATCACGTTCATCTAGCAATTATCAACACACCAACATCATCTAAGAAGTTCTAACTCATGCTCTTGAATTCCACATTAAAAGAGGGGAGAGTTAGCTACTTTCTCCCAACCCTAACAAGTAATCATACAAGCAATTCATATACTCAAGCTTCCAACAACATCAATGATATTAACAATTCACATTCAAAGCTCCATAAATGCACAATAGTAAATTCACCAAATAGATATATAAATGGTTCTTACTACATAGAAATGGAAGCTTCAATCCTTTGCTCCCAAGATAAAACTAAGCAAGATAATTCAAAGACATGATTAACCTACAAAATCTATGAAAAGAAAGAAAGAAAAACTAGGGTTTGAACAATCTATGAAAAGAAAGAAAGAAAAACTAGGGTTTGAACCCACCAAAAACCCAGGAAGAAGAAGGTGAAACAGCTGCTGAAGAGGAGAGGATAAGGTGAGTATTTATAGTGCAAAAAGTAAGGAGAATTTCTGGCCCTTCGTCCGTCACAAGTCGCGACGGCCTCGCGACGGCCTCGCGATGGACTCTAAGTCCAGCACTATTTCTTCTTTCTCCTTTTTGATTCATATCCTCCTCTTCTCTTCACTTCTTCAATTCTTCAAATCTTCAAAAGCTCAAATACACGTCTTCAAATCTTCAAAGGTATTCTTCAAAATCTTCAAAGTCTTCAAAGTCTTCAAAGCCTTCAAACAAATTACCTTGTCACAAAAAATTCTCTAGAAAAGTAATTAAAGCGTAAAAGTCACTTTTAACCCTCCTTAGAGAATTTAAAGGAAAAATGTCACATTTAGAGCACAAAAGTGTACAAAACTGAATCCTAAAAGTCCTAATATAACCATATAAAATGGGCACATCAAACCTCCCCACACTTAAACCTTAATCGCCCTCGAGTAAGAAAAGATTCAAGCACACGAAGGAATTGATATGTCCATATCCTAAACTAATAGACCCCAATCAAAGCCTCACAAAAATTCTCAATATCATATATCCCAAAATCAAAGCTCAATTGAGAGTTTTTTCACACACACCACCCCAATTCCTAAATCTAACCAAACCTACCACTTATCAATTCACTACCCATAAAAACCTTTCAAAGTCCCGAATTGATAACCCCAAAGTCCAATGATATAAAATGAAGTTAAAACCTTAAGAAACGTTCAAGTACATACTTCACTTCCTACTAATATATCAACCAAAATCCAATGACACAAAATGAAGTCAAAACCATAGAGGAGGTTTAAACACATACTTCACCCAATGTAAATATATCAACCAAAATGAAGTATAAAAGAATCAAGAATTTCAAACCATACTTCGTTTCCTAACCCGCTAAGCTACCCAATCCCAAAAGGTCTCTAGATGTTTAGCTACCCGATCCATCCGTATGAGAACCGCAACCTTATGACTTCAACGCCGACAAATGATTGAAATCATAGCATTTTTCTTTTCTCTCTTTTTCTCTCATTTTTCCTAGGAGCCCTTATGGGTTTTCATCCTAGCCACACATATGTTTCTTTGGCTCACATCTCACCTTTTTCCACATATTTTAGCCTCTCATTTTTTCCAAGGCCGCCCTTTCAGGTTTACGACCTATACGGGCCTCCAATGTTGTCTAACTTGCCCTCTCGGGTTTTCAACTTAGCAGGATTCTTTTTGGTTTTTTTTTGTTTTTCATTTTCTATATTTGTTTTTTCAAATTTTTCAATTTTTCAATTTTTTTTGTTTTTCCAATCAAAAGTAGCAAAAAGCATTCCAAATAAAGCTAGCATGCATGTGAGTCCTTTAATCCCTCCCTGCACATAAAACATTACATTGCCCTCAATGTAAAAATGTAAGGCAAGAATAAAAAAACTTAAGGCAAGAGGTAGAGTGACACTCGTTTCTCCTCATAGTCGCCGGTGATATGGCGCAATCCAATGTACTTGTATAGAATCTTTCCCAAAATTGGTTTCGGAGCCGGAAGGGGGAACAAAAGGGCCATAGACGAACACACCCCTCGAGCAAAACTAACACCACATAGAACAACAAGACTAACACCACATAGAACAACATCAAACTTACAAGTACTTAAGGATTTGTAATACTAGGTTTAGCATCAAGAGTTAATAACCATAGTATTATCAAAGAACAACCAATCCATCATGCAATCAACACTATAAGATTGTCCAATAAAAATATCCAACATATATTGACACATATCCAACATATATTTTGATCAACGGCAGGGGCGGGCTTGCAGGGACTTTGGGCGGTGGCGGATGGCTTCGGTTGTGGCTGAAGCTGATGCACTGCATAAGCCATATTGTCCGGGGCAGACTCACGTGCATGAACAACAGTCTTGTGACGCTCCTCCAGAATGGCAAGCGAGTGAAAATGACCAATTGGAGGCAAAGGGTCAAGTGTCAAGATGTGTGATCTCAAAGAATGGTATTCTTCATCTAATCCTATGAGAAATTGATGAATCATCTCCATCTCACGGGATTCAGTAGCAGTATGAGCAGCTAGACATACACATGTCTGAGCAGGAAAGTGAGTAATCAATTAATCCCACAACTTCTTAGATTTATTATAATATGCATCAACAGATTGACCATTCTGGAGACAAGTATAAATGGCCGCATGAAGTTCACACAAGCGCGGACCATTACCAAGGGCAAAACATTGTTTAAGATTATCCCAAAGATCATTAATAGACGCACGATATGTAATACCAGAACAAATGGATGGATCAAGAGTTTGAACCACCTAATCAATAAGCATAGAATTCACACTATTCTAGTCATTATAAAAAGGTCCAGTAGGCAAAGGCTTAACATTAGAACCATCAAGAAAACCCTCCTTATGCTTTGCAGAAAAAGCATTAAATAGGGAAGCACTCCATTCATTATAGTTATCACCCTTAAAGATCTCAGGACAGATTGTCAAACCTGGATGATCTGATGGATGAAGGTGGTAGGGATTATTAGTAGGAAAAGCATGAGAAGAGGCACCAGAGGACTGGCGAATGGCCTAAGCAGCGGACATCGGTGCGGCTTGCACGGCTGCCCGGAAGATGGCAGAATCTAAGGCAGGAAAGGCAGATGGATGCGGTGGTGTCAGGATGATCACCGGTGGAGGTGCGGTGGCATCGATGTCACCGACGGGAAGCAGAACGGCTCCGACGAGTGGGCATGGAGGCGGTGACACAGAATTCGATGGTCTGGTGGGGGGGCATCAGAAAAAATAGGATTAAGGGCAACGACAATATCTTCAATTTCAACATGAAGAGGATCCATGATGACATGAAAAGGAGCGACAGTCGGACGGCCTTGAATGATGGCGGCGGCGGTGAGCGGCGGCGGCGAGCGGCGGCAGTGCGTGAAGGCGGTGGCAGGCGGAAGATCGGCGCGTGAGGCACGGTTATGGTGGTGGAAAAATTTAGGATTTAGGTTTTTAGGATTTTATCTCTGATACCATGTAAAATATTGTAAAATATGAAAGTGAGTTTTTATTGATGGTACAAGGGTGCTATATAAAGGCACCATATACAGAAATACAACTTGAAAAAGTTGTCACTATGGTACAAGATATACATAGAATATAACAAAATATCTCCTTAACAATAGTTCTTCTTGGACAATTTATTATTGTTGTAGGATGCATGGTGAGCGGGAGAAAAGAAACACAATCAACAGAAACAAACAGAAATTTGAGAAGGGGGGAACTTAGTTGCCAGAATGATAAAAACACCATCATCAAGTCAGTTTCAAGCATTGTTTTTAATTTGTTCTCAGAAGAAACCAAACCCTCCCAATAGTGATCCCAAATCCAAGCCCCCTCCCAATAAACCCTGCAACGAGCTCAGATCAAGACCTGGAATGTTGCCTCCTATGCCATTCGACAGAACTTGAACTAGGCCTTGCACTCCCATTCCTCCCATTCCACCACCAGCCCTACCACCTCCTCCGAGTCGTGCATTCAAAAGGACTTGTATTTGTTGTTGGTTCATGATATTTTGAGCTTCGAGCCTTTGTAAAATAGCCATAACTGCCGGATCAACCCCCGGGTTCACAGGAATCCCCGGTGCTGCATATGGTGGATGATAGGGCTGAAAATTCGGTGCGAGGAAACCAGGATGAAACTGCGGTCCTGGAGGAAATTTCTGTGCCTGAGGAGGAGGAACATGATGAGCTGATTTAGCAGAAGATCCAAATCCAGGAGTTTGATTTGGAAAAGTGCCGAAATCTGCCTTCTTTGCTTGAATCGGAACACTTTTGCAGTCCAAATGGACGTCAAAATTACAGAGATCACATCTGTATAGCCACTGGTTGGAGCCATTGGCATAACAGACATCACAGTTGAACTTTTTATCATGATGAGTTGGTGAGAAAAGAAGCTTCAGCTGATGCGGATGAGACTGGTGTGTGAAACTCACTGGCGCGGATGCGCAGCGGATGTGAAGATCAATCTGGCATATCTTGCAATGGTAGACAAACCCTAACCCTTGCTTCCCGCAGGCATCACAGTAGTTACATGATCGTTCGCTGTTAACGCGAAGGATCAGAACATGGCCCTTTTTAGGATCAAAAGGATGAGTGATTTGCTGAGGCATTTTTGAACAATTTGTGTGGAGAAAATAGTTGCATGCTTTGCAGGAATAGATCATTCCTGTGTCTATTTTTGATTTGCATACTGAACATGTGGAATTGATCAGGCAGTGATTGGAGGGGATGAGGTGCAAAGGATGTGGATGGTTGAAATGGTTCATGCTAGTTTGTGCCTGGGAGTTCATTATGATATGTCAGTTCTCTCAGGCTCCTAGTCAAGTCTAAACTTGGGGCTCCATATCTTTGCTAGGAGGACAGGAACTCAACACTGTTTTTGCATACTTTAAAGACATCTGAATTCTACAAAATAGCGTGTATGAGGTTTGGCTACTTTGGCCAACAAGAAAGTCAGCTCTTGGTGGGTGACAGCGACCATTTTTCAAAGCTTTTTATTTGAAACTTAATCAATTGATCCGAGTGAGTTCCCATCTTCGTTAAGTTCAAGATTTCTAATAAACACTTTAATAATTAATCGCCTAAGGTTTCTTGTGTAACAAATAAAATTGTTACTGCAGTCGAATATTAACGACATATTCAAATGTAATATCCTCCTCTATATAGCGTAATTGAATCCCCGTCTGTTAAGCAAAACCTAAAATTTTAGGTTTTGCAAAATCTTGGGTTAATTATTGAAATTTAACGTGTTTGATCTGCGGCATTTTGTACAAATCGGCATGAAACTGCCATCCGTGACTAGTTCCAAACCCGAAACCTATATTTGGCGACAAAGAACTTTGAGCGACAACTCCAGGCAATCATTCACAGCGGTTATTTAATAATCGACGTGTATCACGTTGACAACAATGATGGTTATTAACTATATATCTGTCGTTGAATATGTAGATTAGCATCAATTTTCAATGAACACTGGAAATAATGACGAGTTCTGAATTCTGAAGGCAGTAGTTGAGTCAAAAAATTCCCAGTCAACTGATTCACGCATTTAACCCGGGAATTTGTTACTCGGAAAATTTAATTCTTGAGGAGTTGAAAACCTATACGAGCTCTAACTGCACATTCGGAAATTAAATGGATAGTCTTGCAAATTGAATTGATTGACCAGCATTAATGACCTACAAATTTTATCAACTATTTCATGGTGCATATTGGAGCTCAAATTTGTCACTCCCCTCTCTGCTCGAGCCTTTTTTGATTGAAAGATTTTCCCTTGAATTTTTTCTTCTCCACCCAGCTAGTGCAAATCGATTCATTTATAATCTATCGTTTAACAATATTGATTGATCGATCGGTCGTTAATTATTATTACTTCATTTCAATGCAGTTGTGTTTTTTACAATGTTGGGTTCAAACGCAAGACTTTTTATGAAAGTGTTCAATCTGGAGAGAGACTCGATAAGGTACAAGTTTTCATCACATTTCGAGAAGAGTAACCCGAGAAATGCCTTGGGCTCAAACGGCTATTGGGGGAAGTTGAGGAAAGGATTCAATGGTCTAGTTTTGTAACACAATTTGAACTAAAGGAAAATGAATACTCGTGTCTTGAGGACATATGTGATAGTACATTTCAAGAGTAGATCTTAAGGGATGTGCCACTTCCGCGTTCCTAGTGAAAAAGTTTATTCCCCACAACGTTTGTTTTATTTTGTAATTTTTTGAATTATTTTATTATTTTCAATTAATAAAAAATAAATGAGACATTTTACGAGATGCCCAAATTTACAGACATCGCTTCCGAAATTGTAAAATTATTAGGCATAGAAATGGCCATCACTGTATTAACTTATGAATTCAGAATTATTGACGGTTCTATTTTTTAAATCAATTTTGAAATTCATCATTCAGGGGATGGAACATGTAATGAGCTTTGATTGCAGAAGCCATGGAGTGTAAGTATTCTATTTTGTGTGATTAAACTTATGATTTCGAAGTGTACTTGGAAACTATTGCAACATAGCTACTAGTACTTAACAAACTGGATGAGGTGGAAACAAATAAAATGATGAATGAATAGTGTGGAGAACAAAAGATTTTTAGCTCAACAAATGACTTTGTTGGGAACATATCATCCGCAAAACAAAACATTCTTAAAAAAACAACATTCCATACTTGGAGACAATAACAATATCTAATGGGATGTCCTGATGATCATACTCGGTGGCCACTGCTTCAGCTGACTGTGGACCTCTCCTCCGATGATGACTCTTGATGATTCTGAACCATACTGCATTGCTGATGCTACACTGCTACACCGTTTACTCAGCTACACTACTGTAGTTATCCACTACACTGCTTGGCAATGTCTTATACTGATAGTGCACTGATATCCATGATTAGTTGCCTGGCCAAAATGCGAATTAACACGGGTTGTGGAGATTCGTAGCTTTGGAAACGCAACTAACATAACTGGACCTTCGCCAGTTTCATGTACAGTCTCTAGATTAGGATTATTTTTGCGGGCAATGACGTTGCCTTCTTGTTAAACCAACTTTCTATACTCTGTTTCCTATTGGCTTGGGGCGCCAATATATATATACCTCCACCCTCGGGTGTTTATTTTAAAAAAAAATACATATATCTAATGGGATGTCCTGGATTGTGATTCTTCGCTCGCTATCTCGCACATCTTGTTGCCCTGAGAAATTTCTTGGTTTCATAAGTCTTCTTCCGGAACGGTATTATCTTCTTTACTTTTACTTTCATTATTTTGTACAAGCCCCACATGAATGAGTCATCGCCATGACCTATTGTTTTGCACTTCACACAAGAAATGGTACATGAAAATGAAAATACTGATTAAAAAAGATTCACCTTCATCAATGCACCATCACTTGCTATTTTCTCCAACTATCTTGTGCGGCCATTTTCCATGTACGAGTTTCCACTTTTTTTCTCAAAGAACTTCATGGTGTATATTTAAGGAGGCACTTTTTCGCTCCTAAAGGGAAACTTGTCATCCTATTAAAAATATTTGTAAATGAGTGACCCATATAGGAACCTGATAGCCTTCTTCTTCAAATGAATAACAGATGAAAACATGATTGGGGGATCCAAGATGGTCATCGTCCTCGAATCCGGGTTAATCAACCATAATTTATAGAATATTCCATTGATACCCTTATTATAAGCGGTATGAGAAAGATCATTTACTACACCGTGGTATCACTTCAAATTTAATATACGAGGGTTTTTATGAAATTAAAAGCTAACACAATTGCACTCGTCAAATTTTGAAAAGCTCTACTACATCTTGTAGGGTAACTTGATGTTATTCATACAAGTATCCAGGGTTCATCCAGGATGAACCTGTTTAAATCATTTTTGGGATCACCCCAGTTTCTTTGTCATAACTAACAGTTGTCATGAGTTTGACTGGGGGATCCAGGATGGTCCACATCCTCGAACCCGGATCAATCGTCCATCATTTTTAGAATATTTCATTAATGCCCCTACTATAAGCGGCATGAGAAATATCATTTTTGATAGCGGGCGGTCGTCGCACCCCTATTCAAAGATAATTTATAAGCCCCTTTTGCTTACTTTTTACAACTAGGTAGATAGCGGCAAAATGGGGTCGTCCAAGGAGAAGAGGGATCTTCCTAAGCGCTAAAGCACAAATGGTTGATATTATGCTAGGAGTAGATATATATACACACACATAAAAGCAAGTAAAATGTGGGGGGGGGTGGTTGGTTGGTTGTTCCTAAGTTACGAAAGTAAAAAGATAAGATAACTAGCAAGGTCAAGTGACTATGCTAATCATCAAACAAAACTAAAGAAAAGGGGTTTTAAAACTACAAAAATAAAGCCTTGGGGGCAATGGATATCCACTTCCAAACCTAATGTAGATCATTAAACCATTCACTCATCCTATCACATTCGTTACTTGGCTTAACATTAACATACCTCTCTAGCAAGAATCACAACACATTATGCACAAGAAGTTCTAAGTTCACATTCATAGATTTTCATGCAAAGGAGCTACGGAATTCGTCACGTTCCTAACACCTAACCAATTCAATCATACAAACACTCCCTATTCTCAAACAACTCATGGCACCAATGAAGTGAAACACACCATCAAGAATACATAAATGCTAAATAACAAATGCTTCAAGGATGAATTAAAATCATCTATTCAATACTTCAACTACTTGTTGTGAAGATAAATCTTCCATCCTTCTTAGTTCGTAGTTTGCAAGAGTGAATTCGACATCTCTTGTCAAACCTCACCAATGACTCCCGTTGTCGAGACCACGACTCAAGGTATCCCATTTATGGCATTTAGCACGAAGAACCAACAAGGTTGGCAATGCTTATGACCACTACACCGTGACTAAGCATTTAACCAATTCATGCAATTACACGAGATTGGATGAACGTGCAATGCACATTCATCCAAGAGCATATAACTCTCTCGTTTGCTACACAAACGAACATGACGAAGAGTTCAACATCAATCACATTCATCTAGCACATTATCAATCCATCAACACAATCAAAAGCTCTAAATCATACTCATACATTCCTAACAAGAATAGGGGGGAAATCAACCCAAATCCCCCAAACCCTAGCTAGCAATTCATACTAGTATTTCATATGCTTAAGCTCTCAACAACATCAATGAAATCAACAATTAACATTCAAAGCACAATAAATGCACAATAGCAAAAACACCAAATAGATAGATATAAATGGTTCTCAATACATAGATATGGAAGCTTCAATCCTTTGCTCCCAAGGTAAAAACTAAGCCAGAACAACAAAAGACATAATTAAACTACAAAAACTAAGGAAAGAAAGAGAAGAAAACCAAGGGTTTTCAAGCCCTAAAACTAGAGAAAAATGGGCTGGGCAAAGCTGGAGAAGAGGAGGAAAGAGACTGGTATTTATAGTGCAAAGAAGATAAAGTGAATTTCTGGTCAGTGGCCGTCGCGACTCGCGACGAACATGTTGGTCGCGACGAGTCCGTCGCGACTCGCGATGGGTGCCAGAATTTTGCATGTTTTCTTCTTCTTCTTCATAGTCATCCCTCTCAATCTTCAAGTCTTCAACGGCTCCAAAAATGGTCTTCAACGGCCTCCGGTCTTCATGTCTTCGAAGTGAGTATTCAAAAGTCTTCGAAAGTGTAGTCTTCAATGTCTTCCGGTCTTCGTTGCTTCCGTGTTCTTCCCTCGTCACACAAAGTCCACTTAGAAGAGGTAAAAGAGCATAAAGTTGCTCTTACCTCTCCTAAGAGAATTTCAAGGTAAAACACAAGCTCTCGATAATAAAAGAGCACAAAAGTGATCCTAAATACTACTAAATAATGCATATAAAATGGACACATCAAACCTCCCCGCACTTAAACCTTACTCGCCCTCGAGTAAGAAAGATCCAAGCACATGAAGGAAATGATATATCCATATCCTAACTACTAATCCCCCAATTAAAGCCTCATAAAAACTCTCAATATCATAAATCCCAAAATAAAAGCTCACATGAAAATTTTTTCACACACACATCCCCAATCCTAAATCTAACCAAACCTACCACTTATCAATTTACTACCCATAAAAATATTTCAAAGCCCCGAATTGGTATTCCCAAAGTCCAATGACACAAGATGAAGTTAAAACCATTTAAGAGGTTTAAGCACATACTTCACCTAATGCCAATATATCCACCAAAATCCAATGACATAAAATGAAGCTAAAGCCATATAAGTGGTTCAAACACATGCTTCACCTAATGCCAATATATCAACCAAAAACAAAGTAGAAAAGGATCAAGAATTTCATAACCATACTTCGTTTCCTAACCCACTAAGCTACCCAATCCCAAGAGGTCTATAGATGTTGAGCTACCCGATCCATCCATGTGACAGCCGCAACCTTATGACTCCAACGCCGGCAAATGAGTGAAATCATAGCATTTTTCAATTTCTCTCATTTTCTCTCATTTTGCCTAGGATCTCTTTCGAGTTTTCATCCTAGCCACACATCATGTTTCTTTAGCTCACATCTCACCTTTTTCCGCACATTTTGGCCTCTCATTTTTGCCTAGGCTGCCCTGTCGGGTTTTCGACCTATCCGGGCCCCCAATGTTGCCTAAGTTGCCCTCTCGTGTTTTCAACTTAGCGGGTTTTCTTTTCTTTTTTTTTTCTTTTTCTCATGTTTTTCCAATGAAAAGTAGCAAAAAGCATTCCAAAACAATCTAGCATACATGTGATTCCTCTAACCCCTCCCCACACTTAAAACATTACATTGCCCTCAATGTAAACATGTAAGGCAAGAACAATAAAAATCAAGGCAAGGGGGTAGAGTGACACCCGTTTCTCCGCATAGTCGCCGGTGATATGACGCAATCCAATGTAATTGTATGGTCCCGAAATCGGTCTCGGAACTGGAAGGGGGAGCAAAGATGCCGTAGAAGAACTCACCTCTCGAGAAAAGCATTGTCTCCGTGGCGCCGTTTGATCAAGACTAACACCACAAAGAACAACATTAAACTCACAAGTACATAAGGATTTGGAATACTAGGTTTAGCATAGAGAATTAATAACCATAGTATTCTCAAACAACAACCAATCCACCCACAACAACCACTATAAGATTATGCATTAAAAATATCCAACATATATTGACATATATACAAGCATCACTATAGGATATGCACTCACGGTCACAATGATGTAGTCGGCATACTACAATCAACAAAGGTACTATAAAGATGCAAGAATGTTCATATGTCAATATATGTAGGATGGTGGAGGAATGAGTGGGTATGTGGGGGTTCTTGGGAGTGTTGGGTGGAGAAGAAGGAAGAATCAAGCAATGTTTAAGATCAAATGAAAACTTGGATTTTTCATCGTGACTCGCGATTGAACTGGTCGCGACACGCGATGAGTTCGTCATGGCTCGCGACAGGTTCGTCGCGACTCGCAAAAAGTCGAGGCCGGGAGCTGATCTTTAGCAAAACTTTTCTGATCTCGTCGCGACTCGCGACCTCGATGTCGTGACTCGCGAGGCTGTCGCGACTCGCGGAAAGTTGGTTCCGAAAGCCCAAAAATTTCTAAGCTCGTCGCGACTCGCGACGAGACCTCGCGATGTCATCGCGACTCGCGGAAAGTTGGTGCTGGGAGTGGATTTTTCTCCCCTGTTCGTCGCGACTCGCGACGAGCTCATCGCAACTCGCGACGGCAGGGTATCCCAGGCTTAAAGTTTTTTGTTTTCTTACCAACTATCCAAGCTTTCTTTCCTTGTTCGTTGATCTCGTTCCTTCATCTCCTCCATTGCAATGCACTTCACTTTTCTACAAAATCACAGAAAAACACGCCATAAAAAGAACAAAACAAAACAACAACAAAAACAAACTAAGAAACAAAAACTAAAAGAAATGCCGAATTTATTTTACGTTGTCGGCACGATGAAGCTCCGTATTTTTAAGGTCGTCGGCATGACCCTAATGTTATCCGTATGGTGAAGGCTTGAAGCTTTTCACCATGAGCATCCAAAATAAGAGAGCTGGGGGCACAAAACTTTCAAGAGGAAAGTCTTGTGGAGGTGGAGATGGTTCAAAGGGAATTGAGTGGTTAGGGAGCTTGGGATAATCTTTCGGCTCCTCTCTTGTTTCCCTCAAAACTTTCGAAAATATTAGAGTTGGTTCATTAGGTGGGAGAAGGGGTGACGATGCTAATGGATGTAGCACTATCACCTCTTCCTCCATTTTTCTATCCTCAACAACCAACTCCCCATCCCTTTCAAACTCAAAATCATTCTTATTGGTAACCTCATTCACCGAGTCATCGAATTCAAGTTGAGATGGTGCATTTTTGGAATCACAAGCTTCCATGCAGGCCAATACCTCTAATTTGTTCCTCACATGCCCCTCAATGGCCTCAACACTAGAGAAGAGCTGGGTATCCGGCTCCTCACTAGTAAAGGAGTTCAAGTTTGCTATGGTATTAAGACATCCTCACGTGTCAAACTTGAATTTCCTTGTTGGGCTTGGTTTTGGGGTATGGTATAGGGTGGTGATGGCCAACTAGGTTGCTCGTATGATTGGTTTTCCGGCTCATTCTCATACCACCAATCCGGATTACCACTCCATTCCGGATTGTAAGAGTTGTGGTATGGATAGCATTCATGAGCTTCTTGCCCTTGAAAACTAACATCTCCTACCTCTTGGTAGCACTCTTCATAGTACCCATGGTTTTGAAAACCAAGGGTTATTTCTTGGTCATAGTGCTCTTCCCACAACAAAGGGTAAGATTCGGTAGGATGATCGGAATGACACATCCTACAAAACCTTGCTTGTTGAGCCTCTCTTCTCATCACGAGTTCCCTTAAGGTGAGATGCTCTATTAAAAAAAAAATTTCAAAAGTTCAGAATCATAGTGCAAGGATTCTTGATAAAATAAATTACCAAGAACTCAAGCAATACCTACTCCGAACAAAAACAACCACCAAGTAGTGGAAAATAAAAACAACTAGCTAATACACAACCAAATACACCTAAATACTTAAGAATAAATGCCTCTTCCCCGGCAGCGGCGCCATCTTGATAGCGGGCGGTCGTCGCATCCCTATTCAAAGATAATTTATAAGCCCTTTTTGCTTACTTTCTACAACTAGGTAGATAGCAGCAAATCGGGGTCGTCCAAGGAGAAGAGGGATCTTCCTAAGCGCTTAAGCACAAATGGTTGATATTATGCTAGGAGTAGTTATATATACACACACATAAAAGCAAGTAAAATGGGGGGAGGGGTTGGTTGGTTGGTTGTTCCTAAGTTACGAAAGTAAAAGACAAGATAACTAGCAAGGTCAAATAACTATGCTAATCATCAAACAAAACTAAAGAAAAGGGGTTTTAAAACTACAAAGATAAAGCCTTGGGGGCAATGGATATCCACTTCCAAACCTAATGTAGATCATTGAACCATTCACCCATCCTATCGCATTCGTTACTTGGCTTAATATTAACATACCTCTCTAGCAAGAATCACAACACATTATGCACAAGAAGTTCTAAGTTCACATTCATAGATTTTCATGCAAAGGAGCTACGGAATTCGTCACGTTCCTAACACCTAACCAATTCAATCATACAAACACTCCCTATTCTCAAACAACTCATGGCACCAATGAAGTGAAACACACCATCAAGAATACATAAATGCTAAATAAAAAATGCTTCAAGGATGAATTAAAATCATCTATTCAATACTTCAACTACTTGTTGTGAAGATAAATCTTCCATCCTTTTTAGTTCGTAGTTTGCAATAGTGAATTCGACATCTCTTGTCAAACCTCACCAATGACTCCCGTTGTCGAGACCACGACTCAAGGTATCCCATTTATGGCATTTAGCACGAAGAACCAACAAGGTTGGCAATGCTTATGACCACTACACCGTGACTAAGCATTTAACCAATTCATGCAATTACACGAGATTGGATGAACGTGCAATGCACATTCATCCAAGAGCATATAACTCTCTCGTTTGCTACACAAACGAACATGACGAAGAGTTCAACATCAATCACATTCATCTAGCACATTATCAATCCATCAACACAATCAAAAGCTCTAAATCATACTCATACATTCCTAACAAGAATAGGGGGGAAATCAACCCAAATCCCCCAAACCCTAGCTAGCAATTCATACTAGTATTTCATATGCTTAAGCTCTCAACAACATCAATGAAATCAACAATTAACATTCAAAGCACAATAAATGCACAATAGCAAAAACACCAAATAGATAGATATAAATGGTTCTCAATACATAGATATGGAAGCTTCAATCCTTTGCTCCCAAGGTAAAAACTAAGCCAGAACAACAAAAGACATAATTAAACTACAAAAACTAAGGAAAGAAAGAGAAGAAAACCAAGGGTTTTCAAGCCCTAAAACTAGAGAAAAATGGGCTGGGCAAAGCTGGAGAAGAGGAGGAAAGAGACTGGTATTTATAGTGCAAAGAAGATAAAGTGAATTTCTGGTCAGTGGCCGTCGCGACTCGCGACGAACATGTTGGTCGCGACGAGTCCGTCGCGACTCGCGATGGGTGCCAGAATTTTGCATGTTTTCTTCTTCTTCTTCATAGTCATCCCTCTCAATCTTCAAGTCTTCAACGGCTCCAAAAATGGTCTTCAACGGCCTCCGGTCTTCATGTCTTCGAAGTGAGTATTCAAAAGTCTTCGAAAGTGTAGTCTTCAATGTCTTCCGGTCTTCGTTGCTTCCGTGTTCTTCCCTCGTCACACAAAGTCCACTTAGAAGAGGTAAAAGAGCATAAAGTTGCTCTTACCTCTCCTAAGAGAATTTCAAGGTAAAACACAAGCTCTCGATAATAAAAGAGCACAAAAGTGATCCTAAATACTACTAAATAATGCATATAAAATGGACACATCAAACCTCCCCGCACTTAAACCTTACTCGCCCTCGAGTAAGAAAGATCCAAGCACATGAAGGAAATGATATATCCATATCCTAACTACTAATCCCCCAATTAAAGCCTCATAAAAACTCTCAATATCATAAATCCCAAAATAAAAGCTCACATGAAAATTTTTTCACACACACATCCCCAATCCTAAATCTAACCAAACCTACCACTTATCAATTTACTACCCATAAAAATATTTCAAAGCCCCGAATTGGTATTCCCAAAGTCCAATGACACAAGATGAAGTTAAAACCATTTAAGAGGTTTAAGCACATACTTCACCTAATGCCAATATATCCACCAAAATCCAATGACATAAAATGAAGCTAAAGCCATATAAGTGGTTCAAACACATGCTTCACCTAATGCCAATATATCAACCAAAAACAAAGTAGAAAAGGATCAAGAATTTCATAACCATACTTCGTTTCCTAACCCACTAAGCTACCCAATCCCAAGAGGTCTATAGATGTTGAGCTACCCGATCCATCCATGTGACAGCCGCAACCTTATGACTCCAACGCCGGCAAATGAGTGAAATCATAGCATTTTTCAATTTCTCTCATTTTCTCTCATTTTGCCTAGGATCTCTTTCGAGTTTTCATCCTAGCCACACATCATGTTTCTTTAGCTCACATCTCACCTTTTTCCGCACATTTTGGCCTCTCATTTTTGCCTAGGCTGCCCTGTCGGGTTTTCGACCTATCCGGGCCCCCAATGTTGCCTAAGTTGCCCTCTCGTGTTTTCAACTTAGCGGGTTTTCTTTTCTTTTTTTTTTCTTTTTCTCATGTTTTTCCAATGAAAAGTAGCAAAAAGCATTCCAAAACAATCTAGCATACATGTGATTCCTCTAACCCCTCCCCACACTTAAAACATTACATTGCCCTCAATGTAAACATGTAAGGCAAGAACAATAAAAATCAAGGCAAGGGGGTAGAGTGACACCCGTTTCTCCGCATAGTCGCCGGTGATATGACGCAATCCAATGTAATTGTATGGTCCCGAAATCGGTCTCGGAACTGGAAGGGGGAGCAAAGATGCCGTAGAAGAACTCACCTCTCGAGAAAAGCATTGTCTCCGTGGCGCCGTTTGATCAAGACTAACACCACAAAGAACAACATTAAACTCACAAGTACATAAGGATTTGGAATACTAGGTTTAGCATAGAGAATTAATAACCATAGTATTCTCAAACAACAACCAATCCACCCACAACAACCACTATAAGATTATGCATTAAAAATATCCAACATATATTGACATATATACAAGCATCACTATAGGATATGCACTCACGGTCACAATGATGTAGTCGGCATACTACAATCAACAAAGGTACTATAAAGATGCAAGAATGTTCATATGTCAATATATGTAGGATGGTGGAGGAATGAGTGGGTATGTGGGGGTTCTTGGGAGTGTTGGGTGGAGAAGAAGGAAGAATCAAGCAATGTTTAAGATCAAATGAAAACTTGGATTTTTCATCGTGACTCGCGATTGAACTGGTCGCGACACGCGATGAGTTCGTCATGGCTCGCGACAGGTTCGTCGCGACTCGCAAAAAGTCGAGGCCGGGAGCTGATCTTTAGCAAAACTTTTCTGATCTCGTCGCGACTCGCGACCTCGATGTCGTGACTCGCGAGGCTGTCGCGACTCGCGGAAAGTTGGTTCCGAAAGCCCAAAAATTTCTAAGCTCGTCGCGACTCGCGACGAGACCTCGCGATGTCATCGCGACTCGCGGAAAGTTGGTGCTGGGAGTGGATTTTTCTCCCCTGTTCGTCGCGACTCGCGACGAGCTCATCGCAACTCGCGACGGCAGGGTATCCCAGGCTTAAAGTTTTTTGTTTTCTTACCAACTATCCAAGCTTTCTTTCCTTGTTCGTTGATCTCGTTCCTTCATCTCCTCCATTGCAATGCACTTCACTTTTCTACAAAATCACAGAAAAACACGCCATAAAAAGAACAAAACAAAACAACAACAAAAACAAACTAAGAAACAAAAACTAAAAGAAATGCCGAATTTATTTTACGTTGTCGGCACGATGAAGCTCCGTATTTTTAAGGTCGTCGGCATGACCCTAATGTTATCCGTATGGTGAAGGCTTGAAGCTTTTCACCATGAGCATCCAAAATAAGAGAGCTGGGGGCACAAAACTTTCAAGAGGAAAGTCTTGTGGAGGTGGAGATGGTTCAAAGGGAATTGAGTGGTTAGGGAGCTTGGGATAATCTTTCGGCTCCTCTCTTGTTTCCCTCAAAACTTTCGAAAATATTAGAGTTGGTTCATTAGGTGGGAGAAGGGGTGACGATGCTAATGGATGTAGCACTATCACCTCTTCCTCCATTTTTCTATCCTCAACAACCAACTCCCCATCCCTTTCAAACTCAAAATCATTCTTATTGGTAACCTCATTCACCGAGTCATCGAATTCAAGTTGAGATGGTGCATTTTTGGAATCACAAGCTTCCATGCAGGCCAATACCTCTAATTTGTTCCTCACATGCCCCTCAATGGCCTCAACACTAGAGAAGAGCTGGGTATCCGGCTCCTCACTAGTAAAGGAGTTCAAGTTTGCTATGGTATTAAGACATCCTCACGTGTCAAACTTGAATTTCCTTGTTGGGCTTGGTTTTGGGGTATGGTATAGGGTGGTGATGGCCAACTAGGTTGCTCGTATGATTGGTTTTCCGGCTCATTCTCATACCACCAATCCGGATTACCACTCCATTCCGGATTGTAAGAGTTGTGGTATGGATAGCATTCATGAGCTTCTTGCCCTTGAAAACTAACATCTCCTACCTCTTGGTAGCACTCTTCATAGTACCCATGGTTTTGAAAACCAAGGGTTATTTCTTGGTCATAGTGCTCTTCCCACAACAAAGGGTAAGATTCGGTAGGATGATCGGAATGACACATCCTACAAAACCTTGCTTGTTGAGCCTCTCTTCTCATCACGAGTTCCCTTAAGGTGAGATGCTCTATTAAAAAAAAAAATTTCAAAAGTTCAGAATCATAGTGCAAGGATTCTTGATAAAATAAATTACCAAGAACTCAAGCAATACCTACTCCGAACAAAAACAACCACCAAGTAGTGGAAAATAAAAACAACTAGCTAATACACAACCAAATACACCTAAATACTTAAGAATAAATGCCTCTTCCCCGGCAGCGGCGCCATCTTGATAGCGGGCGGTCGTCGCATCCCTATTCAAAGATAATTTATAAGCCCTTTTTGCTTACTTTCTACAACTAGGTAGATAGCAGCAAATCGGGGTCGTCCAAGGAGAAGAGGGATCTTCCTAAGCGCTTAAGCACAAATGGTTGATATTATGCTAGGAGTAGTTATATATACACACACATAAAAGCAAGTAAAATGGGGGGAGGGGTTGGTTGGTTGGTTGTTCCTAAGTTACGAAAGTAAAAGACAAGATAACTAGCAAGGTCAAATAACTATGCTAATCATCAAACAAAACTAAAGAAAAGGGGTTTTAAAACTACAAAGATAAAGCCTTGGGGGCAATGGATATCCACTTCCAAACCTAATGTAGATCATTGAACCATTCACCCATCCTATCGCATTCGTTACTTGGCTTAATATTAACATACCTCTCTAGCAAGAATCACAACACATTATGCACAAGAAGTTCTAAGTTCACATTCATAGATTTTCATGCAAAGGAGCTACGGAATTCGTCACGTTCCTAACACCTAACCAATTCAATCATACAAACACTCCCTATTCTCAAACAACTCATGGCACCAATGAAGTGAAACACACCATCAAGAATACATAAATGCTAAATAAAAAATGCTTCAAGGATGAATTAAAATCATCTATTCAATACTTCAACTACTTGTTGTGAAGATAAATCTTCCATCCTTTTTAGTTCGTAGTTTGCAATAGTGAATTCGACATCTCTTGTCAAACCTCACCAATGACTCCCGTTGTCGAGACCACGACTCAAGGTATCCCATTTATGGCATTTAGCACGAAGAACCAACAAGGTTGGCAATGCTTATGACCACTACACCGTGACTAAGCATTTAACCAATTCATGCAATTACACGAGATTGGATGAACGTGCAATGCACATTCATCCAAGAGCATATAACTCTCTCGTTTGCTACACAAACGAACATGACGAAGAGTTCAACATCAATCACATTCATCTAGCACATTATCAATCCATCAACACAATCAAAAGCTCTAAATCATATTATACATTCCTAACAAGAACAGGGGGGAAATCAACCCAAATCCCCCAAACCCTAGCTAGCAATTCATACTAGTATTTCATATGCTCAAGCTCTCAACAACATCAATGAAATCAACAATTAACATTCAAAGCACAATAAATGCACAATAGCAAAAACACCAAATAGATAGATATAAATAGTTCTCAATACATAGATATGGAAGCTTCAATCCTTTGCTCCCAAGGTAAAAACTAAGCCAGAACAACAAAAGACATAATTAAACTACAAAAACTAAGGAAAGAAAGAGAAGAAAACCAAGGGTTTTCAAGCCCTAAAACCAGAGAAAAATGGGCTGGGCAAAGCTGGAGAAGAGGAGGAAAGAGAGTGGTATTTATAGTGCAAAGAAGATAAAGTGGATTTCTAGTCAGTGGCCGTCGCGACTCGCGACGAACATGTTGGTCGCGACGAGTCCGTCGCGACTCGCGACGGGTGCCAGAATTTTACATGTTTTCTTCTTCTTCTTCATAGTCATCCCTCTCAATCTTCAAGTCTTCAACGGCTCCAAAAATGGTCTTCAACGGCCTCCGGTCTTCATGTCTTCGAAGTGAGTATTCAAAACTCTTCGAAAGTGTAGTCTTCAATGTCTTCCGGTCTTCGTTGCTTCCGTGTTCTTCCCTCGTCACACAAAGTCCACTTAGAAGAGGTAAAAGAGCATAAAGTTTCTCTTACCTCTCCTAAGAGAATTTCAAGGTAAAACACAAGCTCTCGATAATAAAAGAGCACAAAAGTGATCCTAAATACTACTAAATAATGCATATAAAATGGACACATCAATTTTCCACAATGTGGTATCACTTCAAATTTATTATTCGAGGGATTTTATAAAATTAAAAACTAATACAATTGCGCCCATAAAATTTTGAAAAGTGCTACTACATCGTGTAGGGTAACTTGATGTTAATCCATATAAGTATCCAGAGTTCATCCAGGATAAACCTGTTGAAATCCTTTTTGGAATCACCCCGGCTTCATTGTCATGACTAGCGATTGTCATGAGTTTGACAGGGGATCCAGGATGGACCACATTCTCGAACCCGGGTTAATCGTTCGTCATTTATAAAATATTCCATTAATACCCTTACTATAAGCGGTATGAGAAAGATCAATTTCCACAACGTAGTATCACTTCAAATTTAATATTCGAGGGTTTTTAAGAAATTAAAAGCTAAGACAATTGCGCCCATAAAATTTTGAAAAGCACTACTACATCATGTAGGGTAACTTGATGTTATTCCATATAAGTATTCATGGTTCATCCTGGATGAACCTGTTGAAATCCTTTTTGGGATCACCCCAGTTTTTTTTTCATGACTAACGATTGTCATGAGTTTGATGGGGATCCAGGATGGCCCATGTCCTCCAACCCGGGTTAATCGTCCGTCATTTTTAGAATATTCCATTAATACCCTTACTTTAAGTGGTATGAGAAAGATCAGTTTCCACAACTTGGTATCACTTCAAATTTAATATTCAAGGATTTTTATGAAATTAAAAGCTAACACAATTGTGCCCATCAAATTTTTTAAAGTGCTACTATATCGTGTAGGGTAACTTGATGTTATTCCATATAAGTATGCAGGGTTCATCCAGGATTGACCCATTGAAATAATTTTTGGGATCACCAAAGTTTCTTTGTCATTACTATTGGTTGTCATGAATTTGACAGGGGGATCCAAAGTGGTCCGGGTCCTTGAACTTGGGTTAATCGTCTATTATTTTTAGAATATTCAATTAATACCCTGACTATAAGAAGTATAAGAAAGATCATTTTCCATAATGTGGTATCAGTTCAAATTTATTATTTGAGGACTTTTATAAAATTAAAAGCTTATACAATTGCGCCCATAAAATGTTGAAAAGTGCTACTACATCGTGTAGGGTAATTTGATGTTATTTCATATGAGTATCCAGGGTTCATTCAGGATGAACCTGTTGAAATCCTTTTTGGGATGACCCAGTTTCTTTGTTATGACTAACGGTTGTCACGAGTTTTCCTGGGGGATCAAGAATGGTCCGCATCTTCGA
This sequence comes from Rubia yunnanensis, assembly GCA_037428765.1. Taxonomy (NCBI): domain Eukaryota; kingdom Viridiplantae; phylum Streptophyta; class Magnoliopsida; order Gentianales; family Rubiaceae; genus Rubia; species Rubia yunnanensis. The sequence goes on from CM075063.1 coordinate 85,003,618, forward strand.
ACCGGGTAAATCGTCCGTCATTTTTTGAATACTCTATTAATACCCTTACTATAAGCGGTATGAGAAAGATCATTTTCCACGACGTAGTATCACTTCAAATTTGATATTCGATGGTTTTTAAGAAATTTAAAGCTAATAAATTGCTCCCATGAAATTTTGAAAAGCGCTACCACGTCGTGTAGGGTAACTTGATGTTATTCCATATAAGTATCTAGGGTTCATCTAGGATGAACCAGTTGAAATCCTTTTTGGGATCACCCCTGTTTCTTTGTCCCTAATAACGGTTGTCATGAGTTGGAAAGGGGGATACTAGATGGTCCGCGTCCTTGACCTTGGGTTAATCGTCCACGATTTTAGAATGTTCCATTAATAACCTTATTATAAGCAATATGAGAAAGATCATTTTTCATAATGTTGCATAACTTCAAATTTAATATTCCAAGGTTTTTATCATATTAAAAGCTATTACAATTGCTCCCATGAAATTTTGAAAAGTTCTACTACATAGGTATGGTAAATTGAAGCTATATCATATAAGTATCCAGGGTTCATCCAGGATGAACATGTTGAATTCATTTGTGGGATCACCCCAGTTTCTTCGTCACTAATAACTGTTGTCCTGAGTTTGAGTGAGGGATCCAGGATGGTCTGCGTCCCTGAACCTGGGTTAATCTTCCCGTCAATTTCAGAACATTCCAATAATACCCTTACTATAAGCGGTATGAGAAAGATCATTTACCATAATGTGGTATCACTTCAAATTTAATATTCTAAGGTTTTATGAAATTAAAAAGCTATTATGGTTGCGCCCGTCAAATTTTAAAAAGCACTACTACGTGTAGGGTATATTGATGCTATTCCATATAAGTATCTAGAATTTATCCAGGATGAACCTGTTGAAATCCTTTTTGGGATTACCCAGTTTCTTTTTCATGACTAACGATTAACATGAGTTTGACTGGGGAATCCAGGATGGTCCACGTCCTCCAACCTGAGTTAATCGTCCGTCATTTTTGGAATATTCCATTAGCACTCTTATTTTAAGCAGTATGAGAAAGATCATTTTCCATGACGTGGTATCACTTCAACTTTAATGTTCGAGGGTTTTTATAAAATTAAAATCTAATACAATTGCGCCCATCAAATTTTGAAAAGTGCTACTATATCGTGTAGGGTAACTTGAGGTTATTCCATGTAAGTATCCAGGATTCATCTTGGATGAACCTGTTGAAATCCTTTTTGGGATCACCTAAGTTTCTTTGTCGTGACTAACGGTTGTCATGAGTTTGACAGGGGGATCCAGGATGGTCTGGGTCCGCGAACTTGGGTTTATCGTCCGTCATTTTTAGAATATTACATTAATACCATGCCTATAAGAGTTATGAGAAAGATCATTTTCCACAACGTGGTATCACTTCAAATTTATTATTCGAGGGTTTTATTAAATTAAAATCTATTACAACTGCGCCCATAAAATGTTGAAAAGCGCTACTACATCGTATAGGGTAACTTGATGTTATTCTATATGAGTATCCAAGGTTCATTCAGGATGAACATGTTGAAATCCTTTTTGGGATGACCCCAGCTTCTTTCTCATGACTAACGGTTGTCATGAGTTTGCCCAAGGGTTCCAGAATGGTCCGCGTCCTCGAATCGGGTTAATCGTCTGTCATTTTTTTAATATTCCATTAATACCTTTACTGTAAGCGGTATGAGAAAGATCATTTTCCACAACGTAGTATCACTTCAAATTTTTTATTCGAGGGCTTTTATGGAATCTAAAGCTATTACAATTGCACCCATGAATTTTTGAAAAGGGCTATCACATCGTGTAGGTTAACTTGATTCTATACCATATATGTATCCAGGGATCATTCAGGATGAACTTGTTGAAATCCTTTTTGGGATCACCCCAGTTTTTTTGTCACTAATAACGATTGTCATGAGTTTGAGTGGGGGATCCAGGATGGTCCGCGTCCTTGAACCTGGGTTAATCATCCGTCAATTTTAGAAAATTCCATTAATAACCTTACTATAAGTGACATGAGAAAGATCATTTTCCATAATGTGATATAACTTCAAATTTAATATTCGTGGGATTTTATTAAATTAAAAGCATATACAATTGAGCCCATCAAATTTTGGAAAGCGCTACTACATCGTGTAAGGTAACTTGATGTTATTCCATATAAGTATCCAGGGTTCATCAAGAATAAACCTGTTGAAATCCTTTTTGGGATCACCCAAGTTTCTTTTTCATGACTAACAGTTGTCATGAATTTTACAGGGGGGTCCAGGGTGGTCCAGGTCCTCGAACTTGGGTTAATCGTTCGTCATTTTTAGAATATTCAATTAATACCCTGACTATAAGTGGCATGAGAAAGATCATTTTCCACAATGTGGTATTAGTTCTAATTTATTATTTGAGGATTTTTATGAAATTAAAAGCTAATACAATTGCACCCATAAAATGTTGAAAATCGCTAATACATCGTGTATGGTAACTTAATGTTATTCCATATGAGTATCCAGGGTTCATTAAGGATAAACCTGTTGAAATCCTTTTTGGGATGATCCCAGTTTATTTGTCAAGAATAACAGTTCTCATGAGTTTTCCTGGGGGATCCAGAATGGTCCGGATCCTCAAAACGGGTTAATCGTCCGTCATTTTTTCAATATTCCATTAATACCCTTACTATAAGCACTATGAGAAAGATCATTTTCCACAATGTAAAATCACTTAAAATTTAATATTCGAGGGTTTTAAAGAAATTTAAAGCTAATAAAATTGCGCCCATGAAATTTTGAAAAGCCCTACCACATCGTGTAGGGTAACATATAAGTAGCTAGGGTCATCCAGGATGAACCTGTTGAAATACATTTTGGGATCATGCCAGTTTCTTTGTCACTAATAACGGTTGTCATGAGTTTGAGTGGGGGATCCCAGATGGTCCACGTCCTGGAACCTGGGTTAATTGTCCGCGATTTTTGAATATTCCAATAATAACCTTACTATAAGCGATATGAGAAAGATCATTTTCATTAATGTGACATAACTTCAAATTTAATATTTGATGGTTTTTATGAAATTAAAAGCTAATACAACTGAGCCCATCAAATTTTGAAAAGCGCTACTACATCGTGTAGGGCAACTTGATGTTATTCCATATAAGTATCTAGGGTTCATCCAGGATGAACCTGTTTAATTCATTTGTTGGATCACCCCAATTTCGTTGTCACTAATAATGGTTGTCCTGAGTTTGAGTGGGGGATCCAGGATGGTCCGCTTTCTTAAACCTAGGTTAATCGTCCATCAATTTGAGAATATTCCAATAATACACTTACTATAAGCGATATGAGACAGATCATTTTCCAGAATGTGGTATAACATCAAATTTAATATTTGAGGGTTTTTATGGAATTAAAAGGTAATACAATTGCGCCCATCAAATTTTGAAAAGTGCTACTACATTTGTAGGGTAACTTGATGCTATTCAATATAACTATCCAAGGTTCATCTAGGATGAACTTGTTGAAATCCTTTTTAGGATCACCCCATTTTCTTTGTCATGAATAACAGTTGTCATGAGTTTGACTGGGGGATTAATGATGGTCTGCGTCCTTGAACCCGGATTAATCGTCCATCATTTTGAGAGTATTCTATTAATACCCTTACTATAAGCGGTATGAGAAAGATCATTTTCTACAACGTTGTATCACTTCAAATTAAATATTCGAGATTTTTTATGAAATAAAAAGCTATTACAGTTGCGCCCGTCAAATTTTGAAAAGAGCTCCTACATCGTGTAGGGTAACTTGATGCTATTCCATATAACTATCCAGGGCTCATCCAGGATGAACCTGTTGAATTCATTTGTGGGATCACCCCAATTTCTTTGCCACTAATAACGGTTTTTCATGAGTTTGAGTGAGGGATCCAGGATGGTCCGCATCTATGAACAAGAGTTAATCCTCCGTTAATTTTAGAATATTTCATTAATACCTTTACTATAAGCGATATGAGAAAGATCATTTTCCAGAATGTGGTATAACTTCAAATGTAATGTCTGAGGGTTTTATGAAGTTAAAAGCTAATACAATTGCGCCTATCAAATTTAGTAAAGCGCTACTACATCGAGTAGGGTAACTTGATGCTATACCATATAACTATCCAGGGTTCATAGAGGATGAACCTGTTGAAATCCTTTTTAGGATCACCCATGTTTCTTTGTCATAAATAATAAATGTCATGAGTTTGACTGGGGGATTCAAGATGGTCAGCGTCCTCAAATCCGGGTTAATTGTCCATCATTTTTAAAATATTCCATCAATACCCTTACTATGAGCGATATATGAAAGATCATTTTCCACAACATGTTATCACTTTAAATTTAATATTTGAGGGTTTTTATGAAATTAAAAGCTATTAAAATTGCGCCGGTCAAGTTTTGAAAAATGCTACTACATCGTCTATGGTAACTTGATGTTATTTAATATAAGTATACAGGGTTCATCCAGGATGAACTTGTTGAAATCCTTTTTGGGATCACCCCATTTTCTTTATAATATATAACAATTGCTATAAGTTTGACTGGGGGATTCAGGATGGTCCGCGTCCTTAAACCCGGGTTAATCGTCCATCATTTTTATAATATTCCATTAGAAGCCATACTATAAGCAGTATGAGAAAGATCATTGTCATAACTTCAAATTTAATATTCGAGGGATTTTAAGAAATTAAAAGCTATTACAATTACGCCCGTCAAATTTTGAAATGCCCTACTGCATCTTGTACGGTAACTTGATGTTATTTAATATAAGTATCCAGGGTTCATCCTAGATGAACTTGTTGTAATCCTTTTTTGGGATCACCCCAGTTTTTTTATCATGACAAACGGTTGTCATGAGTTTGACTGGGGGATCCAGGAAGGTCTGCTTCCTCGAAACTGGTTAAATTGTCCATAATTTTTTGAATATTCCATTAATACCCTTATTATAAGCGGTATGAGAAAGATCATTTTCCACAACTTGGTATCACTTCAAATTTAATATTTGAGATTTTTTAAGAAATTAAAAGGTAACACAATTGCACCCATCAAATTTTGAAAAGCGCTACTGCATCGTGAAAGGTAAATTGATGTTATTCCATATAAGTATCCGGGGTTCATCTGGGATGAACCTGTTGAAACCCTTTTTGGGTTCACTCCAGTTTTTTGTCATGACTAACGATTGTCTTCAGCTTGACAGGGGAATCTAGGATGTTCCGCGTCCTCGATCATGGGTTAATAGTCCGTCATTTTTAGAATATTCCATTAATACCCTTACTCTAAGTGGTATGAGAAAGATCATTTTACAGTGAGTGGTATAACATCAAATTTATTATTCGAGGGTTTTTATGAAATTAAAAGCTAATACAATTGCACCCATCAAATTTTGGAAGACGCTTCTACTTCGTGTAGGGTAACTTGATGTTATTCATATAAGTATCCAGGGTTCATCCAGGAAGAAGGTGTTGAAATCATTTTTGGCATCACCCCTGTCTCTTTGTCATGAAATGGTTGTCATGAGTTTGACTGGGGATCCAGGATGGTTCGCGTCCTCGAACCTGGTTTAATCGTCCCTCATTTTTCGAATGTACCATCAATACCCTTACTATAAGCAGTATGAAAAAGATCATTTTCTGAAATGTGGTATCACTTCAAATATAATATTCGAGGGTTTTTATGAATTTAAATACTAATACAATTGCGTTCGTAAAATTTTGAAGAGCGCTACTACATCGTGTAGGGTAACTTTAATTTTTTTATTTTTTTTAAATTAAAACCATCCGGAGATGGGAGGGAATATATTAGGCTCCCCCAAACCAATTATAAATAAGCCCGAAAGGCGCCACTTGAGAAAATCTTTACAAAAGATCATCCATTTGATGATCCGAAGCCAAAAAAACTTGAATATATGAATCACTTGCTTCCAAAAGCGGAGATTCCACCTATTCCAAACTAAAGAAATATAGTGGGCTAAACAAGGTGTAACTTTTCTTCTATCCGGCTGATAAACCACGAACAGGGCAGTGAATCGAAAAATTGGAACACTTATTTGTCAATGATTTGCAGCCGAAGAGAAAGAAAAATTACCACCTGAGTATCCGAGGATTGTTGCAGTTAGTGGAGAATCATCCTTGGCGACCATGCAATCCTCACTCGAGCATCATCTCTGGAAATTTGGTGTTGCTTGCAACCAGCATTGACATCAGCTGAGGATCAGCTGCGGGTGTGAGCTGTGAAGAAGAATGCACAAAAGCACACCACCTGCAAAGGATAAAAAAGAGAAACAACAGTTTCCATTCTAGCCAAGAAAAGAAAATATATGATTTATTAGTGAAAGCACTAAAGCTGAATGAAATCATAGCAAAATTGTAGACATAAAACTGGATGAAACAGAGAGAGTAGATTTTTAGACCGAAGGGGAAACAATCCGCACCCCAGGATAACCATTTTTGTCAAGTAATAAAAGACCCCTAAGGAATGGTGGAACAAAATCAATATGTACATCTCCCTGCAAATTATTTCCATAGCATATTTTGCCAAGAAGTCAGCAGCAGTGTTAGCTTCCCTGGGGGTATGTTGGATTGGATTCACTAGGTGTCCTAAGTTTAATTTGCTACATATAGAGAAAACTCTCCACGGGCAACACATTGGGTATTGAATTCCTTTAACAGCTATTAGACAATCAGACTCAATCACACAATAATGAAGATTTAGATCTGAGCATAATTGATATCCATTCTGAATGGCAGTTAGTTCAGCATGTAAAGGTGAAGCTGATTGAAAAATGTTAACTCTCATTTTAATCACATCTCCCTTGCAATTCCTCACTATAGCTACAGATGAGGAATGACCACCACTTTTCCATGTAGCATCTGTATTTATTTTGAAACCATTTAGTGGTTTTTCCCAACTGACCGCAGTAATCAATTTTTTCTGTTTTGGAAGGATTTTTGGTATTATTCTAGCTTGTGTCAATTCCTTATGCTTGTTAATATTACCTTTCAAATGATAAGCTGAGAATATCAGGTATATCAGTTCTTTGACATTCTGAAAACATGCATCAATTGAGAAAGATATGTTGTCAAAGATGATTTTATTTCTGTGAATCCAGAGAGACCATGTTGTAACTATTAGGGCAGCTGTAAATAAGTTGGACATTATCTTAGAATCAGCCCTGAAGGAGAGAAAGAATTCTACTCTATTCCTGAAGCTTCCAAAAACTGGTTGTTGAAAGTGTAGTAAATTATTAACTCTGAGCCAAATAGCAATTGAAGAAGGGCAGGAGTTAAAAAAATGATCCAAAGAATCTGAATGGTTCATGCATAGAGGACACTTAGAGGCTAAAGAGAAACCAAGCTTACACAAGATATTATCAAATGGAAGAATTCCATTTAGAGCTCTCCAGATAAGAACAGACATCTTTGTAGGAATAAAAGGGGACCATACCTTGTGTAGGTGTCTGATGATTGTTCTTTTCTGTCTGAATAATTTGTATGCAGATCTAATGGAGAAATTCCCATCCAATACAGGAGTCCAGACAAGCCTGTCAGCATGAGAGTTTTCCAGTTTGACTTCCTGCAAGAAAAGAATAGTATTGGTAGCCAGGTGAGGCTCCAGATTTGGAAGGTAAGAAACTTTGTTAGAAAACAATGACCTTAGAGAGATATCTGGAAATGGGATATCCATCTCCTGGGGCCATTCATAACACAAAGCTCCATCACCTTTCCAATTAGCATTCCAGAATGAACATTCACCTATACCATGAATAACTCTAGTGAGACTATTAGCCTTAGCAGTAATCTTGTAGATCCTTTTCCATGTGTGTGGTTTTTTGTAACATGCAGATAGTGACCACAGATATTCAGACCATTGGGTGTTATTTATTTGCAGTTTCCACCTTAGTTTACAAGAGAAGGAATCTACAATAGCATTTAGGTCTCTAAAGCCTATACCATTTTCATCTACAGGTAGACTCATTTTTTTTCCATGATCTCCATTTTTTCTTTTCTGTGTTTTCACATGTCCCCCAGAAAAGGCCAAAAGCTAGTTTTTCCATTTTCCTTAAGACTAACTTTAGAGGACTTAAAACTGCAAACATGTGTGTGGGAATTGAAAGAAAGCAATGGTTAATCAGAATAATCTTACCTGCACTGCTTAGCCATCTGTTCTTCCAATTGTTAATGGATTTCTCCATTCTTTCCAAGATTGGATGGTAATGAATCTGTAAATTACGACCTGGAAAGATAGGAACCCCTAGATACTTAAAAGGAAAAGAGCCTTTCACAATACCTAAAATCCTACTCACAGTTTGAACCCTTGCCACAGAAGTGTTTGGAGCAACAAAGAAATCAGATTTAGAAAAATTAACCTTTTGACCTAATGTTTGCTGGTTAGCATTCAGGAAAACAGCCGTATCATCAGCATACATGAGGTGAGTAATAGGGGAACAGGGCCTTGGCAAACAAAAATATTGCAGATATCCTGTACTGAACAATTTTTTTAAGCCTCGGGAGAAAGCTTCAGACAGAATATTGTACAGGAAAGGTGAAAGTGGATCACTCTGTTTAATACCTCTAGTAGAGGCAAAGAAACCTGAAGTAATTCCATTAATTAAAACTGAAAAGTGAGCTGCAGCTATATTGTGCATAATTCGATGCACAAATTTACCATGAAAACCAAATTGAAGAAGGATTGAGTTAAGGAAAGACCATGAGACTCTATCAAAAGCCTTTTGCATGTCTAATTTTACTATGAGATTAGAAACCTTAGATTTTCTAGAGAGAATTCTGGACATCTCTTGCATTAAGATAACGTTATCAGATATATCCCTGCCTTTTATAAATGCACTCTGTTCAGGGGATATGAGTAAAGTCATTAGAGGTTTAATCCTTTCCATTATCATCTTAGAGAAAACTTTGTTCACAAAATTTGATAGGCTTATAGGTCTGAAGTCTGAGAAGGTGATTGGAATTGGTTTTTTGGGGATTAAGGTAAGCCAAGTGCTAGAGATGGCCTTAGGAATATTACCACTGTTTAGGAAGTCATTGGCAGCATCAAGGAGGTCTCCCTTAATAGTGTCCCAGAATGTAGTGTAAAAAGCACCAGAATAACCATCAGGTCCTGGAGCACTAGATTTATTTAGGTCAAATACTGCAAATTTGAGTTCCTGAATATTAAAGGGGGACAGAAGAGTGTGATTTTGTTGATCAGTGATCACTTTAGGAATTTCTTTGAGGAAGTGATGTAAATAAGTTCCCATTTTTTGAAGGGCCTCTTCATTAAGTAATTCCCTGTAAAATCTCACACCTTCTTCTTTAATCAGTTGTGGTTCTGAAATCCACTTACCACTACCATCCTTGATTTTACTGATTCTAGATCTTGCTCTCCTTTCCCTAATGGAGTGATGAAAGTAACTAGTATTTGCATCCCCAAATTTAAACCCCAAATTTAAACCAATTTAAATTAGCCTTTTGCTTCCGATAGATATTTTTTTCTTTTTGAGCTCTCATAAGCATATCTTTTGATTTAATCAGCTCAGCTAAGATCAATTCATTTTGTGTTTGCTGAAAGGAGATTTCCAGTTCATTAACTGTATTTTCAGAGTGTAACAAATTCTGATTGACATTACCAAAGTGCAATTTATTCCATTGTTTGATTTCCATCTTTAGCCTCTTTAATTTAAAAACTAACCTATACATCCCACTGAATGGAGAAACTAATTCCCAGTTTGAGACAACTAGAGCCTGAAATTCCTGTCTATTTGACCACATTTCTTGGTATCTAAAAGGCCTAGGGACTTGTTCTTCGGCTGATTGAACTGATAAAAATAAAGGGGAATGGTCCGAAGTCATTCTATTTAGCACATGAATGGAGCTATTAGGAAATAGATCCAACCAATCTAAGGTAGCAATACCCCTATCTAGCCTCTGAAACATTAAGTCCTTACATTTATCCCGATATCTATTATTGCTCCAAGTGAAAGAATTTCCTACTGTAGGGATATCATGCAAGTCCATATTGTTTATAAATTCATTAAACTGTTTCATGCTTTTTTTTGGTGTTGATTTCCTTCCTTTATATTCAGATACAGATGCAACAGTATTAAAATCTCCAATATATATGGATGGATCATGTGTTGTAGTCTGTAAATCATTCCATAATGCCTCCCTCATTTGTCTATGTACACTAGCATATATGAAAAAACAATTCCAACTAATAGAGGAGGCAGTATCTGATATTTTGACTTGTAAAAATTGATCTGTCTCCCTTAAGGTTGTTATACTGAAAACATGATTCCATAAGATCCAGATTTTAGCACTTTGAGCAGGAAGAGCATATTTGTATCCAAGGTCATACATCAATGCATTTAATTTCTGTTTATCATGCCAGGGTTCTATTAAACACATAATGTCTATCTTATGCTTAATTTTTAAAGCCTTTAGTCTATCTAGAGATGATCCAAAACCTCTAACATTCCAGACTAATATGTTCCCTATTGTGGTGTGTTTTATCATTTAAAAACTGGGGGGGGTTGCTTTTTGTGAAGATCTTAAGTTTCTAATTGTCTTGGAAGAATTCTTACTTTTGTTACCAGGCTTGCCACTACTCTTCTCAATATTAACCGTAGTAGAAATCTGTTCAGGTTTACTTACCTTGATCTGACAGGTGTGCTCTATATTTGAAATCAGTTCAGATGATTCAGAAGCCTGATCTCCTTCATTGACCACTGGGATGGTAATTTGCACTGTGGAACCTGTTTGTGCATACTCAAGAATAGACATTGGAGCTGGTATAGTTGTTAAAATGTCATCAGAAATAGAGTGCACTGAAACTTCCTGAGATTCCAAGGATTCATGATAAATCTCAACCACTTCACCCTCCTGATCATCCTGTAAATCCTCTAGGGTTTGAAAAGCATTTGATATTGTGACTGTATTATTTTTAGTTACTTCTTCCAGAATGGGAGAAGGATCAGAAAGTTGATTCTTTTTTCTCCAAAAAGTTGTGGTTATGGTTTTAGAAATTTCATCCAAGGAGTAGAAAGGAGCATTTCTTTTCTTGTGACTAACATTATAAAAGTTGAGATTATTTTCATGTTGAAACCCTGTAGTCACTTTTTGAGTTTGAAAATCATTCTCTTTTTGTGAGACAGATAGATTTGAGGATCCCTCTATGTTTTTTCTTTCTGTTGGAGGGAATTCTAAGCCTGTCTGAGTGTCAACATGTACTGAATTTTTACTGTCCTTATGCTCATTGACTTCAGTTTTGTTAGTATTCTTTTTTTACAACTCAGGATGCAAGAAGTTACAATTAGTCTGACTGTGACCTATTATCCTACAATGAGAGCAGTATGTTGGCAATTCATCATATTCAATAGGATATCCGCTACCTTGTTACCAATTCCTACCACAATAGTAGGAGGGAGCTGGGATAATAGATCAATTTCAACACATACTTTGATGGCAGAGGGTCTAGTTAAAGCTTTTGTGACTGCATCCATCTTAAGGTATCTACCTATCTGACTGCTGATACCAATTGCAGAAGTATTGTAAAAATGAATAGGTAGTTTGTGTACTGTTACCCAAGCAGGAACAATGGAGGATTCCACGGTTGGTGAGAAGTCCGGAGACCACTTTTGAACCTTCATAGTCGATCCTCGAATCATCCATTGGCCTTTCATCCAGCATCTTTGATAGTCCTCGCTTTCCTGAAAACGGATAAGAACATGGAGATAATCAATGGATCCTAATTGAAATTTAGATTTAAAACCGATTGATTTGAAAGTCGACTGTAGAATATCCATAGGGGGTTTCCCTCGATTAAACTTTCCGACGAGGGCATTCTGATAGTGCGAGGCTAGAAGATCGCCTTCCTCCGGGGGGAGGATGTAGGCTATCTTGCCCTTAAATTCCGTGATCGGATGAAAATTTGGAGTATCGGGTAGTGAAGATAATAGGGGGGAATGCTTTGTGTTGAGAGCTTGAAGAAAGCTTTTCGGAGCGAAAAGCGTAGGATCGGGAGGTGGGTTTGGCGTCGGAGTCGCCATGATCGGCAACCAGTGGCAGTAAGTAAGATAGGACCGTTGTTAATGGAGTTTGAGACGAGGAAGAAGAGCAGAAATGTTAGTGTGTGAAATCGCACGAAAATCGCCCGTAGGAACAGTGTTCAGACCGTTGACTTTAACTAATAACGTGTAGGGTAACTTTAATGTTATTACATGTAAGTATTCAGGATTCATCTAGTATGAACATGTTTAAATGTGTTTTGGGATAACCCTAGTTTCTTTGTCATGACTAACATTTGTCATGAGTTTGACTAGGGGATCCCGGATGGTCTGTTTCATCGGACTCGGGTTAATCGTCCATCAGTTTTGGAATATTTCATTAATACCCTTACTATACGCGGTATGAGAAAGATTATTTTCCACAACGTGGTATCACCTCAAATTTAATATTTGATGGATTTTATGAAATATAAGCTAACAAAATTGCGCCCATCAAATTTTTAAAAGCGCTACTGCATCATGTAAGGTAATTTATTGTTATTCCATATAAGTATCTGGGGTTCATCCAGGATGAAACTGTTGAAATCTTTTTTGGGATCGCTCCAGTTTCTTTGTCAATACTAAATGTTTTTATGAGTTTTTCTAGGGGGTCTAGGATGGTCCGCATCCTTGAGCCCGGGTTAATCGTCCGTCATTTTTAGAATATTCCATTAATACCCTTACTATAAGCGGTATGAGAAAGATCATTTTCCACAATGTAGTATAACTTCAAATTTATTATTCGAGGGCTTTTATGAAATTAAAAGCTAATAAAAATAAGCCCATCAAAATTTGAAAAGCACTACTACATCGTGTAGGGTAACTTGATGTTATTCATATAAGTATGCAGGGTTTATCCAGGATGAACCTGTTGAAATCCTTTTGGGATCACCCCAGTTTTTATGTCATGACTAACGGTTGTCATTAGTTTGACTGGGAGATCAAGGACGGTCCGCGTCCTCGAACCTGTGTTAATCGTCCGTCATTTTTAGAATATTCCATTAATACCCTTACTATAAGCGACATGAGAAAGATAATTTCCACCATGTGGTATCACTTCAAATTTAATATTCGAGAGTTTTTATGAAATAAAAAACTCACACAATTGTGCCTATCAAATTTTGAAAAGCGCTACTGCATCGTGTAAGGTAACTTGGTATTATTCCATATAAGTATCCAAGAATCTTCTAGGATGAACCTGTTGAAATCCTTTTTAGGATCACTCCAGTTTCTTTGTCATGACTAACGGTTGTCATGAGTTTGATTGGGGGATCCAAGATGGTCCAAGTACTGAAACCCAAGTTAAACGTCCGTAATTTTTAGAATATTCCATTAATACCATTACTATAAGCAGTATGAGAACAATTATTTTCCACGGCGTGGTATCACTTCAAATTTATTATTCGAGGGTATTTATGAAATTAAAAGCTAATACAATTATGCCCATCAATTTTTGGAACGCGCTACAACATTGTGTAGGGTAACTTGATGTTATTCATATAAGTATCCAGGGTGTTCATCCAGGATGAACCTGTTGAAATCCTTCTTGTGATCACACTAATTTCTATATCATGACTAATGGTTATCATGGGTTTTGCTGTGAGATCCAGGATGGTCCGCGTCCTCGAACGTTAATCGTCCATCATTTTTCGAATATAGCATTAATACCCTTACTATAAGCGGTACGGGAAAGATCATTTTCCACAATGTAGTATCACTTCAAATTTAATATTCGAGGGTATTAATGAAATCAATTGCAAATACAACTGCGTCCATCAAATTTTGAAAACCGCTATTACATCGTGTAGGGTAACTTGATATTATTTCATATAAGTATTTAGGGTTCATCTAGGATGAACCTGTTGAAATCCTTTTAGGGATAACCCCAGTTTCTTTGTCATTACTAACAGCTGTAAGGAATTTGACTGGGGAATCCCGGGTGGTTTGCTTCTCTGAACCCGGGTTAATCATCTGTTATTTGTAGAATATTTCATTAATACCTTTACTATAAGCGGTATGAGAAAGATAATTTTCCACAACGTGGTATCGCATCAAATTTAATATTCGAGGGTTTTCATGAAATAAAAGCCAACACAATTGCACCTATCAAAATTTTAACAGCGCTATTGTATCGTGTAAGGTAACTTCATGTTATTCATATAATTATATGGGGTTTATCAAGAATGAACCTAATGAAATCCATTTTGGGATCCCTCCATTTTCGTCGTCACGATTAACGGTTGTCATAAGTTTGACTGGGGGATCTAGGATGGTCTGCGTCCTCGAGCCCGGGTTAATCGTCTGGTGTTTTTAGAATATTCCATTATTACCCTTACTCAAGCGGTATGAGAAAAATCATTTTTCACAAGTTGGTATAACTTCAAATTTATTATTCTAGGTTTTTTATGAAATTAAAAGCTAACACAATTGTGCCCATCAAATTTTTGAAAAGCGTTACTACATCGTGTAGGGTAACTTAATGTTATTCATATAAGTATCTAGAGTTCATCCAGGATGAACCTGTTGAAATCATTTTTGGAATCACCCTCGTTTCTTTGTCATGACTAACGGTTATCATGAGTTTGACTGGGGGATCCAGGATGGTCCGCGTCCTCTAACTTGGATTAATAGTCCGTCATTTTTAGAATATTCCATTAATACCCTTAATATAAGAAGTGTGAAAGATCATTTTCCACAACGTGGTATAACTTAAAATTTATTATTTGAGGGTTTTTATGAAATTAAAAGCTATCACAATTGCACCCATCAAATTTTGAAAAGTGCTACTACATCGGGTGGAGTAACTTAATGTTATTCATTTAAGTATCCAGGGTTCATCTAGGATGAACGTGTTGAAATAATTTTTGGGATCACCCTAGTTTCTTTTTCATGACTAACGGTTGTCATGAGTTTTACTGGGGGATCCAGGATGGTCCGCATCCTAGAACTTGGTTTCATCGTCAATCATTTTTAGAATATTCCATTCATACCCTCACTATAAGCGGTATGAGAAAGATCATTTTCCACAACGTGGTATCAATTCAAATTTAATATTCGAGGGTTTATATTAAATTAAATGCTAATACAATTGCGCCCGTCAAATTTTGAAAAGCGCTACTAACGTGTTGGGTAACTTGATGTTATTTCATATAAGTATTCAGGGTTCATTTAGGATTAACCTTTTGAAATCCTTTTTGGGATCACCCCAGTTTCTTTGTCATTACTTACAGTTGTCATGAGTTTTACTTGGGGATCCTGGATGGTTCGCGTCCTCAAATTCGGGTTAATCGTGCATCATTTTTTTAATATTCCATTAATACCTTTACTATAAGCGACATGAGAAATATCATTTTCCACAACGTGGTATCTCTTCAAATTTAATATTCGAGGGTTTTCATGAAATAAAAGCCAACACAATTGCACCCATCAAAATTTTAAAAGCGCTATCGCATCGTGTATGGTAACTTGATTTTATTCCATATAACTATACGGGGTTCATCCAGAATGAACCTAATAAAATCCTTTATGGGATCATTCCATTTTCTTTATCATGACTAACGGTTGTCATAAGTTCTACTGGGGGATCTAGGATGGTCCTCGTCCTCGAGCCCGGGTTAATCATCTGTCATTTTTAGAATATTCCATTAATACCCTTACTTAAGCGGTATAAGAAAGATCATTTTCCACAACTTGTTATAACTTTAAATTTATTATTCTAAGGTTTTTATGAAATTAAAAGCTAATACATTTGCACCCATCAAATTTTGAAAAGCGTTACTACATCGTGTAGGGTAACTTAATGTTATTCATATAAGTATCCAAGGTTCATCCAGGATGAACCTGTCGAAATCATTTTTGTTATCACCCTAGTTTCTTTTCCATGACTAACATTTGTCATGAGTTTGACTGAGGGATCTAGGATGTCCCTCGTCCTAATATTTGGATTAATCGTCCGTCATTTTTAGAATATTCCATTAATACCCTTATTATACAAAGTATGTGAAAGATCATTTTCCACAACAAAGTATGTGAAAGATAATTTTCCATAACATGGTATAACTTCAAATTTAATATTCGAGGGTTTTTATGAAATTAAAAGATAATACAATTGCGCCCATCAAATTTTGAAAATCGTTACTACATCGGGTAGGGTAACTTAATTTTATTTATTTAAGTATCCAGGGTTTATCTAGGATGAACGTGTTGAAATCATTTTTGGGATCACCCCAGTTTCTTTTTCATGACTAATGGTTGTCATGAGTTTGACTGAAGGGTCCAGGATGGTCTGCATCCTCGAGCTGGTTTAATCGTCCGTCATTTTTAGAATATTTCATTCATACCCTCACTATAAGCAGTATGAGAAAGATCATTTTTCACAACGTGGTATCAATTCAAATTTAATATTTGAGGGTTTTTATTAAATTAAATGCTAATACAATTGCGCCCGTCAAATTTTGAAAAGCGCTACTACATCCTGTAGGGTAACCTGATTTTATTTCACATAAGTATTCAGGGTTCATCTAGGATGAACCTTTTGAAATCCGTTTTGGGATCACCCCAGTTTCTTTGTCAAGACTTATAGTTGTCATGAGTTTTACTTGGGGATCCCGGATGGTCCGCGTCCTCGAATCTGGGGTAATCGTTCATCATTTTTTGAATTCCATTAATACCATTACTATAAGCTAACACAATTGGGATCGCTCCAGTTTCTTTGTCAATACTAAATGTTTTTATGAGTTTTTCTGGGGGGTCTAGGATGGTCCGCATCCTTGAGCCTGAGTTAATCATCTGTCATTTTTAGAATATTCCATTAATACCCTTACTATAAGCGGTATGAGAAAAATCATTTTCCACAACGTGGAATAACTTAAAATTTATTATTCGAGGGTATTTATGAAATTGAAAGCTAATACAATTGCACCCATTAATTTTTTAAAAGTGCTACTACATCGTGTAGGGTAACTTGATGTTATTCATAAAAGTATCCAAGGTTTATCCAGGATGAACCTGTTGAAATAATTTTTGGGATCACCCCTGTTTCATTGTCATGACTTATAGTTGTCGTCTGTTTGGCTTGGGAATCCCAGATGGTCCACATTCTTGAACCTGGGTTAATTGTCCGTCATTTTTAGAATATTCCATTAATACCCTTACTATAAGCGGTATGAGAAAGATATCATTTCAAATTTAATATTTGTGGGTTTTTATTAAATAAATGCTAGCACAATTGCACCCAACAAATTTTAAAAAGCGCTACTTCATCGTGTAAGGTAACTTGATGTTATTCCATATAAGTATCTGGGGTTTATCCTGAATGAACCTTTTTAAATCCTTTTTGTGATTACTCCAGTTTATTTGTCTTGACTAACAGTTTTCATGAGTTTAACTTGGGGATCAAGGATGGTCCGCGTCCTCAAACCCGAGTCGTTCGTCATTTTTAGAATATTCAATTAATACCCTTACTATAAGCGGTATGAGAAAATTTATTTTCCACAATGTGGTATCATTTCGAATTTATTATTCGAGGGTTGTTTTGAAATTAAAAGCTAATACATCAATTTTTGAAAAGCACTACTACATCGTGTAGGGTCACTTGATGTTATTTAATATAAGTATTCAGGGTTTATCCAGGACGAACCTGTTGAAATCATTTTTGGGATCACCCCAGTTTCTTTGTCATGACTAACGGTTATTATGAGTTTGACTAGGGGATCCAGGATGGTCTGCGTCCTCAAACCCAGGTAAATTATTCGTCGCTTTTAGAATATTGCATTAATACCTTACTATAAGCTGTATGAGAAAGATTATTTTCCATGATGTGGTATCTCTTCAAATTTAATATTTGAGTGTTTTTATGAAATTAAATGCTAATACAATTGCGTCCGTCAAATTTTGAAAAGTGCTACTACATTGTGTAAGGTAACTTGATGTTATTTTTATATAAGTATACGGGGTTCATCTAAGATTAACCTGTTAAAATCCTTTTTGGGATCACCCCAGTTTCTTTGTCATGACTAACAGTTTTCATGAATTTTACATGGGGATCCCGGATGGTCCGCGTCCTCGAACCCTAGTTATTGTCCGTCATTTTTAGAAAATTTCATTAATACCCATACCATAAGTGGTATGAGAAAGATCATTTTCCACAACGTGGTATCACTTTAAATTTAATATTCAAAGGTTTTTATGAAATAAATGTTAACGTGATTGTGCCTATCAAATTTTTAAAAGTGCTACTGCATCGTGTAAGGTAACTTGATGTTATTCAATATAAGTATCCAGGGTTCATCCAGAATGAACCTGTTGAAATCTTTTTTAGGATCTTTCCAGTTTCTTTGTCATGATTAACAGTTGTCACGAGTTTGACTGGGGGATCTAGGATGGTCCGAGTCCTCGAACCCGGGTTAATCGTCCATCATTTTTTGAATATTCCATTAATACCCTCACTATAAGCGGCATGAGTAAGATCATTTTCCACAACGTGGTATCACTTCAAATTTATTATTTGATGGTTTATATGAAATTAAAAGCTAATACAATTGTGCCCATCAAATTTTTAAAATTGCTACTACATCGTGTAGGGTAACTTGATGCTATTCATATAGCATCCAGGGTTCAAACAGGATGAACATGTTGTAATCCTTTTTGGGATCACCCTTTCTTTGTCATGACTAACAATTATCATGAGTTTGACTGAGGGATCTAGCATAGTTCGCGTCCTCGAACCTAGTTTCATCGTCCGTGATTTTTAGAATCTTCCACTAATGCCCTTACTATAAGCGGTATGCGAAAGATCATTTTCCACGACGTGGTATCCTTTAAATTTTATATTTGAGGGTTTTTATGAAATTAAATGCTAATACAATTGCGTACGTCAAATTTTGAAAAGCGCTACTACATCGTGTAAAGTAACTTGGTGTTATTTAAAATAAATATCCAGGGTTCATCCAGGATTAACCTTTTGAAATCCTTTTTGGGATCACCCTAGATTCTTTGTCATGACTAACAGTTGTCATGAGTTTGACTTGGGTATCCCAAGTGGTTCCCATCCTCGAACCCGTGTTAATCGTCCATTATTTTTAGAATATATCATTAATACCCTTACTATAAGCAGTATGAGAAAGATCATTTTCCACAACCTGGTATGATTTCAAATTTAATATTCGAGGGTTTTCATAAAATAAAAGCTAACACAATTGCGCACATCAAATTTTGAAAAGCGCTACTTCATCGTGTAGGGTAACTTGATGTTATTCCATATAACTATCTGAGGTTCCTCCAGGATGAATTTGTTGAAATCCTTTTCGGGATCACTCAAGTTTCTTTATCATTACTAACGGTTGTCATTAGTTTGACATAGGGATCCAGAATGGTCCGTATCTTCAAGCCTGAGTTAATCGTCCGCCATTTATAGAATATTCCATTAATACCTTTACTATAAGCGGTATGAGAAAGATCATTTTCCACAACGTGGTCTCACTTTGAATTTAATATTCGAGGGTTTTTATGAAATAAAAGCTAACACAATTGCGCAGATCAAATTTTCAAAAGCGCTACTGCATCGTGTAGGGTAACTTGATGTTAATCCATATAAGTATCCGGGGTTCCTCCACGATGAATTTGTTGAAATCGTTTTTGGTATCACTCCAGTTTCTTTGCCATGACTAACGGTTGTCATAAGTTTGACTTAGGGATCTAGAATGGTCCACGTCTTCGAGCCTGAGTTAGTCGTCCATCATTTTTAGAATATTCCAGTAATACCCTTACTATAAGCAGTATGAGAAAGATGATTTTCCACAACGTAGAATGATTTAAAATTTATTATTCGAGGGTTTTTATGAAATTAAAGCTAATACAATTGCGCCCATTAAATATTTATAAGCGATGCTACATCGTGTAGGGTAACTTGATGTTATTCATGAAAGTATCCAGGGTCCATCCAAGATTATCCTGTTGAAATCACTTTTGGGATCACCCCAGTTTCATTTTCATGACTAACAATTGTTATGTGTTTGGCTTGGGAATCCCGGATGGTCCGCGTTCTCGAACCTGGGTTAATCATCCATCATTTTTAGAATATTCCATTAATACCCTTACTATAAGCGGTATGAGAAATAACATATTCCACAACATGGTATCACTTCAAATTTAATATTTGTGGGGTTTTATGAAATAAAAGCTAGCATAGATGCACCCATCAAATTTTAAAAAGCGCTACGGCATCGTGTAAGGTAACCTAATATTATTCCATATAAGTATCCGGGGTTCATCCATAATGAACCTATTAAAATCCTTTTTGGGATCACTCCAGTTTATTTGTCTTGACTAACGGTTGTCTAGAGTTTGACTTGGGGATCAAAGATGGTCCACGTCCTCAAACCTGGGTTAATCGTTCGTCGTTTTCATAATATTCCATTAATACCCTTACTATAAGTGATTTGAGAAAATTTATTTTCCACAACGTGGTATCACTTCAAATTTATTATTCGAGGGTTTTTATAAAATTAAAAGCTAATAAAATTGCGCCCATCAATTTTTGAAAAGCGCTACTACATCATGTAGGGTAACTTGATGTTATTTAATACAAGTATTCGGGGTTTATCCAGGATGAACCTTTTGAAATCCTTTTTAGGATCATTCCAGTTTCATTGTCATGATTAACGGTTGTCATGAGTTTGACTGGTGGATCCAGGATGGTCCGCGTCCTGGAACCCGGGTTAATCGTCCGTCATTTTTAGAATATTCCATTAATACCCTCACTATAAGCAGTATGAGAAAGACCATTTTCCACAATGTGGTATCACTTCAAATTTAATATTCAAGGGTTTTTATGAAATAAAAGATAACACAATTGCGTCCATCAAAATTTTAAAAGCGCTACTACATTGTGTTGGGTAGCTTGATGTTATTCCATATAAGTATCTAGGGTTCATCAAGGATGAACCTGTTGAAATCCTTTTTGGGATCACCCTAGTTTCTTTGCCATGACTAACGGTTGTCATGAGTTTGACCGGGCCATCTAGGATGGTCCATGTCCTCAAACACGGGTTAATCATCCGTCATTTTTAGAATATTCCATTAATACCCTTCTATATGTGGTATGAGAAAGATCATTTTCCACAACATGGAATCACCTCAAATTTATTATTCGAGGGTTTTTATGAAATTAAAAGCTAATACAATTGCTTATCAAATTTTGAAAAACGCGTAGGGTAACTTGATGTTATTCCATATAAATATCTTGGGTTCATCCAGGATGAACCTGTTGAAATCCCTTTTGGGATCACCCCGGTTGTTTTTGTCATGACTAACGATTGTCATGAGTTCTACTGAGGGATCCAGGATGGGCCGCGTGCTCACACCTGGGTTAATCGTCCGTCATTTTTAGAATATTCCATTAATACCCTTACTATAAGCGGTATGAGAAAGATTAGTTTCCACAACGTGGTATCCCTTCAAATTTAATATTCGAGGGTTTTATGAAATTAAAAGATAATAAAATTGCGCCCATAAAATTTTGAAAAGCGCTACTACATTGTGTAGGGTAACTTGTGCTATTTTATATAAGTATCCAGGGTTCATCCAGATTGATCCAGTTGAATTCATTTGTGGGATAACCCCAGTTTGTTTGTCATGAATAATGGTTGTCATAAGTTTGAGTGGGGGATGGCAATGGTCTGCGTTCTCGAACCTGGGTTAATCGTCGATCATTTTTAGAATATTCCATTAGTACCCTTACTATAAGTGGTATGATAAAGATCATTTTCCACCATGTGGTATCCCTTTAAATTTAATATTCGGGGGTTTTTATGAAATTAAAAGCTAATACAATTGCGCCCATCAAATTTTGAAAACCGATACTACATTGTGTAGAGTAAATTAAAGGTGATTACTTCAATGACAATTACCATCAATTATACTTTGGCCCCATTTGTCCAATTTCGCATATCTATTCGCATAATACGAATCAGGGACCGACCTCTATGCGATGTCGCTCAAAATGAAAATTTCCAGCGGGAAATGAAATTTTGACCAAAATTTTGAACCAAAATTTCCCCCAAACCCATCTCATTACATTAACATCCAGCACAAATGCAATCATTTCCCATCTCCAACACACTTGCTCATAACACAACTCCACCCCATCCTATCCATTGACACCATTACAAGAACTCAAGAGTCCAATCTAATTTTTCAATCAAATATTTAAAATATTTCTAGGATGGAGCATCTCCAGGTTCAATTAATTTGAGGTAGATCCTTTTGGCATCTCCTAAATTGTACCTTTTACCTCAATTTTGAGCTGAGGTAAAAGGTATATTTTTTACGAAACCCATAATTACTTTGGTTTTCAAGGGGCAAAAACTAAGGTAAATAGGGCTGAAAAACCGAGGCAATATGTGTTCTTTGTTGTCGTGAGTGTTCTTGCAAACACTTTGAAGAAGTAGAGATGTTGTGTTTCCATAGCCTTTGTGTGCTCCACTTGCTCAACATCACCACCGAACCTAGAGATTATATCCTTAAGAGATAGACGAATATGGTAAATATGGAAATATGGAACAAAGTACTTAGAGGTGCAACAAAAAAACAGAGAGCACAACATTGAGATGAAAGGTAAGATACGATGGCATCATCAAATGCTCAGAAAATACTACCAATTTAGTGTTGATATGTGAAGATGATAGAGAAACTTGTAAAACAGTTGAGGATGGTTTAAACAAGGATTCAACTACAGTATGTCAGCTGCTTTCTGATAAAGATCAAGACAAAACAGAACAATCAACGACAAATAGTGCCAAGGATTCACCAACAAAAAGTGCTCTTGAAGCCCTAGATCCAAAAAGAGCAAAAAAAGAGAGAAGAAGTAAAAGATTGAAAGGAAAGCTTAAAGGGAAGAAGCCAAAGAAGGAGTTTGGGTCCAAGACTCCAAATGCCCACGTCATCTAAATTAGAGAGGACCAAAGTTGATGAAGGATGGGTTTAAAACTTGCAGAACAAAGTTGATGTTTCACAACTGTTATGTGATGTTTCACTATTGTCATTTGATGTTACATTTTTAAGAACTTATGATTTTGAAATTAATATTATTGCTCAACTTCCTGAAATTTATTTTGCTGGAATGTGATGTTTTAATTTAAAATTGTGATGACTTATAGATATTAATGATAATTTAACTGGGATTTTACATTTAGTAACTGGAGTTACAACTATAAAATGTGATATTTTCTTACTCATACACTAAAAAACTAATAAAAATGTGATGTTTTAATTTCAAAACATTATGTTTGATACATAAGCAGTGATGAAAAAAAATCTACAAATATACTAATGCGAGTTAAAATATGGGAAATAGACATTATTATCAATAACCTAAAACATCAAAACATGTTCTTAAATTATCACTGCATTAGTTTAAGAGGTAAACTTCCAACCAGTATTCAAAAACCAAATGTCAACTTCCAACCATAATTAAAAAAACCTAACAATCCATATCCAAAAGCAACAACACTTTCTAAAACATCCAAAACCAACAATCCAAAATACATCAACTGACGGTACTTAAAACATCATCCAGAATTACAAAGTTCATCACAACAGAATTAAAAACTCTTAATTCTTCTTTGGTCCCTTTGATAACTAACCTGAATGTCCTCCCTTCTTCTGAACGGGTTTAGCCTTCTCAGGTACAGCAACAGAAGAACCTGCAACTGCTATGCCATCTAAACTATTAAGGCCTAGGTCAAAAGAAGGTTCGGGTCCTGTCTTCAATGCTGGAACTTCAGGAGAGTACTTCTTCATTGATGTTTTTGATGATTTCATCAATGTGTTCATACAAACCACCACCACAAAAGAAGTCACGTGAACACTCAGGAATTGGAGGAACTATTTCTTTGTTAGGAACTGGAGCCTTTTCACCTTGCTTTATCATTTCATCCACATACGATCTTGTAACAATTTCAATGTTCTTAGTGAACCTCATTAAGTGCTCATTGGCATCCTACAAAAAAACACAAAATTGTTACTCGTAAATTGAAACATCATATGAGAAGAAACAAACATAATATAAATAAAACACTTACAACTGGTGCTTCAACAAGAATCTTGACACCAGAAGGTAAATTATCATGAATCTCCAACACTACATAGTGAGAGGTACTCCTGGCAGTGCCAGGACCTGGTCCCAATCCTACACACTTTAGTTTTCCCATGGTAGTCAAAGGAAACCCATTGACCCACATCAAGCAAGGATCAAAACAAGCACTGCCAATGGACTTACAGTTAACATTCACCTTCTTATCATTAAAGTGTTAGACTAAGGAGAGAGTAGTAGGCTCTAGGATTCCTTGAAAGGGAAATCAATACAAATAGCAGATCAAACGGACAACCACACAACAATTTACAACATCAAACGGCCCATTGTTACACCTTTTTATAGCGTCACAATGTTTTATCAACACAAAACCACACCAATCCTTGTTCCTGATCTCACTCACATTCTCCACAACCCTTAGAAACTTAAAATCAACAGTACACCTATATGTAGGACTAAGGAAATTTCATAGAATATACATGAAAGGATACTTCTAAACTCATCACCTTCTTCAGTTAACAAAGACATCTTATTCAACAGCCTATCACATGGAAAGTACAAAGCATCATAGAAATCATTCTTAATTACGTTAAACTTATCACTACCTATATGCCGCAAGAGACTAATGGGATTATAGTTTGAGACCAGAAACTGAATAACCTTTTCGGAAAGAACCCAAATCTTCAGTAAGCCATCAAAACCTATCTCAGTAACTGACTTGATCTGCTGAGCAGTCAATGACTCAGAAGCTTAACAATTTCACCAAGGCTACACTTTGTAGAGTAGCCCCTCTTCGAGATGCAAAAAAAAAAAAAAAAAAGAAAAAGTAACAATAAAAAAGTCAAAAACATATTTTAAAACTGTAACAATGTTCACAAAAATACCTTGATCCATCATTGATGCCCTTAGGAACTTTTGACTTCACAAGTCCTCTAACCTCCTCTCTAGACCTCTTACTAACCATTTCCAACGTAAGCTATTTTACCGACAACAACAATTTTAACACCTTCATCATTGGAATCTGATTCACCATCAGACTCTTCAGCAACTTCCTTAACTTCTTCATCAGAATCTGATGAGCCATTAGATTGTTCTCCTGAATTCTCAGACTCTTCCTTTGCATCACCAGACCTATTTGATGCATCATCATCCTTCTCCTCACTCTCTAATTTGTTATCATTTTATTCATCAGCCTTCTCCTCGCTATCTGATTTTCTACCAACATTATCATCAGGCTGTTCTAACCCCTTATCAACTTCTTCAAAATCTTCCTCCTTGTTAGATTCTTCACCTTCATTAGTTATTTTCTTCAATTTTACCACTCTCTCCATCTTCCTCAGCATCATATGCATTTTCACCTTCACTATTTAAGTTGTGTTTAGACTCTTAGTTGTCTTCATTTTCATACCCCCCATCAGTTGTCTCCATTTTTTCATCATCTGCAATAGTCTGATTATCATGACCTGTATTTTCAATTCGGAGACGCAACTGCTAGAGATTGAGAGGGGTGATACTGAAGATCTCTTCTACAAAATCGAAAGAATAAATCAACTGTTTAATAAAGGTGTAACATAAAAATCTCAAAAAATTGGTAATTTAAAATAAGATGGTTCAGAAAAATAAGATTGCCAGATAAAAAATCAGCAACCCCATCATCAGTCAACATAGATTTGAAACGAAGCTTTGAATGGAGCTTTTGAAAATTGGAGATTTTCTGTTTGGGTGTTAGCAGCAACACATACAACCATACTAAAGTAAACAGAAAAACAAGAAGATTATAAACAAGTAATATCAAATAAAAAATGCATCAAATCAAAAATACAATAATTCGAATGGGGAACATTACCATGTGCATTAGAAGAATTCTCAATTTGAATAGAAACTTTTCCAGCACTCGCAGCTACATTAAAAGAAACATCATAACATATTAATAAACAGGAAGCAACAATATAATAAAACATCAAATCACAAAACTAAGTATTCCAAAAAATATATTGTTACCTTTTTTGGCATATTTTCCTTTTTTTTTTTTTTAATAAAACCACACCATGGTGGAGGGGATTTATTGGGCGCCCTAAACCCCAATGGTGGCCAAAATGGCACTTAGAAGTAGAGTTAATACAAAAGAGATTTACAAGCCAAATTTGGCAAGAAGCAAGTGAGGTTCCAAAAGATAGTTCTAGAATAAAACTACATCTAGTCTGGGTTTGGAGCAAAATCAAGGTGTACTTGATGCGGATTTAGATCATCACAGTCCAATTTGTTGTCAAGGAGCAGTTTAGTGATCGAAAATTCGAAGCACAACTTAGCCACTTGATCAAAATTGGACCATAAACTAAATCCATTCAAAGTGGAAATGAGCAAATGCATCTTTGTGGTTCTGGTACTGTGAGCAGCTCACCATGGCACTGGCACTGTGAGCAGCTCATGTTTGCAGTTGAGCCTCTCCCGAATGAGTCCAGAAGACACTGTCCATCCATATGAGTTGAGCTCCAGCTGTCTCCTGCCAAAAAACAAAAACATTAGCAGTACCTAGTCCTTTCTTATGTTTGGAACTCCCAGTTCATCCAGAGAAATCAGTCCTCTGAGTTTAGTGGGAGCTTCCAACAATGAGATGGTTCCGGAGAAGGAGCAGTGGCGACTTCTCTTAGATAAAAAATCTGCCACAGAGTTTGCCTCTCTAAAAACATGCCTCAATATGCCATGTAGAGAATGATTCAGATTGTAACACAGTGTAAAACAGGTCCAATTTACTGAAGAGGGGATTAAAATTCCTGACACAGCCATTTTGCAATCAGATTCAACAAGGAATGAGTCATGCAACTGTCTTCCAATCTGAAATCCCCACTCAATAGCTAAAAGTTCAGCATGCAAAGATGATCTAGTAGTAACACATTTCATTTCCATGTGTGATACCTTACCGTTTTTATCTCTAACCACTAGTCCTAAACCTGCTTTATCAGGAGATAAAAAAGAGGCATCAACATTTATTTTCAAGCCTGAGTCTGGGGGTTCCCATTTTATAGATCTAAAAAGTTTTGGCTTTTTCCTGTTGAGGAATGGAACCAGACCAAGCTGTATTAACTCCCCATGTTTCATTAAACTACCAGCCAGAGGGATTGCACGGAAATTTAGAGATACCTTGCTGATAGTGTCCTCTAGGAGAGAGAGGTGACTAGGATGTGTGTTGTCATAAAGAATGGAGTTCCTCTTTCTCCACAAATTCCAGAAAACAAAAATCATGGCAGTTTTTATCACAATCCTATGTGTTTTTGATGGTCCCTGATATGCCAAGTAATATCTAATCCTGTGTCTTGCATTAACGAAGTGGGGGGTTGGCATGGAAAGAATGGCATGCATATGATTAAAGAGAGCAACATTATCACCACATTCATTAAAATAGTGATCCAGGGAGTCAACATTGCAGCACAGAGGACATTTTGATGGGATGTTGAAACCGAATTTACACAAGATATCATCAAATGGTAAAATACAGTGACATATCCTCCAAATAAGAATGGCCATCTTTGCAGGGATATATTTTGACCATACCTGTTTAATTGAGTGAATATCAGATGATCTGGCCCTGAAGGAGTGGTATGCAGAGCTGATGGAGAACTTTCCAGTGGGATTTAGCTTCCAGATCAGAGTGTCTTCATGAGAACTGGTGATACTGAATTCCTGCAAAAAGGAGATGATGTTGGTAGCCAAGTGAGGCTCCATGGGTGTTAGGTAGACTTGCTTCTGTAAGCAAAAATCAGCTATGGTAATATTTGGAAAAGGGATCTCAATTTCCTCAGGCCACTCATAGCACAGGGGACCTGAACCTATCCAGTTGGAATACCAAAAAGGGGAGGTTCCCTCTCCAACTAAAACTCTAGAGTATGAGTTGGAGATTTCAGTTACAGCACAAATCCTCTTCCATGTGTGAGAGGATTGATAGGAGGCTGGCAATGACCATAAAAAACTGGTCCATATTGTCTTGTTCTGCTGCATTTTCCACCAGAGCTTGCAAGAAAAGGCTTTGATGATAGCTCTGATGTCTCTGAAGCCCAATCCATTTTCATGTTTTGGCAGGGCCATTCTAGACCATCTTCTCCATATCCTTCTTTGGCCAAATTGTGATTCTCCCCAGAAGAATCGTGATGCCATTTTCTCCATTCTTTTAACCACAGTTTGAGGAGGATGAAGAACTGCAAAAATGTGAAT
Source organism: Rubia yunnanensis (assembly GCA_037428765.1). NCBI lineage: Eukaryota > Viridiplantae > Streptophyta > Magnoliopsida > Gentianales > Rubiaceae > Rubia > Rubia yunnanensis. The sequence continues at coordinate 85,032,008 of CM075063.1, forward strand.
GGGAATAGACAGAAGCACATGATTTATCAATACCAGTTTTCCAGCATTTGTGAGCCACTGATTCTTCCAATTAGTGACTGTTCTTTCCATTCTCTCAAGGAGAGGATAATAGTAAGAACACTTGTTTCTTCCTGTAAATACTGGAACCCCCAAGTACTTAAATGGCATTGATCCCAACCTCATTCCTGTCTCAGATTTAATCATCCTAATCATAGCAGCAGAAGCCCCTTTGTTTATGAAAAACTCAGACTTAGAGAAGTTAACTTTCTGACCTGAGCATTGCTCATAGGCAGAGAGAAATTTCATCAGTCTTTTCATGTTTCTTTTTGTGGCTGTAGTGAATATGGCAGTGTCATCTGCATACATTAAGTGGGATATAGTTTCCACTCCTCTTGGCATGATAAAGCTTTGAATATAGTGAATGGAGATTGCTTTTTTCAAACCCCTTGAAAAAGCTTCTGTCACTATATTGTAGAGGAAAGGGGAGAGGGGGTCCCCCTGTTTTATTCCTCTACTAGTTTTGAAAAAGCCAGAGGCAGTACCATTAATTAGCACTGAAAACCATGCAGCCTGTATGTTCTGCATTATAATCTTGACCAGAGTTCCATGGAATCCAAAATTCAGCAAAACTGAGTTTAGAAAAGACCATGACACCCTGTCAAATGCCTTTTGCATATCAAGCTTAATGATGACATTTTTCTGCCTATTATTTCTATTCAGGAGCCTTGCCATCTCTTGCATTTGCAAGGTGTTATCTGAGATATCCCTGCCTCTAAGGAAGGCAGATTGCTCTAGAGAAATGATCTTTGGCATGATTGGCTTTAATCTCTCCATTAGTATCTTAGAAAATACTTTGTTAACAAAGTTGGAGAGGCTAATTGGCCTGAATTCAGCAAAGGTGTTTGGGTTGGGTGTTTTGGGAATGAGAGTAAGCCATGTGCTTGAGATTGCAGCAGGGAGCTTTTTTCCTAAGATAAAATCATTTGCTGCCTGTAATAAGTCAGAGCTTATTATATCCCAGCAATGTGTGAAAAACTGGCCTGAAAATCCATCAGCACCAGGAGCACTATCTTTGTTTAAATCAAAGACAGCAAATCTTAGCTCTTCCATATTCACTGATTTTAGCATTGCCTCATTTTCTGCTTCAGTGATTAAATTTGGGATTTCTCTAAGAAAATGGCTCAAATATTGACCAGTGGCCTCAGTTTCTGATTCATTTAAGAGATTTTCAAAAAAGAGAACTCCTTCTTCCTTAATTTTTTCAGGCTCAGTAATCCATTGTCCTTGCCCATCCTTAATTTTTGTGATTTGAGAATGCACCCTCTTTTCCTTAACCACATTGTGGAAGTACTTTGTGTTTGCATCACCATCTTTTATCCATCTGAGATTTGCTTTCTGCTTCCAGAAAGAATGAATCTCACTTTGGGAACTAATAAGGATGGCTCTTTGCTTATTTAACTCTATCAAGTCCTTATCTTCCCTAGTGATTTGATAGAGCTCCTCACACTGGGAGACTCTTTCCTCAGCATCTTTGAGGTTTTTATGGACATCACCAAATGTGGTCTTGTTCCATTGTTTCAGGGTAATTTTCAGCCTTTTGAGCTTACTCACAACTTTATAGAATCCTGAGTCTTCACAGTGTTGATCCCAGCTAGATTTTACTATGTGTGAGAATTCCTCCCTATTCAACCACATTTGTTGGAACCTAAAAGGCTTAGGATTACAGGTTTCTGCATTTTGGACTGATAGGAGGAGTGGATTATGGTCTGAAGTAGATCTGTTTAGGACCTGGATTGAACTATGTTGGAATTGTTCAAGCCAGTCCATATCTCCTAATCCTCTATCCAATCTTTGAAGCAATAATGCTTCTTTGCTTCTATTATTTGTCCATGTATACCTGTTTCCTACTGTTTTGATTTCCTGAAGTTCTAAGGTAGTGATCAGGGCATTAAAATCTCTTATGCTTCCTATTGGGGGGTTATGGTAGCCTTTATGTTCAGAAACATTTGCCACTGTGTTGAAATCTCCAACAAAAACTGTTGGAGACTTTGGTAGTTCCAGAAGATCTAACCAGAGATTTTTCCTAAGTGATCGGAGAACTTTAGCATATATAAACACACAGTTCCAAGAAATGCTAGAGGAGACAGCAGTAATAGTGGTTAGAATAAACTGATCAGATTGCTTAACTGATTGCACAGAGAATTTGTTATTCCAAAAAATCCAGATCTTTGCATGAAGTGCAGGCATGGCATTTTCATATCCTAATTTAAACTGTAAATTCACTATTTCGGAACTAGGATGCCATGGTTCAATTATGCTTAAAATGTCAATTTTATGGATTTTAATTAAAGTTTTCAGTCTCTTTAAAGAAGTTCCATATCCTCTAATGTTCCAGACCAAAATATTTCCAATTTGGTTGTGACTAATCATGGATTAACCTGTTTAGATTTTTGTGATGACCTAAGCCATTTGTCTACAGTTACTCCTCCTACAGGCATGCCTCTTTTATTCTTTTGTTTTGGCACAGGAGTTACATCATTAATAGATGTAGAGCTAGCAACAACAGCTTTAATATCAGTCACAATATCAGACACCGCATTAATATCAGACACAGCAACATGCTCAACAGTCACTAAATCATGATCATCTGTCACAGAGTGCTCATCAATATTAACATGTGCAGGATCCAAATTATTATTTTGATCATTCAGGACATTATGTAAGAAAATATCAGCTTTAGTTACCAGATTATCAACATGGTCAGTCAAGGGGTTAGTACTTAATTGGCCATCAGAGTAAACATTCTGCTCTATATCATTGTCAACTTGAGTTCCATTTGCATGAGAGACTTGGGTACCTGCTTCACCACTTGGTGTTAGAGTTGGCTCCTTAGGCCTCCATTCCAGCTCACTTAGAGCCTCTTCATAGCAGTCTGAGCTGAGATCTTCATCCTCTTCCCCCTGTAGAACCTGAAAAGTATTTGTAACTTCCAATGGAGGTTGGTAAGGAATAACTGCTAAATTGTTTCTTTTTCTCTGATTTTGTTTCCATTCCCTAATATTATTAATCTCTAAGTCATCAAATGAGTAAAAGGATATTGGCTTTGTCCTCTGCAGATTCTTGAAGAAGTTAATTGGTTCAACAGAGACTGGTACTTTAACATGGCTTTCATCCTGTTGAGCCACCATGATCTGACTTTTCTCAGCACACGACAGTCCTGAGTGTCCTTCTTTGGAGCTGTGTGCATTATTGTGACCAGCAACTGGTTGCCATCGTTGCTTCTGCTTCCTGTGTGGCATGAAGTTCTTTCTGGATCGATCTGCAGCAGCATCTCTTGGTGATGAAGGGACTGAGCCATTCCTTGCATCCTCCACCCCGTTTCTTGACTTCCTTTTGAGTTCTGGGTGGAGAAAACCGCAGAGAGAATCCTCATGGCCAATCCTTTTGCAGTGAGTACAGTATTTGGGGAGATTATCATATTCTATCTCACATTCAGTGTACTCATCAGGGTCTCCGATGCAAATTGAGTGAGGGAGATCTGTAAGTAAATCTACCTCCACACAAATTTTAATCGCGGAGGGGCGTGTCAGCGCACTGGTTGCCGCGTCCATCTTCAGGAATACACCTATCTCATTTCCAAAGTCTTCTATTGCCGAGGCGTTGTAGTAATGTAGTGGCGGCTTATGAATAGTGACCCATGCCGGCACTGTCGATGACTCCTTGTTAGTGGAGAAATCCGGTGTCCACTTGAGGATTTTCATGGTTGCCCCTTGGATTGTACACGTCGACCGAATCCAGAACTTCTGGTAGTCGTCCTTGTTCTGCAATCGGATGAGGATGTGGCGGTAGTCCAAAGACCCGATCTGATACTTTCCGGTGAATCCCATTGATTGGAAAGCTTTGTGCGTTTCCTCCATCGTCGGTTTCCCTTTGGTGAACTTTCCGACCAAGGCGTTGTGGTAGTGCGACGCGAACGTCTGTACTGCCTCCTTCGCGTATATGCAAGCAATTTTGCCGTTTACCCGATGAGAGATTGGTTTAATTTCTGGATTGGAAGGGAGCGTGGAAGATAGCGGTTGGTTTTTGGTGGCGAGTGCCTGCAGAAAGGTTTTTCCGGCAGAGGCTTCGCCAGGCCTGGGCGGCGGCGCCGCCATTGGCGCGGCTGTGTGAGCGGCGCGTGTAAAGAGATTATAGAGAGAAGACAGAGGGTTTTCGTAGAGAGAAGACCGTTAGTTGGAGATTGTAACTTTTGATGCAACAACATTTATCACTTAGCCGTATTTGGCATATTTTCCTATTTGTATAGTTGGGACTGGACCAACCACCTTATTTGAATTAGATAAGACATCAAAGTCAGGTTACTAAACAGGAAGTAGCAGAAAAATTAAACATCAAAATTGAGAAATAAGTATGAAATGAAAAAAAAATTATTTTTACTCTTTTTAGCAGATTTTTGAGGGGAACCTTGACCAACCACCTTATCTGAATTAGTTAAGACATCAAAGATAGATTACTAGACAGAAATTTAAAAAATATTAAACATAAAACTCAGAACAAATTATTCAAAAAAAAATCTATTGTTACCATTTTAAAAAGATTTTTCAGTATACCTGGGACTTGATTAACACCCTTATCTGAATAGATGAAACACAAATCATAATAATAGGTAAAGGTAAATTAATAAAACATCGATTAAAGAAAAAATAAGAAGAAGAAATATTACCAATTGCCTTGTTAAATGAAGCAGATTGGACTTGGGTGGCACGAACATTGCTGGAACCCTTTTCTTAACACATGAAAGGTCAAACAAAATTTAAAATAGATAGTGTTAAATTAATAAACAATTATATGGTAAAAAATATAATTAAATTTTAAATAATACAATTTCCCTCAGAATCACTCACACACTCATCCAAGACTTTGGTTTTACCAAACACAAGTTTCACTCGTTTAACATAAACTTGCTTAAAACACCTCTTTCGTAGTCTGTCTTAAAGAGAGCTATCCCAAGCGAAAACTGTTCCTGTGTGCGAAAAAACGTGCGAAACACACACCATAGGCCTTTCTCTCTCACTGATAACGGTCATTTTCTCAAACCCTCTATCTCTGTTTGCCGGTATCGGCCTCACCGCCGGAAATGGCTAGTACCGTCTGCAAAGTACTGCGACGGTAACCCCATCGGCTATGCCGACCGATATGGCGGCAACCACTGCTAATCAAATCCCCCCCAAAACATTCGCTGTGATTCTCCAAAACAAAGCTCCACCTCTATCGAAAACTTTACCTAGCAATCCAGAGCTTGTTCCTAAATCTCAACACTTAGGGGAACCTTCCTGCCTATACTCTCTCTGATGACCAAATAGCTACCTTATCCGCCCACTATGGGAACGCTCTGGTTGGTAAGTTCACAAGAGGCAGACTTTCGATGGAGCATCTATAGCAGGCTTTTAAAACTGTTGGTTTCGAAGGTAAGTATCAGCTAGGCTCTCCTGACTATAAGAATGTTCTTATTAGATTTGAGCAAATAAATGATTACCAAAGATGTTGGATGAAATGTGTTTGGAACTTCAATGGTATTTCCCTTAAGATGCTAAAATGGACTCCTGAATTCTCAACACATAAAGAATCACCAATAGTTCCCATCTGGTGTACTATCAGGGAAGTTCCCTTATACTACTATAATTCAGCTTCTATAGAAGCAATAGGGAATAGCATTGGCAGTTTTATTAAAAATGATCTAGCCACAGATATGCTTACAAGGCCATTAGCAATTAAATTCTGTGTTGAAATAGATCTCCAAAAACCTTTGAGTTATCATATTAGGCTGGGCTCTGTGACTAACAACAGGAAATATCAAATTGAATATGAGGATATTCCTCTCTACTGTGATTACTGTGCGAAATTAGGTCATTCACTGTCTCAATGTAAAGTCAGCTCTCAGAATACCAATGATAGAATTCAGGATACTAATTTAGTCTATAATTTACCCCACTCTCTGTGGCAGGCTACTGGTAAGAAATTTGATAAGCCCCCTTTGATCCTTGACTCTTTGGAAGACCAATCCTTCCCTGAGAAAGAAGGAACCTCCACAGATCTGAACCACAACCTTCCACCCAAGTCCCCCTCTTTGATTAATAGAGCTCCTGTGTACGCTGCTATTAACAGTACTCAACCTTATGACGCTCCAGATAATTCTATCTCTAGGTTACTAAAGGACACAGCTATATCTAAACCAACTCTATTGGCCTATGCTAAAGATGATATCCATATTGGTTCTTTTTCTATATCTATGTACAGCCCTAACCACAAAAATACACTTTCCCAGCCTGGAAAGATGGCAAACAGGTTTTCTGTATTGCAGGTCCCTGACAATGACTCTAAGGAACAGGAAGAGATGGCTGAAATATCAATGCCTATGGAGGAGCTAATGTCTGGACATCAGATTGCCACTAATTCTTCCCTCCCAGGTAACCACCAAGGTAAATCTAAATCCAAAAAGAATAACTACCTAAACCAGTTAAACAAAATGATGCTTAGATCAGCCACAAAAAGTAACAAATCTTGTGAACAATGATAGCTAACTTCAATGTTAATTCCTTAGTGTGGAATCTTAGAGGAATGGACACATCAATGCTTAGGCTGACTAATTTATGCAAACTAAAGAAAATCCAGCTATTGTGTATTATTGAACCGATGCATGATCATACTCAATGTCAAGCATACATGGAAAAACTCTCTTTTACACATAATTTGACTTTGCCTAATGGGAAAATCTGGCTCATGTGGACAAACTCACTAGCTATTTCTCTGCTATCCTCTCATGAACAGTTTATGTATGTTAATATTTCACATCATTCCCTAAATTTGCATATGGAAGCAGTTTTCATTTATGCCCTTAGGAATATAGATGGTAGGAAGGTTTTATGGACTGAGCTTCAGTCTATCCCTAAAGGTGATACTATTTTCATAGGAGATTTTAACTCGATAACCTCTCTGTCTGAATATAGAGGTCCCAGTTTTCTAGCCTTAGGAAGTATTAGAGATTTTAATTCCTGGATTAACTCTAATGGAATTCAAGAAATTAATACGGTTGGTAATCTTTTTACATGGTATAATTCTAGGCTAAGGAACCCTACTTCTAAACGATTAGACAGAGGACTAAGTACAATCTCATGGATCTCTAAATTTCCAACCTCTTCGATCCAAATCCTGAACAGGCAGACTTCCAATCATTCCCCCCTTCTTCTTCAGGTCTCCACTCTGACCTCCTCCAACCCTAAGCCATTCAGATTTATTGATGCCTGGTTTCAGAGAAATGAGGTCACTAGATTAATTAATGACAGCTGGGATATTCCTTTGGCCGAAACTAGCATGTTAAGATTCTATCTAAAACTGATTAGGCTTAAGAAAGTTCTAAAAAACTGGAACAGAGATAGCTTTGGAAACATTGACTTGAATGTTAAAAAAGCAGAGGAAGCCTTGAGAATTCAGGAAATAGAATTTGACTTGAACCCCTCAACACCTGAACAAGTAAAACTCAATGAGAAGAAATGCATCTCTGCTTAAGGCCTTAAAAGAGAAGGAAAAATATTGGAAACAAAAAGCAAGATTAAAATGGCATAAGCTAGGAGACAATAACACATCTTTCTTTCATAAAGTTGTGCAAGAAAGAAACTGTAAATTGCAGATAACTAAAATAAAAAATTGTGCGGGTCAATGGATCAATTCTCAGTTAGACATTCAAAAGGAAGCAGTTGTCTATTTTTCTGAATTGCTAACTGAGCCTGATCTAACACCTGTGAAACTTACTATACTCATTTTTTAAGTCAAATACCTGGCATTATAAATGATAATGATAATCAAGCTCTAGCCACTCCAGCCTCAGAATCTGAGCTTGAACAAGTGATTAAAGGTATAAATAAGATGAGCAGTCCAGGTCCAGATGGATTTTCATCTAAATTCTATAGCAAATGCTGGCCTATTATTAAGCAGGATTTGATTGCTGCAATCAATAACTTTATTGCTGGTTCCGAAATGCCTCGGGGAATATCCAGTACTTGGATTACCCTTATACCAAAAAAACCCACCCCATGTTCATTTGAGGACTTTAGACCAATTAGCTTATCAAATGTGTTGAATAAAATCTGCTCTAAAGTGCTAACGGAGAGGTTGAAACCTCACATGGAGAATCTGATCTCTCCTAACCAAACTGCTTTTATGAAAAACAGGGATATCTCGGATAATATACTGTATTTACAGGAAATGATCAGATTTTTGGATAAAAAATACAGAATTCCAAACTGCATTCTTAAATTGGATCTAAAGAAAGCTTTTGATAGAATTAATTGGAATTTTCTTAGACAGATTTTGATAAAGTTTGGTTTTAAAGGCAATTTTCTAAATGTTGTCATGAATAATTTGTCACAAGCTTACTTTTTTGTACTTGTTAATGGAAATCCAGTGGGTTTCTTCAAAGCCACAAGGGGTATTAAGCAAGGTGATCCTCTATCTCCCTTTCTTTTTAATATATTCTCATAAGCCTTTTCTAGGAGTTTATCATTTATATTCCTCAATAGAAGTTTGGCTAGCTATCAGATTCCGGCTTCAATTTCTGCAGTTTCCCATCTTATGTATGCGGATGACACGATTATTTTTATGCAAGCATCAAGGCCGAATCTCATTAAGATCAAAGCTTTTCTTGAAACATTTGAGTATACCTCGGGCCAAAAGTTTAATTTTGAGAAATCGGATTTTTACCTAAGTAAAAGAGCTACACATGCTAAGATTAATCAGGTAAAAGTGATCTTAAAGATGAAAAAAAAATCTTTCCCTTTTAAGTATTTAGGCTGCCCCATTTTTAGAGGAAGAACATTAAATAGATATTTTCATCCGCTGCTGGCTAATGTTGATCATAAGCTTCAAAATTGGAAAAATAAATGGCTTAGTGCAGGAGGGAAAATGATATTAATTAGATCCCGTTTATACTCAATTCCTCGGCACATATGGTCTGTAACCAATCCCCCTAAAGGCATAATTAAATTATTTGAGAAAAAACTGTCTCAATTCTTCTGGGGACAATCAGATGGCAAAAATAACAAAGTATGGAAAAAATGGGCTGAACTAGCAAAACCTACAAAACTGAATGGTCTAGGTTTTAGATCGGTCAAAACCATAATAGATTCGTGTTCGGTTAAACTTTGGTGGAAAAGCCAACTAGGTATTTCTTTGTAGTCTAAACTGTTATGGTCACTCCCACCATCCCACAGAAAATCTGTAACATGGAAAAGAATCTGTTACATTAACTTTTTTGCTGAAAATAATTCTACCATTATCCACGGAAAAGGCAGTTGCAATTTTTGGTCTGCTAATTGGTGTCCACATGGCCCTCTTCTCAACTACATTCCTGACAGTATATCTTCTGCCATGGCTGATATCTCTGTGGCAGATTTCATCAGCAACAGAATTAGTATTCTAAACCAGATATCGTCTTTCTTGGAACATGATACGCTCTTATTTTTACAGGCTGCAGAACTCACATTGGAGAGGGAGGACAGATTGATTTGGAAACCAGAACTCACAGGTAGTTTCTCATTTAAGTCAGCTTATAGGGCCCTCACTCTTTCAACAGGTAATTTCACTGTAAGTAAATATTTATGGAATAATCTTCTTCAGAAAAAGATTTCCATATTCATCTGGAAACTGCTGCATGCTTTTCTTCCTTTTGATGATGTCCTCACTACATGTGGATTTAGTTTAGCCTCTAAATGTCCAGCTTGTTGTCATTCGAACTCGATCCAACATTTTTTCATCTCTTGTCACATAGCTCAATATGTTTGGTCTAATATGACCTCTTTAATTCAGTTTAACCTTAATGCTCAACATTCCATTCCTTAAAGATTCTATTCATTTTGGAATTGCCAAGACCTCCCTAAGTTTCACCAAATATATTGTAAGCTTCTACCTTCTCTAGTGTGTTGGGGTCTCTGGAAAGCTAGGAACAGTTTCTTATATGATCATAAGCCTATCTCAGTGAATCTTATTTGTAAAGAGGTGGAGGACCTGATCAAATTAACATTACATGTATGTCCTCCAAAACTTTTATCCACTGTATCTATTCCACCATCTTTCAGACATCTAACCCCTTTGTTTAGACCTCCCCCTAAGTCAAATATAATGACAGTTTTTAGGGAAAGGCCTAAGAATAGATTTATTAAAATTAATGTGGATGCAGCTTGGTGTTCTAACAATGCTTCTGTTGGTCTTATAGCTAGAGATAATTTGGGCCAAGCTATTCAGATTAATTCTGCAACCATTTCTGCTACATCATCTTTACATGCTGAAATTAAAGCTATTTTACATGCTTGCCATATCTTTCCTCATCTGGATCATACCTTCATAATTGAATCTGATTCTAAACTAGCGGTTGACATGATTAATGACCCTTATGCTGCACATTGGCAAGTCTTTGACATGGTCTTTAAAGTGAAATCTCTACTTGGTAGAGCTGAATTGAAACATGCATTTAGAGAGTGTAATTCTGTAGCTAATGCTATTGCCAAGCACCATCTTAACCAAAACCAATACCTCAACCTAACTAATGTCCCTAGGTATATCAGAGGTCTTATTTCCTTGGACAATGAATATGTTCCACATATTCGAGTTTCTAATAATGCAAAGGTTTAAGAATGGATACTGCTAAGATGTGGTTTGTTTTGCAGGTCTCTTGATCAATTTGATATCCTACGTTTTAGATAACTGATGAAACATGATGCATCCACTGATGCGGACCGTGTCTACTAATCTTCTCCAAAGGATATCCACATGAAATTTCCACCTACTGGCTCTACTCCTTCAACTCTCGGGCGTGGATGAAGTTTTGGTATTTATACTCAATACAGTAACATTCTCATGGACTCCCTCAACTCAAGATTTTGCACATTTTCTCATCTGGAGTTCATAATCATTACTCCTAAACTGTAATTTAGCTTCAAACTGTAAGCTATCTCTGGTTCTGAAACTCTTTAGTTTAGGCTATTAATTTTGTGATTGAAGTTTCCTGGCCAAAGGAGAGAATTAACACAAGGGGTGGAGATTCTCTCTTTTGGATCGCAACTTCGTCATCTATCCCATTTTTTGGATAGCTGTTTCGCAAAGACTAGTTATAGATTTGGTAGGACTTTTGGAGGCAACTATGTTCTTTCAGCACTCATTACGAACAAACTACACTCTATGTATATCCTATTCATCTTTGAAGTAGGCTTGGGGAACCTCTAATATAATCTCCCCCACCCTCGGGTGTTCTCATTAAAAAAAAACCTCTTTCGTATTTTTACTTATGGCACAAGCGCATCATGGACCGAATCTAAGCATCAGTTAATACTTGAACAAAAACCTCACCTTCTTTCTTCTTTTTCGCCTTTCTTGGGCTAGCGCCTGGGGGAAAAACAAACTTTAACAGCAAAAAAAGCATGAAAAAAATATTATACATATAAAAAAATACATGTATTAAGTGTATGAGTCGATATGCCACGAATCCCATCAGATTTTCTTGCTGGACCACAATCTAAAAAATGAAAACATAATTAAAGGTATTAATAACTGCAACATCAGATATATATATATATACACACACATATATACATATATATACATATACACACATATATACACATATATATACATATACACACATATATACACATATACACACATATATACACATATACACACATATATACACATATATATACACATATATACACACACACATATATATATATATATATATATATATATATATATTCCTAGAAACATCATTTAGAAAAACAACTTTATAACTAAAATTCAGGATAATCAAATAAACAGAACAAATGATCATAAAAAATAATAGAACATCCATATAAAACCTAGCAACATCACTCTGCACAAAAATGACAACAAAATGCATGCATACAAAAAAAGTGAAACCACCGCACATACATTATCACATAGAAATAGTTTATAAATCAACCTGAAAACTTGCACAATCATCACACATAGAATTCCCACAGAGTTATCAAACAAGAATCGAAACTAGCACCATGCATCAATAGACTTTAAAAAATTGAAACAACCGCTCATACAAAGAAAGTAACACATCAACATTAGAAGCACTGTAATTTTTTAAACAAACCAAAAATATCAAAATAAAACATAAATTATCAAAGTTCCACACATAACACCTTCGCAAAAATGAACAAGTGGAAGAACATCAGCACAAATAGAACAAGAAAGTCAATTGGAATGCTTGTATCATCAGATTGAAACTGTAAACCATTATTTAAAACCCAAGATGACAAAACAAATTAGCTAATATAAAAAAAATCATCATTCCTACTAAAATATCACAGCCAATGTTTTTAAAAAAAAAATCAAACAATATCAACCTAAAACACAAATTATCATAACTGCATACATAACACCCTTCCAGAATAAACATGCATAACACAATCAACACAATCTAGAAAAAGCAAAGTCAATTAAAATACTTGTATCGTCATACTGAAACAACAAAACATCATTTAAAACCCTAGACGACAAAAATAATAGTAGTAAATTCAAATATTCCCGCCAAATAAAGATGTGCAACTTCAAATCTTGAGAAGAAGACTCTTGAGCAGCGACTTTGGAAGAACCAGGCAATTATGAATAGGAGTTCGATATTTTCAACACAACATCCTTTAAATTAAGAGATTCGCTTTCACATACTCCCTTTGGCATCTACAAAGCAAAACGCATCAACACTATTACAGTTACAATCAATCGACATCAATGTAAAGCTAATATATATATATATATGAAAATCTTCACCATCGGAATTACCTGAGGAAATTCGAAACTGATTTACAAGGAAACGAAGGAGAAATTACAAAAAACTGATGGAAAACACCGACTTCATGGACATGCAACACAATCCAGTGTGGATTAAGCAATGCAATCGCTTGGAGTTGAAGAATCACGTCTGGAAAGAAGAATTTAAATTCGTTTTTAAATTTAAATTCGTTTTTAAATTTAAATTCGTTTCCTACAAAATTCACTCCCTACAAAATTTTATAATTTTAATTAATACCCCTCCTAAATTAAGTATCTATTATTTACTAATCTACCACTGATTTCCTTGTAAGATCGCACGAGACATGGTCTTTAAGAAAATTATCATTATACAAACTTGCCTCAAAATTATCGTTATGTAGAATTATCTTCATTTAAAATTATCGTTATGTAGAATTATCTTCATTTAAAATTATCGTTATGTAGAATTATCGTCATTTAAAATTATCGTATACATACGCAGCTCAAACATGATAAGGAATGATTATAAAGTAAACTCTCGAGCTGGGACATAATCTCTGGACATGGGATGAAAGAACCAGTCAAAACTTAGGCCATGGGCAGTGGTAGAGACCGCTACCGGTCTCTTACCAATTAAATATATTATTTTTCTTCATCTCTCTCTTCCACCTCAGCTTAAGAGACCACCCTTTTTTTTCTCCACAATGGTTAAGAAACCACTATATACTATTCATGGAACCCATTTGATTTTCTCTATCCTACTCATTAATTTGACAATTACATATTATTTTAAATAAATTTGTCCACCAGAAATAAGTTTAAATATTTAAATTTAAATTCGTTTTTAAATTTAAATTCGTTTTTAAATTTAAATTCGTTTTCAAATTTAAATTCGTTTTTAAATTTAAATTCATTTTTAAATTTAAATTCGTTTCCATATTATTTTAATATAATGTTTAAATATCTAAATTTAAATTCGTTTTTTAAAAATATGTTAAATAATTTATTTTTCTCGTTCTTGTCAATACGATGCTTCAGTGTAAAAAATAAAATAAATTTCAATTTTTTTGAAGAAGCTATCGAAACGAAATTAAATAAATGAATACTATCATCTTTTCTATAAAATAATATGGAAAACATAAAAAGTGCGCGAAACCAATTGTAACAACTATGAAAATAACTTTAAATACTAAATAAAATATTGATCTACTCCAGCCCAATATTACAATTTAAAAATTAAAATAATATTAAAATTGAAATTCTTAAAAAATAATAAAAATTGTATTTTTTTAAAAAAATATGCTTGGGACACGTGTCGCCACTAGAATGGGACACGTGTCCCATTAAAATTTTTGCCGGCCGCACATTGTCCCACCCGTGTCCCATTAAAAGCCATGTGCCGCCGCACATTGTTGACTCCACTCGGGCTGGAGACCGGGCTCTTAGTAAGAGCTCGGTGAGTGGTCTCTTAACAAGAGACCACTCAAGAGATCACCACTGTGGTTGTTTTCGGTCTCTTAAGCGATCTTTTAATTTTAAGAGACCACCACTGCCCATGCCCTAATACTCCTTTGTACCAATTACTCTGTACATTTTACTATTCGACATTATTTACTGTTAAAGTTTGACTGTATATTTAAATATGTGTATAAGTAATAATATTATTGTATGTGATATTGTTAGATTCATCATAACGAATAATTTCTAAAAAGTAATATTTTATTTACCAATATCATACGTATTTAAATATATTAACGGTCAAACATATTTCTTCATAATTGTAAAAAAGATTTTATAAAATTTAATTTGAAAAAGGAGAGTAAGTTATTTTCACATAAAAATGGGGTGTTGCTATATCCCGCTCTGTATTTTACTATCCTCGCCCTAATACGTATAAATACACGTATTTTTAATTTAAAATTAAAAAATAAAAATTGGGAGAAGTAGTATAAATTTGTAATTTCTCTCCTTCCTTCTCTCCTCCCTTCTCTCTTTTTCTCTCCTTCTTCTTCTTCTTTCTCTCCATTTCTCTCCCCCTTCCCTCTCTCCATTTCTGCCGCCCAGCCAGCGCCGCCCGCCGCCTCCGCCTCCGCCGCCCGCCGCCGCCGCCGCCGGAAACCAGTCGGAAAACGTAAGTTTTGGAGGAATTTTTTTTACTTTTCGTGCGAATTGTTGCCCGATCTATTCGAATTTTGTTGAACTTGTCGGAATTGTTAGAATTGGGGTTTGTTAGAATTTTGTTAAATGTAGAATGGATGTTGGGTTGGTGGTTAGATGTTGGGTTGGTGGTTAGTATAGGAGATTAAGATGTAGGATAATTTGGAGAAATCTAATATTAGGAATTTAATGAATTTTGGAATTAAAACGAAGAAATTGTGTTTTTTAGAAATTATTTAGTTTAAATTTGGAAATGATTACTATTTCCGTAATTTGGAAAGTATATGTGACATAATAGAATATAGTTCTATTTAAATAAACTTTATTAATCCGATGTAAACAATTGTGTAGTAAATTATTATGATATGTTTTAACAATTTTTTCCTTGAATGTTAATAATAGTGTGATGTGGTAAAAAAATAAGATTATTTAGTAATGTAATTTCCAATTTGTAACTTAAAAAAATGTGTAGTTCGTTGTATGGGATTGTACGAGAATTAAATTTGCTGTTTGTGGTGGGGTTTTTTAATGTTATATCCACTTTTTCCTATGCATTATAGAATATGTAGTTTCCATTAGTAAATTGAAATTATGCACTGTTCGAAAATATTAGTTCACACGTTGTTGAAATGTATGTTAATTTATCTTATCATATCAGTTTGATTCAATTGTTGTTATACTAATTACATATCTTGTGTTGTAGATGAGCACTGCTGGTCAACCTGACGGCCATGGTCGTTCCATACGACGAAGAGGTGTTAGTGCCTCGGTGAGACAGGCTAGAGGCCGCGTGGTCGAGGATGAACCGTCGCCTCGGCCGCCGGAGTGTGATGTAGGAGCGGAGCAGCCTTCTCCACCGAGCGTTCGTGCATTCGATCCCATGCCAACATGGGACGGTCCGGAGATTAACATTCTCGCGTCTGGTGGAATCCGTCACGATAGTGACTGGCAGTTGAATTAAGACTTGCCGGCAGATGTCCCCCTGATGGGCCAACCTGGGACGAGTGTGCCATTGGATGCTGGGATCGAACGTTATGCTGCTGGAGGAGCCAGGCACACCGTGAGGAATAGAGCTGGTCAATTCTCACAATCTTCTGGTGGATCGTGCAATGCCGGTGAGACTGGCACCGGAAGGGCACCGGGGAATAGGAGGAAGCGACCCGCCGATGAGACGTGGCTAGTGCGGGGACCGATGGCTGGTGGCCCGCAAGATGACCTCGTCATACCAAGCTTCGGAGGACACGTCGCTGTTGACATTTGGAATGGTATAGAGCGAGGTGTGCTGAGATGCCATGCTCGGTCGCCGCTATGCAAGCAGCTAGTCGCCACGCTCCCCGAACTGAGCGATGTTGCACAGGCCCGGATACGTGCGACCGGGTTGGCCCACCTGCCTGCGATTATGTTCCAGTTCCTTGACATGGCACTGATATCCGCTTTTGTCGAGAGGTGGCAGCCGGACACGAACATGTTTCACATGCCTTTTGGGGAGATGACCATCCTGATGCACGACGTTGAGATGATTCTTGGCATTCCCATCGTTGGTGGCGCTGTTGCGAGTACCATTTCGGCGGAGACTATTCAGGAAGCGTGTGCTGAACTGTTTGGGAAAGACGTGGAGTCCTTTGTCGCGGAAGACTGGAACGGGGGTAACATAGATGCCCAATCATTGATGGCGAGGTGTGTAGCGGCGGGGCAGAGCGAGAACTTCCAATTTATGTGCTACATGCTGACCCTGTTTTCATCCATGCTTTTTGTGGATAAAACTGGGAATAAGGTTAGAGCCAACCTTCTACCCCTACTTGATTCGCAGTTGTCGTGGGGCTCGGCGACGTTGGCCAGTTTGTATCTGCAGTTGGGAATTGCGTCCCGGTCCAAGGCGCGCGGCCTATGCGGATGTTGCACGCTCCTTCAAGCATGGATATACGAGTACTTTCGGATGTTTCGGCCGAGACCGAGTACATTTCCAGCTCTTCCGGGGCACGCCAACCGGTGGCACACAGGGGATAAAACAGGGAGGGATACTGGGAGGCTCAGTGCCATCAGGCGTCAGTTGGATGCCTTACAGCCCGACCAGGTATGAATTCCATGCTTTTACTCTTATTCTGACAGTAGTAGGTAGATCGGATTCCATAGAAACGTAACATGTCTGTGAAACTTTTTGCAGGTTGATTGGTTGCCATATGGAGTGGACGTGGTTAGGGCTGCGAGGGGGAGGACTCACTACCGCGGCGTGATTCGATACCTCGACGCAATGAAGGCGTACATGCCAGATCGCGTTGTGCGCCAGTTCGGTCTCATACAGGGTATACCGCGGGGTCTTGCAATTGCGCCCGAGCCTTGTTCCCGCCCGGCTGATCCAGCCGGCTATTCAGTGACCTACCCAGGGAGGCTGCAGTTGACCCTATGGGAGATGGCACACACTTGGCACGACGGTCAGCTTGCGGCATTCCCGATAGCCACGAGCCAATCAGAGTGTACCATGGATTACGAGGACTGGTACGCGACTCATTCGCACCCATTGATCGCAAATCCTGAACATGCTGCCACGAGTGGACCGGACAGGACACATCATCAGTTATCGGTAAGTTTTCTCGAACTGTTTGCTTCGAGTAATTATATTACATTTTACTGTTTCGTTATTGTAAAATCTGTTTCCTGTGCAACAGATGCTGAGTGACATGATGAGCGACCTGGATCCGTTTGACTCGGCGACCGTTGATGGACTCGCCGACCCCTGCATGAGGGAGTTGATGACGACTTTTGTCAGTCATCGCGATGAGTATCGCAGGCTCGGTTATGGACCCATTCCTTAGTCGACTGTTTGCTTATGTATGAACCCACAGTTTTGCCATAGTTTGCTCATTTATGTAATCGGTAACTGTTTGTGCATATCAAATTTATAAGTCATCGATTTTTGCAACAGTAACGCTTTCAAAATAACTGTGACGCTTCGATAATAACTGTAACGGTTGCGTACATGCCGAAATGTTTCGCTGGGTTACAACAGTTAATTACTCTCAGAGTATGCTCTTCTCCAAGCCCTTATCCTCCTACGAAAGGGTAACTCCCAACCTACGACATCAGCCTTCCTCAATGTGGTCCACATATTAACCACGGGGGGCATGAGACAGTTTTCCTTCACGTGTACCTGTATCGCCTGTTCACGTGCTCGTGGTAGCTCGGTGAACGTCGGGTTGATCTTGATCGGGGGACCTGCTCGCTTGGTCTCCCACGTGCACTAGTACAATTGTCCGGCTCGCCAATGCCGCTCTCCTCCGGACGCAACTGCGCATCTATGTAGGAAGAAACTCGTCGGCGGACCGAAGGGTCGCTGCGTGCCAGCTCCTCCAACAGAGTGTTGAACCGCGACTGATCTTGTTCGGCCCTCGCAATGTTTTCCGTGCTCCGCACGTGATCACCCAATGCCAGGCTCTTAAACAACGGATGAATGTCGTCCAAGTACAAGGGGATTCCTTCAGCAACTGCCCCTGCCATGACGCATGCACACGGTATTCCGTGTGTCGAGCGCAGCACACAGCCACAGTAAGCATATACCTGTGCTCCGAGTGCATCAATCCTCCCGGACTCGACCGTCAATTTATCCAGACAGTATTTGGACACATTGTTGATCAAGTTGCTGAAAAGGGCCCTACGGTGCAATCTTCCAATGCACGTTCTTGATTTCTCCAGGCCGGTCTTGATCATAGTAATCTGCTGGGCTATCTGCAGGTCGACACGCCTCCATACCGTGTCCAGTGAACCAGTCGACGTTTGTAACCACCCTTTAATGACGAGTGTGCACTTTCGACCCTGCATGTAGTTGTGTTCCCGAAATGCAGAAATTTGTTCGTCCATGCCCTCACAAATTTCTCCTTATGGGGGGTGAGCCACGTCGTCTCAACGTAACTAATAATAGCCTCGCTCCAAGACCATCCAGCCCTCATATCTACCAAGGCGGTTTCGTACTCTGAAACGGTGGACGCATTGCAAACCCGGAACCATGCACCATTCTTGAACGCTGCCTCGTTCCTCTTATTCCCTGTCAGCACAGTAACACGTGCCTCCACATCCTTGTTAATATGCCAGGTGCAGAGCAAATGATTTGATTCTGGAAACACAGTCCGAAGTGGCCTAATCAGTCCCATCTCCCAATCGGTGACCACAACCTCAGGGAACGGTCCATCCACAAGCAAGTTCTTCAGCGCGTTCAGCACCCACTCATAGGTATCTGCCGTTTCGTCAACGACAATTGCGTAGGCAATCAGGAAGTTTGTGTTGCAAGGGGACATCCCAACCATCTCAATGAATGGCATGCCGTAGCGATTGGTCTTGTACGTTGAGTCGATGGCCACAACCCACGGAAACGTGCGAAATGCCACAACAGCATCGGGATTAGCCATGAATAAATGAGTCAAAGTACCATCACCTGCTGAGCGGTGACTAGTGACATACCCTTTCGCGGTGGCCAGATGCAAACAATTCTCCGCTGTGTTGCGCCCGCCTCGCCTTTCTGTTACATATGCCGATCTCTCATTGTACTCCTGCCTAATGTTCTGATGCAGGTCTGGAAACGAATTACTGAGGCTGGCATTGATATGCCTTGGGGCTGTTTCTGAATCTGTCAAATCTCTGATCATTTGTTTCGCGTCCGCATGGAGCTTGCAGCTCTGTCTATGACCCTCGGGGTACACTGAGAAAGAGTGGTTGTGCATCCCTCGTCTATGATCCTTGCACGACACTACATTCCAACCATCCCCCGTGATTCTCTGTTTCAAGACAATCGCGAATGGGCAGTCACAACTTCCGGTAGAGGTGCTACTCCGTCGGACTACATCAGATTCGCTCGTATCTACAACCTTATCCTTTCGGCCCCGATTGCAAATGCAATATAACCTCAGGGGACCATTCCTATTCTGTTTGTAGGACCCCGTGACAAGTTCAAATCCCACCTGCAGAGCAATCCGTTGCAGGTAGGAATAAGCCTCGGCAACACCTGGAAACACAGCTGAGGTGGCAAATGGAGAGTATCCATTCCGCCCTGCAGCAGCTTCACATGACTAATTGTCATCCTTAAACAACAATAAACATCAAGTAATTAGTTACACTCAACTGCTATACCAACGACAATGATGTCGTCAATTAACGTTTACATATGAACGAATAAAGATAAAATTACAGTCAAAACGTTAAAACATATACTTAAAGAAGAGAACATAAAGATAAAATTATAGTACATGAAATGCCATTACAGTTATAAAATCCCCGTACACAAATTAACTCCCTAAACTAAAATTACATTCATCCATTTCAAACTGTCCTCCTAATGGACTTAAGGGTGCACTCCGCCATTTCTCATTAACAGCTAAAACATACATGTAATGGAAAAAAAAATGAAATAACATTGTGGCTAGAATTAATATTACATTCTTACATTTCACATTAAGGTTTAAAATTAATTAACGTAACGAATTTAATGTTTACTAATGAACTTTTGGAATCCAAAATGCAACCGGGTCGTTTCAGATTAACTTTTAATACTTGCATTTGAATAATGTAAAATGAAACAAAGTAATTACATTTCAACAAATTAAAATAACAAAATAACGTAAAAAAACGTAAATTAACGTTACAATAATTAACAAAATAACAAAATTAACAAAACAACAAAATTAACGTTACAATAATTAACAAAATAACAAAATTAACAAAACAACAACATTAACGTTACAATAATTAACAAAATAACAAAATTAACAAAACAACAAAATTAACGTTACAATAATTAAAATTAACGTTACAATAATTTTTACGTTACATTTAATAAATTAAAATACTAAGATGAGCATAAATTAAAAAACTAAGATGAGCATAAATTTCTACTTCAAAAAATAATAGATAATAAATTTAACTATTACTTATGGACAGAAAACTGATTAGTAAAATTACCTCCGAAGACATGGAATTTCTAACACCCTTGCTTGGAGTAAAAATTTGGAGAGTAAAAATTTGGAGTTCCACATATTTTTACAGCAGAAATGATCTTTTTATAGTAGAAAATTCAACTTTTTCGGGTGTGTGATAGAGTAAATGACATTAAATGTAGGTAGTTGGGGAGAGGAAGCCGTCCGGCTCGCGGCAAGCCCATGGCGAGCTGAGCCCGTCCGGCTCGCGCCCAGACCGTGGCGAGCGGAGGCCGCTCCGGCTCGCGCCCAGGTCGTGGCGAGCGGACCGGCGGTGGCTCGTGCCCAGGAGGTGGCGAGCGGACCGGCAGCGGCTCGCGCCCAGACCGTGGCGAGCGGACCGGCGGCGGCTCGCGGCCAGGCGGTGGCGAGCGGACCGACGGCGGCTCGCGCCCAGACCGTGGCGAGCGGAGACCGCTCTGGCTCGCGCCCAGGCCGTGGCGAGCGGACCGGCGGCGGCTCGCGACCAGGCCGTGGCGAACCGGAGCAGGCGGCGGCGCACGGTGGTCCGGCGGCGGCGCACGGTGGTCCGGCGGCAGCGGAATTTCTTTTAAATTAATTCAGTTAATATTAACTAACTACAATTATCTAAATTAATTTTAATTCAGTTATTAAAATTAAATTAAAAAAATATACTGTATACATATTAGGACGAGGATAGTAAAATACAGGACGTGGTATAGCAATCCACTAAAAGAGCAACTAGTTGCAAAGATTCTCATTCACTGTATGTAAGCAAATGAGAATGGCATTAAAGTCTGTCAGACGGCTCTGAGTCATCTGAGCATCCTAGTCAACGTCAATAATTCTTTTACTCTTACTGCGTGGATATTTCGTTGGATTTGGAGGGAATTAAATAAGGGCCCGTTTGGTTAAGTCGGAAAAAAAACGGAAAGAAATCAAGAAAAGGGAAAGGAAAAGAAAAGAATGAAATAATTTCGTTTTAAAAAATTTGTTTGGTTCAGTTATGAAAAGAGTATTAAATTTTCACCCATTTCCTTTATTACTGTTTGGTTCATACTATAGAAACAAATATTATTTTTTAGCATTATTTATAAAATAGAATATATATATATATATATATTATTTCAAATGATCAAATCTACTAAAAAATTATAAAAGTATTTCACAACCTACTGTCATTTCTAGTTCATATAAAATAATATATTTTTTATATTTTATTTCATCATTTTTAACTTATTAATATGTCTATGTGATTAAAAAATGTAAATTTTTTATGATTTCTCGTAATTAACATTTTATTCAAATATTATCATCTTACATATTTTTTAGTTCACATATTTTTTAAAATATATTTTAATCACACACGATATATTGATTTAAAAATCTATAATTCATCATATGTGCTAATAAGGATGTTACAAATACCACATATGTAATTTTTTTAAGAATAGACGTTACCGATGATATAAAAATTGAATTCAATATCTTTTAAACAAACATAAAGATCGATGTAAATCTAAAATATTACATAATGTATGATATCAATCAACACAAATGGTTGTTTAATAAAATAGTTAAAATTTAAAAATCAAACATTGGTTATATTAATTTTTTGTCTTAAACTTATTTAAGAAAGTATAACATTTTAATATTTTTAAAACTCAAAAATAAAATTATAATATTTTTATTGAAATAGTCATTTTTATTAATAATTTTTATTTTTATCATAAATATAAAGTATAATCTTGTCTTGGAACTGAGAAAAATATAGATTAGAGATCGCTTGACGATGGACGGCAATAGTGATAGTGAAGGTTTTATGAAAAAGGAATGCTAGGAAGAGATCAGGAATACGTGTTTTTTTTCGTAGAGGGTGGAAGAAGGAAGTTGGGGAATCTCAATCCCAGGGTGAGACTAGGGAATGGTGATACATGCAAATGGACGAATTGTAAAACTAAAAATAGGGAAAGAGAATGATAAAAGATGCAAACCAAACACTAACTAAGAGAATCAAAATCACAATTTCCCTTTCCTGATTCAGCTCAACCAAACGCTCCCAACATGATTTCCCTGTTTACTTATGGATATAAAATAATTTAATTTTCATGATCGTGAATTTGATTTGGTAGCCATCCAATCCAAAAATAATTTCTCTTTAAAAAAAATTAAAACTCACTAAGGGTAAGGGGGATATTTTATTAGGTTCCCCGGACCCTTGGAAAAAATATAATCAATGAAGATCGAATGTCAAGTGTACATCGTGAAAATCGTGGTATAATACACTAACAATTCGTATGAACAATGAGTTCCACTCCTATTACCTCCATATCCCATGTTAGCAATAGGAGTGGCCTACCCCCAATTTCGAGGTCTAAAATGGACTCTCACTTTTTTTATCTCCACACCCCGTGTTAATAAAAGGAGGTGGTCTCCCGTTTCAACCCCTTGCATATTATTTCCCCAGAAATAATAAACTACATAGTGAGCTTTGTTGCTTTTGTTGAACAACTTCCTTTCTAATTCTGCTGCCATCCTCCCTCTGCCTTAAAAAAGGCCATGTTTCTGAGCAGGCAGTATCCATGAACAATCCTCCATGGTTCAGTCTTTTAATCCATGAACTGAGCAAGCAGTATCCCCATTCTCCATGGTGAGTTATCGAGTTCCAAAACCAGAGTAGAAAGCCTCCATGTCCTCCACATTTGAGCTTCAGACCTGTACCCACCATACAAAAGGAAAGAGAGCAGTACCTTGCAAAATTCATGCAGTTTTTAATCATGATTTGCAAAATATGGAAACTCTATGGCATCAAGCATGAATAATCCTTTAACATTTCGTGGCAAGAAATCATGATTAAAAATTGTAGAATTCTTGGTGGAACTTGCTAACTTAGCCAAAGCATTAGATACATAGTTTGCTTACCTGTAGTTATGTGAAAAAGAAATAGAGAGCTCACCTGCAAGACTCCATATGGTTATGAGTAGTGGGATGAATCACCAGGGGGTCTTATGTTAAGCAGCAGTAAAGAATCCACTTCAACCTGGATATCATTAAACTTCTGAAAGTAGGCTGTTTGTATAACTATAATCAGAGTTGTAATTTCATCTTTTAGACTCTCCATATCCTCTAGATACTGAGATTTTGCTATCAAAACTTTGCTTTGCTGATCCCTTATTACCATTCCTCCTCCAACTGACTTGGATTTAAGTGAAGATCCATATTTATTAAGCTTGAAAGCCTATGTAGGTAGCTTCCAATGCATTATGGTGTGCTGTTTAAATCTTGGACCTCATCAAATGGAGCAGTAGATAGCAGAGATGGATAGACCTGATCTCTATATGAGTTTTCCCATTTTAAGCCACTGATGTAAATCAAAGTCTTATTAGTATCTATGATATTCTTAAATGTGTAAAGCATACATGTGTTTGATTGTCATAGGTACATTTATTTATCTCACACCAAATAAACCAATGAGTTATTGATGGAAGAAGTCTTATACATGTAGCCTGCGGTTTAGAATTAATATCTACATTCCAGTAAAAATAAAATCTATCCCATAGGTTTTGAAAATATTTATCCCGAGTATCAAAAAACAAGTTTATTTGATTCCAAACAGCTTTGATCCAATAACAATCACTAAAGCAGTGATGGTTTTCCTCAGATTCATTTATGCAAAAAACATATATATGGCAAATGGAAACTGAAATATTATAATACGTTTGGGAGTGGAATGAGTCTATTTAAGAGCCTCCATATGAAAACAGAAAATTTCCTGGCAGATACTTAGACCATAAGTGTTTATAGGAGTTAATTTGAAACTTCTTTGGTCTAAGGAGTTCACAAGCAGAACTGAGGGAAAAGAACCCATTCCTCTCTGGCTTCTATAGTAATATATTAGGATAATTATCAAACAAGAAAAAATCTCTAGATAACATTTGGATATACACGACATCTAAACCAGTTTGCAGATCAGGGAGATATTCATGCTGATTAAGAAAGAAATTTGCAATCGTCATTTCAGGATAAGGCAGAGAATATTGATCATCCCACACACCAAACAAATTTGTATGGTCTAACCCATTTGTGTGCAAAAAAGACACCTCACCTTTCCCTACATGTAGATAGTAGTTTTCAGCCACTATTTCATCAACATTCTTAATCCTGCACCAAGTTATAGATGTTTTTAAAGAATCGGACATAGACCACATGAAATCAGACCAGAGGGATTTTCCCTTTTGCAACTTTCACCAAAGTTTTAAGGAAAAGCTTTTAACAATGATATGGAGATTTTTAACTTCAAGTCCATTTTCCATATATGGATAACCTTAGTTTTTCCAACTACTCAAAATTTTCTTTTGGACATATTCGGAATTTCCCCCAAAGAAATTTTGCAAAGAGGACATGTAACTTGTCTATTACCCCTTTTGTAGGTTTAGAAATTGTTAAAATGTTTAGGGGAATAGCTAAAAGAACATGTTTTAGCAAGATTAGTTCACCAGCTTGATTTAACAATTTGTTTTTCCAAAGTAGCCGTTTTGCCGAGATTTTCTCAAAGATTGATTGGAAATAGTTGTGATTTGTTCTCCCACAGTATATTGGACACCCTAAATATGTGAAAGGGAAAGCTCCTGGTGTCATGGAAGTAATCTGTTGTATCATGTTTTTATGAGTTATTGGGGCATGCTTTGTTATGTAAAAAGCTGATTTTTTGAAGTTAATTTTTTGCCCCGTAGATTTTTCATATGTTTATAGAAAAATCTTTAAATTTTGAAGGCTTGTTCTATTAGCCTTAAGGAAAACCAATGTATCATCAGCAAAGTTAAGATGAGTGACTTTATAGATTGAATTTGGCAACTTGAAATAATCAATCTTGTTTTGTTGATACAAATCTTGTAAGTTTTTTGAAAAAGCTTCAATCAACAATATAAACAAAAAAGGAGACAAAGGATCTCTTTGTTTAATGCCTTCAGAAGCTTTTAAGAAACCAAAAGGTTTGCCATTAACTATGACTGAAAAATATGTTGCAGCAATATTGCCAATTATGTTTTTGACTACAAGACCATGAAAACCAATTTTTAAAAGAAGAGAGTTTAAAAAGGACCATGACACTCTATCAAATGCCTTCATCATATCAAGTTTAAAACATACATTAAATTTCCCTTTTTTATTATTCAAAAACCGGATCATCTTTTGCATTAGCAACACATTGTCAGCTAATTCCCTATCCTGAACAAATGTAGATTGTTCAGGTGAAATTAGTTGAGGCATTATAGGCTTAAGCCTTTCTTTGTAGACCTTAGAGAAAATTTTATTCAAAAAGTTTGAAAGGCTTATAGGCATGTAGTCACTAAAACATGTGTTGACCTATTTTTTGGATATCAAAACTATGAAAGTAGCTACAATAGCTCTGGGAATCGAAACTCCTAACAAGTACTCGGTGAAATTATCTAAGAAATCCTTTGATATGATATCCTGGAAAACAGTGTAGAACTTACCTGGGAATCCATCTGGCCCAGGTGCAGAATCACAATCCATGTTAGAGGCATATATTTTAAATTAATCTTTGGTGATTGTTCTTATGATATCCTCATTCACCTGATCAGATATTATTTTAGGTATATCCTGCAACAATTAGGTAGATGCTAAACCATTCAAGTCAGTATTTCTATCAGTTAAGAGTTCAAAATTAAACTTGACATCTTCAGCACCAATGTCATCTGGATTTTTAATCCACTGATTCTGTGAGTTTTTTATTTCTAAGATGGTTTACCTAGCATGCTTAGAATTTACAGATGCATGGAAGAATTTAGTGTTAGAATCTCCTAGTTTCAG
The DNA here is from genome assembly GCA_037428765.1 of Rubia yunnanensis. Lineage (NCBI taxonomy): Eukaryota > Viridiplantae > Streptophyta > Magnoliopsida > Gentianales > Rubiaceae > Rubia > Rubia yunnanensis. Next base: position 85,058,749 of record CM075063.1, read on the forward strand.
CCATTTAACCCTAGATTTTTGCTTCCAAAAAACTTCTTCTCTTTTTAAAGCTTGAGTCAGTTCAGCTTGTGCTTTATGAAGTTCTGACCTAGAATTAGCATTATTATTCTACTGATACATTAGTTGTTTTTGTAAGAAATCCTCTTCTACTTATTTTACTCAATCATGTACATTTCCAAAGACATTTTTGTTCCAATCCTTTAAAGCACTTTTCAATCTTCTCAGTTTTGTCGAAAACTTAACATACCAAAATCAGTACATGCCATATTCCAGTTATGATTAACCAGATCTAAGAAGGTATCATGCATTGTCCAACAGGATTGGAATATGAATTTCTTTGGACCTAAAGAGTAATTTCGATTAGCAACATAAACCAGCATAGGAGATTGATCAGATGGATATCTTGCTTTTACCCTGATGCTAGTGTTAGGAAAAAGACCTAAGAGGCATGCATTAACCAACCCCTATCTAATATTTCCCAAACATTTCCTAAATTTCTTACCCCAACCCATGTAAATTGGTTACCAACAGATGGAAATTCAATCAGTTCATTTTCTTCAATAAAACATTAAAGTCTATCATACAGTTAAGATGATGTGAAACTTGACCTATATACTCACCAAGTTCCCTAATTACATTAAAATCACCTATCATCATCACTGGTCTATTACAGTACTGTGACAGGTTAGACCATAGAGGATATCTAGCAGTGCGATTATGTCTAGCATATATGAATGCAACAGTCCATACTGAAGACAAAGAGGCATGCTTAATTTCAGTCAAAACAAAGAATAGAAATATTAATATCATCAGTCCAAAAAATCCAAATTTTATCTATTGGATCACTATAATAATTGTTAAAACCTTGCTTAAAAGCAATAGATTACAATCATATTTTAACGTAGGCTCAAATAGAACAAATAAAGGAATGTTTTTTTTCCTTTTTATGTTCTTAACTTTAATCTGAGCTCTCTCATTTTTAATCCCTCTTATATTCCAAAAACATATCTTAAAAGATCCCATATTAAACCAGTGTTTTATGGTCAACCTGAGACCTTGTAACTACTGTTTTATCCAGGCCTATATATTCTTTCTTCTTATTTTTTTCTCTAAGTTTTACTCTGTAATAAGGATTCCATTGATTCTTCTTCCACAACTAACTTATGAAATCTGAATAGAGCTAGAAGAGTGGGTTCTAGGATGATATTTCCCTTTTATTGTTTAGAGTTTCTATCCTGGGACCATTGCATCTTAGGACTCAAATCCATATTATTTATCAGTTGCTTGTCTTCATTATCTAGGATTTTAGACTATGGATTTAGCAAAGTTTCAGGAGATGAAAGTTTCATACCTGAACTTACCTTTGCAGCCTGTATGTTTTCTATTGCTTCCCCTTCCTTGGTTTTATGATAATCTTTTTGAACTAAATTAGTGTCAACTTTAGTTTGATCATCAATCTGAGCAATTTTCTCCATTTGAAGGGGGGGGGGGTGAACGTTTTGGTATATCACATGTTCCTGCATTATTCTCATGGGAAACATTAGTCGGCAGGGGCACAACAGGGAAACAATTACCACTGGTGTGATTTTTAGGTATCCCATTTTGTTCTAATTGTTGTGATTCCTCCTCAGTAATGTCAACAACTGATATTATCTCCCTGATTTTTTCATCAGCAATATCTTTTTTGTTATTTTCCAGACCAAAAATATCCATAACCTCTTTTTGTTTCCCTTTATCAGTTATTGTAAGCATAACATTTGGATCCGTAACCTAAGGCATATATATCTGGGTAATCTTTTTGGGAACAAAATGTGATGTGGAATCATTACCTGGATTAGATGCAGAGAGTTGCTTTTCTGAGGGTCTTCGGCCTTCACCTTGTTTTTAATTATCCTGACTCTTACATGAAGAATGATGTTGCCCAATTTTTAAGCACTTCAAAAAATAATCTGGTACATTCTCATATTCCACGCTTTTCCAGAAATTGGATCCTCTATACTGCAACAAAACTCTTGAAGGCCCATGTTTAGTGATATCTAATTCCACGCAAACTTTTCCAATATGTAGCCTTGTTCGATTCAGAGCACCTTGATCTACCTTCATTGGAGTTCCAACCAAATTTCCAATGTTCATCATTGCTTCGTAATCGAAAAATTACTTTGGAAAGTCGTAATAGGCTACCCATCTTGGCAAAATTGGAGAATCTGTGTCCGGGTTGAAATTTGTCTCCCATTTGACCATATGACCTGCCTCGTGCCTGGGTGGTTAACACAATCGCAGCAGCGCAATCAATTAACCCAAGTCAAGGCACCAGTTTTGTGGGATGGTCAAAGATAAGATTTATATTCTGCACCCGTTCTCGCTACTAATGCTACCAAAGGGTAGTAAATGGAAAGCCCTGGGTTTGTCCACATAGATGATAGGGTTCAAGTAAAAGTCAAAACACAGCCTCGTGCGGGTCATTAATCTGCACGAGTGAAAGGAATAGCTACTAATGTAAACATGCAAATTGGGGGGTGGGGGGTTGGTATTTTCAACTAACCACTACTAGCATGAAATAAACAAACAAGTAAAATAGGCACTTGAGACTAATTTAGCAACATGGTAGTTCTAATGCTTCAATCCTCGATTTATTCGCATATAGACATACAAAAGACATATCAGTGTGTTCATAACACGTGGTGTGGACGATGATATACACTTCCCCATCCCTGTCACGGTGAGTGCGCTCACAACCCTCCATCGACACAACCATCGTAATTAGGGGAGCACAATAAGGTCCAATCTTTTTTTGTGGTTCTGTTTCTCCCCCGTGCTATTACGTCTCGAGCTTCCACCACAAATATACTAATTCCCAGTGGTCCTCTATATGCTAGCCTTAGGTTCACAGGCACCTTATCTATGATACTAGGGGTTCAATACAACACCTAGCTTTCTACTATCAACTATCTCTACCCATAACCTATCTGAAAATGGTTAAGTAATCAGCTACGAATGGTGCGATGGTATGAAGATTATGGTTACCTCAAATTTCCTGTGCACACACTCACGCAAAATCGTTCCCCTCCACCCATTCAAACATCCAGGTTTCTATTCCCAATGGGGCATTAGTATGTGCACCGTACATGAACATATCCCAAAGTGTGTGCTCATATGTGGTGTAGTGTTCATGTATTTGTCACATTCAATAACATTCACAATAATATCATAAACAAAAAGATAGATGAAATTTATGGAATCTTATAAAGCATCAAAAGCTACACATGTGCCAAATATGTCCCAAACTTAACTAATTACTCTAAAAATTATAGATCCATGGAAAATATTGAATTAGATGCTATGGATCTATGAAAAGAAGAAGAAAAGAAAAAGATAAGAGAAAGAGAAGAAGAAGGAATGAGTAGAAGAACTCTCCTCTTCCTTCTCTCTAAATTAGAAAGTGAAACTAATCTACATTATGACTAGATCTATTCTACTTAAAGTTTAGTAGAAGACTAAGGCTCCTATATATAGTAGTAGGAGATTGGGCCTAAAGATAGGCACAAAATAGTCTAGCGTCTGAACTTTTCTCGAATAAATTGATCAAATACGTGAATCATATAGATCTGAATTATAGTTTGTTAGATAGAGCTCAGAAAATACAAAGATTTCCATATATGGTAGAGGGAAATGGGATGAAAATTGAGTGAGTTATGGCCTAAACGGTGAGCCACAAAGGTTTCACAGACCGGCACGGCTGCCACGATCCGTGAGCATTCAAGCATGAGGCGCCAGATCTGGCACAGTCCGTGAACATTCATAGCCACGGTCCGTGAAGGTGGGCTTGTGCCACGGTCCGTGAAGGTGGGCTTGTGCCACAGTCCATGAAGTTGGGCTCGTGCCACGGTCCGTGAAGGTTTTCACGCACCGCGAACAGCATAGGTGTTTGGTCAGAACTTCGTGAAGGTTTTCACGGACCGGCTCCATACTTAGCCATATTTCTTTAAGTCTTCCATCCATACTTCATGGCCCGGCTCCATTGACATGGATCGGCATTTTTTCTTCATGTAGGGCAGACCATGGCCATTTTCATGGGTTGTTGATGCTTCGCATAGTGCAGGCTGTCACGGGCCGCTGGTCCTTTATCGGCTGACCTTTGTTTGCTTGCCTTAGGTGAACCGTTAGTCCAAATTAGGAGTTCTAGTAGTCTATTTTGTAGTGATCGATAAGCCAAATCCAATGGAACCAGCTTTGAAGGCTAATTATTCCTAGATAGTTCTCAGACTAAGGCAACATTCCTTGGACCATGATTCACCATTTTCACCTTTGCCATCTTGAACTTCGAAGCCGCCTATCCTTGGCTTCAATCTCCTTCTACAACACATTGATGATCGTTGACTTCATCTACTACCATTCAATGCAAATGAACTTCAAATCTTCTACCGTTAAAAGCAAACGGCCTTCGCAGGAATGTAATGTAACAAATAGCTTTCACGAGTGACCTACTAAAGGTACTTATAATGAAGACCAAGGAACCCGTGAACACGATAAGTCAATAATCACTATTTAAGTGTACAAAACGTGGGATTTAGAATAGAAAACCTAACATGGTTGTCTAAATCCCTTTTCATGTAAACTCAACTAATGTTGCCAAACTGCCAACCAAAAGTTAATAAAAACTACGTCAAATGAATTTTTTAAAGCATGCATAATGGTGCAGATCAGACTCCCCACACTCAAACCTTTAATCATCCCTGAGTAAATAAAATCAAAAAAAAAGGTTCAAGCGACATGAAGCATGCAAAAATTGTCAATGCATCCAACTTATTCCCAAGCTACCCTAGTTCCCTAGAGGATGAAAATCTCACAACTCTCACACTCCCCAAAGTACCTAAGACAACCAAACCACCCAAAGAAAATAAAATGTGTATGGAAAAAAATAAGTTTCAAAATATCGGAATAAAACCAAGCTTACTTTCCCCAAAGAAGTCCTAAAAGCTATCAAAGAGCAATCCTCAAGTAAAAAAAATCCACCATGGAAATCTAAAAGTTGTGGACTTGCTTGCTACATAGGGATAAATATAGATTCTCGACCTAGTTGCAAACAAGGAGTTCAATGTATCGTCAACCTAGTTTCTTGTTTCTTTTTTTCTATTTTCTCTCAATTTATCTCATTTTGCCTAGGTTCCCTTTCGGGTTTTCACCTAACGTTATCCCACAAAACATGCTCACCTCTCACCTTTTTCCACACGGCCTCTCATTTTTCCTAGACTCGTAAGTCTAGCTGGGCCAAGCCTCTAACTTTTACCTATGCCTTTTAACCTATCGTGGATTTTCTTAATGTTACCCAAGTCACCCTTTCTGGTTTTCGACTTTTCCAAGTTTTACTCTTTTATCAATTTTAAAAATTTTCAAAGAGTTCCCCAAAAGTGAGCTCAACACTACAAAGATAGTCAAACAAACAAAAATACTCCACCAATAGCCAAAACATCCTACCCCATGCAAACTAGGAAACCTAGCATAGAATGTCATTCCACAAAATTTTCATCCAAAATTATCCCCAACAAAAAAGAACTAAAACTACCAACAATCCAGAAAAAAAACAAACAAAACATGCATGCACGAAGAAGTCCAAGAATGAGAATTCCTAAGTGCTCACTGCTCCCTCCCCACACTTTGCGGATGCAAAGTCTCCAATGCACAAAGAATGTCAAAACATAATTGAGGAAGGGAGATTAGTGATACCTATACTTCCGGTCCCAAAGGGTCGGCCTTTTCGTGGCTAGTGAAACACCTCTCTATGAACCATGTCGCTTGGATTGTGGCTTCAAGACAATCCACCCTCGTGTTAAGCTCCTCCACTTATGCATTCACTCCTCCAATTGCTTGAATTATCCCTTGAAGAACTTGGGAAGAACTCGAGAGTTTCTCCCCAAGTAGGTGTAGTTGATCCATAATGGCCATGGAAAGATGAGATCGGCTCACAAGTGCTCTCAAAGATGTCTCCTATTTGGCCTCTTCTAGGTCTAACTTTTGGTTGTCCATAACGTTGTGGGCTTCTCTCTCAAAATTCCAGTCCAGCGAAATAAGTAGGTCATGAAAACATTTGCTATGGTCAATGGAGGTGTGCTCTGGTTGTGGAAGAATCATGAAGCTACACGTGCTCGCATCGCCATTGAGCCATACATATCTACTCCATGGCATAGAATGCCCATAAAAAGATGTCAATGAACATAATAGATCATCAGGTTGACTAAAGCCTTGCTCTTGCTCAGATTCTTCCTATTAGTCCCGGTTAGTTGCACCTAAAAACACCCAAGAGAGAATGACATTCCCTGGCGATGAGTCCGTGGAATGTCCCGGCCGGGCTTCCACCCAAAAGCTAGTGCCACCTCTCTATAGGTCATTTGGTACTTGTCATCCAAGTTGAACTTAATTGCCTTGAGACCCTCCTTGTCTGTGACCTTCCAAATGGTAGCTAGAAACTCTAAGTTCCACCTTATGTAGATTTTTGAGTGCACATCGAGAAAACCTTCTAGGCCTACACGACCCAAAAAAAAGGTCACGGTTTCAAGTAAACCTAGAGCCATCAAGGTGCTCTTGAAAGAAAAACTAATCTCCAAAATGCTCCTCTTTGGTTTCCTCAAATTCTTCCATCTCCGGGCTAAAGTCCCGGTGATGTTGGTTAATCCTAAAAACTAGTTGGCCACAATATTGGGGTTGCAAGAAATATGACTCGTCAGTTTAGGGTTTGTACTCTTAACCGGTTTCTTCCATTTTGAGAGAGAGAAGAATGGTAATGTCACAATAAACAATGCATGGCCCATGATATCATTCAACAAAGAACATTCTCCCAAAATGACAACACAATCAAAGCATGATGGCATAAGCATAAACGCCATTTAAAACAAGAATATTCCTCATCAATCAACAACATCATGTATGCCTTTCACCAACCTGTCAATAGATTAATGAAAATAAGATTCATGCTCCCTCTAATCACCCAACACATAAAGAACACATCACTCAATATCAATGGCACATTCAAAACATCCCTAATTTCATAATCACAAGATTAATCACACAAACCCAAACAACATCACAACTACACTTGCTCATTCATAAATCATGATTTTCATAACAAAACCACAATGTCAATCAAGCATATAGACAAAGAGATCAAATCATTACCCAAAAATTGAAGCCTAGAGGTGTAAGATGCACACAAGAAGAAGCAAAAATTGTTAATTTTTTGAAGAAAAAGCTTCAATTTTCGTGTTCACCCAAGAGTGTGAGTGAGTGAGTGTTTCTTGAGAGGAAATAATGTGTAGATGATGAAATTAGGTGAAGAGTGGTACCATGAGAATAAAATTTAGCATAGGTGAAAAAGAGAGAGAGGTACACTTTGGATAAAGATGGAATTTCAAATTATGAGACAAGTAGTACAATCAATTGACATGGGAAGTACTATTTGCATTAAAAAATCATAAGGAAATGGAAAATCTCACTTCTTGAACCAAAAATGCATTTTTAAATTTGAAATTCAGATTTCCTTTTCGAAAATTGCATTTTTGAAATAAGTCGGGGGATGGAAAATTGAAATTTGACAAAAAATAATTTTTGCCCAGTTTTTCCATCTTCACAAGGTAGAGTCTAGTGCCCATCATCATGGCACAAGACTTGCTCTTTGTGACAACCATTGTCATAAGACTAACCCTAGATTTTCCCTATTCCTTGGCTTTTATCAACTTTTGAAAGAAAACTATGCCGCCCATCAAAATCCATTCCATCTACATATAATCATACATCTTCACATTTGGATTTTCAAATCAAGCAAGAATTGCATTTAATGGATCATTTATTTCAAGAATGACATGCAAAATCTACCAAGTAACTAATCAAAACAAGCAAACAAAAAGATTCACGTATGTTTATTGTCGTCATCACGACTTATTACCCTTTCATGCATTTAAATTTTAAGCACTTACCGGTGGGTCTTCGGAATTGTCATCGGCGACTCCACCAACGATGACATCGTTGTGGAGAGGTCTCCACAACGAGCCATCCTTACCTTTGTACCCCTTGTTGGTACCTAGAAATGTTTCTCCTTTTATTTCTAACATCGACTCCTTAAACGTCACCCTGGGGTTAGGAGGGGGTTGAGGAGGCATTAATTCCTTGACACTTTCCTTTTCCCGCTGCAAATTTGTTAGCATAGAAAAAAAATCTAGCACGCACATATCATTGATCAAATCATGCAATATGTCGGGGTCCTCAAAAAATTCATCATCAAGAGATTCATGCTCATTTGCAACACAAGAATGTTCAAGATTATCATGCTCATAAAAAAGCATCACACCTTTGAACATAAGAGAATGTTTTGTTGAATCATGCCTAGATTTATAAATATCAAATTCCACCTTGTCTAAGTCATATTCTAGAGTAAAGATCCCCGAGTGGACATCAATTTTAGTCCTAGATGTTTTTAGAAAAAGGTCTCTCCAAAAGGATTAGGGGTGCACTACCAACGTGCACTACGTCTAGGACATAAAAGTCCGCCGGAAAAACAAACGTGCCCACTCACACCATCACATCCTTCACTAGCTCTCGAGGGCTATCTTGGGAATGATCGGCGGGTTGGACAATGACTCTAGTCTCCTTTATTTCACCAATTTCAAGACATTCAAATAGACTACAAGGCATCACATTGATAGAAGCTCCTAAATCTATCAAATCTATCATGGCATGTTCAATAAAGGGTCCCACCTAAAGAAATTGGGATAGAAAACATTCTGGGGTCATCACATTTCTTACGCAAATTCTTGTGATTCAAAATTGCAACTTCCCTAATTCTTAGCTTCCCTAACTTCTTAGGTGGTCTACTTCTTTTCTTAGTACATGCAAACTTAAGAAATTTAGCATATGGAGGTTCATTGTTAATCAATTCCAAGATAGGGATAGGTACCTTCACTTTTTTGAAGCTTTCTGAATGTTGGCCTCATTTGTCTCCACCATCAGCCTTTCCCTCAAAGCACTTGGAAACGGAGGTGGAATAGCAATTTAAACCTTGGGTGGTGGAAGCTCCTTGGAGGGTGCTTCCTTGAAAACCATCTCTTCTTCTTTGAACTTCGCTTTGGTAGCCTCCACTAACTCGTCATCCTCTTGTGTCACTTTCTCCTAGGTTTTGCAAACCTCCTTCCCACTTCTCAACTTGAGTGTGCAAACATTTCTCGGATTCACCTACAGTTGGAAAGGTAGCCTGCTGGACTCTTTCACTTCAAGTCAGCTCACCGATGTGGTGACTTGCCTAACTTGAATCTCAAGGTTCTTGATACTTGAGAGGACTCTAGTACTAAGGTCTTCAATTTCTCTCCTTGTCCTTTCTGCGAAGATCTCATGTTTCTTCCCCAATTGTCCAGTGGCATCCAAGATCTCCTCCCTATCGAACTTGTAAAGTGTGGTATGATTGTTGGATGACCCTTCACCTCTAGAATAGGGTTGAGGTGTGTTTGTCCACCCCTATACCCTTGAGGTTTATTGTCATCCCTCCATCGAAAGTTGGGATGATCCTATACCTCAGATTAATTGAGTTTGCATAGGGGTCCGGTCTTGCCTCACCTTGGTTCCCCCGGAACCCTTGTTATTGATACCTAGAAAATTGAGGTCTCTCCTGGTTGTTGTAGTCCACGACATTCACCTCTTGCATATCACCAACGACCTCGGGGAATTTTTCAGAGTGGTGATCAAGATTGCAAACCCCAAACATCTTAACTTGGTGAACCTTTCCTCGCAAAAGCTCTTTCATCATGATTGCTAGAGCTTGGACTTCCTCCTCCAACTTTGGTGTGTGTGCGAGTTCATTGAAGACCTTAACCCTCGACCTTGTACTGAATTTCCTCATCCCATTGGCCATCTCTTCAAAAAGTTCCATAGCATCCTTCTAGTTTTTTTGGGAATAGAACCGTTGCACGCAGCATTAACCATCCTCATTTCCTCATCACACAAGCCCTCATAGAAGTAATAGACTAAGTCGCCCTTCTTGAAGGGATGATAGGGACAACTTGCGAGAAGCCTCTTGAATCTCTACCAATACTCATATAAGCTCCTGGTCGCTCCTTGAGTGATGTTGGACAACAATTTCTTCAAACCGGCAGACTTTGAGGCCAAAAAATATTTCTCCAAAAACTGCCGCTTTATATCCATCCATGACCCTATGCACTCCAGTGGAAAATAATACAACCAATCTTTTGCTCCATCTTGTAGTGAAATGGGGAATGCTCTCAATTTGTAGTCATCTTCAGAAACTCTAGGTGATTTTATGTTCGAGCATACCAAATGGAGTTCTGAAAAATGTTTACTTGGATACTGCCGGCCAAACCATGAAATGTAGGAAGGCAGTGTATCATCCCACTTTTCAGCTCACAAGTCACATTCGGAGGTAAAGGTGGGAATGTGATGCATATTGGTTGATTCTCCAAGTTAGGAGACATAAGCTCTCTGAAAGTGCGGTTGTCCTCCGCCATTTTTTATGGTAATCTCAAACCTTTAAATTGAACCTCTGATCTAACTCCCTTCCTCATTCTCCTTCGCTTACATGTGGAATTAGTTAGGGAATGCAAAACACCTAGATTCATGGTACGGGTATGTACCATAAACTAGGGTTGCACTATTCCTCCAACAATACAATAACAAACATGATCAAAGTAACAAGAAAACTATAACCAAAGCTCAACTCACAAAAAAAAATAAACGACAAACAATAAAAGACACTAATAACTACTCTACTAACATGCTATGCGCATACACTTCCCCATCCCTATCACGATGGGTGCGTTTGCAACCCTCCATCGACATCGCCATCATAAGTAGGGAGCACAACAAGGTCCAACCTATGTTGTGGTTTTGTTTCTCCCCTATGCTATTAGTTCCGAGCTTCCACCCCAAATGAACTAATTCCCAGTGGTCTTTTATACGCGAGGCCTTAGGTTCATAGGCACCTTATCTGTGATACTAGGGTTTCAATACAACACCTAGCTTGCTACTATCAACTATATCTACCCATAACCTATATGAAAACGGTTAAGTAATCAGCTAAGACTGGTCCGATGGTATGCAGATTAGGGTTACCTCAAATCTCCCATGCACACACTCACGCAGAATCGTTCCCCTCCACCCATTCAAACATCTAGGTTTCTTTTCCCAATGGGGCACCATTAAGTGCATCTTAAATGAACATAGCCCAAAGTGTGTGCTCATATGTGGTGTAGTGTTCATGAATTTGTCACATTCAAGAACAATCACAATAATATCATAAACACAAAAATATATGAAATTTAAGGAATCTCATAAAGCATCAAAAGCTACACATGTGCCAAATATGTCCCAAGCATAACTAACTATTATAAAAAGTATAGATCCATGGAAAATATGGAATTAGATTCCATGGATCTAAGAAACTAAGAAGAAAAGAAAAAGATAAGAGAAAGAGAAGAAGAATGAATGAGAAGAGGAACGCTCCTCTTCCTTCTCTCTATAAACTAGAAAGAGAAAATAATCTACATTATGACTAGATCTATTCTACTTAGGGTTGAGTAGAATACTAAGACTCATATTTATAGTAGTAGGAGATTGGGCCTGAAGATAGATCCAAAATAGGCCAAACATAGCAAAACCCTAGTCACCCTTTCCCTCTAGCCACTAAAATTTTCTCAAATGAACTGCTCAAATCCATGAATCATAAGGAGCAGAATTATAGGCCGTTGGATAGAGCTTGCAAAGAAGAATATTTTGATATATGGTAGAGGAAAATTGGATGAACATTGAGAGAGTTACGGCCAAAATGGTGAGCCACCAAGGTTTCACGAACCAGCACGGATGGCACGGTCTGTGAACATTCAAGCACAGAGCGCCAGATCTGGCACGGTCTGTGAACATTCATAGTCGTGGCACGCCACAATCTGTGAAGCTGGGCTCGTACCATGGTCCGTGAAGGTTTTCACAGACCGCGAGCAGCACCAATATTTTTTCTTAGAAGTTTTCATGAACCGACCTCCTTTTCACAGACCACGAGCAGCATGGGTGTTTGCTCAGAACTCTCATCACAGTCCATAAAGGTGTTCACAAACCGGCTCCATACTTAACCAAATTTCATTAAGTCTTCCATCCATGCTTCACGACCCGACTCAATTGTCACAGACCGGTGCTGTTGCTTCTTGTAGGGTGGACCTTGGGCATTTTCATGGGCCGTTGATGCTTCATGTAGTGCGGGCCATCACAGGCTGCTGGTCCTTCATTGGCTGAACTTTGTTTGCTTGCCTTGGGTGAATCGTTCATCTGAATCGGGAGTTCTAGTAGTCGATTAATTAGTTCTTGAGAAGACAAATCCAATGGAACCAGCCTTGAAGACTAACTCTTCTTGGAACGTTCTAGGACTAAGGCAACATTCCTTGGACCACGATTCACCATTTTCACCTTTGTCGTCTTGAACTTCGAAGTCGCCTATCTTTTCCTTCAATATCCTTCTACCATGCATTGATATTTGTTGCCTTCATCTACTACCATTCAATGTGAATAGCCTTCAAATATTCTACCGTTAACAGCAAATAGCCTTCGTAAGAATATAATGTAATAAATAACATTCACTACTGACATACCAAAGGTACTTATAATGAATACCAAGGAGCCCATGAACACGATATGTCAATAATCACTAATTAAGTGTACAAAACGTGGGATTTAGAAAAGAAAACCGAACATGGTTTTCTAAGGCCATTGTCATGTAAACTTAACTAATGTTGCTAAACCACCAACCAATTGTAAATAAAAACTATGTCAAATACATTGGTTAAAGCATGCATAATGATGCAGATCACCATACGAATGGAATAGGAATCAAAGTTCCATACCTTATCGAGCCAGCACCTATAGTAATCCCTGTTAATGCAAAAGTAATCAGAACCTGCCGCCAATCTAATAGGTGAATATCCGCTGCCCCTTTGAAACCTGCTGTGTGAAAATCTTTGCGGATTTTTTCCATAGATGGTCTAGCTCTCAATTGTTTTTCCAATTAACGTTCATTTTAGAGGCACCTCTAACATGTCACATTCTTCATCAGAAAACACTAACCCTGGTGACGGGCGGGTGGTCGTCGCGCCCGCCGTGCAAAAGATAATTTATAAGCCCTAAATGCTTACTTTCTACAACTAGGTAGATAGTGGCAAATCGGGGTCGTCCAATGAGAAGAGGGATCTTCCTAAGCGTCTAAGCACACAAATGGTTGATATTAGGCTAGGAGTAGTATATATACACACACTTAAAAGCAAGTAAAGGGGGGGGGGTTGGTTGGTTGGTTGGTTCCTAAGTTACGAAAGTAAAAAGACAAGATAACTAGCAACGGTAAGTGACTATGCTAATCATCAAACAAAACTAAAGAAAAGGGGTTTTAAACTACAAAGATAAAATGCCTTGGGGGCAACGGATATCCACTTCCACATCTAATGTAGTTCATCGAATCATTCACACATTCCATCATATAGCATTCATGACCCAACGCTCACACACCCATCTAGCAAGTACCACAACACACACATCACAAGGAGTTCTAAGTTCATACTCATAGATCTTCATGCGAAGGCGCTACGGAATTCGTCACGTTCCTACACCTAAGAAATTCAACCACACAAGCACTACCTATGCTCAAACAACTCATGGCACACATGCAGTGAAACACACCGTCAAGAGTACATAAACGCCAAATAACAAATGCTTCAAGAATGAATTTAAATCATCTATTCAATACTTCAACTACTTGTCGTGGAGACTAAACTCCTATCCTTCTTAGTTCGTAGTTTGCGAGAGTGAGTTCGACATCTCTCGTCAAACCTCACCAATGACTCCCGAGTCGCGACCACGACTCAAGGTGTCATTGGTGGCATTTAATCACGAAGGACCAACAAGCTTGGCAATGCCTATGACCACTACACCGTGACTAAGCATTAAACCAATTCATGCAATTACACGAGATTGGATGAACGTGCAACGCACATTCATCCACGAGCATATGACTCTCTCGTTTGCTACACAAACGAACATGACGAAGAGTTCAACATCAATCACATTCGTCTAGCACATTGTCAACACACTAACACAATCAAAAGCTCTAATTCACACTCATACATTCCTAACAAGAACAGGGGGGAAATTAACCCAAATCCCCCAAACCCTAGCTAGCAATTCATACAAGCATTTCATATCATCAAGCTCTCAACAACATCAATGGAATCAACAATTAACATTCAAAGCACAATAAATGCACAATAGCAAAAACACTAAATAGATAGATAGAAATGGTTCTCAATACATAGAAGTGGAAGCTTCAATCCATAGCTACCAAGTACAAGAACTACTCTAGAACAACAAAAGACATAATTAAACTAAGAAAAACAAAGAAAAGAAAGAAGAGAAAAACTAGGTTTTCGCCCAAAAACCAGAGAGAAAAACGGGCTGGAAAAGCTGGAGAAGAGGAGGAAAGAGAGTAGTATTTATAGTGCAGAGAAGATAAAGTTGATTTCTGGCCGCCCGTTGGTCGCGACTCGCGACGAGTTCTTCGCGACTCGCGACGGTGTTGGTCGCGACTCGCGATGGTGTCGCGACGGGGTCGCGACGGCAGCCACAGTTTTGCATTGTTTCTTTGTCTTCTTCATAGCCATCCCTCTCAATCTTCAAGTCTTCAACAGCTCCAAAATGGTCTTCAACGGCCTCCGGTCTTCATGTCTTCGAAGTGAGTATCCAAAAGTCTTCGAAAGTATAGTCTTCAATGTCTTCCGGTCTTCGTTGCTTCCGTGTTCTTCCCTTGTCACACAAAATCCACTTAGAAGAGGTAAAAGAGTACAAAGTTGCTTTTGCCTCTCCTAAGTGAATTTCAAGGTAAAACACAAGCTCTCGATAATAAAAGAGCACAAAAGTGATCCTAAATACTACTAAATAATGCGTCTAAAATGGACACATCACCTGGTTCCCAAGGTGCTCAATGATGGGCTTTGGATTGAAGGAAGATCTATGGGGATACTAGAATCAGGATGATTGGTGTTGTGGGAGACTACGTTAGAATAGGTTAATGATGGTGGTGGTGGTGGTGCCAGCGAAGCCAAGCGGCAAGGAGCATATGATGATAAAGGGATTCCATGATTTTTGGAGCAAAGTTTTTACTTGCGTTGATATCAATAACTCTTATCCAAAAATAATTTCTCTAATTTCCTAAAACCCTTCCATTACATTCTTAAAAAAGCCTTCAATTATGACCTGCGACAACTTTCATAGTAAGATAATTAATCAAAGGGAAAGTCTCGGGAAAGGTGGCATGTCCATAAGCTTATGGACAAGCTAAGGACTGATATGCAAAATGAGGTCCAGATTGTAATTAATTAGTAAAATGGGGTAGTTAGTATAAATCATAATTTAATTATTTTCTTTTCTATTTTTATTTCTCTACGGTTTTGAATAGTTTTTCTTGGAAATTGCTACCCATTTACTGTATCCCCTCACGCGTGAATTTCTTTAGCATTTTCACAATTGTAAAACTTCATCTTCTTTTACGCCATTCCTTCTCTGTTCAATTTCTTCAATTTCATCTATGTTCTTTGCAAAATCGTATCACAATCTTGCCGTTCAACTTTTCCGCAATCTCATTGTTCAAATTCACTGATCAATTTCTTCGTCAGGGATTACAATCGGTAAGTCTAAGACTCTAGGTTTTCAAATTTCATCGCCATTCTTCTGCATTTTTGCTTGATAATCCTTCACCATTCTGATTTAAGGAATGTTTTGTTTATTTTCTATAGTCTATGGGTAGGGCGAAGGGTAGAGGTCTTACTCCTAAAGCTGGTGCTGATATCAGCAAGGGAAAGAGGGAGGTTTCTCCTAAACCTGAGAAGTTGACTCAGCCTTCTCCTTCTCCTAGTTCATTTTTTTGTTTTTCATTCTGAATATTTGGAGCTTCGCTCTTTTTTTGCTCTTATTGTGTGTGTATATGTGTTTTTCAGTCTTGTTATTGTTGACTTTTTTTAGAGTATGTTTATTTGTTTTGATTTTGTAAGTTAGATTTGCATGTTTGGAGTGTTATTTATAACATCCATTTGTTTATACGTTGCATCTATTAGCATAACATATGTATTAGTTAGTTACTATGTTTTTATTATTTTACTGCATGTTACCCAGTCCAGTTATTATTTTAATGTGCATTTGTTGTCTTAGGAGTTGCATATGTCAGTATAACATATGTATTAGTTAGTTATTCTATTTTTCTGATTTGTATGTCAGATTTACATGTTTTGACTCTGTTTTTATAATGTGCATTTGTTGTCTTAGAAGTTGCATATGTTAGTGTAATATATGTATTAGTTACTTACTTTGTTTTTTAATTTTTACTGAATGATAGGCAGTCCAACGATTGTTATAGTGTGCACTTGTTGCCTTAGAAGTTGTATATGTTAGTATAACATATGTATTAGTTACTTAGTCTGTGTTTTGATTTTCACTGATTGTTAGCTACTTATTGTCATTCTTTCCAATTTGATAGGATGTATTTGTTTCATTACAAGTTGCATATGTTAGTTTACTATATGCACAAGTTAGTTATAATGTGTACGTCAGTTTATGTTTCTTACCGAATGTCATACTATGCATGCATTTGTTTCATTAAAAGTTGCATGTATTAGTATACTCCATGCATTAGTTAGTTATAATGTGTTTTTGTCAGATTAGGTTGCTTACTGACTGTCAGAGTAAGCATGCATTTTTTTTACAACTTGTATATATTAGTATTCTCTATGCATTAGTTTCTAGCTGTGTGTTTTATATGTTTATTTTTAGTTGTGTCTGAAGGAGGTGAAGATATAGTTCAAAATGAAGAGCCTGGGATAGATGATGGTGATTGTAATTTTCTGTATTACATTTATTTACTTATTTGCTTATACATTTACTTATTCAAATATGTTATGTTGTTTAGTTTCTAAGCCGCTGGTTAGGAAATCTAAAAAGAAGGATGTATCTTCTCTTCAAACTGAGCTGAAGAAGATTTAGCAGTCTTACACTTCTGAAGGTTTTTATTTTCTTTACATATTGTATTTTATTTATGTGATTATGTTTGTTATTGTTTTTTGTAATGTCCTTATACAATTTGTATTTATGTTTTGTTGTGTAGTTGTGTCATTGACACGTAGGTCTGCGAGGATTGGTGGTGCTGCTACTCCAGATGTTCCTATTGTTGTTATTGCTAAGGAGCCAAAGAAGAGAAGAATGAATGTTACTGTGAAGAAATTGAAGTCTAATGAAGGTGGATCAACCCAAGACTTTGACTATGATACTTTGCTGAGTGATGTAGTTCAAATGAGTAGAGAAGTAACTAGTGTTAATGAGGCTGAGGGTTCTAAGGTTTGTGAGGGGGGTTCTAAGGTTGGTGAGGAGGAATCTGGTGTAGACGATGGTGAGGTCTCTAGAGCTGTTGATGGGGGTGCATTGGCTGGTGATGTAGAGAAGGAAGCTGCTGGTGGTTTAGAGGGTTGTAAGGGTGCTAAGGCTATTGATGGGGATTCTGTGGTTGATGTCAATGGGTTAGTGAAGAAAGATATTAGGGATGTTTTGGATGTGATGATTGATAATGCTAATGCTGGTGTTGAAGGGGTTAATGCTGGTGGTTAACGGGTTGAGGCTGGTGGAGTGAGGGAAGATGTTACCAATGTTAATGCTGGTGGTGAAGGGGTTGGAGTTGATGGTGAAGTTGTTAGGGCTATTTTAGGAAATGCTGAAGGGATTGGTGTTGAAGGTGGTGTTGAGGGTGTTGACGGTGCTGGGGGTGTTGATGGGAAGGATTTTTCAGAAGAAATTGTTGATGAAGTTGATGGATATTTTGATGAGTGTGTTAGTGATTTGAATGTGTTAAATAAGAAAGAGAATGAATCTGTTCGGGAGGAAGTTGTACCTGCTGGTGAAGGCAGTTCCAGGGACATTATGGATGATGGTGAAGGTGGGTCCAGTGATGGTGTTGAGGGTTATTCAACGGATAATTCAATTACTGAAAGTATGGTTATAGATTTTATAAATGAACATCTTTATAATTTGGATGAATTTGCGAGGAATGTGGGCAGTAGTGTTGCTGTAGCTTCGGGATCGGTAAAAATGGTTGCTTCTGACAAAAGACCTGTGAAATGACAAGGCAACCATCCGAAGAAGCAGGTGATTGAACGTATTGATGAGAAGGGTAAGACGTAAGTGCTTTTTTCCTGTTTACAGTGTTATTTTAATATGTTGTAACCTGTATTTGTTTCATAAAATGTTTCATTTGATAATATTCAGTTTTTACTTTTTATTCGCAGTTTGAGTCTTCAGTTTTTATTTTCCTACATGTTGATAAAAAAAGTCAAGTAACTATGCTAATCATCAAACAAACTAAGAAAAAGGGGTTAAAACTACAAAAAAATAAAGCCTTGGGAGCAATTGATATCCACTTCCAAACCTCATATAGATCATTGAACCATTCACTCATTCAAATACATTTGTTACATATTGGGAATGTTATCACTTAGAAGATCAACATTCATTCCTTCTTAATAGTAATTTGCAAAGATAAACAACGACCATTTGCAAACCTCGTTGACAATCACTCAAAGCAAACCACACCATATAGGTATTTCATCAACTACATTTCACACGAAGCACCATAGATTTGATAAGAAAAATCCTTCTACCAAAGACATAACCATTTAACCAAACATAGCATTCATCAGGTTAAACCTAGAACAAACCACATTCAAGATTCAACCTTTCATTTCATCTATAGGATAAATATGAGAACAATCCACATTAACATACTTATCTAGCAAGAATCACAACACATTATGCATGAGGAGTTCAAAGTCCATGTTCTTGGATTTTTATTCCAAAGAACTAAGGAATTTGTCACTTTCCTAACAACCTAAAAATTTAATCATACAAACACTTCCTATTCTCAAACACCCCATGACATAAATGAAGTAAAACATAGCATTAAGAACACATGAATTCTAAATAACAAAAGTTTCATAACCAATCTATTCATTACTTCAACTACTTGTTGTGAAGATAAATCTTCTATCCTTCTTAGATAGTAGTTCGCAAGAGTGAATTCGACATCTCTTGTCAAACCTCACCAATGACTCCCTTAGTCGAAAAACGACTAAACATATCCCATTGATAACATTGACCACAAAGAATCAACAAGCTTGACAACACTTATAAACATTAGACCGTGTCTAAGCATTTAACCAATTCATGCATTTACACAAGATTAGTCAAGAACGATCAAAATTCATAGACTTGTCTCATTTGCTACCTAAAACAAACATGACAACGAGTTCAACATCATCACTGTCATCTAGCAATTATCAACACATAAACATCATTTAGAAGCTCTAACTCATGTTCTTGGATTCCACATTAAAAGAGGGTAAAATTAGCTACTTTCTTCCAACCCTAACAAGCAATCATACAAGTAATTCATATACACAAACTTCCAACAAGATTAATGCCATTAACAATCCACATTCAAAGCTCAATAAATGCACAATAGAGAAAGAAATAGATAGATAGAAATAGTTCCCAAGACATTAGCAAGGAAGTCCCAATCAATTGATCCCAAGTACAAAACTAAACTAGATAATCAAAATGCATAACATAGAACATAAATCTACAAAGAAAGAAGAAGAAAATGGTAAAAAAACTAGGGTTTTGGAGCCCCCAAGTTGGGCTTTGAGAGTTGGGGAAGAAGGGGGTTAAAAACTATTTATAGTACTAGAAAAAAGGGAGCCAAAAGCAAGTTGCAGGTCAATTATCGCGAGTCGCGAGACACTTGTCGCGGGTCGCGATGGAAAAAATTCCTGTTTTGTTTTGCTTCCTCCGGGTGAACCGTTGATCCGTTTTGGAAGTTCTTGTAGTCGATTTTATAGTACTCGAGAATAGAAATCCAATGGTACCACCTTTTGGAGTCTGATTCTTCTCGGAAAATTCTAAGAACTCTGCTTCAAAACATAGATCATTCTTCACCCTTTGTTTTGCTCTCCTTTCTTCACTTTATCTTGTAAAAATTTTTGAGTGGCCTTCCATCTTCTACCATCATTTTGAATGGTCTTCACTAAACCAATCCCAAGTTATCAAGGGAAATCTACCAATTAAGCTTACAAAAAGGAATCTAGATGCTCGTAAGGACCAAAAATCTATTAGACTAAACATAGGTTACAAAATTAAGGATTTAGATATAAAAACCAAAAATGACTATGTAAACTCCTTATCATGTAAACCTACCTAAATATAGCAATATTACAACAAAAATATGACAAAAGAGATATTACATAATTTGGAAAATACATGCCTTTGACGTCTCATCAATAAACAAATACAATATACAGGTAAATAAATGCAACATGTTTCTTAAACAATGCTACTTTTTACGGTGTCATCATGTGTGGTGTTTTTGTGCCGAATTCAGTAGTATTCTTCCTTGGGTTTTCCTTTTCCATGCCTGACTTTAGCCTTTTTCCATGCCTGACCTCGGTCTTTTTCCTCTTCCTTTTGTCTTCACTTGGGCTGGATCTAGTACCTTAGGTGCACTTGTTATGGTTGAGTTGCATTGGCTCCTTGTGGCTGATTGTTCAATAGCAGTGGTCTTTAATGGCAACAAATCTTCTATTTTGCTGAGCACGTGTCAAACATCTCTTCAAGAGCGCTTCTAGCTTCTGAGTTTCCTTCGCTTTTTAGAACTAGATTGTAGAATTTGCTGAACATATGATTCCTCTATGAAACCGCACCATTGATAATTTCTGATACTTGTTTTCCTTGGCCAAGAACAATGTCCCCTACTTTTATTTTAGCCTTTTTTGCCCATCTTTTGAGGATGTACTTCTCTGGTATATCTGTGATGAAGTGGAGGTGCAATATTCTAAGAATGTGAAAGCATAACATACCTGACACCTCAAAGCATTTTCATTTGCATTGTACTTCAACTAGTCCATCTTCATTTTTGTACTCGAATGTGTCATATTTAGATTCGTCATGTTCTAGGCTGACTTCATATTTTCTTAATGGTGATTCTGAGAACACTTCCTTGACCTTAGTTGCCATTTCTAGAGAAAATTTCTTTTTGAATCCTTTGTACAATACAAGTGTGTAAACATGAGTAGCGTGTTTAACCAAACCTATATAGGCCCAGTAGTTGGGAAAAAAGTGCACACTGTAAGTTAACAATTTCATGTTCTAGGCTAATTAATACATATTCTTAATGTAAACATACATGCTTTGTTTTCAAATTTTGGCTTTGCTTTTGCACATGTATTTTCCTTTTCTACTTCAGCTCTCCTCCACTTTCTGATTGTTTGGTTGAAGAGCTCACGGAAGTTAGTGAGTGTAGTTTTTTTGTTTGTACTGAACCATAGGGCGTGGTTGGTGCTTTCGCTTCACTGTGATGATAAAATGCATGCTAAGATAATGTCCTTGCTGAAAGACATGCTCCATTTTTCACGGACAGTGTTTAGGCATTGAAGCCAGGTGCTACTTTCCAGCTTGTAAGTGGCGATCATCGAGGTTCATTTTTTTCTTCAAATTATACTAGATCACCACATCGTTTCATACAGTAGTCTAAATCACTTTTAAACGATTCATCTTTCTTTAATATTCCATAATGTTGCATTGCATTCTGTTTTATGTGCTATAAGCACAACATGTGTTTTGTGTTTGGGAAGACTTGAAAGTTGTAACAACAAATGGAAGTTGCAGGTCAGTTTCATGTCTATAAGCAATAAAATTTCTGAAGTTGTATCATTTTCAAGACACCTATTTTCAAAACTAACAAGTGACACTTATAAGCTATTTAATATATAATTTAAGGTAACATATGTAATTCTAATAGAGCGTATTCAGTGCTCATAACTGTAAGTAACAAATTTTCATAATATACCTCATTTATTGCTTTGCCCAGTGTAGGATCTTGATATGTGAGTATTGTGACCGGTTCCCTCCCTTCCATTGATCTCTTGAAAGTGTTGAGGAGCCACAAAAAAGTATCAGCCAACTCATTTGCAATAAAAGCACAAGCAAACATTGTTATCTTTCAATGATTGTTGATTCCAACTATTGGTGCACAAATGAAGTTATACTTGTTTGTTCTATATGTAGTATCAAATATGGTCACATCTCCATAGAGTTTGTAATTCTCCAACATCATTGAATATGTCCAAAACACTACTGATAGTTTTGTTTCCTCATTGAACTTGACTCTGAAGAAGAAATCCTTGTCCTTGTCATTGAATTCCATGAGTGTATCAGCAAGAATATGAGCATCTCCACTTTATATTTCTTTTATTCAAAGTTGACTCACAAAGTTTAGGTGGTTTTTTATCGTATGCCCTAGATTTTCTTATCCACCAACTTTAAAAGACATGTATTTGTAGCATACAGTAGGTTTTAAACCTACTTGTTCCATTTATGTGATGAATTTTCCTTTGTCTTCTGTAATCATTCCTTCATTCCTACTTAGATACTGCTAGGCTGGTCTCGTTAGCTGATGATTGTGTACGGTGATGTGGTGAGCCACGATATAGTAATCGTGCTCAAGCTTCACTCTAATTTTAGCTAGGCATCCTGTTTTTGTAATCAGGTCCTTTCTTTTCCTCTTCTTCTTCTTTTCAGAATGATTTTTCTATCCACGCAAGTAACAAGGCAGATAATGCTGGTTCTCAATCTTTTTGGTTGGCCTCTAGAAGAGCACTTGTAGTACTTTTTGCGAATCTGCCTTTTGCTGCTTAGACGTTGACAGTGTTTCCCGTAGCTGAATCCAATAGCATTTGCATACTTCTTATACAAATCATGTATTGCTTCCAAATTATTTGCTTTTAAACTGGTAAGATTTTCAGTGGCATCAATTTTCATTTAAATTTGGAAAATCTGTACCCGTAACAATAAAAAATACAATTTCTAATGTAAGATATGCATGTTCTAATCTACGTTGTGCAAAGTCTTCAGGAAGTTACTTAGAATTAGAAAATTATGAAAGCTATGGATGATTGGCATAACAAATACTACTTGTAGTGTAACATATGCAAAGTGTATTGTATATTGTATATGTTATAATCTGAACAATGCACTCATTTGTCAAAATTTGAAATTGATAAATGCATTCTCTGTGTTTTGTTTATTTTAATCTGATGCATGTTTTATTGTAACATATACATGTTTTAAGTTAATAAATGCATAAAGTAAAAGAAAGTTATGGGCAACATGTAGTTTATATTGCTAATGTTTTCACATGTTCATACGTGTTCATATCAGTTGAATTTCAGTGTGCAGGAGTTTCAAAAACAACTATATTAACATCTATTGGAATTCAACACTATAATTTCAGTCGGATGAGAGAAAATCATACCTTGATTTGAATTCAGTAGTATTTCAGCTTCTTGCAACTGAATTTTAGTTGTTCGAAGTTTAATCTCGGCGTTTACAATTGTGTATCCTCTGGTAGATTCCGATTCGACTGCAGTAGTTTTTACAATCAAAGTAGTTGAGATTTTATCTGCTTCAATATGATCTAGCGATAGAACTAATTCGTGGTTTTGTCCCTGAATTCCATCGAAAATGCGCCAATCGTTATTCGTCAGAGCACATTGGAAAGGCATCGTGGATGGACAGGTTGAGAAGAATTGAAAATGTGCCAGTGGACTGGTGAGGAAGAATTGATCGGCATCGGGGAAAAATCTGGTTTAGAGGAATCAGAGTCGGAGGAAGGAGAAAGGAAATGTATGTTTCTGAGTGAAACTAGAACTAAATCTATTTTTTTGTTTCGCGTATTTTTGTTAAGTTTGCATTATTTGCAAACAGATCCCATATTTTTATTAAGTTTTCACTATTTACAAATAGGTCCCTCGCCTATCCATAAGCTTAAGGACAAGCCGCCTATTTGGAGACCTACTCTTAATAAAAAAGTAAAATACATTAAAGTTAAATTAGTCCTAAGTAATTAACAATACAAAGTCTTGGTTTGGGAAGGCTAAACTTTAGGTCGGGTTTATTTTGAAATTATTTTAACATTAATTGGGGATGGAGTTTTTTTTAGAATATGGCAAAAAATTTAGGGACCAAACTGTGCAATTATGAAACTGTTATATTCCCTCCATCCTAGAGAAAGCTTCCTATTTCTTTGGTCAACTTTCTCAGACCATGTTTAACCGATACTTTAGTCACACATACAAATAATGTATAAAAAATTCATATATTTAAAAAATAGATATTGCATGGTAACTAAAATTGTCTAACATGATAATGTTATTAACTATATACTAATTAAAACTTAAGATCAAACATGTCTTAAAAAAGTTAACTAAAAAATAAGTAGCTTTCTCTAGGATGGAGGTAGTATACATAATAGATTTTACATTTTTTTCCATTTCATCTCCTCCACTTCAATCGCCTGAATCTCGTAACCGCTCCTCTGCCGATGCGCTTCTTCTTCTTCCGTCGGCAAAGCTAGGGCAATCCTCGACGATTCTTTTGAGGTATTGTAAATTTTTTTTGAGGTTTGTAGTTTTTTTTCCTCTCATGTTGATGTTTTCATTTTTTTTAGCTGAGGATTAGGTTATAGGAGTTGATGTTTGTAGTGTCTTTTTTCTCATGTTGATGTTTTTCATTTTCCAGCTGAGATTTAGGTGATAGGACTTGATGTTTGTAGTGCGTTCTTTCTGATGTTAATATTTTCATTTTTCGGATGAGGTTTAGGTGTTAGGAGTTGATGTTTGTAGTTTTTGGGTGATGTAGGTTGATATTTGTAGTTTTTGAAAAAACATTATTGATGTTTCATGATTTTCAGAGTAAAGAATTTATACTCTTGAGGTATCGTAGATTTTTTGTTGATGTTTTTAGTTTTTTTCTCTCATGTTGATGTTTTTCGTTTTCCGAGTGAGTTTTAAGTGTATGAGTTGATGTTTTGCAGTTTTTTGGGGTTATATGGGTTGATATTTTTATCTTTTTAAAATCTCTTATGTTGATGTTTTTCATTTTCTATGAGAGTTTTTGGTGATTGGAGTTGACGTTTGTAGCGTTTTTGGTGATATAGGTTGATGTTTTATAGTTTTTTTTCTTATGTTGACATTTTTCATTTTCCCAGTGAAGTTTAGGTGAAAGGAACTGATGTTTTCAGCTTTTGGGTGATATAGGTTGATGTTTGTAGTTTTTTTTATAAATAAATTGATAAATTAAGTTTTGTTGATGTTTTATGATTTTCAGTTTTTGATTGTTGATGTTTTTGTGATGCTCAGTTTATGATTTTCAGTTGATATTTTGTTAGTTGTAGTAGTATTTTTTTCAATTATTTTTTATCTAATTTTTTTTAAATATTTTTTGTTGCAATTTTTTATTTGATGTTTTATACTTTTCCGTTGATGTTTTGGTAATTGTAGTTGGTGTTTATGATTTTCAGTTCGATGATCATATTGACTTTTTGCATTTTAAAAATATATTATTGATTGTTTTTGCGGATTGCAACTGTGGGAAAATGATGGGAAAAAAATAGACAAAAAAGTCCTTAGAAAATTATTAGGGACAGGTCCCTAAAAAACATATTAGAGATAGGTCTATGGAGCTAGAATAAAGTTAGAATTTCATAAAGGTCTCTGCCTAAAGTTTAGACTGCCTCATAGAAGACTATCTTAGTAATTAATTAGATGAAAAATATTAATAATTGATTACAATTATGTATTGCCTAATTAATTTTTAAACAAGGTTACTACTCCCTCAATACCATAATACACTACTTACTTTCCTTTTTAGTACGTCTCACAACTAACATACTATTTATAAATTTTCTATATATAGTCATGCATAATGCCAAATTTATCCTCATTAAACCCCCAAATTCACCATTATTTGTTACCTTTTGACTAGTGGCGGAACCAGAAAATTTTGTTACGGGAGACTGAACGGTGGAGGGCTTGACGGTGGTGGGTCATGGCATCGGCATCGACTGCTGTGGCAAGACGGTGGTGGGACGGTGGCAGCATCCGGCAGGAGGTGGAGCTGAGATTATCCACTGGGCAGCACCCTTTCTCTTCCCCATTTTCTGAATCTGAAATTTGATTGAGGAAAATGGCCCAATCCAATATTAACAAGCCTTAAAACCTTTTTTCCATCAGTACTAGTGGAACGATGTCGTTTCACTTAAGCAAAAATGATGTCGTTTTATGGACAAAAAAAATAAGGTTCTCCGAGCAGGCTGGCCGGACAACGCGCAGACACGCTAGAAGACGCGCAAACTCACCGGAAACCAAATCCTTCCACCACTACTCCTTCGGTCGGTGACTCAAGTAAGGCTAGAGCCCTGCTGATATGTCCATTTTATGTGTATAATTTAGTACTGTGTTGGGTCACTTTTGTGCTCTTTTATTATCAAGAGCTTGTGTTTTACCTTGAATTCTCTTAGGAGGGGTAAGAGAAACTTTATGCTCTTTTACCTCTTCTAGGTGGATTTTGCATGAAAAGGGAAGAACGCGGAGGCTTGAAGACCGGATACCATTAAAGATCACATTTTTGAAGACTTTTGATGAATTTCTTCGAAGACATGAAGACCGGAGGCCATCGAAGACCATTTTTTGAAGGCCTTGATGACTTGAATAATGAGAGGAATCATTGTGAAGATAAGTGTTTACCACGAGAAGAAGAAAAGAAAACAAGGTTAAATTCTAGCACTCGTCGCTAGTCGCGATGAGTCCGTTGCGAGCCCGTCACGAGTCGTGACAAACCTGTCGTGAGTCACGACCAACGGGTGGCCATAATCCAACCTATCCTTTTTGTTCTATAAATAGCACTCTCTTTCCTCTCATCCATTTCTTCTTCTTCTACGCTTTTGGTACTGTTCCAAACCCTATTTTTTCCATTTTCATCTTTGAATTCTCTTGTATTATGTTTGGTTGTTTAGCATTAATTAGTATGAACTCTTGTAGCTAAATCTAGTTCTTGGGAGAATTGATTAAAACTTCCAAACTTATGTAGTAAGATTTTATGTTCGCTCATTTATGAACATTTATTGGAGAGCATTTATTATGCCATTAATGTGCTATTTTACCTCATTTATACCATGGGTTATTTGAGTATATGAAATTTTTGTAAGATTGAAATGTTAGAGTGTTAGGAAAGTTGCAAATTTCATAAGTCATTTGATATGGAAATCCAAAAGCATGGATTTAGAACTTCTTGTGTATAATGTGTGGTAATTCTTGCTAGATGAGTATGTTAATGTGGTTTTTTTTTCATATTTGTCACATAGATGCAAAGAAAGGTTGAAGCTTGCATGTTGTTTGTTCTAAGTTTAACCTGATAAATGATTTGTTTGGTTAAATGACTATGTCTTTGGTAGAAGACTTGTTGTTATCAAACCTATGGTCCTTTGGGTGAAATGCCATTGATGAAATACCCCTATGATGTTGTTTGTATTGGGTGATCATCAATGAGGTTTGCAAATGGTCGTTGTTTGTCTTTGCAAACTACTCTTAAGGAGGAATGAATGTTGATCTTTGAATGAGAAGTGATAACATTCCCCATATACAATAAATTTAATTGAATGAGTAAATGAATCAATGAGCTATATGAAGTTTGGAAGTGGAAGTAGATTGCCCCCAAGGCTCCGTTAATTATCATTTACATCGTATCTTTAGTTGTATTTCATGATTAGCATAGTTCTCTTGCTTTGCTAGTTGTTGTATTTCAATTTGATAACTTAGGATAAAAAAGAAACCAAACCCCCTCCCCCCTTGTTGACAAGTTTTTATATCTATCTATGTATGTATATGCTTAGTATGTTTTCTCCTATATATGTTTAAACACTTGAAAAGATCCCTCTTCTCGTGGACGACCCCGACTTGCCATCATCTACTTAATTGTAGATATGACGCACTAGGTCTTAAAAGTATTAACTTTGAGAGGTACAGCGATGACCTCCCAAATTTTGGTGCCGCTGCCGGGGAAAAGACATTTATTTTCAAGTGTTTGGGCATATTATGTGTGATTATATGCTAATTGTAAATATTTTTTAGTTTGCTTTTGTTTTGACTTCTTAGTTGATTTTCCATTTTCACTTGGCTTAGAGATGTATTGTTTGAGTTCTTGGTGTATGGTTCGTACGCGATCCTCTTCATAAGAACCCCTACACTATGACCCCGAGTTGGAGCTGAATTTGAGATGAGCAAGGAGGCTTTCTTTGGAAAGTGTGAATAACACACCTCCTAGTGATCATTTTGTGGATACATCTTCCTCTATGGAATATAAACTTGAGCACAAAGATGAGCATCTGGGAGGGGGACCTCAACATCCTCCTCTCTAAGGGCGAGCTCCTCCTCTCCACCAAAGGGAGATTCCTTTGGGGCAAGCTTTGTTAAGAGACATCATGGCCCCCAACCTCGATCAACAACTAATGTGCATTGAGTATCCCATGGTTAGACCGAACGGGCACTTTGAGCTAAAGACCGGGTTCATCAACATGCTACCCATCTTACTTGGTAGGCAAGGGAAGAATGCCAACAAACACCTCATCGAATTTCTATTCTTGTGTGGTGGTACGGTCCCCTATGGAGTGGATGAAGATTTCTATAAGTTGAGGGCATTCCCTTCACACTAAGGGATGGTGCAAGAGATTGGCTACACTACCTACCGCCCAAGAGCATCAAGAGTTGGCTCAATATGAAAATGAAGTTTCTAGCCAAATACTTCCTGGCCCCTTGATCCGCCGCCTTGAAGAAGGACATAAGCAAAATCCTCCAATGGCATGAAGAATCTCTCTTCGACTATTTGGAGAGGTATAGGAAACTTCTTGCAAGTTGCCCTTACCGTGGTTATTCGGAGGGGGATTTGGTTTATTACTTCTACAATGGTCTTCTTGATAAAGATCCTAGGTTGGTAAGAAGTTTTTGTGGTGGCACCCTTGGGAACAAAACATCCTCCAAGGCTATGCAATTGTATGAGGAGCTAGCGGAAGAATCAAGAAACTTTAGCTCAAGGGCCGATTTGAGAAGGAGAAATCCAATGCCCGCAAGTGACTCTTCAAATAGTGGGAAGCTCGAGGATCAAGTCTTGGCCCTTTCATCCATGGTGAAATCTTTGATGACAAATCCCGGAAATGTGCCACGTGTTAAATCATATGAAATTTGTTACTTGGCGCATCTTACAGACACTTGCCTTACTTTGCAAGTGGACTATGTTTAGGAGGTCAGTGCCAGGGGATATCAAGGAAATCAAGGCTACCAAGGCAACCAAGGATATCAAGGTGGGCAAGGCTACTAAGGTCACCAAGAAAACCAAGGATATCATGGGTACCAAAACCGGCCGTACAATTTGGGAAATCGTGATAACCCGAACCTTTGGTATGGAAACCCTCAATGAAGCCAAAATCCTCAAGAATATTGGCCTCCTCAATAACAATATAGGCTCAACAAAAATTTCAAAGGCTCCAAGGCAAACCTCGAGACCAAGGGGAGAGCTTGGGGCTAACAAAGGATGAGGTGATGCAAGCCATCCGTTGGTTGTGCATGTGTAGGGAGAAAAGGGAGAAATTCCAAGATGAAGCCAAGGCAAGTATCAAGAATTTGGAAACTCAAGTGAGCCAAATAGTTCAAGTGGTGAATCGGATGGAAGTCCGGGAAAAGGGTAAGCTACCCTCCTAACCGGAGATCAACCCTCGGCAAAATGCAAGTGCTATCACCTTGAGAAGTGGTAAAGATGTTGTCTCTCCCACGGTTGGTGAAGTTTTTGAAGACTAACCTAAGAAGCTTGAAATATTTGAGAAAGAAGTGAAAGAAGAGAGCAAGCAGGAAGCCAAGGAGCAATCAAGGAAGGGAAAGGAGAAGGCACGGGAGATCACTGTTGAGAAATAAACCTCCATTTTTGAACCTTCATCCCCCTCACAAGAAGGCAAGATTAGTGGAGATTCCTCCATATGTGTTGGAGCCACCATTCCTGAAAGCTCTAAAAGATAAACGGAGGAAGGAATCCAACAAAGACATCTACGAAGTCTTTCGTAGGTGTGAGGTAAATATACCTCTTTTGAATGCGATTGAAAAATTCCTAGCTATGAAATGTTTTTAAAGGAATTATGTGTAGTAAATAGGAAACAAAGAATGAAGAACAAGCTTAAAAATGGGAGAAGTGAACATGTCTCCGCTTTGTGCCAAAGGGAGTTACCCCTAAATGTAGCGATCCCGGCATGTTCACGATCCCTTGCATAATAGGAAATAAACATTTTGAAAAGGCAATGCTTGACTTAGGTGCATCAATAAATGTGATTCCTTATTCTTTGTATGAAAGCCTCAATCTTGATACTTTGCACAAAACTGGGGTGGTGATCCAACTAGCCGATCGTTCTAGTGCATACCCTAAGGGTATCGTGGAGGATGTGTTGGTTAGGGTGGATTCCTTAATATTTCCTGCGGATTTTTATGTCCTAGACATGGAGCATGATAAAAATACCGCCCAAATCTTGTTAGGGAGGCCATTTTTGAAGACCTCTAGGACCTCATTGTTGTGCATAACAATACCCTCACCATGGAATTTGATGGGATTAAAGTAGAGTTTAGCATAAATGACTATATGAAGTATCCTCTTGAAGAGTATTATTGCCATGCTATTGATTTTGTTGACAATGTTGTGCAAGATTTTTTTGAATTGAGTGGTGATGATTCCTTGTTAGTTGCTTTTGGAAAATGATGTTGAAAATGCATGTCTTGTGTATTCCATGAGTACTAACTTGAAGGAAAGCATTGAGGAGTTAAGC
The DNA here is from genome assembly GCA_037428765.1 of Rubia yunnanensis. NCBI lineage: Eukaryota > Viridiplantae > Streptophyta > Magnoliopsida > Gentianales > Rubiaceae > Rubia > Rubia yunnanensis. Next base: position 85,089,557 of record CM075063.1, read on the forward strand.
ATTCTTGAGGAAGTGGTACAAAGTCCCAACCCTCTAGTCTTACAGGAACCCAAAGAACCAGAATTCCTCCCATCACTTGTGAAAGCTCTGGTGATTGAGCTTAAGCCGTTCCCAAGTGACCTCAAGTATGCATTTCTTGGGGAAGGGGAGACACTTCCGGTCATCATTTCAAGCAAGCTCACCAAGGAGCAAGAAGAAAAGTTGATGGTGGTGTTGCGGGAGAATAAGGAAGCAAATTGGATGGACTATTGCTGATATCAAAGGCATAACTCCATCCACTTACATGCATAGAATCTTGTTGGAAGAAGATGAAAGACCCATCCGGTGCCATTTAAACTTACCTATAATGGATGTGGTGAAGGCAGAAATCCTCAAGTTACTCCAAGCGGGCATGATCTATCCACTCTCAGATAGCAAGTGGGTGAGTCCAACTCAAGTGGTACCCAAGAAGAGTGGTGTGATGGTTGTCGAAAATGGGTGGCGCATTTTCATTGACTACCGGAGGATAAATATAGAAACCCGGAAGGATCACTTCCCATTGCCATTCATTGATGCTTGAGAGGTTAGCAAGACACCCTTTCTATTGCTTTTTGGATGGATACTAGGGGTATTTTCAAGTGGCTATCGCCTTGGAAGACCAAGAAAAGACCACCTTCACGCACCCCTTTGGTACGTTTGCTTACCGGCGTATGCCTTTAAGGTTATGTAGCGCCCCCGCAACTTTCCAAAGGTGTATGGTAAGAATTTTCTCATAATTTGTTGAAACTTTTGTCGAGGTATTCATGGATGATTTTACCATTCATGGAAATTCTTTTGACAGCTGTTTAGCAAATTTGGCACAAGTTCTTAAATGTTATATTGATACTAATCTCGTGTTAAATTCTGAGAAGTGTCATTTTCTGGTAGAGCAAGGCATTGTCTTAGGCTATGTTGTCTCCTCTAAGTGTATTGAGGTTGACATGGTAAAGATAGACACAATTCAAACTTTTCCTTATCCTACTACTGTGTGCGAAGTGCGCTCTTTTCTTGGCCATGCAAGATTCTATCGCTGGTTCATCAAGGACTTCTCAAAGATAGCATCTACTTTATGCAAGTTGTTGCAAAAAGAGGTGAAATTTGTGATGGATGGGGGTTGTAAAGGGGCCTTCGATACATTGAAAAAAAGGCTAGTTTCGGCCCCTATTATACAACCCCCAGATTGGTCGTTGCCTTTTGAGATTATGTGCGATGCTAGTGATTACACCGTTGGAGGTGGGGAGAGTTCCTCACGCCATCTACTATGCATCCATGTCTCTCAATGAAGCTCAAAGAAACTATTCCACCACCGAAAAGGAGTTGCTAGCAGTGGTATTTTCTTTGGAAAAATTTTGATCTTACTTGCTTGGTAAAAAAATTATAATGCACACTGACCATGCAGAACTTCGTCATTTAATGACGAAGAGAAAGGCTAAGTCAAGATTGATTAGGTGGATCCTGCTCCTGAGTGAATTTGAGTTAGAGGTACGAAACAAGAAGGGCGCGGAGAACCTCGTGGCTGATCATGTAAGCCGGTTGGTACCCTGCCAAGATAGTGAGGTAAATCTATTAATGAATGAGCAACTACAGAAGGAGTTCCCCGATGAACAATTGTTCACTATCTGGGACCTCCAACCGTGGTATGCCGACATTGTGAACTTCCTTGTCTCTGGTAAATTTCTGCCTCACTTTTCTAAAGCACAGAAAGATAAGCTAAAGAACGATGCTAAATATTACGTGTGGGATGATCCTTTTTTGTGGAAACATTGTGTAGACCAAGTTGTTAGGATATGCATCCCCGATAATGAAGGTCATTCAATTTTTACTTTTTTTTTCATTCGCATGCATGCGGTGGTCATTTTGGAGCTAAAAGGACCGCTAGGAATGTCTGGGGAAATGGTTTTTATTGGCCTACTTTGAATAAGCATGCATACATATTTTTTAAGGCTTGTGACAAGTGCCAAAGAGTAGGAAATATCTCATCTGGAAATGAGATGCCCCAAAAAGCTATACTATATTGTGAAATCTTTGATGTTTGGGGTATTGGCTTCATAGGATCTTTCCATAGTTCTTATAGCTTTACATATATTCTTCTTGCCGTTGATTATGTGTCAAAGTGGGTTGAAGCAAAACCCATTAGGACAGACGATTCTAAAGTGGTTGCAGAATTCCTAAAAGATAACATCTTCTCTAGGTTTGGGGTACCCCGAGCCTTGGTTAGTGACCGAGGCACCCATTTTTGCAATCGGACCATAGAGGCACTCTTGAAGAATTATGGCATCACTCACAAGACATCCACCGCCTATCACCCGCAAACCAATGGGCAAGCCAAAGTTTCCAATCGGGAAATCAAGTCCATCCTTCAAAAAATGGTTACCCCTAACCAAAAGGATTAGAGTTCTCGGTTGAATGATGCCTTGTGGGTATATATGACCGCTTACAAGACACTAATCGGTATTTCACCATACCGGTTAGTGTTTGGTAAGCCTTGTTATCTACTGGTGGAAATTCAACATAAGGGTTACTAGGTGGTCAAAGAATTCAATCTTGATATAGATGAGGCTGGCTTGCATAGGAAGTTACAATTGGATGAAATGGATGAGATCCGGAGGGAGTTCTTGTGGCATGACAAGATGATTATTAGGAAGGAATTTTATGTTTGTCAAAAGGTCCTCCTATTCCAATCCTGCCTTCGCCTATTCCCAGGTAAGTTGAGGTCCCCATGGATCGATCCTTTTGAGGTGGTTAAGGTATTCCCGCATGGCGAGGTAGAGATTCTAGATCGAGCTAAGTCCAATACATTCAAGGTTAATGGGCAGCGTTTGAAACCTTACCACGAGAATTTTGTGCCGGAAAAAGGAGAGAACATTGATCTCCTCAATCTGGTTTGCGAGTAAACTCCAAGAAAAGGGAGTGAGTCATGCTGAAGATGTTAAATAAACTTTGTTTTGATCATCCAGATCGTCATTCGTGACTTTCCGTTGATGTTGCTTGGTTTTGGATTTTGTCATTAGTTTCATTGTTTTGCTTTGTGCTTTTCACGGGTTGTTTTTTTTTCCCATGATTTTGTAGCAATTTTGAAGCCAAGGCATTGGGCTTTTGAAGGTAAAAATGCATAAAGTCAAGAAGGTAAGACTTCGAAAGAGGAGAATCAGAAAAATTTTCTAAGCACCAGGTTAGTAGTCTGTCGCAAGTTGCGATGGACCATCACGAGTCGCGACTAAGTGGTCATGAGTCGTGACCAAATCAGGGATTTTGGATAAAAATGGAGGTCTCGGCCTCTACTTTCTGCGAGTCGCGATGGCCTCGTTGCGAGTCATGACAGATCATGTTGAGTAGCGATAAAGTGGTCGCGAGTCGCGACCAAATCAGGAATTTTGTGTGAAAATAGAGCTCTCGGCCTCCACTTTTCATGAGTCACGATGGCCTCTTCGCGAGTCGGGATGAACCATCGCGAGTCGTGATGAAGTGGTTGCGAGTTGTGACGTAAATAGTGACTTCTGGCATTCTTTGACCTACCCATCGTGAGTCGCGACCTACCCGTCATGAGCATCGATGAACACGTCGCGATGGGCGACGAACACGTCGTGATGGCGTACATCCCTATTTTTAAAAAATGGGCAAAACTTTTTTTTGCCACAAATCAAACCTCCCTCCGCCGCTCTTCACCTTCTCCCCGCTGCTCCACCAACCCATCTCCTTCCTACCGCCGCTCACCACCGCTCACAACCACCACTCCAAACCCCCATTCTTTCTTACCAAGCTCCACCCACAAATCCACCTAAATTTTTTTAAGAACAAAAAGCCCTAGAATTTGGGGGTTTTGTGATTTTTTGCAATTAGACTTCAAATTACTTGCAGGTTTCACTCCTTCCTCTTCCTAGGCATCTAAGTGGTATAATTTTTTAATCTCTTAAGCTTTACTTGAGATTATGATTGAATCTATTATTTTGTGGGATATTGTATGAACTTGGTGTGATACTTTAGGTTAGTTTGATTTATTGAAACATTATAGATGTTGTTGAATATATTGTGCTTGCAAGTTGATTTGGAAGGATTGTACGAATAATTGGTGTTTACGGCTTGGTTGGATGTAGGATAACATGAATAATCACTTTGAGTGTATTGAGTTGCTCGTATTAGTATTATGTTTGCATTGCACTATTAGTGTTTCTTTGATTGAGAGTGGATTGTGGTTTATATTAGATATGATGCATATTTGCCCTTGATGAGACTTAGTTGTTATTTGAATAAAATGTTGTTGTGCTTTGAAATGGTATTTTGCTTAGGTTGGTTTAGCCATGGAACTTGAATATGAACATTGTGAATGTACTAATGGTGGCTAAACTAATTAGGCATGACTGTAATTTTAAGATAAGTAGAAATTGAACTAGTAGGCTTGAACTCAATTTAACTTGTGATGATGAACTAGTTTAAGGTTGAGAATGAATTTGCAATATTGCATATACTCATATTCTTGTGCATTTGACTTGTTTGTTGTGGTTGTTAGATATGACCCCTACCAAGATGCCCAGTACTCCTCCCTGAGGTGGGTGCACCACCGCTCCACCTCCGCCTCTACCACTGGCTCCGGAATAGAGCCTTGTACCTCCCCCGCCTGATAGGTACATGTGTTTTACCCGAATCACTGGGTCCTATGCTGAAAGGTGGGAAGCCCTGGTGAGTCGTCAACTCAAGGACACGAGCTTTGTAGATGTACCCACACTAGATGCTCTTTGGCTCACCCAGCCTGTCAGATGCCTCCTTGCCAAGGGTGGAATGGAAGGGTTTATGAGTAAGAGTGCACCCTCTTACCGGTGATACACGCTAGAGTTCCTGTCCATGGTCAGGATCTGAAGCATGAGAGATGATCAACTATGTGAGAGGTACATTGATTTCCACTTGGATGATATATCCAGGCAAATAACCATCTCGCAGATTGAAGAGGCGTTTGGATTTGACGCTGTTGAGATACGGACCAGGCTGGACCCACAGGCTTAAGAGCGATCAATCGAAGATGACATGCAATTTTGCAATGTTATCAACATGAGGCCAAAGAACTCCCATGACAAGAGTAGTGTCATCATCCACCCTCCACTTCATTATGTGCACCGACTGTTGGCTGGCACAGTGCTTTGCTCGGCGGAGCCGACAGATGTGTCAGACAACGACATTCACTTTCTATGGCACTTAACGAGTGACGGACCAGGATACAGGTTGTGGGCTGAGTTATGGATGAAGATGATCGTGAAAGTGGCAGGAAAGCCAAAGGGGAAGGTCATGGTCGGAGGTATGATAGGCCTCTTAGTGGAGTACTTAAGATTGTTTCCTCTAACCGACTTTCCGTGCTTAGGGAGGTGCACTTCTTACATCATCACTGCTGAGAGGTTAGTTAGATTTGAGATGCTCAGTGCCACCTAGACCACGTGGCTATTCCACTGATTGTATGGCGCCAGGAAGGCACATTCATAGTACTTCCTCAGCCCAACAAGACGAAGCTGGAATTTGATACACCTCTAGAAGACTTGGCGATTTCACCTGAATCCTCTTGCAGAGATGACTTCCAGCACTTGCTCCACGACCTTGGCCTATCTCTTGGCCAGTGCGATGATAGTAGCCTACCTTTCTCTGAGCGACAGCAGCAGCAGCACTTCTCGCAGCCTCCACCAGAGACCGAGCCGATACAGGAGGACAATGTGCCACCTCACTACTCCCAGCATCCACCGGATTTCTATGAGCAGATGATGCAAACTATACGGGATGGATTCCGCTGCCAGGACAACATGATACTGGAGAAAATGTGTTTGTCCCACGTAGGCGGTGTTTCAGGCCCCGATTCGGGAGCAGAGAGGTGGAGAGCTAGGAATAGCCCCGTTTTATTGATGCATGTTTATTTTAATCAGACGCATGTTTTATTGCAACATATACACGTTTTAAGTTAATAAATGAATAAAGTAAAAGAAAGTTGTGGGCAATATGTAGTTTATATTGCTAATGTTTTCACATGTTCATATCAGTTGAATTTCAATGTGCACAAGTTTCAAAAATAGCTATATTCACATCGATTGCAATTCAACACTATAATTTCAGTTCGATGAGAGGAAATCATACTTTGATTGGAATTCAGCAGTGTTTCAGCTTCTTGAAACTGAATTTTAGTTGTTAGAAGTTGAATCTTGGCATTTACAATTGTGTATCCTCTGGAAGATTCCGATTCGAATGCAGTAACTTTTACAATCAAAGCAATTAAGATTTCATCTACTTCAATATGATCTAGTGATAGAACTAATTCATGGTTTTGTCCCTGAATTCCATCAAAAATGCGTCAGTCATTATCATCAGAGCACATTGGAAAGGAATCGTGGACGGAGAAGTTGAGAAGAATCGAAAATGTGCCAGTGGACTGGTGAGGAAGAATTGATCGGCGTCGGGGAAAATTTTGGTTTAAAGGAATCAGATTCAGAGGAAGGAGAAAGGAAATGTGTATTTGTGAGTGAAACTGGACTAAATCTATTTTTTTATTTCGCGTGTTTTTGTTAAGTTTGCATTATTTGCAGAAAGATCCCATTTTTTTATTAAGTTTTCACTATTTGCACTCGCCTATCCATAAGCTTATGGATAGGCCGCCTGTCTGGACACCTACTCTTAATAAAAAAAGTAAAATACATTGAAGTTAAATTAGTCCTAAGTAATTAACAATACAAAGTTTTGGTTTAGGAAGGCTAAACTTTAGGTCGGGTTTATTGTGAAATTATTTTAACATTAATTGGCGATGGAAATTTTATTAGATTATGACAAAAATTTAGGGACCAAACTGTGCAATTATAAAACTGTTATACTCCCTCAGTCCTAGAGAAAGCTTCCAATTTTTTGGTTAACTTTTTCAGACCATGTTTGACCACTGAAACTTCAGTCACACAAACAAATGGTGTATAAAATATTCATGTATTTAAAAAATATATATTGCATGATAACTAAAATTGTCTCACGTGATAATGTTATTAACTATATACTAATTGAAATTTAAGATCAAATATGTCTTAAGAAAGTTAACTAAAAAATAGACAGTTTTCTTTAGGATGGAGGTAGTATACATAATATATTTTACATTTTTTTTCATTTCATCTCCTCCACTTCGATCGCCTGAATCTCGTAATCGCTCCTCTGCCACTGTGTTTCTTCTTCATTCGTCGGCAAAGGTAGGGCAATCATCGACGATTTTTCTGCTTCTATTAGCAATTCTTCTTCTTCTTCATTGCCGATGCCGCCACTTGGCCACTGTCTTTATCTTCCGCCGCAGAAGCAAAGCTCTACAAATGCTTTGAAACTGCCTCACCAGCGATGCCTCTGTAACCCTAGCTCTGCCTCTACCGCGCACCTCCACTGTTTACACCAGTGAGGCCTCTGCAATTATTCCCTAGCTCTGTCCTACCCTTTCTCTGTGACGCCTCTACAATTATACCCTAGCTCTGCTGGCAAGGCAACCACAATGACAAAGTGAGGCAAGGCGGAGGCGAGGCCTGGCGAGGCGAGTGCAATGTATATCAAGGCGACAGAAAGGCATGACAAGGTGATGACGAGGCACTGCTACAGTTTTCTTTCAGGCACGTGAGATCAACGCACCTCAAACGTACAAACACGCACAAACGGTGGACAGTGGCAACGACGATGGTGAACGACGACAATGGAAAATGGTGGCAAAGGCGAATGGCACCGATGGCGAAAGACGGTGGCATTGGACGGAGGTTGTGGTGGACGGTGGCGAAGGCGGAGGCAGAAAAATGAGTTTCTGCTCATGAGAGGGGAGGTGTAATTTTCTTATTTGTGTTTTTCAAATACTTGCTGAATTTTAATAATATTTGACTGGGTATATGATCAGTATTACATTCCTTTGTGTAGTAGTTAATACTCTAGGATTGAGGTTATATTCTTGGGTTCGAATCTCACTAGGCTCTGTTTTTTGAAGAAATTATAGTCTGAGGTACATGCTTAGATTTATTATTATTTGACTGGGAGAATATTCATCAATTTGTTTTTGGTGTAGTGGTTAGTATGTCGGCTTGGAGGTTAGTATCCTCTGTTCAAATTCCATTAAGACTTTTTTTTTGGAAGAATTTATGTTTTTGAGGTATTGTAACTTTTTTTTAGGTTTGTAGTTTTTTTTTCTCTCATGTTGATGTTTTCATTTTTTGGCTGAGGTTTAGGTGATAGGAGTTGATGTTTGTAGTGTCTTTTTTCTCATGTTGATGTTTTCATTTTTCGGATAAGGTTTAGGTGTTAGGAGTTGTTGTTTGTAGTTTTTGGGTGATGTAGGTTGATATTTGTAGTTTTAGAAAAAACATTTTTGATGTTTCATGATTTTCAGAGTAAAGAATTCATACTCTTTAGGTATCGTAGCTTTTTTTGTTGATGTTTTTAGTTTTTTCCTCTCATGTTGATATTTTTCATTTTTTGGGTGAGTTTTAGTTGATATGAGTCAATGTTTTGTAGTATTTTTGGGGTTATATGGGTTCATATTTTTAGTTTTTTCTTCCTCTCATGCTGATGTATTTAATTTCTTATGTGAGTTTTAGGTGATAGGAGTTGATATTTTTAGTATTTTGGTGATATAGGTTGTTATTTTTAGTTTTTATTTAAAAACAATTGTTGATGTTTACGATTTTCAGAGTAAAGAATTTATACTCTTGAGGTATCGTAGTTTTTTTGTTGATGTTTTTAGTTTTTTTCTCTCATGTTGATGTTTTTTATTTTTTGGGTGAGTTTTAACTGATATGAGTTGATGTTCTGCAGTTTTTTTGGGTTATATGGGTTGATATTTTCAGCTTTTGGGTGATATAGGTTGATGTTTGCAGTTTTTTCCCTAAATAAATTGATAAATTAAGTTTTTTTGATGTTTTATGATTTTCAGTTTGTGATTGTTGATGTTTTGTGATGCTCAGTTTATGAGTTTTAGTTGATGTTTTGTTAGTTGTAGTTGTATTTTTTCAATTATTTTTATTTAATTTTTTTAAAAGATTTTTTTGTTGCAATTTTTTAGTCGATGTTTTATACTTTTCCGTTAATGTTTTGGTAATTGTAGTTGGTGTTTATGATTTTCAGTTCGATGATCATATTGACTTTTTGCATTTTAAAAATATTTTATTGAATTTTTTTGCAGATTGCAGCTTGCGGGAAATGATGGGAAAAAATTTGACAAAAAAGTCCTTGGAAAAATATTAGGGACAGGTCCCTGAAAAACATATTAGAGATAGGTCTATGGAGCTAGAATAAAGTTAGAATTTCATAAAGGTCTCTGCCTAAAGTTAGACTGCCTCATAGGAAACTATCTCAGTAATTAATTAGATGAAAAATATTAATAATTGATTACCATTACTGTGGTGTTTTACCTCATTTATACCATGGGTTGTTTGAGTATATGAAATGTTTGTAAGATTGAAATGTTAGAGTGTTAGGAAAGTTGCAAATTTCTTAACTCATTTGATATGGAAATCCAAAAGCATGGATTTAGAACTTCTTGTGTATAATGTGTGGTAATTCTTGCTAGATGAGTATGTTAATGTGGTTTGTTTTCATATTTGTTACATAGATGCAAAGAAAGGTTGAACCTTGAATGTTGTTTGTTGTGAGTTTAACCTGATAAATGATTTGTTTGGTTAGATGACTATATCTTTGGTAGAAGGCTTGTTGTTATCAAACCTATGGTCCTTTGGGTGAAATGTCATTGATGAAATACCCCTATGATGTTGTTTGTATAGGGTGATCATCAATGAGGTTTGCAAAGGGTCGTTGTTTGTCTTTGCAAACTACTCTTAAGGAGGAATGAATGCTAATCTTTGAATGAGAAGTGATAACATTCCCCATAGACAATAAATGTAATTGAATGAGTGAATGAATCAATGAGCTATATAAAGTTTGGAAGTGGAAGTCGATTGCCCCCAAGGCTCCGTTAATTATCATTTGCATCGTATCTTTAGTTGTATTGCATGATTAGCATAGTTCTCTTGCTTTGCTAGTTGTTGTATTTCAATTTGATAACTTAGGATAAAAAACCAACCAACCCCCCCTCCCCCCCTTGTTTACATGCTTTTATATCTATCTATGTATGTATATGCTTAGTATGTTTTCTCCTATATATGTTTAAACACTTGAAAAGACCCATCTTCTCATCGACGACCTTGACTTGCCATTATCTACTTAATTGTAGATAGGAAGCACTGGGTTTAAAAGTATTAACTTTGAGAGGTACGACAATGACCTCCCACCTAACTCGTGTACCACTGGTTTCACCCATGCTTTTGACCATTTTCATGACATCATTCTTGCAAAAGATTACAAATGAATTTTGATATCAAAAGATGTTATCACGTCATCTTTTATTAAAGATTGAGGTAATAGCAATTAGAAACTTTATTCTGGGACAAAGGGAATATAAACTATGATGATGTTGCCAATTTATACTTTACTTTTAACACATTTGATATTCTAAATATAATAAAATTTTGGCTTAATTTTAAGCTAAAAGTGTAGTTTGTCAATTAAAGAGTTTGGATGATATTGTATATTCTTATGTCTTAACTTTTGGATTTATGAAGTTTCTGAGAATACACTTTGAAGATTATCTATGATCATGCCAGTGAGTTGAAGATCTGAGCATGGTAGTTCATGATGCGACATCAAAAAAGAGAAGGCTAACTTGTTAGTTGGTAGAACCAATAAGTCGACGTGAAGACCCAGTGACCAGACCGTGCCCAACATGCACGGGCACGGACCACGCATGTATAGGCATGGTCCACGCTGACAAAACAAAGCATTAAATCAATTCTCAGTGTCCTTCGGTGTGAACCGCGCGGTGAGCGCCAGTCTGCATAAACAGACTTGAGCGAAGAGCAATGCCACATGGATCATGGGTTCACGACACGGTTAGTGCGCTTTTTTGCATGGTCCACGCCCGATCTGTTGTAATTGGACATTTCTACTAAGGGATAAGTGTCAATATAATTATATCTATTTGGTCAATAAAATCCTATGATAATTTTTAGTGCAAATATAACCTAACTAGTTAATGAAAGTGCTAATATAAACCCTCAAACCCATTTCCGGCATTGACCTCATTTTTTTGGCATTGTCTCTATGTAAATTAACCAAAATACCCTTTGGGCTAACTCTAAAATTAGGTGGACCATTTTACCCTCATAGTTCGTCGGACCACCACCGGACCGCCTCCGGACCTCCGCCGGAATAGGTAGGGTTATATCAACACATTATGAAATCTGATTGGGCTATATCAGCACATTCCTAATGTTTGTTGGCTTATATCAATACATTTCTAATGTTTGTAGGGTTATATCAGCACATATGATAAATATTAAGTGTGTGGTACTCAGCTGGCCTTAACGGGCGACCACATCATCATATACACCCTTATAACATCATAACAATATCTTTTACAGCATAAAATTTGATATCATAACACCATCATTAATATTAAACACCATTATCAAATATCATAGTCTCATTTCATAACTTATCAACATTAAAAATCCTATGTCGAAGAACACATCAAAATAACAATCACACACAACACCAAAGGTCATCCAATCATCAATTCGGACTAAATACAACAAAATAAATAAAATATCATTCAAACCCCTGTATTCTATAGTATGTGCTGATATGACCCTACATTTTTTACTAATGTGTTGATATAATCCTATAAATTTTAGGAATGTGTTGATTTAACCCTACCGGTTTTCATAATGTGTTGATATAACCCTACCTAATCCGGCGGCGGCCCTACGGCGGTCTAAGGGTAATAACGTCATTTCCTATTTTTTGTATTTTAATTTTTTCCAGAAGGGTAAACATGTAATTTTATAATATTTTAGCTAACAGTTGTCGAAGAGTGTTATATTGGCATTTTCACTAACTAGATAGGGTGATATTGACATTTTTAAATATTGAAAAATTATATTGACACTTATGTTAAATAGGTTGGATTATAAAATCATTTTTTTTGTACTTATTTTAACTTTTCATCTTGTACTATAAAGAGGTCTATATCTCGATTTTGAGGGAGCCTGACGTTTCACTCCAACGATCCTAGGTTCTTTCATTTGTTTTCCCTTTTTTCTTGCTTTGTTTATGTGTATAATTATGGTTTTCATGGTAGGCAACATACCCTGTGAACAATTGATTAGCGCCTCTTAACTTTATATTGATTATTCCACTTTCGGCATTGATTATCCATTTTTTTTTTTAATAAAAACACCCTAAGGTGGGGGAGTTATGTATTGGGTTCCCCATGCCCTATATCAAAAGAAACAGAATGTACATGAGTGTGTCAAGGTCACTAGACTTGAGGCAACAATGTTGTCTCCAAAAGTATTAGCCTACATATATGTGCAACTATACTATAGTACTTCAGTATCTGAAGAAGTTGCGATCCGAGGGAGAAAATCTCCACCCCTTGTGTTAATTTTCTCCCCCGGCCAGGCAACTTCTACATGTAACTAATGTTCACATCATATCCACATTAAAAGGTAATGCAGATGCTGGGAGAGTCGTCCTCCGAAGTGAAGGACCAGCTTAGCCATTGTGTTGTATTTTCTTCTGTAAAATCTTTTCCGTACCTGCATATTCAAACTCCATCAGCAGTATCAATTCAATTGATGTTACGAACTCGGATGGAAGGCAAGGAATGTTTATCTAAAGTAATAAGACCATTAATATGCTTGGACAGATTAGCTAAAGAAAACCCCGGATGAACATGGTTTTTAGCAAGAGCATCAGCAACAAGGTTCCCCTCCCTAAAGACATGTTGGAGCTTAGCCCGGCCTAACAAAGCCCTAGCTTTATAGACCTTGTCAAAAAATTCCCACTGAGCATTTTAAGGATCATTAATCATAGAAACAGCCACTTTTGAGTCCGATTCAATTACATGTGTGTGATTCAGGTGAGGGAAAATGTGATAAACATATAGTATTGCCTCAATTTCAGCTGAAAGAGGAGAATCAGCTGACACAGTAGCAGAAGAAATCAGAATTGGGCAAGCAGAAGAGTCTCTAGCAATAAGACCCATTGAAGCATTACCATTAGACCAAGATGCATCAACATTTATTTTTATATAACCATGGCCAGGCCTTTCCCATATAATCTTTGAAAAATTTGGCTTAGGGGGGGGGGGGGTCTAGATAGAGTAACCAGTTGTCTAAGTGAGGAAGATATATGACCAGTTGATGTCAGTTTTCCAGGGTATACCAAAAAGGTTAGTTTGATCAATTCTTCAACCTCTTTGCAGATAACATTTAGTGAAAAAGGTTTATTATCAAAGAGGAAACCAGTTCTAGCCTTCCATAGGCCCCAACAAATCAAGGAAGGTAAGATGTTGCAATAAATCTGTTCAATTTTTGGTAAGTCACTGCAATTCCAAAACATGAAGAATCTTTGTGAAATAGATTGCAGAGCATTTAGGTTGAATTGTAACAGGGATGCAAAATTTGTCCAGACTGCCTGAGCTAAATTACAGTTCACAAAGAAATGTTGGATGGAATCAGAATGTTTGCAGATAGGGCATTTGGATGCAAGACTAAAGCCACATGAAATAAGCACCTCATCAAAAGGGAGAAAAGAGTTTAGTAGTTTCCATGTGAAAATAAGGATCTTTGTTTGCACAGGTATTTTCCATAAGAAGCAGTTTGCTATAAAATTACCTGTCTGTGAGGTTAAGGCCTTATAACATGATTTGAATGTGAAGTTACCTGAGTGCTCAGCTTTCCACACCATTCTGTCATCCCTTTCATTAGTTATTTCCACCCCCTGTAAAAACTGAAGAGTATCATGCCCCAAGAAGGAGGAAATCTGATCCAGAATAGAGTTTCTACTGTTGATAAAATCTGCCACACTGATGTAGGGCATAAGGGATATTATACTTTCTGGGATATGGTTTATGAGGGGACCATGTGGACACCAGTTGGCCAGCCAAAAACTACAACTCCCTTTCCCATGTATGATTAAGGAGTTAGACTCAGCAAAAGTGTTGATTAGACTGATCCTTTTCCATGTGACAGATTTCCTATGGGTTATAGGGAGTGCCCATATGAATTTAGCCCATAGTGCAGTGCCTTGTTGAGACTTCCACCACAGTTTACAGGAGCAAGACTCAACAATGGCTGTAATGGATCTAAAACCAAGGCCATTAAGCTTAGTAGGCTTAGCAAGATCTACCCATTTTTTCCATACTCTATTATTTTTGTCCTCTGTTTTCCCCCAAAAGAATCGAGCCAATTTTTTCTCAAATAATTTAATGGTTCCTTTGGGTGGATTAGTTACTGTCCATATATGTTGAGGAATAGAGTAGAGACAAGATTTAATTAAGACCATTTTTCCCCCATTACTTAGCCATTTGTTTTTCCAATTTTGAAGCTTTTGGTCCATGCTGGCTAGCAGAGGTTGGTAATATCTCCTAAGAGTTCTACCTCTGAAAATTGGGCAGCCTAAATATTGAAAGGGGAAGGATCCTTTTTTCATTTGTAGAACAGCTTTAACTTGATTAAGCTTAGCAGTGCTTGCCCTTTTGCTTAGATAGAATTCAGACTTATCAAAATTGATTTTTTGACCCGAAGTGTACTCAAAAACTACAAGGAATGCCTTGATCTTGATTAAATTGGACTTTGAAGCTTGCATGAATAAAATAGTGTCATCAGCATAGCTAAGATGAGACACTGAAGGAATGGATGCAGCAGTCTGAAAGCTAGCTAGCTTATTAGTATGAAATAAGAAAGCTAAACTCCTTGAAAATGCTTATGAAAATAGATTAAATAGGAAGGGTGACAGAGGATCACCTTGTTTGATGTCCCTAGATGCCTTGAAATAACCTGCAGGATTACCATTGACTAGAACAGAAAAATATGCTTGAGACAAGTTATTAAGAACTGCATTTAAAAACTTCCCACTGAAACCAAACTTAAGCAAAATATGTTTAAGGAAGTTCCAACTAATTCTATCAAAAGCCTTTCTTAAATCAAGTTTAAGTATACAGTTTGGAGTTCTGTTTTTCTTATCCAAAAACCTGAGCATTTCCTGTAAATACAAGATATTATCCGAAATGTCCCTGTTCTTCATAAATGCAGTTTGGTTAGGTGAGATCAGCCTGTCCATGTAAGGTTTTAGCCTTTCCATTAAGATTTTAGAGCAGATTTTATTCAGTACATTAGAAAGGCTAATAGGTCTAAAATCATCAAAAGAGGAGGGGGTAGTCTTTTTAGGAATCAATGTAATCCAAGTGCTAGTAATGCCCCTAGGCATAACTGTTCCATCTATGAAATCATTAACTGCAGAAATCAGATCATCTTTAATGATATGCCAACACTTTGAGTAGAATTTAGGTGAAAAGCCATCCGGACCTGGACTACTATTTTTTTTCAATCCTTTTACAACTCTTTCTAGCTCAGATTCAGATACTAATGCTGCCAGAATTTGGTTATCACTGTCTTGAATAATGTTTGGGATCTGACTTAGGAAATGAGGATAATATGTCATATCAGATTCCTGTGTGGGTTTAGTAAGTAAATCAGTGAAGTATTCAACAGCTACATTCTGGATTTCCACCTGGGAGTTAATCCAATTGCCAGCACCATTTTTTATTTTTGTGATCTGCAACCTACTATTTTTCTCAAGCACAGTCTTGTGAAAGAAGTTAGTGTTATTATCCCCCAATTTATGCCATTTAAGTCTTGCCTTCTGTTTCCAAAACTTTTCTTTTTCCTTTAAAGCTTTTAACAGTAATGCATTTTTCTCATTTAGTATGATTCTTTCCTGAATTGTGGGATTAAGGTCAAAGATGGTTTCTTGAGATCTTAAAGCCTCCTCTGCTAGCTTGACATTAAGGTCAATATTACCAAAACTGACCCTATTCCAATTCTTAAGAACTTTTTTTAACCTAATGAGTTTTAGGTAAAACCTAAGCATACCTGTTTCAACCATTGGTAAATTCCAGCATTCATTAATTATGTCTTTAAACTCCAGTCTAAGGAACCATGCATCTATAAATCTAAAAGGCTTTGGATTTATAGATGTTAAAGAAGAGATTTGGAGAAGAAGGGGAGAGTGGTCAGATGTCTGCCTATTTAGGATTTGAATGGAAGAGGCAGAGAATCTTGAGTTCCAGGAAATGGTGCACAGGCCTCTATCTAGTCTTTTAGAGGTCGGGTTTCTAAGCCTTGCATTACACCAAGTAAAAAGGTTACCAACAGTGTTGACTTCCTGTATCCCATTTAAGTTAATCCATGAGTTAAAATCCCTGATACTACCAAGTGCCGGGGAACAAGGGCCTCTATATTCTGTTAGGGAAGTTATTGAATTAAAATCACCAATGAAAATTATTTCCCCTTTAGAAATAGGGGCCAGATCAGTCCATAGAGTCTTCCTACCTTCCCTATTCCTAAGGCCATATATAAATACTGCCTCCATATGCCAGTTAAAGGTATGATGCAAGACATTAACATGCAGGAACTGTTCATGAGTAGAAAGCAGTGTAACAGAAATAGAGTTATTCCACATTAACCATATTTTCCCATTATACAGTGTGAGATTATGAGTAAAGTGGAGTTTCTGCATATATGATTGACAAGAACTGTTGTCATGCATTGGTTCTATGATACACAACAACTGAATTTTCTTAATCTTACATAAATTAGATAATCTAAGCATTGATGTGTCCATGCCTCTAATGTTCCACACTAACCAATTGACATGTGAATTGACTAACATTGTTCACCTGATTTGGCACTTTTTGTTGCTGATCTCAGCATCATCCTATTTAATTGACTCAAATAATTATTTTTCTTTAGTTTAGCCTTACCTTGTTGCATACCTGTGATGGAAGGAGAAGTAGTGTCTTGCTGGTTTGAAACATCTTCCATAGGTTTAACTTTCCCAGTAACTTCTTTCTTGGAGCCATCCTCCAAATTCTGCAAAACAGAAAACCTGTTTGCCCTAGTTCCAGGCTGTGAGAGCACTAGGTTGTGATTTGGGCTGTACATAGGAATAGAAAAGGATCCTATCTGAATGTCATCTTTAGCATATGTCATAATAGGTGATTTATGGATAGCAGTATCCCTTAACAGCCTAGATATTGAACTGTCATAGTTATCCTGAGTGTGTGAGATGGCAGTGGGAGATCTCTGGATATTGATGGTACCCTGTGGGGGGGGGCTATGTGATATGTTGTGTTCAGATCCACTAGATGTACCAATATTCTTGTTAATCTGATGTGATAGAGATTGATCTTGAGAGTCAACTATTAGAGGGGCCTTCTCAAATTTTTTCCCAGTTTGCTGCCATTTTGATTGGGATACAATTGGCTCTAGGGTTGTATCCTGAATTAGATCATCTTTAGGCATATGCTTAGCCTTACATTGGGGCAAGGAGTGTCCAAGTTTCAAGCAATAATCACAGTACAGAGGCACATCCTCATATTCCACCTTATATTTCCTATTATTGGTTACAGAACCAAGCCTTATAAAGTGATTCATTGGTTTTTGGAGATCCATTTCTACACAGAATTTAATGGCAGAAGGCCTGGTTAGCATATCTGTGGCCAAATCGTTCTTAATGAAACTGCCAAGACTATTCCCAATTGCTTCTATAGAGGCTGAGTTATAGTAGTATAATGGGACTTCACGAATTGTACACCAGATTGGAACTATTGGAGACTCGATATGGGTAGAAAATTCAGGTGTCCATTTTAGGATTTTCAGTGAGATGCCATTAAGATTCCAAACACATTTCATCCAGCATCTTTGGTAATCGTTAAGCATTTCAAACCTAATCAGGACATGTTTGAAATCAAGTGAGCCTAATTGATACTTACCTTCAAACCCCATCGTTTTGAAGGCCTGTTCCAATAGCTCCATCGAAATTCTGCCCCTGGTAAACTTCCCCACAAGTGCATTTGAGTAATGCGCAGAGAGCGTTGCAATCTGTTCCTCCGAGTACAAACAAGATGGATCACCCAGGTGGTTTGTTTTGGGAGTGATTTCTGGGTTATTGGGCAGAATTTTGGACAGAGGAGGGGCTTTGATTTGTAGCGCAGCGGCGAAGGTTTTAGGTGGAGTTTGGTCATTAGCGTTCGCGGCCATGCTGGCCTCCGGTGAAAACCGCAAGCAAGCAGTGGTTTCAGCAGCGGCAAGAAGCCGTTACCGGCAAGGAGCCGTTAACGGCAGCGGATAGCTTAAGAGAAGGTACTGGTTTCCGTTAATTGGGAAACGTGCCTGAGAGAAGGAGAGAAGGAGAGATAGTCTAGTAACAAATATTACTAAGAATGTTACAATTCATTTGTATAACTTGCATTGATTATCCATTGGATTCTTTACATTTATTGTGTAATTAATGCAAGAATTAACTAGGTGTATAGATTCTTCTTGTTCATGTGTTATTTACTTTAGACTTTGAGAGTGAAATTCGATTGTTTTCCCTTTTTTGTTTGTAGCAAATTAGGAGCATTTATTTCATGCCAATCATTGTACGTGTTCTTAAAAGATTCATTTGTACTATTTACATGTAACCTGCTTGTAGGGAAGATGTAGTTGTATTTCTTTTCTATATTTATTGCTATTTCCGAGTTATATCTATGGCGTTTGTCGAGGTTATCCTGGAATAAGGGTTATTAAAAGTGCCAATTCCTCCTTTTAAAAAGGCGAAATCCTTGCCCTCAGGGTCCCATCCGTCCGACACCACAGGCATCGACGAGGAGGTAAATCACAGCGTCCAAGGGTCAAGCACTTGATCTACGATTGTACTTGGTGCCCACAAGGAGCCCCTCCACTGGAGGAAACTCCCACACTGCGGCTGCCAAGAATCGAATGCCTGACCAACGGGGATTGAGACCAAACACCCAACCACTTGACCGATCGTGTAGGTGTACTAATTTCTCCTTTTAACTATATATGGGGGGGGGGGCGGGAGAGATATTTTCAAGGAAAATGGGAGATAACTCTCTTCAATATGTTATTAAGTGTCATAGAGGTAGAATAATGTATCAATGATCAATGAATAACTCGAAAACGTGAATCAATTGAGTCCAAGACTCGTAATCTTTGTGTTTCATCTTCATTTTGCTTTTACGTAATAATACAGATAGATCTTGATTTTTTATTAACTTGTTTTTTTAATTATAGTGGTAATAATGAATTTAAAATTCCTCTTTTAGTATAGTACATATTAAGTGATGTTGATATACACATATATATATATAGGTGCGTGTGCGTGTTTATCTACGTATGATACTTAGCTTAACCCCCTCTTTTGTGGAATGATTATTACTTGTTCCTATTTACTTAAGTGTAGTTAGAAGAATTAGGTGTTTAAACATATACTTTTGAAAGGCACGACAAAGATTTCCCACATTTTGATGTCGCTGTCAAGGAAGAGGTGTAACTTATTTAGTGTTTTAACATAATTTTGTTTTTCTTTGTTTTTAGTTTGTTTTGTTCCGAAACTTGCATTGCTTGAATTATTGGCATATTGTCCACACATGTTCCTTAAATCAAGAACCCTTGCACTACGACCCTGATTTATTAGCAAGCCTTCATGGTTTGAGATGGTAATCTTTTGAAGCCTTACCACATACACCCCTAAACCGAAGAAACACTCTCCATTGTGGAAAACGGTAGCCCTTTTAAAAGTGTGTAATTCACCATGTTTGGTGTGTTTATCATAGATGGAATAAATAGAGTACAATGAGCTAGTTACATCGAACCTAGACTGTTCTATATATGTACAATATCAATCCTAATTAATCTAAAATCAATCAGGATATTCTATCTATTCTTTCAAATCAATTAGGATATTCTATCTATTCTTTCAAATCAATCAGGATATTCTATCTATTCTATCACCCCCTCAAGCTAAGTGTAGGACTACATGAAATGCAAAGCTTGGAACGAAACAGATCAAAAAGATTGCGTGACCGACCCTTAGTGAAAATATCCGCAATCTGTAAAGAAGATGGAACATGACTAACACGGAGCCTACCAGAGGCAACAAGTTCATGAAAAAAGTGGTAGTCGATGTCTATGTGCTTGGCCCGTTTATGAGCAACCGGATTTTGAGCAAGAAAAATGGCACTGCTGTTGTCGCAAAGCAGGAGAGGTGACAACGAAAGGGAAACTCGAAGCTCTTTAAGCAGATTGCATACCCGGGTAAGTTCAGCAGCAGTATTCGCCATAGCGCGATACTCGGACTCACAACTGGATCGAGACACTGTCGGTTGCTTCTTAGTACTCTAAGAAACAATATTGCCCCCAAGAAAAATGGCATAGCCATAAGTGGAACGTCGGGTCTCGAGACAACTAGCCCAATCAGCATCGGAATAGCCTAGAAGGTAAAGACCACTACGAGATGGTCGAAAACACAGACCATGATGAAGCGTTCCACGGACATACCGAATGATGCGAGTGACAGCCTGATAATGATCATCTCGAGGTGACTGGAGAAACTGGCTAACAGAGTTGACCGCATAGGAGAGATCACGGTGAGTGATGGTCAAGTAATGCAAGGCACTGACCAGTGAGTGATAAAGCTTGGGGTTCGAGAACTCAGACCCCAAGGTGCTGTGAAGCTAAGAGCCGGGAACAAAAGGTGTAGAAACAGGAACAACATCTGTCATGCTTGCGCGTTGAAATATCTCCATCGCATACTTAGCCTACCCCAAAAAGAGTCCAGATGAAGATCGAGAGACCTCTAAACCCAAAAAATAGTGAAGGGCACCAAGCTCCTTAATGGCGAACTCACGATCAGTGCGGGTGATGAGCCGACGAATGAGAATAGGATCATTGCCGGTTGGAATGATATCGTCCACATATACTAGCAGATATAGAATCTTTGATCCCTGGGAGAACATAAAAAAGGAAGTGTCGGCAAAACTGCACCGGAATCCCAGATGAAATAAATAGGAGCTGAATTGTTGAAACCAAGCCCGGGGAGCTTGTTTGAGACCATAAATAGCCTTGCAAAGATAACAAACATAATCAGGATGAACAGGATTAGTGTAACCGGCCGGTTGCTCCATGTAGACTGGTGCCAAGAGAACTGTTGAGGATTGCATTCTTAACGTTTAACGGATGGAGGGGCCAAGAGAAAGTAGTGGCCAAGGACAAGATAATTTTGACTGTGGATGCCTTGACGACTGGACTAAAAGTGTGGGTGAAGTCAAATCCTGGCAGCTGAGAATATACCTGCACAGCAAGTCGAGCCTTGTACCGATCAATGGTGCCATCCTGGCGATGCTTGAGATGATAAACCCATTTAGAGCCAACAATGTTGACACCAGTAGGGCGTGGAACAAGATTCCATGTATGTTGCTGACGAAGGGCACTCATTTCTTCATCCATAGTGGCCACCCAGTGAGGATCCTTAAGGGCAGATCGATACCCTCGAGGTTTATTCTGTGCTAGTAATACCGCAAGAAACCCTGACATCACATAGTCTGGATACTGTTTTGCTGTGCGACTACCTGTTTGAGAGCGAGTGATCATACGATGACTCACAATCAATGGAGGAGGAAGTGGAACGGCAGTCGGGGATGGCTGCAAAGGGGACACGGGTGTCGGGGTTAATGACCCAGATAAATTCTGAGTAGGTGGTAGAGGAGCAGCAGGGGATCTAGACAGCTCATCCAAATCAAAATCAATAAACATTGAGACGTCCAAAGATTCAGGCTAGTGCGAGTAGTATCACTCACGAATGGAAAAGAAGACTCGTCGAAACAGGCATGCCGAGTGAGATAGACCTTCTTAGAGAATGGATCCAAACATCGAAAACCCCTATGGTGAGCACTATATCCCACGAATATGCATGGAATGCTTCGAGGGGCTAGTTTGTGAGAAGCAAATGGCCGAATGAAAGGATAAACCCGACATCCGAATGGGAGAAAGTTTGAGTAGTCTGGAGGACGACCATATAAGAGAGAATATGGTGAGGCATTACGAAGAATAGGGGTGGGAAGCTTGTTGATGATGTAGGTAGCTGTGGCAAACGCAACATCCCAATACGATGTTGGCAAGCCAGAGGAGAAAAGCATTGATAATCCCATCTCTGCAACATGTCAGTGCTTACGTTCAACCCTACCATTCTGCTCCGGTGTGGATGGACAAGAAATCTGATGAAGGATTCCTTTATTCAAAAAATGAGATCGTAGGCGTGCATTTGTGAATTCTGTACCACCGTCACTCTGAAACACCTTGATTGAACAAGAAATTGGTTTTCAACCAAGTTCTGAAACTGCAAGAATGTCTCAAAGAAATCTGATTTCCATGCCAATGGATAATACCAGGTATATTGCAAAAAATCGTCAACAAAAATGGCATAATAAGAGAATCCACTAGGATTGTCCCCACAAGTCACAGTGCACTAAATTGAGGACAGCCTGTGCCCATCTAGGATTGTCCACAAAACAAAGTCATTTTCCTTTCGCCATTTCACAAGGCGAACAAAGAGCAGATATAGGTGGGAAAGAAACCACATCAATAAGGTTCAATTTATTTAACAAGGAAATAACTGAAATGGAAGTATGCCCTAGTCTAGCATGCCAAACATCAAAAGAAGCTCTATGTTTATTGGTTTTAACATGAGCACCAAAAGCAGCACCACCCTTCTCAAGAACATAAAGGCCATGATCACATCGGCCTTGGCCCATGACCTCCTTTGTGGACAGATTCTAAATCACAAATGAATCCTCATTAAAAGAAATCACATCATTCATATCCTTTGTCAATTTACTAATGGAAACCAGATTTTTCGTAATATCAGTGCCCACCAACACATCAGATAACGACAAATTATGAGAAAACCGACGATGTCCAATATGAGAGATAGGTATAGAACGACCATTAGCAACAGTTACGAAATGGTTACCAGAATAGGGGACAACACTGTTCATTCCAAAAGAAGCGGAAGCCATATGATTCGTTGCGCCGGAGTCCAGATACCAATCTGAGGCTGAATCCTCAAGGGAGACAGAAGACTGGAAGACCTCAGCAAGATGGGCGGTTTCAGAGTGATGAGGTGTCGATGAGAGCCTAGAGTACTGTGGAGCTGTAGGACATAAATTGTGGCAAATTTGGCATTTTGGATTCCAACATTTTCTGTGACCAGAACCTGCACCACCAGGACCTGAATGGCGGACTGAGCGTCCAGAAAAGTACCCATGGCCACGCGTGGTGGTCGACGTGCCTAAGGGCGGCGTGTAGGCTTCACGCATCTGCGTGTAGAAACCCTGGCCACTGGACGAACCTACAGATGAGGTGGCAAAAGCTAATGGAATGGAATCTGAGCCGGTTACCGCACCGGAGGAGGGCTGGGTGAAGATTCCGTGGCTGCGACCTCGTGCGACCACATCGGAGTACGACGGTAATAGCGTCTGAGCCAATTGGATGCTCGTGAACTCGCCGAATCCGATGCCAAGACCGCACAAAAAAATCATGACTCGGTCTCTGGGCGGAACTGGAGCGCTCCTGGCTGCAAGTCCATCAAGGTTAACTTTAAACTGGCGATGAAAATCCATCACCGACGAGGAGCCACGTCGGATTGTATGGAGCTCATCCTGGAGTTGAAGTTTGTAGGACACCGAGACATTGTCGAACACTGCTGTAAGAGAGTTCCACATCTCCATCACCGTGCAGCAGCCAATGGTTTCCAACATGGCCTCTTCGGTGAGCGACGACCGGAGCAAAGCTTGAAGTCGTTTGTCTTGTGCCACCCAAGTATTGAACGCTGCTTGGAATTTTGCGACGTCGTCATCGTTGGTCTGAGAAGAACCACCAACCATGGATTCACCCCTGACTGCAATCGTTGGCTTTGGAATTGAACCATCCAAGAAGCCAAAGAAACCCTCAGATTCGAGGAGCACTTGAACTTGCGACTTCCACATCATATAGTTACCACAATTTAGTTTAATCAGCAACATATGAATAAGGGTAGAATAGCTTAACTGGTTGTCTGCCATGGAAGCTTTGGAAGGTTCAAGATTTTTTCAAAATGACGGAAGATTAGAACGAAGTAAAAAATCGAAACCTGTCTGATACCATGAAAGTGTGTAATTCACCATGTTTGGTGTGTCTATCATAGATGGAATAAATAGAGTACAATGAGCTAGTTACATCGAACCTTGAATTTTCTATATTTGTACAGTATTAATCCTAATTAATCTAAAATCAATCAGGATATTCTATCTATTCTATCAAATCAATCAGGATATTCTATCTATTCTATCACCTTTCTTGAGAGTAATCATAGCTCAAACCTTGAGCAGAAACATCTATGTATCACCATCTTGACTCTAGAACCCAACATCAAGTGTGAGTTGAGGTTGGGGTTGATACATTTCTTTCCCACCTTCCCAAGTATGAACGTAGATAACCCCTAACAAACACCTTTCAAAGGTCCATATCGTGTGTTCAAGCATTAAACAAAATGGAGTGTAAGAAGAGGACTTAAAGGTGAGGGTATTCCCAATTTTCCAGAAGGACTTGGTTGATGATTGGTTGTATTATCTACCTTCTAAAAGCATTGCTACATGGATTGAGTTGAAGCGGAAATTTCTTGAAAAAATATTTGTCGCTTCGAAATCTGTCGGAATCATTAAGGAGATAAAAAAATGTTGCTCAGTGGAATGATGAGTCTCTCTATGAATATTAAGAGAGGCTTAAAAGTATTTTGTCGAGTTTCAACTACCATGGTTATTTCAAATTAGATTTAGTGTACTATTTTTAAGATGACCTTACGGATGAAGATGCACATATGGTTAATGTAGCTTGTGGTTGCTTTATAGAAAGCAAGAGCCTAAGGGAAGCGATGATCTTGCTCGCAAGAACAAAAATCCATTAGATGTAAAATAAGTTACAAAATAAAAGACTTGGATAAGAAAATCGATAAATGGTCATCTAAACTCCTCCTGATGTAAACCTACCTAAACCTTGCAATTGATGCACTTCATTATAAGTGTGTTATTCGGTGTAATAAATGGATTTTTTTATATGTTGGATTGCTAGTATTAGTTGAGTTTACGTGACAAGGGGTTTAGATGGCTATGTTTGGTTGTCTTGTAAAAATCTTGTGTTTCATAGACTTAACTAGTACTAATGGACATCGCGTATCCAAGGACTCCTAGATCTTCCTTGTGATCATCCTTAGCAGGTCGCTCGTGGATAATTTTTCACATTCCATATAAAGGCCATTCGCAAGAGCGGTAGAAGATATTGAAGGTCATTCGCAAGGATGGTAAAAGAGATCGAATGCCATTTACACTAGAATGGTAGTAGGTGAAGGCCACGAACATCAGATCGTGGTAGAAGGAGATTGTAGCCAAAGATAGGGGGCATTGGAGTTCAAGGCAACCAATGAAGAAATGGAGAATCGTGGTCCAAGAGAGTTGTGCCAACTTCCGGGAACGATCTAAGAAAAATTAGTCTTCCAAGTTGGTTCCATTGGATTCGTCTCCTCGAGAACCATAAAATCAACAACTAGAATTCTCAAATTAGACTTACGGTTCATCTATAGCAATAGAAAGAAGTTCAGTCGGCCGAAGCACAAACGGGTCGGCGCGGATAGCTTATAGGTGGCACTGACGGCCCTCACCAGATGACATGTTCTACGCTAAAGGTCTTTAACATAGACCGGGCCAAGGCCAGACATGGACTGCGCCAAACTTGATAGGCCGCGTGCGCAAGTTCTAAGTTTCACTAAAAAATGGGCCCGAACCATCTCATATTTGAAGGCCCGCACCATTTCAAGTGAAAATGTCAAGACTATCCGGTGGGATGTGAAGAATTGAGCGACCCATGCCAATATACTAACCTAAATGAGGATTCAAAGGATGGGCCGCACCAGACACCACAATCCGCGCCACAGAGTCGACGCAGACCTCGCCACCCACCTTGGTCGACGCTAACTAGTCGACACGGACTGTACCAGATCCCACGACTAGTGCTAAGGAGAGGCACAGACCACGCTAGATCTCGTGGCTTATGCCAGCGCGATTCAAATGGGTTGCGCTAGGTCTGGCACCCCGCACTAGTGCCCAGCATGCCCTGCGCCAGATCCCACACTGCGCGACCGTTGCAATCGATCAAGGGTTTTACACATTTTGACCTATTTTGAACCTAGTTTTAGGCCCAATCCCCTACTAATATATATATATATATATATATATATATATATGAGCCTTTAGTCATCTAGGAACGTAAGTAGGCATAATGTAGATTTTTTCTTTGTATAGTTAGATAGAAGGAATAGGAGAGATCTTTCTCTCTAGAGTTCTTCTCCTCTTTTCCTTCTATTTTCTTTTCTTTTAATCATCTAGGACGTTTTTTTCATATTCTACTCTTGTAAATAGGGAGCATCTAGAGAGAGAAACGTTATGTCTTCTTTCTTTCTTTTTATTATTTTATTTTCATCCTATGATGTGGAATTCAAATCTTTATTTGAATTCCATGTCTAGGGAGTAGATTAGCAGCTTGAGGTTATTTGTATTCATGTTTTGATGATGACTTTTTGAGATTTAGATTTTCCTATCTTATTGTCTTACGAATATTTGTGCTTGAACTTGTGCTCTATGAGAATTATGATTTCTGCTATGTCATTATGATGATGCATTCATGCATGCATGGTAGTATAAAATCATGCTAGGCTTCATTGTGATCTTGGAAAATATTGGAATTGTGGAGTAGGTAAAGAACACTGGGGAGATGAGTGCATTCATGTCCTTTGAGAAAAATATTATTATATGTGTTGCACCATGATTTTGATTATCTAGTGTGAAAAATCAACATGTTGGGTGGTCAATTCGGAAAATCCCGATGGGGGGAAGCCCTTGGCTTTACCCGATAGATTAGAATGTTGTTTGTAGCGACTATAGTTGTGCCGACTCTAGAGTCATCACAAGGTGTCTTTTCCTTTGCCTCTCCAGGTCTAGGGATTGAGATCCATGGTGGAGTATCCAGGATGAATGCACTTTACTAAAAAATCCAACAGTTGCGATCAGCGCAAGGTATTGCCTTTTTAGGCAGGCTTTGGATTCCTCTAAGCATGGGCGCATTGGCCGTGGGAGTGAGGTGACTAGTGAATGGTCTGCATCATCGGTGGACTAGAGTACATTCCCTAAAATTATTGAGATAGTGAGATATGGGCATTGTGGTAAGTACCACGTGTGACATGCTGGGGGAAATAGCTAGCTATCTCCACACTATTTGATATGAGCATACGATAGGTTTATAGGTCTATATATGAATGAATTGAGTATAGAAGTCATTTATCAAGCATGTTATGCAAATACCCCAAGTGTCTGTTTATATATAATAAGTTAAATTCACTAACACAGAGACCCCCCTCTAGCACAAGTTTTTTTTCGTTCTAGCACCGGTTTTTTCGTAAAAAAAAACCAGTCCCTAAGTAACCGATGAAACAGTTTCACTGGTAAAATTAGCACCGGTTTTTTTGTTAGCACCATTTTTTTGTTAGCATCGGTTTTTTAACCGGTGCTAAATTAGCACCGGTTTTTTTGTTAGGACCAGTTTTTCAACCGATGCTAATTTAGCACCGGTTTTTTTGTTAGCACCAATTTTTAACCGATTTTAGCACCAATTTTTTTCTTAGCACTAGTTTTTAAACCGGTGCTAAATTATTTATGACGACAAAAAAAAATCCCTTCTTCTGAAAGCGGCAACGCACTGCCTCTTTCAGAGGAAGGGAAAAAGACCCAAAATTAACAATTTATTTCCACATTAATTTAATAATAAAATAAACTTCACAAAATTGATAATATAGAAATAAAACCGAAAAAATTATGGTGCAAAATTACATAACTATCATAACATAACTATCTACGGGACTAAACATAACTTTAGCTTGAACTAGCAATTGAATCATGTGATGTATTGGGAGGTCATCGCCGTACCTCTCAAAGTTAATACTTTTAAGCTCTAAATGCTTCCTATCTACAATTCAGTAGATAATGGCAAGTCGGGGTTGTCCATGAGAAGAGGGATCTTTTCAAGTGTTTTAAACATATATAGGAGAAAACATACTAAGCATTTACATACATAGATACATATAAAAACGTGTAAACAAGGGGGGGATTGGTTGGTTTGATCCTAAGTTATCAAATTAAAGTACAACAACTAGCAAAGCAAGAGAACGATGCTAATCATGCAATGCAACTAAAGATAAGATGAAAATAATAATTGACGGAACCTTGGGCGCAATTGAATTCCACTTCCAAACCTCTTATCCATCATTGAACATGCAACCTATTTACTACTTTCACTACTTGTTGTGAAGGCTAAACTTCTATCCTTCTTAGATAGTAGTTTGCAAGAGTGAATTCGAAATCTCTTGTCAAACCTCACCAATGACTCCCGTAGTCGAAATACGACTCAAGGTATCCCATTGATGGCATTTAGCACAAAGAATCAACAAGCTCGGCAACACTTATAAACACTACACCGTGTCTAAGCATTTAAACGATTTATGCATTTACACAAGATGAGTCAAGAACGATCAACATTCATAGACTTCTCTCATTTGCTACAAGCAACAAACATGACAAAGAGTTCAGCATTATCACATTCACCTAGCAATTATCAATCCATCAACACAATCAAAAGCTTTAAATCATACTCTTGGATTCCTATCAAGAAAGGGGGGAAATCAACCCATTTCCCCAAACCCTAATAAGCATATCATACAAGTGTTTCATATACTCAAGCTTTCAATAACATTAATGACATCAACAAACACATTAAATGCTCCATAAATGCATAATAGTAAGAGTAATAAATAGGCTACAAATTGTTCTAAAGACATGGGCTTGGAAGCCTTAGTCAATTGCTCCCAAGAGATAGATTAGCTACAAGAGTTCATGCTAATCAATGCTAAACAACTAATCTAAAACAAGAGAATTCAAAGATGAAAATGGAAAGAAAAAGGGTTTTGAACAGTACTGTGAATCGCAGATGCAGAAGAATGAGAATGAGAGGAAAAAGAGTGCTATTTATAGTACAAAGAAGATAAGGTGAAATTCTGACCACCTGTTGGTCGCGACTTGCGACAGGCTTGTCGCTACTTGCGATGGTCTCACGACGAGGCCATCGCGACTCGCGACGGATGCCAGAATTTTGCATTGTGTCCTTTTCTTCTTCTTGTGGTATATAATCATCTTCATAGCAATTCCTCTCAGTTGCCAAGTCTTCAATGGTTACAAAAATGGTCTTCAATGGCCTCCGATCTTCATGTCTTCGAAGCAAGTCTTCGAAAGTGTGATCTTCAATGGCCTCCGGTCTTCATTGCCATCGTGTTCTTCCCTTGTCACGCAAAATCCACTTAGAATAGGTAAAAGACGTAAAGTTGCTCTTACCCCTCCTAATAGAATTTTAAGGTAAAACACAAGCTCTCGATAATAAAAGAGCACAAAAGTGACCCAAAATAGTACTAAAGTATGCATATAAAATGGACACATCTTGTATACACATCAAATCACAAGGCTAAGACACACAACTAATCTTCAATCTATGATCCTTAAAAATGCTCAGATGTACCATTCCATATGCATCTACAAGACTATAAAACTAAAAACTTCAATTTAGTTTGCAAAAATGGTGGGGGGGGGGGAAGGTAAATGTAACTAAATAAGTAAATCTTACCTTGGAAGGCTCATTGTATGTTTAGAAGCTAATGCCTGGAACATACTTAAGACAAATTAGAAATCCTCTGTTTATTCAAATAGACAAAGGAATCAAACATACACATAAAGGGGCTACGTAGTTTAGATCTAAATAAACATGGAGAAAAAAAAGAGTAATTAAAACTCCACTCAGGACACAAGTCTATGTCATTATGTTTTACCTTACAATTTGAAAATAATGTCACAAGCAACCTATATAAATAAGAAAAGGTTTAGTGAATGCCTATTAACTAACTCCGCCAAGTCAATTCACCCTATGTTTAGCAATACCCAAATGTTTAGCAAGAAAACTCAAAGCGTTCAACAATAACAAAACAATGATGGTGTGATACCTCTACCTTTGATTTCTCATATGCAGTTTCAAGCTGTTTAAGGGCTTCTTCATTTGCCTGAGCAGTACTTTTATACTGAAATTATAAATAGGAAAAATTAGCATATGCTTGATTCATGCTATAACGACATAGTCATTCGGTACCTGAAACATGTGATCTTTATTCATTTGTGCCTCCTCCACCAACTTTGCAATTTCTTCGTTTTGTTGAGAAACTACATAGTTCACTATGAAACCGAGAATTAACAGTACCATGAGCTATTTAGCAGAAACATGATATGAATCACAAATATAAGCATATGTTTAAATTCAAAGCTTCTCTGATGCATAAAAAGTGACCCACGTATCATGTATGGTCTACTAGCACTATTGTTATAAGTTAGAAATATTAAGCTTCTATATAGATGCTGTGAACCAATGCCAGAGTTGTTCAAGCAAGTCTTTAGTTATATCAACTGTCCATTCTACTACCAAATACAGTACTATGCATGAACAATCACAAGGGGAAAAGGGGAAACTTTACTAATGCCCTTATTGCTTTACTTAAGACTAAGAAGGGTTCACAATTTGAAGTGACATCCAATTTACCAATTAAATAGAATGCTAACCTTCCACTAGGTCTAATGTATGCATCCTATGCTTTTCGAACCTGCATACAAATGGCAAAACCCAATGATCAACTGGAAAAATCTTAGCAACCTTGCTCTACCAAAGATTTCTTGCCTATTTTTTAGAGATGATGTTCACTGGAACATTGAAATTTATTCAAGCTTTCTCAGCACATTTTGCAACAAAAATAATTCTTAAAGGACTGCCCATATTGGCAATTTCTGTTGATGGATTTGACTATGGAATTGACATCCAAAAACATATCAAGAATAGGGGAGATTGGCAATTTTGTAGTTCTTACAATTTTTCCACAATCAGCATTACCTCAACCTGCATGTTAAATCAAATGAGAATTACAAGCTAGGGACAGGAAATTGACAACATGGGCACAAATAAATACTGCTTACATCAGATCCTAATATTTTTTCTCCTCTTTGGCCTTGTGTTTTGATATTCGCTTCATTTGTTCCACCTGCATGCACAAACCAAGCGATTAGCCAGAAGCTATATTCAGTTCCCAACTGTATGGGAAACAATTCCAAGTGATAAGGAATAAAATAAAAGTTACACCTCTTGGCATGGATAAGTTAGAAGCTCGTATAAGCTATACAATAAAATTTTTGACTAGTTAAAAGCCAAGTCAATTCACCCTATGCTACATCAGTTCTCAAAGACTAGAAGATAGGTGCAATAGTGAATCAAATAATGCATAACAGATCATATGAGTACAGTGAGTTCCATCAAATTGAAACATTTTACAGTTTTCGGCAGTTTCTTACAGTGCTTTAGCGAGGCTGAAGGTTTTGTGCAAGTTTTTGAGGGTCTCACGGATGTTGATGGTGTTCCAAAAGGCGCTCAACGGTGGGGAAAATGGAGGCGGCGGAACTGGAGCCCACGACGGCAGGGTGAACTTGGCGGGCATGAAGGGATTCATCGGCGCGTGTAGCGACAATGTAAGATGTCGTGCTTCTTCAGCTTGTTTCAAGGCATTATTCATGACTCCGCCCTAGCTTTGCCACATCCTAGCTCTGCCCACCAATCACCAGAAAGAACCGTGCCCCTATTTCTGCCCTAGCTCCACCACCAGCCACTAGAAAGAACCTAGCTCTTCCACTGCTACCCTAGCTCCGCCATCCCCTACCTCTGCCCTAGCTACGCCTATCCCCCACCACACTAAACCGCTTTTTTCGCCGCTGCTCCACAACTGCTCCAATCGAACCACAATCGAACCACCGCGCCCACACCAATCGAACCACCGTCGATCGTCGATTAGTCTAGCAGTGGTGAGGAAAATGCAAAGGATGAATTTTGGGAAGAAATAAAATGAAGAAATGTGGGCAGGGTTTCCTTTTTGATTTTTTTCACAGGGGTATAATAGTCATTTCACTTATTTCCAACGATTTTTTTGTATTTATAAATACTAATTCAAATAAAGTTTGACCATGTATTAGTTAAATTTAACTTAGTTATTAGTTTTTAAATATTGAAAATCGAGTAAAGTTTGACCGTTGATTAGTTAAAGTCAGCTTAGTCAGTAGTCGAAGGTAAAGGTAAATAAAAAAGGACCGTGAGTGTGTACGGGAGTGGGAACATTGTCCCACTCCCTTAATACATGATACCTAATAAACTACCCCTGATCTAGATGATACAACCAGGTGGCAAAAAGATGTTAACCCCTTCGTAGTGACAAGGGCCTGTAGAAACCATCCGTGAGAGAAAATTGCTAACCCCTTCGTTATGACAGGGGCCTGTAGTAACCATCCATGAAAATACTGTGGTGCATGAGAACAAACTCACTAGCCCCTCACTCTAAGCAACTTCCATACAACCGGTTGTGTGAACCGGCTCTTCAGCCGTGGTTTGTTCCCCACGAGTGTCTTCCAAACCGAGAGTGGTGTCGGCCTTTCAATAAAGTAGTATGTCGTCTCCACCAGGAAGAGCTGGAATGCTGCTTCTACCATGTACACCTCTAAGATGAAGATAAAGAGATGTTGTTGGCCTTTGATAACGGTCTCTAGATGAGTGCCAAGGTTTTCTCTTTGGGGTTGGGAGCAGGTTGACCGTAGTCTGTGGTGCTCCCAAGTGTTCCCCATAGATAGACCTCCTAGTGATAAGAGACCGGGCATAACTTCTACCGCACATGCCTTGCATAATGGTTTTGTAACTGGTTTTTCCATTTTAGGCAAATGGACAGCCTGGTGCCATTTTACACTTTTTAGTGCAGCGTAGGCAAATAGCACATCCGTCAAATCAAAGTGATAACTAGTAAGGGGTTAACTAATTTGCGTACGCAAAATTAATTACCCCCTAACCGGCCTAAATGGCCATGCAACATGCCATAGGTGATTTGTGCTGCCACAAGAAGAAAGGTTGCGGGGGGTTTTTTTTCTTTCCGAAGGGCGGTAGGTCTCGAGGGTTTTCAACTGGGCATCTTCGAGGACTGGACCCATTCGAGAAGGGGAGACAGGTCTCGAGGGTTTCAACTGGGCACGTTCGAGGACTTTTCCCCTTCAAGAACACGACCCGTTTGAGAACATAGCCCCTTCACAGACATCCCTTCGAGGGCTGGACCCCTTCGAGGACTGGACCCCTTCGAGAAGACGACCCCTTCGATGAATAGACCCCTTTGAGGGCACGTTCCCTTCAAGGATTGTACCCCTTTGAGGACACAGCCTCTTTGAGGACTGGACCCCTTCGAGGACACTGCCCCTTCGAGGATTGGACCCCTTTGAGAACACGACCCCTTCGAGGACTAGACCCCTTCGAGAAGGTGATCCCTTTGAAGACTGGACCTCTTCGAGAAGACTTCCCCTTCGAGGATTGGACCCCTTCGAGAAGACGACCCCTTTCGAGGGATGGACCCCTTCGAGAACACGAACCCTTCGAAGACTGCACCCCTTCGAGAACATAAACCCTTCGAGGACTGTACCCCTTTGAAACAAGACCCCTTCGAGGGCTGGACCCCTTTGAGAACATGACCCCTTCGAGGGATGGACCCCTTCAAGAACACGACCCCTTCGAGGGCTGGACCCCTTTAAGGACACGACCCCTTCTAGGAAATGGCCCCTTCAAGGAAGCGACCCCTTTGAGAACTGGACCCCTTCGAGGACACGACCCCTTTGAGGAGTGGACCCCATCAGGGATTGGACCCTTTTGAGGACACGCCCCCTTGGAGAACTGGGCCCCTTCGAGAACACGGCCCCTTCTAGAACACCCCTTTGAGACCCCTTCGTGAATGTCCGTTCAAGGACTGGGCCCCTTGGAGTGATGGACCCCTTCCAGGAATGTGAGCCTTCGAGGGGTGCGACACTTCGAGAAGTGCGACCCTTCGAGAACATGGCCCATTCGAGGGTTTGACCCCTTTCGAGTGGTGGAACCTTTAAGGAGTCATGTTTTTTTTCTGACGTAGTTCCTGTGTCAAAAATATAGGAACGACCTTGTCTGCAGAAGGTGGAGGCTGCAATGGACTGCAAAAATAAAGATTTTAGCTCCTCGAACCTTCTTAGGGGTTGGAGTGTCCTGTTATTCCCTGTGTTAGAATATAGTTAGTCTTGTAGCAAAATGAAGAGTTAGTGCTATATATAGAAAAAATAAAGATGTAGGCTCAAAGATCATAGGATTCTCCCTCGAAAGTGGAGTGCGTAGCGGCTAGAACGAAGGCGAGAACCCTCGAAACTTCATCTCATTTGGTAGAGAGCTCCCAAAACGAGATCCCTCGAGATACCAGAAGGCTTCTAATGTGGTGCTATGTTCAGAACAACATTTCATTGGGGAAAAACCTGTTAAGGATCATGTAAGTGTCCTTTTGAATGCGTTTGAAGACCCGTGCAGCATTTGGTTGCTAACCTTCCTTCACAACTTTGTTTCTCTCGCTCCAGATGTAATAGACTGAAGCTGCTAGGACTAGCAGGTCCATCTTCCTTTTTAGCTTTGAGCCTCTGATTTTTTTTCTGATCCACTTCTCGGAGGTTACAATAGATTTTTTGCTCCTCCTCAAAACTATCCATGCTTGTACTCTATCCCATATTATTCAGACAAATTCACATTGGAAGAACAAATGGTTATGGTTCTCAAGTTCCAGATGGAATAATGAGAAAATATATTATGTTGGTTCCTCCTCTCCCCCATGGTATTTATCCTTGGTTTGAAGTCTTGCTAGAGATGCAAGCCAGGTAGTGAATGAGAATCTGGGCAGTATGAATCCACGCCAAAGACCCTTGAAAAATCTTTCCCTAGGCAGGGCAGGTGGGTGGTATAGGTACGGATATCTGGCTTTGTGTATATGATCGTGTGCTATTCCCGTGAACTTCCCCGATCCAACCCATAGGGCTAACATATGCTTGAGTGATTCCAGGCTGCCACCTAATAATTCCCTAAGCTTATGTCTTAACTCACATAGGTTTGTGAAGTAGAGTGAGTATTTTTCAGAGATGCGGCCACAAGGGGCTCTTGGGTGAACGACCCAAATGCTGTCCTCACGAAGGAAGTGTGAGTGGACCCATTTCACCCACAAAGAATCTTTCTTAGTGTGGATGTCCCATAACTGTTGCGCGATAACTGCCATGTTCCAGATTCTGAAATCCCGCATTCGGAGACCTCCATTTCTTTTCGGTGTGCAGAGCCTTTTCCAGGAGACCTTGTTATGTTTCTTTTCTCCCCATAGGAAGTGTTTGCATTTCCTCTCGATTGCTTCTATGACTTTGCCCTGTATGAAGAAATGTTGTATCCAGAATCCGACAATCCACTGAACTACCGACTTGATTAGTTCAATTTTTCCCATTTAGCAGAGTGTGTGGCCTTTGAATTTTGCAATTTCCCTATCGACTTTCCCCAGCAAAGTGTCAAACTGTGAGACCTTTAGTTTACTCAAGTCCAACGGGATGCCTAGGTACGTGACGGGGAAGGTGACCCATGGTATGCCCATGAAGCTCAGGTCTTCTCTGATGCCAACTCCAAGGAATTTTGATTTAGCCGCATTGATCGCCAGATAGGATGTTCGCTTAAATTCATTGAGTGCTGACATGAGTATATGTACAGATTCTTTGTTCACTTTGGAGAACAGCATTAGGTCATCTGTGAAGGCTAGGTGTGTGATCTTCTGACTTTCGCATCTCGGGTGGTAAGTGAAAAGGCTAGATTCTGCCTTCCTTTTCAGAAGCCTTGAGAAGTACTCGATGCATATAACAAACAGCAGGGGTGATAGGGGGTATCCCTGACGGAGACCCCTCTCACCTTTGAAGAAATCGCATAGTTTCCCATCACTGCTATGGAGAAAGTGGCGATTCTGATGCATTCCATTATTCTAGCCATGAGGGTAGGAGGGAATCCAAGTCCAGACAGTGTCGAATGCCTTTGTGAGGTTTACCATAATCATGCATCTGGGAGATGACCGAGCTAATCCATATCCGCGTACCATTTCCTGGGCTAGCATAATGTTTTTGGATAATTTCCTCCCTTTCACAAAAGCTGCCTGACATGGGTCGATGATTTCCGGGAGGAAAGGTTCTAGTTTGTTGGAAATGATCTTCGTGGTAATTTTATAGAGGACGTTGCAGCAGGAGATAGGTCTGAAGTCACAACTCTGAGGTTTTCTTCTTTCTTTGGTATTAATGCAACATATGTGTGGTTGAGTCTCCTGAGTAGGTCACCAAAGGTAAAGAATTCCAGTACCGAGTCCGTCACATAAGAGCCTACAATTTCCCATTGGCTCTTGAAAAATGCTGCAGTGTATCCATCCGGGCCAGGGGCTTTGTCGTCTCATATAGAGAATAAGGCTGCACGGACTTCATATCTTTCAATTATCTGGCTCAGTGTTGCTCTGTGCATATCATTCAGTATAGGGCCACATTCAAGAGTCGCAGGATCAATCTGGGCCCGTGGGGTTCTAGTGCCAAATAATCCACTGTAGAACTCAGCGAAGAGGATGACTTTCCGCTTATTAGAGGTTACAATTCTACCTTCATTGTCCAGAATTGCTGGGATGCCTCCCCCTTTTCTGTTTGCGACTAGGTCATGGAAATAACTGGTCCTTTTGTCCACCATGGTGATGAAATTGATCCTCCCCTTTTAAGAATGGAATCTGGACTCAGCTGTACAAAATAGGATAGCCTTCCTTTTTAACTTTGTCAGTTATTGTAATAGTTCCTGTGAGACGTTATATGATGGAAAGCTGGTCAAAGCATCCCCGTACTCTTTATCTGCTCTCTTCACCTTCCCCGTGATGTGATTGAAATATCTCTGCCCCAGCTCCTTCATAGGTTTTTTTAGTCATTGTAGTTTCTGGCATATTACGTACTGCTTGAAACCCTGTACCGGCGGCATCCAATAGTCGTGTACCACATGTTTACAGCAAGGGTGGGTATTCCACATGTTCTGATACCTGAAGGGTCTGTTTGTTACCTCTTTTTCTTGTATGAGTGATGTTACAAATGGGAGGTGGTCCGAGAGGGCCGGTCCAGGTAAGAAAGTGGTGCGGTATGAATCCCCTTCCCATTTATGATTGAGATGGACATGGTTGAGTTTTCATCTGATGGAGTAATCACCATTGTACCACGTGTAGTGGTCACCTAACGCGGATCCATCTCTCAAACCACAGGCAATGCTTGTTTCTTGGAATTCTCTCATCTGATAAATACCAGGGGTGGTGGTTCCGATGTGATCATTTATGCTCAAAATGGCATTAAAATCCCCTAGAACCATCCACAGGGCATTTAGGTTCATAGTGGTAGTCGGTGCTGTCTACCCTTACTGTTGCCGTAAACATAAGTGCAGAGGAAATTTA
Source organism: Rubia yunnanensis (assembly GCA_037428765.1). Lineage (NCBI taxonomy): Eukaryota > Viridiplantae > Streptophyta > Magnoliopsida > Gentianales > Rubiaceae > Rubia > Rubia yunnanensis. The sequence continues at coordinate 85,127,027 of CM075063.1, forward strand.
TGTTTTGAGATAGGCTGTGAACTTTCAAATGTATAATTTGTGCCATTTTGCCTATAACATCATTCTTGAACATTTTTGGGTCCCATATGATGAGCATCTGTGCGAATGGTGCCAGATTGAAATTATGGGTGTAAGTCCATCCTTTCATGGTTTTCAAGAAGTTGTTCACCGCTCTGTCATTTACTTTCCTTTCTAGTATTCTGCATAGTCCCACCTTGTTTCTAGAGATGAAGCCCTTGACTCATCTTCTTTTTTCAGGGGCGCTGAGGCCCCTGATGTTTAGGCAGGCTGTATTCATTGGGGAGGCGAGATCCCTTTTGGCTTCAGACCTCCGCCCTTACTTATGTCACTTGAAGAGCACCTAGCCATATCCGCTAGTCCCTGGTATAATTTTCTGACTCCGTTTAGGACCCTTAAGGAACTCCTGAGCCTAGGTGTTTTTTCTCAATTGCGGTTGGTAGTTTTGGGGATGCTGGTGGACGGCTTGCCCTCGGTGGATTTGTTCTTCTGACTTGTGGGTGCAGCATGTTTTCTAGTATGTCACCAGCTCCCTTTAGCGGAATGTTACTGTCTCCACAAGAAAGTTGTTTTTCTTGGTCATGATTCCTATTTCCTTCCTTTTCCTTTCCACTGTATCCAGTATTCTGCATAGTCCCACCTTGTTTCTAGAGATGAAGCCCTTGACTCATCTTCTTTTTTCAGGGGCGCTGAGGCCCCTGATGTTTAGGCAGGCTGTATTCATTGGGGAGGCGAGATCCCTTTTGGCTTCAGACCTCCGCCCTTACTTATGTCACTTGAAGAGCACCTAGCCATATCCGCTAGTCCCTGGTATGATTTTCTGACTCCGTTTAGGACCCTTAAGGAACTCCTGAGCCTAGGTGTATTTTCTCAATTGCGGTTGGTGGTTTTGGGGATGCTGGTGGACGGCTTGCCCTCGGTGGATTTGTTCTTCTGACTTGTGGGTGCAGCATGTTTTCTAGTATGTCACCAGCTCCCTTTAGCGGAATGTTACTGTCTCCACAAGAAAGTTGTTTTTCTTGGTCATGATCCCCATTTCCTTCCTTTTCATTTCCATTGTTATGTACCGTCGACACAGATTCTTCTATTGTTGTGTCTTCCTCTGTGGTGGACATCTGGGCATCATTTTTTGGTTGTGGAGTCTGCTTCTGCGAGTTTTCATCTTTTCCATCGCTGGTGGGGTTAGGTTTCTCGAATTTTCCTTAGGTGTTTTTGGATGTCCTGTCCACATAGACCTATGTGTTTGTTCCAGGATAAGAATCTTGACAGCCTTCCTCATTATATGTTTGCTTGAGTTTGTTATAGGAGGTGTTATTTTTCTCTTAGCTTTGAGTTCCTGGAACGCTTTTTCCCTTGCTTTGAAGAAATCATCACAGATCTTCATTAGTTGGGTGTTTTTGCCGCAGTTTGGGCACCATGGCTTGCAGCATTCATAGACAATTCTCTGTGTGAATGTGTCTCCATTGGGCATCTTGAAAGTGACTTTCTCCTTTAGTTTGAGAGAGGTGTCTACCAGTACTAAAACTCTTGCATAGTAACCCACTAGATCACGGGTTGCATTGTCCATAAGGATGGGCTCCCATTATTGTGGATGCAATTTTTCCCAGTGCTTTTTGGTACCAGCAGGTCTTTGGCAGGTGGTCCATGCACACCCAAATAGGCTTCTTTGTCAAGATTCTGATGTTAAACTTTTCAGTTTCTGGTAGGTTTACGGTAAAAAGCTTCTTGCCTTTAAGGAAGTGGTCAGGGCCGTGTAGTATCTTGTCTCTATATTCAGCAGTGTTAAACTGGAATTTAAGATAGCTATTACTTAATGTCTGTACCCGACAAGGGACCCCCCATTTTGCCACCAGAAGCTTTCTTACATCATACATTCCCGAAAAGAAACCCGGGAATACACCAAGAAAACCATAGAAGTGCTTCACTTGTTCTTTGTTTATTTCATTCTCTAAGAGAGTAAAGTCCACATCCTGGTCATTTTCTGCCATATTACTAAAATCTACCTTCTCGAGGATGATCTCTACGTTGTTCCATGGTTTCTTCCTTTCAAGTAGGGGGTCATACCATTTTCTGTCCTGTGTGATGGATTTTGATTTGCTTAACATTGTGCCTGGTCATGAGATATATCCTTTTCGTTTGTTTTGGTGGCAGAGGTTGATGCTTCATTCATTGCCATGTTCACCTGTGGAGAGTGAGACAAGAGAAAAACAATCCGACTAACGTATCAGATGGACACAAGGAGACTAACATATCTCCCCACACCACACATATAATCACACAAGCAAACAGATAATCACACATAGATAATCACACAAGCAAATAGATTTCCAACACACAAACCAATCGTCACAATCGTCTCAATCACACAATCGTCATAGAAACACAAGTTAGAACTAATTCCTGCTAAGTTATAGCAATTGTTATAATGTAAAGGGGCCTTAAAGTTTTTGGTACGGGAAATTCAACAACAAAAAGAGTCTGAAGAACCTTTTTGTAGGTGAATTATTCCCTCCGAATTTTGTCCCTCTATTTGTCGACGAGAATTTGAAATTCCAAGCTTTCGATCATCCCACTTCCAATCTCAGTTCTTGAATAGCCCACTTCTTTTTGGAGAGAGCTCGGACTGGGTCTAGTGGAGATGGCTATTTCCAGTAGATGCGAGTGCTCTCCGATATTCCAGATTCACTTGCGTAGGTAGATCGGTCCAGGGATGTGAACGGAAACTCCCGTGGCCAATCCTGTGAGCAAGAACCCTAGAAAAATCCCCTGGTCCGAAACCCCTGCTTCGCGCGATTGAGACCCCAATGATCCCACGACTATCAGATGATTTTGTTCGGAATCCTATGGGGATTCCAGGAAATCATATTTTAGGTGTGTATTTATTGGAGAATTGGATGAAATTGCTCTCCGATGATCTTAAGAGAAGGCAGCACCTTTTTCGCCCGTATCGCCAGTCACTAAAGTTTAACCTTAGTCACTAGTGTTTCTATATATATAGAGAGAGAGAGAGTCAAGTGAAGTTTGACTGTTGATTAGTTAAAGTCAACTTAGTCACTAGTATTTATATATAGAAAGTCAAGTAAGGTTTGACCGTTGATGGGACAAAGTCAAACATTATTATTAGTATTTAATATATACTAATTCAAATAAAGTTTGACTGTTAATTAGTTAAAGTCAACTTTGTTATTAGTATTTATTTATTGAAAGTCATGTAAAGCTTGACTATTATTTAGACAAAGTCAATCTAGTTGTTAGTGTTTATATATTGAAAGTCGAGTAACGTTTGACCGTTGATTAGTTAAAGTTAGCTTAGTCACTAGTGTTTCTATATAGAGAGTCAAGTAAAGTTTGATCGTTAATTAGATAAAGTCAAACATTTTTATTAGTATTTATTATGTAATAATTCAAATAAAGTTTGACCATTAATTAGTGAAAGTCAACTTTGTTATTAGTGTTTATTTATTGAAAGTCAAGTAAAGTTTGACCGTTGATTAGACAAAGTCAACCTAGTTATTAGTGTTTATATATTGAAAGTCGAGTAAAGTTTGACCGTTGATTAGTTAAAGTCAGCTTAGTCACTAGTGTTTCTATTTATAGAGAGAGTCAAGTAAAGTTTGACCGTTGTTTAGTTAAAGTTAGCTTAGTCACTAGTGTTTCTATATAGTGATGGCCAAGTAAAGTTTGACCGTTGATTAGTTAAAGTCAACTTAGTCACTAGTATTTATATATAGAAAGTCAAGTACGGTTTGACCGTTAATTAGACAAAGTCAAACATTTGTATTTGTATTTATTATATACTAATTCAAATAAGTTTGACCGTTAATTAGTTAAAGTCAACTTTGTTATTAGTGTTATTTATTGAAAGTCAGATAAGCTTGACCATTGATTAGACAAAGTCAACCTTGTTATTAGTGTTTATATATTGAAAGTCGAGTAAAGTTTGACCGTTGATTAGTTAAAGTCAGCTTAGTCACTTGTATTTTTATATAGAGTCAAACAAGAAAGTTCGAGTCCTCGAGGCAGGAGGTTCAAGGGTTTGAGGGTTCAAGGGCTCGAGGCAAAAGGTTTGAGGGCTCGAGGCTTAAGGCTCGAAGGTTTGAGGGCTCGAGCGTGAATTGGTCAAAAATCCCCACATTTGGGATCGAGGCTCGAGGCATGAGGTTCGAGGGCTCAAAGCAGGAGGTTTGAGGGCTCGAGGCAGGAGGCTCGAGGTTCGAGGCAGGAGGTTTGAGGGCTTTAGGGTCGAGGGTTCGAGCATGAAGTTGTAGAAAATCCAAAAAATTTAAAATTAGGAATTTTTAATTGAAAATATTTGCTCATTAGTAAAATTACCATTATACCCCTGACTATACCGGAAACTATTTAGTCTTACCTGAAAACCACTTTTGGGGACCAAACAAATTATTTTGAATTTGTTGGCTACCATCTAAGGGCTGATTTGCAAATGGGGACCAAAACATGGTCTAAGATACTTTGTAGGGGACTAAAAAAATAATTTAGTCTTGTATTTATGTATACTAAATCAATTAAGACTTGAACGTTAATTAGTTAATGTAAACAATTTTATTCTTATTTGTATATATTAGGTCAGTAAAGGTTGATCGTTGATTAATTTAACTTAACTTAGTTATTAGTTAGAGTCAACAAAAGAAGTGAACGATTTTGAAAGTTTTAAAAAAATGCTTCCAGCGGTTGTGCAGCTGCTCCCAGCTCATGACATTTCTAGGAATATTATTTGAAATTTTTGGCAAATTTTTTGAATGTTTTGTGGAATATTTAGAATTTTTTGGCAGAAAGATTGAATTTATATTTTTTTGGCAATTTCTTTGGTGGGAAAATGTTTTTGACGATATCTTTGGCCTGAAAAATTTTAAATTTAAAAATTTTTAGCACCGGTTTAAACCCGTGCTATTTTCTTCCAAAACCGGTGCTATTTTTAAAGAAACTAGAGCTATTTCTTTATTTTAGCGCCAGTTTTTAAAACCGGTGCTGTTTATTAAAAAAATAGTGCTAAGTTTTAATTTTTAGCACCGGTTTTAAGAACAAGTGCTATTTTTTACATATATTGGTGCTATTTTTAAATTTTTAGCACCGGTTTTTAAAACCGGGGCTATTTTTTATGAAAACCGGTGCTATTTTGATTTTTTTGGCGGGAACATAGAATTTTACATATTTTTAGCACCGTTTTTAAAAACTAGAGCTAATATTTCCAAGACCGATGCTATTTTAAAATTCTTGGATATTTCTTTGGAAGGAAAAATGAAATTTTCAATTTTTTAGCATTGTTTTTAAAAAAACCGGTGCTAATGTTTTCAAAAACCGGTGCTATTGTAAAATTTAGCACCAGTTTTAAACACCGGTGCTAAAAATTGGTTCTAGAGGTGGATTTCTGTGGTAGTGATTTTACATTTATGCTTATAGTTGTTAATTGAAACCCCCCCCCCCCCCGGTTTAATTTACGAGCTATTTCTAGCAACTCGCGTGGATTGACAACCCAGACGAGGTTGTGTTTAATTGATCTTTAGGCCCTAGCATCTCTTTGGACATACCTTGGGCCTATTGCTAACTACCCTATCAGTAGCATAGTAGTGAGTTGGGTGCAGAACTATAAATTCTATCTTTTATCCATCCTTTGCTCGGGTTAATTTTGCTACAGTTTTAACGAATCCAAGTGGGGGCGGGTCAAATATTGGTGCCGTTGCCAGGGATGCTAATAAGTCTAATTGTCAATTAGCATAACACGTTAATTGTTTAAATAGTATTGTTCTTTTGTTTGTTGTTTTCTAGAGTTGGTACTGCTTGAGTTCTTGTTGCAAACCGAGGACACTTTCACTATGATTATGAATTTTGTGTGTTTTCTTTGTTTGTGTTTAGTTAAAAAGAAAAAAAAAGTGGAGAATAGAGGCTCAACGAGTGAGATTTTATAGGATATGTCATTGCGACCACCCTACGGATTCTTGCTTTTTGATGAGAAAATATGAGAGAGAGGTAGAAGTTGTTGGTTCCCAAGGACGATGGGATCGAGATTGTTACCCGTACCACAACTCTCCAAATTTGCGGTTTAGTGGTAACTCGAATTCGTGGTATGTAAATGCATTGGGAAACCACAACTTTGGGTTAGTTGAACTTTACTAACCTATCAAATGCCCAAAAACAAATCCCTAAGATTGGTTCCCAAATCGGATTATGGAGAAATTTTGCAAGTTATAGCTAATGTGACCAAGAGTAGTAATTTACTTCAATCACAAATGCTTAGCGAAATTAGCGATTTGGGAACTCAGCCATACTCAAGCATCAACTATTCTAAAGCATTGAGAAGGTTGGAGGGAAAGTGCTTGATTTGATGACAAGGTTGAGCCAACTTGAAACCTTATATTCCGAAAATGAACCATTTCTTGTTGAATGTGAATTTTTTGTAGATGAACCTAAAGGGGATGGGGAATGGTTTGTTGGGGTGATTAACTTAATTTTTCACATTACCTATTTTCACCCTACCTCCACCTATAGAACCAATTTCCACATTTTTTGGAACCCTTAGAGGAAACCATTGAGAATCCAATTGAATATGCTAAGCTTCCAGACCACTTATTCCGTCTAAGGTTGGATCCTCCTCTACTATATCTTTTTCTTGGAAGATTCTAACCCCCACCTCTCCATTTTTGGTTGTTTAAGGTGATGGGGTACAAACTAGCACCATATGGATAACATTAGGATTGTGCCGATGACCTTAAATATACAGAGCTTCTCTGGAGACAACCGGGCTTTGAAAAGTTTTTATAGTAGTTTAGTATTTTTGGTGCGTTTTCCTATTTGTAACCTTTTGTTTTTGGGACACTATTACACTTGGTGTGGATATTTATTTTATAGGAAGCATATGGTTCTTGGAGGAATGTGAGAAAACTTGGAGTCCAAATCATAGACCATGCAGAGGTACATGGTTTGTGATGCTCAAAATGGTGGACAGGAAGGAGAAGCAAGCCCTGAATTCATGGGGCGTGTAGAGGTACACGACCCATGAAGCTCACTCACTTTCCTACATCCAAACCACCATTCCTTCCATACCACCCTAAAATACCACAAAAACCCACATTCCCCCCAAACCCTTGGAACACACAACTCGAAACCTAAGAGGTAACTCTCCATTATGACTCAATTGTTTATTCGATTTGTGGTGTATGATACTGGTTAGATTGAACTTTCTTGATTAGAGTTTAGGGGTAATATATTGGAGGTGATGGTAGTTTGTTCCTTATATTCCATGATTGTGCCATCAAGGGTAGATTTTAGTGTTCATTTTTCATTATAAGTGCTTTCCTATTTCTTTCCCTTAACTTATGTTCTTTGATTTTGTAGATGCATTGAGGATAATGCAAAATTTAAGTGCGAGGGAGGGGATTAGATAACACTTATAATTTTTAGCTGTTTCTATGTAGCTAATAGCTCTTCTAAGAGCATTTTGAAATCAAAATTTAAACTTTAAAAAACCTGGACAAGTCGGAAACCCGAAAGGGAAACTTGGGTAACATTGGGAAAAACTCGAATAGGTCGAAAGACCTAGGTAAAAGTGAGAAGCTAGGCATGGCTAGGCTTATGAGCCTAGGGAAAAATGAGAGGTCGTGTGGAAAAATGTGAGAATGTGAGTACCCTTTATGTGTTAAAGCTAAGCCCAAAAGGGCTCCTGGGATAAATGAGAGAAATTGAGAGAAAACAAAAAAAAACTAGATTGATGGTACATTTCCCTCCTTGGTTGTAACTAGGCCAAGAATCAAGAGTTATCCCTATGTTACAACCAAGTAGACGACTCTCAGATTTCCTTTGTGGATTTTTTTGGGAGACGACTCTTTGATTGGTTTTGGGGATCATTTTTGGAAAAGTAAGCTTCCTTGACACTTATCTTCTTGGCTTATCTTTTTCCACATTTTTATTTTGGGTGGATAGGTTACTTTAGGATCTTCGAGAAGTGTGAGAGTTGTGAGGATTTTCACTTCTTTGGGGGAACTGGGGTAGCTTAGGAATAAGCTGAATGCCTCGGTTACCTTATGTCTGCACGCTACATTTCACTTAATTATTTTTCTTGTCCTTATTTACTCAAGGACGAGAAAAGGGTTAAGTGTGATGTGCTTCATTATGCCTGTGTTAATCGTTGCATTCATCGTAATAAATGGTTTGTTTTATATGTTGGCTTGCTAGTATTAGTTGAGTTTATGTGACAAGGGGTTAGACATCCATGTTTGGTTTCTTGTCTAAATCTCGTGTTTAATAGACTTAATTGGCACTAATGGACATCTCGTATCCACAAGTTCCTAGATCTTCCTTGTGATCATTCTTAGTAGGTCGCTCGTGGATACTTTTCATTACATTTTATGTGAAAGCCATTCGCAAGAGCGGTGGAAGATATTGAATACCGTTCACAAGGATGGTAGAAGATGTTGAAGGCCATTCACACTAGAAAGGAAATAGATGAAAGCAAAAATAATCAAATTGTGGTTGAATGATATTGGAGCCAAAGATAAGAGGCATTGGAGTTCAAGGCTGCTAATGAAGAAATGGAGAATTGTGATCTGAGAGAGTTGTGCAAACTTCTGGGAATGATCCAAGAAGAATTGGACTTCAAAGTTGGTTTATTGGATTTTTCTTTTTCAGAATCATAAAATCAACTACTAGAACTCTTAAATCGAACTAACAGTTCATCCGTAGTGAAGAAAAGAAGTTCAGCCGGCCAAAGCACAAATGGGTCGGCGTGAACTTACTCATGGGTGGCACCAATGGCCTGCACCAGATAATGTGGTCCATGCCAAAGGTCTTTGGCACAGAACGTGCCAAGGCCCAGCGTAGACTACGCAAAACTCGATCGGTCGCGCTAGCAAGTTCCAAGTTTCACTCAAAAAAGGCTAAGTATGGGCATAGACTTTCCATTTTTGATAACCCGCGCCATTTCAAGTGCAACATGTGGAGACCAGCCGACGGGATATTATGAATTGAGTGGCCTGTGCCAAAAATAATGAGGTAAATGAGGATTCTAACAATGGTCAGCGCCAGACGCCACACTCTGTGCCAAGGAGTTAATGCAAACCGTACCAAACGCCATGGTCTATGCCAAAGAATCAACGCGGACCATGCGTGTTCCCATAGGCAGCACCATGGAGAGCCACGGGCCGTGCCAGATCCCTCGGCTCATGCCAGCGTGGATTAAATGGCCCACGCCAGATCTCACGCCACGTGCCTGTGGCAATTTAACTCGGGTTTTACACATTTTTACCCTATTTTGGGCCTATTTTTAGGCCCAATCCCCGACACTTATATATAGGAGCCTTTAGTCTTCTAGGAAAACGTAAGTAGGCATAATATAGATTTTCTCTTTCTAGTTAGACAGAAGGAAGAGGAGAGCTCTCTCTCTAGAGTTCTTCTCCTCTTTTCCTTCTCTTTTCATTTGTTTTAATCATCTAGAATTTTATTTTAATATTCTATTCTTGTAATTAGGGAGCATCTATAGAGAGAAACTTTCTCTCCTTTCTTTCTTTCCTTTTTTATTTAGCTTTCATCCTATGATGTGGAATTTAAATCTTTATTAAAATTCCATGTCTAGGAAGTAAATTAGTAGCTTGGGGTTATTTGTATTCATGTTTTGATGGTGAATTTTTGAGATTTATATTTTCCTATCATATTGTCTAATGAATATTTGTGCTTAAACTTGTACTTTATGGGAATTATGATTTATGCTATGCCATTATGATGATGCACTCAGGCATGTGTGGTATTATAAAATTATGTTAGGCTTCATTGAAATCTTGGAAAGTGTTGGAACTTTTGAGAAGGTAAAGAACATCGGGGAGATGCATTCACATCCTTTGAGAGAAAATCATTATATGCGATTGGCTATTTGTGTGAGAAATCAGCATATTGGGCGGTCGATTCGACAAATCCTAACGGGGGAAAGGCCCTGGCTTAACCGAATAGATTAGCGTGTTGTTTGCAGTAACTAGAGTTGTGCCTATTCTAGAGTCATCATAAGGTGTCTTTTCCTTTGCCTCTCTAGGCATAGGGATTGAGATCCACAGTGGAGTTTCCAGCGGGATGTAATGCACTTCACTACATATCCAATGATTGCGACTTACGCAAGGCATGACCCTTTTAGGTGGGCTTTGGATTCCTCTAAGTGGGGGCACGTTGGCCGTGGGAGTGAGGTGACTAGGGAATGGTCTGCGACATCAGTGGACTACAATGCATTCCCTAAAATTATGAAGACAGTGAGATATAGGCATTGTAGTAAGTACCACGTGTGACAGACAAGTGGAAATACCAGGCCATCTCCACCCTGTGTGATGTGAGCATAAGACAGGTTTATAAGTCTACATGTGAATGAGTCAAGGATAGAAGTCAGCTATCAAAGTTGTTACGCAAATACACCCAAGTATTTGTTTAGATATTTTAAGTTCTGTTTATACTTTTTGTTTGTAGTTGTTAATTGAAAAACCACCCCCCTGTTTACTTTACTGGCTCTTGCTAGCAACTCATTCAGATTGACAACCTGGATGGGGTTGTGTTTAATTGATTAGCATCTCTATGGATATACCTAGGGCTTACCGCTAACTACCCTATTGATAACATAGTAGTGAGTTGGGTGCAAAACTATAAATTCTATCTTTGATCCGTCCTTCGCTTAGGTTAATTTAGCTACCAATTTTAACGATACTGAGTGGAGGCTAGTCAGCATCTACCCACAAAAATATGAAAAAAGAGATGTTAAATGCTTCCACAAATACATGCATTTGACGTCTCAGCATATCACTACCCCGGTTTCATACAACTTCCCAAGATCTAAGGATTCATATAAGGTATATGGAATCACATTAAATGATACTCCTAAATCTAACATGATGTTTTGAAATTTTTACTGCCTATATGATACAAGAATAGGGGGAAGTTATTTTTGAGAAAGGGTCGATACTTGGCCACCAGTTTACATCTTCTCACCAATTTTCAATGTTTTATTTCTCCTAGGGGTACATAATTATTTGAGGAATTCAAAAAACCCAGGAACTTGATAAATGGCATAAAAAAGCAGAATATTTACCTCACACGTGCGAAAGACTTAAAAAAGGGATTTGTTCCCATCCTTGCGGTTCTTATCCCGCAAAGCTGCTGGGAAAGGTGGTGTTGGATGGGTTTTTTCAATTTCCCTCTTCTCTGGGGATTGAGTGACTACCTCCTCGATCTCTTAGTCCTTCACCACAAGTGTCTCTTTGGCTTCCTTCCCGACCTTAACAATATTCTCGGGCTCCCTTGTCTCATTCCCACTCCTAAAGGTAATGGCACTAGCATTTGAAGGTTGTGGGTTTAACTTTGGATTTGATGGGATTTTCTTGGAATCCATAACCTCCAATCGGGCCACGGAAGATATGATTTGGCTAACTTGGGTTTCTAAGTTCTTGAACCTAGAGGAGGTTAGGTCATCCAAGTTTGTGACCATGTTCATTATAGCATGCATGGGATCCTCATGCACCAACCTTTATCTAACTTCTCGGGGGTTATATGAGCCCTCATCATATAGGTAGGCTTGTTGTGGAGCCCAATTGTTCCCTTGATTTCATTGGTCATGGACTTGCCCCCCTTGATGGTTCGATTTATACCCACTTTGGCCACCATGATAACCACCTTGGGAACTTCACTCTCCATCTTGATCATCTCTTCACACCTAAAATTTGAATGGTCTCTCCACCTGGGATTGTAGGTTTTGGAGTATGGATCATAGTTCTTTTCATTACCTTGTCCCCTTTGGAATCCTTGACCTACTTGGTAGCTTGTATTCCCTTGGAACCTTTGGTATTGTCCCCCCCTTAAAGCCCATTTCTTTGACTTCCTCAAGCATTTTATCTTGGATTTGGGGGTATGCATTGGTAGGATCGATCCAAAGAATAAACACCAAAAGCCTTGACTTGATGCACTCTCCCTATGATTATCTCCAGTTGGGAAAAATTAATATTTCCCTCTTTGTGTGATCAATATGATAAATTAAAAATGAAGAAAAAAGAGATACCAAAATTTGGTAACGCGGAAAATTGAAATCGGGAAAAACTGCGGAACTATGTAATCCAATTTGGCCACTGTATAAGGCTACAGTAGAGTTACAAATATCTCAGCCAAGTTGGATGGATTACAAGGCTACTCCCACTATGGTGGAACACTCACTAACTAGGAAAGATGAAAACTTCTCTCTAACACCTCACTCAAAGAGTGGATCTCTCACACTAGAAGGAATGGAAGTGGTTATGGAATGGATTGGATGAGATTGAATGATGAACTCTTCTCCAACACCTCTATTTATAAGTGAACCACGCAAGCTCTAGAATTCTCTTCAATCTCCCCAACTAACTTATTAAATTATTGGATTCTTCTAGTAGGTAGTCTAGATTCTTCCCCCATCATCCTAGAAACATCTTCCTCTTCCACAATGGAGAGTTCTAGATTTAGGGAGGAAACTCAAAAAATCTCCCGTTTCTGACCTAATTAGAAGGTATCAGCACACCAGAACCTTTGCAACTATCATCAAACTTCTTACTTGGTAATGCCTTAGTCATCATGTCTGACCAATTATCATCGGTGTTCACCTTATCAAGTTGTAGCAGCTTTTCTTCCAATACATCCCGAATCCAATGATAATGAACATCATTGTGTTTTATTCGTGAATGGTAGGATGAATTCTTGGCTAAGTGGACGGCTCTCTGGTTTTCAAAAAAGAGGACATACTTCTCTTGCTTTAGCCCCAATTCCAGTAGGAAGTTCTTAATCTACAACATCTCCTTACAAGCTTATGTGGTGGAAATATATTTCATTTCCGTCGTAGAAAGAGCCACACACTTTTGGAGTTTTGACTTCCAAGAAACAGTTCCCCCTGTAAAGGTAGTTATATATCCCGATGTTGATTTTCTAAACCCCAAGTCTCCAACCATGTCTGTATCCGTGTATCCTCCAACACGGGGTTCTTTTTTTCAAATCATAAATATCGGTTAGTTGTACCTTTGAGATATCAAAGTATCCATTTCCCAGCTGCCCAATGTCCCTTTTTAGGATTTGACAAGTGCCTGCTCACCACACCAACCACATGTTCAATATTTTTCCATGTACATATCATGGAATACATGAGACTAAAAACAACCAATGAATATCGAACACCTATCATATCTTCATAACCTTTTCAGCTTTTTTTCTTATGAAACTTTAAGTGCCCACCAAGTGGTACACTGAAAGGTTTGGCCTTTTCCATGTTAAATCTCTAAAAATCGTCTTAATATATCTGTCTTTGGGATAGCCAAAGTAGCCTTTATGATCAATCACGAGTAATCCTCATCCCAAGAATGTTTTTGACTGGTCCCAAATCTTTCATAGCAAAAGTATTACTCAATTCTTTCTTTAGAGCGGTAATTTTACATTTATTCTGCCTTAAAATTAACATATCATCAACATAAAAGCATAAGTATTAGAAAGTCACCTCTATTATACCTCTTCATGAAGACACAATGATCAGTGTGTGTCTTCTTGAAACAATGATAATTAATGAAGGATTGAAATTTTTTGTACCATGGGCCTGTGATCGGCACCTTTAAGCATACGTTAACTAATCCATATGACATATTTTTTTCTATGTTTTGTTTAGTTGATTGCTAGTTTTAGTTAGGTTTATGTGACAAAGGGTTTGGATAACCATTATTGGTTTCTTATCTACATCTCGAGTTTTGTAGACTTAATTGGAACTAATGGATACTTTGAATTCACGAGCACCTATATCTTCTTTTGTGAGCTTACTAGTAGGTTGCTCGTGAGTATTTTGTCATCATTTTTTAGGATTCCACAAGGGTGGTAGTAGATTGAAGGCCACAGGTCAAAATGTGGTAGTAGATGTAGAAAAGCTGAAAAAAGAATGGAGTCAAAGTTTAACCCTTCATGACAAGGAACAACCGAATCAGCCGACACGGGACATGCCAGCCGACACGGCTGTGCCAAAGGCTATGAGAACGGGTAATGCCATGCAATATAGACGTGCCACAACCTCTTGATACGAGGTTCCTGATCTAGCACGGCCCATGCCACCACCCCTTGGCACTAGTCGCAAGCACCAACACAGCATGTGCAACCCAAGACCCTAGTGTGGCTAAGTATAGACATGAGCTCGTGCCTTCCAAATAGCTTATGTTATTAAAAATCAATATTCGAAGACTAGTTGATTGAGTGTGACATTCTACACTATCCTTCCATTGTTTTGCTTAGAAACTGACTCATAGGCGACGACCTGTAAAGATTTACATGCCCCGCATCGTTCAAAAGTGAAAATCAAGCACCCGGCCAATGGTCCATGAAGACTCCCATAACCCACGTCGTTCAACTGGTTGAGATAACACACCCCACCGATGGCCAGTGCCAAATGATGCGGGCGTGAACAATCAGAAAGCCGAGGACCAGACACTAGCTGGCGGTCCGTGTCAACCGGCACGACCCGTGACAGGGCTGGCCGGTATAACTGTGGCAGCTAGCATTGCCCGTGCTTAGCCAAGCAGCATGGCCATGCCAGACAACATGGTCTATACCACAGCCAGCTAGCACAGACGTGCCACATGCGACAACTCGCACCCATTCCGGCTGTTAGGGATTTTGGTTTCATTTTGGGCCTTTTTTAAGTCCCATTTCCATACCACCAGGGTTTAATTTTAGCCACATTTTAGGTCATTTTTCTATTCTTAAAGAGTACGTAGAGAGAGAAAGGGAATAACTCTTCTCTCTAGTTTATTTCTTTTCTCCTTGTTTTTACCCAATGGCATTAATGGCATTGAATCAAATGAAATACTTGGGTTCAATGCTTATAGAGTAGTTAATTAGCTTGAGGTTTGTATTTGTATTCATGATTTGGTGTTTGTATTTAGAGACTCTTTAGATCTACCTATATCTATGTGCTTATGAATATTATGTTGGCTTGTTCTTATAATTCTTGTTAATTGCATGACTGTCACACCATATTGGCATAAACCATAGTCTACTTTCATGTTAGATCATCTATTGTTATCACCCTAGGAGTGAAACCTAGATGTATGAGGGTAACGATAGTCCAGAACTGTATAAGTGTATGCATGTGGGTTTCTGAGTCAATGTTACAATCGACCATACACTAGTCTTAACTGGCAAGTTGGCCTGATGCAGTTACGGATAAAGATAACGTTAGTTGAAAACTAGGATTCACCCATTTGGAACCCTAAAGCCATATATAAGGTGCTTATTCCTTGCCTCTCTAGGCCTGGTACGAGAGAGGAATAGATATGCACTGTGACAAGGCCATTGTTGCACTCCCCTTGTTGTAGAGGTGGTGCCGATGGAAGATTGAAAAAGCACCATACATGAAAGGTAAGGGGAAGTGCTGACCATCAACCACACTACGTGTCGTAAGCACTAGAATAGGCTTGTATGTCTTGAATTTGATTTAGTCGAGCATCTGAACATATCACCAATCATGTTACGCAAATATTCCCCAAGCGTTAGTACATATAGTTTTATTCTCTTGTGATCTCGTATGCTTGTAGTTGTTAGTTGAAAACCCCCCAAAAAACCTTTTTACAATATTAGTTATTCCTGACACACGGATAGATTGACGACCCAGACATGGCTGCGTGTAGTTGGATTTTAGACACCTAGCATCTCTGTGGACGATCTTGGTCTTGCCACTATCTACCCTCTAGGTAGCTTAGTAGTGGGAATAGGAGAAGAATTACAAATATTTATCTTTGATTCGAATGAATTATGCCTTTGGTTAATTTAGTTGATCTCCTGTAATTCATTTTTACGACCCCGAGACGGAGGTGGATCAGCATGGTGCTAGTTTCAGACCACAGAGACTTCTTTTGAGGTGGCACACCAAATTCTCTTTTCCTGGATTTATGAACCCTCAGGTTGCTCCATATATATTTCTTCTTCAAGAACTCCATGTATGAAAGTTATCTTAACATTGAGTTGTTCAACCTCCAAATCCAAGTTAGCAGCGAGACCCATCAGAACTCGAATTGCTGACATCTTTACCATATGTGAAATTTTCTCATCAAAGTCTATACCTTTCTTCTTATTGCATTCTCTAACAACAATCTGGGCATTATACCTTGGTTTGGGATTTTTTTCCACAATCTTGAGCTTTTACACCCATTTTCACTTTAGAGCTCTTTTTCCTCTTGGTAGCTCCACAGTATCATAGGTATGATTCTCGTTTAAGGACTGCATCTCTTCTTGCATAGCCCTTTCCCAATCGTTTTTATGATAACTTGCCATGGCTTCTACGCACATAGTTTCTCCCCCTCATTGGTGAGTGTTACATACTTATCTTGAGGGTATCTAGATAAGGGTCGTCTCTCTCCAGTGGAAAGCTGGGGCTCAAGTTCTGCTGGATTATCCACTTCCTCCATTTATCCACAACCTGCCTAAGGTTGCTATGCTATGGATTGATCGCTATTGATCTTAAATGCATCATAATTTCCCTCAACTCATTTATCCTCTTATACTACCGGAGATGGCATAGTATCAGAACCCCCCTTGGTCCGCCTAGACTAGACTTCTTGTGACATCTTGCAATGACTATTAGTCTGGTTCTCGAGAAAGACAACATCTTGGCTTTTAACAATCTTTTACTGAGTCGGATCCAACAATTGATAGCCAAACTCATCTTTGGGTGAGCCAAGGTATATGCACTTCTTTATTTTTTAATCTAGCTTGGTCCGCTCAACCTTAGGGATGTGAAAAAAATGCTTGACATCCAAACACCTTTAGTTGGTCATATACTACC
Organism: Rubia yunnanensis; assembly: GCA_037428765.1. Taxonomy (NCBI): domain Eukaryota; kingdom Viridiplantae; phylum Streptophyta; class Magnoliopsida; order Gentianales; family Rubiaceae; genus Rubia; species Rubia yunnanensis. The sequence goes on from CM075063.1 coordinate 85,143,858, forward strand.
TTTTTATTCGACCAAATCTCCTCAGGTACGTCTCCATCCAAAGGTACTGCAGGGGACATATTGATGATGTCAACACCCATCTTCAAAGCTTCTCCCCCAAATGTTTTACGGGGGTGAGCATGAGACAACATGCACCGAACTCAGTCTTCAATGGTGCAGTTCTTTCTCTCGGAAACTCCATTTAACTGAGGTGTCTTTGGTGGCTTCTTCTCAAGTAAGATGCCATTGGACTTGAAGTATTCTTCAAATGGCTATGGTATATTCCACCATTATCCACTTTGATAGACTTCAGCTTCTTGCCTGTCTCACGCTCCACCCTTGCATGTAGCTCCTTAAACGCCTAAAGAAACTGGTCTTTTGTTTTCAATAAAAACCCCCAAATCTTTCTCGAATGATCATCAATGAAAGTTACAAAATATAATGCACCACCAAGAGATCTTTCAGTCATAGAGTATACATCAGTGTGGACTAGGTAAAGAATATGCTTTTTTCTACTTGGATACATAGTCTTACAAAAGAAACTTTATGTTTCTTGCCAGCTAAACAATCTGTGCAATGGTCAAGTGTTGTACCTGTTATGTCCGGGAGGATGTTTTCCAGATCACGATTTGCAAACCCTTCTCGCTCACATGGCCGAGCCTCTTGTGCCATAGCTCTATACGTGAGTTCTCGTGATCAATATTGACCTCCCCCTTGCAGATTTGTCCTTGCATGACTTATAGAGATCCATCATTTCTTCCTCGACCAATGAACATGTTGCCACTAGTGATCTTCCATTTTCCATACCCAACGTGCCTTTCCCTACCGGCATCTTCAAGCTTCGCTGGTGAGGTAAGGTTAAGCCGCATTTCTGGAACATGTTGTACATCCTCCAACGTAATGTTGCATCACGTGTTTGTTTTCCTGATGATGTCGCCTAAGCCATTTATCATACTGGTGACTTGATTTCCCATCTTCACAACACCAAAATCTCCATACTGATATGACGAGAAGAGCCCTTAATGTGGAGTAACATGGAAAGAAGCACTAGAATCACCAATCCAAAGGTTATCATCATAGGTGAGATTGACATAATCGTCAATGACAATTACTTCACTGCACTGAACATATGCAACAATAATGGTGCTCTTATCTTCCTTCTTCTTTGTGTGTATTAGTTCTTGCTTAACCGTTCCATTCTTCTGGTCTCTCTTGATATTACGACATTCAACTTTCTTATGCCCCGCCTTACCATAATAGTAGCAAGTAACTCGAGAACGAGACTTTGACAATGCTCGTGGTTTGTTACGTCTGCCACTTCTATATCTTCCATGTGACTCATTTCTACCTTGATTCTCAATCATGCTGGCCTCCGAGTAAGTATTTGTGCCTTGTTCCTTACTCTATGCCTCTTCATTGATTAAGATACCGGTGATTCCATCCATGGTAATCTTTCTTTTTAGAGCTGAGTTGCTACGTGTGACCATTAATGTGTCCCAACATTCAGGTAGTGAGCTTAGGAACAAAAATGCTTGCAACTCATCATCAATTTTCATACTCACTTTATCCCAAGTTATTTTGTAGAAAGAGTAATTTTGGGGGCAAAAAGGAACAATTTAAAAAAAGGATTTAAGTGATGGGAAAAAGCTAAAATTGGAAGCTGAGAACCTGAAAAAGTATTGATTGAACAGTAAAGCGGGAAAGAGACTAAACCTGTTTAAAAATGAATTTAGGGATTAAAATTTCGCACCAAAACTAATTTTTGGCTCCAAATATTCACATTTGGAGCCAAAATACAACTTTTTTTCTACTGCTCACAATTGCTCAAAATTCACACTTGGTCTATAAATACATCATTTATTACACCTTACATTTTAAACCCTATTAAACCCAAAAAAAGGCTCTTAGAAAAACCTTTGGCCAGTTATTGAAGAACTGGCTAGGATCCCAACCCTCTTCTTCATTTGTTTTTTCATTCTTGAGCTTGGGACTGTAATTGTGGGCAGAAATTAGAAAGATGAGCAGAGATTAGAGCTTGCCCATTTCCTTCTCCAAAACATAAAAAATAGGCAAATAAAACACAGTTTGCGAGTTGAGACAGTAGAAGGTGGGCTGTGGCAATTAGAACCTCCAGCACCATTTGGTCACAAGTGACGAAACAACTGATTAATGGTGAACTAGTTGAAATGATGGTTTCTCCATATCGACTCGCGACAGTCACGATCGTGACTCGTGATGCCTTGTCACGACTCGCAACAAAGCCATCGCGACTTGCGACATCTTGGGTCTGCGAGTTCACTTCTTTCATAAATTATTCTGAATCCATCACGACTCGCAATGCCCATGTCGCGACTCGTGACAAGCTGGTGCTGGGAGTTCATTTTTTATCCCGTGTTCATCGCGACCCACGATATATCCATCGTGAGTCGCAACAGACGGTGTTTCCTAGAACTTAGAAAGAATTTTTCTTACCAACCTTCCCAGTTTTCTTCCCTTTCTCATTGATCTAATTCCTTCATCTCCTCCAATGCAATGTACTTCACTTTGTTACGAAATCATAGAAAAACACACCATAAAACACTATCAAATGAACCCCCCTCTAGCACCATTTTTTTCTTATTCTAGCACCGATTGTTTTTACCCAAGAAACCTATGCCTAAGTAAGAGATGAAATGGTTTCACCATTTTTCAAAAAACTGGTATTAATTTAGCACCGGTTTTTTCGTTAGCACCAGTTTTTTAAACCAGTGTTAATTTTAGCACCAGTTTTTTGTTTGCACCAAATATTATACCGGTGTTAATTTTTGCACCGATTTTCAAAAACCAGTGCTAAAATTTTACAAAGAATAAAAAAATATCCCTTCCTCTGAAAGCATTGAGAAGGAAGGGAAAAATACCCAAAATTAATGATTTAGGGTATTAATTTAATAATCAAATTAACTTCACAAAATCGATAATATAGAAATAAAACAAAAAAATATGTATGATATAAATTAATAATCACAATAACCCATATTCCCCTATTACTGTTTCACTTGAGAAATAAAGTCTTCTACTGTTGCCAATAACGCCTTCTTTATCACATTTTCTGATACGTCTTGATGGTCTGAAGCCAATTGTAAGCCATAGAAGCAAAAGATTAGGATTATGGCATGGCAACTGAGGGATAAACTTTTGTTGTAAAGTATGTCTATGACAAAAGAATGAAGATTAAGAATAAGATGACTGCAGAATGAAGATAATAAACTAAGCCATGCCTCTACTCATACTGGTGTCACTTATGATGATCTAAGAAACTTTGGGTTTTGTGAGACTCCATTTTTTTGGTTTACATCAAATAGAATTTGGGATAAAATTGAAACTTCACCTGAAATCTCTAATATGCAACTCTTATATGCTGATGTCAGCAAAAGAAAGAAGGTTGGGTTTCCCTACTACCAGGTAATCCCATCCTTCAGGTTTAAGTGAATCAGAATCGAGATTAACGAGTAACATCCGTTGACCATCATCAGAAACCCTATTCAGAGGATATTAGGATAACATGATGTGATTAATCACTCTGAAGTTTCTAATACAGCTCCAAATTTCACAAGGTCCTCAGGCAATTTTAAAAATGCAACAAAATACACAAGCAAAGTACTTAAATTTGTCAAAAGTAACAGTATCTCATCACCAAGGGCACCAAGGAATATCATATATCATTGAACCTAATGCAAACAAAATATTTCAGTTTAGCCACAACATAGTATTCATAAAGCTCTAAACCAACCTGATGAGTCCAAATTGAGTTCATGTATAATGCTATCCTCACTTTCATATCTTGCAGTGGGTATATGATGCCATAAGGATTGATTCTTATGGTGACTTTGCTATTAACTAAAGCTATGTGTTCTAAATTGATAGTTAAGGTAAACCCAACTAACTTAGTTCTTCATCATAGTACGGCACACTATTTCATTTTATATACTAACAGATAAATTTAATTAAACCAAATAAAAGTCCTGAAGACAATAAAGCCTGCGGGGATTCCCGTTCTACCATGCACACACACATAAACTCAATTGAAAGTGAGAATGATACTCAATCTTCTAGAACCATTTGGTATTTCTAGCTCAAGAACATTCATATAATTCTAAACCTAGACAACTATAGAAACCCAAAAATAGTCTAAAACTATATTCCACGGAACAAGTAAAATCAAAACTCGTGGTTAGATGCAATAGCAGCAGCAGCACTTGCTTCCATTGTAATGGTGACAACAACCTTGGCAAGCATAGCATAGTACTCAATCTCAGAATTCCTCCAAGGAGGAGAGTTTTTGGAGATCAAAATCAGCTTACCTGAAACATCCAAATCATTCTCAATCAGACAATTAAAAACAAAACCTTTAAACCTAAATCACAACATTTCCTTAACCAGAACCTAAAATATGAGACCAAATGTTCCTCTGCGGCAGTGCAAGTGTGCATGCTTCTTTCTCTAAGATTTTGATCCATTTCAAGGCATCTATAGCAATCACAGATAATGAAATCAGTTAATATTTTAGAGATACTGAAAAGGAACCCACTAGCCCACACATAATGTTCTTTAGGTGAGAAAAACTACAAGTTTGAATCACCAGGGATGTATATTAGTTCACACTATCTAGAATGAATAAGTTATTATAAAATTTTACACCAGTAAACAGAGGAAATAGTTCTTTATCAAGATAATCACCTTGAACAAAAACTGAAGTCTGCCCACAAGTTGAAATGACATTGGTGACTAATGCTTAATCATAAAGCTCTATGAAGTCCATCATCACTTTCATAATATTCATAGAGCTCTATGTAGTATTCCATAGACCTGGCAAAATATAACCGAACACGAAAATCCAGTAATAAATAATCGAATCGAATCGAACCGACATCTAAATAGTGAGACCCAATCAATAACCGGAAACCAAAATCATCCGATTGAACCGTACCCGAACTTAAATTACCTGACCTGATGGGGACCCAAACTCGAATAACACCTGAACCAGAATCGAACCTGAACCGAAACCCGAAAAGGACCCGCACTTGGACCGAATCTGAATCTGAACCCGAAAAGGACCCGTAAATGAAAGAAACCTAATCATACCCAACTACTACTCGATTCGAAATAAACTGAAGTGATGTTAATCCAAATTTGAATACATCCGGATTAATGTTAACTCAAACCGAACAAGACCCGAATATGATTGAATAGTGTGTTACAATTGTTACTGTCTAAAATTTTAACTTGATTATATTTAGTTGAAAATAACATTATGATTATAAACAGTGTTGATATGTTATTTAATATTAAAATATCACATAATAAATTAAATTTATAAATTTAAAATGTGTATTAATAGCATAGTTAGATGAAATTATTTTAAGAGTATATTATGTATTAAATAAAAGAACATTGTAAATTATTAATTTAAAATTATTTTATAAGCTAAAATTAATATTGATTAGTTATTTTATTTATTATTAGAAAAAATTTCATACAATATTAACTTTTCGTTATTATTATTTTCTTTCGGAAATTGCAAAAAAAATTAAATCAATATTTTCAATCATCCAATTCTTTTGTAAGAATATAAAATTACATCTAAAATAATATTGCATTTACAATCTATTTTTATCTAATGCTTAAATTTAAAATATGCGTAATTAGTATAATTACTCCTCCATAGCATATAAAAAACATAAGTATCATGCCATATGATAATATTATTGTTCATATATATATATATTCAAATATATGGTTAAAGTTTGACAACTTTGAGTGAAAAAAGATTATGTGCATATTTGAATGAGATTGAGGGAGTAGTAGAAATCTGCAAACTCCACATTCTGAATTTGAATGGATGATTGTGCACAAAGTCGGCCAAGACTGCTTATGAGACTCATAATTTATAATTAGTAAATAGGGGATATTTAATTTCTATATAAAGTTGGTCAAGACTGTTTATGTAAAGTTAAATAGTTCTAAAGGGATTTATTGGTAATATACTAATATTTCACCTAATTAAGAAAAAATGAGCATATCTTTCTATGAATATTTTCTTATCTTAATTTAATATGCTAATATTTTAAAATGTTTAGCAAGCAATCATGAATTGTAAGTTTTTTTTATAAAATTTATATACTGTATAAGTTTATGGACAGTTCACGGTGATTTTAACTTTAAATGTTGTAAGTTTTTTTTATAAAATTTAAATATTATATTTTAAAGTTAAAACAAGTAATAATATGTATTTAAATGTGGTATAAAATTAATGGCCTGTCTATAAACTTATGGACAGACCGCCTGTCAGGAGAACTACTATATATATATTAATATATTATAACTTGCAACTTGGGAGTTTTGTGAGTTATGATCGACAACATAAAATAGAAAAAAAATAAATACAAACTATTCTATTTTGTTCTTACATACTAATATAATCCTTATGCGGTAACGTATACAGATCAATGTTTGAAATATGCATAAATGTCATGTTCTTCACAAAAGAAATAATTTTTCGGTTCAAAAAGTTGAAAGTATACATTAAAGTGACTAGTAAAATTATATATATATATATATAATAGATTAGTTCAGCTAAAGTATTTTTACAAAATTAATATATTAAAATTTTATGTTCATTATAATGACAATTTGCTATATTTATTTGAACAAGACCTGGATTGAATATATTGGAATCCAACCAAACCCGACCCGAAAGAGAATGTACCTTAAAAGTGTCAAAACTAAACTGACTCAAACCAAACCCGATCCGAACCTGATTAAAAAAAATGTAAAACTGAATTGTACATGAAACCGAAACAACCTAAACCAAATTTGATCTGAACCCGATTCAAAAAAAATGATACCCGAATTGTATTGAAATTGAAACAACTAGAACCAAACCCGACCCGTTCGGATATTTTCCAAAACTACCGAAAGACATCCGAACCTGAACACACCCGATCAAGACCCGATACCCGAAGATAAAAAATCTACCGAATCATACCCGAACCGATTGGGTCTCACCCGTATCCGACCGAAAAGACCCATTTGCCAGGTCTAGTTATTATTGTTTGTATATAGAAAGCAAAGTAAGGGTTGATTATTGATTAATTGAAGTCAACTTTGTTATTAGTATTTGTATGGAGAAAGCCAAGTAAGGGTTGATCGTGGATTAGTTAAAGTCAACTTATATATTGGTGTTTATATATAGAAAGTTAAGTAAGGGCTGGCCGTCGATTAGTTAAAGTTAACTTTGGTATTAGTATTTGTATGTAGAAAGTCAAGGGTCGACCGTTCATTAGTTAAAGTCAACTTAGTTATTAGTTTTTGTATATCCAAAGTCAAGCGAGGGTTGACCATTGACTAGTCAAATTCAACTTAAGTATTAATGTTTGTATATAGAAAGAAAAGTAAGGGTTGACGGTCGATTAGTTAATGTCAACTTTGTTATTAGTATTTGTATGTAGAAAGCCACGTAAGGGTTGACCGTGGATTAGTTAAAGTCAACTTAGTTATTAGTGTTTCTATATAGAAAGTTAAGTAAGGGTTGACCGTCAATTAGTTAAAGTCAACTTAGTTATTAGTATTTGTATATAGAAAGTCAAGTAAGGGTTGACCATTGATTAGTCAAAGTCAACTTAGTTATTAGTGTTTGTATATAGAAAGTCAAGTAAGGGTTGACCGTGGATTAGTTAAAGTCAACTAAGTTATTAGTGTTTGTATATAGAAAGCAAAGTAAAGGTTGACCGTCGATTAGTTAACGTCAGCTTTGTTATTACTATTTGTATGTAGAAAGCCAAGTAAGGGTTGACCGTGGATTAGTTAAAGTCAACTTTATTATTAGTGTTTGTATATAGAAAGTCAAGTAAGGGTTGACCGTTGATTATTCAACGTCAAACATTTTTATTTGTATTTATATATATACTAATTCAAATAAAAGTTGACCTTTATTAGTTAAAGTCTACTTAGTTTTTAGTATTTATCTATTGAAAGTTAAGTAAGGTTTGACCGTTGATTATTCAAAGTCAATCTAGTTATTAGTGTTTGTATATAGGAAAGCCAACTTTGATATTAGTATTTGTATATAGTTAAAGTCAATCTAGTTATTAGTGTTTGTATATAGTTAAAGTCAACTTTGATATTAGTATTTGTATGCAGAAAGCCAAGTAAGGGTTGACCCTGAATTAGTTAAAGTTAATTTTATTATTAGCATTTGTATACAAAAAGTCAAGTAAGGGTTGACCGTTAATTAGTAAAAGTTAAACATTTTTATTTGTATTTATATATACTAATTCAAATAAAGTTTGACCGTTAACTAGTTAAAGTCAACTTGGTTATTACTGTTTACATATTGAAAGAAAAGTAAGGTTTGATAATTGATTAGTCAAAGTCAACTAGCAATTAGTGTGTATATATTGAAAGTCAAGCAAGGTTTTGACCGTTGATCAGTTAAAATCAACCTAGTTTTTACTGTTTGTATATAGAAATCAAAGTCAACTTTGTAATTAGTGTTTGTATAGAGAAAGTAAGGGTTGATCATTGATTAGTCAAACTCAAACATTTTTATTTGTATTTATATATACTAATTCAAAAATAGTTTGACCATTAATTAGTTAAAGTCAACTTAGTTATTAGTGTTTATATATTGAAAGTCAAGTAAGGTTCTTTTGTTGATTAGTCAATGTTAACCTAGTAATTAGTGTTTATATATTGAAATTCAAGTAAGGTTTGACCGTTCATTAGTCAAAGTCAACCAAGTTATCAATGTTTACATATTGAAAGCCAAGTAAAGTTTTGCCACTGATTAGTTAAAGTTAACTTAGTTATTAGTGTTTATATATTGAAAGTCAAGTAAGGTTTGACCATTGATTAGTCAAAGTCAACCTAGTTATTAATGTTTATATATTAAAAGTCAAGTAAAGTTTGGCCGTTGATTAGTTAAACTCAACTTAGTCACTAGTGTTTATATATAAAATCAAGTAAAGTTTGACCGTTGATTAGTTAAAGTCAACTTGGTTACTAGTGTTTACAAATAGAAAGTCAAGTAAAGTATGTTCGTTGATAAGTTAAAGTCAACTTATTTATTAGTCTTTATATATTGAGAGTTAAGTAAAGTTTGACCATTGATTAGTCAAAGTCAACCTAGTTATTAGTGTTTATATATAGACAGTAAAGTACGGGTTGAACGTTTATTAGTTAAAGTCATCTTAGTTATTAGTGTTTATATATTGAACACTATCATAGGAACTACCCTTTAGCACCATTTTTTTGTTCTACCACAGGTTTTTTCGTAAAATAAATTGGTGCCTAAGTAATCGATGAAACGGTTTCACCAGTTGGAAAAAACCGGTGCTAAATTCCAACTTAGCACCGGTTAATAAAAACCGGTGCAAAATTTGTGACCCGGGTAGCAGCGATTTTTAAACCGGTGCTAAATTTGTGATTGGTTAGGATTGGTTTTTTTAGCACTAGTTTTCAAAAAAACCGGTGCTAAATGTGTAATTCGTTAGCACCGGTATTTTTAGAACCGGTTTCGAAATAACCAGTGTTAAATGTGTGATTCGTTAGCACCAATTTTTTAAGCAATGGTTTTGAAAACCGGTGCTAAATATGTGACACGTTTGCACCCATTTTTTTAGAACCGGTTTAAAAAAACTGGTGCTAAATGTGTGACCCGCTAGTATCAGTTTATAAAAATCGCTGTAAACTTGGTTACTAATTTGGTCTCTGAGAGTTGCGGCGCGATGCCGATCTTTTAGTTCATTTTCACGCAGCCGGTTTTTTATTTATGCTTGTTTTCCAAACCGGTGCTAACTTTTTCATAGATGGCATTGGTTTTCATTTGTGTATATATTACTTAAATCGGTGCACCAATTAAACAACACAAATTCCCAAAAACAATTCCCAATAAATACAACAATCATCACGCATGGACAACAAGTATGTAGAAATTAAAAAGCATTAAATATGATCAACTGTAATTTTCGACTAGATAAAGAAGTACATGAACGTGGTTTTTAGTGGCCAAAAATTAGATTACAACCCTACATAGGATACGGGAACCCCCCCTCTTCATGAGATTACGAGTATCAAAAGTGGGTAAGAGCTCTCAAAAATAAAAATTCTCTCTCTAGCTCTGGGGCGAAAAAAGAAGACAAAAGGCGCAGCCTTTCTTCCAATCTTCGGAGGCCGATCTCTTCAATTTCATTAACAATCCACCGATGAATTATGGTTTAACGGATTCTACTCTTGATTCCGCACAAAACTATATGCAATTTGTGGTTTGTTTTTGATCTTATTCGGCTTTGGAGCAGGGTTTGAATTTCGGCAAAGGAGAACTCTTGAGGGTTTTCGATCGTGAATTGGATTTGGTTCGTGGAGATTGATTCGGATCAGGAGTAGGGAGGGAGATCGCACTCTTCATCCTGATTCCTTGTTCGAACAGGAGTTTGGTTGAAAAAATCCAAGCTTTCTTCGATTTGGATTGGGATTTGGTGTGTGCAAAGGAGTATAAAGGTTTTGATTATAGTTTTCAGCACAAATTATAATCAAAGGCTTCAATTTGGATCGGATATAGCACAAAGTTTGGAGGATTCGATTGGAAAACAAATTCGGCCGAGGAGGATTTGGTTTCGGATTGCTTGGTGATTAAGGTTTTCACGATTTCCAGGTTTATTCGATCCATCTCCTTCAATCTTGTTTGTTTTTCGATTTGGAGCATGATTCTATGTGTGTGTGCATCTGATTTAGAGCTTCATCGAAATCGGATTTAGGTTTAAACCTTCAACTCGATTTCACATAGGTTTTCATCGGTTTTGATTCAAGTTTGCTATTGCTTGATTTTGATTCCGGTTTGGTGCATAGTGGAATACGGTTTTGTTTATTGATTGTTGCTGGTGTTATTCGAATTTGAGATCAAGTTGTTTTGCTTGTTCTTGAAACCGATTTAGTGTTTGGTGATTTGCGGATTTGAAATTTTACTTGCTTGTTCTGTGATCTTGATTGTTTTGGTGAATCCGATCTGTTCTATCGGAATTCACCTATAACAATGGTGATGAATGTTGGGAGTGAATCGGACAAAAAGAACAACAAGGGGTCGGCCGAACTGAATGTTAATCAGAGGAAGAATCAGCAAGTGCATCCAAGAGACTGGAATGATCCGAAATTAGAGAGGAGAAGGAGATGGGATGATCCTGAGATTCTCATGAATAAGTCGGACATCGAAGTTGTTGTAAACAATGGAGATAGTGTCGATTTTGTGCTCACTGATGAAGAGATTCATAAGGATCTACATAAGCCATTTTTCGGATTCTTGGGTGTGTTTCCGGGTTTCTTTCCAGGTATGTATGCCATTCGTACATTGTTGGTAGCAAAGTGGGAGGTGCAGTGTAATGTTCAGACCAAGCAGAATGGATATGTCATGTTCAAGTTCAACAGTGCAGAGGATAGAGACAAGGTGATGAATGGTCCTGACCATTATCTCCATGGAAAGAAGTTGTTCATGATGCTAGTTGATGAATCTGGACAATATGATGCGACCATTCAAGCCACTAAACCAGTTTGGTTGAGGATGGAACACTTACCAAAGGCGTATTGGCACAAGAAGTCTTTAGAGAAAATTGCTACTTCACTAGGAGAGCCTATCCTTATGGACAATGGCACTCTGGAGTTAAGGGGCTATTATGCACGCCTCTTGGTATGGATTGATACATCAAGAAAGCTCAAGGAGGAGGTGACTTTTCGAATTCCATCTGGTGATTTGTTTGTGCAGAAAATCATCTACGATTATTGTAGACCTTGGTGCACTAATTGTGGCGAAAACAATCACCTAATGGAAGAGTGCGATGACTATTGGAATGCTAAGGACAACCAACCAATGAAGCCTACGGCCGAGAGTAAATTTGTGAAAGCAAAAGGTAAGAAAGTTATGAGAACTCGGCACAATGATCATGTTTGGGTCCGGAAAATGCAAGCTGCAACTACTGGAGATAATCAGAACTCAAATTCGATTGGAGGTAATGAGAGTGTCACCATTGAGGACGCCTCTTCGGACAATGAGGAGGTAGAAAGGCAAAGGAAAGGGAAAGGAAAGGTAGTTGAAAGCATAGTCAAGAATATCGAGAAAGTTGGAAGTGCAAGAAAAGGGCCAGGTATAACCATTCAGGGAGTGCAGGACGATGATCATCGGGCCGTTGTTGCGCTGCCTGCAGCACCTACGCCCGTTGCCATAAGCACTGGCGCTGCAAGCAAGGGCGCTGGAGTTCGAGGCACGGGCGCGGGATCAAGGCAATCAGCGCCAGAAGTTGTGGGCGCTGGGCGTGCCGATGGCACCAATTCTGTCCGAGCGCTGCCTGGAGCTGCTGGCGTAGGAAAACAAGCACCAATTGCGAGAGGTAGAAGCACTGAGCGCAGGCAATCCAGCACTCCTTTGGCCACTGATTCCGACAACAAACAGCAAGCTTTTGGTGATGATGATAATCCGGCTGAAGGGGCGGGTAAACTGCCTAAGCAGATGATTCATCCGGATGCTCGGGGCTCTAAAATACCAAGATTGCACAGGAGTAAGAGCAAGAGTAGACCTCCCTCTGCATCAGGGGTTTTGACAAGGTCTAGGAGCAAGAGTAGGACTCGACTAAATGAGCAAGGGAAGGGTGTTCGAAAACCTTTTCAGAGAATGCTATCGGCTGCAAGGAGTCACTCAGACAGTTCGGGAAGTAAGTCAACTGAAGGCGGCGGTCCGAAGCCACAAGGGACCTCTGTTTCCCAATGAATACATCAGCAATGAATGTCAGGGGTCTATCGGCCCCTGTACGAAGGAGGTGGGTGAAAAATATCATCTCCACGAATAGAGTTGGACTGTGTGGTTTGTTGGAAACGAAAATGGAGGATAAGGTGTTGCGCATTTTTCTAAAGAGTTTTAAGGGATGGAAGTTTACGCACAACTTTGAACTGTGGCAGAACTCGAGGATATTAATCATCTGGGATCCGAAAGGTTTTTTGGTCGATGTCCTAGGGAAAACGCCACAATGTATTCATCTGAAAGTTCGTAATCTTGCTTCTGGCATAGAGTTTTTCTGCACATTTGTGTATGGGCATAGTGAAGGACGTTTGGCGCGTTTACCACTATGGGAGGAGTTGAAGTTGTTTGGAGCTAACCTGAATGCGCCTTGGATGGCCCTTGGTGATTTTAATGCTATTCTTAGTGTTGATGATCACTATGGGACTAATGTACCTAGTCTGTATCCGATGAAGGAATTTCAGGATGTTTGTGTGAAGTGTGGACTTAGGGATGCACCGGCTTTGGGAGAACATTTAACCTGGCATAGTGCGGATTGGAAAATTTGGAGGAAGCTGGATAGAGTTCTATTGAATCACGGTTGGGATGAAGCTGCTTGTCGTACAATCTTCTTGCCAATCTCGGCTCAATCAGACCACTCTCCCATGGTGGTGGATATGTCGCAGGAGATTGATGGAAAGGGAAGGCCTTTTCGTTTTCAGAATATGTGGCTGGGTCATCCGAATTGTGGACAGATTGTAGAAGATTATTGGAGTCCGTCGGTTGAAGGGACTAAACAGTTTTCGGTGACCAGGAAATTATTTCGTATGAAGTACCCTTTGAAGGAATTGGGTCGACTTGATTTAAGCCATATTTCCGAGAAGGCAAAGGCTGCGGATGCAGAGTATAACAAGGCTTTCGATGAGTTCGATGCTAAGTATGCTTCGGAGGATGATGTTGCGGCATTGCGCAAGTTGAAGAAGCAGGCAATGTTGTACTATTTGGCGGAGTCTTCCTTTCTTGCGCAAAAGGGAAGGATTAATCATATTACTCAGGCGGATAAGGGATCACTGTATTTTCACTCTATGGTCTCTGCACGAAAAGGAGGAGGTATCCCTGCAATTATTGATAGTGATAATCGGATTGTTACTTCCAATAGTCGCAAGGGAGAGTTATTTGCTGAGTTTTATAAAGGACTATTCGGTAAGAAGAGGGAAAGAGTGGGCACGGATCCGATAGTTTTTGAGGAGAGTCCGAAGCTTACTGAGGTGGAAAGAGCTTACTTGGATCAGGATGTGGCGAGTATCGAAGTTAAACAGGCGCTATTTGCAATGGCGGATGATAAATCTCCGGGTCCGGATGGCTATACGGCAGGATTTTTTAAGAAGCAGTGGAATACAGTGGGAGAGGAAGTTACGGCTGCAGTACTGGAATTCTTTCAGACAGGTGACATTTTAGCGCAGCTTAATCACACTGCAGTGGCCCTAATTCCGAAGAAGCCGGATAATCTGAAGGTTGGCGACTTCAGACCAATTGCGTGCTGCAATGTGGTCTATAAAATTATCACGAAGATTATGGCGAATCGGATTGAAGGTATTTTACCGGGTATTATTGACCCTAGTCAGGGAGCATTCGTGAAGGGCAGAAACATCTCGGATAATGTCATGTTAGCGCAGGAATTTGTCCGGGGATATGGCAGAGTCCGAAATTCGCCCAGATGTATGATTATGGTGGATCTTCAAAAAGCGTTCGATACAGTCTCTTGGGATTTCTTAGAAGAGGTTTTACTTGGACTGGGATTTCCGGAAAGACTGACGAGCAGAATTATGACCTGTGTGTGCACTTCTTCGTTCTCGATCGCTGTCAATGGTAAACTATGCGATCACTTTCAAGGGCAGAGGGGTATTCGTCAGGGTGATCCTTTGTCGCCTCATCTGTTTGTGATCTGCATGGAGTATTTCTCGAGATTACTGAAAAGGAGGACGTCATCTAGGCATTTTACATTCCACCCGAGATGCGAGACTCTTCGGATCACGCATTTGGCCTTTGCAGATGATCTCATGCTCTTTTCTAAGGCGAACACGAGTTCTGTACATATACTCATGGACGCCTTGAATGAGTTTGAGCGCACTTCGGGTTTGGGGATTAATGCAGCAAAGTCAAAATTCTTTGGGGTTGGTATAAAGGAGGATTTGAGCTTCACAGGTATTCCTTGGGCGACATTCCCAGTTAGATACCTAGGCGTGCCACTTGATTCTAGCAAGTTGAAGGTGACACAATTTGGTACACTATTGGGAAAGGTAGATTCGGAAATAGCTAAATGGAAGGGTCATACCCTCTCCTATGCAGGCAAATTGGAACTTGTGAGATCAATTGTTGGAGGTATTGCGGGATTTTGGATCCAGAATTTCGTCATTCAAACTACGGTAATGGATGCTCTTGAACAGAAATGCAAAAGGTTTTTATGGGGAGGAAAACATAAGGCAAAGGTGGCATGGAAGAAACTTTGTGCGCCTAAGTCTTTTGGAGGCCTCGGTTTGAGGGATTTTGTTACGTGGAATAGGGCTTCAATGGCTAAAAGGCTGTGGGATATTCACTTGAAAAAGGATAGCCTTTGGGTCCGCTGGATTCACTCATACTACCTTCAGGGAGTTGATTTCTGGGGATTAAATCCGAGAATTGCAAATGGAAGATTGGGAGAGCGGTATTCGAGCTATTTTGGTGACCTCTGCAAACTTCGGGATGAATTGTTCTCAATGTTTAATGGTGACTTGCAAGAGGTAATCGGCCATCTTGGTGTATGGTCTGGCTCGGGAAAGTTTACTAGTGCAGCTTATCTTCATATGCATCGTCATAGATACCCGAATGTTTATGATGTTGGTCGATCAAGTGAAAGGGTTTTCAACAGTATTTGGCGTGGATTTGTCCCACCGAAATTCTCATTCATCACTTGGTTGGCGGTCATACAGAGGCTTCATACGAAAGATAAGCATCGGATGGAGGAAGGAGATAGCATGGAGAAGATATGCTCTTTGTGCCATTTGGAGGAGGAGACAAATGAGCATTTGTTTTTCAAATGTGAATTTTCTGAGGTTGTTTGGGGGCGTATTCGGACTTGGATTGGTTTAAGGAGGCGAACTAACTCAATCCAAAGTTCCATGACTTGGGTGAAGAGGCAAGTTAAGGGCTCGAAGTTGAGAAAGAAGTTTGGTATACTAGCCTTGATCACTACGGTTTATCGCCTTTGGAGGGAAAGGAACAATGTGGTTATGGATGGTGCTCAACCAAGTTCGGAAAGAGTGGTGAAAATCATCATGAAGGATTGCTACATGGTGATGAATAGGCTGTTTCCGGAGGAGCACTTGTTCTAAGTTGAGAAGCTGCTTGACGAGTGAAGGGTGCTGCTGGCAAGGGGCTAGGTGCTACAATTCTCGGGTCAAGGTACTTAAATCCTGGCGCTATTATGGCGTCAGGAGTAGCGCTGGAATTCGTTATGGCCGAGGGGGTGCAACACGCCAGCAGGGAGATGGTTTTGGCGAGTGAAGGCTGGAACGGTGTGTCACGGTTTGGATAGGATGGCGCGGTTTTTCAGCGATGGTTGATGCGGTTCTCAGCGCCGGGAGAGGGTGATTTTGTGCTCGATGGTGTCAGGATTGGCCTATGGTTTTTCTTGGACTTCTTTTAGCACTTGCAGATCGGCATTCAGGTAGAGGCAATAGGTTTTAGAGTAAGGATTTACGTCCTCTTACTCTTTCTCCTAAGCCTAGTTTTTACTATTGATTTGACGGTTATTTATGCGCTTTATGCTCGCGCTACACTTTGTGTTAAAATAGCATATAGCTGTCCATTTGCTCAAAATGGAGTGGGCGAGTACATACTCGCCACGCTTGGTGCACGCGGTAGAAGTGCATCCATTCTCACATCTTTCGGAAGTTGGTTTTACTGGGAGACACTAAGGTCCGAGGCACGGCCTCATTCATCTTGGCCCATACGATCAGCTTCGGTGCAAAACGAGAATGTCAGAAGGCCAATAACACCCCTCTTTCTTCATCTTAGGGATGTATATGGTAGAAGCAGTTGTCCATTTGGTTCATCGGCTTCAAATTATATGTGATGTCCAAGACCCGAGACACCCTCGGCTGCATTAGGATTCTCTTATTATCGTTCTTGGTTCTTAGTCCCTTCATCAACGATCCAAGTATTTTCAAGACCCGAGACCCTTCTCGGTTGCATTTCGGAATTGGATTGAAGAAGGCCCCATTTGTTAGGGGTAGAAGCGGATTTGTTTTATGGGTAGTGAGTTTGTTCTCACCCCATCATTTGGGTTATAGCCTGTGTTTTTCCAGGTTGTTTTTGTGCTCCCTTTGCTTGGCTATCTTGCATTGGGTAGGTTGTTATTTCATATGGTCAAAAGGGGGGGGGGATAGTTGAGTGTTGTCTACTGGATCTACACTCTACTATTCCCCCCCTACCTCTTTCAGACTTTACTCCTTAGGTTTACTATGTAGCCTAGGGTTGGATTCTTTTGTATTTGGTGGGGTCCATTTAGGGCTCTACTGCAGTTTCCACCGTCTATACTATTTACCTATTTACGACGAGTATCAAAAGTGGAGAACAATTACCTTTTATAAAGAGATACTACTAACTACTAACCAATGATGGAGGCAAATCCCTGTATGACATTCAATTGAGCTATGCATTTTGGCAGAGTATATTTCACAAAAATACAAACCCATTTCAGAGCAATTCTCTGCAGTTGATCGCTCCCCAGAGGAGTGCAATCATCTGGAAATTGCGGAAACATGTATTAAATTGCATGTTAGAAAAAGGATATATGTCAGAGACAACAATACAAATAATAAAAAACAATATAGGAAAACATACCGGAATAATGTCAATGTCAAGCACTTCCTTCAAAAAAATTTCATATAATACATGCAATGGTATCCACATTCCCAAGTACTACTTTGTATCTTGTGCTGATATGAAAAAGAATTTGCTGAAATGATTAGGAACATAAAATTGACTAGGAAATATGAAGTTACAGGATAATACGTACATTGATGTTTATGACATTCCATGTATAGTTCGAAGGGTAGGATTTTTTTTCCTCGGAATTGAACCATCGATATTTTGTTGCAATCCTACAATCAATGAAAATATATTATATCAATATTAAAAAAATTTTAGAACATGGGGATCACACATAATAGTTTAATTAGGTCTAACTTTTTCCTACATCTAATGATGAACACAAGTAATGAATAGAACAATGAATGTCATTGTACAGAATATTAACAGTAATTGTAAATAATCGAGCAAAGAATGTGTTCTACTTACAAGAACACATTTATGGGAACAAAAAATTTTGTACAACATTAAAATAGATGCATTGACAAAAATGTTTTCTACTTACAAATGAATCAATTTAAGGCATAACCTATTACGTTTGAAAATTCCCCCACTCATCGAGTCGATGCAATATACTCGATCAATTTCCGGTACGAAGACGAGCAAAAACAAATGGCTCCTATGAAAAAGCAAACAACAAAATACCTAATGCGGTTTTGAATACTTTAAAATTTTGTTTTTACAAAAAAACACAACATATGGGTGCTATTGCTCCAAGTGGGGAAAATAACACAAAAAAAATAAAACTTACTCTCGATTGTACGGGAAGACATGCATACTTTCTTGAGTGAGGCACATGATAGTTGAAAATTCGTCCACAGTCAATTCGACTCTCTGATTTACCTTTTGAGCAAGAGAATTTAAACCAGCCGAAATAAACTGGACGTGGCTTCGATCATCCATCCCATCACATAGGCTTCTAGAAAAAATAATATTGTAAATAAAACAAATATAATAAAACATCTATAAATAATGTAAGCATGCAATTCGTACGATGCCCATATATCAAGTTGGCACCTATTGATCCACTCCATTTCATTTTCTATGTTCAAGCTGCTCATGAACAGTTTTAGCTTGTCAGTAAATATGGTTGTGTAGACTTCTTGTGATCCAAACACCTCCGCATTGAAATTGATGCGGAAAAATTTCTTAGGTCCACATATTTGTGTAGATACCCTTAAATCTGTTGAACAGCAGCAATGCATTCTTTGTCTTTCGTGACCCCCTAAAAGATACATGATATTTTAATTAGATTTGAGAATCTAATAATGTTAGTTGAGCTGCATATGTATATAATTCAGTCGTGGATCATATTTTAAAGGCTTAAATGATTCTCACAAAAATGTAATGGTCAGAAACCGACATGGGAGGATTTGATTGCCCATTCTCCATCTATGTAGTATTTTCTTTTGCTAATTGCTAATGGGTAAAATGTTAGTCAGCATTGAAAAACTTAGTTCGGAATAAAAATGTGTCTAGGGGTATGTTTGACCTCTCTTTTTAATGATCGAGCGACCACTTCTCCATTAGGAGTATCAGCGTGAGCGACCACCTCTTGTAAGGAAGAGTGTGTTAATATGTATCTAGAAGTCAAAGTTAGTTAATATAATTATTTGTTTAACCTCTTCTTTCTCCATGGTAGTTTTTGGTGTAACGTTTTTTTCAAGGCTTCCATCTTCATCCACTACCAATTGTTTCTGAGGAGATTGCTTCTCATTCTCCTACATAAGCAGATGAACAATAAATTATGTTTAAGTAATATATGGAAATATATATATATATATATATATATGATAGGATCACAACAAGAACATAATTATCACACCTCATCATCCTGTTTGCCAATGACCAATTCCGGGCCATATCATGTTATATCCAATGGCCTCAGTGACAAACTCAAATTCTTCGTGTTCAATTGGAAAAGGTGCCTTCGGGATGATCACAGGTCCACGAAGCTTAACTCGCTTCCACTTGATGGGTAAGTCTGTTTCCTTATCCTTTGGAAACAAGATACTAGATGCAGCCACATCCCTTTCTCCACTATGGTTCAAAAAATATAGGCAACATTTTTTTCCTTTCTGAATAGAAAATTCACAAAAGGGAAAAAAGGAAAAAACATCAGTAGAACAATAAGTAAGTATAATTAAGTAATCAAATTTAAATAATGTTATCAATGTAATCAATCTGAATAGGGACAAATGTTTCGTAAAGATTCTATGGCCCAGAAAGTTGATTATAACAAAAAATGAATTCTATAGCGACTGAATGATGCAGCGCGATGCCGGTCTTTTGGTCCAACTGGGATGAAATAAACCTCAAATTAGTTTTTTGCAACTGAAAGCAGCAGCGCGCTGCTGCTCTTTTGGCACACTGGGATAATATAAGCCTGAAGTTACTAGTTTGCAACTGAAAGCTACAGCGCACTGCAGCTCTTTTGGTTCAGTTGGGATAAAATTCCCCTCAATTAACTATATATATTGCAAAAGAGACATTTTCTCTGTTCAACTGAGAAAATAAAAACATGAAGATATTACTAGCCCTGAACTACCAACATCCAAATTGAACGTGGCAGCAGTAAATATATGCCCACAACTTATAGCATTCAAAATCACTATGACAGGAAATCAACATCCAGAAACTATTAATCCACAACCGCAAGAAAGAAACTAACGACAAAATAGAAATCAACATCCAAAATCAACGAACATCCATAATGTTCATTATCATCACATACATGCGACAAACGAACAGGTATGTTTTTTAAATGTATTATCAAGAAACAACAACTAAACACACTACGTTGCTATTATAATATTTTACATAACATAGTGTGTGACAAGGTTCCTGGTATAGAATACCTTGCATCATCAACTTATCCTTGTGGGTCACTAGATCCAGATGCTAAAAGAATGAATACCCAATTTTCTTTATTCGCGGATGTAGCAAGAAAATTGTGGGCATCCAAGTGTGGTTGAATAGGTTTACCCAATTGTCCAGCCAGCCAATTTTTTTGGGCCTCATATAAGGCAACAAATCTTTCGTTGAGCTCGATGACCTCAATGGACGCATGTTTTGAATTTGAGGTTCCTTCAAATGGTTTTGTGTTTGTGCTTCCATATCGACTAGATGCATAATGGCTAACACCAATATGTGGTAGGGCCTCGTTCACATTGGCCTTTGTGGGGAAACCTCTCCAACAACCCCCATGATCCTTCTTACCCGTTGCTTGAACAAGAATATCTTCTTTTCCTTATATAATCAACTCTCCCTTTTGCTTCTTATCCAAAAGGTTTTTCTACTCAACAATACATATGCAAGCCATTTTTATGCATTGCATCTTAGAATATAAATAGAGAATGAATCAATTATGAATTTGGCTCACAATAGTGGGGGCTGCTCTTTTAACGGAGTCGTTGGTGTAGATCTATAATTTATTGTCCCAGTTAGCTTCTAGGAACACCTATGACTAATCAGGTTTGAAATCCATGATTTCAACTAAAGCATCTGCTTCTTCTACACTTTGACCTTGATCCATGAGCTCCTCAATTTTAGCCCTTCTTTTACTCTTCTCGAGTTCAATATCCCCCCACTTCACGTGTGATGGACGTAGTCCTTATGTGAGGCACTTACTCTTGCTGCATCACTTACTGCCTATATGTTCATTGGTTAGTGATATGCTCACAAAGTAATGAAGAGAAATAAAAAAAATAACAGAATAACCTTGGATTTAGGGGTTGATCTGTGTATCACAAATAGCTCCCATTCTTTTTTGTTCATCCATCAATAATAAGTCCATGCACAAATATCTGGTTTTTTTGCACGATGTACGTCTGAGCCACCTTAGCCTTCCAATTCATCCACTTTTCACCCGCATAAATTGTCCATTTATTTCGGAACTCATTCATCTCATTGAATGTCATTTTGGTTTGTATATCCCAGCTAATCTAGGGGACAAAGATATGTGTTGTCATGGAAAAATTTAACGAAATTGAAATGAACAAATGATAACGAAGGATTTGAACACACTTATGAGAATGTCTTCCCATGCATCTTTCTTTACATGGTCTGGGACAACTTTCCAATTATTCCATGTCCCGAAGTGGATTCGTCATCCGAAGCATAGCCATATTACATGACCATCGGTTGTGCATGACCAAGGGTTCAAAGTCACCGTCGAAGAATATTTTAAGGGGCTTCTTTAGCTTTTCTAGTAACACTGACTTGCATGTGGTTGTACCTTTATGTTTGCAATACTCTTTAATATCAAACTTGTCAAAGTTCCCACTGTTGTCATCTTTTTATATAGTTCCTTCTTCCTCCCCTGAGTTGTCAGATCCTGGGATTTATTTGGATGCATCATCCACCATCTCGTTACTGACTTCACCATTGTCATTTTTTGGGGCATAATTGTCTACTACGGCATTATTACCGGAGTTAAACAGTTTCTTCTTCGCTTTTGCCATTCACTTGATTGTATGAGTTTAAAAAAAAGACATCATAACAAAACACATCCAAAGACGGATATCCTCAAACAACCAACCGAGAACAGACTTAACAAGATAATAGTCAAAAAATTCATATGGGTCAAAAACATAGTAGGAGAAAAATCTATAAATCTCAGCAAACAAATCATCTATCAAATTAAACAACTAGCAACACTAATAACCCAACAAAATTAATCACAAACTTACAAACTAACATACCAACCAACATACCAACCCATATATCTATTCAGTAAACCTGGAAAAAATAGAAAATTAACACCCATATAACAAGTTCTTGTAGACTTCCCCAAAAAGCAATCACTCATAACTTATTTGTACACACTCTCTGCAATGTTTTTCGCCACCGAATCTGCACCAATGAATCTCCTACCAAGAAAGAAATCAATGGGCAAGTCGAAGAATCACACCTCCCACAAGATCAGTCCAACAATGAACACATGAACGACAACGATAAGGGGAAGTAGCAATGAGATTATGGCTCCGTTAGCGGTTGACAAAATGGAAAAGATGAGCAAATATTTGGGAAAAATCTGTAGAAGGCCAAGGGTAGTGTGAAGGGAAGAGATAAAATTTAAGGATAGGGTTATGGAGGGAAGAGGGAAAATTTGGGAGAGAGCCGAAATGATTGTGTGGAATCATTTGTTATGTTTTTGGTTTGACCATTCAATCTTTTCATGGTGTTTTCTTGCCCAACTTGCTGCTTTTCATGATATTTTTTCAAGTATTTTATATTGCATTTGGTAAAGAATTTTATACAATGCAAAGAATAGGGAAAGACTATCTTGTCATAGGGTCACAGACAAATGGGGTTTAATTGGAATAATAAAAGGTATGAGGTCTTAGTTGCAATAATAAACATATGTTATGTAATGTGTAGTAGTTATACAGTTCATAACCCGGTTCATGCAACCAGAAAAATTTATCTTCATTTCTTGTAATTTATACTTTAAACCCTGGTCTTTCCATGACTTATGGGAAGACCGTCTTTCAAGGTACGGGCTCTTTAAATATATTTTTGGGCCAAATGAAAAAATATATATTTCTATACAAATTAATTAAGGTATGGACACTGTTTAATTGCACTAGACCCATAAATTATACTATACAGTTATATTTAGTGTTTCATATTATTATTTATATATATAATGCCTAGAGATTTAAGGTTTAACCATCAATTAGTGCAAGTCAATTCAAACATATATGTGTGGATATGTTAAAATAATGCTGGCTGGCATAGTTGCACTAGAGGAAGATTGTATTTGCATCGTCGAGTAAGTAAGGGACGCCATTCGTTAACTTGTTGGTTTACTAAGTTATGGATACATTAAGTAGGTGGACGTGTATGTTGACTAGGATTTGACCGTACTCTCAACATCACAAAAACAAACAATTGTTACAGCTTCCAACGGTCTCTTTACTGTACATGTGTGCGAATTGGTGCGATTTCACACAGTCACTACTCTTCTTCTTCACCTCCATTTCTTTCTGCAACTACTCTCACCAATTCTAACCGATTCGCCTGAAACCAAGCCACTACCGGCGAGATAGTCACACCGGCGGACGATCATGGCGTCGCCGACGCCACCTCCGCCTCCGGATCCTATCCCCAAGCCACCGGTCGCTCGAAGCTTTGCCCAAGCTCTCAATACAAAACAATCCCCCCTTCTCTCGTCCCTTCCGGATACCCCAAACTTACACCCGACAACAGAATATAAGGGCAAGATCGCATTCATACTCCCTCCTGAAGAAGGAGAAATCCTAGCCTCACACTACCAGAATGCCCTTGTCGGAAAGTTTAGCAGAGGGAAACCGCATATGGAATCGCTACTCCAGTCCTTCAAATCAATAGGTTTTAAATCTAAATTTCAAATTGGTTCTATTGACTATCGTCATGTTTTGATTCGATTTCAGGAAAATGAAGACTACCAAAGGTGTTGGATGAAGGGACAGTGGTCAATTCAAGGTTATTCAATGAAGATGCAAAAATGGACACCAGATTTTTCCCCATCAGTGGAATCCTCGATAGTACCAGTTTGGGTAACATTTCACAAACTACCACTCCATTTCTATAATAGCTCTGCTATAATTGGAATAAGTAGTCAGGTAGGATGGTTTCTTAAGATGGATGCAGCAACAATGGCTCTAACAAGACCTTCAGCAATAAAAGTTTGTGTCGAAATAGACTTGTTAGCTCAGCTCCCTAAATCAATTATGGTAGGGATAGGAAACAAGATAGCTGAATATCCTATAGAATATGAGGATTTGCCAACATATTGTACTCACTGCAGAATAATTGGCCATAGCAACTCAAGCTGTAATTTTCTGCATCCTAACCTGAGGAAAACTGCTAATAAGAAGTTAGAAAATGCTGTTACTTTTAAGCAGAGAACTGGCCCTCACCCAACAGAGGAAGCTAACTTGGGAGGGACTTCAGCTCTAACAGTTTCTCAAAAGGAAAAGGATGTGCAAAATCAAACAATAAACACAGGAATCATAACTGACAGCAATATAAACTTCTTTAAGGTAAGCCATAGAAAACGTAATGGTCCATTTTACTCACTAGATGACATATCCAAGCCAATAACCACTTCCATTTGGAGAAAAAAGACCCATTCCCCTACCCACTCCCCCACAAAGGAAAAGGAAACAAATATCAGCATAGTTTCAATTTCTAATGCTTTTCAATCCTTGGAAGACAGTGAGGATGAACAGGTAGAGAAGGAAGGAGAGATTGTAGAGATCTTCCATGAAACAGTTGAGTCACAGGAAGTTACTCTACCACTTGATATTAATACTAACCAAAATATTTCCTCTGTGTTACTTAAAGAACAAGTACAAATGGAGTTAGAAGAGCAAGTTCATAAACATTCAGCAAAGGAAAGCTCCAGGACAGAGGATGAACTGAAAGAGAAAACATCAGATTGCCCTGAAATGGTAAGTTTGGAGAATGAAAGTGAGCAGCCACAGGCCCAGGTAAGACCCTCAGAGCAGAATCTTACATCTGTGATCACTAATAACAATAGTAAATCAGGAGAAAAAGGTAAAAACTCTGCTAAGACCAGTAGAAATCTCAGATCCACACAAAAAGCCAACCCCAAAATTTTTAAATGATAACACACACCATAATTGGGAATGTGTTAGTTTGGAATGTAAGGGGAGTTGGTACCTCAGTAGAGAGACTTAAGATTCTGAAACAAAAACATAAGTTAGACATAATGTGCCTAATTGAACCATGGCAAGAAAATCAGAAGATCATAAAGTTTAAATATGACCTAGGATATCAGAATGCTTACCCTGCTCAGAGATCTAAAATCTGGTTATTTTGGAACCAGTCTTATAGTATCTCAGTTTTAAGTGAGACAGATCAGTATGTACAAGTTAATATAATTGATTCATCATCTTCTTTGAGCTGGAATTGTGTATTTATTTATGCAAGTGTACATAGATCACTCAGGGAATCCTTATGGCAGGACCTAAAAGCAACCAATATTTCTCATTCTATTTTCATTGGTGATTTTAACACAGTAGCTTCAGTATCTGAGTATAGAGGGAGGAAGTCAACCCCTAAAAAAAGCATGAAACAATTTAATAATCTTCTAAGTGATCTGGATTTGCATGATATTCCCACTGTAGGTAACTCCTTTACATGGTGCAATAACAGGTTTAAGGAAAGAGGTAAAGAGTTAATATTCCAAAGGTTAGATAGGGGACTTTGCTCATTAGACTGGTTCGATAACTTTCCTAACAGCTCTATACAGGTTTTAAATAGACTTTCATCAGATCATGCTCCTCTTTTATTATCTATACAATCATCTGAGGAACAAGCCCCTAGACCATTTAGATTTCAGGAGATGTGGATAAGTAGACAGGACTTTATTAATTTAGTGAAATCGAATTGGAGCCTGGACACCCCTTATAGAGGAATGTTTAGGATGGTTTACAAATTAAAAAGGCTTAAAAAGGAAATAAAGCAGTGGAATATTACACACTTTGGCAATGTTGATCAGAATCTGATGCAATATGAGAATAAGGTTAATGATTTGGAAATCTCTTTTCAACAAACACCAACTGAATCCATTCTGACAGACCTGAATAACACAAAACAGTTGCTGATGAGGGCTCAAAAGGAGAAAGTAATCTACCTTAGGCAAAAGGCTAGACTGAATTGGTTTAAATATGGTGATGCCAATACTAGTTATTTTCATCACTCAATTAGGGAAAGAAGAACTAAAGTCAGAATCAGTAAAATTAGAGATGAAAATGGAATTTGGATAACTGATCCAACAAAGATTAAAGAGGAAGCAGTGGGATTTTATAGAGCTCTATTTAATGAAGAAGAACCACAGAAACAAGGAACTTATATGAATCATTTTCTTGCTGAAATACCTGGAATAATAAATGAACAAGATAATGATCAACTGTTATCTCCCTTTCTAATCCATGAGCTTAAGTTTGCAGTCTTTGATCTTAATAAACACAGCTCACCTGGCCCTGATGGATACCCTGGTTTTTTCTATACAACCTTTTGGGACTATGTTAAAACAGATTTACTTGAGGCTGCCAATGATTTTCTGATGCATGGTAAAATTCCTAATGCTATTTCTAGTACATGGCTAGCTTTAATCCCTAAAAGAACAGTTCCTGTCACATTCTCAGATTTCAGACCAATAAGCCTTTCAAATTTTGTGAATAAGGTTTTTTCCAAGATGATGATGGAAAGGATTAGGCCTTTCATGTCTCAACTAATATCTATTGAGCAAAGTGCTTTCATGAAAGGGAGGGATATCACAGATAATATAATATTGATGCAAGAAATGACCAGAATGTTAAAAAGGAAATCAAGGAATCAGAACCTAATCATCAAATTAGATATGCAGAAAGCTTTTGATAGGGTATCTTGGTCTTTTCTTAATTCAATTCTCCTTAAATTTGGTTTCCATGGAGTTTTTGTGAACCGGATATTGCAGAATATAGCCTCAGCCCATTTTTCAGTGATTATTAATGGTGTAGCCTCAGGATACTTTGCATCTAATAGAGGAATAAAACAGGGAGATCCCCTCTCCCCATTTCTGTATAATATACTATCCGAGGCCTTTTCCAGAGGAATTAAAAAACTGTTCAAAATTGGCTTTCTGAAAAATTTTGATTTACCTAACAGATGTCCACAGATAACTCACCTAATGTATGCAGATGATACAGCTGTATTTCTCAGTGGAAAAAAGAAAAATCTTAACAGATTTAAAAGATTTCTAATTGCATATGAGCAAACAACAGGTCAGAAAGTTAATTTCTCTAAATCCAACTTCTATGTTGATCATGCCACCCCAGCTGATAGAATTCAGATCATAAGAAGGTCTTTAGGAATGACAATGGGAGAGTTTCCTTTTAAATACCTAGGTATTCCCATATTCACAGGAAGGAACACTCAGAGATATTACTATCCTATACTGGAGAGACAAGAAAAAAGCATTAAAAACTGGAAAAATAGGTGGCTTAGCACTGGAGGGAAGATCATATTAATAAACCACTGCTTTCTTTCAATCCCAACCCACTTGTTTGCTGTACTAAAACCTCCCAAGGTAATTTTGAGGAAGATGGAAAGGATGGCATCAGGTCTGTTCTGGGGTGCAACTGAAAGTTCAGAGTCTAGGAAAAAATGGAGAGCTTGGAGTAAAATGAGTTTGCCAATACAAGAGAATGGGATAGGGTTTAGAGACCTCCAAGCAACAGTTGATTCATTCTCCTGCAAGTTATGGTGGAAGCTCCAAATGAACACCACTCAATGGTCTCACCATATGTGGTCCATTCCTGACTCCTACAAGACATCTCAGGTATGGAAAAGAATTTGTTCCATTACTGAAAAAACAAACAGTTTGACAAGAGTAATTCATGGAAAAGGGGGTTGTTCCTTTTGGAATGCAAATTGGTCAGGTGAAGGTGCTTTATTTTATAAATGGCCTGTGGATGTGGAACTTCCCTTCCCTGATATCACCTTAAGCACCTTCATCCTGAACAAAGACTCTAATATTATTTCTCTGGAGCCACATTTGGCTACCAATATAGTTTCAATATTGCAGGAGGTAGCAATCAAGAATTCTCATGAGGATAGACTGATCTGGGAGCCTTCTAAGGATGGGAATTTTTCAGTCAGCTCAGCTTACAAGATACTGAGGCAGAGGGGTACAAGCATCAGAAGTTTACACAAGGTATGGTCAAATTTCATTCCAGTTAAAATGTCTATTTTAATGTGGAGAGCTTTGAATGGAATTTTGCCTTTTGATAATGTTCTATGTAAGCTTGGTTTCTCACTAGCTTCTAAATGCCCCTTTTGCTTTAACCACTCGGATTCAATCAACCATTTTTTTAACTCATGTCCCCAGACAACTGCAGTGTGGAAAAAAGTTAATTGCATTCTGAATTTACATCCACCTGCATTTAGGAGCTTCTGTCATTTGGTTGATCATTACCTCTCCATTCAGATAGGGACTAACAGTCTGCATAATGTATACATAGCTGCTCTTATTATAACAACATGGTCTCTTTGGACACACAGGAATAAACTACTATTTGAAAACCAGGTTTTTTCAGTAGAAGCATGTTTTCAGAATATAAAGGACCTGCTGCTCATAATTTTTACTGCTCATCCTTTGAAAGGGAACCCTGATAAACATAAGAAGCTAATCCAGGCAGGAATCATTCCTAGCATAACTCTAAAAAGGAACAAAGGAATCTCAATCTCAGCAGTTAAATGGGAAAAACCAAAAAATGGTCTTAAGTTGAACATTGATGCTTCATGGATAAAGGGGGGTGACTCTTCTTGTGCTGTAATAATTAGAGACTGGAGGGGAGATGTGAAACTAATGAGAGTTAAAATCTTTAAATCAGAATCCCCTCTTCATGCAGAACTGGAAGGAATTTTATTTGCATATCAAATCTGCTTAGAAAAGGAAATTAGAGGTAGTGTACTAGAGTCAGATTGTCAGCAAGCAATAAGAGCTATACATGATCCTTACTCTGCCTCATGGAGACTTTTCTCTCTTCACTATCATTTGCATGAGATGCACACAGAAAACCAAATCCAATATGTCTCTAGGGAAGCAAACACAGTGGCTGATTTTTTGGCAAAATATGCTAGAGAGAATTTTTTAACTGGTGATCTAGACTCAAGCAACACTCCACCTTTTCTTAAAGGACTGATTTGGCTAGATAAAAATGGTGTTCATGGGGTCAGAATAGGAACAGCAAGTGGAACATAATCTATACATAATATGTTATCTTGGGCACATGTTGTATACAGGACCAGATACTGCTTCCTTCTTGTTTGTTTCATTGCAGATTAAAAGTCCGAGGAGGATACCCAGCGTATGATCATAGGAAGAATGGCAAAAGGCAAGACTTCATCATGAAGATTACTGGCAAATGGCAGGACTTCACTCAGAGTATGGCAAACGGTTCTTCACTCAGGAAGAGTACGGCAAGCATACCATCAAAGATTTAACGTAGCTATTGTATAGCTTTGGCAAAGTTTCCAAGAAGATTTAGAGGATAGGCTTCTGGTTTCGGTTAAGGTCGTCTCTGACTGACTTGTGTCTCTTCGGATTCACTAACAAGTTCGAGCGTCATTTACCAAGCCATTAGTGTTTTGTAATCCTCTAGTTTTACTTATGGTTTTTTTCTCAACTATTTTGGAGGCAACATGGTGTTGCTTCAAGAGCAATATGCTCTCATTTTGTAAACAAACTAAGCTTCGGCTTCTTATTTTTCGTTACAGGTCTGGGAAGCCTAATATAACTCTCCTCCATCTTAGGATGGTTTTCAACCAAAAAAAAAAAGACTAGGATTTGACCAGTCTTTTTATTGTTTGATTCTAGATAACTAGTGTATATGGATCACCAATTAAGTAATAGTCGATCAACTAGAACGCCTGTTTCAGAGTTGCTCCAATTAGTACCAATTAAAACAGAGTAATACAAAACACAAAATACTACAAAAATACATAATTTTCTTAGAGAATTCACTGCTTGTAAGCCACTAGTTTTCAACCATCTTCATCTTTTCAGATTGAACGTCTCCAATTTCTTGGCCATCTTCATCTATCCAAATGCCATCTCTGTGTTTCTACTGTATTGCTCCTGCCTCAATCTCGTCGTTAATCAGTAGGGGGGAAATAAAGGGTAACTCAAACTTTTCACTTGTAACTTCAAAATCAATTTCGTCATGGAAAGAGTATTTCTTGCCTTGTAAGACAACAGATCAACCCACATTGTACGGATCACTAACGTAAAAAACTTGCCTTGCTTGTTCAGCCAAAACAAACTGATCATTTTCATATGCTTTACGACTCTTGTCAACTAGGGTAAATCCCATTGGGTCATCAGTTTGAACTTCAGTTGGGTTATAAAACCACTAGCACTTGAAAACCAGAATTTGAATTCTCCAAAGTTAAGCTCCCAAATCTCATCAATAACACCATAAAATGACATCACAGCTAGGACCAGTTTATTGTCTTTCTTACTTGCTTGCCACATTGTCTCCAACTCAATGTATACCCCACTATTTTATGTTGTGCTATTTGAATCTGGGTCCCTAATAGCAAAATAGAAACCATTCATGTCATAGCCAGAATACCTCAAGACCGTGCAATTAGGTATCCTTGCAAATGCTCTAATTTTTGGGTCATAATCACCTACATTGCATCGATCATAAAACCAATTCACAAACATTTCATTGTGCTCCAACTGAACTTTATTAAGGGTCCACGTGGGATGAAACTCTGTGATCAAATTAAGGTGCTCGGTCACATAAGCTGCAGTCTCCCAACAATTCCTCAAGACATACAAATGAACTAACATCATATCACTATTCAATGGAGTAAATAACATTCCCCTTGACATCGGTTTGCTTACCTTCCTTCCCACATGTCGATTCTGGGGCACCCTAAAATTTCTATGTTCCTCCAAATAGCTAGAGTAAAATTCAGTTACTTCTTCAGTAACATACATCTCCACAATACTAGCATTTCGCCAACTCATAAATTTCATTTATCCCTTGAATACTTTCATGTGATGCTCAAAAGGATACATCTAATTCATACCAACTGGACCACATATCTTTATCTCCCGCACAAAATGAAAAACCAAGTGAACCATTATATCAAAAAATGCTGGAGGGAAATACATTTCCAACTTGCATAGCCCAACAACAACCTCTTTTTATATGACATCCAAATGGTCCCGGTCAACAGACTTCTGACATATGGAACAAAAAAAGGAAGAAAGTCTAGTGATTGAGTACCTTATGTCCGCCTCCATTACTCAGCGAATAACAATAAGTAACAGTTATTGCATCAAAACATGACAATCATAAGATTTCAACCAAGTCATTCGATAATCCTTTGTAACTTCTCGAGTATCGTTCGACGAATAACCAATTGGGACCTTCACTCATTTCAAACTATCACAAACTGAGATTCTCTCCTCCTTTGACAATGTACAAGGTGCAGGGGGCAAGTAAGTCCTCTTACCCTTCACTTTTGGAGCGAGGTCATTTCTAATTCCCAAATCTACCAAGTCCAACCGGGCATTCAAACTATCATTCGTCTTCCACGGAATATTCAAGAGGGTGCCTATCAAAATTTTACAAACATTTTTCTCAATATGCATCATGTATAGGCAATGCCTAACCTGAAGATGCTCCCAGTACGGTAGATAAAAAAATATTGACCTTTTCTTCCATGGACCATCACAATGTACTGTCCTTGCCTTTATGCTTTCCCAACACCACTCTCAATTTCTTAACCTTCTTGTGAATCTGCACACCACTTAGTGGTGTAGGGGATTTCCTTTGTTCTTTTCCCCCAACAAAATTGACCACATCATCCTGGTATTTATGATTTCCTTGCAGCCATTTTTTATAGCCAAGATACACAGTATTTCATCCATGGATTGGCTGTTTGAATTTTGTCTTCTCCTCACAAATAGGACATGCTTTGTGCCTTCACAACATACCCCAAAAAATTTCCACAGGCTGGAAAATCATTGATCGTGCAAAAAAGCATGGCTCACAATTGAAACTCCACATTCATATGGCCATCGAATACCATCACCCCATTTTCTTCCCACAATATCTTCAAATCATCAATCAATGGTCTCAAATACACATCAATGTCGTTTCCAGGTTGTCTAGGACCTAAGATTAATAGAGGAATCATAACATATTTCCGTTTCATGCACAAATAAGGGGAAAAATTATAGATAACCAACATCACAGGCCAAGAACTATATTTCGATGATATATTTCCAAATGGATTCATCCCATTAGTACACAACGAAAGAAGTAAATTTCTATCTTCTGAACAAAATGTAAGATATCGCTTGTCAAAAATTTTCCATTGTTCACCGTCTGCCATATGTCTTATCTTGTTGTCACTTGGTCTTTCCCGCTCTCCATGCCATCACAACTTCTTTGCATCCTTTGAATTCACAAATAACCTCTTCAACCTTGGAAATAAAGGGAGATACCACATCCACTTCAACGGGACCTTCTTCTTCTTCTTAGCCAAACACCCATAAACATCATTCCTCACACCCTTATATCTTGAATGTTTGCACACAGAACATTCAATCACGTCTTTAAAATGACCGTCATACAACACACAATCATTAGGACATGCGTGTATTTTCTTGTATTCGAAACCAAGTGGACACAATATCTCCTTGGCCTCGTAAATGTTTTTTAGTATTCCATTCCCTTTCGGAAACTTATCCTTTAGAAGCTTTAGGAGTGAATTCACACTTGTATCACTCCAAGAACTTGTACCTTTCAAATTGAAACCTCCATAACAAAGGAGATTATGGTATCCTTAATTTTACATCCCGGATACAGTGGCTTCTCTTTTTCGTCAAGCAAAGCACTTAAAATTTCAGGCTTCCCCTGAAAATCTCGTACAATGTCATCGAACATAGCATGAACAGTACAATTGTTTCCATCTACCTTGTCAAACCCACCACCCTTATGTTGATGCTCTACCTCTCCATGAAATGTCCAAACAATGTAACCTCTGTCAAATCTGTACTTAAGCAAGTGAAATCTAACAAGCCCACATTCATCAAACCGTTCACGACACAAGCATGTTTTGCATGGACAAAGTATCCTCTCCTCCCGACCATAGGCACAATCAAGAAACAAATCTATAAATGCAATATATTCACCACTCCCTCTAGCTACACTCGGATAACTAACCATTTTTTTCTCCATGCAAGCATCGATTCTAGGTTCATTGTATCTAAACATAATAACACACACAATTAAACAAATTCATTATTAAAACATAATAAAAATAAACACAATCAATTTGCTACACAATACTAAAACAAAGTCATGTGTATGTGTATATGTATATGTATCAACTTGTTCTTGTGAGATATATATATATATATATATATATATATGTGTGTGTGTGTGTGTGTGTATGTGTGTGTGTGTGCCATCTACAAAAATAAACACAACCATGTTTACATCCACAATCATTTACACTCTCACAACATGATAATAAACCAACTTAAAGCATAGAAACCATTACTAAATGCAAATAAACTCTCTCCATGCATGCATTTTTTTTAAGCATAACCATCCGAGGATGGGGGGAAATATATCAGGCTCCCTAAACCTATGTAAATGAGACCAAAATTAGCGTCGTGAGTTTGTTCCTTACAAAAGGTCATCCGATTGATGATCCAAGAGCCCGAAGAGCACTTGAAGTAATTAAAATTGCTTGCAAAAGCAGTGAAACTCCATATATGCATTAATGGTTATTATCACTAATATTTAATTGAAATTCACAAAAGAAAAGGAAAACTTACATTCATGGCTCTTCATTGCTTTGGGTTAATGCTCACCATCCAAAAAAATCTTCCATCAATGAAGAGAGAAGGGGATTAAAAGTTAAGATCTAATTTTCGAGTGGTAGTTCGGAGCATTAAATGCTTAATTTAGCACCGGTTTTTGTGAATAGTATGTAAAACCGGTGCCATTTTACCCAATAGCACCTGGTTTTAACTGGTGATACACCAACTGGTGCCATTTTTCCTGCTTTTTTTCAGATTCTTTTTAACACCAGTTTTTGTTATTTTTTAGCACCGGTTTTTAAAAATGGTGCCAAAATTTTCATAGCACCGATTTTTGTTATTTTTAGCACATGTTTTTAAACTGGTGCTAATTTAACACCAGTTTTTGTGTTTTTCAGCACCAGTTTTTAGATCGATGCTAATTTAACACCGATTTTCTTGTAGCAGCCACCGCTTTGAATCCTTTTCCTCTGAAATTTTTGGCCCCATATTCTGGGTGTTCCATGGGGGAATATTTCTGCGATAATGGGATGCACACATTAATAATCTATAATGATTTTAGTAAACAGGCGGTGGCATATCGACAAATGTCATTATTGTTACGCCGACCACCAGGTCGTAAGGCTTTCCAGGGGATGTTTTCTATTTACATTCCCGTCTATTAGAAAGAGTGGCTAAATGATCGGACCAGACAGGCACAGTTAGCTTGACCGCCTTACCCGTCATTGAAATAAAAGATAGAGAAGTATCAGCCTATATTCCCACCAATGTGATCCCTATTACTGATGGACAAATCTATTTGGAAATAGAGCTCTTTTATCTCAGAATTAGACCTGCTATTAACGTCAACTTATCTGTCAGTCGCGTCAAGTCTACCGCTTAGTTGAAAGCTATGAAACAAGTCTACGGTAGTTCAAAACTAGAATTGGCACAATATCGCGAAGTGGCCGCCTTTGCTCAATTTGGCTCAGACCTTCATGCTGCGACTAGTGTTAAAAATTAAAAAACCGACGTAAAATTAACTCTGGTTTGAAAACAATTGCTTAAAAACCGATGCTATTACAATTTTGGCACCGATTTTAAAAACTGGTGCGAAAAAGCCGGTTGTAGAGGGGGGTCTCTGTGGTAGTAGAAAATCAAGTAAGGTTTGACCATTGATTAGTCAAAGTCAACCTAGTTATTAGTGTGTATATATGGAAAGTAAAATAAGGGGTGAATGTTTATTCGTCAAAGTCAACTTAGTTATTAGTGTTTATATATTGAAAGTCAAATAAGTTTTGGCCATTGATTAGCCAAAGTCAACCTATTTATTGGTGGTAATACATTGAAAGTCGAGTAAAATTTGACTGTTGATTAGTTAAAGTTAACTTAGTTACTACTATTCTGATATAGAGAAGGAGTCAAGTAAAGTTTGATCGTTGATTAGTTAAAGTCAACTTAGTTACTAGTGTTTATATATAGAAAGCCAAGTAAGGTTTGACCATTGACTTGACAAAGTCAACCTAGTTATTAGTGTTTATATATTAAGAGTCGAGGAAAATTTGACCGTTAATTAGTTAAAGTCAGCTTAGTTACTAGTCGAAGGTAATGGTAAATAAAAGAAACTGTGAGAGTCTACGGGAGTGGGAACATTGTTCCACTCCCGTGATACAATGAAACCTACTAAACTACCCCTGATCTAGATGATACAATCAGGTGGCCCAGATTGAACCGGAAAGGTCTACGGGAATGGGAACCTTGTCCCACTCCGTGAATACATGATACCTACTAAGCTACCCCTGGACTAAATGATACAGTGAGGTGGCCCAAAAAAATGCTACCACTTCGTGATGACAGGGGCCTGTAGAAATCATATGTGAAAATACCGAGGGGCATGAGAACAGCCTCACTAGCCACTCACTCCATGCTACTTCCATATAACCGATTGTGTGAACCGGCTCTTCAGCCGTGGTTTGTTCCCCACAGGTGTCTTCCAAGCCGAGAATGGTCTCGGCCTTCAAGTGAAGTAGTATGACATCTTCTCCAGGAAGAGCTGGCACACCGCTTTTACCATGTACACCTCTAAATGAAGATAAAGAGGTGTTATTGGCCTTCGATAATGATCTCTGAATGAGTGCCAAGGTTTTCTCGGTGGGGTTGGGAGCAGATTGACCGTAGTCTGTGTTGCTCCCTAGTGTTCCCCGCCGATAGACCTCCTAATGATGAAGAGTTCTGGCATGACTTCTACTGCGCATGCCCCACGTAACAGTTTTGTAATCGTCCTCTCCATTTTAGGCAAAAGGATAGTCTGATGCCATTTTGCACTTTTCAGTGCAGCACAAGCAAATAGTGGAACCAACAGTACATCTACAACATAACTGTGTGTGTGAACCGGTTGTCGATCGTTGGTATGTTCCCCACGGTTGTCAAGACAACTGCCGCTGAAGTACGGTGATGGCCTTCTGAACCAAGTGTGTTGTCGGCCTTTCTATACGAGTGGTCATGCAAATAATAGTAGAAGAACTACGCAGCCTGATGCAAAATAAAATATTTTTTTTCCGCGGACCCCTTCGAGGACTTGAATGCCCCCTCGAGAACTCGAACACATCTATATCTCGAATGTCCCATTTGAGCACTCGAACACCTCCATCACTCGAATGCCCCCTCGGGCACTTGAACGCCTCCAGGACTCGAATGCCTCCTCCAGCACTCGAAGACCTCCAGCACTCGAATGCTCCCCTTGAACCACCATACCCCTCGAACCACCACCCTACCTATAGAACCTCTACCGTGCCCCTCGAACCACTACCATACCCCTCGAACTGACATGGCCCTCGAGTCACTATAGCTCTCGAACCACCACCCTACCCTCGAACCACCATACCCCTCGAACCCCCATGCCCCTCGAAGCCCCATGTCCCTCGAACCCCCATGCCATTCGAACCACCAGTCCTCTCGAACCAGCATACCCCTCGAACCCCCATGCCCTCGAACCACCTTGCCCCTCGAATCAGCATATCCCTCGAACCCCCATGCCCCTCAAACCACCTGACCCCTCGAACCACCATGCCCCTCGAACCACCACCCGACCCCTGAACCACCCTGCCCCTAGAACCTCTACCGTGCCCCTCGAACCACTACCATACCCCTCAAACTGCCATGACCCTCGAGTCAATATACCCCTCGAACCACCACCCTACCCCTCGAACCACCATACCCCACGGACCCCCATGCCCCTCGAACCACCAGTCCCCTCGAACTGGCATACCCCTCGAACCCCTATGCCCCTCAAATGACCTTGCCCCTCGAACAAGCATATCCCTCAAACCCCCATGCCCCTTGAACCACCTGACCCCTTGAACCACTATGCCCTTCGAACCCCTACCATGCCCCTCGAACCACCATGCTCTTGAACCCCTACCATGCCCCTCGAGCCCCCATACCCCTCGAACCACTATTCCTCTCAAACCACCAGCATACCGCTCCAACCACCATACCCCTCGAGTGTCTTGGGTTGAGGGTCTTGGGTTGAGGGTGGGGCTCAAGGGTCGAGGGGGGTCGAGGGTCGAGGGTCGGGGAAGTTTTGAAGAATTAAATCCTCGAACCACCCGAAGCCTCAGACCATCTACTCTTGGAGCCTCAGACCAGCAACCCTTCGAGTCTCGAGGGTCGAGGTGTAAAATTTTTATTTTTTTATTTTTTTCTCCCTATGCTACGAGGAGGGCGTCCATGGATTCCCAGTCCTGCAAAAATACTGGATGGGGTGACGCCTCCATGCCACTTTTGCAAAAAGGATGAAATGGTGTAGACCAGTTGTACCATATACACCTATATTGGTTGTGGTGTTGTTGGCCTTCCAAAAATAATCTCCGGGCAATTAGGAGGTCCAAACCGTAAGAAATATTTACCACCCTTGTAATTACCTGCAAGAAATATTTACCGCATAGATGGGCTTCTGAAGTCCGCCAATGAGTTTACCTGTAAGAAAATGTTTGAGAAAATCTTCGACCAAGGTTGGCCACATTTGTGCCGTTTGTTAGAAAAGAAACCCATAGGGAAATAATCTATTGAGGATGAGGTAGTAGTCATTTTGAATAAGCTTGAATGCCCTTGCTGAATCCGGTCGAAGACCTTTTTTGAAAACTTTATTCCTCTCACTCCATATGTAGTATACAGTAGTTGCTAATGCCAGCGGTCCCATTTTCCTTTTCAACTTTGATCCTCGAACCTGTCTTCTGATCCATTTTTCAGAGGCGGCAATGGAATCTGTGGCTCTTCTCAAACCCATCCAGATTTGCACCCTATACCATACAGTTCGGGCAAAGTCACACTGGAAGAACAAGTGTTCATGCGTATCGACCTACAAACGACATAGGGAGCAGATATGATCTGTGTGTGCATCTTCGCCTCCATGGAATCTGTCTTTGGTTTGAAGTCGACCAAGAGAAGCAAGCCAGGTAATTAACGAGAACCGGCGGGGGAATAGATCCACAATAAAGAGAATTGTAAAATCTGGCCCTTGGGAGGGTGGGTATATCATATAAGTGAGGGTAGCTAGACCTGTGTATGTGATCATGGGCCGTCGCCGTGAATTTACCAGATCCTGCCCAAATCGCCAGCATGTCCTTGAGCGAGTCGACTGAGCCACCGGATATGATGATCAGTTTGTCCCAGAGTTCACACAGATTTGTGAAGTAGAGTGAAAATGTTTCAGAGATTCTGCCACATGGAGCCCTTGGATGTGCAAGCCAAATACTGCTGGTGGCCAGGAATTGTGAATGAACCCA
This sequence comes from Rubia yunnanensis, assembly GCA_037428765.1. NCBI lineage: Eukaryota > Viridiplantae > Streptophyta > Magnoliopsida > Gentianales > Rubiaceae > Rubia > Rubia yunnanensis. Next base: position 85,182,661 of record CM075063.1, read on the forward strand.
TCGGACCCAGAGCGAATCCTTGTTTGAGTGTATATCCCATAACTGCGGTGCGATGACGGCCATATTCCATATCTTGAAGTCCCGAATTCCTAGACCCCCATTACGTTTCGGAGTACATAGCCTCTTCCAGGATAGCTTATTCTGTTTATTTTCTCCCCACAGGAAGTTTTTACATTTTTATCAAGTGATTCCATGACATTACCCTGTATGATGAAGTGCTGTATCCAGTAACCAATGATGCCTTGGACCATGGATTTTATGAGTTCCAATTTTCTCGCATATAATAATGTGTGCCCTTTGAATTTTGTAATTTCATTGTCGACGGTGTCGAGGAGCTTATGAAACTGAGAGACCTTCAATTTACTGGAGTCCAGTGGGATGCCCAAGTACCTGACTGGGAAGGTAGCCTAAGGTATACCTATTAAGCTTAAGTTATCTTTAATACCCACCCCGAAGAATTGTGACTTTACGGCGTTGATGGCCAAGTAGGAGGTCTGTTGAAAATCAGACATGAGGGTATGAACTGAGTCTCGATCTGCCTTCGAGAAGAGCATCAAGTCATCCGCAAAAGCTAAATGAGTGATTTTCAGTTTTTTACATCTGGGGTGAAACGAGAACCGAGTGGATTCTGTCTTCCTTTTCAACAGCCTGGAGAGGTATTCTACGCAAATGATAAAAAGTAGGGGGGAGAGCGGGTCGCCCTGATGAACACCCATTTTGCCTTTGAAGAAGTCACATAATTTGTCGTTGATCGCAATGGAGAAAGTCGTAGTTGTTACGCATTCCATAATTCTGTCGACCAATAAGTGAGGGAAGCCCAGGCCGGTTAGTACCTCTTGTAGGAAGTCCCAAGAAACCGTGTCTAATGCCTTTGCGAGGTCGACCATAATCACACAGCGGGGGGATGATCTTAACTTTTCGTATCCCCTTACCATCTCTTGGGCCAACATTACATTATCTGAGAGCTTCCGACCTTTCACAAACGTAGCTTGGCAGGGGTTAATAAGACCAGGGAGGAAAGGTTCGATTCTATTGGCGATGATTTTGGTGATGACTTTATATATGATGTTGTAGCAGGAGATGGGTCTGAAGTCGCCCATACTTAGATTATCTTCCTTCTTGGGTATGAGTGCAACAGCTGTATGGTTGAGTTTTTTCAGTAAGTCTCCATTTTGGAAGAATTCCAAGACTGATTCTGTGACATCTTGACCCACGGTCTCCCAATGACTCTTGAAGAAGGCCGCTGTGAAACCATCAGGGCCTGGTGTTTTGTCATCAGACATGGAGAAGAGGGCAGACTTTATTTCATGTCTTTCTATATCTTGACTCAATGTTTCTCTCTCCATATCATCGAGTAAGGGACCTGAGTAGAGTGTATCTACCTCTATCGATGTTCGTGAAACTTCTGTACTGAATAAGGCCCCTGTAAAATTCAGCAAATAGTGTCCCTTTTCTTTCACTGGATTTGATTATCCTATTTTCATCATCCAGGGTTGCCGGAATCCCGCCCCCTTTCCTGTTGGCCACCAAACCGTGAAAAAATCTTGTTCCCTTATCCGCCATAGTGACAAAGTTAATTCTTCCCTTTTGGGAAAGGAACTTCGACTCCACTGTGTAGAGGAGCAGTGCATTTTGCTTTAAGACAGTCAGCTGATGTACCAGCTCGGGTGATACATTCACCGAAGTTAGATTCTTCAATGCTGCCGCATACTCCTTGTCTGCTCTTTTTGCCTTTTCTGAAATGTGATTGAAATCTTTTTTCCCCAGTTCCTTCAGGGGCTTCTTCAACCTTTGTAGCTTACGACATAAAGCATATTGTTTGAATCCCTGTACCTCTGGTGACCAGTGATCATGTACCACCTGTTTAGACTTCGGATACGCGTTCCACATGTTTTGGAACCTAAAGGGCCTATTTAGCTTGTCTATATCTTGTGCTAGGGATGTTACAAATGGTAGGTGATCAGAGAGTGCTGACCCAGGAAGAAAGGTGGTGCGGCACGAGTCACCGTCCCATTTGTGGTTGAGCAGAACACGGTCCAGTTTGTGCCTAATTGTGTAATCCACATTGTGCCACGTGAAAGGATCGCCAAGTGCTGGAGCGTCTCTGAGACCACATGCGGTGCAAGCTTCTTGAAATTCCCTCATTTGGTAGATCCCGGGGGATGTGCTTCCCATGTGATCATTGATGCAGAGGATGGAATTAAAGTCGCAAAGTACCATCCATGGTAAGTCTAGGTTTGCACTGTATCTCTTTAAATCTACCGAAGGGGCAATCTGTGTACTCTTCCTACACTATTTACATAAGCGTAAGTGCATAGAAATTGCACATTCAACGTCAGGCTGCGTACTTTTAGGTGAATCAGCTGTGCCATTCTACCTGTTATTTCAACAAAGAACATTTTGGGATCCCAAACTATAAGAATCCTAGAGTTGGGTGCCACGTCAAAATTGTGGGTGTTTCTCCATCCTTTGAGACTCTTCATGAAGATGTTCAGCGTTCGTTCACTTGCCTTTGTTTCCAGAATACCCAATAGACCAATATTGTTTTCAGAGATGATACTCTTTGCCCATCTCCTTTTTTCCGGGGTGCCGAGACCCCTGATGTTGAGGCATGCCGCATTCATTGGGAACCCAAGGTCCCTTTAGGCCTCGGACCGCCGCCTTTGCTACTATCAGTTGACGATGAGCTCTTCACTGCTTCAGTCAGTTTTTTATAAGTCTTCTTCAACGAGTTGAGAAAAATGGAAGATGATCTGGTTCTGTAATTTCCTCTGATCAGCTTTCTCCCTCCCGTGATTTGTGATTTTGGCGTAAGAGGTTGCCCTGCTCGTGGGGGGTTGGTCGGTCTTGTCTCCGGATGCAGCATACTGTCCAGTATGTTTCCTGCACCTTGCATTGGTCCTTTTGCATCTCCAAAAGCGGGGGGCCTATCCGAGCTGGTTTCTCCACTGAACTCCTTCTTGTTATGACCTGAGAATTTAACTGTGTAGTAGCATCTCCTACCTTGTTCTGATCCATATCCCTATCCTTCCCCACGTCATCATCTTTATCCTTTTCTGAGTTTAGGTCTTGTCTTGTGTTGCTTGATGCCGTATTTTCTGAATTGTTACCCGAAGCTTTATCCCCATGGGTATGAGAAGGCACCTTATTAGGAATGTTACAGTCTTCTTCCTCCGCATGTGCTGAAAGAGCGCATTTGTCACAGCCAGAAATTATTTTCCTCTTTGCCCTGCGCTCCTGATTGGCCCTGTCCCTGGCCTGGAAGAATTCATCACAAACCTCAAAAAGATGGGTATTTTTTCTGCAGTTAGGGCACCACGGTTTGCATTAGTCATAAAGAATCTATTGCGAGTGGGTGGCTCCATCTGGCATGCGGAATGTTATTGTTTCCTTGAGCTTTTTTGAGGTGTCAATGAGGACAAAAATCCTGGCATAGTATCCAACGAGGTCTCGTGTTGCATTGTCCATGAGAATGGGATCTCCTAATGTGGTTGCTGTCTTCTCCAGGGCTTTTTTGTGCCAACAAAACTTGGGCAAGTGATTCATACGTATCCAAGTCAGTTTTTTTCCATGATTCGCATGTCGAACTTCCCTGACTCTGGCAGAGGGACGATAAATAGCTTTTTACCATTTAGGTAATGATCCGGACCCTGCAACACTTTGTCCCTGTCCTCTGCTGTCTTGAATCCAAATTTGAGGTAGCCATTAGTCACTGTTTGTACCCAGCACTGGACGCCCCATTTTGCCATGAGCAAGTTCCTTACCGCATGTATACCGGGGAAAGACCCTAGGAATACACCAAGAAAGCCATAAAATAGCCTAATTTTTTCCTTGATAATTTAGTCCTCGGAGAGAACGAAATCCACATCATGTGCTGCAGAAATATAGACTTTGTCCATGATGATTTCAGCATCATTCCATGCCTTTTTTCTCTCTAGTAGCGGATTATACCATTCCCTCGGCTTGAGAGTCAGGGTTGATTTTGTGGCCTGGCCCTGTGGAATAGTGGGTTTGGTGGAGGAGGCAGCATTTGGATCCATATTTAACCGTCAAGGTAATAAGATAAGACAAGAAAGGCTTAGGAAAGCAATCTGACTAACTTATCGGATGCACAGAAGGAGACTAACGTATCTCCCCGCACAAAATCCACAAAGAATAGATAATACACATAATTCTAGTACCTATCCCAGCAACATGGGATAAGTATGAGAGCAGCAGAATATTGGACACAATCCATACAATCACCACATAAGGATAGAACAAGTCCTCACAGAGAAAGTATGAATCCACACTTAGAAAATAAATCCGCGCAGAGAACACAAGTACGCACGGAGTTAGTACAGAAATCAACACAATTCACACAGAATACAAATCCTCCCAAAGAATACAAGTACGCACAGAGTTTGAGCATCACATAATATGATCGGGGAACTAAATTCAAGAACAAAAAGTTTCAGTACAACCTGTTTGTGGTTGAATTAAATTCCCGCCGTTCAGAATCCAACTCGCTCAGGTGGAGGTGAAGCCTTCAAACAATGTCAGCCATTCAGAATATCGTGAGCCTAAATCCGCTGTTACCCAGATCGTTGTATGTGTTTAGAAGAACTGAATTACCGACCAGCAACTGGACTTGTCAAGCCTTTCGAAAACCCTCACTTCGCGGGTGGAAGCCATCAGAAATCTGCAACCCGTAGATGATTATGGTTGAAATCCCATGGGGATTCTGGATAATCAGGTAGAGGTTAAAGATTAGCTGAGTAATCGGACGAAAATGCTCCCGTTGTTCTTGGGAGAAAGCTGCCCCTTTTTTGCCCAGAATTACCCTCAGCTTAGTTACTTCTTAGCTTAGTAACTAGTGTTTCTATATAGAGAGAGTCAAGTAAAGTTTGACCGTTGATTAGTTAAAGTCAACGTAGTCACTTGTGTTTATATATAGAAAGTCAAGTAAGGTTTGACCGTTTATTAGTCAAAGTCAACATAGTTATTAGTGTTTATATATTGAAAGTCGAGTAAAGTTTGACAGTTGATTAGTTAAAGTCATCTTAGTCACTAGTGTTTACATATAGAAAGTTAAGTACAATTTGACCATTAATTAGCTAAAGTCATCTTAGTTATTAGTGTTTAATTGAAAGTCAAGTAAAGTTTGACCGTTGATTAGTCAAAGTCAACCTAGTTATTAGTGTTCACATATAGAAAGTAAAGCAAGGGTTGAAATTTGATTAGTTAAAATCAACTTAGTTATTAGTGTTTATATATTCAAAGTCAAGTATATTTTGACAGTTGATTAGTCAAAATCAGCCTAGTTATTAGTGTTTATATATTAAAAGTCAAATAAGGATTAACTGTTGACTAGTTAAAGTTGTATTTATATATACTTAATCTATTAAGGGTTGAACGTTAATTAGTTAATGTAAACAAATTTTATTCTTATATATATATTAGGTCAATAAAGGTTGATCCTTGATTAATTTAACTTAACTTAGTTATTAGTTAAAGTCAACAGAAAAAGTGAACGATTTTGAAAGTTAAAAAACAAATTAGCTTAGAGCGGTTGCGCGCAACAACTCCTAGCCCATGAAATTTTCGGCAACATTATTTAAACTTTTTGGCTAATTTTTTGAATTCTTTGGTTGGAAGATTGAACTTTAAAAAATTTTGATGAATATTTTGAAATTTTTGGTAGGAAGATTAAATTCATAAATTTTTTGGTAATATCTTTGGCAGGAAAATTAAAATTTTAAAATTTTTAGCACCATTTTTTAAAAACCGGTGCTATTTTTTCCAAAACCAGTGCTATATTAAAATTTTGACGATTTTTTTGGAGGTAAGATAGAATTTTCAAAATTTTTAGCACATGTTTTTGAAAACCGGTGCTATTTTTTCCAAAACCAGTGCTATTTTAAAATTTAACACATTTAACACCGGTTTTTAAAAACCAGTGTTAAAATTAAAAATTTAACACCAGTTTAAAGAAACGGTGTTTAATAAACACCTGTTTTAAAAATCAATGTTGAAATTTTACAAAAAACAAGTACTATTATATTTTTGGCACCATTTTAAAAAACCGATGCTAAAAAATTGGTGCAGTGGGGGGTCTCTGTGGTAGTGAAAAGAACAACACAAAATAACAAAAACTAAACAACAAAAACCAAAATAAAGGCCAAATTTATTTGCATTGTCGGCACGACATAGAACCGTATATTTAAGGTTGTTGGTACGACCCTAATGTTATCCATATGGTGAAGGCTTGAACCCCTTCACCATGAGAATCCAAAAGTAGAGAGGTGGGGGTACAAAACTTTCAAGAAGAAAGTTTTGTAAAGGTGGAGATGGTTTAAAGGGAGTTGGGTGGTTAGATGGTTTGGGATAGTCTTTTGGCTCCTATTGTATCTCCTTCAAAACTTCCAAAAATGGTAGAGTTGGTTAACTAGGTGAGGGTAGGGGTGACGATGCTAATGAATGTAGCACAATCACCTCTTCTTCCATTTTTTCATCCTAAAAAACCAACTCCTCACCCCCTTCGAACTCAAACTCGTTTATCATGGTGACCTCACTCACTGAATCTTTGGGTTACTCACTAGTCAAGTTGTTCAAGTTTGCTATTGCATTCATGACTTCCTCACATGTCAAACTTGAACCTCCTTATTGGGCTTTGTTTTGGCGTATGGTATAAGGTGGTGATGGCCAACTAATTTGCTTTTATTGTTGGTTTTCTGGCTCATTCTCATACCACCAATCTGGATTACACTCCATTCCGGATTGTAAGAATTGTGGTATGGATACCATCTTAGATTTCTTGCCCTTGAAAACCAACATCTCCAACCTCTTTGTAGCACTCTTCATAATACCCTTGGTAATGGAAACCAAGAGTTCTTTCCACCTCGTAGTGCTCTTCTCTCAACATATAGCAAGACTCGGTAGGATGGTCGGAATGACACATCCTACAAAACATTGATTGTCGAGCCTCTCTTCTCATCGCGAGTTCCCCCAATGTGAGACACTCCATTTAAAAAAAATTCCAATGTCTGGAATCATATTGCAAGGATTCTTGATAAAAAATTCACCAAAAACTCAAGCAATGCCTAATCTGAAAAAAAAAATTACTACTCTGAACAAAATTAACCACCAAGAAGTGGAAAATAAAAAAAACTAACTAATATGCAACCAAATATGCCCAAACAGTTAAAAATAAACACCTTTTCCCAAGCAGCGGCGCCAAAAGTTTGTAGGTCATTGACGTACCTCTCAAAGTTAAATTTATAAGCCCTAATTCTTCCTATCTACAACTAAGTAGATAATGGCAAGTCGCGATCGTCCACGAGGAAGAGGGATCTTTCTAAGGGTTTAAACATATAAGATTGATATTAGACTAGAAGTAGATATATATATATAGATATATAAAAGCAAGTAAAAATTGTGTGTAGGGGGGGGGGGTTGTTGGTTTTGGTCCTAAGTTATGAAATTAAAAGACAAGATAACTAGAAAAGTTAAGTGACTATATTAATCATCAAACTAACTAAGAAAAGGGGCCCTTAAAACTACAAATGACAAATCCTTGGGGGCAATTAATATCCACTTCCAAACCTCATGTAGATTATTGAACCATTCACTCATTCTATCACATTTGTTACCTATGGGGAATGCCAAAACTTCCCAATTTAAGATAAACATTCATTTCTTCTTAATATTAATTCACAAAGACAAACAACGACAATTTGTAATCATCATTGATAATTACTTAAGGCAAACCACACCATAAAGGTATTTCATCAATGGCATTATACAAGAAGAACCATAGATTTGATAACAACAAGCCTTCTACTAAAGATATAGCCATTTAACCAAACATAGCATTCATTTGGCTAAACCTAGAACGAACCACAATCAAGATTCAACCTTGCATTGCATCTATAGGATAAACATGAGATTAATCCACATTAACATATTTATCTAGCAAGAATCACAACACATTATGCACAAGAAGTTCTAATTCCATGTTCTTGGATTCTCATGTCAAAGAGCTAAGAAATTTTCAACTTTCCTAACACCCTAACACTTCAATCATACAAGCACTTCATATACTCAAACAACTCATAGAATAAATGAATTAAAACATCACATTAAAACACATGAATGCTGAATAACAAATGCTTCAAGAAAGAGTGAAATAGAGGTTCTTACTACATAGATATGGAAGCTTCAATCAATTGGTCCCAAGTACAAAACTAACCTAGATAATGAAAGACATGATTAACCTACAAAAATTAAGAAAATAAAGAAAGGAAAACTAAGGTTTTGAACCCAAAAAATTTCAGGAGTGGAAGAAGATGCTCAGAGGAGAGGATATGATTTAGAATTTATAGTACAAAAAAAGTAAGAAAGGTTATGGCCACCTGTTCATTGCGGCTCGCGACCAATCCATTGCAAGTCACGACCGAGCCAAGTTTCAGCATCTTGATTTCATTCTCATTTTTTTCAAGTCCTCCTTTTCACTTCACTTATCTTCAATTCTTCAAGTCTTCAAAAGCTCAAATGCAAGTCTTTAAATCTTCAAATATTCAAAGGTAATCATCAAAGTATTCAAAGTCTTCAAAAAAAATGTCCTTGTCACACAAAATCTTATAGAAAAGTAATAAAAGCGTAAAAGTCGTTCTTAACTCTCCTTAGAGAATTTCAAGGAAAAATGCCACATCTAAAGCATAAAAGTGTACTAAAGAGAATCATAAAAGTCCTAACATAACCATATAAAATGGGCACATCAACCTTATCCAAAGTCACAATCACAAAAGCAAGCAAACATTAACAACACACTAGTAAAAACACAAAAAACATGAAGAACTGTACTAACATTTTAATAAAATACGCCTTCTCCTCGACAGCAGTGCAAAAATTTTGGTGGACATCGCCGTGTCTCTCAAAGATGCAATTTATAAATCTCTAATGGGGTTGTTAGATAGTAGCTAATGGTATGTCGGGATCGTCCACAAGAAAAAGGGATTTTATCAAAGGTTGAACATGGTTGAAAATACATAAAGAAGTTACTCTAAGTGCGTGGTAACAATGTTGGAGGGTTTTGAGTTTATAAAACACCATTACTACTTTAAGCAACTAAATTAACTAAAAATTAGAAAAAACGATGCAAATACGGATACAACTACCACGAAAGATGTAACTAAGATTATAACGAGTCTTGGGCACAATTGGTTTACATTTCTGGTTATCCTTTGTTCATCGACTAATTATCCTATTTTCATGCTTTAACCACATATTGTGGATAGTTTATCAACACCTTTCGAGTGAAGATATTTCTCACCTCTCCTCGGTTATAGTTAGAATGGGCGATCGTTGCCACATAATAACTCTTACCCTCGGGTCACACTAGAAGATCGGCATCATAGAATTCCCCGAGAATAGCAATAAATATGGAGACCCAATAAAACTAACACAATTTCCTACAAGTGAGAAACATAAAGATAGCACAATTATATTTCCTAATGATGACTAAGAGGATCGGCCTTCATGCTAGGCGTCATTAGTGTGCTACTTTTATAATTAGACAAAACCCATTCAAATTCATCTCAAACCTAAACAATTTCATCAATCAATAATCATAATTTGCTTTCACATCCAATTATAACCTAACATTAACCAACAATATTCACATCGACAAAGAGATGAACTATTCTAGGTTTGACTAAAAACCTAGAAAATAATCTACTCACAATCATCAACTAGTTGTACATCCTAGTCTAAATCATGCATTAATCATAAACAAAACATAAAAAATAATTGATGATCATAGCACCAAATAGGATAAATTAAATGTCACAAGTTTATACTAGAAATGCTTACAAATTGCTCCAAAGAGTATATTTAGCCTAGATAATTAAAACCCATAACAAATGAGCAAAAATCCATGGTAAACATAGTATTCATGATAAGGAATAAATGAAAATTAGGGTTTTTAGAGAGAGTAGTGACCTGCCTCCACTTGGGTCGTTAGTAGCTAACCCGAGGAAAGGCTAAGGAAGATCAAAGATAAAAGTTATAGTTATGCACCCGACTCACTACTAAGCTACCTATAGAGTAGTTAGTGGCAAGCCATGGTTTGTCCACAGAGATGCTTGGTCCTAATAGCCAATTAAAACATAACCACATACATGTTTTAAATTAGTCTGTCTGCTAGGAGTAATTAGTATAAACAAATGGGAGTTTTTGGGTTTTTCAATTAACAACTACGAACATAAAATATAGAACAAGATTAAACTATATAAATAGGCACTTGGGGGTATTTGGGTAACATGCTTGATATATGACTTCTATCCTCGGTTCATTGACATGTAGCATATAACCTCAAAACGTCATAATCATAGCATGAATACAAACAACTCTAAGCTACTAATCTACTCCCTAAATATGGAATTCAAGTATTTCATTGAATTCCACATCTTTGGGAAAAATAAAAATAAAGAAAAGATAGAGAAAAAACCTAGAGAGTAGAGCGAGTGTTTCTCTTTTTAAGTTACTCTTCAAATATACAAAATGATCTAAGAAAATGATCCAAGACTTCTAACCCTAGTAGACTAAGGGTATATTTATAGTAGTAGGGGATTGAGCCTAAAGATAGGCCAATAATAGACCAAAACCCTAGTAGTCACCGCCTAACACGGGGTGCCACGGATGGCATAACACGTGCCACTGACATATCCTCGTGCTAGCATTGTCTACCAGATTGGTATGGACCGCATGCCTCGTGCTGGTGCGGGACACCGGTCATGGCACAGCCGTGCTGGGTGGGGTCCGTGTCACCTGGCTTGGGACATCGTTTTAAATTCCATTTTTGCACTTCTGATTTCCACCCCATGTCATTTGGCGTGGGCCATCAACCGGATCCTCATTTTTCTCAGTCTTTTTGCATGGGTACTTCATTCTTCACAACCTGTGGGCTGGCCTTGACATTTTTTACTTGGAATGGCATGGGCCGTGTGAGATGGAATGATCTGCGCCTATACTTAGCAATCTTTGGAGTGAAAAAAGCATTTGAGGGCACGAACAGCTGAGCTTAGCACGGCCCATGCTGGAATTTGGCATGGGTCGTGCCAAAAGCCCCTAAAACGGGCTATGTGGAGTGGTCCGGGTCATGCATGGTTTGCCCTCATGCTGGCCATGAGCGGTCCATACGACCACCTGCTGGTTCGTCCAACCGACTTCTTAGCTTTGCTATGGAAGAACTGTTGGTCTGATTTGAGAGTTCTTGTTGTTGATTTCATAGAACTCGAGAGGAAGAATCCAATGAAATCTACTTAAAGGGCTTATTCTTCTCGAATCTTTCCCAAAACTTTGTACAACTCTCAGAAAAAAATCCTCTGTTTCTTCCTTGGCTTCTTTGAACTTCAAGTCCACCTATCTTTAACTCAATCCTTATACTACCACAATTTAGAGTTTGGGGCCATCATTTAATACCATTCTAATATGAATGGCCTTCGACATCTTCTACCGTCCTTGTGAATGGCCTTAAATACAAATGTAACGAAAAGTACTGATGTGTCCATTTTAGACGCATTATTTAGTAGTATTTAGGATCACTTTTGTGCTCTTTTATTATCGAGAGCTTGTGTTTTACCTTGAAATTCACTTAGGAGAGGCAAAAGCAACTTTGTACTCTTTTACCTCTTCTAAGTGGATTTTGTGTGACAAGGGAAGAACACGGAAGCAACGAAGACCGGAAGACATTGAAGACTATACTTTCGAAGACTTTTGGATACTCACTTCGAAGACATGAAGACCGGAGGCCGTTGAAGACCATTTTGGAGCTGTTGAAGACTTGAAGATTGAGAGGGATGGCTATGAAGAAGACAAAGAAACAATGCAAAACTCTGGCTCCCGTCGCGACCCCGTCGCGACACCATCGCGAGTCGCGACCAACACCGTCGCGAGTCGCGACGAACTCGTCGCGAGTCGCGACCAACGGGCGGCCAGAAATCAACTTTATCTTCTTTGCACTATAAATACTAATCTCTTTCCTCCTCTTCTCCAGCTTTTCCAGCCCGTTTCTCTCTGCATTTTAGGGCTCCAATTCTAGGTTTTTCTCTTCTTTCTTTTCTTTGTTTTTCTTAGTTTAATTATGTCTTTTGTTGTTCTAGAGTAGTTCTTGTACTTGGGAGCTATGGATTGAAGCTTCCACTTCTATGTATTGAGAACCATTTCTATCTATCTATTTGGTGTTTTTGCTATTGTGCATTTATTGTGCTTTGAATGTTAACTGTTGATTCCATTGATGTTGTTGGGAGCTTGATGATATGAAATGCTTGGATCAATTGCTAGCTAGGGTTTGGGGGATTTGGGTTAATTTCCCCCCTGTTCTTGTTAGTAATGTGAGAGTGTGATTTAGAGCTTTTGATTGTGTTAATGGATTGACAATGTGCTAGACGAATGTGATTGATTTTGAACTCTTCGTCATGTTCGTTTGTGTAGCAAACGAGAGAGTCATATGCTCGTGGATGAATGTGCGTTGCACGTTCATCCAATCTCGTGTAATTGCATGAATTGGTTTAATGCTTAGTCACGGTGTAGTGGTCATAAGCACTGCCAAGCTTGTTGGTCCTTCGTGCTAAATGCCACCAATGACACCTTGAGTCGTGGTCGCGACTCGGGAGTCATTGGTGAGGTTTGACGAGAGATGTCGAACTCACTCTCGCAAACTACGAACTAAGAAGGATAGGAGTTTAGTCTCCACGACAAGTAGTTGAAGTATTGAATAGATGATTTAAATTCATTCTTGAAGCATTTGTTATTTGGCGTTTATGTACTCTTGACGGTGTGTTTCACTGCATGTGTGCCATGAGTGGTTTGAGCATAGGTAGTGCTTGTGTGGTTGAATTGTTTAGGTGTAGGAACGTGACGAATTCCGTAGCGCCTTTGCATGAAGATCTATGAGCATGAACTTAGAACTCCTTGTGATGTGTGTGTTGTGGTACTTGCTAGATGGGTGCATGAGCGTTGGGTCCTGAATGCTATATGATGGAATGTGTGAATGATTCGATGAACTACATTAGATGTGGAAGTGGATATCCGTTGCCCCCAAGGCATTTTATCTTTGTAGTTTAAAACCCCTTTTCTTAGTTTTGTTTGATGATTAGCATAGTCACTTGACGTTGCTATTTATCTTGTCTTTTTACTTTCGTAACTTAGGAACCAACCAACCAACCAACCCCCCCCATTTACATGCTTTTGTGTGTGTGTATATATATTTACTCCTAGCCTAATATCAACCATTGTGTGCTTAGACGCTTAGGAAGATCCCTCTTCTCTTTGGACGACCCCGATTTGCCACTATCTACCTAGTTGTAGAAAGTAAGCAGAAAGGGCTTATAAATTATCTTTTGCACGGCGGGCGCGACGACCGCCCGCCCGCCCGTCAAAATGGCGCCGTGTATTCTTAAGTATTTAGGTGTATTTGGTTGTGTATTGGCTAGTTGTTTTTATTTTCCACTACTTGGTGGTTGTTTTTGTTCGGAGTAGGTATTGCTTGAGTTCTTGGTAATTTATTTTATCGAGAATCCTTGCACTATGATTCCGAACTTTTGAAAAATAAAAAATAAAATTTTTTTTTTAATGGAGCGTCTCACCTTGAGGGAACTCATGATGAGAAGAGAGGCTCAACAAGCAAGGTTTTGTAGGATGTGTCATTTCGACCATCCTACCGAATCTTGCCCTTTGTTGTGGGAACAGCACGATGACCGAGAAAGAACCCTTGGTTTCCAAAACCATGGGTACTATGAAGAGTGCTATCAAGAGGTAGGAGATATTGGTTTTCAAGGGCAAGAAGCTCATGAATGCAATCCATACCACAACTATTACAATCCGGAATGGAGTGGTAGTCCGGATTGGTGGTATGAGAATGAGCCGGAAAACCAACACTACGAGCAACCTAGTTGGCCATCACCACCCTATACCATACCCCAAAACCAAGCCCAACAAGGAAGTTCAAGTTTGACACGTGAGGATGTCTTAAATACCATAGCAAACTTGAACTCCTTTACTAGTGAGGAGCCGGATACCCAGCTCTCCTCTAGCGTTGAGGCCATTGAGGGGCATGCGAGGAACATATTAGAGGTATTGGCCCGCATGGAAGCTTGTGATTCCGAAAATACACCATCCCAACTTGAACTCGATGACTCGGTGAGTGAGGTCACCAATAAAAATGATTTTGAGTTTGAAAGGGATGAGGAGTTGGTTGTAGAGGATAGAAAAATGGAGGAAGAGGTGATAGTGCTACATCCATTAGCATCGTCACCCCTTCTCCCACCTAGTGAACCAACTCCATCATTTTCGGAAGTTTTGAGGGAAACGAGAGAGGAGCCAAAAGACTATCCCAAGCTCCCTAACCACTTAATTCCCTTTGAACCATCTCCACCTCCACAAGACTTTCCTCTTGGAAGTTTTGTGCCCCCACCTCTCTTATTTTGGATGCTCATGGTGAAGAGCTTCAAGCCTTCACCATACGGATAACATTAGGGTCATGCCGACGACCTTAAAAATACGGAGCTTCGTCGTGCCGACGACGTAAAATAAATTCGGCATTTCTTTTAGTTTTTGTTTCTTAGTTTGTGTTTCTTAGTTTATTTTTGTTGTTGTTTTGTTTTGTTCTTTTTATGGCATGTTTTTCTATGATTTTGTAGCAACATGAAGTGCATTGCAATGAAGGAGATGAAGGAAAGAGATCAATGAATGAGGGAAGCAAGCTTGGACAGTTGGTAAGAAAACGGAAAAAATTTTAAGCCTGGGATACCCTGTCGTCGCGAGTCGCGATGGGCTTCGTCGCGAGTCGCGACGAACAGGGGAGAAAAATCACTCCCAGCGCCAACTTTCCGCGAGTCGCGATGACCTCACGACGCTCGTCGCGAGTCACGACGTGCTCAGAAAATTTTGAGCTCTCGGACTCACCTTTCCGCGAGTCACGATGACATCGCGAGGCACCGTCGCGAGTCGCGATGAACTTCGTCGCGAGTCGCGACGTGCTCAGAAAATTTTGAGCTCCCGGACTCACCTTTCCGTGAGTCGCGATGACTTCGCGAGGCTCGTCGCGAGTCGCGACCAACCCCGTCGCGAGTCGCGACGTGCTCAGTAACTTTTGAAATTTTTTTTTGAGCCCGGATTTCAAGTTTCCAAGCTTCCAAGTTTCCAAATGATTTTAAACATTGCATGATCCTTCCTTCTTCTCCACCCAACACTCCCAAGAACATCACATACCTCTCATTTCTTCCACCATCCTACATATATTGGCATATGAACATTCTTGCATCTTTATAGTACATTTGTTGATTGTAGTATGCCGACTACATCATTGTGACCGTAAGTTCTTATCCTATAATGATGCTTGTATACATGTCAATATATGTTGGATAGTTTTCATGCATAATCTTATAGTGGTGATTGAGGGTTGATTGGTTGTTCTTTGAAAATACTATGGTTATTAACTCTTGATGCTAAACCTAGTATTACATATCCTTATGTACTTGTGAGTTTAATGTGTTCTTCATGGTGTTAGTCTTGATCAAACGGCGCCATGGAGACAATGCTTTTCTCGAGGGGTGAGTTCTTCTACGGCATCTTTGCTCACCCTTCCGGTTCCGAAACCTATCTCGGGACCATCCAAGTACTTGGATATCGCCATATCACCGGCGAATTTGCGGAGAAATGGGTGTCACTCTAACTCCCTTACCTTGATTTTTATTGTTCTTGCCTTACGTGTTTACATTGAGGGCAATGTAATGTTTTAAGTGTGGGGAGGGGTTAGAGGACTCATATGCATTCTAGATTGTTTTGGAATGCTTTTTGCTACTTTTCATTGGAAAAACATGAGGAAAAAAAAAAGAAAAACAAAAAGAAAATAGAAAAAGAAAAGAAAAAAAAAAGAAAAAAAAGAAAACCCGCTAAGTTGAAAACCCGAGAGGGCAACTTAGGCAACATTGGGGGCCCGGATAGGTCGAAAACCCTTAAAGGGCGGCCTAGGAAAAAATGAGAGGCTAAAATGTGCGGAAAAAGGTGAGATGTGAGCTAAAGAAACATGATGTGTGGCTAGGATGAAAACTCGAAAGAGCTCCTAGGCAAAATGAGAGAAAGTGAGAGAAATTGAAAAATTCTATGATTTCACTCATTTGCCGGCGTTGGAGTCATAAGGTTGCGGTTGTCACATGGATGGATCGGGTAGCTCAACATCTATAGACCTCTTGGGATTGGGTAGCTTAGTGGGTTAGGAAACGAAGTGTGGTTATGAAATTCCTTATCTCTTTCTACTTCGTTTTTGGTTGATATATTGGCATTTAGTGAAGCATGTGTTTGAAACTCTTATATGGTTTTAGCTTCATTTTATGTCATTGGATTTTGGTTGATATATTGGCATTAGGTGTAGTATGTGCTTAAACCTCTTAAATGGTTTTAACTTCATCTTGTGTCATTGGACTTTGGGAATATCAATTCGGGGCTTTGAAATATTTTATGGGTAGTGAATTGATAAGTGGTAGGTTTGGTTAGATTTAGGATTGGGGATGTGTGTGTGAAAAAATTCTCATGTGAGCTTTTATTTTGGGATTTTTGATATTGAGAGTTTTTGTGAGCCTTTGATTGGGGGATTAGTTTAGGTTTTGGATATATCATTTACTCCGTGTGCTTGGTTCTTTTCTTACTCGAGGGCGAGTAAGGTTTAAGTGTGGGGAGGTTTGATGTGTCCATTTTGTGTGGTTATTTTAGGGGTTTTAGGATGTGGATATGCCATTTCCTCCGTATGCTTGAATCTTTTCTTACTCGAGGGCGAGTAAGGTTTAAGTGTGGGGAGGTTTGATGTGTCCATTTTAGACGCATTATTTAGTAGTATTTAGGATCACTTTTGTGCTCTTTTATTATCGAGAGCTTGTGTTTTACCTTGAAATTCACTTAGGAGAGGCAAAAGCAACATTGTACTCTTTTACCTCTTCTAAGTGGATTTTGTGTGACAAGGGAAGAACACGGAAGCAACGAAGACCGGAAGACATTGAAGACTATACTTTCGAAGACTTTTGGATACTCACTTCGAAGACATGAAGACCGGAGGCCGTTGAAGACCATTTTGGAGCTGTTGAAGACTTGAAGATTGAGAGGGATGGCTATGAAGAAGACAAAGAAACAATGCAAAACTCTGGCTCCCGTCGCGACACCATCGCGAGTCGCGACCAACACCGTCGCGAGTCGCAACGAACTCGTCGCGAGTCGCGACCAACGGGCGGCCAGAAATCAACTTTATCTTCTTTGCACTATAAATACTAATCTCTTTCCTCCTCTTCTCCAGCTTTTCCAGCCCGTTTCTCTCTGCATTTTAGGGCTCAAATTCTAGGTTTTTCTCTTCTTTCTTTTCTTTGTTTTTCTTAGTTTAATTATGTCTTTTGTTGTTCTAGGGTAGTTCTTGTACTTGGGAGCTATGGATTGAAGCTTCCACTTCTATGTATTGAGAACCATTTCTATCTATCTATTTGGTGTTTTTGCTATTGTGCATTTATTGTGCTTTGAATGTTAATTGTTGATTCCATTGATGTTGTTGGGAGCTTGATGATATGAAATGCTTGGATCAATTGCTAGCTAGGGTTTGGGGGATTTGGGTTAATTTCCCCCATGTTCTTGTTAGTAATGTGAGAGTGTGATTTAGAGCTTTTGATTGTGTTAATGGATTGACAATGTGCTAGACGAATGTGATTGATGTTGAACTCTTCATCATGTTCGTTTGTGTAGCAAATGAGAGAGTCATATGCTCGTGGATGAATGTGCGTTGCACGTTCATCCAATCTCGTGTAATTGCATGAATTGGTTTAATGCTTAGTCACGGTGTAGTGGTCATAAGCATTGCCAAGCTTGTTGGTCCTTCGTGCTAAATGCCACCAATGACACCTTGAGTCGTGGTCGCGACTCGGGAGTCATTGGTGAGGTTTGACGAGAGATGTCGAACTCACTCTCGCAAACTACGAACTAAGAAGGATAGGAGTTTAGTCTCCACGACAAGTAGTTGAAGTATTGAATAGATGATTTAAATTCATTCTTGAAGCATTTGTTATTTGGCATTTATGTACTCTTGATGGTGTGTTTCACTGCATGTGTGCCATGAGTGGTTTGAGCATAGGTAGTGCTTGTGTGGTTGAATTGTTTAGGTGTAGGAACGTGACGAATTCCGTAGCGCCTTTGCATGAAGATCTATGAGCATGAACTTAGAACTCCTTGTGATGTGTGTGTTGTGGTACTTGCTAGATGGGTGCGTGAGCGTTGGGTCCTGAATGCTATATGATGGAATGTGTGAATGATTCGATGAACTACATTAGATGTGGAAGTGGATATCCGTTGCCCCCAAGGCATTTTATCTTTGTAGTTTAAAACCCCTTTTCTTAGTTTTGTTTGATGATTAGCATAGTCACTTGACGTTGCTAGTTATCTTGTCTTTTTACTTTCGTAACTTAGGAACCAACCAACCAACCAACCCCCCCCCCCATTTACATGCTTTTATGTGTGTGTATATATATTTACTCCTAGCCTAATATCAACCATTGTGTGCTTAGACGCTTAGGAAGATCCCTCTTCTCTTTGGACGACCCCGATTTGCCACTATCTACCTAGTTGTAGAAAGTAAGCAGAAAGGGCTTATAAATTATCTTTTGCACGGCGGGCGCGACGACCACCCGCCCGTCAAGTACCCATGAGCCTCCTACTAAGGATGATAAAAAAAAGAGGAAGATCTAGGTGCCCATGGATACAAGGTGTCTATTAGTATCACTTAAGTCTACAAAATATGGGATTTAGACAAGAAAAATAGGCATGGCCGTCTAAACCCTTTTTCACGTAAACCTAACTAATTCTTGCAATATAACAAGTAAAACAAGCCAATTATTATGCATAATGCATCAGTTAACACACTCATACTGAAAAAATCAATCCCCCCACACTTAACCCTTTACTCGTCCTCGAGCAAATAAAAAAAGAAAAGGACTAAGTGAAGTTTAGCATGCCGAGATAAGTTACCCGATGCAATTGGCTTATTCCTAGATTACCTTATATCCCCCAAAAGGAGCAAGAATATCACAAATCTCACACTCATTAAAGAACTTAAAGTAACCTCACCACCTAAAATAAAGTGAAGAAAAAGGTAAGCAAGAAGGATAAGTGTTAACCTAGCTTAGTTTCCCAAAATGTTCCCCAAAAGAAATCCAAGAGTCGTTGTAAAAAATAATCCACCAAGGAAATCCAAGAGTCGTCGACTTGGTTGTAACTAAAGGATAACTCTATATTTGTAACCTAGTTACAACCAAGTATGATGCAAATGTATCGTCAACCTAGTTTCCATTTTCTCTCAATTTTTATCATTTTTCCTAGGAGCCCTTTCAGGTTTTAATCCTAGCTTTCGAACATGTTGAGCTCACATAACTACAAGAAACAATACCTTTTACTTTGCCCCTTTTACCTCGATTTGTTTCTTAACCTGACCTACCTTTACCCAGGGTCTTTAATAATAGCCAGGCAAAGGATGTGGTCAAAAGATAAGAATTTATAGTTCTGCACACTGTTCTCACTACTACGCTACCTATGGGGTAGTTAGGGGTAAGCCCTGGGTTTTTCCACAGATATGCTAGGTCTAAATATCAATTAAAACACAACCTCATATGGTTCGTCAATCCGCACGAGTGTAAGGAATAGATAGTAAAGCAAACATGCAAGGGGGAGTTCAAATTAAAAACTGCTAAACATAAAAGTAAAATATCAAAGAATGCTATTTAACTAAGAATTTGGTGAATCATTGATCAATATGGTCAATCTAATGCTTTGATCCTTGATTCATTCACATAGATATTTAGGAAAGCCTAATAGAGTGTTCATAACATGTAGTGTGTCCGATGGCATACACTTCCTCGTCCCTGTTATGGCTGTTGCACTCAAAACCCTCCATTGACACCGCCATCGTAATTAGGGGAGTCCAACAAGGTCCAACCATTGTTACAGGTCTATTTCTCCCCCCATATGATTACGTCTCGAGCTTTCACCATGAATGCACTACTTCCCAATGGTCCTATCAATTAGGCCAAAGGGTTACAATCCTAGCTTTCTACTATTCACTATCTCTACTCGGAACCTCTCGGACAATTTTACAAAGTTAGCTAAGACTGGTATAATGGAAAATAATTCAGAGCATTTTCGAATTTCCCGTGCACACACATACGCGGATGCGTTCTCTATTACCCATTCTAACATCCATGTTTCTCTTCCCAAGGGGGCATCGATATTTGCACCATACATGAATATAGCTCAAAGTGTGTGCTTATATGTGGTTTACTATTCATGCCTTTCAAATAATCAAGAACAAACACAATAATATCATGAACACAAAATTAGGATTAACTAAAGAGTCTCACAAAGAAAATAGATTAAACCATGCTCCTATAATTTATCCACAAGCTATAGAAACTACTCCATAGACATGGAATTCAAATAAATATTTTAATTCCACATCTTATGATCAAAGAAAAAGAAAGAAAACAAAAAGAGAGAGTTTTTCTCCTAACTAAAAAGATTAACTAATGATATTCTACTAATGATATGATATGGTATGAAACCTTAGTAGACTATGGCTATATTTATAGTAGTAGGAGATTGGGCCTAAACAATGGTCCAAAATAGGCCAAATTAGGGTAAAGACTAGCTTAGCTACCGCTCAGCGTGGGCCATCATGGATTGTAAGGCTCGTGGAGTGTCCTTGGTGTGGGGCCCGAGATATTATGTGGACCGTGCCTCATTATTTGGCGTGGGGAACCTATTCTGGTGTGTGGCACAGATCATCAAGTGGCATGAGGTACAGAGCCTGGCACTGGTCGTGACGTTCCTCTAGCACAGGCCGCATCATCTGGCGTGAGACGTCATCAGAGTGCTAAATTTGGGGCTTTTTATCCGCACTCCTGGTCGGTGGTGCGGGCTTTGGTAAGGAAGGGTGCTTCGTTCAGAAACCTTGGCATGGGTCATGTGATTTCCCACACCCTATCAGCTGGTCTTGTCATCTTGGACATGGAACGGGGCAGGACATTGGAAATGGGATGTCCAGCGCCTATACTTAGCCGTGTGGAGTGGGACTTAGCCTCATGCTTACGGCTCGTAGCATCTGGCATGGGCCACGCCATGGTCTTGTGCTGGTCTTCTTAGTGTTGGCCAGCTCCTTTGGTATGGGCCATTGGTGCCACCATGAATGGCCCGAGCCGACCTGCTTGTGCCTCAGCCGATTGAACTAGTTTCCTTTGCTACGGGTGAACCGTTAGTCCAAATTGAGAGTTTTAGTAGTCCATTTTGTAGTGCTTTAGAAGAAAATTCCAATGGAACCAGCCATGAATGCCTATTCTTCTTGGATGGTTATCAAACTTAAGCACAACTCATCGGACTAAGATTCACCATTTCTTTGTAGGCCGCTTTAAACTTCATTGCCGCCTATCCTTGGCTTCAATCTCTTTCTACCATACATTGATGATAGTTGCCTTAAACTACTACCATTCTAGTGTGAATGAACTTCGTATCTTCTACCGTCATTGTAAACGACCTTCAATATCTTCTACCTCCTATACAAACGGCCTTCGCATAGAATGTAAACAAAAAGTAACCACAGGTGCCCTACTAATGATGATCACAAGGAAAATCATGGAGCTTGTGGATAAAAGATGCCCATTAGTATCAATTAAGTCTACAAAATGTTGGATTTAGACAAGAAAACTAAACATGGCCGTCTAAACCCCTTGTCACGCAAACTGAACTAATACTAGCAATCCACCAAATAAAACTAGATAAAAAGTATACCAAATCCAAAGGTTAACACGCGCATAATGAAGCAGATCAGACTCCCCACACTTAACCCGCTACTCATCCTCAAGTAAATAAAGATAAGAAAAAGAATCAAGCAAAATGTAACGTGCATGCATAAATTAACCGAGGCACTCAACACATTCCTAGATTACCCTGTTTCCCCCCAAAAGAGTAAGAATCTCATAACTCTCACACCCCTCAAAAAACAAAAGCAATCTAACCACCCAAAAGTAAAATGTGGAAAAAGGTAAGCCAAAAAGATAAGTGTTAAGGTAGCTTACTTATCCAAAAATGATCCCAAAGCAATCAAAGGGTCGTCTTAAAGAACAATCCACCGAGGAAGCATGCATTCAACCTAGTTTTTTGTTTCCTCTCAATTTCTCTCATTTTACCTAGGAGACCTTTCAGGTTTTCATCCTAGCTTTAGCACATAAAGGGTACTCACTTCTCATCTTTTTCCACACGGCCTGTCATTTTTGCCAAGGCTTCTCATTTTTTCCTCGTGCTGGTCTTCTTGGCATGGGCCGTCGGTACCAACCATGAATGGCCCTCGCCAACCCGCTTATGCCTCGACCGACTGAACTAATTTCCTTTGCTAGGGGTGAACCGTTAGTCCAATTTGATATTTTTAGTAGTTGATTTTGTAGTTGATGAGCCCATTTTATACGGTTATATTAGGACTTATAAAATTCAACTTTGCACACTTTTGTGCTCTAAATGTGGCATTTTCCTTGAGGGATGATGGACTTTATGGCTCGGCTCGAGTAAAGAACTTGCGGCCTCGAGGTCTCAAGGGGGTAATGTCTCGAGGGATGGTCTCGAGGACTAGCCTCAAGAGGGAGATAACTTTCTGCTTTGGCTCGACTCAAGGGCTTGCTGCCTCGATGTCTCGAGGGTTGGTCTCGAGAACTGGCCTCGAGAGGATGATGAACTTTCAGGTTTTGCTCGAGTCAAGGGCTTGCGGCCTGGAGGTCTCGAGGGGATGATGTCTCGAGGGCTCACGACGAGACCCTCGCGAGGCTATCGATACTCACAAAAAGTGGAGGCCACGAGCTGAATTTTAACACAAGATTTCTGATTACATCACGACTCGTGACCACTTCATCGAGACTCGTGATGAGGTCCTCACGAGGCCATCACGACTAGCAAAAGGTGGAGGCCAAGACCTCCATTTCAGCCAAAATCCCTGATTTGGTCGCAACTCGCGACGAGGCCCTCACGAAGCCATCGCGACTCCCAGAAAGTGGAGGCCGAGACCTCCATTTTTCAGCCAAAATCCCTGATTTGGTCGTGACTCGCGACAAGGCCCTTACGAGGCCATCGCGACTCACAGAAAGTGGAGGCTGAAAGCTGAAATCCTACCAAAAATTGCTGAGCCCATCTCGACTTGCAATGATGTGGTCGCGACATGCGATGGACTGCTAACCTGGTACTTGTAAAAATTTTCTGATTCCCTCTCTTGGCCAAGTTTTTCCTTCTTGACTTTAAGCATTTCTCCCTTCAAAAGTCCAATGAATTGGCTTCAAAATTGCTACAAAATCATGGAAAAACAACCTGTGAAAAGCATAAAGCAAAACAATGAAACTTAATGACAAAATTCAAAATTAAACAACATCAACGGAAAGTCACGAATAACAATCCAGATTCTCAAAACCAAGTTTATTTAACATTGTTGGCACGACTTACTCCCTTTTCATGGGTTGTACTCACAAACTGGATCGAGGTGATCAACGTCCCCTCCTTTTTCCGGCACAAAATTATTGTGGTAAGGTTTCAAACATTGTCCATTAACCTTGAATGTCTTGGACTTAGCTCGATCTAGAATCTCCACCGCGCCATGCGGGAATACCTTAACCATCTCAAAAGGATCGATCAATTAGGACCTTAACTTACCTGGGAACAGGCGAAGGCGAGATTGGAATAGAAGGACCTTTTGACCAATATTAAAATCCTTCCTAATGATCATCTTGTTGTGCCATGTCTTTGTCTTCTTTTTATAGATTTCAGCATTCTCATAGGAATCCCTGCAGATCTCATCCAGTTCATCCAATTGTAACTTCCTATGCAAGCTGGCCTTATCTATATCAAGATTGAATTCTATGACTGCCCAGTAAGCTTTATGTTGAATTTCCAACGGTAGATGACAGGGCTTACCAAACACTGATCGTTATTGTGACATACCGATTGGCGTCTTGTAAGCCATCCTATACGCCCACAAGGAATCATTCAACCGAGAACTCCAACCCTTCTGGTTAAGGTTAACCATTTTTTGAAAGATGGACTTGATTTCCCGATTGGAAACTTTGGCTTGCCCGTTGGTTTGCGGGTGATAGGTGGTGGATGTCTTGTGAGTAACGCCATACTTCTTCAAGAGTGGTGATATAGTCTGATTGCAAAAATGGGTGCCACGGTCACTAATCAAGGCTCGGGGTACCCCAAACCTAGAAAAGATGTTATCTTTCAGGAATTCTACAACCACTCTAGTCGTAGTGGGTTTTGTTTCAACCCTCTTTGACACATAATCAACGGAAAGAAGAATATATGTAAATCCATAATAACTAGGGAAAGGTCCCATAACGTCAATACCCCAAACATCAAAGATTTCACAATACAGAATAGGCCTTTTCAGCATTTCATTCCAAGTAGAGATATTTCCTACTCTCCGGCATTCATCACAAGATTTTCAAGATGTGTATGCATGCTTATTCAATGTAGGCCAATAAAACCCATTTTCTAAAACTTTCATAGCGGTTCTCTTTGCTCCAAAATGACCGCCACATGCATGAGAATGAAAAAATTCAAGAATTGAGTGTACTTCATTATCTGGGATACATCTCCTAAAAACTTGATTCGTACAATGTCTCCACAAAAACATCTCACACATAATACTTAGCATCACTCTTTAATTTATCCTTTTGTGCCTTAGAAAATTGAGGAGGGAATTTACCGGCGACAAGAAAATTTACAATGTCGGTATACCACGATTTGAGATCCCTAATGGTAAACAGTTGTTCATCAGGGAATTCCTCCCATAGTTTCTCCTTCGCTGTGGGGTTTACCTCAATGTCTTCGCATGGAGTTAACTGGCTCAAATGATCGGCCACAAGGTTTTCCGCGCCCTTCTTGTCTCGCATCTCTAACTCAAATTCACTCAAAAGAAGGAGCCACCTAATCAATCTTGCCTTGGCCTCTTTCTTCGTCATTAAATGATGAAGCGCTGCATGGTCTGTGTACACAATAACTTTTGTACCAAGCAAGTAAGATCAAAATTTTTCCAAAGAAAATACCACTGCTAGCAACTCCTTTTCGGTGGTAGAATAGTTTCTTTAGGCTTTATTTATAGATATAGATGCATAGTAGATGGCTTGAGGCACTCTCCCCACCCTTTGACCAAGCATTGCTCCAATGGCGTAATCACTCGCATCGCACATAATCTCAAAAGGCAACGACCAATCTGAGGGTTGTATAAAAGGGGACGAAACTAACCTTTATTTCTATGTATCGAAGGCCCCTTTACAAGCCTCTTCCATCACAAATTCCACCTCTTTTTGCAACAACTTTCATAAAGGAGATGCTATCTTTGAGAAGCCCTTGATGAACCGACGATAGAATCCTGCATGGCCAAGAAAAGAGCGCACTTCACGCACATTAGTAGGATAAGGAAAAGTTTGAATTGTGTCTATCTTTGCCTTGTAAACCTCAATACCCTTAGAGGAGACAACATGGCATAAGACAATGCTTTGCTCTACCATAAAATGACACTTCTCAGATTTTAACACAAGATTAGTATCAATGCAACTTTTAAGAACTTGTGCCAAATTTGCTAAACAATTTTCAAAAGAATTACCACGAATGGTGAAATCATCCATGAACACCTTAACAAAATTTTCAAAAAATTCTGAGAAAATGCTTACCATACACTTTTGGAAAGTTGCGGGGGTGCTACATAACCCAAAAGGCACACGCTGGTAAGCAAACGTACCAAGGGGGCACGTGAAGGTGATCATTTCTTGGTCTTTCGGGGTGATAGCCACTTGAAAGTACCCCAAGTACCCATCCAAAAAGAAATAGAATGGGTGGCTTGCAAACCTCTCAAGCATTTGATCAATGAATGGCAACGGGAAGTGATCAGTCCGGGTTTCTGCATTTAGCCTCCGATAGTCAATGCAAACACGCCACCCATTTTGAACTCGGGTGGGCACCATTTCACCCTTCTCATTTTCGACCACCATCACCCCACTCTTCTTGGGTACCACTTGAGTTGGAATTACCCACTTGTTATCCGAGATTGGATAGATCATGCCCGCTTGGAGTAACTTGAGGATTTCCGCCTTCACCACATCCATCATAGGTGGCTTTAAATGGCGTTGGGGTAGCCAAACGGGTCTCGCAACTTCTTCCAACAAGATTCTATGCATACAAGTGGACGAACTTATACCTTTAATGTCGGCAATAGTCCATCCAATTGCTTCTTAGTTTTCTCGTAACACCACCATCAACTTTTCTTCTTGCTCTTTGGTGAGCTTGCTTGAAATGATAACCGGAAGCATCACCCCATTCCCAAGAAAAGTGTACTTGAGGTCACTAGGCAAAGGTTTATGTTCAATCACCGGTGCTTTCACAAGTGACGGGAGGAATTCCAGTTCCTCGGGCTCCTCTAAGAGTAGAGGAGGAGGTTTTGAGAGACTTGGTTTCATTTCTTCAAGCAGATTCAAATCCTCAAAGCTTTCCTTCAAGTTAGTGCTTATAGAGTATACATCATGGGCATCATTACTATCACATTGCCAAGCAACTAACAAAGAATCATCACCACTTAGTTCAAAAACATCTTGCACGACATCTTCAACAACATCTAGGGCATGGCAAGCACGTTCTTCACTAGGATACTTCATAGAGTCATTTATGTTAAACTATAATTTTATTCCATCAAATTCCACGGTGAGGGTACCTTTATGCACATCAATCATTGTCCTAGAGGTTTTCAAAAATGGTCTCCCCAACAAAATCAGGGTGGCATGTTTATCATGCTCCATGTCAAGGACATAAAAATCCGTAGGGAAAACTAAAGAATCCACCTTAACCAACACGTCCTCGACAATACCTTTAGGGTATACACTAGAATGATCGGCCAGTTAGATTACCACCCCGGTTTTGTGCAATGTACCCAAGTTGAAGTTTTCATATAAATAGTAAGGAATCACATTTATTTATGCACCTCAATCAAGCATAGCTTTTTCAAAATGTGCATTTCCTATTATGCAAGGGATTGTGAACATGGCGGGATTGCTACATTTAGGGGGTAGCTCTTTTGGACTCAAGGCGGAAACATGCTCACTTTTTCCATGTTTCACCTTATTTTTGTCCCTTTTTTTTCTATTCACAACACATAATTCCTTGAGAAATTTAGCATTCTAGGAATTTGTTCAATGGCATTCAAGAGTGGGATGTTTACCTCACATTTACGAAAGACTTCGTAGATGTCCTTGTTGTCCTCCTTCCTCCTTTTGTCTTTCAAGGCTTCCGGAAATGGAGGTTCCGTTACGTATGGAGGGATCTCCACCATCTTTGCTATATTTTAAGGGGGAGATAAAGATTCCAGAATGGAGGTTGACTTCAGTCATGGCACCAATGTCTCACCCTCGCTTTCTTCTTCCTTGCTCTTTTTGGCTAACTCTTCAGCCTTCTTCTCATAGGCTTCTTCCTTCTCAAATTATTTTTCAAACACCTCAATTCTCATAAGCTCCTCTTCAAAAATTTCATTATCCGGTGAAGTACCAACCTCTCTACCACTTCTCAAAGCGATAGCACTTGCATTTTGTCGAGGGTTGATCATCGGTTAGGAGGGTAGCTTACCCTTTTCCCGGGCTTCAATTCAATTCACCAC
This sequence comes from Rubia yunnanensis, assembly GCA_037428765.1. Lineage (NCBI taxonomy): Eukaryota > Viridiplantae > Streptophyta > Magnoliopsida > Gentianales > Rubiaceae > Rubia > Rubia yunnanensis. The sequence goes on from CM075063.1 coordinate 85,210,397, forward strand.
TTGAGCTATTTGGATCACTTGAGTTTCCAAGTTCTTGATACTCGCCTTCGCTTAATCTTGGAATTTCTCACTTTTTCCGCGCACATGCCCAACCGGTGCATGGCTTGCATCACCTCATCCTTTGTTAGCCCCGAGCTCTCCCCTTGGTCTCAGGATTTATCTGAGAGCCTTTGAAATTGTTATTGAGGTGGCCTATATTGTTGTTGAGGAGGCCGATATGGTTGAGGGTTTTGGATTCCTTGAGGGTTTCCATACCAGAGGTTTGGGTTACCACAATTTCCTGAATTGTACGGCCAGATTTGGTACCCTTAATAACCTTGGTATCCTTGGTTACCTTGGTAGCCTTTCCCACCTTGATATCCTTGGTTGCCTTGGTATCCTTGATTCCTTTGATAGCCTATGGCATTTACCTCTTCAACATAATCCTCTTGCAAAGTGGGGCAAGTGTTTGTAGGATGCGCTAAGTAACAAATTTCACATGATTTAACATGTGGCGCATTCCTGAGCTTCATCATCAACAATTTGACCATAGATGCAAGGGCCAAGACTTGATCCTCGAGCTTTCCACTATTTGAAGAGTCACTTGCAGGCATTGGATTTCTCCTTCTCAAATCGGCCTTTGAGCTAAAGTTTCTCAATTCTTTCGCTAGCTCTTCATACAATTGCATAACCTCAGATGATGTTTTGTTCCCAAGGGCGCCACCACAAGAAATTTGTACAAACCTTTGATCTGCATCAAGAAGGTCATTGTAGAAGTAATAAACCAATTCCCCATCCGAATAACCTTGATAAGGGCAACTTGCAAGAAGCTTCTTGAACCTCTCCCAATAGTCGAAGAGAGATTCTTCATGTCATTGGAGGATGTTATTCATGTCCTTCTTCAAGGCAGCGGATCTAGAGGCCGGAAAGTATTTGGCTAGAAACTTGGTTTTAATTTCAAGCCAACTCTTAATGCTCTTTAGTGGTAGGTAGTGGAGCCAATCTCTTGCACCATCCCTTAGTATGAACGGGAATGCCTACAACTTACAGAAATATTCATCCACTCCATGGGGGACCATACCACCACACAAGAAGTGAAACTCGGTGAGGTGTTTGTTGGCATTCTTCCCTTGCCTACCAAGGAAGATGGGTAGCATGTTGATGAGTCCAATTTTTAGCTCACATTGCCCATTTGGTCCAACTACGGATACTTGATGCATATTGGTTGATGATCAAGGTTGGGGGCCATGATGTCTCTTAACAAAGCTTGCCCCAGAGGAATCTCACTTTGGTGGAGAGGAGGATGGTGAGGATCCCCTCCCGAATGCTCATCTTCGTACTCAAGTTGATGTTCCATAGAGGAAGATGTATCCACAAAATGGTCACTAGGAGGGGTGTTATTCACACTCTCCAAAGAAAGCCTCCTAGCCCATCTCAAATTCAACTCTACTAACTCGGGGTCGTAGTGTAAGGGTTCTTGTGAAGAGGATCGCGTGCGAACCATACACCAAGAACTCAAAAAATATGTCTCCAAGCCATGTGAAAACGGAAAATTAACTAAGAAATCAAAATAAAAGCAAAATAAAAATTATTTACAAATAGCATATAATCATACATAATATACCCAAACACTTAAAAATAAATGCCTCTTCCCCGGCAGCGGCGCCAAAATTTGGGAGTTCGTCGCCGTACCTCTCAAAGTTAATACTTTTAAGCCCTAATGCTTCCTATCTACAATTAATTAGATAATGGCATGTTGGGGTCATCAATGAGAAGAGGGATCTTTTCAAGTGTTTAAACATATATATGAGAAAACATACTAAGCATATACATACATAGATACATATAAAAGCATGTAAAAATGGGGGGGTTTGTTGGTTTAATTCTAAGTTATCAAATTAAAGTACAACACCTAGAAAAGTAAGAGAACTATACTAATCATGCAATAAACTAAAGATAAGATGAAAACAACAATTGATGGAACCTTGGGCGCAATTGATTTCCACTTCCAAGCCTCTTATCCATCATTGAACATGCAACCTATTTACTACATTCACTACTTGTTGCGAAGACTAAACTTCTATCCTTCTTAGATAGTAGTTTGCAAGAGTGAATTCGACATCTCTTGTCAAACCTGTCAAACCTCACCAATGACTCCCGTAGTCAAAACACAACTAAAAGTATCCCATTGATGGCATTTACCACGAAGAATCAACAAGCTTAGAAACACTTATAAACACTACATCGTATCTAAGCATTTAACCAATTCATGCATTTACACAAGATTAGTCAAGAACGATCGACATTCATAGACTTCTCTCATTTGCTACAAGCAACAAACATGATAAAGAGTTTAACATTATTATATTCATCTAGCAATTATCAATCCATCAACACAATCAAAGCTCTAAATCATACTCTTGGATTCCTATCAAGAAAAGGGGAAATTAACCCATCTCCCCAAACCCTAACAAGTATATCATACTAGTACTTCATATGCTCAAGCTTTCAATAACATTAATGACATTAACAAACACATTCAATGCTCCATAAATGCATAATAGTAAGAGTATCAAATAGGCTATAAATTTTCTTAAGTCATGGGCTTGGATCCTTAGTCAATTGGTCTCAAGAACTAGATTTAGCTACAAGAGTTCATACAAATTAATGCTAAACAACTAAACAAAATACAAGAGAATTTAAGGATTAAAATGGAAGAAAATAGGGCTCTAAACAGTACCAAAAACGCAGATGAAGAAGATGTGAATGAGAGGAAAGAGAGTGCTATTTATAGTAAAAAAAAGGATAAGGTTAAATTCTGGCCACCCGTTGGTCACGACTCACGACGGGCCCGTCGCGACTCGCGACGGGTGCCAGAGTTTAATCTTGTTTTCTTCTCTTCGTCTTGTGGTACATGATGTGTTCATTTTATACGGTAATATTAGGAGTTTTAGGATTCACTTTTGTATACTTTTGAGCTCTAAATGGGACATTTTCCCCGGAAGTTCTCTAAGGAGGGCTAAAAGCAACTTTTACGCTTTTATTAATTTTCTAGAGAATTTTGTGTAATAAGGTAATTTGTTTGAAGACTTTGAATACTTTGAAGAATACCTTTGAAGATTTGAAGACTTGTAATTGAGCTTTTGAAGATTTTGAGAATTGCAGAAGCGAAGAGAAGAGGAGGATATGAAACAAAAAGGAGAAAGAAGAAATGGTGCTAGACTTGGAGTCCGACGCAAGGTCTTTGCAAGCACTTCGCGAGGGGTCAGAAACACTTCTTACTTTTGGCACTATAAATACTCACCTTATCCTCTCCTCTTCAACAAGCTTTACACACCTTCTTCTTCCAGCATTTTTGTGGGTTCAAACCCTAGTTTGTATGTCTTTCTTCTCTTAGTTTTTTTAGGTTGATCATGTCTTTTAATTGTCTAGCTTAGTTTTATCTTGGGAGCAATGGATTGAAGCTTCCATTCCTATGTAGTGAGAACCATATATATATATATATATATATATATATATATATATATATATATCTATCTATCTATTTGGTGTTTTTGCTATTGTGCATTTATTGAGCTTCAAATGTTAATTGTTAAGGGCATTGATGTTGTTGGAAGCTTGAGTATATGAATTGCTTGTTTGATTACTTGTTAGGGTTGGGAGAAAGTAGCTAATTCTCTCCTCTTTTAATGTGGAATCCAAGAGCATGAGTTAGATCTTCTTAATGATGTTAATGTATTGATTATTGCTAGATGAATGTGATGATGTTGAATTTGTTGTCATGTTTGTTTTGGGTAGCAAATGAGAGAAGTTAATGAATGTTGATTGTTCTTGGTAATCTTGTGTAAATGCATGATTAGTGGAAGTAGTGAATAGATTTTGTCATTCGTTCTTAAAGCCTTTGTTATTTAGCATTCATGTGTTCTTAATGCTATGTTTAACTTCATTAATTCCACGTTTTGTTTGATAATAGGAAGTGTTTGTATGATTGAAGTGTTAGGGTGCTAGAAAAGTGACGAATTCCTTAGCTCATTTGCATAAAAATCTAGGAACATGAACTTAGAACTTCTTGTGCATAATGTGTTGTGATTCTTGCTAGATAAGTATGTTAATGTTGATTGTTCTCATATTTATCCTATAGATGCAAGGAAAGGTTGAACCTCGAATGTGGTTTGTTCTAGGTTTAGCCTAATGAATGCTATGTTTCGTAAATGGCTATGTCTTTGGTAGAAGGCTTGTCGTTGTCAAATCTATGGTCCTTGATGTATAATGTCATTGATGAAATACCCCTATGGTCATTTTTTGTCTTGGGTGATCATCAATGAGGTTTGCAAATGGTCGTTGATTGTCTTTGCAAACTACTCTTAAGAAGGAATGAATGTTGATCTTCCATTTTCATTCCCCATAGATAACAATGGTGATAGGATGAGTGAATGGTTCAATGATCTACATTAGATGTGGAAGTGGATATCAATTGCCCCCAAGGCTTTATCTTTTGTAGTTTTAAAACCCTTTTACTTAGTTTTGTTTGATGGCTTAGCATAGTTGCTTGACTTTGCTAGTTGTCTTGTCTTTTAACTTTCATAACTTAGGACCACCAAACAATGAAACCCCCCCCCCCACATTTACATGCTTTTATATGTATATATATATCTACTCCTAGCCTAATAGCAACCTTTTGTGCTTAAACGCTTGAGAAAATCCCCCTTCTTCGTGGAAGGCCCTGACTTGCCGTTGTCTACTTAGTTGTAGATAGTAAGCATTTAGGGCTTATAAATATTAACTTTTAAAGGTACAGCGATGGCCTCCCAAATTTTGGCGCCGTTTTCGGGGAGGAGGCATTTATTTATAAGTGTTTAGGTGTATTTAGTTGCATATTTTCTAGTTGTTTTATTTTCCACTCCTTGGTGGTTGTTTTTGTTCGGAGTGTGTATTGCTTGAGTACTTGGTGAATTTTATCGAGAATCCTTGCAATATGATTTCGGACTTTTTAAAATTTTAAAAAAATGGAGTGTCTCACCTTGAGGGAACAGATGATGAGAAGAGAGGCTCAACAAGAAAGGTTTTGTAGGATGTGTCATTCTAACCATCCTACCGAATCTTGCTCTTTGTTGTGGGAAGAGCACTATGAGGGGGGAATAACCCTTGGTTTCTAAAACCAAGGGTATTATGAAGAGTGCTACCAAGAGGTAGGAGATGTTGGTTTTCAAGGGCAAGAAGCTCAAGAATGGTATCCATACCACAATCCTTACAATCCGCATTGGTGGTATGAGAATGAGCCGGAAAACCAAGAATATGAGCAAAATAGTTGGCCATCACCATGTTATACCATACCCCAAAACCAAGCCCAACACGGAAGTTCAATTTTGACACGTGAGGAAGTAATGAATACAATAGCAAACTTAAACAACTTTAATAGTGATGAACTAGACACTCGGCTCTCTTCTAGTGTTGAGGCTGTTGAGGGGCATGCGAGGAGTATATTAGAAGCGTTGGCTCGAATGAAAGCTCGTGATTCCGAAAATACAGCATCCCAAATTGAACTCAAGGATTCGGTGAGTGAGGTCACCATGGGAAATGATCTTGAGTTCGAAGAGGTGATTGTGATATATTCATTAGCATCGTCACCCCTACCCCTACCTATTGAACCAACTCCACCATTTTTGGAAGTTTTGAGGGAGATAAGAGAGGAGCCAAAAGACTACCCCAAGCCTCCTGACCACCTAACTCCCTTTAAACCAGCTTCACCTCAACAAGACTTTTCTCTTGAAAGTTTTGTACCCCCACCTCTCTACTTTTGGATACCCATGGTGAAGGGGTTCAAGCCTTCACCATATGGATAACATTAAGGTTGTTCCAAGGACCTTAAATATACGGAGCTTTGTCGTACCGACGAAGTAAATAAACTCGGCCATTCATTTTTGTTTTTGTTGTTTAGTTCTTGTTATTTTGTCTTGTTCTTTTTACAGTGTATTTTTCTGCAATTTTGTAGCAAAGTGAAGTGCATTGCATTGGAGGAGATGTAAGGAACGAAATCCATAAGGAAGGGAAGAAATCTTGGAATGTTTATGAGAAAAGATTGAAGTCTTTCTAAGTGTTGGGAGGGCTTGTGATCGCGAGTCGCGACTACTTCGCGATGACCTCGCGAGGAACCATCACGAGTCACAATGTGATCAAAAGTTTCATGAAATAAAATCAGTACCAACTACCACTTTCCGCGAGTCGTGACCAACAGGTCCTCGAGACCTCGAGTCAAGCCAAACCTAAAAAGCCATCAGTCCTCAAGGCCACAAGCCCTCGAGTCGAGTTGAGCTCAACAGTGCAAGCCCTTGAAGACCTCATGTCCTCGAGGCCAAAAGCCTTCATCTCGAGTAGAAGCCCTCGAGGCCAGTGAAGCCCTCGAAAACTCGGGTCCTCAAGGCTGCAAACCCTCGAGTGGAGGTGAGCCCAATAGTGTAAACGCTCGAGACCTTGGGTCCTCGAGGCCACAAGCCCTCGATTCAAGCTGAGGCCCTCAAGACCTTGGGTCCTCGAGGCCACAAGCCTTGACTCAAACTGAAGCTCTCGGAACCTCATCCCCTCGAGATGTTGGATCCTTGATGCTGAGGCCCTCGAGACCTACAGTCCTCGAGGCCGCAATCCCTATAAATCCCTAGAGATAGAAGCTCTCGACTCGAGGAGAACTTAATAATCCATCAGCCCTCGAGACCTCAGGTCTTTGAGACCAACCCTTGAGACATCATCCCCTCAAGACCTCGAGGCAGCAAGCCCTCGACTCGAGCAGAACTTGAAATTCCATCAGCCCTCGAGACCTGTTCTTTAGACCAACTCTCTAGACATCATCCCCTCGAGACCTCGAGGCCACAAAGTCCTTGGCTCAAGCCAAACCTAAATGACCATCATTCCTCAAGATTATCATTCCTTGAGTCGAACCAAAACCCTTGATGCATCATCCCCTTGAGACCTTAGGATTTCGAGGCCACAAGCACTCGATTTGAGCAGAAGCCCCCAAGACCCTGGGTTCTTGAGGCTGCAATCCAACTCGTGCGGAAGCCCTCGAGACCTCAGATCCTTAAGGCTGCATTCCCTCGACTCAAGCAGAAGCCCTTGAGACCTCAGGTTCTCGAGGCCACAAGCACTAGATTCGAGCAAAAGTCCTCGAGACCTCGGGTCCTCGAAGCCACAAGCAATTGATTTGAGCAGAATCTAAAAGTGCATCATACCCTCGAATTCTCGAGGCCAAAAGCCATCGACTCGAGACGATGCATCGCGAGTCGTGACCAGTGTTGTCCTGAGTCGCGATGAGAAATCCAATTTTTCAACTGAGCTTAAACACTACATAATCCTTCCTTCTTCTCCAAATACTCCCAAGAACCACCATATATCCACTCATTTATCCACCATCTCAGATATATTGACATATGAAAATTTGTGCATCTTTATAGTATCTTTGTTGATTGTAGTATGTCGACTACATCATTGAGTCATTAATTGCTATGTTCTATAATGATGCTTGGATATGTGTTGATATATGTTGGATATTTTATTGAACAATCTTATAGTGCCGATTGCATGATGGATTGGTTGTTCTTTGATAATACTATGGTTATTAACTCTTGATGCTAAACCTAGTATTACAAATCCTTATGTACTTGTGAGTTTGATGTTCTTGACCAAACGGTGCCAAGGAGAAAACATTTTTCTCGAGGGGTGAGTTCTTTGCTGGCATTTTTGCTCCCCCTTCAGGCTCCGAAACCAATTTCGGGACCGATTCTATACAAGTACATTGGATTGCGCCATATCACCGGCGACTATGTGGAGAAACAGGTGTCACTCTACCTCTACCTTGAGTTTTATTATTCTTGCCTTACATGTTTATATTGAGGGCAATGTAATGTTTTACGTGCGGGGAGGGGTTACAGGACTCACATGCATGCTAGCTTCATTTGGAATGCTTTTTGCTACTTTTGATTGGGAAAACATGAGAAAAAGAAAGAAAAAAAGTGAAAATTGAAAATTTTGAAAAATATTAGAAAAGGAAAAAATAGAAAGAAAATAAAACCCGCTAAGTTGAAAACCTGGGGGGGAAACTTAGGCAACATTGGGTACCGGACATATCAAAAACCCAAGAGGGTGACCTAGGCAAAAATGAGAGGCCAAAATGTGTTGAAAAAGGTGAGATGTGAGCCAAAGAAACATGATGTGTTGCTAGGATGAAAACCCGGAAGGGGGCTCCTAGGTAAAATGAGAGAAAAAGTGAAAAAGAAAAAAAATCTATGATTTCACTCATATGTCGGCGTTGGAGTCATAAGGTTGCGTTTGTCATATAGATGGATCGGGTAGCTCAACATCTTTAGACCTCTTGGGATTGGGTAACTTAGTGGGCTAAAAAATGAAGTATGGGTATGAAATTCTTGATTATTTTATGCTTCATTTTTGTTGATATATTGGCATTGGGTGAAGTATGTATTTAAACTTCCTCTATGGTTTTGACTTTATCTTGTGTCATTGTATTTTGGTTGATATATTGGTAAGAAGTGAAGTATGTGCTTGAACCTCCTATGTGGTTTTAACTTCATTTTGTGTCATTGGACTTTGGGATCATCAATTTGGGACTTTGAAACATTTTATGCGTATTGAATTGATAAGTGGTAGGTTTGGTTAGATTTGGGAATTGGGGTTGTGTGCGTGAAAAATTCTCATTTGAGCTTTGATTTTGGGATTTATGATATCGAGAGTTATTGTGAGGTTTAATTGGGAGAATATTAGTTTAGGATATGAACATATGAATTCCTTCATGTGCTTAAATCTTTTCTTACTCGAGGGTGAGTAAGGTTTAAGTATGGGGAAGTTTGATGTGCCCATTTTATACGGTTATATTAGGACTTTTTGGATTCCCTTTTGTATACTTTTGTGCTCTGAATGGGACATTTTGCCTTGAAGTTCTCTAAGGAGGGTTTAAAGCAACTTTTACGCTTTTATTACTTTTCTAGAGAATTTTGTGTGACAAGGTAATTTGTTTGAACACTTTGAAGACTTTGAAGAATACCTTTGAAGATTTGAAGACTTATAATTGAGCTTTTGAAGATTTTAAGAATTGAAGAAGTGAAGAGAAGATGAGGATATGAAACAAAAAGGAGAAAGAAGAAATGGTGCTGGACTTGGAGTCCGTCGCAAGGTCATTGCGAGCACGTCGCGACTCGCGACGGACGAGGGGTCAGAAACCCTTCTTACTTTTGGCACTATAAATACTCACCTTATCCTCTCCTCTTCAACAAGCTTTACACGCGTTCTTCTTCTAGCATTTTTGTGGGTTCAAACCCTAGTTTTTCTTTCTTTCTTTTCTTAATATTTGTAGGTTAATGATGTCTTTTAATTTACTAGCTTAGTTTTTATCTTGGGAGCAATGAATTGAAGCTTCCATTTCTATATAGTAAGAACCATATATATATATATATTTGGTGTTTTTGCTATTGTGCATTTATTGAGTTTTGAATATGAATTGTTAAGGGCATTGATGTTGTTGGAATCTTGAGTATATGAATTGCTTGTATGATTACTTGTTAGGGTTGGGAGAATGTAGCTAATTCTCTCCTCTTTTAATGTGGAATCCAAGAGCATGAGTTAGAGCTTCTTAATGATGTTAATGTATTGATTATTGCTAGATGAATGTGATGATGTTGAATTTGTTGTCATGTTTGTTTTAGGTAGCAAATGCGAGAAGTCATTGAATGGCGATTGTTCTTGGCTAATCTTGTGTAAATGCATGATTAGTGAAAGTAGTGAATAGATTTTGTCATTCGTTCTTGAAAGCCTTTGTTATTTAGCATTCATGTGCTCTTAATGCTATGTTTCACTTTATTTGTGCCATGTGTTGTTTGAGAATAGGAAATGTTTGTATGATTGAAGTGTTAGGGTGTTAGGAAAGTGACGAATTCCTTAGCTCCTTTGCATGAAAATCTAGGAACATGAACTTAGAACTTCTTGTGCATAATGTGTTGTGATTCTTGCCTGATAAGTATGTTAATGTGGATTGTTCTCATATTTATCCTATAGATGCAATGAAATGTTGAACCTTGAATGTGGTCTGTTCTAGGTTTAGCCTAATGAATGCTATGTTTGGTTAAATGGCCATGTCTTTGGTAGAAGGCTTGTCATTGTCAAATCTATTGTTCTTCATGTATAATTACATTGATGAAATACCCCTATGTTCATTGTTTGTCTAGGGTGATCATCAATGAGGTTTGTAAATGGTCGTTGTTTGTCTTTGCAAACTACTCTTAAGAAGGAATGAATGTTGATCTTCTATTGGCATTCCCCATAGATAACAATGGTGATAGGATAAGTGAATGGTTCAATGATCTACATTAGATGTGGAAGTGGATATTGATTGCCCCCAAGGCTTTATCTTTTGTTGTTTTAAAACCCTTTTTCTTAGTTTTGTTTGATGACTTAGCATAGTTGCTTGACTTTGCTAGTTGTCTTGTCTTTTAAATTTCATAACTTAGGACCACCAAACAACCAACCCCCCCCCCATTTACATGTTATTATTTGTATATATATCTACTCCTAGCCTAATAGAAACCTTTTGTGCTTAAACGCTTGAGAAAATCCCCCTTCTTCATTGTTGACCCCAACTTGCCACTGTCTACTTAGTTGTAGATAGTAAGCATTTAGGCTTATAAATATTAACTTTGAGAGGTATGGTGATGACCTCCCAGTACACATTCATCTTCACAGCAATTCCTCGCATTTTTCAAGTCTGCAATGTCTTTAAAAATGGTCTTCAATGGCCTCCAGTCTTCATGTCTTCGAAGCAAGTCTTCAAAAGTCTTCGAAATGTGATCTTTAACGGCCTCCAGTCTTCATGCCTCAGTGTTTTTCCCTTGTCACGCAAAATCCACTTAGAAGAGGTAAAAGAGTGTAAAGTTCCTCTAACTCCTCCTAAGAGAATTTCAAGGTAAAACAAAAGCTCTTGATAATAAAAGAGCACATAAGTGACTCAAAATAGTAATACTTTGTCACGTAAACCTAACTAATACTTGCAATCCAACAAGTAAAATAAGCCAATTATTATGCCTAATGCATCAATTAACGCACTCATATTGAAGCACATAAAGTAGTTCATGGGTGAGTAATGGAAGTGAGAGAGAGAGAGAGATAAAGTTCCCTCAGAATGAAGAAGAAAAGGAAAATGAGTGAGTTGATGGCCCGTCTTCACGGACTGTGACATATGTCACGGTTCGCGAAGCTACCTTTGGTCAGCTTCTACCAACTTTTTGAAAAATTGGTCTTCTATTCAAAATCTCATGAAATCTTCAATTTCAAACTCTTCAAATATGAACTCTTCAAATATGAACTCTTCAAATACGAACTCTTCAATGGAAGTCTTCAAATTGATCATCAAAACACTTCATAAATTCAAGAATTAGGACATAAAACATGTAATATCATCCTAGCCTTGTAATTCATAAAATGCCAATTTCCTTCCAATTAAGTCCCTAATCTATTACAAAATTAGATTTCGAATGTGTTATAAATAGGTTATGAATTGAGCACATAAGACTGGAGAAATTAGTCGTTGACCGAACCTAAAATGATGAAGATACCCTTACCCCATAAGCTAAATTTTGTTCCCCCATTTTACCCTTTCCTCACCCTCTTTTCTTTTATGTTTTCTTTTAGTCATAGATATGAGGTTGGGCGGTCCTTTTCTTGATCCTACAGACCCCACCGATGATTGGTATCACCACCTCGCTCCGAGGCGATGCGCGACCGTGGTTTCTCTCAGGCATCTCCCAACAGACCAATGAGCTCCACCACAAACAAGTGAGTCTTACCAGAGAAGAATGAACCTCCACCAAAATCTTGTCAACTTTCGGTGATGGAGCTGAAGCCCGGTCCCAATGGACAAAAAGAAGCAAGACAACACTCAACAAGCTAGCTCTTCGTTCATGGTGGTGGAGGACCAATGCTGGAGGACGAGACCCACATTTGATATCCCACATTTGGGTGCACTTTAGAGGATTGGAAATACAGTACAAAACATTGAAAATTGGGTGAAAAACGAAGCATTTACTACAAAGCATTGATAATTCTCCTCCGGTGGGTGAAAAATAAAGTAATATGGCCGGGGAAGGGCTAAAATGAAAGGTTGGTAGCAGACAAACTATGTTTTTTTATTCAGAGGTGAAATGATCATTTTATTAAATTCCAGCCAACCTACCCATTGACAATTAAAGTTAATGATACTCAGGGTTAGATTCGCATATTGATTTGCACCTAGAAGCATGTGTTAACCAATGCATTTAGCACACATATTAGTATCTTTTGTATGGTTGATTGCTAGGTTTAGTTTGGTTTACATCACAAGGGGTTTGGAGCCTTTGTTGGTTTTCTTTCATAATTTCTTTATTTTGTAAATTTATTGAGACCTTTTGGATGCTATGTCCTTACGAGCATCTAGATCCTATTTTGTGACCTTCGTTGTAGATTACTCGTAAGCACTTTGGAGTAGAAGGTCATTCGTAAGAATGGTAGTAAATATGTGAATTTCATTTCCAAGGATGGTAGTAAATCAAAGGCCACACTCTTAATAGTGGTAGCTGATGGAAATGCACTAAAGAAACAGGAGTTCAAGTGTAACACCCCCAATCCATGACTTACCTGCTCAACGCAAGTATCGGGTCGGACCCAGGCGTGCTACCGGGAATCCAATGAGTCAGATTGTAGTAACAAGCAATACAGATTATACAGAAGCAAATTTAGAAGAATTCAAAATCCTAACTTACTATTACAGTGAAAGTATTAATACAAGTGTTAAACAAGCATTTTAACTAAAAATTACAAACAAAAGTTCTAAAGGATCCAGTAAGGATCAGTTCACGTTAATATAACCATTTTACATTCTAACCAAAAGATTAAGGTCCACCAAGGATCCTTCCTCAAAAGAATAAGGGTTGTGACCAATAAATTTAAAGACACCAGTGCACTTCTCTCTTACGGTTCATCTACACATGAAAAGGTTGTTTAATCTAGGTTAACCTCCATGCTTAGTTAGGTTCCATCGCCAATATTTACCAAGTTAAATTTATTGGTCACATAAAAGCAAATAGCCACATAAACTAGCACATAGTAAAAGGATACGGGTGGGCTATGCCAAGATTCATTCAAGTGCCTATATGGCCACTGTAACTGACACCAGGGCATAGCCCGCTCAATAATGGCCGAGGGCTATCATGATCCAGAAAAATCATACTTGTCAACCACGCCCAATATATTCAATGTTGAGCTCATATCAGAAAACCAGACGGTTATGCTAGCATACTAGAAACTCCGCGTGTAGCGGTCTAATCAGACGGCCCGATCTATACCGTTCCTCGCCGACTTCGACCAAACTACAATCGCATCACGGACCCCAAAAAGCACAGACACGCTATCAAGTAGCAGATAATTCAAGTTTGACACGGTAAGATAAAGTACAAGCCGGCCATCCATATAAAATATCAGAATAATTGAGCAGTTCATGCACTCAGTAGCAGTTCATGAACTCAGTAGCAGTTCATGCACTCAGTTTCACAATAATTGAGCATAATATAAATATATACTAACATATTTAATTTTAACAGGCATAACCCTCTCTAGTGGTGTTCGAGTAAAGGGTTCAAGTAGAGAGGTTTGAGTGTAAGGTTTGAGTACAGGGGAATCGAGTATATGGGTTCGAGTGCAGGGGGTTTTAGTAGATGGGTTTGAGTACAAGCGGTTTGTGTAGAGGATTCGAGTGAAGAGTGGTTGAGTGGTACTAGGTTCAAGTGGTACTGGTTCGAGAGGTACTGGTTTGAGTGGTGAGGTTCAAGATGAGGGTTCGAGAGGTACTGGTTCGAGAGGTGAAGGTTCCAGTGTTCAAGTGGTAAGGTTCAAGAGGAGGGTTCGAGAGGTACATGTTTCAGAGGTGAGGTTCGAGGGGAGGGTTGGTTCGAGAGGTGAAGGTTCAAGTGGAGGGTTCGAGAGGTGAAGGTTTCAGTGGAGGGTTCAAGAGTTACAGGTTCAAGTGGTGAGGTTCAAGAGGTACTAGTTCAAGAGGTGAAGGCTCCACTGGAGGGTTCGAGAGGTGAGAGTTTGAGTGGAGGGTTCGAGTGGTACTGGTTCGAGAGGTACATGTTTTAGTGGTGTGGTTCAAGAGGAGGGTTCGAGAGGTACTCTCTGGTGGCATCATATATATATATATAATATATATATAATCATTTTAATTTGATTCGTGTTAAGGAAATGCAAAAACTCACCAGATTGTTGCCGACGTGTTCCTCACCGGAAAAGCTAATTTTGCTAGTCGGGTTTGATATTGTTTACTGCTACTATGTTGATTTGGGTGATGGTTAAATTCCGTTGGTATGGCTTCTATTTATAGTAGAAGTGGCATGAAGCTGATTTCTCTGAATCATTACCGATCCCATGTGGATTAGTGACATGTGGCTTTATTGGTTTTGATGAAGATAATCTTCATCCTTGCCCTTTGCTTCGTGGGAGCAGCTTATTTGACATTTAACGTAGCTTGCCCTACCTTTACCTAGGTTTACATTCTATCGTTTCCTTTTCCAGACACAATACTAATTATGACTTCAATTCACCTATCAATCCCATCTGTTTCGTTTTCATCCATTCCTTTCCTTTAATTCTTTATTTATTGGCTTTTCTTCTTTTAATTTACAATACTTAATAATCAATTATATATATATATATGTGTGTGTAAATATTAAATACAATTATATTCCTTGAATTCAAAACAATATTAGAAATGATAAATTATTTCTTTTAGCTAATTAATTTCTAGTATTTGAGTTCCATATTGTTATGCCCGCCATCCATATTGGTATATATATATACACACACATATATATATATATATATTATTTTATTATAAAATTAACATAAATACTCACATATAAAATTTAATGAACATAAAATAGTTTATAAATTAAACATAGAATATAGAGTGACATAAGGAAATTTTAATAAATTTTATTCATGTATTTTATGTATCTTATTTTGGTTTAAATTTCTTGTAGGCCTTGAGTTAAAGCTCGAAATAGTCGAAGAAAGTAAATAAGAGATTATGATTTCTGGTTAACATCTAGTTATTACATGCACATTGACTTCATTAAGGTCGGGGTTTCACAGTCCCCCCCTCCCTAATGAATTTCATCACCTAAATTCCCATTTCCAGTGAACAACTTTAGATAAATATCTCTCATGTCAGCTTCTAGCTTCTAAGTTGCATCCTCACCTTATGATTTCTCCACAACATCAAAACCATAGGAATCTCTCTGGTACGCAAGGTCTTGATTTTCTGATCTAGTATCTTTACAGGATTTTCTTCATACATCAGCCTTTCATTCAATGCTAATTCTCCATTGTTTAACACGTGTTCAGGGTCAGGGTGGTACTTCTTGAAAAGTGATACATAGGAAACACTATGCAATTTCCCTAACTGGCTAGGTAGGTTAAGTTGGTACGCAAATGGCCCGACTCATTGTATGGCCTCGAAAGGTGTACCTAGGACTCAACTTTCCTTTCTTACCATTTCGGACGAGACCCTTGTGAGGGGCTACCTTAAAAAATACCCGGTCACCAACTCTAAAATCTAAATCACTCCAATTTAGAATTTTCTTGACTTTAGAGGGGTCCACTGATATCCCTTCCTTACTAATAACGTGCCCCAAAAAGTTCACTTGGTTTAGCCAAAATTTACATTTGCTAAAGTTGGCGTACAACCTGTGTTCTTTAAGCAGTTGTAATAACTTCTTTAGATGCCCTTCATGCTCCTGCTGGGATTTGGAATACCCCAGGATGTCATCATGAAGATGACAACAAACTCTCATAGGTGTGGCCGAAATACTCGATGCAAGAGATCCATATAAGCGGCTAGTGCATTGGTAACTGCAAATGGTATTACCATCAATTTTTAATGACCATATCGAGTATTGAAAGCTATCTTGGGTATGTCCTCTCTCTTCACTTGCAACTGGTAATACCCTTGTAGTAAATACAGTTTGGAAAATACGACTAGTCCTTGGAGTTGATCGAACAACTCCTCAATAATGGGAAGAGGATATTTATTCTTAATTGTCGCATTGTTTAAGCCTCGATAATCGATACACATCCGAAGAGAGCCATCTTTCTTCTTAACAAACAACACTGGGCTCCCCAGGGTGAGGTACTCAATTGAATGAACCCCCGAGTTAATAAATCTTCAAGTTGTAGTTTCAATTCTTGTAGTTCTAGTGGCGCCATATGCTAAGGGGTTCAATAAATAGGTGTGGCTCCTGGTACCAAATCAATGGTAAACTCAGTCTCCCTTTCAGGAGGAATACTTACAAGTTCCTCCAGAAATACCTAAGGGAAGTTTTGGACAATAGTTATATCTTCTCCCTTTAACTGGTCTATTGGCTTATTCATGACATAAGCTAATATTCCAGTTGCTCCTTTACAAATCATTTAAAAAGCCTTGATGCCAGCAACCAGTAATAAGGATGATCTCTTTCTTCTCACATCTACTTCAATCGGAGGTTCCCCGGGTCGACACAGCTTAACTTCCTTTGTATGACAATTTAACTGGGCTTTATTTTTAGCAAGCCAATCCATGCCAAGTATTACCTCATATCCCTTTAAGGATAGAGAAATTATGTCTATGGGAAATTCCCCACACCCCAATTTACCCCCACAGTTCCTACATACATGTCAAGTTAGGATTTTAGCATCATTTGTGGGAGTGCTAACTTCTAACGTATAGGGTAAGTTCTCTATCTTACCTTCCATATTTTCAAGAAAGGAATAACTAGTAAAAGAATGAGATGCACCAGGATCAATCACATAATATTTTACAATAGCTCCATAGGTCACCTAATATTACACAACTTCAACCGAGCGACGTCTCTCAAAACCAAAATTGGGACTCACCCTAGTTTTACTATTTAATTTACTAAAAGTTAGGCTTAGTCTCCTTCCGGTCCTATCAGTGATTCCTAACCTTAACTCGCATGATCCGTCGGGTGCAAAATTTTGGATATGCCAGTAGCAAAAGTCATCCTACTACTAATACAGTTATTTTACAACCCAGTCGCAATCGACCCTTGAACCTTCAGTGAAGCCACCTCCTTCCCCTCGCTCGACTTGAGGGATGCCTGATTCATCAGATTATTCCGCAATGTATCAAGAGTTTGATCCATTGTACCTCGGGTCTCTCTAACGTGCCTCCAAATTCAGTTAGTTGTCTATGATAAGCGGTCAGACCTCTCCGCAGTACTTGAGCATTTACTAGGGATAGGTCTACTTCTCGTATGACTTCTTGTCGCTCTGTGTCCCATTGCCCGAGCTCCAGAATCCTTCGGTTCTTCAACTGATTGCACTCTGCGATCATGGCATTTGCCCTTGCCTCTTCTGTGTCAGCATGCAGACACTGTTCCCACATGGCGTCTTTCATCAATTGCTCATGGTTATCAAGGCTAAGGACCCTACCAATTAACTCTGCCCGCTCTATGACTAAGGCGTGCACAACCCAATTTGGGTAGGAGTGAGTCTCCACCCAATGCGGATTGTCTAAAATCTCTAACAATGGAATGAACATCTCCAGGGAAGCTCTAGAGTCTCTCCTCAATTCAATGATCCCTTGGAAAATCATCATTCATAATCTCTCTGTCATTGTCCATCTATCAAAATAACAAAACTATTAGTTTGACAGCTTGGACCCAACTAGCCCAAAACATATTTTATTCACAATTTATTCAGTTCTTCTAATATCTTTTATTTAAGGTAAGTATGGGTTTGCCTATACTTGTTTTGAGGATGCTCTGATACCACGTCTGTAACTTCCCCGATCCACGACCCACCTGCTCAACGCAAGTATCGAGTTGGATCCGAGCGTGCTACCAAGAATCCAACAAGTCGGATTGCAGTAATGAGCAATACAGATTATGTGGAAGAAAATTTAGAAGAATTAAAAATCCTAACTTACTATTACGATTAAAGTATTAATACAAGTGTTAAACAAGCATTTTAACTAAAATTTACAGACAAAAGTTCTAAAGGATCCACTAAGGATCAGTTCACGTTAATACAACCATTTTACACTCTAACCAAAAGATTCTAAAGGTCCACCCGGGATCCTTCCTCAAAAGAATAAAGACACAGTGCACTTCTCTATTACGGTTCATCTACACCTGAAAGGGTTGTTTAAACTAGGGTAAGCTCCTTGCGTAGTGAGCCTTCATCACCAATATTTACCAAGTTAAATTTAGTGGTCACATAAAAATAGATAGCCACATAAACCTAGCACATAGTAAAAGGATACGGGTGGGCTATGCCAAGATGCATTAAAGTGCCTATATAGCCACTGTGACTGACATCGGGAAATAACCCTCTTACCAATGCCCAAGGGCTATCACGATCTAGAAAAATCATACTCGTCAACCACGCCCGAGATATTCAATGTTGAGCTCATATCAGAAAACCAAATGGTTATGCTAGCATGCCAGAAACACTACGTGTAGCCAGACTAATCAGACGGTCCGGTCTATACCATTCCCCACCAACTTTGACCAAACTACAATCACGTTGGGGACCCCGAAAAGCACAAACAAGCAATCAGGTAGCAGATAATTAAAGTTTGATACGGTAAGATAAATTACAAGCCGGTCATCCACATAAAATATTATAGCAGTTCATGCACTCAATTTCACAATAATTGAGCATAATATAAATATTGAAAACATATTTAAGTTTAACAGGAATAACCCTCTCTAGTGGAGTTCGTATATTCACGATTTGAGTAAAGGGTTCAAGTAGAGAGGTTTGAGTACAGAGGGTTCGAGTAGATGAGTTCGGGTGCAGGGGGTTCGAGTAGATGGGTTCAAGTATATGGGCTTCGAGTATAGGGGGTTCCTGTTGAGGATTCGAGTGGAGAGTGTTTGAGTGGTACTGGGTTCGAGAGGTACTGGTTCGAGTGGTGAGATTCAAGAAGAGGGTTCGAGAGGTACACATTCGAGAGGTGAGGTTCAAGAGAAGGGTTTGAGAGGTACTCTCTAGTTCGAGAGGTGAAGGTTCCAGTGAAGGGTTCGAGTGGTACTGGTTCAATAGGTACTGGTTTGAGAGGTGAAGGTTCTAGTGCAGGGTTTGAGAGGTGAAGGTTCTAGTGCAGGGTGTGACTTCTATTTATAGTAAAAGTGGCATGAAGCTGATTTCTTTTAATCATTACCGATCTCATGTGGATTAATGACATGTGGCTTTATTGGTTTTGATGAAGATAATCTTCATCCTTGCCACTTGCTTCGTGGGAGCAGCTTATTTGACACAAAACGTAGCTTGCCCTACCTTTCCCTAGGTTTACATTCTGTTGTTTCCTTTTCCAAACACAATACTAATCATAACTTCTATTCACCTATCAATCACATCTGTTTTGTTTTCATCTTTTCCTTTCTTTTAATTCTTTATTTATTGGCTTTTCTTCTTTAAATTTACAATCCTTAATAATCAATTATATATATATATATGTAAATATGAAATACAATTATATTCCTTGAATTCAAAACAATATTAGAAATGATAACTTATTTATTTTAGCTAATTAATTTCTAGTATTTGAGTTCCATATTGTAATGCCCGCCATCCATATAGGTATATATATATAATTATTTTATTATAACATTAACATAAATACCCACATATAAAAATTAATGAATATGAAATAGTTTATAAATTAAACATAGAATATAGAGTGACATAAGGAAATTTTAATAAATTTTATTCATTTATTTTATTTATCTTATTTTAGGTTAAAATTTATTGTAGGTTTTGAGTTAAAGCTGGAAATGATCGAAGAAAGAAAATAAGAGATTGTGATTTTTGGTTAACATCTAGTTATTACATGCACATTGACGTCATTAAGGTTAGGGTTTCACATCTATCCTGGACAACTTAGAAGACTGGCTCGGCCGTGTCCTTCTGCACAACCCAGTCAACCTAAAATGATCGTGCAGCTAAGTAGGCCGCGGGTCATGTGCTTTTGCACAGCCCATGCCTGCCAAAATGATTGTGCGGATAAGTATGAGCACGAGTCGTATCCTTTTGAACAACCTGTGTGCCTTAAAGATCATATATCCGAAGAGTAGCCTATGTCCTGTGATGTTTTGCATGACCACACCATCAGATTGAAGAAACCTCAGCTCCATCTCATGGCCTGCAAGGATCTGCACAAGTCGCATCGTTTAGACATCGAGAAGACCCTTCCAGTTGGCGGCCTGCAGGGATTTGCACGGTCGCACCGCTCAGGAGGCTAGGAAACCCCTTCCATCCAACGGCTCGTGCACTATTGCACGGGTTATGTGCCATTGGATGGGTTGTGATGCCTCTCCAGCTAGGTTTTCTCTAGTTTTAAGGTCTCTTTAAGGCCCATTTCCTACCTACTATATAAAGAAACCTATGTCTACTAAGGTTTAGTAAGTAGTAAGTTTTAGTTAGTTGTAATTTCTATTCTTGTAGTTTCTAAGAGTAGGTAGAGAGAGAAGGGAATAACCCTTTTCCTAGTTTTGACTAAGGGCATTGAATCCAATGGAAAGATTGGGTCCAATGATTAGGGAGTAGTTTATTTGGTTGGGGATCTAATTTGTATTCATGGCTTGGTAGATATTTTGTGAGATTCTAGGTCCCCTTATCCTTTTATGTTTATGAATATCATGCTTGATTTAATATTTTACATTCTTGTGAAATACATGTTTTTATATTCTATGCCACACAATAGTTATATGGTTCATATGTGGTGCTAGGCTTGTTGCCCTTGGGAGTCGCCGGTTAGGATATGCGGGATCGTGAGTCCCGGTTATATGAGTTTTTGCACATAGGCTGCTAGTAGCGAATCCACTTGTAGGTATGCCTAATTTCGACTAGGTCATAACCCCGATAGATAATGCATGATAGTTTGTAGCAACTACGGTTGTACATCGTCGTTTCAATCCTATAGTCATCATGCGACTCCAATCCCTTTGCTTCTATAAGTCAAGGGAGGAGCATTCATTGTGTAGGCTCATGATATTGGGGAAAGATGCGCATAGATCGGTTAGACCACATGACGAACTTTCCCTAATTAAAGAGGCGACATATAGAATAGAGGTGAGTACCTTTGTGTGACGGACATTGGGAAGTGTTGACTATCCACCACACTATGTGATATAAACATATGGATAGGTTTATACGTCTTGTACTTGATAGAATCTAGGATCAAAGTCTTCTTCTAGTCCTGTTACCCAAATGTCCCCAATTGTTAGCTTAATATAGTTTATTCTCTTGTTCTTGTATGTTAAGTAGTTTATGGATAAACTCCCCCAAAACTATGTTTGCAACACTAGCTATTTCCAACATGCAATCGGCTTGTGTAGTTAGCTTTTGAATCATAACATCTCTGTGCACGACCCCGGACATGCCACAAACCACCCTTAGGTAGGTTTTAGTGAGTACGTGAGCAACAATATAAAATTTCTATAAGCGCTCCGCGAGTTAATTTATCTCCCATGAAAATGAGGGTTTATTAGCAACCCCGCGGAGTTTGGATCAAATTTTGGTGCCGCTATCGGGGACGCTAGTTTAAAATTTTTATTTTTAAATTTCATTACTAGTTGGTAGAGTAGTTAGTGTTGTTTTTATCATTTTAACTTTAGTTGGTTATGTGTTGATGTTTTTCGATAGTTATTTTTTGCTACTTCTAATCTGTTTGCTAGGGTTTTCTCTTGGGACTGGTATTGTCTAGTTTCTTATTTATGGTAAATATTCGTACTACAAACTTTGGAACTTTACACTACCTACTAGAAAATGCAGGTGGTCAGCGAAGGAGAAGGGGGAGAACTAGAAGACATATTTAACAATGACCGGCTATGTTTTTTTGAAGAAAGAGTTGAGATGTCATAAGACAATCGAATGCTTAGGGAGTTGATGGTTCCAAATCTGGAGAGTCAACTCCTTTGCATAGCCTTCCCACCTTTGCCACCTAATGTCACTTTGAAACCTAATTTCATGATCCAATGCTTTTCAACTTTCCATGAGATGGCCGAAGAGGACCCGAACAAGCACCTTTTGGTATTTCACTTGGGTTTCCCTCATATGAACCCACCGGGGGTGTTGGGGGAGAACTACAATCTGAGGTCATTTCCTTTTTTGCTGCGAGACGCGGCTAAGGATTGGCTCTATTACCTTCCACCGGGTTGCATAAGTTCTTGGATGGACACAAAGCGGATATTTCTCGAGAAATACATCCCAACTTCAAATTCTATGGGTATGAAGAAACAACTTACCAATATTTTGTAACTAGCTAGAGAGTCCTTGTATGAGTATTGGGAGAGGTTCAAGCGGCTATGGGCTAGTTGTCTCTATCATCCATTCAAGGAAGGAAGCCTCGTCTATTACTTATTTGAAGGCTTATGTGATGAAGACATGTGCATGGTGAATGTGGCATGTAATAGTTCTATAGTGAACAAAAGATCCAAGAATGCAATGGCACTATTCGAGGAGATGGCCAATGGTACAAGGTGGTTTGGTACATGATCGTGTGAAGACCTTAGAGGAGCTCGCTCATTCTTCCAAGCTTGAGGAACAAGTTGAAGCGCTTGCACCTATAATGAAAGAGTTCGTGAAAGGGAGAACGCAACAAGTGAAGGTGTGCGGTATTTGCAATCTTGATCACCAGACCAATACATATCCGCAAGTGGTTGATAAACTTGAGGAGGTGAAGGCCTTAGGAAATTTGTGAGATAGAAACAACAAGGGTTTTTAGGAAACCAGGGTGAAGATAGAAAAGATCCATATGCAAACTCCTTCAATCCCCGATATCGCGATCACCCAAACTTCTGGTGGCATGAGGACAACTAAGGGTACAATAGAGGTGGACCACCTGAACCCTATCTAAGGGGAGAAGAGCCTTCCAACACCAATGTTGCGTTGTAGAAGTCATATCGGGAGGAGATTCTCGAGGCAATCTCACAATTGGCGAAGAAGAGTGATAAATTGGCGGAGCGAACAAGAAGGGAGATCAAGGAACTCGGCACACAAGTCTTTTAAAGTATTAAGAACATTGAAGTGAAAGTTTGTCAACTTACTACTTTGGTGAATCGGTTCAAGGCTAGAGAATTAGGAAAGCAACCATCCAAACCAAAGGTCAATCCACGCAATGTGAGTTCCTTGAAATTGAGAAGCGAGAAGGAAGTACGTGAGGCTGAGAAGGAAGTCGTGCAAGAGGATGAAAAATTTGTGGAAAGCAAAAAAAAACCAATATCAAAGAAGAAGAGATAGTAGTTGAGGAGGAGCCCTCAAAGGAGCTCCCCACCACTATGGCAAGGTTGAGCCCTCTGCCGCTGTTTCCTAGTGCTCTATGGGGAAGGCCAAAGGTAGCAACCAACTAGGCTCAAATTCACCAAATCTTCGAGAAGGTTGAGGTTAGCATTCCAATTCTTGATGTCATTGAACAAGTTCCCTCATATGCTAAATTCTTGAAAAATACGTTCACTAAAAGAATGAACAAACCAAGCAAGAAAGTAGGTCAATTGAAAATAGGGAGAGTAGCCACTTTAGCTCATAAGAACATACCTAAGAAGTGTGATGACTCAGAAATGTTTTCAATTCATATTTCTCTAGGAGGTAAATTGGTGAAGAATGATATGATTAACTTAGGTGCCTCTATCAATTTTATCTCGTTTAGCATGAGAATCTTGACATGTGGAGCTTAAGGATACTAGCTAGGGTTATTTTCCAACTAGCCACCATTCCCCAGCTAGCCCTAGGTAGAGTTAAGGATTTCATGGTTAGGGTAGGCAATCTAGTGTTCCCACAAGGATTTTATGTTCTTGATGTAGTGCACAATGGAGGTGCACCATTCCAATTTATTGGGAAGACCGTTCTTAAAACATCAAGGACTAAAATAGATGTCTATTTGGGGACACTACCACTAGAGGATGATGTTGATAATGTTGGTTTTGAAATTTACAAGTCAAAGCATGAACCACCTATTACTCCTCTTGCATGCAATGGCCTAACTTTATGTGATGAACTTGTTCAATGCAATAATCCTTGGATGATTTACGATGATGAGTTCCTTGATGATATTGATGAGAGAAAACATATTTTCAGTTTTGATTGTGATGACAATGTTGATGACACATGTGCTAAGCATGAGTTTAGTGATGATATTTCTATTGCAGATTGATTTTCTATGCTCACTAACTTGCAGCGGTTGGTGGAGAGTAGCGAGGATTTAAAACCTCCTCGACTACCTCAAATACCTGAGGAAATGGGTAAGGATTCAACATTAGCTTAGGATGGACATACACTCACTGTTGTGTACAAAGAGCACAAAGGTAAGGGTGACACTTTGTGAAGGCCTGTCCACAAAGATGTCATTGTGGGTGGAGTTGCTAATGGAGACTCTGGATACCTAATGGTAGGTTTTTTTTAATTAGAATGTGTGAAGAATAAGTCGTGAGGATGACAATAAACATAATGTTTTTTTCCTTGTTTTGATGTTTGTGGTAGTTGATTATTGAGTGTTTCTGTTTGTGTGACAACGGATTTTGTGTGGACTTCTGGCTGATCATTGAGTCTAAGATTGAGTCTCGTGTTTGGTGTTAGAAGGGAATTGGATTTGGGTGAAAAACTGTTAGAAATATGAAGGTGATGGGGAGTACAGGTCGTGTAAGGTACATGACCCATGTAAGATGACCTAGCACGAGGCCTTCATATGGTATGGGTCGTGCCATGCCTCATGTAAGTTAAGAAAAAATGTAGTTGGGGCAGGTTTGCAGAATTTTGGTAGAATTAAATTTTTGCCAAAACAAGCAATTTTGCCCCATTAATTTTTGCCAAAACAAGCAAATTTCTATTTTTGCCTTAACCATCACTACCCCCTTTTCTTGCCCCTCTCCTGAACAACCCACTTCTTAAAGATCTTTGATTCACTAAATCTGAATCCAGTGTACCTTCCCCCATTCATAAAGATCATTTAACCCGCTACAAGTACTTCAAAAACATCCACCCTCACTCCACAATTTGAGCAATTAAAAAATTGGACTATTTCTCTCAAGGGAGAGCACTCTTTGTTTCTTCTTGTGTGATTTTTAGCTCTTAGCCTCCAATTTTGGGTAACTCTTTGAACTATGTGTTTACTTACTTTAATTATCGTTATTGTGTTATGTGTGGGGAGGTTTGAAATTCGAAATTCCTTACGTTTTATGGATATATGTGGGTTGTACGCATGTTGTAGTGTTGAATTAAGTGTGGGGGAAGGGTATAATCCTTGTGTTGAGATGACATGATTTTCCATGTGTTGGTTGTTTAGGAAGGATAGTTTTTATTGAATGATCTTTGATGCATATGCTTTTGTATTCTTGTCATTACCATCTCTCTTGCAGTGGTTGAATGGGTCCAAAACGGAGTAGGCCGGAGAAGGAACAACCTCCCGAGGTGAGAAAGGTAAGAAGCCGGCTAAAGTTGGGAGACCAGAGCCAGCAACTTCTATTCCTCCTAACCTCATCGTTGTTGTGGTTGAGTTAATGGGGTTGGCTAACATTTTCGAGAGTGAAGCTTGGAAATGGAATTACCTAAATAGGCCAAAGAGGACTATCGTGGGACAAGGTTTGCGTGCAAGGAGACCTTGGTAGAAATAGGCCTACTCAAGCCCGTCACCTATTTTCTAGGTCGGATACACCTAGAGAGCTTCCTAGAGATGCACTCCAAAAAATACATTAGGTGAACATTGGAGTTTCTGGCAACTGTAGAGCTGACATCAGACAATGATGGGAGGAGGACCATCACATTTCACTTGGATGACAAGGAGTACTTAATGACACATAGAGAAGTTGCTCGAGCATTTGCGTGAAAGTATGTGAAGGAAGTTCCAAAGACTCACCAATAAGAGCTTCCATTCTCGTTGTGCAGCTTTTGGTGGAACCTGTCGAGTGTGGATAGGAACTATTTGAGCAAGAGTATCGCAATAGTCCACCTGGCTTTGCGGTACATGCACCGGCTCCTATCCATTGGAGTTCTTTTCCATAAGGAGATTTCTCAATGCCCCAACCAGGATGTGCAAATCCTTTGGGCGATGACTCCGGAGGGGAATTTCTACCCCAACTTGGTGGATACTTTGTGGTGGAAAAATTAGATCGTTTGGGGACGAGGTACACAACGGAAAAGTTGACAAGGGCCTCAATGATTGCTACCACTGCCTCAGAGGATCGCTTCATTTACTATACGGTGGTGCCTTGGTTTACAACTTCATGATACTTCTGCAACACAAACGCACAACCATCAACCACGACACCGCCTTAGAAGACATTTTCCTAGCTCTCGATCCAAGGTTCGATAAGGACTTCTAAAACACCATCTCAGCCCCGGACATGGACATTGAAGAGGAATATAGTGAGATTCCACCTAGAGTGCCACCTACCCGAACCAACCTACCAGTGGATTTTCTTGAGAAATTTTTCACTTTTGGGGAACAACTCCTAAGTTCAACCCAAATAGTGCAAGAGGTTGGTCACACTGTTGGAGGAATGAGTTTGCAATTAGAGGAATTTCATACTAGGCTTGACACTATGGATGACACCATGAGAGCTTGGGGAGTTAGGTTGGGTTCTATTGAGCATGAAGTGAAGGAGAATTTTGCCATTGTTGATGAGAGAGATGATGTGAAAGAGGAAGCTATAGAGCAAGAGGAAGCATGCTTTAAAGCTTGAAGGCTTCTGTGACAGAGTCCTCATTGAGAGGCAATAATTGAGCAAGAAGGAGAAGAAGGTGCGAGGCAAAGCACATGAAGGTGGACCCTTTGGGTTCCCAAGAATAAGTGCTTACTATTTTTCCTACTTCACTTATGATTTCTACTTTTTATGATGCATTGGGGACAATCTAAGGTTTAAGTGCGGAGGAGGGGGACTAGTTAGGCACTTAGGATTTCCAACAAGGTTCCTTTCTGTTTTGGTGTTAGTTTGTTTTTCTTTACTCATCTTTATTGTAATATGAAGCCCACCTTTGGGGGAATTTTTTTGCTACACGAAAAAATTGAAAATTACAAAAATAAAATGAAAAAATAGACCCGGCTAAGTCAAAATCCAAAAGTGCAACTTAGGCAACAATGGGAAAGTCCCAGATAGGTTGAAAAACCTATGCAAAGGTGAGAGGCCATGGTGTAGAAAAAGGTGAGAAGTGAGCTCAAAAAGAAAAACAAAGGTGGGATGCTAGGATGAAAACCCAAAAGTACTCATAGGAAAAATGAGAGAAATTGAAAAAAAAAATCCTTGTGTTCTCTTTGATTGTCTTTTTGGGAGTCATTTTGGTAGAGTAACTTAGTTTCACACTCATTTTTGCGAACTTCACTTTTTAGTTGGTATGATTGGTTGGATAGGTTATCTTTGCTACTTTGGGGAGTGAGAGTTGTGAGATTCTTATATCTTTAGGGAAACTAAGGTAGTCTAGGAAGAATGTCTTTGGAGAACTCTTTGCATGCTATGTTTCACTTAGATCTTTGCTCATTCTTGTTTACTCAAGGACGAGTAAAGGTTTAAGTGTGGGGGGATTGATCTGCACCAAGAAGTATGCATTAACCAATGCATTTGGCACACTTATTAGTATCTTTTGTTGTGTTGATTTCTAGGTTTAGCTAGGTTTACATCACAAGGGAATTAGATAGCTTTTGTTGGTTTTCTTGCCTAAATTTTTTTTTGTAGATTTATTTAGACCTAATGGATGATATGTCCTTACGAGCATCTAGATCTTATTTTCTGAGCTTCCTTGTAGATCGCTAATAAGCACGTTCGAGTAGCCATTCACAAGAATGGTAGAAGATATTTGAAATTCATTCGCAAGAATGGTAGTAGACCAAAGGACACGTGCTTAATCGTGGTAGTAGATGGAAATGAGACAAGGAGGAAGGAGTTGAATCCCAGACAACTTAGTAGAGTAGCACGATTGTTTCCTTCTGCATAACTCGTTCCAGCCAAAATGATTGTGCGGCTAAGTAAGGGCACAAGCCGTGTGCTTTTTCATGGCTTGTGCCATTCAATAGGTTTGTGCGGTTAAGTATGGGCACATGTCGTGTCCTTTTGCATGGCATGTGCTCCTTAAAGATCAGAAATCTGAAGACTGACTTGCGTCCTGCGATGTTTTGCACGGTTGTGCCATTAGAATTAAGAAAGCTCATCTCCAACCCGTGGCCCACAAAGATTTGCACGAGCCATGCCATTCAGACAGCTAGAAGACCCTTCTAGCCGGTGACCCATGGCTAAGAAACACCTTCAAGTTGGCGGCCACTGCGCTATTGCAAGGGCTGGGCCGAGCCGTGTCACCACTCCAACTAGGGTTTCTCTAGTTTTTAGGCCTCTTTAGGTCCCATTTCATACCTACTATATAAAGAAGCCTATATCTAATAGGGTTTAGTAAGTATTATGTTTTAGTTAGTTGTAATTTCTATTCTGCTAGTTTCTAAGAGCATGTAGAGAGAATAACCCTTCTCTCTTCTTTTATTCTTCCCAATTTTTTCCAAAGCCATTGAATCTAATGAAAATATTGGGTTCAATGCTTAGGACCCAAGGGCATTGTTCCATGTTCTATTTGCTTGGGGATCTATTTTGTAATTATGACTTGGTAGAGATTTTGTTAGATTTTAGGTCCCCTTATCCTTTTATGTTTATGAATATCATACTTGATTTAATCCTTATGTTCTTATGAAATACATGTTAGATTATATGATACACAATAGTTATATGTTTCATGTATGGTGCCAGGATTGTTGCCCTTGAGAGTGTCCGATTAGGATATGCAGGATTGTGAGTCTCGGCTATTGGAGTGTAAGCACATAGGTCGTGAGTACCGAATCCACTTACATGTATGCCTAATTTTGACTGAGTCAGGAACACCAATAGATAATGCATGATAGTTTGTAACTAGGGATTTAGGGTAGGGACCATGGTCTTTTCAAAGGAGAATGGGATAGCTAAGGTCCGTTCCCGCTGTCATTCCTATGTCGGGTATAGAGGTTCAGTTAAAGCTTCGAGTGGGAAAGAGATTCACTTGATGTCGTGTATCCCATTGCTCTTTTTACAGTGGTTGACAGTGGCTTATGTAAGTGTTGCCCCTGGGCTCCGGTGAGAGCCTTAATTTAATATGTAATGGATTTAGGGTAAGGACCATGGTCTTTTCAACCCTTGAGCCATAATGAGACGCCGATCTCTTTGCCTCTATAGGTTTAGGTAGGAGCATTCATAGTGGAGTCCCAAGATGCAATTCTTTATGGAGAAAGAAGAGCATAGACTGGTTGGACAACATAATGCACTTTCCCTAATTACAGAGGTGGCATTGATAGAATAGACGTGAACACCTTTGTGTGACAGACACTGGGAAGTGTTGGCTATGAACCACACTGTGTGTCATAAACATAGGAACAGGTTTATACGCCCTGTACTTGATAGAATTTAGTATCAAAGTCTTCTAGCGGTCATGTTACGCAAATGTCCCCAAGTTTTAGTTTTATATAGTTTATTCTTTTTTTTATGCTCAGTAGTTTATAGGGAAACCCCCCCAAAACCATGTTTGCTACGCTAGCTATTCCCGACACGCAATCGGAGTGACGCCCCGATTGCGAGTCTTGCGTACTTAGCTTTTGAATCCTAGCATTTTTGTAGACGACCCCGGATTTGACACTAACTACCCTTTGGTATTTTGTAGTGAGTACGGAGCAACAATATAAATTTTTGTCTTTGTGAAGCATTTTACAAGTTAATTTATCTCCCGTAAAAAGGACTAAATTATTGGCGACTCCGCGGAGTGCGAATCACATAAACATCGATAAGTTATGATTATTTTAACACTTTCACGTTTTAAAAGGTTATATTTACACTTTTAACCCAAAATTAGAGTCATATTAGCACTTTACTCCTCTTCTTTTTTTATAGTTCGTTTGAAAAAACCATGTCACTTTGTTTTTTTTTTAAGATTACGTACAAGCAACCAAATTACATATTAATATCATAATCTAGGACCTAACTAGTAGGGGTGTTCAAAAATACCTGGCCCGTAATACCTGGCCCGGTATAAAATAATCGGGTACTTTTTCATTTTTCATGGTTGGGTACCCGGCCTGGTAATTTTACTTTTTAACGGGTCTGGGTCAGGCCACAAAAATGTGATTTCTGGATACCCGGGATACCCGGTAAAATTAAAATATATCTAGTTCATTTTAATTTTAAATAATATTTTTCTACCCATCTACTTCCAATTCTCAATTGTTCATACCTATGTAATATTAATAAATTAAGTAATGCGAATTTACATAGTATTCAATTGCTAAATTTTCAACCATTCCCTTTCAACTCTGAATTCTCAATTGCTTCTTCTAAATTCAGGCCATTCCTTTTCAACCTCAAATTTTCAATTATTATTCCGGTCAAAACCCTATTCTACTAGTAGCAAGTAGGTCAAATTGAAGAAAAAAAATCACTTGGTTTTTCATCATAAATTTCATGGGGTATCAAACTTTCGTAAGGTCTCCACTAAATTAACATTTATTAACACAAAGATGTTATTCTCGTCATTTCACCATATTTTGTTACGTTCATCCAAATTAGGGAATGGTAATGATGATGATTGCGGACTTATTACTCTTAGTGATCATTGTATGCTGAATTTTTTTGGACGATAAAAGGTGATAATTATCTGTACAGAAATTTTTGCTAGAATTCAATTGTTAAACTACATTGCCATCATTTTAAATAATTTTTTCTTGCACTGATAAAAATTTAAGTAACATAATAAAAAGATAATTATTTGAGAAAAGTGCATATATAACCCTATATAATTGATGAAAGTGCAGATATAACCCTGCAATAATGAAAGTGCAGATATAACCCTGCGATAATTGAAAGTGCAAATATAACCCTGGTCTGTCAATGCCGAAAATAATGGCTTTAGGGTTATATTTGCACATATGTATAATAGTTAGGGTTATATTTGCACTAAAAAATAACTCAGGGTTATATTTGCACCATCTCCAACATATAGGGTTATATTTGCATATTACCCTAATTATTTCAAAAACTTCAATTTTAAACCAGTCAACGGGTACCCTGTTACCCGACTCGAACTATCCAAATACCCGCTTTGCGGGTACCCTTTTCTTTCGGGCCGGGTCATGAGCTGCACTTTCAACTACACACACATGCAGGTACTTTGATGTGCGGGTACCTGCACTTGCGGGTACCCATTTTTGAATACCCTTACTAATTAGGAGACATCACCATTGAATCTGTTAAAGTTCAGTGGAGTCTGAAACTCCATCCATTTCAATAGCTAGGGACACCCTCTTGGGAACACCAGCACCACCAATGAACCGTCGCCACCGAAACTGGAACCACCACAATCTCACCATTATCGATCACCTGCGGGTTGGAAAGGCACAGCGAAGACCACCGACACGGTCCCTTGATGCTAGGTAAACTCCAAAAAATTACTCTAATATTAACAATTCTTTAATGGAATTGTATTTTAAACCCTGACATCTTAATTATTAAGAGTGCGACTTACCACTAAAGCATGCTTAACTCACAACAATGTCACTTAGTTGATCATCCCAAGATGGTCAAAAAAACAAAAGTCACCGTTAGCAACGGCAGTTTCTAACCAGTTAGGTACCCCAATTAGGAAATCAGCTTTTCCAGCTAAAATCTCGTAGCATTTACATTCACATTCACGAACGATCACGAAGCCAAATAAGGAAAAAGCTGCCATAGTAAGTTGACTTTGTATCTTGTAGACTTTAGTGTAACACCACTGTATCAAACTAATTGACTATGACCGAGTAGCCTCCATTACAGCAATATTATAGTATTCTCTTCCATGTTCCAAGTTCTTCAAGATTCAATATTCAATATTCTCACTGCATTGAGAAACACAGAAAGAGATCATGGGAAAGCCTGGTTCTCAACCTCAGCCGATTCCAGGCCCTGATCATCAATCTTCAACCTCAATCACCCATTTCAGCCATCCGCACCCTTTACACCTTTCCAGTAATAACATCCAATATGGTCTATGTTCAGGCTGCAAACATGAAGCCTCAGGTACCATCTACTCCTGCACATTGTGCAACTACTCCCTCCACCAGAAATGCTCCCAAATGCCTCAAAGAATCACCCATCCCTACGATGCAAACAACCATGTCCTGTCTCTCCTCACAAAACCGGCCTACCCCGAAGGCATATACTACTGTGACGCATGCGGAGACCTGGGAAATGGCTTCTGCTACCATTGCCAAACCTGTGGAATTGATCTCCACATCCTCTGTGCATCTCTTCCGTTGCTTCTCACTCACCAGTCTCACCATCACCAGCTCAGCCTCAATTTTGCGGCTCCCTACCCAACCGGTACATTCTCCTGCGACATGTGCCGGCTAAGCGGCTCCAAGACCTGGCTATACCGATGCAGCAGCTGCGAATTCGATGTCCATTTGTCCTGTGTCAGTTTCAACGCGAGGCCGGCCTCTCGGGCCATTAGTCAGCTCCCTTCCTTGGTGTCCAGGCATGTTCCAACGCAGCAGATAGCTAATCGAGGCAACTATATTCCTAACCAAGGAATGAATCCTGTTGGCTATAATCATTCTGTTGGAACACCTTATCAGGCTCATTCAGGGCACCCGATGACCGGAGCAGCTCCGGCGTACTACATCACCCCTCAAAACAACTTCATGCCCCAGGGCGCTCTTGGACAGCCTGTTAGGCCTCCGGTGGGGCGTGTGCAGCAAAACTCAATGAGTAACCAGATTGCTGGCAGTGTGGCCAATGGTATAGCAAGCGGGGCCTCACAGGCAGTGGCGCAGGCTCTTATCCAGGGAATGTTTGGTGGCAGTGGAGGCGGAGGCGGAGGGGGAAATGCAGGGGCTGATGGTTGTGCTCCGGCGGATGCAGATTTATACGCTGTTAATGATGGCAGTTACAATCAAATGGAAGGAGGACACGAAGGAGGAGATGCTAACACTACGTACTGACATTTTCTATGGTTTTCTCTGTCTTTGCTCAATTAAATTCATACAATTAGATTGGAGGTTGCGTTTGAATTCAAGAACCTTACAAATGTGTTTTGTATACTTCATTCCATTCGTATATGCAATATAGCTGTGTTTGCTTTTTCATTGTAGACTTTGTGAACATATGATCACAATTTTTTATGTACTAGTGTTTTAATGTTTTTTTTAAAAAATTATTGCGCAAGTGGTTTGATCAATTTCTTTACCAGTAGGATTTTCTTGCTATCTTTCAATGATAAACAAAGGCAAATAAACATCAACTGCTCCTTCCGTCCCACCCCTTTTTATAGAGAGAGAAAGTGTTGATTTTAATTTTAACAAAGAGAAATGTCTATAATGTCCTTCCCTTCCCTTCACCACCAATCTTTGCTTTCTCCCCCGCAGCCCCCTGCTTTCTTCAATCCACACTCAGAACCACCACCCTACATAAACACAACTCGGCACCACCATAGCTAAGCAACGCATAACAAAACTTCAATCTGAAGAACAACACATAAAATACCCAAAATAAAAAAACCCAGAAATGTAAAGCATCCAAAATCGTTAACCAACCTCTCCCTCTTCAGTCCTCAATATCTATAAATGACCAAACTGCATCTTCCTCTAGATTCTGCACCATTTTCATTTCTCCCCCCATCTCCCAACTTAGCCCCCATCCTTTGACTGCCGGCGCCACTCATTCTTTCTCTTTTCGACAACGATAACCACTCACCGACACCAATGTCAGCACTTCACCCCCGAGTGGCGCGTTCGAGGCCTTCCTTGATGTGCTCCCTGGGGCGGGTGGCATCAAAATTATGCTGTAATTCATTATTGGAATTTGGGGGTATTGGGACTAGGAAATTTGGGGGTTTGGGCTGGTGCTTTTGATGAAGAAGAAGACCAAGCGGTTGTAGATATGATTGAAGAAGAGGGTTTGCTGGATGAGGTTGATTCAAGAGTTTGGTTTGATAAACAAAAAGGAGAGAGTTTTGTGTGGTGTGTGTGAATTGTAAATGGGTGAGGGATTTGATTGAAAGAGAGAAAGTTAAGTTTGCGTAGGTTGAGAGATTGCATAGTGTAAAATTATAATCTTTTGAGGGTAATTCTATCTTTTAATACATTGAATATTACCTTAAAAGGAAAGTCTTTGGATTTTCCTAGGACAACCTTAAAAAAAGTGTGCAGATTCCCTTGGGATGAAGGAAGTATATAAATGTGTAAAGATTGCGATGATTAGAGGAAAAAAACACAGCCATAGAATAAAAAGTCCAATATGCACGACAATGCCCAATGGCTACTCCCTCTGTCTTATGCACAATGAGAAATGACTGAGATAATTGTATGTGGGCCTTTCTATCAAGCCAGCTCAGTCAGATTGGACATGCTTAATTAGGGTAATATTTACCTCCTTTATTACAATTATTGGGGGTCATTCTTGAACAAAAAAATGCGCCAATAATTACATATGTCCACTATACACAAAAAAGTGCTACAGTAAAAGGTTAACAACTATGTACAAGTCCAAAAATTTACTCTTACTCTATAAATACACACCAAAAATGCTGAAACCAATTTCTAAACCATAAAATCCCTCTCCAGACTACTAGAAACCCCAATCATCACCATAGATATGAGATTTTATGGGGAACCCTCAGATATAGGTTGAGCACATCATGGAGCCATCCAGAGTCTCCCAAAGGAACTGGTTGCTCCTTCGGTTTATTGCATCTTCCCTATTATCCCCGGGTTTTTTCCGTTCATTTTGGAGCAGCATGTGGGTAAAAAACTTAACCAATGAGGAGTGGCATCATCTGGGTCAATTCTGGTTTGAGCATCATGAAAATGGGAGGATCAAGCACTCTAAAAGGTTCAAGGCAACAATATTGTTCAAGTGTTTCATAAGAACAGTGAGCACAATATGGTCGTGTATTGGAGCTTAGATAGACTTGCATCATAGCATAGATGGCCATCGTTTGCACAACAAGATCAATATTGATTTGGAGGTTTTAAAAGCCTTGCCTGTGAATAAACGAAGAACCATAAGAGGGGCAATAATAGGTTTACAAATTGGGAAGAGCACGCACAAAGAGTTGTAGCATCTAAGATAATTATGAGCCACACCAACTGTGTAAAACCAATACTTACAACATGGAACAAAAATCCAAAGGTTGGTTTTTTGCTTGTCTAAATTAGATGTTCAGCTTCAGTTCAAACCTATGGATAATGTTACACATAGATGAGAAATGGTTCTACCTTAGCAAGCCCAGTGTGAGGTACTTGTTAGCACCAGATGAACCCGAACCATATATTACATGTAAACACATATCTCTCGTTTCAAAATTAATTTTTATTTGTGCTATGAGCAGACCAAGATTTGGTGAGGATGGCCAGGTACTATTTCATGGGAAGACAGGGATTTTCCCTTTTGTTGAAAACCAGGTGGCAATTAACAATAGCAAGAATAGAACTGCATGTGTCATAGAGACTGTACCAATACCCAATCTATATAGAGATGTCACAAGGGGACCATTGTTCATAAGCAAGAACATACACATACATCAAGACAATGCAACACCACATGTCAAGAACAATGACCCACTATTTCAGGCTGTGGAAGATTCTGATGGTTTCAACATAAATTTAGTAAGACTACCTTCAAATTCATCGGATCTTAACATATTGGACCTTGGTTTCTTTTAACTCAATACAGGCTTTGGAAGTTGTTTAATTCAATGCAGCCTTTGGAAGTTGTTTTTTTAACTTCAACAACTTTTTGACTAGCCACACCGTTTCCCCAAAATATCCTAACTTTTTTCACAATTATTCTTTGCCACATCAATTTGCATAAAATACCAAGCAAAAAGTGTATGTGCCAATTATTCTAGGATGGAGGGATTATATTAAATAAACAAATCAAACATCCCCACACTTGAACTTTACTCATCCTCGAGTAAAATGAAAAGATTCAAGAAAATATGAGATTGATATATTCACTTCCTTACCCAAATATTCCCATATTCAATACCTCGGAAAACTCTCATTATCATAATCCCAAAATTAAAGATCAAATGAGGATTCTCACATCATAACCAAAATTATAATTCTACCCAAACCTGCCACCTATCAATTCACTAATTCCCATAAATAATGTCAAATCCTGAATTTATCATCACAAAATCCAATGGCACAAAACGAAGTCAAAACCATATCACAAGTTCAAACACACACTTAATTTTTTCATACCAATCTATCAACCTAAATAAAGTATACAAATAATCAAGATTTCACATCCCGTACATAATTTTCCCACTAAGTTAACACGACCCCAAGAAGACCTATTATGCTAGGCTACTTAAATCATCTATATGTTCGTTGTAATCTTATGACTCTAACACTGACAATGAGTTGATTCATATTAAAAGTTATTTTTCTCTTTTACTAATGTTCTTCATTATGTGTGCTTTAACTGATGCATTCGGCGTTGTAATTGGTTTGTTTTATATGTTGGATTGCTAGTATTAGTTGAGTTTACGTGACAAGGGGTTAAGACCGCCATGTTTGATTTTCTTGTCTAAATCTCACATTTTGTAGACTTAATTAGCACTAATAGATACCTTGTATCCACATGCACCTAGCTCTTCCTTTGTGATCATCCTTAGTTGTGGATACATTTAGTTACATTTTATATTGAAGGCGTTCATAAGGGCGGTAGAAGATGTTGAAGGCCAATCACATTAGAATGGTAGTAGAGGAAGACCACAAACATTATATCGTGGTAGTAGAAGGATGGAGCATAAGATATGCGGCATTGAAGTTCAAAACAACCAAGGAAGAAACGAAGAATCATGGTCTGAGAGTTGCGTTAAGACATGGGAATAATCCAAGAAGAATATGCTTTTGAGGTTAGTTCCATTGGATTTGTCTCCTTAAAATCCATAAAATCAACTACAAGAACTCTGAAAAATGGACCAATGGTTCATCCATAGCCGAGGAAAGAAATTCAGTTGGGAAAAGCATTAACGGATCAGCATACACCGCTTATGGTAGGTGCCAAACAAGGCACCAGCAACCTGCGCCACTCTATGCGGCCCGAGCCAAGGGTCACTGGCATGATTCATGCCAAGCAGCATGAGCCGTGCCAAAACCCAGCATGGGTTGTGCCAACTTCTAAAGGTCGCGTGCTCTAGTGCCCTTTTCACTCAGAAACGGCTAAGTATGGGTGCAGACTATCCTATTTTCCACGTCCCATGTCGTTCCAAGTGAAAATTTCAAGACCAGCCAGTGGGATGTGAAGAATTGAGCGCCCTGTGCCAAAAGACTTAGCAAAATGAGGATTCAGACGATGGCCCACGCTAAACGACATTGATCACAGGTCCGGACTGCAAAAATAAATCTCCTAAATACGGTCTAAGTAAGACGATGCAAACTGCGTCCAACACGTGATGGATATGCCAAGATGACTACCACCATAAATGAAGACATTCCACGACTTGATCAAACATTTAAAGGATATGTATGAGATCCTCTAAGTGACATGGCGGGACCTATGACTAGGTCAAGGACTAAGCTTAGAACAAGGTATACTTTGGTTCCATTATCTCCAGTGGAAGTTTCAGAGGCACAGAGATGCATGAGAGTCGATAAAGAGAAGTTTGCGACTAATGTGAAAATGGCCGACCAAAACCCTAGCAAGGGCTTGAAGGAGATCGGCCACAAGGTGAAGAATGGAGGCAAAAACCTTGATAATTTAGACCAAATATCAAGGGAGTCCATCCCAGGTAAGCCAGGTAAGTCTACAAATGATTCTGATAAGTCGCGTAAAATCCTATCTTCACATCTTAGTCCTTTGCCATCAATTTACATGTTGAGACATGAAATTCCTAATGATTCTGGTAGATTGTTTTATGCATC
Source organism: Rubia yunnanensis (assembly GCA_037428765.1). NCBI lineage: Eukaryota > Viridiplantae > Streptophyta > Magnoliopsida > Gentianales > Rubiaceae > Rubia > Rubia yunnanensis. The sequence continues at coordinate 85,248,363 of CM075063.1, forward strand.
AATTAGGGATGTGAATCGTGCTTTTTCTAATCATTCTTATGTGCTTATCATGCATTTTAAAGAGAGCTACTTTGCTAATGATGATATTCCTATGAATGTTCCTCCACGGTTTGTTCAGATGTTACTGGAATTTGAAGATGTCTTTTCGGAAGCCTTACCCATGGGTTTACCACCTTTGCGAGGTATTGAACACCAGATTGACTTGATTCCGGGTTCAGTTATCCCAAATCGCCCAGCGTATAAAGCAAACCCCGAAGAGACAAAGGAACTACATCGACAAGTCGAGGAGTTACTTTAAAAAGGGTATGTGCAAGAATCCCTATCTCCTTGTGCCGTGCCTATCATTTTAGTTCCTAAGAAAGATAAAACTTGGCGTATGTGCATTGATTGTAGTGCTATTAACAAGATTACCATTAAGTATCGCCATCTTATCCCTAGGTTAAATGATATGCTTGAAGATTTGCATGGATCTGTGATTTATACTAAAATTGATTTGACTCAGGGTTATCATCAGATTCGAATTAATGAGGGAGATGAATGGAAAACTACATTTAAGACTAAGTTTGGGTTGTATGAATGGATCGTTATGCCTTTCGGTTTAACTAATTCACCTAGTACTTTTATACGGTTGATGAATCATGTCTTAAGAAAGTTTATTGGTCGGTTTGTTGTGGTCTATTTTGATGATATATTGATTTATTCTAAGTTGACTGATGAACATATTGAGCATGTTAAAATGGTTCTTGTTGCACTCTGTGAGTCTTGTTTGTATGCGAACATCAAGAAGTGCACATTTTGCACTTCGGAAGTGGTGTTTCTCGGTTTTGTGGTCTCTAAGAAGGGCATAAAAGTCGATGAAACCAAAATTGAGGCCATTAAGACCTGGCCAAGACCTACTAATGCCAACCGGGTATGTTCTTTTCATGGTTTAGCTAGTTTTTATAGACGGTTTGTGCGTGATTTCTCATCTATTGCTGCACTTCTAAATGAACTAGTTAAAAAGGATGTGAAATTTGTTTGGACTGAGAGTCAAGAGAATGCATTTAATGAATTGAAAGTACGATTATGTAATGCTCATGTTCTTGCTTTACCTAATTTTAATGGTATTTTTTAGATTCATTGTGATGCTTCTAGTGTTGGTATTGGTGCTATTTTGATGCAAGAGAATCGACCTATAGCTTACTTCAGTGAAAAGTTAAAGGGTGGTGCTCTACACTATCCTGTGTATGATAAAGAATTTTATGCAATTGTGCGTGCAATAGAAACTTGGCAACATTATTTATTGCATAAAGAATTTGTCATTCATAATGATCATGAATCCTTGAAATACTTGAAGAGTCAAATGAAGTTGAATAAGCGTCATGCTAAATGGTCTAGTTTCATTGAATCTTTTCCTTATGTGTTGCGTTACAAAAAGGGTAAAGAAAATGTTGTTGCCGATGCTTTGAGTCGTAGACATGTTTTACTTACACGATTGGAATGCATTATGTTAGGTTTTTCATTCGTGCGAGATTTATATGCGACTGATTCTGATTTTTCATAAATTTATGCTGCATGCGAAAATGGTGCTTATGAGAAGTTTTTTCGGCATGATGGTTTCTTGTTTATGAATAATAAATGTTCTATGCGTGAATTACTTGTTAGAGAAGCTCATTCATGTGGTTTAATGGAACATTTTGGTGCATTTAAAACTTATAATTTGTTGCGAGAACACTTCTATTAGCCAAAAATGGCACTTGCTATTGACAGGGTTTGTAGGAATTGTCTTGATTGCTTGAAGGCTAAGTCTAAAACTAAGCCTCATGGTCTTTATACTCCATTGCATGTTCCCACACATCCTTGGGTTGATATTTCCATGGATTTTGTCCTAGGTTTGCCACGATCTCAGGTAGGTAATTATTCTATCTTTGTGGTTGTGGATAGATTTTCAAAAATGGCACATTTTATTCCTTGTAGGAAGACAGATGATGCAAAGCATGTTGTGGATCTATTTTTAAAGGAAGTAGTTTGGTTACATGGAATTCCTGTGTCTATTGTGTCTGATCGCGATGTTAAATTTTGATCCTACTTTTGGAATACCTTGTGGCACATGTTAGGGGCAAAGTTACTGTTTTTGACTGCCAGTCATCTTCAAACTGATGGACAAACGGAAGTGACCAATCGAACCCTAGAGGCTCTCCTGCGTGCACTAGTTCAGATGAACTTAAAGAATTGGGAAAAATGCATTCCGATTGCAGAGTTTGCTTACAATCGCACTATTCATTCTATTACTTCTTTATCTCCATTTGAAATTGTTCATAGTTTTCTCCCTATTACACCTCTTGATCTACTTCCTTTGAATTTTAAACATGTTAAAAACCTTGATGGAGAAAAGAAAGCTAATTTTGTGAAGAAAATCCATGAGAATGTGCACATGAAAATTGAACGGACAAATGCACAGAATGCTGATAAAACTAATCAAAGTCGCAAGTTGATGAGGTTCAATGTGGGAGATTATGTTTGGGTTCATCTGCGGAAAGAGAGGTTTCCAAATGCTCGGAAATCTAAGTTGAGTCCACGTGGAGATGGTCCTTTTAGAGTGTTGGATCGTGTGAACGACAATGCTTACAAGATTGAGTTACCAGATCATTATGGTGTTAGTGCGACCTTCAATGTTGCTGATTTATCTCCATTTACATTTGAAGACGATTTAGTTTCAAGGGAAAAACTGTTCGACGATGGAGGGAATGATGGAGATGCCAAGACGACTACCACCATAAATGAAGGCATTCCACGACTTGATCAAACATTTAAAGGATATGTTCGAGATCCTCTACGTGACATAGCGGGACCTATGACTAGGTCAAGTACTAAGCTTAGGGATGCTGCTTTAAATGCTTTGATTGATCGCCTTTCTGATGAAGAATTGAAGAAGGAGTCACCATTGACATCTTGGATTCATTACTCAAGATTGTCGACGAACTGAAGACACATAAAGAACACTATACTCTTTTTTCCCACTGGGTTTTTAATAAGGTAGAGTGATCATTGTAAAATATTGTAAAATTATTTCATTTTAGGTTTCTTGGACTGATAGCTCGGCCATGTGGGTTTTGAAGAGCTGAATTTCGAAAATACAGTCCATTAAGGTTTAGTATATTCAGTTTTATTCTAATTAGAATTAGATTTGGTAAGATTAGATAAGGTAATATTGTTCAAGGTTACTTCTTGAAGAATTCAGTCAGATTACCTTAGATTACCATTTATTTTAGGTCTTTTAGTTAGATATGGTTTTAGCTTCTTAAAGCTGCCAGAAGTCGATTCAGTTTTCATTTGTGATTAGGGTTTGAGGCAAGATTGTAACCCTATAAAAAGGGAGGCCTTACGGACGAATTTTAACACTTTTCATCAACCAAATATACAACCTTTTGAGTTCATACTCTTTGCTTGCGAGCTATTCCATTGTTTCTTAACCCCGAGGGCTACTTAAGTACCAATAAACCTTGTAATCTGATCATGAGGGCTAGTTAGAGAGCAAGTCAAAGTTAGGTGTACCCCGAGGGCTAGACTCCTGAATTTTGTGCGAGATAGTGCGGGTTTGAAGATCCCTTCACTAGATCAAAGATATTAATTCCGCAAATCATGATTCTTCGCAAGGAGATTCATATCAACACGACCCGTGCCAGATCTCATAGCCTGCGCTTGTGATGAAAAATGGCCCACGCCAGATCCCGCTCCCTGGGCCTAGCACCAATGATGCAAAATAGCCCACCCCAGATCCCGTACCATGTGTCAACAATGCAAATGGCATGCACCCGATTGCACACCTTGCACTGGAATGAGGCCATATCAGCAGGGCAGACCGCGCCGTCCGTGGTGGTCCGTGCTCGTGGCGGCTGATTAGGGTTTGACACATTTTTGGCTTATTTTGGTCCTATTTTTAGGCCTAGTCCCCTACTACTATAAATATAGCCTTAGTCTACTAGGGTTTATAAATATCTTCTTCACTTTTTAGATTTTGTAGAGCAACTTAGAGAGAGAAACACTATCTCTTCTCCTTAGGTTCTTTCTCTTTTTCCTTTTTATTTATTTAGCCCTAAGATGTGGAATTCGATGAAATATTTGAACTCCATGGCTGGGGAGTGGTTTCTATAGCTTGGGGATTAATTTGTATTCATGTGTTGATTTTGTTTTGTGAGATTCCTAGTCCATCCTAATATTATGTGCTTATGAGATTATGATGGCTTGTTCTTGAATTGTTTATAATTGCATGAATGGTAAACTTCTATAGCAGACACTCTAGTCTACATTTGTGTCGGTGCAAATATTGATGCCCCCCGGGGAAGAGAAACCTTGATGTGATATGGGTAGCAGGGTCTGGGTCCATGTGGGTGTGTACACGTAGGTATTTTCCTAGTTTTACTATTACGATGACAGCACACCAGTCTTAGCTGACAAGTTGGTCTGAAGGGTCACCGATAAAGATAACAAATAGTAGAAAGCTAGGGTTGTAAGAGGTCCTAGTGTTATCGATAAGGTGCCTACATCTCTTTTCCTCAATTATAGGCATAGTAGAGTATGTGTGATATAGTGCCCAGGGCATAATCATATGAGGGATAAACATACCTGAAATAGCGGTCTCACCTTGTTGTACTCCCCTAATTACGGAGGTGGTGTCGATGGAAGATTCGCAAGAGCACCCTACGTGACATCCACATGTATGGGGAAGTGTTGAGCATCGGTTACACCACGTGTTATGAGCACTAGATTAGGTTTTTGATGTTCTATATGTGAATGAATCGAGGATCAGAACATTTCATCAACCATGTTACGCAAAAACTCCCCTAAGTGTCTAGCTCTATAGTTTACTTGTTTTTTTACTTTCATGTTCTTAGTTGTTAGTTGAAAAACCAAAAATCCCCCCCCCCATTTACTATACTATCTATTCCTAGCAACACAGTGGATTGACGACCCGTTCGTGGTTGTGTTCAATTGACTATTAGGCCCTAGCATCTCTGTGGAAATACTCGGGCTTGCCACTAACTACCCTATCGGTAGCTTAGTAGTGAATTGGGTGCGGAATAAATATCTATCTTTAATCCAACGCATTTGCTCGGGTAAAATTTAGCTACGGTTTTAACGACCTCGAGTGTAGGTGGGTCAAATGTTGGCGCCACTGTCAATGATACTAATAAGTTTAATTGTCAATTAGCATAACGTGTTAGTTAAGTAGTTAGTATCACTTTTGTTTCTTTGCTTGGTTTTTTTTTGTCTTTTTGTGTTGATTGAATCTGTCTTTTAGTAATCTTGTTCCCTTTAATCTATTTTCTAGTGTTGCCTCAGGTAGGGTACTGTTAGCCCCTAGTTTATGGTACATACACTACAAGAGACTGCACATATTACCTCAGTTTTTCAGTACTTTTTACCTCAGTTTTGAGCCCCAAAAAAACAGAGGTGAATGTGAGTGATGTAAAAAATATACTTTTTACCTCTGTTCAAATCCAAGGTAAATAGTACCTTTTACCTCGGTTTTGGACCGATGTTGGCATGAATTGAGACCGACGTTGTACCATGGTAGAAGAACAATGGTATGATACCCAGCTGCGACATCGTTTGACATGACATCAACATCATGAAGCATGCAACGTCGATGAAAGGAGTATAGTAGCCAATGGGACAGGAAGTGTGTCGAAGTTGCACAAGATGATGTAGTTCATAATACGAGCGATGTTGGAGGCACTGAGAAGCAATATCGCACATAGTGAGGTACCCATGTCGTGTCCCTGGTGAAGTGGAATGCTGAAAAAATGAGGTCGTGTTATTTGTCCGATGTCGCAAAAAAAAGTAACGTCAGTCTATGCGACGTTGCTATTATGTCAATTTGGAGCTAGTTAATGCAACGACGCAGTTTAGTAATAAATATTTGACGATACAAACAATCAGTCTTCGATAGCCATTACATCTTATACATAATTTGATAAATCGATTAATGGTTGAACATTAACGCACTCAATTGTTGTTAAATTATTGTGGGAATCATCAATTAACATGTTCATTTAAACCAAAAAAATTATAACATACTAGTATATTAAAAATAAATGAAACAATATATTAAAATGAATAAGATTGATATAAGATTGATATAAAATTGAAACAATAATTGTATTAAACCTCCATTTTTTACGTTTTGCAGCGTTCATATTTTTAGGGCAATGGGTGAGAAGCCAACTACGTCCATCTGATATGCTAGAATCCACTGATAACTCCATTTTACCCTACTACAACCAATACACAGGTGATGTGGTCATCCGGTCAGGCAAACTCTTTGTTGTTCCCTCTGTGAATCCGTTCTCCTATAAAACCAATGCTGGAAGTGATTCTGGGACAAATTCTATGACGATGAAGTCAATCTTTCTCCTTAAGAATTGGAATTTTTTGGAATAATCATGCTTACCTCAGCTCCTTTGAAGCGTGTTGTATTTATAGGCTGATATGGTTGTGATTCCATGCTTTCAGGAATTCATATCGTTGGTCACACCACGATCACCACATTCTGAATTCATAGGTTCGTGTTCCTCATTTGTTTCGTGTTTCTTGGCCCAAATTTCTCTAGCACGACTAGAAGTCTTGTGCGCTGATCTATTCTTTGGGCTGAAACGGCTTTGTTTGTTTATGGAATAATATTGAGCTGGGCCTAGTGGCCATCAGCCTTTTAACCATTGGGCTGCATATACACCATAAGTGACGGGCGGGCGGTCGTCGCGCCCGCCGTGCAAAAGATAATTTATAAGCCCTTTTTGGTTACTTTCTACAACTAGGTAGATAGCGGCAAATCGGGGTCGTCCAATGAGAAGAGGGATCTTCCTAAGCGTCTAAGCACACAACTGGTTGATATTAGGCTAGGAGTAACTATATATACACACACATAAAAGCATGTAAATGGGGGGGTTGGTTGGTTGGTTTCCTAAATTAACAAAGATAAAAAAACACGATAACTAGCAAGGTCAAGTGACTATGCTAATCATCAAACGAAACTAAAGAAAAGGGGTTTTAAACTACAAAGATAAAATGCCTTGGGGGCAACGGATATCCACTTCCAAATCATATGTAGGTCATTGAATCATTCACTCATTCCATCATATAACATACATGACTTAACATTCACATACCTATCGAGCAAGGATCACAACACATACATCACAAGGAGTTCTAAGTTCATGCTCATACATGTTCTGCAAAGGAGCTACGGAATTCATCACGTTCCTAACACCTAAACAATTCAAACATACAAGCACTCCCTATGCTCAAACTACTCATGGCACACACGAAGTGAAACACACCATCAAGAGTACATAAACACCAAATAACACATGCTTCAAGAAAGAGTAGAAACCATCTATTTAACACTTCAACTACTTGTTGTGGAGACTAAACTCCTATCCTTCTTAGTTCGTAGTTTGCGAGAGTGAGTTCGACATCTCTCGTCAAACCTCACCAATGACTCCCGTTGTCGCGACCACGACTCAAGGTATCATTGGTGGCATTTAATCACGAAGAACCAACAAGCTTGGCAATGCTTATGACCACTACATCGTGACTAAGCATTTAACCAATTCATGCAATTACACGAGATTGGATGAACATGCAACGCACATTCATCCAAGAGCATATAACTCTCTCGTTTGCTACACAAACGAACATGACGAAGAGTTCGACATCAATCACATTCGTCTAGCACATTGTCAACACACTAACACAATCAAAAGCTCTAATTCACACTCATACATTCCTAACAAGAACAGGGGGGAAATTAACCCAAATCCCCCAAACCCTAGCTAGCAATTCATACAAGCATTCATATCATCAAGTTCTCAACAACATCAATGAAATCAACAATTAACATTCAAAGCACAATAAATGCACAATAGCAAAAACACCAAATAGATAGATAAAATGAGTTCTTGCTACATAGATAATGGAAGCTTCAATCCTTTGCTCCCAAGTACAAAACTAACCTAGATAAACAAAACCCATAACAAAGAACTAAAAGCTACAAAGAAAGAAGAAGAAAATCTAGGGTTTTGGAGCCCTAAAACCCAGAGAAAAACGGGCTGAGCAAAACTGGAGAAGAGGAGGAAAGAGAGGGTATTTATAGTGCAAAGAAAATAAAATAGATTTCTGGCCGCCTTTTGGTCGCGACTCGCGACGAGTTCGTCGCGACTCGCGACGGTGTTGGTCGCGACTCGCGATGGTGTCGCGACGGGGGCTAGCACTTTGCATTGTTTCTTTGTCTTCTTCATAGTCATCCCTCTCAATCTTCAAGTCTTCAACAGCTCCAAAATGGTCTTCAACGGCCTCCGGTCTTCATGTCTTCGAAGTGAGTATCCAAAAGTCTTCGAAAGTATAGTCTTCAATGTCTTCCGGTCTTCGTTGCTTCCGTGTTCTCCCCTTGTCACACAAAATCCACTTAGAAGAGGTAAAAGAGTACAAAGTTGCTTTTGCCTCTCCTAAGTGAATTTCAAGGTAAAACAGAAGCTCTCGATAATAAAAGAGCACAAAAGTGATCCTAAATACTACTAAATAATGCGTCTAAAATGGACACATCAAACCTCCCCACACTTAAACCTTACTCGCCCTCGAGTAAGAAAAGATTCAAGCATGCGAAGGAAATGGCATATCCACATCCTAAAACCCCTAAAATAACCACACAAAATGGACATATCAAACCTCCCCACACTTAAACCTTACTCGCCCTCGAGTAAGAAAAGATTCAAGCATACGAAGGAAATGGCATATCCACATCCTAAAACCCCTAAAATAACCACAAAACGGCGCCATTTTGACGGGTGGGCGGTCGTCGCGCCCGCCGTGCAAAAGATAATTTATAAGCCCTAAATGCTTACTTTCTACAACTAGGTAGATAGCAGCAAATTGGGGTCGTCCAATGAGAAGAGGGATCTTCCTAAGCAATCAAGCACAAATGGTTGATACTAGGCTAGGAGTAACTATATTTACACACACTTAAAAGCAAGTAAAAGGGGGGGGGGGGTTGGTTGGTTGGTTTCCTAAATTAACAAAGATAAAAAGACAAGATAACTAGCAAGGTCAAGTGACTATGCTAATCATCAAACGAAACTAAAGAAAAGGGGTTTTAAGCTACAAAGATAAAATGCCTTGGGGGCAATGGATATCCACTTCCACATCTAATGTAGTTCATCGAATCATTCACACATTCCATCATATAGCATTCAGGACCCAACACTCACACACCCATCTAGCAAGTACCACAACACACACATCACAAGGAGTTCTAAGTTCATGCTCATAGATCTTCATGCAAAGGCGCTATGGAATTCGTCACATTCCTACACCTAAACAATTCAACCACACAAGCACTACCTATGCTCAAACAACTCATGGCACACATGCAGTGAAACACACCGTCAAGAATACATAAACGCCAAATAACAAATGCTTCAAGAATGAATTTAAATCATCTATTCAATACTTCAACTACTTGTCGTGGAGACTAAACTCCTATCCTTCTTAGTTCGTAGTTTGCGAGAGTGAGTTCCACATCTCTCGCCAAACCTCACCAATGACTCCCGAGTCGCGACCACGACTCAAGGTGTCATTGGTGGCATTTAGCACGAAGGACCAACAAGCTTGGCAATGCCTATGACCACTACACCGTGACTAAGCATTTAACCAATTCATGCAATTACACGAGATTAGTCAAGAGCGACCACTCATAGACCACGAGCATATAACTCTTCTCATTTGCTACACAAACGAACATGACGAAGAGTTCAACATCAATCACATTCGTCTAGCACATTGTCAACACACTAACACAATCAAAAGCTCTAATTCACACTCATACATTCCTAACAAGAACAGGGGGGAAATTAACCCAAATTCCCCAAACCCTAGCTAGCAATTCATACAAGCATTTATATCATCAAGCTCTCAACAACATCAATGAAATCAACAATTAACATTCAAAGCACAATAAATGCACAATAGCAAAAACACCAAATAGATAGATAAAATGAGTTCTTGCTACATAGATAATGGAAGCTTCAATCCTTTGCTCCCAAGTACAAAACTAACCTAGATAAACAAAACCCATAACAAAGAACTAAAAGCTACAAAGAAAGAAGAAGAAAATCTAGGGTTTTGGAGCCCTAAAACCCAGAGAAAAACGGGCTGAGCAAAACTGGAGAAGAGGAGGAAAGAGAGGGTATTTATAGTGCAAAGAAAATAAAATAGATTTCTGGCCACCTTTTGGTCGCGACTCGCGACGAGTTCGTCGCGACTCGCGACGGTGTTGGTCACGACTCGCGATGGTGTCGCGACGGGGGCCAGCACTTTGCATTGTTTCTTTGTCTTCTTCATAGTCATCCCTCTCAATCTTCAAGTCTTCAACAGCTCCAAAATGGTCTTCAACGGCCTCCGGTCTTCATGTCTTTGAAGTGAGTATCCAAAAGTCTTCGAAAGTATAGTCTTCAATGTCTTCCGGTCTTCGTTGCTTCCGTGTTCTCCCCTTGTCACACAAAATCCACTTAGAAGAGGTAAAAGAGTACAAAGTTGCTTTTGCCTCTCCTAAGTGAATTTCAAGGTAAAACACAAGCTCTCGATAATAAAAGAGCACAAAAGTGATCCTAAATACTACTAAATAATGCGTCTAAAATGGACACATCAATAAGCCCCCTAGACACAAAGTCCATACTACACAAAGCTATGGCCATGTTCAGGAGCTGCTTTCGAACTTACTATTTCACCCTTAACCTATGTGTAATAATCAGTTCGCTTTCACTGCAATGTGAATTGCCATTGTGAAGTGTTGTATGCTTATTGGTTGTGTATCTCTACTCCACTGGATTACGCATTCCTTTGAATTTGAATTTAAAATTTTTGAATGTTCCATATCTTATGGGTATCTAGCTGTTTGGATCTTGCAGCTGAGATTTGCTCCTTTGTATTCGTTGTTCATTCCGCAATTTCCTCATATGTCGTTACATTTTCCATTTTGTATAATTTCCTTGAATCATATGCTTTGAAAGTTGTCCCAATTCAGTATACTACTACCGCCGCCTTCTTGAGTTCCCAAAAAGGTAAATTGCTTTTTGTCAGGTCGTCATGATTATGCACTATTCCCCTTTTTGTCTCTTAGCTTTTCATATTCTATAATTATAACCTTCCTAGTTTCAGACGTCTTCATCTTTTACCATTCTTTTTATTTCTTTGGTTATCTCTCATTTTCCTCACTAACCAGTAATTTTTCTTGTGTTTTTCTTTATTTACTCTGAACCGAGTTGTGTAGGTCTGAATTTTAGGGATTTACTTCTATAGTGGTTCAATTCCCTTGAGGTGATAATTTTGTTCTCCAGCAATTTGTTTTTGTTCTGGACTTTTGGTCGGGATTGTCAATTCTGGCCTATATTGTTTTAATTGATGCCACCTTCATCTGGATTTTATGGATTTTGAGCCGTTCAATGCCTGCTTCTAACAATAATGGATTTTCTATGCCAAACGTCTCTAATGACAATGTAGACTCCGAGGAGGATTTTGACCACCTCGCCTTTCAATAATCAATAATATTCTCTCTGATTCCTATGTTGAGGAGTTGAAATATAGCTTTCCTTTTTTGTGTTCATATGAACTTAAAGCTCCTGATGCTTCTGAGAGTGTTTGCACTCCTCCTCCCGGTTTCATATCTTGTTATCTAGATTACCTTAAGTTTTGGAATTCTTTCCCCTTACTCCAACACATCTTAGACTTACTTTTCCATTATAGAGTTTCCTTATGCCAGCTGCATCCTAAGGCTGTCTCTATTTTTGTTTTCTTCTACCATGTGTGCGAAGCGGCTGGTGTTCCTTTTGCCATTGTTTTTTTTGTAACCTCTACTATCTTCGCAAAGTAAGGAACCCATCTAATGAGTTCACCCTTTATCCTATGATCTCGAGAGTTGAGTTTGTTAGTGGATTTCCCAATAATTGTGGTGTGTGGCGTGAAAACATTTTCTATATAAAACTTGATAGTGACATTAGGCCATCTTTTTTTTATTTGGAACTATGGTGTTCCCAAATCAAAACTTCCTAAGACTGGGGTTCACCTTAATGCCGAGTCCAAAGTTGTAACATCGCTTTGATAGCATTCCATTACCCTTCGTTCTGCTAGCTCATTGAGCAAATATGTTTTACTTGTCGTTGATTTGGTTGCTTCCAACTTATCTAGCTAGCTTTTGTTTGTGGTTATTCCCTGTTTCTATGTTCACCTAACTTTCTTTTTTGTGCTAAGCTACAAATATAGACTTGACCAAGCACTCTGCTGAGAGAAACTTCATTACTAATGACAATGATGGGGGCTTAGAGACTCTGGCGGCTAAAACTAATAACAATTCCGAGGTTGTTATCCCTCAGGAGGTGATCACTGAAGCTACCATTCATCTGATAGCTTCTGGGTGCTTCGTCAAAAAAGGTAAGGGAGGTGGCAACCGTATGTCCAATGAAACGTCTCATAAGAGGAGTAAAAAATAAGACACTGATGGGTCCAATGCAAAGCTGGAGCCTGTTAAGAAGAAGGTGTGTGATGGCCCTCCTCTTTCGAACCAACTGTCCCGGAGTCGCAATTTGATTGTGGAGGGGTTTCTGATATGCTTGCAAAGCTATCACTTTCTCAAACTATGGTTGTGGTATGTTCTCTCTCTCTCTCTATTGATGTATTATAATGATTTAAATGTATGTTTCTTACTGTGTAATTACTTTGCTTCTTTACTTGATATCAAAATAACGTAGGTAGAGCCTTCAACTCATTAGCAACAAGTTGCTGGGTTTCTGAAAAGAGATGGAGCAATGCTGGGGAAGTTAGAAGTTAGCGAAGCGAAGTGTGCTGCTTTGAGCATCTCTGTTAAAGCTATCAAGGAGCGGGCGAGTGCTATTGAGGAGGAAGCACGCTCTGCCGAAGTGCATGAACAGGCCACAGGAGAGGGGATGAAGAAGCTTTGTTCCCAGTTGGAAAAGATGCAAAACGTTGGCCCCGATTTTCCTGCATATCCTTAGGTTCCAGTTGATTGATCGGTGAGGCCAAAATCCTATTATGCTTTATTTGAGGTGGTCACATCGTTGGATACTACGAGGTATTGGTTGAATTGCAGAAGCTGAACCCTACCGCTAAGGTTAAGAGGTACCTAGGCTAGCCAAATTCGAGAAGGTTCTAGAATAGCAGAAGGGGGCTCTTAAGGAGGGTTTCCACAAGAGCATCTCTGATGATGGTTACCACTTAGCACTGTTGTCCCATCTTGCTAGTCTTCCTAGTATACCTTCTACGTCTGAGTTGAAGCGATGTGCTGTTGATTACTTTGAGGATCTTCCGTTTGGCTCACTCTCTTCAGAGCTTTGCATTCCTGAGCATACACCTGTTCCCAATGATGATGCACACCCCGGAGGTGATCCAATTGGCGAAGGCTCCATTTAGCACATTGGACAGGAGGGAGCTGTTGTTTCTCGTACTTCATCCTCTTCTCCTACTAAAGTTAGTGAACCTTAGTTCTATGGACTTTAAGGACCTATTTTTGTAATTCATAACAATATTTTGAAGTATGTATGTACTGTGATGTATTATCGAGATGTTTCCATTGTGTTCATCTTTTATAATTTAACTGATCTCCTTATATTTATTTACTTGCAGGGCTTTGATATTATGGTTGATCAATTTTTTTGAAAAGTGTTGAATATATGGGGTGTTATGTTCGTTTACCATGCACAAAGGGTTTTCCTCTCCTCCTTTATGATGCCCTATTAAACTGATCGAAGCTACTAACCGTATATCGAAGGAATATCTCCAACTTATTTTTTCTGATCATCTATATTGTGTGGGGTCTATTTCTTTGCATATCGGGTGGGGAGCTCCTAGTTCTTCATCATCTCCACCTTCTTCCACAACATATTCTTGCAGTAAGCTTATTCCTAATGGTTATAATGTTGAATCTCTTGTCAAAGACATTGTTTGTTGTTTGGTTGATCTTGAATCCGCTGTTATGTATATGTGTTCACTCAACCTTCCTGCCATTGGTCAAGAATGGCATTGTCTTTAGGCATTTGTCTGAGGTACATGCCTCTAGGTATTAATGATCTCGAAGCGAAGTGGGAGAAGAATGTAAAGGACACCCAGGATGGCGTACGTGGTATACAAAGTATTTTCAATGAGCAAAAAAGTCTTATTCACCGCCAACAGCTGTCTATGGTAAAGATTCTTCGGCAACACCAGGAGGCTAAAAGTTACGTGTGAGGTCAATTATGTACCTCTCAGAGTTATATTATTAAGCCATAATGCTTCCTATCTACAATTAAGTAGATAATGGCATGTCGGGGTTGTCCACGAGAAGAGAGATATTTCCAAGTGTTTAAACATATATAGGTGAAAACATACAAGATATAAGCATATATAGATATAAGCATATATATATATATGCATATATATATATAAGAGCATGTAAATGGGGGGATGGATTGGTTGGTTTTGGTCCTAAATTATGAATTGAAAAATGGTGAACGTCGTTTCACTCACCAAAATAATCTGCAAACTCTATAGATGAGATTAGCACAGTAGTAACCAGAGTCGATCCCACGAGGAACGGAACAAAAACTATAATAAAATTCCTACTAATATGGAACACTTTTGGTGTAGCCACCATGCCTTAATTTCAGATTTATTGAACAACAAATAATGCAACTAAATAATATAAAATATGAAATAATAATGCAAATAAAAAATATATAAAAATCTATAAAATATATGTATAAGGTAATTGGCTCGGAATAACTCACATTAGTTAAACATCGATCATAGGCGCAAACATAAATCAATTCATATGCATCTATCAGTTATAGGAAAGTAGGTACGCTTAACCTCCCTAATTCTTTCGTACTTTATCGACAATTAACCAATTATAATTAACTAATTATTTCTCTTACCAAGATGCCCCTGGAAAGTATTCGCTGAACCAGATACACAGCTCAATAGCATTAAAAATGAAAAGAACCCGATATAGCAATTACCAAAGTAAAAGCAAATAGTAACGCACACTTAATTGTTCCCCATCTTGCTATTACAGTCTTAGCTAGTTAGCTGTTTTACACAAAAACTCGCTACTTACTAAACCTTTCCAACTATTACAAATTAGTGGAATTAGAAAGCATTATCCCAATAATATTCAAGTTGATCGGGCTTAAATATATCAAGAATAAAATAAACCAAGAACAATCAAGAACACATAAAATTAATTATAAAATAATTAGGCCTCACGATTCATAAACTAATGCTTGTTATTCCATTCCAATATATAAATTAGCTAATCATAATGATTAAACTAAACAAACAAAAAATATAAAAACAATACATAATTAATCAAACAGAATAGTAACGGAAACAATAAAATCAAGGGTAATATGCAAATATAACCCTATATGTTGGAGAAAGTGCAAATACAACCCTGAGTTGTTTTTTAGTGCAAATATAACTCTAACTATTATACATATGTGCAAATATAACCCTAACTATTATACATATGTGCAAATATAACCCTAAAGCCATTATTCCGGCATTGACTGACCAGGGTTATATTTGCACTTTCAATTATTGCAGGGTTATATCTGCACTTTCATTATCGCAAGGTTATATCTGCACTTTCATCAATTATATAGGGTTATATATGCACTTTTCTCTAAAATCAAACCAAGAAATTGGTTACATGCATGCGACCAATGCTAATTTGGTGTCAATGTAATGTCTTCCTCCTATGCACATGTCTGTCATCCCTTCTCCCTCATTATATTTGAGCGTACATAAACTTATATACGCAAAACCAAAATCAAATCCAAATCAACTTCTAATTCCTTTTCTTCTTACGGAAGAAATAAGGAAATAAGATAATATATATTTTAACTCTAAGCAACTAATTCCTACAATTAAGAAATTTCAAATGGAAGGAGACAATCCTTATAATCTGGAAGTGAATATCTTTATTTTCTTCAAATCCACATCTCTTCAATAATTCACTTTTCACCTCATAACTTCAGCAATTCTGCTTTTGCCTCTCTTCCTTCATCCCTGGAAAAATGTCTTATAAAATAAGAACATTTTCCATTGGAGCACATCGCCTCATTAAAAACCTTAACCTGGAAAACCCAGTGGGAAAAAACCGTTAGTTAAGGGAAAAAGAGTACAATGTATAGTTCTCTCTCAATTATTCACAATCCATGAATTCCTGCACCAAAAACACCTTAAAGTGCAAATCATATCTCAGTAAAATTATAATAATCCCACGAAATATGAACACAATATAACACATATCAAATATTCTCACACTTGAATCATGCTTGCCCTCAAGTATGAAGTGAAGAATATAAGATTAACCAATAATCTACAATGTTCATAAGTTCTCATTCCCTTATAAGACTCTATCTAAAATGATCCTATAAAAATAAAAAGTAAGATAGAAATACAAATCACACAACGGAACATATAAAAATTCAACATTTAAAAACTCTAAATTCTACTCTTATAATGATAAATTTTCCCCTGCCAAGGAGTAAAGGATCACATTAACGCACCTGGAAATCATCAATCCTTAAAGTAATTTAAATGAAAATGTTAAAGATCATGAAATATAATCATCAATTTAGTCAAAATCGGACAAGCAATGAATGTTTCTCACGGTTTCACTCAACCACTCTCAATATATGAAGGACATTCACTCAAATATTTCACAAGTTATAACATAGAGAAGTTAATATGCAAATCAGGAAAGTCTTTCTCAAGGGTTGTAATGGGGCTAGGGACCATTCAGATTGGTGAGATCCTAAGGGTTCTAAGCTCAAAAAATATTGATCAAAATATAATGCATGTCTTTTTCTTCAACCATCATCCATGTATAGTAGATATTCACCAAAAATCTTCATCTCATGGCTATTATGAGAAAGCCAAGTAATATCACATCAAATGTAGGTGCTATTTTTTTATTTTATTTTTTAAAATTTTTCCAGCACTATTCTTCTCCAACATAGTCCAAACCCAGTACTTTTGAGAGAAAAATTGCAACATCATAAACAATAAGAAATTTTTTTTCTTTTTTTCCACAGTTACACCCTCCAGTTTGGCCAAACGGAACCGCAAGTCACTGTTCATAATAAAATTCAGCCTTCAATTTCGAAACCGTTCAGTCTGGGCAAACTGGACACATACTCAGTAATGTCATCAACTCAACAGAACACAATGGATTAATTCATCAACATCAACTCGAAGAACATGCATAATAGGGCTAAGAGAAAGGATAAAACAAAGCTTTGGTTAAATATATAGTAACTCATATAAAAGAACATAGACAAAGCTTCAAAGTGTTTCACTAGGGGTTAATGTAATCGGTAGGCAATTTAAGTTGTGTGGTTCATCCTAGTGCCTTCCATCACTTTCACACATAACAACTCCAATTATAACAATGTGATCTCTCAGAACAAAGATTTATGTTGAGAGTGCTCTACTCTAGCTCAAACCTCACTTTAGTAGGCTAAAATATTCAATTAAACTCGTCCTTTTTCGTCATCCCAAAAATCATATCAATCAAATTTCACAAATCATAGAAAAATATCATTCAAAAACTTCAAGGTATATCATATTTACCAAGATTGTTACAATGAAGTTTACAACTGACATGGTACTTTTATCAAGAACCACTAGAATTTTCTCATGTCAAATTATCGACTCAAACAACACAAAAACACATGTTTGACTAAAAAAACAAAATAAAAAAATGTTTTTTATCTTTTTCAAAAATACAAAACAAAACACACAAGAAACCTCCTCACACTTAAACTTTGCTTGCCCTCAAGCAAAAAATGCAAAGCTCTAATGGGAAAAACTTTCACACACAGTCAAACATCATGATAAATAAATAAAAGGGAAAGAGGAAACTTATAGTGGTGGGTTTGGAGGAATTATTGATCAAGCGGAGAGTGTTTGATCATAATCAGGTTCTACCGCAGGCCTCCAGTTTGGCCAAACGGAACCCTGCGAGTCCAGCTCTCCAAAGGTGCGCATTCTCCACGGTGCAAATTCAAGTACTTCAACTCTGTAGATCAAGAATTGATAGCAGATGAGAAATTGAAATTCCTAAAAGATAAAAAAAATAAAAATAAAACTTAAAAGAAGAAAAAAAAAACTAAGAAAATTAGGTTGCCTACTAATTAGCGCTTTTGTTTATAGTCTTTGGCTAGACTTTCAGATGCCTTTAATGATTATTTGTTGGGAACAATAGAATTTATTCCATTAATGCCACCTGAGAAGTATCATAGTACGGCGTAAGGCAACGACCATCGACGAGGAATGTCTTATTTGCGTCCATGCTTATGATCTCTATTATCCCATCAGGCCAAACATAAGCCACTTCGAATGGTCTAGTCCAATTAGACTTGAATTTCCATGACATATGTCGAAAGTAGGACTCATAAATAAGAACTTTCTGCCCAACCAAAAATTTCTCTGACTTCAAATCTCTGTCATGCCATCACATCTTATTGCGCTCTTTGTACCGCACAGCTTGATCAAACCCTTTCAATCGCAGATCTCCCAATTCTTGGAGTTGGAAATTTCTTTCTTCCTCACACTTGAGTGACTCCATACTCAGTGGAAGAGTATCATCATCTCCTTGAAAAACATGCTTCAGATCGGGTGGTAATGCCTTCAACTCCAAATTTGAGGTTTTCACATCCGATGCAACAAGTCTGGCTGGTGGGTTCCGTTTGGGCAAACTGGACCCTGGACGCACTTCAGAATTTTTTCGAACATTCGCTTCAGACTGAGTCGAGTTGGACATTCCATGATTTATTTCAGTTTTGGGTACCGATTTCTGAGAGTACACTGAACACAACAATTTGCGGATTTCCTTATCGCTTGAGACTTGAACATTTACTTGTAGGAATTTGAATTCCCATCTAATCCTGCAAAACTTTAGTCTCAAGAGAATCTTGGACAAATGGGTCAGTATGATCAATTGCATTCACATTCTCAGCATCTATAGATTTCTGCAGGGGTTGTACTTATCACCAAACTAATCAAGATAAATAGTTCCATTCCCAACATTAATAATGGTGTTTTCCATTTTCAAGAACAGACGACCCAATAATACCCCTTGTGTTCCCTTATCATTGGTATGATTCATTTTTACCACATAAAAATCTGCTGGGTACACAAAGTTATTGACTCGCACAAGCACATTTTCCAACAACCCTTCAGGACATACACAACATTTATCTGCCAATTGAATTACCACTCTAGTGTTTACCATGTCAGCTCCATTCAAAGTTTGATACACAGATAATGGCATAACATTAATCGAAGCTCCTAAATCACACATGGAAGCATCAATCTTCTTATCTCCAATGTAACAGGGTAAGGAAAACATACCTGGGTCCTTGCACTTTTGAGGCATTTTCTTTTGAATCACAGCTGACACAGATTCACTCATCATAATCTTGCTTGAATCCTTTGGCTTTCCTGCAATAAAATCCTTCAAGAACTTGCTTATTGGTGGTAACCTTATTGCCTGTGAGAAAGGAAGATTAATATCCATTTTTCCAAAAATTTATACAAAATCTATAGGCTCTTCCTTTTTTTTCTAATCTACGAGGGAATGGTGGAAGAATTTTAAGTGAAGGATCATGTAAACTCAACCTCTTACTTACCTCAGCTGGTACCTTGGATTTACCTTTATCTCTGGTCTTAGTATTCTCGGGATTCTCAGAATTTATGGTGGCTTCATCCCCTTTTCCTCTGCTTCTTGATTTTGAATATCTGTTGCAGGGTTCGATTTGGGCAAACCGGACCCTCCGTCAGTGAACTCCTTCGCTTCTTTGCTTGCGAATTTCAATGGTAATGCACCAACTTCTTCTTCACTTCTCTATGTGACCTGATTTACTGTCTCATGTGAATTTAACTGAACATGAGAGGGTAACCATGGTTGTTCATTCTGAGCTTGTTCATGGAATTTGATAAATGGGTGATTTGTCGCGTATGCTCCTCTAAAGTTACTTCGATCTTCTTAAACCTTTAGTGTTGCTTTTGCATCATGTTCATCATTATGTCCAGCTTATCATTCAAAGATTTCTCTTAACCACCTTGATGGGGCTGAGGAAAGACTAGACCTTCTCGATGCATTGGTTGAACATAGGGTCGTTGGTAATGCTGAGGTTGCTGCCATGGAGAGAGACCTTATTCTCTCCACTGGAAGTTAGGGTGATCCCTATACCTTGGATTGAAATTTTGGGGATATGGTTCACCTTTTTGCTACCTCTTATTGAGATTTCCCATAGCATTTGCTTGGACGGGTATCTCTCCCATGGTAAGAAAGCATTGTGATGTCGTATGGTTAACTACTCCACAAGTATCGCAATGCTCTTCTCGTACAGACGCAACCTTGTCAACAACCTTGGACAACATTTTCTCCATTCTTTCCATCCTTTCCTTGATCTCATCTTTTTCGGGAGTGGATGTCTGTGCCACCTTCTTCAAGATTCGTACTTCCTACTGATCATACTCCTTCTTAGAGTCCACCAACCTCTTGATGATCTCTTTAGCTTCATTCACTCGAAGGTGAGAAAATCCACCACTACTGGAAGAGTTTACCAAGTCCTTGTTGCTGGATGTCATCCCTTGGTAGAAACATTGAAGCAACTGGCCTTCCTTCATTCGGTGATTAGGGAAACTATCCACCAATTTCCTGAACCTTAGCCAAAACATACTCATTGGTTCATCATACTCTTGCTTGATGCTTGTGATCTCCTTCTTCAAGGCATCTATTCTTGTGGCTAGAAAGTAGTACTCCAAGAACAATTTCTTCAATTCTGTCCATGTCGCAATGGAGTTGGGAGGCAATCTTGAAAACCACTGATTTGCTGCTCTTGTCAAACTGAATGGGAATGCCACCAATTTGAATTGATCTTCCATCACTGTGGATGGCCTTTTCTGAACCTTACAAATCTTGACAAATTTGCTCAGAAAATTGTAAGGGTCTTCAGTGCTTTTCCCGTGGAACTTGGGTAGGATGTTCAGGAATGCCAGCTTGATCTCAATAGGATTTTCGGCATATGGCAGCTGAATAGGAGTGGGGTTCATCTTCACTATGACCAGTAAGTTCCCACATGTATGGGTTGTTTGGTTTCTTCCCAAGATTCGGATTCCGGTTAGCTTCGTCCATCTCAATGTCAGTTCCCGAATCAGAGGTAGTTGCTAAAATCATGATGGTTCGGTTTTGCCAAACCGAAGGGTCTCGGCAGAAACTGTTTTCTGTGCCTTTGTTCGCTTTCTGTTCTGCTTGGCTGTCTTCTCACCTTCTGGATCGATTATTAAATTCGGCCTGGATGATCTGCTTATAAACCAAGCACACTAACACACAGATTAGTTGGAAAAAATTATAGAAATTGACTTAACGTTCCCTGACAACGGTGCCAATTTGGTGAACGTCATTTCACTCACCAAAATAATCTGCAAACTCTATAGATGAGATTAGCACAGTAGTAAGCAGAGTCGATCCCATGAGGAACGGAACAAAAACTATAATAAAATTCCTACTAATATAGAACATTTTTGGTGTAGCCACCACGCCTTAATTTTTAGATTTATTGAACAACTAATAATGAAACTAACTAATATAAAATATTAAATAATAATGAAAACAAAAAATATATAAAAATCTAAAAAATATATGAATAAGGTCATCGGCTCGGAATAACTCACATTAGTTAAACATCGATCAGGCACAAAGATAAATCAATTCATATGCATCTATCAGTTATAGGAAAGTAGGTACGCTTAACCTCCCCAATTCTATTGTACTTTACGATAATTAACCAATTATAATTAACTAGTTGTTTCTCTTACCAAGATGCCCCCGGAAAGTATTCGCTAAACTAGATACACAGTTCAATAGCATTAAGAATGAAAAGAACCCGATATAGCAATTACCAAAGTAAAAGCAAATAGTAACGCACACTTAATTGTTCCCCGTCTTACTATTACAGTCTTAGCTAGTTAGCTGTTTTTCACAAAAACTCGCTACTTACTAAACCTTTCCAACTATTACAATTGGTGGAATTAGATAGCATTATCCTAATAATATTCAAGTTGATCATGCTTAAATATATCAAGAATAAAATAAACCAAGAACAATCAAGAACACATAAGAATTAATTATAAAACAATCAGGCCTCATGATTTATAAACTAATGCTTTCTATTCCATGCTGATGTATAAATTAGCTACTCATGACGATTAAACTAAACAAACAAAATATTATAAAAACAATACATAATTAATCAAACAGAATAGTAACGGAAACAATAAAATCAAACCAAGAAATTGGTTACATGCATGCGCCCAATGCCAATTTGGTGTCAATGTAATGTCTTCCTCCTATGTACATGTGTGTCCTCCCTTCTCCCTCATTATATTTGAGCGTACATATACTTATATACACAAAACCAAATCCAAATCCAAATCAACTTCTAATTGCTTTTCTTCTTACGGAAGAAATAAGGAAATAAGATAATATATATTTTACTCTAAATAACTAATTCCTACAATTAAGGAATTTCAAATGGAAGGAGATAATACAATCCTTATCATATGGGAAGTGAATATCTCTATTTTCTTCAAATCCACATCTCTTCAATAATTCACTTTTCACCCGATAACTTCAGCAATTATGCTTTTGCCTCCCTTCCTTCATCCCTGGAAAAAATTCTTATAAAATAAGAATATTTTCCATTAGAGTGCATCTCTTCATTAAAAACCTTAACCTGGAAAACCCAGTGGGAAAAAACCGTTGGTTAAGGGAAAAAGAGTACAATATATAGCTCCCCCTCAAATCTTCACAATCCATGAATTCCTGCACCAAAAATACCTTAAAGTGCAAATTATATCTCAATAAAACCATTATAATCCCACAAAATATGAGCACAATATAACACACATAAAAAAACAAGTTAACTAATCAAGCAAGTTAAATATGCAGAGCATGCAATAAGAACTAAAAGGTTATTAAACCAACAATTAACGGAACCTTGGGCGCAATTGAATTCCACTTCCAAGCCCCTTATCCATCACTGAACATGCAACCTATTTACTACTTTCACTACTTGTTGTGAAGACTAAACATCTATCCTTCTTAGATAGTATTTTGCAGGAGTGAATTCGGTATCTCATGTCAAACCTCACCAATGAGTCCCTTAGTCAAACACGAGTAAAAGTATCCCATTGATGGCGTTGAACATGAAGAATAAACAAGCTTGGTCAAGAATCAACACTCATAAATACTACACCGTGTCTAAGCTTTTAACTAATCTATGCATTTACACGAGATTAGTCAAGAACTTTCAACTTTCAAAGACTTCTCTCATTTTCTACAAGCAACAAATATAACAAAGAGTTCAACATTATCATATTCAACTAGCAATTATAAATCCAACAACACAATCAAAAGCTCTAAATCATACTCTTGGATTTCCTATCAAGAAAAGGGGAAATCAACCCATTTCCTCCTAACAAGCATATCATACAAGTACTTCATATACTCAAGCTTTCAAGAACATTAAGGACATTAACAAACACATTCAATGCTTCATAAATGCATGATAGTAAGAGTGTTGAATACGCTACAAATTGTTCTTAAGACATGGGCTAGGAAGCCTTGGTCAATTGCTTCCAAGAGCTAGATTAAGCTATTAGAGTTCATACTAATTAATACTAACAAACCAAACATAAAACAAGTGAAATCAAAGATGAAAATAGTGGAAAACTAGGGTTGGAATAGTACCAAAATCGGCTGGGAGAAGAGATATGAAAGAGAGGAAAGAGAATGCTATTTATAGTACAAAGGGATAAGGTTGTATTATAGCCACCGGTGCGTCGCGACTGGCGACGGGTGCCAGAATAGAACCTTGTTTTCTTTTCTTCTTCTTGTAGCAAGCACTCTTCTTCACAATAATTCCTCTCATTCTTCAAGTCTTCCTATCTTTGTAGCAAGACTTTAAAGTCTTCAAAGGATGATCTTCAACGGCCTACGGTCTTCAAGTCTTCAAATCTTTGAAGCAAGTCTTCAAAGTCTTCAAAAGGTGATCTTCAACGGCCTCCAGTCTTCAAGTTTTCAAATCTTTGAAGCAAGTCTTCAAAAGGTGATCTTCAACGGCCTCCAGTTTTCAAGTCTCCATGCTCTTCCTTTGTCACGCAAAATCCACTTAGAAAAGGTAAAAGAGTGTAAAGTCACTCTTACCTCTCCTAAGAGAATTTCAAGGTAAAAACAAGCTCTTGATAACAGAAGGGCATAGAAGTGATCCAAAAAATTACTAAATTATGTACATAAAATGGACACATCAAACCTACCCGCGCTTAATCCTTACTCGCCCTCGAGTAAGAAAAGATCCAAGGACACGAAGGAATTAACATATCCATATCCTAACTACTATTACCCCAAGTCAATACCTAAAAAAACACTCAATATCACACATCCCAACGTTAAGATCAAATGAGAAGTTTCCACAACCCCCATTCCTAGGCCTACCCAAACCATATCAACCTATCAATTCATTGATATCTCTAAAACATTTCCAAATCTTGAATTGACAATCCCAAATACAATGGTACACAGTGAAGCTAAAAGCATGCATAAAGTTCAAACACATACTCCACTTTATTCCAATATATCATCCTAAAAATGAAGTCTATTAACGATCAAGAATTTCACAACTTACATTGTTTTCCCCGCTAAATTTCCCAATCCCAAAAGGTCTCAAGATGTCAAGCTACTCGATCCATCCATATGGCTACTTTAACCTAATGACTCCAACGCTGGCAAAAGAGTGAGTACATAACATTTTTTTTCTTTTTTTTTTCTCTCATTCTCTCATTTTTCCTAGAAGCCCTCCACACATGATGTTTCTTCGCCTCACATCTCACCTTTTTCTGCATATTTAGCCTCTCATTTTTAACTAGGTTGCCCTTTTGGCTTTTTGACCTATCTTATCTGGGCCCCCAATGTTGCCTAAGGTGCCCTTCGGGTTTTCAACTTAGTGGGATTCTTCATTTTTTTTTCTTTTTCATTTTCTAAATTTTTTTCAAATTTTTCATGTTTTTCCAATCAAAAAGTAGCAAAGTGCTTTCCAAATGTTAAGGTTAAGAAAAATATCAAAGCTAGCATCATCCAAGTAAATTAAAAGAAAAGCATCCCCAAAAACAAAAAGGGGGAAAATATCCAAAACAAAGAGAAAATATTATCCCTAAAGTAGCAAGTCTAGAAAACTATCCTCAAACCAAGCAGTGAAATCAGTAAATACCCCTCCCCACACTTAAAATGCTACATTGCCCTCAATGTAGACAAAATAGGGAAAAAGCGTACAAATCGAAGTATGAAAAGGGTAAGAATATAATGCTCACAATCACTTCTGTGAGGAAAAATGACCACCACCAAAATAATGCTGCTAATAACGAGCCAGCCAATCTGTGTTCCTCTGCCTCCTAGCTCTACACCTCTCTGCTCTAGGATCATGGCATGAGGCACCAACTGCCTGGGACTACATCTCATTGATGTGAGCTGACAAATAGTCAATCTCCCCATTCATGTCGATCAAGCTCTGGGAGACAAAAACATTGTGCTCCAATATCATGTTATCCTGGGGGCAGAATCCATTCTATATAGTCTGCATCATATGCTCATAGAAATCAGGTAATGGCTGGGAGTAGTGAGGTGGCACATAATCCTCCTGCATATGCTTGATTTCTCATAGAGGTTGTGGAGAATGCTGATGTTGCCTCTCAGTTAAAGGCAAGCTACTATCATCGTGTTGAATAGGGGCTGGACCAATGTCATTGAGCTCGCACTAAAATTCCTCTTTGCACGAGGAATCAGGTGGAATCGGTAAGTCCGCTAAGGGTGTATCAAACTCCAACTTCATCTTGTTGGGCTGAGGAAGTGCCATGAGTGTGACCTTCCTAGCGCAATATAACCAATGAAACACCCTCGTGGTCTGTGTGGGGCCAAGCATCTCAAATCGTACCAACCTTTCCGCAGTGATGAGGTAGGAAGTGCACCTCCCCAAGCGCAAAAATATCAGCTGGTGGGACCAATACTAAGTACTCCGCTAAGATCTTGATCATGCCTCCAACCATAATCTTACCCTTTGGCTTCCCAGCCACCTCTACGACCCTCTTTATCCTTAGCTTGGCCCATAACCCGGATCCCAACCCCTCACTTGTCAAGCCCCATAAGGAGTGAATGCTATTGTCTGGCACATTCGCCGGCTCTATTGAGCAAAGCACTGTGCCGGCCAAAAGTCTGTGCACATAATGAAGTGCGGGATGGATGATGACACTGCTCTTGTCATGGGAGTTATTTGCCCTCATGTTGATGACACTCCAGAAATGCATGTCGTCCTCAATCGGTCAGTCTTAGGCATGTGGGTCCAGCCTCGCCAGGATCTCAGTCGTGTTCTATCCAAAGGCTTCCTTAACCCGCGAGACGGTAATCTCTTGGGGTATATCATCTACGTGGAAAGTGATTTACCTCTCGCATGGTTGATCATCCCTCATGTTGCTTATCCTGACCGTAGACAGGAACTCCATTGTGTATCGCCGGTAGAAGGGGGCACTCTCTAACCCTCCTTTGGCGAGGAGGCATTGGACTGGCTGGGTTAGCCCAAAAGCATCCAGCGTGGGCTTATTAACAAAATTTGTCTCCTTGAGCTGGCGGTTGACCAAGGCATCCCACCTCTCTGCATAGGGTACGGGGTTCTGGGTTAAACCCATACACTTATCAGGAGAAAGAGGTACAGGGCTCGACTCCGAGGCCAGCGGTGGAGGTGGAGCGGCGGTGCGCCCACCTTGTGGAGGAGCCCTAGGTCTCTTGGTAGGGGCCATATCTAACAACCACAGCAAACAAGTCAAATGAACAAGAATATACATGCATGCAATGTCACAAAATTACACCCAATCTGAAAATAGTTTAGCAAATCACTACAAACCAAATCAAATCCAAGCCAACTAGTTCAAGTTCTAACCACAATTGCATATACAATCTATGTCACATTCAACATCCCATAATTTCATGTCCATTAGGTTGTCACATTGTTAAACATCTAGTAGGTTATATCCTATAATCACAGTCATGTCTAACTAGTTTAGCTACCATTAGTACGTTCATAACATTAACATTCAAATGGTATGGCTAAAATACCTTAAGCATGATAACATTGCATACAAATATAAACTATTTTTAATCAAGCCAATGTGTCTAATCTCTAGTACAAGCCATAACCAAATTCTCAACCAAACCAACAATGCAAACACAACACCAGCATGAGCAAATCAACACAATCAGAATTAGCACAATGTTATCCCACATCCAAAATTCCACATGAATATAATCAATTCAATCCACCATGTAATAATCAATACTCTATAGCTAAGATCCCCATCAAACCAAATTATAGGAACAATATGCACAAGTCCCAGTCAATGCTAAAATACAAAGCATCACCCATATTTACTATTGCAAAATATCCAACATAAAGATCTATACAAGATATTTTCAATTCAAGGCGCAAATTGTGAGAAATATCATAACATACACAATATATCATTATTCACAAAATGCACAATTTTAACAAAAACTAAACTACACACAATTCACAACTTGGGAGGCTGTCACCGTACCTCTCAAAGTTAATATTTATAAGCCCTTTTATGCTTACTATCTACAACTAACTAGATAGAGGCAAGTCGGGGTCGTCCACGAAGAAGAGGGATCTTCCTAAGCGTTTAGGCACAAAAGGTTGATATTAGGCTAGGAGTAGACATATGTACATACATATAAAAGCATGTAAATATGGGGGTTTGGTTGTTTGGTTGTCCGAAGTTATGAAATTAAAAAGACAAGATAACTAGCAAGGTTAAGTAACTATGCTAATCATCAAACAAAACTAAGGAAAAGGGGTTTTAAAACTACAAAGATAAAGCCTTGGGGGCAATGGATATCCACTTCCAAACCTAATGTAGATCATTGAACCATTCACTCATTCTATCACATTCGTTACTTGGCTTAACATTAACATACCCATCTAGCAAGAATCACAACACATTATGCACAAGAAGTTCTAAGTTCATGTTCATAGATTTTCATGCAAAGGAGCTAAGGAATTCGTCACTATCCTAACACCCTAACACTTCAATCATAAAAACACTTCCTATTCTCAAACAACATATGACATAAGTGAAGTGAAACATAGCATCAAGAACACATAAATGCTAAATAACAAAGGATTCAAGAACGAGTGAAACAATCTATTCACTACTTCAACTACTTGTTGTGAAGATAAATCTTCTATCCTTCTTAGATAGTAGTTTGCAAGAGTGAATTTGACATCTCTTGTCAAACCTCACCAATGACTCCCTTATTACTAAGAGTATCCCATTGATGGCATTTAGCACGAAGAATCAACAAGCTTAGCAACCCTTATAAACACTACACCGTGTCTAAGCATTTAACCAATTCATGCATTTACACAAGATTAGTCAAGAACGATCGACATTCATAGAACTCTCTCATTTGCTACCTAAAATAAACATGACAACGAATTCGACATCATCACATTCATCTAGCAAATATTAACACGCCAACATCATTTAAGAAGCTCTAACTCATGCTCTTGGATTCCACATTAAAAGAGGGGAGAATTAGCTACTTTCTCCCAACCCTAACAAGCAATCATACAAGAAATTCATATACTCAAGCTTCCAACACCATCAATGCAATTAACAATTCACATTCAAAGCTCAATAAATGCACAATAGCAAAAACACTAAATAGATAGATATAATGGTTCTTACTACATAGAAATGGAAGCTTCAATCCTTTGCTCCCAAGATAAAACTAAGCTAGAGAACTAAAAGACATAATTAAACTACAAAAACTAAGAAAAGAAAGAGGAGAAAACCTAGGGTTTCTAAGCCCAAAAATGCAGAAGAAGGAGCTGGGCAAAAGCTGCTGAATGAGAGGAAAGATAATGGTATTTATAGTACAAAGAAGATAAGGTGAAATTCTGGCCACCCGTCGGTCGCGACTCGCGATGGCTCGTCGCGACGAGGCCATCGCGAGTCGCGACAGCTCGTGACAGACGCAAATTTCAGCATTTTTTCTTCTTTCTCTTTTATATCTCATATCCTTCTCTTCTCTTCACTTCTTCAATTCTTCATATCTTCAAAAAGCTCAAATCCATGTCTTGAAATCTTCAAATCTTCAAAGATATTCTTCAAAGTCTTCAAAGTTTTCAAAGTCTTCAAACAAATTACCTTGTCACACAAAATTCTCTAAAAAGTGATAAAAACGCAAAAGTCGCTTTTAACCCTCCTTAGATAATTTCAAGGCAAAATGTCATATTTAGAGCACAAAAGTGTACAAAAGTTAATCCCAAAAACCCTAATATAACCGTATAAAATGGGCACATCAAACCTCCCCGCACTTAAACCTTACTCGCCCTCGAGTAAGAAGAGATTCAAGCACAAGGAGGAATTCATATGTCCATATCCTATACTAATATTCCCCCAATCAAAGCCTCACAAAAACTTTCAATATCATAAATCCCAAAATAAAAGCTCACATGAGAATTTTTCACACACACAACCCCAATCCTAAATCTAACCAAACCTACCACTTATCAATTCACTACCCATAAAAATGTTTCAAAGTCCCGAATTGATATTCCCAAAGTCCAATGACACAAAATGAAGTTAAAACCATTTAAGAGGTTTAAGCACATACTTCACCTAATGCCAATATATCAACCAAAATCCAATGACATAAAATGAAGCTAAAACCATATAGGAGGTTCAAACACATGCTTCACCTAATGCCAATATATCAACCAAAAACGAAGTATAAAGGGATCAAGAATTTCATAACCATACTTCATTCCCTAACCCACTAAGTTACCCAATCCCAAGAGGTCTCTAGATGTTGAGCTACCCGATCCATCCATGTGACAACCGCAACCTTATGACTCCAACGCCGGCAAATTAGTGAAATTATAGCATTTTCCTTTTTCTCTCTTTTTCTTTCATTTTTCCTAGGAGCTCTTTCGAGTTTTCATTCTAGCCACACATCATGTTTCTTCGGCTCACCTCTCACCTTTTTCCGCACCTTTTAGCCTCTCATTTTTTTCCTAGGCTACCCTTTCAGGTTTTTGACCTATTCGAGCCCCCAATGTTGCCTAAGTTGCCCTCTCGGGTTTTCAACTTAGTGGGTTTTTTTTTCAATATATATTTTTTCATTTTCTCATGTTTTTCCAATCAAAAGTAGCAAAAAGCATTCCAAAACAAGCTAGCATGCATGTGATTCCTCTAACCCCTCCCCGCACTTAAAACATTACATTGCCCTCAATGTAAACATGTAAGGAAAGAACAATAAAACTCAAAGCAAGGGGTAGAGTGACACCCATTTCTCCTCATATTCATCGGTGATATGGTGCAATCCCATGCAAATGTATAGGATCGGCCCCGCCATTGGTTTCGGAGCCGAAAGGGGGAGCAAAGATACCGTAGAAGGACTCACCCCTCGAGAAAAGCATTGTCTCTGTGGCGCCGTTTGATCAAGACTAACACCACAAAGAACAACATTAAACTCACAAGTACATAAGGATTTGCAATACTAGGTTTAGCATAGAGAATTAATAACCATAGTATTCTCAAAGAACAACCAATCCATCCTCAACCACCACAATAAGATTATTCATTAAAAATATCCAACATATATGGACATATATACAAGCATCATTATAGGATATGCACTTATGGTCACAATGATGTAGTAGGCATACTACAATCAACAAAGGTACTATAAAGATGCAAGAATGTTCATATGCCAATATATGTAGGATGGTGGAGTAATGAGCGGGTATGTGGTGGTTCGTGGGAGTGTTGGGTGGAGAAGGAAGGATCATGCAATGTTTAAGAACAGATGAAAACTTGGATTTTCCATAATGACTCGCGACTGAACTGGTCGCGACTCGCGATGCTTCGTCGCAACTCGTGCGGGACCGTCGCGACTCGCAAAAAGTTGAGGCCGGGAGCAGATTTTTAGCAAAAATTTTCTGATCTCGTCGCGACTCACGACCTCTATGTCGTGCCGCGATGGCCCATCGCGAGGCCATTACGACTCACGGAAAGTTGGTGCTAGGAGTGAATTTTGCTCCCTTGTTCGTCGCGACTCGCGACGGCAGGGCATCCCAGCACTTAGGATGTTTCTTTACTTACCAACCATCCAAGCTTTCTTCCCTTGTTCATTGATCTCATTCCTTCATCACCTCCACTTCAATGCACTTCACTTTTCTACAAAATCACAGAAAAACACACCATAAAAAGAACAAGACAAAACAACAAAAACTAAGCAACAAAACTAAAATAAAGGCCAAATTTATTTACGTCGTTGGCACGACAAAGCTCTGTATATTTTAGGTTGTCGGAACGACCCTAATGTTATCCATATGGTGAAGGCTTGAACCCCTTCACCATGATCTTCCAAAAGTAGAGAGGTGGGGGTACAAAACTTTCAAGAGGAAAGTTTTGTTAAGGTGGAGAAGGTTTGAAGGGAGTTGAGTGGTTAGAAGGCTTGGGATAATCTTTTGGCTCCTCTCTCGTCTCCCTCAAAACTTCCAAAAATGATAGAGTTGGTTCATTAGGTGGGAGAAGGGGTGACGATGCTAATGAATGTAGCACGATCACCTCTTCCTCCATTTTTCTATCCTCAACAACTAACTCCTCATCCCCTTCGAACTCAAAATCATTTCCCATGGTGACCTCACTCACTGAATCCTCGAGTTCAATTTGGGATGGTGTATTTTTGGAATCACGAGCTTCCATTCGGTCCAACGCTTCTAATATACTCCTCACATGCCCCTCAATAGCCTCAACACTAGAGGAGAGCTGGTGTTCGGCTCCTCACTAGTAAAGGAGTTCAAGTTTGCTATTGTATTCATGACTTCCTCACGTGTTAAACTTGAACTTCCTTGTCGGGCTTGGTTTTGGGGTACGGTATAAGGTGGTGATGGCCAACTATTTTGCTCGTATTGTTGGTTTTCCGGCTCATTCTCATACCACCAATCTGGGTTACCACTCCATTCCGGATTGTAAGGATTGTGGTATGGAAACCATTCTTGAGCTTCTTGCCCTTGAAAACTAACATCTCCTACCTCTTGGTAGCACTCTTCATAATATCCTTGGTTTTGGAAACCAATGGTTCTTTCTCCCTCATAGTGCTCTCCCCACAACAAATAGCAAGACTCGATAGGATGGTCGGAATGACACATCCTACAAAACCTTGCTTGTTGAGCCTCTCTTCTCATCATGAGTTCCCTCAAGGTGAGACGCTCCATTTTTTAAAAGATTTTTTTTTTTCAAAAGTCTGAAATCATATTGCAAGTGTTCTCGATAAAAGCTCACCAAGAACTCAAGCAATACCTACTCCGAACAAAAACAACCACCAAGGAGTGGAAAATAAAAACAACTAGCTAATATGCAACCAAATACACCTAAATACTTAAGAATAAATCCCTCTTCCCCGGCAGCGGCGCCAAAATTTGGGAGGCCATCGCCATACCTCTCAAAGTTAATATTTATAAGCCCTTTTATGCTTACTATATACAACTAAGTAGATAGCGGCAAGTCGGGTCGTCCACGAAGAAGAGGGATCTTCCTAAGCGTTTAGGCACAAAAGGTTGATATTAGGCTAGGAGTAGACATATGTACATACATATAAAAGCATGTAAATAGGGGGGTTTGGTTGTTTGGTTGTTTGGTTGTCCTAAGTTATGAAATTAAAAAGACAAGATAACTAGCAAGGTTAAGTAACTATGCTAATCATCAAACAAAAATAAGGAAAAGGGGTTTTAAAACTACAAAGATAAAGCCTTGGGGACAATGGATATCCACTTCCAAACCTAATGTAGATCATTGAACCATTCACTCATTCTATCACAATCGTTACTTGGCTTAACATTAACATAACCATCTAGCAAGAATCACAACACATTATGCACGAGAAGTTCTAAGTTCATGTTCATAGATTTTCATGCAAATGAGCTAAGGAATTTGTCACTTTCCTAACACCCTAACACTTCAATCATAAAAGCACTTCCTATTCTCAAACAACATATGACATAAGTGCAGTGAAACATAGCATCAAGAATACATAAATGCTAAATAACAAAGGATTCAAGAAAGAGTGAAACAATCTATTCACTACTTCAAC
Source organism: Rubia yunnanensis (assembly GCA_037428765.1). Taxonomy (NCBI): domain Eukaryota; kingdom Viridiplantae; phylum Streptophyta; class Magnoliopsida; order Gentianales; family Rubiaceae; genus Rubia; species Rubia yunnanensis. The sequence goes on from CM075063.1 coordinate 85,281,688, forward strand.
TACTTGTTGTGAAGATAAATCTTCTATCCTTCTTAGATAGTAGTTTGCAAGAATGAATTCGACATCTCTTGTCAAACCTCACCAATGACTCCCTTATTACTAAGAGTATCCCATTGATGGCATTTAGCACGAAGAATCAACAAGCTTAGCAACCCTTATAAACACTACACCGTGTCTAAGCATTTAACCAATTCATGCATTTACACAAGATTAGTCAAGAACGATCGACATTCATAGACCTCTCTCATTTGCTACCTAAAATAAACATGACAACGAATTCGACATCATCACATTCATCTAGCATATATTAACACACCAACATCATTTAAGAAGCTCTAACTCATGCTCTTGGATTCCACATTAAAAGAGGGGAGAATTAGCTACTTTCTCCCAACCCTAACAAGCAATCATACAAGAAATTCATATACTCAAGCTTCCAACACCATCAATGCAATTAACAATTCACATTCAAAGCTCAATAAATGCACAATAGCAAAAACACTAAATAGATAGATATAATGGTTCTTACTACATAGAAATGGAAGCTTCAATCCTTTGCTCCCAAGATAAAACTAAGCTAGAGAACTAAAAGACATAATTAAACTACAAAAACTAAGAAAAGAAAGAGGAGAAAACCTAGGGTTTCTAAGCCCAAAAATGCAGAAGAAGGAGCTGGGCAAAAGCTGCTGAATGAGAGGAAAGAGAATGGTATTTATTGTACAAAGAAGATAAGGTGAAATTCTGGCCACCTGTCAGTCGCGACTCACGACGGTCATCGCGACGAGGCCATCGCGAGTCGCGACGGCTCGCGACAGATGATGCAAATTTCAGCATTTTTTCTTCTTTCTCTTTTATATCTCATATCCTTCTCTTCTCTTCACTTCTTCAATTCTTCATATCTTCAAAAACCTCAAATCCAAGTCTTCAAATCTTCAAAGATATTCTTCAAAGTCTTCAAAGTTTTCAAAGTCTTCAAACAAATTACCTTGTCACACAAAATTCTCTAAAAAGTGATAAAAATGCAAAAGTCGCTTTTAACCCTCCTTAGATAATTTCAAGGCAAAATGTCATATTTAGAGCACAAAAGTGTACAAAAGTTAATCCCAAAAACCCTAATATAACCGTATAAAATGGGCACATCACAACTCAATTGTTCAAAAGTAAGGAATTGTACCACTAGTGTGTGTAGGAGGATGAAACAAAGAAGCCCGCAACTAATTTGAGCCAAATTCGCCAAAATTTGAGAAATTCCCAAAAACTTGGGTTTTGGGATTTTCACAAATTTGGTTGATTTGGGGGTGTTTTTGGAAGATTGAGAGGGTAGGGATGATGGGTTATAGATGTGTGATAGATTTACGGTGGTTTGGTGGTTGGGATTGATGGAAATTGGTGGAGAGGATGGAGGAGATGAAGGAGATGAAGGGAAGAAGAAGGGATTTTGATGGGAAGAAGAAGGGGATGAAGGAGAAATCAGCTTATTCTGTTTTTTAAAATAGGTCTATACGCCCATCACAACTCGCTACATGTTCATCGCTACTCACGATGGGTGGGTCAAAAGGCACCTCCAGTCAAAGCTCTCTACGTGACTCACGACCAATCCATAGCGACTCACAATGGGACTGTCGCGAGTCGCAAATGGTGACCGGGGAGTTCATATTTTAGCAAATTCTTTCTGATTTGGTCGCAATCGTGACCAAACCATCGCTACTCGCGATGGTCCATCGTGACTCGTGATGCATCCATTGCGGCTCATAAATAGTAGAGCCTGAGAGCTCCAAAATTGACAAACGTTTCTGATCTCATCGCGACTCGCGATGAGGTGGTCGCAAATCACGATGGGCAGCTTGCCTAGTACTTAGAAAACAAATTCAATCTCATCCCATGCCTAAGCTATTACTTGTTGACTCCAAGTATTTCTCCCTTCATCCATCCAATACCTTGGGTTCAAATTGCTAAAACAATCATGGAAAAACAAACAGAGAGTCACGAATGACGATCTAGATGATCAAAACCAAGTATATTTAACGTCGCTGGCATGACTCACTCCCCTTTCTTGGAGCTTACTCATAAAATGAACCAAGATGATTGGTCCCCTTTCCCGATCCGGGTCAAAACAATCGGGATTCACATCATTCCCCAAAAAAACCTTCTTCAAATAGCTTAGGGTTTCTTCACGTTCCCTCAACTTTTCCAACAAATCACCTTTTTTTCCATGGTGATCTCAAGCACGTGAGCATACGGGGGTTTCTCTCCTTCTCCGAGGGTTGAACATTTAAGAGCTTTGGGTGGTGGTTTTCACTCTTCCACCGAAGTCTTCTCAAGAGAAGAAGGAAAAACCACCCTTATTGGCATAGCCGTGGACACACGAAAAAGTGTTGGATGTTGCTTTACCAAGAGTGTATTCACCATTTTTGTTTCCTTCAAGTTAGTACTAACAACATTTAAAATCAAAGCATCACTCAAAACATCATCTATAAAATCAAAGCATCACTCAAAACATCATCTATGGCAACATTTAAGGAACTACCATCTTTGGGCTCAATTACATCTTGCCCTTTATCATCAATAACATGAATAGCTTGGAAAGAATGGTATCTACTAGGATGATCAATAGAATTATTAGTGTCAAATTCTACCTTCCGCCCATTAAATTCCATGGTCAATGTTCCTTTATGCACATCAATTATGGTCCTTGAAGTGTTTAGAAATGTCCTTCCTAAAAGAATAGGTTTAACACTATTGTCACCTCCCATTTCAAGAACATGACAGTCCGCAGGGAATGTCAAAGAATCCACTTTCACCAACACATCATTCACAATACTTTTCAGGTATGTGCTAGAGTGATCGGCTAGTTGGATAACGACCCTGGTTTCGTGCAAAATGCCTAGATTTAGACTTTCATACGAGGAATATGGGATCACATTGTCTAATGTGGCCTTCTTAATACATTTCTCTCCTATCTCACAAGGGATTGTAAACATTCCCGGATCATCACATTTAGGGGGCATTTCATCATCAAACACGGCAGGACATATTCACTCTTCACAAATGTTTTTTATGCTTTTCAATTGTTGTTTCCTATTGATAGTACACAACTATTTAAGAAATTTTGCATACCTAGGAACTTGATTTAGAGCATTTAAGGGTGGAATATTTACCTCGCATCTACGAAAAACTTTGTAGATGTCTTTGGTGTCCTCCTTGGTCCTCCTATCCTTTAATGCCTCTAAAAATGGTGGTTCCGGCACATAGATAGGGATCTACACCCCTCTTAACACTTGTGTGGTGGGGATGAGGTTTCAGGATTTGATCTCGGTCTTGGCACAAATGTCTCCATCTCAATTTCTCCTTCTTTGCTCTCTTTGGCCAACTCCTCGGCCTTCTGTTCAAGGTCTTCTTCTTTTTCAACCATCTGCTCAACAACAACACTTTCTTGGGGATCCTTCACTTCCCTTCAACTTCTCAATGAGATTTCACTCACATTTTGTCGAGGGTTAATCTCCGGTTGGGAGGGAAGTTTGCCCTTTTCCCGAGCCAAATCTGATTCACCACTTGAGCTATTTGGCTCACTTGAGTTTCCAAGTTCTTGATGCTTTCATTGGCTTCATCTTGGAATTTTTGCCTTTCTCCGCGCACATGCTCAACTGGTGAATGGTTTGCATCACCTCATCTTTTGTTAACCTCTAGCTCTTCCCTTGGTCTCGGGGCTTGTCTTGGATCCTTTGAAATTGTTGTTTAGGTGGCCTATATTGTTGTTGAGAAGGCCGATATAGTTGATATTTTTGGCCTCCTTGAGGGTTATCAAGATTACCCGAATTGTACGGCCAGTTTTGGTAGCCTTGGCCATCTTGGTACCCTTTATTTCTTTGATATCCTTGTGCACTTTGGTAGCCTTATTAGTTTTGGTTGCCTTGATAGCCTTGGTTATCTTGATACCCCATTGCACTCACCTCATCAACATAATCATCTTGCAAAGTAGGGCAAGAGTCCGTAGGATGCGCCAAGTGACAAATTTCACACGATTAAACATGTGGCACATATTTGGGATTGGTCATCAATGATTTCACCATCAAAGCAAGGGTCGAGACTTGGTCCTCAAGCTTTCCACTATTGGAAAGGTCACTTGAGGAAATTGGGTTTCTCCTTCTCAAATTGGCCCATGAGCTAAAGTTCCTTGACTCCTTCGCTAGCTCCTCGTATAATTGTATAGCCTCCGTTGATGTCTTGTTCTCAAGGTTCTACCACATGAAATCCTCACTAATCTTTGGTCCTCATCAAAAAGACCATTATAGAAATAGTAGACCGAATCTCCCTCTGAATAGTCGTGGTAAGGATAACTCGCGAGAAGCTTCTTGAACCTCTCCCAATAGTCGAAAAGAGATTATTCATACCATTGGAGAATGTTTCTTATGTCCTTGTTCAAAGCAGCAGACTTTGAGGCTAGAAATTACTTGCCTTTTGATGCTCTTGGGTGGTAGGTAGTGGAGCCAATATCTTGCACCATCCCTCAATGTGAATGGGAATGCCTTCAACTTGTAAAAGTCTTCATCTACTTCGTGAGGGACTGTACCATCACACAAAAAGTGGAACTCGGTGAGATGCTTGTTACCATTTTCCCCTTTCCTACAAAGGAAGATAGGTAGCATGTTTATAAACTCATTCTTGAGCTCAAAGTGCCCATTCGGTCCAACCAAAGGATACCCAATGCCCATCGATTGGTTATCAAGGTTGGGAGCCATAATGTCTCGCAACAAGGCTTTCCCCAAAGGAATATCCCTTCCTTGGAGAAGAGGAGCTCTCCCTTGAAGAGGAGGATGTTGAGTCTCCTCCTCCTGTATGCTCATCTCCATGCTCGTGTTGATACTCCACAGAAGTAGAAGTATCCACAAAATGGTCACTAGGGGGGCCGTTATTCACACTTTCCAAAGAAAGCCTCTTAGCCCGTCTCAAATTCAACTCTAACTTGGGGTCGTAGTGTAGGGATTCTTGTGAAGAGGATTGCATACGAACCATACACCAAGAACTCAAACAATACGTCTCCAAGCCAAGTGAAAATGGCAAGTAAACTAAGAAATAAATAAAAAAGCAAACTAACAATTATTTACAACTAGCACATAATCACACATAATATACCCAAACACTTAAAAATAAATGCCACTCCCTGGCAGCGGCACCAAAATTTGGGAGGTCATTGCTGTACCTCTAAAATTTATATTTTTAAACCCTAATGCTTCCTATCTACAATTAAGTAGATAGTGGCAAGTCAGGGTTATCCACGAGAAGAGAGATTTTTCGAAGTGTTTAAAAATATATAAGAAAAAACATACTAGATATAAGAATATATATATAAGCATGTAAATGAGGGGGTTGGTTGGTTTTAGTCCTACATTATGAATTGAAAAACAAGTTAACTAATCAAGCAAGTTAAATATGCAAAGCATGCAACAACAACTAAAAGGAGATTAAACCAACAATTAACGGAACCTTGGGCACAATTGAATTCCACTTCCAAGCCTCTTATCCATCATTGAACATGCAACTCATTTACTACTTTCACTACTTGTTGTGAAGACTAAACTTATATCCTTCTTAGATAGTATTTTTCAAGAGTGAATTCGACATCTCTTGTCAAACCTCACCAATGACTCTTTTAGTCGAAACACGACTGAAAGTATCTCATTGATGGCATTGAACACGTAGAATCAACAAGCTTGGCAATACTTATAAACACTACACTGTGTCTAAACATTTAACCAATCTATGCATTTACACAAAATTAGTCAAGAACTTTCAACTTTCATAGACTTCTCTCATTTGCTATAAGGAACAAATATGACAAATAGCTCAACATTATCATATTCATCTAGCAATTATCAATATATCAACACAATCAAAAGCTCTAAATCATACTCTTGGATTTCTTATCAAGAAAAGGGAAAATCAACCCATTTCCCCAAACCCTAACAAGCATATCATACAAGTACTTCATATACTCAAGCTTTCAAAACATTAATGACATTAACAAACACATTATTTACACCATAAATGCATAATAGTAAGAGTATTGAATAGGCTACAAATTATTCTTAAGACATGGGCTTGGAAGCCTTTATCAATTCCTCCCAAGAACTAGATTAAGCTACTAGAGTTCATACTAATTAATGCTAACAAACCAAACATAAAACAAGAGAAATCAAAGATTAAAATGGTGGAAAACTAGGGTTGGAATTGTACTAAAGCTAGGAGAAGAGATATTAAAGAGAGGAAAGAGAATGTTGTTTATAGTACAAAGGGATAAGGTTGTGTTCTGGCCACCCGTGCATCGCGACTCGCGACGGGTGTCAGAACAGAACCTTGTCTTGTTTTCTTCTTCTTGTAGCAAGCACTCTTCTTCACAATAATTCCTCTCATTCTTCAAGTCTTCAAATCTTTGAAGCAGGTCTTCAAAGTTTTCAAAGGATGATCTTCAACAGCCTCCGGTCTTCAAATCCTCAAATCTTTGAAGTAAGTCTTCAAAAGGTGATCTTCAACGGCTTCTAGTCTTCAAGTCTTCAAATTTTTAAATAAAGTCTCCAAAGTCTTGAAAAGGTTATATTCAATGGCCTCTGGTCTTCAAGTCTCCATGTTCTTCCTTTGTCACGCAAAATCCACTTAGAAAAGGTAAAAGAGCGTAAAGTCACTCTTACCTCTCCTAAGAGAATTTCAAGGTAAATCACAAGCTTTTGATAACAAAAAAGCACAAAAGAGTACAAAAGTGATCCCAAAAAGTACTAAATTATTCACATAAAATGGACACATCATTACACTGCAAGAAAGACTTGTGAAGCCCATCAATAACACTTGTCATTGATAAGCAGTGTACTCATCTTGATGACTTGCTCAGTCGGTTGAAGAAAAAGAAGAATGAATGTGACCACTTTTCAACATCTGCTCTTGGATGGCAAAGCAAGTTTGACGAACAGTTTTCTATAAATACCCAGCTGTGAAGTGAAAATGAGCAGCTCCGCACTGAGTGTGAGCGGCTTAATATGTTTGTGTATAAACTTGAGCAGGCATGTGTTGAGCATAAAGATAGACTTCGGGGTCACCCTTTATCATCTCTTTGGGCTACTGGTCGTGGAGATCTTACTATGGACTTGGGTGGGCAAAAACTTAATTAGTCTGTTGCTGTCTGATTGCATATTCAGTGCCTAGAAGAAGAGGTACAAATTTTGTCTATCGAGCAAAAGAAATATGAAGAGATTGTTAATGTTATGAGTATGCAGCTGGATCACGAGGAGTTTGGCCCTATAGATGACTTCAAGCCATACTGTGCTAAATATCTTGGTCATATGTAGCAAAGAGGTCTAATACTCCATCTCATTTATTTATACATGAAGGGGCGATACTACCACATGGTCAGTGAGTAGCGTGTGGCTGAAGAGAATCAGCATAGAGCAGAACATTCCCATCGAGAAGTCGAGCATGGTAATCATTGCAGTGAGTCATCCTCTTCTAGATCGTCCCAAGCTTCTAGGCATAGACAGATCTCTTAATTTAAGCTATTTTCTTCTAATGTTTTGAATAATCTTGTTTGTGATGTTCTGAACTTGCGTCTTCGTTATTACTCAATAATTGTCTTCCCCCTGCATTTTTAAAGGCTTCGGGATTCGTAACGTGAAAGATTTATTGCTTGCTTGTGTCGCTTCTTATGAGAAAATCTGGTCTTGTGCAAGATATATTGCTTGCGATTATATAGTTCGCATAGTTGTAAGATCCAAAGCTTGCAATTATCGGTATTCGTGCAAGATCTATTGCTTGTGAGTGTATGATTTGTGAAGTTACAAGATCTAAAGCTTGCAAGCATCGATAGTTTTGCAAGATCTATAGCTTGCGATCGTATGGTTTTCCGAGTTACAAGATCCAAACCTTGCAAGTATCGGTAGTCGTATAAGATCTATAGCTTGCGAGTGTATGATTTGCAAAGTTGTAAGATCTTAAGCTTGCAAGCATCAAAAGTTGTGCAAGATCTATAGCTTGCTGTTTCGCAACCTTATGCTTGACTCTTAGCACTTTTCACGATATGCTACTAATGTACTGTAATCTTGAATTTGTAAATAGAGATCTAAAAATGTAATTGTGGCCCAAAAAGGTGGTTTTTTAATAATCATTGTGATAATGTCGCGTTGGGAACAATGGAACGGATGCAACCAATGATAATCTCATGGTTTTTGCACTGGTAGATGCTTTCTATCCTCTTCCTCATATATAGACATAAAAATTTCTCAGATTGATCACATGCCATGTGTTGGGAACATTGGTGCTGTCCAAGCTTTCTAGTTTGTAGCTGTTAGAATTTTGAGCCTTTGTAACCTTGTAAGGTCCTTCCCACTTTAGGTATAGCTTTCCTCGTTCTTCTGCCAGACTTGCTTCATTCTTTCTAGAAATAAGATCGCCAATCTAAAATCGTGTTTCCTTCACCTTCTGAATGTAAGCTCTAGCCATTCTTTCCTACACTTAACTTCTGTTATCGTTGCTAACTCCCTCTTTTCTTCAAGTTCATCCAGATCCAAACTTATCATATCTGGATTGTCTTTCTCTCTATAGTAGCAAACTCGAGGGCTTGAATTTCCTAATTCCACTGGTATCACTACTTCATGACCATAGACTAGACTGTATAGTGTCTTCTCCCTCAGTTCTCAAACGGTCGTTCTACATTACCATAGGGTGTTGGGTATTTAATCCACCCATCTTGTTTGCTGGCCTTCCAGCAGCTTCTGAATTCCTTAAATGGTGGTCCACTTGTCCATAAGCTTGACGGTGTGCCACAGAGGTGAATTTTTTAATAATCCCCTGCTTTGAACACCAATCAGTGAATGTGCCACTTGTGAATTGTGTACCATTCTCTGTGACGATGGTATGTGGCACCCTGAAGAGATACACTATGTTTCCCAGAAGAATTTCTTAGTTACCTCAAGCGTGACTTGTCCTAATGATTTTGCCTCTACCCACTTCGTGAAGTAGTCGACCGCCGCAATTAAAAATTTGGCACTAATCTCACCCTTTGGGAATGGTCCGACCAGGTCAAACCCCCATTTATCAAACGGCCAAGCTCCTTATGTGATAGCAAAGCATTGATTTGGCAACTCCTACATTTGAGCACAAAGTCATGCGCATCGTTAAACATAGTCGGCCAGTAGTATCCTGCTTAGATGATTTTTTTTGCTACTATTCTAGCTCCCTAATGCAACCTTGATTGTTGTTCTTTCCAAGCCAACTAAGGCATAGTTGACTGCATTCTGCGAAATTTCTAAGTATAAGTATAAGGTTTCTCCAGGGATAGGTGACTTCAACATTGGTAACGCTTGAAGTTGTTCCTTCAAATTATCATATGCTTTCTGACATTCTTCACTCCAGCTAAACTTTTTGGCCTTCTTTAGGACTTTGAAAAGTGGAAAATACTTCTCTGCTGCCTTTGAGACAAAGCGGCTAAGCACTGCCAGCTATCCCATTGGAATTTGCACCTCCTTTACTGTTTGTGGCTGGGGAAGGTCTACTATGGCTTGGATTTTCTCTGGGTTGGCTTCGATACCTTTTGAGGATACTTTGTATCCTAAGAACTTTCCTGCACCTACTCCAATTACGCATTTCTTAGGGTTGAGCTTCATCTCCATGGCACGTAAAGTATCTAAATTTTCTTTTAAATCTGCCATAAACTACTCACCCCCCTGCTATTAATAACCATGCCATCAACATATGCTTTGACATTTTTCCCTATCTGATCACAAAATGTGTAATCGGCTAGTCTTTGGTACGTTGCACCCGCATTTGTTTACCCCAAAGGTCATCTTTACGTAACAAAAAGTCCCAAAGCTTGTTATAAAGGTCATTCTCTCTACATCCTCTGGATTTATCAATATCTGGCGGTGTCCTTTATATGCGTCTAAAAATGCAAAGACTTCATACCCTGAAATTGCTTCAACTAGTTAGTCAATTTTGAGCAAAGTTTAGCAGTCTTTTGGGCATGCTTTATTTAGATCTGCGAAGTTAATGCACATTCTCCAACCTGCATCTGACTTCTTCACTATGCCTGGGTTCGCTAGCCACTTTGGGTATGTGACTTATTTTAATATACCAGCTTCAAGCAGAGCTGTAACTTCCTCTTCAATTGCTTTTTGCCCATCGCTAGCGAATCAGCGTTGCTTTTCCTTAACTGGTTTAACCGAGTCACTGATATTCAAGGAATGGGTAGCAGTGCTTGGATCTACTCCTCCCATGTTCTGGACGCTCCATGCGAAAGTATCCTCGTGGGTTCGTAGGATCTCTATGACCTTTGTCTTTTCTATGCCCGGAAGATGTTTTCCTATCCTTACGCACTTGGAATTCTCTTCGTTATCCAGGCTAACCAGCACAATTTCTTCTCTCAAATCCACTGTTAATTTTGGACATTTTAGTAATCCGCCATCTGAGATCGTGTTAACCATCTTTGCCTTTTCCCCAAGTTTCCCTGCCTATATTGCAATGGCCATACATTGCCTCAATGTTTGTTGGTTTCCACTTATGGTAACGATTCCAATTAGAGTTGGGAATTTCATTACCAGGTGGTAAGGGAACCATATTGCTTTTGCTCTGTTAATCCATAGGTGACAGGCAGTTGTATATTCCCCAAAGGTGCTTTCACTTACCCTGTGAATCCTACCAATGAGGACGTGGATTTCTTGGGATCAATTTGCTTGAAACCCAGTCTGTCAAAGCAATATGTGAATAGTATTTCGACCAGACTTCCATTATCTACAAACACTCTGTGAACAGTTGCATTTCTGATTTTTGCTATGATGGCCATGGGATCATTATGAGGCAAAGCGTTAGGTACTGTATCTTCCTCACTGAAGGTGATTACCTCATTCGAACGAAGTCTTTTGTCAATACGCTCTTGTGGGGGAGAGTATCTTCATTTACCCTTCCAAGCATTGTTGGACAATGACTCTGTGGATCCGTGTATGGAAAGGATGACTGTTTCTGGTACATCATCACCTGCCTCATCATTGTAATCCACAGCCGCAGTCATTTTTTTTATTTTTATTTTTTTTTCCAGTGTGGTTGTTGTCCCTTGGTTTCTTGCTCACTATTTTATTAGTGTCACCATAATGACTTCCTCCTTCCTTTATTTATTAGTTTAAATAGTCATTCCTCAAATTCTCTTCAATCTTTCTTCTCAGGTCTTTGCAATATTCAATGTCATGACCATGTTCCTTTTGGAATGCACAATAATACTCCTTGGATCTCTTTTCTGGCAGTGCTAACATAGGTGTTGATTCTCAAAATAGCTTATTCTTTGCTTGCCATATCTCTTTTCTTGATGTCATAAGAGGTATATCTTAGAATGGTGTGCCTTACGACCCTGGTTCTTTTCCTTTGAAGGGTGTGTATCTCTTTCCTTTCTTCATGAACCCCTTTTGCATATCCTCCATTGTCCACTTTTCACCTTGCTCCCATGCTATCTTGTGGTTGTTCGCCTTGTCAGTTCAAACATGCTACTCAATCAGCTTTTTCAGTTCTCTCGGGTCATTAGTTCTTTGTACAACTCTCCTAACCGCATGCCTCCTGTGAACGCTCCTAATGACAATTGGAATGACAAGTTACGAACACATACTTTCCATGAAAAATCTATTATGGTACATTGCGAAACTTTCATCACCTCGCTGGGCTATGTTATTAAGATCTGCAATCTTTTTTGTGAAATTTTTCTTCTAGTAAAAATAACCCAGAAACAGATCCGACAATTGCACCCAAAATTGATACTTCCCTTTAGAAGACCCTCGTACCATGTGATCTTTGTTCATGAAAATAAGATGAGGAATCCTTTGCACACTAATTCGATGCTCGTATCGCGAGATCTCCTGTTATTTCTATATGAGTGTAGGCACTCTTTCAGATCCGTAGTCCCATCGTAAATTTTAACATGTAAAGGAAGGTTGAAATCATTTGGAATCTTAAAATTGTGCAGGTGTGGTGCTAGGAGTGATTTGTCCCCTAACTCCTCTTTGTACTTGATATTCGCATGCTCTTGACTTACTCTTTTTTCTAATCTTGGAGGTTTTGGTTTGAGTGTCATCAGGAACTGATTATTCAAATTTTCCATGTTCACTTCTAAAAATGCTACGAACGCCCTTCTTTTTTTTCTGGGTTCGTATTGGGGGATTCTTCTTCCTCATCTTCCTCCCACGTTTCCTCCTTACTGCGCTCTTTTTCTCTAGTTGGGATGTGATCCTGGTTCTGGGTAGGATGCATGCTTCTACTGCGTCCAGGTGTATGTTCCTGCGTTTGGTGATTGTGGCTCTTCTCCATTCTGGTGAACACCATTGTTTACCTGAAGGACTTTGAAACCAAAAACAAATCCGTCCCCAGAGACGATGCCAAATGATGTGGTGATCTGGTTAGGGAAACTCTTTTTTGTTGCCTCCGTGAATCCGTTCTCCTGCAAAACTAATCATGGAAGTGATTCCGGGAGAAATGCTTTGACGATCAAGTCAGTCTTCCTCCTTAAGAACTGGAATTTCTTAGAATAATCACACTTTCCTTTGCTCCTCTGAAGCTTGTTGTATTTATAGGCTGATATGGTTGTGATTCCACACTTTTAGGAAATGAGATCATTTGTCACACCACAATCACCACATTCTGGATTCATAGGTTTGTGTTCGTTGTTCGTTCAGTGTTTCTCGACCCATGTTCTTTGGCACGACTAGAAGTCCCGTGCGTAACTAATATGTGCTTTGGGCTTAAATGGCTTCGTTTGTTTATGGAATGATATTGGGTTGGGCCTAGTAGTCATCAGCTTTTTAGCTGTTGGGCTGAATATACATCAACCGGAAATAAAAAATTATGTTACAGTTAAGCAGTACCCAAAAATACACGTAACATATTTGTACATAGATGACATTATTTGCAATATGGTAATAGTAACTGATCATCATCAAAGCGGCGCCAGACTCATAAAAACCTAGGTCACAGAGACTGACATCAGATATTTATGGATATTAATGCTAAACTCAACAATTCCTTCACCTTTGCGACATTGATTCTTACTCGGTATCATATCATATCATGCGATTAACTATGACTGACGTCGCATATTCATACTGTGTTCACCTGAATCTAAGCCATTTTTCTCACTTTTTACAAACATGTCATCTTATTGGTAACAAATACAACATACAATATACAACATGTGACACAATGATTCACCCTTCATGAAATTCTTTGATCTTTAATGAATGATGAAAAAAACATATAGAAGGTATAGATGGTAAGAAAATTGCTAAATGTAAACGTACCTCAATAAATTTGAACCTAGAAATGCTCCATCCTTTAATACTTGTTGATGGTTGAAGGAATCAATTTGAATGAGCCCTTTCATTATGGTGTGAATGGATAGAGTGGGTTTGTGGGATATGTATTGGAGATGGAAATGAGTGTTAGTGGTGATAATTATTGACATGAAAAATAGGTTTGGGGGGGAATTTAATTTCAAACTTTCGTCTGAAATTTTTGGTTCCTGCTAGAAATTTTAGAATGACCAATGTCGCTAGCTATTCGGTATATCTATCGTTGAATGCAACATGGGTGCGACACCGGATATGTGGCCATAGTCTAATAATCAAAATTTGTCATACAAAATCTCCGTTTAAAGGTTCCGGACCCTTCTGTCGGCCCGTTTATGCCCAAATTGGAACAACATTGTTGTCAAATTCTGAATAATATATTGTTATATCAAATTTTACATTTTGACATCTCCCATTTTCTTGGAGGGACCTAAGTGCAAAAATAAAAAAGAGAACGTGTGGTCCCAAACTTGATTTTGATTGTCCCGATGAGAACCTTTGTCATCCATATATAGTCAAACTTATAATAACCGAGAGAAATAAATAAAATGGTCTTATATTTCCCCATCGGCTACCACAAGATCATACAACCGAAAATCGTATACTTTTAAGTAATCATCTACAGTTTACTCTAGACCACGTACTGGCGCTTTGTAAAATTTGAAGGACAATTTTATTACTATTATATTTCAAAAGAAATCTAGAATATGAAATTTCATGTGATTTTATTTATGTGGCGGAGATTTTCGTTCCCATGACGCTTATCGTTACAGTATTAATGGAATACAATGAAAAAAACTGGAGGATTACCTAAGTTTGTGTGCCTATAAGATAGTTGCATAATTTCCATATGAAACTTTTTTCATTTTGTTCGAGTGAATATATATTACATGTAGTGACAAGCAAGAAAGTTTTGGCCGAAGTGTAATTTCCCCAGATTTTTGCAATGCACTGTCTGTGAATAATTTGGGCCCATTCTGAGAGGCGTTCATGGCCAAATTCAAACAAGGTGGTTGTGAAAGTGTGAATCACACAAGCGTATATCCAATTTCACATTTCGACATCTCCCACTTCCTTGGATGAACCTAAGTGCAAAAATAAAAAATAAAACATGTTGTCCTAAACTCGATTTCGATCGTCCATAAAAGAAGCTTTATCATCCATATATAGTTGAACTTATAATAACCGAGAGTAATAAAGAAACTGGTCTTATATTTCCCCAAAGACTTCGACAAGATCATACGACCGACACTCGTATACATTAAAATAATCATTTACAATTTACTCTGGACCACGTACTGGCGCTTTGTAAAATTTTAAGGATGGAATTTTATAACATTTATATTTCATAAAAACCTAGAATATGAAATTTCATGTGATTCAATGTGGCAGAAATTTGTGTTCCCATAATGCTTATCACTACAGTATTGATGGAATACTATGGAAAAAACCCGGAAGATTACCCAGGTTCACGTTTCTGTAAGATAGTGCGCATAATTTCCATATGAAACATTTATCGTTTTGTTCGGATGAATGTCTCTTAACACACAGTGACAAGCACGGAAGTTTCGGCCGTAGTGTAATTTCCCCAAAGTTTTGTAATGCCCTGTCTGTGAATAATTTTGGCTCGTTCCGGTGACGTGTCCATGGCCAAATTCAAACATGGTGGTCAAAATTTGAAGGATCTAATTTTATTACTTTCATATTTCATGAGAAGTGTAAACTATTTAATTTGCGCTATTCGGCCCACAATCCATCGATGCGACTGCGCTCTTGCGTCAGTCCGAACTCGGTGATGAAGACATTGAAGCAACCTCGGGCTTTTTTGCTTTTAGTCCACCACTGACCAGGGTCGTAGTTATTTTTAGATTGGGCTGATACTCTAATAATGCCTAGTGTTTATTAGGTTCAATGTCGGTCAGGCCTCAATATTATCTCGTATAGATCGATTATTATAGCGATATCATTGTATATCAATTCGATTATCTATAGTCCAGGCCCAATCCAAAAACTTTCGGACCTTATCATGGGCCAAAAACTATGACCCGCGACATCGCACTACGTTCTCTATCTTATTCTTCCTCTACGACACAGCCAGCGAGTTGCACCAAACGGCAATGTTTCACTACAGGCATATAAATACCCAACCACCCTACCCCTTCGCATTTTCGATCGACAACATCACACCAAATCCTCCCACCTAAAAAAAGATAAAAAATAAACAAATCCCAACAGAAAACATTGGTCTCATCACCACAGCACCAAAACCCATATTTAGTTGCTTTAAACATAGTACATTGGCGAATTTCTCCAAAGGGGAAGAGCAACAAACCCTAACAAGGTAAGGATTTTTGGATGACGTCTGATGTTAGTTTTTTAGGTTTCATATACTTCCTTTCTTTCCCATTGCTTGGTTATTCAATCGTGGTATGTTAGTTGTTTACTTTTTGATGTTTAGTTGAGATTATAGGTATTTTAGAATCATTCATGTTCTATTCCCATACTTTTTAATGCTTAGTTGATTGACCTGCGATGTCACACATTCAAACACATGAATCTGCAACTTCACATAGGTCACTTCGGTCTAGAAAAAGTGTCTGCAACATGAATACAAACTCGGCTAAAACACATTGACATCATTGAGTTCTTGACTGTTTCACTTACTGTTCTATGTCCCTTTGATTCTCATATGGCTTGAATGAAGTAGAAAACCAGGAAGAAAAGTGAAAACACCACGGGAGCAGGTCCATCACGCATGAAGAAGGAGACTACAATGACCACCCATCCATCACCAACATGGGACAAAATTCGCTTCATCAAGGAAGAGGCAGAGAAGCATTTCAAAAATATCTAGGGCTAAAGGATAAAAGAGGTCAGGGTGATGATGCTTGAGAATGTGGAACGACTACACCTCGATGTTTTCCTTGAACCCTTCAAAACGCCAGGAATGGAGGGTTTGATATGCTTGGATAAATTGACGTATGATATGGAGGTCAAGGAGTTATATGCCAAATTCGCTAGGGAATCGAACATCATCTACAAGATAAGAGTGAATGGGATAGATATGGATATGATGACAAAGTTCATCAATCAGGTGATTGGGTGCACAATCAGTGGGGAGGATCAGCTGGAGGTTGAGCCTCTACAGCTGTACTGTCGGGACAATTGGCCTCCACAGGTCGACAAGAATAACCCATCAGGGGCGCTTGACCCCAACCGAATGGTGGATAAATACTTCAAAATTAAAGTGGAGAATGGACTCATCCCAATAAATCATATCAAGTTTGGTGTTCTCAACCTTAAGGAGAGAATGATGTTCAATATAATTGTACAAGTACTTATCCCAGCCGGACATCCTATGGAGTGCACGATCAATGGTATTGTTATGTACTACCACCTTGCGGAGAAAAGGTAGTCGACCACGGGTACACCATCATCCAGGAGATACATCAAGTCCCTTTCAACAAAGAGTCGGAAACTCCCCTATGGCAACTTCATCACCGCCATTCTAGAGAAGAAGAAGGTTCCCATCAAATCGAAAGCGAAGATCTAGCCTAAGTACTACGATGCAAACTACTTTGGGCTGAAGCATTGGGTTTGGGATGAGGGGATGTGGATTGATTGCAATGTCACTAAAGGGGATATAGATGTGCCTCTTACACCCGGGCCCGAGGTGACTCCATCGGCTTCCACGACGACATTCACCCAACCATTATTCCCACCTCCCTAACAGGTAACAAAATTTTGAGTTTTTTTTTTCCAAATTATCATTAATTAAAATTTTAACATTTTCATTTATTGTAACTAATTTTTTATCCCACGGTACTTAAACAAAAGGCTTGTGGCATCCTCCTTAAAGACATGGCCGAGACCAAGGCTATGGCACTGCGCATGGAACACGTCGTGCGTAATCTTACGAAAGAGTTGGCGGTGCTAAAATCTATTATTGCTGATGCGATTAATGAACCTGCGAGGGATGAGCGGTGTGGGGATGAGGAACTTGGGGTTGACGAGGAAGGGCTGGATACCACAAATGATGAAGGAGGGTCTAGCACTGGCGATAGTGAGTCTTCCGCCGAAGAGTCGAACACTAATTCTCAAGAAAATTAAAGCAATTCATCGCCACACGATGTTAGTCACCACCTCATTCATTTCTAAGGATCATATGTGTGTTGTAGAAGATGAAGAACATTTGTTTAGATTTATGATGATTCTATGTTTTTTGTTTAATTTTGATTTTATTGGAATGTTACATAGTACGTAGCATTATGTGTTTTGGATATACTTACGTACGTACCTAGCTTTAGTCTTACATATGTAACTTGATGAAATTTGAGACTGGTTGTAGTGAACTTGGAATGAAACCTTTATATGGTACATTCCAAGGTTTGGATGTACTGGTTAAGTATCCTTAATTTATTAGGTATGATAGATACATGCGACCTCAGGCTCCATTCGCACATTATAATTTTGTGTTAACCAATATGTTACCGATTTAGACGTAATATCGCATAAATTAATTTAATTGAATGGATTTAGGCACGGGTTTGGGCCGATGAGCATGTGTGACTTTGCCTAGTGGAAAAATCAACGTCGCTCCATACGTCTGGTAGAAATAGGTTACATTGACCCCGCTCTGGCACAAGTCCACATCAGCGGTGCAGACCGCGCCATCTGTGGCAGTCCATGCCGGTGGCGCCTGACTAGAGTTTTTACACATTTTTGGCCTATTTTGGGTATATTTTTAGGCCCAATCCCCTAAAACTATAAATATTTCCTTAGTCTACTAGGGTTTAAAAATATCTCCATTCACTTTTAAGATTTTGAAAAGCGGCTTAGAGAGAGAAACACTCTCTCTTTTCTCTGGGTTTTTTCTCTTATTTTGCTTTAGCCCTAAGATGTGGAATTGAATAAAATACTTGAATTCCATGTCTAGGAAGTAGTTTCTATAGCTTGGGGATAAATTTGTATTCGTGTGTTGATTGTGTGTTGTGAGATTGTTAGTTCATCCTAATTCTACATGCTTATGATATTATGATGGCTTATTCTTGAATTAATTATAATTGCATGAATGGTACACTCCATTAGCACACATTGTAGTCTACATTCATGTTGGTTCAAATATTGATACCCCCTGGGGAAGAGAAACCTGGCAGGGTCCGGGTCCACGTGGGTGTATGCACAGAGGTCTTTTCTGAGTTTTACTGTTATGATGACAGCACTCTAGTCTTAGCTAACGAGTTAGTTTGAATGGTCACGGGTAGAGATAGCTAATAGTAGAAAGCTAGGATTGTAAGAGGTCCTAGTGTCATCGATAATGTGCCTACATCTCTTTGCATCATTTATAGGCTTAAGGAGTAGAGCATCTGTGGTGTAGTGCCCGGGACGTAATCGTACAGGGGAGAAATAGACCTACAACAACGATCAGACCTCTTTGTACTCCCCTAATTATGGAAGCGGTGTCTATGGAAGATTTGCATGAGCACCCTAAGTGAAAGGTATGGGGAAGTGCTGACCATTGACCACATTACGTGTTATGAGCACAAGATCAGGTTGTTGATGTCTTATATGTGAATGAATCGAGGATCGGAACATTTAATCAACCATGTTACACAAATATTCCCCAAGTGTCTATCTATATAGTTTTCCCATCAAAGTAGCAAAAGGCATACAAGTACATGCAAGTAAGTCATTAACCCCTTCCCACACTTAAATCTTACATTGTGTTCAATGTAAACATAAAAGGCAAAAATAGTAAATCTCAAAGAAAAAGTAGAATGGCTCACAATCTAATGGTGTGATAAAAAACTGCTTCCATCACCGCAAACACCTCCAAGATAGTGATGTTGGTACTGCGTGACCCACTCTGCATTATGCTTGCATCGCTCCCTACATTGCTTTACCTGGGGTTTGGGCTCAAAGTGCTGCCCATCTTCTTGGGCATCTCATATACCTGGGTGGAAAGGTGATCAAGATCCACATCCATATCTATCAAGCTCCCATAGACTAAGAGGTTATGCTTGGCGTTTCCTCAAAAACTGGACTCCACCGTGTGCAATAACTGACTATAGCAATCTAGAGGTAGCGGGGGAATACCGCTATGCATCAGAGCATCCTTCTATGGTTAAACATATTATGTAGGCTGAGTATATAGGATAGTATTTTCCTCGTCCGAGAATGGCTACGGTGTTTTCCTCCTAAGTTTCCACTTAAAATGAGTCTAGCACACCAAGTCCAGCTCGATGGCTAAGTCTGCCAATGGGGTGTCATGTTCCAGCTTTCTCCACTGGGGCTAAGGGAGTCCCATGAACGGATTTTTCCATCCATACAACCAATGGAAGACTCCATCGTTGTCACTGTGATGAATTATAGAGAGTTCATGTAGCTTCCTAAGGCTAAGGAAATAGGATTCATCCTTACCTAATCACTGAAGTTCATGACATGCCGGGATGTTCAAATGCTGCACCAACAATGTAATCATGCCGACCATGGAAACCTCAACCCCTCGTGCTTTCCTTGCCTCATTTGTGACTTTGGTCACCCACACATTAATCAAAAATCCATATCCATCACCCACACTCGTCATCGACCATAAGTTCTTGATATTCTCCAGTGGCACATTCATCGGCTTAGCCTAACAGAAGACAGTGGGGCCAACAGACAATGCACATATCGAAGAGATGGGTGGATGATCAAATGATTTTTGTCTCTCATATCCCGGACCCTTCTTATGATTATGTGCCAAAATGCACTATCTTGATACTTAGTGTGCGCTAGGGCCTCAGGATTATATTTCCCCCGGATAAGGGCGGTGTCCCAAGCAAAAGCTACCTAAATCTCAGCAAATTCCATTGCATAATTCTCATTATTGGGGTGGAAGAAAATGTAGTTCAGGCAATAATACTCTCTTCCCTGCTCATCCTTCTTGGTGCTGTTCAGTTTCACCATTCACAAGAGCTCGAGGGTGTACCTTGGGTAGGTGTGACCTCTACGACTCATGAACCCCTGCAATTCCCCTTTCGCGAGGAGGCATCTCATGGGTTGATGAAGTCCGAGGGAGGTCAAAGCACTATTGTCACAAAACTTCGTCTCCTAAATAGCCCTCGATAGCTGATTGAGAAAGCCCCACCGCTCATAAACGTCACCCTTAATCATCCCCAAACCTATAAACCTATCCGACTTCGGAGGTGAAGCGGATGAACTCACCTTAGCCTTCTCAACTTTTTGTCTCTTGGGTGCCATGTTAAACAAACAGCAAGAACTAACAGCAAACAAATAAATTTCAATAGCAGCAAGTAACATAAGTCCACAATACTAAGATTACTACCAACAATTTCAAGAAACCCTAACATTTTCCACAAACACTACAATCAAAAATAAACATCAATATGAAATCACCATTCTGCAGTCCCCACACGACAATCATCAATGTGTAATAACAAATATGCAAGAACCATTATGCAATCACCATAATTCAAGAAGTTATCACAATTAAAAAAAATCCATAACTAATATTCAACAATCCAAAATAAACTACCAACATTCAACTATGCATGAATGAAAATCCATAACCGGACAATTGAGAATTGTACAACAATTGTGTAGATGATAATGTACCCAAGTATTCTAAGCAAGCACACACCTTCTTCAAACTTTAATTGAGCATCTTCCCAAAATCCCCAATTTCTACAATTTTTTATCAAAATTTTGAATTTGAAGGTGAATTTGGGTGTTTGGATTGTGGAGGATGGTTGGGGAATGGAGGATGATGTATTGTAATGGTGTGGAAGCAGGGTTGTGGCCAGATTTGTAGGGAAAAGAGTGGAGGATTTGAGAGGAGGAGGAGAAGAGAAAATCTTTTGGGAAGAAGGGTTTATATTGCCTCAGCCCATTTTTATTT
This sequence comes from Rubia yunnanensis, assembly GCA_037428765.1. NCBI lineage: Eukaryota > Viridiplantae > Streptophyta > Magnoliopsida > Gentianales > Rubiaceae > Rubia > Rubia yunnanensis. The sequence continues at coordinate 85,302,949 of CM075063.1, forward strand.
TTTTATAATCTTTTTGGTTGTCGCAAGCAGTGGGAAGAATCACACACCTTGCGATAGCAGGTTACTAAGGAGAGGAAAAGAGCCCTGTAGTCTATCACAAACCATGGGGATATTCCGTACCTCACGACAAACATTTACTAGAAGCATACTTTTTCTGAAGTCTGTTGCGAGCAGTGGGGGATTCCCATGCCTCGCAACAGACATTTAATGGAAGCATAATTATGTCAAGTCTGTTGGGAGTGGTGGGACTTTTCCCACGCCTCGCGACAAGAAAAAAAATACCTAGAAGCTCATTCTTGCACAGAAGTCTATCACGGGCTGTGGGGAATTCTCACACCTTGTGACAAAATTTACTGAAAGCTTGATTTCTGCCCTGGTTGTCGTGAGATTTCTCCCACTCCTTGCGAAAACTTCTTGAAGCTCCAATACTTAGCAAAATTTTCAACTTCCAATTTTTCCTTCTTCTCCATTTTTCTCATGTTTTCGCTCCTTCATCCTTCCTTGATTTTTGTCTTCAATTCATCACCTCGGTCATCCAACAGCACGTGCCTATTTTGGTACAAAATCACAGGAAAAACACAACCGTGAAAGAAATAAAATAAAATAATGAAAAATATCGATAAAAGCCAAACTGGAACAACATCGATTAAATGTCACGAATGACTATCCGGATAATTAAAACCAAGTTATTTATTGTCGTCACCACAACTTACTCCCTTTCAAGGCTTTCACTCACAAAAAAATAGAGGAGATCGATTTCTTTTCCTCGATCGAGGACAAAGTTCTCGAGATCCACATTATCCCCTTACAAAGCTTGGTGCACATAATCTAGAGCTTCTTCATGCATCCTGAACATGACCAACAACTCTCCCTTTTTATCCACAGTGATTTTGATTGAAATGAACATTAGGGGTTTCTCTCCTTCTCCTAGAGGTGAACATTTAAGCACTTTCGATGGTGATTTTCACTCGACCACCAAAGTCTTCACATGAGAAGAAGGGAACCCTGCTTTTGTTGGTTCCACCATGAGCAAACTAGGGATGTTGCTTTATTATCGTTGTTATCTTTCAAGTTAGTACTCACAACATATGCAATTGAATCATCATTTAAATCATTCTCTAAGGTAACTTTCAAGGAACTAATACTATTGGGCTCAAACACATCTTTCTCTACATCATTAACGACATCAATAGCATGGTAAGAGTGGTATCTACTAGGATGATTGATCGAATTATTAGTCTAAAATTCTACCTTCTACCCTTTGAATTCCATAGTTAGTGTCCCATTATGCACATTGATTATTGTCTTTGAAGTATCAACAACATAAAATTTGGCAGGGAATGTAAAAAAATCAACTTTTACCAACACATCTTTCACAAAACCCTTCGGGTATGTGCAAGAGTGATCGGCTAGTTGGATAACAACCCGATTTTGTGCAAAGTGCCTAGATGTTGACTTTTAATAAAGAATAGGGGATCACATTAATTGAAGCAGCTGGATTGACCATAACCTTTTCAAAAAAAATTTCTCCCGTCACACAGGGGATTGTAAACATTCCCGGATCATCACATTTAGAAAGAAATTCATCATTAAAAAAGGTGGATATATCCTCACTTTTTCCACTCTTATGCATATTTTTCATCCTTTGTTTTCTATTGACAATACACAATTCCTTAAGAAATTTGGCATACCTAGGAATTTGATTTATAGCATTCAATAGTGGAATATTTAGCTCGCATCTACAAAAGACCTCGTAGATGTCCTTGTTGTCCTCCTTCTTCCTCCTATCCTTCAAAGCTTCTAGAAAACGTAGTTCCGGTACATAGGAGGGGATCTTTGCCATTTTCTCTTTCTTGTGAGGAGGGGATGATGTCTCGGGGTTTGATCATAATCTAAGCACAGTGGCTTCTTTCTCAATTTCCTTCCCCTTACTCACATTCTCCTTGGCTAACTCCTCGGCCTCTTTTTCAAGAGTTTTCTCTTTCTCAAGCATCCGCTCAACAACATTTTTTCCTTTGGGGTTCTTCACCTTCTTACCACTCCTCAAAGAGATGGCACTAACATTTTGGCTAGGGTTAAGTTCCGGTTGAGAAGGAAGAGTTCCCAAATCCCTTGACTCCATTTGATTCAAAATGGATGCCATTTAACTCACTTTAGTCTCCAAGTTATTGATGCTCGATTATTCCTTCTCTTGGATCTTGTCGGCTTTCTCTACACTTAAAATCAACCTCCCCAAGGCTTGCGTCACCTCATTTTTTGACATGCTCAAACTTTCCTTTTGATCATAAGGTTTGTCTTGGAGCCTTGGAAATTGTTGTTGCGGATGGAAATATTGTTGTTGTTAAGGGCAGTATTGTTGTGCATTTTTCCCTCCTTGTGCATTCCCATACTTGGAGGTTTGGGTCATCTCTATTACCCACATTGTAAGGCCTATTTTGGTAGCCTTGGCCACCTTGATAGCCTTGTTTCCCTTTATACCCTTAGTATTCTTGACCTCCTTGAAAACCCACAACATTCACCTCCGGGACATAGTCATCTTGCAAACTAGGGCACACATCTGTACGATGTGGCGATGAACAAATCTCACAAGACTTCACATGTGGCACATTTCCGGACTTTGTCACCAAAGACTTCACCAAAGAAGATAGGGCTAATACTTTGTCATCAAGCTTTCTATTGGAGTTAGCATTTTGGTTGTTCGGGTTTTACCTTCTAAGGTCAGACCTTGAGCTAAAAGTCCTTGATTCCTGGACCAATTCTTCATACAATTCCATAGCTTCCCCCAAACTCTTGTTTTTTATTGATCCACCACAAGTACCCCTCACTTGTCTTTGCTTCTTGTCGAGTACACCATTGTAGAAGTCATAGAACAAGTCACATTCCGAGTAGCCATGGTATAGGCAACTCGAAAGGGGATTCTTGAACCTCTCCCAAAAGTTTTAGAATGACTCTTTATTCCATTGAAGGATGTTACTTATCTCCTTCTTCAAGGTGACGGATTTGGAATTGGGGAAGTATTTTACAAGAAACATCCTAGTAAATTAAATCCACGAGTTGATACTCCCGGAGGGAAGCTAGTGTAGTCAATCTCTTGCGGCATCCATTAAATACAAAGGAAATACCTTCAACTTGTACAACGCTTCATCCACCCCCTCGAGAATCATACCACAACACACTACGTGAAAGTCAAAGAGATTCTTGTTTGGATCTTCCCCTTGCCTCTTAAGGAATGATGGTAGCAAGTGTATCAACCCAGACTTCAACTCAAAATGCCCTTTAAGACCATTTACTGGATAAGTGATGCACATCGATGGTTGCTTAAGATTAGGGGTCCTGGTTTCCCTCAAAGGAACATTCCTCCATTGAATAAGAGGGGGTCAATGTTCTCCTTCGGGATTTTCATCTTGATGCTCCATGAAAGTAGTATGCTCCTCAAAATGGTCACTCGAAGGGGTATTATTCATACTTTCTATGGAAAACCTTCTAACCCTCTTAAGGTTTAACTCTAACTCGAGGTTGTTGTGTAGGAGTTCTTGTGAAGAGCCAAGAGTACAAACCATACACCAAGAACTTGAACAGTGCATCCCCAAGCCAACCAAAGATTATATAAAAATTTAAAAAATCAAATATTCACACAAATATACCTAAACACTTTTTAAAAAATACGTCTCTTCCCCAGCAGTGGCGCCGAAATTTGGGAAGCCATCGTCGTACCTCTAAAATATACAATTTATAACTTCAATTAAGTCTCATACAACAACTGAGTAGATAGTGGTAGGAGGGATCGTCCACGAAGAAGAGAAATTTTCCTAAGGGTTCATGCATACAAGCGTGGATATAAGCATATATATATACATGTATATATAAATATATACATATGTATATAAATATACAGATGTGTGTATTTATATATATACATATATATATAATTGGGATCATTCGAGAACACATATCTTAGGTGAGAACACCCACTTATGTGAGAACATATCCTGGCCATTGATATAGATTAATCAACGATTGGGATTTTTTAGAAAATCAACATTAAAACTAATTAATTTCCGAATGAGTCTCATGATAGGCGACCGGTCCATAAGCTTATGGACAAGCCAGGGATCAATTTGAAATTAACACAAAATTAGCAAAATTTGCGAGTTGACCCAATTGAAAATTTTGGGTGATAACAATCAACCCATTCTTTTTCCCAAAATTAATATGCAACCCTATTTTCTGCAAACTTCTCCATCCTCCATTCTTCTTCCTTCAATCTCCATTCTTCTTCCTTCCCAAACTTCAATCTCATTCCCAAACTTCAATATTCATTCTCTGCAAATCTAACTTCTCCCAACCGACCAAATCTTTCTCCGATCAATTCTTTTTTTTTATGAGCAGCTCAAATGACCAGCTAGTGTCCGGCAAAATTCTACCCACATTTAGAGAAGAAGGGAGGGCGAATTCCAGATCTGGTCGAAACAACTTGCTTTTAATTAAATTAAAACTTAATTTTATTTGTATTGTAATTCTTCGCATCCTATTGAGGTTATGTTAATCAATTGTGTTCGATGTGAATAATATTGTTGTTGAAAGTTCTGATTGTATGAATTCTGCTGTAAAAAACATGTGGCAAATATTCTAAAAATGAACTAAATGCCACTGAAAATTTTCATATATACTATGCACTTGTTACCTTACAATACGTATCGCTTGTATTAAAACATGCATTTGTTTTAAAAGCTCTGAATATGAATTATGAAACTTTTTCAGGAGATCATGTATAAGTTAAGTTAAAATTTAACAATTTAAAATTTTCATATTAACTCTGCATTAATTACTTTACAACATGCATTGTTTAAATAAAAGCACGCGTTAAATTTTAAATTATCAATTCATTTTATGAATAGAAAAACGTTGCCATGAGTTAGTGCATAAGTTACCTTATAAATCGTTTCTATTTTTTAAAAACATGCACTTATTTTTAAAAGCTCTTAATATGATTTATGAAACTTTTCCAAGAGATCATGTATAAGTTAGTTAAAATTTAACAATTCTAAATTTTCATATTAACTTTGCATTAATTACCTTACAACATGTGTTGTTTAAATAAAAATACGCATATGATTTCAAATTATCAATTCCTTTTATGAATAGCAAAATTTTTCCATGAGGTAGTGCATAAACTATGTTGTGAATCGTTTTTGTTTTGTTATAGCATGCATGTGTTAGCATCCAACTAGTATTTCTCCTGGTATACTAACAGAGGTCACATAATTTTGTAGTTTTTCAAATGTTCGTATGTACTGCAGTTAATACCTTACAATATATATTGATTACATTAAAATATGTTCTATTTTTAACAAAAAACATGAGCATGTTTCCCTGATTTAAATCAAAGAGATGTCACATAAAGTCTTGCCCACGTGAAAGCAACACATGTAAAGCATTGCATACTTTGTATAAAAAAAATGCAAATTTGGTCAATTTCAAACACAGTAGGGGCTCTCAACATCTAAACAAAATGGAAGATAAAGGGATGACAGAAATTTTTCATCGGGGAACTTACAATTACAACAGTATTCCTATCTAAATTAACCAACATCCTTTAATACAATGAATCAATTATTAATCTTCAAAAGGGGATCATCTTTTAATCTTCAAGTTCAATGTCATATTCATATGAATCCTCCTCGTGCCAGAATGTCTTGTGGAGTCCAATGTTCAATATTGTGTGATTCCATACAACTTAAGTTTAGATCCAACTCACTGCAAAAAGTCATACACCTTGTATATTAACAGTTACAGCATATAAGCAAACATGTACGATTTCTAATTCAAAACGAACGATAATCAAAAATGAAAATAAAAGTAAAACACAATAAAACTAACAAGTACATACTGGATTCTAACATATGCAATATATAAGTGAACATATGTAGTTCCTAATTCAAAATGAACAACCAACAACATTTTTTTTTATAAAAAAATAGTCATACACAACACAACTAACAAGTACATACAAAATACTAACAGATGAAACATATAAGTAAATAAATGCAAGTAATTATTCAATACGTACAATTAACAACAAATGAAAACAAAATATTAGAGACAGTACAACTAACAAATACACATTGAATACTAACTGGTGCAACATATAAGTAAACATTTGCAGCTCAGAATTCAAAATGAACAATAAAACAAACCCAGTCACAATACAACTAACAAGTACACGTTGGATGATAATAGCTGCAACATATAAGCAAACTAATGCACCTGGTAGTTCAAGATGAACAATCAACAAGTTTGTTGTAATAACAGGAGGACACTTCAAAACCATATCTCAGAAAATGTACATAGCTTCTCAAAACACTAGAAAATGATGCATATCTAACGCGCAGGAAAATAAAGAACATTACAAATATGAAAATTCAAAAGAAAATTGTGTAATAATACGGTCGAAAATAAACCCTAGATATACGACATATCTCATCCTGCAAACGATGAACAACCGATAAAGAAACAAAATAGCGATGCTGAAGAAGAATTGGAGAAATGAGCGGCCGGAGAATCACGGAGAAGAGGCGGAGAAACACACAGAAGAGGTGAAGAAACGTGAAATCGCCGGAGAAATGGAGAAGAGGCAGAGAGGAAGCTAAGAAATCAGTGGAGAGAAGAGTGAAATCTCCGAGATAAAAAGAGACCTGCTGCATAGAGAAGAAGACGAAGAGCTGGAAAGAGGAACCATGCTTTTAATTACAATTAAAGAGTTAATTTTCATTAATTACAAAAAAAACCCTCATTTTTTGCAAAATACTCTCTATCATGTCCATGCCACCTTTCTTGAAACTTACCCCTTAATTTCCTAAAGTCTCGGTTACGCTTTCATTCTTCGGACGGTAAAAATCCAAGTCAACAGAACTTCAGGTTTCGATGGAGCCACCGCACTCCACTGTGCCATCTCCGGTGGCTCCCCAGCGGTGGATGAGGTGGTGAGAATTCCGATCGAATCCTCCGCCTATGTAGATATCGTCGATGTGAATGGAAGGAGGGCTATAGATCGTGTAGGCCTACTCGAGAACACAAATAATTCGAGAAGGAAGATGATGATAATTTTGTGCCATTGCAGTACTCTCTGTAGCACTTCATAGGAATCTCATGGTCGTCGCCGCCTCCGTCGCTGCCAAATCCTCAGCCATCATCACTGCCAAGGCCACAAATTCGGACAAACCCAGCCGAAAAGTCTCTTCCTTTATGCATCTCCGGCAGCAAGCGACGTCCCCAGTTCCAACTCTGCTACAAAATCTTAACCTTGCAATGTCGATCGATCGGTAATTCTTTCCCCTTTGAAAATATCCGTTTTTAAATTATGTTATCGTGTTTATTTGGCTTTATTGTGCGTTTAGGAATCCATAGCTTCTAATAGGATTTATTTTAGAGTCCGTCTCTTGAAAGACGGTCTTTCCATAAATTATGGAAAGACCAAGGTTTAAAGTGTAAATTACAAGAAATGAAGATAAAATTTTCGGGTTGCATGAACCGGGTTATAAATTTTATAACTACTACATGTTACATACTAAAATTTTAATATTGCAACTAAGACCTTTTACCTTTTATTATTATAATCAAACCCCGTCTTTCCATAAGCATATGGAAAGACCGTCTTTCCCAAGACTTTGCCTTTATTTTATTGTTTACATTTCCGAAATCTGTAGTTTCAGGTAGAATCATTGAGTCAGTGGCATTAACTTAGGAGTTTCTGAATAAGCTTTAATCTTGAGTTACTTTGGTGAGCTTTTTTATGGGACTGAATTTGAATATCCTAAAGGAATTTGATGGGGGAATTTACATAAATGAAATCAATGGACTTAGGTTACTTTTAGCGGCCATAGAATTTTCTACTCTTACACGTAATAATATGGTACGTCATGTTTTTACTTTTAGCGGCCATTGGATATCAATATGTTGTGTTCTTGATGCTTTTCACCTCTTGTTTTTTTTTTAGATTAAACCATCCGTAGATGGGGGAAATTATATTAGGTCTTCCCTAGCCGTGAAAAGGACATAAAACAAAAGAAAGATGAAGCCGAAGCTTAGTTAAGATATACAGAGATGAGCACCCAGCTCGTGAAGCAACATTTGTTGCTTCCAAAAGAATGGTAGTAATGTAGGTGCTAGTTAGAGGATTACAGAAACTGTTAGGCTAAGTAATCGATCCTCGAACTTGTTGGTGAAACGAGTAAACGAAACACAGATCAGTCAGAGACATCGCACTTAGACTAAGGAGCTTATCCTCTACTAATAATAAAAAGATTGTTAGTGGAGCAGAAAGATAGAACTGTATCCGAGGGATCTTCTTCAATTAGGAAATGACATCTGGTTCCATTTGGATCATTTTAGATCAGTTTGGCCAGTTATGAACAATTAAGCTCAGCTGAATCAGAGGAGCAGTGAATCCACCCGAGCATGATAGCTGCAAAAAGAGATTTTCATCCTATGCTTGCTGTTGCCCACACACTGCAGAAAACAGCAAATATCCACAAAATCAGTAGCATCCATTCATTGAGACAGTCTTAATGAGGGTGTTCCCAACTGATCTAATCTAATCAGACCTCTACAATTACAAGATAGCATTTGAAGACTGTTGAAAGAGCAACTAGTCTGAGCAGAGAGACAGGCCTTAGCTAAAGAATCAGCAACCAAATTTGCTTGTCTATGAATATGCAGTAAAAACATATCACCCAATGCCTGGTGAATTTCATCTGCCAATTGAAAAAGTTGCCAGTTTGCACGCGAAGGATCAACAACACAATGGACAGCATTTAAACAATCTGATTCAATGAATACAGGAGCAGAGAGTTCTACACCAATATGAAGAGCAAACCGTATTGCCCTTAGCTCAGCTTCTATAGGAGAATTTGCCTGAGTAAAACTAGTGTGAGCCGAGATGAAACTACCTCTAGGATCTCTGATAATCAGTCCTATTCCACACATGTTTGTGTAGGCACACCATGATGCATCAACATTAATCTTATACCCCTTATTTGGCCTTTTCCAAGCAATTTTGAAAATCTTTGGTTTTGGAGCAGATTTTATCAGAGGTAAGAATGAGTGATTTGCAATACTTAAGTCTATTGCAGAGGTAATGTAGACTGGTTTGACACAGAAAGTGTAGAAAATTTGTTCCCTTATATGATTTAGCACTGTACCCCTTATTGGCAAGACAGACTCATGTATGCATTTGTTTCTCATTTTCCAGAGATTCCAACATGTAATTAGAGATGCAGTTCTAATTATTGTTGAATGCAAGGAGCTTAAACCTGGATAAGTTAGATAGCATGAAATTCTTTCCCATATAGAGAGGAAAGATCTGTCCCTAATACCCATGAATTGATGCACAGTACTCCAAACATGTATAGAAAAGGGGCAGGAATTGAAAAAATGATTTAAAGAGTCCACATGATTACTGCACATACAACATTTAGAAGGCAAGCAAAATCTCAGTTTTTGGAGAACATTATCAAAAGGTAAGTACGAGTTGATCAGTTTCCACATAAAAATTGACACTTTCTTTTCAATTCTGGGAGTCCAAAAAAGTTCAGTCGAAGCAGTAGTACCTGACTGTGAGCTGAGCAGGAGATATGTGGATTTAAATGTGAATTCTCCCTTGATACCAGGCTTCCATATAAGCCTGTCGTTTATGTGTGGAGATAGCTTAGATTCCTGCAAAAGAGAGATGGCATGAGGGGGAAGTAAATGGGAAATTCTCTGGATCAAAATAGATTTATTAGAGATGAAATATGAAACTGTACAATCCTCCGAAATATCTACATGGTTTGGATCGCAGAGATCTATGAGAGGTCCTATATCTAACCAGTTAGAGGTCCAAAAATTACATTCACCCCTGCCAACAATGACTCTTGAATTTGATTCAGCCCAAGCATTAAAGGTGCATATTCTTTTCCAGTTAGAGGAAGATCTATATGAGGGTGACAGGGATGCAAGAAAATGTGTCCATAAAGCCTCAGCCTTTTGATATTTCCACCATAATTTAACAGAACAGGTATCTATTATGGACTTTATTGATCTGAAACCTAGACCATTTTGGTTAATAGGGAAACAAAGGGCTTCCCATTTTCTCCATGGTCTTTTAGGTTTCTGATCAATATACCCCCAAAAGAATCTGCTTAGTTTGTTTTCAATGCTGGAAACAGTCTCTTTGCTAGGTTTTAGGACTGACCAAATGTGTTGGGGAATAGAGAAAATGCAGGATTTTATCAGTGTGATTTTTCCCCCTGTATATAGCCATTTATTTTTCCAACTACCAATCCTGTTATCAATCTGTTCAATTAAAGGCTGTAAATAGGTTCTATGTACTGCACCAGTAAAGATTGGCACACCCAAATATGTAAATGGAAGGCATCCAATTTTCATACCAAGAGTCCTCTTTATTTTGTTAACTATGTGAGCAGAGGCATGCTTTCCGATGTAAATATCACTTTTACCATAATTTATTTGTTGACCAGTGACATCCTCAAAGGTAGATAGGAATGCTTTAAATCTAACCAATGTTTTTTCCTCAGCCTTTAAAAAAACTACTGTATCATCCGCATAAGATAGATGAGAGATTTGTAGAGAGTTACCTGGAAGGTCATAGTAGGCCAGTTTACCAGTATGAAAGATATAAGCTAAACTTCTAGTAAATGCCTCAGAAAAAATGTTGAAGAGAAAAGGAGAGAGGGGGTCTCCCTGTTTGATACCCCTCGTAGATTGAAAGAAACCAGCTGGCTTACCATTGATCAGGATAGAGAACCAAGCCTGTGATAAATTATTCATGATGGAAAATATAAATCTAGCATGGAAACCAAATTTAGCAAGTACACTGTATAGAAATGACCACTTAACCCTATCAAAAGCCTTCTTAAGATCTAATTTAACAATGCAATTTGGTTGCCTTTGCTTCCTATTCAAAAATCTTACCATTTCTTGTAAGTAAATTACATTGTCCGAAATATCTCTTCCTTTAAGAAAAGCAGTTTGGTGTGGAGAAATGAGTTTTGGCATTAATGGTTTAAGTCTTTCCATTAGCATTTTTGAACAAATCTTGTTAACTACATTGGAAAGACTTATTGGCCTGTAATCATCAAATGAAATTGGTGTTTTCTTCTTAGGGATGATTGCAATCCAGGTACTACTAACACCCCTTGGAATGTTTTTCCCATCAACAAAATCCTGAACTGCAGCTAGTAGATCAGTAGAAATTATATCCCAGGATTTTATATAAAATTTGGATGTGAAGCCATCAGGATCCGGGCTACTGTTTTTGTTGTGACCAAGTACAATTCCTTTTAGCTCAGACATAGTGACCGAGTGCATAAGATTTTCATTATCTTGTTGGGTGACCAAGTTAGGAATCTGGCTGAGAAAGTGAGATCTGAACAAGTTACATTCAGGAGAACTATCATCTGTTAAGAGGCCTTGATAGTATTGGATGGCTTCATTTTCAATGTCCTGTATATTATCTAGCCATAGACCATTACTACTTTTGATTTTTGTAATCTTTAATCTACTTTTTCTTTCCTTGACCGAGTTGTGAAAAAACTGGTGTTGTTATCTCCCTCCCTTAACCATTTAATCTTTGCCTTATGTTTCCAGAAGCTTTTCTGTTCCGCTAAAGCTCTAACTAACTTAGCCCTAGCTTCCTTAAGTTTGACCAAGTTGACCACATAAGCATTCAGATCATATATTTGCTCCTGAGTCTGAAGAGCAGTTTCAGCCAGCACCACATTATCATGAATATTTCCAATATGCTCCTTGTTCCAGATTTTTAATTCTTTTTTTCAATCTTAAGAGTTTAAGGTAGAAACCAAGCATTCCTGAGTTATTGAGAGGGAGGTCCCAGTTATTCTTAATTACATTCATGAAATCCTTCCTTTGAAACCAAGTGTTCAAAAATCTGAAAGGCCTAGGATTAGATGGTATATCACTCCCAATAGTAAGGAGCGTAGGGCTATGATCAAAAGTAGACCTATTTAAAATTTGAACAGAAGATGCAGGAAAAGTGGTTGACCATGCAGGATTACAAAGGCCTCTATCTAAACGTTTCATGGTAGGATTTCTCAGCCTGTTGTTACACCAAGTAAATAAATTACCAACTATATTGATTTCTTCCAAAGCCATTACATTGATGAAATCATTAAAATCCCTCAAACTACCTAATTTAGGAGTTGAAGGACCTTTATATTCGTTTATAGATGTAATGGCATTAAAGTTCCCAATAAAGATAGCATCTGAGTGAGTAGAGGACCTAAGATCAGACTAAAGAGATTTTCTCCCATCTCTAGTTCTAAGCCCATACACAAAAAAGGCATCCATATTTTTGTTCAAAGTGAGACTGTACAAAGATACAACAAGGAATTGTAAATTATCGCATTTAACAGCTAAGGATATACTGTCATTCCAAAATAGCCAAATCTGACCATTCATTGCATACATACAGTTATCATAATGTAACAATTGCCTATATGAATCACATTGTAAATTATCATGTTTAGGCTCAATTAAACAAATAAGCTCTAAATTATGCCTAGTAATCAGATTTTGTAGTCTGAGCATGGAAGTATCCATTCCCCTCAAATTCCAAACCAAAAATTTTATCCTAAGTGTTGTATTATTCATATTGAAACATTATTGGCGCTTTTTGATCTATTCATGATAGTATTTAACTGAGTTAAATATGTCTCATTCCTATGATTAGAATCATTCACTAATTGTCTGCCCTTCTTCTGCTTAGATGGTTTGGAGTGTAAGATAGTGGAACTTACCTGGCTAACCTGATTTATATAATTATCAGTACTCTGTGAAGGAGAAACTCTCATATGTTCAACATCTATATCCTCTGGGGCCACGGTATTAATTATAAGATTTTCATGCGTGTTCTCCTCACTGGATCCATCATCATCCCTAAGCGGTAGGAATCTTTTGTGCCTATGTTTCTGCTGAGAGAAGATGAAGTTTTTAGCATCAATAATGGTATTGAAAGGTGAGAAAGATTTACCTCTTTTTCTAGGAATGTCATCGTTAGCAAAAACTTTCTTTGTGGTGGTATTTGGTGGAGCAGACATGGAAAGCTTTGACTGATAATCAGGAAACTGCAGTATGGGATTTGTGCATTCAACAGATTCTCCTTGGATCTCACTAATCTTTGCTACCTTAGGGGTCAACTCTGTCTTTTCATTCTGAGTTATAACCAACTGATCACCAACTGAATGTTCAAGACCAGTGTCATGTTCAAGAGCATTAGATATAGATATGTCTACTTTCTCCTGATCTCCAACCTGAGTATCAACTCTAGATCCTGTAATGTCAGAGGACTTCACTCTGTTCCTCTCATCTAAAGATCCAGGTGCCCCAGCATCATCAATAGTTATGACGGAAGACTCCTTCTGTTTTGGAACATATTTGAAAGTCTTTGTGGTATGAGTTCCTTGTTTCTCAGCAACTGACAAACCAGAACTCCCTGCCTTGGTAGCTTCATCCTGTAGAAGGCCCACTCTCTCCGTAGGAAAATTATCTAAAGCTCTTTGTTGATCCTTGCTTTGGAGTCCAACCTTACCAATCCCAGAAAACATCTGACTAGGAAATTTGTCCACCCTATGAGCCCTAGATCTCTTAAGTTCGGGGTGCAAGTATATACAGTGATTATCCTCATGTCCTATAGATTTACAGTGGTGACAGTATAGAGGTATATCATCAAATTCTAAGGGAAGCTTAACCACATTATACTCAATTCCATCTTCCTCAATTCCCACCCTAATAAATGTTGGAAGCTTATTTTTTAAATCAATTTCTACACATATCTTCACCGCTGAAGGACGAGTAAGGGCAGCAGTAGCTGCATCCATATTAATAAAAGACCCTATCTGATTTCCCATAGATTGTATCATAGCAGTATTATAGAAAAAGACTGGGACATAGGGAATGGTAACCCATATCGGTACTATTGAAGATTCAGCTTCCGGTGAGAAATTCGTTGTCCACTTGAGTACCTTCATTGGAGCCTGATTGAAAATCCATTGACCCTTAAGCCATAGCCTCTGATAATCTTCCTTGTCTTGAAATCAGATTAGGATGTGTCTGTGGTCGATCGATCCAATTTGAAAGTTACCTTTGAAACCAACGGACTTGAAAGCTTCATTTAGTGCCGGCATGGGCGGCTTTCCTCTTGCAAATTTACCCACCAGGGCGTTTTGGTAATGGGAGGCCAAAATTTCTGCATCGCGACGGGAAACCAAACAGGCGATATCTCCTTTGTAGTGGGTTTTTGGCACAATTTCAGGATTGGAGGGAAGGGCTGCATGTAGTGGTGGCTGACGATTTCCCAAAGCTTGAAGAAACGATTTGGCCGCAGCGTTGCCACCGCGGCCAGGCGGAGGAGCCGCCATAGACAGTAAGAAGATTCAGAATTCGACCGTTATCAATTAGAGGGAATACGGGGGAGAAGAAAGAGAAGAATAATACGACAGTCAGGTGTGCGTTTTGGGTAAATCGCACTTAAAATCGCACTTAAAATTGCACAAAGCTACAGTGAAATCGCACTTTTAACGCACCTTTTCACCTCTTGTGGAGAAACGTGTTGTTATTTGGTTTTCAATATTGGTTAGTAGCAGTTTTGTGCAGATTTGAGTTGTGCGGAATTTGTGGTGGTGTTGTTATTAGCAGACGTATGAACGGGCAGCAACCGAAGAGTGGTTGAAAGAGGGACATCAGAGTTTTCCTAAAAGTAACTAGTTTCTGTCCCATACGCTCTGCCTCTTAATCTTATGCTCAAGGAGATGATCGCAAAATGGCGCCAAGAGAATGTAATTGAGCAGCCTAGCAGTAGCATTAGCAAGACAAAGTGTAAATGAACGAGTGTTGAGTGCAGATTATGAAAAATAGCGCTTGTTGGTTCTTCTCACCAAGCTTTCTTCCTCATCCATGTATAATAGGAAGATGCTGCCAAAGAGATTAGGCGGCGCACTAGAATTCGTGGAGTTTCTGAATTCTTTTTGGGGAATTTGGTGCCATTACCCAGATGAATGACACACTTTCATTGAGCATTGTCAATAACGGTACTGATCTATAGGAGGACTTGCTCACTCTATTATTGATCATCTCCCTACATAGCAATACGAGTTAAGTGCCCATATGGCTCTATGTTTTGATTGAAAGTGTCAATATGACCCTATAAAATTTAAAAGTGTGATTATAACCCTATTATTTTCTCGAGGCGGCCAATCTAACCTTGACAACCTGAAATTGATCAGAATTCAGTTAAATGACAATTATACCCTTGATTTAAAAAATAGAAATATATGTATAAATAGAAAAGGTCCTTTTTGCCCTTCCCTTCCCCATTTTCTTTTATTTTCTTTTATTAACTCATAGGCGATAAGAGCAAAAATGAATGACTTCATGAACTTGGTTTAATGTCTCACAAGCCTATCTCCCTGCATTGGGAACACACTCGCCGCTAGGCTTGCTTCCGTGGAAAAGATAAGTCCATCGGAAAGAGAGAAGGAAAGGCAACATAGGGTCATGAGTGGTGCCGATGAGTTAAGGGAAATATTGAGGGTGGTACACGCTTTGGGACAGGTCAAATTCTGGGAATTTTGTCACCGAAACCGGAGAACTTGTTGTCGGTATCCTTACCGGAACTCTTCTCGCCAGTGCCGGATCCATTTTTATATCGAAATAACATGTACATCCCGAGCCCCCCATTCTTCTTCTTTCTTCTAAACCCCGATTCGTCTCCGACGTCTCTTCTTCTTCCTTCCCCATTTTCTTCAGGTTTAGGGTTTAGCTGAATAGTGAATCAGACTCTTGCCTCCATTCTCACACAATTAGCATCCATACTCTTGCCTCCACCATACCTTTGTTCGGTCATGAAGATTTCGACGGCGGTAAATCAGAGCTCAGTGGTGAGTGGTGAACGGTGAACAGTGAATCTGGTGGTGAATGGTGAATCGGATGGTTGCGATGAGAATGTAGGGTTGTGGGCAGACGGTTGTGAGATTAACAATTTTGAATTGGGCAGCAAAGAAGTAGATCTGGGTGGGCTGGAAAAACTCACCGGAGTTGAGCGTGGGGTAGCATCGGAGCAGGGGTGGGATAGGGTTCGCTGGAGGGGCATCGAAGTTGGAGTTTGCTGGTGGCGTCGGTGGGACGAGGTTTCACTGGTGGCGCTGGAGTTTGCTGGTGGCGTCGTTGGAACGAGGTTTCACTGGTGGCACTGGAGTTCGCTGGTGGCGCTGGTGGCGCTAGAGACCGCTAGTGGCACTAGAGACCGCTAGTGGCGCTAGAGTTCGCTGTCTCTAAATGTGTTTTTTTCCGGGTAATTTAAGTTTGTGTTGTGTTTCTTCTTTGTTTCCATTTGTGTTTCTTTTTTGTTGTAATGTGCTAAGTTTGCTAGTGGCTCTTGTGTTGGAGTATTTGTTTTCAGTAATGTGATGCGGCAGTGGTGTGGCGGAGATGTGGTAGTGGAACGGCGGAGATGCGACAGAGATGCGGTAGCGATGGTGATAGAGCGGCAGAGATCCGGCGGGATGGTGGCAGAATAGGTGGAGGTGGTGCTGGAGGTGGTTTTGAAGAAGAAGCAGAAGAAGAACCCTAGGTGTATTCTTGTCTTTAATTTTTTTTTTTAGTTTTACGATTAGGGGTATTTTAGTCTTACATGTTTGGTCAATGCCAAAAATTACAAAGACAATGCTGGAATAGTGTCAAAAGGTTATATTGGCATTTATAATGCAAAAGATTGGGTTATAATCACACTTTTAGACTTTGCCGGGTCATATTGGCACTTTCAACCAAAACATGTCATATATGTATTTTACCCTAACAATAATAAGAACTTGTGCTTCTTTCATAACTTGTGCGTTCTTTAAAACAAATTGATTCTTAAAGTACAATTTGTAGTGCTTCAATCATCAATTGTAAGTGATTCAAATGTAACTTGTAGGTGTTTCAATCATCACTTAAGTGCTTCAAATATAACTTGTAGGTGCTTCTTTTATAACTTGTGTGTGCTAAGAAAACTACTTTGTACTAAGGTGCTTCAACTATAGCTTGTAAGTGATTCAAATGTAACCCATGAGTGCTTCTTTTGTAACTTTTATTATTCTTTCTTTTGGTTGATGATCTAATTTTTCGTATTTTTGAATCGTTGTTCAGTTGAATTAAAGCTTAGATTCAACACTCTCTTTTATCTATGAGTATAACATGAAGCACCTTCAAGACATACACGAAGAACCTATAGGTATAACATGAAGCACCTTCAAGACATACACGAATCACCTATGAGCATAACATAAAGCACCTTGAAGACATACAAAAATTACCTATAAGTATAACATGAAGCACCTTTAAAAAATATGCAAAGCACTTATAAGTATAATATCAAGCACCTTTAAAACATACATGAAGCATTTATAAGTATAATATCAAGCAAATTTGAAACATACACAAAGCATCTATAAGAATAACATAAAGCAGCTTCAAAGCATGAACGAAGCACTTATAAGTATAATATCAAGCACCTTCAAAGCATACACGAAGCACCTTCAAAGCATACACGAAGCACCTTAAGAATATCATGAAACACCTTCAAAACATACTCAAAACACCTATAAGTATACATATAGAACCTTCAAAACATGCACGAAGCAATTATAAGAATAACATGAATCACGAGCGAGTTAAACTTGAAGCTCCTACAAGTAACACGGGAAGCACCTGCGAGCATAATTAGAAGAACATATAAGCTATTAGATCAAATTATCATACGGATATTTTTGATCTTATGTAAGCATCTAGGTCTGCAAGAAATTGTCTGAGCATATGCATATGCTTCTAGTTATTTGTTCTTTGATCTTATGCCATTAATTTTCTTGCTCGCGGATCAATATATAAGCTAATGAGTAATGCCATTAGATCAAATTATCAAACGGCTCAGATTTGTTCTCACCTAAGTGGGTGTTATCACCTAAGTGGGTGTTATCACCTAAATCGGCCCTATATATATGAAGTGAAAAACAAAATAACTAGCATATAAAGAAAAGTACTCTAATAATGCAATAAACTGAGAAAATATTATTAAAATACATGTTACAAAACCTTGGGTGCAGTTGATTTCCATTTCCAAATCCTCTTGTAGTTCATAGAGAAAAAAATCTCCCATTTATTCACCTTGATTACATATAATATGTGCTACACCTTCCATTTTGAAGGCCATCGTTCCATTTTTCTAAAGCATTTATAATAAACAAAAGCGTTCAACGACTATTGTAAACCTCATCAATGATCACTTTAGGCGATCGACGCCTAAAGATATCTCATCAATGGCATCATGCACAAAAAATCAATAGACTTGATAATAAACATTCTACCAAAAGTCTAGGCATTTAACCAACAAATGCATTTACTAGAGCTAATCAAGAAAGATTAACATTCAAGACTTTTCCATTAGTGCTACTTTAGTACAAACATGACAAATATTGACATTATCACATTCATCTGGAAATGTTAACATCATCTACACATCTAGAAGTTCTATTGCATGTTATTGGATTTCATGACAAAGAGATAAGAAATTGTGCACATTTCCTAATTCCTAACATGTCATCATACAAACATTTCATATTATCAAACATCTAATCTCATAAATGAAGCAAACAACCACATTCATATCATAATAAATGCATAATAATCAAATATTCATAAATCTATTGCATGGGCTTGGAAGTCTCAATCTGTTGCTCCCGAACAAAGAGTTTAGCTACTACAAATCATAATAAAATCCATATTAAAATCCAACATAACCTAGAGATGAAAAGAAAACTCAAACTAGGATTTAAAGAGAAGGAAGTTTGGCCAAATGAGCGAGATAAGAAATGAGGGGTGAAAAGCGCTATTTATAGTACAAGAGAACTGATTAAAAATTGAGAATAAGCCACTTGTTGTTGGGATATCACAAGCCGTGAGAGACATCCCACTCGTCGCGACAGGTTCCATCGCGAGCTGTGAGCGATATCTCACTACTCGCGACAAGTGTAAAATCCAGCACTTCAAACTTCAAGTCCCATGTCTTTTGTAGCCTTCCTCTTCAATCTTCCTTCTTCATTTCCTCATGTCTTCAACCCTTAATTGATGTCTTCAAATCTTCAATTACCTTGCATTTTCACACAAAATTCCCTATAAAAGTAATAAGAGCACAAAAGTTGCTTTTAACTCTCCTAAGATAATTTTAAGGGAAAACTCATGATCTAAAGCATAATGTGTGTACTAGCATTTGTTGTGTGTACTAGCATTTTTTGTATTGTAATCAATGTTTTGTGATTGATTGATTTGATGTTGCTTATATTTGCCGAAGAATATTTGATTTCAGTCATGCTCTTACATTTGTTTTAAGTTTCTTTTTAGTCAAGTTATGTGTTAAGCTCAATTAAGATTTTAGTAGGTTCAATGAAAGCCTGTCATCTTTTTGCATCATTTTAGTGATTCTTGTTTTTATATGTCTGAGGTATTGTTTTAGTGGTATGCGTTTGATTTGAGGTTTCTTAATTTGCGATTAATATTGTCGGAACTATAATATTTTGTGCCATTGTACAAAAGCTGACTCTAATAGTTTAATTGTGGACAATGACAGTAACTATATGAATGATCTCTTGATAGCTGGAACAGAATGATTTGCTGGTATTCCTTTCTGCTTGCTTATGGTCTAAAACCTAGTAATTAGTAATTCATATTTTAATCAGTAATCTGTTTATATTTAGCATTATATTTTATGACAAATTAATCAATAGAGAAGCATCAATTAATTTCTAAAGTGTGATTTTGGTTTAGTTTCCGGAAAAAGAAAATGTTTTAACTTTGTTACTTCTATTTTCTACTTAGCATGTTTCTATACATCCACCATGTATTTTGTGTGTTTTGTTTTGTTTCTGTATTTGGAATAATTATTTAGGAAGTACTACACTTTTACGTTCAAGCAAAGGCATATAACAAAATTTGCAATCTACAGAGGGAAGCTACTTGACACTAGTGGAGAGGCCCTCATTAAAGACACTTAATCAAAGGCGGTTTTGATATCGGAACTGAGGTTCCGAAGTCAGAACTACTTTCAGATCTCAATAAAAGGCGGTTCATAAATGATAGAAGACGGTTCCTCAGAAATGGTTGCATCAATAGAAGGCGGTTCCATTGAAGAACTGCCTTCTATTAGGTGTCTTTGTTAGGCCTATATAAAGAAAACCCCTAGTTTGTCAAGCCGTAGAAATTTTCTAACTCCCTCACCCAAAATTATCCGCCTCTCAATTTTTCTAACTCCCTCACAGCCTAGCCTCTCCCTTCTCTCTTGTATAGCCTCTCAATTTTTCTCCGATCAAACTTCACCACCACCTTTTCTCCCTCACCACCGCATTTCTTCCTCTCGCCGAAACCCTCACCACCGCCAGGGTTTCCTCTTCTCCATCGTTACCCACACCACCACGACACCTCTCTGCCGTGGCCCTCACCACCAGAGCCATCACCAGTGCCGCTCTCACCACCACCGCTCTGTCCCAATTCTCGCTAGGCTGCGCTGTTCTCATCACCGTTGGGTCGTGCCGCTCTCATCACCGCTGGGCAGCGCCACTCTCACCACTGCCAAGTAAAGGCCACCACCGCCGAAGCAATACCAGATCGGGTATTTCTCCTATCGAACCACCACCCCCGGGTAAAGGCCACCACTACTGAGCCAAAGCAATAGATCTGGGCTGCGCCACCACCGCCGGGACTCGCCGTCGGGACTACCAGATCTAGAAGCTTTGATTTCTGATTTGTATTGCTGTTGTTAATTTAATTTTTTGGATGAAAATTTGTGTTGTTGTTGTTTTAATTTTTTGAATGAAGATAATGGATATTGATTATCTGATTTCATATGCATTTTTTGTTTATGTTCTTTCAATTTTTCCATATCTGGTATTGCTTCGCCGCTAGAAACCAATTTTCGGTGGTTTTTTTGGGACATCTGAAACAAGTTCCGAATTCGAAACTATTTTGGACGTTGATAGAAGGCGGTTTCACCTCTCGTCAGAAGATGGTTTTGAACCGCCTTCCATTGGTGTGTTAGAAGTCACTTTGGGGGTGAGGAACCGCCTCATCAATGGAAGGTATGTCCAAAGATCTATTGTCCAATAGAATCACCTTTAATAGATGTGTCTCCACTAGTGTGAGCAACGAGTACCTCTCTCGCATAGTCCAAGCCTTTGTTATAAAACTTGAGGGATTCCTACAGTTACCAATAATCCATGCATGAGCATAAGCCATCTTTAAAGTGGTGAAACCGAAGGATCTTAGCTACTAGAATCCAGGACTGAAATTTTTGTACTGAGCAATTTCCATATGATCAGTTTACCGTAAAGGATCTTGGCTATGACAATTTTCAGGTTCAAAACATTTAGTTCTTCTTATTCTTATGCTCATTATATAAGTATCTTACTCTATATTATTTTATTGAAATAGTAGGATTATGATGAATATCAGTCTCAATCTCAATATGGGGTAAAACAAGAGAAATCCGAACTAGAAATGTATCTTCAAGATCCACCAATAAATCACAAGAAAAATTCAGATTTTTATATTCTTGATTTTTGGAATGAGTATTTAGTTCGATATTTTGAGTTGTCACTGGTGGCTAGAGACGTGCTAAACATTCCAATTGTTGGAATAGTGTCCTTCAGTCAATATGCGTTATCCATATATAGTTGGAGGATTGATTACGGAGATAATTAATTCAGCTATTTTGAGTGATCGGAATGTTTAGCTGGAACTGCTTTCGATTAGCTAGCATCAATTATATTGGGATTGCAGCTTATTATGACTGAACTTATAGTCACACACAAGGCATGAAATTGGATAAAAGAAATTATCATTGGGCTAGGAGCCCAAATAGTAATTATATGAGAATTGAGTTTTGAACTCATTTAATCTAAATTGGGCTAGGCCCAGATTGACTTGAATTAGGGTTTCTTGGATCAATGACTATTCTGTATAAATAAATATTTTTACAGAAATGTTCAATAAGACAATATTAGAACCCTGGGCGTTACAAATGGCAGAAACCAGAAACCAATCCAACCATTCTCTGAAAATAAACCTCACCGTTCATAGAAGAAGAAAGACTGGGTCTTTACTTGCTGATCAACGTTCTAAGCTGACGGCGATGTAGGCGATCCGATCGTGATTGACTTGGATTAGGGTTTCTTGGATTAATGACTATTCTGTATAAATAGATATTTTTACAGAATTTTTTAGTAAAACAACATTAGAACCCTGGTCGTTATAGACGGCAGAAACCAGAAACCAATCCAACCACTCTCATAAAATAAACCTAATCGTACAGAGAAGAAGAAATACTGGGTCTTTACTTGTTGATCAACTTTCTAAGCTGACGGCGGTGTAGGCGATCCGATCATACTGTGTGGATACGTATAGAGGAATCACATCTGGGATTCTCGTCTCCGTAGTTGATTGAATTCGACGGTAAAGTATGCTTCAAAGGTAATCTAAACTCTTAGATATATTCGAATTAAATACATGCATGAGATCCGGGATTAGATAATTGATTTTTCGCTAAACTAGATTTAATCAATTCCCAGCAGTGGTATCAGAGCATCTTGCATGTTTTTGTTTGATCTAGAAAATATGTAAATTAGATTTAAATAATATGGTGTTTAGATTTGTGTTCATGTTTAAATCAAATTAATTATTGGATGATTTTATTTGATTTAAACCCACTCGGAATTTTTTTTAAAAAAAATTTGTTCACCTGCGCGGAATTACTGTTCACCTGTGGGTACTGTAGCGTTGTCGCCAGATCGGTGGCGGCAAGGCAGCGACGCCACTGGGCGCTGGTGGCTGCTGGGCCAAGAGTAAACCCTAGCTCAAGGTTTATTTTGGTTGGGCCATATTTGTGTGACCTGATTTAATTAAATTAGTTGTGCCAATTTTAAAATCATTGTTGGGTGTTGGGCTAGCCGAAGCCCAGCTTGGTTTTGGCCAGTCGGTTCTGACCAGGCCATATTTTCAATTTGGTTTTGGTTGAATCAGGTCGGATCAGTTCAAATATTATTTTTATTAAAAATTAAATTAATATTGAAAATTAAAAAATTTTTAATCTAAATTTGGTTGGGCTGGGCTGGGCTCAGTAGGCCAATTTCTTATTAATTTAATTTTGAGTGGACCAATTTCATATAGAAATTAAAATTAAATATGAACAAAAATTTTGTGATTTTAATTTTGGAAATTACAATTAAATTTAAACAATTTTTATTAATTAAGTTATTGGATCCACTTAATTATTTTTAAAAAATAATTATTTATTTAAATAATTAAATATTAGGGTTTTTTTAATTAAAGACTCACCCAAGGTGAGGGGATTTTATTAAGCTCCCCAGGCCAAAAACATAACAAATAATGTTCAATCGATTCGACATTTACATTTCGAAGTAAGCGGCCTAACAAGGTAATAGCAATTAGCCTCTCGCGTATAAGCTTCCATTTCTATTGTCTCTATCCCTAGTGTTAACAAATAGATATGGCCTATTCCCCAAGTCGAGGTCTAAAATGGCCTGCCACTTTTTTGTCCACAATTCCCATTGTTGACAAAAAGATGTGGCCTTCCGTAATAGCCCCTTGCAAATTGCCTCTCCAGAGACAATTTACTCCAAGCTATAGAACCAGGAGTAGTACAACATAAGTGTGTATACTTCACTCAATGAAGCCTTCATCTTGACATATTATGTGCCATCTTGAGAGTGTTCTTAATCACGGACAAGAAAGATATGCTGCCTGCGTCCCTGCCATAAAAACAGTTGACCAGCAATATCTTTGCAATCTAGGAAGTTCTATGATAGGGAAAGTTCGTAGCATCTAGATGGATTTAAGACCATTCTTGATTGTATCATCAAGAAAGGAAAACTAGTGGGATCTCATGCTTTGAAAATAATTGGATCATTTGATATCATAGAGATACTTGGTTTTGCCTAAGGCTGAGAGTTGGCCCCTGACATCTATCTCTATTCACTCTATGATGGTTTGGAACCATTTAAGTGGAAAGGAAAAGACTTTGACTAAGCTGCATGTGATGCTTAAAATAAGCCAAATCAAGTGTCAAGATTGAGACTAGGAACAAGTTTCTATTGGTACAGAAGCGAAAGGGATCTGAATCATAAATGGAAAAATGAAGAAGTTGGATAAGGTAAGGGTAACCATAGTACCCATGTGCCTAGGACACAACATACTGCTAGGATAGAAATGTGTAAAGTCATATATGTCCTAATACTTCTACTGCAATGACACATTCCATTAAAAATGATATTGTCCCTAGTTCTTAGAGGACAAGGAATGGGCGAGTAGGTGACATTGCAATTATATATGTCATGGACAATCTCTGTCGTTAATAACTCTACTAATGGGTATTGGATACCGTATATGTTTCTCACAATTTCAAAATTGCGGAGAGAACAAAGTAGGAGTTAAGGTTGATGAGAGGTCAACCTACATGAGGGAAATGAAGAAAGGGTTGCTCCATGGACCATAGGAACTTATAGTTTATCTATGCCTTATGGGCTTACTATGAGTCATATAATAGTTATTTTGATCTATGTATTACAACACAATTTACCATTTATGTGTTGGACATGAGAGGTTTTCATTGTAATAGGAGCTAGGGTTGTTCCATTCTAAATGGATGTGTTGTGGTTTTGCAAAATTAGACAACTGTCTTCATTTGCTTGATATAGATGAACAAGTTTATGGTGTAAATATCAAAAGGGCTAAAAACAAGTTATTCAAGTCCGGAGTAGCTTTGGAATCGTCGATGTGGCCACATGAACATAAATTGCATGTAGTGACTCCAGTGGGAGGGAACTTTGGAATCATTTGACTAGGAGTCAATTAAGAACTACAAATATTGTGATGGCAAAATGACAAAATCACCCTTCATAGTGATGAATGATGGAGCAAGTGAACTATTAGGTCTTATAAACAAAGTGTTTTGTAGACCAAATGCGTTCAACTGCAAGAGGTAGATTCATGAATTCATTAGCTTCATCAGCAATTTGAGTGGATGTAGTTGTCTGCTTGATGTGAGGCAAGTCTGATTCTTTTGAAAAATTTAAGGAATTTCATAATGAAGTTCAGAATATACTTGGAATTTCATAATTTCAGGAATTGATTGACCATCAAAGAGAATGTGATATTCTTTTATAATTGAATCATGTAAGAACACCTTAATGAATGGTGTGCCCGCAAGGATAAATGATACCTTATTGGATATGGTTAGTTCAATGATAGGTATAGCCAATCTTCCAGTTTTCTTATGTGTGACATGCACTTCTAAAAAGGTAGTGTTCACACTAAACTAGGCATTGTCCAAAGCGGTAGGAAAGACAACATATGAGATATGCAAGGAAGGGTTACTTGAAAGTCTTTTCTCTTAAATATTTGGATTAACAAAGCATATGTGAAACGAGGTTTCCTAGTGAGCTTGCACAAAGTCTGATAAATGTCTCTTTGTGGGACATCCAAAAGAGATGAAGGGGCATTACTTCTACAATCATTCTAAGAACTGTGCTTGGTTGCTCGAGAATGTGCCTTTTTGGAAAAGTATCATCTTTTTCCAAAATGACAAGTGGGAGGAATTTAAACTTCAATAAGTTTTGAGGTGAGAAACAATCAGTTCTGGAAACATTGATCCCTTCATGTTAAGTGGTGAATATGAATACAAGAAAAGTCTTAGAGACTACTGAAAATGCTCATGCCCCAAGTTGGTCAGAAAGGTATAGGATTCGGAAGAAGGTACATTTATGTCCTTGTGACTAACTATGAAATCATACCGCTAGAAAGTGATGAACATGTGACGTAAAGCTAAGCTTTGACAAGCCCTAACTCCCCAAAGTGGCTTAAGGGCATGAAATTTGTAATAGATTCTATGTATGAAAACCAAGTTTGGAATTTGGTTGAATTACTAAAAGGTTAAGAATAAAATGATGGTCTTCAAAATGAAACTAGGAATTTATGTTTTCAAGGCTAGACTGATAGTTAAAAGGGGCATAAACAAGTCCACAAGATGTATTGTGATGAGACTTTTTCTCCAGTTGAAATGCCTAAGCGTATTTGAATTTTCCTAGCAATTGCAGGTCATTTTGATTTTGAGATCTGGCAAATGGAGGTCATAACCGTCTTTCTTAATTGGATTTTGGAAGAAGATGTGTATGCAACACAATCTAAGGGTTTTATTGGCCAAAATAGCTGGGAAAATATACGAGCTTCAGAGGTTCATTATTGGATTGAAGCAAGTATCAAGGAGTTGGAATATACATTTCAATGAAGCAATTGAGAGATAGGTGTTCAAAGAAATGCTATGGAATCTTGTGTGTACAAGAAGGTTAGTGGGAGCAAGATTGAATCCCTATTTCTCTATGTCGATGACATTGGAAATGACTAACTAAAGCTGGAGTCTGTGAAGACTTAGTTCGGAAAGTGTTTTGCGATGATGACTTAGGAGAGGTAAAGTACATCTTGGGCATCAAGATCTACACAGGTAGATCAAAGAAGATGATTGACCTTAAGCATAACAATTACTAGGTAAGGTGTTTGATAGGTTCAATATGAAAGATTGTAAAAGATTTTCTACCCATGATTCATGGCATAACTCTTAGCAAGATTCGGCATTTATCGAAATCTGATGAGCAAAAGAGAATGAGTATGATCGCTTATGCATATGCAATAGGGTCTATCATGTATGTTATGATATGTATTCACAGTTATATCTCGTATTCTTAAAGCACGATAGTGAGATATAAACTAGACTAAGGTGAGGTGCATTGGTTTGCGGCCGAGAAATTGTTTTAGTGCTTGAAATGAACTAAAGATATATTCCCGAGTCTATATTGAAAATGAGTTATTTGTGAAAATGATGAGTAAATCACTGTTGTTTGATTTTACAATTGAACCTGAGTACATTGCTTCTTTGGAAGCTTCATAGAAAGGTGTTTGAATTAGGATATTCATCATTGAACTTGACGTGGTCCTTGTCTTAGCTAAATCACAGACTCTCTATTGAGCAAACGGTAGAGTAATCGCTTAGGCAAAATGAGCCAAGGGAACCCATTGAGTTCAAATTTGTACTAAGAAATTTTGCATTCTTTGAGAATATATCGAGAATGGTGAAGTTGTTATATGCAAGTGAGAAAGAATGACAAATTGTCGATCAGGAATCTAAACCTCTTCCACAGATGGAGCCTAGGGCTCACACATTTGTGTTAAGAATCTAGCACTTTGGATAGTAGCTGTGATTTCTGTGATGTTATAGTTATCATAATTTTGTGATTTTAGACATTGAAGATTGAACCGTTTTTAACATATTATGAAATTATCATTTCATATTCATTTAACTAGGTTTAGTGTCGAAGAAAGTCCAAAATCAATTCACATCTCCAAATAGGTTATCAATAATATGTCTTGGATAATGAAACCCTATTTAGTGAACTAGAGTGTAAGATTGATCATGTCCCTAGTTTAGGTCATTGAGAGTGGACACTCATAACTGAGGAAAACTAGTTACGAGTTGATTCACAGCTCTGTTTCATGGGCTGAAGGATGTGGAATGTCATGAATCAATTGCATGGATGAAAGTTGGGAACTTGTATTGGACAGACTTGCCATTAGAATACTTTAAGATATTCATAATGTCATAAGTACGTCTCATTGACTATAGGATTGTATTCCCCATACCTGAGTAATTCAGTATTTGCTTGCTTGTGGATTGGTGTACCTTTAGGTTGTCAAACGTCGCACCCTAAAAGGAGACTATAAGGGTAGTTCTTGGCAAAGGCACCGAGCGATGAGGCGACAGTGACGAGAAACAAGGTGACATAGACAAGCGACAAGGTGATGGAGACAAGCGACAAGGTGATGGAGACAAGCGACAAGGTGATGGAGACAAGCGACTGCAGAGGAGCGAGAAGACTATGCTGAGATTCATGCGTTGAATGGAGAGGATGACTCGTGCGTTCCATCACGCGCTGGCGAGGTGACGGCGGACGGCAGACGGAGGCGACGTCGAATTGCGAGCTTCTAAGGTGAGGATTAATTTCATGTTTTATTTTATTCAAAGACATTCTCAGGCTTATTATTTTTTGACTAAGTGCATAATCAATAAATGTTCTCTAGTGTAGTGGATAGTATTCTTGTTGTTGAGGTTTGAGGTCTTGAGTTCGAACCTCACATGTGACTTTTATTTTTGATGAATATAAGTACTTGATATACATGCTGAGGTTTAATATTGATTGAGTATATGTTTATTGAGTGTCTTTGGTGTAGTGGTTATTGCCCTAGCCTTTGAGGCTGGAGACCTAGGTTCAAATCCCACCAAGTCCCATTTTTTGAAGAATTTTATTCTTGAGGTATTGTAGTTTTTTGTTGATGTTTGTAACTTTTATTCTTTTATGTTGATGTTCTTCATTATTCGGGTGAGATTTAATTAATATGAGTTGAGGTTTTGTAGTTTTTTTGGATGAGATGGATTGATTTTTGTAGTTTTTTTATTTTGTTAAGTTGATGTTTGTCATTTCTGGCTGAGGTTTTGGTAATAAGAGTTGATGTTTGTAGTGTCTTTTTCCTTATGTTGATGTTTTTCAATGTCCAGATGAGGTTCATGTGTTAGGAGTTGATGTTTGTAACTTGTAAGTGCTCCAATCGTTGTTTGTTAGGAGTTGATGTTTGTACTCCCTCAATTTTCTTAATTTTGGCACACTTACCATATTCGTATGTTTTTCTAAGTTTGTCACTTTTCCTTTTATGGAAAAAAGTGCACCATTCTCAACTATTCATTAAACTTTTTACTCTCCTCACTCAATTTCCTCCTCACATTTCAACTTACAAAAAAAATAACGCATAAACCTATGGTAGTTTTTTTTAAATGATAATTTAGTTTTGTTGAGGTTTTTATGATTTTTAGTTTATTCGTAATCGAAATTTTTTTTTCAATTTTTTGTTGGATTTTATTTAAATTTTTAAATATTTTTTGCTTTTTATTTGATTTCTTTATCTATTTTTTGCTGCAGTTTTTAGTTGATGTTTTATGATTTCTCGTTGATATTCTGCTATTTTTTGCTGATGTTTCTGCAGTTTTTTTACATTTTAAAAATTATTTTTTGATTTGTTTTCTGCAGATTGTAGGTGGCGGGAAAATGTTGGAAAAGAATTGGACGAAAAAGGCTCTAGAAAGTTATTAGCGATAGGTCCATGTAAAATAATTAGAGATGAGTCCCTGTAAAATTATTAGATAAATCTCTTGAGCTAGAATATTGTTAGAATTGTAGAAAGACTCTTACCTAAAGTTTAGCTTGTCTCACAGGAGACCATCCCTTAAAATAAAATAAAATAAAATAATCTAATTAACTATAAAATAATCCTGTACTCCCTTTGTCCCAACTATATTTGCACACTTTTTGCTCAATTTTTTCATGTCATGTTTGACCACCAATAACTTTGATTAGATATACTAATGATATATTAAAATTTAATATTTAAAAAATATATTAGACATGGAATCTAATGATATCTCACATGAACATATTAATGTTTGTATTTTAAAAAAATTGATCAAAAAGTGTTGCAATATGGCTGAGATAGAGGAGTTTGTAACTTTTGGGCGGTGTAAAACAAATGTTGGGGTATTAGAGCAAGTCCAACAGCTTCCCTAAAATTTTCTATAAAATAGAGATTCAAAACTCATATTCCCTATATTTTTTATGTTCATCTCCAACAGATTCCCTATTTTGGAGAACCTCACATTTATTAACATAATAATTATCATCTTTTATTAACATAATTTTCAATATATGCATTCAATAGGAGTTACTGCTCTCTTGGTTTTAACTTTCAAACTAACGGAGTTACTGCTTTAAACTCAATAGGAGTTACTAATAAGAGTTACTGCTTTAAAGTTTTGACAGAAAAGAGAGAATATTGTACTCGTATTCAATGCATTCCATTAATATTGCATTAAATCTTGCTTCCCCATAATTTTATTCTCTTTCTACAAATATGAGGAATGAAATATCCTCTCTCATCATAATCCCTATTTTGGGGAAGCATATAGGGAAGCTGTTCGACTTAAAAAATGAAGTAAAATCTCTAAAAACAACAAGAATCCCTATAATGGGGAAGCTGTTGGACTTGCTCTTAAGAGAAGAGTGGGTCTCCTGATAGGCGGCATGTCCCTAAGTTTATGGACAGGCCACATATTTCTTACCTTATACACTGCATTTTTTAAATTACATACAAAATTTAAAATTTTTTAAAATATTTTTGTACATCATATATTTATATATTTTCACCTTCAAATACATATTATTACTTGTTTTAACTTATAAAATACAGTATTTAAATTTTATAAAAATTACAATATTTAAGACAAAAATCCATGAGGACTGTACATAAATTTATGGAAAGATCGCCTTTCCTGATAAGAAATGAATAAATACCAGCGTCACACTCGACACACTCTCGTGAAAACCCACTACAGTCCAGAGATTCCCTTACGAAAGCAGAGCGTGAAGACAATCTCTTACCTCCGTCATTTCATTTACTCAATACCTCTTGAAGCTTCCAGTCTTCCACCGCTTCATTGATGCCCCAATCTCACGAATTTATACCCTCACCTAGTTCTTCACTCCAATCCTACTCGTCTCAAACAACAGCAATAACAATAACTAGCTGCTGCAGTCTTTACCTTTGGCTTTTGGGTTTCTTCTGCTCTTGAGGTACCCGTTTTGTTGATGAATTTCTCGTGGTTTAAATTGTTTCTGTATCGTATGCTGCCTTTCTATCGACCCTTTTTTATGATGATATTATTTTGGTGTAGCTCCAAAAAAATCGTCTATGGATTTTAGAGTATTTTGTTTTGTAAAAAAAAATCTTAATAAATGGTTTGATTCGTAGGGTTTGGTGGATTATAGATGGATGGATATGGAATTCCCGTGATTTTGAGCCAATCCCCGGAATCAGGATTTGGGGGTGGTCAATTTGTGAGTGATGATGGTGCTGATCATGGTGTTATTGTAGAGCGGTTTAGGAAGCTTGAGGCTGCAGCTATTAGAGCTAGGCCCACCTTGAGGCATCCGATTCTGGATTCAACCGAGAGAGGTGGTTCTTCCACTGAGCCAGTTTCTGATGGAAGCGGTGGTATTTCGGGCATAGAGAGTGGGGGTGAAGGTCGCAAAAGGCAAAGTAGTGTATTGGTTGCTATGGCTTTGGATAAGGAGCCCGGGGTTAAGAAGACCCGTGTTGGCGGTGGGAGCTTCTATGATTGTGGTATCTGTTGGTGCATTGCTAAAGAGCCTATTGTGACTTGCTGTGGTCACTTGTTCTGTTGGAGTTGCTTTTTTAAGTTACCGTATATGATGTATCCAACCATGGAAAGTGCGAAAGAGTGTCCCTTGTGCGAGGGAGAAGTTTCTGAGGCCAACATTGTCCCGATTTATGGTGATGCGGATAGCACTACGGAGCCAAAGCTGGATGTTGACTGTGGCCTGAGAGATCCTCCAAGGCCAAAGGCACGGCGTGTGGAGAGTTCGAGTTCAAGACAGCGACAGCCACCCGTGGCTCGTGGTTTGTCCCAAATTCCGGTTACTGAAGCACTGAGGCGGATCAGGACAAGTATTAGTGTGATGGGGCAAGCTGTGGCTGCAGATTTTTCTTCAACTGCTCCTACTCCTGCTGTGTTTTTGGGAGAAGATCTTCCGCTGCCCCGCAGCACTAGGTTTTCAAGAGTTATATCTGATAGTGCTGCATCTCTCTCTTACATTTCATCAGCTCTGAATAATGCTCAAAGGCTGGTTGAAGACCTTGAGACATACAGGCGGTTGCAAACAAGTGTTGCACAACTTGTAGCTGATGATTATGGAGATATAATCTCCAGGAATGCTACTGTTACTGTGCTATTTCAGCAGCAAGGATCAAGTGAAGAAATCATCTCAGATAATCCTTCCCCTCCGTTGGAGCCAACTGATATTGACCCCCATAGTAGTGATCCTTCCCCTCCGTTGGATCCAACTGATCTCAACCCCCATGGTAATGATCCTTATCCACAGTAGTGATCCTCCCCTTCCGTTGGAGCCTACTGATATCAACCCCCATGGTAATGATCCTTCCCCTCTGTTAGAGCCAACTGATATCAACCAACCTGTTATATATAGTGCTGTGATAAGGAGTGAACCTCCTGATGCTTTCTTCTCATAAGTAGCAATGGGTTCAGATGAGTGAATTTCTGTGATCTTGCAGGAACTTTACTTGATCTATGTAAAAAAATTATGCTAGGTTTACTCCTCTCAGTCCTTTGTGGATGACTATGTTGAACTATCTGTTCGTCTAATGTTAGAATGAAGTTGCCTGTTTCAATCATTTCTTCCTTTACTCCATTCATGAGTGCATCTTTGGGTATCCTGCATTAATTTATCCCTTCTATGCAAATATGTGATCATGTTTTTTGTAGCTATCAAGGAACTCTCCTCTTTCAGCTATTTATGTGTGCACAGATTTGGTAGATTGATTGCAACAAATGATTGTGTCACTTTACATGAAGAAACTTTTGGGTGCCTACATTCTTATTAATAAGAAAGAACTGACCTCTTTCTGATTCTTGCACGTCGTCCACCAAAGAACGAAGCATTTTAAAACTTGCTGCACCTTATTTTTTGAAAACAAATATTTAATATACTATATTAGATAAAGTTTAAAGCAATTCAAATAGCTTTACCTAGTCTATTGGCATGATAATGCTCAAACAATAGTCTATATCGGTTAACATTTTGAAAGAACACTACAGGGATTACTGCTATTGCTGCTTTGATTTGGACCAATTATCCCCTTGATTTCCCATGGTGTGGAATCTGGGTTGTTAAAGGAAGATGCTAAAATGACAGAATCCGTGTATATGATTATCTACGAGTGATTGCTTCTGTTTCTTAGTGCCGCTTTGATCGCCCAGAAATACGCTTCCGCTTCTGCCTGCGATGGTAAATAAGTAACAAAGAAATCCGAATAACATTGTGTGATTCTTGATTCTGCATTCTGAGTTGAAGATATCATCCATGCTGCAGTTTCTAGTAATCTTTATTTCTGATACGATCCATCAAAAGAGACGATTGTTGTATTAGAACTATGTAGCTGCACCTTTTAAAATAATCAGATATTGTCAATTCTATAGTAATATATACTGGAGTATAAGTGAATTCTGTTGGTAGTTGAAATGGAGTATTTTAGATAGTAAGTAGACAAGAAGAAATGAATTGTATTTGAAATTTGCTTGTATGAATTTTACATGCATTTTGAAACTTCAAATAAAAATAACAAAGATGACATGATTCTCTGCTGGGATTAGAGAAGCTTGAAGGTGCCACTGGAAAAAGTTAATTTAAAAAAATCATCCTTTTTTCATATCAAAGTTCACACGACAGCACATAATTAATAATTCTTGTTAGAAGGAAATCTTTCTTTCAAATCTTTAGGCAGTTCAATCTTTACTGGGAGGACAAAAATTTCTTATTTTCTCAGCATGGTAACATCTATCCAAGCAAGAATTCATTCATGGAAAAATAGGTTGTTATCTACTGCTAGCAAAAACATTCAGCATGTTCTATCTTCAATTACACTACATCAAGCATGTTCTAATCATAGTCGTAAAGCCAATTAAATATATTATTGACCTAATCCATAAAACTTTGGCTAAATTTCTGTAGAATTCGAATTCTAACAACACTCAACAAAAAGGATATGATCATACACTAAATTTAGTTACCTTGAAGATAAAATGGCTTGAGTTTCAAAAATCTCCATAAAATGACAAAAAATATCAATTAAACTCTGGTGAAAGCTCCAACGAGGATAATCCTTATGGACAAAAAGTCATGTGGTCAATGCTAGAACATTATAAAAACAAAAACATGGAACAGAACCAGAGAAGTGCATGAAATTTCTCCTCCCAACTCACAGATAATAGGGAATGGCCATGTCTCTTTCTGGGATGCTAAATTAGACAAGCCTATGTCCTTTATCTAGTTTATGGGAACCTGACTAAGATATTCCATTCTCTAAGCTAACAGTTACAGAACTTTTAAGTAACCAACAATTCTATACAGAATCACTCATGAATAAGTTATCACCACAAGTACTAATTACCTTGAGGAAAAGTTTCTAATTACATCTAGAATATGATGATATCATATGGAAGCCTACGCAAAATGGACTCTTCAATCTTAAATCTGCCTACGAGATCATAAGGCATAAAAAAAAAGATAAAATCCCATCATTTAAACATGTCTGGGTTGCAGCTCTACCTAAAAAACTAAGCTTCTTTAATTGGAGATTACTTAACATATTAGTGTCCTTTCGTGATGTTCTTAAAGATTTCTCCTTTCGTATCCCCTCTCTTTGTTGTTGTAAAGTCAAGTGGTATTCATTGAATATTTTAATTAGCAATTTTATGAACATATTTGGAAACGAAAATCTTTCCATGTTGGAACGTGCAGATTAGCATATTTACGTCTAGCAGATCATACGCATTATTTGTGAGATATGGAAATCTAAATATTCTACTATATATTAGGCGTGTAGAAGTATAGTTGATTTATGGAAAATTCCTACAAATATGGTGTTGATATTATCGAATATATGAGAGATATTGTGATAAGGAAAATCTCTTTATTTATGGGATTTGGATATGCTTGAAGAAGTAGATAAGGAATAAAAATATTATGGAGATAATCATGGAGAGTTCCGATATGCTCATGGCTATAAAAGGGGACAACCAAGGCTGCATTCAATACGGTTTTAATCAGAGAAAATCTGCACACATATTTTCAATCTTTCGATAGAACTGCAAAGAGCCAGAATTCTATGTTCCAACATACATGACCTACCGTTCAAAGTTCATAATCATATACCTTAATTCCTAGAGAGGAAGAGATCCAGCGTCGACGAGTTTTGAGGTTAGAGGGAGTCTGATCAAGGCAGATCAGTAACTAGGGGAGCTAGAAAAATTCACATGTTTAATTAGTAAAGATAAGTATTTTGTATGGTGTACCTTGTACTGTATCTTTTTGATAAATGGATTCATTCTGAACTGGGCCAGGCCCCGCAGATGTAGGTGGATTTCACCGAACTGCGTAACCAAGTCTTGTGTCTTTAATGCTTTACTTTATTGCATACTTGGTTAGATAGGTTATGCTGGAACATACGAGTAATAATTAGAAAATTTGGTAAAACCAAATTTCATTTGGTATCAGAGCTTGGTCACTTATTTTTCCCTTGGTTGTGTCAAGGAAAATGTGATCCGGTTTTACCATAGCAACCAAAGAAGGAGCTTCGGTGTCTCGGCCACCTCTGCTAGAAGACAACTACAATTATTGGAAGGCATGCATGAGAGTTTTCATCAACTCACTGGATGAATGCGTGGTTCTATGTTGAAAATGAGTGGAATCACCCTACTGAAGATGCTGATACAAGTTCTAAGGCAAAAGGAGGAGAGTCAAGTCAAAGGAAGCAGAAACTCAAAGACAGGTCTAATTGGACTTCTGACGACCTCAAGGCATCTCTGGCAAATTCAAAGGCACTAAATGCTATCTTCACTGCGGTTGATGAAAACCAGTTCAAACCCATGTCTACATGTCATCAAGCCAAGGAAGTATGGGATATTATGATAACTGTTCATAAAGGAACTAGTCTAGTTCGAGAATCTAAACTACAGATGTTGGATACTAAGTTTGAGGAACTCAAGATGGAGGAAGATGACACCATTGCTATATTCAACGGAAAACTCAGGGACGTCTCCAATATGGCATACCAACTTGGTGAAAATGACCTTGAGATCACTTCCTAAAAGGTTTCCAATGAAGGTTGCGGCAATAGAATAATCAAGGGATGTAGCCACCATACGCTTAGATGAATTAATGAGATCATTACAGACGTATGAGATGACGTTTCAACTAGCTACAAAAAGAGGCCACAAGGAGTTGGCATTCAGAACATCTTCATCAATGGACAATCACGAATCTGACAGTGATGATGAATTTGAAAAACTTGCACTTATCACGAAGAATTTCTCAAGAATGCTGAAGAAAGTAGTAAACAATAAATCTCAAGAGAGGTTTGGAGGAAATAGACCAAGGTCACATGATTCTGGTAATAATCGTGGAACGAGATTTGAGCAAGGAAATTAGCAGTTCTCCAAAAATCAAAGTAGTGAACCAAAATAGCCTGGACGAATTCAATACAGGGAATGTGAAGGATATGGTCATATT
Source organism: Rubia yunnanensis (assembly GCA_037428765.1). NCBI lineage: Eukaryota > Viridiplantae > Streptophyta > Magnoliopsida > Gentianales > Rubiaceae > Rubia > Rubia yunnanensis. The sequence continues at coordinate 85,339,326 of CM075063.1, forward strand.
CAGGCTGAATGTGCAAATACTCGAAAGAAACAGGGAAAATCTTATGTCACCTCGTGGAGTGAAGATGAAGAAGAAGAGAAAGACAAAAAGGAACTTGTAAGCAACTATGTGGCATTTGGAACAAAAATTCATGATGCATCGGAGGATGGATGTTCCAACACGCTGGATAAAGTTGAAGTTGTATGTTCCAACATAGACCCGTATGAAGCATCTAGTGATGAAGACGATGGACTTGCTATAAGTGATGAAGAAATCTACAGCACTTATGAAAATATGTATGCTATGTAGCTCCAAGTGGTTGACACAAACAAAGAGCTGAAGGAAGAAAAAAGTGCAGTTGATGGAAATAGAAAGAGAATTGCGTGTAAAAGTTGCTGAACTCAAAAAGGAGAATGAAGAATTAAATGAAAAGCTAATATTAGCAACCAAGAGAGCTGAGACTTCTGAAGCTGTAATATCTAAGTTGAATTCTGGAAAAGCTAAGCTTGATGATATTCTGGATATGGGAAAGAACTTTGGATATCGACACGGAATTGGGTATTACAACCAACTCAAAAACACAGGCACACTCAAGCCTGAGGCGCACGAGTTACTCAAGAATCCAGTGAATCTCAAGACAAAGATTCGAGAGGTAAAGAGAAAGTTTGGCAAACCCTATCAAAGGAAAGCTCTTATCTACTATTTATATCAAGGTCACTCAGAGGATAAATGTCAGAAACTACTCAGAGATCAAATGGAAGGACGTCAACTTGTAGTATGTTCCAACATAGGCGAAGCCTAGAAAACCAGAATGGTCAGAAAGGTATGGGTTGTCAAATATCTGGTACATGCTTTGTTGCACATACTTCACTTATATCATATTCCAGATATTTGGGGTACTTTGATAGCGGCTGCTCTCGCCATATGACTGGAACTCAAGAATTCCTTACAAATATCACACCTTTCGATGGTGGTTTTGTTACGTTTGGTGATGGAAAGACAAGTAGAGTGGTTGGAAAAGGTGAACTAAGGATTGAAGGATTTCCCGTATTCACTAGTGTGCTGTTCGTGGAAGACTTGAAGGCTAATCTGCTGAGCATAAGTCAATTGTGTGATGACAATATGACTGTGGAATTTCAAAAAGACAAATTCATAGTGAAACACGGAGAATCCAAGGTTCTTAGGCATACGATCATCAGATAATTGCTATCTGCTGGAACAAGAAGTACGATGTATGATCGTGAAACAGCATGAAGGATTTTTGTGGCACAGGAAGCTCGGTCACATCAATTACAAAGCCTTGGTGAAAATTGCAAATGCAAAAGCTGTACGAGGTATGCCTACCTTAACAAGGACGGAATTGTGTGGGAACCATGTCAATAAGGTAAACAAATTCGATCTTCCCACTCGTCAGTTCAATATATAACCACCTCAAGAAATCTAGAATTATTGCATATGGATTTGATGGGTCCTGTCAATACACCTAGTATAGGTGGAAAGGAATATATCTTCGTATGTGTTGATGATTTCTCCAGATATACATGAGTAGCTTTTCTTAAGGAAAAATATGATACGGTGGAAGTATTCAGAAATATGGTGATAAAGTTACAGACTGAAAAAGGTAGTCCAGTTGGAAAGATTGTTCGAATTCGTAGTGATCATGGTAGAGAATTTAAAAATTTTGAATTTAGTGACTTCTGCGGTATTCAATATGATTTTTATGCACCAATCACTCCTCAGTAGATTGGTGTCGTAGAACAGAAAAATAGAACCTTGCAGGAGATGGCTCGAGTTATGTTAACCGAGAAAGAAATTCACAAAAAATGGTGGGCAGAAGCTATTAACACAACTTGCTATACGATTAATCGAGTAGATCTGTGTCCATTCACCAACAAAACATCTTATGAGATTTGGAAGATTAGGAAACCAAATGTCTATACTTTCATGTGTTCGGAAGCAAATGCTACATCCCCAGAGACAGAGAGCAATTGGAAAAATTCGATAATCGCTGTGATACTGAAATTTTTCTTGGGTATTCTGTCACAGCCGTGCTTATCATGTTTATAACCATCAGACCAACACACTAATGGAGTCTATAAATGTTATTGCGGACGATTCTGAAGAAGGATAAAAGTCAGATGTCGTAGAAGAAGAACATGGTAACACTCATGTTTCAACACAGCCTCGTCAACCTGACAAGGCAGATCCATCACATGTTGGAACATCTGAGAAGACTGATGTTGAACTAGTTGAAACTGAGCATATTGGAACATCATCCCCCACTGTCGTATCCTATGTTCCAACATAGGATCAACCAGAATCAATGGCATGGAGTACTCGACCGGTTCCTCGGGTGGAGTACAGGAAGTTGGCTGGATTACAATGCATCTCTCTCTTATTGAACCAAAGAATTACAAGGAGGCATTATTGGATGAATACTGGATTGCTGCAATGCAAGAAGAACTAGGTCAGTCTGCAAAAAATAATGTATGGTACCTCACTCCTCGCCATAAAGGTGTCAATGTCATCGACACAAAATGGATTTTCAAGAATAAATTTGATGCTGACGGATATATTACTCGAAACAAAGCCAGACTGGTAGCTCAAGGATATACACAAGTTGAAGGTGTTAACTTTGATAAGACATTCGCACCAGTTGTCAGGTTATAGTCAATTCGAATTTTGATTGCTATTGGCTGCTCTATGAACTTTACTCTGTATTTAATGGATGTCAAGAGTGCATTTCTAAATGGTGTGGTAAATGAAGAAGTTTATGTGGAACAACCTAAAGGATTTGAGGATCCTTATTACCCTCATCATGTGTATCGCCTTAAGAAAGCCTTATACGGTTTAAAGCAAGCCCCCAGGGCATGGTATGAACGACTTATTAACTTTCTTCTTAAGAAAGGTTATTGTCGAGGGGGAGTACATCACACTTTATTTGTGCTTGATAAGTCATCAAAAATTGTGATTGCTCAAATTTATATGGATAATATAGTATTCCGCTCTACTTCACCATCTATGGTACTAGATTTTGTCACGGTTATGCAGGCTGAGTTTGAAATGAGCATGGTTGGAGAGCTCACATACTTTCTAGGACTACAATTTAAGCAAGGAAAACATGGACTGTTCATAAATCAAAGTAAGTATGCATTGAATCTAGTAAAGAGATTTAGTTTAAGCAATGCCCTAGCAGTTCGAACACCTATGGGAGTTTCTGACAAACTGGTCAGGGATGAGAATGGAGTTGCAGTTGATCAAAATTTATACAGGGGAATGATTGGGAGTCTATTGTATTTAACAATAAGTAGACCAGATATATGTCTCAGTGTTGGGATATGTGCAAGATTTCAGGCTGATCCAAAAGAGTCTCATCTCACCGCAGTCAAAAGAGTTATTCGATATGTAAGTGGGACTTCTGAGTATGGTGTCTGGTATCCAAAGAATCAAGATTCTGATTTGATTGGGTACAATGATTCTGATTGGGCTGGTAATGCAGATGATCGAAAGAGCACTACAGGTGGATGTTTCTTTATTGGCACGAGTCTGGTTTCTTGGTATAGTAAGAAACAAAATTCGATCTCTTTGTCTACCGCAGAAGCTGAATATCTTGCTGCTGGAAGCTGTTGTGTGCAATTGTTATGGATGAAGCAAATGATGAACGACTATGGAATTCATCAAGGCCCTTTGAAGATCTTATGTAACAACACAAGTGCTATTGATATTTCAAAGAATCCAGTCCAGCACTCTCGAACTAAGCATATTGATATAAGGCATCATTTTATTAGAGATCTTGTTGAAAGGAAGGAATTTGTGGTAGTCTATGTTCCAACATACGAGCAAATTGCTGATATCTTTACAAAGCCACTGGACGCCGCCACCTTTGAAAGTCTCAGACAACACTTAGGTATTTGTCAAATTTGAGGTAATTCTTGCCTTTATTCAGCTGTAAATATTTTATTTTATTTCCGATAAATTCAGAAAAAATAGAAAGAAGAAAAGTTTTACAAAAATAAAAGTTGTATAGTTATGGTATGTTGGAAGTTGGTATGTTTTGAGTTGATATCTTGAGTTGAAAAGAGAGAAAAAAAACATCATTGCTCATCTTGAAAAAGGTAAACGTTTTTCACGGTAACCAAGGAAGTTATGTGAAGAGTTTTGGTTGGTTTCAAAGTTGTCTAAATCCCTCAAAATTCCTCTCTTTTCGACTACTGTCCCACACATCTTGGTTCTTTCGGATTCTTTCCAAAATCCTCCCTGATTTTTCTCTACTCAACAAATCCTTGACTAAATATGTCTTCAAACCACAACTCTCCCACGGTCGAAGAAAAAATTCAAGAAACTCTTCAACCTCCAAAAGACATGAATGACGAACAAATGGAAGACAATGTGGAGGCGGTCCTGTCCGAAGGTGACGGACAAGGCGAAGGAAACATAAAGGTTGGGTTGACCGATGTTGGTGAAAAGAATGTAGATGGCGGTGGTTCAAGCTTCGGTGGTGAAGGTCGGGATGAAAGCACCAGAAACAAATGAAAAGGTTTATTTCAGAAGGTAACTGATCTTGATCCTCCAACTCTTCAAATTCATGGAATGGAATTCAATACTGCAGACGAGATATTTGAATGGCTGGAAGCAAATAGAATTACAGTAGATTTGACCAAGATTAAGAGTACAAAGGGTGAATTCTTGAATGTTAAGGTCAAAGAATTTGTGACCGGGGACATTGGAAATTTGTGGGATATTGAAAACCACAAAGTGAAGTTTCTGAGGGGGAGGTATGGTGTGTACAGAGGGAAGGGCAATTTTCACTTTTTTTCATCTATCTCTCGTCCGAGCTATGTTTTTATGAGAGAAATTAGCGATGATGAGGTAGCAGTACATGATGTGATCAAGTCTACATATAGGTTGCCTATAGGAATTTTTTATTTGAGGGCAACTCAGAGATTGTAAGAACTAATGAAACCAGTGATAATCGAAGTCTCGGACAACGAAGAAGAAGACAATGCTGCCTATGTTCCAACACAGCAGGCAGAAGCTGAAAATACTATCGAGATGGAAGTTGATGATGAAGATATGGGGGGTGAAGATCAGATTGAGGTATCGAGTGATGCTGATGGAGAGAAACCTGGAGAGCCTATGCCGAGACAGAGTGAACTAGATGAAGACCAAGATGTTGGAACATAAACTGCTGAAGAAGAAGAAGAAGCTAAGGATACTGAGTATGTTGCAACACAGGAACATCCTGAGATGAACTACTCAAGTGATGAGATGCTGGATGTGTTCTTACAGTCGGCCAAGGGAAAGAGAAAGTTGGATGCTACAGAGGTTTCCTCACCAACTAAAAAGGCCAAGAAGAATCAGGAAGCTCCCAAGAGAAAAATCTTGCCTCCTCTACCTGTAAGTGATGCACTGTCATTCAAATACTTTGATATAAAATGTGAAGAGATGGGAGAAGTATTTGCAGAGAGGAAGTTTATCTCTGAGAGACCCGTAGACCTGGAAGCATGCAGGGCTAGTGGATTTTTGGATTTTCTGGAATTAATTGGAATGAAGAGGGCTACCACTGCACAACTTGAATATAATAGACAGGTGGTCATTGAGGTGTATGCAAACTTGATGGTTGGAAATTTAGAAGCTGACTCTCCTTGGTTTGAAAGGGTGTGTTTGCAGGGAAAGATTGTGGACTTCTCAGCTACCAGAATAAACAAGATTTTGGGGCTGCAAACAGCAGAGTTTGAGGGGGTGTTTCCAGAGGATCTAGAAGTGTCAGATGATCATATTCTGGAGACAATCTCAGGAGGATACAAGACCAAGTGCCCCGAAACTGGTTATTCACAAGCTTCTTGTTTTTCATCAAGATTCTTTGGTCTGTATCAGGTAGCAATCAACTGCTGGATGCCATCCTCGAACACGAAGACCCTGACTAGAGAAATGGCTAAGCTGCTGTTCAGTGTTGGAACACAGAAATCAGTAAACCTTGGACTGTTCATTCAGCTGAATCTGGTGAGGCAAGCTACAACTCCTAAGGAAAAACATGTCATTGTGTATCCCTGTTTGATTTTGGCATTGGCTAAGAGTGCCAAAGTGAAGGGGAAGGCAAAAGATATGATCATAGACACGGAGTTCCTACGGTCGAACAAGAAGACATTTGGCATGAGGTATGTCCATGATCTACCTTGGAGTTCTTCAGGGTCTACTTCTTCAACTGCTGAAAGGAATGCTAAATTGGTGGTCCTGAATGCAAGACTGGGGGCAATAACCATTCAAATGGCATCACTTGAAGTAGAAAAGGCTAAATTGGAGATTGAAAAAGCGCAGCTGGAGGCTTGCTCCTGAACTAGATTTTTTTTTCTTTCTATGTTCAAACATTGATGTCACAGTTAGGGGGAGCATGCTTTCTGCTTATGTTTTTTTTTTGGTTTTATTTGCCTTTGGCATATTTATGGCCCCAGGGGGAGAATTTTGGATTTGGCTATAATCATAATGTTTATTTTTATGGTATTTCTGGAATTCTAGTACTCAGTTCTGGTATCCAAATTTTGATGGAATTCTGGTATTAAGCTTTTGATCAGATTTAGTATGGTTCATATGTTCCAACATAGGTGGAGTTGAGAAGACTTATGTGTTTGATTACAAGTTTTTCGTTGTGATATTAATGGCCAAAAAGTTTAGGGTCCACAAAATGCCAAAGGGGAGATTGTAAAGTCAAGTGGTATTCATTGAATATTTTAATTGGCAATTTTGTGAACATATTTGGAAACGAAAATCTGTCCATGTTGGAACATGCAGATTAGCATATTTACGCCTAGCAGATCTTACGCATAAGGGTCAGAATATTATGGTATTTGTGAGATATGAAAATATGAATATTCTACTATATATTAGGCGTGTAGAAGCATAGTATATTTATGGAAAATCCCTACAAATAAGGTGTTGATATTATCGAATATATGAGAGATATTGTGATAAGGAAAATCACTTTATTTATGAGATTTGGATATGCTTCAAGGAGTAGATAAGGAATAGGAATATTATAGAGATAATCATGGAGAGTACCGATCTGCTCATGGCTATAAAAGAGGACAACCACGACTGCATTCAATACGGTTTTAATTAGAGAAAATCTGTACACATATTTTTCAATCTTTTGAGAGAATTGCAAAGAGGCAGAATTCTATGTTCCAACATACATGACCTGCCGTTCAAAGTTCAGAATTATATACCTTAATTCCTCGAGAGAAGTAGATCCAGTGTCGACGAGTTTCGAGGTTAGAGGGAGTATGATCAAGGCAGATCGGTAGCTAGGGGAGCTAACAGAATTCACATGTTTAATTAGTAAAGATAAGTATTTTGTATGGTGTACCTTGTACTGTATCTTTCTTATTAGTGGATTCATTCTGAATTGGGACAAGCCCCGCATGTGTAGGTGAATTTCACCAAACTGCGTAACCAAGTCTTGTGTCTTTAATACTTTACTGTATTGCATAATTGATTAGATAGGTTATGTTGAAACATACGAGTAATAATTTTTAAATTAGGTAAAACCAAATTTCAGTTTTTTACGCTAGAATGACTCAGATTCAATTTATCACACTTTTAACACTTGTCAGGTAATCGGAGGGATCTGGTAAATCATAGACCGGGTGTTTAATAAAACCACAATTAGTATTGACTATTTTTGGGATAGGTTTTTCAATATTGGAATCTGAAACCTAAACATAAAGAATTCAACATTCTAATTAGAATCATACCTAGCACAATTACTTGGTTTATTTGGCGAGCTAGATAACGCAATTCTGTACTAGTTTAATGATATTTTGATGTGCCTGAGATTGCAATATTTGTGGGATTTACCATCTGTTTGTCCGAGACTTTTCTTGCATAGGATATTGTTGTGCGGAATGGAGAAAGAACAGAAAGTATGAATGAAAATAACAAGACACAAGATTTACGTGGTTCACCAATTTGGCTACATCCACGGGAGACGGATTCACTATAATAGGTAGCAGGTTACAGATGCCAAGAAATTGGCCAGATTTCTACCTATCTAAGTGCAGAACAGAATTAATGTTTACAGAGAGAAGAGAGACACTTTATATACTGTCTCTACTAAACCCTAACAAACTGGGATTGGAACAAAACACAATTCGGCCCAAATCAACATCAGTCCAAATTGGAATTGGAATTATATTCTTATCATAATTGTAAATGTAGTTGTATTCCAGGCCAGGGTCGCAGAAGCGGCTATTACAGTATTCAAGGCATACCAACAAATCTCCACCTTGACTTGAATCCTCAAAGTAGAAAACTCCAGATGCACCATTACAGTGCCAGATGAGTAGACTTCGTCCTCCACTCCCGGGACTACCCATAGAGCACCTAATCAGCTTTGATGTTCAGCAAGTCCAAACAATGTTGAAACTTGCTATGTGGAACAGGTTTGGTGAACATATCAGCTGGGTTGTCAGCAGTTCCCACTTTCTTCACCCTGATTCTCCTCTCACTCCTCAGGAAATGATATCTGACATCAATATGCTTGGTCCTCTCATGATGGACCTGATCCTTGGCTAGGCAGATTGCACTCAAATTGTCACAATACACAGTAGCCTGATCATGATGTAGACCAAGATCACTAACCAGTCCTTTCAGCCATATTCCCTCCTTTGCAGCCTCTGTCAAAGCCATGTACTCTGCTTCCGTAGTAGACAACGTCACTGTAGGTTGCAAAGTCGCCTTCCAACTAACCACAGAACCTCCCAAAGTGAATACATAACCAGTCATCGATCTCCTCGTGTCAACATCACCAGCATAATCAGAATCCGAGTAGCCTGTAACTAAGCACTCGGTATCACCTCCATAAATGAGACCCACATCAGACGTACCTCTAAGATACCTGAAAATCCTCTTCACAGCTTGCCAATGTTCCTTTCCCGGTTGCCCCATGAACCTGCTCACAACACTGACTGCCTGTGCTAAATCTGGCCTCGTGCAAACCATAGCATACATCAAGCTCCCCACCGCGCTGGCATAAGGAACCCGAGACATATACTCCTTCTCCTCGTCTGACTGAGGAGCAAACATAGTGGTGAGATGAATATTTGCAGCACTAGGAGTGTCTATAGGCTTGGCTGTAGACATGCCAAACCTAGCCAACACTTTCTGAATGTAGCCTTTCTGTGACAAGAAAAGCTTCCGGTGACTTCGATCCCTAAGAATCTCCATTCCTAGTATCTTCCGAGCTGCACCCAGATCCTTCATCTCAAACTCAGCACTAAGAAGTCCTTTCAACTTCTGAACCTGGTGCTTACTCTTTGCGGCTACCAGCATGTCATCTACATAAAGCACCAGATAGATGAATGACCCATCTCTCAACCTGCTGTAGTAGACACAATAGTCATAAGCACACCTCGTATATCCCAGCTGAAGCATGTAACTGTCAAACTTCTTGTACCACTGCCTCGGAGACTGCTTAAGTCCATACAAAGACTTCTTCAACTTGAAAACATACTTTTCCTTGCCAGGAACCTGAAAACCATCTGGCTGAGTCATGTACAACTCTTCCTCCAACTCTCCATGTAGAAAAGCGGTCTTCACATCAAGTTGCTCGAGCTCCAAATCCTGATGTGTCACCAATGCTAGAAACACTCTGATGGAAGTGTGTCTGACCACTGGTGAGAAAATCTCATTATAGTCTACCCCCTCCCTTTGACTGAAACCTCTTGCAACAACTCTTGCCTTGTACTTGACTCCCTCTGTAGGTGATATCCCTTCCTTTTTCTTGAAAACCCATTTGCAAGTGATAACCTTTCTCCCTTGAGGCTGTTGAACCAAATCCCATGTTTGATTCTTCTGAAGAGACTCCATCTCGTCTCCCATTGCAGCAAGCCATTTGTCAGCATCAGTACCTGAAACAGCTTCTCTGTAGGTGGATGGCTCATGAGTATCCACCTCCTCAGCAACCTGTAGTGCATAACCCACCATATCCTCAAACCCATATCTCTTGGGCGCCCCAACTCCAACCCTCCTGGGTCGGTCCTGAGCTAAACTACGGACTGTAGCTCCCGATGGTTAAGAATCTGTGGTGGAGATTCCGGTATCTCAGATTCTGTCTGTGGCTCTTGATTCACCTCCAATTGTTCCAATCTATTTTCACCTTGAGTGACTTCAAGCTCCACCTGTTTATCAACTCCACTAGTTTCTGGCACAACTGTGGGCTTCACCATAGATCTAAGCAAAGAATTTTCATCAAAGACAACGTCCCTGCTCAGAATAACCCTCTTCTCAGACGGAGACCATATCCTGGAGCCTTTAACTCCATCTCCATAACCCACAAAGACACCCTTCTTGGCTCGGGGCTCCAACTTACCATCACTAACATGATAATAAGATGTACAACCAAAAACTTTTAACTTGGAGTAATCAACAACTTTACCTGACCACAACTCCATAGGTATTTTGCACTCTATACCCGTGTGAGGCCCGCGGTTGATCAGGTAACAAGCTGTACTCACCGCCTCTGGGCAGAATCTCTTTTCCAAACCAGCATTAGAGAGCATGCACCTCGCTCTCGCCAGCAATGTCTGATTCATCCGCTCAGCTACGCCATTATGCTGTGGCGTATTCCTGACTGTATGATGACGAGCAATCCCTTCATCCCTACAAAACTGATCAAACTCAGACGAGCAGAATTCCAGCCCATTATCAGTTCGAAGCCTCTTGATCTTCTTCCCGGTCTGATTCTCCACCAAAGCTTTCCACTCCTTGAACTTCGAGAAAGCTTCACTCTTATGTTTCATCATGATAACCCAAGTCATCCTTGAGTAATCATCAATCAGAGAAACAAAGTACCTGTGACCTCCCAGTGACTCAACTCGGGAAGGTCCCTAACAATCAGAATGGATGTAATCCAATGTGCCCTTTGTTCTATGAATCGCCTTAGGAAACTTGCTGCGGTGATGCTTCCCAAAAATGCAATGCTCACAGAAGTCCAAGCTCTTGATCTTGTGGCCACCAAGAAGATCATACTTCGACAGAATCTGCATCCCTCTTTCACCCATGTGACCAAGCCTCATATGCCATAACTTAGTCATATCATCCTGGTGAACCTCCGAAGATGCAACATTAACAGAATCCATAACCGTGGAACCTTGTAGAAAATACAAAGTACCATGCAGAACACCTTTCAGAACCAGCCTAGAACCTTTGCAGACACATAGAACTCCATCACTCCCTGAGTAGACAAAACCCTTTCTATCCAACGTAGGAAGAGAAATCAGATTCTTTGTCATCGATGGAACATGCCTGACATCGTTCAAAGTACAGAAACTACCATCATGCGTCCTGATCTTGATTGAACCAATCCCAACTACCTTGCACGCAACACCATTTGCCGTAGTAATGATGCCCTCAGCTTGCTCATAAGTTGAGAAATAATCTCTCCTTGGGCATACATGGTAAGATTCCCCAGAATCAAGAAACCACGCATTAGAATGATTATTTTGCCCAGTAACAGCTAGAGCAAAATCATCTTCAGAACTGAAATCCCCTTCAGCCACAGCAGCAGTACCAGATGTACTCCCAGATTTACTAGCCTTCTTCGGACACTCCTTTTTCCAATGCCCCTTCTCCTTACAGTAGTTACAAACATCATTGGCCTTGGGACCCTTTGAAGATGACTTCTTGCCCTTCTTCTTATTGCCGGTTTCCTTGCCTTTTGTGTTTCCGTCACTAGCAAACAAGCCAGTGGCCTGACTTTCTGTACCTGTACTATTTGCCTTATGTCGCAACTCTCTACTATGGAGAGAGGATCTTACTTCCTCCAGAGACACAGAATCTTTATCAACAATAAATGACTGAACAAAATTCTCATACGAAAGTGGTAAAGAAACTAGCAAAATCAAAGCAGCATCTTCATCTTCAATTTTCACATCTATATTTCGCAATTCTAATAACAAAGTATTCAATTGCTCTAGATGGTCTCTGAGTTGCGTACCTTCCTGCATTCGGAGACCGAAGAGGCGTTGTTTCAGAAGCAACTTGTTGGTTAGAGATTTCGTCATATACAAACTCTTCAACTTCAGCCACAGTTGTGCAGCAGTCTCCTGATCTGAGACCTCGGTGATGATTTCGTCCGCGAGACACAACATAATCGTCGAGTGTGCCTTTTCTTCCAGGCTCACAACATCGCCAGAACTGCTCGCGAAATCCTTCGTCAGCGGAGTCCACAAACCTTGCTGTTTCAGCAAAGCTCGCATCTTGATCTGCCATAAACTGAAACTGTTTCTCCCAGTAAACTTGTCGATCGTCACGTTCAACCCAGACATCTTTCTCCCCGATCAGCCCCGATCTGATGAGCCCAGAATCCGATATACCCACTACGGATATCGCCGGAAAAAGAAACCGCTCTGATACCAGTTTGTTGTGCGGAATGGAGAAAGAACAGAAAGTATGAACGAAAATAACAAGACACAAGATTTACGTGGTTCACCAATTTGGCTACATCCACGGGAGACGGATTCACTATAATAGGTAGCAGGTTACAGACGCCAAGAAATTGGCCAGATTTCTACCTATCTAAGTGCAGAACAGAATTAATGTTTACAGAGAGAAGAGAGACACTTTATATACTGTCTCTACTAAACCCTAACAAACTGGGATTGGAACAAAACACAATTCGGCCCAAATCAACATCAGTCCAAATTGGAATTGGAATTATATTCTTATCATAATTGTAGATGTAGTTGTATTCCAGGCCAGGGTCGCAAAAGCGGCTATTACAGTATTCAAGGCATACCAACAGATATCTTTAAAACAGGTCAGACAAATAGTTTCATGTTCTGGAATAGAACATTTCAAACTCAACGCAGATGGATCAACCTAAAAAAGTGGGATGGATGGAGCAGGTTGCATCATCAAAAACAAGGTCACACGGTTGTAGTGGCAACAAAAGTTTTCCCAAGCTGATAATCTGTTAAAAGCAGAATCAGCTGCACTGCTCTACAGATTACAACTCTGCATTCACCACGAGATTGCAAAATTTCATATTGAAAGCGATTCATAATTTCTGGTAAAGATTGTCCAAAAACAGTACAAATTGCCGTGGATGATTATCAATGACATCAGACAGATTTGGCAGCCGCTCAACAAACTTGACTTCTTCCTCAAGCATATCTCTAGAGAAGCCAATTCGGTTATAGACCCCTTGGCCAAAATAGCAAGCTCTCACCAGGTAAATAATGTTTATGATTTTGTAGGTTTACCAGGGAACGTCAAAAGCAAGACACAACTGGATTCTATCTCTTTCCCCTACATTAGATAGGTTAATTCCACGAACTAAACAATATTTTGTATTTCTTGTGCACTTATTTTTTATTTCATATTTTTCCACGATATTTGGAGGTGATTTTACATGTTATAATAGCTTTATGCATAGCTCTAAGAATCACAATTGTGTCTTTTTCCTAGGTAAGGCCTTATGTCCTCTTTTTTGTACCTTTTTTAAAAATTAACAAATAGGTAGGGGTACGCAAAACCCCCATCATCACATGTGGTATTTATTGATGTCTGGTGCATTTTAATGTTTCAAATGCATAAAGTGTATTTCACATACAATTTGGTTGAATCACATGAAACAAAAACTGTAATAAATCTATTCAAAATATAATAATTATAATGATGATATAAAAATATTACATTTTACAAAAATACAATTAATAATCAAATTATTTTATTTTATTTTATTCCTCGAGCATGAATAGAACTGTAAAATAATCAATAAAATATATTTCAAAAATAATAAATATTGAAAAGTATGCAATGAAAAATATATAAACTTATCTTGTTTAAATTCAAAACTAAAACACAAAATTAATTAAAACAAAGGCAGATTTGGTGGAGCATATTTTTACACGTTTCGGAGGTCAAAACTGGAAATGATATAATTTAAATGTGCAGTGTTTATATGATGCTTTGTCAATCTCATAGCATTTTATTAAAAATACCTTTTATATTATATTTTATCCTTTAAATAAATTTAATTTAAAGTATATCAATAGTGCTTAATTTATTAATTATTATAGTTAAATATCCAACACTTATATTTAATTAGAAATAAAGAGAAATATTGTAAAAATATGCGGAACTATCAAGGTACATGATGCAGCTTACCATTGTGCGAGTGTAGTTTGCCACATCATTAACTTGAAAAGATAATATGGCAAGTCAAGTCAACCTACAACCCATTGAGTTTACCATTGGGTGCCCTGTCATACGATGACGCAAGTCAAGTGGTCTTCCTTGTGCCATTTTAGCTCGAGTTAGGGCCCGGATTGTGCTCACCGTACGTATGTAACAATCGAACATAATTGTTTCCTCCAACCTTTTCGAATGCAAAATCTTCCCATCCTTGTGGTTCTCCAACAGAAACTCCCCCCAAATGCTACCTCTCTTCGTTCGTAAGATTCTTCCACATCGACCCTTAAAAAATTTTCAAGAGGAATGGGAAGATGCACAATAATGAGAGCAACCAGCACCCTCAAGTGACTCGAGACGGCTCAATGTAGTGTAACACCTACCTGAGGGTTCCTCAACAAACTCTAAATTTTTGGGGTTGGGGTTTTCTAGCTGGAAGGAGGAGATTTTAGAGCATAGGAACTTTCACTTTTTTGAGCATTTATTGTGCCTTGGATCTATGTATTTATAGTGTAGTGCTTCAAGATTCAGTTCATATTTTTTTAATAAAATTTTATGAACAATATCCACAAGTAGGTTTTGGCGCCTTCCCAACAAAGAAAAACATCGAGGAAGGGCCATCATTAATGAAAAGGAGGAAAAAATTAGCCCTCCTTATTTCACTTTTTGCCATGTCTTTTTTTTCTGTTCAGTAGCTGCACGAGGGGGAGGGATGGTTGAGTAGCGTGGGTCCAAGGAAATGTTTTAGCAGATATTTCTCTCTCTGCAGATTCTCTAGGGATGGGGAAATACTAGTCTTCTTTAGATGCTCTCCATCAACAAAAGCATCAAACTTGAGAAATTTTGAATGGACATATATTGATTTTCTCATGCGAAAATTAAATAATGAAAATTGAATAAGCAATTTACATATGCGAATAATATACTTTTATTAATTATTCAGGCATACAATCAGAAAGCTTAAATTACGAATAATTAAAGCAATACATGAGAGAAAAAAATCACATTTCAATCAATAACAAATTTATGGAGTCACGAGTAAACTTGCTGCCCTTGAAATGAATGAGTCCCGTCGTGGACATCGTTCCCTAGGGTAAAACCATCAAAGGTAACAGTTAACAAGTAAGAGTTACCTCAGATTCACGCAAGGCCCGGAAGACTATCACCTCGACAGAGCAACAGATGAAAACTTCGATAAAGACAGAAAGAAGACCCAAGTTTAGAATATGGAGGGACTTGAGAAAATGGTGCAACTTTCCTGACTGACTTAGAGGCTATATTTATACTGCTTTAAGAGACCCTAATCATGAAAACATGACATTCTGATTTTCTGTAGTTAGAGAAGAATATTCTCCGATCACCAACTCACCAAATCCGAGACATTCCATGAATACTCGAATTAAATCTGCTGGAAAAGGAAGAAATATTTGCACAAATATTCTTCAGCGTATTAAACATCGTAAACCGCGTATTCATTTAAAATAAAATATTCACAAAATATGAAAATATTATGTTCTTATCTCTTAAGAATTACACACAAGCAATTCCTTATATACTACGCGGTTAGGCTTTCCAGAGTCATCCACGCGGTCCATACGCGTTTTGGACAGTCCAGAGAAAAATTAATCTGGGCCAATTTGCGCCTATTTTTTCTCTTTCAAGAGTGACATTTCAAACATCCATATCTCATTCACCCTTGATCCGTTTTGAGAGTTTAAATAGGAGATTTTATAGCAATCACAGAGGAGAACCCAAAAATGACATCCACCGCCCCAAAATCCATTTGGGTCCCACTCATAATGATGCCCAAAAGTTAATGAATTCCAACTTTTTAACCATTATTTTGCAACAATCCCCTACATGAATAGATATTGATGTAGGAGTCAGAACAATCACGTCAGACACAGATTTTTACTTGGTGATAGATTCATTTCGACGGCATAAGTGCTGCATAGGATAAGTAGGTGTCCCCCTTTGAACTTTCCCTTGAGAGAGTACACTTAGCCCACTGGTTAGGAAGTAGACACGATGTCCTTGAACTTCCCCTACCGCTTGTGTGAACGATAATGCACTTCCTACAGACATCTTTCCTAGCCCTTGCATTTTCCTCGGTTGTGTCCATTAATCAGGCCATGGCACATGCATATTTCTATAAGGTTTCTAAAGAATTGCATCACAACAATTCCCTTTCGAATCGGCCACACGTCTCGCTTACACAAGTGATTCTTGGCGTAAGAGCAGTTCCGTAAACTATTGCGCTCTTTCCAGTATTACACACTCGATGCCTTGAATCATTAAAACCAATTTAATGCTTAACCTCCATTCACATCACTGTTTCTTCATCATAGGAATAAGACAGGAGGTATGAAACCCCCACAGTGATCGCGATGGATCTTTGCAGTTTAGTTGCCCCTTTGAACCTAGATCTTGGGATCTCCAGTCACATAGGTTGGGTGTCCACGTACGTAACCCAAAATATATTGGGCTTAGTCATATTCCTTTCGATGAGTTCTCAACTAACTCTCGATTCAATTTCTTCGTCAAGAAATTGATTCAATCCTTTCGTCAAAGAATCACAACTCTTATCATATTGACCTTACGTAGTCAACATCGATAATTCTCGTAGAGAGTAGTCATCCAATGGTAAAGTTTCTTTGTCGAGACACACCATCATTGATATGGCTTTACGCTACACCAATAAGAATACAAGTGCTTTAGTCATCCTAGGGTATGCCTTTCCCAATTTTTGTCCAACACAGTGGACTTAGATTCCTTTATGAATCTAGCAAGAGAGAACCATTTCTCTACACAACTCAAGCCATATCCACGAGTCTCACACACAACTTGTTTCCAATGATCATTTCTAGATTACTCGTGTATCATCTTACTATCCATTGTAAGAATTGTCTAATGTGCCCTTTAATAAGTACTTCAGACTATCAACGACTCTTGAGTTATCTTCTTAAGAGACACCTCACCTTTACAAAACGTAACTCACAATGTTTAGAGTCATTCCATTGAATACGACATATCTTCAAGAGATTCAATCATCGTATCAATTTTACTATCAATGAGAAAATCATCAATTCAAAGACATAAATGACATGGTCATTTTCCATGTCCCTTAGCATATCCACCTTCATCAAACTCAATGATTCAATATCACTGGCTAAACAACAATTAGTTTGGTCACATGATGGGTCATTTAGGAGCATTGAGCTTTTCATTTTGCTCTATTTAGATTTTAATATCTAAATCTCCAAATAACCATTTAGGTCCATTAGATGTACTCTAGCTTTCACAAAGCCTTGATAGCAAATATCATCACCCTGGGACTCATTCTCACGTCTAGAGAACACACATTAAGTACACAAATATACTTACTAATTGTTCAAATCTACTTGTATTCTAGTGATTTGCACTCATGATAGACCAATCTCTCCATTCGTCACCACTTTCCACAAAAATTATTTCATGGAACCTTGTTTCCTTCGTTTGTTTATCCCTGATCCTTAATGATTTCATCGATTGACTCTTACGTCCATTTAAGATAAATCAGGATCTTTAACAGAAACTTCGACAAAATACACTTTCCATTAAGATGTATTTCTAGTTTCCATATATTATTTCTTGTGAAATTCAAGAAATTGATAGCACTTCAACATTGTGCATATCTAGTAAAGATATTCTTTAAGAATTACTTTGACTACATTCGCAATACGCTGACCCCACATTCAAAGGAACTTGTAGAATGTCTCTATGGGGAGTTTTATTTTCCTCCTTGGGTCATCTTATCTAAAAGATCGCTAGCCAATGTAAAGGCTCTTCCACATTGCTTTGATCATTTCTAGCGATTCGTTCAACCACCATATGACCTTGCAAATGTTTCAACATTGTGAATCACATTCACCAAAGGATTATGTGTCTTCACACCATGGTCACATATAACCACATATGACTTCTATGCATCATGTAAGTGGTTTTGTTAATTTACAAACCCCACTTACTAAAAGTCTCGTGTGTTCAATAACGAATCAAACACTAGGTTCTTACCCATATAATTTCTTTTAGGGCTAGATCATTTTAACAATCAAAACACCTTCATGTATTGATCTTTTATCACAGAAGTCTCTCTTATTCCTTCAACTCCCTTGAAATTAGAGATAATTAAACTTCCCGATCTCAATTAATCATTCTTCCTCGCATGACCAATACCACAACCAATGTAGTATCAATCAATAGAGGATAGATTAACTCTCACTAGGGTGCAGTGTGAATTTACCAACTCCACACAAATTTCATGCCCATTTTAAAGCCAAGTTTTAGTACAACTGCACTTTACTTTCATACTACTCAAATCAAACTTGAGTGCCTTTATGCTCGAAACATATTCAAGTCCATTGTTCGACTCAAGTTTGAGTGCACTGCTCGACTCAATTTTGGGTTTACCCTTTTGGTTCAAGTTAAAGTCCACCCGACTTGATCAACTTGATTCACATTTCTCGTGGAAACTTTTCATCTCAAGTGCCTATCAAAATTCATATGATCGTTGAATTTTTAGCTTTTCGTCTACCCCCCACATTTGTCTGGTTTTATTTAACATCCCCACACGTATTAGGTTTCTCAAAATCTCATGTCTTAGGGTTCCTAGACCAAATGTCTTAGGATTCTCATCTCAGAATTTTAAGACTTTTCAACCAAAAATTTAGAGATTTGACCAAATGTTTTAGGATTCACAATCTCATGATTCTTAGATCTTTCAACCATAAATCAAGAGATTTGACCAAAAGTATTGGGATTTCCAATCTCGTGATTCTTAGGTTTCTCAACCAAATTCTTGAGATTTTCCCAGAATTATACCATAGTCATGATAACTCATGCTTTAGGGTTTATACCATGGTTCACAAGAACCAATACCCTAGACATAGTCGTAAACTAATGTCTTCACGTTCACATTTTCTAGGTCATACAAAATAACCAGATATGTCGAATGTCGAGCCCATATGCTCTATTCGTGCAATCTAACAATTGTCATTCGTGAGCCATATGCTTGTAAGCGATCAATCAAGATAGCCAATCATTGGGAATAGTCTTGTCAAACATTTTATTGCATCAAAAGACATTTTCCCAAACAATTAATATAATCATAGCATATAAAAGCATAACCCAATTTTAGACACAACATAGATCTAAAAGTTTTGTATATGCAACTAAATCAAGTCCCTAAATGAACGAGAATACATCATGGATCAAATAACCCAATGTCACATACTTCATTCATGCACGAATACATTACACTCTTTCCGAGAGATGTCATGTTTTAGTGCAAATAAAGTTTACCATAGTATCGCATGCGATTCTCAGACCAAGAATATAAAAGTTATGAATCACTAGCAGCACATTCTCACACAAATATGGTTTAAAATCTTTAACCAACATGAGCAGCCCACACAACAAAATTATTATACCATACAAAATAGGTATTTCTTCATTTGATCAAGTATTTAAGCAAATACTCATAATTAAACATGTCTCATAATTTCCAAACATATGTACTGCTTTTATGTAATTAAATAATACTGTCTGATCCCATATTCTAAACTCATGGCATTTTTTTTTCTAAATTTAACCCAATCTTTCATGCAAAGAATCAAATATGATTTCTTACCATATCAACATTTAATCTCATAAGCCTGAATATCACGGAATTAGCATATTTCCATAATTACGCCATGTAATTTAACATACATGCTCAACTCATTTTTCCACATAATTAAGGGATTAATATAACCAAATAAATTCACTATCAAATTCGATAGCCTTAGTGTACTGGACATATATGTGCAAATATTATTCACATAACTCTCTTTGTAACAAAATCATGTTCACATCCAGATTCACGGAAATGGTTATCAAATATAATCCAAGCAATATATGTATATATAGCATATACCATGACTCACTTTAATTAACGTGTATACGTACCATAGTTTGCAAAACAATGGTTGCAACTCTTGACTCTTTCATGTTGTCAAGCAAATCCTATTGTATCTCCATGCCAAGTTTTTTTCCCAACAGATACAACCGTGTATACTCGGATTCACCAATGTGTACATACAAAAAATCATTCGTCATTAAATATATGTACACATCTAATATCGTAATATAGCATTTCATAAAATATATTAAACCAAATTACACAACAAATTACTCAATAGGATTGTATTGTAAACAATCAAAATCCCGAAAGTATTTTCACAAAATCCGAAATACATTTTCACATGAAATTAAAGCATAACTTTCCAAATAGAGTAATGCAATTTAGATAAAACTTGGAGCAACCAATTTATAATAGGCAACATGCATTTCGACAGCTAATTGCAACTCCTCAATGAAACCATGCAATTCTTATCAACACAATATATGCATTCCATAGGAACTAAACAAGGCATATGCCGTATTACATTAGGGAATTTTAGCATGCAAATTTAATATATAATCAAGCACGCAAAATCAGATGCTCTCATTAGGATTTTAGCATGCAATATTTTGAATTAGAATACACATTAATCATGGTATTCGGTGCAGATCAAAATCAATATAATTCAACAAATTTACCATTTGTTTCAATACTGTTGGACATATATTGATTTTATCATGCAAAAATTAAATGATGAAAATTGAACAAGCAATTTACATATGCGAATAATATACTTTTATTAATTATTCAGGCATACAATCAGAAAGTTTAAATTACGAATAATTAAAGCAATACATGAGATAAATAAATCATGTTTCAATCAATAACAAATTGATGGAGTCACGAGTAAACTCGCTGCCCTTGAAACGAATGAGTCTCGTCGTGGACATCGTTCCCTAGGGTAAAACCATCAAAGCTAACAATTAACACGTAAGAGTTACTTCAGATTCACGCAAGGCTCGAAGGACTATCACCTTGACAAAGCAACAGATGAAAACTTCGAGAAAGATAGAAAGGAGACCCAAGTTTAGAATATGAAGGGACTTGAGAAAATGGTGCAACTATTCTGACTAACTTAGAGACTCTATTTATACTGCTCTATGAGATCCTAATCATGGAAATATGATATTTTGATTTTCTGTAATTAGAGAAGAATATTCTCCAATCACCAACTCACCAAATTCGAGACATTCCATGAATACTCGAATTAAATCTGCTGGAAATGGAAGAAATATTTGCACAAATATTTTTTAGCGTATTAAACATGGTTAACCACGTATTCATTTAAAACAAGATATCTAACAAAATATGAAAATATTTTGTTCTTATCTCTTAAGAATTACACACAAGAAATTCCATATATACTACGCGGTTGGGCCTCCCAGAGACTTCTACGCGGTCTATACGCGTTTTGGACAGTCCAGAGAAAAATTAATCTGGGCCAATTTTCACCTAATTTTTCTCTTTCAAGAGTGACATTTCAAACATCCATATCACATTCACCCTTGATCCATTTTGAGAATTTAAATAGTCGATTTTATAGTACTCGCGGAGGAGAACTCAAAAATGATATCCACCGACCCAAAATCTGTCCGGGTTCCAATCAAAACGATGCCCAAGTTAACGAATTTCAGCCCTCTAACGATCATTTTACAACAATTTTGACTCATGGGTGCAAGAATTCGTTATATGTACTTTTCAATTGATATACTTTTTTTTATACATGTTATTGAATAAGTATGGATATGTTTCCATACATTAGTATTGTTCTTCAACTTGATAGATTAGATTGATTTGTCAATGATGAACATTTAATCTAATTGTTCATGTCGATGTATTTTGTCTGATCTGGTTACAGATCGTGTGTTTGTGCTTTCGTTCATGATTTCCATTCTCGACCTGTGTTTTTCAAGGTGTTACAGTTTGGACAATATAGATCATGTTTTGGATCAAGATCAAGTGGTGTTACAACTGTTGTAGATTAATGTTCGCCGTAGTGATATTGATGCTGATATGCTCCACTTTGCCAAGTGGTCATGATTTTTGCGGAAGCGAGTTAATATCCCCGAGGTCGATGTTACAGTTTTTTATTGGATATTTGATCTGTAATAGTACAGATGATCTGTCTTGTTACATGTAATTTGAATATCCTAGGAATAATTGGTTATTGTCAGGGGCTAGTTAGATTGGATGTCAATTCCACTTATTGTAATCGCCGTTGGGCGTATTTCCCAGCATCTTGGAATTATTGCTTTTTCAAAAAAGAAATATAATATATATATGAGCTACCCACACCCGGTTACCTTTTTTTGCAATATACTGAATTACGAGCGTTTGCTCCCCAGTGTTGGGCTTTGTATTGCATATTTGGCTTTTGTGTGTGAGCCATGCTCCTATTCTAAACTCGCGTGTAAAGGCTCGGTGTGCTATGTGCAACCGATCTGAGTGCGACGTACGTGGGAACAAGGCGGTAGTCGTGACAAGGTAGTACACGGCTAGGCCGCACGGTTAACACCCTTAGCAGGCAACCCGTGACAGTATATATTAATTTTGTATTAATTTATAGAGTATATTTTAAACTAATGCAATCCATGATTCCAACAGCTTTAAAATTAAACCCGACAGAAAAAGATGAATCAGTATATGTCACAACTAATTCTGATAATATTTCAATAGAGACGCCTAAATTATTAAAATGGAACGACATAACCATTCCAGTAGAAATATTAACAGACAGACCATTAGGTATTCAAAGAAATATGAGAATAACAGAACCATCAGAATTAGAGGAACGAGATGATGGTAAAGTATTAATAAAATTTAGCAAATCCTTATCCAATAAATTCTATTCAGGATCTTCTTCTAGATATTCAAATATAGCAAGCTATAGATCCCATAGGCATTCAACATCTGATATTCCGACACATTTTAATGATATTAATGACACAAGAATAAGATATTCTTCTCTTTTACCAGAAATAATTACAGATACTAATTCCTCCATAGGTTCCCCAACACCTAGTCAAATGAGACAATCTAAAATCAATATAATGAATGATAATAATGAATTTATAATAGACAAGGTATATTTAAATAATGATTATTATAGTCCCGAAAATACTAAAAATAGAATATGGTTTGAAAAATTAAGCATAGACAACAGAGAACAAATCAAAAAAGAATTTTATAATGAACTTACAACTAAGAAAATTAGAAAAATGAAAATTTTTATGTGGTTAGGATACTATTTAAAAAAGGAACAATTAATAAGAAAAGATAATTTTACAGAAATTCCAGTTATTAATGTACAGTCCAATCTTTACAAAAAATGGAAATTACCAAATGATACAGTAGTTAGTTCTATTCATCCACCACTCCAATCAGTACATATTACTACTGAGGAAACCATAATAGTTGCCTCTCCATTCAAGTCAGGAAGACCAGGAAATGATACAGATTCAACAAATTTAGCAGATATTAAAAAGATCTATCAACAGAATAATTATTCTAATCAATTATTACATACTATAGCAAATCAAGTTGATTTTATTTCCACTAAGCTAGATACTAAATTAAATAATAAAACAGAACTATTCCAAAATACATTTTCAAAACCTCATTTTCAAGTATCACCGTTTTCAAAGAAAATGGAGGAATCATTATCTCTTAGACCAAATGATAAACCAAGTAGTTCTAAGCAGATAGGAGTCATATCTGAGGTAAATCCAATAGATACAGATGATTCAGCTAGTCTTTATTCTGAAAGTACAGACGAAGAATCAGAAAATGATTTTGAAAAACAGATAAATTCAATAGAACACCAGTTCCAAGAACCGGTAGAAGAAAACCCTGATAGGCAAATTAATAAATTAAAATATAATTGGAAAAAACATGATACTAAAGCTTATTACCCACAACCAACTCCACCAGATCTTCAATATGAAGAAAATCTTCATTCATTCAAAAGTTATGATGGTTCATCAATACATCAATGGAATATAGATGGATTATCAGAATATCAAATATTGAATTTATTACAAGAAATGAGAATGGCTAGGGTAGCTTATAAAGCAACAATAACTCCAACAGAACCAAATATAGTCATGTTATTAGTAACATGATTTACATGACAATTAAAAGGATGGTGGGATAATTATCTTACTTTACAAGATAAACAGTCAATAATGAACCATGAGTCAGAAGAAGCTCTAGGAGAAGATAATAACATTCAATTTGTTATGGTCCCAGATGGATCAGCATTTTTACTATACACTATTTCAATGTATTTTGTAGGAAATCCTGCAGAAGCTTTAGAAAGTTCAAAGATATGTTTAACTAATTTAAGATGTCCTACTTTAACTGATTTCAAATGGTATAAAGATATATTTTTAACTCAGGTATTTAGAAGAACAGATTCCAGTTCCCCATTTTGGAAAGAAAAATTTATAACAGGATTACCAACCCTATTTTCTCAAAGGATATTATCTAATTTAAGTAAAGCATTAGGAACAGAAAAGATAGAATATAATGACATAACTTTTGGTCAAATATTTGCTTTTGTTAAAAAAAAAGCTTTAGCTTTGTGCCAGGATTTGAAAATTCAACACAAATATGGATCAGAAAGAAAAGAAATGGGATCATTTTGCCAACAATTTGGCATAACAGGAATAAAACCTCCATCTTCTCAGCACAAACATATAAAGAAAAATAAATTCAGAAAACATAAATATTATCAAAAAAGAGATAATTTTAAAAAATAAGAAACCATATCACAAAACAGACTATGAAAAACCTAGGAAAAAGAAGTTTCATAAAAAACAAGACAAATTTCAAAATATTCAATGTTACAAATGTAAGAAATTTGGCCATACAGCAAATTATTGTAAAACAGAAAAGAAAATTAATGCATTAGAAGATATAGAATTAAGAAATAAGTTATTAGCTATATTAATTGATGATTCTGAAAAATGAACATTCAAATTCTGAGTCAGATTCAGATTCTTCTAGTGATAATAATAGTATTTGTCAATGTAAAATTTCAACTATAAATATGTTAAACAATACACATGGTAAGAAAAAAGAATTATTAGATATAATAGATAAAATAGGAAATTCTGAGGATAAAACAGAATATATTCAAAGGTTAAAAAATTTGGTTCTAGATGAAAATAAACCTAAGATAACAGAAGCTTTTAGTCTAAGTCAAACAATAAAAAAATATTCAAATCAAGAGAAAAATAAGTCTATAATTAGTCCAACTGATACTCAAGATTTAAGAAAAGAAATTACTTTGCTAAAAAATGAAATTCGTACTATTAAAACAGAATTAAACGATTTAAAAGAAAAAGATTTAGAATTAAAATTAATATCATTAGAAACACCTAGTAGTTCTGATATTCTTATTTCAAAAGAAATCCCCACAAATCAACAATTTTTTAATATTATTAATAAAATTAATATGGAAAAATGGTATTCTTTGGTAACAATAGGAGTTCAAGATTTTAGTATTACTGTAGTAGCACTAATTGATAGTGGAGCAGATCAATCGTGCATAAGATCAGGATTAATTCCAAGTAAATATTTAGTAAAAACTAATGAACAACTTTCAGCAGCAAATGGTACTCCAACGATTATTAAGAAAAAATTATCCAATGGATATATTAGTAATAATAATTATTGTATTAAATATTCATTTTTTATATTAGAAAATGTATCTTATGATGCAGTATTAGGAAATCCATTTTTATATCAAATAACCCCTTTCAAAAAGACTCAACAAGGAATTAGTACAACAATATTAGGTAAAAAATTATTATTTTCTTTTATTAGTCCTAGTCAAATTGAATTACATTTGTTACAAACCAATTCAATATATAAAAGAATATGTATTTTAAATAGAAAACAAAAAGATATTTCATTCCTAAAAGAAGAATTAAGTTACTCTAAAATAGAAGAACAGTTAGGAAAAAAGAATATAAAAGAAAGGATAAATAATTTAGAACAAGAATTCCAAAGACAAATTTGTTCAAACCATCCCAATGCATTTTGGGATAGGAAAAAACATATAGTATCATTACCATATGAAAAAGATTTTGATGAACAAAACATTCCTACTAAGGCAAGACCTATTCAAATGAATGTTGAATTATTAGAACTATGTAAGCAAGAAATTCAAAATCATTTAGATAAAAAATTAATAAGAAAGAGCAAATCTCCATGAGGAGTTCCTAGATTAGTAATAAATTATAAACCCTTAAATAAGGTATTACAATGGATTAGATATCCCATTCCTAATAAAAGAGATTTGATTAATAGATTAGTAAATGCAAAAGTATTTTCAAAATTTGATTTAAAATCAGGATATTGGCAAATTCAAATAAATGAAAAGGATAAATACAAAACGGCATTTATGGTTCCATTCGGTCAATATGAGTGGAATGTCATGCCATTTGGATTAAAAAATGCACCATCAGAATTCCAGAAAATAATGAATGATATTTTTAATCCTTATTCAACATTTGTAATAGTATATATTGATGATGTGTTAGTCTATTCCAATACAATTGATAGTCATTTTAAACACTTAAATATTTTACTCAAAATAATAAAAGCAAATGGTTTGGTTATATCCGAACCAAAGATGAAATTATTCCAAACAAAGATTAGGTTTCTAGGATTTGATATCCATTTAGGAACAATAAAACCCATTCAAAGATCTATTGAATTTGCAGAAAAGTTTCCAGATGAAATAAGAGATAAAAATCAATTACAAAGATTTTTAGGATGTGTAAATTACATTTCACATTTCTTTCCCAATATTAAGATTATATGTAAAAAGCTATATGAAAGATTAAAATCCAATCCTCCTGCATGGTCAGAAGAGCATACTAATTTAGTAAAAGAAATTAAGCTAAAGGCTAAATCACTACCATGTTTAGGGATTCCACATCCAGAAGCATTTATGATAGTTGAAACAGATGCATCCAACATAGGATATGGAGGCATATTAAAACAAAAACATTTAGAAAAAATATCCATAGTTAGATATCATTCAGGATTTTGGTCTAAGGCACAAAAAAACTATTCCACAGTTAAATAAGAAGTTTTATCCATTGTTTTATGCATTTCCAAATTCCAAGATGATTTGTATGATAAAAAGTTTTTATTAAAAATTGACTGTAAATCAGCAAAAGATATTTTGCAAAAAGATGTGAAAATTTTAGTTTCAAAACAAATTTTTGCCAGATGGCAAGGCATTTTATCGGTATTTGATTTTGATATTCAGTTTATTAAAGGAAAAGAGAATTTTATTCCTGATTTTCTAACTCGGGAATTCCTTACAGGAAATCATGAGTAATTCCACATCTAGTTCATTTACTTCTAGGACCAATAAAGATTATGCAAATCCCAGACCACTTACTCCCTCTATTACTCCATAACTTCAATCCCTAGATTTCCCTCCTTTATCATATTCCACTATAGCCCAAACACCTCATTCCAGGTTAATTCAAGATCCAACTCCTCCTTTGACTTCAAACTTTACTCCATTAAAAAGAGCCCATACTTCATTACCTCCTCAACAACATTCAATACCTACTCTACAGCCATCCAAACATATTTCCACATATTTTGATAAACCAAACCCTGAGCATATTCTGGTCACTCATTTTAATTCTAAACCTGATATTCCTCAATTAAAGATTTTTGTGTCCAATCTATTTTTGCCATCATCCCTATGGATGGCAGCTGACATTCATAAAACCCAACAATTTTATGAGCTCATTATAGTAGACACTCAATCCATTGATATTCATCATGTCCCAAATAAGCAGTATCCCAGCAGAATTGAGTATTCCAAAGTTTATATCAAACAAATTCTAAGCCCTCAACAGTTTTCCAATCGCCATTCAATCACTCCCTTTTCAGTTGACTATTTTCCTACTGGATTCAATTACATTGATTATATCGAGGCATGGTATAAAACTTTCTATTACAAATCGTTTGACCATTCTTGGTTTATCAATTTCCAGAACACCTTCAATAACCATATTCCAGAATGGTTCTTTGATTGGTGGTTCAAATTTGGACCATCCACTGAGATCTACCCAAAACCAATTCTTGATGCATTTCACACATTCCAAACCCTTAGCCAACAGACACTCAGCCATTCCAAAACCTACGAAAGGATGATTCTATTTCACTCTATATTTAGGGTTCCTTGGATATTCGCTTGGAGTTTCCAAGTAGTCTCCATTTACCCTTCCATTCCACTTTTTTCTTTAGTTAGACAATACAAGATTAAATGGTGGGTTAACTATAACCCAGAATTCTGTTCCAGTAAAGCAGTAACTCATTACTTTCAAACAGGCCAAAAATTGAAAATAGCATTCAAACCAGCTACTCCACCAACACTTATTCCACCAATTGCTCGCCCATTACCCAGTACACAAATATTTAGTCCAACTGATCCATTACTGTGCCCTTCGTCCTCTACTCCAAAGCCCGTTACCCAAATCCCTGAACAAAAGATTCCAAAGCAAGAGAAAGAGGAAGAACTGCAAAAGGCCCTTGAATTTTATAGAGCCTTTGCTAGTCAACAACAGGCTATTAAGGAGGAAGCAGATGCTCATTTCTATCTCCAAGACAGCCAAGATCCATATGACATGTAAGAGATTTGTGCACTATTCTAATAATAACTGGTGGATCCTAGCTTCCACCGAATTCAACAAAGCAGCCAAATTCAACAAAGCAGCCAACAACACATAATAGTGGATCCCAGCTTCCATCAACAGATTCCTTCAAAGTCAAGAAAGCAGCAGACCTGGATCCCAGCTTCCACCAAATTCAACAAAGTAGCAGACACAGGATAATGGCGGGTCCTACCTCCCACTCAACAAGAAAAAAGGAAGGCCCAGATTCAAAGATGCAATTCCAATGATTCAGATTAATGGATCCCAAATTCGGATTCCAAACTTGTAATAGATTAGAGTTCCATTCATTCCTATAAGTAGAGCCTTTCATTTCATTCAAAGGCACGATTGATTTAATCGCACTCTCTAGTACACTCTTGTACAATCTCCACACTCTGAATTGATCGTTCATACATCAATTCCTTACCAACTGTAAGCCTTAACCTTAATATATTCATTATCAAGAATTCAATTGAAAAGTTTTGTTCTTACTTATTGTTATTATGCTTGCTTATAATGTTATACTCTTTGATTTCAATTTAAGAATTGCTTTTGTTTATTTAGTTATTTTTAGTGAAGACCTGCACGATCCTATGGTACACTATATGGTATCAGAGCCAAGTATATTGGTCTTTTAGATCCCTATTGCATTGTTAGAGTTATTATAAATTGATAAGTTACTGTACTTACAGACTTGAAGATCTTAGCAACACCATTCATGTGTTCATACCTATAAATCGGTTAGTTAGCCCGTCAAAGAGTGAGTCTTGTTAAGGGTGGTCCACGTGTGGTATGACTATGGTTTTGTTTAGATAATCGTGATTCGTACATCAGCAAACTAATCACTTCATAGTAACTTAAACATGGGAGAAAGGATTAAAAGATTTCTATTCGGAAGCTCCAGTACTTCTAGTTCTAGATCTGCAAGTTCTTCATCATCAAATATTTTACAAAGCCATGAAATTCAACAGATTTTACCGAGTAAGATATTAAAATCAATATATCAACAGGGCATATTAGAATTTAATAAGTCACATTCAATCAAGATTCATGAAGAAATACTTCCAATGAACCAAGAAGTACAATCTATTAGGTTATTATCGACCCAGGCTATTCATAAATATAAAGAACAAAATTATAAGTTTTTGCATTTTGGTCTAGTTCAAATAGGATTGCATCCCTTAGTTAGACTAGGGATAGATACCCCTATATTCATGGCATTACGAGATGATAGGCTAATAAGGTGTAAGGATTCAATATTAGCAATGATTCAAACTAATATATGTAATGGAACAATAAGGTTTAATTGTATTCCAAACTATTCAGTCAGTCTCACAGATCCCCATAATATATATATATATATATATATATATATATATATATAGAGACACACAAAAATATTGTACTTGTACTCGTACTACTAGTCTTCTATGAGTGCAATCTTTCTATTACTTTGAAAAAAAAATATTATAGAGACTTGATACAAGCGAAATAAGCGCTCTTCTTCACTGTAGAGCAAGACCAAAAACACACATAGGGATAGGCTACATAGCATGAAACAGTTTTTTTTTTAAAAAATATTGCATGAAACAGTTTTTTTTTTTGAAAAAAAACATTGCATGAAACAGAAATCGTTAATTTACTATAGAGGTTATGCAATTATAATTAATACTCTAATCACCGGCTTTACATGTGACACATCTTTGAGCCTACTTATAGCCTTTACTACTAAAAACTCCATGCAAGCAATGTTAATGACTTTTTTTTTTTGAATGCACCCTAAGGTGGGGATATTTATTAGGTTCTCCAAACCTATTTAGAAACCAAAAGATATACAATGATGTTTTTGAATATTACATCGATAAGGCAACCTCGTTGCCCTCAAAAGAATGATCTAATACTAGTGGACTAGTGGTTCAGAAAGGAGAGGAAGTAGTATTTGCTGGCTCGAGGTCTCGAGGGGTCGAGGCTCAATGGTTCGAGGGTTCGAGTGCTTGAGTGCTCGATGGTTCTAGTGCCTAATGGCTCGAGGGCGGCAGGGCTCGAGAGCTTGAGTGCTCGAGGCCTCCTAGGCTCGAGGGCTCGAGAGCTTGAGTGTTCGAGGTATCCAGTGCTTGATGGCTTCAAGGCTCGATGGTTTGAGGGCTCGAGTGCTTGAGTGCTCGAGGGCTCCAAGGCTCGATGGTTCGAGGGCTCGAGTGCTCGAGGGCTCCAAGGCTTCAGTGCTCGAGGGCTCCAGTGCTCCAGGACTCCAAGGTATCCAGTGTTCGAGGCTCAATGGTTCGAGCCCTCGAGTGCTTGAGTGCTTGATGGTTCGAGTGGCTGCTGGTTCGAGGGCGGCAGGGCTCGAGAGCTTGAGTGCTCGAGGGGTCCAGTGCTCGAGGCCTCCTAGGCTCGAGGGCTCGAGAGCTCGAGTGTTCGAGGTATCCAGTGCTCGAGGGCTCCAAGGCTCGATGGTTCGAGGGCTCGAGTGCTTGAGTGCTCGAGGGCTCCAAGGCTCGAGTACTCGAGGGCTCCAGGACTCCAAGGTATCCAGTGTTCGAGGCTCGATGGTTCGAGCCCTCGAGTGCTTGAGTGCTTTATGGTGAGGGCTCCAGTGCTCCTGGGCTCTAGTGTTTGAGTGCTCGAGGGCTCGAGGCCTCCTAGGCTCGAGGGCTTGAGAGCCTGAGTGTTCCAGGTATCCATTGCTCGAGGGCTCCAAGGCTCGATGGTTCGAGGGCTCTAGTGTTTGAGTGCTCCAGGGCTCCAGTGCTCGAGGGTGCTCCAGGGCTCGAGTGCTCAAGGGCTCCAGTGCTCGAGGGCTCCAAGGTATCCAGTGTTCGAGGCTCGATGGTTCGAGGGCTCCAGTGCTCCAGGGCTCTAGTGTTTGAGTACTCGAGGGCTCGAGTGCTCGAGGGCTCCAAGGTATCCAGTGTTCGAGGCTCTAGTGCTCGAGGGCTCCAGGTATCCAGTGTTCGAGGGCTCGAGTGCTTGAGTGCTCGATGGTTCGAGTGCCTGATGGCTCGAGGGGGGCAAGGCTCGAGAGGCTCGATGGTTCGAGGGCTCGAGTGCTTGAGTGCTCGATGGTTCGAGTGCTTGATGGCTCGTGGGCGGGAGGGCTCGAGAGCTTGAGAGCTCGAGGGATCCAGGGCTCGAGGCCTCCTAGGCTTGAGGGCTCGAGAGCTTGAGTACTCGAGGGATCCAGGGCTCGCAAGCAATGTTAATGACTTGTTTCAATTCTAGCGTAAAATATTTAATTTATGGTTAAACTACTACAATACCATAAGAGCAATATAAAACCAAAACTCTCTATGGTTAACACTGTTACTATTAACCTCATAATTTTACTTATGCACTTAAATAATTTATAAACACGTGTCAACAAAATTCTATCCAACCACATCAACATTGAAATATGTGTTTTTTTAGATGAAAACACCCAAGGGTGGGGGTTGGTATATTGGTACCCCAGTTCAAAAGGAAGCATACCAAAGAAGGATGCATAGTAGTCTTTACAAAAAGGCAACATCATTGCCTACAAAAGGAAAGGAATATCTACTGTGTATTATAATTGAAAACTATAGATCAACTATATGTAAGATAAGTGGTTAGGGTGAAGAAAAAACTGAGTAAAGTAGTTGCGATTCCAAAGTAGCGAATCTCCACACCCCGTGTTAATTCACAACTTTGGCCAAGCAACTACCGATCGAAACCTATCAGTAAGTTAAGACACGCATCTGTTGAGAAAAACTGAGCTGATTCCAAAGATCAATAGCAAAGCTGGGCTTGTGCTTCTGTTGATAGATACTGGAAATCCGCCATGTGAAAACGCAAATGAGACAGTGAAAACCGTAGCCATCGTGGAGGAGTAGAAGATCCAGAGCCATGAAGGGGAGTAGTCCATAACTTGATACAAACGAAATAAAAAATCAGCAGTATCAATCATCTTTGAAAGCTTGCCTATGGATTCTAATATAAGGTGTATGAGCACTATCCATATAAATTAAGCCTTTAATATGTGTGTTTAGAGGTTTGTGTCTATTATAAAGTGAAAAGTTTCTTCATAAAATAGAAGGACCTTTGATAGAAAAAGATTATATTACTCACCTTGCACATGTGGACAAAAGACATTCATTTTTATTTTTCATAATGTCATCAAAATACTATAGAGCACCATACATTAAAGACAAAGTCTTGTGCGAGACGGTCTCGCTGCAAGAACAGAGTTAAATTGTTAAGAATGTAGTATGTGTTTTCAAATTGAAGCTTTAAAAATTCAGGGGCTGAATGTGTAATTTCATTAATTTACATTTAATTCCAAGTATAAATAACAATTTTTCTCCTTCTTCTCCCATTATTTTCTAAAGCATTCTCTCTCTTCTCATTTCTTCTCTCCTACGCAACTGCCTCCATCTTCTCTTCCTCTCCATTTCTCTTTCATCTTCTTCAATTTGAGATCATTTTCTTCCATTCAATCGCTCACCATCTCCATTTTCCCTCTTTCTTGCTCGCAGTGATTCGTCGTCATTTTTGGATTTTTTCGTCGAATTTTTCGGCAACAATAGAGCTTCGTTTTGTGTTTATCTTCAAAGGTAATGTTTTTGCTCAGAGTTTTTATGCATATTTTGATTTTTTTTGGATTTTTGTTTTTTTTGTTCATGTGATTTTCTAGGGTTTATGTTGTTCAATGTGTTAATATTTGAGGATTTCTCTATTTTTTGTGTTGTGTGAGTTGTTCTTACGAATTTGTGCTAATATTTGTGTTGCTTCTGCTATTTGTTAGATGTCTAAGGAGATTTGCATCACTGTTGCTACAATCGAGGGGGGAGGAGGATTTATAAGCTTTCTAAATTTTTGGCTGTGATGTTTTAGCTACATGTATTGATATTTCAGGTTTTATGTTTGATGTTTCAGGTTTTACGCTTTAAGTATTGTTATCAGTGTTGGTGTGATGTTTTAATTTAATCGCTTGATACTTGTGATGTTTTCATGCTTAAGTGTGCAATTGATGTTCAGTTTTGATTGTGTATGATATCTTAGGGTTTTTTTTTTACTATTTGTGCTCTTTTTTGTTGATGTTCCTTAGATGTCTAAGAATTTTTTGCCACTTTTGCTGCAATCGACAAGGAAAGAAGAACTGTAGATTTTGTTATTTTGTAGATGTGATATTTTAAATACTGTTGTTGATCTTTTAGGTTTTATGTTTGATCTTTCATGTTTACGCTTTAAGTATTGTTATCAGTGTTGGTGTGATGTTTTAATTTCATCGCTTGATACTTGTGATGTTTTCATGCTTAAGTGTGCAATTGATGTTCAGTTTTGATTGTGTGTGATATCTTAGGGTTATTTTTATGATTTGTGCTCTTTTTTTGTTGATGTTCCTTAGATGTCTAAGAATGCTTTTGCCACTTTTGCTGCAATTGACAAGGAAAGAAGATCTGTAAATTTTGTTATTTTGTAGATGTGATATTTTAAATACTGTTGTTGATCTTTTAGGTTTTATGTTTGATCTTTCATGTTTAGGTTTTAAGTACAGTTTATCTGTGTTAGTGTGACGTTTTAATAATATTAGTATTTGATGCTTGTAGTGTTTTAAGTGTGCAATGGATGTTCTGTTTTGTTGCGTTGATTGTGTGTGTGATATCTTAGGGTTTTGTTATAATTTATGGTATTTTTTGTGTTGTTGTTGTTTCTTAGATGTCTAAGAATGCTTTCCCAGTGTTTCTGCAATCGAGAAGGAAAGAGGATATGTAAATTTTGTTATTTTGCAGATGTGACTTTTAAAATACTATTATTTATGTTTTGGGTTTATGTTTCATCTTTCATGTTTAGTTTCTAAGTACTGTTTATCTGTGTTGGTGTGATAATTTAATATCAGTATTTGATGCTTGTAGTGTTTTAAGTGTGCAATTGAAGTTTAGTTTTTTTTAATGTGTGTCTGATATTTTAGGGTTTTGTTACGATTTGTGCTAATTTTTGTGTTGTTGTTGTTGTTTCTTAGATGTGTGAGAATGTTTGCCCATTGTTGTTGCAATCGAGAAGGAAAGAAGATCTGTAAATTTTGTTATTTTGCAGATGTGACTTTTCAAATATTGTTGTTGACGTTACATGTTTTATGTTTGATCTTTCATGTTTAGGTTTTAAGTACTGCTTATATTTGTTGGTGTGATAATTTAATATCAGTATTTGATGCTTGTAGTGTTTTAAGTGTGCAATTGATATTTCAGTTTTGTTTTTTTGATTGTGTGTGTGATACCTTAGGTTTTTGTTACTGTTTGTGCTAATTTTCTTGTTGTTGTCGTTGTTTCATAGATGTCTAAGAGCACGTGCCCACTGTTGCTGCATTCGAGAATGAAGTAGGAGCTGTAAGTATTTTTTAGCTCTGACGTTTTAGATATTGTTGATATTTCTAGTTTTATCTTTGATCTTTCATTTTTAAGCTATAAGTATTGTTATATGTATTGGTGTAATGTTTTTAATTTCAGTATTTGATTCTTGTGGTGTTTTCATATATAAGTATGCAACTGATGTTCAATTTTTGTTCTTTTGATATTTTAGTGTGTACTGTTTGATATTTTGAGATTGATGTTTTAAATAATGTATTTGATTTTTCTCAATGCAGTTTCCAATGATGTTATATGTGCCATTGTGATGTTTTAATTACAAATAATGATGTTTTAATTACTGTATGTGATGTTTTATATTATTTCACAGGAATACTTTCCAAGGTAGAGCTCTATGATATCATTGATGAGTTAATAATTTTTTTTATGAGGAATCATGCTCCCAAAAGTGTTCCTCTGAACAGAGGACCTGAAATCGACCTTTGATCATTGCGTTAATGGAGTAGAAGAGCCATCCTCTTCGAACCAGCGGGAGAGAAAACAAGTTTGTGAATAAGCAAGCAATGAAGGAAAACAAGTCGAGGGAAAATAGAATTTGGTTGTTTGGGATGTATTGTGTGAGAATGATGTTTTATAAATATTGGTGTAATTGTTAGAGCCGAGACACTAGATTGTTGTTGATGTTTTAGGTTGCTTTGGATTTTTCAATTTTTTGTTAATGGTTTTTAGAGAATTTGAACCCTTCTGTATAGAATGATGTTTAATGGTTTGATAGTTATGGCGACTGATATTTTTATATGCTAATTTTGTATGCATTTGTAGAGCCAGTGACGATTCAATGAATTCCTTCGATTTTGAGTTGTCGATGTATGATGTTTTATGTCTTGTTCATCTGTAATATACATAAAGTTATAAGTATCATTTTACATATGTAAATTATCATGTAAAAAAATAATAAGATTAGTGGATAGAAGTGAAACATCAAAATAGTTTTTTCAAGTGCTACAATAGTGTAATGTATATTTTCATCTTATTTTAATAAGATGTTTTACAATGTTGGTTTGATATTTTAATTTTATAATTTGATGTTTAGTAATTTTTATATGATGTTTTAACAATTTTAGTTTGATGTCTATTTTAGTATAATTATTTAATTTGATGGTTTAGAGTTTTTATTTGATGTTATTTATTATAAATTTGATGTTTTATCACTTAAATGTGAATTATAGTCTTCAAGCCCAAAATTTGGACCTAATTTCAGCTCGATTGGTATGCTGCCTGGGAATATTTCCAACTTGAAGAGCTTAAGAGTGCTTCTGCTTGACAACACGTTTGATGGTAATTTACCACCAAAGCTTGGTTTGCTACAGCATCTGAGGGAACTCTCAGTCCAAGCAAATCAGTTTTCTGGAAACCTTCCTCAAGAACTCGAGAATTTGAAGGAGATGGTGTCTTTTGACCTCAATGCAAAATATTTTGAATGAATAATTCCTTCTAGCTTTGGAAACTTAACAGCCCTTTCATATAAGGATCTCTCATTCAATGATATGATCGGTCCTCTCCCAGTTTCCATTTGTAATTAAAGAATCTGAAAGTTCTTCAGGTTGCCCAAACGTTTGGCTGAACCATGTGTCTACCTCACCGGAAAGTAGCAATCACCGGTCGGACTTCCTCACCGGGAAGTCGCAGCACCGGAGGACGAATCTCAAAAATCCGACGGTGAAGATACGCTACACAATCAACTCCAGATTGAAGCTTTAACGAATCGACTCTATTGATGCCTAATTCCATGGATTCACCGGAAATTTAAACCAGACATACCGTATTTATCAACTTGATGCCGGTAAATCTAAGGTTTCTACTGCCTCCATCCCGCGACCACTAGCTCTATCTCCTTCGTGAACATTCTTTAGCTCCAAATATTCAGCCCCATCCTTCAACTTCAAACATTCAATGATCGAAATCGAAAAAATCCTCTTTTTTTATTGGGACAATGATGAAAAAATTAACCCAGAGTGATTGAGATATCGATTGTGGATGACAAATCAACCTAGGAGGACGGCGAGGTAGTGAGGAGACAAGGAGATGGCAAGGCAGAGATGGCAGAGATGTGAGGCGGCGACAGCGGGAAAGGCAAGAAGAAGGTGAAAGACACGTCTGTGTCTTCTTTTTTTTATTTGCACTTTCGTCCTCCATTTTTTTCCTGTTTTTCATCTAGGGCCGAAAAGAAAGTATTTGTAACTTGACCCCCGAATTTAATTTATCATTTGCTTATTTTCATTCTAGTCCTTGGTCTTACAGTAAGATGATCTCGCAAGAGATGGACTCTACATTAAATGTTGTCTATCTTTCACAGTTAGGCTCAGGATCTTCTGTTACACTTTTGTGTATCACTGTGTGTTACACCAATAAGGTTCTGCCACGTGTCTCTCCTAAATTAGCTAAAAATAGTTTAATAACTTTTATCTAAGTATAATTTATTTAGGAGGAACACATGGCACAATCTATTTGGTGTAACACACAGTGATACACAATAGTGTAACAGAAGATCTTGAGCCATTATTGTGTATCACTGTGTGTTACACAATAATGTTGTCTATCTTTCACAGTTAGGCTCAAGATCTTCTATTACACTATTGTGTATCACTGTGTGCTACACCAATTAGATTCTGCCATGTGTTCCTCCTAAATAAATTATACTTAGATAAAAGTTATTGAACTATTTTTATCTAATTTAAGAGAGACACGTGGCAGAACCTTATTGGTGTAACACACAGTGATACACAAAAGTGTAACAGAAGATCCTGAGCCGTGGATGGGGCTGGATGGAAAGTTGACTCCATTTGGGAGGGGTGTTGCTCCCATGCTTCTGGGTTAGGAAAATGATCTTATAACGTAGGTGTCTTTTACGGGTATATTGTGTGTTGTAAAGTTTTATTATGAAAGTATGATGTTTTAATGTCATCTGGCTGGATTGTCGAATACTAGTGGAGAGCCTTCTACTAAATGCGGTAATGGAAGGTGATTTCAAAAAAATCCGCCTAGAACCACCTTTAATTGAGCTCAGAAGCTATTTCTATGTTCGGAAATAGCTCTTAGGCCACTTTTTTTCATTTTAAAGGAGGTTCTAATTAAATAAAGGTGGTTCCTCCTTTAAATTGCTTTTTCGAGTTCAAAAACTAGGTACGGAAGCATTTCCGAGTTCAAAAAATATTTCCTAGGCCAGCTATCAAATTTAAAGGCGGTTCTAATTAGAATTGCCTTTAATAAGCTCTGCCTTTTGGCCCAATATAAAACCAACATATAGGAAATTCTGAAACCCAATTCACTTAGTTGGTGAAACCCTAGTTAACTCTTCCCTCTCCCACCTTCCACCAGCCTAATCCATCCGCCTCACATTGCCACCTCTGTCGTCCTCACATCACCACTGCTGCTGTTCTCACATTGCCAACGCTGCCTCTGTCGTCCACACATCGCCACCTCTGTCGTCCTCACTCCATCGCCGTCCTCATGTTACCACCGTCGACGTCCTCACTCCATCACTCCATTGCCACCACCGTCGTCCACACTCTATCGATGTTAGCACACCATCGTTGTCACTCCACTGTTGTCACCATCGCCATGAAGCTCTGATCGATTGGAAGCTCCGCCGTGAAGCTCTGCCGGATTGGAAGCTTGCCTCCGATTGGAAGCTCCACCGTAAAGCTCACCGTTTTCTGGACACGGTTGACACCGCCGCTCGCTGGAGATCGATTGACACCGCCGTTCACGTGCCTTTTTCATTCTTCGTGAAGGTTCGTGTGCCTCTGTCATTTTCCATAAGGTTTGCGCGCCTCCGGTGGAGTTTGCTTCTTCTTACTGTTCTTTACTGTGCAACAATTGCTCCCAATTTATTGTTCATCGCCATGAAGAAAATTGGAATAATTGTATTGATTGTTCTGTTCTGGGTTGTTGTTCGCCGTCGAAAACCAATCGGTGTCCGATAGCTTTTTTTTGGAATTTAAGACATAGTTTTTGAACTCGGAAACTATTTAAATGCAGCTTTCTCTTTTTTTTAAATGTGGTTTTTAACCGCCTTCGGTTTGTGATTTTTAAAGGGTGTTCTTGGAACCGCCTTCTATTGATGAACATTTGAAGGCAGGGCTAGAGAATGCACAATGAAAGTGCCTTTAATGGTCCGATAGAACCGCCTTCAGTTGCCCCCTCCTACACTAATGGAATGGGATTAGCAAAAGCGGGAAGGTGATGATGGTTTTATGACATCATCACAGAAACCCATCAATCGGGTACGAGGAAGAGCTAACGGGGTACATATGGCCCAAGTTTTCTCCGGCGTGCAGTCAGTAGGAGGAAGAGTGTTGTACATGTGGCGTATTGGAATGAATCTGCCGCCTATAGCCTACTTAGGTGGTTTGGCGTATAAGTGAGGGAATCACATTGACTCGCCTAGTCCGTCTTTCCACCGACGTGGGGGCGGTGGTGTTATAGAAGAGTGGGGGGATGAAATAAACTGTTATCTTATTTTCCTTAAGGCTTTAAATGGTTAAGCTATAGTGAGGTTGGGGATGTGTATGTGTTTTATTTATTATCATGTTGTATTCCCTGATATTATGTTATAGTTTATTATAAGTATTATGATAGAGGAAGCTTACTTTTGTACTGGCTTTGTAAGCTGCCTTTGATTCCGGTATTTAGCATGTCGATTATGTGGGTGTAATTCCCGCAAGGTGTATTTCTATGTATTTTTCTATCGAACCTATTTCCGTGTCTAAGTGAGGTTTTATTACTACATCCTTCTAATACAGGGGGTAGAGTTATGCGATTATGGGTAATATATTGAATTGTACGAGGTTGTTGGTGTGTTCTACATATGCTTGTGTGAATGTACCTTAGTTAGAATGGGGAATTCCTGTGAAGAGTTGGCACAATGTGGTTGAGCTTAGCATGTTTCGCTGTTTACTTTTTGGTCTTGATCTGTTCATCGTGCATTCGTTCCTATAGTTCTTCCAGGCAGTTTCTCACGGCTACCCTTCTCCCCCTTTTTTGTTTATAGTATTCTAAAGTGGTTAATTGTCCTCGTGATCCACCAAAACCGAGAAAGGGAAATTTGATCCCCACAGACAGCTTCATTAATGCGAGGGCTCATTTCGGGTAAAGGCAGAATCCAAGATCAGCCTATTTGTTCCACTTCACCGAGTACACGCAAAAAAATCTCTCGGGGTTTCCCCTGAGAAGAAAATCTGATGGTTAACTTAGTATCTTAGAAATTCCTGTGTTTGTCTGAGTTCAAATTCTTACTTATTTTCTCCTTTTATAGACTTCCTGATCGTGTTATCGTTGCTTGCGATATTTTCTCCTTTCATGCTAGATCATGGATCTTAATGGGAAACGTTCTAAAGGTGGTGTTTTCGTACTTGCTGTGCGAGGTGGTTGTCTATGAACTGGCGAAGTTAGGATCGCTTCGTTTCTCGAAGCGACCGTAGCTCTAGTGAACCATGACTATGAGGGTATGGTGTATACCATGTTCAAATTTCAATTCTTTTGGAAAAATTCTTATTTTATTTTAAAAAGAAGGAAATATTGAATCTTTTCATTAATTGTGATTATTGTGTTACTCTATTTGGTCCACTAATAATGGCCCTCTTTGACCACAAAACTTTTCATGGCATATTTGGACATCGATAAATTTTGTTGTATACAGTAACCGACGTCATATGAGATGTCTTTGGATTCTCCATAACTTGTAGTTTCTAAAAAGTAAAATTTTATAGTTCGTTATCGTACGCAACTGAAGTTGTTCGTGGTCAAACATGCCTTGAATAAATGTTTATTAGTGGACCAGAGGGAGTATAATGTTGGTGTTATGAAAATAATGTCATGTATAACTAATGAAAAGTACTAGGCATAGATTAAGGTTGATTCTAGATAAGAATGTTATTTCTACAAGAACATAGTATGAGTATCCGACGCTTTGGCATATTATAGTATATTATCGTCGATGACACAGTTATTTAATCATCGATGGCAGAAAAAATTAAGTTTAAAAATACCTTTTACTATGGTTATGAACCACGGTAAAAAGAATATACTTTTACCACGCTACTATTTACCTCCACTAGTGGAAAGCTTTTGATTAAAGGCAGCATTCAAAGGCAGTTCTTCAGGAACCGCCTTTGATTGAGACCCGAGGGAGGTTCCGAAGTCAGAACTCCCTCCTGGGCCACCCCAAAAAAAATTTAATTCACTTTTAATGGATTAAAGGTGGTTCTTCAAGAGCCGCCATTAATTGGCATAATCTAAATGCGGTTCTATCGAAGAGCTGCCTTTAATTGGTATCTTTGTTGGGAAAGTATAAAAGGGTACCTAGGGTCTCTATTCCTCACTTCATATATTTTTTTCTAAGACATGAATTTGCCTCATTTAGCTCTCCCTTAGAGTTTTCCACTAAAAATAAACCCTCCCTCTCCCTCCCCCTCCCCCACCCGCTCTCCTGCCTCTCCGCTTCACTCCCCCACCCAGCGTTCTCCTCCTCTTGATCGTAACCACTCTCTCTCCTCCACCGGTGTCGATCTTCTCTGCCTAGCTTCGCGCTCCTCTGCCGCCCGCAGATCTGACGTTGTGTTGCCGGGCTGTAGGTCTTCATTTTTTATATATGTAAAATGTATGTTTTGGTTCTTCAGTTTTTAGATCTGTAAAAGTATGTTTTGGTTCTCCAGTTTTTAGATCTGTAAAAGTATGTTTTGGTTCTTCATTTTTTAGATCTGTAAAAAGTTTGTTTTGGTTCTGTAACAATGTTTTAGTTAATGTTTAGATCTGTAATGTGTATTGTTTGGTTCTGTAATGTGTATTGTTTTAGATCTGTAATGTATCTGTTAATGTTTATTGTTTGGATCTATAAAACATCTGATGTGTTTCATTTGCTTGATGTTGAAAACCTAGGTTCCAAATTCATAACCTCAGTAATGGGGTTCCGAAACCAGAACCTATTTCGGGTCCGATAGAAGGTGGTTTTTGGAACAACCTTTGATCAAATCGTTAAAGCCACTACTAGAGAAGACATTTGAAAAGTTTCTTCTCTTGTCCAATAAAACCGCCTGTAATCGACCTGTTTTCTACTAGTGCTCGGTTATTTTCAAAAAAATAACCAAGATAAAAAAAACCCTCTAGAATCAAGGTAAAATGTCTTGTTTCTTGTATTGTTGGTATCTATCTTAACTCATTGGTTTAAATTTCTAGAAATTGCAAAGTATATTATAATAAAAATTCTATAATTCTATATTGTCAATTGAAACCATTTATATATCTGACTATCCTTCTTTGGTAGAACGTTTTTGTTTGATATACATTAATATATAGAGTCCACCTCCAGCGAGACTGTCTCATGGTGAGACCAGGGACTAAAGATAAGTAATAAAAATAAAAGAGAGTTTTGATAATTTGGGGGCTAAACTGTGATTTTTTAATGCTCGGGGTAATTTTTGAAACAAAGTCTAAAATACCGGGACCAGATAGCAATTAAATATAATTTCATCTCCTTCCATCCCTCAACCATCGGATCTGCCATAGCTGCCGCCTCCCAAGATTCTCCTTCGCATCTTCGAGCTTCTCCTTTGCATCTTCAAGCCTCTGACAAACTCTACGACTAGAAATATACCATTGCGTATCTCGACTCTCTTGCAAAATACACCATTGGTTTGTCGCAATTTCTTATTCCGACTAGAGTTGCCGTCGATTTCTGGAGATTTGGTACAGTTTAAAACCAGATATTAGCGTCGGCATCAGAGTCAGCATCGGCGTTGAAAATCTCCGGTTTGACCCGATTAAACTCAATTGCGTTGAAAACTCAATCGAAATCAACAAAAGCCATCGTTGTTGAAAACTCAATCACGTCGTCTTCGTTTAGACGATTCTGGAAGAGTTCTGGGGCCAGGGATTTATTAATGAGTTCCCCGGTGGTGGGGCTCGTCGTTCGAAATGGATTTGCGATGGTGGTTTAGTATTCCGACGATGATCAACTTAGTATTCCAGCAATGGTCGATCGGATTCGCTGAATATTACAGCATAAAGGGTTTCAGTGAGGATGGTTTGGGGTTGGGCTGAAAAGGTCAAAATGGACTATGAGCCATGTTTGGCCTTGTGCATAAAAATTTTAATCTAAATAACATCATATTAAAAATAATTAACATCAAACAAAAATAGTTAAACTTCAAAATTTTAAAAATTATAATATTTCTTAAATTTAAATAGTTAAACGTCAAATTCAAATAATTAAACATCAAATTCAAATAGTTAAACATCAAATAAAAAAATTAAATAGTACAAAATTAAATAAAATATTATAAATATCAAATAAATATAGTAAAATGTCAAATAAAGATATTAAAAGTAAACATCAATAATGGTTAAACATAAAATAAGAACTTTAAAAAGTACACGTCAAATAAATTCATTAAAATAAGATGAAAATATACATCTTAAAAGTACACATCATATAAAAATTACTAAACATCAAATTAGAAAATTAAAATATCAATCTAACATTGTAAACCACCTTATTAAAATAAGTTGATAGCATTTGAAAAAACTATTTTGACGTTCCACTTCTATGCACTGATGTTATTATTTTTTTACGTGATAATTTATAGATATAAAATGATGTGTATCACTATATATCTACTCCCTCCGTCACACTATAA
This sequence comes from Rubia yunnanensis, assembly GCA_037428765.1. Lineage (NCBI taxonomy): Eukaryota > Viridiplantae > Streptophyta > Magnoliopsida > Gentianales > Rubiaceae > Rubia > Rubia yunnanensis. The sequence continues at coordinate 85,383,184 of CM075063.1, forward strand.
ATTGCTTAATTGCTTTTTGGGGAGTCCAACTTTGTAAACTTTGACCGTAAATATAAATGAATTTATATATAATATAAATATCATGTGAGATATTGTTAGATTCACCTTAACATCTATTTTTTAAATAATAATTTTTTATGCGGCATTTTTATAAACAACTAGAGATATTTACGGTCAAAGTTTAAAAGGTTTGACTCTTCAAAAAGCAATTAAGCAATTTATAGTGTGACAGAGGGAGTATTACAGATGAACAAGACATAAAATACCATATAATAACAACTCAAAATTGAAGGTATTCACTGAATCATCAATGACACCAGAAATACATATAAAATTAGCATATAAAAGTTGCAAACATTAATTTGAACTTTTACGTTAGCATGTGAAAATGTCAATCGCCATAACTATTGAACCATCAAACACAATTCATTACAAAAGAGTTCAAATACCCTAAAAATCCGCTAACATAAAAACTGGAAAATTTCAAATCAAGGTAAAGCATCAATTATAATCAAGTGCCTCAACACTAATAGTAACAATCAACCATCAAAACTGGAAAATCAATGTCTAACAGTACATTCTAAACAATCAAATTCTATTTTTTCCCGACTTATTTTCCTTCGCCGCTATTTTTTTCATAGACTTGCCTTCTCCTACTGGTTTTGAAAAGGACAACTCTTATACTCCATCAAAGCAAAGATTAAAGGTCGACCATGATTCTCTATTCAAAGGTAGACATCTAAGAAACAGCGACAACAATACAAAAATTAGCACAAATCATAACAAAACCCTAACATGTCACACACACAATAAAAACACAAAACTAAACATCAATTGCACACTTAAAACACTACAAGCATCAAATACTGAAATTAAATCATCACACCAACACATATAACAATACTTAAAGCCTAAACTTGAAAGATCAAACATAAAACCTGAAAGATCAAACATAAAACCTGAAAGATCAATAACAATGTTTAAAAATATCACATCTGCAAACTAACAAAATTTACAAATCCTCCTTCCTTCTCAATTGCAACAGCAGTGGGCAAGCATTCTTACACATCTAGAAACAACAACAACAACAACACAGAAATTAGTACAAATTGTAACAAAACCCTAGATACCACATACACAATCAAAAAAATTGAACATCAATTGCACACTTAAAATACTTCAGTCATCAAATACTGAAATTAAATCATCACACCAACACAAATAACACTACTTAAAACCTAAACATGAAAGATCAAACATAAAACTTGAAAGATCAACAACAGTATTTAAAACATCACATATGGAATTTTTTTTTACATATCCTCTTTCCTTGTCGATTGCAGCAATAGTGGGCAAGCATTGTTAAAAAAATTAAACCATCCTTAGATGGGGGAAATTATATTAGGCCTTCCCAAGACATAAAATAGACAAAATTAAAAGGACAATGAAAAGAAGCCGTAGCTAAGTTGATATATACAATGGTGAGCACTATGTTCTTGAAGCAACACTTGTTGCTTCCAAAAGAATGAAGATACGACTGGAAAATCGTTAGAGGATTCGAAAGCTCTCAGTCTATGATGAAGATGATCAAACTTATTAGTGAATCTTATTAAAGAAACACAAGGCAGTCCAAATCCTCTCCACATAGGTAAGAAGCGTATCCTCTACTGACCAGGAATACAGACCGAGAACCATAACTATTTGCAAATGTGATATCATCCTGGAATTAGGATTATGTACAGAATAGTGCACCAAATTATGGAACAATCTGAAATCCAGGCTTGTAGATGCCCTCCTAAAGCAGCATCCAGTCAGCCAGCAGCAGAGTATCCAAATTGTATCCATCGTCCATCTCTGCTCAGGATGCATCAGATTCTATCGTAAGCAGCATCCCGACTGATGTAAAGAGCAGCAAGAGCGCTTCCTAAACTCAGCAGAGATAATATATCAGTGTAACAGGGTTGACAGATCCATATCCTGCATGAGAAAAGTAGTAATCAGTAGCATCCGATCTAGGTAGCAATCCGTAATGAAGGTGTACCAATTTGGTCTAGTCTAACTAGTCCCTGGACTAAGTTAGGGAGCACAGAGATTCTGTGAAAGGATGAATTGCACTTTTTTTGCAAACAATTTTTTGCAAGAGTATGAGCCACCTGATTTGCCTGTCTTTAAATGTGCATAAGTTGAATATCCCCCAAAGAATGATGAATCTCATCAGATAAGCAGAACAGTTTCCAGGGAGATCTATGTGGATCATTAGCAAAGAGTACTGCACTAAGGCAGTCAGATTCCATACATACAGGAGAAGTCAAATGAGTAGAAAATTGGATTGCAAACTTAATTGCTTTCAATTCAGCTTCCAAGGGGGAGATAGCAGTAGTATATAAAGTATAATCCTCCTTAAAGGCACCTCTACTATCCCGAATAATCAGTCCAATCCCACACATATTGGTGTTACAGCACCATGCAGCATCCATATTTAACTTAAAGCCAGATTTGGGCCTCTCCCATGCAATTTTCCAAATTTTAGGCTTTGGGGAGAGTTTAATCAGAGGCAGAAAAGAGTGGTCTGCAATACTTAAATCAAAAGGAGAGACTATATATACAGGTGTAGCACAGAAGGAGTAAAAAATTTGATCCCGGATCTGTTGAAGCACTAGGATATAGGACGGCTTGACTGAATCAAATAGAAATCTATTCCTCATCTTCCACAGGTTCCAAAAAGTAAAAATAGCAGCAGTTCGGACTATGATTGAATGTAATGGAGTTAGGGTAGGGTAAGTTAGGTAGCATGATAATCTTTCCCATACAGATGGGAAGACCCTGTCCCTAATGCCCATGAACTGATGAACTGATTTCCAGACATTCAAAGAAAACTCACATGAGTTAAAAAAGTGATCTAGATCATCTTCATATATATTTCACATACAACATTTAGAGGCCAAGCAAAATCTCAGTTTTCTGAGGATATTATCAAATGGTAAAAATGAGTTTGTCACTTTCCACATGAAAACAGAGATTTTTTTTCTCAAATTTAGAGTTCCAAAAATATTGAGTTGAGGCAATCTGACCTGTATAGTTGCAAAGAAAATTGTATGTTGCTTTAAAGGAGAAGTTACCATCAATACCTGGCTTCCATATTAGTCTATCAGCTCTGTGTGGTGTTATTTTTGACTCCTGCAAAAGAGTAATAATGTCAGTAGGCAGGAATGGCTCAATTTTTGGTAAGAGACTAGATTTGTTAGATATAAATTCAGCAACAGTACAATCCACTCCAATATCCACCCTTTTCTGATCACACAAATCTATTAAAAGCCCTATATCCAGCCAATTAGTAGTCCAGAAGTTACATTCCCCTCTCCCTATAATAACTGTAGAGTTAGCTTCTGCCCAAGTATTAACTGAGCATATCCTTTTCCAATTTGGAGAGGTTCTATATGAGGGAGGGAGGGCTGCCACTAAATCATTCCATAGAGCCTCAGCCATTTGAAACTTCCACCACAGTTTTACTGAACATGTTTTAATTATTGTGGATATAGATCTAAAACCTAATCCATTTTGATCAGTAGGTAGACAGAGAGCTATCCATTTTCTCCAGGATCTTTTTGATTTTAGCTCAGTCTCCCCCCAAAAGAATCTGCTCAATTTTTTTTCTATGGTGTTAATAATCAATCTTTTCGGATTAATAACCTGCCAAATATGCTGGGGTATGGAATAAATGCAGGACTCAATCAATATAAGCTTACCCCAGTAGATATCCACCTATTTTTCCAATTACATATCTTACTATCAATCTGTTAAAAAATAGGTTGAAAATAGATCTTTTTTGCAGCACTAGTAAAAATTGGAACTCCCAGGTATGTAAAAGGAAATGCTCCAATTTTCATCCCTAAAATCCTTTTAATGTTGTTAACCTTTTGAACCGAAGCATGCTTACGTATGAAGATATCACTCTTATTATAATTTATAGATTGGCCAGTGACATCCTCAGAGGTAGACAAAAAAGCTTTAAATCTAATCAAAGTCAACTTTGTTGCTTTAAAGAAAACAACAGTATCATCCGCATATGATAAGTGTGAGATTCTCGGAGGATTACCTGGCAGGTCGAAATATGAAAGCTTACCACTTTGAAATATGAAAGCCAAACTCCTAGAAAAGGACTTAGAGAAAATGTTAAACAGGAATGGTGATAAAGGGTCACCCTGCTTAATACCCCTAGTGGATTGAAAAAATCCAACTGGCTTACCATTAATAAGAACAGAGAACCAGGCCTGGGACAGATTTTTCATAATTGAAAAGATAAATTTTGCATGAAATCCAAATTTAGCTAAAACTTTATATAAAAAAGACCATCTAACTCTATCAAAAGCCTTTTTGAGGTCTAGTTTCACAATGCAATTTGGATCACTCCTCTTCCTATTAAGAAACCTAACCATTTCCTATAAATAAATTACATTATCTGAGATGTCTCTACCCTGTAGGAATGCTGTTTGGTTAGGAGAAATAATCTTAGGCATTATAGACTTAAGTCTTTCCATAAGCACTTTGGAACAAATCTTATTAATCACATTGGAGAGACTTATAGGTCTATAGTCATCAAAAGAGGTTGGGGTTTTCTTTTTGGGGATTATAGTGATCCATGTGCTGCCAATACCCCTAGGCATATTAGTTGAAGTAAGGAAATCCTGAACAGCCAGAAGTAAATCATTAGCTATTATATCCCAAGATTTTATGTAGAACTTGGCAGTAAAACCATCCGGACCTGGACTGCTTGATTTATTAAGACTAAGGACAATCCTTTTAAGCTCATCTAGTGAAACCGGTTGCAGAAGTTTTTCATTATCCTCCTGAGTGACCAAATTCGGTAATTGATTTAAAAAATGAGATTGAAAAAGAGAACTGTCAGGGGAGCTATCCTCACTGAGAAGATCCTGGTAATATTGTATAGCTTCCATCTCAATATCCTTTATATTATCTAACCACTGACCACTCTTGCTCTTAATTTTTGTGATCTTCAATCTATTATATCTTTCTTTTACTGAATTATGAAAGAAACATGTGTTATTGTCCCCTTCTTGCAACCATTTTATCTTAGCCTTATGTTTCCAAAAGTTTTTCTGTTCCGACATAGCCTTAACTAACCTAGCCTTAGCCTCCTTAAGTTTAACCAATTCAGTCATAGAATCTGAAAGATCAGTTAAGGATTCCTGAGCCTGTAGTGCCAATTCAGCTTGTATCACATTATCATGAATGTTGCCAAATTTTTCTTTGTTCCAGATTTTAAGAACCTTTTTAAGTCTAACAAGTTTTAGATAGAAGGCTAACATTCCTGAAATATGTAAAGGAATTTCCCAATTTTGCTTGATTACTTCATTGAATTCCTTCCTTTTGTACCATGTATTTAAAAATCTAAATGGCTTGGGGTTAGATTGGATGTCACTGCCTACAGTTAGCAGCATGGGGTTGTGATCTGAGCTAACCCTATTCAGAATCTGAATAGAAGATGCAGGAAAAGATGATGACCAAGATGAAGTACACAATCCTCTATCTAGTCTTTTAACAGTAGGAGATCTTAGTCTATTATTAGTCCAAGTGAACAAGTTCCCAGCAGTGTTAATTTCTTCCAGAGACATTCCATTTATAAAATCATTGAAATCCCTCATACTCCCCAAATTTGGAGTAGATGGACCTTTATACTCATTTATTGATGTAATGGAATTAAAATCTCCAATGAAAAGGGAATCAGAGTGATTATAGGATCTGAGGTCTGACCAAAGAGGTAACCTACCTGTTCTAGTTCTAAGACCATAGATAAAAAAGGCATCCATCGACTTATTAAGTTTTACACTGTTCAGATTAACTGCAAGGAACTGCAAATTATCAGTTTTAACTATCAGTGTTAAGCTTGAAGTCCAAAAAATCCAAATTTGACCATTATTAGCAGGGAGGCAGTTATCATACTTCAACCTTTGTCTGTATAAGTCACATTGCAAATTATCATGTTTAGGCTCTATTAGGCAAATGAGTTCAAATTTATGCCTATTGATAAGATTGCAGAGTCTTAATATAGATGTGTCCATGCCCCTAATGTTCCAAACCAACATTTTAATCTTATTAGTTGTACTATTCATAAGGAAACATTAGTAGAGCTTTTTGATCTAGTCATGATAATATTTTTCTGTGAGAAGAAAGAGTTATTGCTCTGTTTCGTATGTTTCCCTACAGCCCTACCTATCTTCAGCTTGCCTGGATGAGAGAGTGAGGAACTAACCTTGTTTACCTGATCAGTATCGTCATCTAGGGCAAAGCCTGTGTCCAGGGAGGCAGAGAGTTCAACACTGTCTAAATAGTCAGTTTGGGTGGCTTCTTCAGTTGATATCTCCTCATCAGCCAGAGGAAGAAATCTATTGTCCCTATGTTTCTGCTGAGAGAAGATAAAATTTTTTGCAGCAATAATAGAACTGAAAGGGGAAAATGACCTTCCACGTTTACCATGTAAATCATCCTTAGCAAAAGCTGTCCTAAGATTAGTAGGAGCAGATTGAGAGATCCTAGTCAATTGTACTGATGAGTTGGGAGCAGAGAAGAGCATTTGGGGGGAGGAATTAGACTTAAGTGTTCCAGATTCAGGTGACTGAGATTTTTGATCCCTCTCTATCTCCAAATTGGCTGTATGATTGACACAAGGGGTAGGATTATCTACTTTATTTGTCATAGTATGTAGTAGATCAGGCACATCCTCAGAAATCAGTGGTGGAACATTCTCAGAAATCTGTGGAATCACTGGGGGATCAATATCAATTTGAATAGTCTTATTAGTGTCTTGTTCACTAGCTGGGATCGGCTGTTTCTTAGGAACGTATTTAAATTTCTGTGTTTGGAAATTCTTTTGTTTTTCTATTATTGACACCCCTGAGCACCCTGCCCTTAGAATATCGGCCTGATTCGAATTGATGTTCACATTAGTCTTTCCAACAGAGCCTTTTTGTTGAGAATCAATTGGGTTCATTTGAAGCTGCTCAGCCTTCTGAGGCCAAGATCTCTTAAGCTCAGGATGTAAATAGATACAGTAGTTATCCTCATGACCTATACATTTACAGTGAAAGCAATAGAGTGGGATATCTTCAAATTCTAGAGGGAGTTTAATCACATTAAATTCATTTCCATCCTCTTCAATTCCAACTCTAATATGTGATGGCAGTTTTTTTTTCAAATCAATTTCCACACACATTTTAACACAAGAAGGCCTGGTCAGGGCCGCAGTGGCAGCATCAACTTTAATATAGTTCCCAATTTGATTCCCCATAATTTCAAGCATAGCAGAATTGTAGAAATATACAGGAACATGTGGAATCGATACCCATACCGGAACAATGGACGATTCTGCCTCAGGGCAGAAATCGGGAGTCCATTTGAAGACCTTCATTTGGGCGTTGTTGAAACTTCATTGTCCCTTGAGCCAGAACCTTTGATAGTCATCTTTCTCCTGGAAGCGTATTAGGACATGCCGGAAGTCAATTGATCCTATCTGGAATTTGCCCTTGAAACCTACGGAATTGAAAGATTCGTTTAGTTGGACCATAGTAGGCTTTCCCCTGGCAAACTTACCAATCAAAGCATTGCGGTAGTGAGAGGCGAGGGTGTCTGCATCCTTGCGACTAACAAGGCAGGCGATTTCCCCTTTGTACTGAGTTTTAGGTATGATCTCAGGGTTCGATGGAAGGGAGTCGTGAAGGGGCGGAGGGCGATTAGCCAAGGCCTGGAGGAAGGATTTTCCTCCCCCGTAGCCACCACTACCAGACGGAGGAGCCGCCATAGCGGCAGTGGAAAGGATTCCGATCAGTGACCGTTATCAGTTGGTGGAGAGAAGAGAGGAGAAGAGAAAATGAGATAAAAGGATGAAACGACGACAAGAATTGCGTTTTGGCTAAATCGCACCAAGGATCGCACAGAGCTACAGTAATATTCACGCGTGATCTGAATTAGGAAGCTAGCAAGCATTGTTAGACATCTAAGAAACAACAACAACAACAAAACATTTAGCACAAATCGTATCAAAACCCTAAAATATCACACACAATCATAACTCAACATCAATTGCACACTTAAGCATGAAAACACCACAAGTATCAAACGATGAAATTAAATATCACACTAATACATATTACAGTACTTAAAGCCTAAAACCTGAAACATCACACAGAAAATGAGAAACATCAATACCTGTACCTAAAACATCACGGCCAAAAATTAAGAAGACTTATAAATCCTCTTTCTTTCTCGATTGCAGAAGCAGTGATGCAAATCTCCTTAGACATCTAACAAACAACAACATCAACACAAATATTAGCACAAATCAGATGAACTCACAAAACACCAAAAAAAAAATAAATCCCCAAATATTAACACAGTGAACAACATAAACCCTTTAAAATCAGATGAACCAAAAAAGCAAACAAAAATTTTTAAAAAACAACAAAATATGCATAAAACCTCTGAGCAAAAACATTACGTTCGAAGATAGACACAAAGCAAAACTCGTATTGTGTTTGGCCGCCTTAAAATTCACCGGAAAATTCGTCAAAAAATTTCAAAAATCACGCACAAGAAAGGAGGAAGAATAATGGAGAGGATGTGCGGTTGAATGGAAGAAAAGAAGCTCGAATTGAAGGAAGATGGAAGAGAAATGGAGATGGGAGAGAAGAAAGAGATTTGCGTTGGAAGGAGAATAAGGAAGAATTAGAATTGACTAAACAGGAGAGAGGATAGGAGAAGAGAGAAAAAGTTTCAGAAAAATATGAGAGAAGAATGATAAAATGTTGATATTTATACCTGGACTTAAATGTAAATTAGTGATATTTCACATCCAACCCCTAAACTTTTAAAACTTGAAGTGGAAACCCCATGCATTAATTCCCAAACTACTTCTATATATACAAACTAAATTATATTTTTACTAGTACAATATAATACAAAGTCGTATTTTAGATCGACTAACTGTTAAACGTGGTTATTTTACTATTGAGATAATTAATTGGGTGATTTGATGTTTATTATTTATTGCACAAGCTTTTTATAACTTAAAAAAACTTTTAAAAATGTATCAATATGTATAAATAATTATAATTTTACCCTGAAAATTAGTGAAACAAGAATTTTTTTTAAATTGATCTAACCATTCGTTAGTCGTTATAATAATGACTATCAAAATAATTTCTCAAAATATAAATGTTTGGCAATTGGTATTTGAAAAATTAAGTATTCGGTCAAAGTGAAAAAACTAATAAGAGCAGTTTATTTTTTGAGTGCGTCTCTTGAAAGACGGTCTTTCCATAAGTCATGGAAAGACCAAGGTTTAAAGTGTAAATTAGAAGAAATTAAGATAAATTTTTTGGGTTGCATGAACCGGGTTATAAATTTTATAACTACTACATGTTGCATACTAAATTTTTAATGTTGCAACTAAGACCTTTTACCTTTTATTATTCGAATTAAAACCCGTCTTTCCATAAGCATATGGAAAGACCGTCTTTCCCAAGACTTTGCCTTATTTTTTAACTTTCCTTTTCTTTTTAATTTTAATAATTTATCTTTCCATAAAAACTGCAAACAATCAATAGCCATTTATTAAAAAAGTTAAAATTTTAATGTTTAAAATAAGGCAAAGTCTTGGGAAAGAGGGTCTTTCCATAGGCTTATGGAAAGACGAGGTTTAATTAGAATACTAAAAGGTAAAATGTCTTAATTGCAATATTAAAAATTTATTATGCAACATGTAGTAATTATAAAGTTTATAACCCGATTCATACAACCCAAAAATTTTATATTCATTTCTTCTAATTTGCACTTTCAACCTTCGTCTTTCCATTACTTATGGAAAGACTGTCTTTCAAGAAATGCACTCTTAAAATAAAGTATTTGGTTAAAATAAAAAAAATATTAAGAGCGGTTCATTTTGAACTTTTGTTTTGTTTTCAATATTAATATATTATCAGTGAAGAAATTTGGTCTTCACCCAATTGTTCATGAACATTCAATTCTTTGGAGGATAGCAAAAACAATCATCCATAGCATTAAATTACAATACTATTCTCATCTCATGCTTAGCAAGTTGAAGCATTATTCATTTGACTATTGAGGTTCAACTATCATGGTTTTTTTGCAAGAACCATTTGGAAGTAATGTTCACAACCCATGCTTGAAGCAAGAAGGAGGATTTCTTGGGTTATTGGAATAAGTTTTGTTTGAGAACTATTGGCCATTGGTGAACTTGGAGTAGTATAAATAGGGGATGAACTTAGTAGTTCAAACATACCTCAAGCATAGCATTCCTTTGCTACTTGCTTTCTTCTCCCTTTAACTCTCTTTTGTAGTTGTAGAAGCCAAATCCCTCATCTTTATATTTTTCCACATAATTCCTTCATAGGTGGTAGGCAAAGCCTTATAATACTTTCTCCACATATAGTGAAGCTTCCGGTCTCCTCCGGCCGTGGATGTAGGTCAACTTGACCGAACCACGTAAATCCTTGTGTCCATTATTTCCTTTATTTTCCTTACATTGTCTTTGTTATCCATCTTTTTGGGCTAATAGATATCTCGTGGGGTTCGTATTCCTAACAAATTGGTAACAGAGCCATATCTCATTTTTTATCTATTAGCCATCATGACGGTAATAAGGACTTCTATTGAAAAGTTTGTCCGGAGTTTAAGCTTCGGTATGTGGCAACTCAAGATGGAAGCCATCCTAATCCAGGATGGATGTGAGCTAGCCCTTGAAGGAGTGGAGGAAAGGCCAGCGGACATGTCGCTGGAAGATTTTGGTGATCTAGACAAGAAGGCTATATTGACCATTATTTTAATCTCTCTAACGAGATTTTGTAGGAAGTTGCTAGTGAGAGAACTGCTAAAGGTTTGTGGGATCAGTTGAAATCTACACACATGAAGAAGACAATGGAGAATCGCCTCTATTTGAAACAAAAGTTGTACATGTTGAAAATGGCGGAAGGTACATCTATACTCTCACATCTTGATAAATTTGATTCCATCATTTTGGATTTGGAGAATGTAGATGCTAAAGTTGATGAAGAAGATCAAGCCATTTTATTGTTATGTTCCCTTCCCATGTCCTTTAAGTATTTTTGAGATACTATAATTTATGTGAAAGGGTTGGTCTCATACAATAGTATAAAATCTGCATTAAAATCTAAAGAGCAGATTGATAAGGACATTACAGGGGAATCTAGTGAAACTCATGCTGAGGGTTTGTTTGTGAGGGATAGAGGTGAAAATAGAGATTCTGAAGGTGGTAGATCCAAAGGAAGGTCGAAGTCTAGATACAGATATAAAATTTGCAACTATTGAAAGAAAAGGGGGCACATTGAGGTTGATTGTTTTAAATTGAAAAATAAAGAAAAATATAAAAATGAGCAGAATAGCAGCAATGCTGGTGAAGCTAGTGTAGCAGAAGATGAGAACGATGGAATCATATTTGTGGCTATGGATAATAAGTCAAGGTCTTCTAGGTAGTGGCTCTTAGATTCGGGTTGTTCTTACCATATGAGTTATGATAGGGGGTGTTTTTCCACTTATGAAGAATGGGATGGTGGAATTGGTTTTATGGGTAATAATGCTCCTTGTAAGGTTGTTGGTAGGAGAATAATTCAAATAAAAATGTATGATGGCATTATTAGGACACTCACTAATGTTAGGCATGTTCCTGACTTAAAGAAAACTCTCATCTCTCTTGGCACTCTTGATGCTCTCGGGTACAGATATTTAGGTGATGGTGGAATCCTGAAAATCTGTAAAGGTACTCTTGTGCTAATGAAGGCTTGTAGAGTTGGCACTTTGTATGTTTTGCAGAGATCTACAGTAACTGGGGCAGTGGCTGTCTCAACTTCCTCAGATGAAGACATCACCAAATTGTGGCATATGAGGTTGGGACATATGGGTAAGAAAGGCTTAACATTGTTAAGCAAGAGAAGTCTACTTTGTGGTCAAAGTACATGTAAGTTGGACTTTTGTGAACACTGTATTTTTGGAAAGCACAAAAGAGTTAGCTTTCATTCACCTGCAGCTCATAAAATAAAAGGTACTTTGGATTACATTCATTCTGATCTTTGGAGGCCCTCTCGTATTCCTTCTAAGGATGGTGCAAGATATATGTTTACTTTTATTGATGACTATTCAAGAAAAGTTTGGGTATATTTTTGAAGCTTAAAAGTGATGTTTTCCTAACATTTAAACAATGGAAGACTTTGATTGAAAAACAGACAGGAAAACAAATTAAGCGACTGAGGACTGACAATGGGTTGGAATGTGGAAATAAATTCAATGAGTTCTGTAGAAATGAATGAATAGCTCGACATTGTACTATTAGAATGACGCCTCAACAGAATGGTGGGGCAAAACGGATGAATTGCACTCTTTTGGAAAGAGCTCGGTGCATGATCCCAAATGCCAAGTTGACATTAGACTTTTGGGCAAAAGCCATATCTACGGCTTGCCACATTGTCAACTGCTCTCCATGTGCACCTCTCGATTTCAAGACTCCGGAGAAAGTTTGGTCAGGTACTCCTGCTGTTTACTCTAATTTAAGAATATTTGGGTGTCCAACTTATATGCATGTTAACGAGGGTAGGCTAGATCCTAGGGCTAAGAAATGTATTTTCCTCGGTCATGCTTCAGGGGTGAAAGGATATAGATTGTGGTATCCTTATCCCAAATCACCCAAATTTGTGATTATTAGAGATGTTACATTTGATGAATCTTATATGTTACATCCTGGAAAAGAGTCTTGTAATCCTTGTGATTAAGAAAAAAGGGATAGTGCACAAAAGCAGGTGGAGTTAGAGATTGGTGGTTCTTATGGGAGAAACCCAACCCAAGAAGTGGTTGAAGAATCTAATCATGAACGTGTTGAAGATCAACCGGGAGATGAGGATTATTCCATTTCCAGATATAGACCGAGACGTGACATTCGACCACCATTGAGGTATGCAAATTTGGTGGCATATACTTTATCAGTGGCACATGAAACAGGTAGAGACAAGGAACCTTCCACATATTCAGAAGCATTTTCGGGTGCTAATTCAGACAAATGGTTGGTGACTATGAACGAAGAGATGGAATCTCTACACAAGAATGGAACATGGGATCTTGTGCTGCTACCAAAAGGAAAGAAAATTGTTGGTTGAAAATGGGTTTTCAAGAGAAAGGAAGATACTTCAGGTGTTGATAATGCAAGGTACAAAGCACAATTGGTCGCAAAGAGCTACAGTTAGGTACAAGGTGTAGATTTCAATGATGTTTTCTCACCGGTTGTGAAACATAGCTTTATTCGTGTATTGCTTGCTTTGGTTGCCATGTATGATCTGGAGTTAGAACAGCTGGATGTCAAGATAGCTTTTTGCATGGTGAATTAGATGAGCATATCTATATGAGTCAACCTAAAGGTTTTGAAGTTCAAGGTGAAGAAGACCGGGTTCGCTTGTTGAAGAAATCCTTGTATGGATTAAAGTAGTCTCCAAGACAATGATATAGGAGGTTTGATTCATTTGTGTTGGGTCATGGTTTCTCGAGGAGCATGTATAATAGTTGTGTTTACTTCTGAAAGTTACAAGATAACTCATTCATTTATTTTCTATTATATATTGATGACATGCTCATTGCGGCTAAGAATCTTGCAGAAATTCATTAGTTGAAAGCCTTGTTGAATAGTGAATTTGAGATGAAGGATTTGGGTGCAGCTAAGAAGATTCTTGGTATGGAGATAAGAAGAGATCGAGGAGTTGGAAAGTGGTACCTAACCCAGGAGAGTTACCTTAAGAAAGTTTTGGAGCGATTTGGCATGCATGATGCCAAACCAATTAGCACTCCTCTTGGTAGCCATTTCAGGCTATCTGCTGGCCAATCACCAAAAACAGAGGAAGAAGAAGATTATATAGCTAGATTTCCTTATTCAAATGCAGTTGGGAGTATAATGTATGAAATGATTTGTACTCGCCCTGATATCTCACAAGTTGTTAGTGTTGTTAGCAGGTATATGGCCAATCCGGGAAAATCACATTGGCAGGCTGTGAAGTGGATTCTTAGATACTTAAAGGGTACTTCAAACATGTGTTTGGAGTTTGGTAGAACCAATAACACTCTGGTTCGTTTCGTAGATTCAGACTTTGCCGGTGATCTTGATAAGTGCAGGTCTCTTACAGGTTATGTATTTTGCATTGGAGGTTGTGCAATTAGATGGAAAGCTACTCTATAACAAGTAGTTGCTTTATGTACTAATGAGGCAGAATATAGCAGTTACAGAGGAAATCAAAGAAGTTTTTTGGTTGAGAGGTCTCTTCGGAGAATTAACTCTACAACAAAGAGTTACTACCATTCACTGTGATAGTCAAAGTGCAATTTACTTGACTAAAGATCAGATGTATCATGAGCGGACGAATCATATTGAGATTGAGTATCACTACATTCGTGATCCATTACACAGAAGAAGGTCCTTGTTAAGAAAATCAATACAAAGGATCATCCTGCCGATATATTCACGAAGGCTCTTCCCTATTTCATGTTCAAGCAGTGCTTGGACTTGATTGGTGTTCATTGTTGGGGATTCGGGCTCATTAGGGCCATGCCGGAGAAGGATGAGTAAGCTATTACTTTTGGGGTTCAGAACAAGGTGAAGATTTGTGAAGAAATTTGGTCTTCACCCAATTGTCCATGAACATACTTCTTTGGAGGATGGCAAAGACAATCATTCATAGCATTAAATTGCAACACTATTCTCATCCCATACTTAGCAAGTTGAAGTATTATTCATTCGACTATTGGGGTTCAACTATCATGATTTTTTGGCAAGAACCATTTGGAAGTAATGTTCACAACCCATGCTTGAAGCAAGAAGGAGGATTTCTTGGGATATTGGAATAAGTTTTGTTTGAGAGCTCATGGCCATTGGTGAACTGGAGTAGTATAAATAGGGGATGAACTTAGTAGTTCAAACACACCTCAAGTATATCATTCCTTTGCTACTTGCTTTCTTCTCCCTTTAACTCTCATTTGTAGTTGTAAAAGCCAAAACCTCCATCTTTATATTTTGTCACATAATTCCTTCATAGGCGGTACGCAAAGCCTTGTAATACTTTCTCCACATATAGTGGAACTTTCGGTCTCCTCCGGCCGTGGATGTAGGTCAACTTGACCGAACCACGTAAATTCTTGTGTCCATTATTTCCTTTATTTTCTTTACGTTGTCTTTGTTATCCATCTTTTTAGGCTAATAGATATCTCGTGGGATTCGTATTCCTAACATTATCTTTGGAAAATTCTTGGGAAAGATTTTTTTTCCATAGCCATATGAAAAGATGAGGTTTAAATAAAATTATAGTGAGGTAAAAAGTTTTATTTGTAATATTAAAAATTTCTTATGCAACGTATAGTAACTATAATTAAGTTTATGACTCAATTAATGCAACCCAAAAATTTTATATATCTTAATTTCTTTTAATTTGCAGTTTAGGCCTTAGTCTTTCTATAACTTATGGAATGACCGTCTTTCAAGAGACGTGCTATTTATCTTTCTATAAAAACAGCAAACAGTTAATATCTATTTATTAAAAAGGTAAATTCTTGGGAAAGACAGTCTTTCCCATATGCTTATGGAAAGACAAGATTTAATTATAATAATAAAAGGTAAAAGATCTAAGTTGCAATGTTAAAAATTTATTATGCAACGTGTAGTAGTAGTAATAGAGTTTATAACCCAATTCATAAAACCCAGAAATTTTATCTTCATTTCTTATAATTTACATTTTAAACTTTGGATTTTCCATAACTTATGGAAAGACCGTCTTTCAAGAGATGGATTCAATTAAAAAACTTTAAATTTTTAACGGTTAAAATAATAAACACGGACATGATTGTACTTAAAATTATTGTATTAGTACATGATGAGGAATAATAATAGTTAAAAGCATTCATTACGCTCTCTCTTGAATGCTCTCTCTTCTCTCTAAACTAATTACTATTTACGCAATTTGTTTTTTACTGTTCCGGTTTCTTTATTCCTTTTATAACCGTTCTGTCAACATAACGGTTACAAACATCTACTTTTCTCCACAGCGCCATGGCGGCGCCTCAGCTGAATCGCGATGGCACCCATCCGGATAGGAGTTTCCTTCAAGCTCTAGCTAATCAACCTCCTCCTCTCTATGCCTCTTTGCCATCAAACCCAGAAATCACACCAAAGACCACTTACAAGGGGGACATCGCTTGTATTGTTACTCGAAAGGAAGCTGAGATTCTCGCTGGCCACTACAGCAACGCTCTAGTGGGTAAATTCATCAGGGGAAAGCCGACTATGGAGCAACTTAATGAAGCTTTCAAGTCAGTTGGATTTAAAGGGAAATTTCAACTGGGATCGATTGATTACCGCCATGTTCTGATTTGGTTTGAGGAAAAGGAGGACTATCAGAGGATGTGGCTAAAGGGGCAGTGGAGCTTTCTTGGGGCATCAATGAAGGTACTCAAGTGGACTTTAGACTTCTCTCCAGATACCGAGTCATCTATTGTCCCGGTATGGATTACCATTAAAAATGTGCCTATTTTCTTCTATAATGAAACCATGATTTAGAGTATGGGCAATCAGATAGGACAATTCATTAAAATGGATGCTGCAACTGTAGGAGTTACTAGGCCATATGCTGTGAAACTATGTGTAGAAGTGAACCTTAGGAAAAAACTCCCTGGTTTCATTAGGGTAGGTATTGAAGATGATGGAATTGAATACAAGGTTCTAAAGCTCCCCATCGAGTTTGAAGACTTACCATTATACTGCGATCATTGTCAGCTATTGGACATGATGACTCTACCTATATTTATCTGCATCCTGAACTCAGAAGAAGCAGATATAAACCAGTTGGTCAGAAACTTAATTAAGAAGCTAAGGATACCAATCTTGGTGCAACCCCTGCAGTTATTATGGATTCTAGTACTATGGCTGGTTGTACTACTGATGAAGTGATAGGAAACACTGACAACAGAACTGATGGGAAAGGCACAAGCTCTGGGGATCCAGTGATTATTCAGGAAGGTGCATCTGGTTTGTCAACAGTGGAAAAGGACAGGGTTTTTAAAGATCAGCAGAAGAAAAGTTACTATGTTCCTAGTGATAAGATTGTGGAAGTTATAACCTCCCCTGGTGCTGACCATTCTAACATCCTAAAAAATGCCCAATTCTCAACTGAGCTCCCCCTCTTGACCTCAAACACCCAACACTCAACCGAGCTTCTCCATTTAACCTCAAACAATGATAATACAGTGGTTCAAAATGGTAGTAGTGATAGAGCTACCTCTCCTGCTCCTGAAATGATCTCCTTTAGACCCAACCCTGTCTATAGGATGAACTATTCCAAGGATGATCTCTGGACTGATAATAAGAAGATCGGCAGGAGATCTTCTTCACAAATGATTTTTCACTCCCAAGAAGGTCACAGGAATAACAGATTCTTCCCTCTACTTGATGTCCAACAACATGGGCTAGATGGGGATGAGGAGGAGCAGGATGAAGAGTCTTCTGAAGCAAGTGCTGCTGCAGATACTGAGATACTGAGGAGCATACTGAAGAGCTCTTATTCTCCCAAGCCACTGATGAACAAAACACTGACTGTAATGAAAAGGTAGACACAGCAAAGGTATGTAGTCCTAAAAATACTCATAATATGCAAGATCTTAATGAGTCTAGGAAAAATAATTTTTTCACTCAGCTCAATAAGATTATGTCCCCTGGTAAAAAATTTAGTCCTAACAAGATCATCACTAGATCTTCAAAAGGTTTTAAAAAAGGTTTTAATGATTAGTACAACCATTAAAATCAATTTTATGGTCTGGAATATTAGAGGCATGAAAAAATCACTCCGTAGATTACAAGATCTTGTTAAAACTCACAAAATTCAATTATTATGCCTTATCAAACCATGGTATAATAATGAAAAATGTGGAAAATACATGAAAGATCTACACTTCACTAACTGCATGCAGGCTTCAAATGGTGAAATATGGTTAATGTGGAATGATCAAATCAATGTAACTCTGTTAGTCGGTCATTTGCAATTTCTGTCAGTTAACATTCACAGTCATAAACTAAATACCTCAATGGAGGGAATTTTTTTATGCACTTAGAACAGTTGCTGGGAGAAAAAAGCTGTGGAAAGCTTTGAGTGACAGAAATATGTATGATACCCTACTCATTGGGGATTTTAACACAATATCTTCTTTCAATGAGTATAAAGGTCCCTCATTTCCAAAAAATCCAGCATGGATGATTTTAATAGGTTCATTGATGATAATGCACTCTATAATATCAACACTGTTGGAAATAATTTTACTTGGTCAAATGGTAGACTTAAAAACCCTACCATTCAGAGGTTATATAGGGAACTTTGTACCCTTCAGTGGAGTACAAAATTTCCTTCTTCTTCTATCCAAGTACTTAATAAAGGAGCCTCTGATCACTCCCCTCTTCTTCTTACTGTTGGTAGCTCAATTCCCTCATCTCCTAAATCATTTAGATTTATCAATGCATGGTTTAACAGGCCTGGATTTTTATCACTGATAAAGAAGGATTGGGAAATACCTTTGTCTGAAACTGGAATGCTTGGTTTTTTCTTAAAATTACAGAGGTTAAAAAACAAAATTAAGGTTTGGAATAAAACTGTTTTTGGAAATATTCAGGATAATGTTACAAAGGCAGAGGAGGAGTTGAGAATTCAGGAAATCATTTATGACTTAAACAGTTCAAAAACTGAATTGATTAAGCTTAAACAGGCTCAGGCTCAACTCCTTAGGTCCCTAAAAGAACAGGAAAAATTCTGGAAACAAAAGTCCAGAATTAAATGGCTCAGAGATGGTGATGAGAACACTAAATTTTTCCATAACTCTGTTAAAGAAAGTAGGTCAAGACTCAGTATTTCAAAGATAAAAAACCCACAGGGAGTTTGGATTGAGGATATTCATGAAATTGAAACTGAGGCTATTAATTATTATTCTGATCTTCTTTCTGAACCTATAACAGATTCAAATGGTGAATTCTTCTCTCACTTTCTGAGTCAAATTCCTAAAATTGTAACTGATCAGGATAATGCTTTGCTTATTAGGCCTGCTACCTTAGATGAGCTTAGATTGGTTGTCTTTGGTTTAAATAAAAATAGTAGTCCAGAGCCTGATGGTTTTTCATCAAAATTCTTCACAAAAATTTGGGAAATAATATGCCAGGATCTGTTGATAGCTGTAAATAATTTTCTTTCTAGTTCTCCCATTCCCAGAGGAATTGCAGCAACATGGATCACTATTATTCCTAAAAAAGAATCTCCATCTTCTTTTGATGATTACAGGCCTATTAGTTTGTCCAATTTCATTAACAAGAGTTTTTCAAAACTGTTAATGGAGAGGTTAAGACTGATTATGCCTAAACTCATATCCCCACATCAGTCAGCTTTTATGAGCCACGGGGATATCTCTGACAATGTTATTTATCTCAAAGAGATGCTGAGATTATTGGATAGGAAGAACAGAGATCCAAATTGTGTCATTAAACTGGATTTAACAAAGGCATTTGATAGGGTTAGTTGGGCTTTTCTTAATAGTATTTTGTTAAAGTTTGGACTGCATGGTAAATTTGTTCATTCTGTCATGAAAAATATCACCCAGGCTTGGTTTTCTGTGTTGATTAATGGTAAGCCAGTAGGTTTCTTCAAATCTTCTAGAGGTATTAAACAAGGTGATCCTCTGTCCCCTTTTCTTTTTAATATCTTTACTGAGGCTTTCACAAGAAGTTTAGCTTATGTGTTTAATTCTGGTAAACTGCAATTTTTTTATCTTCCTCAAGGGGCAATCCCAATTTCTCATCTTAGTTATGCAGATGATACTGTCATCTTCTTGAAAGCTAGTAAATTGAACTTAATTCGGATGAAAGCTTTCCTTGTGGTTTTTGAAAACACCACAGGGCAAAAAGTGAATTTCGAAAAAAGTGATTTTTACTTGGGTAAGGGGGCCACTGTGGCTAAAACAAGGCAGGTAAAAGAGATTTTAGGAATGAAGCAGGGCACTTTTCCATTTAAATATTTGGGATGCCCCATTTTTAAAGGTAGAGTGCTAAATGCTCATTTTTAGCCCCTTTTAGAAATGGTTGATAGAATGTTGCAAAACTGGAAAAATAGATGGCTAAGTACTGGGGGTAAAATGATTTTAATTAAATCTTGTATCTATTCTATCCCTCAGCACATTTGGACCGTAATGAAGCCTACAGTTCATGTTGTCAAAAGTTTGGAAAAAATGATGTCTAAGTTCTTCTGGGGTGAGACTGATCTAGGTCCAAAAAGATTTTGGAGGAGGTGGAGAAATTTTTGCTACCCACTGGACCAGAATGGCCTTGCATTCAGATCAATCCCCACAATTATAAGAGCATGTTCTCTTAAATTGTGGTGAAAATTTCAGCTTGGAAAGGCACCATGGGCACAATTTATCTGTTCTTTATCCCCTGCTGCTAGGAAATCTCAAACATGGAACAGGATTCAATCAGTTAATTCTTTAGCTGAGAGAAATTCTAGGGTTATTATAGGTGATGGGAGATGTAACTTCTGGACATCAAACTGGACAGGCAAAGGTCCATTGATTAATCATTGTGCTCATGAACTCACCAACATTCCTTTTGACTGCACTGTTAGCCACTTCCTGCTAAACAGGGCTAGTTTTTCTGTCTCTATTTATCCATTGCTAATTCCTGAAATTTGTCTTGTTATGCAGGAGACCAAAATCTGGGAGGAGAGAGCTGATAGACTCATTTGGATGCCTGATATAGCAGGGATTTTCTCTTTCAAATCAGCTTATAAGCTACTCCAATCCAACAGAGGTACCTCTGTTACTCTTAGTAAGTTATGGTTTCCAAGAGCTCAGAAAAAGATATCCATATTTATGTGGAAACTTTTCAATGCATTTCTTCCTTTTGATGATGTCCTTAGAGTTTTTGGATTTCAGCTTCCTTCTAAATGCTTGTTCTGTAACAACACTGATGGCATCCAACACTTTTTTAATGACTGTTCTTTTGCTACTCTTATCTGGAATGAAATTCACCGCATTATAGGGATAACTTCTCCACATTTTTCAACTCTCTAGAATAGATTATCATACTACCTCACAAATCCAGTTCAAACTACATTGCATTCATGCCTATTTAGACTTTTACCTATGGTGGTTTGCTGGTTCTTATGGAAAGCTAGGTGTGAAAAAATGTTTGATAATAAAAACCCTAATACTCAAGTTACTATAACAAGGATTAGGGAGTATATTTTCAACATTTTTTATTCAAGGCCATTGTTCACTAACTCTGATGATACCAGACTGTTGACACAGTCAGGTTTATTACCAAAATGGCTAACAAAACCACCACCTCATTTAGCTGTTGTTAAGTGGAACAAACCAGAAGTAGGTTGTAAGCTAAATGTGGATGCAGCTTGGAAAACTGATAATTCTACTGGGTTAGGTCTTGTTCTCAGAGATAGAAATGGTGGGGTAATTACTATGGCTAGCTATTCTACGGAGGCACACAGTTCTGTAGAGGCATAGATTTTGGCAATTCAAAAAGGAATCTATCTCATACAGCTAGCCTCTCATAACTGTGTAATTGAATCTGATAGTTCACAAGCTATATTGCATATTATGGATCCATATAAAGCCCCATGGCCCTTGTATGATTTATGTTATGAAACTAAATTGAGTCTTGGAAATATCAAGCTTGTGCATACACTTAGACAAGGTAATGCAGTGGCAGATGCTCTGGCCAAAACTGTTGTTCATAGGCAAAATGATCAGTTTCACTTGGATTCAGTTTCCAATGAAATCAGGGGTCTGATTATATTGGATGCAGCTGGGATACCATGTATAAGAATTAATGACTAGAATCGGATAGGGTTATCATGTTATTTGCAGACTCTTTCATGGGACATCATTGCTTGAAATCTTACACAGTTCAAGAATTTTTACGAGATCAGGGAAACACTGGACCATTACTGAGGATTTCATCGCTGGGATAACTCTTACAGTGTCACCACAATGATGTTCATGCATCTTACCACAATGCCAGCCAACTTTCTGAGCAGTACCCACACTTCACTGCTGGTGCTTTCTAATTTTGTTAATATTACGGTTTTAGCATAATCTAGTTTTCCTCACGGGACAGACTTGTATTTCGATTACTCGATTCGCTAACATGTTTAGTGAGGTAAATCTAGATTCTTTTGATGATCATTCGGATCATTTTTTAGAGCAATACATGTTTGCTCTATAGGCTAGATTAGAGCCTTTTATTTCTTCATTCCTACACTGTAACATACTGAGCCTTTAGGCCATTTTGCTTTTTCTTTTTTACAGCTTTGGGGTAGCTAATAATATTACCCTCAATTTAGAAAAAAATAAAAGTTAAAAGCAAAGTTTGCAGTTCATACCGCCTGATGGAGTTTTCATTCAAGACATGAACAAACAATTCCTCAAAACAACTATATTTTATATAACTTTTTCTTAATATATGCTCAGATTTTTTAACCGTTCTTTCGGAACAAATTTATACAAAAATATGTGTATCGAAATTCAAAAGAACAAATGTCTTTTAATTGGTTTTTGTTTCAGTTCACACTTCACTTTGATAATATTACAACGGTTAGTTATAGAATATTGAGTGGGTCTTCTGACATGCTGCATGTGCATAAATTTATGGACAGATCACTTATTTTTTACCTTAAACATTGCATATCTTAAATTACATACAAAATTTAGAATTTTTGAAAATATTTTTTTATATCATATATTTTTATATTTTCAAATTCAAATACATATTATTACTTGTTTTAACTTATAAAATATAATATTTAAATTTTATAAAAAAATATAACATATAAGATAATAGCCCCTGTGGACTATTCATAAGATTATAGAAATACCGCATTTCTTGAGAGTTTCTCTAGTATTTTAATATTTTTAACGTTGTTTGATCGATTTAACTTTAAGTTTGTAAAGTCACGGGTTTGCAAGAAAATATTTTATTGGCAATTTTGTGTGAATTAATTTTGAACAGAAATTCTGACCATGTTGGAACATGCTGGTGCAGAATATTTACACCAAGGTTTTATGGAAATCAAAGTCAAAATATTGCAGTAGTTTGGTATAAATGGAATTCGTATATCTGACTATATATATCATGCGTGTGAAGCATAATTGGCTTATGGAAAATCCCTACTTATATGGAGAAGATTTATTCGAATATATGGGATAGAATGATATAAGGTAAATCCCTTTATTTATGGGATTTGGATATGCTTCAAGAATCAGATTTGGAATAGGAATATTGTGGAGATAATCAAGGAGTATTCAGATCTGATTCGTGGATATAAATTGGGGATAATCACGGCTGCATACTCACGGATTTAACAGAGCAAAAATCTGCAAACAGATTTTTGAGACTTTCTTGAAGTTACAAAGAGTCAGAACACTGTGTTCCAACACACCTGACCTACCGCACTAAGTTCAGAATCGTAAACCTTAATTCCTCGGGAGGAGGAGATCCAGCGTCGACAGAGTTCGAGGTCAGAAGAAGTCTGATCAAGGCGGATCGGTAGCTAGGGGAGCTAGCAGAGTCTACACGTTATAGTTAGTAAAGATAAGTATTTTGTAAACTGTACTCTGTACTGTATCTTTCTAATTAGTGGATTCATTCTGAACTGGGCCAGGCCCCGCAGATGTAGGTGGATTACACCGAACTGCGTAACCAAGTCGTGTGTCTTTTATGTATTACGTTATTATGCACTTGGTTAAATTAGTCATGTTGGAACACACTAGTAAAAACTAGAAAAATTGGTAAAACTAAATTTCAATTGGTATCAGAGCTGAGTCACTTATCATTCCCTTGGTTGTTTCAAGGAAAGTAAGATCTAGTTTTACCATGACGACAAGAGAAGGAGCTTCAGTCTCTCGACCACCCCTGCTAGAAGGGAATAACTACAACTATTAGAAGGCGCGCATGAGGGTCTTCATCAATTCGCTGGATGAACTGGCATGGTTTTATGTTGAGAATGAATGGAATCATCCTACAGAAGATGCTGAGACAAGTTCTAAGGCTGTAGAAGGGGAGTCAAGTCAAAAAGGTCAGAAACCCAAAGATAAGGCCAGATGGACTCCAGATGACCTTAAAGAATCTCTAGCAAATTCAAAGGCACTTAATGCAATCTTCACTGCTATTGATGAAAATCAGTTCAAGCTTATATCTACGTGTCATCAAGCAAAGAAAGCATGGGATATTCTACAGACTGTTCACGAAGGAACCAGTCGAGTGCGAGAATCGAAACTACAGATGCTTGCTACCAGGTTTGAAGAACTCAAAATGGAGGAGGATGACACTATTGCGACATTCAATGGAAAACTCAGGGATATCTCTAACATGGCTTATCAACTCGGAAAGGTGTACAAAGAAACTAAGCTGGTGAAAAAGACCTTGCGATCTTTTCCCAAAAGATTTACAATGAAAGTAGCAGCAATAGAGGAGGCAAGAGACTTAGGCACCATGAGCCTAGATGAACTAATGGGTTCGTTGCAGACATATGAGATGATATTCCAGCAACCCACAAAAAGAGTCTCCAAGGAATTGGCATTCAAAGTTTCTGCAGCTAAGGAAAGTCACGAGTCTGACAGCGATGATGAGATTGAAAAACTGGCACTTATCACAAAGAATTTCTCAAGAATGCTAAAGAAGGTGGTCAATAAGAAATCTCAGGAAAGGTTTTGCGGAAGCGGACAAAAACAACAAGATTTGAGCAACTATAGTGGAATGAGATTTGAACAAAGGAATATGCAGTTCGGGAGAAATCAGAACAACGAACCAAAATAGGTTGGACATATTCAATGCAGAGAATGTGAAGGATATGGTCATATTCAGGCTGAATGTGCTAACACTCGCAAGAAACAAGGAAAATCATATGTCACCTCTTGGAGTGAAGATGATGATGATGAAAAAGAAGAAGAGGAACTTACCAGTAATTATGTAGCCTTTGGAGCAAAGGTCCATGATATGTCAGAGGACCAGTGTTCCAACACACTGAACAAAGGTAAAGCTGTATGTTCCAACACAGATCTAGATGATGCACACAGCGACGAAGATGATGATCTGTCTGTAAGTGATGAAGAAATCTATAGCACATATGAACAAATGTATGCCATGTGGGTTCAAGTACCTGACACAAAAAAAGAGCTGAATGAAGAGAAAAGAAAGATAATGGAAAGTGAAAAAGAATTACGATCCACGGTTGCAGATCTTGAAAAACGTAATGAAGAACTAAACAAGAAACTGTCGGTAGAAGTCAAGAGGGCTGAGATGTCTGAAGCAACTATCTCTAAATTGAATTCCGGAAAGGCAAAACTTGATGATATTCTGGATATGAGGAGAAACTTTGGTGATAGACACGGGATTGGATACGGGAAAGAACCCAAAACTGAATTGCATGAAAAACCAGTAACTCTCAAAGCTAGGATCCGAGAGGTAAAACGGAAGTATGGGATGCCGTATCAAAGAAAGCCACTCATTTGCAGTACTGTACGTACCAAGGACATGCTGAATAACAGTGCAAAAGACTGATCAGAGATCAAATGACAGGAAGATAACTTCTGCTGTGTTCCAACACAGGCGATACTCATACGGGAAAAATGATCAGAAAGATATGGGTTGTTAAAAAATCCAGTACGTGTCTGGTGGCACACACTTCTCTAACAGCCTATTCCAGTGATTCGGGGTACTTTGATAGTGGTTGTTCTCGCCATATGACTGGCACTCCAAAATTCCTCATGAATATTACTCCATATGATAACGGATATGTAACCTTTGGAGATGGAAAGAGAAGCAGAGTAATTGGCAAGGGCGAATTGAAAATTGAAGGTTTTCCAGTATTCACAAGTGTATTATTTGTTGAAGATCTGAAGGCAAACTTGCTAAGTATAAGCCAGCTGTGTGACGACAATATGGTAGTGGAATTTCATAAGGACAAGTGTATAGTACAGCATGGAGAAAACAAGGTTCTCTCTGGAATAAGATCATCAGACAATTGCTATTTTCTGGAACAAGGAGTTCGATGCATGCTCTAAAAACAAGATGAAGGAATTCTTTGGCACAGGAAGCTCGGCCACATCAACTATAAAACACTGGTGAAAATCGCAAATGTGAAAGCTGTACGAGGAATGTCTACCTTAACCAGCAAGGATGGAATTGTGTGCGGACCATGTCAACAAGGTAAGCAAATTCGTTCTCCTCACTCTTCAGTACAGTATATTACTACATCTAGAAATCTGGAACTACTGCATATGGATTTGATGGGTCCGGTTAATACACCTAGTATAGGTGGAAAGAAATATATATTTGTATGTGTCGATGACTTCTCTAGATTCACATGGGTAGCCTTCTTGAAAGAGAAATCCGATACAATAGAAGTTTTTAGAAGTCTTGTTGTGAAATTACAAACTGAAAAAGGGAACCCAATAGGAAAGATAATTCGAATCCGAAGTGATCATGGTAGAGAATTTGAAAATGAACAATTCAGTTCCTTCTGCGATGAGCTTGGAATCCAACATGAGTTCTCGGCTCCTATCACCCCCAACAGAATGGGATCGTAGAACGAAAGAACAGAACTCTCCAAGAGATGGCTCGAGTTATGTTGACAGAGAAAGATATTCACAAGAAATGGTGGGCAGAAGCAATCAATATAGCATGTTATACAATCAATCGAGTGTACCTTCGACCATTCACCAGCAAAACAGCCTACGAAATCTGGAAGGGAAGAAAACCAAATGTCTCATACTTTCATGTGTTCGGAAGCAAATGCTACATTCTCAGAGATAGAGAACAATTGGCAAAGTTTGACAATCGAAGTGATACAGGAAATTTTCTCGGTTATTCCATCAACAGCCGTGCTTATAAAGTATTGAATCATCGAACCAACACTCTTATGGAATCAATAAATGTTATTGTGGATGATTCTGAGGAAGAACAAAAGCCCGATGGTGTCGAAGAAGAAGCTGGTATCTCTCATGTTCCAACACAGGTGTCCCATCCTGATAAATCACCTCCCTTGGGTGAACCAGAATCACAACAGACTACTAGCATGACTAAGCGGATACGGTCTGAAACTGACGAAGCTGAGTATGTTCCAACACATGAATCATGTGTTCCAACACATGAACAACCTGATTCCACCAAGAGGAGTACTCGATCTGTACCTCGAGTTGATTATCGACGACTAGCTGGATTACACTGTTTTGTCTCTCTAACTGAACCCAAGAACTACAAAGAAGCTCTACTTGACGAGCATTGGATCACTGCTATGTAAGATGAACTTGGCCAGTTTACAAGGAATGATGTTTGGTATCTTACTCCTCGTTCCAAAGGCATTAATGTTATTGGTACGAAGTGAATCTTCAAGATTAAATCAGATGCAGATGGCTTAGTCACCTGTAACAAAGCAAGACTTGTTGGTCAAGGCTATACACAAGTGGAAGGTGTTGATTTTGATGAAACCTTTGCGCCAGTTTCCAGGTTAGAATCCATTCAAATTCTACTAGCTATTGCTTGCTCTATGAATTTTACTTTGTATCAAATGGATGTCAAAAGTGCATTTTTAAATGGAGTGGTGAATGAAGAAGTATATGTGGAACAACCGAAAGGCTTTGAAGATCCTCATTATCCACAACATGTATATCGTCTTAAAAAGGCGTTGTACGGACTCAAGCAAGCACCCAGGGCATGGTATGAACGACTTACTACTTTTCTTCTTCAGAAAGGTTATCGTCGAGGGGGAGTAAATCGCACCTTGTTCGTGCTTGACTAAGCTTCAAGGTTTCTGATTGCTCAAATATATGTTGATGACATAGTTTTTGGTTCTACCTCACAATCTATGGTACAAGATTTTGTCACCATTATGCAATCTGAATTTGAAATGAGCATGGTTGGAGAGCTAACTTACTTTCTTGGACTGCAAGTCAAATAAGGACGGAATGGCCTATTCATAAATCAAAGTAAGTATGCCTTGAATTTGGTTAAAAAATTTGGACTCAGTAGTGCTCGATCAGTTCGAACTCCTATGGGAGTGTCTGATAAATTGGTGAAGGATGAAAAAGGAGTTTCAGTCGATCAAAATTTATACAGAGGCATGATTGGAAGTCTATTGTATCTCACCGCAAGCAGACCAGATATATGTTTCAGTGTCGGAATATGTGCAAGATTTCAAGCTGATCCTAAGGAATCTCATCTTACTGCAGTGAAAAGGGTTATTCGATATGTAAGTGGGACTTCAGAATATGGTGTTTGGTATTCTAAGAATCAAGATTCAGGGTTGATTGGGTACAGTGATTCTGATTGGGCTGGTAATGCTGATGATCGAAAAAGCACCACAGGTGGATGCTTCTTTATTGGAACAAATTTGGTGTCTTGGTACAGCAAGAAACAGAACTCGATCTCTCTATCTACTGCAGAAGCAGAATATCTTGCAGCAGGAAGTTGTTGTGCACAATTATTATGGATGAAACAAATGATGAGAGATTATGGAATTCATCAAGGGTCTTTGAAGATTTTATGTGACAATACAAGTGCTATTGATATTTCAAAGAATCCAGTTCAGCACTCGAGATCCAAGCACATTGACATAAGGCATCATTTTATAAGAGATCTGGTTGAAAGAAAGGAAGTGGAAGTAGTCTATGTTCCAACACACGAACAATTTGCTGATATATTTACAAAGCCGTTGGATGCCACCTTTTTTGAAAGCTTTCGACAACACCTAGGTGTTTGTCAAATCTGAGGTAATTTGTACCAAAATTATTTTCCATGTAAATATTTATTTTGGTTATTTTCATTTTGCAAAATCAGAAAAGAAAAAAATATGGATGGAGCAAAGGTGTACAAAAATAGGAGTTTGTAAGTATGGTGTGTTGGAAGTTATTTAAGAAAGACAACGTGATGTGACAAGTAGAGAAAGGGCCATCATTACCATGTTTGGAAAATCTAAAAAGGGACTTCGCGGGAAAAGAGGTGAATAAGATGAAGAGTTAAAGTGGGATCCAAATTCATATACATCCCTTCGTATCTCTCTGCACTTGGCCAATTATTTTCTCCCCAAAATCCTTGCCGAAAAACTCTTATTCTCAACACTTCTCTCCATCTCGGCATTGTGCCTAAGAATGTCAAACCCAAACTCTCCAATAGTGGAAGCTGCGGTGCCAGAAATCATAAGGGGAGATCAAAGCTCGATGAATTTGGATTTGGTGGTGGCTACTGAGACGAGAAAATATGTTGAACAAGCTGAGGAAGAAAAACAAGCTCAGGTCGGAGGAAGCATAGAAGATGTAGAGGATGAGGTGACAGTTGAGGTTGAACCCGAGGAAGCCAAAGAACCAGAGGAAGAGAAAGAGGTTTCCGGCAACAGAAAATTGAGAGGGGAATCTGAAGCTAAGCCAGATGCTGAAAAGGAAACTTCAGGAACCAAGAAGAAACCGACGGTTTCTAGCCTTGACCCTAGTCCGTTAAAATTTATGGGTATTGAATGCTCGTGTATGGATGAAATCTTTGAGTAGCTTGAGGCCAATAGAGTAGCTGTAGACTTAAGGAAGATCAAGAAAATCGAAGGAGAATATTTGACAGTTAAAGTGAAGGAGTTGGTGACTGGGAATCTCGGAGGAATAAGGCTTGAGAATCATACTTTGAAATTTGTTATGGGGAGATATGCCGAGTTTAGGGAAAAAGATAAGTTTTACGTGCACTGCTATATTCCTGTACCAAGCTGTGTCTCTTTGGGAGAGATTAGGAAAGTGAAGTGGCTGGATTAGAAGTGAGTAGGAATGGAGATAAACTTCAGGTGGGGTTCTATGATACGAATTCTGCAAAGAGAATGGAAGAATTGAAGAAGCCTATCTTCATTATTCTGTCTGATAGTGAAAAGAGTGTTCCAACACAGACGAATGAACCTGAGCATATGGACATAGACTCTGATGCTAATTTAGGAGGAGAGCATAATGAGGATTGTTATAATCAGGGTGATAAAGCATCTGATGAAAACCTGTCTGCTCAGAGTGATGGGTCTGAGAGTGATGAAGATACTCAATCAGAAGAAAAATCTAAGAAGGAAAAGAAAGCGAAAGGATCAGGGAGTGTTCCAACACAGGATATTTCTGATCTGGCATATTCCAGTGATGAGGTACTAGATGAGTTTTATCAGAATGCAAAAGGCAAGAGGAAGGCTGACAAAGCCAAAGTGTCTGCTCAAGCTAAGAGGAGCAAGAAAAGGCACGACATCAAGGAAAAGAAGGTTTTACCTCCTCCATCTGTCAGCAAGGCTTACTCTGCGGGTTATTTTGATGAAAAAGCTGCAGAGATGGGAGATTTTTTCTCAGAAAAGAAGTTCATAGCAGAGAGGCCTCTGGATTTAAAAGCCTATAAGGAGAGCGGCTTTACAGATTTTCTGAAGCTAACTAGCATGACAACAGCAGCGACAATCCAGCTACAGTACAACAGGCAGGTTGTACTTGAGGTATACTCCAATCTTATGCCTGGTAATTTAGAAATTAGCTCCCCATGGTTTGGTAGAGTATACATATGGGGAAAGATAATAGAGTTTTCTGCTTCTAGAATCAACACATTGCTGGATCTGATCACACCTAAAACATGGGGAGTATTTCCTGAAAATCTGGGATTGTCTGACAATGAAATTTTAGGTGTTATATCTGGGGGTTATAAGACTGAATGGCCAACAACGGGATATTCACGAGCATCCTGCTTGTCATCAAGATTTTTTGGCTTATATCAGGTAGCTGTGCATTGTTGGTTGCCCTCGAGTAATACTACAGCGCTGACAAGGGAGATGGCTAAGCTGCTATACTGTGTTGGAACACAGAAAGAAGTTAATCTCGGACTTCTCATTCAGCAGCATCTGGTAAGACAGGCTACTGCTCCGAAAGTAAATGATGCTATTATCTACCCTGCTTTAATCTCTGCTCTAGCCAAGACTGCAAAGGTTAAAGGGAAGGCTTCAGATATAGTGATCGACTCGGAGTTTTTGAGGCCGAACAAGAAGACATTTGGACTGAGACATGTTCACGATCTCCTATGGAAACCTTCTGGGTCGACTTCGTCTTCAGCAGCAGAAAAGGAGGCTCGGCTGCTGACTCTGAATGGCCGTCTTGGTGATATTGGTGTTCAAATGGCTGCTTTGGAGGCAGAGAAAGCAAGCCTGGAGGTTGAGAAGTCCCGATTGGAAGATTGACTCTTATAATTAATGCAGGGGGAGCAATGCTGTTATATAATTTTAATCGTATCTTTGGATTATGTGTGGTCCCAGAGGGAGAAATTTTGGATGGCATGATTTAGACTTTGATTCAATTTGGCTGTAATGATTTTTATGTTTTGGATTTCTGGTGTCTGGTTTTCGGATTTCATGCCTAAGGGAATTCTGGAATTCTATATCTTGTTGATTGCTGGTTTACAAGTTTATGATTGCTGGTATCTTACATGTCCAAAATATTATGGGTCCACAAAAATGCCAAAGGGGGAGATTGTAAAGTCACGGGTTTGCAAGAAAATATTTTATTGGCAATTTTGTGTGAATTAATTTTGAACAGAAATTCTGACCATGTTGGAACATGCTGGTGCAGAATATTTACGCCAAGGTTTTATTGAAATCAAAGTCAAAATATTGCAGTAGTTTGGTATAAATGGAATTCGTATATCTGACTATATATATATCAGGCGTGTGAATCATAATTGGTTTATGGAAAATCCCTACTTATATGGAGAAGATTTATTCGAATATATGGGATAGAATGATATAAGGTAAATCCCTTTATTTATGGGATTTGGATATGCTTCAAGAATCAGATTTGGAATAAGAATATTGTGGAGATAATCAAGGAGTATTCAGATCTGATTCGTGGATATAAATTGGGGACAATCACGGCTGCATACTCACGGATTTAACAGAGCAAAAATCTGCACACAGATTTTTGAGACTTTCTTGAAGTTGCAAAGAGTCAGAACACTGTGTTCCAACACACCTGACTTACCGCACTAAGTTCAGAATCGTAAACCTTAATTCCTCGGGAGGAGGAGATCCAGCGTCGACGGAGTTCGAGGTCAGAGGGAGTCTGATCAAGGCGGATCGGTAGTTAGGGGAGCTAGCAGAGTCCACACGTTATAGTTAGTAAAGATAAGTATTTTGTATACTGTACTCTGTACTGTATCTTTCTAATTAGTGGATTTATTCTGAACTGGGCCAGGCCCCGCAGATGTAGGTGAATTACACCGAACTGCGTAACCAAGTCGTATGTCTTTTACGTATTACATTATTATGCACTTGGTTAAATTAGTCATGTTGGAACACACTAGTAAAAACTAGAACAATTGGTAAAACTAAATTTTAAAGTTATTTGGGTTGATTATAATAATTAAGTAACAGTGATTTTTTTCCATATTTATTAATATTGGGTCAACAAAAAATAAAGTAAAATCTACGTAGATTTTTTTTGTAACGACTATTATAAGTAGTATGTGTTCTTAAATAACAATTTAATCAAAAGCGGGAAATAATAATTCAGGAAGAAGAACATACATTCTTGAAACATGAAAATGATCCAGCTGCTATTTATTCATAAAATATAAGAACGTTCGTACCAATTATACCCTATGACCAATATTTGCACAACTTTTGTGAAAGATAACTTCTTTTTCCATTTGTGTTTCCCCTTCTAATATCAGTTCAAAAAGAACAAATTTATAATACTTATTTATATTTATAAAAATATATTACTTAAAGATCTTGAAATAAGTATATAAAATATTTATACTGAATGCAATTTTAGTAAGAACGATACTCCGTACTCGAATGGGTAAGCCTAAATTTAATTACTTCATTAGTAAATAAATTACATGTATGTGGTAAGCCTAAATTTGGAAATTCAATAAAACCAATTTCAATCTTTAAAATTCAAAAAGTCTTGATTTATTTAAATTAACCGTTAGACGGATCATTTTATAATTAATTAACTAAGAATGATTTTATTTTTTATTTATTTATTGTAAATACCTCTAAAATGAATTTTAAAATATAAATAATTATAATTTAACTTTCACACTTATAAAAATAATATTTTTTAATGATTAGTATAACGGTTAGTCGGTTTTAACTGAAGACATAGCCATACGTTTCTTTAGTTTCCGTCCAATAAATTGCACATCTTTAACGTACAATGCATTCATAACTTGTAAATTGACTGAATCTCTGACAATTCATTTTATATAATTGAAGCCTCAATATTTTGCCACATGTTAATTTCGTTTCCGCCCAATTAATTATATAATTTTAACTTACTGAACATTTATGGCTTGTAATTTCAAGGAATCCACGGGTCTATAAATACCACTAGCCAAACCACAATCTATACTCACTTCCCAAATAATTTTGAACAGAGAAACAAAGCTAGTGCAAGTATAATGGACCATCAAATGCAGGGTGTGAATTCAAATTCTGTTGCTGCTAAAACTGAAGTGGTGAAACAAGTTATGGAAGCTGTGGCTCAAACACCTGATCATAAGATCAACCTCGATCAGTAAGTAGAGCTATTTTAATTTTAATTTAATTTTATCGGTCTAAAATATACGTGAATAATCTTTCTAAATTATATGCAAGTAATTTAGCTACGAGGTTTAAACTAATTGATTATTTCACTAGTTAATTTTGCGGTCTTAAGTTGAATGTATTATACAAAAAAAAATTTATTAATTATATTCTACCATGCATTCTCTTGAATTGGTGCAGTGGTGACCCTACAATCTACGAGGCTTACTGGAGAAAAATTGGAGAAAGGGGCTCCATCATTATAAGGGCAGGAAAATCTTTAAGTTATTTCGCAAACCCAGAAAGCCTTTGCTGGTTCATGGAACCAAAACTGGAGGAAGCAATAAAGAGGCTGCATTCTGTTGTTGGTAACGCTAAGGTTGAAAACCATGAAATAGTGGTCGGAAATGGATCGGGCCAGTTGATTCAGGCCGCTCTGTTTGCCTTGAGCCCACCAAACCAATGTGAGCCTGTTAGCGTGGTTTCGGCTGCCCCTTTTTACTCGGTAATGTTAATTTTGTTAAACAAAAATTTAATTTTTTTTTCAAATTTTTATTAATTTTAATGCGGCCTCATTGATATCATTCAAGCAGACATACAAAGAGGATGCCGATTTATTGTGCTCGAGCCTTTTCCAATGGGCGGGTGATGCCAATAAGTTTGATAAAGATGGACGATATATAGAGATGGTGACGTCGCCCAATAACCCTGACGGGGAAATTAGGGGACCTGTTGTGAATCGGCCTGGAGGTCAGCTTGTGTATGACCTTGCTTACTACTGGCCACAATACACGGCCATCACCTCACAAGTGGATGAAGATATCATGTTATTTACTGCTTCTAAATGCACTGGACATGCTGGTTCCAGAATCGGGTAACACTTAATCATCATTGAAAACTTATTGGATTTTCCATTTTTATAAGTTTACTATTTTCCATGTAGAGTTAGATTGACGAACATTTTCCACTAATTTTAATAGTTTGATGATCATAAGTGAAAGTTTGAAGGAGTTGAATAGTTTCCAAACCAAAGTTTTACTAATCTTTTCATTTGTTACGTTTAAAGATGGGCTCTTGTGCGAGATCAAGACGTGGCAAAAAGAATGATAAAATTTATTGAGGTAAACACGATTGGGGTTTCCAAGGAATCCCAACTTAGAGCGGCAAAGATTCTTGGTGTGGTTTCAGAAAGTTGTGAAGATAAAGGTCTGCCTTCTGTTTTGGAGTTCGAGAATTTCTTCCAACATGGCCGGAATATGATGGAAGGCCGATGGAAAAGACTGAGGCAAATAGTGGAGTCAAGTGCACATTTCACTCTCCTTAACCATACTCTCAATTACTGTCGATTCTTCAAAAAAACTACTGAATCCTATCCTGGTAATCAAAGTTTTTCTATTTCTGGAGCGCATAATTTTTTGGATAAGTATATGAAAATTTTAGTTCCTTTACTTGCATGATACTTTCATCGTTGCTACTTTTCAGTCACAACCATGCTTAAATAATATTATGGAACATATATTTAATTTGATAGCCATATATGCATGATAGAATAATAAAAAATTATTTTTATTTATGAACAATGATTTTATTTTCTTCATTCGAGAAATAGGCTTGTTTATTTAGGGATGTGTGGAGTAATGAATTTATGAGACTTTTATAGAAAGACTAATCATTACTATTTACTTGAAAGATTTTCTTTTCCATGTGGGCAGCTTTTGCGTGGATGAGTTGCAAGTCAAATGATCATGATTTGGCCCAAATTTTGAAGTCAAAAAACATTCTGGCAAGAAATGGTTGTCGATTTGGGGCAGATCCTAGGTATGCCAGGATTAGTATGCTGAGCAAGATTGAAGATTTCGATATGTTCCTGGAGAGGCTTGCAGCCATTCAGCCAGATAATGAGTCTATTAACTAAATAAGTTAGACCTATGAATTTTATGAATTGTCCTTGATATGTCATATGGATGAAAAAAACTCTTATAATAAGTTAGACCTATAAATTTTATGATTCGTTAATGATATGTTATATGGATGAAGTACTCTTATTTGTGATCAATTATAACTTTGTGTTTTTTTTGGTTTTATACTACCAACCGTATGCACTTGGTTTATCATATATATGTGATATTTTTATTATTTCTTGCTTTCCAAATATGTGGAAAATATTTTGAACATGGAGGGTTAAATGCAAGTTTTAACACACTAAATATACAATTAAGAAAACTTTTACACAAAATCTTTCTGGATGATACCTTTAGTGTTATTAAGTTCATCACTTTATTTTTGAAGGAATTTACCGAGAAACTTTCCAGCAATATTTGGTTTCTCTTAATACTTAAACTCCTTAGAACTATCCATTTATGATATATCAATCGTGTTGTGGTATTCCCAATCCGGCTAATTGATCGTTGTCCATTACGGTGTGCTTGCAAAAGAGATCTCGGAAGTGGTTCCGCGGAAAAAGCTCTGACGCTCAATTCAGTTTTCTCTTTTAAGAAATCAAGCTACTCTAGTCTGGTTGCACTTACCTGAATCTGTAACCTCTCTGCTCTTTTTATAGCTTGTTCTGAACGTGGTTCTGCTATTCTCGGGTTTGCCATCATGGCTTCGAGAAGAACGGTTCGTGGTTGACGCCTGACCATGATCTCCGCTTTTCACGATTGGTGAGATGCCTCTATCTCTCTTGCATCGCAGGCTAATCTTGGGCTTATTTGCAGCTTTAGGCCTGCGGCCCAACCTTTAGGCTAGGTATACACCATAAGCCCCCCCTAGCCATGAAGACTAAAAGAAACAAAGTAATGGTGTGGCTTTGTGGTTTAAATGCGAACTGATGTTGCTCGTCAATAGGTTGTTCATCATTTAATACTACCTTTGTCGCTATTGCGAAGTGACTTTTGCTTTTTGGCTATATATTTGTCCTCGATCCCTCTTCAAATTTGAAATTTTGAATTCCTTGTGATAAGGCTATTTTGATGAAGATTTTGTTTCAAAATGTCAAGTTTTGATCCTCATTTTTCACTATTCCGGTCCGTATTTCTAATGTTTGTTCTCGCTTTACTTCTTAAATGAGGAATTTGAAATGAATATTTCATTGTTGCCCTTATTCAGTGCGCTGTCTTTTCATATATCGTCGTCGTCTCGATATAAGCAAAAGGTAATTTGCCTTTTGTGTCAGATTATCATCATTGCATTTTCTGGACTAATTGTCTTCCTTGATCTTGCCGTTTCTTTTTTATATTTAAGTATCTTCTCTCACTTTCGTTTCGCTTTATCTCTTTTGTTGCCCAAGCTTTCATCCTCTCTGATCATCCCTAGGTTTTCTGCGTATCATCTTTCTTCATCCTCTTTAAGAGTAAGTTTTGTCCTTATTTTCCAATTTCTTTTCTGCATGTTCTGGACTTGATGCGTTGAATATTTTCTTCGATTTCTGGTAATTTTAGTAGCTATTGCATTTGTAAATATTTTTCGGCCATCTTCTCCAGTGTGTCTTCTGTTAATCTTTGCTCTGAAAAACTTGTGCCCACAGTGTTTAGCCCTAATTAAGGTTGTTACTTTCAACTCTAGGACCCTTGCTTATCCACATGTCTTACTCTAACAGTGCTGAGTCCCCCCTAGATAATGCTCACTCCGACAAGGATTTCAGATATATCACTTGATCCTCTACCATACGCAGTATGCTATCTGGTTTGTATTTAGATAACTTGAAGAATTATTTACCGTTTCTATCTGCTTTTAAGCTTCGCACTCCTGCAAATTCTGAATGTGTTCGCACTCCTCCACCTGGCTACATATCATGTTATTTAGCCTATTTGAACTTTGGCCTTTATTTTCCTCTGCCCCAACATGTGGTTGATCTTCTCCGTTCGTACGCGTTGTCCAAATTTCACCTCAAGGGCATCGCTATCATAATGGGATTTCTTCAGGTTTGTGAGAAAGTAGATATTCCTTTCTCTCTTGAGTTGTTATACAATTTCTATCATCTGCGAAAAGTTAAAAATGCAATAGATGAATTCACCTTTTATCCTGTGATTGTTGGGGTTGAGCTTGTTAGCGGTTTCCCTAGTAATGTTGGTCTGCGGCATACAAAATATTTTTTTGTAAAATTAAATCAAAATCCCGAAGTGGTTGTGCCTTCTTGGAACTACAAGGTTCCCAAGTCTAAGCTTCATGGTCCGAATGTCTGTTTTA
The DNA here is from genome assembly GCA_037428765.1 of Rubia yunnanensis. Classification (NCBI taxonomy): domain Eukaryota; kingdom Viridiplantae; phylum Streptophyta; class Magnoliopsida; order Gentianales; family Rubiaceae; genus Rubia; species Rubia yunnanensis. The sequence goes on from CM075063.1 coordinate 85,421,055, forward strand.
CTGCTAAGATGGAAATCATGGCCACACTTTGTGCTCATACTCAACATCTCTGCCATGCTGACTATGATGTTGAAGGTGTTTTGTTTATTATTTTTTTGATGTGTTTGATCTGTATTCTCTCTTATCTTGGCGAACATTTATTATTTTCGTGCGTTTGTTTGATCTATGAAGTTCATTTTATTTCAAACATGGATCTAGCTGGAGGTGACATTGACAGATCGCTTTTGATGGCGACAATGAGGAGGTGGCTGAGACTTTTGTTTAGCTTGATAATGCTGCTGGAAGCAACACCACCCGTTAGGGTGGCAACAAAACAAGTGCTGGTAGTAAGGGTAAGTCTCCTGAAGGCGGGGAGACAGGTGGTCATCGTTCTGGTCGTGGGCAGGGAGAGAAGAAGCACAAGAGGGATAGGAGTGAAGGTCCTTCAGGACATTCGCTTCCTCTCATGAAAAGGGGGTGTGGTAACCCATCCTGGCCTCAAACTCTGGTGCAAATTGAGACTCCTCTAGCGGAGGGAATGATATATGATATTCTCTCCAACCTCTCTCTACCTAATACACTGGTTGTGGTAACTTTGCAGATAGATTTTAGTGAATTTTGCTATACTATGACACTTTGTATGTAAGATATTGATTAACTTTGTCCTATGTTATTGTTTTGTAAGGTCGGCGAAAGCCTTCAAATCGCGAGTCATCGTCTTTCTAAGTTCACCCCTGTTGATGAGTCACTCATGGAGAAGTATAAGGCACGGGAAACAAAATGTATGAATCTAGAAACTTCCCTGAAAGTCGCTCTGGAGCGTGCAAAGATCGCGGAGGCAAAAATGACTCAGCTTCGTTCGGAGTTGAAGGAGATGAGTACCCATGGGCATGCTTCTTCTCAATATCCTCAAATTCTAGTAGATCGGCTTTACAAGACTATGTCTTTCTATAAATTATTTGAGGATGTTTCTAGCAATGCTCGCACCGTTGGGTACTTCCAGGCTGTGAAGGATCAACGCAAGTAGAATCCAACCTGTACGCTAAAGAGTCTGCCCTCGCTGAAGAAGTGTACTGAGACCCTAGAACAACATAAGGAAAGTCTGAACAAAGCTTTTATCGAAAAGATTGTTGATGGGGGACATCCCTATGCTCTACTCTCGCATCTTGCTAGCCTTCCCTGCCTTCCTTCTGCGGCTTAACTAAAGGGTTGCGAGGTGGATTACTTGGAAGATCTTCCATTTAAATCTGGCACTGTTGCTTCAACTCCTAATCCTGATGCCAGCGTAGCCACTGAGGTTAATGCGAGCATTGAAGCCCCCGTCCAACAGCAAGGCCAGGAAGCTCCTGTTCAGCCGCCAAGCCAGGAAGTCGCTGCTACCGTTGTTCATCCTTCGCCTACCTCTACCTACAAATTCAGTTAATTCCTAGTTTACTGGAGTTTTTTAGATTTTGAAGTGTAATTTGAGACAATATTGTGGTGTACGTTTGTACTATTTGCGTGATTGGGATTATCCCTGCTGTTTTATCTTTCATATTTTGCAACCTCTCATTATACCTGTTTATATGCAGGGTTTCAATATTTTGATTGATCATGAGTTTTTGAAACGTCTTGACTTTCTTGGATATAGTTATTGTTTTTCCAATACTATGGATTTTCGTCCTCTTATTCAATGCCCTATTGGATTGATTTGTGTTTCTCAGTCATTCACTAAAGAATATAAAGAGATTGTTTCTTCCGATCGCTTTTGTTGTGTGGAGTCACTTCTGTTATGCCTTGGGTGGCAACTTCCTATTCCATGTGCATTTTATTCTGCATCTACAAAATGTCCTTATACTCAATTTTTTCCTGATGGTTACAATGTTGAATCACTTGGCAAAGATATTGTTCGTGGGCTGCTTGATCTTGAATCTGCTAGTGTGTACATGTGATATCTTAATCTCCCTACACGCTTCCAGGAGTGGGAATTGTCTCTAGGTATTCGTTTGAAATACATGCTCTTGGTATTAATGATCTTGAAGTGAAATGGGGAAAGGATGTGAAAGACACCCAGGATGTTGTGCGTGATTTACGTAGGATTTGCAACAAGCATAATGCTATAAACACACAAATGAAAAGTGACAATGAGAAACTTTGCGCTGAGTGCGATCGGTTTGATTCATTAGTGCACCAACTCGAGCAAACTTAAGTTGAGTACAAGGAAAGACTTCAGTCTCTCCTTTCTTCATCTCGCAGAGCTACTAGCTGTGGAGATCTCATTGTAGGAACGGGTGATCAAATGATTAATTTATCTGAGGCTGTCCAATCGCATATTTGTAACCTAGAGGACGAAGTGCAGACTTTAAGGGCTGAAATGAAACGGTATGAGAAAATGTTAATGTGATGAGTATGCAGCTGGACCAGGAGGAGTTCGGCCATATAACCAATTTCAAGGCGTATTATGCTAGGTATCTTGGTCATATGGATTGAAGGGGTCTAACATGCCATCCTGCGTATTTACACATATAATGGCGATATGACCACCTAGTTAGCAAGGAGCATGAGGCTGAAGAAAATTGGCGTGGGGCTGAGCACCTCTATCACGAAGCTGAGCACAGTCGTCGCTGCGGTGGTTCTTCTTCTTCTGGTTCATCACGAGCGTCTAGGCGTAGATAAAATGTGAATATTTTTTTCCAATAATGTTGTTTTTGTTGCAATTTTTGGATGTTGTGGTTGTCCTTCACACTTTTGAATGCTCTTGGCTGCGTTGTTCTCTTTTCTTCGTAGGACTTCTTTATCATATATCTATCCCTTTTGTTTTGAGTAATGTAACTTTGTTTATCGCAAAGTCGCAAGGTCTATAGCTTGCTTTAGTTGCTGCATCGTATGCAAATATTCTATGTAGCAAGATCTATCGCTTGCTTTATTGTGCGAAGCTGCAAGATCTATAGCTTGGTTTAGTCGATGCATTGTAGGCATATCTGCCATATAGCAAGATCTATTGCTTTCTTCATTGTGCGAAGCCGCAAGATCTATTGCTTTCGTTTGTCACTTTGTTGTGGGCATATATGCCTTATTGCAAAGTTCATGGCTTCATTTTGTTTGTATTTTGCGAAGAAGGAAGTTGAGTGATTTTCTAAATTATGCCACTATCATCATGTGTTCGTATGTTAAGAATTTGTAACTTAGTTTTGCGAATGCAATGTATGGATATTTAAAAAGAAAAGATGGGACTCTGAAAGATTTATATTGTGATCATATTGCCTTCAACGTAGAACAAAGGAACGAACACTCCCAGTGATTATACCAGGGTTTCTATACATGGAAACTAAGTTTTCCTGCCTCTTTGCTGATTCTAGACATAAAAATTTCTTAAGTTGACTATGTGTCAAGTGTTAGGAACACTGCTACCATTCATTCTCTCTAGCTCATAGCAGTTGGAGATGCGGCTTCGTTATCTTATACGGCCCTTCCCACTTTGGGCATAACTTTCCTTTTTCCTCACCTAGGCTAGCTTAATTCTTCCTTAAAACTAGATCGCAAATTTGGAATTGTGTTTCCTTGACTTTATAGTTGTAAGCATTGGCTATCCTTTCTTTGTACTTTGCTTCCTTGATTGTCGCCCTTTGTCTCTTTTCCTTGAGTTCATCCAAGTCCAACCTCTCCATCTCTGGGTTGGTGTCTTCTTTTTATTGTTTGACTCAAAGGATTGATTGTCCGATTTAAACTGGTATTACTGTTTCGTGCTCATATACCAGGCTGTACGGAATTTCTCCTGTTAGTTCTTTTATTGTTATTCTGTATGACCACAAGGTATTGGGTATATCATCAACCTAGACTGCTCGCTTTCCTTCCAATAATTTCTGGATACCTTGAACGATCGTTATGTTCATTACCTCTACTTGTCCGTTTGCTTGGGGGTGAGCTACAAAAGTGAATTTCAGCGTGATTCCCAGTTTCAAACACCATTTTGTAAAGATCCCACTTGTGAACTATGTGCCATTGTCGGTAAAGATGGTTTGTGGTACCCCGAAGCGACAAACTATATTCTGCCAAACAAATTTTCTTGCTACTTCTGTTGTGACTCTTCCTAAGGGTTTTGCTTCTACCCACTTCGTGAAGTAGTCGACGGCCACAATAAAAAAACTTGGAACTGTCAGCACCTTTTGGAAAAGGTCCAACGAGATCAATTCCCCATTTATCAAAAGGCTAAGCTCTATATATTCCAGTTAATGTTGCATGCGGCTTGTGCGATATTAAAGCACTTATCTGGAAGGTTCTTCATTTAAGGACGTCATTAAACATGGTCGGCCAGTAGTATCCAGCTCGAAATATCTTCTTTGCGATCATTCGAGATCCTTGATGTGATCTGCACAGTCCTTCATTTACTTATTTCAAGATTTCTCCTACTTTTGATGGCCCCACACAGTTTATCCTTGGAGATAGGTACCCTTTCTTGTACAACCTTCCATCTTCATAAACATAGTTATGGAATCAGATTTATAGCTTCATGGCTTGTACCTTATCTGTCGGTAGCTTCCCCTTGTCTAAGTATTCAATCAATGGCATCATCCAGTTTACTTCTAGTGCTTGAACTGTTGACACGATTGTCCTCGTTGTGCTTCTAACCGGAATGACTTCCACTTTTGCATCTTTATGGTCAGCTAAGGATTCAAAACCTGATGTTGCTAACTTGCTTAAGGCACCTGCCTTCATGTTTTCACTTCTTAGGACGTGTTGGATGTTGCAGTACTCAAGGTGAGTGATGAGTTGACAAGCCCTGATTAAGTATTTCATCAATTTCTCTTCTCGCACTTCGTAATCTCCTTGCACTTATTGGACCACTATCTGTGAATCGTTGAACGCGTGAAAGCTCTTCACCTTCATGTTAACTGTAAGGTCCAAGCCACATATTAATGCCTCGTACTCAGCTTTGTTGTTGGTGAGTGAGAAATCAAAGTGAAGCGAGAATTTCTATTCTCCTCCATCCGGGTTAATCAAAGGCTCTACTCCACATCTTTCCTTCCTAGATACCCTGTCTACGAGCAGATTCTATTCAACGTCTTCCTATTTGGCCTTTCCTTTGTCTTCATTAAGAAACTTCTGTGTTTTCTCCTGCTGCGCTCCCACGCTTGTCATTTCAGCAATGAAATATTCTAAAGCTTGTGCTTTGATTGAGGTTCGCAGTTGAAATTGAATCTCAAACTGTACCAATTCAAGAGCCCATTTGGTCATTCTCCTGGATGACTCGGGCTTGTTCAAGACGTTCTTAATTGGGTAGTCAGTATAGACAACAATCATTTAACTATGGAAATAGGTTTGCAGTCTTCTTGCCAAATATATCAATGCTAGGGTCAACTTTTCAATTGAAAGATATGCCCTTTCAGCCTGCTGCAGTATTCTACTGGTGTAGAACACTGGTATCTATTTCTGGCCTTCTTGCCTTACTAGGACTGAGCTTACTGCATTCACTGCAACCGCTATATGCAAGTTTAGTGACTCTCCCTAAATTGGTACTTTCAAGGTTGGAAGTGTCTAAAGTTGGTCCTTCAGTGATTCGTATGCTGATTAACACTCTTCACTCTAGCTAAATTTCTTGGCCTTCTTAAGGATTTTGAATAGTGATAGGTGTTTTTCAGAAGTTTTTGACAAGAACCTACTGAGCGAAGCCAGTGACCCCATCAAGATTTGGACTTCCTTTACTGTTCGTGGTTGGGAGAGGTTAATGATTTCTTGTATTTTTTCTGGGTTAGCCTCGATCGCCCTCGAGGAAACATTGTATCCCTGGAATTTAGCAGCGACAACCCCTATTGTGCACTTTTTGGGATTTGGCTTCATTCCAATTGTACTAAATGTATACAGGGTTTCTTTTAAGTCATCTGCGAAGTCACCTGCTCGCCTACTTTTTATGACCATATCATTCACATATACCTCTATATTGCACCCAATCTCGCTGTGAAACACATTAGCAACCACTTTACGATATGTTGCTCCCGCATTTTTCAATCTGAATGACATCTTCACTTAGAAAAATATCCCAAAACTTGTTATGAAGGCTATATTTTTTCATCATCAGGGTTCATCAATATCTAATGATACCCTTTGTAGGCATCCAAGAATGCGAGGATTTTGTACCCTAAGATCACTTCAACTAGTTGATCAATCTTTGGCAAGGGGTAACAATCCTTTGGGCGTGCTTTGTTTAAAATGGTGAAATCTATACACATTCTCCACCCAAAGTCTACCTTTTTCATCATCACCGGGTTTGCTAGCCATGTTGGGTATATCAGCTCCTTTATAATCCCAGCTTGCAACAACGCCTTTACTTCTTCCTCGATTGCCTTTTGTCTATCACCGGCAAAGCTTCTTTGTTTCTGCTTGACCGGCTTGATTGAATTAGAGATGTTCAAAGAATGAGTTGTCACACTTGGGTCAACTCCTCCCATGTTATATACACTCCATGCAAATGTGTCCTTTTCATCTTTCAGAACTTGTATCACCTTTTGTTTCTATCGATCTGGAAGACATTTCCCTACTTTAACACATTTGGATGCATCGTTGTCAACCATAATGTATCTTTGTTTTTTCCCTATCTTTACCGGGTGATCCACCTGGTTGTGTGAGTCGTTGTTGGTGATAGCACTAACTATTTTTGGTTATTCTGCAGTTCTTCCTTCTTTTATTGCGATAAGCATACATTGCTTATCGGTTTGTTAGTTTCCCCTCACCGTTGCAATCCCTGTTAGGGTAGGGAATTTCATGACTAAATGCTATGGAGACCATATTGCTTTGGTTCTATTCATCCATGGCATGCGAATAATGACGTTAAACAAACTTGGAGCATCCATGACAATAATGTCATAGATCATAGTGCAGTCACTCTCATTCTCTCCAATTGTTATAGGTAGCTAAATATTGCCAAGCGGAGTCTCTACTCATCTTGTGAATCCATGACCATGAGATCATTGTGTGGCAAGGCATTAGGATCAGTGTCTTCTTTGCTAAACGTGATTGTTTCTTCAATACGCAATCTTTTAACCATGGGCTCCTGTGGAGGTGAATACCTAGCCTTAGCCTTCCAAGAACTATTTGATAAGGACTTTGTTGACCCTTGTATAGAGAAAAATACTCTTTCTGGAGCTTTGTTGGGCACGTCCTCTTCGAAGTCTACGGCCGCCGTCATCTTTTGATTTCTTTTTTGAGTGTTCAGCGTGTTTTGGGTTTTGGTCATAGAGCTTCTTTCCTTTCTTAGTTCGTTGTATCTATTACCGCCATCTCCCTTCCTGTATTGTCAAAGATACCCATTCCTCGATTATGTCTGCCTTTATAGATCTCTGCAATACTTGATATCATGACCGTGATATCTATGGAAGACACAATATTATTCTCTTGATCTTTGATCTGGAGGCGCTACCATTGGTGCTGGTTTGCAAAATAGATCTTTGTTCGCTTGTAGATCTCTCTTTGCGATTTTGTTAGTGGTTTCTCTTGGGACAAGGTGTTTTGTGTTCCTGCTTCTCTTCCTTTGAAAGAGAAGTTTCCTTTCCCCTTCTTTTCCAAATTTCTTTGCGAGTCTTCGATTACTCTTTTCTGGCCTCACTCCCGCTCTATTTTGCGGTTGTTAGCTTCCTCGGTTTGCACATACTGTTCTATCATTTTTTGTAGATCCCTTGGGTTTTCTGGTATGTACTTTGTTAGTTCCTTGTAGAACTCTCCCGATCCTATGCCTCCTGTGAACGCACCCAAAGAAGATTGAAAAATATGTCTCAAACCTGCAAGCTCTCTGTAACGAACCTACTGTGATATTCTGCCAAGTTTTTATCTCTTCGTTGAGTTATATTGTTTAGATCTGTGATTGTCTTGGTAAACTTCTGCTTCTGGTAGAAGCGTCCCAAAAATAGATCTAACAGTTGTGCCCAAGATGTGATGCTTCCATTTGGTAAATCTTCGTATCATGTGATCGTTGTTCCCGATAAAATATGGGTAACGCCTTACCTACCAACCCGGTTTCAGCATCTCGGAACCTCATGCTGTTATGATAGGAAAGTAGGAAATCCTTTGGGTCAGTTGCCCCATCGTAGATTTTGACATGTAATGATAACTTGAAGTTCTTTGACATCAAGAAGTTGCAAAGATGTGGTGCTAGTGGCAACTTTTCTGCATCATCATTCGCTACTATGTCTCTCAACTGGTCCCCATATTTAAGGCCCTCATTATTTTGAACAATTTTTTGACGTACCCTGGGGGACTTTTGTTTGAGAGTAGCTAGAAACTAATTATACAGTTGCTCTTTGTTTGCTTCTAGGAACGACGTGAACGTTTTCCTTTCCTATTCCATATTCGTGTTAGGGGATTCTTTCTCTTCTTCATCTTTTGTGTCATCCCTAGTATGTTTTTGCTCTCTGCTGGGAATGTGATCCTGATGTTAGCTGGGATGTATATTTCTATATCTCCCAGTTGTTTGCTCTTGAGTGTAATAGTTTTGACTTCTTTCACTCCTGGTGAACACCATTATCAATCTCGTTGGGAATGAACGACTGGAAAAAAAATTACATCCCCATACACGGTGCCAAATGTTGTGGTATTCCCAATCTGGCTAATTGATCATTGTTCACTACGGTGTGCCTGTAAAAGAGATCCTGAAAGTAGTTCCAGGGAAAAGGCTCCAATGCTCAAGTCGGTTTTCTCTTTTCTGAAATCAAGCTTCTCTATTTGCACTTACCTGTATTTGTGGTCTCTATGTTCCTTTTATTGCTTGTTATGAACGTGGCTCCACTTTTCTCAGGTTTCCCATTGTGTGCTTGATCGTGGTTCTGAGAAGAATGGTTTGTGGTCGGCGACTTACCATGATCTCTGCTTTTCACGGTTCGTGAGTTGCCCCTATCTTTGCTCGCATCACAGGCTAATCTTGGGCTTATTTGCTATTTTGGGCTTGCGACCCAGCATTTGGGCTAGCTATACACCAAATCGCTTATTATGAGGTGCAGAAAATAAAGGTAATAATGTGTGTATGTATTCACGATCTCAGGGTACATTATATAGTGGTACAGAATACTTGTACAAACTAGGAAAAATAAATAGAATCTAATTTCGATTCCAAGTAATATCCATATTCCTTAATACTCTTAGTGATAGTCAAAGTGCAATTTACTTGACTACAGATCAGATGTATCATGAGCGGACGAATCATATTGAGATTAAGTATCACTTCATTCGTAATACCATTACATAGAAAAAGGTCCTTGTTAAGAAAATCAATACAAAGGATCATCTTGCTGATATATTCATGAGGGCTCTTCCCTATTTTAAGTTCAAGCAGTGCTTGGACTTGATTGGTGTTCATTGTTGGTGATTCGGGCCCATTAGGGCCATGCCGGGGGAGGGTGAGTAAGCTATTACTTTTGGGGTTTAGAACAAGGTGGAGATTTGTGAAGAAATTTGGTCTTCACCCAATTGTCCATGAACATTCACTTCTTTGGAGGATGGCAAAGACAATCATTCATAGCATTAAATTGCAACACTATTCTCATCCCATACTTAGCAAGTTGAAGCATTATTCATTCGACTATTGGGGTTCAACTGTCATGATTTTTTGGCAAGAACCATTTGGAAGTAATGTTCACAACCCATGCTTGAAGCAAAAAGGAGGATTTCTTGGGATATTGGAATAAGTTTTGTTTGAGAGCTCTTGGCCATTGGTGAACTGGAGTAGTATAAATAGGGGATGAACTTAGTAGTTCAAACGCACCTCAAGTATATCATTCCTTTGCTACTTGCTTTCTTCTCCCTTTAACTCTCATTTGTAGTTGTAGAAGCCAAAACCCTCATCTTTTATATTTTGTCACATAATTCCTTCATAGGTGGTACGCAAAACCTTGTAATACTTTCTCCACATATAGTGGAGCTTTCAGTCTCCTCCGGCTGTGGATGTAGGTCAACTTGACTGAACCACGTAAATTCTTGTGTCCATCATTTCCTCTAATTTCTTTACGTTGTCTTTGTTATCCATCTTTTTGGGCTAATAGATTTCCCGTGGGATTCGTATTCCTAACATTATCTTTGGAAAATTCGTGGGAAATATTTTTTTTCCATAGGCATATGAAAAGATGAGGTTTAAATAAAATTATAGTGAGGTAAAAAGTTTTATTTGTAATATTAAAAATTTATTATGCAACATGCAGTAATTATAATTAAGTTTATGACTCGATTAATGCAACCCAAAAATTTTATATATCTTGATTTCTTTTAATTTGCAGTTTAGGCCTTAGTCTTTTTATAACTTATGGAATTACCGTCTTTCAAGAGACGTGCTATTTATCTTTCTATAAAAACAGCAAACAATTAATATCCATTTATTAAAAAAGTAAATTCTTGGGAAAGACAGTCTTTCCCATATGCTTATGGAAAGACGAGGTTTAATTAGAATAATAAAAGGTAAAAGATCTAAGTTGCAATGTTAAAAATTTATTGTGCAACGTGTTGTAGTAGTAATAGAGTTTATAACCCAATTCATAAAACCCGGAAATTTTATGTTCATTTTTTATAATTTACATTTTAAACTTTGTTTTTTCCATAACTTATGGAAAGACCGTCTTTCAAGAGATGGATTCAATTAAAAAACTTTAAATTTTTAACGGTTAAAATGCTAAACACGGACATGATTGTACTTAAAATTATTGTATTAGTACATGATGAGGAATAATAATAGTTAAAAGCAAAGTTTGCAGTTCATACCGCCTGATGGAGTTTTCATTCAAGACATGAACAAACAATTCCTCACAACAACTATATTTTATATAACTTTTTCTTAATATATGCTCAGATTTTTTAACCGTTCTTTCAGAACAAATTTATACAAAAATATGTATATCGAAATTCAAAAGAACAAATGTCTTTTAATTGGTTTTTGTTTCAGTTCACACTTCACTTTGATAATATTACTACGGTTAGTTATAGAATATTGAGTGGGTCTTCTGACATGCGGCATGTGCATAAATTTATGGACAGATCACTTATTTTTTACCTTAAACATTGCATTTCTTAAATTACATACAAAATTTAGAATTTTTGAAAATGTTTTTTTATATCATATATATTTATATTTTCAAATTCAAATACATATTATTACTTGTTTTAACTTATAAAATATAATATTTAAATTTTATAAAAAAAATATAACATATAAGATAATAGCCCCTGTGGACTGTCCATAAGATTATAGAAATGCCGCATTTCTTGAGAGTTTCTCTTGAATTTTAAGATTTTTAACGTTGTTTGATCGATTTAACTTTAAGTTTTTTAAAAAAATTAAAGCACCACCACAGGTGGAGAGGGATTTATATAAAGGATCCCTAATCCTCTTAAAATGGCCTAGAAATGGCCAAGTTTGTACAGAAAAACTCTCACGAAGGGAGCCATAGAGTGAGTTCTAAGCACCCGAAGCAAAGATGCTACCAAAATATCCCTAGCTGGTCGGAATTGTAATGTCTAGGAAACATTTGTCAACAAACATATTAGTGTATCGAGTAATCGAAACACAAGGCTGTCGATTGACATGCTTACTATCACATTAAAATTCCAGAGGACTATTAATAAAAGGAACTAAAATTATCTAACTGGAGTAGGAACTGTCCCTCATGGCCTGGACAGTTCAAAAATAAGCATCAACACAGGACCTTTACTTCAAACCAGTGACTACAAACCCATCAACACTCTGTCCGAGCTGGAGCTAAAACCGGTGACTTCAAACTGCAGGAAACTGCAGTAACATTAGTTTGATTTGGTGGCTTCTTCCTGCAAAGAGAAAGGAATATCGTCAGTGTTAATAGTGAAAGGGCAGAGCAGTATCTCCTCCCTGCAAAAAAAAAACAAAATCATCAGTGGCAGCAGGAAGAATAAAATCATTTTCCAATTCTGATTCCAGGAATGCCCATTTTATCAAGGAATAGCAGTCCTTTAAGAAAAGGAGGGGCATCCTGGATGTTAAAATCACCAGATAGGTTATGTTCCATGGAGTATTTTGCCAGAAAATCCGCTGGATAGTTACTTTCTCTGACTATGTGTTGGATTAGGATTTTGCCATTCAAAAAGTAACAATCAGAGTAAATTTTCCAGGGAGCAGATTGGGGGTTTTGGATGCCCTTAACTGCAATCAAACAGTCTGATTCCACTACACACTCCCCCAGGTTCAATTCAGAACATAGTGAGTATGCACTAAGAATAGCCTCCAATTCAGCCTGTAAAGGTGTAGGGCAGTAAAATGATCTTGTTCTCATTTTAAGCACATCACCTTCATTGTTCCTAACAATTACAGCTAGGGATGAAAACCCTCCTGTTTTCCATGAAGCATCAACATTCATCTTCAAACCAAGGGAAGGTTTAACCCAAACAGCAGTGGAGCAAGGTTTTCTTTTTTTTTTGAGCTATCTGAGGAACTATTATTTTCTCCACCCAATATTTATGCTTGTCCAAATTCCCTATCAGATTATGAACTGAGAAGATATTATATATCATACTCTTTATGTCATTTCAACAAGCCACTGGGGAGAAAATAAGGTTATCAAATAGGATCCTATTTCTATGAGTCCAGAGAAACCATATAGTAGTAAGGAAAGCTGTGGAAATGATCAGAGAATGAGCCTTGGAGTCAGCTTTGTATGATAGATAAAATTCCGTCCTACACTTAAGATTAGGGTATGAGGAATTTGGAAATCTGATCAATCTATTTATTTTACTCTAAAGTTCAATGGAAATGGTGCAGGAGTTGAAAAAATGATCTAATGAATCCGCATGATTACAAAGGGGACATTTTGAAGCAATAGATATACCAAAGTGCTTTATTATGTTATCAAAAGGTAGCGGACCATTCAAAGCCCTCCACAGAAGAATTGACATTTTCGTAGGGATAGATGAGAGCCAAACCTTGTGAAAGTTGAGTATTTTTGGTTTCTTCAACCGAAGTGCCTTATAGGCAGATTGAACAGAGAAGTTACCAGATGGGGATGGAAGCCAAATTAGCCTATCTTCATGACTATGCTGGACTGTAGCTTCCTGCAAACAGTTAAAAAAATTGGTAGCCGAAAAGGGCTCCAGATGTTGGAGGAGAGAAACTTTATTCAAAATAAATGACCTAAGAGGAATGTCCTCAAAAGGAAGATTCCTGTCTTCAGGCCATTTATAGTATAGAGCCCCCTCTCCCGTCCAGTTAGAGTTCCAGAAAGAGCAATCTGCTCTACCATATAAGACTCTAGAAAGACCATTAGCAATCTCAGTGATAGAGCATATCCTATTCCATGTGTGTGAGACCTTATAAGAATCAGGCAATGACCAGAGAAAGGAAGTCCATAATGTTTGGTTGAGTTGCAATTTCCACCATAATTTACAAGAGAAAGCACTAATAATTGCATTTAAATCTCTGAAACCCACCCCATTTTCTTCCACAGGCAAACTCATTCTTTTCCATGATCTCCATATTTTCCTTTTGCCATTTTCAGAGTCCCCCCAAAAAAAACTAGAAGCCATTCTTTCCATTTTTTTAATCACCATTTTGGGAGGAATTAAAACAGCAAAAAAGTGAGTAGGGACAGACAAAAAACAGTGATTGACAAGGATAATTTTACCTGCCTGAGTGAGCCACCTATTTTTCCAGTTGCCTATGGTTTTGTCCATTCTCTCCATGAGGGGCTGATAGTGTACCTGCAAATTTCTACCAGAAAAGATAGGAACACCAAGATACTTGAATGGCAGTGAGCCTTTTTTCATGCCTAAAATCCTACTCACAGATTTGACTAACTGATCCGAAGACATCTGAGGCAAGAAAAATTCAGACTTTGAGTAATTTCTCTTTTGCCCTGAGGTCAGTTCATAGGCCATTAAAAATTGTTTAAATCTCTTTATGGACCTAGGTTTAGCACTCAGGAAAACTGCGGTATCGTCAGCATACATGAGATGGGAAATAGGAGTACATGCAGCAGGCAAACTGAACCTATCAATGAATCCTATAGAGAGCAGTTTTTTAAAACCTCTGGAGAAAGCTTCTGACATCAAGTTGTACAAAAAAGGGGAGAGGGGGTCTCCCTGCTTTATACCCCTAGATGAAGAGAAAAATCCAGATATGCAACCATTAATTAGAACTGAGAAATGAGCTACTGATATATTATGCATAATTAGTCTAACAAATTTGCCGTGGAATCCAAAGTGCAGAAGAACAGAATTCAAAAATGACCAAGAGACCCTATCGAAGGCCTTTTGCATATCCAATTTGACAATCAAGTTAGGAGACTTGCATTTCCTGGATAAAATTCTTACCATTTCCTTCATTAGGATAGTGTTATCTGAGATGTCCCTACCACTAATGAAGGCACTTTGTTCCGTTGAAATGAGGGATGGCATGAGAGGCTTTATCCTCTCCATGAGGAGCTTGGAGAAAACTTTATTAATAATGTTTGACAGGCTAATGGGCCTGAAATCAGAGAAGGAAGTTGGGACTGATTTTTTGGGAATAAGGGTGAGCCATGTACTTGAGATGGCTTTAGGAATACTACCACCTGAAATAAAGTCATTGGCTGCCTCTAAGAGGTCAGCCATGATGATATCCCAGTATGTGGTATAGAAGAAACCAGGTAAGCCATCTGATCCTGGAGCGCTAGACTTGTTGAGATAAAAAACAGCAGTTTCTAGCTCCTGGATACTCACTTTGTCAAGTAGTATGATGTTCTGGGGTTCAGTGACAAGGGGGGGATCTCCTGAAGGAAGTGTTTTAGATAGGTACCTGCTTTTTGAGGGGAGTCCTCATTAAGTAGTGCCTTATAGAACCTTATTCCTTCAGCTTTGATTAAATTTGGATCTGAAATCCATGTACCAGCCACATCCTTGATCTTACTGATCCTAAAACTAGCATTTTTCTCTCTAACAGCATGGTGGAAGTAGCTTGTGTTTGCATCCCCTTCCTTTAACCAGTTTAACCTAGCTTTCTGCTTGAGGAAAGTGTTCTTTTCCTTCAAGGATCTGGACAGAATGGTTCTGGCTTTGTTAAGGTCAGCTAGGTCAAAATCTGATTGGGTTTGCTGGAATCTTATTTCCAAATCACTGACCCTCTCTTCAGCTTCTATGAGATTTTGGTTGACATTACCAAAGATATTTTTATTCCACATCTTAATGTCAAATTTCAATCTCTTGAGCTTGTGAACCATTCTGTGCATCCCTCTGAAATGAGATGGTAGATTCCAATTGTCTTCCACTAATTTCTTGAAATCAGGTCTATTGGACCACATTTCTTGAAATCTAAATGGCCTCGGCATTCTTTCCTCTGAGGACTGAATGGATAGGAGAAGAGGAGCATGATCAGAGGACACCCTATTAAGGACTTGGATTGAGCTATGTGGAAAAAGTTCCAACCAATCTAAGTTGCTAAGGCCTCTATCTAGCCTTTGTAGTAGGAGGTCCTTACACTTATGTTTGGTTCGGTTGTTGCACCAATTGTAAGGATTACCTACAGTAGGTATTTCAAGCAAGTCTAGCTGATTAATAAATGAGTTAAAATCATGAATGCTCCTAGCAGAGGGGGATTTCCTGCCCTTATACTCAGAAGACGAAGCCACAGTATTAAAGTCACCTATATATATGGAAGGATCTAAACTAGGGTTACTTAAATCATGCCACAAAAATTCTCTTCCTTGTCTCGTGACTTTAGCATAAATAAAAAAGCAGTTCCAACTAACAGAAGAAGAGATCTCAAATATTTTGGCTAGCATAAACTCGTCAGTTTCCTGGATACATGATATATTGAAGTTATGATTCCAGAGAATCCATATTTTTGCATTTTGAGCAGGTAAAGCATTAGAGAATCTAAGTTCATGTTTTAAATTAGTAATTTCATGTTTATCATGCCATGGCTCAATTAAACACAAGATAGAAATATTGTGAATCATGATAGGAAGACTAACCTCAGTGCAGGGAGGTTTTTCCTTCATCACTCGCTGGTTCTCCGAGCTATCAACAACATTATCATGAGTGTGTCTATCAACAACAATGGGCTCAGCAGCTGGATGTTCAGAATGGGAGAGAGCTAAATCAACTGGAGTGCTGTCATCAGTGTGACTGAGTATGAACTCATGACTTGCATTATTCTGAGAGATAGTAGAGGTTTCTGCATTGTTTGACTCCTGTAGCTTGCCATCTGGAGAGGAGTTATATGTCTCAGTGCAGGGAGTTTTTTCCTTCATCTCTTGCTGATTCCCTTGGCTATCAACATCATTATCATGAATGTGGCTATCAACAGCAATGGTCTTAGCAGCTGGATGTTCAGATTGGGAGAGAGCTATATCATCTGAAGTGCTGTCATCAGTGCTGTCATCAGTGTGCCTGAGTATGAGGTCATGACTTGCAATCTTCTGAGATTGAGCAGAGGTTTCTTTAGTGTTTGACTCCTGTATCTTACCATCCGGAAAGGAGTTGTCTGTCTGAGGGAGAGCATCAATGACGAAATGTTCAGAAGCTTGAAACTCTTTATCCTGTGAAACTGTACTACCTAGGTTCCATGTGAAACTGCACTGCACTGCCTGTGGGACAAGCTCTCTTCAGTATGTACTACTGTACTCTGAATCTGCACTTCAACTGGGGTTGGGGCTGTATCATGTATTTCAACGGCCTCATGGAAAACCTCTGCAGAGTCACTCGCTTCTTCACTAAGGGTCTCCAGAGTTTTAAAAGCGTTTGAGATCTTGACTGTACCATCTGAGCCTGAAATGTCCTGAACATCAGCCACAGGGGTAGGGCCTTTTTCCTTCCAGAAGGTGATGGGGTTTGATGTATCATCAAGAGAGTGATAGGATCTTCCTTTTTTCCTCCTAGCTCCATTGAAAGTTCTTGTAGCAACTGAGTGGGGTTGTGTGGTCAGTGTGCCACTATTTTGTTGAGCAACAGGCACAGAATGTTGGCTTTGAAAGCCTGCATCCTTCTGTAAAGCAGTAAGGCCAGAGGTACCAGCTGAACTAGGATCATTAGCAATAAGTGAGGGAGCTACTGTGGTAACATTATCAGGAACCTCAGAGTTGACATTATAAACATTGGTTGAAACTCGAGCCTGAGGTTTCCTTCTCAACTCAGGGTGAAGGAAGTTGCAAGTATTATGAGCATGACCTATGATTTTACAATGGGTACAGTACAAGGGCAGTTCATCATATTCAATGGAGTACTCCGCAACCTTATGACCTATACCTACAACTATGGATGCAGGAAGATTAGCAAGTAGTTCAATCTCAATACACACTTTGATAGCAGAAGGTCTAGTGAGAGAGCAAGTGGCAGAGTCCATTTTTATAAATCTCCCTATCTGACTGCTAATTCCTATGATAGCGGAAGTATTGTAAAAGTGAATGGGGAGTTTGTGTAGCGTTACCCAAGCAGGAACAACCGAAGATTCTGATTCCGGAGAAAAGTCCGGTGACCACTTCTGAACTTTCATGATTGAGCCCTGGATCATCCACTGGCTCTTCATCCAGCACCTCTGATAATCGTCATTATCCTGAAATTTGATGAGTACGTGACGATAATCCAAAGAGCCCAATTGATATTTTGCCTTGAATCCTATAGATTTGAAAGCAGTATGAAGAACCTCCATAGGTGGCTTGCCTCTGATAAATTTGCCAACAAGGGCATTCTGATAATGTGAGGCTAGAATTTCCCCTTCTTCTGGTGGGAGGATAAAAGTGATTTTGCCTTTATACTCAGTGATCGGATGCAGGCTTGTGGTGTTTGGGAGCGAAGAGAACAGGGCCGATGTTTTAGCGTTTAAAGCTTGGAGAAAGCTTTTGGCCGGAACCCTAGGGGGCGGATTGGGCACAGTTTCTGGCGGGGGCACCGCCATTGGCGGTGTCCAAAGTAGCCGTTTATTACCGTTATGTGCAGATGAATAGTAGGACGAAGCCGATTTAACTTTAAGTTATTTGGGTTGATTATAATAATTAAGTAACAATGATTTTTTTCCATATTTATTAATATAGGGTCAACAAAAAATAAAGTAAAATCTACGTAGATTTTTTTTTGTAACGACTATTATAAGTAGTATGTGCTCTTAAATAACAATTTAATCAAAAGCGGGAAATAATAATTCATGAAGAACGTACATTCTTGAAACATGAAAATGATCCAGCTGCTATTTATTAATAAAATATAAGAACGTTCGTACCAGTTATACCCTATGACCAATATTTGCACAACTTTTGTGAAAGATAACAACTTTTTTCATTTGTGTTTCCCCTTCTAATATCAGTTCAAAAAGAACAAATTTATAATACTTATTTATATTTATAAAAATATATTACTTAAAGATCTTGAAATAAGTATATAAAATATTTATACTGAATGCAATTTTAGTAATAACGATACTCCGTACTCGAATGGATAAGCCTAAATTTAATTACTTCATTAGTAAATAAATTACATGTATGTGGTAGGCCTAAATTTGAAAATTCAATAAAACCAATTTCAATCTTTAAAATTCAAAAAGTCTTGATTTATTTAAATTAACCGTTAGACGTATCATTTTATAATTAATTAACTAACAGAATGATTTGATTATTTATTTATTTATTGTAAATACCTCTAAAATGAATTTAAAAATATAAATAATTATAATTTAACTTTCAAACTTATAAAAATAAGATTTTTTTAATGATTAGTATAACGGTTAGTCGGCTTTAACCGAAGACATAGCCATATGTTTCTTTAGTTTCCGTCCAATAAATTGCACATCTTTAACGTACAATGCATTCATAACTTGTAAATTTACTGAATCTCCGACAATTCATTTTATATAATTGAAACCTCAATATTTTTCCACATGTTAATTTCGTTTCCGCCCAATTACTTATATAATTTTAAGTTACTGAACATTTATGGCTTGTAATTTCAAGGAATCCACGGGTCTATAAATACCACTAGCCAAACCACAATCTATACTCACTTCCCAAATAATTTTGAACAGAGAAACAAAGCTAGTGCAAGTATAATGGACCATCAAATGCAGGGTGTGAATTCAAATTCTGTTGCTGCTAAAACTGAAGTGGTGAAACAAGTTATGGAAGCTGTGGCTCAAACACCTAATCATAAGATCAACCTCGATCAGTAAGTAGAGCTATTTTAATTTTAATTTAATTTTATCGGGCTAAAATATACGTGAATAATCTTGCTAAATTATATGCAAGTAATTTAGCTACGAGGTTTAAACTAATTGATTATTTCACTAGTTAATTTTGCGGTCTTAATTTGAATGTATTATACAAAAAATTTTTTTATTAATTATATTCTACCATGCATTCTCTTGAATTGGTGCATTGGTGACCCTACAATCTACGAGGCTTACTGGAGAAAAATTGGAGAAAGGGGCTCCATCATTATAAGGGCAGGAAAATCTTTAAGTTATTCCGCAAACCCAGAAAGCCTTTGCTGGTTCATGGAACCAAAACTGGAGGAAGCAATAAAGAGGCTGCATTTTGTTGTTGGTAACGCCAAGGTTGAAAACCATGAAATAGTGGTCGGAAATGGATCGAGCCAGTTGATTCAGGCCGCTCTGTTTGCCTTGAGCCCACCAAATCAATGTGAGCCTCTTAGCGTGGTTTCGGCTGCCCCTTTTTACTCGGTAATGTTAAATTTGTTAAACAAAAATTTAATTTTTTTTTCAAATTTTTATTAATTTTAATGCGGCCTCATTGATATCATTCGAGCAGACATACAAAGAGGATGTCGATTTATTGCGCTCGAGCCTTTTCCAATGGGCGGGTGATGCCAATAAGTTTTATAAAGATGGACGATATATAGAGATGGTGATGTCGCCCAATAACCCTGACGGGGAAATTAGGGGACCTGTTGTGAACCGGCCTGGAGGTCAGCTTGTGTATGACCTTGCTTACTACTGGCCACAATACACGGCCATCACCTCACAAGTGGATGAAGATATCATGTTATTTACTGCTTCTAAATGCACTAGACATGCTGGTTCCAGAATCGGGTAACACTTAATCATCATTGAAAACTTATTGGATTTTCCATTTTTATAAGTTTACTATTTTCCATGTAGAGTTAGATTGACAAACATTTTCCACTAATTTTAATTGTTTGATGATCATAAGTGAAAGTTTGAAGGAGTTGAATAGTTTTCCAAATCAAAGTTTTACTAATCTTTTCATTTGTTACGTTTAAAGATGGGCTCTTGTGCGAGATCAAGACGTGGCAAAAAGAATGATAAAATTTATTGAGGTAAACACGATCGGGGTTTCCAAGGAATCCCAACTTAGAGCGGCAAAGATTCTTGGTGTGGTTTCAGAAAGTTGTGAAGATAAAGGTCTGCCTTCTGTTTTGGAGTTCGAGAATTTCTTCCAACATGGCCGGAATATGATGGAAGACCGATGGAAAAGACTGAGGCAAATAGTGGAGTCAAGTGCACATTTCACTCTCCTTAACTATACTCTCAATTACTGTCGATTCTTCAAAAAAACTACTGAATCCTATCCTGGTAATCAAAGTTTTTCTATTTCTGGAGCGCATAATTTTTTGGATAATTCTATGACAATTTTAGTTCCTTTACTTGCATGATACTTTCATCGTTGCTACTTTTCAGTCACAACCATGCCTAAATAATATTATGGAACATATATTTAATTTGATAGCCATATATGCATGATAGAATAATAAAAAATTATTTTTATTTATGAACAATGATTTTATTTTCTTCATTCGAGAAATAGGCTTGTTTATTTAGGGATGTGTGGAGTAATGAATTTAGGAGACTTTTATAGAAAGACTAATCATTACTATTTACTTGAAAGATTTTCTTTTCCATGTGGGCAGCTTTTGCGTGGATGAGTTGCAAGTCAAATGATCATGATTTGGCCCAAATTTGGAAGTCAAAAAACATTCTGGCAAGAAATGGTTGTCGATTCGGGGCAGATCCTAGGTATGCCAGGATTAGTATGCTGAGCAAGATTGAAGATTTCGACATGTTCCCGGAGAGGCTTGCAGCCATTCAGCCAGATAATGAGTCTATTAACTTAATAAGTTAGACCTATGAATTTTATGAATTGTCCTTGATATGTCATATGGATGAAAAAAACTCTTATAATAAGTTAGACCTATAAATTTTATGATTCGTTAATGATATGTTATATGGATGAAGTACTCTTATTTGTGATCAATTATAACTTTGTGTTTTTTTGGTTTTACACTACCAACCGTATGCACTTGGTTTATCATATATATGCGATATTTTTATGATTTCTTGCTTTCCAAATATGTGGAAAATATTTTGAACATGGTGGGTTAAATGCAAGTTTTAACACACTAAATATACAATTAAGAAAACTTTTACGCAAAATCTTTCTGGATGATACCTTTAGTGTTATTAAGTTCATCACTTTTATTTTTGAAGGAATTTACCGAGAAACTTTCCAGCAATATTTGATTTCTCTTAATACTTAAACTCCTTAGAACTATCCATTTATGATATATCAATCGTGTTGTGGTATTCCCAATCCGGCTAATTGATCGTTGTCCATTACGGTGTGCTTGCAAAAGAGATCTCGGAAGTGGTTCCGCGGAAAAAGCTCTGACGCTCAATTCAATATTCTCTTTTAAAAATCAAGCTACTCTAGTCTGGTTGCACTTACCTGAATCTGTAACCTCTCTGCTCCTTTTATAGTTTGTTCTGAACGTGGCTCTACTATTCTCGGGTTTGCCATCATGGCTTCGAGAAGAACGGTTCGTGGTTGACGCCTGACCATGATCTCCGCTTTTCACGGTTGGTGAGATGCCTCTATCTCTGCTTGCATCGCAGGCTAATCTTGGTCTTATTTGCAGCTTTAGGCCTGCGGCCCAACCTTTGGGCTAGGTATACACTATAAGCCCCCCCCCCTAGCCATGAAGACTAAAAGAAACAAAGTAATGGTGTGGCTTTGTGGTTTAAATGCGAACAGATGTTGCTCGTCAATAAGTTGTTCATCATTTAATACTACCTTTATAGCTATTGCGAAGTGACTTTAGCTTTTTGGCTATATCTTTGTCCTCGATCCCTCTTCAAATTTGAAATTTTGAATTCCTTGTGATAAGGCTATTTTGGTGAAGATTTTGTTTCTAAATGTCGAGATTCGATCCTCATGTTTTTAATGTTTGTTCTCGCTTTACTTCTTAAATGAGGAATTTGAAATTAATATTTCATTGTTGCCCTCATTCAGTGCGCTGTCTTTTCATATATCATCGTCGTCTCGATATAAGCAAAAGGTAATTTGCCTTTTGTGTCAGATTATCATCATTGCGTTTTCTGGACTAATTGTCTTCCTTGATCTTGCCGTTTCTTTTTTATATTTAAGTATCTTCTCTCACTTTCATTTCTCTTTATCTCTTTTGTTTCCCAAGCTTTCATCCTCTCTGATCATCCCTAGGTTTACTGCGTATCATCTTTCTTCATTCTCTTTAAGAGTAAGTTTTGTCCTTATTTTCCAATTTCTTTTCTGCATGTTCTGGACTTGATGCGTTGAATATTTTCTTCGATTTCTGGTAATTTTAGTAGCCGTTGCATTTCTAACTATTTTTCGGCCATCTTCTCCAGTGTGTCTTCTGCTAATCTTTGCTCTGAAAAACTTGTGCATGCAGTGTTTAGCCCTAATTAAGGTTGTTACTTTCAACTCTAGGACCCTTGCTTATCCACATGTCTTACTCTAACAGTGCTGAGTCCCCCATAGATAATGCTCACTCCGACAAGGATTCCAGATATATCACTTGATCCTCTACCATACGAGGTATGCTATCTGGTTTGTATTTAGATAACTTGAAGAATTATTTACCGTTTCTATCTGCTTTTAAGCTTCGCACTCCTGCAAATTCTGAATGTGTTCGCACTCCTCCACCTGGCTACATATCATGTTATTTAGCCTATTTGAACTTTGGCCTTTATTTTCCTCTGCCCCAACATGTGGTTGATCTTCTCCGTTCGTACGCGTTGTCCAAATTTCACCTCAAGGGCATCGCTATCATAATGGGATTTCTTCAGGTTTGTGAGAAAGCAGATATTCCTTTCTCTCTTGAGTTGTTATACAATTTCTATCATCTGCGAAAAGTTAAAAATGCAATAGATGAATTCACCTTTTATCCTGTGATTGTTGGGGTTGAGCTTGTTAGCGGTTTCCCTAGTAATGTTGGTCTGCGGCATACAAAATATTTTTTTGTAAAATTAAATCAAAATCCCGAAGTGGTTGTGCCTTCTTGGAACTACAAGGTTCCCAAGTCTAAGCTTCATGGTCCGAATGTCTGTTTTACTGCTAAGATGGAAATCATGGCCACACTTTGTGCTCATACTCAACATCTCTGCCATGCTGACTATGATGTTGAAGGTGTTTTGTTTATTATTTTTTTTGATGTGTTTGATCTGTATTCTCTCTTATCTTGGCGAACATTTATTATTTTCGTGCGTTTGTTTTATCTATGAAGTTCATTTTATTTCAAACATGGATCTAGCTGGAGGTGACATTGACAGATCGCTTTTGATGGCGACAATGAGGAGGTGGCTGAGACTTTTGTTTAGCTTGATAATGCTGCTGGAAGCAACACCACCCGTTAGGGTGGCAACAAAACAGGTGCTGGTAGTAAGGGTAAGTCTCCTGAAGGCGGGGAGACAGGTGGTCATCGCTCTGGTCGTGGGCAGAGAGAGAAGAAGCACAAGAGGGATAGGAGTGAAGGTCCTTCAGGACATTCGCTTCCTCTCATGAAAAGGGGGTGTGGTAACCCATCTCGGCCTCAAACTCTGGTGCAAATTGAGATTCCTCTAGCGGAGAGAATGATATATGATATTCTCTCCAACCTCTCTCTACCTGATACACTGGTTGTAGTAACTTTGCAGATAGATTTTAGTGAATTTTGCTGATAGATTTTAGTGAATTTTGCTATACTATGACACTTTGTATGAAAGATATTGATTAACTTTGTCCTATGTTATTGTTTTGTAAGGTCGGCGAAAGCCTTCAAATCGCGAGTCATCGTCTTTCTAAGTTCACCCCTGTTGATGAGTCACTCATGGAGAAGTATAAGGCACGGGAAACAAAATGTATGAATCTAGAAACTTCCCTGAAAGTCGCTCTGGAGCGTGCAAAGATCGCGGAGGCAAAAATGACTCAGCTTCATTTGGAGTTGAAGGAGATGAGTACCCATGGGCCTGCTTCTTCTCAATATCCTCAAATTCTAGTAGATCGGCTTTACAAGACTATGTCTTTCCATAAATTATTTGAGGATGTTTCTAGCAATGCTCGCACCGTTGGGTACTTCCAGGCTGTGAAGGATCAACGCAAGTAGAATCCAACCTGTACGCTAAAGAGTCTACCCTCGCTGAAGAAGTGTACTGAGACCCTGGAACAACATAAGGAAAGTCTAAACAAAGCTTTTATTGAAAAGATTGTTGATGGGGGACATCCCTATGCTCTACTCTCGCATCTTGCTAGCCTTCCCTGCCTTCCTTCTGCGGCTTAACTAAAGGGTTGCGAGGTGGATTACTTGGAAGATCTTCCATTTAAATCTGGCACTGTTGCTTCAACTCCTAATCCTGATACCAGCGTAGCCACTGAGGTTAATGCGAGCATTGAAGCCCCCATCCAGCAGCCAGGCCAGGAAGCTCCTGTTCAGCCGCCAAGCCAGGAAGTCGCTGCTACCGTTGTTCATCCTTCGCCTACCTCTACCTCCAAATTCAGTTAATTCCTAATTTACTGGAGTTTTTTAGATTTTGAAGTGTAATTTGAGACAATTTTGTGGTGTACGTTTGTACTATTTGTGTGATTGGAATTATCCCTGCTGTTTTATCTTTCATCTTTTGCAACCTCTCATTATACCTGTTTATATGCAGGGTTTCAATATTTTGATTGATCATAAGTTTTTGAATCGTCTTGACTTTCTTGGATATAGTTATTGTTTTTCCAATACTATGGATTTCCATCCTCTTATTCAATGCCCTATTGGATTGATTTGTGTTTCTCAGTCATTCACTAAAGAATATGAAGAGATTGTTTCTTCTGATCGCTTTTGTCGTGTGGAGTCGCTTATGTTATGCCTTTGGTGGCAACTTCCTATTCCCAGTGCATTTTTGTCTGCATCTACAAAATGTCCTTATACTCAATTTTTTCCTGATGGTTACAATGTTGAATCACTTGGCAAAGATATTGTTCGTGGGCTGCTTGATTTTGAATCTGCTAGTGTGTACATGTGATATCTTAATCTCCCTACTCGCGTCCAGGTGTGGGAATTTTCTCTAAGTATTCATTTGAAATACATGCTCTTGGTATTAATGATCTTGAAGTGAAATGGGGAAAGGATGTGAAAGACACCCAGGATGTTGTGCGTGATTTACGTAGGATTTGCAACAAGCAGAATGCTATAAACACACAAATGAAAAGTGACAATGAGAAACTTTGCGCTGAGTGCAATCAGTTTGATTCATTAGTGCACCAACTCGAGCAAACTTAAGTTGAGTACAAGGAAAGACTTCAGTCTCTCCTTTCTTCATCTCGCAGAGCTACTAGCTGTGGAGATCTCATTGTAGGAACGGGTGATCAAATGATTAATATATCTGAGGCTGTCCGATCGCATATTCACAACCTAGAGGACGAAGTACAGAATTTAAGGGCTGAAATGAAAGGGTATGAGAAAATGTTAATGTGATGAGTATGCAGCTGGACCAGGAGGAGTTCGGCCCTATAACCGATTTCAAGGCGTATTATGCTAGGTATCTTGGTCATATGGATTGAAGGGGTCTAACATGCCATCCTGCGTATTTACACATATAATGGCGATATGACCACCTGGTTAGCGAAGAGCATGAGGCTGAAGAAAATTGGCGTGGGGCTGAGCACCTCTATCACGAAGCTGAGCACAGTCATCGCTGCGGTGGTTCTTCTTCTTCTGGTTCATCACGAGCGTCTAGGCGTAGATAAAATGTGAATATTTTTTTCCAATAATGTTGTTTTTGTTGCAATTTTTGGATGTTGTGGTTGTCCTTCACACTTTTGAATGCTCTTGGCTGCGTTGTTCTCTTTTCTTCGTGGGACTTCTTTATCATATATCTATCCCTTTTGTTTTGAGTATTGTAACATTGTTTATCACAAAGTCGCAAGGTCTATAGCTTGCTTTAGTCGCTGCATCGTATGAAAATATTCCATATAGCAAGATCTATTGCTTGCTTTATTGTGCGAAGCTGCAAGATCTATATCTTGGTTTAGTCGATGCATTGTAGGCATATCTGCCATATAGCAAGATCTATTGCTTTCTTTGTTGTGTGAAGCCGCAAGATCTATTGCTTTCTTTATTGTGTGAAGCCGCAAGATCTATTGCTTTCGTTTGTCACTTTGTTGTGGGCATATATGCCTTATTGCAAAGTTCATGGCTTCATTTTGTTTGTATTTTGCGAAGAAGGAAGTTGAGTGATGTTCTAAATTATACCACTATCATCATGTGTTCGTATGTTAAGAATTTGTAACTTAGTTTTGTGAATGCAAAGTATGGCTATTTGAAAAGAAAAGATGGGACTCTGAAATATTTATATTGTAATCATATTTCCTTCAGCGCAGAACAAAGGAACGAACACTCCCAGTGATTATACCAGGGTTTCTATACATGGAAACTAAGTTTTCCTGCCTCTTTGCTGATTCTAGACATAAAAATTTCTTAAGTTGACTATGTCTCAAGTGTTAGGAACGTTTCTACCATTCATTCTCTCTAGCTCATAGTAGTTGGAGGTGCGCCTTCGTTATCTTATACGGCCCTTCCCACTTTGGGCATAACTTTCCTTTTTCCTCAGCTAGGCTAGCTTCATTCTTCCTTAAAACTAGATCGCCAATTTTGAATTGTGTTTCCTTGACTTTCTGGTTGTAAGCTTTGGCTATCCTTTCTTTGTACTTTGCTGCCTTGATTGTCGCCCTTTGTCTCTTTTCCTTGAGTTCATCCAAGTCCAACCTATCCATCTCTGGGTTTGTGTTTTCTTTTTATTGTTTGACTCAAAGGATTGATTGTCCGATTTAAACTGGTATTACTGTTTCGTGCTCATATACCAGGCTGTACGGAATTTCTCATGTTAGTTTTTTCAATGTTATTCTGTATGACCACAAGGTATTGGGTATCTCATCAACCTAGCCTGCTCGCTTTCCTTCCAATAATTTCTGGATACCTTGAACGATCATTATGTTCATTACCTCTACTTGTCCGTTTGCTTAGGGGTGAGCTACAGAAGTGAATTTCAACGTGATTCCCAGTTTCAAACACCATTTTGTGAAGATCCCACTTGTGAACTACGTGCCATTGTCGGTAAACATGGTTTGTGGTACTCCAAAGCGACAAACTATATTCTGCCAAACAAATTTTCTTGCTGCTTCTGTTGTGACTCTTCCTAAGGGTTTTGCTTCTACCCATTTCGAGAAGTAGTCGACGGCCACAATAAAAAAACTTGGAATTGTCAGCACCTTTTGGAAAAGGTCCAATGAGATCAATTCCCCATTTATCAAAAGGCCAAGCTCTATATATTCCAGTTAATGTTGCATGCGGCTTGTGCGATATTAAAGCACTTATCTGGAAGGTTCTTCATTTAAGGACGTCATTAAACATGGTCGGCCAGTAGTATCTAGCTCGAATCATCTTCTTTGCGATCATTCGAGATCCTTGATGTGATCTGCACAGTCCTTCATTTACTTATTTCAAGATTTCCCCTGCTTGTGATGGCCCCACACAGTTTATCCTTGGAGATAGGTACCCTTTCTTGTACAATGTTCCATCTTCATAAACATATTTGTGGGATCAGATTTATAGCTTCATGGCTTGTACCTTATCTGTCGGTAGCTTACCTTTGTCTAAGTATTCAATCAATGGCATCATCCAGTTTACTTTTAGGGCTTGAACTGTTGACACGATTGTCCTCGTTGTGCTTCTAACCGGAATGACTTCCACTTTCACATCTTTATGGTCAACTAAGGATTCAAAACCTGATGTTGCTAACTTACTTAAGGCACCTGCCTTCATGTTTTCACTTCTTAGGATGTGTTGGATGTTGAAGTACTCAAGCTGAGTGATGAGTTGACAAACCCTGATTAAGTATTTCATCAATTTCTCTTCTCGCACTTCGTAATCTCCTTGCACTTATTGGACCACTATCTGTGAATCGTTGAACGCGTGAAAGCTCTTCACCTTCATGTTAACTGTAAGGTCCAAGCCACATATTAACGCCTCGTACTCAGCTTTGTTGTTGGTGAGTGAGAAATCAAAGTGAAGCGAGTATCTCTATTCTCCTCCATCCGGGTTAATCAACAGATCTACTCCACATCTTTCCTTCCTAGATGCCCTGTCTACGAGCAGATTCTATTCATCATCTTCCTAGTTGGCCTTTCCATTGTCTTCATTAAGAAACTTCTATGTTTTCTCCTGTTGCGCTCCCACGCTTGTCATTTCAGCAATGAATTATGCTAAAGCTTGTGCTTTGATTGAGGTTCACAGTTGAAATTGAATCTCAAACTGTACCAATTCAAGAGCCCATTTGATCATTCTCCTGGATGACTCGGGCTTGTTCAAGACGTTCTTAATTGGGTAGTCAGTATAGACAACAATCATTTAACTATGGAAATAGGTTTGCAGTCTTCTTGCCAAATATATCAATGCTAGGGTCAACTTTTCAATTGAAAGATATGCCCTTTCAGCCTGCTGCAATATTCTGCTGGTGTAGAACACTGGTATCTATTTCTGGCCTTCTTGCCTTACTAGGACTGAGCTTACTGCATTCATTGCAAGCGCTATATACAAGTTCAGTGACTCTCCCAGAATTGGTGCTTTCAAGGTTGGAAGTGTCTAAAGTTGGTCCTTCAGTGATTCGTATGCTGATTGACACTCTTTACTCTAGATAAACTTCTTGGCCTTCTTAAGGATTTCGAATAGTGATAGGTGTTTTTCAGAAGTTTTTGACAAGAACCTACTGAGCGAAGCCAGTGACCCCATCAAGATTTGGACTTCCTTTACTGTTCGTGGTTGGGGGAGGTTAATGATTTCTTGTATTTTTTTGGGTTAGCCTCGATCGCCCTCGAGGAAACATTGTATCCCTGGAATTTACCAGCGCCAACCCCTATTGTGCACTTTTTGGGATTTGGCTTCATTCCAATTGTACTAAATGTATACAGGGTTTCTTTTAAGTCATCTGCGAAGTCACCTGCTTGCCTACTTTTTATGACCATATCATCCACATATATTTCTATATTGCACCCAATCTGGCTGTGAAACGCATTAGCAACCACTTTACGATATGTTGCTCCCGCATTTTTCAATCTGAATGACATTTTCACTTAGAAAAATATCCCAAAACTTGTTATGAAGGCTTATTTTTTTCATCATCAGGGTTCATCAATATCTGATGATACCCTTTGTAGGCAACCAAAAATGCGAGGATTTTGTACCCTAAGATCACTTCTACTAGTTAATCAATCTTTGGCAAGGGGTAACAATCCTTTGGGCGTGCTTTGTTTAGATTGGTGAAATCTATACACATTCTCCACCCAAAGCCTACCTTTTTCACCATCACCGGGTTTGCTAGCCATGTTGGGTATATCAGCTCCTTTATAATCCCAGCTTGCAACAACGCCTTTACTTCTTCCTCGATTGCCTTTTGTCTATCACCGGCAAAGCTTCTTTGTTTCTGCTTGACTGGCTTGATCGAATTAGCGATGTTCAAAGAATGAGTTTCCACACTTGAGTCAACTCCTCCCATGTTATATACACTCCATGCAAATGTGTCCTTTTCATCTTTCAGAACTTGTATCACCCTTTGTTTCTATCGATCTGGAAGACATTTCCCTACTTTAACACATTTGGATGCATCGTTGTCAACCATAATGATATCTTTATTTTTTTTCCCTATCTTTACCGGGTGATCCACCTGGTTGTGTGAGTCGTTGTTGGTGATAGCACTAACCATTTTTAGTTGTTCTACAGTTCTTCCTGCTTTTATTGCGATGAGCATACACTGCTTATCAGTTTGTTAGTTTCCCCTCACCGTTGCAATCCCTGTTGGGGTAGGGAATTTCATGACTAAATGCTATGGAGACCATATTGCTTTGGCTCTATTCATCCATGGCATGCGAATAATGACTTTAAACAAACTTGGAGCATCCATGACAACAATGTCACAGATCATAGTGCAGTTACTCTCATTCTCTCCAATTATTATAGGTAGCTAAATATTTCCAAGCGGAGTCTCTACTCGTCCTGTGAATCCTACGAGTGCAGACTTGGATTTTTCCAAATCGATCCTCTTAAATCCAAGTCTATCAAAACTGACCACAAAAAGTATTTCTACCGCGCTTCCATCATCGACAAACACTCTATAAATAGTCGTGTTCCCAATTTTAGCTATAATGACCATGAGATCATTGTGTGGCAAGGCATTAGGATCAGTGTCTTCTTTGCTAAACGTGATTGTTTCTTCAATACGCAATCTTTTATCTATGGGCTCCTGTAAAGGTGAATACCTGGCCTTAGCCTTCCAAGAACTATTTGATAAGGACTTTGTTGACCCTTGTATGGAGAAAAATACTCTTTCTGGAGCTTTGTTGGGCACGTCCTCTTCGAAGTCTGCAGCCGCCATCATCTTTTGATTTATTTTTTGAGTGTTCAGTGTGGTTTGGGTTTTGGTCATAGAGCTTCTTTCCTTTCTTAGTACGTTGTATCTATTACCGTCATCTTCCTTCCTGTATTGTCAAAGATACCCATTCCTCAATTCTGTCTGCCTTTATAGATATCTGCAATACTTGATATCGTGACCGTGATATCTATGGAAGACACAATATTATTCTCTTGATCTTTGATCTAGAGGCGCTACCATTGGCGCTGGTTCGCGAAATAGATCTTTGTTCGCTTGTCAGATCTCTCTTTGCGATTTTGTTAGTGGTTTCTCTTGGGACAAGGTGTTTTGTGTTTCTGTTTCTCTTCCTTTGAAAGAGAAGTTTACTTTCCCCTTCTTTTCCAAATTTCTTTGCGAGTCTTCGATTACTCTTTTCTGGCCTCACTCCCACTCTATTTTGCAGTTGTTAGCTTCCTCAGTTTGCACATACTGTTCTATCATTTTTTGTAGATCCCTTGGGTTTTCTGGTATGTACTTTGTTAGTTCCTTGTAGAACTCTCCCGATCCTATGCCTCCTATGAACGCACCCAAAGAAGATTGAAAAATATGTCTCAAACCTGCAAGCTCTCTCTAACGAACCTACTGTGATATTCTGCTAAGTTTTTATCTCTTCGTTGAGTTATATTGTTTAGATCTGTGATTGTCTTGGTAAACTTCTGCTCCTGCTTCTGGTAGAAGCGTCCCAAAAATAGATCTAACAGTTGTGCCTAAGATGTGATGCTTCCGTTTGGTAAATCTTCGTATCATGTGATCATTGTTCCCGACAAAATATGGGGAACGCCTTACCTACCAACCCGGTTTCAGCATCTCGGAACCTCATGCTATTACGATAGGAAAGTAGGAAATCCTTTGGGTCAGTTGTCCCATCGTAGATTTTGACATGTAATGATAACTTGAAGTTCTTTGGCATCAAGAAGTTGCAAAGATGTGGTGCTAGTGGAAACTTTTCTGCATCATCATTCGCTACTATGTCTCTCAACTGGTCCCTATATTTAAGGCCCTCATTATTATGAACAATTTTTTGACGTACCCTGGGGGACTTTGGTTCGAGAGTAGCTAGACACTAATTATACAGTTGCTCTTTGTTTGCTTCTAGGAACGACGTGAACGTTCTCCTTTCCTTTTCCATATTCGTGTTAGGGGATTCTTTCTCTTCTTCATCTTTTGTGTCATCCCTAGTATGTTCTTGCTCTCTACTGGGAATGTGATCCTGATGTTAGCTGGGATGTATATTTCTATATCTCCCAGTTGTTTGCATTTGAGTGTAATAGTTTTGACTTCTTTCACTCCTGGTGAACACCATTATCAATCTCGTTGGGAATGAACGACTGGAAAAAAAATTACATCCCCATACACGGTGCCAAATGTTGTGGTATTCCCAATCTGGCTAATTGATCATTGTTCACTACGGTGTGCCTGCAAAAGAGATCCTGAAAGTAGTTCCGGGGAAAAGGCTCCAATGCTCAAGTCGGTATTCTCTTTTCTGAAATCAAGCTTCTCTATTTGCACTTACTTGTATTTGTCGTCTCTATGTTCCTTTTATTGCTTATTATGAACGTGGCTCCACTTTTCTCAGGTTTCCCATTGTGTGCTTGATCGTGGTTCTGAGAAGAATGGTTTGTGGTCGGCGACTTACCATGATCTCTGTTTTTCACGGTTCGTGAGTTGCCCCTATCTTTGCTCGCATCACAGGCTAATCTTGGGCTTATTTGCTATTTTGGGCCTGCGACCCAGCATTTGGGCTAGCTATACACCAAATCGCTTATTATGAGGTGTAGAAAATAAAGGTAATAATGTGTGTATGTATTCACGATCTCAGGGTACATTATATAGTGGTACAGAATACCTGTACAAACTAGGAAAAGGAAATAGAATCTAATTTCGATTCCAAGTAATATCCATATTCATTAATACTCTTAGTGATAGTCAAAGTGCAATTTACTTGACTAAAGATCAGATGTATCATGAGCGGACGAATCATATTGAGATTAAGTATCACTTCATTCGTGATACCATTACACAGAAGAAGGTCCTTGTTGAGAAAATCAATACAAAGGATCATCTTGCTGATATATTCATGAAGGCTCTTCCCTATTTTAAGTTCAAGCAGTGCTTGGACTTGATTGGTGTTCATTGTTGGTGATTCGGGCCCAT
The DNA here is from genome assembly GCA_037428765.1 of Rubia yunnanensis. Taxonomy (NCBI): domain Eukaryota; kingdom Viridiplantae; phylum Streptophyta; class Magnoliopsida; order Gentianales; family Rubiaceae; genus Rubia; species Rubia yunnanensis. The sequence continues at coordinate 85,453,846 of CM075063.1, forward strand.
TAGGGCCATGCCGAGGGAGGGTGAGTAAGCTATTACTTTTGGGGTTTAGAACAAGGTGGAGATTTGTGAAGAAATTTGGTCTTCACCCAATTGTCCATGAACATTCACTTCTTTGGAGGATGGCAAAGACAATCATTCATAGCATTAAATTGCAACACTATTCTCATCCCATACTTAGCAAGTTGAAGCATTATTCATTCGACTATTGGGGTTCAACTGTCATGATTTTTTGGCAAGAACCATTTGGAAGTAATGTTCACAACCCATGCTTGAAGCAAGAAGGAGGATTTCTTGGGATATTGGAATAAGTTTTGTTTGAGAGCTGTTGGCCATTGGTGAACTGGAGTAGTATAAATAGGGGATGAACTTAGTAGTTCAAACGCACCTCAAGTATATCATTCCTTTGCTACTTGCTTTCTTCTCCCTTTAACTCTCATTTGTAGTTGTAGAAGCCAAAACCCTCATCTTTTATATTTTGTCACATAATTCCTTCATAGGTGGTACGCAAAACCTTGTAATACTTTCTCCACATATAGTGGAGCTTTCGGTCTCCTCCGGCTGTGGATGTAGGTCAACTTGACCGAACCACGTAAATTCTTGTGTCCATCATTTCCTCTAATTTCTTTACGTTGTCTTTGTTATCCATCTTTTTGGGCTAATAGATTTCTCGTGGGATTCGTATTCCTAACATTATCTTTGGAAAATTCTTGGGAAATATTTTTTTCCCATAGGCATATGAAAAGATGAGGTTTAAATAAAATTATAGTGAGGTAAAAAGTTTTATTTGTAATATTAAAAATTTATTATGCAACGTGCAGTAATTATAATTAAGTTTATGACTCGATTAATGCAACCCAAAAATTTTATACATCTTGATTTCTTTTAATTTGCAGTTTAGGCCTTAGTCTTTCTATAACTTATGGAATGACCATCTTTCAAGAGACGTGCTATTTATCTTTCTATAAAAACAGCAAACAATTAATATCCATATATTAAAAAAGTAAATTCTTGGGAAAGACAGTCTTTCCCATATGCTTATGGAAAGACGAGGTTTAATTAGAATAATAAAAGGTAAAAGATCTAAGTTGCAATGTTAAAATTTTATTAAGCAACGTGTAGTAGTAGTAATAGAGTTTATAACCCAATTCATAAAACCCGGAAATTTTATGTTCATTTCTTATAATTTACATTTTAAACTTTGGTTTTTCCATAACTTATGGAAATACCGTCTTTCAAGAGACGGATTCAATTAAAAAACTTTAAATTTTTAACGGTTAAAATACTAAACACGGACATGATTGTACTTAAAATTATTGTATTAGTACATGATGAGGAATAATAATAGTTAAAAGCAAAGTTTGCAGTTCATACCGCCTGATTGACTTTTCATTCAAGACATGAACAAACAATTCCTCACAACAACTATATTTTATATAACTTTTTCTTAATATATGCTCAGATTTTTTAACCGTTCTTTCAGAACAAATTTATACAAAAATATGTATATCGAAATTCAAAAGAACAAATGTCTTTTAATTGGTTTTTGTTTCAGTTCACACTTCACTTTGATAATATTACTACGGTTAGTTATAGAATATTGAGTGGGTCTTCTGACATGCTGCATGTGCATAAATTTATTGACAGATCACTTATTTTTTACCTTAAATATTGCATTTCTTTTTTTTTAATTTTAACCATCCAAATAGATGAGAGGATTATATTCGGCTCCCCAGACCATATAAGCTGACCCAAAAGGGCAGAGTCATGTTTACATCTGTACAAGATCATTCATTTGATGCTCCAAAAAGGAACAAAAAAAGAACTTCCTAGGCATTCGATTTATACAATACCAAGCCAAAACTAGATGAAGATGGAGATATGTAGACAGTCTTATTATCTTCCAACAAAGTGACACGAACATGGTCAGGGAGTTGAGAATTCAAAACCCTTATTAGTCAATGTCTCTTTGCTGAAAAGAGATAAGACCTCTTAAGGTCTCTATTTGAAGCCAGAAAATTAGAATCCGTGCGGTCCTTTGTGCCTGCTCATTTCTTCCATTTCAGCCCTGCATATGAAAACCAGAGAGCACAACCTTTCTGTACAAGAGGGAAAGTGGAAGTACCAAAAGATACAGCTATGTAGAAACATGTTTCCTTATGATGTATAAATTCTAACTCCCTTAACTCCAATTTTATCTAATTGAATCAAGCCTCTAAGAAAGGGTGGAGCATTCCGTATATTTAAGTCTCCTGTTAAAGACTTCTCCCTTGCATATTTTGCCAAAAAATCTGCAGCTGTGTTAGCTTCCCTAGGAACATATTGAATTGGATTATCTTTATGCAACATATTCAAATTGCTGCAAATAGAAAAAACTCTCCATGAACTTCCATATGGACCATGTATTCCTTTAACAGCTGATTGGAAATCTGACTCAAGCACACTACCGTTAATGTCAAGTTCTGAGCATAATTGATAAGCACATTGAATACCTACTAGCTCTGCATGAAGGGGAGATTCTGATTGAAAAGTTTTAACTCTCATATAGGTAACCTCTCCCCTCCAATCTCTAACTATTACTGCACATGTGGACTTACCTCCATATACCCATGATGCATCTGTGTTAATTTTCAGGCCAGATTTAGGTTTTTCCCAACTAACTCAGTTAGGGATATTTCCTTTTTCCTCTGAGTAATGTTAGGTATGATTCCATCCTGAACTAGATACTTATGCTTTTCCTTATTACCTTTCAAAGGATTAGCAGTAAAAATTAAGAACATTAATTCTTTGACATTCTGAAAACATGCATCAATTGAGAAAGAGAGATTGTCAAATAGAAATTTGTTCCTATGGATCCAGAGAGACCATGTTGTGACTATAAGAGCTGCTGTATATACTTGATTCAGAATCCTAGAGTCTGGCCTAATGGAGAGATAATATTCTACTCTATTCCTAAAACTCCCTAAAGCAGGTATTTGAAGATATAGAAGACTGTTAACTCTATTCCATACTGCAATTGCATTAGGACAAGAGTTAAAGAAATTATTGATAGAGTCAGAGTGGTTCGAACACAAAGGGCACTTAGAAGCTAGAGAGAAACCAAACTTACACAAAATGTTATCAAAAGGCAGAATTCCGTTTAGAGCTCTCCAGACTAATACAGACATTTTAGCAGGAATGAAATTTGACCATACCTTACGAAGATGTCTAATGATTGTACCCTTCTGTCTGAATTGCTTGTAGGCTGAACTGACTGAAAAATTTCCATCCAGTGAGGCTTTCCAGATCAGTCTATCTGCATGTGTGCTTCTGATAATAGCATCCTGTAGAATAGTAACTGTATTGGTAGCCAAGTGTGGCTCCAGTATAGGGAGATTAGAGTCTTTGTTCAGGATGAATGAGCTGAGAGAGATATCAGGAAAAGGTAATTCCCTATCTTGAGGCCATTCATAGAACAAAACACCTTCACCTGACCAGTTAGAATTCCAGAATGAGCACTCTCCTACTCCATAAATTACTCTGGTTAGACTATTAGCTTTTTCAGTTATGTTGCAGATTCTCTTCCATGTGTGGGATTTTTTATATGAAACAGGTAATGCCCACAAATGATGTGACCATTGAGTGTTATTCCTTTGTAGCTTCCACCAGAGCTTACAAGAGAAAGATTCAACTATGGCTTGAAGATCTATAAAGCCTATCCCATTCTCCTGTACTGGTATACTCATTCTTTTCCATGCTCTCCATTTTTTCCTTGCCTCTAAAGTTTCACTACTTCCCCGGAAAAGACCAGAAGCCATTTTTTCCATTTTTCTTAGGACTAACTTTGGAGGGCTTAAAACAGCAAACAAATGTGTGGGAATGGAGAGGAAACAGTGATTAATTAGGATGATTTTTCCTGCAGTGCTCAACCACCTGTTTTTCCAATTGTTAATGGATTTTTCCATCCTTTCCAAGATAGGGTGATAGTATTTCTGAGTATTCCTACCTGTGAAGATTGGGATCCCTAGATACTGGAAGGGGAAAGCACCTCTAACCATTCCAAGATTCCTGCTCAGTATTTGGACTCTATCCATAGGAGTGTGAGGAGCAACATAGAAATTGGATTTTGAGAAGTTAACTTTTTGTCCTGATGTTTGCTCATATGCCTTAAGGAACCTTTTAAATCTTTTCAAATTTTTGTTATTACCATTAAGGAAGACTGCCGTATCATCAGCATACATAAGATGAGTAATCTGTGGGCAGTTTTTAGGTAATCCAAAATATTGTAAGTATCCTATGTGAAATAGTTTTTTCAATCCTCGGGAGAAAGCCTCTGATAGAATGTTATACAGAAAAGGTGAAAGAGGGTCTCCCTGTTTAATGCCTCTATTGGATGCAAAAAAGCCTGATGCAATTCCATTAATTAAAACTGAGAAGTGAGCTGAAGCTATGTTTTGCATAATCCGATTAACAAAAGTACCATGATATCCAAATTTAAGGAGAATTGAATTAAGAAAAGACCATGAAACCCTGTCAAAAGCTTTCTGCATATCTAACTTAACTATCAGGTTCAAACTTTTAGATTTCCTTGGTAAAATTCTGGTCATTTCTTGCATCAGTATTATGTTATCCGAAATGTCCCTCCCTTTTATAAATGCACTTTGTTCAAGGGAAATAAGTTGAGACATAAAAGGCTTAATCCTTTCCATAATCATCTTAGAGAATACCTTATTCACAAAGTTAGATAGACTTATTGGCCTAAAATCAGCAAAAGTGACAGGTATAGTTCTTTTTGGGATTAAAGTTAACCAAGTACTGGATATAGCCTTAGGAATATTTCCACTTTTTAGAAATTCATTTGCAGCTTCTAGTAGATCTCCTTTAACAGTTTCCCAGAATGTGGTGTAAAAAAAACCAGAGTATCCATCAGGTCCAGGGGAACTATGTTTATTAAGGTCAAACACTGCATATTTAAGATCATGGATTTGGAATGGAGACAGCAAAGAGTGATTTTCTTGTTCAGTTATTACTCTAGGAATTTCAGTTAGAAAATGTTCTATGTATGTTCCCATTTTTTGAGGATCTTCTTCGTTAAATAATGATCTATAGAACCTCACTGCTTCCTCTTTAATCTGGGATGGTTCTGAAATCCAGTTACCTTTTTCATCCCTGATCTTACTGATTCTTGTTTTTGTCCTCCTTTCCCTAATTGAGTGATGGAAGTAACTGGTATTGGCATCACCATGTTTGAACCAATTCACCCTAGCTTTTTTCTTTAGATAGATAATTTTCTCTTTTTGAGCCCTCATTAGCAGTTGTTTAGATTTATTAAGCTCGGCTAAGGTTGAGTCATTTTGAGTTTACTGAAAGGAGATTTCTAAATCATTAACCATGGTCTCATATTGTGTCAGATTCTTATCTACATTCCCAAACTGTGTTTTATTCCATTGTTTGATTTCCATCTTAAGCCTTTTAAGTTTATGTACTAACCTATACATCCCACTGAAAGGAGTATGTAAGTCCCAGTTAGATACCACTAAATTAAAGAAATACTGTCTGTTAGTCCACATTTCTTGATATCTAAATGGTCTAGGGGCTTGTTCCTCAGCTGATTGTACAGATAAAAAAAGGGGGGCATGGTCCGAGGACAATCTATTGAGAACATGAATTGAGCTGTTAGGAAATAGGTCAAACCAGTCTAAAGTGAGATTCCCCTATCTAGCCTTTGGAACATTAAGTCTTTACATCTGTCCTTATATCTATTATTGCTCCAAGTAAAGGAATTACCTACTGTAGGTATTTCATGCAAATCCATTTCATTTAAAAATTCATTAAATTGCCTCATGCTTTTTTTTTGGGGTTGAATTCCTCCCTTTATACTCTGATACAGATGCTACTGTGTTAAAATCTCCTATATATATGGAAGGGTGATGCATTGCTACCTTTAGATCACTCCATAAAGACTCCCTCACTTGTCTGTGTACACTTGCATATATGAAAAAACAGTTCCAACTTAAGGAAGAAGCAGGGTCAGTTATATTCACTTGAACATACTGGTCTGACTCCCTTAAAGTAGTAATGCTGAAAGATTGATTCCATAATAACCAGATTTTAGCAGTATGAGCAGAGTAGGCATTCTGGAATCCCAGTTCATATTTACATTTTGTTAATTTTTGTTTATCCTGCCAGGGTTCTATTAGACATATTATGTCTATCTTATGTTTGAATTTTAAGGCCTTAAGTCTGTCAGTTGATGTTCCAATTCCCCTCACATTCCAGACTAGTATATTCCCAATTATGGTGTGTTTTATCATTTAAAAATTTTGGGGGTAGCTTTTTGTGATGATCTTAGGTTTCTACCATTCTTAGCAGAATTTTTTCCTTTGTCTCCTGATTTTCCAGTACTGTTTTCATTGTTCCCAGATAAAGACTTCTGTACAGAAAGGCTAACCTTATTCTGCATGCTATCCTCTTCCATTATGCTCTAATCAGGGGATGATGGAGTCTGACATTGCGTCCTCTCTCTCAGTATGGAATTTTGCTCTTTGAGACCTGTTTGAGATTGCTCTTTGAGACCTGTTTGAGATTGTTCTTTGTGGGACATAGGGGAAGTAGTTGTGTTAGTAGTATCATCAGAGTTTAGAACTAATGGGACTTCCTGAGATTCCTCAGATTCATGAAAAATCTCCACTATCTACCCTTCCTGATCATCCTCAATATCATCTAGGGATTGAAATGCATTAGAAATTGTCACTGTGTTCGGGTTTGTTTCATTTTCCAGTATGGGAGTAAGTTCAGGGATTTGGTTCTTTTTTCTCCAGAAGGAAGTGGTTATTGGCTTAGATATATCATCTAGTGAGTAAAATGGACCATTCCTTTTCTTATGGCTGACCTTGAAGAAATTGATGTTACTGTCATTATGAACTCCTGAGTTTATTTTTTGGTTCTGAACATCCTTTTCCTTTTGTGTAACAGTTAGTGCAGAGGGGCCCTCAATGTTGATATCCTCTGATAGGTGAGATTATGTGCCTAATGTATTCTTCTGATCGTTACTCTCTGCCTTTTTAACAGATTTTTTCTTCAAAGAAGGGTGCAGAAAGTTACAATTAGTGTGACTATGCCCAATTATTTTGCAATGTGTACAATATGTTGGCAAATCTTCATATTCTATAGGGTATTCCGTAACCTTGTTACCTATTCCTACCACAATTGTACTAGGAAGCTGAGCTAACAGATCAATTTCAACGCAAACATTAATAGCTGATGGTCTAGTTAAAGCTATGGTGGCAGCATCCATCTTGAGGAATCTGCCGACCTGACCACTTATACCCATTATTGCAGAGTTGTTATAGAAATGTATTGGTAGTTTGTGAAATGTTACCCAAACCGGGACTATGGAGGATTCCTCTGTCGGAGAGAAGTCCGATGTCCATTTCTGTACTTTCATTGTGAAGCCTTGTATCATCCATTGGCCCTTCATCCAATATCTTTGGTAGTCTTCGTTTTCCTGAAAATGAATAAGCACATGTCGGTAATCAATTGCACCTAATTGAAATTTCGATTTAAAACCTATTGATTTGAAAGCCTGATGGAGAGTATCCATGGGTGGTTTCCCTCGGATGAACTTTCCGACGAGGGCATTCTGGTAATGCGATGCAAGAAGTTCTCCTTCTTCTGGGGGGAGTATGTATGCTATTTTGCCCTTGAATTCTGTTATTGGATGCAGGTTTGGAGTGTCAGGGAGTGATGATAGAAGAGGAGATTGTTTTGTGTTGAGAGCTTGGGCGAAACTTTTGTATGCCGGGGGCTTAGAGAGCGTAGGGTTTGGGGGTAGAGGTGGCGTCGGCGACGCCATGGTCGACTACCTAAGTAGCTGTGCTGGAATAGTAAATAAGACCGTTAACAGTGAGAAATGAGGTGAAGAGGTGAAGAAGGGAGTTCAGTGTGTTAATCACACGTTCAATCGCACATAGATACAGTAAATAGAGCGCTTTTGGTTAAATATTGCATTTCTTAAATTATATATAAAATTTAGAATTTTTGAAAATATTTTTTTATATCATATATTTTTATATTTTCAAATTCAAATACATATTATTACTTGTTTTAACTTATAAAATATAATATTTAAATTTTATTAAAAAATATAACATATAAGATAATAGCCCCTGTGGACTGTCCATAAAATTATAGAAATGCCGCATTTCTTGAGAGTTTCTCTAGAATTTTAATATTTTTAACGTTGTTTGATCGATTTAACTTTAAGTTATTTGGGTTGATTATAATAATTAAGTAACAATGATTTTTTTCCATATTTATTAATATAGGGTCAACAAAAAATAAAGTAAAATCTACGTAGATTTTTTTTTGTAACGACTATTATAAGTAGTATGTGCTCTTAAATAACAATTTAATCAAAAGCGGGAAATAATAATTCATGAAGAACATACATTCTTGAAACATGAAAATGATCCAGCTGCTATTTATTAATAAAATATAAGAACGTTCGTACCAGTTATACCCTATGACCAATATTTGCACAACTTTTGTGAAAGATAACTTTTTTCATTTGTGTTTCCCCTTCTAATATCAGTTCAAAAAGAACAAATTTATAAAACTTATTTATATTTATAAAAATATATTACTTAAAGATCTTGAAATAAGTATATAAAATATTTATACTGAATGCAATTTTAGTAATAACGATACTCCGTACTCGAATGGGTAAGCCTAAATTTAATTACTTCATTAGTAAATAAATTACATGTATGTGGTAGGCCTAAATTTGGAAATTCAATAAAACCAATTTCAATCTTTAAAATTCAAAAAGTCTTGATTTATTTAAATTAACCGTTAGACGGATCATTTTATAATTAATTAACTAACAGAATGATTTGATTTTTTATTTATTTATTGTAAATACCTCTAAAATGAATTACAAAATATAAATAATTATAATTTAACTTTCAAACTTATAAAAATAAGATTTTTTTAATGATTAGTATAACGGTTATCGGTTTTAACTGAAGACATAGCCATACGTTTCTTTAGTTTCCGTCCAATAAATTGCACATCTTTAACGTACAATGCATTCATAACTTGTAAATTTACTGAATCTCCGACAATTCATTTTATATAATTGAAGCCTCAATATTTTGCCACATGTTAATTTCGTTTCCGCCCAATTACTTATATAATTTTAACTTACTGAACATTTATGGCTTGTAATTTCAAGGAATCCACGGGTCTATAAATACCACTAGCCAAACCACAATCTATACTCACTTCCCAAATAATTTTGAACAGAGAAACAAAGCTAGTGCAAGTATAATGGACCATCAAATGCAGGGCGTGAATTCAAATTCTGTTGCTGCTAAAACTGAAGTAGTGAAACAAGTTATGGAAGCTGTGGCTCAAACACCTAATCATAAGATCAACCTTGATCAGTAAGTAGAGCTATTTTAATTTTAATTTAATTTTATCGGGCTAAAATATACGTGAATAATCTTGCTAAATTATATGCAAGTAATTTAGCTACGAGGTTTTAACTAATTGATTATTTCACTAGTTAATTTTGCGGTCTTAAGTTGAATGTATTATACAAAAAAATTATTATTAATTATATTCTACCATGCATTCTCTTGATTTGGTGCAGTGGTGACCCTACAATCTACGAGGCTTACTGGAGAAAAATTGGAGAAAGGGGCTCCATCATTATAAGGGCAGGAAAATCTTTAAGTTATTTCGCAAACCCAGAAAGCTTTTGCTGGTTCATGGAACCAAAACTGGAGGAAGCAATAAAGAGGCTGCATTCTGTTGTTGGTAACGCTAAGGTTGAAAACCATGAAATAGTGGTCGGAAATGGATCGAGCCAGTTGATTCAGGCTGCTCTGTTTGCCTTGAGCCCACCAAATCAATGTGAGCCTCTTAGCGTGGTTTCGGCTGCCCCTTTTTACTCGGTAATGTTAAATTTGTTAAACAAAAATTTAATTTTTTAAAATTTTTTATTAATTTTAATGCGGCCTCATTGATATCATTCGAGCAGACATACAAAGAGGATGCCGATTTATTGCGCTCGAGCCTTTTCCAATGGGCGGGTGATGCCAATAAGTTTGACAAAGATGGACGATATATAGAGATGGTGACGTCGCCCAATAACCCTGACGGGGAAATTAGGGGACCTGTTGTGAACCGGCCTGGAGGTCAACTTGTGTATGACCTTGCTTACTACTGGCCACAATACACGGCCATCACCTCACAAGTGGATGAAGATATCATGTTATTTACTGCTTCTAAATGCACTGGACATGCTGGTTCCAGAATCGGGTAACACTTCATCATCATTGAAAACTTATTGAATTTTCCGTTTTTATAAGTTTACTATTTTCCATGTAGAGTTAGATGACAAACATTTTCCACTAATTTTAATAGTTTGATGATCATAAGTGAAAGTTTGAAGGAGTTGAATAGTTTTCCAAATCAAAGTTTTACTAATCTTTTCATTTGTTACGTTTAAAGATGGGCTCTTGTGCGAGATCAAGACGTGGCAAAAAGAATGATAAAATTTATTGAGGTAAACACGATCGGGGTTTCCAAGGAATCCCAACTTAGAGTGGCAAAGATTCTTGGTGTGGTTTCAGAAAGTTGTGAAGATAAAGGTCTGCCTTCTGTTTTGGAGTTCGAGAATTTCTTCCAACATGGCCGGAATATGATGGAAGGCCGATGGAAAAGACTGAGGCAAATAGTGGAGTCAAGTGCACATTTCACTCTCCTTAACCATACTCTCAATTACTGTCGATTCTTCAAAAAAACTACTGAATCATATCCTGGTAATCAAAGTTTTTCTATTTCTGGAGCGCATAATTTTTTGGATAAGTCTATGACAATTCTACTTCCTTTACTTGAATGATACTTTCATCGTTGCTACTTTTCAGTCACAACCATGCTTAAATAATATTATGAAACATATATTTAATTTGATAGCCATATATGCATGATAGAATAATAAAAAAATATTTTTATTTATGAACAATGATTTTATTTTCTTTATTCGAGAAATAGGCTTCTTTATTTAGGGATGTGTGGAGTAATGAATTTATGAGACTTTTATAGAAAGACTAATCATTACTATTTACTTGAAAGATTTTTTTTTCCATGTGGGCAGCTTTTGCGTGGATGAGTTGCAAGTCAAATGATCATGATTTGGCCCAAATTTTGAAGTCAAAAAACATTCTGGCAAGAAATGGTTGTCGATTTGGGGCAGATCCTAGGTATGCCAGGATTAGTATGCTGAGCAAGATTGAAGATTTCGACAAGTTCCTGGAGAGGCTTGCAGCCATTCAGCCAGATAATGAGTCTATTAACTTAATAAGTTAGACCTATGAATTTTATGAATTGTCCTTGATATGTCATATGGATGAAAAAAACTCTTATAATAAGTTAGACCTATAAATTTTATAATTAGTTAATGATATGTTATATGGATGAAGTACTCTTATTTGTGATCAATTATAACTTTGTGTTTTTTTTGGTTTTATACTACCAACCGTATGCACTTGGTTTATCATATATATGCGATATTTTTATGATTTCTTGCTTTCCAAATATGTGGAAAATATTTTGAACATGGTGGGTTAAATGCAAGTTTTAACACACTAAATATACAATTAAGAAAACGTTTACACAAAATCTTTCTGGATGATACCTTTAGTGTTATTAAGTTCATCACTTTTATTTTTGAAGGAATTTACCGAGAAATTTTCCAGCAATATTTGATTTCTCTTAATACTTGAACTCCCTAGAACCATCCATTTATGATATATCAATCATGTTGTGGTATTCCCAATCCGGCTAATTGATCGTTGTCCATTACGGTGTGATTGCAAAAGAGATCTCGGAAGTGGTTCCGCGGAAAAAGCTCTGACGCTCAATTTAGTATTCTCTTTTAAGAAATCAAGCTACTCTAGTCTGGTTGCACTTACCTGAATCTGTAACCTCTCTGCTCCTTTTATAGCTTGTTCTGAACGTGGCTCTGCTATTCTCAGGTTTGCCATCATGGCTTCGAGAATAACGGTTCGTGGTTGACACCTGACCATGATCTCCGCTTTTCACGGTTGGTGAGATGCCTCTATCTCTGCTTCCATCGCAAGCTAATCTTGGGCTTATTTGCAGCTTTAGGCCTGCGGCCCAACCTTTGGGCTAGGTATACACCATAAGCCCCCTCCCTAGCCATGAAGACTAAAAGAAACAAAGTAATGGTGTGGCTTTGTGGTTTAAATGCGAACCGATGTTGCTCGTCAATAGGTTGTTCATCATTTAATACTACCTTTGTCGCTATTGCGAAGTGACTTTAGCATTTTGGCTATATCTTTGTCCTCGATCCCTCTTCAAATTTGAAATTTTGAATTTTTAATTCCTTGTGATAAGGCTATTTTGGTGAAGATTTTGTTTCTAAATGTCGAGATTCGATCCTCATTTTTTGCTATTCCGGTCCGTATTTTTCTAATGTTTGTTCTCACTTTACTTCTTAAATGAGGAATTTGAAATGAATATTCATTGTTGCCCTCATTTAGTGCGCTGTCTTTTCATATATCGTCGTCGTCTCGATATAAGCAAAAGGTAATTTGCCTTTTGTGTCAGATTATTTTCATTGCATTTTCTGGACTAATTGTCTTCCTTGATCTTGCCGTTTCTTTTTTATATTTAAGTATCTTCTCTCACTTTCGTTTCGCTTTATCTCTTTTGTTGCCCAAGCTTTCATCCTCTCTGATCATCCCTAGGTTTTCTGTGTATCATCTTTCTTCATTCTCTTTAAGAGTAAGTTTTGTCCTTGTTTTCCAATTTCTTTTATGCATGTTCTGGACTTGATACGTTGAATATTTTCTTCGATTTCTGGTAATTTTAGTAGCTGTTTCATTTCTAACTATTTTTCGGCCATCTTCTCCAGTGTGTCTTCTGTTAATCTTTGCTCTGAAAAACTTGTGCCCGCGGTGTTTAGCCCTAATTAAGGTTGTTACTTTCAACTCTAGGACCCTTGCTTATCCACATGTCTTACTCTAACAGTGCTGAGTCCCCCATAGATAATGCTAACTCCGACAAGGATTCCAGATATATCACTTGATCCTCTACCATACGCAGTATGCTATCTGGTTTGTATTTAGATAACTTGACGAATTATTTACCGTTTCTATCTGCTTTTAAGCTTCGCACTCCTGCAAATTCTGAATGTATTCGCACTCCTCCACCGGGCTACATATCATGTTATTTAGCCTATTTGAACTTTGGCCTTTATTTTCCTCTGCCCCAACATGTGGTTGATCTTCTCCGTTCGTACGCGTTGTCCAAATTTCACCTCAAGGGCATCGCTATCATAATGGGATTTCTTCAGGTTTGTCAAAAAGCAGATATTCCTTTCTCTCTTGAGTTGTTTTACAATTTCTATCATCTGTGAAAAGTTAAAAATGCAATAGATGAATTCACCTTCTATCCTGTGATTGTTGGGGTTGAGCTTGTTAGCGGTTTCCCTAGTAATGTTGGTCTGCGGCATACAAAATATTTTTTTGTAAAATTAAATCAAAATCCCGAAGTGGTTGTGCCTTCTTGGAACTACAAGGTTCCCAAGTCTAAGCTTCATTGTCCGAATGTCTGGTTTACTGCTAAGATGGAAATCGTGGCCACACTTTGTGCTCATACTCAACATCTCTGCCATGCTGACTATGATGTTGAAGGTGTATTGTTTATTATTTTTTGATGTGTTTGATCTGTATTCTCTCTTATCTTGGCGAACATTTATTCTTTTCGTGCGTTTGTTTGATCTATGATGTTCATTTTATTTCAAACATGGATCTAGCCGGAGGTGACATTGACAGATCGCTTTCGATGGCGACAATGAGAAGGTGGGTGAGACTTTTGTTTAGCTTGATAATGCTACTGGAAGTAACACCACCCGTCAGGGTGGCAACAAAATAGGTGCTGGTAGTAAGGGTAAGTTTCCTAAAGGCGGGGAGACAGGTGGTCATCGCTCTGGTCGTGGGCAGAGGGAGAAGAAGCACAAGAGGGATAGGAGTGAAGGTCCTTCAGGACATTCGCTTCCTCCCATGAAAAGGGGGTGTGGGAACCCATCTCGGCCTCAAACTCTGGTGCAAATTGAGACTCCTCTAGCGGAGGGAATGCTATATGATATTCTCTTCAACCTCTCTCTACCTGATACACTGGTTGCGGTAAGTTTGCAGATAGATTTTAGTGAATTTTGCTATACTATGACACTTTGTATGTAAGATATTGATTAACTTTGTCCTATGTTATTGTTTTGTAAGGTCTGCAAAAGCCTTCAAATAGCGAGTCAGCGTCTTTCTTAGTTCACCCCATTGATGAATCACTCATGGAGAAGTATAAGGCACGGGAAACAAAATGTATGAATCTAGAAACTTCCCTGAAAGTCACTCTGGAGCGTGCAAAGATCGCGGAGGCAAAAATGACTCAGCTTCGTTTAGAGTTGAAGGAGATGCGTACCCATGAGCCTGCTTCTTCTCAATATCCTCAAATTCTAGTAGATCGGCTTTACAAAACTATGTCTTTCTATAAATTATTTGAGGATGTTTCTAGCAATGCTCGCACTGTTGGGTACTTCCAGGTTGTGAAGGATCAACGCAAGTAGAATCCAACATGTACGCTAAAGAGTCTGCCCTCGCTGAAGAAGTGTACTGAGACCCTGGAACAACATAAGGAAAGTTTGAACAAAGATTTTATCGAAAAGATTATTGATGGGGGACATCCCTATGCTCTACTCTCGCATCTTGCTAGCCTTCCCTGCCTTCCTTCTGCGGCTTAACTAAAGGGTTGCGAGGTTGATTACTTGGAAGATCTTTCATTTAAATCTGGCACTATTTCTTTAACACCTAATCCTGATGTCTGCATAGCCACTGAGGTTAATGCGAGCATTGAAGCCCCCGTCCAGCAGCCAGGCCAGGAAGCTCATGTTCAGCCACCAAGCCAGGAAGTCGCTGCTACCGTTGTTCATCCTTCGCCAACATCTACCTCCAAATTCAGTTAATTCCTAGTTTACTGGAGTTTTTTAGATTTTGAAGTGTAATTTGAGACAATATTGTGGTGTACGTTTGTAATATTTGCGTGATTGGGATTATCCCTGCTGTTTTATCTTTCATCTTTTGCAACCTCTCATTATACCTGTTTATATGCAGGGTTTCAATACTTTGATTGATCATAAGTTTTTGAAACGTCTTGACTTTCTTGGATATAGTTATTGTTTTTCCAATACTGTGGATTTCGGTTCTCTTATTCAATGCCCTATTGGATTGATTTGTGTTTCTCAGTCATTCAATAAAGAATATCAAGAGATTGTTTCTTCCGATTGCTTTTGTCGTGTGGAGTCGCTTCTGTTATGCCTTGGGTGGCAACTTCCTATTCCCAATGCATTTTTGTTTGCATCTACAAAATGTCCTTATACTCAATTTTTTCCGGATGGTTACAATGTTGAATCACTTGGCAAAGATATTGTTCGTGGGCTGCTTGATCTTGAATCTGCTAGTGTGTACATGTGATATCTTAATCTCCCTACTCGCGTCCAGGAGTGGGAATTGTCTCTAGGTATTCGTTTGAAATACATGCTCTTGGTATTAATGATCTTGAAGTGAAATGGGGAAAGGATGTGAAAGACACCCAGGATGTTGTGCGCGATTTACGTAGGATTTGCAACAAGCAGAATGCTATAAACACACAAATGAAAAGTGACAATGAGAAACTTTGTGCTGAGTGCGATCAGTTTGATTCATTAGTGCACCAACTCAAGCAAACTTAAGTTGAGTACAAGGAAAGACTTCAGTCTCTCCTTTCTTCATCTCGCAGAGCTACTAGCTGTGGAGATCTCATTGTAGGAACGGGTGATCAAATGATTAATTTATCTGAGGCTGTCCAATCGCATATTTGCAACCTAGAGGACGAAGTGTGGAATTTAAGGGCTGAAATGAAACGGTATGAGAAAATGTTAATGTGATGAGTATGCAGCTGGACCAGGAGGAGTTCGGCCATATAACCAATTTCAAGGCGTATTATGCTAGGTATCTTGATCATATAGATTGAAGGGGTCTAACATGCCATCCTGCGTATTTACACATATAATGGCAATATGACCACCTGGTTAGCAAGGAGCATGAGGCTGAAGAAAATTTGCGTGGGGCTGAGCACCTCTATCACGAAGCTGAGCACAGTCGTCGCTGCGGTGGTTCTTCTTCTTCTGGTTCATCACGAGCGTCTAGGCGTAGATAAAATGTGAATATTTTTTTCCAATAATGTTGTTTTTGTTGCAATTTTTGGATGTTGTGGTTGTCCTTCACACTTTTGAATGCTCTTGGCTGCGTTGTTCTCTTTTCTTCGTAGGACTTCTTTATCATATATATATCCCTTTTGTTTTGAGTATTGTAACTTTGTTTATCGCAAAGTCGCAAGGTCTATAGCTTGCTTTAGTCACTGCATCGTATGCAAATATTCCATGTAGTAAGATCTATTGCTTACTTTATTGTGCGAAGCTACAAGATCTATAGCTTGGTTTAGTCGATGCATTGTAGGCATATCTGCCATATAGCAAGATCTATTGCTTTCTTTATTGTGCGAAGCCGCAAGATCTATTGCTTTCGTTTGTCATTTTTTTGTGGGCATATATGCCTTATTTCAAAGTTCATGGCTTTATTTTGTTTGTATTTTGCGAAGAAGGAAGTTGAGTGATGTTCTAAATTATGCCACTATCATCATGTGTTGTAACTTAGTTTTGCGAATGCAAAGTATGGCTATTTGAAAAGAAAAGATGGGACTCTGAAAGATTTATATTGTGATCATATTTCCTTCAACGTAGAACAAAGGAACGAACACTCCCAGTGATTATACCAGGGTTTCTATACATGGAAACTAAGTTTTCCTGCCTCTTTACTGATTCTAGACATAAAAATTTCTTAAGTTAACTATGTGTCAAGTGTTAGGAACGCTGCTACCATTCATTCTCTCTAGCTCATAGCAGTTGGAGATGCGCCTTCGTTATCTTATACGGCCCTTCCCACTTTGGGCATAACTTTCCTTTTTCCTCAGCTAGGCTAGCTTCATTCTTCCTTAAAACTAGATCGCAAATTTGGAATTGTGTTTCCATGACTTTATGGTTGTAAGCTTTGGCTATCCTTTCTTTATACTTTACTTCCTTGATTGTCGCCCTTTGTCTCTTTTCCTTGAGTTCATCCAAGTCCAACCTATCCATCTCTGGGTTGGTGTCTTCTTTTTATTATTTGACTCAAAGGATTGATTGTCCGATTTAAACTGGTATTACTGTTTTGTGCTCATATACCAGACTGTACAGAATTTCTCATGTTAGTTCTTTCATTGTTATTCTGTATGACCACAAGGTATTGGGTATCTCATCAACCAAGCCTGCTCGCTTTCCTTCCAATAATTTTTGGATACCTTGAACGATCGTTATGTTCATTACCTCTACTTGTCCGTTTGCTTGGAAGTGAGCTATAGAAGTGAATTTCAGCGTGATTCCCAGTTTCAAACACCATTTTGTAAAGATCCCACTTGTGAACTACGTGTCATTGTCGGTAAAGATGGTTTGTGGTGCTCCGAAGCATCAAACTATATTCTGCCAAACAAATTTTCTTGCTGCTTTTGTTGTGACTCTTCCTAAGGGTTTTGCTTCTACCCACTTCGTGAAGTAGTCGACGGCCACAATAAAAAACTTGGAACTATCAGCACCTTTTGGAAAAGGTCCTACGAGATCAATTCCCCATTTATCAAAAGGCCAAGCTCTATATATTCCAGTTAATGTTGCATGCGGCTTATGCGATATTAAAGCACTTATCTGGAAGGTTCTTCATTTAAGGACGTCATTAAACATGGTCGGCCAGTAGTATCCAGCTCGAATCATCTTCTTTGTGAACATTCGATATCCTTGATGTGATCGCACATTCCTTCGTTTACTTATTTCAAGATTTCCCCTCCTTGTGATGGCCTCCACACAGTTTATCCTTGGAGATAGGTACCCTTTCTTGCATAAGGTTCCATCTTCATAAACATAGTTGTGGGTTCAGATTTATAGCTTCCTGGCTAGTACCTTATCTGTCGGTAGCTTCCCTTTGTCTAAGTATTCAATCAATGGCATCATCTAGTTTACTTCTAGTGCTTGAACTGTTGACACGATTGTCCACGTTGTGCTTCTAACCGGAATGACTTCCACTTTCACATCTTTATGGTCAGCTAAGGATTCAAAACCTAATGTTGCCAACTTGCTTAAGGCATCTGCCTTCATGTTTTCACTTCTTAGGACGTGTTGGATGTTGAAGTACTCAAGGTGAGTGATGAGTTGACAAACCCTGATTAAGTATTTCATCAACTTCTCTTCTCGCACTTCGTAATCTCCTTGCACTTATTGGACCACTATCTGTGAATCGTTGAATGCGTGAAAGCTCTTCACCTTCATGTTAACTGTAAGGTCCAAGCCACATACTAACGCCTCGTACTCAGCTTTGTTGTTGGTGAGTGAGAAATCAAAGTGAAGCGAGTATCTCTATTCTCCTCCATCCGGGTTAATCAACAGCTCTACTCCACATCTTTCCTTCCTAGATGCCCTGTCTACGAGCAGATTCTATTCAACGTCTTCCTATTTGGCCTTTCCTTGGTCTTCATTAAGAAACTTCTGTGTTTTCTCCTGCTGTGCTCCCACGCTTGTCATTTCAGCAATGAAATCTGCTAAAGCTTGTGCTTTGATTGAGGTTCGCAGTTGAAATTGAATCTCAAACTGTACCAATTCAAGAGCCCATTTGGTCATTCTCCTGGATGACTCGGGCTTGTTCAAGACGTTCTTAATTGGGTAGTCAGTATAGACAACAATCATTTAACTATGGAAATAGGTTTGCAGTCTTCTTGCCAAATATATCAATGCTAAGGTCAACTTTTCAATTGAAAGATATGCTCTTTCAGCCTGCCGCAGTATTCTATTGGTGTAGAACACTGGTATCTATTTTTGGCCTTCTTGCCTTACTAGGACTGAGCTTACTGCATTCACTGCAACCGATATATACAACTTTAGTGACTCTCCCTAAATTGGTGCTTTCAAGGTTGGAAGTGTGTAAAGTTGGTCCTTCAGTGATTCGTATGCTGATTGACACTCTTCACTCTAGCTAAACTTCTTGGCCTTCTTAAGGATTTCGAATAGTGATAGGTGTTTTTCAGAAGTTTTTGACAAGAACCTACTGAGCGAAGCCAGACTTCCTTTATTATTCGTGGTTGGGGGAGGTTAATGATTTCTTGTATTTTTTCTGGGTTAGCCTCGATCGCCCTCGAGGAAACATTGTATCCCCGGAATTTACCAGCGCCAACCCCTATTATGCACGTTTTGGGATTTGGCTTCATTCCAATTGTACTAAATGTATACAGGGTTTCTTTTAAGTCATCTACGAAGTCACCTGCTCGCCTACTTTTTATGACCATATCATCCACATATGCCTCTATATTGCACCCAATCTGGCTGCAAAACGCATTAGCAACCACTTTACGATATGTTGCTCCTGCATTTTTCAATCTAAATGACATCTTCACTTAGAAAAATATCCCAAAACTTGTTATGAAGGCTATTTTTTTCATCATCAGGGTTCATCAATATCTGATGATACCATTTGTAGGCATCCAAGAATACGAGGATTTTGTACCCTAAGATCACTTCAACTAGTTGATCAATCTTTGGCAAGGGGTAACAATCCTTTGGGCATGCTTTGTTTAGATTGGTGAAATCTATACACATTCTCCACCCAAAGTCTACATTTTTCACCATCACCGGGTTTGCTAGCCATGTTGGGTATATCAGCTCCTTTATAATCCCAGCTTGCAACAATGCCTTTACTTCTTCCTTGATTGCCTTTTGTCTATCACCGGTAAAGCTTCTTTGTTTCTGCTTGACCGGCTTGATCGAATTAGCGATGTTCAAAGAATGAGTTGCCACACTTGGGTCAACTCCTCCCATGTTATATACACTCCATGCAAATGTGTCCTTTTAATCTTTCAGAACTTGTATCACCCTTTGTTTCTATTGATCTGGAAGACATTTCCCTACTTTAACACATTTGGATGCATCATTGTCAACCATAATGATATCTTTATTTTTTTCCCATATCTTTACCGGGTGATCCACCTGGTTGTGTGAGTCATTATTGGTGATAGCACTAACCATTTTTAGTTGTTCTACAGTTCTTCCTGCTTTTATTGCGATGAGCATACATTGCTTGTCGGTTTGTTAGTTTCCCCTCAGCGTTGCAATCCCTGTTGGGGTAGGGAATTTCATGACTAAATGCTATGGAAACCATATTGCTTTGGCTCTATTCATCCATGGCCTGCGAATAATGATGTTAAACAAACTTGGAGCATCCATAACAACAATGTCACAGATCATAGTGCAGTTACTCTCATTCTCTCCGATTGTTATAGGTAGCTAAATATTGCCAAGCGGAGTCTCTACTCATCCTGTGAATCCTACTAGCGCAGACTTGGATTTTTCCAAATCCGTCCTCTTGAATCCAAGTCTGTCAAAACTGACCACAAAAAGTATTTCTACCGCACTTCCATCATCGACAAACACCCTATAAATAGTCGTGTTCCCAATTTTAGCTATAATGACCATGAGATCATTGTGTGGCAAGGCATTAGGATCAGTGTCTTCTTTGCTAAATGTGATTGTTTCTTCAATACGCAATCTTTTATCCATGGGCTCCTGTGGAGGTGAATACCTGGCCTTAGCCTTCCAAGAGCTATTTGATAAGGCATTTGTTGACCCTTGTATGGAGAAAATTACTCTTTCTGGAGCTTTGTTGGGCACGTCCTCTCCGAAGTCTACGGCCGCCGTCATCTTAAGATTTCTTTTTTGAGTGTTCAGCGTGGTTTGGGTTTTGGTCATAGAGCTTCTTTCCTTTCTTAGTTTGTTGTATCTATTACCGCCATCTTCCTTCCTTTATTGTCAAAGATACCCATTCCTCAATTCTATCTGCCTTTATAGATCTCTGCAATACTTGATATCGTGACCGTGATATCTATGGAAGACACAATATTATTCTCTTGATCTTTGATCTGGAGGCGCTACCATAATTGCGAAATAATTCGATGTTCGCTTGTCAGATCTCTCTTTACAATTTTGTTAGTGGTTTCTCTTGGGACAAGGTGTTTTGTGTTCCTGCTTCTCTTCCTTTGAAAGAGAAGTTTCCTTTCCCCTTCTTTTCCAAATTTCTTTGCGAGTCTTCGATTACTCTTTTCTGGCCTCACTCCCGTTCTATTTTACGGTTGTTAGCTTCCTCGGTTTGCACATATTATTCTATCATTTTTTGTAGATCCCTTGGGTTTTCTGGTATGTACTTTGTTAGTTCCTTGTAGAACTCTCCCGATCATGTGCCTCCTGTGAACGCACCCAAAGAAGATTGAAAAATATGTCTCAAACCTGCAAGCTCTCTCTAACGAACCTACTATGATATTCTGCCAAGTTTTTATCTCTTCGTTGAGTTATATTGTTTAGATCTGTGATTGTCTTGGTAAACTTCTACTTCTGGTAGAAGCGTCCCAAAAATAGATCTAACAGTTGTGCCCAAGATGTGATGCTTCCGTTTGGTAAATATTCGTATCATGTGATCGTTGTTCCCGATAAAATATAGGGAACGCCTTACCTGCCAACCCGGTTTCAGCATCTCGGAACCTCATGCTATTACGATAGGAAAGTAGGAAATCCTTTGGGTCAGTTGTCCCATCGTAGATTTTGACATGTAATGATAACTTGAAGTTCTTTGGCATCAAGAAGTTGCAAAGATGTGGTGCTAGTGGAAACTTTTCTGCATCATCATTCGCTACTATGTCTCTCAACTGGTCCCTATATTTAAGGCCCTCATTATTATGAACAATTTTTTGACGTACCCTGGGGGACTTTGGTTTGAGAGTAGCTAGACACTAATTATACAGTTGCTCTTTGTTTGCTTCTAGGAACGACGTGAACGTTCTCCTTTCCTTTTCCATATTCGTGTTAGGGGATTCTTTCTCTTCTTCATCTTTTGTGTCATCCCTAGTATGTTCTTGCTCTTTGCTGGGAGTGTGATCCTGATGTTAGTTGGGATGTATATTTCTATATCTCCCAGTTGTTTGCTCTTAAGTGTAATAGTTTTGACTTCTTTCACTCCTGGTGAACACCATTATCAATCTCGTTGGGAATGAACGACTGGAAAAAAATTGCATCCCCATAGACGGTGCCAAATGTTGTGGTATTTCCAATCTGGCTAATTGATCATTGTTCACTACGGTGTGCCTGCAAAAGAGATCCTGAAAGTAGTTCCAGGGAAAAGGCTCCAATGCTCAAGTCGGTATTCTCTTTTCTGAAATCAAGCTTCTCTATTTGCACTTACCTGTATTTATGGTCTCTCTATTCCTTTTATTGCTTGTTATGAACGTGGCTCCACTTTTCTCAGGTTTCCCATTGTGTGCTTGATCGTGGCTCTGAGAAGAATAGTTTGTGGTCGGCGACTTACCATGATCTCTGCTTTTCACGGTTCGTAAGTTTCCCCTATCTTTGCTTGCATCACAGGCTAATCTTGGGCTTATTTGCTATTTTGGGCCTGTGACCCAGCATTTGGGCTAGCTATACACCAAATCGCTTGTTATGAAGTGTAGAAAATAAAGGTAAAAATGTGTGTATGTATTCATGATCTCAGGGTACATTATATAGTGGTACAGAATACATGTACAAACTAGGAAAAGGAAATAGAATCTGATTTTGATTCCAAGTAATATCTATATTCCTTAATACTCTTCCTCAAGTTGGGGCACGAGGATCAGAAATGCCCAACTTATCATGTAATGAATGAAACTGGTTACGTCCGAGAGCTTTGGTAAACAAGTCAGCAGATTGATCTGAAGTGCGGATATGATGAGTAACAATAGTACCAGACTACAACCCTTGGACAAAATGATAATCAACTTTGATATGCATCGATGTTCATGAAACGCCAAATTTGCCGAAATTTGCCCTTGGAAGAGCAGATTGACTATCACAAAATAAATGCATAGGATTCATATGCGCAACCACCAAATCTTTAAGCAAAGACTTAAGCTATAACAATTCACAACAGGTAGCAGCCATAGCACAATACTCCACTTCAGTAGAAGACCGACAAATTGTAGGTGGATTCTTAGTCTTCCAAGAAGCCGGAGAATCGCCAATCATCACAAAGTATCCAGAAAGAGAACACCGGGTAATGGGGCATGCAGCCCAATCAGAATCACAGTAAGCAGTTAACTGTAATGCACTACGAGAGGAGGGAAATAAACCCTGACCAGAATGACTCTTCAAATAGTGCAACACGCGAACTGTAGCTTGCCAGTGAAGAACACAAGGAGACTTCATGAACTAGGCAAGTGTATGAACTGAATAACTAAGCTCCAGACGAGTAATGATGAGATATATCAGGCACCCGACCAGATGTCGGTATTGCTAAGGATTATGGTAAAGTGGACCTTCAACACGCGTTAGATCATGTTTTTGCTCAATCGAAAAATCAGTCAGTTTCGAAGAAGGTAAACATGTGTCAAATAAAATGTCCTAGGCATATTTCCTTTGTGAAAGAAACATCCCATCTAGTCTTCTAGTAATCTCTATACCCAAGAAATACTTAAGAAGACCAAGATCTTTCATGTAAAAATAAGAGCTCAAGTATTTCTTGAATTCAGAGATAAGCGACGAAGAACTACAAGCAATAGCTCAATCATCCATATAAACAAGTGCATGCAAAGATACCAAACCACGGAGAATACAAAAGGAGAGTAATCTGCTTTACTCTGAACAAATCTAAATGCATGCAAAGCATGGGCTAATTTGGCAAACCAATTGCGAGGAGCCTGGTGAAGACCATAAAGAGATTTCTAAAGGTGACATAACTGTCCAGGGGGCACCGGATAGCCAGGGGGGACGCATGAAGACCTTTTCATACAGATCACTATGTAGAAAAGCATTATGAACATCTGTTTGATGCAGTTCCCAACCATAAATCATTGCAATAGACAAGCACATGGGAACCAAACTCATCTTTGTAACAGGAGAAAATGTCTTTGTATAGTCAATCCCTTCAATCTGACAATTCCCAAGAACTACCATGCGACATTTATGACGTTTGATGGTACCATCGGACTTAAACTTGGTACGGTAAACCCGTTTGTAACCAATCATAGTCTATTCAGAGGTAGAGGAGTCATCGTCCATGTTTGATTGTGCTCAAGCTTAGTAATATCATCATCTATAGCATCTCTCCAATGAGTATGCTTTGACGCCTCAGTATAAGTAGTGGGATCTGCACTAGAAGTTTCTGAACTGAAAAATCTAGAATGCGTACTAGAAATTTTATCACAATTTACATTATAAGCTAGAGGATTGAGATCACCTGAGGATAGTGATGACGCGTGAGTGAATGTAGCAGTGGGGGGAGGGGGTTCTTCAGTAGTAACAACACAGACATAATCGTTATAGACATAATCATCCAAGTAAGGAGGAGGGCGATAATCATGGACACTCTGTCGGGGAGGAGGTAGCTCGGCGGTAGAAGGCTGCGTCGAAGTAACCGGTAAAGCAGGTAGCAGAGCGGGCAGCAGGTGGCGGCAGATGGTAGAGTCTGAAGCTGGCAATACCACATTAAGTGGCGAAGCAAAAATTGGGCCCAGGTCCGGCGGCGCGTGAAGTGCATTGCTGACAGGAGCTGGTGGCACGTGAGGCACGTGTAACGGTATTGGCTCGGGCTAGGCATCGTTTGACAGAACAGGCAGAAGAGGTGGCCGATGATCGGGGCTGGTGGAAGGTCTGGCTCTAGAGGCACAGCGACGACCAATGGGTATGTCTTCGGCAGTGGCGGTGATACCGACGGTGAGGTGGTGGTGCCACCGGGATTCACTGATGAGGATGATGTTGGAGTGGCTGTATACGGGAACTGGGCTTTTAAGAAAATCGGCATCCCAAGTGTTAAGAAAGTACAGGATCCAATCATAAAGGCGATAGCTTTTCTTTCCAGCAGGATATCCAAGAAACAAATTGCGCCGACCAAATTTGTCATGGAATCTGGGAATGTAAGTTACAAAACACAAGCATCCAAACACCCTCAAAGACTGGTAGTTTGGAGCTCATCCATAGAGCATTTTAAATGGAGTTCAACCATTGAGATGTTTTGTCGGTGTTTGGTTAATAAATAAGCAGTGGTAAGAACACATTATCCCCAAAATTCAACTGGCATATTAGCTTGAAAACGCAAGGCACGCACCACATTTAACAAATGACGATACTTGCGTTCAACACAACCATTCTGTTGTGGTGTATCAACCATAGATGTCTAAAAAATTATCCTATATTTAGCAAAGTATGATCTCAAAGGCAGAAATTCGAACGCGCAGAACTAAGCGGCCAAACTGGTTCTTGATCATAGCACAAAATTCCACAAATCTAGAAGCTACATCTAACTTAGCAACTAATAAATAAACCCAAAAAGATTAGGAATAATCATCAACTATTTTTAAAAATAAAATGCACCACTAGAAGATGGTGTTCTATAAGGACCCCAAAAATCACAATGTATTAATTCAAACAATGAACTAGCATTTGCAAAACTCAAAGAAAAAATATGTCTAGTATGTTTTTCTCCATAACACACAGAGCAAGGAACAAAAGTATGATTTATGCTAAAATCAATAGAAGAAACAGAAGATAAAACCGTAGAGGAAAGATGTCCGAGATGCTGATGCCATAAATCAGAAGAAGACACGGAAGCAACTGTCGGAAAAGACTGCATGACAGGAGGGTGAACGTGAGTATCCAGCAGACGAAGCCAATAAATCCCCCCCAACTGCTGTTCACTCATGTCAATCACAGTCTTCGTACAGATTTTTTATAAAATGCAATATTTTTCATTAAACAAAGCTATACATTTTAAGGTAGATAACAATCTAGAGCATGATAATAAGTTGCATCACAAAGTAGGTATGTAGAGCACATGATTAAGGATGACATCACCAAAGCAAATAGAACCATATTGTGTATTAGACGACACAGATCCATCAGACACCATAACATTCACATAATCAATAGCAGTAGTAATATCAGTAAGAGAGCCCTTGTCACCGGTCACGTGATATGAGGCTCCTGAATCAAGAATCTAAGGCAAAGTAGACTTACCTTACCCATGGTCAGATAGAGAATTAAACTGATTAAATAAATGCATGGTCGTGCTCCAGTGGTCATCAGACAGAGCAGGGCCAAAATTAGAATGAGTATGAGCACTGCTCCATTGGAAACCAAGCAATTGATAACTCTTAATACTCAAACAAAAAGAAGGATCAGATACCGTGGCCGCCGCCACCTACCCTCAGCAGCCCCTCACCCCAGTCCCACCCCCAACACCCCTACTCTTATACTTGAGCTTCCCAACGTGTTAGCTATAGAAGTTTACCCCGCATTTCTCTCTCCATACCTTTAGAGCGGTGCGATGGTGAGTTCATGTGTCCCAGCAAGTGGCGGCGCTACCATATCTGATGTACCATTTGATGAGTTCATTCCTAATTAAGGATATTGAATTTATGGTGTCATTTCTCTATTGTATAATTATCCTTCGTTAGATATTAGTGACTTCAATGTGATTGGTGAAATTGATGAGGTTCATATTCCCCGAAACAACATCATAATTCACTTCACACTTCTATCTCTACCATTTTTCCCTCTAACCCTCTTTTCCAAAAAAACCCTAACTCACACAGAGGGGGTCGCCCCCAATCCCACCCCCCAACACCCCTACCCTCATTCTTGAGCTTCCTTGTGTGTTAGCTATCACAGTTTACCCCCACATTTTTCTCTCAATTCCTGTAAAGTGGTGCGGCGGTGCTACCATTTCCGGTGTGCCATTTGGTGAGTTCATTCCATATTAAGGATATTGAATTTATGGCGTACTATTTCTATTTCGTATAGTTTTCCTTTGTTAAATATTGGAGACTTCAATGTGATTGGTGAAATTGATGAGGTTCATGCTCGCTGAAACAACAACATAATTAACTTCACACTTTTATCTATACCTCTTTTTCCCTCCACTCCTCTTTGCCGAAAAAAAACCCTAACTCACACTGGGGGGGCAGCTGCCACCTACATCCGGTTGCCTCCCACTCTCACTACCACCCCAAACGCCCCTACTCCCATTCTTGAGCTTCCTGGCGAGTAAGCTTTTGAATATTACCCCTCATTTTTAACGTCATTCATGTAGAGCAGCACGATAATGAGTTATGCGTTCCAGCGACTGGCGGTGCTACCATTTATGGTGTGCCATTTAGTGAGTTCTCCTGTTTGAGGATATTTAATTTATGGTGTGCCATTTCTCTATATAGTTCTCCTTTATTATATATTGGCAACTTCAATGTGGTTGATAAAATTGATGAGGTTCATGCTCCCCTAAACAATAGCATAATTAACTTCACACTTCTATCTCTACTGTTTTCCCCTCTACCTCTCTTTGCAAAAAATAAAATCTAACTCAAACAAGGCGGTCGCCGCCACCTACCTCCGGCACCCCCCACCACCAGTCCTACCCCCAACACCCCTACCCCCATTCTTGAGCTTCCCAACGTGTTAGCTATTGAAGTTTACCTGGCATTTTTCTCCATTCCTGTAGAACGGTGCGACATTGAGCTCATGCGCCCTAGCAAGTGGTTGTGCTACCATTTATGGTGTTCCATTTGGTGAGTTCATTCCCGATTAAGGATATTGAATTTATGGTGTGCCATTTCTTTTTCGTATGATTCTCCTTTGTTAAATATTGGCGACTTCAATGTGATTGGTGAAATAATACTCCTCGAAACAAAAAAATAATTCACTTCATCCTTCTATCGCTACAGTTTTTTCCCTCTATCCTTCTTTTCCCAAAAACCCTAACTCACATAAGGGGGCTGCCTCCACCCCCACTCCCACCCCCAGCATATCTACCCCCGGTTCCAAGCTTCCCGACAGGTTAGCTATTGAATTTTACCCCATGTTTTGCTCTCAATTCCTTTAGAGCGGTGGGATGGTGAGTTCATGCATCTCAGCAAGTGGTGTGCGCTACCATTTCTTATGTGCCATTTGGTGAGTTCATTCCAGATTAATAATATTGAATTTATACTTTCTCCTTCATATAATTTTCCTTTGTTAAATATTGGAGAGTTTAATGTGATTAGTGAAATAATGCTCCATGAAACAACGACATAATTCACTTCATATTTCTATTTTTACCGCTTTTTCCCTCTACCTTTTTTTCCAAAAAACCCCAACTCACACAGGGGTGCCATCACCACCTACCTTTGGCAGCTCCCACCCCTACTACCACCCCCACCCCCTAACATCCCTACTCCCCATTTCCAAGCTTCCCTGCAGGTTAGCTATCAAAGTTTGCCCCACATTTTTCTCTCATTCCTCTAGAGCGGCACGACGGTGAGTTATGTGTCTCAGCGAGTGGTGGTGCTACCAATTCTTATGAGCCATTTGGTGAGTTATTTCCAAATTAAGGATATTGAATTTATGGTGTGCCATTTGTCTTTCGTATAATTCTCCTTTGTTAAATATTGGAGACTTCAATGTAATTGTGAAATTGATTAGGTTTATACTCCCCGAAACAACACAATTCACTTCACACTTCTATCTCTACCATTTTTTCCCTCTACCCCTATTTGCTAAAAAAAATCCTACTCAAGCTGCAATTTAACTATTCATTTAGTCAAAACATTTTAACTATGAACATAAATTCAATTCATGCATAAGCATAAATACTATTGTGTTATACCTTGTTAGATTTCTTATAACATATATTTTCAAAATATCATCTTTTAACAAATTTTAAGCATTCTTAATGAAAGATATCAAGGATCAAACAATTTTCAAGTCATCTAGTGAAGTCAAAGTGTCTAGTTTGAAACAGGATAGGGGGAGTAAAAATTTAAGGCAGATTCTTTACTTTTCAATTAAGTTGATCGATCATTAGTTTCAGGTGCTCTGGAAGTATGAAGAACTACTGTTAGTGGAAATCTGCCCATTAAAGACACCATTAGAAGGCGATTCCATGAGAAAACTGAGGAACCACCTTCCTTGAGACGTTCCGAACTCGAAAGTCCTCGTTCGGGTCATGGGAATGAATTTAAAGGCAGTTTAACCTCCTTAGAAGGCGGTTATTGAATATCCATCATCACTTGGTTTGATTAAAGGCCGTTCTTGGAATTACCGCCATTAATTGAGCTAAATCAAAAGCATTTATGTCAAACCGCCTTAGATCTTAATGACTTCCGAGTTCATAAACTAGGTTCCGCAGTCGTAAATATGTTATTGGATCAGGTCGATGGGACAGACAAAAATTCTGAGTTTGGATTTGAATTCGGGGTTGTTTTCAAGTACCTAACTCCCATTGGGCCTGTGTTCCAAGTTCGAAAGCATATGAGCGGGGTCAATATTTTTTTAAACTGGTTTATGAGTTTGGAACCCATTTTTCTTTAAGGCCTTAAATGAATCTATTTTAATTCATAAAAAAATGGTAGCTCTCTTCCATATATATGAAGAAGTTTTTTTTTTAATTTAAAGACCATCCGAGGATGGGGGGGACTATATTAGGCTCCCCGGGCCCAATCTAGTTAGCCAAAATTGGCGCTTGTGATTGGTAATTACAATTTACAAAAATATCATCCCTATGATGAGCCAAAATATCATCCCTATGATGAGCCAAAATATCATCCCTATGATGTGCCCATAGATAAAAAAATTCCTGATACAAAATGCTTCCAAAAGCGGTGATTTCTCCTAGAAAAGGGAAAGCTAGAACTTGTAATACGATCTAAAACCATCTAGCTAGTACCCCGCGAACAGGTTGGAGAATCGAGCAGTTCAAGACTCCTATTTGTCAACGATGTACTATCCAAGAGGGAAACTTAGATCCGGATTGAGGTTGCATTGCAGAAAGCCTTCGGTTGAGGTAAGGCAGTTCTCATGAAAAGTCTGGCCAAAGGTCTGTGCATTCCTCATGATCAATCAGCTAAGATGTGTTGAGATGTAACTGAATAATTGCTCCCCTGCCTTTATGCTTGCATCCGGTAGATCTGAAAGAAGAAAGGGGAAGGAAACTAGCAGTATTTGGAGTAATATAGAGAAAAAAATCTTGCATATATAAAGAGTTGAAAGCAAAAAAGGTACTCTTTTAAACTAAAAGAAATGTTTCCTGTCTAATTAAAACATGGATCCCTACGTGATTCAATACGAATTGCTGGAAAACTCACGCAATCAAGTGCTAATAAACCCCTGAGGAAGGGGGGAATAGAACTGTGGTCTAAATCTCCATGTAGGAGGTTTTCCCTAGCAAATTTAGCCAAAAAATCAGTGGCCAAATTTGCTTCTCTAGGAGTATGTTGAATCAAAATAGAGCCTTGTATTACATTTAGGGCACTGCACATGGAGTAGTCTGGATACCCCTAACAGCATATAAACTATCTGATTCAATAATACAGTTCTGTAAAGCAAGTTCAAAACAGATGTCATATCCACTTTGTATAGCAATTAATTCAGCATGTAAGGGTGATGGGCAGTGGAAAGTACTGACTCTCATTTTAACAACAATTCCCTTCCTATCTCTCACAATTACAGCAGCAGATAAAAGACCTCCAGAAATCCACGATGCATCAGTATTGATTTTGTATACATGTATAGGTTTCCTCCAATGGACCTTAGTGATAACATTTTTCTTTTTCTGTAGTATATGAGGTGCAATGTTATCCTGAATCCTATGCTTATGCCTATCCTTATTACCTATTAAGTTATGTGCTGTAAATATTTGATATATCGAATCTTTAATTTCAGCAGCACAGGCATCATGTGAGTATGGTCTATTATCAAAAAGAAGTTTGTTCCTATGGGTCCATAATGTCCAAATTGTCACCAATAGAGTTGCAATGATTATGTTTCTATGTACATTAGAATCATCCCTATATGATAAGTAAAAATACACTCTACTTTTTAAGTCCCTGAATTCTGTACATGGTAACCGCAGTAAGGAATGCACACTATGCCAGACAGCACATGAGGAGGTGCAAGAATTGAAAAAATGATCCAAGATGTCAGCACTGTTCTTGCAGAGATGACATATCGAAACAACAGAAAAACCCATCCTACTTAAAATGTTATCAAATGGAAGTATATTGTTTAGGGCTCTCCAAAGTAAAACAGACATCTTTCTAGGTATGAAAGGAGACCATACCTTTTTGAAATGTTGAATCAGGGGACCTCTCTGTCTTAGAACATTATAAGCCGAACTACAGTGAATTTCCCATCAATTGTGGGAGTCCATACCAGTTTGTCGACGTGACTGAATTCCAACTTTACATCCTGTAAAATAAGAATGATATTGGTAGCCAAATGTGGCTCCAGATTTGGTAAGAGAGCTGTTTTGTTGTTAAAAAAATCCCTGAGAGAGATAGACTCGAAAGGAATATCAATATTCTCTGGCCAGATATAAAAAAGTGCACCGTTGCCGATCCAGTTAGCATTCCAAAATGAGCAATCACCCCGACCAAAAATCACTCTGGATAAACTGTTTGCCACAGCTGTTATTTTTGTGATTCTGCCCTATATGTGTGATTTTTTGTAAGAGTCAGGCAGAGACCATAATAGATTTGACCATTGAGTGTTATTAATTTGTAGCTTCCACCATAATTTACTAGAAAATGCATCTACTATAGCATTTATATCCCTAAAGCCTATGCCATTTTCTTCCACCGGAAAACTCATTCTTTTCCAAGACCTCCACCTTTTCCTTTCAGAAAAAATCAGTTTTACCCCAGAATAGATCCGATGCCATTTTTTCCATTGTTTTTAAAACTGTCCTTGGTGGTTTTAATACTCCAAAAATGTGTGTTGGGATTGAATGCAAAACATGATTAATCAAAATGATTTTACCAGCTGAACTCAACCACCTGTTTTTCCAATTGTTTATCAGTTTCTCCATTCTTTCAATTACAGGTAAATAATGCACCTTTAAATTGCGACCTATAAAAATAGGAACACCAAGGTATTTGAATGGAAAAGAGCCTTTCACCATCCCAAGTATTCTCCTAATAGACTGAGTGTAATGTGAAGGTGCCTTATGGGAAACGAAAAATTCAGATTTTGAAAAATTAACTTGTTGACCCGAAGTTTGTTCATAAGCATTTAGAAAAAGTTTAAAACGCCTTAAATTTTTAGTCTCCGTATTCAGAAAAACTGCAGTGTCATCAGCGTACATGAGGTGAGTTAGGGGTGTACAAACATTAGGGAGACTAAAATATGTTAAATATCCCATGGTGAACATTTTCTTTAGACCCCTCGAAAATGCCTCAGATAATATGTTGTACAAGAAAGGAGATAGAGGGTCTCCTTGCTTGATCCCCCTAGTAAAGCTAAAGAAGCCTGATGTTACCCCATTTATTAGAACAGAGAAATTTACTGAAACAATATTATGCATAATTAGTCTCACAAATTTCCCATGAAAACCAAACCGAAGGAGCATAGAGTTTAGAAAAGACCAAGAAACCCTGTCAAATGCCTTTTGCATATCAAGTTTTACAATGAGATTAGGAGTCTTTGATTTTCTGGATAATAATCTAGTCATTTGTTGCATTAGAATCACATTATCCGAAATGTCCCTCCATTTGATGAAAGCACTTTGTTCCGGTGAAATCAATAGCTGCATTAAGGGTTTGATCCTCTCCATTAACAATTTTGAGAAAACTTTATTAACGAAGTTGGATAAACTAATTGGTCGAAAATCTGCAAATGTGTTCAAAATAGGTTTCTTTGGGATTAAAGTTAGCCAGGTACTAGAAATGGCTTTAGGGATTGTTCCATTATTTAAAAATTCATTTGCAGCTTGTAATAAATCTTCCTTAATGGTTTCCCAAAAAGAGGTGTAAAAGTCACCTGAGTAGCCATCAGGGCCTGGTGCACTTGATTTGTTAAGATCAAAAACCGCATATTTCAATTCCTGAAAGCTAAAAGGATTAAGCAACTGGATGTTCTGTTGATCATTTAAAATTGTAGGGATTTCTATCAAAAAGTTATTAAAGTAAGTTCCCTTTTTTTGTGAGACATCCTCAGTAAGTAGTTCCTGATAAAATCTAATTCCCTCTTCTTTAATCAGGTTTGGATCAGATATCCATATTCCTTTTCCATCTTTTATTTTTCCTATCCTGGCTCTGGGTTTTCTTTCTCTAATAGTGTGATGGAAGAAATTAGTGTTTACATCTCCGTGTTTTAACCAATTTAACCTAGCCCTTTGCTTCAGGAAAATATTATGTTCCTTCTGAACTCTGAGAATAGTGTCTTTAGATTTCATGAGTTCCATTAAAACTGATTCATCATGTGTCTGCTGAAAAAGGATTTCCAATTCATTTACTTTTGATTCA
Organism: Rubia yunnanensis; assembly: GCA_037428765.1. Classification (NCBI taxonomy): domain Eukaryota; kingdom Viridiplantae; phylum Streptophyta; class Magnoliopsida; order Gentianales; family Rubiaceae; genus Rubia; species Rubia yunnanensis. The sequence goes on from CM075063.1 coordinate 85,487,308, forward strand.
GATTGGACCAGATTTTTATTAACATTGCCAAAAATATTTTTGTTCCAATCCTTAATTACAAACTTAAGTCTCTTTAGTTTGTGAACAAACCTTTGCATACCAGTTAGGGGGGAGAATAGGTTCCAGTTAGATTCCACTAAATCTTTAAAATCTTTTCTATTTGTCCACATTTCCTGGTATCTAAAAGGTCTTGGAGCCTGTTCAACTGCTGATTAGATTGATAGTAATAGTGGAGAGTGGCAGAAGTCATTCTGTTTAGAACTTGTATGGAACTGTTTGGAAAGAGATCTAGCCATTCTAAATTACTAACACCTCTGTCTAATCTTTGAAATTGAAGATCCTTACATTTGTCCCTAAATCTGTTATTACTCCAGGTAAAAGAGTTACCTACAGTTGGGATTTCATGCAAATTCATAGTGGTTACAAGGCATTAAATTGATTCATACTTTTTCTAGGTGTTGACTTTCTTCCTTTATATTCAGAGACCGAGGTTACTGTATTGAAATCTCCTATGTATATGGATGGATCAGATGTTGATGCTTTTAAATCAGCCCATAAAACTTCCCTTGACTGTCTATGTACACTAGCATAAATAAAGAAAATATTCCAATTGACAGAGGTGGCAATGTCTGTAACTTTAGTCTGTATATACTGATCAGATTCATTTAAGATGTCTAAACTAAAAACATGATTCCATAAAATCCAGATTTTAGCATGTTGGGCATAGAGTGCATTACTATAACCAAGTTGATGCTTCAGAGTGCTTAAATTCTGGTTGTCATGCCATGGTTCAATTAAACATAGAATGTCTATCCTATGTTTCAAGTTGAGAGCCTTTAGCCTATCCAAAGAAGAACCATAACCCCTAACATTCCATACTAAAATATTCCCTATTTTTGTGTATTGTATCATTTAAAACTAGGAGGGGTTGCTTTTTGTGATGATCTTAGTTTCCTTATTTTAGGCACTGTGGCATTACTATTTTTGCCCTTCTTGTCTTCACTTTTCCTCAAATTATCTGATGTAGAGATACTTACCTCCGATTGACCTACTTGCATTGCATTTCTGTTGTGTTCCTCAGAGGGGGTTTGATCTTGGATAATAGGACACGGTACTCGCACTTCAAGAGCACTCGTTACTGCTTCAGTTGTTTGGTCATCTGGAACCCTCAGAGCTGCTTCAGGAGTGGATAAGCTTGTCCACATGTTTTCTATTTTTTCTGCATCAGTTTGGGCTGTCACGACATCCTGTGATTCCAGGGTCTCATGGAAAATGTCAGCAGCTTCATCCTCTTGGACAGCAGGGCCATCTTCCTGTAAGTCAATTAAAGTGTGGAAAGCATTTGATATAGTAACCATATTCTTTTTAGTTATCTCTTCCTGGATGGGGGGGAGTTCAGTCTGTTGAGATTTTTTCCTCCAAAAAATATTTGTGATAGGTTTAGAGATGTCATCTAGAGAGTAAAAAGGCTTATTTCTTTTAACATGACTAGGTCTGAATTAGTTTGTATTATTATCCAGAAGAGAAACAAATTTCAAATTCTGAAACTGGAAATCAGTTTCTTTTTGTGAAACTGATATATTAGAGTGACCTTCCATATCCACTGATACTTTAGATGCATTACCTTTGTTTTTCTGAGTATCAACAGTCAGAATATCATCAAGAACTGCAGCTTGTCTAACCTTGTTCACTTTGGTTTCAGCTAGGTTTTTACTACTTTTCCTCAGTTCAGGGTGCAGGAAGTTACAATTAGACTGGCTGTGACCTATTATCCTACAGTGAGTACAATACAAAGGCAACTGATCATATTCAATTGGATAATATGCTACTTTATTGCCAATGCCTACCACTATTGAATTAGGGAGGTGAGATAAAAGGTCCACTTCTACCAGACTTTAATTGCCGAGGGCCTAGTTAGGGCATTTGTTGCAGCATCCATTTTGAGATATTTCCCTATTTGGCTGCTAATGCCTATAATAGCCGAAGTATTATAAAAGTGTAAAGGCAATTGATGAAAGGTTACCCATGCTGGAACCACAGATGATTCAGCAGTAGGTGAGAAATCTGGAGTCCACTTCTGGACCTTCATTGTTTCTCCATGAACCATCCGTTGGCCTTTCATCCAGCACCGTTGGTAATCGTCACTATCCTGAAATCGAATAAGAACATGTCGATAGTCAATAGATCCCAATTGGAAATTTGCTTTAAACCCTATTGATTTAAAAGCTGACATAAGTTTCTCCATCGGAGGTTTCCCTCTATTGAATTTTCTGACTAAAGCGTTCTGATAATGTAAGGCCAAAAGCTCGCCTTCCTCGGGAGGAAGGATGAATGCCAATTTGCCCTTATATTCAGTGATGGGGTGCAAATTGGGCGTGTCTGGGAGGGAGGATAAGAGTGGAGAAGGTTTTGAATTCAAAGTTTGTAAGAAGCTCTTGTGTACGGAGGGATTAGGTTCAGTGGTTTAGTTAGGCGTCAGAGACGCCATGACCGACAACCAGATCAGTGGAAAGAGCCGTTAAACGAGAGAAAGAAGACGAGGAAGGAATACAGTAAAGAAATTTTGTGCACAGTAATTGGAGTGTGTGTTTCGCACTTCAGAATCGCACACAGTTGTTTGCTTGTAACTAAGTTGACTTGAACTTACTTTAAGTTATATATATGTGAAGAAGTGAACTACAACATTAGAGCACACAATTTATCATTGGTATAGGTAAGTTTTAATTTATTCCATACGTTCCTTGGGTGTCTGTAATAATGGTTAAAAAAATCATTACACAATATATGAATGCGTATTTCTTTAAATTACATAAGTTGAATTAGTTTTTTTCTTTTATGTAATATTTGTGTTGTGATAAATGTGCATTGGTAGTTCATGGATTGAGTTATAATTGACTTGTAGGAAAATGGATCGATTTGAAGTCATCGATGATGATCTTAGAAAATCTCCCGATTATATGCCCTTTGTAGAATATTTTGTCTCGTTAGCTTTAGAACATGCTTCCATACATGATGCCTGTGTAAGGATTGCAAAAATGATGCGTATTTAGAGAGAAAGAGGTTGCAGAAACATCTAATAATGAGAGGGTTTCAAACTAGCTACACTACTTGGATATGACATGGGAACGTTAAGGGAACGTCTCGTAACGTTGAAGTGGATAAGAAGAATGTGGGAGATGATTTAGATGCCAATGACGAATTTGTTGCAGTGGTGGATGATGTTGCTAGAGAGTTTGCGAGTAAATCTGAGAAACTTCAAGCTTTACACGATGACAAGAAGATGCCATTGTATAATGGTTCAAAACAATTTGTTTTGAGTGCCACTTTGTGGATAATATGTTTGAAGGAAAAAATTGGATGGACCGAAAAGTCGATGAATAAAACTCTCAAATTCATATGGGAATTGCTTCCCGAAGGTAATCTTATGCCTGGCAGGTTGTATGCCGCAAAAAGAATTCTATGTCTGATGGGATTGGAATTACAAAAAATACATGCATGCACAAATGACTGTATGTTATACAAGGGTAGATTGATAAAGATCATGATACATGTCAAGTATGAGAGGAGTCTAGGCTTAAGTTGAAGTCGGGTGGGATTGCGGTGGGGGCGGAAGTGGTGTTGGAATTGGAAAACAAAACACTGGCTAAAGTGATATGGTACTGAAGAAGTTATTTGAGTTTAAAGATGATGCAAAGTTGTTGTGTTGGCATGCCAAGAGGGATCAACCCAATGATGATTTTATTAGACATATATGGGACGGCAACCACTGGAAGAAACTCGTGAACTTTACCCTGAATTTGGCTCTAAACCCCAATATTTGAGGCTAGGGTTGTCGACTAATGGAATGAATCCATTCTATAATATGAGTAGCACTCATAGTTCATGGCTTGTTATGTTGGTGATCTACAATCTCCCGTCGAGGTTAATAATGAAACATAAGTATGTATTATTATCTACGATGATATCAGGGCCTAAGAAACACGGTGATGATATAGATGTCTACCTTTCTCCTCTTGAGGAATATTTGTTAACTTTATTTAAGGATGGTGTGTGAATGTTTAATGGGAGTGTGGGGTGAGATTTTCACATTAAAAGCTCTTTTGTTTTGCACTATCAACGATTTCCTCGCATATGGGAATTTGTCAAGGTATTTAGTGAAAGGTCACCTTGCTTATCCCGTATGTGAGAGTGACACTCATTTTTGTCAATTTAAGTAGAGATGTAAAACCGTTTATCAGGGTCATATGAGGTTTCTTTCGGAGGAGCACCAATGGTGATTGGCAAAAAAATGGTTCCATGGGGAAGTGGAGGCAAGGGTGGCACCTGTACCATTAATTATGCACAGGAATTTAAAAAGGTGAACATTTGCCCAATGACTTTTGGAAAAAGGTCAAAAAGCCACTGTTGAAGGTAGTTGAAAGAAATGCTCTCTTTTTTATACTATTATACTGGTAGCATTTGGACGTTTGACATTGTCTAGACGTGATACATATTGAGAAGAACGTCTGTGATTCTTTGGTTGGGACATTGACGAATACCCTTGGGAAAACTAAAGACGGGCCGAAGGCTCGGATGGACTTGGGTGAGATGAGGATTAGGGAGAACTTAGCGCCAGTGGGTAATGGTTATGAATGTTACTTGCCCCCACTTGTTATTCTATGTTTCAGTCAGAGAAGAAATCACAATGTGAGATCCTTAGTAGTATGAAGGTGCCTAGTGCTTATTCATCTAGCATAAGTACATATGTGTTTGTTGCAGATTTGGAGTTGGTTGGATTGACGTCACATGATTGGCACAATCTAATGCATGAATTGAATGACATTGCCATTCGGTTGTCATTGCCATCCCATGTAAGGTTGTGTATTCAAAAGCATTGTTTTTTCTTCAAGTCCATATGCTTAAAAATAATAAGCATTTCGAGGCTAGATAGGTTGCTAGCCATGATTTTTGAAGTTCTTTGCCAGATGGAAATGTGCTTCCCCCCTTCATTTTTTGAGATCATGGCTAACTTAATTGTTTATTTGGTGTGTGAGATGAAACTGTGTGGCCTTGTTTTTTGGAGATGGATGTACTCGTTCGAGAGGTATATGAATATACAAGCATTTTGTCAAAATTTGGTATAGGTCTGATGCAAGTATTGTGCAGCGTTATGTTGCTGAGGAGGAAATCGAGTTTTGTACTGAATATTTGAAGAAGATCGATTCTGTGGGGATTCCAAATTCCAGGCATGAAGGGAGGTTGGATGGGCAAGGGATTAGAAAGGGAAAGCTATTTAGTCCGAGTGCAAAATATATATTCGTTGCGCATCTTTATGTTCTTCGTAATCATGAAGATGTTGTCCCGTATATTGAGATTCTCATGGATGACATTCAATTCGAACACCCAGATTTCAAGCTCAAGTACTTAAATTGCACACTAATACCTTCGCGACATGGCTTCATGATCACGAAGCCATCGGCAAGCATTCGGAAAAAGTTAAATAGTTGGCTCGTAAACCCCTGGGGACCGTACTTAGTTATGGAGGGTACGTCATTAATGGCTTCACATTTTCCACCAAATCAATGGATGATAATGGTGTTTTATAAATCAGTGGAGTGTCACTAGTGTAAGAAGCTTTGCATCTTGGCAGTGGAAGTGATAGCAATTCTATGTATGCCCAAAAATATTATTTCGGCATTATTTGTGACATTTAGGAGCTTGACTATGTGACTATGCAAATCCCTATTTTTTAATGTCAATGGGTAGATATTAACAATGGGTAGCAAACCGAGGAGTTAGGATTCACCCTCATTGATAGAAGTTGCATTGGTTGGAGGGAAGATCCGTTCATAATGGCTTCAGAAGCGCATCATGTTTTTTATGTAAGAGATCATGTTGACCATCGGTGGGAGATTGTTATTGAAGGCAACAGGCCTTTTGTCCAGGAAAAGGATTTGGAGGAAATTATAGGGTTTGGTACATGCACTTCAATTGGTGGAACGGATGACGTTTTTTTGCTGGAAGAGGACGACCGGAGTTTGCATAGTTTTATGGGGGAAAAAACCATGGTGAAGGAATTTGGGTGGACTTTTGAGGTAAGGTCAACCGTAAAAAAAATCAAATAAGGGCAAGAAAGCAATCAAGAAAAAAAAATATTAGTATCTTGCATTTTATAATAGGGCAAGAAAAAGTGTGGTCATTTATTTCATTTGGACCAAATGTTGGGACCGGCTTCTGAGTTTGGAAGCCCTTCCACTCTTATGGCTCACTTTCAAAATTTTAACTTATTTGGAAAATTGGTCACTGCACTCTCGACCACAACGGACAATAAATTAAATTTGACATACGTATGAATATAGTAATCGTAAACATTGAAACTAGTTAAGTTAAAAAGTATTATCACGATCTTAAGCACAAAAGATGGAAAATATTAATTGTTAACACATTATATTACAATCCATAAGATTCAAATTCGGAAACAATTTAACAACCCAAGATTATTCCAAATCATTGCCAAGATCACTCGTCGTAGTTGAGCGATGGAGACACGGTTTAGAGGTCGACACAAGATGCCGCTCGTAGGCTCATTTTATTTTTTCCAATCTCCAAATATTTTTCTTTCATAGATGGGACCTCCTTCCGCACCAACCAGTAGCAATCTTTGAACCCCTTGAAGTAGGTCGTCTCCGAATCTAAAATAACACATAAAAATGTTTAAGTTAAATTTAATTTAATTTTAAGTACAAAGTAGTTCGATAAATAATAATATCTCTTACCTTTGTCAATTCCCAGCCTCTTACTTGTCTCCGGCCCGGAAATGGCCTTGTGACACCATTTTTGGTCGATCACACCATATTCTTCTTTTGAAAGTAGGTCTTGTCAAACTACTGTAGGGTCCTTTCCTCTCAAGTCAAAATCAACCCCTTCACATTCTTCAAGATCCTGGTAATCAAATTTCCGTACGGGAGACTTTTCACAATCTTTTTTGAATTCGCTACCCACAACACGTGGCAAAAAATAGTGGATCCGGGGTTTATTTTTCTACCCTCGATTATATAGTAGAGCAACATTAGGGTTGTGTAGGTGGGTTTGGTTATATGACCGACAGTGGGCACTAAAGTCCTGACAATGATTTCATAGACAATTTGTTGGTTAATGGTCAAATGTGTTAGACAAAAAGTCTCTAGCTTTCCCAAATCCGATGCATTTCGTTAAAAAAACCTCACACTACACTCGATGGGGTCAATGAAGGGGGGATCAACATCATGCAAAGGCCATTTCTCCTTATGGTAAACATAATCTAACGAACCATGATTATCTTTCGGATAAACATGCTCTGAATGCAATAGGGGGAATTCCTCCCCCACCCCCCCCCCCCCCCCCCTGGTAATTTTCCCCTTCCAAAACCTCTAAAACACCCATCTTCCATCCATTTCATCTCCAATCTTCCATAATTTCATCATTCAAGCAACCAAGGTATGCATAAACTAGTGCCTCAACTCTTCATTTCAACTACTACAACAATCTAATCAATGGGTATTTGATAGAGCAAAGTTTGATCAAGGAATGAGGAAAATTGGGTGGGAATTCTCTCAAATCCAAACTCACCCCCATTAGATGAAAAGGTTAGTGTGTGTTCATTCATACTAAAATATTAGGGTTAGAGTTGCATGTATGTGTATTGTAGTGGGTTTAGGGTTTGAGTTCATGATTTTGATTTAATGTTACATTTTATTGAAAATATAGTATTTAATGTGTAAAAACTTGTTATTAACTTGAGATCTTTATTTAAGGTCATATTATAGATGAAAACCTAGTATTTGTATTAGACTTAATGGTAATTCACAAAATGTGTATATGTAAGATAAAAAAAGTCCAAAAAAAAGGTCTTGAAGGTCCTATACATTCTCGCAATGGCAATCCCGCTACATCAAAATATGATTGTGATGATGAAGATGGATCCAACGAGGTTGGAATTGCAAGACTCATTGTAGAACATTAGAACATAGAATACTAGAAAAGAGTTAACATTGTTGGTCTTTAGTAAGTTGGGCAAGTGTTCGTCGGAACAACGTGCTAAATGGTCTAGTTGGGTAGGGAAGGTAGGTAGAACTAGGGTTGATACAAAGTATGAGAGTTGCCATGATGTTGCAAAATATTACAAAGACACCCTTTGGACAGAAAGAAAGGTACCTTTATATTTTATAATCGTGGGCCTCCCTAATTCACCATAGCTTGTACATACAAATTAACTCTTTATGTTTCACACAACGGTTTTGAAAATCTCTGAAGAAGCCGTTTGAGATCAATATGCTAGACATGGCAGATCTACCAAAGAAGGCAAGGGCCATGATGTCCAAGAGTTGGCGTGAACACAAATACCCGTTGTCAAGGGATTGCATTTTTCAGATAAAAAGGAGATTGCCCGTGGTTAACATACACACACATTGAGCGGAGAGTTGGGAGATTCAGTGGAGAAAGTCTTTGGAGAATGACATTAATGTGCGTTCAATTTTTAAAAACATATAGTGGAATTAGATTAACTTATCGAATGGTAGTGAAACATCTATTTATCATTGAGGACTAACTTATCTATTAACTTAATGTAGGGAACTAGGGATGATAAATAGCGCATTGCCAAATTGAACCTTATTCCTCATCGATTGACCCGAGGGGGGCTATAATTTGGCCGCGCTTGATTTAGTGCAAGAATGATTCAAAAAGAATGTTCAAAGTGCAATCGAGGCGGGGATGACTTTAAGAAGCCGAGAGAAATTGAACTCGTGGAATGTGTGGTAAATCCTTAGTTAATGTTTCCTATTCAATATATAATCCCACAAACATATACTAACATTATTTTCTTTGTGAACGTAGGATAAGGTAAAGCAAGACCAAATTGATGAGAAACTCATTCTGGCAGGGAAGCACGACATCCTTTGTGAGGCAATGAGGAAGTCCGACCACCTGGGTCATGCTAGAGGTGTGGGTATATTTTTGTCACAAGGACAAGATTTTGGAATCAATCAATATTTTGAATGGGTGAAACCGTCAAGAATCCACACGTTACAAAAGGAAGCATTTAATCGAGACAAGCGAATAAAGCAGCAAGACATCATAATTCGTAAGTTAATCAAACTCAATGGACTTGCTCTACCGGAAAATTTGGAGGATTTGAAACCCGATTGGACTTCGCCTTCAAGAGAATCATATCATTCTTTGGAGAAAATGGAGGTTAACCATGACCCCATCATTCCAAATCAAACACTTGAGGTCAACAACCTCGACAAGGCCATCCTAGCCACCGGAACAAAGGTTATAAATGTAATTGTCAATCATTACTTACCATTTCATTAATATCATCTTATATTCAAGCTCTTATTTTGATGTAGACATCAAGTTTGTGTGAATTATACATTGATCAAGGCGTTCGGGGTAGACCACTACATATAGCCAATAGAATTTTACACGAGTCGATGAGACATCATCACTTTGTTCCGATTGGGGATGGTATTTGTAGAGTGACATTAGAGCATCCGGTAAAACCTAATGCCCTCTTGCCTATTCTGGATGGCAAATACATGAGAGTAGGACCCGCACGGGAAATATTTCTTTTGTGGCCTCGTCGATCTCATTTACGTTGATCCTATAAAGGATCGACATTTGAAAGTCATTGCGGCCACAACGCCAAAAAATTGCAAACAATACCCAAGGAGGTTAGGCCTCTAGTTGCACCGCCAAAATTCATTAAGGATTCCCCACTCTTCGTACGGGTATTGTATAATATAATTTCAAATCATGAACGCAACTCAACATATTCTCTTTTGAGAAATGAATGTGAATTTGGTTCGATGTGGGAAATCTTCGCATTGTGGAGTGATTTTAAGGACCTTTGGAAATGTGACTAGGTTAACCAAACATTAATGTTATTTTACCTATTGTGAGCAATATATACATTGATATTTTATATCCAATTTTCCAAACATTTATGCTATTATACAAAGCTGAATTTTATTGTGAAGGTATATGTATTTCTTCGTGAATCAAAAGGGCAAGGGTTGAATTAGATATTTGTGCTCAATGATGACTCGAGAAATTGGATTTACTGAGAATAAAAAGATCGACTACATACGCAAGAGTCTATGATGGATAAGAAATTGTTCGGCGCGCCATACATTGAGAGGTGACGGTTCCAATGTTCATTTTGTTTATTAATGTCATATAGGCAAAGTTCAAAGATACATAAACTTTGATGTGAAGGGAACAATGGCGATTAATTTTCGTTGTCCCCGCAAACAAGTGCGTGTACTGGATGAATCCACTTCACTTTCAACCTTCTGAGACATTTGTCAAAATTCTTTCTACGGCAATGAATGGTCTCATCAACCAAAGTGACACAAGTTTAGACGTAATCAAAATCAAGGTCAATTTCAAACTTTTTGTTTTATATATGATACTTTAAATATATGTAATTTTTTGTTTTTTCATAACCTCTATTGATATATATATATATATATATATATATATCAGTACAAAATACAAGCACAAACATGGGAAAGTGGATATTACATAATGTTATACACAGTGGAGTGCATTTAAAAAATTATGATTGGATTACCTAGATATTGACAGAGTAAGTATAAGGTTGTTTCTTTTCACCATTTTAAGTAACAAATTACAAACTTTACGTAACACATTTGTTCCAATGTTTTGCATGACTAGATGTAAGATGTTATCGAAATGAGATCAAATGTTATCTTTCAAACCCCTATTAAAATAATGTAGCCAATAATATAGTTAGTCACGGATTAAAATGTTTAAATGACTAATAATATGTCATATTCTTAAAAGTAAAAAACCCTTTATAAACTGACGCAGTCAGAAGATCGGAAAAGGATCGCAAGCACGAATCCTTGAAGAACAGAAGGGGCTGCAAGCACAAACCCTAGGTTTTGAGCACAAAACTCACGAAAATAATATTATTGATTGCCTCCTCAAAACAGTACAAAAAGGTCTTTAAATACTTTTCGGAAATAAATCCGAAACCCAACATAATTCGGAAAGAAAAAAAATAAAAGGAAATTCGGAAAAGAATAGGAAAAACAGAAAATTGCAGTTTTGGGGCTTCAAACGACCTCAAATGGCACTTCTGAGCTACTGACACCGTCCATTGGACGGTGTCCTTGATCTCCTCGTCGAGACGGTTCCAACGCCACCGAAATCGCCTGATTCTGACTCCGTCAGCAAAAGTTACGCTGTAAATCGCGCCGGCCCTTTACGGCGATCCATAGCGTCCTCAATCTTCGCAGCAAGCCATCCTACATCAGTCTCCCCCACCTCTGAAGAACTCGACCCCGAGTTCTCTTCAGGATAAAGAACCTCATCCTCATGGTACTCATAAATATCAGCCACGTTAAAAGTATTGGAAATACTCATAGTATCGGGAAGAGCCACAACATAAGCATTATCATTAATTTTCCTGACCACCTTAAACGGACCATACTTACGTGGCTGGAGTTTACTGTAAGTGCCGACTGGGAATCGCTCCTTGCGCAAGAACACCATAACGTCATCACCCTCCTTGAAAACTTTGAGTCTTCTACGCTTGTCAGCAGTTTCCTTATTCTTCTTCCCAGTAGCCTCCAAACGAGCCTTAACAGATTCTCTGGTCTCCATAATCTCCTTAGCCAAGATTTCTGCCGTCTTACTGACCCCAGAAGCCTTTGGCAACTCAACCAAATCCACCACATGCTTCGGAACAGAAGTATAAACAAGAGAAAACGGAGACTTTCCCGTAGCCGAATGCACTGCACTGTTATAAGCAAATTCGACTTGAGGTAAAGCCAAATCCCACTGCTTCGGCTTCTCACCACAAACACTACGAATCATATTCCCCAATGTCCGGTTCGTTACCTCAGTTTGCCCGTCAGTCTGGGGATGAGCTGTAGAACTCTTATTCAAAGCAGTCCCAAACATCCGCCACAAAGTAATCCAAAAATGACTGAGGAATTTCGTATCCCTGTCTGAAGTAATGGATCTAGGAACTCCATGGAGACGAACAACTTCCCGGAAAAACAGCTTCGCAATATTGGACGCATCAGCAGTCTTCTTGCACGCAATAAAATGCGACATCTTGGAAAACCTGTCCACCACTACGAACACAGAATCCACCCCACGTTGGGTACGAGGCAGCCCCAAAACAAAATCCATGGACAAATCTTGCCAAATATCTTCAGGAACAGGTAATGGCATATAAAGACCAGTATTTTGAGACTGACCTTTAGAAACCTGACAGGTATAACACTTCTTGACAATGGTGCTCACGTCCCTCTTCAAATGCGGCCAATAATACCGCTCCTCCAGACTAGCAATCGTCTTATCTCTTCCCAAATGGCCACTGAGTCCGCCGCCATGTAAATCCCGAATCAGCTTCTCTCTCAACGAAGAGTCAGGGACGCACAACTGATCTCCTTTGAACAAATAACCTTCACGAACAAGGTAATCTGCTCCAGGGAAGTTGCCCTCATTGCACTTGGCCCATATCTCCTTAAACTCGGCATCCTCCGCATACAGTTCTTTCAGACAGTCAAATCCGACTATCTCATGTGCCAGAGTCATTAACAAAGAAGCTCTCCTACTCAAAGCATCGGCCACCTTGTTCGACTTCCCGGACTTATGCTGAATAATGAAAGGAAATTTCTGCAAGAAACTGACCCATCGAGCATGCATCTTATTAATCATCTTCTGGCTATGGAGAAACTTTAAGGCTTGATGATCAGTGTACAAGATGAACTCTCTCTGAATCAAGTAATGCTCCCACTGTCTTAGAGACCTGAAAACAGCGTAGAACTCTTGATCGTAAGTACTCCATTTCTGCCGAGCCTCCGTGAGTTTCTCACTGAAAAACGCCACTGGTCGCTTCTCTTGGGACAGCACTGCTCCAATCCCTACGCCACTGGCATCACATTCTACTTCAAAAACCTTATCAAAATCAGGCAAAGCTAATACCGGTGCAGTACACAGCTTCTCTTTGATCAAGGCAAAACTCCGTTCCTGCTCGGGTCCCCAAACAAATTTTCCCTTCTTCAAACACTCAGTTATGGGAGCAGCCACACCACTGAAATTCCGGACAAAACGTCTATAAAACGTAGCTAGGCCATGGAAACTACGTACCTCCGTTACAGACGTAGGTGCTGGCCACTCACGAATAGCACGCACCTTATCATCGTCCACCTGAATTCCATCTTCCCCAACCACGAAACCCAGAAAAAGCAACTTGTTGCTGCTGAACGTACACTTTTTCAGGTTAATGTACAACTGATTTTCGAGCAAAACCTGCAACACCTGTCTCAGATGCTCTAAATGCTCCTCTTTGGTCCTGCTATAAATCAGAATGTCGTCAAAGTACACCACGACAAAAGACCCAATGAAAGGGCGTAGAACCTGATTCATCAACCTCATGAAGGTGCTAGGGGCATTGGACAATCCGAAAGGCATTACCAACCACTCATACAGTCCATCCTTGCTCTTGAAAGCCGTCTTCCACTCATCTCCAGGCCTTATACGAATCTGATGGTATCCACTCCGAAGATCAATCTTCGAAAACACCTTCGAACCTGCCAGCTCATCAAGCATGTCCTCCAGTCGCGGAATCGGAAACCGATACTTGATAGTGATCTTGTTAATCGCCCTACTATCAACACACATCCTCCACTGGTTTCCTTTCTTTGGAACAAGAAGAACAGGCACCGCACAAGGGCTCATACTCTCACGAATGAAACCCTTCTTCAGCAAGTCTTCAATCTGTTCTCTGAGTATCTCATTCTCCTTCGGACTCATGCGATAATGGGGAAGGTTTGGCAAACTCGAACCAGGAACTAAATCAATCTGATGCTGAATATCTCGCATTGGTGGTAACTTGTTAGGAAGCTCCTCCCCAGTCAACTGCTCAAAATCCTGCAAAATTGCCTTCACCTCTGCTGGAATCACAGTCTCTTCTTTCTCAACAGTCAGTAACCCCTTCATCACCACTGGGTAGAAACAGTCAGCTTCAACAACATCTTTGTCAAGCTCTTCCTCATCTCGTGACATTACAAGAAAATTAGACTGTTTATTCCTAGCAACACTGTCAAAACGATGAACTGGCGCCATAGCAATCTTATGACCACCCCATGCAAACAACATGACATTATCACGACCCTTGTGAGTAACATCATTGTCAAACTGCCAAGGCCTGCCCAACAGCACATGACAAACATCCATATCCAGCACATCACACACAACATTCTCTTTGTAATACTTCCCGATGGAAATAGGAACACTACAAGTCAATGTCACCTTAACCTGGTTACCCTTACTAACCCAGCCTAAGGAGTAAGGTTTCTCATGAGCCACTGTAGGTAAATTCAGATATTCTACCAGTTTAGCAGAAACGAGGTTTTCTGAACTACCATTATCCACTATCAAATTGCACAACTTATTATCAATTGAACAGTGAGTTTTGAAAAGGTTCTTACGCTGCCCCTCGTCCTTGGATGACAACAAAAGTCGTTGCACCACGATGCTGACTTTCTCAACGGCCTCTTCTTCAGCAAATTCAGCTCCTTCATACGCGTCCTCCTCTGCATCATCCTCACCATCTTCTTCCAGGAGAGCCACAGTCCGTGATGGGCACACATTCGACATATGTCCCATGCCACCACAACGGAAACACTTGTCACCACGTGGCTTAGCATACGGGTTAGGCTGTCTCTGCATCGGTGCCCTGGTTGGGAACACCCTCTTTTCCTGCGCACCACCCGAACCACCTCCAGTAGTACCTATATTAGAATCCTTGGCTACCACTGTCTTCTCCTTACTCCCGGATGACTCAAAATTGCTCGGAGGCTGAAATTTTCGAAAACCAGAATAGTTACCACCTCCGCCACGAGGGGAATTCTCCATCATCTCTGCCTTCATAGCCAACGTTTGAGCCTCGGTCACAGTCCACACGGTCTGCAATCCCATCTTCTCCTGAATTGAAGGTTTCAAACCGCTGATATATCTGGCCACTTTCTGATTCTCAGTCTCCCCCAGTTCGTTGCGTTCACTGTAACGCATGAATTCAGCCGTGTACTCCTGAACTGACCTCCTTCCTTGGGAGCATTCAATGTACAGCTTGTACAATATTTGTTCATAATCAGCGGGCAGAAATCGATCGAGCATCAACTGCTTCATCTTCCTCCAAGACCTGATCGGATTCTTGTTCCGCTTGCGCCTTGAGTCGACCAGCCTGTCCCACCAAACAGCAGCCGTACTCTTCAACTTAACCGCGACCATCTTAACGTGTTTTGCCTCAGGAATTTCCATGACCTCGAAGAATCGGTCCACTTCAATTTGCCAATCCAGCAACTCCTCTACACCCATGGATCCATAAAAGTACGGAATGTCAGCTTTAACCCGGTAATCAGGATTATTCCTTCGATTTCCCCGGTCTGCCTCAGCTTCCACCTCGGCAAATTCTTCATCCGAATCCGAACTAGACGAATCCGCGACGACGTTCTTACCCCTCGGATTCCTCCTGGCCGATTGCTCGCCATTGCTCAGAGTCTCCACTTGCGTCGATAATGTCTCCAGTCGCCTAGTCACCGCAGCCAGTGAGGCGAGAATCGCATCTCCTTCCGCCTTGGTTAATGGTTGATCAGCCATCGTGAATCAATGGAAAAGGTCAGGGAAAAGCCTGCTCTGATACCAATTGACGCAGTCAGAAGATCGGAAAAGGATCGCAAGCACGAATCCTTGAAGAACAGAAGGGGCTGCAAGCACAAACCCTAGGTTTTGAGCACAAAACTCACGAAAATAATATTATTGATTGCCTCCTCAAAACAGTACAAAAAGGTCTTTAAATACTTTTCGGAAATAAATCCGAAACCCAACATAATTCGGAAAGAAAAAAAATAAAAGGAAATTCGGAAAAGAATAGGAAAAACAGAAAATTGCAGTTTTGGGGCTTCAAACGACCTCAAATGGCACTTCTGAGCTACTGACACCGTCCATTGGACGGTGTCCTTGATCTCCTCGTCGAGACGGTTCCAACGCCACCGAAATCGCCTGATTCTGACTCCGTCAGCAAAAGTTACGCTGTAAATCGCGCCGGCCCTTTACGGCGATCCATAGCGTCCTCAATCTTCGCAGCAAGCCATCCTACATCATAAACACTGATACTAGACAAAAGAATTCAAAACGTGTACTCTCTATAAATAATTATTAAAATGTTCTTAAACCAAATCAGTTTTGTTTCTGCAACTCACACTTTTCTTTGTTTTCTCCAAATTAGTATTAAAGTGATTTGAAATGTTTATTTGATTACTGGTTTAAATCTCTCGCATTCATACATAGAATCTTTTGCGGGTGTACTTTTTTTAATGAAAGACAATGCATTGCACACATTTTATTGATATATAACTAAAGTTAGAATTGCATTTCTTATGTAGTAATGACATTTTCTTTTAAGAAATACCACGTGTTATCGTGGTAGTTTGACAGATTAGGTAGTTTATTGACTACATGGCTGCATTACATTTATATTACATAATCACAGCTTATTGCTCCATTTTGCCCCTAATATGAAATATGCCTAGCTAAGTTCGGTGCAAAATATAAAACATATAATCATGGAAACTTATTTAAACATTCACTAACACACAAATAAATTTCCTGGAATCAATGGATCCCTCATATGACTGAGGTTCCACAATCAAGGAAAAATATTTTACCCTTGAACCAGGGACATAGTTGCTTCTTGAGCAACAAACAATTACATATATACACCAGGGACGTAGTTGCTTCTTGAGCAACAAACAATTACGTATATACACCAGCCTGTATAGATGAAGGTACATAATCACTAACCAATCAACAACATATTGAAACAGTAACAAAAAGAACAATGTGGATAGATACAACCTAAGATCAGTGAAACTATTTTCCATCGGATAACTCTGTAGAAGGCTCACAGCCATCCTACAATGCCTTAGAGAGAGAGAAACTTTCGCGACGTTTGCTCTAGGTGGCCTTCGCTTTCCACCAAGTTTTATTCTCTACTGGCAGTTCCGGTTTGGGCCAGTTCCCATGGTATAATGATATGCCAGTTTCAAAAAATCCTGGCTCCCTATATTTAGGGTACTCGTTGCTTTTAGAATACACAGAATGATGGGAATATAACCGTGACTCGAAATCTGAATCAGGATTGACATTTATAGGTTGTGATTCAGTTTTGGTCAATGATTGTGATTCAGTTTTGGTTAGGGGCGAGAACTGAATATGACTGAAATGTGTGGCAATATGGGTATCACAACAGGTGTCTGATTCAGTACATCCCGAATAGTCATGGCCTTCAACTGGATGAGTGGGTAAGGGTTGTGATTGTGAGCCACTTGGTCCAAGAAATGGACTTGAAATTTTAGGTGACACGTTGTGGGCTTCATTCCAAGGGTTGGCCAGGGAGAGGTTTCATGCCCAACGATCACCCTTTCACGATGAGCCATGAGAGCAATAACATAGAAACAGAAGGTAAAGGTTTCAGATTACAGAAGACACGGTAAGCCCAACTGGGGAAACGGAACAGAAGTTACCATATAACAAGAAGAAAACAAGATGTGGGTAAACCACATGTAGACCAACCATTTACTGACTTAAATTCAAAACATGTTACACATCAACAATGGCATAACCCCTCAAGAAAAAAAAATTATGCCATAAAATGGACAGAACAGAGAAATGGTTCAACATACAGAGTAAGAAAGGAATTAATTAACACAATCTGATGTTCAATAACTCACCGCATGACAAAATATGCTTCAGAATGCCATATAAACACTAAAACCGTGGAGAATATATGCAGTTGAGTTCATAAAAAGCAAGAGTAGTATCAATTTGATTTGACAAACATCCAGAGCTAAATAAATAGGATCCAATTATACAGTTCCGGTTCCGGGAGTAAAATGCAGAGCAAAAAGGAAATAATCAAGATGAACCAAGGTTACAAAATGTTGGACATGGCATAATATACATAAAAAAATCAATTACAGGACAAGAGACTCATAGATAACTACAAACTACAGCGTTAAATTGCAACAACAATATCATTTCATGACATAGAACACTTATGGGAGGAAAACAATTCACCACGTGAACATATCTGGTACTAAATGGAACGTGCACATCAACAATTAAAGTAAAAACCTCAAGAAATAGTTTAAATTACAAAGGACATGGAATCATCCTCCTAAACATGGGATTAAAACACACAACAATCATGCGAAAAGGACAATTTCAGTTCAAAACAACAGGAACAACATAAATTAGGGTTTATATGAACTGTAAACGCTTAAAATGGCAAGGAAAATACAGATCTGGTACAGGTATAAACATGCACAACTAGAATCACACAAATAACATGAAACTTGAGTGGAAGAACAAATGGCAAATTTATCATATACATGCGGTTCTAAAAGTTCAAAGATGTAAGAATCTAAGTAATATAACCGGTAAAACACAAAAACGAACTCAAATCGAAACCTAGAAATGAAGAACGCAGTGTTTTGTTTTAAAAACACAAACTGCCCATCGAAACCCTAAACAAGATTAAAAAAAAAAGATGTGATGAACATGAAGAACCGAAAAACATGAAAAAACCACCCAAATTACCCATCAAAAACCTTAATCGAATCAGAAGAAGTTGTGATGAACATGAAGAACAATTCATGATAACGTCTGAAAAGTGTTGCATTAGATCTAATGCTACGTCACCAAAGATAATATTTGTAAAAGTGTTACAATAGGTCCAAGTTAATTTTATTAGTACGTAAAGTAATACTTTTAACATTTTACATTAGGATTAGTTTGTTGTAGTGATTTTCTCATTACCTTTTCTTTTAGTATTTCCGTCTCTAAAAATAATCTCGCTATATTCTACGTATAGTGGTCTTTGTGCGTTGTTGTTTAGGATTGGCCATGTGCGAATGATGGTTCATGTATTTGGTTTCCCGCTCAAAATCTAAAATCAAGTTAAATGCATGTATCTCATTATTATCATCGATCATGAATTGAAACTTGTTGCACCTTTTAGGTATAGAAATATAAATTATATATCTCCATTTCAATTCAACTATCTTATTGTTATCTCTGTCAAATTATTGCATATTTATAATTTATATATGCCCCACCTTTAATGGAATATAATAGAGATACGACTATTTGTGCATTGTGATTATTATGAATTCAAACTTTAACTTCATTACTATTTTTTACTCCACGTTACCTTTTATGTCGTTTAGATTGGATTAAGTGCGAATGATGGTCTTCCTATTTTTTTTCCCACCCAAAATCTAAAGATGGGTTTAATGAGTGTATCTCATTATTATCCTGTATTATATATTTACACTTGTCCTATCTTTAGTGTATGAAACATAAATTATGTTTGTTTATTTCAAATCTACTAATCTCATCACAACCAATATTTCACTATCGTAGATTTGAAAATCAAATTGTCCTGCCATTAGCAAAGCTCAATAAAGAAGCAACTATTTTTGCCTCGTGATTACTCTCAATTTAAACTTCAAATTCATCTCGTTGTCGTCTGCCCGGTGTTACTGTGTTTCCATTTATATTTTGTTGTTTAGAGCAAATTTGGCACGAATTATGGTCAATCCATCTTTTTTGTTGTTTAGAGCAAAATACCCCTTTGTAAATCATGGCAAAACTTCGACGCTCTCCTCCCAGTGAACAGTACCGCCTTCTCTCTTCTCTTTTCACAATTTCTGAATCCAACGTCTGCCCGCCGGTAACGGCTTCTTTTCACCGATAACGGCTCTTACCTGTCAACAAGAATCGGTGCAGACCAAGCCGCCGTCGCGGCCGGCCACCATGGCAGATAACGGCAATTCTGTACCCATAAAAAAATTTCCTCTCTGCTCTACAAGCAAAATCTCCCCCTCTTCGCCAAACTCTTCCGGACAATCTGGAATTGATCCCAAAATCGGAGCATTTGGGTGAGCCAGCATGTCTATACACTGAGGAAGAGATCTCAACACTCTCCGCACACTACGCCAATGCCCTGGTAGGCAAATTTACTAAAGGCAGGCTCCCAATGGAGCAACTGGAATCATCTTTCAAAACGGCGGGTTTCGATGGTAAATACCAATTGGGGTCACTGGACTTCAAGCATGTTCTCATCAGATTTGATCAGATTAATGACTATCAGAGATGCTGGATCAAAGGAAGTTGGGTTTTCAATGGAGTCCACACGAAGATCCTCAAATGGTCTTCGGATTTTTCAATTCACAAGGAATCCCCAATTGTTCCGGTATGGTGCACAATCAGGGAAGTTCCTCTGTACTACTATAATGCTTCCTCTATTGGAAATAGCATAGGCAATTTCATCAAGAAAGACCTTGCCACTGAAATGTTAACCAGGCCATCTGCCATTAAACTGTGTGTTGAGATAGACCTTCAGAAACCTCTTACCACTTTCATCAGATTAGGATCAACAAATAACAATAGGAAATATAATATAGAGTATGAAGATATCCCCCTGTACTGTGATCACTGTGCTAAAATGGGACATTCCCTCAGTCAATGTAAAGCTATCTCCCATAATAATGTTGAACCAATGCCTAAATGGTATGCTACTGGGCATAAATTTGCAAAAGCACCTACTATGTTTACTACAGATCAGCCTCCCTCAGATAAGTCCAACTCAGAAATCATATCTCATCAGCTAGCTAATACTAACCCTGCCTCTGATCCGTTGGCATATGGCCCTGAGACAACTGGAACAATCACTCAGACTACCACACCTCTTTTACCTCAACCACCTCTCCCAGACCATCCATCAGTAGCACAAAACTGGGAAAAATCCCATGCAGTCCTTCAAGAACTAATAAACCTAACAGAGGTTACCATCCCTATAAGAAAACCTAAAACTTATGCTAAGGATGACATAGGGATTGGTTCCCACAACTTGACTCGTTTCCAATGTTCCCTGTTAGCCCTCCATTTTCTCACCAAGGAAAGATGGAAAACATATTTGCTGTTTTGCAGGATATGGAGGACATGTCGAACTCTGAGGAAGGTCAATCTCTTGACCCTCTGGAATCTTTTGATGATGGTAGTGAAACTGCTCCAGATACTCACTCTCAGTCTAACCATGTGTTAGTTGCAAGTAACCTATCAGGTAAGATTGATGGTCAAGGTAAGATTAAGACCAAAAAGAATTACCTGTCTCAATTAAATAAGATGATGCTGAGATCTGCCACTAAAAGCCATAAATCAGTTGATCAATGACACACTTTGTCAAATTTAACTTTTTGGTTTGGAATCTAAGGGGAATAGAGACTTCTATGCTCAGACTGAGACATTTTATTGTGAAAAAGAAAATTCAACTTCTGTGTATTATAGAACCAATGCATTGTAACTCCCAATGCCATTCCTATATGCAGAAACTGAATTTTTCTAATAACCTACCTCTTCATAATGGCAAGATCTGGCTAATGTGGAATGACTCACTGATTGTTAAACTTATATATCATCATGAGCAATTCCTGAATGTTAAAATTATCCATTCTGGCTCTAATTCTCAGATGGAAACAGTTTTTATTTATGCCCTTAGAAATAGAGAAGGTAGAAAGATTCTATGGCATGCCCTAGGTCTCCTACCACTAAACGACACTGTTTTCATAGGGGATTTCAACACAATTGTCCATAATTGGATTAACACCAAAGGAATACAGGAGATTAATACTGTAGGGAATATTTTCACATGGACCAATGGTAAACTGAGAAACCCTACATCGAAAAGATTAGATAGAGGTCTGTGTTACACTCCAATGGAGCAATAACTTTCCAGCTTCCTCCATACAGATCCTCAATAGGCAGTCATTGGATCATTCCCCCCTTTTGTTCCAAATTGCTACTCAGACTCCCTCATACCCAAAACCTTTCAGATTTCTCAACTGTTGGTTCAATAGGCCTGAATTTTTGGATTTAATCAGAACAAACTGGGTTCTTCCTATTCACCAAACAGGTATGATGGGGCTATATCTTAATCTAATTTGAGTTAAGAAAATAATTAAAACATGGCACAAAGAGAGCTTTGGTAATATTGACTCCAATGTAATGATGGCTGAGGATAACCTCAGAAGACAGGAAGTAATCTATGATTTATCTCATTCAGAATCTGAACTTATCATTGTTAATAAAAAAAAGGGCCTTTCTTCTTAGAGCTTTAAAAGAAAAAGAAAAATTTTGGAAACAGAAGTCAAGACTGAATTGGTTTAAGTGTGGGGATAATAATACCCAATTTTTCCATAAAACTGTTAAGGAGAGTAACTGTAGATTAAATATATCAAAAATCAAAAATTCTTTTGGCCAATGGCTGGATGATAGTATTGACATCCAAAATGAAGCTGTCAAATACTTCACAGACCTGCTAACTGAACCTAGGAACTCTGTGGACTCCACCTACGAACCACATTTCCTTAGCCAGATTCCTTCCATCATCACTGAGCAAGATAATGATAGTTTATCTAGGTCTGTAATAGAATCTGAACTTAAATCAGTGGTCATGGGGCTGAATAGGAATAGTAGCCCAGGGCCTGATGGTTTCTTTAGTAAATTTTACATCAAATGCTGGGATTTTATAAAAGATGATCTTTTATATGCAGTGAATGATTCTCTTTTAGGATCTAGCATACCAAGAGGTATCTCTAGCACTTGGATAACTCTTATTCCTAAGAAATCTACCCCATCCTCTTTTGATGATTTCAGACCTATTAGCCTTTCTAATGTTGCTAACAAGATTTGCTCTAAGGTGCTCATGGAAAGATTGAAACCCTACATGGAAAAACTAATTTCTCATAACCAAACTGCTTTCATGAAGAATAGAGATATCTCCAACAATATCCTATACCTTCAGGAGATGGTTAGGTTTTTAGACAAAAAAAAATAGGGTTCCCAATTGTATGCTCAAACTAGATTTGAAAAGGCTTTTGATAGAGTTAGCTGGGGTTTTTTACACAGTATTCTCATAAATTTGGTTTCTCAGGTCAATTTCTTAAGGCAATCATGAATAATCTGTCCCAGGCTTACTTCTCTGTGCTCATCAATGGTAATCCTGTTGGTTTTTTTAAATCAACTAGAGGAATCAAACAAGGTGATCCCCTATCTCCTCTTCTGTTTAATATCTTTACTGAATCTTTCTCCAGGAGCCTTTCTTTCATTTTTCAAAATAACAGTTTGCAATATTTTTCCCTGCCCGCAAATATTCTACCAGTCACTCACTTAAGCTATGCAGATGATACCATAATTTTTATGCAAGCATCAAAATCTGGGCTTATTAAGATTAAATCATTTCTACAGATATTTGAGTTAACATCGGGCCAGAAAATCAGTTATGAAAAGTCTGAGTTTTACATTAGCAAGAGAGCTACAGTCACTAAGAAAATTCAGATCAGGTCTATTCTAGGGATGAAGACAGGAACTCTACCTTTTAAGTACCTAGGTTGTCCCATTTTCAAATGAAGAACCTTATCTAGATATTTCTATCCTTTCCTTGAAACTATGGACAAAAGATTCAAAAACTGGAAGAATAGATGGCTAAGTGCAGGGGGGAAATGACACTGATCCAATCATGTATATACTCTCTCCCTCATCATATTTGGACGGTTTGTAAACCTCCTTCTTCTATTGTTAAATCTATGGAAAAAAGAATGGCCAGATTCTTTTGGGGAGAAAGTGATG
Source organism: Rubia yunnanensis (assembly GCA_037428765.1). Lineage (NCBI taxonomy): Eukaryota > Viridiplantae > Streptophyta > Magnoliopsida > Gentianales > Rubiaceae > Rubia > Rubia yunnanensis. Next base: position 85,511,062 of record CM075063.1, read on the forward strand.
AAAGAAAAAATAAGGTTTGGAAAAAGTGGACTGATATTGCTATCCCTAAATCTCATTATGGTTTGGGTTTTAGGTCTGTTAAGTCAATTATTCATGCTTGTTCACTTAAATTATGGTGGAAGAGCCAATTAGGGAATGCTTTGTGGGCAAAATTACTATGGTCCTTTCCCAGTCCCACAAAAAATCCAAAACATGGAAGAGAATTTGTGAGATAAATCATATTGCAGAACAGAACACTCTAATTATTCATGGCCAAGGTGTATGTGATTTCTGGGCTGCTAACTGGTGCCCGAATGGCCCGTTGATAAACTGTATCCCATCCCACATCATTTCCATGTTTTGCCCCTATTCAGTAGCTGATTTTATAAATAACAAAGCATCAATTTTAGCTAGGATTGCTTCTTTTCTAAAAAATGATACTCTTATATTTTTGCAGGGTGCAGAAATTGTATATGACAGAGAGGATAAGATGATTTGGAAACCTGAAGAGACTGGTAGATTCTCTTTCAAGTCAGCTTATAAAACTCTAACATATATACCAGGTAATTTCCCAGTTACTAAGCTCATATGGAACTCTAGGTTACCTAAGAAGATTTCCATATTTACATGGAAATTGCTCAATTCATTCTTACCTTTTGATGATATCCTCATTAAATGTGGTTTTAGCTTGGCTTTAAAATGTCCTATGTGCAATCATTCTGACTCTCTGGAACATTTTTTCATTAACTGCCACCTTGCTAAATCTGTTTGGATTCAGAGTGCGCTTTAGGTTAATTTCAACCTGCAAAATGTTCATAACGTTGTGGATACTTTCTTCATCTTTTGGAACTGTAATGATCTTTCTGGGATTCAGAGAATAATATGTAGATTGTTGCCTCCGTTGATCTGCTGGGCACTATGGAAGGCTAGAAATGCATACTTTCTTAATGACAAACCCTTTTCCTTCACCCATATAAGCAAGGAGGTTATAGATATTCTTAATCTTTCCATTTCAGCCTCTCCATGCCTCCCCAATGGACATCATATTTCATGCAACCAATTCCATTCCCTGATATTCCCCCTAGACAACCACCAAAGCCAATCATCTCCACTGTATATTGGGAATTTCCAGGCCCCAATGTCATCAAGGTTAATGTGGATGCCTCATGGTCCACTACATCTGCTTCTATTGGATTCATTGCTCGTGACAACTATAGCTTCCCACTACTAATCAAGTCAGAGTCCATATCAGCCATTTCACCATTGGAAGCTGAAATAAAGGCAGTCCTCTGGGTAGGTCAAATCTGTATCCCTAGATATCCAAATTTAATTGTCGAATCTGACTCTCTACAGGCCGTTTGTATGGTCAATGACCCATCATGCTCCAAATGGCCTCTATACCCATTGGTGTTCCAAGTTCACACACTTCTAACTCAGGTTGCTCTTAAGCATACATACAGAGAATGTAATTCAGTGGCTGATGCTATTGTTAAATACCATTCAAATTCCCGGATGGTATCTTCACTTCATTTGAGTAACATTCCGGCGCATATTAAAGGGCTCATTATTATGGATAGAATTCATACGCCTTATATTAGAATCCATAGGTGAGCCTTCAAAGATGATTGATACTGCTGATTTTTCCTTTTTCAATGTTTCCAGAAGAGAGCTCAGAACTACTCCTGCTATACTCATTGGTTGGATTGAGGGGTCACCGGCGTGATCGAAGGGACATCCGGGTGCTCGAAGGGACGTTCGTGTGCTCGAAGGGACGTTCGAGTGCTCGATTTTGTGTGCTCAACAGAACGTTTCGTATTCTCGAAGGGATATCCGTCTAATCGAGAGGACATCCGTGTGCTCAAGGGGACATCCGTGTACTCAAAAATACATTCGTGTGCTCGAGGGTGACATCAGGGTGATCGAGGGGACATTCAGGGTACTCGAAGGAACAGCCGTGTGCTCGAAGGTACATCCGTGTGCTCGAGGGGATATCCGTGTACTCGAAGGGACACCCGTGTACTCGAAGGGACACCCGTGTACTCGAAGGGACTTCCGTGTACTCGAAGGGACACCCGTGTACTCGAAGGGACACCCGTGTGCTCGAAGGGACATCCGTGTGCATGAAGGGACATCCGTGTGCTCGAAGGGACGTCTGTGTACTCGAAGGGACATCAATGTACTCGAAGGGACATCCGTGTGATCGAAGGGACAGCCGTGTGCTCGAAGGTACATCCGTGTGCTCGAAGGTACATCCGTGTGCGCGAGGGGATACCCGTGTACTCGAAGGGACATCCGTGTACTCGAAAGGACATCCGTGTGCTCGAGGGGACTCCCGTGCACTCGAGACGTGCTTTGTGTGCTCGAAGGGGACCTCGTGTGCTTGGGGGGACCTCGTGTACACGAAGGCGATTGAACTGGGATCGAGGTCGAGTGCTCCAGATACGTGCGGTCGTACACCTCATGCTCGACTCAGCAATAACCTCATGGACTTCCAACTCATTTCTCTGCAAATAATTACTCGGCGACTGATAAGGAGATCGCTCAAGTTTTTTTTACTCCGACTGAGACTACTCAGAAACCTATCTCTACGTTCTGAGATCTTCAGATTAATCTTCGTAATTTTGGATTGAAGTTGCCTGGCCAAAGGGAAGAATTAACACAAGGGGTGGAGATTCTTCCATTTTGGAATCGCAACTTCAATAACTATCCTCTACCGGTTTGGATAGTTGTTGCTCATCCTATTTCATAGATAGATAGTGCTTTTGGAGGCAACTATGTTGCCTCAATGATCCTTTATGTCCAAACTAAACTTCATGTACATTTTATTGACCTTTGACTAAGGATTGGGAAACCTTAATATAATACCCCCACCCTGGGGTGTTTTTATTAAAAAAAATGGTCAATCCATCTCTTTTCTTGCCCAAAATTTAAAAAGGATTTGAATGTGTATCTCATCATCATTGATTTAAAATTTAAACGTGTCCTACCTCATAAATGAAACATAAATTATATTTGCCCATTTCATTTCTACGATTTTTTTTGTATCTCGTCACATTATTATTGATTTAAAATTTAAATTTATCCACCCTTTAACGAACACAATAGAGTTACAATTTTTTATTCCTTGTGAATATTATAAAATCACTGTTAAATAGGATCGCCATCCATTTAAATTGAAAATTCCTCAAACCTAAAAAACATTTTAATGAACTTTTTTTCCGTTTTCTTTTGTTTTAGTATTTCCGTTACTCTGAAAATAATCTTGTCGTTTCCAACTCAGAGTTAATTTTGTTTGTCGTTATTTAGGGCGGGTTATGTGTGAATGATGGTTCATGCATCTATTTTCCCATCCAAAATCTAAAAACGGATTCAAAGTTTATATATCATTATTATTATGGATTCGGAATTTTAATTCGTTCCACCTTTATTGTACGATATATTGCATTTGTCCATTTCATTCTACAATATTATTGACATCTCTATCAAATGATTGTTGATTTCAAATTTAAATATATCCTTACTTTAATGGAATGCAATAGGGATACTACTACTTGTGCATCATGATTATTACTAACTCGAACTATAATTAATCCTATTTTTTTACTCAATATTACTTTTTGTCGTTTAGAGTGAATTAGGTGCGAATGATGGTCTTCCCATATCTTTTCCCAAACAAAATTATAAAAACGGGTTAATTGTGTGTATCTTATTACCATCGTGCATTCAAAACTTATACTCATCCTACCTTTAACATATGAACCATATATTATATTTGTTCATTTCCTTTCTTCTAATCTTGTCGCTGTATATATGCTTCGTTATAGTTAATTTTAAATTTCAATTGTCCCACCTTTAACTGAACACAATAGAGGTACAACTATTAGTGCTTCATGATTATTATCAATCCAAACTTCAAATTCATCCGGTTATTTTCTACCCGGCATTACCATTCTATATCTTGTTGATTAGAGTGGATTATCTGCGATTGGGGGTTAATTCATCCCTTTTCCCGCTCAAAATATAAAATCCAGTCAAATGCGTGCTTCTCATTATTATTGTTGATTTGAAATGTAAACACTTTATACCTTTAACGTGTAAAATAAAAATTTTATCTACCTATTTCATTTATACAGATCTTATTTCTATCTCCTTCCTATATTGTTGATTTGAAATTTAAATTTCTCAGGCGCTAAAGGGTTCAGGCTCACATGGTACCACTCGATATGGCTCCACCTTCCTAAACTGAGCCACATCAATAATGGAAAGTTCATGCTACCAGACTTCCCGAAGGCCGGAAAGTTCCATGATGCAGCTCTCTCTGAGCTTGCTCGTTCACTACTACTGGACAGGGGCAATTGTACCGGTAAAAACATCCTTTTTGCACTGGTATTTAAGCTCTCTGAAATACCGATGCATAAGTATATCGGTGTAAAAAAATGAAAGTTATAGGCACCGGTATTTTTTATTTCCTTTTTTTACACCGATATACTTACGCATCGGTATTTCAGAGGGCCAAAATACCGATGCAAAATGGATGTTTTTACCGGTGCAATTGCCCCTGGTGATCAATAAAAAAAAGAGCACCGGTTTTACCGATGCTCATTTTTAATTAGAATTTTAGAAATCAAAATATTTATTAGAACAAAAAAATTACATTAAAATATATTGAAAAACGTGAATTGAATTCAATGAATACTCAACACTATTATTCAACTAAGGTAGCTAAAATTAACCAGTATCAATCTACACTAATATAACAAAACGCTTATAACCAAAGTAGCTACATCAATTATAAAAAGTAAATTGCTTTGTAGCAAGAAGTGTTCGAGAAAGTCGGAGACTTGCTTCTGTCTTGATCTCCCTATCCACCCTATTTAATGAAAAGGCCAGCACTCCAAGTTCATTGAAAAATTGGTTGACAAAATTTAAAGGAGTAACATCTTGATGTAAAATTAAGAGGAGTTAGTCAAAATTCGTACACAAAAAATATATCGAGACTACAAATAAGAGCATAAAGCATAGAAAAAGTAATTAGAACAACTTGCATAATAAGTTCAACACACACACACACACAACATGTGTGCACTTAGGAGTTAGGATACCTGAAGAGAAGACCAGGTGAGATTGAGGAGAGCAGAGAACCAGAGGAGAACATATAGAAACCCGATTAGCCGAACTCGCATTGCATATTGCAAAATCTACCAAACCTTGCATATATACCAAAAGCAACTAGTTTTAGATTACAATTGTGATCAACAAATGAATATGTGAAGCAAGAAAATAAAAAAGAATTGAGCACGATCAGAAACTAAAATAGCAAATGAGCCCGATCAGATACTAAAATCCTTCATTTGCACGAGACTCCTTTAGATTGAGGACCATCAATTTCTTTGAATAATCCAGGTAGGTGCACCACAACTCCATTACCAATAACACACATAGTGTCCTCATTAAGAATTCCAGGCGGAACAAGATGCAGAGCAAACTTCTTCCCTTCAGAATCATAAATAGTGTGCCCTGCATTAGCTCCACCTTGCACTTAGAAACGCCAACTAAGTTTCTAAAATTTCAGCACAAGTTCCTTTTTTAAGTATACTTCTCAAACCTAAAATAAGCATTTTACTGCTTCTATACTAACTAGAACATTTTAGGCTCATTCATTCCTTCCAATTTTATGTTCCAGTTTTAGAAAAAGCTGTTGCAAATTTATCCTTTCTAACTTGTAGACATGACCAGAGAGGAGAGGCAACTTTCATGTTCAGAACCAGACATAATTTATTGGGGGTTGGTTGCTCATCCATCATTCTCAAAGTTATCATTTTGGTTATCCTTCAATACAAAGTACCCTGCATTTCAGGTTGTAGTCCAGAAACACGAGAACTAAGGAAGGTGGTTTTTGAGAAATCATTCAAAATTTGGGATTCATAACGGAATTTGATTCAGATACCATTGATTCAAAGGACCCCCTAAGAACAGCAACTACACAAGCAATGTAATTTTCTAGCTTCACAATGAAATTAAATACGAATAAATTTTAACTAAAAAACCCTCATATCAGTGTGTGCTTGTGTATGAAAAAAATGGAAAGTTTGAGCGCAAAACCTGGCATCGGGCAACGATGTCGAAATGCTTGGCTAAGATATCAACGAGCTTGCCTTTGCCTTCATCGCCAAGATATCAACGAGCTTGCTATCAGAAGCTTGATTTCGGAATTGGGGCTCGCGAGGGCTTGTCGATGGGCGAGACCTGGCCCAGGGACAGGATCCGTCGGAGCCCCAGTTTGAGGCTCGGAGACGGCAAAACCCCACAGAGGGTGGAGGTCGCCAGGGTTAGGTTGAGAAGGTGGTCGTCGGGGGCATGATGGTGGAGGTGGAGAGAGTGTACGGTGGGGAAGGGTGGGAGGGATGATGAGGTGGGAATAGAATTAGGGTTTCAGTTTTTATATATACATAGCAATAAGTTTTAAAGGTTGAGATTAAATCAACAAAAAAATTGAATGGTTCATATGAAATCAAGTTGGATTTTTTTTCTTTTTTTTAAGTACCCTATTTGCACCGGTATGAATTGGACAGTACCGGTGTAAATGTACATGTAAAGCAGCTGCTTATGGATGCTTTAAATGAATTTTTTTCTTTCTTTTTGGAATTCGAGAGCAACCCGTGAGATTTTTTCTAAGTACCTAGCACCGGTACAAATACCGGTGCCTATGTAACAAATACCGGTGCTATTTACAATATTTCAAAATTTTAATCAATCCCTCCAAAATTTTGAATTAAATTATGGAAAATTCATTTTCCTGCCATAACTTAGATGCGACAAATCACAAAATTGAAGATTCCAATACATAATTAAATAATGGGTGAATGGAAGTACCTCTAACATATTTATTGAAAATTACGCTATTGCCCAAAAATTCGCTACAGCATTATCTTCTCTAAAAAATACACTATTTTTGTTATTCTTGCATAAATATAGAAATAGAAAATAAATAATTTTTTGGTGAAATGTTAGAAAGTGCTAGTACATGTTATAGAGTAACTTAGAGTTGATAACTTAGAAGTAAGAAAGAGAAATCGTAAATGACTACAGATATATTCTTGTGCCCGATTGTTGATAAATATTCTGTTACGCACTTGCAATATAAAATCAGGGTGTATAGAGTGGCGTCACGTTTAAGCAGATTTCAATTTGGAGTTACGAGTAAAGTTTTTAACTTTTTGCACTTAGGTCCCTCCAAGAAAGTTAGAGTTGTGGAATGGCGAAATTAGAGACACCAAAATTCAATTCAATAATATACAATTTTGAATTTGCGATTTGGGCATGTATAGGTTAATGAAAGGGTCTCTAAAGTTAGCGTTGATTACTTCTACACAATCTTGAAAAATTACACTATGGCCCAAAGTTGTGTTACCCTATCATCCGTTGCTCCAAAATACACGATTTTTGTTATTCTTGCATAAATATAGAAATAAAAAAAATTGGTGAAATGTTAGATAGCCCTAGTACATGTTCTAGAGTAGCTTGAGTTGATTACTTAGAAGTAAGAAAGGGAAATCGTAAAGGATTACAGATATGTTCTTGTGCTCGATTGTTGATAAATATTCCATTACGGACTTGGAAAATATAATGGGGGTGTATAGGGTAGCATCACATTCGATCGGATTTCAATTTGGAGTTACGAGTAAAGTTTTTGTTTTTTGCACTTAGGTCCCTCCAAGAAAGTTGGAGTTGTCGAATCACGAAATTGGTCACACCAAAATGCAATTCAATAATATACGATTGTGAATTTTAAATTTGGGCACGTATGAATGAATGAAAGTGTCTCTAAAGTCAACATTGATTACTTCTACAAAGTCTTGGCAAATCACACTATGACCCAAATTTGTGTTACCCTTTCATCCATTACTGCATATAATTTTTATTATTCTTGCCGAAATATAGAAATATTAAATAAATAATTTTTTCGATGAAATGTTGGAAACCGCTAGTACATGTGCTAGTGTAATTTAGAGTTGGTTACATAGAATTGCATTTAATGCAGCTCTAGCACTGGTATATGTCATTTATCCCTATACTGATGTATAAATTCTGCCATTTTCCCACATTTTTTTACATACCGATAAAATATATAACCGGTTCAAAAATAAATTGGTTTTGGCGCCAAAATTAGACAACTTAACCATATTCATACACCGGTATTTTTGTTACCGGTGCAATAGTATACAATAGCCCCAGTAGGTACCACCTCTATATATTTAACCGGTGCAAAAATTACAAATACCTACACTGGTAGGCCATATACCGATGCGTTTGTATACTATTGCACTGGTATTATGGTAAACATGAGTTATACCGGTGCAATAGGTACTTGTACATCGGTATTCTATACTCATAAGTTTTTACCAATTCGTATGTACCTATTTTTTCAGTATTGGTTGACAGTGACGCCAATAACATCTCCATTTTTCATTTGAAATGTCTTATGTTGTTGGGAAATTTCGATGGATTCTTGTTCAATACAATGGTAGAACTGGATAAGAATGGATTGACATACTTTCGAAGGAAGTTGAGAATTCCAATGTTGACACTAGTGCCAATACTTTTACTAGTGTATGAAAGAGCAAAAATTGCAAAAAACAATATCTGGGATTTCTATGCGAATCTTCCTTTTTGAATAACATAAAAAAAAATTTGGTGTAAAGTCTCATTAGAGCTGAAGCATAGAAAAAAAACCATAAAATGAAATTCTTTTTTGTCTTGCATCGTATTCGCACGCACAAAATCTTCAAAAGTATAAACCAATTAATCCTTCAAAATTTTGTTGCAACATGTAGAATGGTTGAATCCCAAATGCTCATACTATATTCTTAACATTTTGTTCGGTTCACACAGCGCAATTTCAAGCTTCAAACTTCGGTTCGCACACCAAATACACGTTACTCTAAACATGATCTCGTTGTTTTCAACTCATAATTACCCTTATTTATTGTTGTATAGGGAAGGTTATGCACAATAATGGTTCATGCATATGTTTTTCCGCCCAAAATGTATAAACAGATTATATACACACTACAAAAAAAAAGTCCAGCAGTGACTCATTTTTTGTAACAAGGAAGTGTTACAATATTTATTACATCTTTAAATGTCACGAAAATTTTAGTGACACGTACACATGTCACTAAATAAATTCTGACATCAATATGTCATAACATTTTATGACACTTCTAAATATCATATAAATTGCTACATCCTATAGTATTAGTGACAGACACCTATGTCACTAAATAAAATTGTGACATTAATTCATGTCATAACATTTTGTGATGCTTCTAAAAATCAATTGCTACATTTTATGATATCAATAAATTTATGAATTTTTAAGATGTCACAAATTAAAGTATTATTTTAATTCCTTCTACAATGAAACTAGAATGTAAATTAATTAATTGTACTAATTATATAAAGAGTCCGTCCTCTACGAGACCGTCTTACCTTAAGACTAACCCCGTCAAACGGATCGGGTCACCCGTTGGATAACTGTTATCCATATACTGTTTTCACTTATTGGATAAGATTTATTAGATAATGATCCATTGGGTTAATCGATATAAATGAGTTGTAGTTATTGGGTTTAGTTGGGTTAGATAATGGGTTACCCGTTAGATCATTTTGGATGGGTTGAGTTGGGTTGGGTAATGGGTGACCCGTGGATAATTTCATATCACAAGATAACTAAATTATCACAAATTTGATTACGAATGATTTAATTTTTCCCTAATATATAATCATTTATTATATTATGTAATATAATATTACGTACATTATATTATATTTAATAAAATATATATATAATATGTTGGCGTTGTAAACTCGACGAAATTAACGAAATTAACGAACAATATTAGTTGGGATCGAGCTCGAGCTCAAATACTGTACAAGCTCGAATATTGTACGAACTCGAGTACTGTACGAGATTGAACTCGAATATTGTACGAACTCGAGTACTGTACGAGATTGAACTCGAATACTGTACGAACTCGAATACTGTACGAACTCGAATACTGTACGAACTCGAATACTGTACAAGATTGAACTCGAATACTGTACGAACTCAAATACTGTACGAGATTGAGCTCGAATACTGTACGACCTCGAATATTGTACGAGATTGAGCTCGAATACTGTACGAGATTGAACTCGAATATTGTACGAACTCGAATACTGTACAAGATTGAGCTCGAATACTGTATGAGCTTGAATACTGTACGAGATTGAACTCGAATATTGTACGAACTCGAATACTGTACGAGATTGAGTGCGAATTTTGTACGAACTCGAATACTGTACGAGATTGAATTCGAATATTGTACGAGCTTGAATACTATACAAACTCGAATAATTTGTGAATTACAATTTGTATAATTTGTGAAGAGTCCGTCTCTTGAAAGACGGTCTTTCCATAAGTTACGGAAAGACCAAGGTTTAAAGTGTAAATTAGAAAAAATTAAGATAAAATTTTCGGGTTGCATGAACCGGGTTATAAATTTTATAACTACTACATGTTTCATACTAAAACTTTAATATTGCAACTAAGACCTTTTACCTTTTATTATTCTAATCAAACCCCGTCTTTCCATAAGCCTATGGAAAGACCGTCTTTCCCAAGACTTTGCCATTTGTGAATTATAGTGAATATTTATGTTAAATATTACACATTCATTTAATTAGGTAATTTTGGATAGAAAAAAGTGCTTTTATAACCCTACCTAGTTGACATAAGTGTCAAGATAACCTTTCAATATTCGAAAGTACCAATATAACCTTATCAAGATAGTGAAAGTGCCAATATAACCCTGTAAGTTTTAAGGATGTGCTGATATAACCCTACAAACATTAGAAATATGCTGATACAACCCTACAAACATTAGGAATGTGCTGATATAACCCAATAAGATTGCATAATGTGCTGATATAACCCTACTTGTTTCGACGGCGGTCCGGCGAACTATGGGGGTAAAATTGTCCACCTAATTTCAGAGTTAGCCCAAAGGGTATTTTGGTCAGTTTACTTAGAGTCAACGCCAAAAAATTGAGGTCAATGCCAGAAATGGGGTCTGAGGGTTATATTGGCACTTCGTTAACTAGTTAGGGTTATATTTGCACTAAAAATTATCATAGGGTTATATTGGCACTTATCCCTTTTGGATATTTATTGGGTATTTGTTAGGTTCTCATTGAGTTAGCATAATATGAGACCCATTGAGATCAAAATTTCTCATTAATATAATTATTTTCATCCCGCCAAATTCCAAAAACTAATGAGCATTAAATACCTGATCTCATTGGATAATGACAACTTTTAACCCAAATCAGAAGCAAAATATGAATGATAACTTATTGGGTTAGTTACATAATGACTTATTTGATAATGACTTATTGGATAATATATTTTAACTCATTGGGTCATATGAGTTATCTCATGAGTTACCCAATGGGTTATCCATATAATGACCCAACTCATTTATAATCCAACCCATTATGACCCATTAATAAATGAGTTAATTGGATAAATATTCATTGGATAATGAGTTAATTGAGTTTGGATAATGGGTTAATTGAGTTTGGATAATGAGTTGATCCAATTAACCCATTTGACATGCCTACGTAAGACCAAGGATTAGAGAGAATATAGCAATAGAGCAAACTAAATTCGGGGTCAGAATTTAAAATATTTTTCTCTATTTTGATTTCTTCTTTCCAAAAGGGAAGAATTTTTTCTCTCTTTTTTTCTTTCTTCAAGTGGGATGATAAATTTTGCCTTGGAAATTGTAGCTGGCTGTTTTTTAATATAATCAAATCATACTATTCAAACTTCAATAATACGTCAAATAAAATTTAATATTAAAAAATAAGAAACATTAATATCAATTTTTAAAAATGATGTGCTGAAAAACTAACACATCAATAAAAAAGGACATACTGTATGAGTAAAAAATTTAAAAGTAAAATAGTAAAATAGTAAAATAGTAAAATATCTCAAACTAGTGTTGAAATATACATTCATCTGTTGTTGCATTTGAAAATTTTATTTCGACGTTTCGATTCTATTCACTGATATTATTTTTTTACATGATAATATACAGATGTAAGATGATACGTATCACTTTACGTATATTACAGATGAACATGACATAAAATATCATACACCGATAACTCAAAATCGAAGGAATTCATTGAATCATCACTGACACTACAAATACATACAAAATTAGCAAATAATTGCAAACTTTAATTTCAAGTTTTAAGTTAACATGTAAAATGTCAATCGCTAAAACTATCAAACCATCAAACACCATTATTTACAAAAGGGTTCGAATGCCCTGAAAATCCGCTAACCTACAAACCGAAAATTTTCAAATCAAGCTAAAACATCAATAACAATCAAGCGCCTCAACACTAAGACTAACAATCAACCATCATAACTGAAAAATCAATGTAATTAAATACATCCCAAACAACCAAATACTATTTTCCCTGACTTGTTTTCATTTGTTGCTCGCTTATTTACAGACTTGGTTTCTCTCCTGCTAGTTTTGAAGATGATGACTCTTCTACTCTATCAACACAATGATCAAAGGTCAATTTCCAATCTTCTGTTCAAGGAAACACCTTCGGAAGCATGGTTTCTCATACCATTTTTTTATTAACTCATCAATGACATCAAAGAGTTCTCTAACAGGGAAAGTATTCCTGTAAAATAATATAAAACATCAAATACAGTAATTAAAACGTCAATATATGTAATTAAAAACATCACAATAGTACAAATTACATCAATGACAACTACATTGAGGAAAAGTCAAATACATATTTAAAACACCAATCTCAAAATTTTAAAAAATCAAACAGTACACACTAAAATATCAAAAGAACAAAACTGAACATCGGTTGCATACTTAAATATGAAAACACAACAACCATCAAACACTGAAATTAAAAAACTATACCAACACACATAACAATACTTAGAGCTCAAACATGAAAGCTGGACAAGCATTCTTACACATCTAAGATATCACACCCACAATAAAAAAAACTAGCATAAATCGTAACAAAACCCTAAGATATCACACCCACAATCAAAGCAACGAAACTGAACATCAATTGCACACTTAAAACACTACAAACATCAAATATTAAAATTAAATCATCGCACCTACACAGATAAACAATACTTTAAACCTAAAAATAGAAGATAAAACATAAAACCTGAAAGGTCAACAACTGTATTTAAAAGGTTAAATCTGCAAAATAACAAAATTTACAGATCCTCTATCCTTCTCGATTGCAGCAACAGTGGGCATGCATTCTTACACATCTAAAAAAACAACATCAACAACACACAAATTAGCACAAATCGTAACAAAAAAAACCCTAGATATTACACACAATCAAAAAAATAAAACTCAACATCAATTGCACACTTAAAACACTACAAGTATCAAATACTGAAATTAAATCATCACACCAACACAGATAAACAGTACTTTAAACCTAAACATGAAAGATGAAAAAAAAACCCGAAAGGTCAACAATAGTATTTAAAAGGTCACATCTGCAAAATAACAAAATTTACAGATCTTATTTCCTTCTCGATTGCAGCAACAGTGGCAAAAGCATTCTTAGACACCTAAGGAAGATCAACAAAAAAAAGCACAAATCATAACAAACCCCTAAGATATCACACCCACAATCAAAGCAACAAAACTGAACATCAATTGCACACTTAAAACACTACAAGCATCAGATACTAAAATTAAATCATCACACCAACACAGATAAACAATACTTTAAACCTAACATGAAGATGAAACATAAAACCTGAAAGGTCAACAACTGTATTTAAAAGGTCAAATCTGCAAAATAACAAAATTTACAAATCCTCTTTCCTTCTCGATTACAACAAAATTGGACATGCATTCTTACACATCTAAAAAACAGGAACAATACAAAAATTAGCACAAATCTTAACAAAACCCCAAGATATCGCACACACAATAAAAAACAAAACTCAACATCAATTGCACACTTAAAATACTACAAGCATAAAATACTGAAATTAAATCATGACACCGACACAGATAAACAGTACTTTAAACCTAAACATGAAACAAAAAACCAGAAAGGTCAACAATAGTATTTAAAAGGTCACATATGCAAAATAACAAAATTTACAGATCCTCTTTCCTTTTCGATTGCAGCAGCAGTGGCAAAAGCATTCTTAGACACCTAAGGAAGATCAACAATAACAACAAAAATTAGCACAAATCGTAACAATAACCTAAGATATCATACTCACAATCAAAGCAACAAAACTGAACATTAGTTGCACACTTAAAACACTACAAGCATTAAATACTAAAATTAAATCATCACACCAACACTATTAAAAATTACTTTAAACCTAAACATGAAAAATGAAACAAAAAACCTGAAAGGTCAACAACTGTATTTAAAAGGTCAAATCTGTAAAATAACAAAATTTACAGATCATCTTTTCTTATCGATTGCAACAACATTGGGCATGTATTCTTACACATCTAAAAAACAGCAACAACAAGTACAAATCGTAACAAAATCACACACACAATCAAAAAAACAAAACTGAACATCAATTGCACACTTAAAACACTACAAGCATCATATACTGAAATTAAATTATCACACCAACACAGATAAACAGCACTTTAAACCTAAACATGAAAGATGAAAAACAAAACCTGAAAGGTCAACAATAGTATTTAAAAGGTTACATATGCAAAATAACAAAAATTTACAGATTCTCTTTCCTTCTCGATTGCAGCAACAGTGGGAAAAACATTCTTAGACATCTAAGGAAGATCAACAACAACAAAAAATTAGCACAAATTGTAACAAAACTTTAAGATATCACACAATAATAAAAAAATGAACATCAATTGTACACATAAGTATGAAAACACCACAAGTATCAAGCGTTGAAATTAAAATATCACAACAACACTGATAACAGTACTGAAAATCTGAAATCTGAAACATCAAATTGAAAACCTGAAAGACCAATACCTGTAGCTAAAACATCACGGCCGAAAACTCATAAACTTACAAATGATTCTTCCTTCTCGATTGCAGCAATAATGATGCAAATCTCCTTAGATATCTAACAAACAATAGCGCCAACACAGATATTAGCACAAATTCGTAAGAACAACTCACAAAACACAAAAAAATAGAAAAATCTCCAAATATTAACACATTGAACAACATAAACCCTAGAAAATTAAATGAACCAAAAAAGCAAACAAATATCGAAAAAAACCAACAAAATGTGCATAATAAATCTGAGCAAAGACATTGCGTTCGAAGCTAAACACGAAAGGAAGGTTGTGTTGTGTTCGGCCGCCAGAAATTGAAGTTTTAACCAGAAAATTCGTGGAAAATTCACCAGAGAATGAAGCGAATCTTCCTCGAGTCACTGCGTTCTTCCCCTGTGCAAGAAACATGAAAGAAAACGGAGAAAAAGAGCGGTTGAATTGAAGGAAAATGGAAAAGAAATGGAGAGGAAGAGAAGAAGGAGCAGTTGTGCAGTAGAGAAGAATGAGAGGAGGGAGAATATGTGAAAAAATAATGATAGAAGAAGGGAAAATATTGTTATTTATACCTGTACTTAAATGTAAAATAGTGAAATTTCACATCCAACCCATAGACTTTTAAAAACTTAAATTCGAAACCCTATGCTACATTCTTAACAATTTAATCCCTAGTCTCGTTGCGACACCATTTTATCTTATAAAAATTATTACACCTTAACATGTAATTAAATTTATTAGATTTTGAGGATTAATTACCTTTAGTACATCTATTACTCTTCTCGTTAAACAAAAAAAATGAATAACTATTTGGTCTTTAAGGATAAGGCAAAGTTTTGGGAAAGACGGTCTTTCCATAAGGTTATGGAAAGATGAGGTATAATTAGAATAATAAAAGGTAAAAGGTGTTAGTTGCAATATTAAAATTTTAGTATGTAACATGTAGTAGTTATAAAATTTATAACCCGGTTCATGCAACCCAAAAATTTTATCTTCATTTCTTCTAATTTACACTTTAAACCTTGGTCTTTCCATAACTTATGGAAAGATCGTCTTTCAAGAGACGGACTCTAAGGATAATAAATATTTAGATATGGTGTGAAATTAGAAAAGATGACTTGATCCAGAGCCTTCTCGTCTTTCACGCAGTCGTAGATTGAAGCAGTACTTAGCATCTCCCATGTATGGAGAATCGTTCATAAATATCGTTTATATATGTCAAATTTTGAGTGTAACTTCAATATAACGTAGATACAACTGTTTTGACGGTGACCCTTCAGTATCCAATGGTTACTAGTTTAATCAAACTTGTATATGACGTGTCAATTATTATTTTTATGATATTTGACAATAAATATTATTAAAATAATATTACATCAAATTCGGTTAATTAAGAGATCTAATACAATTTCTACTATACATTAAGTTATATTACATCAAAATCGAGTAATTAAGAGATCGAATACATTTCTGCCCTACATTAAATTATATTACATCAAATTTGAGTAATTAACAGATTGAATACATTTCTATTCTACATTAAATTTATAATCATATAATATTTATAAAAATATAATACCTACAATAATAGACTATGTAGTTATAAAATATAATTTGAGTTTATGTTTAAAATCATAATTTATCATATATTCGATATTTTTATTTTAAAATTTTAAATATTCAAAAAAAAAGTAACTAACACACAATATAGTATAATATTTATTTTAGTTGACACCCATGAAGCTATCCATTTTTTAAGGTAAATAATATTTGATAAATTCAATCTGGGATTTGTATATCTTTTTATAGTATAGTTTATATATTTATAATTTTATATGGATGAGAAATTTTAATTTTTGTATGTTATTTGTACTGTAAAAATTGATTTACAATTTTTTTAATTAGTTTTACCATATTGTATCATGCATTTAAAAATAATATTGGTTATAAAATTTTTGGTTGCTTTGTGTAAATTTATTTATGATTTATTTTAATTGAACATGGAATAAATTTTTTAATACAAAAATTTAAGAGTCTGTCTCTTGAAAGTCGGTCTTTCCATAAGTTATGGAAAGACCAAGGTTTAAAGTGTAAATTAGAATAAATTAAGATAAAATTTTCGAGTGGCATGAAACGGGTTATAAATTTTATAACTACTACATGTTTCATACTAAAACTTTAATATTGCAACTAAGACCTTTTACCTTTTATTATTCTAATTAAACCCCATCTTTCCCAAGACTTTGCCAAAATTTAATCGTTATGTATACAAAAAAAATATAATCGCGTGTTCATTTATCAAAGAGCGGACTTCAAATTGACAATCTACGTAAACTTATCTTGACAATGACGATTGATTTTTTATCCACGGCATTGTGCCCTTGTGTGACCTTCGGATTGAAGAATAAATTTAGGTTTTCTTTTACGTTACTATATTGACACATCGGAGATGCTCTTATAGGAAACGAAAAAAGGAAGTTCGCTGGCATTCTATCCAGCAACCTCACTCGTGTTTTCCATTTCGGGATTATAACTCCATTTCTGGGCCGTTCGCTCATCCCGCGAATTTCCACCTTCTCAGTTTCAGCCATGGCGTCCACCGCTAAAAAAAGGTTCATAAAAGAACTCCCTTCGCCGACAACTCTGTACGCTTTCAATGCTATTACTGATCCGCTGAGTCGTCTCTGTAGGTTTTGGTGCTGGTTGCAAATAGAACGGAGCCGCTGGAGGCGGTGGTGACGATCGATGTTTTGCGGAGATCTGGTGCCGATGTCACGGTGGCGTCGGTGGAGCAGCAGTGGATGGTTGCCACGGAGTTAAGACCGTCGCTAATTCGCTGATTTTCGACAGCGCCGATATTGTGTTCAATGTCATTTCTCTACTCGTAAGTCATATCCTCAGTAATGATCGCTGATCGCCTATACTGTGTAAAGCTGATTCGCCGATCTCTGTTTTTCAGTTACGGGACCGGATACTACTTGTTCGGTTGAGCTACTGTGGATGTGCATACGCTTGTAGATTTTCCCCAAATTTATTTGAATTGAAAACCCTAGGCTGCAAACGATAAGGTCAGTAATTCATATTGTTTCAAAATTTTCTTGTGATTGAGAATTTACATTGAGTTTATATCATTGAAAGAGTGTGTCGATCTGGTAATTGTTTTCTGAGTGGATGTAAAAATGATTTTACCATTAGATCTTGACAGTATTGGTGCTTGAATGGTTAATTTTGGTGCATATTATAGATTGAATGGATTTTGTTCCGTATCACTTTGGCACGTACTATCTGTTCATTCCTTCTTTTAATCTTTATTGTTATGTGTGTAGAGAAGGCCCCTGTTTCATTTGATGTCCAAATCAGTTTGTCTTCATTAATCATACTAATTATAAAGTAGAAAGCAAGCTGAGCAAGATCACTTTAATTGAATTCATACCAAATTAGAAATATTTCGTTCTTCATTCTCTTTAATCTCATCGACCTTTTCATTTGTTTACTATTTTTTCAATGTCTAATTGTCTATAATATTTCTCATGTACACATTTACACTATTTAAAACTCTACAATTCTTATGTGTGAAGATTAAGACAGATGTTTGTACAACATCTAATCTTAAACGTTCGAAATGTGATTCATCCAAGTACTTCTGATCCATCTTAGTAAGTGTTCTACCCTTTTCGTGAAAGAATTTATCTCGACCCATCTGTGCTGCATTCCAGAACTCAATAATTATATAGTGTTTGGTAGTTTTTTTTTAAAGCTTTTGACCTCTGATGTCTGGTAATGGTAACAAGACCACTCCTGTTGGGATTATTATAATTCTGGTTTTATTGAATAGTTTAAGGAAGTTTAACCAGACCCAAAGGGTGCACATATTTTGGGGAAGTAGACCTTTCTGATCCAAGAAAATCTAGAAATTGGTGAACTGAAGTAGCTCACCCATATGTAAGATTTGTCCTCACTTGGATCCTTGGGTAGGTCTTTAGAATATGTTTTGTAAACTTTTGATGTACTCCCACTTTTGCCTAAATCGTTTAGAGGTTTGACTATAGGCAGGGCGTGATATCCCGGTGACATTTTACCTTGCTCTTGGGGGCTCTCTGCTATCCTATATCTATTCAGCTACTCCTCTAAAGGTTTCTCTCTCATTTTTTCCTCTACTGACACTGATTCAGTTTCGTTCTCTGCTGAGTTGAGACACTGAGCTCATTCTTGTTAATTACGTCAGATAGAAAGAATGCAGATATACGCTCCTCACTTTCTTAATTTCATTAAGATTAATTTTGCATATTTAAAGCCTGATACGTAACTTTATATTATTTACGAATAAATGAAATAGTTTGACATAATCTACTAGGACAACTACTATGGCTTAATCTATCCAAACTTATTTAACATGATAAATTGATTGTTAATTAATCCTACTATTGCTTATTCTAACGATTACGTCTCTGGTTGCAGCTTAAACACAATGTATGGACTGGCAATTTCGCTCTTGGAGCAAAGCTATATCCGTTTGCCATGGTGTTATGTTTTCCATCTCACACTATCAAAAGTGTTGAGGGAGACAGAGACATGGGGCTTCAGGTCATATCCATTTTCAGTTCTTTTAGCACCTTGAAACATCGAAATCTTCCTCTTTGGAAATATTCTTGTTAGCTAATACGATTTCATGTTGACATTCACAGTCCCTTCCAGTCACTTTCTCGACATTTATCGATAGTTAATTGTTGAGGTGAATTGGAACATTTTGGTAAAATTTGTTGTTCTGATGGAGTTGCTAACTGCGTTGAAACAGGTGGCTGTTTTTACGAATAGAACAGGAACCTCGTAGATTCCCTGCTATCCGAGCCTCCCTTCTCAGCTGTGTCAAGTGCTCGGAATCACTCAACATATATGTGTTTCTTGCTGATGATTCCCTCAGAGTTATGTTTCATCTGTTTAGCTCGACGGTTTTTATATGAATGATTAGCTAAGTCGTTACTGTGTTATGTTTCTGGTGGTTTTAGGCCGATAAGGATATGTATGAGATTTATGCGCAAATGATCCTTCAACTTGTGTGCGATGTAAGTTTGATAGTGATTTTTACTACTTATGATTGAATTATGAAAGAAATCAGCTACTGGTTTACCCATACAAGATTTTGGACGGAAGACTAACAAACACCCTACCGAGTTCTTTTGCAAGTCTTTGACTGCAAGTGACACAAGCACTTATGGAGGCCTCTCAGTCCTAAGAAGGGCAGGGGAGAAACTCTTTCCTCAACTGGTCAATTTAATCTGATTATTGATGAATTTTGGTTTGCAATTACTGATCGCAGTAAACCCTTTCAAAAGGTTAGCTCATTTGTACGACAGCCACATGATGCAACAGGATAAAGAAGCGGCTTTTGGTGAGCTTAGCCCTCACCTGTTTGCTATAGCTGATGCTGCATACAGGTAATTTGTGTCGGTGGCCGGTGGGTTTAATTTGTTTTGGTGGCGATTGCATTGTATGGCTAGAGAATTAACTAGTAGTTTTTAAAACAGCTAATTGAGTGTACGATTTTTGGTGAAGGCCAGTTTTAATTGGACAGAAATGTAACATGTCGACGTTATACTCAGTCGTGGTGCCATAGGATTATGATAGTTTGTGGAGCTTTAGAGTTTTATCACAGTAGTCATGAATCTTATTGTTGCAGTTTCGTCTTTTCATAAGTTAACTGTAGTGGAAACGACGAGGCGCTCCAAATTCCAGTCATACGGCCACACCACAACAGGTAACTTTGCAGCCTCCTTCTCCAATCTCCATTGAAAAGGTTTGATTTGGTTCACAGCTCAAGTCTTATGTTTTTATCAATTTTAGTAGATTTTATGATCTGATTTCCAAGGATAAACGTTCTTATGGTGGTAAATTTTCATATGAATTTTGCCGTGATTGTGTCATTGTGTGTGTGCTAATTTGCTGAAAACTGTGTCTGGTCTGAACTCTTTGAGGCTTTTGAGCTGCTGGAAAGTTTACATTTTTGTGAATTGATATGGTTGTTTTGTCTTGTGTTTGATTTTTGGATATTGTGGTGGCACTGCTTGTTAATTTTGTTGGTTAAAATATAGTAGTTTGGAAAGGCAGTTTTCAATAACACCTTCATTGCTTATTATTGGATATTATGGTGGCAATGAAATTTGGTTTGCTGCATACTGATTTCAAATTTATAGTACTTGACCTCCTGTCCTCAAAACATTCAGTAAACCTATCTTCACCAACTGATTATTGTTATGTGATGGTCTTACTTGATCAGGGTAATACTTCATTTGGATTTGTAGTATATGCATCAACAGAATTTCAATGGCGTCAGCATCTGAAGGTTCTCCGGGAAGTAATATGAAAAAGACAGGTATTCTCCATTTATCATTTGTTGTTGCTGAGTGATTGAAGTTGAATGTAGTAGATTCTTCATGATGACATCTGTTTGTGTGTCTCGGGTATTTCCAATTCAATGTAGCAGTTACTCATTTTTTAGCGTAGAAGAACAGGGTAGGAGAGTGATTAGAAGATAGTGAATATTCAGTATTTTTATGCTAGTTCGTCGATGTTGCACTTATGAAAAGGCAAATTCATAGAACATGTGTTAGCCAATGTTAATGGTGTTCGATGCTTCAGTTGTAACATATACTTTTAAATCAAAGTGTGGGAAGGGGTATAAATTTGATATTGAGTGAACTGAGATAGTTTTGGAGGGACTGTAGGAGAGAATTCATTATTTCAAATTGAAGTCTCCTAAAAAGGGCGCCGGAGCTGAAGAAGGCTGCTGCATAATCAGTTAGTGTATTAGCCCTGAATTTGCTTGCTGTATTTCCCTGTTTGATTAGCACAGAATTAGCTGTCTTTTGTTTGCTGTGTTGTTTAGATGTGTTGGGTAGGGTAGGAACATGTTTATCGTTTGTATTTAATGCCTGTAGGAACATGAGAGAGCAATCATATGTTGAATTTGAGGCAATAGTTCAAATTATTTATCAAACTCTTGCCCCATACTCTTCATTAGAGTGCTGTTTCAGTCAACTGTTTTACTGGATTCCACAGGCCTCTTGTTAGAATTCTTTTACTGATTGCTTTGTTTACAGCTATATGGTAATGCTGGAGTAGAGTTATCTTTTGTACTTTATGTGTGGTGAAATTCCAAATACAGGAAGTTTTGTTTTTGATAATTAATTACAGGGAGTTTCCGATGAATATATTCATGAAGTTGGTGAAATTATGTTGATAGGGACTTTGGGTGATAGTGAAATTATATGGGTCGATTAGTTGTTACTGAAAGTTGATATGTTGAATTGCAAATATTGGAAACGGCCGTGCTGAATTGTAACTATTGAAAGTTCTTTTGTTATTCTCTACAGACATTTTGTGACGCTTCTAGCTGTACCCAATGTTTTGCGACGGGTCAAGCTGTAACAGTTTTTTGCGACGCCTCAACGTGTCGCACTCGTTTGGATGCTCTTACATGTCATAATTTTAACGAGGCTTTTACTAGTCGCTAAGCTAACTCATGAAGCGTCACGAAAATATAATGATACATTAGCATGTCATAATAGAGGCACTTCCAAAAAGCGTCACTAATAATTTAAACGACGCTTGTAAGTGTCTGTACTGTTTAAAAAAGCGTCACAACAGAAGAATTTTTTTTGTACTGACATGTATCTCATTGTTATAATCGATTTAAATTTAAATTCATTCCAACTTTAAGGCATGAAACATAAACTGTATTGTCCATTGCTATTTCTGTAAAATTATTGTTGATTTGAAATTCAAGTATATCCCAACTTTAATGGAATGCAATAGAGATGCCGCTACTTATGTATCATGATTATTACAAACTTGAACTATAAATTCATCCTATTATTTTCGACTCAATGTTACCTGTTTAGTCGTTTAGAGCGAATTAGGTGTGAATGATGGTCTGCCCATCTCTTTTCCCAAACTAAATATAAAGGCAGGTTAATTGTGTGTATTATCATACATTCAAAATTTATACTCATCCTACATTTAACATATGAACCACATATTATATTTGTCCATTCCTTTCTTCTAAATTTTCCGCAATCTATGCTTCATTATTGTTAATTTGAAATTTGAATTGTCCCACCTTTAACTGAACACAATAGAGTTACATGATTATTATCAATCCAAACTTCAAATTCATCTTGTAATTTTCTACCCAGCATTACCATTTCATTTGTTGTTGATTATATCGGATTATGTGCGAGTGGTGGTTACTTCATCCTTTTCCCGCCCAAAATATAAAATCCAGTCAAATGCATGCTTCTCATTATTACCGTTGATTTGAAATGTAAACACTTTATACATTTAATGTGTGAAATATAAATTGTATCTGCCTATTTCATTTATACGGATCTTATTTCTGTCTCCTTCCCATATTGTTGATTTGAAATTCAATATTTCTTCGGTGCCAAAAGGTTCGGGCTCACGTGCTACCACTCGTTATGGATCCACCTTCCTCAACAGAGCCACATCGATAATGGAAAGTTTATGCTACCAGACTTTCTGAAGGTCGGAAAGTTCCATGTCATGTAGCTCTCTCCGAGCTTGCTCGTAGCCAACGACGCCGATATCATATCCATTTTTCATTGGAAATGTCTTCTTTCGTGGGGAAATTTTGATGGATTCTTGTTTAATACAGTGGTAAAATTTGATAAGACTAGATTGACATATTTTCGAAGGAAGTTGAGAAATCTAATGTGGGTACTCGGGCCGATACTTTTACTGGTGGATGAAAGAGCAAAAACCGCAAAAACAATATTTGGGATTTCTCCGCGAATCTTCCTTCTTCAATAACATAATAAAATTTGGTGTGAAGTCTCATTTAAGTCGAAGCATACCAAAAAACCGTAAAATGAAACTCTTTTTTTTTTATCTTGCATCGTATTCGCACGCACAAAAGCTTCAAGAATACAAACCAATTAATCCTTCAAAATTTTGCTGCAATGTGTCGAATGGTTGAATTCTAAACGCTCAAACTATATTCTCTACATTTCGTTCGGTTCACACAACGCAATTTTAAACTTCAAATTTCGGTTCGCACATCAAATACACGTTACTTTGAACATGATCTGGTTGTTTACAATCCACAATTACCTTTATTTATTGTTGTTTAGTGCGGGTTATGTTTAAAAAATGGTTCATGCATCTATTTTCCCGCCCAAAATGTATAAATGGATTATATGCATGTATCTCATTATTATAATGGATTTAGATTTAAACTCATTCCACCTTTAAGGCATGAAACATAAACTGTATTGTCCATTACTATTTCTTTCAAATTATTCTTGATTTGAAATTCAAATAGAGCCCATCTTTAATTGAGTATAATAGAAATACGATCATTTGTTCATCGTGATTATTGTTAATTTAAACTTCAAATTCACCCTAATATTTTTTATTCTAAGTTACCTTTTTTGTTGTTTTTTAGAGAGGATTATGTGCGAATGATGGTCTGACCATCTCTTTTTCCACACAAAATCTAAAAACAGGTTAAATGCATGTATCTCTTTATTAGCATATATATTAAAAAATTTACACCCGTCTTACCTTTAAGGTAAGAGCCATAAATTATATTTGTTCATATCTACTAATCTCACCGTTATCCACATTTCACTATTGTTGATTTGAAATTCGAATTGTCATGCCTTTAACAAAAAAACTCAATAAAGAAACAATTATTTGTGCCTCGTGTATACTATCGATTCAAACTTCAGATTGATCTTATCATTTTCTACCTAACATTACCATTTATTTTTGTGTTGTTTAGATCGGATTATGTGCGATTGATGGTTAATCCATTCTTTTTCTTGCCCAAAATATAAAAATTGATTCAAATATGTGCTTCTCTTTATTATCATTGATTCAGAATTTAAAAGCGTTCTACCTTTAACGTGTGAAATATAAATTTTATTTTTCCATTTCATTTATTTCAAATCATATTCTCATCTCCATCTCACTATTTTTAATTTGAATTTCATGTTTCTCTGGCGCCAGAGGTTCGGGCAAGCGTGCTACCACTCACTCTAGCCCTACCTCCCTCACTGGAGTAACGTTGATGATGGGGAGTTCACGCTGTCGGACTTCCCAGGGGTTGAAAAGTTCCATGTGATGGAGCTCTCTCGGAGCCTTCTTGTAGCCAACGACATCAATATCAACTATGTTTTTCATTAGAAATGTCTTCCGACGTAGGAAAATTCTGATGGATTCTTGTCCAATAGGGTGAAAGAATTGGATAAGATCGGATTGACTTATTTTAAAGGAAATTAGGGATTATGGTGTGGGAAGTTGGGAAGATACTTTTACCGTTGGATGAAAGAGAAAAACCCATGAAAACAACAACTGGTATCTCCCCGTTAATCTTCCTTTTTCGATAACATAACAAAACATAGGTGGTAGGTCTCATTCAAGTCAAAGCATACAGCAAAACTATAAAATGAAAATTTTTTCTGTGGTTATTATATCATATTCACACGTGCAGAGTCTTCAAATAAAAAAATCAATTAGAGCGGATTATGTGCGTATGATGGTTAATCCATCTCTTTTCTAACCCAAAATATAAAGATCGACCCAAATGCATGTTTCTCATTATTACTATTGATTTGAAATTTAAACAAGTCCAATCTTTAACAATGAAATATAAATTGTCTTTGTCCATTTCATTTATATGAATCTTATATCTATACCCATCCCATTATTGGTAGTTTGAAATTCCTATTTCTCCAACATTGGAGGGTTTGGGGTCGTGTGACACCACTCACTCTGACTCTATCCCTCTCACCAGAGCAACGTCGATAATGGGAGTACATGCTGCTGGACTTCCCAGAGGTCCGTAAGTTCCATGTCAAGCTGCTCTCTCCGAGCGCTTCTTGCCAACGATGCCGATATCGATTCCCTTTTTCATCGGAAATGTCTTTCGACGTGGGGAAATTCTGATGGATTCTTATACAATACAGTGGAAGAATTGGATAAGATCAGATTGACGTATTATCAAAGAAAGTTGGGGATTTTGGTGTGGGCACTTGGGCTCATACTTTTACATGTGTTGAAAAAGAAAAAAACCGTGAAAACAATAACTGGTATTTCTTCACAAATCTTTCTTTTTTAATAACATTAAAAAAAACTTTGGTTTGACATCTCACTCGATTCAAAGCATACAAAACAACCATAAATTTTGTGGTTCTTGCAGCATATTCGCACGCATAGAGTCTTCAAAAAATAAAAATAATCCTTGGAACTCTTTTTTGTTGCTCGTGTGATACCACTCACTCTAGCTCCCCCCTCTTTCTTTTTCTCCAAGCTTGCTCGTAGCCAACGATGGCAACATAGGCTCCATTTTTCATCAAAAATGTCTTTCGACGTGGGGAAATTATGATGTGTTCTTGTCCAATACAATGTTTGAATTGGATAAGATTTGGTTGACGTATTTTCAAAGTAAGATGGAGATTCCGGTGCAGGCAGTTGGGCTGATACTTTTATCGATGTATGAAAGAGTGAAAATCGCAAGAACAACAATTGGGATTTCTCCGCAAATCTTTCTTTTTTTATTACATAGAAAAACTTAGGTGTGAAGTCTCATTTGAGCCAAAGCATTTGGAACAACCATAAAATGAACTTTTTTTTTGTGTTCTTGCATTATATTCGCACGCACAGAGTCTTCAAATAATGATATAATTAATGCTTCAAAATTTTTCATTACAATGTGTAGAATGGCTGAATTCCAAGCGTCCAAAATGCTCTATATTTTGTTTGGTTCGCACACCGCAATTTTGGCATCGCATATGGTGCAATTGACAAAGGCATTGGATTCAAGGGAGACCAATTTCATATGGGCCATAAGGCCTTCGATGGGATTCGACTGTGCCACCAATTTTGTGGCGAAAGACTGGTTACCGAATGGATTTGTGTAGAGATCGAAGGAGGGAAAAAAAATTAAGGAGTAGTGATCCAAAAATGAGTGCCCCAATGAGAGATTATCTTGCCTTAAAATACAACTATTTATTCCTTGTGATTAATATCAATTCAAAATTCAACTTCATCTAACTGTTTTTGACTCAACGTTATCTTTATTGTTGTCGTTCAGAGCGGATTAGGTACAAATGATGACCTGTCTCACCATTGCATATTATTAGAACCAACTCAGAATTCAAATTACCGCCCTTAAAAGGATCACACCTATCACATTTCCATATAAAAGTTCATATCATTGTCATGAGCTATTACAAAGTTAAAAATTCATATTTGCCTTCAACAAATATAAATATAATTATTCCCATCTCCACCCTAGTGTTTCAAATTATATATGCACATTTTTTGTGCCAAATTCCGTGCACACTTTCTCGTGGCATGTTTTTCTTGTTATTCATTCTTTCGCCATATTATCTTGATCCGTTCAAATTCATATCTCCTTCAACATAGACACATTCTAATTATTTCCATCTCTATTTAACCACTTCAGACATTTATGCGCATGATGTTGAGCAAATTAAAGTGCAAATTTTATACATTTAAATTTAAACATAGTATCTAACTAAATTTAGTTTCATATGAATGTACATACACAATTTTAGTTTCATGTTAAAATGCATTCTCTCAATCTTACTTTAATGTTCAAATCACTTTAAATTATAGAAGATATGTTTTTAATGGGGCAAAGATGCACAAAAATCTAGCTAATGAATCTCCTAACCAAACCCAATCTATATACTAATGTTGTGTCAATTATGTGGCAAGATAGTTGGGTGTAACCACCTCATAAGCTCCTATTCCGCACCTGACCTCCCCTGCATTGCAACACATTGCAACTTGGCCAAGAAATCAGTTAGCCGATCTAAGAGTAATAAGGAAAAGTAATAACAACCTAAGAAATTGCTATCCTACCCCTCCACACATGACACCCCCCACCCTTAAAAGCAAGCTTGTCCACAAGCTGTAAAATTTTAAAAACCAAGATAAAATTTAAAGTTTGGAAATTGAGTTTGAATAACTGAACTTTCCTCCCATGAATCTTCTTCTGGTGGTAAATTGGACCACTCAATCAGCCATTGCAGCTGTTGCTGGTTTTAAATTAGGAATATCCTGCGTTGCAAAATTATTTTTGGAAACAGGGGTAGAGAATCATCCAAATCATCAAGAGGAAGAATCATTGTGCTGGCAGGTGGGAACCTATATGTTTCTTCAACAAAGAGACATGAAACACAAGATGAATTTTAACTGTGTATAGTTGATGCGGTTTGTATGCTACTGCTGCTATCTTTTGCAAGATTTTTAAAGAGCCAAAGAACTTGGGAGCTAACTTCAAATTAATCTGCCCACTGAGATTCTTTTGTTTGTATTTTTGTGTCTTGGGATAAACAAACTCACCAATTGCAAATTCCCTCTCAATTTCTTTCTTGTCTGCAAAAGTCTTCATCCGATCTTGAGCCTTATGTAAGTGCCGATGCAGCAATGTATTAGTAGCATATGTTGCATCATATTTTGAGTTGTAGGAAATAATGAATCTGATAGAGCTCCAAATGGTATAGCTAATGGTTAACTTTAAACAATGCCTCATAAGGTGTCATCCCAATGCTAGAATAGAATGTAGTGTTATACCATCTCTGAGCTGCTCCCAGCCGAAAACCCCAAGAGTCAGAGCCGTCTTCACAAAAAACTTTCCAACACTTGGTTGACTCTCTCAATTTGGCTATCACTCTGTGGGTGATAGGCTGAACTAAAGTGCAGTGAAACCCCTAGCTTAGTGAAAAATTCTTGATAAAAAGAACTCAAAAATATTTTATCTCTATCACTAACTATGGAGTCAAGTAAGCATGATGCTTGTAAATCTCATAGAAATAGAGTTCAACCACATTCTTAGCAGTAAAAGGATGAGCCAAAGCCACAAAATGGCTATACTTTGTTATTAGTCCACCACCACCAGTATAGTATCCAAACCTTTGGATTGTGGTAATTTTTCCACATGTGTGTAGGAATAGACAAAGGTTGCAGTAGACCAGATGAATGGCAATGCTCAGTTTTTTTCCTCTAATAGATCTCACAATGTTGGATGAATTGTATGATATCCTGTCTGTTTGCTAGCCAGGTGAACATAGCTAGTACCCTTCTGATAGTTGTAGCTTGGCCATAATGGCCACCAATTGCAGAAGCGTGCATAGAGGACAAAATAACTTTCATGATTTCTCCTTGGGATCCTACATAAATTCTTATGCCTTTCTTAAGTATGCCATGAATATACTGATATTTTGATTGTGCATCAGCATTAAGAACCTCTTGTGTATTTAGCTCTTGACTTTCTTCATCATCTTTATAGTTTAGTTCCAATTGTGCAATCCAAGTAGGTTGTATATTGATGATAGCAGTGGTCATACCTGCATCAGTCACCATTTCATAATCAAGCTCGAAAATGGCTTCTTGGTTTCCCACTGTTTGGTTTCTCAGATTAGTGTCCTGTTTCTCATCACTTTCAAGACTCTTATAAATCCCTGGTAATTTGGATAAGGCATCATCAACTTTGTTTTCCACTCCTCTTCTGAACTAAATATCAAAGTTGTAGCCCAATAGCTTAGTGGTTCATTTATGCTGTAGAACATTGTGTAACTTTTGATTCAACAAATGTTTAAGAGCATGATAGTCAGTTTTAATAAAAAAATGACTCCCAATCAGGTAGTGTCTCCACTTTTCCACAACCATCACAATAGCTAGTAATTCCTTTTCATAAGTGGAAAGACCTTTATTTTTCTAGCATAAGGCTTTACTGATGAAAGCAATTGGTTGGCTCCCTTATAATAACACAACTCATATTCCTTAACTAATGCTATCAATTTTAATGACAAAAACTTTATCAAATTCTAGAATTTTCAAGACAGGTAATGTAGTATGTCTTCCTTCAATTTGTTAAAAGCCTCCATGGCATGTGGATGCCACTGAAAATTATTTTTCTTCAATAGATCATGTAATGGCCTGCATATGATCTCAAAGGATGCTATGAATCTTTTGTAATAACCAACTAATCCAAGAAATCTTCTAAGCTGCTTGATTCTTTTAGGAATTGGCCAATCTATAATGCATTTCACTTTACCCTCATCCATTTAAACCCTTTCAGCTGTGATCAGATGGCC
Source organism: Rubia yunnanensis (assembly GCA_037428765.1). Taxonomy (NCBI): domain Eukaryota; kingdom Viridiplantae; phylum Streptophyta; class Magnoliopsida; order Gentianales; family Rubiaceae; genus Rubia; species Rubia yunnanensis. Next base: position 85,541,315 of record CM075063.1, read on the forward strand.
TAAAAACTGAAATTCTGCAAAAACACATTTGGATTTTTTTTGCACATAACTGATGTTTCATAATACTCAATTTTTTTTCTAAATGCTTCAAATGCTCCTCATGAGTTTTTTTGTATAATAGGATGTCATAAAAACAGTAGCACTGATTTCCTTAGTTGATCTTTGTATACCTAGTTCATCAGTGTTTGGAAAGTGACATGTGCATTAGTTAGCCCAAATGGCATCACTAAAAACTCCAAATGGCCATGGTGTGTTTGGAATGTTGTTTTGTGTATGTCATTTTCATTCAATCTGATCTGATGGTAGTCATATCTCATATCCAGCTTAGAAAAGAATTTAGAATCATGCAGCTCATTCAATAATTCATCAATAATAGGCATAGGAAACCCGTCCTTCACAGTCATGTCATTTAGTCCCCCTATAATCTATACAAAGTCTCCATGAGTTATCTTTTTTTCTTGACTAATAACACATGTGTAGCAAAAGAACTGCTATTGTGCCTAATCACCTTATTGTCCAATATTTCATCAATTTATCTTCCAATTTCTCCCTTCAAGGCATGAGGATATGTGTATGGCTTCAACATGAATGCCCTTGCATCCGCTTTCAAATTAATCATATGCTTTCAAATTAATATGATGATCAATATGTCTACTAGGTGGTAATGTATAAGGTATATCAATAACAACTCTATACATATTCAGTAGTTGATGGATTTCCTGATCATATGCTTTATCAATTTCTTTCAGCTTACGATCATCTCCAAGTTTCAGCACCAAGTTTCATCACCCTACACTCAGATAAAACTTATTTATGCTGCATGTTTTAAATTTTTCTGCTTGGAAACTCTCAATCATACCAATTTGTATTTCCACCTGAAAATCAATTATATCAGATAAAGAAGCCAGAAACAATCTCCTTCTTTTATGTTCAAACAAATGTTTAGCCGCAACCCTCTGATCAACTTAAGTACTTCCTCCGTCCCACCCAATGGCGGATCTACGCCTGTGCAAGGTAGGGAATTGCCCTACCTTTTGAAAAAAAACATTTTTAGTTAATTAATATATGTTTTTTATTAGTGCCTTAGTTAAATTTTAATCTTGGACCACTTTAATACTCTAAAATGGCAAAGTCTTGGGAAAGACGGTCTTTCCATATGCTTATGGAAAGACCGGGTTTAACTAGAATAATAAAAGGTAAAAGGTCTTAGTTGCAATATTAAACTTTTAGTATGCAACATGTAGTAGTTATAAAATTTATAACCCGGTTCATACAATCCGAAAATTTTATCTCAATTTCATCTAATTTACACTTTAAACCTTGGTCTTTCCATAACTTATGGAAAGACCGTCTTTCAAGAGACGGACTCCTTTAAAATTTAAAAAAATTTCAAAATTTTACCACTATTTAAAAAATAGATTTATCAAATTAAATTGTGACCCATAAAATTTTTTTCTTTCTCCTCCCCTGATTCCACCTTATTGCCAGGAGAGAGGTATTTTTCTACAATAGAAAACATGTCATGGACGTGACTTTTGTCAGACTACTCGTACAATTCACTCAAAACTTAAACCAAATATTAAGAAGCCACTACACCTAATTAAAAGTCTTAATTCAAAATCAAGGAGCCATTACAGATAATTTTTTTTATAAATTAAACAAAAACTAATCTCGATAACCAAACCACCACAGAAAATGCAAATAATTTCTAATATACATCCAACTTCTTCAACTGAAGTCAGCGAAAACGCTCTCTTCTGACTAAAAGAAACGCTCTCTTCTGGAAACTGTTTTTGCTCGCTTTTCCCGCCGATAACGGCTACCTTGCCGGCAACGGCTAATTCTCCGTCCGCTTGGGCTTCGTCGGTCACCCAATCGGCGAAGCCGACAGTGATGGCGACTCCCTGTGCCAACCAAATCCCCCCCAAAACCTTCGCTTCTGTTCTCCAAAGCAAAGCTCCGCCCCTGCTGAAAACTTTACCCAACAATCCAGAGCTTATTCCTAAATCTCAACACCTAGGAGAACCCTCGTGTCTATACTCAGATGACCAGATAGCTACCCTCTCAGCCCATTACGCAAATGCTCTGGTTGGAAAGTTTACAAGGGGCAGACTCTCTATGGAACAATTGGAGCAAGCTTTCAAAACTGTGGGATTTGAAGGTAAGTATCAGCTTGGTTCTTTGGATTATAAACACGTTTTGATAAGATTTGAGCACATAAATGACTACCAGAGATGTTGGATGAAATGTATTTGGAATCTGAATGGTGTCCTTCTTAAAATGCTGAAATGGACCCCTGATTTTTCAACCCATAGAGAATCTCCTATAGTCCCTATCTGGTGTACTATCAAAGAGGTGCCATTGTATTACTATAATTCATCTTCTATTGAGGCTATTGGAAACAGTATAGGAAGTTTCATTAAAAATGATCTAGCAACAGAAATGTTAACAAGACCTTCTGCAATCAAATTTTGTGTTGAAATAGATATCCAAAAACCTCTGAGTAGCTTTATAAGGTTAGGTTCAGTGACCAACAATAGGAAATACCAAATTGAATATGAGGACATACCACTCTACTGTGCTCATTGTGCAAAATTAGGTCATTCCCTATCCCAGTGCAAGTCCAACTCCCTGGTTAACAATGAAAGAACTCAGGAGCCTATTTTTGAACAGGACTTACCTCAGCTTCAATGGCAGGCAACAGGTAAAAAATTTGATAAAGCTCCCCTAATCCTAGATTCTGTGGAAGAACAACATCCTCAAGATGATAATCTGGAGATAGCTTCCACTGAACAACTCAGTAAAATGACTAATCCAAACTTGATAGTCAATCAGGGTGCTAGTTCATATGATACTAATAAGTCTGTTCATAGTTTGGATAACTCAATATCAAGGCTGTTAAATGATACTGCTACCTCTAAACCCATATTCTCGAATTTTGCTAAAGATGATATGCAGATTGGCTCCTCTACCCTTCCTTTGTATAGTCCTGGCTATAAAAACACCTACTCCCAGCCAGGGAAGATGGCAAACAGGTTTTCAATTTTGCAGGTTCCTGAAAACACTAAGGAGAAGGATGTGCAGGCTGAGGCTGAGGCTACCAGGCCTATAAATGAGATCATGACTGAGGAGATACACCCTAACACCCCTTCAGGTAACATCCAAGGTAAGGCCAAAGCTAAAAAGAATAACTACCTAAGTCAGATCAACAAAATGATGCTCAGATCATCTACAAAAAGTAGTAAATCAGGTGAACAATGATAGGAAACCAAATTGTTAATTTCTTAGTGTGGAATCTGAGGGGAATGGACTCTTCTCTGTTAAGGCTATCTAATTTATGCAAGGTTAAGAAAATTCAATTGTTATGTATTATTGAACCTATGCATAATAATTCACAATGTGAAGACTACATGAAAAAATTATCTTTCTCCCAGAATTTGACACTGTCGAATGGTAAAATATGGCTTATGTGGTCTAACAACTTATCTGTCTCCATAATATCCACTCATGAACAGTTCATGCATGTATCCATTGCTCATCAGTTTACAAATTTGATAATGGATGCTGTTTTTGTCTATGCTCTAAGGGATAGAGAAGGTAGGAAGATTTTATGGACAGAGCTTAGCTCTATCCCTAAGGGTGATACTATCTTTATGGGTGATTTCAATGCAATTACTTCATTAACTGAATACAAAGGTCCAAGTTCTCCTGCTTTAGGCAGTATTAGGGATTTTAGCTCATGGATTAACTCTAATGCCATCCAGGAAATTAATACAGTAGGAAACTTATTTACATGGTGTAATTCTAGGCTTAGAAACCCTACCTCTAAAAGGCTAGACAGGGGTCTGTGCACTTTGTCTTGGATCTCTAAATTTCCATCTTCATCGATCCAAATTCTAAATAGACAAACATCGGACCATGCTCCTCTTTTTCTTCAGATCTCTAACCTGACCTCCTCGCACCCGAAGCCTTTTAGATTTATTGATGCTTGGTTTCAGCGGGAAGAATTCATTTCAGTGATAAAAAATAGTTGGGACTCTCCTATTGGTGGAACTGGTATGCTAAGATTCTATCTCAAACTGATTAGACTTAAGAAAACTGTTAAAAATTGGAACAGAGAGGTATTTGGTAACATTGATTTAAATGTCAAAAAAGCTGAGGAAGACTTAAGAGCACAAGAGGTGATTTATGACTTGAATCCCTCAGTATCTGAGCGTATCAAACTGAATGGAAAAAATGCTGTATTGCTGAAGGTTTTAAAGGAAAAAGAAAAATACTGGAAACAGAAGGCTAGATTAAGATGGCATAAGCTTGGGGATAATAACACATCCTTTTTTCATAAGGTAGTGCAGGAGCGAAATAGTAAACTTCAGATAAGTAAAATAAAAAATAGAGCTGGGCAATGGATAAATTCTGAAGCAGATATTCAAAATGAAGCTATACACTATTTCTCTGAGTTACTTAATGAATCTGATCTGACCACGGATGATACCTATTTCTCTCATTTTTTAAGCCAGATCCCGGTTCTTATAGGAGATAATGATAATCATGCTCTTGGTAACCCTGTATCAGAACTAGAACTTGAATCTGTCATTAGGAGTTTAAATAAAACAAGTAGTCCTGGGCCAGATGGATTTTCTCCAAAGTTTTTTATAAAAAGCTGGTCTATAATAAAAATAGACCTAATGGATGCTGTCAATGACTTTATTTCTGGTGCTGATATTCCTAAGGGTATTTCCAGCACCTGGATTACCCTCATACCAAAGAAACCAACTCCAAGTTCATTTGATGACTTTAGACCAATTAGCTTGTCAAATGTTTTGAATAAGATCTGCTCTAAAGTTCTAAATGAGAGACTTAAACCTTACATGGACATCTTGATATCCCCTAACCAAACTGCATTCATGAAGAATAGGGATATATCAGATAACATTCTGTATTTAAATGAAATGATCATATTTTTGGACAAGAAATATAGAACCCCAAATTGCATGCTGAAATTGGACCTTAGGAAAGCTTTTGACAGAGTTAGATGGAAATTTTTAGAGCATATTTTGATGAAGTTTGGTTTTAATGGGAATTTTTTAAGGGCAGTCATGAATAACCTGTCACAAGCACACTTTTCAGTTTTACTCAATGGAAATCCAGTAGGATTTTTTAAGGCAACAAGGGGAATCAAACAAGGTGATCCTCTATCTCCCTTTCTCTTTAATTTATTTTCTGAGGCTTTCTCTAGAAGCTTATCTTATATTTTTCACAATAGAAGTTTATCTTCATATCAAATTCCTGGTTCAATTACTGCTGTTTCTCATTTGATGTATGCGGATGATACGATAATATTTATGCAAGCATCTAAGGCTAACCTTATTAAAATCAAAGCTTTTCTGGAAGTTTTTGAGTATACCTCAGGCCAAAAGTTTAATTTTGAGAAATCGGATTTTTATCTTAGCAGTAAAGCTACTGTAACTAGGAATAACCAGGTTAAAGCAATTCTGAAAATGAAGAAAGGCTCTTTTCCATTTAAATACCTAGGATGTCCCATTTTTAAGGGTAGGGTTTTAAATAGATATTTTTTTCCCATCTTAGCTAATGTTGACCTTAAGCTTCAAAATTGGAAAAATAAATGGCTAAGTTCTGGGGGGAAAATGACCTTAATTCAATCAGTATTATACTCTATCCCTCAGCATATATGGATGGTAACTAAACCCCCTAAAGGGATCATTAAAGCTTTTGAGAAAAAAATGGCTCACTTCTTTTGGGGAGAATCAGATGGGAAAAAAAACAAGATTTGGAAAAAATGGTCTCAAATTGCTAAACCAACAAAGATGGGAGGATTAGGGTTCAGATCTGTTCAAGCAATTGTAGATTCCTGTTCGGCTAAACTGTGGTGGAAGAGCCAATTAGGGGTTTCACTGTGGGCTAAGCTATTATGGTCACTTCCTCCTTCCCATAAAAATTCTGCAACTTGGAAGAGAATATGTTACATTAATTCATTTGCAGAAAACAATTCGTATGTCATTTATGGAGTTGGAAAGTGTGATTTCTTATCTGCAAACTGGTGCCCTCAGGGACCATTGATGAGTCAGATACCAGAAAGTACACAGATTCTGTTTGCTGGTCTTTCAGTGGCTGATTTTATAGCCAATAAAGCAAATATTCTGAGTCAAATTTCATCTTTTCTGGACAATGATACTGTGCTATTTTTACAGGGTGCAGAGTTGAACCTTGAGAGAGAGGATAGGATGATTTGGAAGCCTGAACCTTCGGGTAATTTTACGTTTAAGTCTGCATATAGGGCACTCGTTCAACTATCAGGTAATTTCCCTGTAACTAAATATATATGGAACTCCCTCCTTCTCAAAAAGATTTCAATTTTTATATGGAAACTGCTACATGCCTTTCTTCCCTTTGATGAAATACTGATTACATGTGGTTTTAGTTTAGCTTCCAAGTGTCCAGCTTGCTGTGATTTAGACTCTATCCATCATTATTTTATCACTTGTCCATTAGCTAAGAAAGTTTGGACTTCCTTGACTGCATCCATTCATTTCAATCTTAATGATCAACACTCGATACCCCAGAGATTCTTTCTATTCTGGAGCTGTCAAGATTTACCTCAGTTCTATCAAGTTTATTGCATGATACTTCCATCTCTGATCTGCTGGTGCTTATGGAAAGCTAGAAACAGCTTTCTATATGATCATAAGCCATTCTCTGTGGATAATATCTGTAGGGAGGTTGATGAACTGATCAGATTGACACTGAATAAGTGTAAGCCTAGTATATTATCTACACACTCAATCCCTCCAGCCTTTAAACATCTAGTCCCGCTCTTGAGACCTCCCCCAAAGCCAAATCTGAAGAAAGTATACTGGATTAAGCCTGAACCTGGTTGTATTAAAATCAATGTGGATGCCTCCTGGAGCTCTGGTAATGCTTCGGTTGGTCTTATTGCCAGGAATAGCCTCGGTCACCCTATCTGTATTAGCTCTACTTCAATTGCTAGTGTATCTCCTTTACATGCAGAAATTGAAGCGATATTGTATGCTTGCTACACCTTTAACCACCTTGATCATAATTTCATCATTGAATCTGATTCAAAATTGGCGGTACAGATGATCAGTAATCCTTATACTGCAAAATGGGAACTCTTTCAGCTGGTTTTTAAGGCTAAATCCTTGATTGGCTCAGCGGTACTAAAACATGTCTATAGGGAGGGTAATGCAGTGGCTCATGCTATCTCTAAACATCACTTTCAGAACAACCAAAGTCTCAATCTTGCTAATGTTTCCCCTGAAATCAGAGGGCTTATAATTTTGGATAGAGATAATGTACCTCATCTCAGAAACACTAAGTAGATATAAAGTAGGAACAGATACTGGCTTATGATTTGCTGTTGCTTGTGCAGGACTTGTATGAAGCACTACTGAATCTGCTCTGTGTTGCCATGTCTGGCTCTGATGTTCTTCAATTTTCCAACTTAGAGAGGCTGAAAACTGATCTATTACATGAAGTAGACAACTATAGTGACTCAGACTCCAGGAGGCTGCATATCTGGGCGCCTGAGGGAAGATCAGACTCAAGGAGAGGTTTTGCTTGCTGGGGCAGCAACATCTTTGATATTGCACTGAAGACACAAGTGGCCATATCCTAATCTTTGGCATTTGGAAATTTCATCAGTAGGATAGCTTTCTTCCTCTTTCCTTTGAGCTTATAAGTTTCCATTCACCTTCATGTATAAGTTGCCTGGCCAAGGGGGAGAATTCACACGAGGGGTGGAGATTCTCTCCCTAGGATCGCGACTTCTACTTCCATTACAGTACTTTGTTTACTGTTTATAGGGGTCGATGCACTTTTTTTGTATCACTTCTTCGGTTTTCTTGCCGAACTCATGTACAAACATACTTTGATTTCTTTTGATATAGGGCTTGGGGAACCTAATAAAGAACTCCCCCACCTTCGGGTGTTTTATTAAAAAAAAAAAAATTCTTCAACTGAAGTAAACTTCTTCCGAAAAACTACTACTTTGGGATTCATTCCCTACAAGAAAACACCAACAAGCCATAATAACACTGCAAAAATCAAAAGAAAAAATAAATTACAGATCCGTTACTCAACAACATTAATACAGAAACATAGGAACAAAACACACATACCCACAAAAAAACACGGTCAAAAAAAGGCTTCACTCGGTGACTCGGTAGATCACATTATACTTTTCCAAAAGTTATTCAATCGATCATCTGCAAAGCACAAAATCAAAGAAGTTTAAAACCATAAGAATCGGAACAAGATTCAAAAACCAAAATCATAGAAGTTTAAAACCATAAGAATCGGAACAAGATTCAAAAACCAAAATCATAGAAGTTTAAAACCATAAGAATCGGAACAAGATTCAAAAACCAAAATCATAGAAGTTTTTTTAAAAAAAAGGTCTACAAAACAAATGAAAAATAGCGATCAGAATTTTGGGGGAGGAGAAAATTTTGAGATTAGAAATAAGAGTAGGTCTCCGGACAGATGACATGTCCATAAGGTTATGGACAGACTACTTATTTCTTACCTTATATACCGCATTTGTAAATTACATACAAAATAAAATTTTTTGAAAATATTTGTTTATATTATAAATTTTATATTTTTACTTTCAAATACATATTATTACTTGTTTTAAATTATAAAATGCAATAATTAAATTTTATAAAAAATTATAACATTTAAAATAAAGGCCCCTATGGACTGTCCATAATTTTATGGAAATGCCGCATTTCCTGAGACTTTCTCTAGAATTAAATGGGAGGAGAGAGGAAGATTAAAGTGAATAGAGGTAGGCCAAAACGGGTTGACTGGTCAAGCCTAGAATGACTTTCTTGATATTTTATTAATTCTTCAGGGGCATTTAAGGAATTCAACCAGGCTAAAAATGAAAATAAATTAGAGTGTATAATTTAGGGCGGGACAACCCAAAATGAAAAGTGGACAATTTGACCCGGAACGGAGTAAGTACCACACAGTCTCATCTAAAGTCCTTTTACTTCCTTTATTAAAGAATATAATATGATGATCAACAAAATCAAATGATATAGGACTAAAAAACCTCATCCAATTAACATCTATTGTTATATCATAGGAAAAATTGTGTTGCTGCACACTCCTTTGAACCTTAGGGCATTTAGTAGAACAATATGATCACCATTTACCACTGTAACTACAGAAGGTCGAGCTCTACACCCTTCCAAACTAGCAAGTTTAACTGTATCAGTATCTATGAGACTCTCATTGCTGCCAGTGTAAAAAAGAATACTCACCTTTATGCCTTTGATTCTCCCATATTAGGTCATAGTGTTAACATTTCTATTTCCTTCAATCGAGCTAAGCACAAAGTGTTTAGGAGTCTCATCACTCTCAACATTCCCAACAATATCTTCCACAATCCAAAGCTCATTCCTAGTTTCTTCACATTGTGAATTTAACAGATTAGTTGCCTAAATTTACACTGGTGTCCTAGCACATACTTCTCTCCACATTTAAAACACAAGTGATTGTCCCTTCTAAATTGTATTTACTGTAGGGATATCCTCTTAACAACACCAGACAAATTCCTACTCTCAGTTTATTTCCAATTTCCCTTTTCCCCAGTCTGTTTATAAGCCATATTAAGATTTATGTTGCTACTTACCCCGTGCATATTCATCCTCTTAGTCTTTCTACCTAAGATCTCCAGCTGTTGTTCTTGTAGCAAAGCCAACTCAATTGTAGATTTAAGACGTTTAGGTTTAAATGTTTTCAACCAAGGCTTAAGTTCATCTTTCAAACCACTCATAAAATTGGATACAAAATATTCTTCAGAGAGTTTTGGATTCTTACCCACCATCAGTGTTTTTAACTCCTCGAAATTCTCTGGATACTCCCTCACACTGCCTCTCTGGTATAAATTTTTGAAGGATTCCACTGCACCTGTTGCTCTAAGCTCAGAAAATTTGGTAGTTACAACATTAGAAAAGTCCTACCAACTTCAGCAGTCCTTGGTCAGCTTTTTGTTTTGGAACCGCGCCTCAGTTTTGCCTTCAAGGTAGATCTCTACGGCTTTAACACATCCAGGATATGCGATTTTGTAGTATTTTAAGTATTTGAGACACCTCCTCAGCCATTCTTTTGGCTTATCTCCATTGAAGTTCACCAGTTCAATCCTGGGATGCAAGAAGTTGATATTCCTTCCAACATTCAACTTATGTGTTGGATCTTCAGTTTTTTTAGTTTTTTTATCAATCTTCTTAGACTGATCCCTTGATTTCACAAATTTGGAAACAATTTCAAAAACATGAACTGAAAACTCATTGTTCTGATCATGTCTTTCCTTGTATATGTTCGAAATCACCTTCTTCAACCCTTTGAGATGTGCATTTTGAGCATCCAAGACCTTCTCCACCCGAGGTGTGGTCTTTTCTTCTATCTCCAAACTGATTGCACGAAAATTAGCATCCAAGCTCCATACATTGTCTGCCTAACCTCCCGTGACAAACCATTGAATTTTTTCTCCATACCAGTTTCAAATGTTTTGAATTTGGTGTTTTCAGACATTTTTGACTGAGGAAATCTTGTTCTGATACCAAATGTCATGAATAAAGGATATTAAGAGGGATTTAGAAGTAATTTGACTAAGAATTATAACAGCAAGGCATAAACGAAGAAGAAGAATAAAATTTAGAAAGATTGAAGAAAAGGTGACGAAGAGCTCTCAAAGAGTTTACAAATTTGATATCCAAAAACTAGCTAATGAATCTCCTAACTGGATCCAATCTATATACTACTCAGTTGTGTTAATTGTGTGGCCAAAATACTTCGTTGTAACCACCTCAGAAGCTTCTCTTCTGCACCTGACCTCCCCTGCATTGCAATGGAATGCAACTTGGCCAAGAAATCAGTTAGCCGAGCTAACTGTAATAAGGAAAAGCAATAACATCCAAGGAAATTACTATCCTACCCCTCAACACATGAAACATTTTTCTTCTTGACTTATTGCGCATGTAGTTACAAAAAAAGATTTGCTTACCTCATTACCCCCTCCTTAGTTAATCTGTAGTTATAACTAAAAGAGAAGTGTCATTGCCACAAATTGCCACGTCATTCTTTTAAAATATGTAGTTAAATAAATAAATATTTATTTAAAAGTGTAAGTTTAGTTTCCAATGTGTTCTTTCGAAAAGTGAAAATTGTAAGATTTAATGCAGTTTTGATTATAAGAGTTAATGCAGCCTAAATGGATGGAAGAAAAGAAAAGGGGAATACTATTACAAGAATCCCACATTGAAAAAATAGAAGAAGAAAGAGGGAGTTGCAAGGTATAAATTAAAAAGGCAAATGACGTCAAAGGTAGACAAGTAGAGCCGCTTAAAATATCTCGAGCTCGCTTAATATATCTTGGGCTCGAGTTCGATCGAGTCCAAAAAATATTGGCTCGAGCTCAAGTAAAATTAATTTGGTTTAGGTTCGTATTCGAGCTCGGGCTTGAACTATCATTAAACATATGTATATGTGTGTGTGTGTTTGTGTGTGTGTGTGCGTGTGTGTGTTATAATATACTATGTTTAGAAAATATATATTGAATATATATTATGTCTCCATAAGTTCGACGACCTTAACGAACGATATTTGTTGAACTTGAGTTCGACCTCGAATATTATACAATTTCGGTTCGATCTCCATTGCACTTCGGAGGGTGCATTTGTATGGTCTCACCAAGTCCTATGGTCTTTCCAAATGGGCACCAAGTCCTGTATTCTACGTTCATGATCCCTACCCAATCTGAATCTTTTTTATTGACCTATGTTTTTTTGACTAATTGTTGTTTTATTATTTTACCGATTCATGTTGTGAAAATAAAAAATTATATAAAAGATATAATATTTATATTAAAATATTTACTATTTAATTTCAAAATTACACCGTTTAAATAAAGTACAACAAGTATAGAAATACCTTTTTTTCATAAAAAAAATTATAGAGTAAAGTGCTCGTATAACCCTATGTTTTGGTGATTTGTGTTAATATGACCATGTGAAGTTGGAAAGTGCTATTGTAACGCTATAATAGGCTTTAATGTGCTAATATGACCCTGGATGCCTGAATTTGGCCGGAATTATTTAAATTGACTATTATAGCCCTGATTAAAAAAAATTAAAAATAAGAAAATGTAAAAGGATAGCTATGCCCTCATATCTATTAACCCTAAACAATTTTCCATTATTTTCACACTCTTCGTCTTCTCTCTGCAGACTTTCTTCCTTCTCCACTTTCTTCGTCTTCTCTCTGCTCCGCTCAATTGGATTTGTTGTTCTAATTGTAGCGGTGGTACTAGGTCTAGGAGGAGATGGTGGCAGTGGTGCTGCGCGGCCCTGTAATGGTGTTAGGGTTTAGAGAGGAGAGGTGGTACTGCACACGGTGGTGGTGGTGCTGGGTGGAGAGGAGATGGTGGCAATGGTGGTGTTGGGTGGCGGTGGTGGTGTTGGGTGGAATCGCCAGATCTGTTAGTGGCTCATTTCCAGATTCCAGTGGTGGAGCGGCGGAGTTGTTGGCTGTGGTCTGCTTGAATTTCCAGATCTATTGGTGGCTCATTTCTAGATTCCGGTGGCAGAGCAGCGACAGAGGTGCAGCCGCTATTGGCTGTGGTCTGCTGGTGGTGGCGTTGGTGGCTCGTTCCCCGATTCCCGTGGCGGAGGTGGCGGAGCAGTGACAAAGGTGCAGTCGTTGTTGGCTGTGGTCTGCTAGCAGTGGTGTTGGTGGCTCATTTCCAGATTCCGGCCATCGCCGGTGGCGGAGCGGCTGCGGAGGTGGTTATGGAGAAGAAGAAGAATCTAGGGTATTTTAGTCAATAAATTTGTAATTTCAAGGTTAGGGGTATTTTAGTATTATTGTATTTGGTCAATGCCAGAAATAACAATGTCAACGATAGAATAGTGCCATAGGGTTATATCGGCACTTCTGATGCAAAACACAGGGCTACAATAGCACATTTCAACTTCACAGGGTCATATTAGGACAAACCTCCAAAACATAGGGTCATATCAGTATTTTGTCCGAAATTATACAAAGTTTGATTAGCTTTTCAAACATTCGGTAACTTATGAAAGAGTAGTCCTATGGCAGGTGAGATATCCACAAGTTATTGACAGTTCACTGTAATTTTTATGCAATGTATTTGTTAAATTAAACACTGAAATTTTAAATTTAAATAAAGTATCTTTTAAGTTAAATATTTTACTTTTTAAATATAATATCTCATATAATTTCACATTAAAATACACATAATTGCATGTTTTAACTAATAAAGTATAATATTTAAATTTAAAAAAATATAGTTTTTAAGTTTAAAAATAAAGCGTCTGTCCGCTCGTTAGGAGTTTCTCTTCGTTAGGAGTTTATAAATGGCAACCCTCGGTCCACCGCTCCTAACCTGCAATCACTCATACAACTAGCCAATTAGAAATAACGTTTTTCGAGTTAGCACTGTTCAAGGCAATATGAATGCACTCATCTCTCGATGTTTCAAGCCTACGAGGTCGTTAGTCTACCACTCCCAACATATATAGCATTAAATATCCTAGCACGATATTATACTATGTATGAAATTTTGGATGCATCATACGGCATAACATGACATAAAACATTCATGAATGGAAAATACAAATCATAAACAAATATTCATAGGACATAGAAAATAGTATAATCTAAAATCTCACAAAACCATAATCAAGTCATGAATATAAATACTACCCCAAGATAATAACTACTCTAGACACTAAATCCAAAACAATCATTGGATTTAATGCCATAAGGCAAGAATTAGAGAAATAAATGAAAAGAGGAGAGAGCATCCACTCTTCCTACCTAATATAGTAATAGAGCTAAACTTCCTAGTTTCTACTTGTTAAAACCTAGAAGACTTAGGCTAGTATACATAGTAGATGAGTTTTGGGCCTTAGAAGGCCCAAAAAGGGGGAGAAAACCCTAGCAGCCACGCAAGCACGCCTCGTGCAGTATTGCACGTGTCGATCGGCACGGGCTATGGAAAGGACCACAGGGCGTTGACTAGAGGGGCGTTCAACGCCTTTCTTATGGCATGAGTCGTGCTAAAGTGCACCACCCATTGTCTGGAGGGCCGTTCCTCAGGTTCTGATGGCACGAGTCTTGCCAAGGTGCACAACCAATTGTCTGGATAGTCGTTCCTTCAGCTTCTGATGGCATGTGTTGTGCTAAAATGCACGACCCGTTGTCTGACGTTGTGATTTCCTAGTTTCCTTGAGCACGGTCGTGCTGGTTTGCACGGCCCTCATCCTTGGCCTCGTTCCATCACCACGAGCTATGGCACGTGCTGTGCCAAGTTACACGGCCCATGTCATTCTTTTGATTTTTCCGGAACATGCTCATTTCTTTGCCACAACTATTTACTATCACGTTTTGACTCGTGACCTTCGATCTTCTACCATCCTTGTGAATGGCCTTCTACAATCGTTTACCATCCTTGCGAATGACCTTCTAAAAATATTCGAAAGTGCTTACGAGCGATCTACAAATTATGCTCAGAAAAATGATAGAGATGCTCGAAAGGATCAAAATCCTTTAGACCTAAAATAGGCTACAAAAAGAAAGATTTAGATACGACAACAAAAAATGATCATCTAAACCCTTTACAATATAAACCTACATAAATCTAGCAGTCTACAAATCAAAAGATAATAAAGAGATATTAAATGATTAGAAAAATACATGCCTTTGACATCTCATCGGCTACTATTATTTATTTGCTTAAGTGACTTGTATTGCGAGCGCATTTTTTCATGTTAAATTTCTACTCCTCTCAAAATAGAAGCCACCGTATACTATGTTTTGAGGGCTCAATGATCAATATTGCAACCATCAAAGGATATCGAGCCTCTAAAAATGATTTAGTTCATATTTTTTGTTAATTGTGTGTGTTTTTTCTGATCTACTTGCGGTTAGATGAGCAATTTGGTGAGCATTATGCATTTTTCATTTCTGAGCTACTTGCATTCTAAGCTACTTGCATAATTTAAGATTGGCTAAATGGAATGTGAAATAAATGGAAAGTTATACTCACTCCGTTCCACCCTATTCTGCACAAAAAATTTTTTTGGTCAAATATGCCAAACTTTGACCACATATTTGAATAGGAATATGAACAATAATTTTATCGTATGAGATATGGTTAGATTTGTCGTAACATGTAGTTTCTAAATATTAAATTTTTGTATGTCATTATTGTTCGTAACTACTATTATTTATAGTCAAACATCTCTATTGGAGACCGTGAAAAGATTCCGTGTAAAATATAATGAGACAGAGGGAGTACTTATTTTTCTCAACATTATCTACTTATAAGTTTTACACGAGACATTGGTAATTTTGAAATCGTAAAATTTTACCACCAAGAGTGGTGTGATATTTGTAACTGTATTCCATAAAAAAAAACAACCGAATACAGAACAAATATCGATTTTGTATTCGATAGTTCACAACATAACAGAGTTTTCCGGCGATCCAACGGAACCAAAACCTGCCCAACTTTCACTTAATTCAACAAAAATGTACAAAATGATAGTGAAAAGTATACCACAGCAGTTCCAAATACACATAAATCGATCACGACAAAATACAGCTCCTTGTATACATAAATCAAACCCTAACATCTCTAGTGGAAATGTATCAAACCCTAGCCAGTGGTGCGAGGCGGCGAGGAAGTGAAGGGAAGAAGTCGTCATCGCACCTCTCAAATATATAATTTATAGCCCTAAATGCTTCCGAAATACAACTAAGTAGTTAGTGGCAAATTGATGTCATCCACAAAGAAGATGGATTTTCCTAAGGGTTCATGCATATAAGGGTGGATAATAGCATATACATCTGTGTGTGTGTCTCTATATATATATATATATATATATATAAGCAATTAAAGAGGAGAGTTTTGGTCTGGTTTTTTTTCTTTTCTAAGTTATGAAAAGAAAAACAAGACAACTAGCATATGAAGACCAATCATGCAATAAACAACAAAGATTGGATTAACACAAAGTAGGGGACCTTTGGCATAATTGATTTCCACTTCCGAGCCACTAATCTAGCCTTGAATCCACAACCTATTTACTACCTTGACTGGTTATTGTGAGAGGGAGACTGACAACGCTTTTCTAAACGCTCCAAGAAAATAGGATATGATATCTCTCTTTCATACGCTCCTTCATCCACCGCCCGATGCTGCCGTCATGACAGAGCCACCCTTTTCTTATGCTCGCATTCTAGGAAAACCATATACAATCACCTCTCAAATTGAAATCCCATATGATGGAGTTTCCTTCAATCCAAAAACTCGTATTGAACATCTGGGCGAGCCAAGCCTCTTCTTATCTAAAGAGTGTGAGAAGTTGGAAGACCCTCTGAAATGAACGCTTATCGGAAAATTCTCACGAATTAAGCCTCAATTAGACAAACTTTGTCGAGATTTTCAAACAGCTTGTTTCAAGGGCCATACAAAGATTCATCTATTAGATAATCGTCAAGTTTTAATTCTTTTTATATTCCTGATAAATACTAGAGATGCTGGGTCCATGAAGTTTGGAATTTCAGTGCTTACTCTTTAAGAATTTCGAACTCAAAATTTTAATCCTAGTTCTAATTCTCCTATTATACTTGTCTGGCTTGCTCTATATGGATCATCACAACAAGTTTTTGATCCAGATGTTATGATGTCAATAGGGAATATCAAGATATCCTGTTAAAGTTGATAAAGAAATATTGAATAGGAATCTAGCTTGATTATAGAGGTGCTGGTTTCTAGAAATATATAGAATATGAGGGTGTTCCTGATTACTGTGCTAAATGTCTTAAACTAGGCCATTTGGTTGCAAATATGAAATTTTGCAGGATAAACCCCAGGCTTGGAGACCAATAGAGAAAGAATTCAAAGCAAAACAAAGTGGAGACATTCCTTCCTCCTCAGGTATCCCCTCAAAGGATAAGCCTTTGATTCCTACTCACAAACCTATGTCTACTCTTCCTGTGGTGCAAAAAATTTGGAGACCTAAACAAAAAGCCTCAGAAGCAAAAGATTTTCAGGATAAAAGTGGTAAAAGTTCCGAAGTTTCAACCTCTGATATAGAGGTTCAGGTTATTTCTAATCCCACTCAAATTATTGGGACTGCTACTTCTAATGTGGATAATCAATGATCTCACCCTAATATGGATTTCCTTCTCATGATGTTATAACTTCTGCTGGTGCTGCTATGAACTCAAAAGACATTATTTCAGATACTGTTATATCTTCTGAGGTTGTTATTGTTTCCTCAAATGCTAATATAACTGATAAAGTGGTTAACAACACTGTTGAGATTAATATGTCTGATGAAGTTATGACTCCTGCTGATGTTGCTATAATCTCCAATGACAATATTTCAGATACTGTTATGACTGATGATGCTTTTGTTGACGCTTCAAATGTTAATAAATCTACTTCAGAAAAGCTACCTGATGTCTCAGAAACATCAAACAACCAAATGCTGCCATCTAATAATCATAATATCATAATTAGGGACAATAAAAATGAAAGCTTTATTAAAATAAATGTTGGATTATCTCCTCTATTTTCCTATGGATCTAAATTCAAGAAGAAAATAAGATTCAAGGAGGATTTTAACATTGAGGTTGAACTTAATACGGGGTAACTCAAAACCTGATGTTGTGGTATTCCTAATCTGGCTAATTGATCGCCGTCCACCACGATATGCTTGCAAAAGAGATCCCGGAAGTGGTTCTGGAGAAAAGGCTCCGATGCTCAAGTCAGTATCCTCTTTTTAGAAATCAGGCTTCTCTAGTCAGGTCACACTTCCCTGAATTCGCGACCTCTTTTTTTCCTTTTATAGCCTGCTCTGAACGTGGCTCCACTTTTCTTGGGTTTTCTCGTGTGCTTGATCGTGGCTCCGAGAAAGACGGTTCGTGGCCAACGCTTGGCCATGATCTCCGCTTTTCACAGTTCGTGGGTTGTCTCTATCTCTGCTCGCATCGCAGGCTGGTCTTGGGCTTGCTTGCAACTTCGTTCCGGCGGCCCAACCTTTGGGATAGGTATACACCATAAGCCCCCTAGCCATGAAGACTAAACGAAATGGAGTAATGGCGGGGCTTTGTGGTTTAAATGCAAGCTGATGTTGCTTGTCAATAGATTGTTCGTCATTTAATACTACCTTTGTCGTCATTGCAAAGTAACGTTAGCTTTTTGGATATATCTTTGTCCTCGATCCTCCTTCAAATTTGAAATTTTGAATTTCGAACTCCTCGTGATAAGACTACATTTGCGGAGATTTTATTTCTAAAGGCTGAGATTCGATCCTCAATATCCGCTATTCCGTTCCATATTTTTATGATGTTTTTTCTCATTGTACCTCTTAAATGAAGAATTTGAAATGGATATTTTAGTGTTGCCCTTATTTAGTGTGCTGTCTTTTTATATATCGCCGCCATCTCGATATAAGCAAAAGGTAACTTGTTTTTTGTGTCAGATTATCATCATTGTATTTTCTGAACTGATTGTCTTCCTCGATCTTGCCATTTCTTGCTGATATTTAAGTATCTTTCTCATTGTCGTTTCAGTTTATCTCCTATGTTGCCCAAGCTTTCATCCCCTCTGAGCACTCTTAGGTTATTTAGGTATCATCCTCCTTCATCATCTTCAAGAGTAAGTTTTGTCAGTAACTTAATTTTCATTTCGCTACATATTTTGGACTAGATACGTTGATGCTCTTCTTCGATTTCTGGTAATTTTAGCAGTTGTGTTTCTAACTATTTTCCGGTCATCTTCTCCGGCTTGTTTTCTGTTAATCTTTGCTCTGAAAAACTTGTGTTCGTGGTATTCAACCCTAATTAAGCTTGTTACTTCCAACTCTAGGACCCTAGCCTATCCATATGTCTTCCTTTAACCGTGTTGAGTCTCCCGTAGAAGATGCTCACTCCAAAAAGGATTCCGGTCATATCACCAGATCCTCTAGCATATGCAGTATGCTATCTAGTTTGTATTTAGATGAGTTGAAGAATTATTTCCCATTTCTAGCTCCCTTTTTCTTTGCGCTCCCGCGAATTCTGAGTGCGTTCGCACTCCTTCGTTTGGCTATATTTCATGTTATTTATCCTACCTAAATTTGGCCTTTATTTTCATCTCCCTGAACATGTGATTGAACTTCTCCATTTATACAAGGCCGTGTTGTCCCATTTTCACCCCAAGGGCATCACTATCATAATGGGGTTTCTTCAAGTTTGTGAGTAAGTAGATATTCCTTTCTCTCTTGAGTTGTTTCACAACTTCTATCAATTTCAAAAATTTAAAAATATAGTAGATGAATTCACCTTTTATCCTGTGATCGCTAGGGTTGAGCTTGTCAGTGGTTTTCCTAGTAATGTGGGTCCGTGGCGTACAAAATATTTTTTCATAAAATTTTAATTAATCCCAATGTGGTTATGCCTTCTTGGAACTACAAGGTTCCCAATTCTAAGCTTCCTGGTCTGAGTGTCCATTTCACTGCTGAGATGAAAATCGTGACCACACTTTGTGCTCATACCCAACATCTTCGCCATGATGACTCTGATGTAGAAGGTGTTTTATTCGTTATTGTTTTCATGATTCTGATCTGTATTCTCTCTTATGTTGGCGAATGATTATATTTTATTCATGCTTTCGTTTGATCTATGATTTTCTTTTTATTTCAGACATGGATCTATCTAAAGGAGATATTGACAGAACACTTTTTGATGGCAAAAATGAGGAGGTGGCTGAAATGTTTGTTCAGCCTGATAATGTTGCAGGTAGCAACACCACCCAGCAGGGTGGTAATAAAACAATCACTGGTAATAAGGCTATGTCTTTCGAAGGCGGGAAGACAGGTGGTCACCGCTTCATTGGTGGGCATAAAGAGAAAAAACACAAGAGGGATATGAGTGAAGGTTCTTCAGGACATTCGCTTCCTTACGTGAAATAGGGGCGTGGTCCCAATGCATCTCACCCTCAAACTTTGGCGCAAACCGAGGATTCTCTAGCGGAGGGAATGATATCTGAAATTCTCTCGAACCTCTCTGTGCCTGATACACTAGCTGTGGTAAGTTCATGGCTAAATTTAGTGGCTTTTGCTATACTATGATATTTTCTATGTAAGATGTTGATCAACTTTGTCCTTTGTTTTATCGTTTTGTAAGGTCAGCGAGAGCCTTCAGTTCATGAGTGAGCGGCTTTCTAAGTTCTCCCCTGTTGATGAGTCACTTATGGAAAAGTATAAGGCTTGGGAAACAAAATGTGCAAATCTAGAAACTTCCCTGAAAGCCGTTCTGGAGCGTGCAAAGGTCGCGGAGGCAGGAAGGGTTCAATTTCGTTCTGAATTGGAGAAGATGCGTACCCATGAACCTGCTTCTCCTAACTATCCTCAAATTCTGGTATTGGCTTTGCAAGACTAAGTCTTTCTATAAATTATTTGAGGACGTTTCCAGCTATGCTCGCACCGTTGGGTACTATGAGGTTGTGAATGATCAACATGAGTGGAATCCAACCTGTTCACTGAAGAGTCTGCCCATGCTGAAGAAGTGTACTGAGACACTGGAGAAGCAAAAGGCAAAGATGACCAAATCTTTTATCGAAAAGATTGTTGCCGAGGGGCATCCCTATGCTTTGCTCTCGCATCTTGCTAGCCTTCCCTATCTTCTTTCTGCGGTTGAACTAAAGGGTTGTGAGGTAGATTACTTGGAGGATCTTCCATTTAAATATGACATTGTTTCTCAAATTCCTAAACCTAGTGCTAGTGTGGCCGCTGAGGCTAACGTGAGCACTGAGGTCCCTGCCCAACAGCAAAACCAGGAAGCTCCCACTTAGCCACCAAGCCAGGAAGTTGCTGCTATAGTTGTGCAGCCTTCGCCTACCTCCACCTCCGAAGTTGGTTAATTCCTTGTGTATTTGATCTTGGCTAGATTTTTAAGTGTAATTTGAGACAATAATGTGGTGTATAGTTTTAGTATTTGTGTGATTGGGATTATCACTGCTATTTTATCATTCATTTTTTGCAGCCTCTCATCCTACCTAATTATATGCAGGGTTTCAATATTTTGATTGATCATAAGTTTTTGAAACGTCTTGACTTTTTTGGATATAACAATTATTTTTTGATCACTATGTATCTTCGTGTTTTGATTTTCATTGCCATATTGGATGGATTATGCCTCTCAGTCCTTCCCTAAAGAATATGAAGAGATTGTGTCTTTTGATTTCTTCTGTCGTTTGGAGTCACTTCCGTCACGCCTTGGGTGGCAACTTCCTTTTTCCAATGCATCAGTGTCTGCATCTACAAAATTTCATTGTACTCAGTTTGTTCCTGATGGTTACAATTTTGAATCACTTGGTAAAGATATTGTTCCTTGGCTGCTAGATCTTGAATCTGCTGTTGTGTACATGAGATCTCTTAATCTCCCTGCTCGCGTCCAGGAGTGGGCATTGTTTATAGGTATTCATCTGAAATACATGCTTTTAGGTATTAACTCTCTTGAAGTGAAATAGGGCAAGGATGTGAAATACACCCAGGATGCTGTGCATGATTTGCGTATGATTTGTAACGAGCAGAATGGTCTTATCCACCATCAACAGTTGGCTATGGTGAAAAAGCTTTGACAACAGGAAGATGCTAAGAGTTATACTGCTAGCAAGACTCACAAGGCCCATCAGAAGACATCGATCATTGATAAACAATGTGTTTGTATTGATGATTTGTTCAACAAATTGAAGAAAAAGCAGGGTGAGTGTGATCACTTAAGTTCTTCTGCACTTGGTTGGAAAAGTAAGTTTGACGAGCAGTTTGCTATAAACACACAAATGCGAAGTGAAAATGAGCAACTTCGCACTGAGTGCAATCGGCTTGATTCGTTAGTGCACCAACTCGAGCAAACTTGTGTTGAGTACAAAGATAGGCTTTAGGCTATCCCTTCTTCATCTCGCAGAGGTACTAGCCGTGGAGATCTCACTGTGGGAACTGGTATTCAACAGATCAATTTTTCTGAGGGTGTCCGATCGCATATTCGCAGCTTAGAGGACAAAGTGTGAAATTTAAGGACATAAATGAAGTGGCCTGAGGAGACCATTAATGTGATGAGTATGAGCTAGACTGCGAGGAGTTCCGCCCTATCACCGATTTCGAGGCTTATTATGCTAGGTATCTTTGTCATATGGAGCGAAGGGGTGCAACACGCCATCCTTCTTATTTACACTTGAAATAGCGATATGACCATATGGTTAGCGAGGAGCGTGGGGCTGGAGAAAATCAGCGTAGGGCCGAGCACCTCCATCGCGAAGCTGAGCACAGTCGTCATTGCAGTGGTTCGTCTTCTTCTGGTTCATCACGAGCGTCTTGGCGTAGATAAAATGTGATGATATTTTCCAATGATATTGTTTTTATTGCATTTTTTAGATATTGTGGTTGTCTTTACTTTTTTATTCTGTCTTTACACTTTTGAATGCTCTTGACTACGTAGTTCATTTTTCTTCACAGGACTTGTTTCTCGTATATCCATCTTTTTTGTTTTGATTATTTTTTCTCTGTTTATTGCAAAGCCGCAAGATCTATAGCTTGCTTTAGTCTCTGCATTGTAGTATATGTAGCAAGATCTATTGCCTGCTTTGTTGCACGAAGCCATAAGATCTATAGCTTGCTTTAGTCCTTGCATTATAAGCATATTTTACAAGTAGCAAGATCTATTGTTTGCTTTTGTCACTGTATTTGAGCTAGATTTTCCTGGTAGAAAGATCTATAGCTTGTATTTGATTAATAGTGCAAAACCGCAAGATCTATGGATTACTTTTGTCGCTTTGTTGTGGGCATATCTGCCTTATTGCAAAGTTCATGACTTTCTTTTCTTTGTATTTTGCGAAGAGAGAAGTTGAGTAATGTTCATAAATGATAATTATGCTAATATCATCCTGTGTTTGTATGTTAGAATTTGTAACTTAGTTTTGTGAGTGCAAAGTACGGCTGTCTAAAAAGAAAAGATGGTGCTCCAAAATATTTATATTGCGATTATATCGCTTTCAACGTAGAACAAAGGAACGAACACTCTCAATGAATATATCATAGTTCTATACATAGAAACTAGGACTTCTCATCTCTTTGCTGAATCTACACATAAAACTTTCTTAAGTTGACTACATGCCAAGTGTTAGGAACGTTGCTACCATCCATTATCTCTAGCTCATAGCAGTTGAATCAGTACGTCTTCGTTACTTATACAACCCTTCCGACTTTGGGCACAACTTTCCTTTTTCATCGGCTAGGCTAGCTTCATTCTTCCTTAGCACCATATCGCTAATTTGGAATTGTGTTTCCTTGAATTTCTGGTTATAAGCTCTGGCTATCCTTTCCTTGTACCTTGCTTCCTTTATTGCCTCCCTTTGTCTCTTTTCCTCGAGCTCATCCAAGTCCAACCTCACCATCTCTGGGTTGGTGTCCTCTTTGTATTGTTCAACTCGAAGGATTGATTGTTCGATTTCAACTGGTATTACTGCTTTGTGCCTATATACTAGACTTTATGGCGTTTCACTTATTGGTTCCCGCACTGTTGTTCTATATGACCACAAGGTGTTGGGTATCTCATCAACCCAGCTTGCTCACTTTCCTTCCAATCTTTTCTAGATACCTTGAGCGATTGTTTAGTTTGTTACCTCTGCTTGCCCGTTTGCCTGGGGGTGAGCTACATACATGAATTTCTGCGTGATTCCCAGTTTCACACACCATTCTGTAATGACATTCTCGGTAACGATGGTTTGTGGTACTCTGAAGCGGCAAACTATATTCTGCCAAAAAAATTTTCTCGATGTTTCATCATGACTCTTCCTAAGGGCTTCACTTCTACCCACTTTGTGAAACAGTCAACTGCCACAATTAAAAACTTGGAACTTCCAGGACTTTTT
Organism: Rubia yunnanensis; assembly: GCA_037428765.1. Classification (NCBI taxonomy): domain Eukaryota; kingdom Viridiplantae; phylum Streptophyta; class Magnoliopsida; order Gentianales; family Rubiaceae; genus Rubia; species Rubia yunnanensis. The sequence goes on from CM075063.1 coordinate 85,565,307, forward strand.
AGAAAAGGTCCAACGAGATCAATTCCCCATTTATCAAAAGGCCAAGCTTTATAAATTCCCGTTAATGCTACCTCCGGCTTGTGCGATATTGGAGCATTTATCTTGAATGTTTTGCATTTAAGGACAAAATTGTATGCATCGTTGAATATGGTCGGCTAGTAGTATCCAGCTTGAATGATCTTCTTTGGGATCGTTCGAGATCCTTGATGTGATCCGCACAATCCTTTGTGCACTTCTTTCAAGATTTCTCCTACATGTGATGGACCCACACACTTTATCCATGAAGATAGATACCCTTTCTTGTACAAAATTCCATCTTCATAAACATAGTTGGGGGATCACATTTCTAGCTTCCTGGCTTGTACCTTACCTCTCGATAGCTTCCCTTTATCCAAGTATTCAATAAATGACATCATCTAGTTTACCTCCTGTGCTTGAACTGTTGACATGATTGTCCTCATTGTGCTTCTAACCAGAATGACTTCCACTTTCACATCTTTGTGGTAAGCTAAGGAATCAAAACTTGCTGTGCCTAACTTGCTTAAGGCGCCTTCCTTTTATGTTTTCTAGTTCTTGGGACGTGTTGGACGTTGAAGTATTCAAGGTGAGCGATGAGTTGATGAACCCTAGTTAAGTATTTCATCAATTGCTCTTTTTGCACTTCGTAATCTCATTGCACTTGTTGGACCACTATCTGTGAATCGCTAAATGCTCTAATGCTCATCACCTTCATGTTAACCATGAGGTTTAAACCACATATTAATGCCTCGTACTCAGCTTCATTATTGGAAAGTGAGAAATCAAAGCGAAATGAGTATCTATATTCTCCTCCGTTCGGGTTAATCAACAATAGTCCTGCTCCACATCCTTCCTTGCTAGATGGCCTATCTACAAATAGTTTCCATGCGACATCTTCCCATTTGTCCTTTCCTTTGTCTTCATCAAGAAACTGTTGTGTTTACTCATACTGCGCTCCCATGCTTGTTATTTTGCACTTGTTGGACCACTATCTGTGAATCGCTAAATGCTCTAACGTTCTTCACCTTCATGTTAACCGTGAGGTTTAAACCACATATTAACTCCTCGTACTCAGCTTCATTATTGGTAAGTGAGAAATCAAAGTGAAATGAGTATCTATATTCTCCTCCATTCGGGTTAATCAACAGCAGTCCTGCTCCACATCCTTCCTTGCTAGATTCCCTATCTACAAATAGTTTCCATGTGACATCTTCCCATTTATCCTTTCCTTTGTCTTCATCAAGAAACTATTGTGTTTACTCATACTGCGCTCCCATGCTCGTCATTTTGGCAATGAAATTAGCTAAACCTTATGCTTTGATTGAGGTTGCGGTTGAAATTAAACCTCAAACTATCCCAATTCAAAAGCCCATTTGGCCATTCTCTCGGATGACTCGAGCTTGTTTAAGATGTTCTTCATTGGTTATTCAGTATAGACAACAATCATATGACTGTGGAAATAGGTTCGTAGTCTTCTTGTCGAATATATCAATGCTAGGGTCATCTTTTCAATTGGAAGATAATCCCTTTCAGCCTGCTGCAGTATTCTGCTGGTGTAGAATACTGATATCTATTTCTAGCCCTCTTGCCTTACCAGGACTGAGCTTACTATGTTCTGTGAAACTGCCAAATACAAGTATAGTGTCTCTCTCTGAATTGGTGCTTTCAAGGTTGGAAGTGTCTGAAGTTGAGCCTTCAGTGATTCGTATGCTGATTGAGACTCTTCTCTCTAGCTAAACTTCTTGGCCTTATTAAGGATTTTGAACAGTGGGAAGTGCCTTTCGCCTGCTTTTGACACGAACCTACTGAGCGAAGCCATCGACCCCATTAAGATTTGAACTTCCTTCACTATTCATGGTTGGGGAAGGTTAACGATTGCATGTATTTTTCTAGGTTAGCCTCGATCCCCCTTGAGAAGACTTTATATCCCAGAATTTACCAGCGTCAACCCCTATTGTGCACTCATTGGGATTTAGCTTCATTCCAATTTCTCTTAATGTATCCAGGGTTTCTTTTAAGTCATCCGCGAAGTCACCTGCTCGCCTACTTTTTATGACCATATCATCGACATACGCCTCTATATTGTGCCCAATCTGGTCGCAAAACACATTATAAACCACTCTCTGATACGTTGCTCCCACATTTTTCAATCCGAATGACATCTTCACGTAGCAGATGGTCACAAAACTTGTTATGAAGGCCATTTTTTCTGCATCTTTAGGGATCATCAATATCTGATGATACCCTTTGTAAGCATCCGAGAATGTGAGGACTTCGTATCCTGAGATCGCTTCTACTAGCTGATTGATCTTTGGCAGGGGGTAACAATCCTTTGGGCACACTTTGTTTAGATTGGTGAAATCTATACACATTCTCCACCTAGAGTCTGTCTTTTTCACCATCACCGGGTTCACTAGCCATGCTGGGTATATTACCTCCTTTGTAATCCCAGCTTGCAACAACACCTTTACTTCTTCCTCGATTGCCTTTTGTCTATCACCGGTGAAACTTCTTTATTTCTGCTTGACCGGCTTGATAGAATTAGCAATGTTCAAAGAATGAGTTGCCACACTTGGGTCAAATCCTCCCATGTTCTGTACACTTCATGCGAATGTGTCCTTTTAATCTTTCAGAACTTGTATCACCCTTTGTTTCTCTCGATCTGGAAGATATTTCCCTACTTTAACACATTTAGACGCATCATTGTCAACCAGAATGACATCTTTAGTTTGTTCCCCTATCTCTACTAGGTGATCTACCTGGTTAAGTGAGTCACTGTTGGTAATAGTATAGACCATTTTTGGTTGTTCCGAAGTTCTTCTTGCTTTCATTGCAATGACCATACACTGCCTGGCGGTTCGCTGGTTTCCTTTCACCGTTGCAATACCTATTGGAGTAAGGAGTCTCATAACCAAATGGTATGGAGACTATATTTCTTTGGCTCTGTTCATCCATGGCCTGCCAATAATGGCATTAAACGAACTTGGAGCATCCATGACAATGAAGTCACAGATCATAGTGCAGTTTCTCCCACTATCCCCAATTGTTACAGGCAGCTGAATATTTCCAGACGGTGTCTCTGCTCATCCTGTGAATCCTACGTGTGTGGACGTGGATTTCTTCAAGTTCGCTCTCTTAAATCCAAGTCTATCAAAAAAGTCTATAAAAAGGATATCTACCACGCTTCCGTTATTGACAAACACTCTATGAAACGTCATGTTCCCAATTTTTCTATAATAACCATGGGATCATTATGTGACAAGGCATTAGGAACAACATCCTCTTCGCTAAACGTGATTGTTTCTTCAATACGCAAAATTTTATCTATGGGCTCCCGTGGAGGTGAATACCTGGCCTTAGCCTTCTAAGAATTATTTGATAAGGACTCTGTTGACCCATGCATGGAGAAAACTATTTTTTTGGAGCTTCGTTGGGCACATCCTCTTTAAAATCCAATGCCACCGTCATCTTTTAATTTCTGTTCTGAGTGTTTGATGTGGCTTGGGTTTTAGCCATGGAACTTCTTGTCTTGCTCGCTTCGTTGTATCTATTACCCCCATCTTCCTTCTTGTATTGCCCAAGATAATCATTCCTCAAGTCCCCTTCTATATGCCTCCGTAAATCCTTGCAACACTCAATATCGTGACCGTGATCTTTATGGAAGACACAACAATATTCTTTTGACCTTTTATCTGGAGGCACTACCATTGTTACTGGTTCAAAAAATAGATCTTTATTTGCTTGCCAGATCTCTCTTTGTGATTTAGAAAGCGAACTTTCCTTTCCCCTTCTTTGCCAAATTCCTTTGCGAGTTTTTGATTACTCTTTTCTTGCCTCGCTCCCACTCTATTTTGCGGTTGTCGGCTTCCTCAATTCGCACATACAATTCTATCATTTTTTGTAGGTCCCTTGAAATTTATGGCATGTTCATTGTTAATTCCTTGTAGAACTCTCCCGATCGTATGCCTCCTATGAACGCACCCAAAGATGATTGAAATGATAGGTCTCGAACCTGCAGACTCTCTGTAACAAACCTACTGTGATATTCTTCCAAGCTTTCATTGCTTTGTTGAGCTATATTGTTTAGATCTACAATTGTCTTGGTAAAATTATGCTTCTAGTAGAAGCATTATAAAAATAGATCTGACAGTTGTGCCTAAGATGCAATGCTTCCGTTTGGTAAATTTTTGTACCATGTGATTGCTATTCTCGACAAAAATATGGGGAACGCCTTACAGACCAACTCAATTTCAACATTTCGGAACCTCATGCTATTACGATAGGAATGTAGGAATTCCTTTGGGTCGGTCGTCTCATCGTAGATTTTAACATGTACTGGTAACTTTAAGTCCTTTGGCATCCTGAAGTTATGAAGATGTGGCGCTAGTGGCGACTTGTTTGCATCGTCATCCGCTACTATGTTTCTCAACTCATCCCCATATTTAAGGCCCTCATTATTTTGAACAATTTTTTGACTCACCATGGGGGATCTTGGTTTAAGACTAGCTAGAAATTGATTATACAGTTGCTTTTGTTCACTTCTAGGAACAACACGAACACTCTCCTTTCTTTTTTCCTTGTTCGTGTTAGGGGATTATGCCTCTTCTTCATCTTCTATGTCATCCCTAGAATATTCTTGCTCTCTGCTGGGAATGCGATCCTGATGTTGGTTGGGATGTATATTTCTATCTCTCCTAGTTGTTTGCTCTTGAGTGTGGTGGTTTTGACTTCTTTCACTCCTGGTGAACACCATTATCAACCTTGTTGGGAATGAAAAACTAGAAAAAAATTCCGTCCCCATAGTCGACACCAAATGTTATGGTATTCCCAATCCAGCTAATTGATCATCGTCCACCATGATATGCTTGCAAAAGTGATCCCAAAAGTGGTTCCGGGGATAAGGCTTCGACGCTCAAGTCAATATCCTCTTTTCAAAAATCAGGCTTCTATAGTCTGGTTGCACTTCCCTGTATTTGTGTCCTCTTTGTTCTTTTTATAGCCTGCTTTGAATGTGGCTATACTTTTCTCGGGTTTGCTATCACGTGCTTGATTGGGGCTTCGAGAAAGACAGTTCATGGTCGATGCCTGGCCACGATATCTGCTTTTCACTATTCCTGGGTTGCCTCTATATCTGCTCGCATTGCGGCCTGGTCTTGGGCTTGGTTGTAACTTTGGACTTGCGGACCAACCTTTTGGCTAGGTATACACCACCTAACATTTCAAATGATTTGAATGTAACCCAATCAAAAGGTTCTTTCATCTCGGAAATGGTTGCCTCCCCAAACAGATTCGATGCCTTGCTTAAAAAACCTTTAGAAGATAATAACAGTGCTTCTAAATCTTAAACAAAGAAGTACTAAAAAAAATACATTTCTTCCACTCCTTAAAATGTTTTTACAAGATCTTCAATGTCCTTTAAACATTAATTTTTAATGGATGTAAATTTCTGTATATGGAATGTTAGAGGGATAGGAAATCAAGCTTCTAAAATCACAGTAAGAGATATTAAGCATAGGCATCAGGTTGCCTTCTTTGCTTTAATTGAACAAATTCAGGAAGATTCTCAAATCTCTAAAACTACTTTTGATTTGGGATATAAAAACTTCTTAATATCCGGATGCAAGATTTGGTTATTTTGGGATGACTGTATCAAGACCGATATAGTTATCACCCATAATCATTACATCCTTGCCAAAATTGAACATTTTCTCTAAATAAGGAATTCCATGTTGCTTTTGTGTATGCTAAACATTCACAAAAAGCTAAAGCTAAACTATGGGAAGACCTGCTATCACATAAAGATATTCCTCTTTTGGCTATTGATGACCTTAATGTTATTAAAGACCAATCTGAATACCTTGGCCAATCAACCCCTGAACCAAATGTAATGGCTGACTTTAATAATTTGAAATCTTTTAGCCAGTTCCTAAATCAAATGTAATGGCTGACTTTAATAATTTGAAATCTTTTAGCCAGTTCCTAAATTTACCAACCTTGGGGAGCTTATTTACTTGGACTGAAATGAGGCCAAAAGGGGGAGTTTGGAGAAGATTAGATAGAGTTATTGAAAATACTCTCTGGCTAAATGATTTTCCTACTTCACATATAAATGTGATTTCTAGAGAACAATTGGACCATTCCCTTTTAATCATACACATTGAATCCCAAAGCTTGGCTTCAGGTCCAAAACCTTTCAAGTTTCAAAATTATTGGATTAGCTATCCAACTTTCATGACCTTAATTTAGAATTCCTGGCAAGCTAACTCTAATATATATTTCAATAAAGGAAACATTCACTTTTACACTAAAAACTACCAAACTAGCCTTAAAATTTTGGAACAAGAACATTTTGGTAATATCTTTGATAAAGTCAAAACCCGTGAAGAAATCTTTTCAAAGGTTGAACAGGATTTTCAATATTTGGAAAGAGATGCTAATCTTATTGCTTATAAGAAGGCTAAAGCTGAGTTAACCCTGGCTCTATCACAACAAGAAATGTTTTGGGGAAAAAAAGTTCAGGATTAAATGGTTAAAAAGGGTGATTCAAACTCTAAAATTTTCTATAATTCAGTCAAGGATAAACACTCTAAGCTATACATTGCATCTATCAAAGAAGCTCAGGGAAATTTTAAACTGAACAGAAAGAAATATGCCCAAAAGCTGTGAACGTTTTCTCAAACCTACTTACTAAAGAAAATGAAGTCCCTTCTGGCATTAACACAGTCTGATTAATTGAAAATATCCTTCAAATGGTAATTGAGGAAATGAACAGGAATTTTACAAAACAAGTCTCAATGGAAGAATTATTAGATGTTCTTGCATCAATGAACTATGATTCAGCTTCAGGCCCTGATGGCTTTTTAGTAAATTCTTCAAAATTTGTTGGGATATAATCAAGACTGATCTTTTATCAGCTGTAAATGTTTTATATCTTGTAAATATATTCCTAAAGCCATCACTTCTACTCTTATAACTCTAATTCCTAAAAAATAAGTCACATCCTCATTCAAAGATTACAGACCTATAAGCCTCTGTAATTTTGTAAATAAAATCTTTTCAAAGTTACTCAGTCTTAGGCTTAAACCTATCATGCCTTCTCTTATATCACCTGAACAATCTGCTTTTGTGGAAGGCAGAGAACTGGAAGATAATGTTTTGCTAATGCAGGAAATTTCAAATTTTCCAAACTTAAAACATAGAGGTTTCAATGTCATTTTCAAATTGGATTTGATGAAGGCATTTGGCAGAGTCTTTTGGCAGTTTTTAAACTGCCTTCTCATCAAAATGGTGTTTAAGTCCTCTTTTGTTAACCTAATATTGAGAAACATTAAAGCTGCACATTTTTCCATACTGGTTAATGGCATCTCAAATGGCTTCTTTAAACCTTAAATAGGTATTAAACAAGGGGATCCTCTATCCCCCAATTTGTTTATCCTTTTGTCAGAAGCCTTTTCAATAAATCTAAATTTCCTATTTCAATATGCAAATATTAATTTTTTAAAGTTGCCCCTTTCCACGAAGAGAGTTACTCATCTAGTATTTGCAAATGATACTATTGTCTTCATAAAGTACTCAAAAAATGGACTAAAAACACTTCTTTTATTTCTTTAATACTTTGAAATGGCTACAAGCCATATGGTTAATTTTGAGAAATCAAACTTCTATCTTTCCAAATTTGCAACTCCCAAAGTAAGGAATGATATCTTGTCTCAAACTTGGATGATAGAGGTTCTTTACATTTTAAATACTAGGGATGTCCAATTTATATTGGAAGAAACAAGAACATCTACTATCAAAGTATAGTAGATTCAGTTTCTTCCAAAATAATCAAATGGCAAAACGAAATTTTGAATCGAGCAGGAAGGTTAATATAAGTAAAATATGTACTGTCAGCAATTCCATTATATTGGTTAACAGTACTTAAACAAACAAAGGGTATCCTCGACAATATTCATATTATTTTTGCTAAATTCTTCTGGAATATATATGAAAATGATACAGGGAGAAAAAAGGTTTGGAAAACTTATCCTAAATTATGCTACCCTAAATCTTAAAATGGCCTGGACTTTAAAAACCTTCATACTATAGTTCAAAGTTTCTCTCTAAAACTATGGTGGAAATTACAAAAACGTTAAATTTTTGTGGTCCATTCCAAATCATCTAAAAACTTCAAAAATATGGAAAAGAATGATAGAAGTTTATGATCTGGCTATGACAAATTCCCAATTGCAAATTGGCAAAGGTGAGGTCTCTTTTTTGGATGCTAATTGGCTTGACTATGGACCTTTGTCTCAATTATGGAGTTCAAATCAACCTCTTCCTTTTCCAAATGCATCTACCACTGAGTTCATAGAGAATAAAGCTGCGTTTATGGAATGTGTTGATCATGATCCGCCTTCTCATGTCTTAACCCTTATGAAAAATAAATTGATTTCTTTTCCAGAGTATCATAATATGCTGATTTGGAAACCTGCTGAGAATGGAATTTTCTCAGTTAAGACAACATATCAATTGATGAGGGCTAAATGAGATATCATTCCATCTTTTAAGTTTTTATGATTTAAATATCTGCCATGGAAAATCAGTGTCTTCAATTGGAAGCTACTTAACATACTTTTGGCTTTACCAGATGTGCTTGAAGATATCAATCTCTATCTCCCATCAAAATGTTGTTTTTGTGAAAATGATTATGAGGATATTCATCAAATTTTTAACTCTTGTTGATTCACTGTAAATATATGGAGTATTATAAATTGAATCTTCAACATTCAAGATACTGTTTTTAATACCCTTTGGGATAGATTCTTTTTCTATTGGGATGTAACACACAAGTCTTCTAATCTTTTGAAACCAATTAGAATCATCCCTTGTATTGTGGTCTAGTTTATATGGTGTGCTAGGAATAAACATTTTTCTTGAATCCATTAGACCTAACACTCTACTTGTCATAAAAAAAATACTCTCCCAATTCCAAGACATCTTCTTTGCTCAAAAATTAAAATATAAATGGAGTATGGTTTCTAGTTTCCCAGTTCTCTCCTACTCCAAATCTGTAGGCAGCCAAAAGAATAACAAAGAAAGACTAATCTAGTGGAAACTACCTATATTTTATAAACTCAACACTGATGGTTCAATTCTTGGAAATGGAGTCTTGGAAATCAAATATTAACAAGGCAAGGTGCTTATTGCAGCATCCAAAGCTCTTGGAAATTGTTCAAGTCTGCAAGCATAAATTGAAAGTTTAATGTTTGGACTAGAAATAGCAAATTCAAAATGGATGCTCTGACACTCAGATTGAGTGTGACTCTCTACTTCTGGTAAGATGGTTAAGAATGGAATTTAAAATTCCATGGAAATAAATTTCCTTGATAAGAGAAATATGGACAGTGAAAACACAAATTAATGGTTCAATTTATCACATCTTTTGAGGAGATAGTGTTGCAGATTGTGTTGCCAAAGCTGAAAGTTTGTGAGCTTCTCTTTTAAATTTATCGGTTTACCTCGCAACATTAGAGGTTTGATTCATCTTAATGCTATTTGTTTCTCTTACATTATCCTTTCATGACTATTTACTCTATAATTATTTTTATTTCTTTTAGAACCAGGTACTGCTCTTTCTCCCTTTGTTTGACTGGTATTGAAGCATGAAGCTGGACATTAGGACCTCTCGAAGATATCAAAAGGCTCCAACAGATGCAATTTTGGAACCAGAAACAACAATGTTGCTATGGAGGAAGAACCTTTACTTGTAACACTCTTCTTTGTTGTTGTTTACAAGCTGGATCAATAGTAAATCTCTTATGGGGAAGAGATTTGTGAGAGACTATTATGGAAGGCCACATCTTTTTGTTGACACAAGGGTGTGGAGGAAAAAAAGTGGAAGGCCATAATAGGTCTTGAAATGGGATTAGGGCCATATTTTTTGTTGACAAGGGGTTTGGAGACAAAAGATATGGATTTCATGTTTTTTGTGTTTAGCTATTCCACTTCAGTGTTTTTAGCTGCACATAGTCTCTTCATAAGACACAACATTGCATTATCGCTATTTTTTGGGTCTGGGGAGTCTAATATATACCCCTCAGTTAGGTGAGTTTTTAATTAAAAAAAAGACTACTTTGTGTGAAGATGAACCTTCCATTCTTCTTTGGTAGTAGTTTACAAGAGTGAATTTGACATCTCTTGTAAACCTCACCAATGACCGCTTCAGTCGAGAAACACCTAAAAACATCCCATGGAATTATGTACAAAGAATCAACAAGTTTGGTAACACTTATAAACATTAAACCAAATGTCTAAGCACTGAACCAAATTATGCATTTCCTAATATTAATCAAGAACCTTCAACATTCAATGACTTCTCCAATTTTCTATCTTAGGATAAACATGACAAAGAATTCAACATCATCATATTCATCTAGCTAGCAATTATAACATCATAAACACAATTAGAAGTTCTAACTCATGCTCTTGGATTGCATGTCAAAAAAGGAGAAATTAGCTACTTTCATCAACTCGTAACTAGTTGTACAAGCATTTCATATCTTCAAACTTCAAATCACATAAATAACATTAACAACTATCATTAAAGCTCCAAAAATGAACAATAGTTAAAGCATTAAATAGATAACTAGGGCTCTCGAGACATGGGTAAGGAAGTTCAAATCAATTGCTCCCAAGACTAAGTTTAGCTACTACAAGTCATACTACAAATCCCAAGCATAATCATAAAAAATAAAGATGGAAAAGATAAAGAAAAAATGATGAACTAGGGTTTGATGAAGAGGATTTTCGGCCAAGAGAAAAGAGTATCAAATGAGGATAAGATAGAGGCTATTTATGGTCTAATTTGGTCAAGAAAAAGTCAAAAGTTTAGCAGATGTGTGCGGGCCATGCGCTCGTTTGGCACGGTCTAAGAATCCACTGCGAGGCCACGCACTCTATCCCGCGGGCCATGCGAATTTCATCAGTGGGCTGATTTTTCTCCTTGCTTTGGGCGTATGGGCTGCGCGCTCGGTTGGTTGCACCCGGTCAGTCTTCACATCGGTCGGCCGGTCTTCTTTCTTCCAATTCTAGAATTTTCTTCTAAAAAATCGTATTGGCCTTCACTTGTAAGCTCTTTTTTTCCTTGTGAATCTTCATTCTTGAATCTTTCATCATGAGCATGATCATGAATGACATTCCAAAAACTCCTTAAACTAGATACTTAAGATATAACTCCTAAATCACCATCATAACTTTCTTCTCAACAAAGCATCCATTAACCTTACATAAACCCTAATCTATTAAAAATATGAGTTTCAAATGTGCTAATAAGAGATGAGGACATCACTCATAAGGACAAAATTTCACCAGACTCAAAATAGGTTACAAAAAGAAGGATTTAGTTATGAAAACTGAAAATGGTTATCTAAACCCCTTATGATGTAAACCTATCTAAATCTAGAAATCTTCCAACAAAAAGATAATAAAAGAGATGTCAAATGCTTTGAAAAATACATGTATTTGGTGTCTCATCAAATTCTCCACACTTAAACCTTTACTCGTCCTCAAGTAGACAAGAACAAGCAAAGACCTAAGCGTAACTAGCATGCAAAGTTTTCCCCAAAACACCCAACATTTTATTCTTAGAGTACCGTAACCCCAAGATATAAGAATTTCTCACTTTCTCATATCCCAAATCCTAAGGTAATCTAAACAACCAAAAAACCATAAAAAGAGTGAGGTATACATATAATGTAAAGCTAACTTATACTACCCAAAAAGCTACCAAACAGAAAAACCAAGAGAAGCATAAAATATTTCAATGTCTCTCATTTTACCAAGGAGCCCCATAGGGTTTTCATCCTAACTTCACACATTTTATTAAGGCTCACCCTCACCCTTTTCCACACCATTTGGCCTCTCATTTTTGCACAGGTTGCCCTTTTGGGTTTTCAACCTACAAGACCTCCCCATTTTGCCTAAGTTACCCTCTTAGGTTTTCAGCTTAGCGGATTTTTTTCCGGAAAGAAATCATATAAAAATACAACTAAACAAATGAGCAAACTGAGAATCCAAATCCCCTCCCCCAAACTTAGATTATGCAATGTCCCCAATGCAAATAAATAATCAAAAGAAAAAGTAGGGAACATGATATGAAATGCTCACAATTAGAACCTTGAAGGTCCAATGCCACCGTTACGGTTCACGTGTCTCCTTTCACTTCCCTCTTTGTGTCTCCTACGCTTCTCCACTAACTCCGGTGGCAAGGCATTTCCAGAGGACAATGAGAGCATTTCAAGGATTGCATTCATGTTTTCATTCATGCCCTCATTAGTGTCCTCGACAAAGTATTTAAAGCTCTCCATTTGTTGGTCCTTGCCAAATACTCTTTGTTCCATGCCTCCAAGCCTATTGTCAATACTCTCAAGTGTCCATTGCATGGTTTGTAAAGATTCATGGATTTGAACAAGTGATCACGGTGGTAGAGCTCATGGTGGTGCATAAATGCTGTCTTCTTGCACTCGAGATGGAAGTAATCCACTAGAAGTAGCGTCCGGAGGGGTACGGTAGTCAACAAACCTCTCCGGGTAACCCACTAGACGGTCCGATGTAAGCACCATGTATGGTTCTCCTTCACGATGAAGCCAAATTAACTTTGTGGGAGTCTTCGGTGGTTTTTCACATTTTTGCATTTACCAAAGTCTTGATGGTGTAAAAGTTATCACCGGGATGGCGACCAATTGGCACAAAGCTTGGAGGGGTTTGAATAGGAAGATGGCGTGCCAAGAGTGTGTTCATTCCACCAACACAAATGCACCCTTAATCCTTGTTCAAAAATTCATTGCATCTATCAACCCATATGTAAACCCAATCCGAGGCACCATCATTGTGAGGTGTAAAGACCCAAAGGCATTTCAAATCATATGTGGGATAATTGTTATGCTTCTCTTGACATTGAAGTGTAGGAGGGAGAAGTCGGTGGACATTACCAGATCTCTGGATGGATAATCAAAGAAGCTTTGGATCGATGAGATATTATTTCCCTTGTAAGAAGTTCCCAGAATTCTTGGTCAATGTATCTCTCTCTTTTGTTCAATGCCTCCTCTTGCGGGGTGTGGTTCCGCCAAAGTCCAACATCACATCATTATAAGAAGCTTTCCTTTTTTTATCACTTAGGTGAAATGCGATCTCCAAGCTACCATCCTCATAGGTGATCTTCCTCACCGTGGAAAGGAAGTCAAGTGTCCATGATCTATAAGAGGGTACAATGACGTTCAAAAGTTAACAAATTGGTCTAGGACAACTTTATCCAATAGAGCATTGACCAAATCCAACAGACCCAACTTAGTCAATACATCCTTATCCGCAAACCGAGTGGCCATGATGGACCTATTGTTGGTCAACCTTTCCCATCTTTCGGTACATTCCCCAACTATAATTTTCAAACCAACCCATCATAAGGGAGTGTTTGGTAAAAAATTATGGGAGGTATTGTGTTAGATGAGCTCGCTTCTTCTACTCTTCTCTTCTCAGGGGCCATAAGAAGAAATAACTTAACTTTTCACCCCACAAAAACAATGAAGAACAAAACTCAACCTCAAATACTACCACCACAGTAGTCCACAAAAATTGCACCAATGCTACCACCACAAAAATCCACAAAGAAGCCCCAACACTATCACCACACCAATCCACAACATTACAACCACAAAAATCCACAAAATACACAAACAAGACCACCACAAGAATCCACAAAATGCATAAAAAACCATCACCACAACAATCCACAATATGCACAAACACTACTACCACAACAATTATTTCCACAACTTCAATCAAGAACTTATAACCATCTTCATGCACAAGAATCCCAACACACAAGAGGGTAACTTTGCAAGAATTACCCAATATGGTGCTTTGGCATTTTCGGGTTGAGTTGGGTGCTCCAAGTTGGTGTACAAGTCTCCAATAATCCTTAAGGGCCAATAAATATCAGCATTTTCTCAAAACTCTTCTGGATTGAAAAACAACAAATTTTAGGGTTTGGGTGTTCTTGAAGAGAAATCTTTAACTTTCTTGGTTGGGAAGATGAATTGGTTATGATTGTTATGTGGAAAGTGTTTAAAAATGGTAGGGTATGGATTTCTATGTTAAAAGGGAGGATTTAAGGAGTGGAGATTGAAGGGTGAAGGATTTGGGTGTAGGAGAAGAAGAGGGAGTTCTTGGGTGTGGATAAGGAATGGGAGAATGGAAAAATTATGAACTAAGGGAAGGAGAAAAGAGGAGAAAAAGGTAGGGGAATAAGAGGAGGTAGTAAAAAATAAAATAAAACAAGTGGGTGAGGGCTGGCCGGGCGTGTGGGACATGCACTAAACACGCAACTGCGCGGTGCGTTCAGCACCCGACTGAAGAGGAGTGTGCGTCCATGACCTCTGTGCGCAAGAGTAACACGGGCTTTCAGCTCTAGGATGGAAAATACGCAGCCCATGTAGTTTTGTGCACGACCGCATGGGCAGTTTTTTACCTGAATCTCTGATTTTCTTCATTTTTTGCCTCATTTCCTCCCATTTCCTGAAAATTCAAAACAAACACCTAAAAATAATATTTATACAAAACAATGAAAATAAATGATTTAATATCATCAAAACCAAATTTATTTAATGTCGTCAGCACGACTTATGATCAAAGCATAAATAAAGCTACATCAATGCAATGTCACGAGTGGTATTCAGATGATCAAAACCAAGTTTATTTAACATCGTCGGCACTACTTACTCCATTTTTTGGGCTTACTCACAAATCAGATCAAGAAGATCAACGTCCTCTCTTTTTTCTGGCACAAGGCTCTCGTGGTAAGGTTTCAAACATTGTTCGTTGACCTTGAAGGCCTGGGACATAGCTTGATCCATAATTTCCACTGCACCATGCGGAAATACCTTCACCACTTCAAAATTTCCAATCCACTACGACCTTAGTTTACTGGGAATAGGCCAAGGCGGGATTGAAATATGAGGACCTTTTGACCCTCGTCAAAATCCTTCCTATTGATCATCTTGTCATGCCATGCCTTTGTCTTCTCCTTGTAGATCTTAACGTTTTCATAGGACTCTCTTCTTATCTCCTCCAATTCTTGCAATTGCAACCTCCCACGCAACCCAACTTCATCTACATCAAGGTTAAAGATCTTGACCGCCCAATATGCCTTATGCTCTATCTCCACCGGTAAATGGCATGGCTTTCCAAGGACTAACTAATATGGTTACATACCGATTGGTATCTTGTAAGCTGTCCTATATTCCCACAAAGCATCATTCAACCAAGAACTCCAATCCTTTAAGTTAGGATTAACCATTTTCTCAATGATGGACTTGATTTCCCTACTGAAAACTTTGGCTTGGCCATTGGTTTGCGGGTGATAGGCGGTGGAGGTCTTGTGAATGACAACATTCTTCTTCAAAAGTTCATCTATTGTCCGATTACAAAAATGGGTGCCACTGTCACTAAATAAGAAATCTGCGACCTCTTTAGAATCGTCAGTCCTAGTGGATTTTGTTCAACCCACTTTGACACATAATCAACCGCATGAAGAATGTATGTAAAGCCACAAGACACTACAAGAAACCTGACCTATTACTTTGCCCCTTTTACCTCGGATTTTTTGTTAACATCAAATAACCGAGGTAAAAAGTTATTTTACTTTGGTTTTTTTCCAAAGTAAAAGATATTATTTACCTCAGTTATAAAAAACTGAGGTAAATAATTGGTTTTTTACCTCATTTATTATTTGAACCGAAGTAAAAGGTTAAAAAATGAAGTAAATAATGTTACTGAATAAGGTGCGACATCACATATGTTCCTTGAAAAGTTTGACTGATTTCGTTTGATACGTCGTTGATTCTGATAGGTATTGAGAATGACTAGAAAAGTTGCACATATGTAAAAGACAAGTTAAACTAAAGAATTTGACGGCGACAGAAAAAAATTTAAAAATAAAATGGAGGTCGTGTGCTTTTACCCGCTGTCTTTGGCATCTCTCTCCTCCTAATATCCCGTCATCACAAGTAATTTGGGGGAATGTAAATTTAAGGTTAGTTATGCACAATAGTTGCTAGCAATCATTGTGCTACAAACACCCTACAAATTCCCCCTTATTTGTACATGCCCAGTACCCGCTTTATTCAATGTTCAAATAAGATAGACAAATAAATAGAAAAATAGTAGTCAAGAAAATATCCTTACAATTATAGTACATAATTAAATTCAAATAAAAATTGTCTTAGTTCCAACATAAAAGAAATTACAATACACTCAATCTGCTCGGATAATGATAACCTTGAAGATGATTGGCACCCCAACTTGTAAAACCTCGAAGAACAATGTGTCCCAGATGCTTAGGTTGTTTCCCCTGAGGAACTTGCCAAAACCCTTTGGGGAAAGGGCCTTGACCCTCCCACCTCCCGAGTAGTTCATATGCCACTATTTCCCGTAGAACCTCAGCACTACAGGGGTCTTCTCAGTCGGCAGTAGTGGTACAATCTCCCACGAGATATACTAAGTCACCGTAAAAAATGTTGATTAAGAAAAAAATTATACATATACAATTGTCAACAAATAAAATTTATTTAAAATGATTTACCGAAGTTGGTAATTTCCCAATGTTCAGGTGCTCCAAAGTGCAGTAAAAATGTGGGTTATCAATAGCCATCAAATGATGTTCACTGTTGAAGAAAAAGGCTCTGGGTGTCTCCGTTGTGCAGTGAGGTGTAAAAAAATAAATAGGTATTAGGTGTTACGAAGTATGGAGTTGTGTTTGGAAATATATATGTAACTAGGTGAAATACCCGAAAAAGGCCTTGAAAATAAAATTGAGCACGTTGCACATGGAATTATGTTTGAAACTGGAGATAACACAGGAATGGGAAACATGCAAGATATGATTGCAAACATGATCCAAATGGTGTTTGGAAAATTAATGAAGGAAAAGGCAAATGATCAGGGAGAATCGAGAGACATGATAAACTTTGCCCACCTGGACTTTACAGATAGTCTTATAACTCACTATGCTAATTGTTACCTGTTTTGAGAGTGGATTCGATTCTTGACAGTGGCGATACTTCACATATGTGTAGTAATCTCTCTTTGTTTCAAACTCTTCATTCAATCAGTCACAAAATTCCTTGATCATTCAAAATTTTCTATAGATGCTATAGGATCAGTAAAATTGAACAATCAGTTGAGACTTGTTACTTGTTTTTTTTGTTAGAAGCTTCAATTTTAACATTCTTTCAGTTTAGAAGGTTTCTAGAGACTCTCAAATTTATCTCACTTTCTATCCTAATGTGTGCATCCTACAAGACCACAAGACTAATACAGTGTTAGACATTGCAATATAAAGCAATGATCTGTATATTTTGAACAAGAGATCATTTCAAGATGAAGTCATCCACAAGTATCTGTCATCTCTTAATCTAGGTAGCTTAGTTGTCTATTTAGCATTAAAATTTATAAATACTATATATGATAATGATCTAGAGATCCTACACAATAAGCTAGGTCATCCATCTGACGTTGTATTGAATCATTTGAATCTTCCAAGCATGAGAAATAAATGCTGTATATGTCCTATTACTAAGCAAACAAGATTACCATTTCCTGAAAAATCCAACCACAGTTCTATTCCTTTTAATACTCTTCACATGGATCTTTGGGGGCCTTTTAAAATCAAAACCAGTAATAGTGAACAATCTTTCCTCACCACTGTAAAGGATTTCAGAAGGGAAACTTGGACCTTTCTGGTTAAAAGGGAAGATCAAGTGCCTTTCATTATTAAAGATTTCATAATCATGTTACAAACTCAGTTTGATGCCAAAGTTTAAAAGATAAGAAGTGACAATGGTACTGAGTTTGTTAACAAAGTTTGTTCACACTTTTTTCTCTTCTTTGGGAATATTACACCAGAGATCATGTCCATATTCACCACAAAAAAATGGTGTGGTTGAGAGAAAGCACAGATTTATACTCCAAATTACTAGAGCTCTCATGCATCAGTCAAACCTCCCTTTACATTTTTGGGGAGAATCAGTCCTCACAACTACCTACATCTTGAATAGATTTCCCTCTTCGGTTTTGAATTGGAAATCACCCTATGAAGTTCTCATCCATAAAGAAATTTATATCACCAAAATGCAGGTGTTTGGGTCTTTGTGCTATATGCCAAAACTCTAAGTCCTCACAAGCATAAATTCGTCCTACATCAATCCCATGCATCTTCAGAGGTTCTTTGTTGCTAGTGATGTTATTTGTTATAGACATCTTTTTCCATATAAATCCTCTGATTCCACATCTCCTTATTCCACTCATAATCATACTAAGGTCATCCTTCCTATACCTCCATCAGAACCTTATATCTCTATCTTAGATCATAACCTATCTCCTGATCCAATCAGTACTCAATCCAACATTGATCCTCTTCATGATCATGATGATCCTACACACTCCATTCCACATCCATCATAGATTGATGACACTTCTACTCCTAATACTCATTTGATTCCTGTTAGGAATGATGCACACATTTTTGTCCCTCTTAGGCAAAGAGCTAGGATTAAATCTAAACCTGGTTAGATGAATGCCTTTGTTGTTAACAGTGCACTAACTTCTAATGTTTGTATTCCTATTTTTTCTACACATGATTTTTATGTCACAATTGTCTGGAATCCAAGAGCCACAATCATATAAACAAGCTTGCAGTGATTAGCACTGGGTTAAGGCTATGCAGGATGAACTAAATGCTTTGGAATCTAAGCACACCTGGGATTTAGTTCAACTGCCTACAAGGAAGAGGCCTATTGGATGTAAGTGGGTTTTGAAGGTGAAATGCAGAGCTGATAGATCTGTTAAGAGGTACAAAGCCAGACTAGTGGAAAAAAGCTTCTCTCAGATTGAGGGGATTGCTTATTTTGATTCTCTCTCCAGTTGCTAAACATGTCACAGTTAGATTTATCTTGGAACTAACTTCATTGAAGAACTGGTCTCTACATCAGATTGACATCAATAATGCCTTTTTGCATGGCTATATTACTGAGGAATCATGCATGATACCACTATAGGGTTATCACAAGGATATGCCAGACCAAGTGTGCAGACTCTGAACATCTCTATATGGCCATAAGCAGGCTTCAAGAGAATGGAATTCTGAATTTACCAAACATATAATATTGTATGGATTCAAGCAGTCAAGGAATGATCATTGTCTATTCATAAAGAAGACTGATCTGTTCAGTATCATTCTTCTAATCTATGTAGACGATGTCCTTATTGTTGGAGATTCAGAGGCTGAAATTCATACGAGTTATTTTCATGATATTTTTACTATCAAGGATCTTGGATATGAAAAATACTTCTTAGGCATTGAGATAGCCAGATCAAAGGCTGGAATTTTCCTTAGTCAAGCTAAAGTCATTACTAATCTGCTCACTGATCTTCATCTGAGTGATTGTAATGTAGTGGCTTCCCCATTACTAGATTCTTGGCAGATTGAAGATTGTTCTTCTCTTTTGCTCCCTGATCCAGGTTCATACAGGAGGCTTATTAGAAGGATACTCTATCTGTATTACACTAGGCCAGACATCACCCTCTCTAAACATTAGTTGAGTCAGTTTGTCCAAACACTAACTGATCATCATTGGAAAGCTTCCCTTCACATAGCCAGATTTATAAAGAGATGTCCTAATCATATCCTATTCTCTCCCGCCACTTTCTCATAGTCCTTATCTGCATACTGTGATGTAGATTGGAACACATGCAATCCAACCAGGAGATCTGTTACAGGTTATTGCATCTTTCTAGGGGATTCTTTCTTTTCTTGGAAATCCAAGAAGAAAAACATAGTTAGCAAATCCTCTGATGAGTCTGAATATAGGGCTATGTCCATGACTAATTTTGAGCTTAAATGGATCACATTTCTCTTCACTGATTTGCAACATCAGTTTGTGCTTCCAATCTCTTTGAAGTGTGATAATATTGATGTCTTGCACATCACTCAAAATCAAGTTTTTTCATGAAATAACTAATCACATTGAAATTGATTGCCATTATGTGATAGATGCCTACAATGATGGCTTCATAAATTCTCTACACGTGTTCTCTAAATCTCAGTTGGAAGATGGATTTACTAGTTGCTTTCCCCTACTATTGCTTATCCTCTCCTTTCCAAGATGGGATTTCATTTTTCAACCAATCCTCATCTTGAAGGGGAGTGAAGGAGTATAAGATGGATTCAGATTTAGAGCAGCAGAGGGCAGCAGAGGCCAGCAACTCAGCTCAGGATCACTCAGAAGCTCAGGATCAAGGCACAAAGGCCTAGATTTGTTTTGGTGCCAATTTCAAGTCAGTGGATCAGTTTTTGCCTCAGCCTCTTGTACAGCTTTGTAGATCATTTTCTGTTTGGTTGGTTAGGTAAGTTACTTAGCTTGTTAGTTAGTTAGTTAGATAGTTGATGCATACTTTTGTGTATATATAAAAGTTATAATATCCTCATGTGGTTAACTTAATACAACTAGAAATTTCTCGCCAATTTCTTCATGAAAAACATTTATACTTTCTGATTCAAGCTCATACCGAGCATGCATTTCTTTTCTAATTTTGTTGATTTCTTCAAATTCTCCATGGGATCATGTTAGTTTCTTTCTCATAACTAACTATGATCATGAGTTTGACTGGGGGATGGCAAGGGATCCGCAAACTTGGGTAATCGTCCATTTCTTAGGTCCTTCCAAGAAAGTGGGAGGCGTTGAAATACAAAATTGGAGATAGCATTTTTTTGATTCACATTTACACGATAATGTTGTTCCTATTTGGCATGAATGGGTTGTCGAAAGGGGCTACAATCTTGACATGGAGTCTTTAATGGCAATTTTTAAAAATTATACTTTGGCCTCATACGTCTGACTTTGCAAAAGCTAGTCGCATGAAACGAAACTGGGATGGAAAACCAAGCAACTTCGGTCCGCTTGAAATTTCCAATGGGAACTGAAATTTCTAGTTAAAATTTTGAACCAAAATTTCCCTCCTAACCCATATCATTATCACCCATCTCATTATAATAATATCCATCACCATCACCAACACCTATTTCTCATCTCTAACACATTTTCTCTCAGCACAACTCCACACCATCCTTTCCATTAACACCATTACAAACACTAAATATCTCAATTTATTTTCTTCTATCGAATATCAACAATTATTCTAGGATGGAACATCTCCAAGTTCAAATAAATTGAGGTAGTTCATTTTAGCATTTCCTTGATTGTATTTGTTTTTTCCCTCATTGTCCAATCATTGAATATATTCATGGAGTCAGATGATTATGTTACATGTTATATAATTTACAATGTTTGTCTTTCCAAAATAATGTCTTGTTTGTAAGGAGTGTGGAAAAAAGCATAGATTATGGATGGTTGTGGACAATAATTAAATTTTTGTATGAACACAAGTTGAATGTGCGACATCGCACTCTATTCATCTCCCTATACGATATGGAGCTGAATGTTGAGAGACGTCATATTTTCAAGGAATTGATATGACCATCTTGTATGTCCGACATCGCTCTCCATTGGTGTCAACAACATCGATTTGTCAACCCAGCGACATCGCTTTCAGTCAGTACAGGTACTTTTTCCATGTTTAGATTAATGTCACCCACACTTGACTATATTATGTTTACATAACTCTGGGACTGCCAACATAAATTTTGTTTCATGTGTACTTGTTTTAATAGGACAAAGAGAGTTATTGATGGACTCTTAGCATGGATTACTTATTTCCCTAATCCCCCACTAGAGACTTAAGATATAACTCCTAAATCATCATCCTAACTTTCTTCTCAACAAAGCATCCATTAAACTTACATAAAAACCCAATCTATTACAAATATGAGTTTCAAATGTTCTAAAATGAGCTGAGCACATCACTCAGAAGGACATAATTCCATTAGATTCAAAATAGGTTACAAAAAGAAAGATTTAGATATGAAAACAAAAAATGGCTATCTAAACCCCTTATGATGTAAACCTACCTAAATCTAGAAATTTTCCAAAAAAAATATAACAAAAGAGATGTTAAATGCTTTAGAAAATACATGCATTTGACGTCTCATCAAGAAGTTGGCACCGGGAAGAGTTCACTGCAGCCTCGCTGAATCGCTTGAACGCGGAGGTCGGCGATGGGAAGAGCTTTTTGCAACATCACAGAGGTGTGTGTCAAGAAGTCGGTGACACTAGACCAGAGAACAAGTTGGCATTGTTAGAGCAGAGGTCGACGACGCTGATCGGTGGAATCATATGCAAGTGTGGTACGATGGAGTTTAGCAGTGTCGTGGCGCAGTGAGAAGAATGGTGGAATCCGGTGGCGCTGTGGTGATACAAAGAAGAGAGGGTGGAGGTGGTCAATCGAAGAAGGATAGGCAGAAACAGTTTGAAGGATGAGAAGAAGTTTGCTTAGGGTTTGGTTTTTATATAATTCTAGAGTTCAGGTTTAGTTTTTGGGATAGATTTACATTAGGCTTAAAAACCAAGCCTTCTAAATATATATTTAAAGGTTGTACCAAACCTTTAAATATACATTGATTTTTTTTTTAAAAGTACAATTATACTTTTAAAAAAATTATGATTTCAAATTTTGAAACTATATGTCAATAATAATATTTTAATTACCATTATTATATTTTATATTTAGAATTTTAAAAGTTATGTTTTTGCGTAGACTTTCGTGGAATATGAAGATAAAAAATAGGGTCTAAAGTTAATGAATGAAATAAAGGTTGATCTTTTATTAGTGAAAGTTACGGCCGTTCATTAGTATTTATAATGTTAAGTTAAGTAATAACTGACCATTGATTAATTAAGGTTGAACTTTTTTTTTATTGTTTATATGTAGAATGTCAAGTAAGAATTGAGCCAAGGTTAGTTAAGGTAAAATCTTAACTGATAGAGTTTATGTATAGAGAGTGAAGTAGGGTTTTACCGTTGATTAGTTGAAGTAAAACTTTCTCATTATTGTTTATATGCGGAAAGTCAAGTAAGGGTTGGTCATTGATTAGTTAAGGTCTAACTATTTCATTAGAGTTTATGTATGGAAACTCAAGTAAGGGTTAACAGTTGCATAGTTAAGGACAAAACTTAGTTATTAGTGTTTAGGTATGAAAAGTAAAGTAAGGATTGACCATTGATTAGTTAAGGTCAAACCTTAGTTATTAGTGTTTATGTATGGAAAGTCAAGTAAGGATTGACCGTTGATTAGTTAAGGTCAAACCTCAGTTATTAGTGTTTATGTATGGAAAGTCAATTAAGGATTGACCGTTGATTAGTTAAGGTCAAACCTTAGCTAGTAGTGTTTATATATGGAAAGTCAAGTAAGGGTTGGCCGTTAATTATTTAAAGTCAAACCATGTTATTAGTGTTTATATACGAAAAGTCAAGTAAGTGTTGACCGTTGATTTGTTAAAGTCAAATCATTTTATTAGTGTTTATCTATGGAAAATCAAGTAAATGTTGATAGTAAGTTAGTCAAGGTCAAACCTTTTTACTGGTATTATATATGGAAAGTCAAGGAAGGATTGACCGATGATTAGTAAGGTCAAATCTTATTTATTAGTGTTTATATATATAAAGTCATGCCTTAGTTATTCATATACTTATAATTAAAATAATACATTATAAATAATATATAAAGGTTGAATGTAAATTAGCGAGTGTACAAGTCTAACATTTCATTTATACAATTAAATATTATTTTTACATTGCATATACATTATTTTAACATGTAGAAGGCCTAAAATATCACTATTTTAGGAAATAAGCCTAAATAGGAATTTGGCACATATTTGTGAGAGAGATATGCAACATTGGTCATAAAAATAACTGATGTTCGTAACATCAGACATGTGTGCGATATTGGTCATTAATATCTGTGAGAGAGACATGCGGTGTCGGTCGTAAAAACAACCAACGTTGGTAAGGTGAGACAGATTTGTGAAGTCAATCACCCACATCGGCGAGAGCGACATCAGTCGTAAAAACAAGTGATATCGGTAAGGTGAGACAGTCATGCGATATCAGTCATTCGTATGTGTGAGAGAGACAGGCTATGTTGGTCGTAAAAACTACCGACGTCGATAGGCCGAGACATGTCGACGTCGGTCACCCATAACTGTGAGAGAGACATGAACGTCGGTAAGAGGAGACATGTGTGCGATGTTGGTCGGACTTTTTTACATTGATTTTTCAAACTTTGTTCATGACCATGGTAAAAAGTGTTTTTTTAACATCACTTGTTTTCCCGAAGTATATAATACTTTTATTTTTTATTTTTTCAAATCACTGTGGTAAAATAATTTTTTACCTCAGTTATTTGCCAAAAAGAAAATATTTGAGGTAAAAAGCTCGGAGTAAAAGGTGTGTTTTCTTGTAGTGTCATCTGATTCAGCTCTGCAATAGAAACATTTGGAAGGAATATTAAAGGAGAAGTCTTCTGATATGTCAGGTAGAGCTATTAGTTTATTTAGAAGCCTCCAGTTCATAAAGTTATTTTTTTTAAAGGCAAGGAGATCATAAGTATCTGAAAGATGACACTTTTTTTTTATGTCTGAGTAGCTTATATGCCAATTTTTAGGTAAACAAGCCATTTTGTGTTGGTTTCCAAATCATTTTTTTCTACATACTCTTCCCATATTATATGGTTTTGTTCCCGAGTTTCAGAGTTTGTATGATGTTGTCAGGAATTTTTCCTTTGATTACATTGATGTGTTCATCATGGTTGTTTAGAAATTGACACACTGGAAAATCAGGGAAAGGCATATAAGTTTCCTGATTCCATTTGTTTTTAATTGGACTTTTTTCTGTCCAGTTGGCATTCCAGAAAGATATTGATCCCTTTCTGATGCGGGGAATTCCTTCCAAACCTTCATAAAACCTGGGTTCAACCTAATGTTCTATACCTTTTTTACGATACTAGCAGGATAAGATCTCGGGAAGTCTCCAGAATCTTCCTCTGATGCTTAAATCATTATATGAATGATGTGTATGTAATTTATGGGAAAGATGCGAACATCATAGCGTGTTTGATAAAGATGATTAAATCAGTATATGACAAAGGAGTGAAGTGTATGTGTTTTATATGAGTACATCATAAAATTCAATACAGTAATCATGAAGCTAAAATCAATATGCTACATAGGACTGTAGTGTAATACAGTAATCCTAAAAGATGTGTACATCATAAAGATGCTTAAATCAGGATGTGACACAAGAGTGTAGTGTTTGTGTTTTATTATGAGTACATCATAAAATTTAATGCAGTAATCACAAAGCATCGTGGGACTTCATGGCTAAA
Source organism: Rubia yunnanensis (assembly GCA_037428765.1). NCBI lineage: Eukaryota > Viridiplantae > Streptophyta > Magnoliopsida > Gentianales > Rubiaceae > Rubia > Rubia yunnanensis. The sequence continues at coordinate 85,590,699 of CM075063.1, forward strand.
TTGTTTATTTTTCCATAAAGATGGGATTTTTCATAAATGTTTATTCATACTGGTAAGTAATCATTACTGGCACTTTTAACGATTGACGGTTCCTTTATTAACCTACTTACGTAACTTATGTGAGATAAAAGGGGATCTTTTTGAGGCACAATTTCTGATGCAAGAATTATAAAAGGTAACTATTGTGATTTTGTGGGGCGTATTTGAAGTTATATTGCTATCGTTGAGTTTTTGTGAACAAGTTCATTCTTAAAGCTTCTAGGTTTTCAAGGTACCTTTCTTTGCCGTTTTCCTTTGTTCAAATGTGGTGATTATTTTAGCAGAGTCATCATCTTTTGTAACCCAATATAATGTTATGGGATAGCACGTGGTAGCAACGCTAGCTCCACGGAAGAGTGGGTAACTGAAAATAAAGCTATAAAAGCATAGATGAAGAAGATAGTGTTGAAGATGATAAATCTTTGTCACAATTGATGGAATGTCATCATTCTCTCAATACTTTTGATATTATATTCCCCAAGTTGGGAGAAAGAGTATGGTGCCCCCCTTTAGGATATTTTAGTGCTTATGAACATTATTTCCAATACAGAGTATTACTTACCTGAGTTTGTCAGGCTTTTGTTGTATAGATATAGTGTGGCTCTTACCTAACTTCATCCTCAATGTTTGGCTATGCTAACATGATATATAGAATTGTGAAACAATTCAAACAAACATTTAGATATTTAAAATTTTCTAAATTTTTATTAGTTGTGTAGTGCTGGTTCCGCAAGTGTGTATACGATTTACCCTGTCATTCCTAATGTGAAGCTTTCTTATGAGTTTCCTTGTAATTGAGGTTACTTGAATTATCGGTATTTCTTTGTTAAGGAAAAATATGGTACACCTATTCCTACCTGAAACTATTTTGTCGTGATTGAACCTCAGACTAAGGTAGGAAGATTGAGTAAAGAGAGTCAGCTAGTCATGGAAATGTTACGTCATTCTGTGGAGATAAAACATCTTCATGGCAAGCAAGGTTGTTCTTAGTATAGTTTACCTATGATTGATCTTTTATAACTGCTCAGTTTGTAGTTTTATTTCTCATATGATCTATACAGATGACTTTATCTAAAGTTGGTACTAAACCCACAAAGGATGATAAATGAGGGAAGGAAGGGAAATCTATATCAGAATGTTATTCTCGTGAGAAAGTTAGGACTACACATAATGTTCATTCAGGTTTGACTGGGGTTAGTTTTGGTAGTGGGGAAACTGAGCAGGTTCATGTTGTTGTTATGAAGGATGTTCCATCCTAAATAGTACATGTCAGTTTATCGTTGTTTTTATGGGTGCCTATTATGATTAGTTGTTGATGATAAATCGTAGTTGAGTGATATGATTAAGGAGGCTTGTCAAGAGATGCAAGAGAAGTTAAAGGCTGCTAAAGAGACGTGTAAAAAAATGTAAGTTGCTATGTAGGAAACATACATGGTGAATAAAATCCCGATGGATCAACTTTCTGATTTGCGAGATAGGGGTTATGTTGATCATAGGTATTCTCGTACTCTATTGACACCACGAGGTTTCTATACTTTCTTTGTAGGACTTTATCCTGAGATTGTGGGGTTGTAGCAATACCAGGAAATGAAAAGGTTACAAGAGCTAAATCCTATGACAACAATCATATGAATTGATAATATTCCGACCCTGATCAATGTGTTAGGCAAGCTGCCAACATCTTAGATAGGCAATATTTGAAGATTATGGAAGATGATGTGCATCCATTCAAAATGCAGACAGACTTTGAGAAGTTGTCTCATGTGCCCTCATTTACCGAGCTAAAGGAAAATGAATATGACTAGTATACACAGGATGAAGCTAAGAGAGTTGTGACAGAGGATGAAGCTATGGTACACGAGTCTATAAAAGACATAGTGTCATCGGAGACAGAGATATTAGGGCATACTAGTATAGCTGGTAATGCGGAGGGCTCGAGCATTGGAAAGGAAGCTTAGAGTGATAGTTTGTGAATATAATTCTTTGATGGCCATTTGGAGGCCTTATATTGTGTATGTAATAGAATTCTTTTAGTGGACATGCTTATAATGTTTTTGAGTTTGTTTATTGCACTTTGTGTGAGTAAAATAGTATTTCTAGGATGTGTATCATGGTATTTGTGATGAAGCATTGACAAATAGTCATTTATATTGTTGGCTGGTGATGTTCTAGACGAAACTATGACCAATTGCGCCATTGCATTGGGTGCATATTATCCCATTATACACATCCAAAGTATAGGATTAGTTTACAAAAGTATTTTCCAGGGTGAGGGAAATCGGATATGATAAATATGAAAGAAGAGAAATAATTTTGGGTAATGCTATGTTGATTTTTCAAACAACTTATTCCGAAGGTTTTATGGCGTTTGCGAAGTAGCATTGATGGTTGTTCACTTTTTTTGCTGGCTAGTGATATCCTTGGCGCATGTGAAGTTGTGATCAATTATATCGCTGCCTTATCATCTTGTTTTCTATTATTCATCTTCGCAAAATACTCTTTGTATACAAAATGTATTTTGCAAATTATAAAGTTTGGGGTAGGGGTGTTCAGCTCCCTCAGGCTGGTTAGTTTCCAGGTGTTATGCGATGTTGTAAACCCCCCCTCTTCTATTTTAGAATAAAATTCTTATTCTTTGGGCTTTTGGTGGGTCCCATTTATGTTAACTTTTTATGAAATGAGTCGTTTTGTTTTCTCAGACCTCTTTTCAACTAGATAGTTTTTTGGGGATCGTTGGGGTTCTTTTAATTATTGTTTGGTTCCCCAAGCTTTTTGTTCCTTTATAAGTGCTTCTATCTTATAATTTTTAAATGCTTGTGGATGGGTAATTTGATAGGGTGTTTTCAGGAGTTTTATGCTCAAATAGATGGTTATGCAAAGTGTGATTTTGTCTGTAGGTATGGTTTGGGTACTTTGTCAAGTATGGGGAAAGAGGTTGTATAATTTGGGTGAGATATTTTTCAATAGGTTTTGTATACTTTATTATTACCGTGTTGCAAGTTTTAATTGTATAGATTTTGTGTCTTTTAATAGAATTGGCGAATGATATTAGCAAATGTGAAGGGGAGGAAGGTGGTGGTTATATGACTTCATCTCAGGAACCCATTGGATGGGTGTGAAGGGGAACGAACATGGGGTTCATCATCCAGCTCCGCCCGAAATGAGTGTTGGGGGATATACGGTGTAAGTAGTGGTTTTAGTCCTAACAGCCGTATGTACTTCCTTTAGTCCGATCCGACATTTTTTGCGTCAAACTGTTATTATAGTGGTGTTCCTAAGGGCACTACTTAAATAAGAATGGGGGATGTAATCAATTTTCCCCTTCTTTTAGATTTTTTTAGATGGTTATGTAAGGATCATTATCAGATTGTATTATGTGTCATTCGACATTGTATTTTTAAAGGTTCTAGACTTATTCTAGTTGTATCATATTTTTTATTAATCTAGTTGTCATTTTTGTGAGACCTAGAGCGCTATTTATGTTGTACCAATTTTTGTAGAGTAGTCCTATGGTTGCTCCTATTTGAGGTCTACGTCTTCTAGTATAGAAATGGGTTCCTAATATGATAAGTCGCGGAGTTTATATTGTAAATGACAATTCTAGTTTTTGACTTCATATGTAGAGATATTTCTTCTAAGCATTGTATGAGTGGAATTCTATATTACACAATATGTCTTATGAACCTGGGTGTAAATCTACCTTAGTTGTTACGATGTATTTATGTTGTGTGACTAAACCTAGAATGCTTCACTGCTTACATCAAATCTTGCTTGTTTGAGTCTAGTCCGTTTTGTTGCTTTTCTATAATCCAGCATGTCGAGGTTATCCTGGGTTATCTTATGGCTTGTTTTCTCAGCATCGTGTCTTGCTGATGGCCAGTCCTATAGCTGTTTCTCTTTTTTGTTTCCGTCCGATCATGATTGTTTGAGTTTTCCTAGTTCGTTCCTGATAATATCTTTAGGTTTTATTATAGCTGGCTCCAACGGCCTTGTGTCTCATATGGGTTGACTGTCATTTGTTTATTGTTAGTGTTCATCATATTCTTTTTTGTTATTACTTTTAGCTGCCCTCATAGTGTTCTCCTCTTTTTTGGTTCGGAACTTGACCTCATCCGGGTACTATAAATGCCTGAAAAGAAAAAATTGATCCCCATAGACAATGCTAGTAATGCGGGGAATTCCTTTCGGACCTTCATAACACCCTGATTGAACCTAATGTTCCATGCCTTTATTACGATACATGCAGGATAAGATCCCGAAAGGTCCCCAGGATCTTCCTCCGATGCTTAAATCAGTATTTAAATGATGTATATGTAATTTCTGGGAAGAGGCATTACATGTTCTTCTGCATGGATTAACTATTTATTCTTGATGTGTTCTGCAATCCTTGTAGATCGTGAGCCATGTACTTAGATCATGGCTTTAGTCACAAGGTTATAGGTACAAACCTTCTCTTCTTCTAGGTTATCCTAGGATGGCTCACTCCAGGCGAGGTGTCGCTATTAGTGAGATTATCTCTCTTCCCCTATGAAACATCCTTTACTTGTTTAGCAGGACTCGAGGTATTAGCTTAGCTTCAGACCTCACCTGGTTAAGGGAGGTTTATACCACTTTCCTATTTTTATTAAGGTTTGTTTCAGAGCAATGTCATTAATCTCTTTAATTCTCTTCCGCGTTTTGGAGTTTTAATGGTGTCCAGGGCTTAACCTCATAACTTTGCTAATAAAGAGTGGCTCTTTTGTAATTTCCACCATAAAATTAGAGAGAAACTTTTAATCATTGTGTGTAGAATTTTAAAACCTAGGCCATTCTCATCCATTGGATAACAAAGGTTTTGATATGATTTCCAAATCTTTTTTTTTGTGTTTCATCTTGATTTGGATTCCATAGGAATTTTAATAGTAGTTTGCGTATTTTATCTACCGTACCCTTTGTGTGTTTTAAAATTGTTATTAGGTGTAGAGGTATCGATGATAGAACATGTTTTATTAATATTATCTTTCCAGCTGCAGTTAGAAGCTTATTCTACTATGCTTGGATTCTTGATGTTATTGATGTTATCATATTCAGAAAGTAGGCATTCTTCTTCTTCCTTTTAATATGGGACATCCAAAGTATTTAAATGGTAGTTTACTGGAACTCTGAATGGTTTCAACTTTTATGGTAGATTCAATACTTTTTAAAGTGAATTTGGATAAGTAAAATGAAGATTTTTCATAATTGATTTTCTGTCCTAGAGCAAGTTCATTAAATTTTAAATAACATACCGGTGTTCTAATCCTATATTTTGTGTATTCCATAAGAATTTCCGTGTCATCAACAAATGAAAGGTGTATTACTTTAATCATTGTTTCTGGTAATTTTTAGCATCTGAGATTTAAATATTGAAACAAAAAGTTGATGTTCTAGGTAAAGGCTTTAGCCATTAGAATAAATAGCAATGAAGATAGTGGATCTCCTTGCTTCAAGACTATGGAAGCCTAGAAGAATCCATTTGGACATCCATTGAACATAATGGAGAAGCAAGTATAGTTGATATTCCCCATTATCATATTGACTATGTGTTCATAAAATCCCATTTGAAGCGGGAGTTTGGTCAGAAAATTCCATGAAACACTATTAAAGCCTTTCATCATATCTAAATTTATGATCATGTTCAGTCCTCTTTTTAAAAATGTAAATAATTAGTGAATTCCTGCAATAAAAGAACAATATCTGTAAGTTCTTCTCCTGAGACAAATGTAAATTATTCTGGACTTGTTAGTGCATTCATATGGGGTTTTAATCTTTCTGCAATAAGTTTGGATATATTTGTTTTTGTAAATTACAAATACTTGTGAATTTTTAATTTCAGAGATCTGCTGTCTTTTATGTTTTGCTTTGACAAGTTGTTGAAAGAATTTTTGAATTAGTGTCACCCTTGTGCGATCCATTTAATTTTGGACTTATGTTTCTAGTTAGACTCCGGATTAAATAGTGCAAGAGGTAAACTGGCTTTAGCTGAGTTGTATTCTATCTGATTTGTGGTGTTATCTACTTCTGTAATTCAGTTTTAGCTTTCATCATAACTTCTTCACATTCCTTAACCTTATCGCAGATATTTCCAAATAGTCTTTGATTCAAAAAATTTAATGCATTTTTCAAATTTATTGAGTTTGAATGTTAGTTTTTGCATTCATGTTAGGTCAATTTGGATGTTCTAGTCATCCTGAACTAATTTCATGAAAGTGTAGTGATTTAGCCAACAATGTTGGAATTTGAAAGCTTTAGGACTTGTGTGTTACTTGATATGTCCATTTTATGTGCATAATTTAATACTTTTTGGGGTCACTTTTGTGCTCTTTTATTATCAAGAGCTTGTGTTTTACCTTGAAATTCTCTTAGGAGAAGTAAGAGCAACTTTACGCTCTTTTACCTCTTCTAAGGGGATTTTGCGTGACAAAGGAAAATCATGATGGCTTGAAGACTGGGGGCCATTATTTTCGAAGACTTTGAAGAATTTCTTCGAAGACACGAAGACTTGAAGACCGGAGGCTGACGAAGACCATTTTCGATGACTGTGAAGACTTTCTTCAAAGAGTTGAAGACTTGGCAAATGAGAGGAATCATTGGGAAGATAAGTGTTCACCACAAGAAGAAGAAAAGAAAACAAGGTTAGGTTCTGGCGCCCATCGCGAGTCGCGACGAACCCGTCGTGAGTCGCAACCAACGGGTGGCCAGAACCTAACCTTATCCTTTTTGTACTATAAATAGCACTCTCTTTACTCTCATTCACATCTTCTTCTTCCGGCATTTTTGGTACTGTTCTAACCCTAGTTTCTACCATTTTTCATCTTTAAATTCTCTTGTATTATGTTTGGTTTGTTTGCATTAATTAGTATGAACTCCTGTAACTAAATCTAGTTCTTGGGAGCAATTGATTGAAGCTTCCAAACTTATGTAGTAAGATTCTATATTTGCTTATTTATGAACATTGATTGGAGAGCATTTTTTTTAATTAGAAACCATCCATAGATGGGGGAAATTCTATTAGGCCTTCCCAAGCCAAGAAAATAGACAGAAAAAAGAAGCCGAAGCAATAGTAGGATATACATGAATGCTCACTGGCTAATAGAGCAACGCTTGTTGCCCCCAAAAGAATGAAAAGAAAGATACTTGTAAACATCAAGTCGGAGGCCTCTTCATCAATGATGGAAAGGGTCGAAACTTATTAGTGAGTCCGAAAGGAAACACAGGGCAGTCGAAACCCTCTCCACATGAATGAAGAGGTAGCCTCCATATACTAGCCTGAAGTTGAAAACTAAGCTAGCTGCTTGCAAAAGAAGAGAAGTAGCCAATATTTTCCACCCATATGTACATGTGTGATGAAACCCTCTGTGTCCGAATCCAGCCACAATAACAGCAAGTAGTCCAGTTTCCATGAAGCCTGACATCATCCTTTGATCTGCAATGAAAAACAAGAAAAGATTTTTTCTGAGTAGCATCCGAACTAGTAGGCAATTCTCAAAGAGGGAGTATTCATTTGGTCTAGTCTAACTAATCCCTGGGCTCGGTTAGGCAGCAGAGAGAAATGTGGAAAAGCCAGGTTACATTTTTGTGACAAGCATGTTTTTGCCAAAAAATGAGCTACCTGGTTGGCTTCCCTGAAAATGTGCATAATGTGTATATCCCCCAAAGAGAGATGGATCTCATCTACTAAATCAAACAATTGCCAAGGGGATTTTAATGGATCAGTAGCATATAACACAGCATTAAGGCAGTCTGATTCCATGCAAACGGTGGACAAAGAGTTGCAAAATTGAATAGCAAATGAAATAGCTTTTAATTCAGCTTCTAGGGCAGATTTTGCATTAGTAAATGAGGTATATGCTTCCTGAAAACACCCTCTATAGTCTCTAATGATCATGCTGAGGCCACATTTATTTGTCTTACAACACCAAGCTGCATCCACATTGACTTTAAAACCAATTGTTGGCCTGACCCATGCAATTTTCCAGATTTTTGGCTTTGGGGGTCTCTTAGTGAGAGGAAGGTAAGAGTGGTTTGCAATACTGAGATCAAATGGAGAGACTATGTATACTGGTTTAGCAGAGAATGAGTAGAAGATTTGATCTCTAATCTGCTGAAGCACTATGGAAGATGAGGGCTTAACTGAATCAAAAATAAATCTATTCCTCATCTTCCATAGATTCCAGAATGTATAAATTGCTGCTGTTCTAACAATGATGGTGTGTAATTTAGATAGGGTGGGGAGGGATAAGTAAGCAGATAATCTATCCCACACAGAATGAAAGAACCTGTCTCTGATTCCCATAAACTGATGTATATATTTCCAGACTTTCAGAGAAAACTCACAGGAGTTGAAAAAATTATCAAGATCATCCACATGTAAGTTACACATACAGCATTTAGAGGCCAAACTGATTCTTAGATGTTGAAGAGTATTATCAAAAGGAAGAAGAGAGTTTGTCACTTTCCACATGAACACAGATATTTTTTTCTCAATTCTAGAGTTCCAGAAATGACTTGGGGATGCATACTGACCTGAGTTGTTACATAGTAACAAATAAGTGGCTTTGAATGAGAAATTACCATCAGCTCCTGGATTCCAAATTAGTCTATCAGGTCTATGTGGCCAGGTTCTTGAATCCTGCAAAAGAAGAGTAATGTGAGGTGGCAGAAATGGTTGAATTAAAGGAATAAGGCTAGATTTATTGTCTATAAACTCAGCAACAGAACAATTATCATCAATTCCTATGCTATTTTGATCACATAAATCAGATAGCATCCCAATCCCCAACCAATTTGCATTCCAGAAATTGCATTCCCCATTTCCAATTATTACCCTTGAATTAGGTTCTGCCCAAGGATGCACTGAGCAGATTCTTTTCCAGTTAGGGGAGGTTCTATAAGATGGAGGAAGGTTAGCCAACAAGTGAGACCATAGAGTATCTGCCATCTGAAATTTCCACCACAACTTGACTGAGCAAGTTTTAACAATAGTTCTAATACTTCTAAAACCCAGGCCATTTTGATCAGTTGATGCACAGAGAGCAGTCCATTTTCTCCATGCTCTTTTTGGTTTGTGATCATTCTCACCCCAAAAAAATCTGCTCAATTTTTTTTCCATGGTGGAAATAATCAGGTTTGTGGGCTTAATTACTTGCCAGATGTGTTGGGGAATTGAATAAATACAGGATTCAATTAGTATCAGTTTTCCACCTGTAGTTAACCACCTATTTTTCCAATTGCTAATCCTATTATCAATCTGCTCAAAAAGGGGTTGAAAGTAGATCTTCTTTAAAGCACCAGAAAAGATTGGAACACCTAGGTACATGAATGGAAAAGTACCAATTTTCATTCCCATAATTCTCTTAATGTGATTCACCCTTTGAGCAGTAGCATACTTACCAATGAAAATGTCACTCTTATTATAATTAATTGATTGTCCAGTGACTTCTTCAAAGGTAGATAAGAATGCTTTTAATCTTACCAAAGTTAAGTTATTTGCTTTAAAGAAAATGACAGTGTCATCAACATATGATAAGTGTGAGATTTTAGGAGGATTACCTGGCAGGTCATAGGGTGAAAGCTTACCTGTTTGGAATATGTAATCCATACTCCTGGAAAATGACTCAGAGAAAATATTAAATAGAAAAGGGGAAAGGGGATCCCCTTGCTTAATACCCCTAGAAGATTGAAAAAAACCACAGGGCTTGCCATTAATAAGAACAGAGAACCATGCTTGAGACAGGTTCTTCATGATTGAAAAAATGAATTTTGGATGAAAACCAAATTTAGCAAGAACTTTATATAGGAAGGACCATCTAACCCTATCAAAAGCCTTTTTAAGATCTAATTTCATTATGCAATTAGGTTCCCTTTTCTTCCTATTGAGCAGCCTTACCATTTCCTGTAAATAGATGACATTATCTGAAATGTCCCTGCCATGTAGGAATGCTGTTTGATTAGGGGAGATTAATTTAGGCATAATAGCTTTAAGTCTCTCCATAAGCACCTTAGAGCAAATCTTATTAATCACATTAGAGAGACTTATAGGCCTGTAATCATCAAAGGTGATTGGTGTTTTCTTCTTTGGAATAATAGTAATCCATGTGCTTCCTATACCTCTAGGCATAATGGATGAAGATAAAAAATCCTGAACAGCACTAAGAAGGTCTATAGCAATAATGTTCCAAGACTTGATATAGAATTTTGCAGTGTAACCATCCGGACCAGGACTGCTAGATTTATTCAAGCTGAAAACAATCTTTTTAAGCTCTTCCAGAGAGACTGGCATCAGTAAATTTTCATTATCAGCCTCAGTAACTAAACATGGGATCTGATTAAGAAAATGAAACTGAAAAGGAGAGCTGAAAGTGGCAGATTCCTCACTCAGGAGTTCCTGATAGTAATTAATAGCCTCAATTTCAATATCATTAGAGTTGTCTAGCCACAGTCCATTTTTACTCCTGATTTTTGTAATTTTCAGTCTATTATTTCTCTCCTTTACAGAATTATGGTAGAAACTAGTGTTGTTATCTCCCTCTTGCAACCATTTAACTTTAGCCTTGTGTTTCCAATAATTTTTCTGTTCAGACAATGCCAGAACTAACCTAGCTCTAGCCTCTTTCAACTTAACCTGATCTGGCAAGGAATCTGAAATATCAGTTAGTGATTCTTGAGTCTGTAATGCAAGTTTAGCTTGGATCACATTATCATGAATATTACCAAATTTTTCTTTATTCCAGATTTTAAGAATCTTTTTAAGTCTGACTAACTTAAGATAAAAAGCTAACATTCCAGTATTATTTACAGGAATTTCCCAGTTTTGTTTGATGATTTCATTAAGCTCTTTCCTCTTATACCATGTATCAAGAAATCTAAAAGGCTTTGGACAAGAAGGAGAGTCACTACCTACAGTTAATAGCAGAGGACTGTGATCTGAGGTAGCTCTATTTAGAATCTGAATAGAAGACTGAGGAAAACATGAAGACCAAGATTGAGTGCACAAACCTCTATCCAGTCTTTTAATTGTGGGAGATCTTAGTCTGTTGTTTGACCAGGTAAACAGATTACCAGAAGTGTTAATATCTTCCAAAGCCAGACCATTTATGAAGCCATTGAAATCCCTTATACTACCTAAATTTGGAGAGGATGGACCTTTATACTCATTAATAGATGAAATGGCATTAAAATCACCTATAAATAGGGATTCAGAGTGACTGTAAGAGCTCAGGTCTGCCCAAAGGGGAAGTCTTCCACTTCTAGTCCTAAGACCATAAATAAAGAAGGCATCCATTGGATAATTAAGCTTTGTACTGCTCAAGTTTACTGCTAGAAATTGCAGATTATCAGTATTAACCCTTAAAGTTAAACTTGATGACCAGAACAACCAGATTTGACCACTATTAGCAGAGAAACAATAATCAAATTTCAGTCTCTGTCTATATGACTCACATTGAGTGTTATCATGTTTAGGCTCTATTAGGCAGATAAGGTCAAAATTATATCTTTGAGAAAGATTACAAAGCCTTAGTATGGATGTATCCATGCCCCTAATGTTCCAGACCAACATTTTAAGCTTAGTGGATGTACTATTCATTGGGATACATTAGAGGAGCTTTTTGATCTGGTCATTATGATATTTTTTTGTGAGAAAAAGGAATCATTACCTTTTTTTGATTGTTTCCTTTCAGGGCTGTCAGATCCTTTCTTACCTTGGAGAGTGGTGGAGGGACTAACCTTATGGATCAGATCATCATTTCTTCCTGGAGAGGCTGAGAGGGAAACTTCTTCCAATGTGTCCGTTTGCAAAGGATCTTCAATAATGGGTAGGTCTTCAGCCAATGCCTCATCAGCCAAGAGGGAGAACCTATTTTGCTTATGTTTCTGTTGAGAAAAGATGAAGTTTTTTGCAGCAATAATGGAATTAAAAGGAGAGAAAGATCTACCTCGCTTACCATGCAAATCATCTTTAGCAAAGGCTTTCCTAAGGTTAGTAGGGTCAGATTGAGATATCTTGTTTAGCTGCCTAATTGGACTATAAACAGAGGAGGGAGCAGAAGGGGAAGTACCCCCATAAAAGGAAAGATCTTCTCCAGAGACTGCATGAGCATTCTGGTTAGTACATGAATTAAGATCATTACCTTTTTCTGTCATATCCAGAGAGGGAACCAGTATTGCCTTACTAAGCTGTGGGTTCTCATTGTCTTGTTCTATTATCACTACTTGGCTCTCTTCATGACATGACAGCTCATTAGTACAGGTAATAGAATCAATCTTAGTAATATGAACTGGCATATCATTTGTCACAACATCAGGAATCAGTGAAATCTGGGGAGCCATTAGGGGAACAGAACCATTAGTCACAACATCAGGAATCAGTGAAATCTGTGGAGCCAATAGGGGAACAGAACCACAAGGATTAGTCTTATTAGTGTCCTGCTCAACATTAGAAAGTTTCTTAGGAACATATATCATTTTCTGAGCTTGAGAATTTTTCAGTTTTTCCATAATAGAAACTCCAGAGCTCCCTGCTTTAAGAGACTCTACCTGAGATAGATTAATCTGTTGAGCATCAGATGTTTTCGATATATTAAGCTCTGGTTTTTTTGTCCAAGTTCTCTTAAGTTCAGGATGTAAATATACACAATAACTGTCCTCATGACCTATACATTTGCAGTGGAAACAGTAGGGTGGGATATCCTCATATTCTAGGGGTAATTTGCGCACATTAAATTCATTACCTTCCTCTTCAATACCCACTCTAATATGTGTTGGTAATTTATTTTTTAGGTCAACTTCCACACACATTTTGACACAGGAAGGCCTAGACAGCGCTTCAGTAGCAGCATCAACTTTAATAAATTTCCCAATTTGATTCCCAATAACTTCAAGCATCGAAGAATTATAAAAATAAACTGGAACTTGGGGAATTGATACCCATACCGGAACAATCGACGATTCTGCCTCCGGTGAAAAGTCAGGAGTCCATTTGAGGACCTTCATTTGAGCGTTATTAAAGGACCATTGTCCTTTGAGCCAGAATCGTTGATAATCTTCCTTTTCATGGAATCGGATGAGGATGTGGCGGTAGTCAATCGAGCCTATCTGGAACTTGCCTTTAAAACCTACAGAATTAAAAGCATAATTTAGTTGGATCATCGTCGGCTTTCCTCGGGCAAACTTACCGATCAGAGAATTGCTGTAGTGGGAGGCAAGAGTCTCAGCATCCTTGCGCGTGACAAGGCATGCAATCTCCCCTTTGAATTGGACTTTGGGTGAAATCTCCGGGTTCGAGGGGAGGGAATCACGTAGGGGCGGAGGGCGATTAGCGAGGGCCTGGAGGAAGGATTTCCCTCCCCCATAGCCACCGCTACCAGACGGCGGAGCCGCCATAGCAGCGGAAGAATCGCACACAGAGCGAAAATATAGCCGTTAGCAGAAGGAAAAACCAAAGAGAGGAAGAAGAACAAGAACGGAGCAGGGTGAAACGACGATAGGAAAGTTCGTTTTGGAGAAATCGCACTAATTCGCACACAGTGAGACAAAACGAGAAGTAAAATACGACTCACGATTGGAGAGCATTTATTGTGCCATTAATGTTGTGTTTTACCTCATTTATACCATGAGTTGTTTGAGTATATGAAATGTTTGTAAGATTGAAATGTTAGAGTGTTAGGAAAGTTGCAAATTTCTTAACTCATTTGATATGAAATCCAAAAGCATGGATTTAGAACTTCTTGTGTATAATGTGTGGTAATTCTTGCTAGATGAGTATGTTAATGTGGATTGTTTTCATATTTGTTATATAGATGCAAAAAAGGTTGAACCTTGAATGTTTTTTGTTTTAGGTTTAACCTAATAAATGCTTTGTTTGGTTAAATGACTATGTCTTTGGTAGAATGCTTGTTGTTATCAAAGCTACGGTCCTTTGGGTGAAATGCCATTGATGAAATACCTCTATGATGTTGTTTGTCTTTGGTGATCATCAATGAGGTTTGCAAATGGTCGTTGTTTGTCTTTGCAAACTACTCTTAAGGAGGAATGTATGTTGATCTTTGAATGAGAAGTGATAACATCCTCCATAGACAATAAATGTAATTGAATGAGTGAATGAATCAATGAGCTATAGGAAGTTTGGAAGTGGAAGTCGATTTCCCCCAAAGCTCTGTTAATTATCATATACATCATATCTTTACTTATATTGCATGATTAGCATAGTTCTCTTGCTTTGTTAGTTGTATTTCAATTTGATAACTTAGGATAAAAACCAACCAACCCCCCCTATTTACATGCTTTTATATGTACCTATGTATGTATATGCCTAGTATGTCTTCTCTTATATATGTTTAAACACTTGAAAAGATCCTTTTTCTCGTGGAAGATCCCGACTTGCCATTATCTACTTAATTGTAGATAGGAAGCACTAGGGCTTAAAAGTATTAACTTTGAGAGGTACGACGACGACCTCCCAAATTTTGGCGCCGCTGCCGGGGAAGAGGCATTTATTTTTAAGTGTTTGGGCATATTATGTGTGATTATACGCTAATTGTAAATATTTGTTAGTTTAATTTTACTTTAATTTGTTAGTTGATTTTCCATTTTCACTGGACTTGGAGACGTATTGTTCGAGTTCTTGGTGTATGGTTTGTACGCGATCCTCTTCACAAGAACCCCTACACTACGACCCCGAGTTAGGGTTTAATTTGGGACAGGCTAGGAGGCTTTCTTTGGAAAGTGTGAATAACACCCCTCCTAGTGACCATTTTGTGGATACCTCTTCTCTATGGAACATCAACTTGAGCATGAAGATGAGCATTCGAGAGGGGCATCTCAACATCCTCCTCTCCAAGGGCGAGCTCCTCCTCACCACCAAAGGGAGATTCCTTTGGGGAAAGATTTGTTAAGGGACATTATAACCCCTAACCTCGACCAACAACCAATGTGCATTGAGTATCCCGTGGTTGGACCGAATGGGCCCTTTGATCTAAAGACCGGGTTCATCAACATGCTACCTATCTTCCTTGGTAGGCAAGTTGAGAATGCCAACAAACACCTCACCGAATTTCACTTCTTGTGTGGTGGTACGGTCCCCCATGGAGTGGATGAAGATTTCTATAAGTTGAAGGCATTCCCATTCACACTAAGGGATGGTGCAAGAGATTGGCTCCACTACCTACCACCCAAGAGCATCAAGAGTTGGATTGATATGAAAACAAAGTTTCTAGCCAAATACTTCCCAGCATTGAGGCCTGCCGCCTTGAAGAAGGACATAAGTAACATCCTCCAATGGCATGAAGAATCTCTCTTCGACTATTGGGAGAGGTTCAAGAAGCTTCTCGCAAGTTGCCCTTACCACGGTTATTCAGAGGGGGATTTGGTTTATTACTTCTACAATGGTCTTCTTGATGAGGATAAAAGGTTGGTAAGGAGTTCTTATGATGGCACTCTTGGGAACAAGACTTCATCAGAGGCGATGCAATTGTATGAGGAGCTAGCAGAAGAATCAAGAAACTTTAGCTCAAGGGCCGATTTGAGAAAGAGAAACCTAATGCCCGCAATTGACTCTTCTAATAGTGGGAAGCTCGAGGACCAAGTCTCGGCCCTTGCATCCATGGTGAAAATGTTGATGACAGGGCCCAGAAATGCGCCACATGTTAAATCATGTGAAATTCATTACTTGATGCATCTTATGGACACTTGCCCTACTTTACAAGAGGACTATGTTGAGGAGGTGAGTGCCATGGGATATCAAGGAAATTAAGGCTACCAAGGAAACAAGGATATTAAGGTGGGCAAGGCTACCAAGGTCACCAAGGCTACCAAGGTTATCAAGGGTACCAAAATCGGCCGTACAATTTGGGAAATCGTGATAACCCGAACCTCTGGTATGGGAACCCTTAAGGAAGCCAAAAATCTCAACCATATCGGCCTCCTCAATAAAAATTTCAAAGGCTCCAAGATAAACCTCGAGACCAAGGGGAGAGCTCTGGGCTAACAAAGGATGAGGTGATGCAAGCCATTTACCGGTTGGGCATGTGTGATGAGAAAAGTGAGAAATTCCAAGATGAAGCCAAGGCAAGCATCAAGAACTTGGAAACTCAAGTGAGCCAAATAGCTTAAGTGGTGAATCAGATGGAGGCTCGGGAAAAAGGTAATCTCCCCTCCTAACCGGAGATCAACCCTCGATAAAATGTAAGCGCAATCATATTGAGAAGTGGAAAGGAAGTGAAGGAGCCCCAAGAAAGGGTTGTTGTTGAGTGGATGGTTGAGAAAGAAGAAGATCATGAAAGGAAGGCCGAGGAGTTGGCCAAAAAAAGCAAAGAAGAAGAAGTCAAGGTGAAGACAATTTTTCCAAGACCAGGATCAAATCCTGAAACATCATCCACACCACACAAGAAGTCAAGAGGGGCGGAGATCCCTATCTATGTGCCAGAACTACCATTTCCAGAGGTATTAAAGAATATGAGGACTAAGAAGGACACCAAGACATCTACGAAGTCTTTCGTAGATGCGAGGTAAATATTCCACTCTTAAATGCTCTAGATCAAGTTCCTAGGTATGCTAAATTTCTTAAGAAATTATGTACCATCAATAGGAAACAACAATTGAAAAGTAAGAAAAAGAGTGTGAAGAGTGAATATGTCTCCGCCATGTTTGATGATGAGATGCCCCCTAAATGTGATGATCCGGGAATGTTTACAATCCCTTGTAAGATAGGAGGCAAATGTGTTAACAAGGCCATATTGGACTTAGGTGCTTCAATCAATGTGATCCCATATTCCTTGTATGAAAGTCTAAATCTAGGCACTTTGGAAAAAATAGGGATTGTTATCCAACTAGCCGATCACTCTAGCACATACCGAAAGGTATTGTGAAGGATGTGTTGGTGAAAGGGGACTCTTTGACATTCCCCGCAGACTTTTATGTTCTTGAAATGGGAGGTGACAATATTTATAATCCTATTCTTTTAGGAAGACCATTTATAAAGACTTTAAGGACCATAATTGACGTGCATAAAGGAACATTGAACATGGAATTTAATGGGCGGAAAGTATAATTTGACTCTAATAATTCTATTGATCATCCTAGTAGATACTATTCTTACCAAGCTATTCATGTTATTCATGATAAAGAGCAAGATGTAATTAAGCCCAAAGATGGTAGTTTCTCAAACATTACCATAGATAATGTTTTGAGTGATGCTTTGATTTCAAATGTTGTTAGTACTAACTTGAAGGAAAACAACAATGGTGAATACACTCTTGGTAAAGCAACATCCTACACTTTTTGTGCATCCACGGGTAAGCCAATAAGGGTGGTTTTCCCTCATTCTCTTGAGAAGACTTCGGTGGAAGAGTGCAAACCACCACCGAAAGCTCTTAAATATTCACCCCTTGGAGAAGGAGAGAAACCCCCGAATGCTCACGTGCTTGAGATCACCATAGAACAAAAAGGGGAGTGGTTGGAAATGTTGAGGGAACATGAAGAAATCCTATGTTATTTGAAGAAGGTTTTGTTGGGGGATGATGCGAATCCCAATTTTTTGACCCAGATCGGGAAAAGGGGACCGATCATCTCGGATCATTTTGTGAGTAAGCTCCAAGAAGGGGAGTAAGTCGCGCGTTAAATAAACTTGGTTTTGATTGTCCGGATCGTCATTCGTGACTTTCCATTGATGTTGATTGGTTTTGGATTTTGTCATTAGTTTCATTGTTTTGCTTTGTATTTTTCACGGGTTATTTTTCCATGCTTTTGTAGAAATTTGAAACCAATGCATTGGACTTTTCAAGGGAGAAATTCTTGGAATCAAGAGGGGAAGACTTGGACAAGAGGTGTCGTCAGAAAAAATTTCTATGTACCAGGTGGGTAGCCCGTTGCAAGTCGCGACCACCTCGTCGCGAGGTGCAATGGGCTCAGAAATGTTTATTCTCATTTTGGGTTTCAGCCCCCACTTTTCACGAGTCGCGATGGCCTCGTCGTGAGTCACGATAGACCATCACGATTTGGGACCAGATCAGAAAATTTGGCTGAAAAATGGAGCTCCCAGGCTCCACTTTTTGTGATTCGCAATGGCCTCGTTGAGAGTCGTGGTGAACCGTCATGAGTCGCAATGGACCGGTCGCGAGTCGTGACTTAAACATTGACTTACGTCACCAGTTGACCTACCCATCGTGAGTTGTGACAAACACGTCGAGAGTCGCAACGGATGTGCAGACCTGTTTTTAAAAAAGGGGCAAACACCAGAGTGTTCTCCCATTCCTCCCACACTTCTCCGCCATTTTTCCTCCACCCTCCCACTTTCCCTCCACCTTCTCCGACCACCAACTCATCGCCGCTCACTGCCATCGCTCAGCACAGCTCACTGCCGCTGCTCCATACCCCATCCTTTCTTCCCAAGCTCTACCCACATACACCCCAAAATTGTTGAAGAACACAAAACCCTAGAATTTGGGGGTTTTGTGATTTTTGGAAATTAAATTTCAAAATGCTTGTGTGTTTCATTCCTTTCTCATCCTAGGCATCTAAGTGGTACATTTCTTCACTTTATTGAACTTCAATTGTGATTATGATTGTATACTATATTTATTGGATATTGTGTAGATTATGTGTGATGCCTTAGGAAATTAGATTGTTGGGACTCGGTTGATTTTTGTAAACATATTGTGTTTGCAATTTGATTTGATGGGGATTGTGTGCATATTTTGTGTTTGAGGTTTGGTTGAATGTAGGATAACATCATGCTCACTTTGAGTGTATTGAGTTACTTGTATGGTCTTATGCTTGCATTGCGCCATTTGTGTTGCTTCGGTTGAGAATGGGTAGTGGCTTATAATAGATATGAGGCATGTTGGCCCTTGATTGGACATAGTTGTTATTTGGATAAAATGTTATTTTCCTTAGGGTAGTTTGGTCATGGGACTTGAATGTTGACCTTATGAATGTACTAATGACGGCTAAATTAGTTAGGCATGACTGTGATTTTGAGATATAGTATACTAGATTTCAACTATGTGAGAACTTCATGGACTTGAGAATATGGGCATGTTGCACATAATATGGACTGTATGTGCATTTGTGATTAGGAATTGAAGTAGTTAGCTTGGATTTGATTTGACTTGTGATGATTGACAAAAACTAGTTTAAGGTTGAGTATGAATTTGCAAAATTGCATATATACATATTCCTGTGCGTTTGACTTGTTTGCTGGTTGTTACATACGACCCCTACAAAGAGACCCAGGGCTCCTCCCTGAGGTGAGCGCACCGTCGCTTCACCTTCGCCTCCACCACCGGCTCTAAAATCGAGCCCTATACCTCCCCTACCGGATAGGTACATGGGTTTGACCCGGATCACCAAGTTCTATGTTGAGAGGTGGGAGGCCCTAGCGAGTCATCAACTTAAGGAGACGAGTTTTGTAGATGTACCCACACTAGACGCTCTTGAGCTCACCCAGCCTATCAGATGCCTCCTCGCCAAAAGGGGGATGGAAGGATTCATGAGCAGGAACGCACCTTCTTATCAGAGTACTCGCTAGAGTTCTCGTCCACGGCCAGGATATGCAACATGAGAGATGATCAACCATGTGAGAGGTACATTGCTTTTTTACTTGGATGATATATCTCGGCAAATGACTGTCTCGCAGATTGAGGAGGTGTTTGGATGGGACACTGCGGAGATACGGGCCAGGTTAGACCCACAAGCCCAGGAGTGATCAATCGAGGATGACATGCAATTTAGGAATGTCATCAACATGAGGCCAAAGAACTCCCATGACAAGAGCAGTGTCATCATCCACCCTGCACTCTGTTATGTGCACCGATTGTTGGCTGGCACAGTATTTTGCTTGGCGGAGCTGACAAATGTGCTAGACAACGACATTCACTTCCTGTGGCACATGACAAGTAAGGGACCGGGATACAGGTTGTGGGTTGTGTTGTGGATGAAGAGAATTATAGAGGTAGCAGGAAAGCCAAAGGGGAAGATTATGGTCGGAGGTATGATAGGCCTCTTGGCAGAGTACCTAGGATTGGTTCCTCTGACAGACTTTCCGTGCTTAGGGAGGCACACTTCCTACCTCATCACTGCTGAGAGGTTGGTTCGATTTGAGATGCTTAGTGCCTCCCGGACCACGGGGGTATTCCACTGGCTGTATGGCTTCAGGAAGGTCACATTAATGGCACTTCCTCAACCAACAAGAAGAAGCTGGAATTTGATACACCTCCAGGAGACTTGGAAATTTCACCCGACTCCTCGTGGAGAGAGGACTTCCAGCGCGAGCTCCACGACCTTGGTTCAGCCCCTGTCCAGCGCGATGATAGCAGCCTGCCTTTCTTCGACCGACACCAGCAGCACTCCCCACAGCCTCCACCCGAGACCGAGCCGATGCAGGAGGACGATGTGCCACCTCACTACTCCCAGTGTCCACCGGATTTTTATGAGTGGATGATGCAGACCATGCAAGATGGATTTCGCCACCAGGACAGCATGATACTGGAGCACAACGTGTTTGTCTCCCAGACCTTGATCGACATGGATAAGGAGATTGATCACCTGTCAGCTCGCATCTATGAGATGCATTCCCAGGCAGGCAGTGTCTCAGACCCCGATCCAGGAGCAGATAGGAGGACAGCTAGGAGGAAGATGAGTATGGATTGGCTGGTTCATTATCAGCAACGCTATTTTGGCGGTGGTCCTTCTTCCTCACATCAGTGATTTGTGTGCACCATATCCTTACCCTTTCCATACTTCGCTTTGTACGCTTTGTCCCTATTGTCGACATTGAGGGTAATGTAGTGTTCTAAGTGTGGGGAGGGGTATCTACTGATTGCACGATTGGGGTTGGAGATATTTTTGAAGACTTTTCTACTTTTGGATAACTCTTCTGTTTTGTTTTGGATATTTTTCCCTTTTATTTTGGGATGTTTTTCTTTTGATGTACGTGGATAATGATGGCTTTGACGCTTTTCTTAGCCTTAACATTCGGAAAGCATTTTGCTACTTTTTGGATTGGAGAAACATGAAAATTTTTTGAAACATCTGGAAACAAAATATAAAATGAAAAAAAAACATACGAACATTATTCTAACTAGGAAATAGAAGAAGTGTCTTAAACATAATGAAAAAAAGTAAAACACAAGTTTAGTATAACCGAACACCATCCATAGAATTCTTATCATCAGCCATTCAAAAAAACCCATCAACCTATTATGTTGTTCTTATCATCCTAAAGTTGCAACTTAGTGTTCGCCTGATGTTGGTAATCTCCGAGCCAAGTCCTACCCCATATCTCTGCTACACCTTGAATTTCGTACACATGGTACGGGCCTTTTCCCTCCGGGAAAATCTGTTAATTTCAAACTTATACTGTTAGTCAATAATGTTGTGTTTACTAGAGATTAATAATAACAAATTTTGAGATGCTGAACATAATGGGATAAAGAACTCGACAAGTACTTTCTTCTCTCACCAAGTTCCTCTCTTTCTTTTGTTGCATCTCTTGTGTTGCTCCACACTTTATAGGGATACAATGGGAGATGAGGAGTTACAATGGTTGTGGTGGTTCAATTTTGTGTGGATTGAATGGTTGGAGTGATGGATGGCAATTTTGAAAGAGATTTTGAAGGTGTTTAATGGGAATAAGAGGAGTTGTGGGAGTTATGGCTGTTTCAAATGGTTTTGAATTCATAAGAAACATTTTTTAAACCGGTAATATGTACAGTACCAGTGTAAAATTAGTGAGAACGGGAACGAATTTTGGCTAACTGTTCAGCACCGGTACGTATACCGGTGTAGAAATGAAAAGGGTAGCTGCTTTAAATGGATTTTCCATTGACCCGAGAGGAACACATGAAAATTTTCCTTAACTGTTGTACATTGGTAACAAATATCGGTGTAAAAAATGAAAATATCGGTGTATCAATGCACAAAAAGCAGCAGCCTGCGGCTGCTTTAAATATTTTTTCGGAAAAAATAATATTGTTTTGGAAAAAAATGTTCAACCCGAGAGGAACTTCTGAAATTTTAGACTAACTATTCAGCACCGATATACTTACTGGTGAAAAATCATAAATTACCGGTGTAAAATGTTTCGCGCCATAGAAAAAATCAAAGAAATTGAAAATTTTGAAATGTGCGCAAAAAAATTGAACACATACACCGGTACTTCTTCAATATTACCTGTGTAGAAAATAGGATTGTTATTTATTTAACTTCCCACTTATTGCATTCACCTCCCTTGTATTTTTCAAACAACCACAATTAATCAAATCAACATTTAATTATTGTGGATAGACATTGTACTAGTTGTTTCATGCAAATATCGACCTCACATGGGCCCTGAACGGGGACGTTTCTAAGCATTCTTTAATTTCATAAAGTTTGCATATTAACCCCAAACATTTCATTCTATCCCTTCAAGCACTTTTCCACCAGTCCAAATGGAATTTTAGGATGCTCCAGATTGAATAAGTAACTTTTTCGTACCTCAACGGTAACGAGGAACCTGCAGAATTGATTGAATGTGTTTATTGCAATTAGGTTCCCCAAATTGTGACATGCGATTACGAAGTGTGAGGAAACTACATAAATTACCAAATTTAATATTCTGGGCTTAAATCATAATTGAAACATATTTGTGCCCGAGTGGTGATTTGTCCTGAAGCACTAGTAGGTGTTGTTGAGTAAACAGTAAGGGTTTACTTCAATGTTTCTATATGTAATCCGAACATCTTCGAAACTAAATAAGGATTCCGGATCCATTTGTTTCCCCGCATGTTTTACTTGGGATTACAAAAGGGTTGTTGTGTGGACCATCTAGTTCGATCAGATTGCAATTTTGATTTACGAGTAAAGATTTTTACTTTTTGCAATTTAGTCTCTCTAAGAATCTTGGAAGGGTCAGAATATAAAGTTGGCTCCACATATATGCAATTCAATACACAACAATTGTGTTAATGCATTTGTAAACCCTACTAGTAGACGGAAGGCCATGTAAAACCAACAGTGAATGTTTGCACTATATTTTCCAAAATTATACTATTGCCCAAAAATTTACTTGGGGAACCTCCATAGCTCCCAATGCTACATTATTTTTAATTCTAACCATTCTTGAAATATAATGCACCAAATTAGGTGGTCCTGAAGTAAAAAGATAGGCCAACTACGTTCGGCCTATAATTTTGGTCTTCATGAGTGTATTTGTACGAAAAAAAATTCAATAAAAGCGGTGTACAAATTTTTTATTCGATTCATCATCATGCATGTTTGTCAAAAGTAAGAATGTCAAACTGTCTAAGTTCAACACAATCAAAGTTGAGTATTGAATCTACTCTTCCTAACTGGTAATACAAGTTTTCTACAAATAATAACGAGAAAATGGTTCTACCCCATCTGCTGGTCCTGTTGCATCACCATTATGGGTACTTGTGCCAACGCCCATGTCCTCAACATTGCCTTTGCAGAAGGTTGGGAAATTTCTAACTGTTGCCACAACATTAGGAAATTGATACGCTATAACCTTGGCCATATGTTCCTGCCAGGATCTTCGATATTTTGATTCTTCAAGTAAGTTTTCTACACCGACCTCCAATGCAGCAACTCTGGATTCAATAGTAGCAACAAGCGCGTCAGATGTCTATCTATAGAAAGAGTCCATGCAAATATTTCCCATTCATTGGTCATAAACGTCATGTGCACGGGCACTAACTCTCGCTCTTGAACAAAGCGCATAGATGATACTGCAATAGGCATAAGATCCCATCTGATCCCATTCCTTAGGCAACATAGGACAAATTCGATGACCAACATTCCATTGAAACTTCATCTTTGTTGCATACAAGAAGGTGAGGCGATGTTTGTGAACTTATGTGTTCACAGTTACTTGATGGATTCTAGACGCCACAAAGTGGTACCACCCATTCATTTCCGGAGTTAGAGTTTTCTTAGGTATTTTGCTCCAACCTGGTTTGACCAACTCATCTATGTCCGTACCTGCCCTAGTGACTGTCCCAACGATCTCCTTCTCAATTGGTTGTTGTAGAATATAGCCGCATCACCTAGAAAATGGAGTGCGAGAAACTCGTCCTCATCGTTTGGAACATTGGGCAACCCAAACAAGCCATTGATAGATTCTAGTGTGACGGGATAGTTTTACCTCTACAATACACGTGATCGTAGCTTGGCCCGCACTTCAAGTTTCTAGAAAACTTACTTACAATGGTCAGGTTGAAGGGTTGCGGAGTCTCGCAAACGTTTTCCCACCCAAGCTTCTGGATAGTTTGTTCAAATGGAAGAGATGCTTCGATTCCTCTCTCTATGTGATGACGACATCCTTTGTAAAATTCATGGACCAACCTATCCTCCTCGGACACGAAGGTACCATCCGGGTAAGTGTACGATGATACTTTTGACAATGATGGGGGCGGTGAATGGCGTATCCTTTTCGAATTTGATTTGGGAGGCATTTCCTAAAAAACACATTGAAGCATTTCATCAAACACCTTACATGCAAGTCTAGTTGTTCATGATGTCACATTATCTATGATTTTATTCCATTTGAAAGTAAATTAATCATACCATAGAGGCATTGAAGTGGTTTACCTGATTATATGACAACCTACGTAAGATTCCAACAAAGATGGGTGGAGATGGTATTGAGTGAGAGATATAAATTTGGTACTGTGAAAATGGGGTGATAAGAGGGTTTTAAATAATGAAACGTTTTTGTATACACTGGTATTCTACATATACCGGTGTACAACGAGGCCTAAAGCAGCTATCTTAGGTTGCTTTAAATAAAGAAAATTTCTATCTAATCCGACCCAAGAGTAAATGTTTTAAAAAAAGTCTAACTACCCAGCACAGGTACAATTGCCGGTGCAAATTTAACAAAAAGCAGCTGCCTTAGGCTGCTTTAAATGCAAAAAAAATTAACATTGTCGGACCTGAGAGAAAAAAGCAAAAAAAATTGATGTACTGTGCATTGGTAGGATTACCGGTGCATAAGTACAAAACAGAGTACCTCCACTGTTCTTCTACACCGGTAATTTCATCTTTACCGATGTAAAAAATTAGCACCTTGTAGAAAATTTAATTAAAATTAAAATACATTTTTACTGATTCAATTCATAAACATCTATTGAAATCACAGATCATACCAACCAATTCATAAAGTATCAATTAAATACACTACACGCTAAATCGCTTAATGATCATACGATTTTTCACAAAACATGGTCACAAAAACAACAGCCAGGAATGACCAATCTATCGCTTCTACTTCAAGACATTGTCCCTACCTACTATTTCACCTCTCCCATCAACCCACACCCCATCAAAATGAGAATGCCTTCCAACAATGGATCCCCCAACATCTTCCAAACCAAGAAATACTAATGGAAACTCAGGATTATCAGTTACGGCGGGCTGATCAATCTCCTCATCAAAGTAAAACTTCTTCCCATGCAACACCACATGATACTTCTCATTCGAAGGGTCCTTGATGTAAAAAAAACTTGTTGTGCCTGGGTAGCTAAGATGAACTTGTCATTTTCATATCCTACACGATTCAAGTCGACCAACATGAACCCCATGGGTTTTCAACAATAACACCAGAACCGTGTTCCACCCAATGACACTTGAAGGCAACAACCTTGAAAATCACATAATCCAACTCCCAATGTCCTCAATCTTCCCATAGAAAGGCATCTTTCCACATGGATTCAGATTCAATATACACACCACTATTTTGAGTGGTGTTCTTCTCATCCTTTGCCAATGTTGAGAAACTAAATCCATTAATGTCATAACCAAGGTATCGTCTAACGGTTCACCTTGGCTTCTTTGTAAATTGCCGTAGGTTACTAGGCATCCCTTCCACATTACAAAAATTGTAAAACCGGTTAACAAACCTTAAAGAATGCTCGACCTGAATTTTATTCAGGGGCCAATCTGGATGAATCTCTTCCAACAGGGAAACATGCTCTTCAACATATGTCAAAGTCTCGCCACTATTATGCAATACGTACAGGTGAATAGTCATCAACTCAGCGTGCTAGGGTGTATGAAGCATATCCTTAGAACGTGGAATCCCATTCCATCTTCCGCAGTGGGGTCTACCTGGAACACTAACTGCTCTTCTTCCAACCCAATTTTTTTGGAAAATACTCGATGATCTCCTCAGTGACGTACCTCTGAACAATGGAGGCATCGGACCGACTACGATTATGAACATAACCTTTGAAAACAACCATGAAACACTCAAAGGGGTACATCCAATGCATTCCAACAGGTCCGCACATACGTATCTCCTTAACAAAGTGTACCACTAGGAGCACTATGATGTCAAAAAATGAGGGGAGAAAATACTTCTCCAAATGGCATAGAACACCAGAAGCCTCCCGATCCAGTTCATCTTGTTATTGCCTGCTAATATTGTATCCTGCATATCGAGTTGAAGAAGAAATTCAAGTGCATAACTGAATTTCTTCCAAACACCGACGTATTGCTATGGGTAAAAGTTGTTGCATAAGGACATGACAATCATGTGATTTCAAAGCATTAAGACGCAACTCATTATTCACAAATCGACTAACATTAGAAGAGTAACCGGAAGGTTCCTTCATTCCTTGGATGCTCTCACACACCGACCTCCTCTCAGCAACTGACAGATTGTAAGGAGCGAGGGGCATGTACGTTCGCTTCCCTCTTACCTCCGGTGCCAGATCCAACCGTATACCAAGGTCCACAAAATCTTTCCTTGCATTCAAGCTATCCTTAGTCTTCTAGGGAATGTTCAGAAGTGTCCCAATTAGACTCTCACAAACATTCTTTTTGATATGCATGACATCCAAAAAATGGCGAACCTCCAAATTTTCCCAGTATGGAAAATCGAAGAAAATTGACTATTTCTTCCACGGTCCGTCTACATCCCCCACCACCCTTTGATAACTTCTTACCGAGAAAAACATTCAATTTCTTCACCTTGTTGTGAATAGCTACACCGTTCAAAGTTTTGGGTGCCTTTCTTCTCTCCTTCCCACCAACGAATGCAACTGCGTTCTCCCGCAACTTGTGACCTACATGCAGGAATTTACAATGACCCAAATAAACAATCTTCCACCCATTCCTCAACTGATTGTAATCTGTCTCATCCTCACAAACTCAGCAAGCCTTGTGACCTTTGACCACATACCCAAAAAGGTTACCATATGCCGAGAAATCATTTATGGTACAAAAAAGCATCACCTCAATGTAAACTCTTAAACACTACAACCATCAAACATGAAGGCGCCAACTGACCAAAGCACCTTCAAATCTTCTATCAAAGGGGTATGATAAGTGTCTATGTCGTTTCCACGTTGTTTCGGGCTTGAAATCATGATGGGCATGAACACATATTTTCTCTTCATGCACAAGTACGGGGGAAGATTATAAATGGCAAGCATAACTTTCCACAAACTATTTTTTGAGGACATATTCCCAAATGGGTTCATACTATCAGTACACAAAGTAAATCTCAAATTCCAAGGTTCGGATGCAAAGTGTGGATACATCCTGTCAAATTTCTTCCACTGGTCCGCATTAGCCGGGTGTCGAATTATATCAGCATCTTTACAACCTCCCCTATCAACCCACCATGTCAAGTTCTTTGCATCCTTTTCATTCTTAAACAACCATCTCAGCTTCTGAATAATGGGAAGATACCACATACATTTGGCGAGCACCCGCCTCCTTACGGACACAACATGCTCTCCACCAATAACCACATTTATCTTATTCTTATAACGCGACACATTACATACTGGACAAACAATATTATTCTTAAGGTCACTCCTATATAGGACACAATCATTCGGACAAGCATGTATCTTTTCATACTCCAATCCCATCGGACACAAAATTCTCTTAGCTTCATAAAAGTTATCAGGAACCCTGTTATCGGGTGAAAGCTTTTCATTCAAAAACTTAAGCAATTTATTCATGCTAGTATCACTCCATGACCCTACACCTTTCAAATTAAACAACTCTATCAAACACGACATGACCATGTCTTTCTTCTTGCAATCGGGATACAATGGTGTTTCCTTCTCACCAAGGAAGTTAGCCAAAACCTCAGGCCTCCCTCTAAAATCATTAACAACATCCTCACACATGTCATCCAACATAGAATCCCCAAAACACTCTCCCTCACTACTAAATCTCACTTCCGATGGTATTTTTCCACATGAATGGTCCACACAACATAATATTTCGCAAACCCCCAGCCATACAAATGAAGTTTCAGGATGTCCTTCTTATCAGTATGAATTCGATTTCCACAATCACGACAGGGACATAATATTCGTTTCTCTCGACTAAACTCATGCTCCAAGAACTCATCCACAAACATAATATATTCATTGCTCACCCTACTAACGTTGGCATACACATGCTTACGTCTCTCAATGATGCGATACAACTCTAGATATCAATAAATGTCCAACAATAAAAATTCAGCACATTTAATGCAATATAATTTTTCATGATGACCTCCTAATCATGCAACATCATAAATGCACAATATATACCAATATTCCACATTACAATTACAACATTCTTAACATGTCCAACACTATAGGAATCAAAAGTCGTAGCCTTATAACTACAACAACCTTGATAACAAATCACAAACTAATATCTACAATTCTACCTCAATCACCATCAAATGATCAAACACAAAATGTACATATCTCTACTAACCAAAACCATACATGAAATCTTTAATATCCATAAATGTAATTCAAAAAAAGGTACCTGCAAGGGTCTTCATTTTGGAGAATTAAATGTCTTCATCAACCAAAAAACACCAGTAATGAATCTCTTCTTCCAAAAATTCCATTTAACACGCTAAAAAAGGGGTAGGTGAGCATTTAATGCAATTTTCTACACTGGTACTTAGACTTTACCAGTACATTTATATCCTTTTAAACTGGTAAAATCAGCTACTAGTGTAGATATTCAGCCAAAACCCGCATATTTTCTTGTCCTACGCTGGTATGATCATAGTACCGGTGCAAAAACTATTAGTTTCGGTGCCAAATTTCTACAATAAGAAAACTTTTTGCACCTGTATTGAGAAAATACTGGTGCGTGTTCAATTCCTACACTGAACCGGTGTACAAATGAAAATTTTTCCCTCATTTTTTAATTCCTGCACCGATAATTTCCATTTACCGGTTTAAAAAGTTTTCCTCTTGGCGCCAAATTAATAAAAAAGGGAAATAAGTACACACTGGTAATCTTGTACTGGTGCACATGTTAGCAATTGCACCTGTACAAATACCTATTCAAATAATACCGGTGCAATATATTTGACGTTGGTACACCGATAGAACCAATACCGGTGCAGAAATAGATAAACTTTACACTGGATGACTAGATATCGGTGCGTATGTACTTATTTGCACCGATACTGATGTTAACATGATAAATACCAGTTCAATTGGTTACATACGCACAGGTATGCCTGTACTCATGAATTTTTACGGGTGTGTATGTACCTATTTTTCCAGTAGTGTAGATAAAGGCCACAGACATTACATCGTGGTAATAGAAGGATGGAATCAAAGATAAGCGGCATTGAAGTTTAAATTGGCCAAGGAAGAAATGGAGAATCGTGGTCCGAGAGTTGCGCCAAATTCAGGGAATGACCCACTAGTAATTAGACTTTGATTTTGGTTCCATTGGATTTGTCTTCTCGAAAAACATAAAATCGACTACAAGAACTCTCAAAATGGACCAACGGTTCATCTGTAGTGAAGGAAAAAAGTTCAGCCGGCCAAAGCATCTATAGGCCAGCGCATACCGCTCATGGTTTGCACGAAGCAAAGTACCAACGGCCCGTACCACATTATACGGCCCGTACCAGATCTGGCGCCCATCGCTGGCACGGGGCAAGACGATAGCGCGAACAGTGCCATTCGTGGCGGTCCATTCCAGTTGTTGCTAACTAGGGTTTTAACCTATTTTGGGCCTATTTTTAGGCCCAATCCCCTACTTCTATATATAGAGGCTTAGTCTGTTAGGATTTGAGACTTTTGACGTTTTTCATTAGTTCATTTGTAATTTGGAGAGCAACTTAGAGAGTGAAATACTCTCTCTTCTCTCTAGGGTTTTATTCTTTTTCTCATTTCATTTTTGTTTTGTCCATGTGATCTGGAATTCAATAAAATACTTGAATTCCATGTCTAAGGAGTAGTTTCTATAGCTTGGGGATAATTGTGTTCATGTGTTTATTTATGCTTTTGTGAGATTCTTAGTTCATCCTAATTACCGTGTTTGTGATATTATTATAACTTGTTCTTGAATGTTATAATTGCATGAATGGTACACTCCTTTAGCACACACTCTAGTCTACATTCATATTGGTGCAAATATTGATACCCCCGGGGAAGAGAAACCTTGGATGTGATATGGGTATCAGGGTTCGGGTCAACATGGGTGTGTGTGCATGTAGGTCTTTTTAAAGTTTTACTATGATGATGACATCACATTAGTCTTAGTTGACTATTTAGTCCAAAGGGTTACAGGTAGAGATAGCAAAAAGTAGCAAGCTAGGGTTGTAAGAGGTCCTAATGTCATAAATAAGCTGCCTACCTCCTTTTTCTTTGTTTACAAGCCTAGGGAGTATAGCATCTGTGGTGGAGTGAATGCGACGTAATTGTACTGGGGAGAAACAGACCTACAACAATGGCCAGACATTGTTGTACTCCCGTAACTACAGAGGTAGTGCCGATAGAAGATTGCAAGAGCACCTTACGTAATAGGTACGGGGAAGTGCTGACCATCGACCACACCACGTGTTATGAGCACTAGATTAGGTTATTGAAATCTCACATGTGAATGAATCGAGGATCGAAGCATTTAATCAACCATGTTACGCAAACATTCCCCAAGTATCAAGCTAATATAGCTTACGTGCCTCTTACTTTCATGTTTGTAGTTGCTAGTAGAAAAACCAAAAAAGAAACCCTTGTTTACCATACTATCTACTCCTTGAAACACTGACGGATTGACAACCCGGACGTGGTTGTGTGTGATTGATTGTTAGGCCCTAGCATCTCTGTGGACATACCCAGGGCTTGCCACTAACTACCCTGTCGGTAGCATAGTAGTGAGTTAGGTGTAGTATATAAATTTTATCATTGTCCAACCCTTGAGATCATCCCTTTGACCCTCAATGCCTTCACTCGGGTTAAATTAGCTACAATTAATGAACTCGAGCGAAGGCGGGTCATATATCGATGTGACCCTTAAACCCAGTTGTTTGAAAATCCTTGTGCAATCTTTCTATTTGTGGCCTACTTCTAGAGAACTTTCCGACAAGCGTCCACTAGAGTGGGGCCTCCAATCGATCACATTCTTCATCTGTAAATTGAATCCCTGGTTCTCTGAAGTGGTCATGTTTTTGTTTTAGATTGAATGGAGCTCTAATATCGGTTTTGGTGAGGGCATCTTTGTAAGGACTTTTTTCAGCATCTGTGTATCAGAGAGAGGGGATGTGTTTTGTCTGGCTTTTCCATAGCGGCGGCGCTGGTGCAGGGGTGGAACAAATGGGGGACCAAGGGGTGCTTGGTCCCTTCCGATGTTTTTTCCGCCCTTGGTATTTCGTATTTTTCTAGTTTTTTTATTTGTTTATGTTTGGTAACATATAAGGTTGTGGTTCCCCCCAAAATAATGCTTAAAGCATAATATACGTAGAGTTTTTAAGAAAATAGTTTAATTCGTTTGGATTCTTTGTTTTTAATTTTAAAGTCCAACAAGAAATAAAATGCATTTTTATCTAATTTTACCTTTAATATTTATCCAAGTTATACTTGGAAAAAGTTTTAACCAAAATAATCTTGTCTTCAAATATTTAATCGTATGCAGGTTTAACTGCTTAACAGGAATATTTATCCTATGTGGCAATGCAAATTTTAACAAAATAGAAGGAATATTTAATTATCCGTCGCACTCAATTTTTAATTAATAGAAATAATTTAATTCCAACTAAAATTTAGTTTTTTCTTAATACCAACATTGTATAAATAGACGTGACATCTTTTTCAAGAATCAAAACATGATTTTAAAAAGCATAAATCTTCAAAAAGATATCAAGAAGCAAGACAAAAAAAATCAAGATGTTTAATATTCATAATTGTTTTCTTCAATTATTTCTGTACATTTGAGTGTTTAAATTCTCTAACTTTAAATTTGACTTCATAATTTTTCCTTGTATTTACTCTTCCGGCATCTAATTCAACATTTGAACGAGCTTTTTGGCCATAAAAATTGTGAAAATATGTCTCAATCGGAAGGAAGATGATTTTCTGGGATATAATTTGTAGGTATCAAAAAGAATATTGCAGAGACATCTAGAATTGATTCGATTATCTATACTTTCTATATGATCAAAGGGAGGAGAGCACAACTTAAATAAAAATAACAAGGTCGTCCATTTCAAAACTATCAATTTTGAATTTTCTTTAGCACTAGCTTGTCTTTAGTATTAATACGTCTAACCTAGCTGCAACCTCTCTCTCCTCTCTCTCCACTCTTTCCGAACTCCTTCTTCTTCAATATTTTTCCCCATCTTCCCATTAGGGGAGATGTGAAACAAAATTTTATTTTAATTTTTGATTTTGTTATTCAATAAGTGTGAGATTTGTTTCCGCGGATTAGTTTTGTTCTTCGACCTGATCGATTAGATCGTTGTATTCATGATGATAACTCAATTTAGTTGTTCATGTTTGGGTATTGTTCTCGATCTGCTTATTCAGATCGTGTGTTCGTAATTTTGTTTGTGTTTTATTTTTGGGTTTCCATTAATTTGATTAATTTGATTTCGTCGTGTTTTTCAACGTGTTTACAATTTGGACGACATAGATCGTGGTTAGATCAAGTGATATTACAGTCATAGAAGATCCATGTTTGACGCAGTGATACTGATGTGTGATACGCTCCTCTCTGCCAAATGGTCATGATTTTTTAGGAAAACAAGTTGCTATCCCCGAGGCGATATTACCATTTTTATTGGATCTCTAATCTGTAATAGTACAGATGATTAGTCTGGTTGACATGAAATTTTAGATATCCTTGCAATATGTTAGTTATTGCTAGAGGCTAGTTAGGTTGGAAGTCAATTCCACTCATTGTAATCGCCGCTGGGCATTTTTCCCATCATCTTGGAATGATTGATTTTTCAAAATAAAGAATTTGTCTTTAATATTTTATTTTTGTCTTTTAAACGAAATAATCTACTATGATTTGTTATTTTAATGGTTGATTTGAGAAAATTAGTTATATAGTTTTGGTCCCCCTACATTAAATTCATGGTTCAGCCCTTGCGTTGGTAGGGGTGGCAATGGGTTGTGGTGGGTACAGATTATGGTACCTCAATACTCATGCCCCACCTAAAATTTACATACCCATACCCGCCATATTACCCTTGGTGGGTACAACTTTAAAATCCACCCCGCTCCATCGAGTATGATACAAAATTCAAACCCTCCCCATCACCCACTTGGGTCTCCCTACCCATTTCATGTCCCTTTTACTCATCCCACATATATCTCCAAAAATAGCTAAAATTCACTTTCTATAGTATTATATTAAAATTAATAAATGTATTTACATGAAAATATTATAGGTAATATATGTGCGATATGGATAAACAATAATTTATTTTATATTAAATTAGCGTGTATACAACAGGTTTAGTGGGATGGGCGAGGATGGGATGAGTGTGAATTAATACCCATGCCCAACCTACTACACATGACATGACGTGGTATACTTTTCATACCCATACCCACCCACCCTAACCAAAATTACCTTCATAATCGTGCCATTGGGACGGATGCGGGGAGAATCTCCACCAAAACCTGTCCTACTGTCATCCTTGTGCGCCGGTGGATAGAAGTTGAAGCTGGGGTTCCCATGTTAATCAGTGGAAAGGAAATCAGTCAGAGAAAGAGAGATGGGTTTCCAGTGGAAAGGAAATCGGTCAGAGAAAGAGAGATGGGTTTTCTTGTTATTGTTTTAATATGGAATTTCCTTTTATTTATTAAGATATGAAAAAGAATCCTCACAATAGCTTTACTTTATAAAATAATTTGCACAACTTTTGAGAAAGACAATTTGTTCTTGCATATTGAAATGGCATTGGGGTTGGCATTTATGGATAAGTGGGATCAACATTGAGAACATTTTATTTGCTTCATTTAATTAAAATATTTTTATTGAAGTGGCATTAGAGTTGGTATTTATAGATAAGTGGGACCAACGTTGAAAATATTTTATTTGCTTCATTTAATTAAAATATTTTATTTTCGTTTTCCTTAGGAGATTTAGTTCCATTTTCCCCTTTTCATTAGGTGATTTAATTTCCCTTTCCTTTCTTCATTAGGAGTTTTAGTTTCCTTTTCCTTTCTTCATTAGGAGATTTAGTTCCCTATAAATAGAGGAGGCATTGTTATGTAATTTTCATTCCGTTTTGATTAATAAAAGTCGACATTTGGTTGCAAAACGTAGCAATTTCATCTTTCATATATTACACTCTACATCAGTTAGTATTAGAGCCATTCCGATCACCGAAATGGCTCGCTGTCGACCCCACGGGGACTGATCTGCCTCCCCCTTAGGTCGTTAATTGTAGCTACTTAACCAGGGCGGAGGACGTGGGTCAAAAGACAAAACTTACAGTTCTACACCCATTCTCACTGCTACACTACATATAGGTTAGTTAGCGGTAAGCTCTGAGTTTGTATAGAGAGATACTAGGTCTATATATCAATCAAAACACAACCTCGTATAGGTCGTCAATCCGTAAGAGTGAAAGGAATAGCTAGTAAAGCAAACATGCAAAAATCATAAGTGCTAGATGAACTATTAGTTATATAGAAACAACTATTAGTTACATAGAAACAACTATTAAATTTTTCCATTTTTCAAAATTTTCAAAATGCTCCTAGAAGAGCTATTAGTTACATAGAAACAACTAAAAGTCATAAGTGCTATATAATTCTCTTCCCCACACTAAACCTTGCATTATCCTCAACGCATATACAAAATCAAAGAACATATGTCAAGGGAAAGAAATAGGAAAGAATTTATATTGAAAAATGAACACTAAAGTTTACCCTTCATGGCACAATAATGAAATATAAAGAACAAACTATCATCACCCCAATATACCACCCTAATCTCTATTCAATAAAGTTCAATCTAACCACTATCATGCATCAAAAATCGAATAAGGAATTGAATCACTATAGAGAGTTACCTCTGAGGTCTCGATGTGTGTGTCTCAAGGGTTTTGAGGGTATAGGTGGGTTTTGGGTGGTGTTTTGGTGGTGGTAGGGAAAAAATGGTGATTGGGGAGTAGGAAAGTATGTGAGCTTCATGGGTTGTGCACGTCTACACGCTCCATGAATTTGGGTTTGGTTCTCCTTCTTTTCCACTATTTTGAGCATTACAAACCATGTACATCTACATGGTCCATGAGTTGGACTCCCTCTTTGCTTATCTTCCTCCAATAACCATATGCTTCCTGCAAAACAAACATGCACACCAAGTGTAATAGTGTCCCAAAAACAAAAAGCTACAAATAGAAAAATACACCAAAAACACTAAACTACTCTAAAATTTTCAAAGCTCGGGTTGCCTCCCGAGAAGCTCCATATATTTATGGCCATCGGCATTTGTACCCCATCACCTTGGACAACCAAAACTCAAGAGGTGGGGGTAAGAATCTTTCAAGAGGAAGATATAGCAGAGGAGGAGTCAACCTTGGAGGGAATAGGTGGTTTGAAAGCTTAGCATATTCAATTGGCTTCCTTATGGTTTCCTCTAAGGTTTCCAAAAATGTGGGAGTTGGTTCTATGTGGAGGTAGGGGAAAAATAGGTAATATGGAGAATTAAGTATACTCATCCATTTCTCAACTTCTTCACTATCAACAAACCATTCCCCACCCTCTTTAGATTCATCTCCCAAAATTTCACATTCGACTAGGGATGGTTCATATTTGGAATTTGGGTTTCAAGTTGGCCCACCCTTTTCATCAAATTAAGCACTTTCCCTTCAACTTTCTCAATGCTTGAGAATAGTTGAGTTCCCAAATTACTAAGCATTTGTTATTGGAGTAAGTCGCTTTTCTTGGTCACATTAGCTATAGCTTGTGAAAATTTCTATATGATCCGATTTGGGAACCAATCCTAGGGTAGTTTTGGGGCATTGGGTAAGTTGGTGAAATCCAACTGTCAAACCAAAAGTGTTGGTTTTCCAATACATTTCCATACCACGATTTTGAGTTACCACTGAACCTTGAATTTAGAGAGTCGTGGTATGGGTAACCATCTTGACCCTGTCGCCCTTGGGAACCAACAACTCCAACCTCTCTCTCATTTTCGCTCATCAAAGAGCAAGACTCCGTAGGGTGGTCGCAATGACATATCCTACAAAATCTCACTCATTGATCCTCTCTTCTCCCAAAGTCACTCAACCTTGGGCAATACTCCGTAGGATGATTATAATAACACACCATACAAAGTGTCATCCGTTGAGTACTTTCCCACATTTGTTTTTGTTTTCAAGTAAACACAAACAAAGAAAATACACAAAATTTAGAATTGTACTGCAAGGGTCCTCGGTTTGCACCAAGAACTCAAGCAATACCTATTTCAGAAAATAAAAAACAAAATAAAAGCTAATACTAACTACTCTACGAACACGTTAAGCCTAATTAACACTTAGACTGAATAGCATCCCTGGCAGCGGTGCACACATTTTGACCTGCCTCCCCCTGGGGTCGTTATTTGTAGCTAATTAACCTGGGCGGATGATGTGGGTCAAAAGATAGAATTTATAGTTTTGCACATGTTCTCACTGCTACGCTACCTAAGGGTAGTTAGCGGTAAGCCCTGGGTTTTTCCATAGAGATGCTAGGTCTAAATTTCAATCAAAACACAACCTCGTATGGGTCGTCAATCATACGAGTGAAAGGAATAGCTAGTAAAGCAAACATGTAGGGGGGTTTGGTTTTTCAAACTAAGAACTACTAAGCATGAAAGTAAAAGGCAAAGTAAGCTATTTAACTAAGCACTTGGGGAATCATTGAGCAACATGGTTAATCTAATGTTTCGATCCTCGATTAATTCACAGAGAAATTTAGGCAAAACTAATAGAGTGTTCATAACACATGGTGTGGACGATGGCATACACTTCCCTAATCATGTCACAGCGGGTGCACTCGCAACCCTCCATCGACACCGCCATTGTAATTAGGGAAGTAAAAATAGGTCCGAATGTTGTTGTAGGTCTGTTTCTCCCCCCTTCAATTGCATCCCGGGCTTCCACCACAAATGCACTACTTTCCAATGGTCCTATCAGTTAGGCTAAAGGGTCGTTGGCACCTAATCTATGATCTAAGGCCTCTCACACCCTAGTTAGCTACTATTCACTATCTCTACCCAGAACCTCTACGAAAAATTTACGAAGTCAGCTAAGATTGGTGTGATGGAAAATAAGTCAGAGCATACTCGAATCCCCCATGCACACACCCACGTGGACGTGTTCTCCCTTACCCATTTTAACATCCAAGTTTCTCTTCCCAAGATGGCATCAATATTTGCACCATACATGAATATAACCCAAAGTGTGTGTTCAAATATGGTGTACTATTTATGCAATTCAAATAATCAAGAACAATCACAATAATATCATGAACACCAAATTATGATGAATTATAGAATCTCACAAAATAATTAAATCAAACCATGTTCCTACGATTATCCCCAACCTATAAATATACTTTACAAAAGATAGATCCATGGAAAATATTAAGTTAGATGCCATGGATCTAAGAAAATAAGATGAAGAAAATAAAAGAAAAAGAGAAAGAAAGAGAAGAAGTACTCTCCTCTACCTTCTATCTAAACTAGAGAGAGGAAAAATCTACAGTATGCCTACCAGGGGTTGACTAGAAGACTAAGTCTTTTATATATAATACTAGGAGATTGGGCCTAAAGATAGGCAAAAAATAGGCCAAAATCATGTCAAAACCTTATTCACCTTTCACTCTAGTCGCTGAATCTTCCTCGAATAAACTGTTCAAATCCATGAACTTTCTGGAGCTGAAATTTAGTGTGTTGGATAGATCTTGGAAAGATGAAGATTTCAATATATGGTAGAGGAAAATAATATGAAAAAGGAGAGAGTTATGACCAATATAGTGAGAGACGCTAGTTCAGCCGCTTATCGCGGGTCACACATCTTTAAGTGGTACAGTGCGCTGATACTATTCAATCCGCATCTTACCTCTGGCATGGACCGTGGCATTTGGTGCGGGGCACCAACAGTGTATTGATCACTGACTATTCAACTA
The DNA here is from genome assembly GCA_037428765.1 of Rubia yunnanensis. Taxonomy (NCBI): domain Eukaryota; kingdom Viridiplantae; phylum Streptophyta; class Magnoliopsida; order Gentianales; family Rubiaceae; genus Rubia; species Rubia yunnanensis. Next base: position 85,629,149 of record CM075063.1, read on the forward strand.
AGTTTTTCTTGCTCCTTGCAAAAAATGAAATTGTAGAAACTGAAGAAAAAATGGTTTCCCGTTGCTTTGGTGGACTCCGCATTAAAATCCAGTGATTCTCAACCTTTTTTATCCTTTCATTATTTGCTAAGCCAACCAACGTGCTCTCGTCATTGAGAAGAAATAATATCATCGCTCTAACATGCCTACTACCACGATCAAGCAAACGGGCACAACACATGCCCCAACAGTCCCGCACAATGCTCGTGTTGCAAACTTTGTGCTCCCAGGCACTATTCCAGCCTCGCCTCCATCCGTGGGTGGTGGTGTCCGATGTTTTGTTTGTGATGAATAGGCCATCGCCATAACAATCGCCCGAAGAACACACAACCCAGATTTTTTATCGATGATGTGCATGACTACTTTGGTGAACCATTTTATGACCATGATGTTAAGGTCGAGGAAGAGATCGAGGAAGTTGTAGGAGACGTGGGTCATGCACTTGTAATCAGGATAAATTTCTTTCCCCTCAGGATGGGTGGCTTCGCCACAACATCTTCCAATCTTCATGCACTATTGGCAATAAGGTTTGCCGCTTTGTCATCGACTCCAAAACTGGCGAGAACGTCATAGCTTCGGATGTTGTCACCAAAATCGGCCTCGAAATGGAGAAGCATCTGAAACCCTACAAGCTTGCATGGATTCAAACCGCAACCAACGTCACCGTTTCTAAACAAATATTGATGAGTTTTTCCATTGGGAGTACGCATAAGGATACGATTATGTGCGATATCGAGTCTATGGATGCTTGTCACTTGTTGCTCAGCAGACAATGGAAATTTGATTGTCACTCGACCCATGACGGTCTTGCGAACACATGGAGCTTTACCATTGTGGAAACAAGATCGTGCTGGTCAGCGGATACTCTCCTATCTCGGGCCAAGTTCAAGGAATAGATGGCAGAGACGGGTGTAATCTATGCACTCCTTGGTAAGCCTACCACCGAATATTTCCAGCGAGTTCTTGATTTGTTTTTTGCGGAAAATTGAGAGGACGCATTTGGTCCATTTTTTTTATTCCAGAAAATTTTTATTCTAGAAAATTTATTCCAGATTTGTTTTTATTCCAGAAAATTTATTTCAGTTTGGTCAATTTCTTTTTATTTCATGATTAAATTTTTTTGTCCAGAAAACTTATTTTTATTCCCAGAAATTTCAAATTATTTTTTATCGAGGATGCGTTTGTTAAATGCGTGCTCTTGGGGACTTTTTGGGGAAAAAATTCAGAAAATTGTAATAACGTCTTGTTTGAAGAAAATTCCGCAATTGATAGATTGAATAATGCCATGTAAAATAAATATATTATATTGTGCATTAGTCAAATTTTTTTGGATAGTTATTTTTTTTAATAGAAATATTGAAGATAAAGTTAGATAAAGTAAATTATGGTTTTAAATATGAACTCGAATTGCATAGTAATATATTATCCTACGTATTATTTTTTTTAAAAGAAATTATATAATTATAAACTTAATATATATATATAGTAAAAATGGATTCGATCTCTTAATTACTCGAATTCTATCTAATATTATTATTATAATAAAATAGTTAAACATTATTTTAATAATGGCAAAATCCTGGGACGGTGTTTCCATAGGCTTATGGAAAGCCGTGGTTTAATTAGAATAATAAAAGGTAAAATATTTAAGGTGCAATATTAAAAAGTTATTATGCAACGTGTAGTAGTATTAAAGTAAATTTCGAAGGTGGAGGAGGCGGAAAGGAGCGGAGATGAAGATGATGAAGAATGAAAACGTTTCTGGAAATTTCAGATTTTAAAGACGGGTTGGAGGACGCATTCACTCGTCCACTTGTATATCCCATCAAGAAAATTCTGGAAATTAACGGAAAAAAAAGAGGACACATTCACTGAATGCATTCTCGAGTAACATTTAAAAAAACTTGGAAAAGAGAAAACGTATTCGTCGAATGCGTTCTCCACAAATGATGCCACCATTTGGTACCGTAGCCGTGTTATTATAAATTTCCCATTTCCAGTCCTCAACACTGTCCATTCAATTTTGGAAGAGTTTTGTGACATGTTTTCACGTGAGCTTTTGGCCGAACTTCCGCCACCCCGCGATATCAACCACCAGACCAATTTTATGCCCAATGCAGCGTTACCAAAATGCACACTATCGGAAGAGCCCCATCGAGCATGAAGAGCTCTGCCATCAAGTCGAGGATCTTTTTAAAAAAAAGGACATATCCGGGAGAGCCTCGGTTCTTGTGCAATCCCCGCACTCCTCACACCCAAAAAGGATGAAGTTTTGCGTATGTGCATTGAGATTACAATGCACTACCATTTTTCCATTCCACGCCTAGATGATCTCTTCGATCAATTGAGCGGCACCCATATTTTTAGCAAGTTGGAATTAATGAGCGAGTACCACCAAATTCGTATCCGGCAATGAGTGGAAGATCGACTTCAAGACATGTGAGGGCCTTTAAGAATGGCTCGTCATACCTTTTGGCCTCTCTAATGCACCGAGAAGCTTCATGTGTATCATTGAAATTCAGTTCCACCTAAAGTCTATACTTTTATGACAAGTTGTTTAACTGTTTGGTGTTAAAACACAAAGTAAAATACGCAGTGCACACACAACTTGTTTACGCAGTTCGGTGCAAATACACCTACGTCTACGGGGCCTTGCCCAGATCAGAAACCATTCACTAGAAAGCAGTCTTTAGTACAAGAAGCTTAACTTAAATACTAATCCATTGCTAACCTATTGAGTGAATGTTGTGAGATCCCCTCACTACCGATCCTACGTCGTTGAACCCCCACGATCAACACGTCTTCCTGGATCTCCTCCTCCCGAGGAATTAAGGCTTCCTTGTTTCTGATCTTTACAGACTTGATTGATTGATTTTCCAGACCTCCAAAACTCCAGACAAACAGCTCCCAGAATGTATCTCAACGTAGAGATGAAAACTTAGGTTTCATTTTTTTCATTGTATCTTCTTTCTTTTTATCCCCTTCGCACTCCTTCCTTGTGCACGACTCTTTCCTTGTCTATATCTACCAAGAATAGACTTCTAGACTAAGGAAAGATCTAATTCTAATATGGTATTTAAATGGACAATTCTTTATCAATAGGACTTGTACCATAAATAAACTACTTAATTAATTCCTAACTATTACAAGGAATATTTGTTTACCAGAATTAGATTGCCATGAAATCACACATTGATCTTCACAATATTCTGTTCTAATCGCATGATTATACTCCATAATTCGCTCCATAAATCGTGGCTAGAAACTTGCTGTCTGGAAAAACTGGATTGAGATGGTGTTAAAACACCACATCACTAGTTCACACAATATGCCACAACTAAGTCCAACTCCCGAGGACTTTACAATCTCCCCCTTGGCATATTTGTGAATTCATCAGCACTGACAACATAAACAACCAGATAACACAATTATCCAAACGTCCAAACTGATTCAAAAATCAATCAAAATCCGAACAACTAATCAAATCAAAATCTCCAAGTTTCTCCCCATGAATTCATTAATATGTCAAGAATGCCGTTTATTCCAAATAGTCATTAGAATCATCCGAACCGCCATCCTCTGAAACATCAGCATCCTGCTCCTCTGAAGCATCCTGCGTTGCTGCAGCCAACAATTCTTCTCGCTCAGTATTCAATGCAGCCAACTCCCCTTGAAGCTTTGCAACAGCAGCTTGATGACGTTCAAGCAATTCCTGACACACTACAGCTCATGCCTCAATAGCACTCAACCTCGCCGCACCAGCATCCGAGCAAGCTTTTTTCGGAGGTATCCAAGGTAAGTCTTTGATTATTTGACCACTCAATGTTCTGAGTGTCGGTCTTAAGACTTGAGGAGAAATCCACTCATCAGAGTCCTTCATAGCTGCTCCCCCTTTTTGCAGCACCATGGTGATTACACACGGATGTACCAGCTTCTTTCCTGGTCTTGCGAGCACAGTCCATGATATCATTAAACACCAGTCTACCCATATTGACCTTATGTCGGGCCCCCAAACTATATAGAAGTGTAGCTATCTCTTTGGTGACACTTGTGTTATTGACAGAGGGAATCCAATTGTGCACGGCTACCATATACAAGCAGTAATACCTGGAGGTGAGGTTGGATGCAGTTATTTGCTGTCGACCAGTCACAGGCCATGTGCTCTCCACTCCACCAGTAAGCTCCACAGCTACCTCATCATAATTTTCTGGCATCTGGTGTTTGAACACCGATTGGTCATTTCTTGACGTGCCACGCTTCAGACATTTGTTCACTGCCTCTGGTGAGAAATCAACAATCTTCCCGCGCACAAAAATCCTATGAAACCATGCAGATTCTTCATCTTCACATTCAGCTTTCAGATTTGAGTATAATTCTAGCACAAGTTGCTTGTTATAATCACCGAAACTTGTAGCAGCCTTAAACACTTTGAGATAGTGCAGATAATCTGTGAACCCACAATCCCTATATTTCTCGAAATCAGCAGGCCTTTCCGCCAGTATCTTTCTGCCACAGATAAACTCCCACTTGTCTCGGCTTGCATCATCAAAGAACTCAGTGCTAATTGCTTCACTAGCTTCAGGTGCAGGTTGTGCACGAGATTCAGCTTGTCTCTGCTGCCTGTCAGCACGTAATTTCTTCAGCTTCATCCTAATCGGCTCATCGCTGTCCTCACCTGAGTCTATAGTCTTATCTCTGCACCGCTTGGATTCGAACACCCTTGGAAGATGAGGCCGCACTCCCCCTGGCCTTCTTTGTCCTCTGAGTAACATGAATTCCCCCAGACTCTAGTGGTGTTTCAACACCCACCTCCATGCACTTCCTCTTTGATCCACGTGTCTGTCTGGTTTCTGGTGGTATTTCAATACCAACACCAGTTTCCTCTACCAAATTCTCATCCTGTGCTTGATTCACAGGTACCTGATCATCATCATTTGAGTTCACAACTGGTGTTTGAATACCAGAACCAGGCACTTCAGCACTCTCTAAACTTTTCACAGTTATGTCCTCATCTTCTCCATTCTCAGAAGCTGACTTCAAAAATTCTGACAGAGCCTCACTCAGCACAGAGGCATTCTCAGGTTCCTTCATCATCGATACAGTTTTAGCTTCACCAGCTCCCCCTGTACACACCATCTCCTCTTCACTATCACTGATTTCCACCACCGGGATGGGCAATCGTCTTAAAGATTCTTGAAGCAGGAACATAGAACCATTAAAGAACTCCACCTCTTTTCCACTTGCTCTAGCAAAATCAGTGGACTTAACCACTTTGACCCAGGGTTGCAAAACAACATCATCCCCTATGCTCCTAATAACAGGCCTGTGCAATGAGGCTATCCTCGTATAGATTGTAAAAAACTGATCTATTTCATCCCCACTTTGTAATATTCACCAAAATCAACTCCAACTAAAGTGGCATCAAAATCACTAATCTAACTAATGTCTCCAATACCACCAGTTAAAAGTTCCTTTAACTTAAACCCATTAACCTTTCCATGCAAATTCTTAAATTTCCGGAGGTCAACATAATCTCTGTTCTGAACCATCCATTCAATAAACTCGAGAACCGAACAAAAATAAACTCCATCATACACAAAAGAATGATCAAACCTGACCTTAGGTCGTCGACGATTTACTCCATCCCACTTGGTCAGCCTCTATTCTCGACCTCCACAGTAATTATCCAAGTCTACATCGGAGTCAAGTTCTTCAATTCGCGGATTTTCTGGGACGTGCACAGTGATGAAATCTCAAACCAGTTTCTTGAAAGTGGAGTTCACCATTGTCGAGGGGTTTTGAGTAGGCTACAAAATCTGAGGGTTTTGAAAATTTGCGGTTGCTGGAGAGGCACTCGCGCGAGCTCTGTTCTAGGAAGATGAATAGTTGGGAAGAAATTGAATTTGTGTGGGAATTACAAACCAGTTGCTTTCACGGTCCTTTTTAGAAAACCAAAAACCACCCCACTTTTTCTTCCTTCAGACAACCATCATGCGCACATTTAAGCCCATCATCACAAATTTCTGGCCCAAGTTCAGTCCGTCTAGTCTACTTCCCACTTAAGTCATTTTTCCAATAACTTTATCCCTCGGTGTTTAAACACCACTTCACATATTTTTGGTATTTTCGATTTTCCTATTTTTTTCCGAATATATTTAAAAGAAGACAAAACAGTAAATAATACAACAGAATGAACAAATCTGGGTACCTTACATTCGACACACACCCAAGTGCTGTCTGAGGCCTTCAAAAGTCTCACCATCCAGAGGCTTTGTAAAGATATCAGCAAGTTGTTCTGATGTTGGTACATAATGAACTGTGACTTCTCCTTTTTCGACCAAATCTCTAATAAAGTGATGTCGGATATCGATGTGTTTTGTCCTAGAGTGTTGTACAGGATTCTTGGAGATATCAATGGCGCTTTTATTATCACATAAGACTGTCAAACTTACATCATTGAATCCATAGTCTCTCATCATCTGCTTCATCCATAATAGCTGCGCACAATAACTTCCTGCAGCCAAATATTCTGCCTCAGCCGTAGACAATGATATAGAGTTCTTCTTTTTACTGTACCAGCTGACAAGATTTGATCCAGCAAAGAAGCATCCACCAGTGGTACTTTTACGATCATCAGCATTCCCTGCCCAGTCAGAGTCACTGAATCCTACCAACTGTGAATCCTTGTTCCTAGAAAACCATACTCCATACTCCACTGTTCCACTTATATATCGAATAATTCTCTTCACAGCTGACATATGTGATTCCTTTGGATTAGCCTGGTAGCGGGCACAGATCCCAACACTCAAACAGATGTCTGGTCTACTTGCAGTTAAATATAATAGGCTGCCAATCATACTCCTGTACAATGTTTGGTCAACACTTTGACCCAGTTCATCTTTTGTGAGCTTATCGGTGGTAGCCATTGGGGTGCGTACTGCCTTTGCACTTGCAAGTCCAAATCTTTTGATCAAATTCTCAGCATATTTCTGTTGGTTGATGAACATACCATTCTTCTCCTGAGTAACCTGCAACCCCAGAAAATATGATAATTTTCCTACCATACTCATTTCGAACTCTTTAGTCATTAGGTCAACAAACTCCTTCACTAATGCTGAAGAGGTAGATCCAAAGACAATATCATCAACGTAAATCTGTGCGATTAGAATATTTGTCCCCTTATGCAGCACAAACAGTGTACGGTCCACTCCCCTCGACGATATCCCTTCTGAATCAGAAAGGTTGTCAGTCGCTCATACCATGCACGGGGTGCCTGCTTGAGGCCATACAAATCTTTATTCAACCAATAGACATGGTCAGGAAAATGTGGGTCTTCAAATCCCTTGGGCTGCTCCACGTAAACTTTCTCCTTCACTAGACCATTTAGGAATGCACTCTTGACATCCATTTGATGAAGAGTAAAGTCCAGAATACAGGATACTGCCAACATCAGCCTAATTGACACCAATCTGGCTACGGGTGCAAAAGTTTCATCAAAATCAACCCCTTCTACTTGTGTATAACCTTGAGCGACAAGTCGAGCTTTATTTCTTGTGAGGTTACCATCTGCATCAGATTTGTTCTTAAAGATCCACTTGGTTCCGATCACATTTACATCAGCAGGCCGCGGGGTGAGGTACCAAACATTGTTTCTTTCAAATTGCTGCAACTCTTCTTGCATCGCCAAAATCCACTACTCATCAAGCAAGGCTTCTTTGTAATTCTTGGGCTCAGTAAGAGAGATAAAACATGATAATCCTACCAATTCTCTGTAATTTACCCGTGGCTGATCCCGTAACTGCATGTGTCTGGCCGAACTTTGTTCAGATTCATGTGCTACTGTTTCCGGAGTTTCAACACCGGTTGACTGTGTTGGTGTTTCAACACCAGTAGGATTTACTGGATCGAGAATATCACTTTCACCCAAAGTTTCTTCTTCTGAATAATCAACAACCACATTAATAGATTCCATGACTGCTCCAGAGCGTTGGTTAAGAACTTGGAAAGCACGACTAGTAGGGGAATAACCCAAGAATATACCGATATCACTTCTAGACTCGAATTTAGCTAAGGCCTCTCGGTCCTTCAGAATATAGCACTTACTCCCAAAGACATGAAAATACGACACATCTGGTTTCTTCCCTTTCCAGACCTCATATGGTGTCTTCTCAGTAAACGGACGCAGATATACTCTGTTGATAGTGTAGCATGCTGTGTGTACCACCTCAGCCCAATATCTAGCATGAATTTTTTTCTCGGCTAACATTGCTCGTGCCATTTCCTGCAGCGTCCGGTTCTTCCTTTCAACTATATCATTTTGTTGAGGAGTTATGGGGGCAGAGAACTCATGGTGTATACCAAGTGTCTCGCAAATGTCATGAAACTTAGAATTTTCGAATTCTTTTCAATGATCACTCCTGATACGTGCAATTCTTACTTGAGCGTTTCCTTTTTCTACATGTAGCCTGTGCGCCAAGTTTTTGAAAACATCAGCAGCCTCTGACTTCTCTTTGAGAAATGATACCCACGTATACCTCGAGAATTCGTCTACATAGACGAAAATACACTTCTTCCCCGCCACAATAGGGGTGTTGACCGGCTCCATTAAGTCCATATGCAGGAGCTCCAAAAGTATTGACGTTGAAACATCATGTATGGCGTGGTGTGATATCCGGATTTGCTTTCCTTCTTTACACGACCCACAAACAACCTCCTTGTTGTCACTGATTTCAGGAATACCTCTGACTGCATTCAGTCCTGAAATACGTGCTAAGGATTTATAATTTATGTGCCCCAATTTTCTGTGCCACAAAGTACTGACTTCCTTCTTTGAACTCAAGCAGGTGATAACTTGATCGAGCAGATAACAATTATCCATTGATCTTGATCCGGTGAATACTCCAGTCCCATGGTTTACTACACATTTCTCTTTGTAAAAAAACACTGTCATTTCATTGTCACATATATGGCTGATGCTCAACAAGTTTGCCTTCAGATCATCCACTAGCAACACATCTTGGAACACTGGAAGCCCTTTGATGGCTAACTCACCCTTGCCGATTATTCTGCTACGTCTCCCATCACCAAATCTAATATGTCCGCCAAATCCAGGTTTGAATTTTTGCAGAAATTCAGGAACTCCAGTCATGTTCCTTGAACACGCACTATCGAAATACCAAGAATTTCCTGTATGTGCCCCAAAACATACAAAACTTGAAAAAAAACATCTCGAGATTTTCGAATCCATACCTGGCTCACTGGTCGAGTGATGTGATGCGGACTTTGGTTGACACGTGTGTTCAGAAATCCAGTTCTGTATCCCCCAGTGTTGAAACGGTGCCTTGTATCATATCCTGACATGGTGTTGAATCTTCGATCTGCTGAATTAAAAGACAGTGTCCTAAGCAGCTTAAAACATCTATTTCTTACATGCCCTTGAGCTCCACAGTATCCGCATTGTCTAATCCTTTTGGTAGGGCAGTTTCTTTCGATTGTTCTTGGAGATGTCGCACCGTGATCTGCCTTGTTACTCCATGAATTTACCAGTGAAGATCCTTCATAACCAATTCTGTACTTGGTCGTCTGTCCGATTCTTAGACAATCTTCGAGCTTAGCTTTTCCTGTATTGAGTCGTCTAATAGATTGTTCTGCTGCCTCTGCTCGTTGCACCATTTCAGCAAATTCCTTCTTGAATATTTCCAGTTCGCCGATTGCCTTTTCCTTTTCAAGTTCCTTCATTTTAGCTTCTTCACTCAATCTCTTGTTCTCAGATTTGAGCACTTTGTTTTCATCCGCCACTTTTAACCACATCTTGTACATTTCCATGATTTCCTTGCGAATGTCATCATCACTCATGCTCCTAGTCTCTTCATCTGAGCTACCACTCTCATCTTCATTCAGCCCACTGAGACCTTCCTCGAAAGAGTCTTCTAACTCCACCACTGACACACCGAAAGCAACATGATTGGTATACTCCTCTCCATCCTTACAATCATCTCCTACGTCATCATCACTCCAGGTTGTGACATACAATTTTCCTTGCCTTTTAAGAGTATTGGCACACTCAGCTTGTATGTGCCCGAAACCTTCACATTCTCTACACTGGATTTTCCTGTTCAAGTTTGGATTTGTTGACTTAAACTTTGGTGTTTCAACACCAATTGCTTGGCCAAATCTTGGAGTGGAGTTTGCGTTTGGATTTTTGTTCCCACTTGACTTCTCTTGTGGCTTCCTGCCCATGTTCTTCATAAATCTGGAGAAGTTCCTGGTTATGTTTGCAATTTCATCGGACTCTTCATTATCTGAATGGTCTTCTGGCTTTCCAGAGGTTATGCTTGAAAAAGCCATTTCTTTCTTTCCTACTTTTGTTTGTAGCATTTCCATCTCATAAGATTCCAGTGATCCCATAAGTTCATCCAGTATCATTGTCCCTATCCTTCCATTTTCATTAATCGCTGTGACCTTCATGTTGAAACGTGGAGGTAATGCTCTCAACACCTTCCTGACAAGCTTTTGATCTTTGTACTTTTTGCCGAACTGAAAAGCTTTATTTGTAATATCTCGGACCCATCCATTGAACTCAGAAATAGTCTCATCTTCGCACATCTTTAGTTCTTCAAATTTTGACGTGTAATACTGCAGCTTTGATTCTCTGACGGAGCTTGTCCCCTCATGATAAGTTTGTAACACATCCCACGCTTCCTTAGCAGTCTCACAGTTTGAAATCATCTTAAACTGATCTTCATCCACTGCCGTAAAGATGGCATTCAATGCCTTTGAGTTGGACACGTGTGCTTTGTGCTCCTCGGTAGAGTATTTGGAAAATGGTTTAGCCGTCAGTGAGCTTGATCCTCCAGCTTCATCACTTGTAGGTGGAGTGTATTGATTTATGACATAGTTCTAAGCTTGATCATCTAGTGCTCCAATGAACACCTTCATACGTGCCTTCCAATAGGCATAATTTCCTTGTTCCAGCAACGGTGGTCGCGTGACTGAAGCCCCCTTCTTTGGTGCCATGGTGAAACCTGATCTCACTCTCCCTGTATAGGGGTCAGCAAGTGCCGTGCTCTGATACCAATTGAAATTCAGTTCCACCTAAAGTATATACTTTTATGACAAGTTGTTTAACTGTTTGGTGTTAAAACACAAAGTAAAATACACAGTGCACACACAACTTGTTTACGCAGTTCGGTGCAAATACACCTACGTCTGCGAGGCCTTGCCCAGAACAGAAATCATTCACTAGAAAGCAGTCTTTAGTACAAGAAGCTTAACTTAAATACTAATCCATTGCTAACCTATTGAGTGAATGTTGTGAGATCCCCTCACTACCGATCCTACGTCGTTGAACCCCCACGATCAACACGTCTTCCTGGATCTCCTCCTCCCGAGGAATTAAGGCTTCCTTGTTTCTGATCTTTACAGACTTGATTGATTGATTTTCCAGACCTCCAAAACTCCAGACAAACAGCTCCCAGAATGTATCTCAACGTAGAGATGAAAACTTGGGTTTCATTTTTTTTCGTTGTATCTTCTTTCTTTTTATCCCCTTCGCACTCCTTCCTTGTTCACGACTCTTTCCTTGTCTAACTCTACCAAGAATAGACTTCTAGACTAAGTTAAGATCTAATTCTAATCTGGTATTTAAATGGACAATCCTTTATCAATAGGACTTGTACCATAAATAAACTACTTAATTAATTCCTAACTATTACAAGGAATATTTGTTTACCAGAATTAGATTGCCACAAAATCACACATTGATCTTCACAATATTCTGTTCTGATCGCATGATTATACTCCATAATTTGCTCCATAAATCGTGGCTAGAAAATTGCTGTCTGGAAAAACTGGATTGAGGTGGTGTTAAAACACCACATCACTAGTTCACACAATATGCCACAACTAAGTCCAACTCCCGAGGGCTTTGATGGAACTGTATGTAACGAATCTTTTCTTTGCATCAATTGTCGAACGTCTTAATGTGGGTGAGAATCTCAATTTTGCATGGTCTGAGGGATTCTTATTTTTCAAATGAAAACTGTGTATTCTAGACGGAAGTATGCGGCTGAAGATCATCCGAGATCGGTCGAGTTCTTGATTTTAGTAGGGTAAATATTTGAATGTTGGCTGTGGGTGTGGTGGTTCTGGAAAATGGAGAACATGGTGGAGGACGCATTAGGGTAATGCGTCCTCATGTTACTGATTTAATTTTTTTTTGCCAAAAATTAATAGAGGACGCATTTTGAAAACGAGTCCCCATAACTGGGCATTTGTTACTTTCGAAAAATTATTTAGAGGACCCGTTTCAAAAATGAGTCCTCTGAGCTGGTATTTTATTTTTGGGAATATTATTTAGAGAACTCGTTTTTGGAACGGGTCCTCAAAAGCTGGCTATTCCTTTTTTTCGGAATATTATTCCCAAATATTTTTTCGAGTCCTTAATGCTGACCTAATTATTTTTCGTAATGACAATTAATTATTCGGTAAATTTGGTAAAATAATCTTTTGGGAAATTTTAATTATTTTGCAAAATGCATATTCCCATTGACCGTTATGAGGAAATTTTGTTTATTCCAGGTATTTTATCTCAGTTTAGTCCCGATTATAAAATCGTGTCCTAAATGCAACAAAAGTGTATTTTTCATAATGAGTTGTGAATTTAAGTAATAAATTATCCTTGAATGATGCAATGTATAACATATTATTTGTTCATCCCATTGTTTTCAGTGAAGATTCTGCATAAGTAGACTTGTGTTTGTTTGATGATATTTTGAGAACTAGACAAACGATAAATTAGGGTAGTGTGAGTTGCAGTTTTTTAACTAGTCCTGAATATAGGTGTAGGAATGAAGTATTGCATAGTTAGAATGCGTACGAATTAGCATAAATGTACAGTAGTCGAACAATACGTGTGAAATGTAATGCAAATCAATGTTCAATGGCATGCACTGTCCTAATGACGATCTCTACAAAGCTTTCCGCCCGTTCCACATGGTGGAGGACGTATGGTCCTGGATGTCCATCATGGAACAGCCATCTGTGTAGGTACATGCGCTTCCTCATGTGGAACTTCCTCTGGTATTTCGTCCTCCATTTTGTCTCCCGCCTCCTCACAATAGGCATGTGGAACACTACCTGTATGTAATGGAGCGGCAGGCGACATGTATGGATGACTGGCTGTTGGAGTGACATATGCAGTGTATCCTGATGTAGTCACGTCGTATGTGAGGGTTCACCATGTGATGGTCCGCCAATCGGTGGACTCACATGTGAGGGTCCAACTTGTGATGAACCAACGTGTTCCGTTTGGCCCCTAGCACGTGGCCGCCGACCTCCCTGTCGACCAGGTGGAGCCTGACGATGGCTTCACACCGGGGGGAGGATCCTCACAGTGCACAAACGGCTGATAATACTGCAGTCTAGAGGCCTGATGCGCGTGTTATAGACCCGTGTGACAACATCATTGATTCCTCTGATAATGTCCGCGAAATGTGGGGGACATCCATCCAAATTAATGTTCGACCAGATGTGTACCTCACTGATTATCTGCAACTACAGAATCGAGATAAATATGTTAGATATGCAATGTTGGGGAAATCCGTAGCATTATTTCTTGACAGTATTTGAATTTTAGGAAATACCAAGTACTCCGTAGTTGCACCGTCTCCATGGAAACCCTCTGTAGCCGTTAGAGGCCGTCCTAGCTGATCAATCATGCTCACCGTCTTGTGACAGTACCACTCTATATATTCACGACTGGGACAATATGGATCTGCATACCCAAGTGGGTTTACTTGTCGATCGGATCGTTGTTCCCAAGCATCGAGATATCTTCTTAGTTTGACACGCCAATCCATGCCAGACCTGCCTCGATGGTCTCTAGTATGAAGCAGTTTATACTCATCCCTACTGACCAACTAGGTGGGTATTGGCTGGATTAGGCCGAACTGCCTGAGAACACGATGTGCATGGTGAAACTCTACAACATGCCAGCAAATGAGGTCAACGCAAACTAGCTAATTGTTGCTACCAGCTGTACAGTACCACGGGAGTTGTTCCACGATATCCGTCGTGTACGGCTCCAAAATAAACTGAAAGAACATGAAGGTGTTGTGGTTAGGTAATCAAAACCATTTTCCCCACGAAGTCAGAAAAACATAATCCAAGTTGGCCTATACCTGATTATGATTGAGAGATGTGATCTGATCGCGATACACTTTCAAAACATGCATCGGTAATTGTGATAAATCGTAAGGAGCTCTCCACCTACGAGCAAAAGAGTGAATTATATTAGCCAGTATATGGAATTGACTAAGGTACAAAAAATTGAAAACTCAAATTATTCGGCACGTACCAGGACCCAACAGCATTCATAGGCACTGTTATTGGTAGAGCACCTGTAGGTCGGATGGATGGTATGCGCTCCCATGCCCACAACTGTCAGTAAATAAAATTAAATGTAATACAAAGTAATATAATGGACATTATGTACAAATGAGTGGAATGACAGACTAATTTACCTGCAGTAAGACAAGGGGGCCAGGAATGGATTTAGCCTGTGGAATTGCAGCGTTACATAAGCACCGGTACAAGTGTGCAAGAATGGAACTCCCCCAAATGTAGTGACGTGCTACACCTAGGTCCATCAGTACCGACAAGTAGAGCAATGAAATTAGGTAGCCAGATGTTTCTGACATGAGCATTCCCCCAACCAGCAGTAGAATGAAAACTCTCGCCCGCTGTTGACATTGGACCTTAGTAGGGTGAGTAGGGAACAAACTGTGCAATAAGTTTTCCAACCAGCTTGCCCTAATGCTACCCTCTCGGATAACACTGGGGTCAGGTGTAGTACCTAGGTAGTCCGTGCACACTATCATTCATTCCTCCGTACGCCTACTGATGTCTACTCCTGTGACTGGGATCCCATCGATCGGAAGACTCCATAGCATTCCCACATCCTGCAATGTGACCGTAGCCTCCCCCATCAGTAGGTGAAATGTGTGCGTCTCGGGTCACCACCGCTCCACTAGGGCAGTGATGAGTGAATGGTCTATGCATATTGGTGCAAAATCCAGGAGTCCCTGGAATCCTAAATCACACACGTAGCTCATAACTGTGTCAGGCATACCTTCGGTCCAGCATGCCCCATCACACCACCTGATCTGCAGTGCCTCATCCTCTAAGTGACCGTTGTACAATGCACGGGCACGATGCTCCTCATGAAGGTTTAACAAATCATCCTCCATGGGTCCTGGATGATAATGATACATTGTGTGTCCCTGTTTACAATTATAACATGTCAAAATTAATGACTCAAACGATTACCATGTCAAACATATTCGAAAAATAAAAGCTATACTACATCATGAGATAAATATTCCACGTTCAGAAAGTAATACTACAAGTACCATACTACAGAGGTAATATTACAGACACCATATGACAACATGACACTAAGAACGGCCACGCCTATGGACGCCCCTGGATTCACCCGGCACCCTCTCATCCATCTGATTCCTTATCCTTCTCTCCGCAAACTGTCCACGCCTCCTATTGCAAAACTTTTCTGCATCAGGAATCAACCTCCAACGTGCACGTTGCCAAAGTGATGGATCTCGTACAGTCATGAAACCCTGACTGTATTGTTGCACATATGTGGTCGTGTGATACACCCTGTCACATAGCCTAGCAGGATCATCACGTCTATGCCGACAGACGGCCAAGGCATTGGAACAAGGGAAACGGAATATTTTCCATTCGCGACAAGTACACTCTCTTCTTCAGTATTTGACCGTGTACTGTCGTTCACTAATGCTCCCATCGATGTTCCTTGTCACAACCCTATAAGTATGCGATGCATGGCCAAACAAGGTTATGATGTCCCTGTGCCCATGTATCCTGCTTCTGAAAATTTTTCCAGTTCCTCTTAGGAAACACGGACCTGGACAAACGAACAAGATTTTAGAATCCAGAAACTGGTCTACGAACACGTAAAAACTATAATTAAGTGACAAAGTACCTCCAATTCGTGGCGTCCATAACCCTTTGCGTAAACATTTCAACTGTTCACTCGAACATCGCTTTGACTCACGATGTTATCGGGAGATGGCGTGCGCACCATAAACAGTTGTTGAAACTCTCTGACAAATTCGTCATCAAAATTCCCCAACGTCGATCACCCTCATCAAACGTAAGACACCACTTACTCCTATCTTGCCGTTCCAGCCAAGCCCAAGCAGATGGATCTATACTCTCCAACTCCTCCTTGTACTCCCTCCACTTGCTCTCTCGCCTAGCACCACCAAGCTGCCACACCAGAGTCTTCATGAGCGCATTCTTGAACTTCCCGCCTTCATATGATAGGAAGTTGGACTGAAAATGCCACAGGAAAATTCGATGGTATCCAGCTGGCTCCATCCACTCCTCCATATGTGTCATCATATTTATAAGTCCAGCATGCCTATCTGATATGATACAGATTGGCCTGCTATCACCACCAGCAACGTGAAGACGCAGTCTCCCCATGAACCAGTTCCAGCTTTCATTCATTTCTTCGTTAACAATTGCGTAAGCGATGGGGAGGATGTAACCATTTGCATCGTGTGTCACGGTGACTAGCATTGTGGACTTATATGCACCTCTCAAATGAGTGCCATCAACGCTAATGACTGGCCTACAGTGGCGAAAGGCTTCAATTGCCTGACCAAATGCCCAGAACATAAATTTAAATTTCCTACACCCGGGATCGTGCATTCTGTCAGGTACGTCAGCCCAATCAACAACGGTGCTCAGGTTAGCCCTGACAAGCTCATTCATAAACGTTGGGAGTTGTTCAAAAGAATCCTCCCAAGTTCCGAATACCATGTCAATTGCCTTCTGTCGAGCATACCACGCCTTCTTGTGGGAAATGTCGACATTGAACTCCTTCTTGACTTGAGCTTGTACATCTTTCACTGTGTATGAAGGGTTTACATCAATGTGGTGGTGAATTGAACGGGCGATCATCACCGACGTCAGATTCATGTTACCCGTAGATCGACGAACACCAACACACCCATGGTTACTTGCCCACCTGGTGATCTCCCACAAGCCATGCGAAGCCTTTTTGGAAGCTCTGGCAACCCAAAGACAATTCCCAGTTCCTTCAACAACGTCCTTGCATTTCGCATACCATGTGCATGATCTGCTCTCCACGATTCTGTGTTCCCTGTTCATCATAGAACTCCACCTAGAAATTGCTTCAACCAACTGGGGCTTCGTTTGGAATCGCATACCTAACTTCACTTCACCAATCTCTTAAACATAAGTAGAAAATTCGGACCTAAAATGAGTTGGGTCATAGCTATCCTCATCAGGGCCCCCATAATCCCTATAGTAGGCCTATGTATCCGGGTTCGCCAGAATATGAAACGACGTGGGTACATTGTTCGTGCACGCAACTTGTTCTTCCTCGTCCCCAGGATTCGAATCAGTTAATAAGAAATGATCATCCTCACTTCCACCGTCAAGTTCAGCTTCCTCACCATCATTTTCGCTACCATCATGCCAAACAACATAGTCGTTACCGTGACCCACGTAATCATCGTCGAAGACATTCTGCTCGCCATAGTCCATACCATACATACCACCACTTGTGGACGGCTGAGCACAATCCACGTGAGCATACCCACCAGGTTGGCTGGACTCACCAATTTCAAAACCTCGGCTATGAACAGGTGGTGGTATACTTGGTACAGTGGCAAAGTTCTGCATGTTGCTCAACAACGACATGAACGTGCTTGGTCGTGCCCAGTCATTAGTGCTTGTCAACTGTTCCATAACAATGTAAAAATCAGCGAAGGATAACGACAATCGATCAACAATGTTGAAGAAGAACGTGGTTGACTCATCATCTTCCACATTATAACACCGATAGTATACAGCCGAACCAATCAATTCAGGACATTGGTAATATATTTTCAACATATACCTCTCACTCGCAATGCCAAGCCTCGTGACAATTAAATCAACTAATTCTGAGTAGTTCAACTTCCGCTCGAGAGTCACAACTCGCTCCGGTATTGGAGGATCATAATACACACCCACAGTCAAATCAAACTAATCTGACCCCCTCTATACATATACACCGTCAAAAACATCGTACAACTGCAATACACAAATACATAACTTTTAATTCCTTTTCATTCGACATTCCTTTTCATTGTATCCTCAAATATGTACATGTACTCCACTCAGCCACATTAACAACACTATTAATACAGACAAAATACATTAATCAGTAAACGATTATACAAAGACATCCCTTTTATTTCCTTTTCATAGTATCCTCAAATGTCATTACTATTGCTACAAACTTAATACATTAATCAGTAAAAAATTCACATAATTACTTCATTTAGTCACGCATCAGCATTACACTCTATCAAAGCATCGGACCAAACTTAATCATTAAAACTACACACAATCATACAACACATCCAAATTAACTAAATTATTTCGGGTTCTCCACAAATTATAATTTAACAAAAAAATCAACAACAAACTTTCTATGACAACTCACACATAATCATTGAACACATTCGTGAAATTATTTAGGGTTCAATTAACTTCAAGAAAATGAAAAAAGAGTGGGTGGGAGTCTGAGACTCACGGACAAGGTGAAAAAAGTGGAAGTCAACATTGGTCAACGACGGGTCAACAACGGTCAATGGCAGGAACTTCAAGCCGATTGTGATCTCTACAACCAAAAATCCATTACAAATTGGACAGAAAGAAAACCTTAACAAAATAAAACAAGAGAAAAATGTAGGATTTTGAAAAAAAAACTACATTACCGATATTGTGAACAAGCGGAATGGCAGAGGAGAATGGCGGAATGCCGGTGAACAAGCGGCGCAATGGCGGAGGAGAGTGGTGGTGAAATCTCAGGAAGGAAGAAGGGAGGTGAAATGAAGAAAAATTTCGGAAAAATGCAGATGAAAGGGATAACGAAAGGAAGAAGAGAAGAAGTGGATAAATAAGGGGGCAGCTGGGAATTAAAGGGATCAGAGGACGCATGAAGGAAATGCATCCTCTCCCACGTGTCGCCTGCCCCTTCCACCATCGCCTGCACCTTCCACCATCGCCTGCACCTTCCACCATCGCCTACTATGCCAGAAAACTTTGACCAGATTAGAGGATGCATATTGGAAATGCATCCTCTCGCCACGTCCTCTCGCCATTAATCATCGAAAATCAAAAAAAAATGAAGGGAAGGAGAGGACGCATTTCCTACATGCGTCCTCCCTATTCTCTTCCGTTTGTGGCTACTGTAGCCACAAACATAGAATTTGACTCTCCGGGATCTCCATAATGAATGCCACGTTGGTCACAACTGAACCCTACAACTCGTGGCAGCCTCGTACTTTTAGCTTTCCATGCGGAAAGAGGTGGCGTGTTTTAATGATTGTTGTTGTATGTGCCACCTTGAGAAAGACAAAGCCACAAATGTTGGACTTTATATAACTTTGTCAACTCTGACTCAACTGTGGGTCAATATTAGCATTGTCTTTGTTCTCGGCCTTACTCGAACATTACGTGGCCACGATTCCATCTTCATTATCATGTATCGTTTCTCAAAGATGGCTCATTTTATTCCGTGCAAAAATACCTTTGATGTGAGTCTTGTGGCTAACTTATTTTTTTGTGAGGTATACTCACTACATGGCCTCCCAACATCTATTTTCTCCGACCGTGACACCCATTTTTTGAGCCATTATGGAGGAGTCTTTAGCGATTGATGAACACTTGTCTAGACTACAGTAGTGCATAGCATCTGCAGACCAACGACCAAACTGAAGTTGCCAACCGCTCCCTTGGCAATATTTTGTGTTGCCTTGTTGGTCAATCCATCGAAATATGAGACTTGAAACTATGCAATGTCAAGTTTGCTCATAACAATGTTGTCAATCGCAACACTATCCTTAGCCTATTCCGTATCGTGTATGGAGTCATCCCAGATTACCCGCTTGACATAGCTCCAATTCCCACGCCTCACAGGCCCTATGGCGACATTGATGATTTCGTCAAGAAACTTCAAGAGGTTCACCCTGAGACCGTCGCCAATCTCCAAGCATCTAGTACGACGTATAAACGTTCGGCTGATGCCAAGTGCCGCCCTATCGTGTTCGATGTCGACGATTTTGTGTGGGCTGTCCTTACCCAGGACCGCATACTGCCTATGATTACAACAAGCTCAAGCTGAAGACAATCGGCCCAGTGAAGGTAGTTGAGAAAATAAAACCTAGTGCCTATTGCTTGAAGCTTCTGAGTCACATTCGCACGTCAGACATTCTTAATGTCAAACACTTTTGCCTTTACACGGGTGACTGTTCAGACAATGACCCGCCGGCAAATTCGGGATGAATTTTTTTGACCCCCAGGAGAATTATGTGGCATTAGGGTTGGCATTTATCGACAAGTGGGACCGACGTAGATAACCTTTTTTTTGCTTCATTTATTTAAAATATTTTATTTCCTTTTGTCATTTTTCCTTAGGAGACTTAGTTTCCTTTTCCTCTTTTCATTAGAAGATTTAATTTCCTTTTCCTTTCTTCATTAGGAGTTTTAGTTTACTTTTCATTTCTTCGTTAGGAGATTTAGTTTTCTATAAATATAAGAGAAATTTTGTGTAATTTACATTCTTGTTTTGATTAATGTAAAGTCCATATTTAGTTACTTGGCAATTTGTGAAAATTATGCAAATATGGAAAGTATATGTTGAAACATCAATATGGAAAGATATGTTGCAAAAAGAAATTAGAGGTGGTAGAAATATTTCATCCATGTTTGAGATTGAAGAATATATCAATTTCTATATTTATGCGATTGGATTGGATTGGAAGAAATCAAATTGATTTGATAATATCCCTTGGGATTTAGTTTGATTGGATGGATATATATTAATTCTTTACATCAAGGGATTGGATTTAAAAATTCCTATTTGCATGAGATTTGATTGCAATCAGAATTGGAGATGGAATAGGAATTGTTTTCACACAAGACCACATGAGTGCAAAGACTTTCCATGTTGGATTATGCAGAAAGATGAACCCTAAATGGATTTAATTGATTGTAGATATTGTGATAATATTGATTTATGGAAGATTGGAGAGTTATATTAATTTAGGGGTGTGATTGAAGCATATTGAGTTTATGGAAAAAATACCTATACTTAAGGAATTGGATTTATGAAATATTATGAGATATATTGAGATAAGGAAAATTCTTTTATTGAAAGGATTCGGATATGCTTCAAAAGCAGATTTGGAAATGTAATATTTTGAAGATAAATGTGGAGAATTCAGATCTGCTCATAGACTATAAATAAAGGACATTACGGCTGCATTACTAACAAATTTAAAAGAAAAAATCTGTAGCCAAAATTTTTGTCTTTCCAAGAGTAATGCGAGAGCCAGAATACATATGTTCGAACATACTATAACTTGTTGATCAAGTTCAAAATTGTATACCTTAATTCCTCAGGAGGAGGATATCTAGCATCGATGAGTATCAAGGTCAGGGGGAGTCTGATCAAGGTGGATATCCAACATCGACGAGTTTCAAGTCTGATCAGGGGGAGCTTGCATAATTCACACGTTATAGTTAGATAATATAAGTATAATTGCATGGTTTACTGTGAATTGTATCTTTCTTAGTGGATTCATTCTGAACTAGGCCAGGCCCCGTAAATGTAGGTGGATTTCACCGACCTGCATAACCAAGTCTTGTGTGTTCATGTTTTACTTTACAACATATTTGGTTAAATAGGTTATGTTTGAACACTGTAGTAATTGTTGAATTAACTAGGTAAAACTAAATTGCAGTTGGTACAGAGCTAAGGCACTTGTTTTACCTTAGTTTGACAAAGAAAGTGTGATCTAATTTTACAAATGGCGACCAGAGAAGGAGCTTTTGTGCCTCAACCACCACTGCTGGAAAGAACGAATTAAAACTACTGGAAGGCTCGCATACGAGTGTTCATAATTTCACTGAATAAACTGGCTTGGCACTATGTTAAAACCGAATGGAAACCCTTTCTGCTGAAAGTTGAAAAAAAGAAGAATCTAGTACTAAAGAGCATGTAGTTAAGCCTTACGATTCGTGGACTCCATATGAAAAAAAGGGTGGCTTTGCGATCCCTAGAGCATTAAATGTCATCTTTACTGCAGTAGATGAAAATAAGTTCAAACTCATCTCTACATGTTATCAGGCAAGGAGAAAGTATGAGATATCCTACAAACGGTGCATAAGGGAACAAGTCGTGTACGTGAATCAAAACTACAAATGTTGGCCACATAATTTGAAGAATAGAAGATGGGGGAGGATGATACTATTGTTGTGTTCAATGGAAAGCTAAGAGACATCTCAAATATAACGTATCAATTTGTCAAAACTTACAAGGAGTCCAAACTGGTGAAAAATACTTTGAGATCTCTCCATTCTAGATTTTCTATGAATGTTGCAGCAATAGAAAAAGTAAGAGATGTGGCCACCATGACTTTAGATGAATTTATAGGATCATTGCAAACCTATGAAATGATGCCAGAACATCCAACAAAGGAGTTGGCATTCAAAACTGTGTCATCAAGAAACAATCATAATGAGGGTAGCGATTATGTAAATGAAGAACTTACTTTTTCACTTATAATTTCTCAAGGATGCTAAAGAAAGTTGTAAATAATAATTCTCAGGAAAATTTTAATAGGAACAGATCACGGTTTCAAGACTTTGGCAACAACCATGGACCAGGGATGGAGCAAACCACTCAGCAACCCTCAAGAAATCAAAATGGCTAATTGAGACAATCAGGAAGGATACAATGCAGAGAATGTGAAAGGTATGGACATATCAAGACTGATTGTGCCAACACTCAAAAGAAACAAGAAAAATCATACGTTACTCCATGGAATAAAGATGATAAAGAGGAATTGATCAATAATTATGTGGTTTTTGGAGCAAACCTTCATGGAGATTCAGAAACTGTTATTGGATGTTCCAACATCGGATAAGACGAAGTGGATCAACATTCCAACATGGTTCAGGTTGCTGAATTCCAATGTTCCAACACAAAGAAGGTATGTGAAGAATACTCCTCAAGTGATGACGAAGACAAGATTGTGAGTGATGAGGATGTTAATGCTGCATATGAAATGTGGCTAAAAGTTGTTGATGTTAACAAACTCTTAAAAAAGGAGAAAACATTTTTAGCTGAAGAAGGAAGAGATATTGCATTCCTAGTGGAACAACTCTGAAGGGAAATTGAGTTGCTGGAATTAAATTTGAGTTCCAGGACAAAGAAGGCTGAAATTGCTGAGACGGCTATTAAAAGATTAAATTATGGAAAAGCAAAATTTGATGGCATTCTCGCCATGGAGAAGAACTTTGGAAATTGACAAGGTAAAGGCTATGACAAGCCATCGAGCAGCACTGTAGATTTCAAATAAGAGGTTCAAGACATAAAGAGAAAAGTGATCAAAACCCGGCAACACAAACCTCTTATTTGTAGCTACTACACCTATTAAGGCCATACAGAGGATCATTGTTTTTAACTACTTAGGGACATCATGAATAGAAAAAAATTGTCTGCATGTTCCAACATAGATGATGTCCAACAATCAAATATGGTCAGGAACATATGGGTTCCTAAACACACTAATACTTGCCTTGTTGCTCATACTTCTCTAATTACACACTCTAGAGACTCCTGGTACTTTGATAGTGAGTGTTCTCGACATATGACTGGAACTTAAGAATATATGACAAAGATCAAACCCTGTGATGGTAGATTTGTTACCTTCGGTGATGGAAGGAAAAGCAGGGCAATTGGAAAATGTGAGTTATCAAAATAGGGACTTGCAACCTTTACCAGTTTTCTGTTGGTGGAAGATCTAGAGGCTAAAATCCTAAGTATTATCCAGCTATGTAATGATAATATGACTGTGGAATTCCATAAGGAAAAGTGCTTAGTGAAACATGGCAAAAACAAAGTACTTACTGGTATTCGGTCATCAGACAAATGTTGTAAGAAAAAAAAGTGAACTGCTTGAGTGTTGAATATGATGAGCTCAAAATGCCAAAAAACTGACGAAGAAAAACCAAATTCTCACCATGTTTCAACATTGGATGGTTTCTCAGATTAGAGGCATAATGATCTTAGAGCATCAGAGTAGTTAGATCCTATGGATGAAGCTGGTGTCTCTTATAACTTCAGCGATGTTGGAACACTGTCCTCCCTAGAACCCTCCCATGTTCCAACATCAGTGCAAGTTGTATCAAGCAGAAGAAGGATTTGATTGATCCCTCGGGTTAACTATAGGGAACTTGCTGGTCTACAATATTTTTTCTCCCTCATTGAACCCAAGAATTACAAAGAGACTCTACTTGATGAGTATTGGATTTCAGAAATGCAATAACAACTTGGAAAATTCTAACACAGTGATAATAAACCAAGGTTAGTTTCTCAGGATTACACTCATGATGAAGGAGTTGATTTTGATGAGACATTTGCACCAGTTCCCAGGTTAGAATCTATTCGCATTCTTCTAGCTATGGATTGCAATATGAATTTTACGTTGTACCAAATAGATGTCAAGAGTGTTTTCCTAAATGGAATGGTTAATGAGGAAGTATATCATCGACTCAATAAGGCTTTGTATGGATCAAAACAAGCGCCAAGGGAGTGCTATGAGCGACTCACTACCCTTCCTATTAAGAAAGGATATCGTCGATGGGGAGTAGATCGCACCCTGCTTGTTTTTCATGAATAATAAAATATACTTATTTCTCAAATCTCTGTTGATGATATGATCTTGGGGTCTACTTCACCATTCTTAGTGCAAGATTTTGTGACTTTGATGCAGGCCAAATTTAAGATGAGTATGGTGGGAGTATTTGCAATATCTGAGGCCGATCCTAAGTAATGCAGTAGTCCGTTCAGGTAAACCACTGGTTGTCCTTTTCTTTATCTTCTCTGCCTACACAGTTAGTCCCAAAAGTGATTCCAGGAAAACATCTCCGACGATTAAGTCAGTCTGTTACGTTGAGAATTACAAGTTCTCTAGATAGTTGCGTGTACCTTAGCCTCTTCTCTATTTGTTGTATTTATAGACTGACCCAGATGTGTTCCCCTATTTTCAGGAACAGAGATTGTGGGGTGCATCACGATCCCCACTTTCTGAGTTCGTGGTCATCGTTCGCTCCTTGTTTAATAGCGCATGTTCTCTGTAGTGTGCGCGTAGGTTGTTCAACGGTTTGGGCTTAAAAGGTTTGACTTCATTTCTGACTATTGTTGGGCTGAGCCTAACAGCCACTAGCTTCACTCGCTGGGCCACATATACACCATAAGTCCCCCCTCCCCAGCCACGAAGCTTGTGCTACAGAAAACAATGACTGGGTTCTTAAGCTGTGAAACGACATTGTTATCTCGCCTTCTTCTATTTAGGCATTGTAACATGTTCGCTTGCTATGTCATGCGAACCGTCTTTGCTGAGTGTTGTATACTTCTTGGTTATATGCTACAATTTCTTGGAATCACGCTTAGATTTGAAATTCAAAATCTGCAAGTATATTTTATTCTCATAACGCCTAGCCGCTATAACCTCGCAACCGAGATTTGCTCCCTCGTATTTGTTAGTTGTTCCGTAAATTACTCAGTTACTGTTACGAGTACCTTTGTTATAATTACTTTGAATTT
Source organism: Rubia yunnanensis (assembly GCA_037428765.1). Taxonomy (NCBI): domain Eukaryota; kingdom Viridiplantae; phylum Streptophyta; class Magnoliopsida; order Gentianales; family Rubiaceae; genus Rubia; species Rubia yunnanensis. The sequence goes on from CM075063.1 coordinate 85,654,923, forward strand.
AGTGCTTCGAAACCTGCCCCAATTCAGAGTACTCCTACCGTCGCCGTCTCGAGAATCCAAAAGGTAACCTACTTTATGTCAAATCAACATGATTGTGAACTATTCTCTATTTTCCCTTTTTTTTTTTCTCTTCTCCTTCTTTACTTAAATTCTTACGTAAATTCAGAGCCATTCATCTTCTTCCATCGCCTATATTGCTCCCAATTTTCTCTGACATTCTGCGCTAAAAATCAGTAAGTTTCCTTGTGTCTTCTTCAATTTTACTATATTTTAAAACAATTTGTGTTTGTGTATTTGTTCTTCTTGTAGTGTAGCTTATTTTCGCTGTAATTGATGAACTGTTCTACCTTCTCCGTTGCATTACTCTAGATTCTGGCCGGAATAGTGTTTTCTGGCTCTTGTTGTTTAATTGACATCACCATACATTGATATTTTAGGGATTTTGAATCCATCGATGTCTGCTTCTAACAACCTTGGAGTTCCTACTCCGAATCACCGTGAAATCCATGTTGGGGAGGATTCCGACCATTATACCAGATCTTCAATCTTTAGTAGCCTTCTCACAGTTTCATATGTTGAGGATTTGAAAAATGCTTTCCCTTATTTTGTGTTCATATGATCTTAGGGCACCTGAGGCCTCTGAGGGTGTTCGCACTCCACCTCCTGGTTATTTTTCCTGTTATTTAGATTATCTAAAATTTGGACTATCATTTCTTCTGCCCCAACATGTGTTGGATCTCCTCACTTATTATAAACTAGTTTTGTGGCAGTTTCACCCCAATGCAGTCTCCATTTTCGTATTTTTCTATTATGTGTGTGAAGATGCTGGTGTTGGTTTTTTAATTGATCTATTCCAAAACCTTTTTCATCTTTGAAAAGTAAAAAAATGCTCCGATGACACTCTTTACCCTGTGATCCCTACCATTGAGTTCGTTAGTGGGTTCCCTAATAATTGTGAGGTGTGCATGAAAAAGTTTTCTATATAAAACTTAACCCCGACACTAATTCAGCTTTTTCAGTTTGGAACTACAGCATTCCCAAAGTGAAACTCCCTAAGGCTGGGGTTTCTCAGGATGTCGAGTCTGCGGTTGTAATATCACTTAGCCAGCATTCCATCTCACTTCACCCTGCTAGTACTTTAAGCAAAGGTGTTGAACTCATTGATCATATTTGTTGTTGGTCTACCCAGCTTGATGTAGTTTATATGTGTGTCTATTTTGCTTCTTATGTTCGTGTTTATGCTTAACTGGCTATGCTTGATTTATTGTAGTATGAACCTGACTCGACGCACTACTGAGAGGAACTTTGCTTCTGCAGATGAGGATGAAGAGATATAGACCTTGGCCAACGAGGTCAACAAAAACATTGAGGTTGTTCTTCCCCAATCGGCTACTACTGGCACTAGTATTTAGCAGATTGAATCTGGCTCGCGTACTAAAGAAGTCGAGGGGGATGATATGGTAAGTAAAGACCCAAAGAAAGAACCCATCAGAGAAGGCGTAAAAAGTGAACTGAAAATACTTGCACCAACCTGGAGCCCATGAAGAAGAAGGGGCACGTTGACTAACGTCCTCCACACTCCTTTATGCTAAGTCGCAACTTGTTCGTAGAAGGGACTATTCTTGTTGTGCTCGCTAAGCTTTCCCTCTCAGAAACCATGGCTATGGTATGTTTTTGTTATATTGAAGTATTACTATAAATCACATACTTTTCCTTATCGTACTACCACTCTTACTTTTGGTGTGATTTGAAATTAAGGTTGGCGAGAGCTTGCAACTTCTCAGTGATGGGTTTCCAGTTTGGTAAAGGGGAAGGAGCAATACTGGCGGAGCTGCAGGCCAGTAAGACGGAGTGTGGTGCATTGAATACCACTATTGAGGATGCTGTGGAGTGAGCACAGGCTGCAGAGGAGCGTGTTGCGATCGTTGAAAGAGAAATGGAAAAGATGCGCTTTCAGCTAGAAGAGATGTGGACGAATGGTCCCGCTTTTCCAGGATATCCTCAGCTATTGGTTGACCGACTCTTAAAGACTAACTCTTTCTATGCCTTGTTTGAGGAAGTTTCAGCTAATGCTTGTGATGTTGGCTATTGTGAAGCTTTAGTTGAGTTGTGAAAGCTAAATCCAACCGTGAAGCTTGAGAAGCTGCCAAAGCTGGCCAAGTTTGAAAATATTTTGGTGGAGCGGGCAAAATTTCTGAATGATGGTTTTGTGGAGAGTGTCTCCGACAGTGGGCATTCTTTTGCACTGTTGTCATACCTTGGCTGTCTGTTCACTCTTCCTTCCGCGACTGAGCTGAAGAAATGTATGGTTGACTAATGTGAGGAACTTCCTTTCAGCTCTTCACATTCTGAGGATCGCCATCCTGAGCAAGACAATATTTTTAATGATGCTGCAAACCTTGGGGGTGAATTGAACAACGAAGTTCTCGTTCCTCCTGCAAGCACGGAGGATGCTGCTGTTGTGGTCCGCACTTCTCTCTCCTCTCATGCCAAAGTTAGTCAACCTCTATAGATTTGAAGCCTGTTCTGTTTGTTTTATGTAATTTTATGAAAATATTTTGGAGTTTGTTTGTATTTGTTTTTGTATTATTGGCAACTAATTCGATCATTATACTCGCTTTTTATACCTTAACTAATGTTTTTACATTTATTCACTTGCAGGGCTTTGATATTATGGTTGACAGAAATTTTTTTGAAAAGTGTAGAATATTTGGGTTGTTACGCTCATTTTCCTTGTGACAATATTTTTACACTATCTTCTGGATGCTGCCATATCGATCTGATTGAGGCATTTAGGCGTATAAGAAGAGAAAATTCACAGCTCTTATCTTTTTATCGCATGTCTCTAGTGGATTTCGTTCCTTTGTATATTGGGTGGAAGATTCCACCATTCTCGTCGACCTCATCTTCTTCCTCTTCATGTCCTTGAAGTAAGCTTATATTCGATAGTTATAATGTTGATTCTCTTGAAAAAGGTATTATCCGTGGTTTAGTTAACCTTGAATCAGCTATCGTATACTTGCGTTCGCTTGTTCTGCTCTTCTGAAGGTGACACTCCCTTTTCCTTTCTTAGGGAAATTCTTCTGCGAATCCTCCATTGTTCGTTTTTCGCCTCGCTCCTTCTCTATTTTTTGGTTGTTCGCTTCCTCCATTTGTACATGTTGTTCAATAATATTTTGTAGTTCTCTTGGGTTTTCCGGCATGTTCTTCATCAGCTCTTTTTAAAATTCTCCAGATCTCATGCCTCCTATGAAAGCCACTAGTGATGATTGAAATGACAAATCGCAAACTTGTAAATTCTCCATGAAAAATCAATTATGATACTCTACGAGGCTTTCATCGCTTCATTGTGCTATGTTATTGAGATCAGTAATTGTCTTAGTGAACTTCTAATTTTGGTAGAACTAGCCCAAGAATTGGTCTAACAATTATGCCCAAGACTTGATGCTTCCGCTTGGAAGGTCTTCGTACCAAGTAGTCGTTATTCCAGACAGAAAGATGGGGAACGCCTTGCATCCTAATTCTATGCTTGCATCATGAAATATCATGTTGTTTCTATACGAATGAAAGAATTCTTTTGGGTTAAAGTACAGAGGAAGCTTGAAATATTTTGGCATCTTGAAGTCTCGCAGATGTGGTTCAAGAGGCGATTTGTCTGCGTCATTCTCCGCGATGATGTCTCGCAGCTCTTATCATAGTTGAGATGCTGGTGTTCCTGGTTTACTCTTTTATCTGGCTTTGAGGGTTTTTGCTTTAGTGTCTTCAAAAATTGATCGTACAGATATTCTCTATTCACTTCAAAGGACGCTGCGAACACCATTTTTTCCTTGTCATAAACCTTGTTTAGGGATTCTGCTTCTTCTTCATTTGTTTCCTCTTTACTATGCTCTTTTTCTCTACTCGGGATATGATGTTGTTGATGGTGCGCTCCCCCATTACGTCCAAGTGTTTGCTCTTGTGACTGAGGAATATGGTTTTTTTCACTCCTGGTGAACACCATTGCTTACTTGAGCGACCTTGAAACAAAACAAAAAATCATCCCCACAGTCGGCACCAAATGATGTGGTAGTCTATTTAGGCAAATCACTAGTCGTCCTTTTCTTGATCTTCTCTACCTGCATAGTTAGTCCCATAAGTGATTCTGGGAAAACAACTCCGACGATCAAGTCAGTCTTTTCCATTGAGAATTAGAATTTCTCTAGATAGTTGCGCGTACCTTAGCCTCTTCTCTGTTTGCTGTATTTATAGACTGGCCCAGACGTGTCCCTATTTTTCAGGAACAGAGATCGTGAGGTGCATCACGATCCCCACTTTCTGAGTTTGTGGTCCTTCATGGTCGTCGTTTGCTCCTTGTTTATCGGTCCACGTTCTCTGTAGTATGCACATAGGTTTTTCAACAGTTTGGGCTAAAAAGGTTTGACTTTGTTGCTAACTATTGTTGGGTTGGGCCTAACAGCCATTAGCTTTGCTTGTTGGGCCACACATACACCACTAAGGAATCTCACTTGACTGTAATCAAAGCATAATTTGATATGTTAGTGGGACCTCTAAGTATGGAATCTGGCATTCTGAGAATCAAGACTGCCATCTTGTTGGGTATAGTGATTCTGATTGGGTAGGAAATGTGAATGATCGTAAAGGAATTATCAGTGGATGTTTTTCTATTGGGTTAAATGTGGTGTTGTGGTGTAGCAAGAAACAGAATTCTATTTCTTTATTAACTACTAGAGCAGAGTACCTTGTAGTTGAAAGTTATGGTGCACAATTAGTATGGATGACGCAGATGTTGAGTGTTTATGGAATCAAAGAAGAGTTTCTAATGGTGTTATGTGACAATAACAGTGATATTGACGTCTCAAAGAATCCATTATAGCATTCTTAGAAAAAACTCATTGATACAAGGCATCAGTTTATTCGAGATCAGGTTGAAAGGAAAGAAGTGGTGGTTAACGATGTTCCAGCATTGGAAATTTTGTGGATATTTTTTACAAAGACTTTGGACTGCAACTTTTGAGCTCCTCAGACAACACATAGGCGTTTTTCAAATTTGAGGTATAGATTATTTTCTCAAGCTTAGTGTGAATTTTTTTGTACATACATTAGAAAACTACAAAAAAATTAAAAGGAGAAAAAGAGAAAAAAAATGGAGGCGTAGTTGGACATGTTGAAAGTTGGTGTTGAAGACATTATGGTGATTGATGTGAAGACTAGCTGGTGAAGAGATTATGAGAATTTATAATTGGCATGCTAGTGAGGATGATTATAAAATGGTCAAGTTTGATCATGGGATGCACATGATGGCCGAATAGATCAGAGAGATGGCTCCTCCTAGTATTCTGGTTTAGGATGATGAAGAGTTGGAAGGTAGTAATGTTGTTTATGTTCCAACTAAGAGTATGGAGACATGTGGAGAAGATGTGGACATGGAAACAGATGAGCCTGGTGTGATTCGAGATTCTGATGTTCAAACATCAGTAAATGTGCCTGGAGAAGATCATGATCTGGGTAGTGAACAAGCCTATGTTCTAACACCAGACATGGAGATAAGAGGATAAATTACTGATAAAGTGAAGGAAGTTGAGTATGGTGATGTTCCAACACTGATACCGACTGGGGGTGTTAATTCTGAAGCAATGAGAGGATATGATGTTCCAACATTAGGGAATAATGTTCTAACACAAGTTGAGTTGATTATTGAAGACACTACTAATTAGACTGCACAATGAGTAAAAGAAGAAGTACATCCACCAAGAAGAAGATTAAAGAAGAAGAAGGACATCGTTTAACGGCAGCTTCCTTAATCAAAGATGCACTCGGTTCTTTATTCTCCAATGTAGATTTCCATGAGATATATAATATTGTATGTCTATGAAGGATTTTAGTTGAGAGAAAAATTGACCTGGGTGAATATGAGAAGTATAGATTTACAACCTACCTAGACTATTTGGTTTTCAAGACTGTTGCCTCAATATACAAGAAGTACAACAGGGTGATTGTACAAGAATTTTATTCAAATTTAATGAGAGGCAACATTAATCCGGATTCTGAGTGGTACAACAGAGTTTACAACAAAGGAAAGGTAGTCGATTTTCTGGAAGACTGATTGATCAATGACTTTGACTACCTACTTTCAAGGATTTAGAGACTGTTTATGCTGAGGATTTTACCGTCACAAGCGATCAGAATCTATCAGAAATTACTAGAGGATTTCAGTCTCATTGGCCACTCAAGGGAACGATACTACATCTAGCTTGACTACCATGCCTTTCTGCCTATTCCTGATTGTTGTAAACTGCTGGATTTCCTCTTGAAGTACTACAGCTCTAACTCAAGAAACATTTAAACAAGAGGACATTTGATGTAAGACATGTGCATGATCTGCCATGGAATCCAGAGGCTACAACTTATGATATAGATGAGGAGAAAGCACAGTTAGAAGCACAGATAGCTGCTCCTGAACAGGTTCGAAGGTTCTGTTATAACTATGTTCCAACATAGGCAAGATATTTGTTTCATAGGGAGCTGCATTAAATTGGAAATTTTTATTTATTGTTCTGTGTCTATTGCGTTTGGTATGTTTATGGTCCCAAGGGGGAGATATTTTGGATTTCATTATTTCTTGGATTTCTTTTTTATGACTTTATTGGCTCTGTTGGGTTGATGTTCCAACATGCTTATTATTCCTGGATGTTGAGGAAGTTCTGGAATTCATGGGGAGATATAATGTTTCTATGTTCCAACATCCAGAGTAAATTTCAAATATTGATATTCGTATTTGTATAAGTTCTTGTTATGAAATGTCAAACGGTGGTTGGGTCCACAAAATGCCAAAGAAGGAGATTATAAAGTTCGTATTTAGTTAATTTGCAATTTGTGGGAATTATGCAAATATGAAAAGTATATGTTGAAACATTAATATGAAAAGATATGCTGCAAAAGGAAATCAAAGGTGGTAGAAATTGTCCGTCCATGTTTGAGATTGAAGAATATATCAAGAGTTAAGTGCCCATATGACCTTATCTTTTGGTAAAAAATGCCAATATAAACCTGTAAAATTTGAAAGTTTGATTATAACCCTAATATTTGCTCGAAATTGCCAATAAAACCCTGGAAACCTTAATTTGGCCAGAATTTTGCAAATTGACTATTATTACCCCTGCTTTAAAAAAGAAAAACTTCAGGAAATGTTAAAGTACAGTTATACCTTTTTTTTTCTTCTTTTCATGTTGGGTCTTTATTGTTCTTGGGTCTTCTTCTCAGATCGGGTCTTTTTATCATAATAGCCTTAATAATATGCTTAATATCATAACAATAAGAAAATTAGGCGGCGGTGAATTGCCTTAATATGCTTTACCTAGCCAGTGAATCGCCTCCACCTCATTGCTATTATTTCTTCTTCTTCTCTTCATTTTCTTCTCCTTCTAGCGCTGGTCGGTGGGTGACCGTGGAATTTACGGGTAGGCTAGGTTCAAGTGGTGGTGGTTAGGGTTTGGTGGGGGGCTAGGTTTCAGCATCGGTGGCTAAGTAAATGCGGGGTGGCCGTGGGTTTGGTGGGGTTGACTTGGTTTAGGTGGCAGACCGGTGGCTAGGGTTTAAGCAGCGTGTGCGTGGAGATTTGATTCTCCAGAGATTTCCCCCCCCCCTATGTTAGTATTGGAAACGATCTGATATTTGTGGGGCTGCCACTGGAGTGAAAGCTAGGGCCCTTCGGTGCTTAATTCTCCATTTGATCAGGTCTTTTTGGCTAGATCGGTAAGTTTTAGGCGATTTTGGCTGGTGTTATGGACAAGGTTCAGGCGGAGGTGAGTTAGAGGCAATTCCGACTGCCATCGGTGGCAGTGGAGCGGCGGAGATGCAGCAAAGTTGAGGTGGTGCTGGGCGGGCAAAGTTGGCTGGACGGTGACAATAATATCTGGCTAGTAGTCGATGGTCGTTAAACTAGATTCCAGCCTCTGACTGATGTAGTGGAGAGGGTGTGGCGGCGGTGTGGCGTAGCGATGAAGATCGGGCGGTGGAGGTGGTGTTGGATGGGGTTAGAAGATGAAGAAGAACCCTAGGGTTGTTATCATTAGAATTTTAGTTATAATACTAGGGGTAGTTTAGTCTTTTTTTTATTTGGTCAATGCCAAAAAATACTCAATCAACGTTGGAATAGTGCAAAAGGGTTATATCGGCACATTTAATACAAAAGTTAGGGTTATAATTGCACTTTCAAATTATACAGGGTTATATTGGCACTTTTGGAAAATAATAGGATTATATGTGTATTTTACCTATATCAATTCCTATATTTATGTGATTGAATTTAACTGGAAGAAATCAAATTGATTTGAGAATATCCCTTTCCATATGGGATTTAGTTTGATTGGATAGATATACGTTAATTCCTTACATCAAGGGATTGAATTTGGAAATTCCTATTTCCATGGGATTTGCTTGCAATAAGAATTGGAGATAGAATAGGAATTTTTTTGCACAAAACTATACGAGTGCAAAGACTTTCCATGTTGGAACATACGGAAAGCTGAAGACTAAATGGATTTAATTGATTGTAGATTTTTCCGTATATTATTTTAGGCGTGTGATTGAAGCATATTGGGTTTATGAAAAATTTCTATTCTTAAATAATTGTATGTATGGAATATTACGAGATATATTGAGATAAGGAAAAATCCCTTATTTAAGGGATTTAGATATAGATTTGGAAACGGAATATTTTGGATATATATTTGAACAATCCCTTATTTCAGAAATAGATTTGGAAACGGAATATTTTGAAGATAAACGTGGAGAATTCTGATATTCTAATGGACTATAAATAGATGACATCACGGCTGCATTACTTGCGAATTTAGTAGCAAAAATCTGCACCCATATTTTCTATCTTTTTAGAGTACTGTGAGAGCCAGAATACATATGTTCCCGCATACCGTAACCTGTTGATCAAGTTAATAATCGTATACATTAGTTCCTAGAGAGGAGGAGATCCAGCGTCGACGAGTTTCGAGTTCAGAGTGAGTCTGATCAATGCGGGTCAGTAGCAAGTGAAGCTTGCAGAATTTCACTACTACAAACTAAGCCTAATGTAACACTTTCCTTGCAACACTTATTCAAAATGTTACAATAGCTTATAAAGTTTTACTTAAACTTTTGAAAAGTGTTACATAAATAGTGAAAAGTGTTACCTAAATTTTAAAAAGTGTTACCTAAATTTTAAAAAGTGTTACATTAGATCTAATGTAACATCGCCTAAGGTAATACTTGTAAACGTGTTACTTTCGGTCCAAAGTGTTATGTTGGATCGAATGTAACATAGCACCTAAAGTATCACTTTTACAAGTATTTCCTTGTGCGATATTACCTTAGATCTAACATAACACTTTTTAAAATTTAGGTAACACTTTTCAATATTTATGTAACACTTTTCAAATGTTTAAGTAACACTTTATAAGCTATTTTAACATTTTAATTAAGTGTTGCAAGGAAAGTGTTACATTAGGCTTAGTTTGTAGAAGTGTTTACACGGTATAGTTAGATAAGATAAGTATAATTGTATGTTGTACTTTGTATTGTGTATTTTTTATTAGTGGATTCATTCTGAACTGGGTCTGGCCCCGCAGATGTATGTGAATTTCACCGAACTGCGTAATCAAGTCTTGTGCATTCATGTTTTACTTTACTGCATGCTTGGTTAAATAGGTTATGTTGGAACACGTTAGTAATTATTGAACTAATTAGGTAAAACTAAATTACAATTAATAAAAGTTGACCTTTGGCTGCAAACATAGCCATTTCATCTTCCGTGTATTATGTTCTACATCACATATCTTTGTCTTTTTAACAACCATTTCTTTTTATAACAAATCCATACAATCTTAAAAAAAAATTAAAGTCACCCTCGGGTGGGGGATTATATATAAGGATCCCCAAACCTTTGAAAAGAAAAGATAATTACAGAGAGATAAATGTGCGGACTTTCTACTGAGGCAACCTCGTTGCCTCCAAAAGAATAGCTAGCATCTAGAGCCTATAGCTTGTAGTAGGAATTACATATGTGATAAAGGGAAAGAGATAGTAGTTGCGTTTCCAAAGTTAGAAATCTCCACCCCATGTGTTATTCTTTACTTTGGCCAGGCAACTACCATTCCGCTATTTCAAAATAGACAAATCTAGGAGAAACAAAGGCGGAAGACTGATGAATAATACTGAGTGAGGAGTATTGCAATCAAGAACCCAGGTGTGAAGAACTACAACATAGTAAAAATTGGACGGCCTCTTGTTTAATCAATAGGAGATGCTGGAGCAGTGGAGCGTCGCATACAATGCTATATTTGCATCCTAGGAGTGTAGAAACTGCAGAAGTTCCTGAGACAAAGTATAAAAGGAAGAGGAAAATAGAAATCAGCAGTATCAATCGTCCTTAGAAGCATGCATATGAGTTCTAATGTAGGGGGGTATGATCCCTATCTAGATTAATAAGGCCTCTGATGTTTGCAGGTGTGTTGGAAAGGTTCAAGTTGAAATCCACAAGGTGAGTGGATTTGTGCTTAGCAATTGCATCAGCAACCGAGTTGCACTATCTGAAAACATGTTTGAGGGTGGCATCTTTTAATAAGGAGTGGACTTGAAAAGCTAGAGTATAGAGGGACCATTTTTCTCTTTTCGGATTGTTAATCATATTCACTGCAAGCATGGAGTCTGATTCAATTATGAAGTTGCAATTGCAATCCAGAGATGGGAAGACCAGACATGCAAGTTGGATGGCTTTCATTTCAGCTTCTAGTGATGATTTGGCAGTGATGTTTGTGGACTTGATTAGGCATGAATTTCCATTACTGTCTCTTGCTATAAGGCCAAGTGTTGAGTTTATAGAAGACCGGGAAGCATCTACATTGACTTTTATAGTATTAGGTTCCGGCCTTTCCCATTAGATAATGGAGATGGAGGGTTTTGGAGGTGGTCTGAGGGGTGGGATCAGTGAGAAGATGGGAAGGCTCATATTGGGGTGTTTGTTTGAGAAGCAAGGCTTGGCTGAAAGGGATAGAAAGATTAGCTCTCTTATTTCTTTACAGATATATGCTGCTAAAAGATTTTTTTTATCAAAATAGAATGCATTTCTGATTTTCCATAGAGACCAACAAATCAGAGAGGGCAACAATCTACAAATGACTCTATGCACTCTAGATAGATCATTGTTGTTCCAGTATGCAAAGAATCTATCAGCTAATTTGTCTAGGGTATGTAGGTTATGTCCCATGATAACAGAAGTATCACTCCATATAGTTTGAGCCAGGTGACATGAAATGAAAAAATGTTCAAGAAAATCAGCTTGGTTGCATGCTGGGCATTTAGAAGCTAAGCTAAATCCACATTTGATTAAAACATCATCAAAAGGCAAAAAGGAGCTCAGCATTTTCCAGGTGAAAATTGAAAGTTTTTTCTGCAACCTGGGGTTCCATATCAGTTTAGTAGCAGGAAAGGTACCTAGTAGTTGTGTGAGTGCCTTATATGCTGATCTGAAGGTAAAAACTCCAGTCTCCTCCGATTTCCAGATCAGTTTGTCCTCTCTTTCCCTATTAACATCTGCCTCCTGCAAGAAAATCAGAGTATCACGTTCTAAAAAAGGAGAAATCTGAGTTAAGATATGTCTTTTATCATTGATGAAATCATCTACTGTGCAAGAGAAAAGTGTAGATAGGGCAGTGGAAGGGACACAGTTAATGAGTGGTCCATTTGGGCACCAATTGGCAGTCCAGAAGTTCAGTTACCTTGGCCATGGATAACCAAAGAATTATTCTCAGCAAAAAAGTTAACGGTGCAGATTCTCTTCCAATTTTGGAATTTTTAGTGTGTTTGATGTAATGACCATATCAGTTTAGCCTATATGGTGGTGCCCTGTTGGCTTTTCCACCACAGTTTGAGGGAACACGAGTCAATTATTGCCTGGATTGATCTGAAACCTAAACCATTCTGAAATATATGTGCACCTAGGTCAGACCACATTCTCCAAACTTTGTTCATTTTTCCTTCAGTTTCTTCCCAAAAGAATCTGGTCATTTTCCTTTCCAGTGTCTTAATTATCTTTTTAGGGGGCTTTAGGGCAGACCATATATGTTGTGGAATGGAATATATGCATGATTGAATGAGAACCAGTTTACCTCCTGGACTTAACCACTTGTTTTTCCAATTCATGAACTTCTTATCTATAAGTTCCAGCAGTGGTTGAAAATATGTGTTAAGTGTTCTTCCTTTAAGAATTGGGCAACCTAGGTATTTAAATGGAAAAGACCCTTTTTTCATTCCTAGGATTGTCCTAATCTGATTTATCCTTGCAGGTGTAGCTCTTTTGCTAATATAGAAATCAGAATTTTCATAATTAATTTTTTGACCTGAGGTAAATTAAAAAGTTTCTAAGAAAGCTTTGATCCTTATTAAATTGGATTTTGAGGCCTGCATAAAAATGATGGTGTCATCAGCATAACTTAAATGTGAGGCTGGTGTGATGGCAGAGGGGACCTGATAGTACTTAAGCCTGTTGTTCGTGAAGAAGAAAGATAGACTTCTAGAGAAAGCTTCAGAGAAAATGTTAAAGAGAAAGGGAGATAAGGGATCACCTTGTTTGATGCCTCGGGTAGCTTTAAAAAAGCCAACCGGGTTACCATTCATGAGCACTGAGAAATGTGCCTGAGAGAAATTATTCATCATAGCCTTCAAAAAGTTACCTGTAAAACCAAATCTACAAAGTATATTTTTTAAGAAGTTCCCATTAACCCTATCAAAAGCTTTCCTAAGGTCCAGTTTAAGTATACATTTAGGGATTCTATTTTTTTTATCTAAAAACATAATCATTTCCTGAAGATAGAGTATATTGTCAGAAATGTCCCTGTTCTTCATAAAAGCAGTTTGACTTATTGAAATTAATTTTTCCATATAGGGTTTCAGTCTTTCCATTAGCACCTTAGAGCATATCTTGTTTGCTACATTTGAAAGGCTGATTGGCCTATAATCATCAAAAGATGAGGGGGTTTTTTTGGGGGGGGGGGGATTAAGGTTATCCAAGTGCTGGTGATGCCTCTTGGCATATCTGAGCCTAAGAGGAAATCATTAACTGCAAATTTCATATCCTCTTTAGTGAAATCCCAGCATTTTGTATAGAATTTATATGAGAAACCATCAGGACCTGGGCTACTGTTTTTATTCATGCTCATAACCACTAGTCTAAGTTCTTCTTCTGAAACTGGTTTAGACAAGGAGAAATTATCCTGTTTAGAGATTATGGTAGGTATTTGGCTAAGAAAATGAGGGTAGTAGGTGTTGTTAACTGGTAGGTTAGGCTCAGATAGGAGTTCAGAAAAGTAGGCAATGGCTTCTTTTTGGATTTCTGTGTCATTATTTAGCCATTGTCCCTGTCTGTTTTTAATTTTTGAGATATGTAGCCTGCAGTTTTTTTCCTTTACAGTTTTGTGGAAAAACTGTGTATTGTTATCTCCAAGTTTAATCCAATTAGTCCTTGATTTTTGTTTCTAGAATTTTTCTTTTTCCTTTAAAGCTCTAATTACTAAGGCCCTTTTCTCATTAAGTTTGATTAAATCTGATTCTGAGTGGGTGGAATCATAGGTAATTTCCTGTAATCTCATATTTTCCTCAGCAGTGAGCACATTAGAGTCAATATTACCAAAACAATCCTTGTTCCAAGTCTTAATTGTTTTCTTAAGTCTAATCAATTTTAGATATAGTCCTTGCATTCCTGAGTGGGAAGTAGGGGTGGACCAGCTATCCTTTATTAGGTTTATGAACTCTGGTCTATTAAACCAGGCGTTTATAAACCTGAAAGGCTTAGGATGAGAGGGGACTGAGGTTGAAACCTGTAGGAAAAGAGGGCAATGATCTGAGGATTGCCTGTTTAGGATTTGGATAGAGGATGCTGGGAATTTAGTGCTCCACTGTATATTGCATAGTCCTCTATCTAATCTCTTAGAGGTGGGGTTTCTTAGCCTAGAGTTTGTCCATGTGAATAAATTTCCAACAGTGTTAATTTCCTGAATTCCTTTAGAGTTAATCCAATTATTGAAATCCCTGATACTACCTAAATTAGGGGAGCTAGGGCCTTTATACTCTGTAAGTGAGGTGATTGTGTTAAAATCACCTATGTAAATAGTATCATTGTTTGGTAGGAGACTAAGGTCATTCCATAATGCTTTCCTACCTTCCCTAGTTCTAAGGCCATAAACAAAAACAGCTTCCATGTCAGTATTAGAGCAGGGGTGAATGACTTTAACATATAGAAACTGGTCATGGTGGGAAATCAGAGAGACAGATAGAGAGTCATTCTACATAAGCCAAAATTTTCCATTGTGTAGAGGGAGATTATGTGAGTAATTCAGCTTTTCCATATATGAATGACATTGGCTGTTATCATGCATAGGTTTAATGATACATAAGAGTTGAATTTTCTTTTGTTTGATTAGATGTTTCAATCTAAGCATTGAAGATTCCATACCTCTTAGGTTCCAAACTAAAAAATTAATGGTAATGGTGTGTATCATTGTTCACATGATTTATGGCTTTTAGTAGCTGATCTTAACATCATCTTGTTCAGCTGGCTTAGATAATTATTCTTTTTATGTTTAGACTTACCTTGGGAGTCTTTGTTACCTGTTGATTGTGTTTGACCAGACAATAGTGCTAAGTGAGGGTGGGGATTATCTGTGTATGATCTATCTTCATCCTCCCTATCCTGCAGTTCCTGATCAAGGCAATCTTCTGTTTGTGATAGGGGTTCCATATCCTGCAATAAAGAGAATCTGTTTTCCATCTTTCTTTGTTGAGAAAGTGAAGGTTAGTAGATGAAATCTGATGGAGACTAAGCCTGTGCGAACCTATCTTTATATCATCTTTTGCATAGGGCATATGAGCCATGTTTGGGGTAGTTAGAGCTGTTGCATTTAACAGTTTTGTGAGTGGCGATTGAGGGTTTGCAGGGGGTGAGTTTGTTAGATTCAGGGTTGGAGGGGGTTGGGATGATTGTGGGGTATTTTTTCCAGAACCTACTTCTAAAAGCTAGGGTAGATAGGAGGATGGATTTAGGGTAGGGTTTATTGTGCCTAGCTGGTGTTCTAGTTGGCCTATATTATGGGAATTGTTAAGGGACTGGATTTCTGTAATCATATTTAGTGCCTTATTGAACTTATTCCCAGAGGCTTGCCACTATGGCAGGGTGTGGTTCTGGGGGATAGCTTTACATTGGCTGAGTGAATGGCCTAGCTTAGCAAAATGATCACGGTACAGAGGAATGTCCTCATACTCAATGGAGTATTTCCTATTATTAGATACCGAACCTAATCTGATGAAATTGTTAAGTGGTTTCTGAAGGTCAATTTCCACACATAGTTTAATTGCAGAGGGTCTAGTTAACATTTCAGTAGCTAGATCTTTCTTAATGAAGTGTCCTATACTATTGCCAATAGCCTCAATCGACGAAGTATTGTAATAGTAAAGTGGAACTTCCCTGATTTTGCACCAGATTGGGACGACTGGCGATTCTCTATATGTGGAGAAATCAGGTGACCATTTGAGCACCTTCATTTGGATTCCATTGAAACTCTATAGGCCCTTGATCCAGTACCTTTAGTAGTCGTTCACTTGGTCGAATCTGATAAGGACGTGCTTATAATCCAGTGATCCAAGCTGGTACTTCCCAGCAAAGCCTACTATTTTGAAAGCTACCTCTAGTTGATCCATTGTGAGCCGGCCTTTGGTGAATTTTCCAACTAGGGCATTGGCATAGTGGGCTGGGAGCTTAGAGATTTCTTCATCGGAGTAAAGGCATGCCGGTTCCCTTAGGTGTTCAGATTTTGGGGTAAGCTCAGGGTAATTTGGAAGGGATGAACTGAGGGGAGGGGATTTTAATTGTAGGACAGCAAGGAAGGATTTTGTGTTAGCCGAAGAGTTAATTTCCGCCGTGGTTCGGCGGAGGAATATGCCTTCATTATTATAAGGCAATATGCCTTCATAAATAACGATG
The DNA here is from genome assembly GCA_037428765.1 of Rubia yunnanensis. Lineage (NCBI taxonomy): Eukaryota > Viridiplantae > Streptophyta > Magnoliopsida > Gentianales > Rubiaceae > Rubia > Rubia yunnanensis. Next base: position 85,670,947 of record CM075063.1, read on the forward strand.
TTACCAAAATGGCTAAAAGTATTCGTGAAAGACCAGGAATGTTCTATATAGGAAAAATCTCAGCTATTATTCATTCATAAAAGGTCCAAGAGCCCATCCTAATTACACTCTATGACCATATTTACAACATAAGTGAAACAAATACACTTTAGACTTTTCTCATGCATCTTCCCCCTCCCAGTCACACATTTTTATATAAAAATATTCTCTCACAAGTTATTGGTAGGAAATTTTTTGAAGTATTTAACTAGCATTCACATGACCGCCAATGTTATTTTTAGATGTGTAAGGGTTCTCTATGATAAAACTCTTAGTTGAACAGGTTTTGGTTCTCTCATTGATGTCTGGAACTGTGATATGAATATACCTTATCCTGATTGCTCTATTGCTTATTTCTGTTCCAATAAGAGTCAGATTCTTAACCTGATTAGTGCTGGTCTGCCTGAGAATATTTTACATCACCTTGAGCATGATAGTCCTATTTCCAGAATATGATGACACTTTAATCTGGAAATTAACTGAAAATGGTGGCTTTTTGCTAAAATCAGCATATGCTTTCTTTAGACAAACAAAAGATGAGGTATCTTCCTTCAAGCATTTATGGTCAAACATGTTGCCTAGGAAGATATGTGTTTTTAATTGGAAGCTGTTGAATAGATTGATTGTGATGCCTAATATTTTAGAAGATAAGTCTTTCAATCTGCCTACTAAGTGTATATTCTGTGAGCATGCTTCAGAGAATCTCCACCATTCATTTAATTCATGTAGTTTTATTTAGAACATATGGACACACATAAACTCAATCTTTAACCTGCCAAAAAATAAGTTTGATTATCTCTGGGACAGGTTCTATATTTACTGGTCTATTCAAGTCAAAAACTCTGAGTTTGCTCAATCGATTCGTATAGTCCCATGCGTAGTAACTTGGTTTATATACTGTACTAGAAACAGATTTATACATGAATCCATAAAGCCTAACATTATGCATATGCTCAAGAAGATTATGGTGCAATATCATGACATTTTTCTGGCACATAAATTGAAATTGAAATGGACTATTGTTGGAAACTTCCCTGTTCTAGTGAAATTGCCTCACATGTTACCAAAGAAGGGTAGAACAAGAGGGATCATACACTGGGAACTTCCGGAGCACATCAAACTCAACACTGATGGCTCTGCTCTCCATAATGGTGATGCAGGAACTGGTTTTATTGTCCGGGATCAGCATGGACAAGTCAAGATGACAAGGGCCACCTATCTCGGATAGGGAAATAATATTTTTGCTGAAATCAAAGCCTTGGAACAGGGACTAGAGTTGTCTTTGCAAAAAGGATACTCCCAATTACAAATCAAATTTGACTCTCTAATCTTGGTTAAGATGGTGAGAAGAGAGTTCAGAATTCCATGGCGCTACATAGTACACATCAGGAAAATTTGGAAAATTTTGAGCAATCTTAATTACATCATAAATCATGTCTACAGGGAGGCAAACAGTGTGGCTAACTCCTTAGCCAAAGTAGCAAGCACTTCAAAGGTACATTATTCTTTTACCGATCTCGCTAACATGCCTAAGGATATCAGAGGTCTGGTATACTTAGATGTTATATACTTCCCATATCTTTGAACCCCCTAGTTTCTCCTTTGGAAAGATATATGTTGTTTGCTCACATTTTTTACAGAAGAGAGAAGCATGGTCCAAGAAAAGATCATGTCAACGCACTTACAAAGGGGTATCTTTAGCGCGACGAGGAGAAGAAGTATCAGACTAATACACTTAGCCGGCTCGAAATGGAGGCTTTGCTCAGGGAAAAGAAAAGCCAGGATTGTTCAGGCTGGAGCATCCTACTACATTACTCAGAGATTTTTCTTGGCATATAGCGCTGATCTGCCCAGCTCTGCTGCACTTGAAAGTGGAAATCTTGTAGTAAATGTCTTATGGGGAAGAAATTTGCGAGGGGCTATTATGGGAGGCCACCTCTTTTTGCCAACAATGGATATTAGAGGCAAAAAGGTTGTAGGCCGTCTCAGATCTCAACTATGGCTTAGGCCATCTCTACTTGTTAACACTGGTGATGGAGATAATAGAGATGGAATCATACCAGCAATAGGCTTAATACTTCTATAGTCATTTCCCTTTGTATTTAGTTGATATTCTGGGAACTAAGCATCTTACGCTTCATTTTTCAGGGCATGGGGAGCCTAATACAAACCCCTTCATTACGGGGAGTTTATATAAAAAAATCTTGGTGTTTAAACTAAAATTTCAATTTTCCCTCTCTACAGAATGGAGAGAAAGTTGAAACATTCAGGGCAATAACCATTATTGGAGAGAGGGTTGATTAAAGACGGTTCTATCGAACCAGAGAAGGCACTTGAGAACTGCCTTCTCTGGCTCCGCCTTTAATCGATTTTTTATCAAAACCGCCTTTATTGAGGGTATAAAATAGGTTCCGGGTTTGAAACCTATTTCCGATCCTCTAAAAAGAAACTACCAAACAAATGGAAAAATGTTTTGTACATCAAACAAAACAATACTAATAATATACAAACAATACACAGATTTGGGAGGGAACATAAAAATAAATAGAAAAATAATAAAAAAACATAAAAACCCTAGCTCCCTACAATGGTAGCGGACCATCCCTGCGGCAGTGGCAGGCCCTCTGTGGCGATGCTGGACCCTTCCCACGATGGTGGCGGACCATCACTACGGGTGTCGCAGACCCTTCTAGGGTGGTGGCGAACCCTTCCTGTGCCAGTGGCGGACCATCCCTACGGCGGTGGAAGGCCCTCCTGTGGTGGTGACGAACCCTCCCTGTGGAAGCGGTGGACAATCCCTACGGCGATGGTAGACCCTTCTGTGGTGGTGGCGAACCCTCCATGTGGCGGTGGCGGACCTTTGATGTAATGCAGCGATGGAAGACCCAGCGATGGAAGACCCAGCGATGGCGGAAGACGCGGTGGTGGGAGACCTAGCGGTGAAAGACCTAGTGGTGGAAGACTCGATGAGGATGCGGCAGCGCAGCAGATGGTGGGTGAACGGCGGACTGGAGATAGAGAAAAAGAGAAGGAGGTGGTCGGGCTGGAAGAAAGAAAAGAGAGGGAGGCGGTCAGGCTATAGATGAGAGAGAAGAGAGGGAGACGTGGGTTGGAGAAGAGGAAAGAGAGGGAAAGAAAAGAGAAGGATGCGCTAGAGAGAGAAAAAAGAGGAGGCAGAAAACCCTAAGGAGAGAAAAAAATGAAGGGGAAAAGAATAAAGGGATTGGGCCAAGTCCATTAAAAGCGGTTCTAATGGTAGAACCGCCCTTAAAATGAAACAGTGACCTGGGATAGACTTTTGGCTCTTCATTAATCGATTACCATTAAAGGCAATTTCATCTTAAATTGATTTTTGAACCACCGTTAAAACTAAAAAGGCGGCCTGGGAGGGAGTTCTGAACTCGAAACCCCTTTTGGCTCCTCATTTAAGGCGGCTCTAGAGGAACTGCCTTCTAACGCCGCCTTTAATCAAGCTTTCTCTGTTAGTGAACCGATTACCCACGAGATCTAGGTTTTCGCAAGTAAAGTGGCACATTGATCAAGACAAGATCAAAAAGGTATTACAACTGTATTATCAAGAAGATTTTACCGTTATCGCGTTTCATTTTGGGTTTTATCCCATGGTATCTTTGAGTTTAAAGTCATCATTACTAGCTCATGTAATATCTAATATAATTAGGGTTTAGATCTTAATCAAGAAGTTTATAGAGTTTCATAGGCTTTTGAGGAATAAAGATATTGCACTAATTGGAGAGCATCATATAGAAAGCCATAATAACTTTTCAAGCAAAGAACTGTGTTAGAAGGAATTAAATGGGATTAGCAAGCTTGGAAGGTGGAGTGTGCGGAGACATTAATAGGGCTGAGTTACGAAACAATTACGGGGCAATTTTAAAACCATTGGTGCCATTCATTGATTACGGAGTTCTGCAGTGATGAGGAGAAGATGTAGACACGAAAAGAAAGAAAAACCTGACCTAAAATCAAGAAAATAGTTCAAAATGATTGGTTTGGGGCGCCTATAAATGGGAAAGTATTCAAGCATTGGAAGGAACATTTAATTCATCCAACAAGGTAGAAATGAATACTAAAAGCGACGGGCTGGGTGACATAGAATCATTGGAATAGCAGAAGCCTTATACACTCTTCCAGGCTCTGAATATTGTAAGGAAAGAAATGAACCAGTGGGACTAACAATATATTTCAGTCTCATATCTAGGACAAGTAGAAGAGAATGGGTGATGAGGCTAACATTGGTTGATATTGAGGAGTCAATCCGTGGAAATGGAGCAAAATTGTCTTCTAGGTTATTGGTGGATGGCAGGGAGTTCAGCCTGAAACGCATGAATCTATACAACAATTATTGGAGTATAGATGCATACATTCTACACATATACAAGAACTTTTACATGGTGAAATTCTAAACAAGAGAAGAAGTGATTGTTGCACTGCATCGAAGCTCGTACTCTTTGGCGGGAGGGCTACTGACGTTTAAAAGATGGGGAGTTGGCATTTCATTACGAAGGGTTAGAGTGGAAAAAATTGATGATTATTTTTGAAATCTATAGACTAACATTGTGGGATTTGCTCCAGGAGCTACCATTGAAATAGAAAACATGGTCGGAGAAGTTATAGATGTGGACATCGACCTGGCTCCAGAGGCAAACGTCAAATATCTGAGAGAAATTATCTGGATAAGGCAAGGCAAACCCCCAACTCCAGGCTTTCATTTGGATATGATTAATGATACTCGTGTGTGGCTGGATAGTAGGTACGAAAGGTTGTATAAGGTTTGTTGTAGATGTGGTGTTTAGGGACACCCTTGACAAAGGTGCCCGATTCATGATTATTTTATCCTAGAGTAGTTTCTCAATAGCCATATACGTTCTCACAATGTCTTGTTTAGCATGGCTATCGCCTATGATGCAAGTAAGGAGTTATTTTTATCTTCTATGAGAGCATACTTGTATAGACAATTACAGAGGAGCTCTAGGATCCCATCAGGATACATGGATAACAAGTGGAAAAGGTATAGCATTCTTACTAATGAATAGGTACATAAGGGATTTTTATTCTCAATAGAGACTGGTGACTTATTGTTGTAGTCATGGGCGGAACTAGGGGGGCCGAGGGGGTGATGGCGCCACCCCCAGGATCCAGAGGTCCGAAATTTAGGCCTAGAGCCACCGGATTCCGCCCCCCCTTGAGCCTGAGGCTGGAAGCGCAACGACCGGCGTGCAAATCGGAGAAGATGACCATTTTTTGTTTTTTTGTTTTCTAACTAAACAAAACGACGTCGTTTTGGCTTAAGTGAAATGATGTTGTTTTGGCTTAAGTGAAACGATGCCGTTTTGTTTAGCTGAAGCCAAAAAAAAAAATGAGGCCAATTGGGCCGAAACCCAATTGGCCCAAATAATAAATTAATACCTACGAAAAATCCATCTAAACCCAGTTCAGTTGGCATTTGGCAAGGAGTCTTGTCTTCATTTCCGTCAAAACGAGCAGAGCAGATCTGCTGCCGCTGCCGTCCGTCTGAAAAGAAAATTTTGCCTCTTTTTAGCCCCCCTAACATATCGTCCTGGTTCCGCCACTGGTCGTATTAAGCCTATATAGGGATAGGAAACTCGAGAGGATCATATCAAGGGAAAGAGCCATCAAATCAAGGAGGAGGAAATTTTCAACAGAGCATTTGAACCATATTTTGGGAGAGTCAGTCAATAAACACAGTTGGGACCACCGCCAATGCCTGAATCAATTCTGCCAACGACCATCTATAGAATGGTCATACAAGTCCAGAGGAGATGGGTATGTTGCGGCTGGAAGTGCAACATGATACATAACTGACTGGATGGACTAATGATGAAGGGCAGGAAGACGTACATATTCAAGAAGCAATGGAAGAATCACATATGAATTATGATGAAGTGCAAAAGGAAACTTCTGTGGGGGCAGAATCAGCTGCTAGAACGAGGAAATCAAAGTATGGCCAGTGGAGCTGAAGAACACAAAGAGCTTCACCAGCTACAAGTGAATCGGGCTATAGAACAAGGAGGTGCCTCTATCCCATTACTCATTGTTCCTTCTACCGACAACAAGTACATTTTTATCTCGAGTTCTAAAGATGATGAAGAGGCCAAGAAATCACAAAGCACTCAAAGCATAAGTGTTAATCAAGCTGGTGGAAAAGGAAGGGGGAAGAAGGAGCTCTAAAGAAGAAAATAAACAATAGAATTTCATTCGTGCAATACAAGAAGTTGTTCAAAATGCAAAAGGAGAAAGGAAGTTAGAAAGGAAAGCTAGAAACCATGAAAGCAGAAGAAGTGGTCCAGAGAAATTGAACAGATATAGTAAGAGCATAAAAGAACAAGGAGGCAAATCACCAACAAGAACACCAGGAATAACAGGAAATCAGCACTGAAGTTTCAGAACGGATATGGAATATAACTTAACAGGCCTCTGGGTGGAAGTCGGATTTGGAAAAGCTCAGACGAAAATCAGAGCCTATCCCAAATGTTGAGGAAATGGCAAAGGGCGGTAAGGAGAAGAGCAAAAGATCAAGGTGAGTGGATCAAGATTGGAGTTTTGCCAAGGATTATCATCTTCCACCTAAGAAGAGAATTAAGGTCATCTGCAACCACACATGTAACAAAGTTGGGAAAGATAAAACTGGAGAAGTTAGCAAAGATACGGGAGAAAGAAACAACAATAATCAGGAGACCAACAGGAGGGAAGCTAAGGAGGACAACAAGAAACTTTAGAGGCCTTTTGGAACTAAGCTAAATCAATTCCCTGTGCAAAAATGAGGACCATAGGGTGCACTGTAGGGGTTTTAACAACACCCTACAAGGAAGATGGCCAACCGATTGGTGAGACAATTAAAGGAGACCTAGCATTATCTGTTTTTCAGAGACTAAAATGTAGGAGGATGAATTCAATCTTTCAAGGAGGGTTGGTTGTGTTCTGAATTGATGAAGTTGATGTTAGGAGGCGTTTGGTTGGGGTGAATCAGGAAAGGAAAAAGGGAATTTGAGATCTTGATTCCCTTTGTTAGTGTTTGGTTTGACTTTCTTATCATTCTCTTTCCCTATTTCTAGTTTTACCATTCTCTCAATCGGGTGTAACGTGATTCTCTGGTCTTACCTTGGGACTAAGATTCCCTTTCTTTCGTCTTCCATTTCCCTCTTTGTTTTATCAACTCCAAAATAAGATTATACTTTATATTTATTATCAAAATAAAAATTACAAAATTATGATTGTTATTTCAATTAAAATATTATAATTTTTTTATATTATTTTGATTTTGAATAAAACTATAATTTTTATATGAACTCTTTTAAAGTAAAAATAAATAAATAAATTTTTGACTTTATACTATGAATAATATATTATTTCATAATAAATATATTATTTTTATATAAATATTGTTACTTTATAATTATATAATATAAATTGTATTATATTAAGTGGTAATGTTATACTTTAACTTAATTGAATTTAAGACCAAAAAATTAATTTCATGTGTAAAAAATAATATTATAATTTTACTTTTTGAGTTGTATATGGGTGGTGTATTAATAAAAATAATCTTTATATAATTTTCTTAAAAAGTAATATTATTTCATAAATATTATTATATTATAGAGGACATCCAAACAAATTAAATAGGGACCTTGACCCAGCAGCTTTACTCCCTTTAGTTTTCATCCATCATTCCACTACTATTAGTTTAATCTTTTGAAGGCAACGAGGTTGTTTTACCGATGTAATATCCCAAACATCTTTGTATATCTTTTGGTTTCTACATAGGTTTGGGGAACCTAATACATATCCTCCACCTTATGGTGCAAAAAAAATTAAATAGAGTTAAGTGCCCATATGACCATATGTTTTGGTCAAAAGTACGTATATGACCTTGTAAAATTCAAAAATGTAATTATAACCATATTATTTGTTCGAAAGTGTCAATCGAACCCTAAGAACCTGAATTTGACTGAAATTCTATGAGTTGACTATTATACCCCTGTTTCAAAAAAGGTAAAGTCTTGGGAAACACGGTCTTTCCATAACCTTATGGAAAGACGGAGTATAATTAAAATTATAAAAGGTAAAAGGTCTTACTTGTAATATTAAATTTTAGTATGCAACATGTTGTAGTTATAAAATTTATAACCCGGTTCATGCAACCCGAAAATTTTATCTTCATTTCTTCTAATTTACACTTTAAACTTTGGTCTTTCCATAACTTATGAAAATACCGTCTTTCAAGAGACAGACTCTTAAAAAAATAAGAATTCAGAAAATTTAAAAAGACTATACTATCCTGGAAACCCTGTTTTCTTCTTCACCTAACCTAACCAGCGCCGCCTGGGATGTGGAAATCATATCCTCTCTTCATCATTCCCACATGATGCAAAAATCAGACCCTTTCTTCATCATTCCCCATCGAGTCCACCAAGTTCAAGCTCTCCCTCTCAAAGGCCAACCAACGGCGCGCCTCCACCGCCCGTCTCTCGTCGGACTACACAACACAGGTGGAGGAGCGATCTTGGTTCTGTGTATTAGGGTTTATGCGTATAAGAAATGCATTGCAGAGATGATTATCTTGTTTTCCTATTGCCTTCACATATACTTCATGCTAGAGATCATCCTGACTGTCATCGTCGTCGCAGTGCGTGCAGCAGCGCATTTAGAGCTGGAGTGGCAGTTCAACGAGCCGTACCTCTCCACCTCGCTCCAGGACTTCTAAATTCACATAATCTGATGGTGGAATCTAATGGTGGAATCTAATGGCCTCTAGCATGCACCGCCCGACAGTGTACGACCAGGTCCAGCGGACCTCCACGGCGGCAATGGGGTCGGAGTTGACCCAGGTGGCGGCGCCTTTTGTGGTGTCGGGGATAATGCACAAGCTGGTGTTCTACAACTTCGGGAGGGAGAGGCCCAACAGAGAGGTTCTCTGTTTCTTCATCCTTCACAGTGGCGCTCTAGCGACGGAGCTGGTGGCGAAGAAGGCGGTGAAAGGGAGTGGGATCCAAATACCCGAGATTGTATACGGGTCTTTGATGATTGGGTTTATGATATGGACGAGTTTTTTTTTGTTGTTTTATTTCGGAATTTAGCGTAGGAAATGCAGTCTAGAGAGACGAGAGCTTTGGATAGGAAGAACACGCACTGCGGCGAAGGCAACACAACTTTATTTACTGAGGAAATATATGGACAGCACCGATGGGATGAACAGCGGGTGGTTGCAGTGGTGCTCGTCGGCTGTGGTGAGCGGCTGGGCTAGCTGCGGAATAAGGTACATGGTGGGGTGTTTCTAGGGTTAGGGAAGGCGGCGGGTCCTTGGGGGGTGGGGGGGGAGAACTGGATCTGGATAGAGGGTGGAGGTGGTGAGAAGGTCAGGTAGTGTAGGTGGTGAATCCATGTTCCAGCGAGCTCTAGATTCTAGCGGCGGTGGTGGGTGGAGGTGGTGGAGCAGCTCTGACGAGAATGAAGAAGAATCTAGGGTATTTTTATCTTTGCATTTTTAGTTTTAAAATTAGGGCTATTTTAGTCTTTTTTTTATTTGGTCAATGCCGGAAAATACCATGTCAACGTTGGGATATTGTTAAAAGGTTATATCGGCACATTTGGTGCAAAAGTTAGGGTTATACTCGTATTTTCAGATTGTACAAGGTTATATTGGCATTTTTGGAAAAATAATAGGGTTATATTTGCATTTTACCCAATTAAATATCTTACCGCTATCCTACCCAGATGAAAAGGCAATCTGTGAAATTTTAACTTGGTTATCGTGCTTTTGATGGAGGTGGTGATATTTAGGTGTAATGTGTTCTCGATGTTGAATAATGAATATTTGATTTATAAAATTTAATTATTATTAGAAAAATATTTATGTGTTGATGGATATAATACCTTTATGTAATATTTTGAATTTGCATCGATTTTATGTTTTATAAATAATATCATCTGGATGTTCATTCTTAAAAGATTTACGTATGTAATTTTTTTTAACATAATTATTAGCACATTTTTATATTCAATGAAATCAATATGTCGCATGTGATATTAAATAAAAAAATATGTAAAGATGACAATATGTAAATAAAATATTTACCACAAATTATAAATAGATTTACATTTTTTTTAATCACATACAACATATTAATAAATTAAAGATGATGAACTACATATTTTATGTTTAATATTTTTTATATGAACTCAATATGACTATAATTCTTGAAATACTTTTATATTATTTTGCAAATTTGATAATGTGAAATAATTTATACTTATATGTGTTATTTTATAAAGGTAAAGTCTTCGGAAAGACCATCTTTCCATAGGTTTATGGAAATACGGGTTTAATTAGAATTTATTTAAGGTAAAATGTCTTAGTTGCAATATTAAAAATTTATTATGCAACGTGTAGTAGTTATAAAGTTTATAACCCAATTCATGCAATCCAAAAATTTTATCTTCATTTCTTATAATTTACACTTTAAACCATGGTCTTTCCATAGCTTATGAAAATCTCGTCTTTCAAGAGATTGACTCTTTTATAAATAATGCTAGAAATTAATATTTATTTGTGAAAGGTGTGAATCAGACGATAACAAAGGGAATGAGAAAGTATTTGATTCACTTTCCACGGTTGAACCAAACGGATTTCCTACAGCAGCAACTTCTTGAAGGCAGTGTGTTGATCGAGATCAATCATGGCGACTGCGCGGACTGTGAAAGGTGTGTCTCCTCACGACTTCGTCTAGTCTTACGCATCTCACCTCAAGCGATCCGGCAAGATAGAACTCCCACCCTGGGTTGATATCGTGAAGACTGGTACACTGAAGGAACTGGCTCCTTATGACCTTGATTGGTACTTCATCCTAGCTGCTTCTCTGGAAAGGAAAGTTTATCTGAGAGGGGGCCTTGGAGTTGGTTCCTTCAGGAGGATTTATGGAGGGAGCAAGAGGAACGGAAGTCGGCGACAGCATTTTGGCAAAAGCAGTGGAGGCAGTGCCCGCCATATCCGTCAGCAGCTGGAGAAATAGAGCATCATTGAAATTGATCCCAAAGGAGGAAGAACGATTACATCCAGTGGCCAGAGAGATCCTGACCAAGTTGCTGGCTGAATTGTCGTTGCTCCTTAGGCTGATGATTTTCTTTGCCTTAGTGTGGTGTCTATCAATTTTGATTAAAATGTAGGTTCTCTAATTGTGTCCCTGTTGAGTCTTTGGCTAAATCTTGTGCGAGAGAGTTCTCCCGGAAAGTTTCTACTCCCTCATGTGCTCTATAATTGGATTCATATGAATTGGTACAAAAAATTTTAAAAAGTAGAATGAGTGGTGGAGGTTGTATAGAGAGAGTAAAAAGTAAATTGACTTGATGAAAACAATCTAAAATTTGCCAAAAAGGGGAAGGAACCAATATAAAAGAACCATCCTAATTAGAAAGTGAGCAATTATTAGAGGACCGGAGGGAGTATCAACCGTTTTTGGTCTCAAATATGAGTATGATGGAATGTTTTGATTCTGTTATGCAGTTATTTTCTATTAAAAAAATCAAACAGATTTTAAAAAAAAAAGGTTATTCCTTTCCTTTCTCTTTTCTGATTCCTTTCCCTTTCCATGATTGAACCAAACGGTCTCTTAGTATTTTACCATATATAAGTTTAAACTAGATAATACCTGTGGCGATGCACAGATTATCGATAAAAATTCAAGATATAATATAATTTAAATAAATAATGAGTCGCCATATTGAATTACACACACTACAAAATTTATAGTAAATAATATATTTATTAATATTATAATATATTTATTAATATTATAAAATATTTATTTATTTTTTAAAAAAAGTTGATTCGATATTTGTAGTTATATAATTATTATTATTTTTATATTTAAACAAAGGAAAAATTTTAGGAAATACCATCTTTCCATATGCTTATGAAAGACATGGTTGAATTATAATTATAGAAAGGTAAAATGTTTTAGCTAAATATATATTATGCAACGTGCATTAGTTAGTCCCTCTATTTTTCTATTTATGACACCATAGGTTTAGGTGTTTGAATTTAGGTGAAGAAAATGAGTGGATGAAATTGTTGTAGAAAGTAAAAAGTAGAATGAGTGGATGAAATTGAATGAATCTTGCCAAAAATGGAAAAAGTGCCACATAAATGAAAACATTCATTTATATTTAGTTTGTCATAAATAAAAAAAAAACATAGGGAGTATAAGTTTATGACACGATTAATGCAACCCAAATAATTTATCTTAATTTCTTATAATTTGCAGTTTAAACCCTGGTCTTTCCATAAGTTATGGAATGACCGTCTTTTAAGAGATGGACTTTTAAACAAATATATCATACATTATTTTGTATAGAAAAATGTCATATGTTATATGGAAATACTTTATATTATGAAATATTTTATTAATAAGAATATAAAATATTTGTTGAATCAATAATTATTTAATTAATGTTATAAATTATGTGTATTTTAAAAAAAAAGTAGCAAACATTTTCTCAGTTATAAATAAATGTAGTATAACATAACATATAACATATAAATATACTAAATTTAATTTAAAAATATGTTATTTAACTTTAAAAGTTTAGTGTAAAATTCAATTAATACAGCATACGTATAAGTAAATAATATGGTGAATAGTTCAGAGCTTAATGAAAGATTATCTATCAGGAGACATTCTCATAAAATTATAAATTATAATTGAATAAACTATTTAAAGTATACTACATATTTCTTTTACTCTATTATAATAATTCTCTCTGTTTGTCTACTGCAAGTCAAGCTGCAAAATCAACAACTAAGTTCCTACATAATTGAGACTTATATTACCAGCAGGTATTGGAGTACGGAATACAAACAACATAACAGTCTCAACACAATGAAGGGAATAATGATAAGATGTATTTGCAGTAAGGAAATAATGTATTACTGACATGATTAAATAGAAAACAATAAAGAAAGACATTGCTACTAGGACTCTGGCTCAGTCAACAAGACTTATCTAGAATCAATCAAAACAATCAACTAATCAGAAACCTGATTTACTCTAAAACCCCCCTCAAGCAAAGCTTTGGATGCTCAGCAATGCAAAGATTGGACCTAAAAAATTTGAACAAGGGATGAGAAAGTCCCTTGGTGAAGATGTCTGCAATCTGAAGACCCGTGGAAACATGTGCAACTAAAAGCTCTCTTGAGGAAACCAACTCACGAACAAAATGATAATCAATGTTGATGTGCTTCACCCGCTTGTGAGTAACTAGGCTCTGAGCCAGCAAAATGGCCCTGTTGTTGTCACATAATAACAGTGGCAAACCCGAAAGTGGAACACAAAGATCGCGAAGCAAATGGGACAGCCAAACTACCTCTGAAGCAGTGTTGGCAAGAGCCTGATACTCTGACTCAGTACTGGAGCGAGAGATAGCGGGCTTCTTCTTTGCTCTCCAAGAGACCAAATTACCACCAAGGAAGACTGGGTAGCCATAAGTGGAATGCCGGGTCTACAGACAACGAGCCCAACCAGCATCGGAATAACCCACGACCTTAGAAGTGCGGGTAGAGCAAAATGTGAGACCAAAATGGAGCGTGCCACGAACATATAGGAGAATCCAAGTGACTGGTACAAAATGATCATCACGAGGGTCCTGAAGAAACTAACTGGCAGTGTTAACCAAAAAGGCCAAGTCTGGACGAGTGATCGTCAAGTACTAGAGGGCACCGACCAAAGATCTGTACAGAGTCGGGTTCTGAAAAGAATGACTGGTGAAGCTGTGTAACATTGAACCAGGAGAAAAATTAGTAGTGACCGGAGCAGCATCAAACATACGGGCACAAGTAAGAATATCCCAAGCATACTTAGCTTGACCAAGAAGTAAACCCAACGAAGTTGGTGAAACCTCTAAGCCAAGAAAGTAGTGCAGAGCGCCCAGATCCTTGATAGCGAATTCTCGATGTGTCCGATCAATGAACTAGTGGAGAAGCAGTGGATCATTGCTAGTGAGGATGATGTCATCAACATAGACTAGGAGATAAAGCAGACACGTCCCTCTAGATAGAACAAATAAGGAAGTGTCGGCCAAACATCAATGAAACCCAAGCTGCAATAAATAAGTGTTGAACCTCTGAAACCAGGCCCGGGGATCCTGCTTAAGACCATAAATGACTTATCGCAGGTGGCAGACGTAATCCATACAGAGTGGGTCTTTATAGCCAATAGGTTGCGCCTTATAGACTGGAGTATCGAGAACACTGTTCAAAAAGGCATTCTTGATGTCCAGCTGATGAAGTGGCCAAGATCACATCATAGCAATGGAAAGGACTGTGCGGACGGTGGAAGCTTTTACCATAGGATCGAAGGTGTGGTCAAAGTCAAAACCTGGGATCTGCGATAACCCCTGAGCAACCAGTCGGGCCTTATGGCGATCAACTGTGCCATCCGGATGATACTTCAGCCAATAGACCCATTTGGAGTCAACAACACTGACATCCGATGGGCGACGAACCAAATCCCAAGTGTGCTGGCCATTAAGGGCGGCAATATCTTCATCCATAGCAGCTTTCCAAGAAGGATCCTTGAGTACCGAGGGGTAATCAGAGGGCTCAGACTAAGCAATAAGTGCATCAAGAAGACCATGCGTAACAATATCCGAGTAATCCCATCGCTGAATAACACCAGTGGTCATCTGAGTCCTATGAGCATTTGGCCGAGGCCGAGAGGTTGGTGGTGATGGGCCGCCGGAAGAAATCGAGGATGGAGTGGCGATGGTGGTGATGGGCCGTCGAAAGAAACCGAGGATGGAGTGGCGATGGTGGTGATGTACCTCCGGAAGAAACCGAGGATCGAGTGGTGATGGTGGTAGGAGAAGACACGGTCAAGGAGGCTGGACTAGCCAGCGGTGACCGAGAAGGGGCTGGCGTGCAGGTGTTGACTTACCAGGATCAAATGAGTTAACCGGGCTAGGCGCAGGAACTGATTCATCACGTGGGGACATTAAGGGGCCTGAACCACCGTCAGCATCCAAAAAAGTAGAGACATCCAAAGCCGAGAGAGAAGATCCGGACACCGAAGAGGATGAGGCAAAGGGAAAAAAACTCTCGTCAAACCGAGCATGACAGGTGACATATTTTTTCCGGTGGTAGTGTCAAGATAGCAGAAACCCTTGTAATGGAAGTTGTATCCAATGAAAACACAAGGAATGCTCCGGAGAGATAACTTGTGATCGGCCATAGGACGGACATAAGGAAATACTCGACATTCAAAGGGATGGAAGTTTGAGTAAAAAGGATCTCGCTGATAGAGAGACCATAGAGAGGGACACCCTGTAAAACTAGAGTAGGTAACCGATTAATAGTATAAAATGCAGTGGCAAAAGCGTTAAACCATCTAGAAAATGGAATATGTGAATGGAATAACATCGTAAGACCCATTTCTGCAACATGCTGATGTTTGCGTTCTGCTCATCCATTTTTCTCCGGAGTATATGGACATGAAACTTGGTGGTGAATGCTTGTTGAGGCAAAATGAGACCGCAGGCGTGTGTTTAAAAACTCAGTGCCTCTATCACTCTGGAAGACTTTAATGGTATAATGTAAATTGTTTCTCTACAAATGCCTCGAACTATAAGTATGTTTAAAAAAACTCAATTTTTTGTTGAATCGGAAAAAACCAAGTAAAACGAGAATAATCATCCACAAATAAGGATAATAAGTAAAACTAGTCTCAGATAAAACTGGGGAGGGACCCCACAAATCACAATGTACCAAATCTAGGATGCGCGCAGCACGTCTAGTTTTTTCAACAAAAGATAATCGTTACCCCTTTGCCATAACAAAAGGAGTAAAAGTATGTGGTTTAGGTAATAAAGAGGAAACAGAAAGTAAACCAGACTTCTACAAAACAGAAATGACTGCAGTCCAGAAATGACTGCAGTCGGTACATATCCTAGGTGAGCGTGCCAAAGCTCAAAGGATACCCGTCATTTATTCTGCTGCAAAAATGAAACTAGTGTTGTGTCTCCTTTGTCTAACACATACAAGCCTTCATCACTATGGCCCCTGCCTACAACTGCCTTGGATACTTTGTTCTGAATAACAAAGTTACGATCATCAAAGGTAACAGACACATTCAAATCTCTGGTCAGTTGACTAATAGACAGTAAATTATTTGTAATCTCAGGTACAACCAGAACATCATATAGTTTCAAATGATAAAAAATATGAGAATCACCAATATGCAAAATCTGAATAGAAGCACCATTACCAACAGAAACATGAGAATAACCAGAATATGGAGAAACACTGTCCAGGCCAGAGGCTGAAGACATCGTGTGACTGGTTGCACCAGAATTAAGATACCAGTCTGATGTGCTCGGAGATGGGTTCAGTTGCATGGACGCTTGAAAATTTTCAGCCAGATGGGTAGAGTCTGTACGACGAGTCCGAGCCAACATCTTATAACAAGTAGCAGCAAAATGACCGGGCCAACCACACCAAATGTAGTGCGGCCAACCGCGGCCTAAACCCGAGCCCGAGGTGGCCGGCTAAGTATAACCATGAAACTAGCCATCGAGATGCCCACCAAAATGGCCGCCTCTTGCGGCATGTACACCAAATGTGCCGCCGCCACTCACCGACTCGTGATCCCACGCATGGAAAACTGAGGGATTTTCTCCCCCAGTGAATGCGACTGGCCTAGATACCGACGCTGAATTTCCCTTAACTTTTTAAAAATGTCTCGTGGTTCTTAGAATGAGATAACACATCGGTATATAAAGGCGTAGGGGAAGAATTAATCAACGGGGGAAGAAGAATCTCTGAACTCAGACCCAAGAGAAGTTAATAACCAAATTATCTGATCATCATTAGAGACTGGAGAACCCATAAGAGATAAATGCTCAAAGATATCTTTAAATTGTAAATGGAATTCATGGACAATACTACTCTTACGTATACTGTGGGCATCGGCACAAAGACGCGGGATGGTGGATGTGCTATTGTTATGAAAAGTGGCACAAATGTTGTCCCAGATGTTTTTGGCAGTCACATACGAGGCTGGGAGTTCGGAAAGGGCCTCAGAAGAGAGAGAAGAGAACAACAGACTGCAAACCCACTGGTCTTCATAAATCACGAGGTCATAGACTTTCTTGGCCAATTTGTAGGCTGCCTGAGCTGCCGTATGATCGGTCTTGGAGCTGACGGGAGGAGTGCTAAGGGCGGTGGCAAATGAGGGAGACGAGGAGCCGGCCGGCAGCGGAGTAGGGAGAGGTGGGCATGGAGTCGACCCATCAAGATAACCAAAGAGCTTATGGGGCTTGAGGACATATCCAATCTATTGTTTCCAGAGAAGAAAGTTGGACTTATTAAGCTTGATTTGCATCATTTGGAGAAGGATATTGAACAATAATTTTTCACTGGTCATGATGAGAGTGACGCCGAAAAGATTTTTGTTGGAAGGGAAAGGGGGATATGATAATCGGCCGCTGGAGGGAGAGGGAGAGGGCTGCCGAGAAAAAAAATTAGGTTTTAGGAAGGTGAATCAGAACATTGCTTTGATACCATGATAAGATGTATTTTTCGTAAGGAAATAATATGTTGCTAACATGATTAAACAGAGTACAGTAAGGGAAGACAGTACTACAAGCACTCTGGCTTAGTCAACAAGAATTATCCAGAATCAATAAAATCAATCAACTAATCAGAAACCAGATTACTCTAACAAATATATATATAACATTATCATTGTAGCTTTTCTAATTACCCGTTCAAGCTATAGAAAACTACATCCTATACTTGCATGATGTCTCCAACATGCAGTACTTCTAGTGCAATATATCCAGCTCTCTTTAAAGCATCTCATGAATTCTTGGATCGGGATTCTCTACCCCTAAATTTCCACTCTTATTCCTAACCAAAGCCAACAATTACAATATGTTATAATATACAAATCACGATCACATTGTTAGAGTGAATCAGGATTGATTTTATTTGATTGTTTTGATTGATTCTTGATAAGTCTTGTTGACTAAGCCAGAGTCTTAGTAGTACTCTATTTCCTTTTGTATTCTATTTAATCATGTTAGCAATAGATAATTTTTGTATAGCAAATACTTCTTATCATGGTATCAAAGCAGGGTTCCGATTCACCTTCCAAAATCTAAAATTTTTTGCCGCCCTTCTCCTGCTCCCTCCAGCGGCCGAACTTCTCCTTCCCACTCTCCCTTCCGACAAATTTTTTTTCGACGCCACTCTCATCATGGATAGTGAAAAATTATCATTCAATGCCCTTCTTTAAATGATGAAAATCAAGCTCAATAAGTCCAACTTTCTTCTCTGGAAACATCAGATTGAATATGTCTTCAGACCTCAAAAGATGTTTGGTTATCTTGATGGGTCAACGCCATGCCCACCTCTCCCTACTCCGCCGCTGGTCGGTTCCGCATCTCCATCTTTCGCCACCGCCCTCAGCTCTCCTCCCGTCGGCTCCAAGACTGACCGTGCAGTGGCTTAGGAGGCTTATAAATTGGCCAAGGAAGTCTATCACCTCTGGATTGATGAAGACCAGAGGGTTTGCATTCTGCTATTCTCCTCTCTCTCTCTCTCTCTCCGAAGGCCTTTCCGAACTCCTCCCGGCCTCGTGTGTGACTGCTCAGTTCATCTAGAACAGCGTTTGTGCCACTTTTCAGAACAGTAGAACATCAACCATTCCCCACCTTCGTGCAGATGCCCACGGTATACGTAAGAGCGGTACTGTTCATGAACTTCATTTACAATTTAAAGATATTTTTGAGTAATTATCCCTTATAGGTTCTCCAGTTTCTAATGATGATCATATAATTTGGTTTTTAACTACTCTCGGGTCTGAGTTCAAATATTTTTCTGCCCCTCTGATTAATTCTTCCCCTACACCCTTATATGCTGATGTATTATCTCGTGCCAAGAACCACGAGGCGTTCTTAAAATATTTACAGGGAAATTCCACACCGACGTCTGAGCCGGTTGCATTCACGGTGGGAGAAAATTCCTCAGCCGGCCGCGCGTAGGATCACGCATCGGTGAGGGGCGGTGGTGCGTTTGGACCACACGCCGCCAGGGGCGGTCATTACGATGGACATCGTAGTGTCTGGCCCTCTAGTTACGCCCAGCCGGCTCTCTCAAGCTCGAGTTCTGGTCGTGGTCGGCCGCACTGTACCTGGTGTGGTCGGCCCGGTCATTTGCTGACACTTGTTATAAGATGTTGGCTTAGACCCATCGTACAGACTCAACTCATATGTATGAAAACTTCCAGGCGTCCATGCAGCTGAACCCATCTCCGAGCACATCATACTGGTATCTTGATTCTGGCGCAACCAGTCACATGGCATCTTCAGCCTCCGGACTGGACAGTGTTTCTCCCTATTTTGGTAATTCTCTGGTTTCTGTTGGTAATGGTGACTCTATTCAGATTTTGCATATTGGTGATTCTCATATTTCTAATCATTTTAATCTATATGATGCTCTGGTTGTTTCTGAGATCACTAAGAACTTACTGTCTATTAGTTAACTGACAAAAGATTTGAATGTGTCAGTTACTTTTGATGATCGGAACTTTGTTATTCAAAACAAATTATCCAGGGCAGTCGTGGGCAGGGGCCACAGTGATGGAGGCTTGTTCATGTTGGACAAAGGTGATGCAACACTGGTTTCATTTTTGCAGCAAAATAAGGGATGGGCATCCTTCGAGCTTTGGCATGCTCGCCTAGGACTGTTCCCACTGCAGTCATTTCTAGTTTGTAGAAGTCCTGTTTACTTTATGTTTCCTTGATATTACTTAAACCGCATACTTGTACTTCTTCTGTTATGGTAAAGGGGCAGCGGTTACCCTTTGTTGAAAACACTAAACGTGCTGCGTGCATCCTAGATTTGGTACACTGTGATTTGTGAGGTCCCTCCCCAGTTTTATCTGAGACTGGTTTTACTTATTATACCTTATTTGTGGATGATCATTCTTGTTTTACTTGATTTTTTCCGCTTCATCGAAAATCCAAGTTTTTTTAACATACTTACAATTTGAGGCTTTAGTGGAAAATAAATTTTCATCTACTATTAAGGTTTTTCAGAGCTATGGAGGCACTAATTTTTAAACACCCGCTTGTGGTCTCATTTTGCCTTAAAAGGCATTCATCATCAAGTTTCATGTCCATATACTCCATAGAAAAATGGATGAGCAGAGTGAAAACATCTACATGTTGCAGAATGCTATTCCATTCACATCTTCCGCTTTCTAGATGGGTTGACGCTTTTGCCACTATAGTTTACACCATTAATCGCTACCTACTCCAGTTTTACAGGGTGTCTCTCTCTATGGTCTTCTCTATCAGCGAGACCCTATTTACTCAAACTTCCATCCTTTTGGTTGTCGAGTATTCCCTTTTATTCGTCCAATCGTTGTTCACAAGTTATCTTTATGGAGCATTCCTTGTGTTTTCATTGGATACAGCTGCCATTATAAGGGTTTTCGTTGTCTTGACACTACTACTGGAAAATTTTATGTTACCCGTCATGCGCGGTTTGACAAGAGTTGTTTCCCTTTTACCTCCTCCATTTTGGTGTCTTCTCTCTTGACTTTGGATGTCTCTGCATTTTTGGATGATGACGGTGGTTCAAGTCCCTTATTGTCTCCATTTGATGAATCGGTCTCTGCGCCCAGTCCAGTTTACCTATCCGATTCCGTTGAGCCTACACCTGCACGGAGCCTCCTCTCTCGGTCACCGCCAGCCAGTCCACCCTTCCAGGCCTTGCCTTCTCCTTCTACCACCATAACTTCATCCCCGATCTCTTCTAATGTTCTGGTGCCTCCACCTTCTCGGTTTCAGCCAAATCCCTATCGGATGTTTACTCGGACGACCACTGGTGCTATTCAGCGATGGGATTACTCAGATCTCATTGACCATTATCTTCTTGCTACCTTTCTTACTCAGTCTGAGCCTTCTAATTACCGCTCAGCTCTTAAAGATCCCTCTTGGATAGCTGCTATGAATGAAGAGAATGCTGTCATGAATGAAGAGATTGCTGCTATGAATGAAGAGATTGTTCCCCTTAAAGGTCAGCACACTTGGGATTTGGTTCCTCGCCCATCAGATGTCAACATTGTTGGCTCCAAATGGGTCTATCAGCTGAAGTATCACCCGGATGGCACAGTTGATCGTCATAAGGCCCAACTTGTTGCTCAGGTTTTCACAGATTTTGGGATTTAATTTTAATCACACTTTCAGTCATGTGGTTAAAGCTTCCACTATACACACTGTTATTGCCATTGTTAGATGTGCTCCTAGCCCCATCATCAGCTGGACGTGAAGAATGCTTTTATGAACAGTGTTCTTGATACTCCAGTGTACATGGGCTTGAACAGTGTTCTTAAGCAGGCTCCTTGGGCTTGGTTTTAGAGGTTTAGTACTTATCTAATGCAGCTCGGTTTTCAGTGAAGTTCGGTTGACACTTCATTATTTGTTTTATCTAGAGTTCTTTGCTTTATCTCCTAGTCTATGTTGATGACATCATTCTCACAAGCAACGATTCTCTGCTCCTCCGCCAATACATTGATATGACACATCGGGAGTTTGCTATTAAGGATCTTGGCGCTCTGCATTACTTTCTTGGCCTAGAGCTTTCACCCCCTTCGTCGGGCTTACTTCTTGGACAAGCTTATGCTCGGGATATTCTTACTCGTGTCGACATGTCTGATGTTGTTTCGGTCACTACTTCTTTTGTTCCTGGTTCGCAGTTAAACAACTCCACCGTCCTCCTTTTCAAAATATGACTCTTTACCGATCCTTGGTTGGTGCCCTCCAGTACTTAACAATCACTCGACCAAACTTGGCTTTTTTGGTCAACACCATTAGTAAGTTTCTTCAGGACCCTCATGATGATCACTTTGCTGCAGTCACTCGGATTCTTTGATATGTTCATGGCACGCTACATTTTGGTCTTACTTTTCGCTCTGCCAGCACTCCGGAGGTCCTGGGTTATTCCAATGCTGATTGGGCTCGCTTTCTGGAAACCCAACATTCTACCTATGGTTATACAGTCTTCCTCGTCGGGAATTTGGTCTCTGGGAGCACGAAGAAGCAGCCGACTGTCTCTCGCTCCAGTACTGAATCAGAGTATCGGGCTCTTGCCAATACTGCTTCAGAGGTAGTTTGGCTATCTCATTTGCTTCGCAATCTTCGTGTTCTACTTTCCAGTTCTCCACTGTTGTTATGTGACAACAACAATACCATCTTTCTGGCTTAGAATCCGGTTGCACACAAAAGGGCGAAGCACATCGACATTGATTATCATTTTGTTCGTGAGTTGGTCTCCTCTAGCAAGCTTTGAGTTGCCAATGTTTCCACTAGTCTTTAGATTGCATATATCTTCACCTAAGGACTTTCTCGTCCACTGTTTAAATTCTCCAGGTCTAAGCTTTGCGTTGCTGAGCATCTGACGATTCGCTTGAAGGAGGGTGTTAGAGTAAATCGAGATTGATTTTATTTGATTGACTCTAGATAAGTCTTGTTGACTAAGATAGAGTCTTAGTAGTACTCTATTTCCTTTTGTATTCTATTTATGGATGTCAGCAATGGATCATTTCCTTACTGAAAATGCAAACCAAATCCTAACACAAATGCACAACTCTTGAAAGGTGGAACTTTTAATCACCCCGGTTTGTCATTGAAATGCATAAATCCACAAATAGCTGCAATAGGGGACTTGTAATCAAGAGTCAGGTCAATGTGGACTGATGTGTAGTTAGCTGAAGAACCTCCTGCATCACAAGAAGGAATGAAAAACATGACAATATGTGCCTAAAAAAATACTTTTGTTTGAAAGCATTGTGAAAAAAACAACTTGTGGGTCAATCAAAAACCTTTTACAGTTTGGAGTTGGAGTTGATAACCTCGAGAATAAAAAACATTATTTAACTTGTAGTTTTCCTTGGACCTAGAAATAGATGCATAACAAGAAAATTTTGTTAGGCAATGGTGGAGGGCTGGATGCTAGAGGGCCGTGGCTTCGGCGTCGGCTGCTGCGGTGGGACGATGGCGGAATGACGGCGGCGTCCGGCAGGAGGCGGAGGCGTGGAGCTGAGATTGGCCACTGGGCAACACCCTTTCTCTTCCCCATTTTCTAAATCTAAAATTTGATTAGGGAAAATGGCCCAATCCAGTGTTAACGAGCCTTAAATCCTAATTTTTTTAAAAACAATTTGCCTTCAGTACTAGTGAAACAACGTCGTTTCACTTAAGAAAAAATGATGTCGTTTTAGTACTTCATGGGCCAAAAAAGAGACCGCGAAGCAACCTTCTTCTCCGAGCAAGTTGGCCGGACGACTCGCAGACACATCTAAATATGTGCAAACTCGTCGAAAACCTAATCCTTCCACCACTACTACCTTCGGCCGACGACCCAGGTAGGGCTAGAGCCCTACCTCGCGTACCACTGGTTCCGCCCATGCCTAGAAAATTTGACAATTTCAAATAGAATGCTTCAATTAGGAAATGGAAGAAAATATGCATAGGTTTGCAATCAATTTGAAACATGATTATTGATGGATTTAAAAGTACATACAAAGTACAGTTTAATGCAATATTAAGCAAAGAATAATAATGGTTACCTGTAAAGCCAAAGTTGTAATAATTCAATCCAAAAAAAAGCAACTTTTTAAAACAGCGGCCTATATCAAGTTCATGGAAAACACAAACTTCACAATCAATCCTATTTGTGCAACACACCAACAACTGAATAGATTAAGGATATTGAGCAAATCTAGAGTGTTTGGTTGCGCGGTTTGCTTATTGATGTGGGAATCATACTTTGTAGTCTTATACCGTTACACTATAGTAATCAGAGTGCTATTCACATCGCACGTAACTCGGTCTTTCATGAGCGTACCAAGCATATTGAGATTGATTGTAACTTCACCCGCCACCATTTTCAAATTGGGACTATTTCACTGCCTTTTGTTCCCTCTTCTCTTCAGATTGGTGATTTGTTCATGAAGGCTCACTCGGCTTACTCCACTGTGCGATTTCATTTCTTGTCTGACAAACTCTCGATGTTTATTGTTGTAGTATCGTGAGTTTGAGGGGGAATGTTACCAATATATATATTAGTTAAGGGTTTTATAGTCTTTTCATATTATTAGTTTAGGGTTATCTTTATGCTCCTTCTTCTCACTTGTATCTTTCCGGCAAGAGGAAGAAATCCATCAGTAAAGAGTAGGGGCTAGGGTAGACAGTATGGTATGCTTCTTACCCGTCTTTGGAAGGTATAACTAACTATCTATCTTTGGGGTTTGAGCACACTTTGGATATGACAATTCTCCTTCTCTTCAATCCCTAAATTCCCAAATCAACAAGAATCACCCTAAACCAAAAAAGGACCATTTAAAGTGTTCCGATAACAAAATGTTAATACAACATGACAGAGCTCATAAGCCCCTACTCAGATTAGTGGATATTGATGAGGCAAACATGCCCTGCCATAAAACATCTATTGAAAGTCTAAGCTAGCTAACACAGAATATATTGATGTAGGTTATGACCTTACTGTTCTATATGAAATCGTGCTTTGGGAGAAAGTGTAAAGGCAAAGTTAGAGAAGATGGAGCTTCAACCAACAAATACAGCTTCGATTGTCCTAACATCATTCAAAATGAATTTATCTTTCACCAAAATATTCATTTCTCTAAAACAGTACCTGGAGATTAAAAAAAAGAAGTGTCATCCACTCGAGTCCATATAGAAAACAATGGCCAATATATATATATATAGTAGAAAATTATCAATTCAAGTAACAGAGTTCAAGATTTATCCAAAAATAATGCTCACCTAAGACTGAAGTTGCAGCTCGATGTCTAACACCAGTGTGATGCACGATATAAACTACGGGAAGAAGCCTGGAATCTCATGAGGGTTAGAATGTGGATGAGACGGATAAATGTTGCTTTTGCTAATCCTAACAGCAGTATATATATCTTTCTTGAAGGACAAAAACATGGAGAAACAGCTTACCAGTTACCAGGACTTGAAGAATGTCTCATATGTAAATGTCACGTATGGCCTATTCAACACACACAAATACGATCACAATTGAATCTGGGCATTTAAATGCACGAAAAGAACTTCATTATCTCACACCAATAGAAACAAAAGATCAACTTAGCATACTAAAGTTGAGGCTTTCAAACTTGTTATCTTCCTGAAACATGTGGTATTCCCTAGGCTTGATTTAAACAGAGGTCTAGTGGAGATTGAGATTGTTTCACCGCTCCCCCTTTGACCTGGTCTGTTCAACCACTTATGTTTAAAGGTTAAAGGAAGTTTTGAAAAATTAAACATAATTCAGTCCAAGTACTGATCTAAATGCAAAGAAAGACCAGGTGGAGTTGGACATTTCTGAGATTATTATCACATCAATCAAACCTAGAGGCAAACACGAATTAAAAATTTTCAAATATTTCTGAAAAGCATAACACTCCATTGGAAGGGCATATGTTCAGGATTTAATTAATGACTTTTCACTGTAAATGTGGGATTGACTTTTTTAGAAATTACATTTTCAATTAATTTTTAGAATGTGATGTGGAATTATGTTTGAATATCAATTAATTTTTTAAAGTGAGGAATTTTACGTGAATGACACATGACTGAAGTGGCCTCCTTCAAAATATAGTACTCCTTCTGTTTCTTTATTATTGGCACAGTTTCCTTTGGGTTGTTTCTTTTATATTGGCACACTTTCCATTTTTGGTAAGATTTCTTCAATTTCATCCACTCATTCTACTTTTTACTTTCTACATTCAATTTCATTCACTTATTTTCTTCACCTAAATTCAATCAGCTAAACATACGGTGGCTCTCTTAGTGAAATAGAGGGAGTATAGATTTTCATCCACTCAGTTTCTTCATCTAAATCCATGAAGTTAAACATATGGTGACACTCTTAGTAAAATTGAGGGAGTATAGATTATCTTGTTATGCAAGTAACAGGCCCAATTTATAAAGGTAGAACTGCATATTCTTCCCAAAATTGAAAAAATGATTAACGTCGGCTGAGAGATTCGAACTCTCGCGGGTATTATGAAGTTACAAAAAGTGTGCAATATAAGTGTGTAAGTGTGTGCGATCAAAGGTGCGATTCACGCACTAGCCAAAACGCTACCGTTTTCATTTTTTTCTACCTCTTTCCTTATCTGATAATGGTCATAAACGGGTATTTTTCTTTCCTGTTATGGCGTCTCCTCCACCTGGCCGCGGTGGCAACGCGGGGGGCAAATATTTTCTTTAGGCTTTAGGTAACCGACCGCCACCTCTAAAAGTCTCCCTTCCCTCTAACCCGGAAATTTTGCCGAAAACCCATTACAAGGGAGATATAGCTTGCTTGGTAACCCGCAAAGACGCTGAAACTTTGGCTTCTCACTACCAAAATGCCCTGGTTGGTAAGTTCGCAAGAGGCAAGCCACCGATGACTGCCCTCAATGATGCTTTCAACTCTGTGGGATTCAAAGGCAAATTTCAACTTGGATCTATCGATTTTAGACATGTGCTAATTCAGTTTCAAGACAAGGAGGATTACCAGAGGCTCTGGCTCAAAGGTCAATGGATATTCAATCATGCCCCAATGAAAGTTCTCAAATGCACTACTGATTTCTCCCCTAAGGCAGAATCTTCCATAGTCCCGATATGGGTTACTATCCCCTATGTCCTAGTTTTCTTCTATAATACTGCTATGTTAGAATCTATGGGGAATCAAATAGGGAATTACATTAAAATGGATGTTGCTACTGCTGCTCTCTCTAGACCTTCAGCAGTTAAGATGTGTGTTGAAATAGACTTGAAAAAAAAGCAGCCATCATTCATTAGAGTGGGTATAGAGGAGGATGGAATAGAGTATAATGTGGTTAAATTACCCCTAGAATTTGAGGAACTTCCTCTATACTGCCACCACTTCAAATCTATAGGATATGATGATAACCTTTGCATTTATTTGCATCCAGAACTTAAGAGATCAAGGACCTATAGGATGGATAAATTTAACCCTAGCCATATGGATTCAGGGGATGGAAAGGCAGTACTTCAAACAAGGGATCAACAAAGGGGTTCTGATGGTCAAGTTAATAATGTTGTAAGCCTAGTTCATGATGATAACAATAAGGCTGGGGGTTCTGGTGTTTCAGCTACAGAGAAACTAAAAACTCTGTCCTCACAGACCTTTAAATATGTTCCAAAGCAGCAGGTTGTTTCAGTTATAAATGTCGAAGAAGTAAGGGCTTCTGAGTCTCCTCGTGTGGTGGAGGAGAAGCTTCCTGAGAAAAAGGCTTTTACTGAAGATAACCTTGTTGGTGAGCAGGAGTTTGCTAATGCTGATCAGATTCAGGATACTGATACTGCTGGGCAAGATTCTGATGCTGATGATCAGTTTAAGGTTCCTAATCAGGATATTGATGCTGAGCAGGATTCTGACGATGCTAATGCTGAACATCTTAAGGTGATCCAAGATGATACTGCAGAGTACACAAACTCTCAACTTCAGTCTCCTACACATCTGTCCAAGAACTCTCTATCTGCTCCACCAAATCTCAACATAAAGAAAGTTTTTGCTAAGGATGATATTCCTAGCAAATGGGGTAAGTCTTTCTCACCTTTTAATACCATTATTGCTGCTAAAAATTTTATTTTCTCTCAGCAGAAACACAGGAAAAACAGATTCTTCCCTCTTGCGGATGAAGACATATCCAGTGATGAAGTTACTCCAAGTGACATCCCAATCATTTCTGAGGTCCCAGAGTTTTCTGTTACATCTGATCCTTCTATAGTAGAGTCCCTGAAGGTTTTAACTGAACACCTGGAAGCATCTTCTGCCAATGGTACAGAAAATAGTGCTAATCAGGTAAGTCAGGTAAGCTCTACTATCTTACACTCTAAACCAAGCACGCTAAAAAAAGGTAAACAATCAGAAAAAGTAACTAATCATAGTAATGAGACATATTTAACTCAGTTAAATACTATCATGACTAGATCAAAAAGCTCTAATAATGTTTCCCTATGAATAACACAACACTTAAGATTAAATTTCTGGTATGGAATCTTAGGGGAATGGATACTTCTATGCTAAGACTTCATAACTTGATCAATAGGAACAGTTTTGAGCTTATCTGTTTAATTGAGCCTAAACATGACAACATGCAATGTGATTCTTATAGACAACTGTTACATTATGACAATTGTATGTATGCAACTAATGGCCAGATCTGGCTATTTTGGAATTCTAGCATACCTTTAACAGTTAAATGTGACAATTTGCAATTCTTAGCTGTTACATTGAATAGTCTCACATTGAACAAAAGCATGGATGCTTTCTTTGTGTATGGCCTCAGAACTAGAAATGGTAGGAAAAATCTTTGGTCTGATCTCAAGTCCATTACTCACTCAGATTCTATTTTCATTGGAGATTTCAATGCCATTACATCTATAAATGAATATAAAGGTCCATCTACTCCCAAAATTGGTAGTATGAGGGACTTTAATGAGTTTATTAATGTAATGGCTTTGGAAGAAATTAATACAGTAGGTAACCTGTTTACTTGGAGTAATAAGAGGCTAAGGAACCCTACTGTCCAAAGATTAGATAGAGGTCTCTGTACTCCTTCTTGGTCATCTACTTTTCCTGCCTCTTATGTTCACATTTTGAATAGGATTTCTTCAGATCATAACCCTATGCTTCTTACTATTGGTAGTGATATCCCATCTAACCCTAGGCTATTTAGATTTTTGAACACCTGGTATAAAAGGAAAGATTTCAGTGATGTAATTAAACAAAACTGAGATCTTCCTCTTAATAAATCAGGAATGCTTGGTTTCTTTCTTAAACTCATAAGATTGAAAAAAGAGCTCAAAAGCTGGAATAAGGAACATTTTGGCAATATAAATGATAATGTTGTGCATGCTGAAACTGCTCTAGAAGCTCAGGAACATATATATGACTTTAATGCTTCTGTTGATAATCTGGTTAAACTTAAAGAAGCAAAGGCTAAGATGGTTAGGGCTCTAGCAGAACAGAAAAACTTTTGGAAACACAAGGCTAAGGTTAAATGGCTAAAGGAAGGGGACAATAACACTAGTTTTTTCCATAACTCTGTTAAGGAAAGAAAATGTAGACTAAATATCACAAAAATTAAGAGTAGTAATGGTCAGTGGCTAGATAATATACAGGACATTGAGAATGAAGCCATTCACTATTACTAGGATCTCTTAACAGATGATAGCTCCCCTGATAGCAGTCTTTTCCAGTCTCATTTCTTGAGTCAGATACCTAAATTGATCACTCAAGAGGATAATGATAGACTCCTGCAACCTGTTTCATTGTCTGAACTCAGGGATATTGTTCTTAGTCTTAATAAGAATAGTAGCCCTGGGCCAGATGGATTCACAGCTAAGTTTTACATTAAATCTTGGGACATAATTGCTAATGATTTACTTTCTGCAGTCCATGATTTTCTTGCTGGGAACAGCATTCCTAGGGGTATTGGTAGTACCTGGATTGCAATTATTCCTAAAAAAAATACTCCTATTTCTTTTGATGACTATAGGCCAATAAGTTTTTCCAATGTAGTTAACAAAAACTGTTCCAAAGTTTTAATGGAAAGACATAAACCTGTAATGCCCAAACTCATTTCTCCACACCAAACAGCTTTCCTTAAAGGTAGAGACATCTCAGATAATGTCATCTACCTTCAGGAAATGGTAAGGTTTTTGAACAGGAAGCAAAGAAACCCCAATTGCATTGTCAAATTAGATCTTAAGAAGGCTTTTGATAGAGTTAAGTGGTCTTTTCTAAATTGTGTCCTTGCTAAATTTGGATTTCATGCTAAATTCATTTTTTCCATTATGAAGAACCTATCACAGGCATGGTTCTCTATTTTAATAAATGGTAAGCCTGTTGTATTTTTTCAATCTACAAGGGGTATCAAACAGGGTGACCCCCTCTCTCCTTTTCTATTTAACATTTTTTCTGAGGCATTTACCAGGAGTTTAGCTTTTATTTTTCAGAATGGTAAGTTGGCATACTATGACCTTCCAGGTAATTCTCTCTAAATCTCACATTTATCTTATGCAGATGACACTTGTGGTTTTTTTAAAAGCTGGTGATCAGACATTGATTAGATTTAAAGCTTTTCTGTCCAAATTTGAAGATGTTACTGGTCAAAGATAAATTACAGTAAAAGTGACATCTTCATTGGAAAACATGCCTCTGTTCACACAGTTAACAATATAAAGAGGATTCTAGGTATGAAAATTGGGAGTTTTCCTTTTACATATCTGGGAGTTCCTATTTTTACTGGGATTGCACAAAAAATCTTTTTTCAACCACTACTTGAACAGATAGATAGTAGGATAGGTAGCTGGAAAAATAAGTGGCTCTCGACTGGGGGAAAATCACACTCATACAGTCATGCATCTATTCTATTCCTCAGCATATATGGTCAGTTCTAAAACCTAGCAAAGAGATCATTTCTGTCATAGAAAAAAAACTCAGCAGATTTTTTTGGGGGTCTAATGATCTAAAACCTAAAAGAACATGGAGGAAATGGGATGCTCTTTGCTTTCCTATTAATCAAAATGGTCTAGGTTTCAGATCAATAGCCGCCATAATAAATACATGCTCAGTTAAGCTATGGTGGAAATATCAAAAGGCTGAGGCTTTATGGACTCATCTTGTTGCATCACTGCCACCCTCTTCTAGGTCTTCTCCTAACTGGAAGAGGATTTGTCCCGTTAATGCTTGGGCAGAATCTAATTCTAGAGTGATAGTTGGTAGAGGTGACTGCAATTTCTGGACATCGAATTGGTTAGATATAGGTCCCATTATGGATCTCTGTGATCAAAACCTTGTTGATATCTCTGCTGTCTATATAGTCTCAGAGTTCATCTCAAATAAATCAAGTTTGCTTCAAAAAATTTCTCCAGTTCTACCCTCTTATGCTATCTCTCTTTTACAGGAAGCAAAGCTCTCAATACACAGAGGTGATAGGCTCATATGGAAACCTGGAATCAGGGGTGAGTTCTCATTTAAATCCACTTATCTCTTGCTCAGAACCCAGAGAGGTACTATTGCTTCTATTCAACATCTTTGGAGTTCTAGAATTGAAAAGAAAATCTCTGTTTTCATGTGGAAATTGATTAACTCATATCTACCTTTTGATAATGTCCTGCAAAAAATGAGATTTTGTTTGCCTTCCAAATGTTGTATGTGTAATAATCATGAGAACTCTCTGGATCACTTCTTTAATTCCTGCAATTTTGCTGTGCAAGTTTGGAAAAATGTCCATCAATTCATGGGAATCAGGGACAGATCTTTCCCATCTATATGGGAAAGACTATCATGCTATCTCACTTATCCTGGTTTGAGTTCTTTGCATTCAATAATTATTCGAACTGCTTCCTTAATAACATGTTGGAACCTGTGGAAAATGAGGAATAAATGTTTATATGGGTCTGCCATGCCATTAACAGGTTTAGTACTCACTCAAACAAGGGATCAAATTTTCTATACTTTTAGTGCTAAACCTGTTTTTATAGCCTCTACTATTGATTTAAGCATTACTGAACACTCCTTTTCACCTCTGATCAAATATACTCCAAAGCCTAAAATTTTCAAAATTGCTTGGACGAAGCCATGTAGGGGTTACAAAATTAATGTTGATGCTGCATGGTGTTGTCATTCTAACATGTGTGGACTTGGTATGGTTATCAGAGATAATAGGGGTAGTTTCATAGCTGCTCATACTAAATATACGCAGGCCAATTCCCCTCTGGAAGCTGAGCTGAAAGCAATTCAGTTGGCTTTAGATAAGTGTGCAGGATACTCTTCACCTGTTTACATGGAATCGGATTGTCTAAATGCAGTTCAATTTGTTCTTGATCCCCTAAATGCACACTGGAAATTGTTCCAGTTAGCTGATGATATTCACCAACTTCTGAGTGATATCAACCTAGTGCATATTCAGAGACAAGCAAATCTGGTTGCTGATTCACTTGCAAAAGCTTGTCTCAGAGCTCAGACCAGTACCTTGTTTAGATTTCAAATGCTCTCCAATACTATTCAAGGTTTACTTAGGCTAGATCAGATAGGTACACCTTCATTAAGGATGGTACAATGAATGGATGCTACAGATTTGAACTGTTATTCGTAGGTTGAAACTGCATCAAACTGCTGTGTACAATGCACTGGATGGCATACGGATCGAAGGACTTCACTTGCTGATGGCTTCACTTGCTGGATCATTTGTTGTATACTGATGGCTTTTTCTACTAGTAGAGGATAAGCTCTTTAGTCTATTTGGAGTGCTTTTGACTGCCTTGTGTTTCGTTATTACGATTCACTAAAAAGTTCGAAAATCTTCTCCAATAGACTAATAGTTTTTGTAATCCTCTAACTATTAACTACTTACCCTACATTATTTTGGAAGCAACAATAGTTGCTTCAAGAGCTTATGGCTCACTCTTGTATATCTCAACTAAGCCATGGCTTCATCTTTTCTTTCTGTTTGGGAAGTCCTAATATAATTTCCCCCATCTTTGGATGGTTTCAAAAAAAAAAAGAACTCTCGCAGGTAAAACCCATATTATTAGCGGGCACATGCCTTGACCACTCGGCCAAATCGAAAAATGCATCCTTCATGTCTGAATTTTAAATATTCATTGTTCACTATCTGCCACCGGAAACCCCGGCGACCTCCTCCTTGACACCTCCTACTACTACCGCATCATCAACATCCTCATGACCATCACCGCCAACCACCGCAACCATGCTTCCACCTCCACCGCATCACTGCCAACTCCGCCTTTCTCCACAAGCACCTCACCATTGTCTGCCCAGTTTGCAAGGATCAGCTTTTCGTCGGCTCCCCTGTACACACACTTACCATGCTGACTGCATCGTCCCGTGGGTCGAGATCAACAACTCGTGCCTGGTTTGAGCTCCCTAGGGAGGATGCTGCGGGTGAGGATGATGTCTTTATGGGGGCGAGGTTGGATGAGTTGTTGCAGGATGATCAAGACTTATTCGGGTTTAATAAGAATCCATTCATTTGTAATCTGTGTACAGAGTAGCATTGAGCTTCGAGTAGTTTTTGGAAAGTGTTATTGCATTTAATGGGCTCAATGGAAGTCCTTGTATTTCTCGAGCTGCTCCGGTGAGAAATAATATCTCAGTTTCGGTTGTCTACTATCCAAAATCCTATGTTGCACGGGTACGGCATTTCAGTGGGAGCTTTAGTTGGGGAAAGGTGAAGCCTTGAGGATGCGGCTTAGCCAGATGTTGGACACTAAGGTGAAAGTTTTGATCCAGCTTTGTATCTATTTTCGAAGTTCTGCTCTTTAAGGTTTTTTTAAGGTTTTGTCACTATTGTAGGAATGACCTATTAAAGGTGGTTTTATTGGAAATTTTAAAGGCATTTTTTTGTGCCTTTAATGGTTGTGCCTTTAAAAAATAAGGCAGTTCCGAGAACCGCCTTTAAAATAAGGCGGTTCGGAGATCTGCCTTTAATAGAACAAGAAATACTTTCCGAACTCGGAAACTATTTCTTACCTTCCAAAGAAAGAGTTGTCGGAAACCAATCGGTTTCCAACTGCGCAAAACCAAATCTGAAAACCTAATCGAAAAAAGGAGCAGCCACATCAATTGACAGAATAGCAACAACAATGAACACAACACAATAGCAACTCCAGCCTATCCAGCGGTGTAGATCTTTGGTGACGGAGGGTGAGGGTGGCATCGACGGAGCTCAGACGGCAACGGAGGGAAAGGAACGGACGGAGGGAATGGATCGGACTGGGTCAGGAAGGAGCTCAGGCATTGGGAAAGGAGCGTCGGCGTTAGGAAGGAGTTCAGGCATCGGGGAAGGAGCGCCAGCGTTGGGAAAGATGAAGGAGGCAGTGGAGTGGAGGTGGCGGCGGTGTGGAGGTGGAAAGTAGGGCTGGAGGCGACGTTGAAATAAGATGCAACGATGTGAAAGAAGGGCTGGAGCGGCGGTGTGAAATAAAATGTAAGTAGATGAAAGAAAGGTGGAGCAAAATAGTGGGGTTTCGGCCTAAATATGGGCTTGTGCCAAAAATTAGCTCATTAAAGGCAGTTCTAAATGTAGAATCACCTTTAAACAAAAAATGGGGGCTGGGAAAGCAATTCTGAACTCGGAAATGGCTCCAGACCTCAATTAAAGGCAGTTAATGGAACCGCCTTTAAAGGTGTTTCCAGTCTCAGAAAAGCTTCTGAACATCAATTGAAGGCGGTTCCAATAGAATCGCCTTCTAACGGTGCATTTACCTTTAATAGATCTTCTTCTACTAGTGTGTTTATATTTTTCTCTGGTAATACAAACCTGAGATCAGGTTGTTTCTTATTTAAATGTTCTTTGTTTAAAAGAATTTTCGCTGTGTTTGCTGTTGGTGGTAAGGTGTTCGGCGAACTGTCTCAATGAGAAGGCAATTAAGAAGCAAACCACTGCCAAGGCTTCTTGCTTTACTTGCTCTTTCGGATCGAATTTGGTTCAAGGATTCTACTTTTTCTATAAGGAAAAGGTGAACCCTTTGCTCATTTTCTAAATTTTTTATCTGGGGTTCTGCTGGTCTACTGAGTGAATGCCATTTTATCTGCTGGTTTGACCCCTTTTGACTGGAAGTATCTTATCTCGTGATTGAATGGTTTACTAATTGAACATAAGTTCATTGTGTGTTCATTTTGAAGCTTCTCATTATTTTGGGATTTTCATGAAATTCAAACGGTATAGTGATTATCTTTATTGCCCCGGTACATTGTTTCTGCAGAGCTGTTCTTTTTGTGTGTGTTATACTCCCTCCGTTATAGCTTATTTGCTTAATTTGACTTTTCACAGTCAATATTTTTAACTTTTAAATATGAATATCTTTATTCATACGTGTGAAAAAAAAATCTGAAAAAATAATAACTTAAAAATATACGTTACGTTGAATTCAACAACTTATAACATGACAATAATTTTACACCTACAATAATAGAATTTAATGGTCGAAGTTGGCTAATATTAACTTCCAAAATTCAAATTAACCAAAATGAGGTGGGACAGAGTTTAGGATGTACTAAACTTATGGTGGTTTTGTGCCATATTGTTTTCTTCAGAAAGTAGGGGAGTAGATTGTTGTGCCTTTTTCTTTGGCTACTTTGCGTTGTTTATGAATACTTGATCTTCAGAAAGTAGGGGAGTAGATTGTTGTGCCTTTTTCTTTGGCTACTTTGCGTTGTTTATAAATACTTGTATTTGTCTCAGTTTTCGGATGGCATGTTGTTTCTCTTCCATTTGTGTGCAGGGCTATAATGCATAAATGTGTGGGGATGTAGATGACTTCATATCCACTTCAGAGGCTAATGAATTTGGTACTTCACTAGGTGAGAAATGACTTAGTTTGCAAGATTCTTAGTCACTGGCTCTGCTATAATGGAAGACCTTCTTTTTTATAAATCTTATATGGAAAACCTTAAGATGCCCGAGTTGGTTAAAAAGAAGAAGTATCCCATATGACAGGATGATTTGTCGTAATGATTTGTATTATTGATATCTAAATATATAGAGAGTACAATAGAAGAGTAATAAGGAAAGAACTCAAATCATAATAAATCATAATCTAATCAAAAGTCTGATTTATTCTAACATCCCCCTCAAACGAAGTGTCGGATGCTCGCCGACGCATAGCTTGGACCTGAAGAACTCGAACAACGGACGAGAGAGCCCCTTGGTGAAAATGTCTGCAATCTGAAGAGAAGTCGGAACATGAGCAACGCGCAGCTTTCCGGATGTCACCAACTCACGAACAAAATGGTAGTCGATGTCGATGTGCTTCGCCCACTTGTGCACCACAGGATTCTGAGCCAAGAAGATAGCACTACTATTATCGCATAACAACAGTGGAGAACCAGAATGTGGAACCCGAAGATCACGAAGCAAATGAGTGAGCCATACCACTTCTGAGGCAGTGTTGGCGAGAGCACAGTATTCAGGATCAGTGCTAGAGCGAGAAACTGTGGGTTGTTTCTTGGCACTCCAAGAAACTAGATTCCCACCAAGAAAAACCGCATAACCATAAGTAGACTGACGAGTCTCCACACAGCGAGCCCAATCAACATCAGAGTACCCTAACACATCAGGAGTACTAGCAGAACAAAACCTAAGACCAAATGAAGAGTGTCACGAACATACCGCAAAATTCCAGTCACAGCGCAAAATGGTCTTCTCTGGGATCCTGAAGATACTGGCTCACCGTTTTGACTGAGAATGCCAAATCCGGGTGAGAGGTGGTGAGATACTGAAGAGCACCAACAAGAGAACGATAAAGTGTAGGATCCCAGAATGAAGGACTGGTAGAGCTGTGAAGCTGAGAACCAGCGACAAATGGAGTAGAAACAGGTTCCGCATCAGAGACATACCGGCTCGATTCAAAATATCACGAGCATACTTTGCTTAGCCAAGCAGTAACCCTGAGGAGGTAGGTGAAACTTCAAGACCAAGAAAGTAATGAAGAGCACCAAGATCCTTGATCACAAACTCTCTGTGTGTCCGATCAATGAAATGGCGAAGAAGAGTCGAGTCATTGCCTATAAGAATGATATCGTCCACATACACAAGTAGATACAGTAACGATGACCCTCTCGAAAGGACAAACAAAGAAGTAACAGCTGAGCTGCACCGAAACCAAGCTGTGTCAGATAACTGCTGAAACGCTGGAACCAAGCCCGGGGAGCCTGCTTAAGACCATAAATGGCCTTTCGCAAGCGACAAACATAGTCTGGATAGACATAATCCTGATAACCAACGGGCTGCTTCATGTAGACTGGAACATCAAGAACACCATTAAGGAAAGCGTTTTTGACATCCAACTGATGAAGTGGCCAGGAATGCATGGTGGCTATGGCGAGAACCGTCCTAACAGTGGAGGCTTTGACCACAGGACTGAAAGTGTGGTCAAAATCAAAACCCAAAATCTACGAGAAACCCTGCGCCACAAGTCTAGCTTTGTCATCATCCATGCTGAAACCCAGGCTGGATCCTGAAGAGCAGAACGATAATCAGTGGTATCTGTCTGAGAGAGGAGTGCAGCAGTGAGGCCATGAGCAATAATATCCGAATAATCCCGGCGATGAATGACACCAGTAGAAGACCGAGTGGCCATCCGATGGGTACGAAGCTGGGGCGGCGAAGCTGGAGGAGTCGAACTAGCTGACGATGCCGAGAAAGATCGAGCTGCGCTGACTGGAGAGTGGTTGTCGGAAGTCGCCTGGAGAAGAAAGGATGGCCGATACCGGCTGAGATGTGAAGGCCGGTGGCTGAGACGGTGGATGAGAAGTGATGGCTGGCGGCTGAGGTGTGGTGGCCGTTGGCCGAGGAGCTGGGTCCGGGTCGGTCATCCAGATAAAAGATGGAGGGGCGACTGGAACAGGCACATGCGTGATAGCCCTAATCGATGAAGTAACAGCTCCATCAAAAAATGATGAAATCTCCAGATCTGAAATGGAGCGACAGTCCGCGGAAGATGAGACATAAGGGAATAAGGTTTCATCAAAGCGAACGTGGCGAGAAACATAGATACACCTAGAAGTGGGGTCGAGACACTTGAAGCCTTTGTAATGAGGGTTGTAGCCAATAAAAACACACTGAATGGACCGCGGTGCAAACTTATCAGTAGCAGTGGCACGTAGACATAGAAAAGCACGGCAGCTAAATGGGTGAAAGAGGGTATAGTCAGGCACATGACCAAAAACAAGCTCAAAAGGTGATTTTCCACTAAGAACTGAACTTGGCAGATGGTTATGATGTAAACTGCAGAGGAGAAAGCTTCCACCCAATAACAGTGTGGCACGCAAGAGTGAAAAAGCATGGTAAGACCAGTCTCTGTGATGTGACAATGCTTCCACTCAGCTCGGCCATTCTGAGTTGGTGTATAGGGCGATGATATCTGATGATGAATGCCACATGATATAAAGTGAGCCTGAAGTCGATGATTAGCAAACTCTGTGCCACGATTGGTCTGAAAAATTTTAACCCTAGTAGAAGATTGGGTCTCAACGAATTTCTAAAACTGGATAAATGTGTCATAAAAGTCCGACTTATACCGCATCGGGAAAAACCATGTGAATTGCAAAAAGTCATTGATGAAAATGGTATAATAAGAAAAACCACCTGCCGATAAGACAGGGGCTGGTCCCCACAAATCACAATGCACCTTATCCAACAACCTAGTAGCGCGCATGTCACTAGTGGAAAAAGGTAAACGGCTACTCTTGGCCATCTGACAAGGAGAGCAACTAACAGATACCGGTATAGCGGAAGTGACAGTAATATGGCCACGTCGATGTAACAACTGAACAGTATCATGAGACACATGACCGAGGCGACAGTGCCACTGCTCAAAAGAAGCCTGGAGCTTTCCAGAGCGTAATTCGCCTAAAAAGCTAGAATCACCAGTCTTAAGAAAATAAAGACCTGAACTATGACTGCCTTTACCGATTATCTGCCATGTATGCTTGTGCTCAATGGAAAATGCATCGGCATCAAATATAACACGGACAGGTAAATCACGAGTAAGCTTACTAATGGACAATAAACTTCTAGTAATCTTAGGGACCACAAGGACATTATTAACAGAGAAACCAGATAAATGACATTGGCCGATGTGAGAAATAGATAATGATTCACCATTTCCAACAAGAATAGAATCAGAACCACGATAACATTGTACCTTATCAAGATGACTGGTGCGAGCAGTGATATGAGATGTAGCACCCGAATCAATAATCCACTAATTTGATGAAGAATGGCGGTTGAAACCATTCAAACTGGCCTGAAACAACACCTTGTCCGCAATCCAATTAGTAGAGCAATCTTCCCGAGATATAGGGCCCAAATAAACCATAGAAAAAGACCGAATTGCACAGAAATTGACTGGGTACTGACGAGAATTTGAGCAACTCGTGAGAAATTGTCTCAACTCGCGAGAATTTGAGCAATTCGCGAGAAACAGGTTCAACTTGCGAGAAACAGGTTCAACTCGCGAGAATTTGAGCAATTCGTGAGAAACAGGTTCAACTTGCGAGAAACAGGTTCAACTCGCGAGCAACAGGTTCAACTCGTGAGAAATTGAAGGATGCAAGAAATTCACTTGCTGCGCGAGTCAACTCGCGCATGACCTTCACGCGCTGGAGGTTTCTTCTTCGGCCGAGCTGGCGCGTAACTTTCACGCTCTGGAAGACGGGCGCGTGGATCTCGCGCTGGAGCTAATGAAGACGTCGATGGATGTTGCTGATGACAAGGTAGCGGATGTTGCTGATGAAGACATCGGTGGTGCCGCTAGAAGAGAATGCCAATGAAGATGGAAACTTCACCGCTGGAAGAACTCGCTGGAAAATCGACACTTGAGAGGATGCCGGAGGACGCCGTAGATGAAGGACTTGAGCCTCCACTTGTTGGTGGTGCGGTGGCGATTGCGATGATGACGACTCCGATGAAGGACTTGAGTACGCCGGTGGCGATTGCAATCAGGGCCAGAAAAGAGCCACCAGAGGTTGCCAGAATTTGACCGAAACTTTGCTGGAATTAGGGCCGAAAAAGAGAGAAGGAGGGAGGCGCTGAACAATAAATTAAAATTTAGGGCTTAGGATCAGAACTTGCTCTGATACCATGACAGAATGATTTGCCGTAATGAATTGTATTATTGATATCTAAATATATAGAGAGTAAAATAGAAGTGTAATAAGGAAATAACTCTAATCATAGTAAATCATAATCTAATCAGGAGTCTGATTTATTCTAACACCATGGTTGTAGGCATTAACACAGCATTTAGCAGCAGGAAGAGAAGGGATTCCATTCGCGAGACATGACTGCCACGAGGTTCATTAATGTTGAGAGAGGATCCCCTGTGTGTATATATTGTAGAAAGTTGTTTTTCATTGATCAGCAACTGGCGTTTACGAAACAGGTGATGACTGGAAGAAGCTCGAGGAAGAAAAGGGTATCATTGTTTGCTTTGAGTAACTTGGGTCCTATTTATTAATTTTTTCCTAATCCTGAAATGATTTTTCATGTCTTATGATTATGAAGGGAAAAAAGGAAATATGTTCTATTTTCAAAGGGCTTCATCCCTTCTTCCTTTATCTTTTCGCGTTCTTCTCCCCCACCACGCCGCAAGAGGAAGAGTGACTTAAATTCACCAGCAGGGTGGAGTGTGAATCAACGGACTTCCTTTTCTCCAGGTATTGTTATGGTTGTTCTGTAGTTCTTGGAAATTAGAGGCACGGGAGCTGGATTTAGTTACGGGAAAGTTAGCTGATCTGCTTCATTTTGTGTGCGCTAACCATTGCATTTGACTTACTTTTTGGTTAGTTTTAGTTGGTGGATTTCTAGTATTAGTTGAGTTTACGTGACAGACGGTTTATATGGTCATGTTTGATTTTCTTATCTAAACCCCACGTTTTGTTGACTTAATTGGTACTAATGGACATCTTGTATCCATGGGTTTCTTTGTCTTCATTTTGATCATCTTTAATAGGTCACCCGTGAGTACTTTTTGGTTACATTCTATGTGAAGGACGTTCGCAAGATTGATAGAAAATTGAAGACCGTTCGCAAGGACACTAGAAGAGGCGAAGGCCATTCACATAAGAATGGTAGAAGATGAAGGTCACGAACATCAATGCGTGGTAGAAGGAGATTGAAGCCAAAGATAGGTGGCTTCAAAGTTCAAGACGGTCAAAGGAGAAAACGGTGAATCGTGCGTGGTAGAAGGAGATTGAAGCCAAAGATAGGCGGCTTCAAAGTTCAAGACAGTCAAAGGAGAAAACGGTGAATCATGGTCCCAAGAGTGTTCCCTTAGTTCGAGAACGATCCAGGAAGAATTAGTCTGCAAGGCTGGTTCCATTGGATTTCGTCTCCTTGAGTACTACAAAATCGACTACTAGAACTCCCAATTTGGACTAACTTTTCACCCATAGCAAGCAAGCGAAGTTCAGCCGACAAAGCACATGTGGCACTTCACGGACCGCGCATGGTCAAGTACTAGCGGCCCGTGACAATCTTCACAGCCCGTAGTACACAAGAATCCAGGGGTTCCGTGAAGACCTGCACGAAACCTTCACGGGGCAAGGCGTCGGGCCATGACAAAAGCACCGAGCCATGAAGCAAGGGGATGAAGAATTAAAGATTTTTCTAAGTATGGTGACGGCCCATGAAAACCTTCACGGGCCGTGAAGAAACTTTTGAGTGGAAATCGTGGCGCTGCTCGTGGTCCGTGAAAACTTTTGAGCAAAAACCCTAGTGCTGCTCGCGGTCTGTGAAAACCTTCACGGACCGTGGCAAGAGCCTAAATTCACGGACCGTGGCGTGCCGCGGCTATGAATGTTCATGGACCATGTCAGATCTGGTGCCTCGTGCTTGAATGTTAATGGACCGTGGCATCCGGTGGGTCCGTTAAACCTTGGCGGCTGATCGTTTTAGTCATAACTCTATCAATTTTTATCTAATTTCCCTCTACCATATATCGAAATCTTCTTAATTCTAAGATCTATCCAACACACTATAATTCAGCTCCATATTATTTACGGATTTGAGTAGTTTATTCGAGAAAGGTTCAGCGGCTAGGAGTAAATAGTGACTAGGGTTTTGCAATTTTAAATGGCTCGAATCAACTTTCCAGATTCCACCACTAAGAATTCTTTCGATTTCTCTCTCTCTGGAAAAAAGCGCTCTCTTTCTACCTAACGGCTTTATCGCCACCGTTCTCCGCCCCTGCCATGGCGGCAACGCCATGGACCATGGAAAAACCTTCCTTTGCTCAAGCTCTGAAACAATCCCATCATCCCGCCATCCCAGATTCACCAGACCTCCATCCCCATTTCAATTACAAAGGTGAGTTAGCTGTCCTATACCCAGAGGAGGAAATCGACATCTTAGCTGCTCCATTCTCAAAAGCCCTGGTCGGCAAATTCAGTAGAGGTCGCCCAACAATGGATTTCCTCATAAATCAAATCAAGACTATAGGCTTCAAGGGCGAAGTGCAGCTATCGGCGATGGACTCTAGGCACATCAGAATTACTTTCGACCTAGATGAGGACTACCATCGCTGCTGGCTCAAACGCACCTGGTCCATGGGAGGAGCCATTATGCGCATCATCAAATGGATAAAAAACTTCGACTATGATGAAGAATCAGCTCTAGCTCCGGTATGGCTCACTGTGGAATTTCCCCCGGTATATTTCTTCCACCCTAAAGCTATAACTGATTTGGGAAATTCATTAGGAGAACTTCTTTTTGCTGATGCACCTACTAAGAACTTAACCAAGCCCTCCACAATTAGACTTTGTGTGGAAATGGATGTTTCTAAGCCAAGACCAAATAAGATTAGGCTAGGTTCAATAGCTCATAACAAATCTTATGCCATCTCCTATGAAGACTTCCCTCAGTACTATAAAAAATGCCTAAAGCTGGGTCATAGTGAATCCTATTGTAAAAGGGATCAAGGGATGATGAACCATAGGGAACCCTTAGGCTCTGGAGTGCAGAACAACAATAAGGTTGCTGATCCTAAACATCCTGAGACAGCTAAGTCAAGGGAAATCAGAAACCTACAAAATAATACTAAGGGAAGAAATCAAGCAACAACTAGGATCTATCAACCTAAGCAGAACCAAAACCTGCAGAAAATGGCCATC
Organism: Rubia yunnanensis; assembly: GCA_037428765.1. Classification (NCBI taxonomy): domain Eukaryota; kingdom Viridiplantae; phylum Streptophyta; class Magnoliopsida; order Gentianales; family Rubiaceae; genus Rubia; species Rubia yunnanensis. The sequence continues at coordinate 85,713,773 of CM075063.1, forward strand.
CCTGTCACAGTTGCCTCTGTTCAAAGTGTGGATAACATAGCCTCCTCATCTGGAAATAGATTTGCTATACTAGAGGAAATAAGCTCAGATGAACATCATAAACAAGGCCTTCCACAAGGAGAGGGTAAAGTCCCAGGTCCTAACCCCCCTATGGTAGCAGAAACAGCTCTTCTGCAGGGGAACCAACCAGAAGAAGGCATTCAGTTAACACAAGAATTCCCCCACAACAAGCACAATATAGACATAACAGATATTACCTTGGAAATCAACTCCATTGAAGACTATGAAGAGGAAGGATACGAATCCAGAGGCTACAACACAGCCCCATCCTCTCTCCTGCAAAAGAATATCCTTTACACATCCTTTACTGATGATATATTATGTACTAAAGCTAAAACTCCAATAAATTCTGATATTTCTCCATGATCATTTTTCCTGGACCCCTAATGATGAAATCATTCCAGACATTGACCATCCACAGGAAAAGGAGAAGCAAGGAATCATTGAATTCCTCAGGGACTCTGAGAAAGTAAGCTTTCGGGACATCCAGCAGGGGGGAAAACTATTGACCCCATTGACCGCGCACACGGAGGTGCAAACACAATCACAGGTTACTCTCCCTAAAAGGAGCTCCAGGTTAGCTTTAAAAAACAAAGTTTCCAATGATAGTTAAATGTATGATTTGGAATGTAAGGTGAGTATCAACTTCTATGGTCATGTTAAAACATTTGTCTAAGAAACATAAACTGGATCTTCTAGTCATAATTGAACCTAAAGGAAATTTAATGCAATTAGACATGTATAAAAAGATGTTCTGCTTCCAGCATCATCTGGAAATGATACATAATAAAATATGGATCATGTTCTCAGATAGGATTGCCATAAATCTTATAGAAATCCATAACCATTACATACATGTGGAGATATATATAAAAAATTGGGATAAGAAATTTAAATCGTTTTTCATTTATGCTCCACACAGTAGGGAGGATAGGCTTAAGGTTTATACGGATTTAGCAGCTAAAATGGATAATTCCCCAACCCTGATCGGAGGAGACTTTAATGTCATAAGGTCAATGGAGGAATACTTTGGCCCTAGCTCTCCAAAATTATATTCCATCTTAGATTTTGTCTCTTTCATAAATGAAGTTCAGATAGATGATTTAAATACAGTTGGTAATCAACTAACATGGAGTAACCACAGATCTGTTAATCCAACTTCCAAAAGATTAGATAGAATAATGGGAACCACCAGTTTCTTTAATGCATTCAACCATTCCACTGTTCAAATCTTAAGTATAACAACATCAGATCACTCCCCTATGCTGTTAGAAATCTCAAACTCAGACACCACAACCCCTAGACCATTTAGATTCCAGGAAATGTGGCTTAATAGAATTGAATTTAGGGATCTGGTCTTAAATAGTTGGTCTCAGCCTATTCAGGAACAAGGTCTAATTGGCTTCTCTTTGAAACTGAAAAGACTCAAATTTGAAATAAAAACATGGAACAAACTGGTTTTTGGAAATGTCTATGATAACTTAACAAAATCAGAAAAGGAAGTTGCTGAACTGGAATCCAGATATGACACAACACACACACTCTATGACAGAATTGAATTGAATAAGGCTAAGGCTAGACTAACTAGACATTTAGTTGAACAAAACCTATTTCTAACACAAAAGACTAGGATGAAGTGGCTCAAAGATGGAGACCTAAAATCTAAATACTTCCATAAATCCATCACCGAAAATCATGCTAGATTATCAATCATGAAGATCCAGGACTAGGATGGAAACTGGTTGAACTCTCCAGCTCAAATTAGTGAAGCAGCAGTTAAGTTTTTCCATACCCTGCTGTCTGATGAAAATGATGATCCCACTGGTCAGTGCCTATCATTTTTAACAAAAGAAATACACCCTTCCATCTCTGAACAGGACAACATTAATTTGTTAAAGCCTATAACTATGGAAGAGGTAAAATCAGCAGTATTCGAACTCTCTCCATCTGCTGCTCCAGGGCCAGATGGATTTCCAGGCTTGTTCTATAGGAATTTTTGGGATATAATTAAACATGATGTCTTATCTGCAGTGTTAGAATATCAAGTTGGCATTCCAATTCCAAAATCAGTGGCAAGCACCCTGATATTTTTAATACCAAAAACAAAGACTCCAAAATCATTTAGCGAATTCAGACCAATAAGCCTTTCTAACTTCATCAATAAACTGATGTCCAAGATTATGGTCGAAAGGATTAAGCCACTAATGAGCTCAGTAATATCAGAGGAACAATCAGCTTTTTTAAAAGGTAGGGACATCGCGGATAACATTCTAATGATGAAGGAGGCAGTTAGAATGCTGGACAAAAAAAATGAATCCCTAAATCTTATTCTAAAGTTGGATATGATGAAGGCATTCGACCGAGTTTCTTGGTCAACCATTAACACTCTCTTACTAAAATTGGGATTCCATGGACACATAGTTAAAATCATCATGAACAACATTAATTCAACCTGGTTCTCTATCTTGATTAATGGATCAACTTGTGGTTTCTTTAAGCCTTCTAGAGGGTTGAAACAAGGAGATCCTTTATCTCCTTTCCTCTTTAACATATTGACAGAACTTTTAACTAGAAATCTTAGGATCCAGTTTCAAAATGGAAACATTAAACAATTTCAAACACCAGGTGCAGCAAACAATCTAAATCAACTCTCCTTCGCTGATGACACTGTGGTGTTCTTAAAAGGAACCACTAAATCCATTTCTGGAAGTCTTTCAAAAGGCCACTGGCCAAAAAATTAATTTTCAAAAAAGTGCATACTATGCTGGAAAGTTAAGCAGAATCAAGAAAAAGGAGATAAAAGACATAACTGGCATGCAAAAAGGGGTCCTTCCATTTTCATACCTAGGAGTCACAGTTTTCAGAGGTTGAAAACTTAATCTACATTTCAAAACCTTAATAGACATGGTAAACAACAAAATCTCTAATTGGAAAAACCAGTGGCTCTCGGGGGGGGGGCAAGATCATATTGATAAACCATGTTTTGACATATATACCTCAACACACATGGGCTGTCACAGGACCCACTCAATACACGGTCCAAAAATTTAGATCCGTTTTTAGCAACTTCTTATGGGGGAATTCTGAAAATGGACTAAACAAACACTAGGTATCCTGGGACAGAATATCTTACCCACTGGCTGAAAAAGGCTTAGGCATAAGGCATATTCAATCAATAATTGACTCATTTTCCATTAAAATCTGGTGGAAGCTTCAAATAGGTCAGTCTCATTGGGCAAAATTTATGTGGTCTTTACCTACTAATGCTAGAAAATCAGAAACATGGACTAGGTTCAGAAAAATAAATGCCACAGCAGAATCTAACTCAAAGGTGATCATAGAGAACGGATATTCGAATTTCTGGATAGCTAACTGGCTAGGATCCGGTCTTCTGATTAACCAAGTTGAAGAATACCAGGTACAAGCAAACTTCCCCTTACTTACAGTTTCTGAATTCCAGCTGAACAAAGGTCAGTACTTCCCTAAACTCTCATGCTTATTCAATTCTGCCATAAATTTGGATCTTTTAAAGGATATGACCTTAATAGATAACAATGATTACATGATATGGAAACCTGAGATTCATGGTTCATTTACAATCAAATCTGCATATCAAGTACTAAGACCAAAAAATCCAGAAGTGGAGAGTTTTAAAAAAAATTGGGCCAAGACCATCCCTAAGAAAATCAGTTTTTTCATGTGGAAATTGCTATTACGTGCTCTACCATTTGCTGATGTCCTTATGACAACTGGTCTAAATTTACCATCCAAATGCACAGAGTGTGATAGTATAGATTCCTTGTCACATTATTTTAACTCCTGTGCTACATCCATGTTTTTATGGAACAAAATGCATGACGTTCTACATATCCCATTTAGATCCTACTATAACATTAGGGAGAGAATTGTTTTTTACTGGTCACTCAAACATCCATCATCGGCTCATTTCTCTATAATGATTGTTCTGCCATGCTTAATATGCTGGGAGTTATGGAAAGCCAAAAATAAACTGATTCATGAAAATAAAAAAAAAGCCACGCTCCTGCGATCTGGAAAAGCATATCTAATCTCTGCTCATTGATATATTCTGTTCATCCATTATCTATTTTCCATTCTAATTGCCAGCTCTTTAATAATGGATTACTGCCAAGTTTTAAAAGGAAAAGGACAACAAGGTTGTACTTAATAAAGTGGGAACCACCTGATAAAGGCCTCAAAGTAAATTGTGATGTAGCAATACATGGGGATAACGTAGGTTTAGGATGTGTTATAAGGGACGCAAATAAGAGGATTGTGTATGCTGTATCAGTTTTTATGACTATGGATAATGCCTGTTTATTTACTTATCTTGCAGTTCTTCGAGCTGAAATGATGTCAATTTGGAAGGGATTAGAAGCTGGGGCAAGAAGGACGGAACATATTCATATTCAATCGGATTTCTCTGCGGCGATAAAAATTATCCAGGGGCAGCCTTGCCCTTGGTCACTCAAGCTACTCCTGCAACAGATCAAGGCAGCCACATCTGCTTTTCAACACGTACAATTTAGCCACATTCACAGAGAAGGTAATCAAACACTGGACTTCCTAGCAAAATTAGCAATCAAAAAAGGAAGTTTCTTACAGCTTGAAGAAATGCTCACATCACAGCGTCTTCTCTTTCTCAACCGTAGGGAAACTCTATTTCCTCAATTCAGATGGAAACATCAGTATAGTAGCTAGTTCCTCTCATGTAACGGTTCTTCTGTATGTTCGTGAACTCTGGATAGTCTGGCCTTCGTGAGCTTCACACAGGGGTGGAGGGCTTACAGAAGGAATCACTATCAAGAGTTCAAATTAAACATTAGCTCTTAGTCTATCTTAGGATCTTGCCTCCAGAGTCTTGTGTCTCTATTTTAAATTCGGGTGTGGGAGCCCCTAATCAATATCCTCGCTCATTTTTTAGTGTTTTGCGGAAAAAAAAAGACTAGGGTTTTGCTATATTTGACCTATTTTGGGCCTATCTTTAGGCCCAATCTGCTACTACTATATATATATATATAAGCTTTATTGTTCTACTAAACCATAAGTGGAATAGATCTAGTCATAATGTAGATTAGTTTCTCTTTCTAGTTTAGAGAGAAGGAAGATGGGGGTTCTTCTTCTCCTTCCTTCTTCTTCTCTTTCTCTTATCTTTTTATTTTCTTATTATTTTATTAGATCCATGCCATTTAATTCCATATTTTCCATGTATCTATAATTTTTAGAGTAGTTAGCTTAGCTTGGGACATATTTGGCACTTGTGTTGTTTCTATTGCTTTATGAGATTCAAGTAGATTCATCATATCTTTGTGTTTATGATGTTATTGTGATTGTTCTTGAATATTTCTAAATGCATGAACACTACACCACATATAAGCACACACTTTGGGCCATGTTCATGTATGGTGCATTTATTGATACCCCCCTTGGGAAGAGAAACCTGGATGTTTGAATAGGTAGGAGAGAACGCGTCCGCGTGGGTGTGTGCAAGGGGAATTCGAGAATCCTCTGACCTATTTGCTGTCCCATCAGTCTTAGCTAGCTTTGTAAAGTTGCCCGAGAGGTTTCGGGTAGAGATAGTTGATAATAGCAAGTTAGGAGTTGTGTTGAAACCTAAGGCCTTGCGTATAGAGAACCACTGGGAATTAGTGCATTCGTGGTGGAAGCCTGGGATGTAATAGCACGAAGGGGAAACAAAACCACAACAACGGTCGGATCTTGTTGTGCTCCCCTAATTACGATGGCGTTGTTGATGGAGTGTTGCGAGCGCACCCACCATGACAGCGGTTGGGAAGTGTATGTCATCGACCTCACCACGTGTTATGAACACACTGATAGGTCTTTTGTATGTCTATATGTGAATGAATCGAGGATTGAAGCCTTAGAACTACCATGTTGCTAAATTAGTCCCAATTGCCTAGTATAGATAGTTTACTTGTTTGTTGATTTCATGCTTAGTAGTTGTTAGTTGAAAATACCAACCCCCCCAACTAGCATGTTTACATTACTAGTTGTTCCTTTCACTTGTGCGGATTGACGACCCGCACGAGGCCATTTTTTTACTTTCACTTGAACCCTAGCATTTCTCTGTGAACAAACCCAGGGCTTGGCGCTTACTAACCTTTGGTAGCATTAGCAGCGAGAAATGGGTGTGGAACTATAAATCTTATCTTTGACCATTCCACGGGACTACCGCCCTTGGCTCGGGTTAATTAGCTACAATTAACAACCCCAGGTCGAGGTGGGTTAAAGTTTGGCGCCGTTGTTGGGGATGCTCTTCAGTTTGAGCATTAGTTAAGCATACCGTGTTTGTAGAGTAGCTAATATTGTTCTTTTGTTTGTTTGTTTGTTTTTTTTTCCAGAGTAGGTAGAGCTTGAGTTCTTGGTGCAAACCGATGACTCTTGCACTACGATTCCGAATTTTGTGTGTTTTCTTTGCTGGGGTTTAGTATAAAAGGGAAAAAAATGTGGGAAAGCACTCAACGAAGGGCACTTTGTAGGGTGTGTCATTGTGATACTATTATAGAGTGTTGTCCAAGACTGAGTGAGTACGGGAGAAGAATGGCTCAAAGGGTGAGATTTTGTAGAATATGTCATTGTGACCACCTTACGGAGTCTTGTTTGTAGATGAACGAAATTGAGAGAGGGGTAGGAGTTGTTGGTTCCCAAGGCTGATGGGATAGAGATTGTTATCCATACCATATCTCTCTAAATTTGAGGTTTAGTGGTAACTCAAATTCGTGGTATTGAGATGCGTCAGGAAACCAACACGTTGGGTTAGATAGCTGGATTTCACCAACTTACCCAATGGCTTATGTAGAAATTTTGCAAGCTATAGCTAATGTGACCAAGAGTAGTGATTTACTCCAATCACAAGTGCTTAGCGAGATTAGCGATATGGGAACTCAACTATTTTCAAGCATTGAGAAAGTTGAAGGGCAAGTGCTTAATTTGATGAATAGTGTGAGCCAACTTGAGACCCAATATTCCAAAAATGAACCATCCCTAGTTGAATGTGAAATATTGGTATATGAATCTAAAGGGGATGGGGAATGGTTTTTTGAGAACGAGAAAGTCGAGGAAGGGGTGATTATACATAATTTTTCACATTACTTACTTGCACCCCTACCTCCACCTGTAGAACCTACTCCCACATTTTTTGAACTCTTAGAGGAAACCATAGGGAAGCCACTTGAGTATTCTAAGCTTCCAAACCACCTATTTCCCCTAAGGTTGACTCCTCCTCTACTATATCTTCCTCTTGGAAGATTCTTACCCCCACCTTTTGAGTTTTGGTTGTCCAAGGTGATGGGGTACAAACCCGCACCATATGAATAACATTAGGGTCATGCTGACAACCTTAAAAATATGGAGCTTCTTGGGAGGCAACCCGAGCTTTGAAAAAATAAGATTAGTATGCTATTTTTGGTGTGTTTTCCTATTTGTAGCTTTCTTTTTGTTTAAAGGACACCATTACTCTTGGTGTGTATTTTTTTTTGTAGGAAGCATATGGTTCTTGGAGGAAGGTGAGTAAACGGGGAGTCCAACTCATGGACCATGTAAACATACAAGGTTTGTGACACTCATGGTGAGCAAACGGGGAGTCCAACTCATGGACCATGTTGACATACATGGTTTGTGACACTCAAAATGGTGGACAAGAAGGAGAACCAAACCCCAAGTTCATGGGGCGTGTAGACGTGCACGACCCATGGAGGTCATATACTTTCCTACACCACCCAATCACCATTTCTTCCATACCACCACCCAACCACCACTAAATACCACCCAAAACCCACCTACCATTAAAACCCTTGAGACACACACATCGAGACCTAAGCGGTAACTCTCCATTGGTATTCAATTCTTCATTCGATTTGTGGTGCATGATAGTGGTTAGATTGATCTTTCACGTTTAGAGGTTATGGGTATTATATTGGGGTGATTGTTCTTTACATTCCATGATTGTGCCATTAAGGGTAGATATTAGTGTTCCTTTTTCTTTATAATTGTTTTCCTATTTCTTTCCCTCGACATATGTTCTTTGATTTTGTACATGCATTGAGGATAATGAAAGCTTTAAGTGTGGGGAGTCTAGGGGATTGGATAGCACTTATGATTTTTAGTTATTTTTATATAGCTAATAGCTCTTCTAAGAGCATTTTGAAAATTTTGAAAAATGAAAAAAATTTAAAAACCCGGACAAGTCAAAAACCCTAGAGGGCAATTTGGGTAACATTAGGAAAAGCCCGGATAGGTCAAAAGACCTAGGTAAAAGTGAGAGGCTTGGCCCGGCTAGACCAGTCTAGGAAAAAGTGAGAGGCCGTGTGAAAAATGGTGAGAAGTGAGTACTCTTTGTGTGTTAAGCCTAGGATGAAAACCCAAAATGGCTCCTAGGAAAAATGAGAGAAATTGAGAGAAAACAAAAAAACTAGGCTGAAGGCATGCTTCCACGGTGGATTATTTTTGGAGACGACTCTTTGATTGCTCTGGATTATTTTGGGAAAAGTAAGCTAGCTTGACACTTATAATTTTGGCTTACCTTTTTCAACATTTTATTTTGGGTGGATAGGTTACTTTAGGATCTTCGGGAAGTGTGAGAGTTGTGAGTATTTTCACTTCTTTGGGGGAACTAGGGTAGCTTGGGATGAGTTGAATGCCTCAGTTAACTTATGCTTGCACGCTAAATTTTGCTTAATTCTTTTTCTTGCCTTAGGTTTACTTGAGGACGATTAAAGGTGTAAGTGTGAGGAGTCTAATCTGCTTCATTTTGCGTGTGTTAACCATTGCTTTTGGAATACTTTTTGGTTAGTTTTATTTGGTGGATTGCTAGTATTAGTTGAGTTTACGTGACAAGGGGTTTAGACAGCCATGTTTAGTTTTCTTGTCTAATCCTTGCATTTTGTAAACTTAATTGGTACTAATGGACATCTTGTATTCATGGGCTCATTGGTCTTCATTTTGATCATCTTTAGTAGGTCGCCTGTAGGTACTTTTGGGTTACATTCTATATGAAGGTCGTTCGCGAGGATGGTAGAAGAGGCGAAGGTCATTCACATAAGAATGGTAGAAAATGAAGGCCATGAACATCAATGCATGGTAGAAGGAGATTGAAGCCAGGTGGCTTCGAAGTTCAAGATGGCCAAAGGAGAAAATGGTGAATCATGGTCCGATGAGTGTTTCCTTAAACCGAGAATGACCCAGGAAGAATAAGCCTTCAAGGCTGGTTCTATTACATTCGTCTCCTCGAGTACCTTAGTGTTCTACTAAAACCTAAGTAGAATAAATCCAGTCATAATGTAGATTAGTTTCTCTTTCTAGTTTAGAGAGAAGGAAGATGAGAGTTCTTCTTCTCCTTCCTTCTTCTTCTCTTTCTCTTATCTTTTTCTTTTCTTCTTATTTTCTTAGATACATGCCATCTAATTCCATATTTTCTATGGATCTATACTTTTTAGAATAGTTAGCTTAGCTTGGGACATATTTGGCACTTGTGTAGTTTCAATTGCTTTATGAGATTCAGGTAGATTCATCATATCTTTGTGTTTATGATATTATTGTGATTGTTCTTGAATGTTTCTGAATGCATGAACACTACACAACATATAAGCACACACTTTGGGATTTGTTCATGTATGGTGCATTTATTGATACCCCCTTGGGAAGAGAAACCTGGATGTTTGAATGGGTAGGAGAGAATGCATCTGCATGGGTGTGTGCACGGGGGATTCGAGATGCTCTGACCTATTTTTCATCGCACCAACCTTAGCTAGCTTCGTAAAGTTTCCCAAGATGTTACGGGTAGAGATAGTTGATAGTAGCAAGCTAGGAGTTGTTTTGAAACCCTAGTATCAAAGATAATGTGTCTATGAACCTAAGGTCTCATGTATAGAGGACCACTGTGAATTAGTGCATTCGTGGTGGAAGCCCGAGATGTAATAGCATGGGGGAGAAATAGAAACACAACTATCAGACCTTATTGTGCTCCCCTAATTACGATGGCGGTGTCGATGGAGGGTTGCAAGCGCACCCACCGTGACAGGGATGGGGAAGTGTATGCCATCGACCACACCACATGTTATGAACACACCGATAGGTCTTTTGGATATCTATATGTGAATGAATCGAGGATTGAAGCATTAGAACTACCAAGTTGCTAATTTTTTCCCTAGTGCCTAGTATAGATAGTTTACTTGTTTGTTGATTACATGCTTAGTAGTTGTTAGTTGAAAATACCAACCCCCCTCCCCAACTTGCATGTTTACATTACTAGTTATTCCTTTCACTCGTGCGGATTGACGACCCGCATGAGGCTGTGTTTCAACTTTCATTTGAACCCTAGCATCTTTGAGGACAAACTCAAGGCTTTCCGCTTACTATCCTTTGGTAGCATTAGCAGCGAGAAATGGGTGTGGAACTATAATCTTATCTTTGACCATCCCACGGGACTACCGCCCTCGACTTGGGTTAATTAGATACAATTAACGACCTCGGGTTGAGGCGGGTCATTAGCCCTTTGTTTAGTACCCGTTGTTTCTTGGAGAAAGATTTTGTGTGGTCAATATAATTACTTTTTAGGGCTACAGATGAAAAGGGGCTGTTTGAATGGTGCTTAAATTTTACTCATAGTGGAATAACTGCTAAGAGTTACCTTGGATTAGGGCTATCAGTTAGTGTTAATTTTGTCTTAGTCTTAGCCATTAGGACTTGGCAACAAGATTTAGTTTTTGTTGTTTTCTGCTCAGTGCTTGTGCTTTTATGTGTGCGTGTTTTTATGTCTTTACCCCTAGGGTTATGGTACCTCCCTCCCTATTAAAAATTATTTCCAAAATGAGTATTAAGACCGCTAGTCGTCCCCCCACCTTATCCTCCATCTGTCATGTTCCCAAACTTAAACATAATTTGTTGCTAGTTAGTAAATTATGTAAAGGAAATAATTGTACATTGTTTTGATGATTATTCTGTTTGGGTAAAGAACAAGACCATGGTGAAGTACTACTTTGGGGGTCCAGTAAGCATGGTGTCTATTCTATTTATCATGCCATAGTCAGTCCTCGATACCTGCATTTTTGGCTACTAAGGAGTCGGGAAATATCTAGCATGCTCGTCTTGGTCACACATCTTCTAAAGTTATAGGGTCTTTAGTTTCCAATAAAAGTATTTCATGTACTTCAAAATTGTATGGCAATTATATTTTTTGCAATTAGGCAAGGTTCATAAATTGCCTTGTGAAACAGTTCAACATTCTGTTCCATATCCTTTGTATTTGATTCATAGTGATATTTGGCAATCGCCAGTTTATCGAATCAGTGTTTTCTTTATTATGCTGTTTTTGTTGATGATTTTTCACGTTTATATGGAATTATCCTTTGCTTCGAAAGTTGGAATTTTACTCACAATTTTTGAACTTTTAAAACATGGTTGAAAATCTTTTAATTGTTTTAATTGCAAAATTAAAAATTTTCAGTGTGATGGTGGATGGGGATTTGATAATTCTACTCTTACTCAATATTTTCAAAAATCATGGATAATTTTTCAGAAATCTTTTCCAAGCACCCGGGCTCAAAATGGGTTTAAAGAGAAAGTCTCAAGAAAGGCAGCCTGTCCATAAGCTTATAGACAGGCCACTGACTGATATTCAAAATAGGGTTCATATTTTAATTATTTAAAAATGGGGTACCTAGTAATTAATTAAAGTTGATTGTCTGTTTTTAATTTTCATCCATGCCTAAATTAGTTTTTGTTAGCAGTCTTGAGCAGTTAAATTTTTGGAAACTGCAATCCATTTATCACGGGTGTTTTGCCCTCATTATTCAACTACTGTAAATTTCATCTTCTCCTCTCTTCCTTCTTCAATTCCACATTTCTCCGATCTTCGTTTATTCAATTCCGCTCTTCGTTCTTCACGAAATCTCGCCAGAATTGCGCTGTTCAAGTTTGCGCCGGAATCGCCTGAATTCGGTAAGATTGGTACTCTAGGTTTTGAAATTTCGTTGTTGTTCTTTTCCATTTTTTCTTTATAGTTGTTCACAATTCTGATGTAAGGTTTTCTTTTGTGTATTTGACCTAGTCATGGGTAGGGCGAAGGAGAAAGCTATTCTTCCTGAAGCTAAGAAGTTGTCTCAGCCTTCTTCTTCTCCTGGTTCGTATTCTTCCTATTTTCCATTTTGAATATTTGGAATTTCACTATTTTTTTGTTATTGTTGTGTGTATGTGTTTTTTCAGTCGTGTTGATGTTGACATTTTTTAGAAATTTTATTTGTAAGTCAGATCTGCAATGAGTTATTGATGTTAAAATTTTTTGTTAGTAAGATCCGTATGTTTTGAGTCTTTTTTATTACATGCATTTGATTTTTTAGAAGTTACATTTGTTTTTGTAAGATATTTACTAGTTAGTTGCTCTGTTTTTCCCAGTATGTTATCAGTTCAGTTATAATGTGCATTTCTTTTCTTATGAGTTGCATATGTTAGGCTAACAAATGTATTAGTTAGTCATCCTATTTTTCTAATTTGTATGTCAGATCCGCATGTTTTGACTCTGTTTTATGATGTGCATTTTTTTCTTATGATTTGCATATGTTAGGCTAACATTTGTCTAAGTTAGTTACTCTATTTTTTGAGTTACGCATTTTGTCGTTGACTGATTGTTATATTGTGTACTTGTTTTCTTAGAATTTGCATATGTTAATATAACTTATGTATTAGTTACTTAATCTGTGTTTTGAGTTTCACTGATTGTTAGTTAGTTATTGTTATTCTTCTGATTTGCTAGTATGTTTTTGTTTCATTACAAGTTACTTATGTTGGTTTACTATATGCATAAGTTAGTTAATTGTATGTCATATTATGTTGTTTACCGACTGTTAGACTATGTATGCATTTGTTTCATTACAATTTGCATATATTAGTATAGCCTATGCATTAGTTAGTTATATTGTTGTTTTCCCAGATTAGGTTGCTTATTGGCTGTCAGAGTATGCATGCATATTTTTATTACAACTTGCATTTGTTTGTATGTTTTATGTATTAGTTTCTTACTGTGTGGTTTATGATTATTTTTAGTTGTTCCTGAAGGAGGTGAAGATACTATTCAATGTCAAGAACCTGAGATAGAAGAAGGTGATTGTAATTTTTCTTTATATTTATTTAATTATTTGCTTATACATTTACTTATTCAAATATGTTATGTTTTTTAGCTTCTAAGAAGGTGGTTAGAAAATCTAAAAAGAAAGATGGATCTTCTCTTCAAGATGAGCTGAAGAAGGTTCAACAGTCATATGCTTCTGGTGGTTATTTTTTTTCTTTACATGTTGCATTTTATTTGTGTGATTATGTTTTTTTTAATATGTTCTTATACAGTTTTTCATTTTTCATTTTTTGTGTGTAGTAGTTGTATTGGCACGTAGGTCTGCCAGAATTGGTGGTGGTGCTACTCCACAGATTTCAGTTCCTGTCGTCCTAAGCCGGGAAATAAGAAACAGATGAATGTGGGTGTTTAGCAGCTGAAAGATGGTAAAGGTGTATCAGCTGTGGGTGAAGGTGGATCAAGTCAAGAATTTGACTATGACACACTGCTGAATGATGTTGTTTGAATGAGTAGAGAAGTAGCTGGTGTTGATGAAGACGGGGGTTCTAAGGTAGTGAAGAAAGATATTAGGGATGTTTTGGATGTGATGATTGATAATGTTAATGATGGTGTTGAAGGGGTTGATGCTAATGTTGGTGTTGAAGGTGGTGGTGTTAAGGGTGTTGATGTTGTTGAGGGGAATGATGGTTCAGCACAAATTGATGGTGAAGTTGTTAGTTCTGCTGAGGGGAATGATGCTTCAGAAGATATTGATGCTGAAGTTGAGGCATATTTTAATGAGAATGATACTGATTAGAATAGGAAAGAGACTGAATCTGTTAGGGAGGAATATGTACCTACCGATGAAGGTTATTCTAAGAATGTTGAGAATAATGGTGAATGTGGGTCCAGGGATGATGGTGATAGTATGGACAGTATAATTAGAGACTATATTAATGAAAATCAGTGGATTTTGGATGCAGTTGCAAAGACGGAGGTGGCACAAGCTGCTGCGGCTGCGTGTGCGAGGGAGAGTGGGGGTGGTGAAGCTAATGTGGATGTGGGTGAGAGTGTCGAAGCTCGGCCTACTGTGGTGGTCTCATTTGACGGAGAGAAGGAGAGGTCGTCACCTCGTATGTTGAGCAAGAAGAAGGGTAAACAATGTGAGACCTTTACTGGACAGAATAAAAGGAAGGCAGAAGAACTTGCTGCAAAGTCGCCTGCTCAGAAGGTGATGAAGACAAATACTAAAAAAGTTATTGTGAAGAAAGGTGTTGTAAAGGCAAAGAAATCTGGTGGAGTTTTGAAGGAGTCTGTTGAGAATGTGAAGGAAGGTGTTGAAATGGAAAACAAACTGGTTTGAAAAGGAAAGCGGATAGTACTGCTGGTGAAGCTTCAAGGTCAGGAAAAATGGTTGCTGGTGAAGAAGGAGCTGCGAAACAGCAGCGCAACCGTCAGAATAAGTAGGTGGTCAAACGTACTGATGAGAAGGGTAACACGTAAGTGTTTTCCCCTATTTATAGTGTTATTTTAATATGTTATAAATTTTACTTGTTTCATAAGATGTTTTATTTGATAAGATTCAGTGTTTATTTGTTATTCACAGTCTCAAATAAACTTACACTTTTCAAGACATGTATGCTTACACTTGTTATATTTTATTTTAGGTTTCCTAAGAAATTCTCAACCAGCTGTTGTCCTTTGAGGCTGAAATCGTTAATTGCCTCGCTCACTCCCACCCAAAAGATTGATGTGGAAGATATAGATTTTGGTAGACTTCTTGCGTTTGACATCTCATCCATTCCTTTTGGAATTGTGCCTTGGTTGGTTGACATGTTTGATTATGTGGGCTGAATTCAAATTGTTTTATGGTGAATTCAAATTGTTCTAGGCTAAATTCTTGTTTTTTGTTCTAGGTTTGATCATGTTGGTTGTGTTCAAGAAATATCCAGCTCAAGGTACATCATTACCCCTAACGATGTGTTTGTTGATATATTTTGTATTCCTAGGATTCCAGGCTATCCTGTTGGTTTGGTTAGGAACAATGGGAGGGGTTTGTCAAGGGATGTGGATATTAGGAATAGATGGAGAGATGAGTTAGGTGATGATAAATATGGTAATATTTCTCATGTTAATCTGGGTAAACTAGGTGGTGGTGGTGAGCGCTTTACGATATTTTTTGTTATGTATGTCACGTGTACTTTCTTGGCTCCAACTACCAAAAACTTGGTTGATTTTAAGCTGGTTATTGCTTTAGAGAATGTTGGGACCATTAAGAGTATTGATTGGTGTGGCTTAGTGCTTGATCGTCTCTGTGAGGGTGTTTAGAGCTTCAAATCTAATTTAGGTAAACGAGATGTGTCTTATGTTGGTGGTTGTGTGTTTGTATTAATGCTGGCTTATATTTATAGGTTTCCTTTTAATGGTCAGCCTGACCCTACTAGACTGCCCTTGTGCATGCATTGGCCGAAAAAATCTTTGCTCGACAGGGCTCATTATCTTGAAAAAAATGGGTTATGATAAGGGGGTTATGGTAGAGGTTGGTTTTCCTTTGACAAAGGATGGGAAGGTGAAAGATAAAAGAAGTAGCCAGCACCAATCTGAGGGAACTCGTAATGAGAATATTGGCCACGAGGGGATTCATACACCTACTGATGCATGTGATGGCATTGCTCAGGAGCCAGGATTTATTTTGTATTGAATACCTAATGGCATGATGAGCAATGAAGACATTGACAAAGCTACCAGCAATGTAAATATTTTTTTGTCATTTTTATATAGTTTTTAAAAATTAGTGCATGTTGTTTTAAAATTAATGCAGATGTTGGTTAATCTAATCCAGTTTATAGTTCATATTTCCTTTTTAGACAGTTTCTAATTTTTTTATTGGACTGATATTTGTTCTTCTCTGTCAGCCTCTGAATAGGGCTTTCCTCGTTTTCAAACGAGACATGAAGGTCATTACACACGTGTTGGTTCAAAACCTTGAGAGGGCAAATGCTAGTCCGATTGTGCGACCACAACCGCAGCCACAATCAGAAACACGGGAAGAAGGAACAACCACAGCAAATGAGAATCCTGTTCATGTTAAGAGGACACAGGAAATTATGGAAGACCCTACCACACATGCGTGGGTTTATAAGATTGTTGATGAATACATGAAGAAAGCTCGTACTCTGATTCCTTCATTTTCCCTTGGGATTTAAGGACTTGAGGATCTCTAGTTGTAGCATCTTTGAATTGTTATTGGATATTTGTAATCAGGTTATGTTGTGACTGATTAGTGTTTGGGTGATATGTTGAGCGCAATTGAGACGCTGTTTTAGGACTTGTTTTTAAGGTTGAAGATGTTTTTGGATGATTTGTGACTGATTGTTTTGTGGGTGATTTGTTGAGCACATTTGAGATGTTGTTTTAGGATTTGTTTGTAAGGTAGCAGGCTTTATGAAACAAATTCATGTTTAATTTGAAGAAGTACTATTTGTATGATTTTTAATTCCAAGTTGATTTTTAAATTATTTGATGTGGTTGATTATGTTGATTTTCTGAGCTTATAGGAAAACAAATGCAATTGATAGGTTAATAAACTACATGTGTAAGCTAAGTAGTTATACATGTATTCAGTGGTTTTCGTATCACTAAAATGATGTGAAATATAATACAAGTCCCTTTTAGGGAAACAAGTGCATGTTGAATGTTAAGAAGTAATATTTGTATGCTTATTAGGATCAAGTTACATTTTAATTATGTGGTTTATTGTGTTGGGTTTCTTAGCTTATAGGGAAAAATGCAATCCATAGGTTAATAAATTACAGTTGTAATTTAAGTAATCACATATCAGTTAGTTTGTAGTCAGTGTTTCCATGTCAATAACATTTTGTGACACAAAGGTTGGTACCTAGGCAAGCAAAACAAATGCAAGTTATAATTTGATAATGTATAGTTATAAGCTAAAAAATACAGTATGTTATTGAATGTATAAAAATCTTAGGTAAACAAAAATCTTGGGCATGCAGCATGATCCTGAAAAACAAATACAATATATAGGTAAACAAATGCAACTTGTAGCCTAAACAATGCTACTCTTTACAGTGTCTTCACATCTGGTGTTTTTATGCCGAATTTAGTAGTTTTCTTCCTTAGTTTTTCTTTTCCATGCCTGATTTTAGCCTTTTTCCTCTTCCTTTTGTCTTCACTTGGGCTGGATCCAGTATCTTAGGTGCACTTGTTATGGTTGAGTTGCTTTGGCTACTTGTGGTTGATTGTTTAATGGCATTTGTTTTTTATGCCAACAAGTCTTCTAGTCTAACTGAGCATGTGTCAAACATCTCTTGAAGAGCTCTTCTTGTTTCTGAGTTTCCTTCGCTCTTTAGAACCAGATTGTAGAATCTGCTGGACTTATGGTTCCTCCATGAAACTGTGTCATTGATGCTTTCCGATTGTTGTTTTCCTTGGCCAAGAATCCTGTACTATACTTCTGTTTTGGCCTTTTTGTCCACCTTTTGAGGATGTACTTTGCAGGTATCTCTGTGATGGAATGAAGGTGCAATATTCTGAGAGTGTGAAAGCACAGCATACCTGACACCTCGAAGGACTTGCATGTGCATTGTGCTTCAACCATCCCATTTTCATTTTTGTACTCGACTATCTCGTTGGATTCATCATGTTCTAGGTTGACCTCATTTTTTTTCGGTGGTTCTGAGAACAGTTCCTTGACCTTAGTTGCCATTGCTAGGGAAAATTCCTTTTTGAATCCTTTGTCTAATGCAAGTCCGTAAACCTGATCAACATATTTAACCAAACCTGTACAAGCCTAGTAGTGGGAAAAAATGCATGCTGTAAGTTAACAAATTTTTGTTCTAGACTAAGTAATACAAATTTATAAATGTGAACATACCGGCTTTGTTTTGATAATTTGGCTTTTCTTTTGTACATGCATTTTCATTTTCTGCTTCATCTCTTCTCCACTTTCTGATTGTTTGGTTGAAGAGCGCATAGAAGTGTGTCAATGTTGTTGTTTTGTTTGCACTGAAGCATAGTGTGTGATTGGTGTTTTTGCTTCGCTGTGATGATAAGATGCCTGCTGAGAAAATATCCTTGTTGAATGTCGTGCTCCATTTTTCACAAATTCCATACAGGCATTGAAACCATGTGCTAGTTTCCAGCTTGTATGTGGCGATCAGGTCCATTTTTCTTCAAATTCTGTTGGATTACGACATCTTTTCATACAGTAGTCTAGATTGCTTTTGAAGGATTCATCCTTCTTTAATCTCCCATAATGTTGTATTGAATTTTGTTTTTATGTGCCACAAGCACAACCTGTGTTTTGGAAGACCTGGAAGTTGCAACAAGAAATGGAAGTTGATTAGTATACACACTGTAAGCTAACAGGTGCAGGAGCTAACAGTCCCTACTCAGTTTCGGATCCAAGAAATGGAATTTAAGTAGCTGCATCATTTTCAGGAAATATGATTTCCAAAGTAACAAGTGCAGCTTATAAGATATGTAATGCATACTGTAAGGTAAGAGGTGCAATGTCTAACATTGCATATTTAGTGCTCGGAGCTGTAAGCAACAAATTTTCACAACATACCTCATTTATTGTTTTACCCATTGCAGGATCTTGATCTGTGAATATTGTGACAGATTCCCTTACTTCCATTGATTTCTTGAAAGTGTTGAGGAGCCACACAAAAGTATCAACCAACTCATTTGCTATAAAAGCACAAGCAAACATTTGTTATGTTCCAGTGATTGTTGATTCCAACTATTGGAGCACAAATCAAGTTATACTTGTTTGTTCTGTATGTAGTTTCAAATAAGGTGACATCTTCGTAGAGTTTGTAGTCCTCCAGCATCATTGAATCCCTCCAAAACACTGCTGATAGTTTTGTTTCCTCGTCGAACTTGACTTTGAAGAAGAAATCTTTATCCTCGTCATTGATTTCCATGAGTGTGTCAACAAGTTTCTGAGCATCTCCACTTTCTATTTCTTTCATCTGAAGTCGACACACAAAGTTGAGGTGGTTTTTAATCGTATTCCCTAGATTTTCAACTCCACCAGCTTCAAAAGACATGTATTTATATCCTACAGTGGGTCTTAAACCTGTTTGTTCCATTCTTGTGATGGCCTTTCCTTTGTCTTTTCTAATCCTTCGTTGACTCGTACGGAGATACTAACAGGCCGGTCTTGTTAACTCATGATTTTTTATGGTATTGTGGTGTGCCACGATGTAATAATCCTGCTCTAGCTTCACTCTAATTTCAGCTAGGCATCTTGTTTTTGTAATCAGGTCCTTTCTCTTCCTCTTCTTCTTCTTTTCAGAATGATTTTCATTATCCATGCAAGGAACAGGGCTGGTAGTGCTGGTTTTTAATCTTTTCAATTGGCTTCCAGCAGAGCACTTGTAGTACTTTTCACGAATCTGGCTTTTGCTGTTTTGACGTTGGCAGTCTTTCCTGTAGCTGAAACCAATAGCATTTGTATGTTTCTTGTACAGAGCATGAAGTGCTTCCAATGTTTTTACTTTTACGCCGGTAAGATTTTCAGTGGGATCAATTTCATTTAAATTTGGAAAATTTGTACCTGTAATAATAAAGAATACAATTTCTAATGTAAGCTATGTTCTTATAAGCATAAAAAATACTACTTATAGTGTAACATATACAAAGTGTAGTGTATTTTGTACATGTTATAATCTGAACAATGTACAAGTTTGTCAAAAGTTGGAATTGACAAAGGCATTTTCTGTGTTTTGTTCATTTTAATCTAATGTATGTTTATTTGTAACATATACGTGATTTAAGTTAACAAATGCATAAATTATACGAAATTTCTGTGCCGCATGTAGTTTATATTGCTAATGTTTCCACATGTTCATAGCAGTCGAATTTCAGTGTCCGGAAGTTTCTAAAACAACTATATTCATATCGATTGCAATTGAACACTAGAATTTCAGTCTGATGAGAGAAAATCATACCTTCATAGGAATTGAGTAGTATTTCAGCTTCTTGTAACTGAATTTCACTGCTTGAAGTTGAATCCTTGCGTTTAGAATTATGTTTTCTCTTGCAGATTCCGATTCGATAGCAGTAGTTTTTACGATCAAAGTAGCTAAAATTTCATCTGCTTCAATAGGATCTAGTGACAGATTTGGTTTCTCAATTCCATTGGAATCAGAGCAGTTGTTGTTGGAGGAGGATATCAGAAAGGCATCGTGAATGGATTGGACGAGAGGAACTAGAAACACGTTGGCAGACTAGTGAGGAAGAATTTATCGGCATTCAGAGGATTCTAGAGAACAAAAAGAGTCGGAACCGCGCTGGTTGTTGTCATTGGAGTACATCGGAAAGGCATTGTTGATGAGAAGATAAAAAATGTGCCGGCAAGAAGATTAGAAAGGTAAGGAAAACTTGATCAATGTTGAGAGCTTTTCGGAGAAGAAGAATAGAGTACTGTGTGTTTGTGTGTGAAATTGTGTTTGTGCTCTTTGCGTATTTTTTTGTTTAAGTTTGTATATTAGCAAAGAGGCCCCCTCCCTGTCTGTAAGCTTATGGTCAGGCCGCCTGTCAGGAGACCTACTCTTATTTAAATGACTCATGCCATGCTAATTCAATCTGACTTGCCTGCTCAGTTCCGGGTTGATACCGTTTTTCAAGCGGTGTTCCCCATAAATAGTCTTCTGAGCTAGTTTTAGGTTGTGTTTCACATTTTGAGAAATTGTTTCATCATTCACCATCTTATGGTTTTTTGAAGGTTTTTGGTTGTATATGTTTTCCACTTTTGATGGATCCCAAAATCAATAAATTTCAGCCTAAGTCAAAAAATTATGTCTTTAATAGTTATGCCTCTAACTACAAGGGATATATGTGTCTTGATACCATTACAGATCCGGTTTATATCAATCTTCATGTTATTTTTTACAAGAAACAATTTCCCTATTGTAGTATTCTCTCTACTTGGTTGGCTTTGCCATTTTCCTCTCTTCTTAACTTAAACTTGAGTTGGTCTCCTACAATGGTCTCGCCTAGTTCAAATTCAACCCCAGGTGTCGTTGTTCATGTACTATCTACACCAGTCTCTAATATGACTAGTTCCACCCTTCTCGTCGTCTCCACTCAGCCCACTGGTTGTTTTGTCCTTAGTACCAACAATGAATTTTATGGCTTCTCATGCCTCTATCGAGTTCAATCTTCCATCAATCTCTCCAGTGTCTTCTTCGTCGGATCATGTATCTCTGAGTCCAGATCATGTCTCGTCTTCACCAACCACCTCTCCCGAGTCAGCTCCTAGTCCAGTGTCGTCAGCTCAACTTCCTTGTCTCCTTTTACCACTTGCTCCAAATGCTTATCTGATGGTTAATTTTCTTAAAGATGGTATTTATAAGCCTCATTTCCTAATAGATTTAAAAATATATGTCGTAGAATTAGAACCCTCTAATTTTTAACAAGCATCAAAAGATCCTCGCTGGCTTCAAGCTATGCTTGATGAGAGTACAACTTTAATTAAAATTGATACTTGGGATTTGGTACCTTGGGACTACAATCGTCTTGTACTTGGTTGTAAATGGGTATATAAAATTAAATACCTTTCTGATGGGTTTGTGGAGCAGTTCAAGGCTAGACTTGTTGTTTTCGGCAATCAACAACAGGAAGGTATTGATTATTTTGAAACTATTAGTCATGTTCTGAAACCTACTTTTATGTGTTTAATTCTTACTATTGTTGTCTCTGTTAATTGAATTGTTAATCAATTAGATGTTAAACATGTCTTCTTGAATGGTTTTTTGAATGAGAAAATTTTCATGTGCTAACCTGAGGATTACATCCATCCCTCAAAGATAAATTACATATGTTGTTTACATAAGTCCATATATGGGTTGCAACAAGCTTCGTAAGCTTGCTTTTATCGTTTCAATAATTTTTTATTATCCATTGATTTTAAAAGAATAACTTGTGACACCTCTATGTTTGTTTTAAATTACCAAGGTCATATGATTATTTTATTTCTTTATGTGGATGATATTGCTCTCATGAGTAGTAGTTCAGTTCTAGTTCATAAACTCATTTCTATTCTCTCGTCTCAGTTTGATATGAAGGATATGGAAGATCTCCATTATGTCCTAGGTATTCAAGTGTCGCGTACTCCTTCTGGCTTATTTTTGTCCCAAAAAAAATTTAACAATATGAAATTTCATCTTCATACTGTTAAATATGTATGCACCCCATGTGTTTCTATAGTTACGATGTATCCGTTCATGGGGATCTTCTGACTGATCCCACAGATTATTGTAGTATGGTTGGTGCTTTGTAATATTTAACTATGACTTATCATAATTTTGATTATGTTGTTAATATGGTTTCTCAGTCTATGCATGCTCTTTATACTACTCACCTTCATGTTGTGAAGAGAATTTTTAGATGTTTGCAGGGTACCTTGGAGTTTTGTCTCATTCTCCACTCGACAAGCTCTCCTGCGGTAGTGGTAGCTAATTCTAATGCATATTGAGCTGGTTGTCTTGACAGCCGTCGCTAGCTCGACCACTGGCTATGCCATTTTTCTTGAAAATAATTAGATTTCTTAGCACTCTAAGAAGCAACCTACGGAGTCAAAATTCTCAAATGAAGCTGAATATAAGGTTGGAGCTTACACTACAACTGAAACATTGGCCTTGTCAGCTTCTTGTGGATTGGAAGTATTTTCTTCGTGATCATGTTACTCTCTATTGCATTAATATTTCTACAACATATCTTGTTGCCAATCTGATTCATCATGACCATAGCAAGCATATTGATGTAGACTACCACTTTATTTGTGAAATGGTTGACATGGAGGTTTTCGGGTTAGACATGTTCCTACACAGTTACACATTGCTAATATTTTTACTAAAGGTATTTATAGTGAGTTATTTTGTAAACACCGTTCCAATCTATTCATTATTGCACCCCATAAAGATTAAGAGGGTGTATTAGGGTATAAGACTAGAATAGACATTATCATGTAAATATAATTGATATACATAGAGTGTATGGTATACACCTCTTTCAACCACGCAAAGTCCAAAACAAAGATAGCATCTTGAGCCCAACAAACCAAGTAAGTGGACAACTTGCCTAGTGAAGGAAGAGCTTCGCTGAGTTTAAGGCCAAAACAATGCTTTGATATTTCGCATACAACAAGCCAGATAAGAGAACCATAGTGGGAGGATGAATATCACCCAGGAAACCACGACTAAGGAATAACGTGGATCACGATCAGCAATGATCCAGGTGATCACTAGCTATAAATAGATTATATGAATGACAATACATGTAGCAGCATTTTTTCCAGAGACTACTCATATATTAATTATACACTAACTTGGGCATCGGAGGAGGATCCCGGGGACTCCCCGGGACCTTGTTCTGTAGGTGATATGGAGCTTGCATGAAGCACTGTGTTGATTCCATATATTATGGTGGTCCAGATGGAATCCTACGCATTAGTGGCGCCATCTGTAGGGAAAAATAATAACTCCAAAGCAGCTAAAAGTATTAGCAAGATGGAATATTATGAACAACCACAGTTAATAGATGACAGTTACCCATCATGAGAAAGAAGGTCAGTGGAGCCAGCTACAGTACAAGCTTGAAAATCTTGACTAAGACAAAATGGAAATCCTTGAAAAGGCGAGATTAGAGGGAAACAACAAAGCAAACCAGCTATAGGACTGGCCATCAACAAACCATAACATTGACAGAGTTAACCAGGACAAACTAGAAAGCCTCGAAAAAGCAGGATCAGATGAAAGCAGCGAAGCGAACTAGGTTTAGTCATACAACATCAATACATCACAACATTACATCGCCATACCTTAGGTACATTTACACCCAAGTATGCAAAATACACCTCGCGCAATATAGAACTACATGTATATAATTCTTAGAGAACAACTTCTAAACATAATAACATAAATACAAAGAACTAGAATTATCACATGACATACAATAAGAACTTCACATAATCAACAAAGCTTATCAAATTAGAAACCTACCCCCATATTAGAAAACGTAGACCTCACGTAGAATTGGACATATGACTACTATATAAACAATAGCTATACATTAAACCAATATTGGTTAAGCATGTACAGCATCAGAATCTCACACAAAACAAGCTCTAAAATTTAGATGATACAACTTAGTCAAGATCAAAAGATACAACTTGATAATATTTAGATCTTTAAATGATGCGGAATACAATCTGATCATGATAAACACACATAAAAACACTAAAAAGATCCTACACAGCCTTCTAATAAATGGGAGGGAGATTTTATCCCCCCATTCTTGTCTATAATAGTGCCCCTAGGAACACAGCTTAAATAAGTGTAGCAATAACAAGATTGCTACACTCAAAACGTCGGACCAGTCTAAAGTACAGATGACTTCTAGGGTTAGAACCACTGCCTGCACTATATATCCCCCACTCCCAATAGTAATTTGGGGTTGAGATGGGCGACGAAACCCACATTAGTTCTCCTTCGTGCCCATTCAACGGGTTCCCAAGCTGAGGACATGGGACCGCCACCTTTCTCCCCTTCACATTCACTAATTCCACTCGTTGTTTCCATCAAAGAGACAAAATTAATCAAAACTTGCAAAAGAGAAACAGTAAGTATACATGAACAACAATACCACTTAAATATATCTCACCAAAACTATGAAGATTCTTCATCCAAGCTTGATAAAGTCCCCATACACAAAACCACATTCGGTACAAAACTCATGAAAACACTCTACCTATCTCCATGCGTTTAAAAATGTTGTGATAGAACCCTTATATAGGCACAACAAGCCTAGGGAATCAAATAATTATTAAAAGCACCCCATAATCCCTAAAAACTAGCTAACGGGAAAGTGGCTTGGGAAAAAAATAACTTATTTCATAAAAATTAAATGTGGTATCCTTATCTGCATATACGGCCCACTAAAAGCCCAAAAATCAACACAACAAAGGGAAGGAAGTTACAGCCTCGTGTTAACACTTGGAAACTAACCAGCTCGAGGGTGCTGCACACTCCTACCCCGAACCCCATAATTTGGACAACAGTATTTTATACAAAGAATATTTAGTGGATGCGTGTAATAGAAACCAAGATGCTAAAGCAACGATGTAATTGGTCACAACTTCGCATACACCTGGAACATCACCAACCAGCGACACAAGTGAAAAACCATCAATGCTACATCGTGAAAACCATGAAACATGTCCCGGGATTACTGGTTTACAAAAACAATGGGTTATATATGCAAAAATAATAAACACCAAATAACCACTTAATTGACATGACTTTGCAAAATGCATAATCAAGGCCTCGCAAACAGCCTTCCGAAACCCAACATGCCAAAAACAAAATTTTCAGTCTAACCTTCCTTATTTACACCAAAACATTCAGCACTATCAGAAGACAACCTCTCACAAAATCCTCCAAGCATACAAGTATGTCCAAATTCTCTAAATCTCAAAAAGGTTGTTAAAACACATCCTAGATTCTTTTCCCCTCAATTTTCTCATACTAATTACACTCAATTTCCCTTATCATGCAAAATAGTTCTTGTAAACTAAGCATATGACGTGGATACGTGTAATGGGAAAACACGATGCCAGCGCAACAATACAATCCATCATAGCTTCCCCAGGAACATTACCAGCCAATAATATAAATAACCATTCATCAATGCTTCATCATGAATACCATGAAACGCGTCACGACATTACTAGTTTGTAAAGACAAAAAACCAACTACAATCAACAGAATCACAAACATCAAAAGGATTTCCATCAACAAAACTCCATAAAATACACAAAATAAAGCCTCTTAAATGACCCTCTGAATTCCAACATTTATGAACAAATAAAAACTTCCATTTCAAACTTCATTTTCTACGCCTGAGCACCCAATACCACCAGGCATATTAGTATGGCCACACATCTCTGAATCTAGAGGCGTTGTTCCTTTCATCAACTCGTTTATCATAGCTTCTTCTTCCATCGCAGCTTTCTCAGCCTCAACCTTCTTTTCTATATACTTTTCATACTCATTTTTCTTCAAGCTTCTTCAATGTTGGCAATTGAGACAACTTCTCAAAATCAATCAGCATTGGAAATGGATGCTTATCTCCAATGATAATTTCAAGATACTTACTAAGATATTCGAAACATGATTAACACATTGATCTAGAGTATGGATATCTTTGAGTTTGTCAACTTTCATTGGAGGGTTTAGCTCTCGCAGCCCTTTTCTAGCCCGATAGCACTCCAACTCTGTGATTTTTGGATAAATATCTTCAAATAAATTATAAAAACCTTGCGATTTCAATAACTTGTTTACCATAGCACGGGCATACCTTGGATTGGCATAACCCTTATTTCACAACTCCGAAATTTGGTCCATTAGAATTTTATTCCCCTTGTCTTTTTCCTCCAAGGTTACTTTCATCATTTGACACTTCTCTTCAGCATCTTCAATTTCCCCCGCATATGAGTCATCTTTGTCCCAGCTTTTTTGACCATCTCACCTAGTTACAGTTTAAAGTTAAGCATCAACTAATACACTATAATAGGCATCCATTAAAGTAAAGTAGAATAGGTTAAGAACTTGTAGCAATAGGGATTAAATATCCTTTGTAACAAAAATAGCAACTTAGTCGGTTCCTTCACCACCAGAATGAGGCATAAGCTTAGTTTTGCTAGGAGGCACATCAGGATTAACCTTAGACTTCTTACGGGAGGATGCTCTAACAAAGTTTTCTCCTCCTTTCCTCTTTTGCCATCTTTTTGAGATTTAGCCCCAACCTTAGATAGTGTCATCCCTTCATAACATATGAAAAATTAATAAATGTACAGAACAGTTAAGTAATCATAAATAAAATATTCACCATAAGAACATCCTTGCTTTCCTTGAGGATGTTTAATCTTCATGCCATGACGTAACATTTCCCTAACTAGTTGACTCTCATTAGTCAGCCTTCCTACCTTAGGCTGAGGTTCATAATAATAGAATGATTCCAAGAAGGAATAAACATACCTTATACTTCTTTAATAAAGAACAACAAAAAAATTTTAAAAAAAAACACAGTTACTAGGGAATTTATCCTCAAGGTGCACATTAGAAATTACTAGGTAAAACGTTTACACACCTACGAAACCGGCACTACACATCTTATAAAACTTAAGAAACTCCTCAATTTCTATATTCATGTTAGCATCCTTGCATAATTTTATGTATTCAGTTAATACAACTAAATACTGTGGATGCAGTTGAGCAAGGGTTACATTATATCTATGCAACTTTTTTAAATAAAATCAGGGATATGTAATGACAGCTCAAACATGATATGATGTTCATAAACACTAAATAATCCTAACAGAGGATTCCATACTCCCCCCCACCTTGGGAAGCCTAATATCATACTTTTAAAAAAAAGGATGGAATTCTAGAAACTCTAACAAATATATACTATTTACGATACAGTCACTATCATCCACATCCTCCATATCTTTATTTTTAGCCACAAGCTCCCCTGTGGCATTAATATTACACACCGCCCCATCATCATCTGTAATATATTGGGTTATAGAGGAAGATAACTTCGATCAAACAATAACCATATTTGAACAATGAAATACGATAGGGTATCTTTAAAACCTAGAAGCTTTAAGAGGAACTCGTTCAAAAAAAACCTAATTACAAGTGGTTTAACTTCAAGTATGCCCTAAAAAATCACAATAAGTACTTTTCATAATCTTTGCATCACATATCGTGCCTCAAAAAGTGCACCTATTAAACTTAGGTAAGTTATGTAAGGAAGTTAAAAAGGAAACTATCAATCATTAAATTTGCCCGTAATAATTACTTACCAATAAGAGAAAAATAATTTTGGAATATTTAATCTTTACAAAACAACCATCTCAACCCATGAAGTCTCACAGTGCTTCATGATTAGTGTATATATATATGTACTCAGAAAAATAAAAACTACACTCCCATGGCACTTCGCAGCTAAGGGGGCTTATGGTATACAGCTCCTTCAACCTCGTGAAGTCCAAAACAAAGATAGCATCGCAGCTAAAACAAAGATAGCATCCTTCAACTTCGTGAGACCAATGAACCAAGTAAGCAGATAGCTTGACTAGTGAAGGAAGAGCCCCGCAGAGTTTGAGGCCAAAACAATACTTTGATACCTCGCATCCAAAAAACCAAATAAGAAAACCATAATGGGAAGATGGATATCACCCATGAAATTATGACCAAGGAATAATGTAAATCAGGATCACCAAAGATCCCGGTGATCACTAGCTATAAATAGATTATCTGAATGACAATACATGTAATAGCATTTTTCCAGAGACTGCTCATATATTGATTATACACTAACTTAGGCATCAGAGGAAAATCTCAGGGACTTCCTGGGACCTTGTTCTACAGGTGACATAGAGCTTTCATGGAGCACTACACCGATTCCAGATATTATGGTGGTCCGAAAGGAACCCACCGCACTAAGTGTTAAGGCTACCAATTGGGTAAGCCATAATTATTCCTTGCAGTTTCAACTCCCCATTATGCAGAACCTCTATAAAACTAGTTATCGACCAACAAAAGCATAACAAAAGAGGTGTCAAATTCCGGAGAAAATATGCTTTTCACATATCATCATCTAGGTTTAGGATTCCCTTTCCACATGGAACACATAGTAGTGTTCGACTATGATTAGGATGCTAATCATAGTTTCCATGTTGGAACGTATTTCAAATATTCTCTCAGCATGGAATTTGTAGCCCACTGATATGTGGTGGTCGATGATCAACTGGGTTTTAGGTCCAGGTATCATCATTACACAAATCTTATTATAATGTGGTAGTTTTGTTTCTTCATGAGTAAACACGATTGTATCCTGAAGGTCAATAATCTACACACTTAACAATTTTTCCAATATGCTTTATATGTCAATTTGGCATTGGCTTTATAGTTAATCTACACATGTTCCTTAAGTCATGGGTGTGTAGTGTTTCAATTGAATCCACTCATATGTCAGATTTGGTCTTATATGCATTAGGTGCAATTGCAGTCCTTTTGTATGCCTTGCCTTATCAATAAGCTAAGAGACATTTATTGGATATTATTAGGTGACTTTAGGATATCTTTTGGTGTTCCCTATGTGTATTTATGGAAGGGGATTGGGAGTTTGTTGGAAAGACAAAAAAGTGAATGACAAACAATAGAAAAGATAAGGGTGAAAGGATTCTTGAAAGAGCTGAACAATTTTTCTGTTGATCAATTTTTTTGGTAATCTGAGAGGATTTTTGATTCAGAGGTCGGATCTAAGAGTAAACTTATTCTAATTTTGCTGAAATTTGGTTAGAATTTTTGGTACTCATAGGCCTTTGATTTGGGCAGTTGGATCGTTGGTTTGTGCTCTGATTGACAACCCTATTTGTGGACTACATATATTTATTTTGTTTATTTTTTATTGATAAATTTATAGTGTTATATTGGTTGTTACACTTTGTTGGCTAGTGTTGAATTTTCCCCCTCACTTTATCACAATAAGAAGGAATATGATGAACTCCTCCGAATCTCAAAGTTTTAATCATTATACCAAAGAGGTTTTTAAGTAAACTTTTTTTGTGTTAATTGTCTTCTTTACTTTCTTGTTGGTGAATCATATTCCCATCGTTGGTTTAGTCTACGATTGAGTTTGATTATTTGGTGTTGTCCTGGTCTTGTGTGGCTGTTTGGGATTTAACCCCTTTGTGTCCCCAATAAATGGTACCAAGCTGAGTTTATTTTGGCACAATCACAGAGTCGAGTGGTAGTTCTATGGTTATTTTGGATCAACCAATTATTTTATATTTGGGGATATGTAGTGGAAGATTTGTTACTTTGCAAAGATTTTTTTTATCCAATTGTATCAATTTTTGTTGAGTACTAGTTTATCTAATCCAACTAAATCGGAGAAAACATAGAAAGAGAACAACATTGGGGACTATTAGACTATTATCATATTCAACCATGTTTCTTAAAATTCGGACTCTTATGTTTTGTGGAAGAAATTGGAAGACCTCCATGAAAGGAATATTGCTCATAATAAGGTTTCTTTGATTAAAAAACTTGTCAATTTAAAGTTAAGAAGTGGAAAGCCACTGTGAAAATTGACAAGATATTATTAACAAGTTAACTATTGTGAAAATTGTTTTTATGCTGAATTCTAGCCTTTTTGTTCTTATTGATGTTTTCCCGGTAGTTGAGAGTTTTTAGTTGTGACTATTAACAACTCTGCTTTATTTGGATGTTTATCAAAGAGAGCGTGTTCATTGAAGATGTAAGAAGAAGTGAGATGAGAGTTGATAGTTCACAGACTCTTGTTGTTGAGACTTGAGAAAGAAGTAGGAGTATTGATCCAAAAGGACGTGGTAATTCAAAGAATGGTCCAAGTCTAAAGATGGGAAAGATACAAGGATGGCCACTATTAGTTTGTTCACATTAATAAGTATTGCTATTGGTGGAAGAAAGAGCAAGAGAAAGCATGACTCACCTAATGAAAGAGTTGATAAAGTTACAACACACCTGTTGGTTTGTGCTATTGGGGATTGTTATCATGTAGAAGGTTCATATACAGAATAGTTAATTGATGCTGGAGCTTCTTTTCATTGAGTCTACAAAGAGAAGTATTTCATGAACTACGACATTTGGAATTTTGGTAGAGTCCTAATGGGAAATAAGAGCACTGCAAATGTAGTTGGTATGGGGGACATTCATGTGAAGACAAGTGTAGGATGCAGACTCATTTTGAAAAATATGTGTCATATGCTTAATTTCTCAATTTTTTTTGTTTTTTGCTAGTGTACTCTTGACTGAGAAATGTAACACTTGTTTGGAGATAGCAAGTGGAAGTTTTTGCAGGGTTCGATGACATTTGCTTGAGAAGAGTTTTGTTGCACTCTGTATAAGATGCACGTGGTTATATGTCATGATGAGTTGAATCTCATTAAAAAGAATTCTCCAAAATTGTGGCATCGAAGGTTTGGGACGCATTAGTGACAAGGGACTAAAACTTCTACCAAGTAAATCTCTTATTTATGTTGATTGACTTCATTTATCATTGTTTAGTAGGAAAGAAACATAGGGCTTCCTTTTCTTTAAAATAAACTATAAACGAAGAAAGGTTGAGTTGGTATATTCAAACATATGTGGGTTATGGAGGTTTAGTCACTTGATGGTGACATGTACTTTATCACCTTTATCGATGATGCTACTTGACAAACATGGTTTATTTGATGAAGACCAAAGAAATGGTGTTTGGAACTTTCAAGAAATTTTATTTAATGATAGAAAGGAAGAAAGAGGAAACTGAAATATCTTTGCACTACAAGAAAAATGATCTTTTATCTTGCCCCCTTTACCTTGGTTTTTTTCTTAACCCCAAAAAACTGAGGTAAAAAGTTGGTAAAAAGTTCTTTTACCTCGGTTATTTTTTAGAAGTAAAAGGTATTTTTTTTACCTCGGTTATAAAAAACCGAGGTAAATAATTAGTTTTTTTTAATCTCGGTTAATAAAAGAACTGAAGTAAAAGATTAAAAAACTAAGTAAATAATGTTACCGAGTAGTATGCGATGTCGCATATGTTGTGTTGGAAGCTTGATCGATTCCACCATTAACGTCATTTCTACTGATATGTTTAGCAAATGACTTAGCGACATCGCACATATTTGAAAAGATATGTTAAAGTAAAGAATTTGACGGTGATAGAAAAGAATAAAAAGAGGAAATGGATGTCAATCATATAATGTTCAAATCATATGAAAACACACATATGAACACGTACAATCAATCTTATGATATTCAAATTAGATAGTTAAATAACTGGAAAAATAGTAGTCGTGAAAATATTCCCACAATCAGTACATAAATTTGAATAAGATTTGTCTTAATTCAAACATAATAGAGATTATAATAAACTCAAGCAGCTTTGATAATGATAACTTGAAAGACGATAGGCCCCCCAGCTTCGATCACCTCGAAAAACAAGGTGTCTCCGATGAGTAGCTTGTTTCCCTTAAGGAACTCGCCAAAACCTTTGGGGAAAGGGCCTTGATCTTCCCACCCCTAGAGTAGTTCATACGGTACTTTATCCCGTAGCACCACAACACTACAAGGGCCTTTGCACTCGGCAGTAGTGGTACAATCTCCCACGGTATGTACTAAATCAGAAAAGTTATATTGATTAGAAATATATTTATATGTGTGTGTGTGGAAATATTTGAAATTGCATATTAATTTTAAATGTCTTACAAAGTTGGGTTCTTCCCAAAGTTCTGCTACTTCAGAGTACAATGGAAGCGTGGGCTTTTGGGAGCCATTGTATGATCTTCAATATTGAACACAATAGGCTCAAGATTGCTCCATTGTGCAGAGAACTGCATGAAAACAAAATATTGTGGTAAAGTGTGAAGATGTGTTTAACTAATTATATGTTGTGAAATGTTTAAAGACCTAAAAAATAGATGACTTGAAGATCCTTCGCCAGCCATTAGTCCTGAATAAGAAATGAAAATGTGAATAGGGAAGCAACCAATGAATTGCTACGTGCGAGGTCGCCTACACATCTCAGGTATGTGTCGGTCCAAACCAGTGGCATGGACGACATATATTAGCAAAGTTGCCATAACATCGGGATCCCATCGGTTAGACCAAAGGGACAACCAACATACATGCGATATCGTATAGTAAATAATATGCTACAAAAATAACAGTATGCGACATGGCTTAATTATCACAGTAACCGAACTGTAACCAATGTCTTACCGAGGTCACATATATCAGAGGAAGCTATGGGTAAAAACACATAACCCCAGAAACAAAATATTTAAGAAGATAAAATTAAACAAAAACCCTATGGAGACATACCAAAATGCAGTACCCAAGTCTATATCCAACGAATGTTCACCATGTCAAAAATGTGAGTAAAACCTAGAACACAAAGAAAACATAACACATTGACAAACCACAGATCGGACAATGCAAAAGAGGAATTACTAACATTACATATTAGAAGGTTAGAAAAACCCTACCTTTCTTCCAATGGAGAAGTGAAGGGAGGTGAGAGACCGTTGGAATTCACAAGTTTCTGAAATGACGATTCTGAAACGATTTTGGTATATATAACGATTCTGAAATGACATCATTTTAAACACATTGTGTTGTCTGCCGGTAGAGTGTGACCTCGCACGTACGTTGGTAAATCTAAAACTACGTCGAAATAGTCACCGACGTCGCAAGTGTGCATGGGCCTAACAATTTTTGCCCACCAGCGAGTTACGTTATGTTAAATACTAAACATTCAATAACATTAAATAACATTGAATTGATAATAAAATGTTCATATGGAAAATACGTCAACATTAATATTCTTCCAAATACAAATCAATTTGTTTAAAATACATGGTCATTCAAAGACTAAGCTAATCATCTAATGTCCGCAGGGAAGAATGACAACACAGAAAACTACTGGCCCATCACCATTAGGAGCTCGAAGTAGAGGGTGTCCCCAACCATGAGTTGCTCCACGGAAAGAAACAGGCCAAACCCCTTCGGGGTAAGGGTCCTGAGCACCCTGCTCCCCGAGTAGTGCATGTGATATACTCCCTCCCTTTGCACCTGATCACATCATCCAACTTGTACGGTGGTAGGAGCTCCACAATTTTTTTCAAAGATGTACTGAATTATAAAAAAAAAAACTTTGTTAGTACTTATGAAAGTAATCTATGGAAAAAGTTAATTGGAAAATCAATTTGTTTAAAACAAGGAGGAATTGCCATAATTGGAATTTACCTGAAGTTTGTTTGGGTCCGAATATGGAAAAAAATGTGGATATCTGCCTGAGAGTATGCATCACGGACTGTCATCATCCGAATCAGTACGGATCTATATTGGTCAAAGAAAGTATTAAAAATTCATTTATATTATTAATAAAATTAGAAGGAATATTTTAAAAAAAACCAAAAATCGGTTACCTCGATTGGGTCACGGCTAAAACTAGCATTATTAGATATGATTGTTGTAATTCATATTGTCACGGATGTTAAATGTTGTAGTAGACTGGGAGGTTATCGTTATACCTCTCAAAGTTAGTATTTATAAGCCCTAAATGCTTCCTATCTACTACTAAGTAGGTAATGGCAAGTCGGGGTCGTCCACGAAGAAGAGGGATCTTTCTAAGTATATAAACATATAAGGTTGATATTAGGCTAGAAGTGTATATATATAAGCAAGTAAATTGGGGGGGGGGAGGGGGTTGGTTGGTTCTATCCTAGGTTATGAATTGAAAGACAAGATAACTAGCAAAGTCAAGTAACTATGATAATCATTCAACTACTAAGAAAAAGAGATAAAAACTACAAAAGACAAAACCTTGGGGGCAATTAATATCCACTTCCAAACCTCATGTAGATAATTGAACCATTCACTCATTCTATCACATTCGTTACCTATGGGGAATGCTATCACTCCCATTTTGAAGATCAACATTCATTTCTTCTTAAGAGTAATTCATAAAAACGTTCAACGACCATTTGAAAACCTCATTGATAATCACTTTAGACGTTCAACGACCATAAATATATTTCATCAGTGGCGTTATACATGAAGAACCGTGGATAAAATAACGACAAGCATTCGACCAAACACATAGCCATTTAACCAAACAAAGCATTCATTAGGCTAAACCTAGAACAAACCACATTCAAGATTCAACCTTCCATTGCTTCTATAGGATAAATATGAGTACAATCCACATTAACATATTCATCTAGCAAGATTCACTGCACATTATACATAAGAAGTTCTAATTCCATGTTCTTGGATTTTCATGTCAAAGAGCTAAGAAATTTGCAACTTTCATAACACCCTAACAATAAGTCATAAAAACACTTCATATACTCAAACAACTCATAGCATAAATGAAGTAAAATATCACATTAAAAATACATGAATGCTAAATAACATATGCTTTAAGAAAGTGTCAAATAGAGGTTCTTACTACATTGGTTTGGAAGCTTCAATCAATTGCTCCCAAGTACAAACTAACCTAGATAATGAAAACACATGATTAACCTACAAAAACTAAGAAACAAAAGAAGGAAAAACTAGGGTTTATCAATCACAAATCAGGAAGAAGAAGAAGAGAGGAAGAGAGAGGGGATAAGGTGGGTATTTATAGTACAAAAAAGCAAGAATGAGTTCTGGCCACCCGTTCATCGCAAGTCGCGACATGTTCATAGCGAGGCACGGCGGATGCCAAATCCAATATCTTGATTTCTTTCTTATTTTTGTCTCAAGTTCTCCTCTTCACTTCACTTTTCTTCAATTCTTCAAGTCTTCAAAAGCTCAAATGCAAGTCTTCAAATCTTCAAATCTTCAAAGGTAGTCTTCAAAGATTCAAAGTCTTTAAGCAAATTTCCTTATCACACGAAATCCTCTAGAAAAGTAATAAAAGCGTAAAAGTCGCTTTTAACTCTCCTTAGAGAATTTCAAGGCAAAATGTCACATATAGAGCACAAAAGTGTACAAAAGTGAATCCTAAAAGTCCCAAAATAACCATATAAAATGGGCACATCATAAAAAGAAATTGGATAATGATAAAAAATTATTTGGTAAGTTGACCAAGTCAATACGAAGTCGTTTAACCTTCGGTATAACCGAATAATTAACCGATAGGCTCGCGAAGTCACATTGACCAATTTCATAAAGAAAACAATATTCGCGATGTCGTATGTGTATCAATAAAAGAAAGGGGTGATCGACTATCAACAGATGTTGTACTATAGTAGATGGATTACGGAAGAAAAAAAAGCAGAAAATTGGGACCAATCTTGGTTATAAACCAAACAATTGGACCACTCCATAGCTAGAAGACTTAGAAACCAATTACTAACACCCTAAACCCATATCTTACCACCCCAATTCATAGAAACTTCAAAAATTTAAATAATTAACAGATTCAAACACTAATCCATATTGATAACAATTTCTAGGATAAATAGAATAACAAAAGTAATGTAAACACATGTGGAAACCATACCTTTGACAAGATTGGCAGGGGCACTGTTAAAATTCAAGGGAAGTGTGAAACTTTGAAGTGATGTATGAGAGGTGAGCTCCATTTATATATTCGTCATGCTTCCACCTAGGGTATGTGCGATATCGCATTATAGTCGTTTATAACGATTGTTGCACAACATCGACTAATAGGAGTGTGGGTCTCACCATTTCAGCCCACTAGCATGAGAAGGGCCTAAAGTGTACCTATGTACGACATTGCATACTAGTTTTGGTACAACGACATCTAACTGGCAGAAGACCGATGTCGGCTTATCTAGATTTGGGCCTCAGCATTTCAGCCCAATGGCACATCAACTAGGTCTGTATTTCATTAAGAAGGAAACAATTGACCTTAATAGAGAGTAATTGTATATTAGACACTGCTATTCTAAACTTATAAATGTTACCGGGATTTATTAGCATCCGGTATGATCAAAATCAATTTTAACATAGCTGATGAACTTTTCTATTTTTATACTTAAGTCCTTGAAAGATGGTCCCCGAGGACGATAATTTTCACAACATAGAATCGTATGAAATTGTATATTCTAGGTTTTTTATGCATTTAAAAGCTAACAAAAGTCCGTCCATCAAAATTTTAAAAGCGCAAGTACATTGCCTAGGGTAAATTTTAGATGATTACTTATAAGTATACAAGGATCATTCGTAAAGAACTTGTGGGATTGTGCAAGTTAATTCTTTATCAGTTACGGTGATAAAGATTTTGACTAGGGATTGCAAGTGTCCCGTCCGCAACCTGAGATAACCATCCATCATTTGTATTAGTATTCCATTATTACCCTTATAATAACCGTTATGAGTACGATATTTTCCACCACATAGAATTGCATGAAATTATATAT
Source organism: Rubia yunnanensis (assembly GCA_037428765.1). NCBI lineage: Eukaryota > Viridiplantae > Streptophyta > Magnoliopsida > Gentianales > Rubiaceae > Rubia > Rubia yunnanensis. The sequence continues at coordinate 85,750,918 of CM075063.1, forward strand.
TCTAGGTTTTTTATGAAATTAAAAACTAATAAAAGTCCGTCCATCGAAATTTTAAATGCGGAAGTACATTGTCAAGAGTAAATTGTAGATGATTACTTATAAGTATACAAGGGTCATTCATAAAGAACTTCTGGAACTCTCTGTGGGATTATGCGAGTTTCTTTATCAGTTATGGTGATAAAGAGTTTGACTTGGGATTGCAAGTGTCCCGTCCGCAATCCGGTGTAAACGTACATCATTTGTGTTAGTATTCCATTATTACCCTTAGACTAAGCGTTATGAGCACGATAACTTCTACCACATAGAATCACATGAAATTATATATTCTAGGTTTTTTTATGAAATTAACAAAGCTAATAAAAGTCCATCCTCAAAACTTAAAATTCGCAAGTACATTGTCTAGAGTGAATTGTAGATGATTACTTATGGTATACAAGGGTCATTCGTAAAGAAATTTTGGAACTCTATGTGGGGTTATGTGAGTTTCTTTATTAGTTACAGTGATAAAGAGTTTGACTTTTGATTGCAGTGTCCCGTCCGTGATCCAGGGTAACCGTCTGTCATTTGGGTTAATATTCCAATTTTACCCTTACAATAAGCGTTATAAGCACGATAACTTCCACCACATAGAATCGCATGAAATTATATATTCTAGGTTTCTTATGAAATTAAAAGCTAATAAAAGTCCATCCATAAAAATTTAAAAAGAGCAAGTACATTGTCTAGAGTAAATTGTAGATGATTGCAAGTGTCTCGTCCGCGATCCGGGGTAACCGTCCATCATTTGTGTTAGTATTTTATTATTACCCTTACAATAAGCGTTATGAGCACGATAACTTCCACCACTTAGAATCACATGAAATTATATATTCTAGGTTTTAATGAAATTAAAAGCATATAAAAGTCCGTCCATCAAAATTTAAAAGTGCAAGTGCATTTTCTAAAGTAAATTGTAGATGCTTACTTATAAGTATATAAGGGCCGTTCGTAAAAAACTTGTGGAACTCTTTGTGGGATTATGTGTGTTTCTTAATCAGTTAGGGCGATAAAGAGTTTAACTTGGGATTGCAAGTGTCCCGTCCGCGATCCGAGGTAACCATCCTTCAATTGTGTTAGTATTCCATTATAACTCTTACAATAAGCGTTATGAGCACGTTAAGTTCCACCACATAGAATCGCATGAAATTATATATTCTAGGTTTTTTTATGAAATTAAAAGCTAATAAAAACCCATTCATCAAAATTTAAAAAGCGCAAGTACATTGTCTAGAGTAAATTGTAGATGATTACTTATAAATATACAAGTGTCATTCGTAAAGAACTTCTGGAACTCTCCGTAGGATTATGCGAGTTTCTTTATCAGTTACGGTGATAAAGAGTTTGACTTGGGATTGCAAGTGTCCCATCTGTGATCCGGGGTAACCGTTTGTCATTTGTGTTAGTATTCCATTATTACCCTTAAAATAAGTGTTATGAGCACGATAATTTCCACCACATAGAATTTCATGAAATTATATATTCTAGGTTTTTTATGAAATTAAAATCTAATAATTGCCTGTCCATCAAATTTTAACCGTCCATCATTTGTGTTAATATTTCGTTACTACTTTTTCCGAAATGCAAAATTGGGGATAACATTTTTTTATTTAAATTTTTGTAAACAATAAAGTTCTGTTTTTGGCATGAACGGGCTGGTGGGCAGGCTGCAATCTTGAAATGGTGTATATTACCCCGGAATTTAAATTATCTGCGAGGTTGCACTTGTGTCGATTGATACGACACTGAAACAAAGATAAACGGATGTCGGTCACTATGAAATTTCAATGGGACTCAAATTTTCAGTCAAAAATTTGAACCCAAAATTCCCCCTCCCCCCCCCCCCCACCCTATTTCAGTCCAATAAATTTCAGCAGTAACACTCATTTCCCATTTCTAACACCAATCTTACAACCCAAACTCCCACCATCCATTTCATTCACAGCCTTACAACATTTAAAGATCTAATCAAATTGCTTCTCTCAAACATCAACAAGTGTCCAAGGATGGAGCATCTCCAATTCCTAATTAATTGAGGTAGGTTTTCCATCTATTCCATGTTCAATTATCAATTATGTGATGCTACTACTATATGTTTTTTTAATCAATAATTGATCAAAGATTCTTACATTACATGAGGTATGATGCTTGAGTTACATGTTCTATATTTTTTGTTGTTATTCTTTCCAAAATAGTGTCATGTTTGTTTCGATTATGAAGAAAGATGTTGAGATTTCTATGAACATAGTTTGAATGTGCGACCTCGGTCACATGTCATTGCCCATGCGAAATGTTATCGAACCAATACCGACTTTGCATAGCACTTCATATTGTTGTCATGTGAATGAATGTCAGACATCACATATTAGTCAGTCTTTGCGACATCTTCAATTCATATTTGCGACGTCGCATGTAACCAGTTATGTTTACTTTTACCATCTCAAATTTAATGTTGTCTACGTTTTACTGCATTATGTGTATTTCATTTGAGGACTGCCCAATCCTAACATAAATTTTGTTTCATATGTAGTTATATTAATAGGCCTGAGGAGAGTCATCGATGGACCTTCAGCATGTAGATTGAATGACTTGTCATTTCACTAGTCGTCCTGACAGTTTTAATTGCGTGCTACGTAGAAAATGGTGTTTTAATACAAATAATTTGTAAATTTCAAATTAACCTTATGTATTTCAATATGTGATGACATGTATTTGTATTATATGTTATAATTTTATCGGTTTGAACATGTCATTCTTTCCCAAATTAATTGAAAACAATTGAATGTGGTATGACGTTTAATCATTCAACCATCAAATATTAAATATTATAATATTGTATGGTAAAAAAAGTCTGACCGACTGGGTCAGCGATGTCGCGCAGACTAGTGCTTAGACAACACGTGATCGATGTCGCAGTTATCAATGTCTTTTTTTTGCAACGTCGGCACATCAAAATGACATCATTTTAGTAAGTGTTCCACGTCAGCAGGCACACGATGTGGGTGACCCACATCGTACGAAATCGCACGTTATGTGGACTGTCGTCACGTGTGAACGACGTCGCAACATTTCATCCCTCATCGACTGCCTTCTTGCAATGAATAACCTCACGTACAAGTGGATGCCAATGTCGATTAAAACGAGGTTGCTTATATGTTCTCCAATCATCGGCCTTCTTTCTATAACCGACATCACTAATACTTCCTAGTAACGTTGGTTGATAACAGAGGTAAATGATATTTTTTACCTCAGTTTCCAATCTACCTCGGTTTCCAATCGAGGTTTAAAAATATACTTTTACTCCGGTTGTATTTACCTCAGTTTTTTCTGGACTAAAAATCGAGTTAAAAAGTCCTGCAAAACCGAGGTAAAAGGTGTCGTTTCTTGTAGTGTTGATGTTAAATTTCAAGGCATCTTAGGTTCCCATCTTAAAACCAATTGACACTAAGTGGAGGTGACCCAATACCTTATATGTAAGTCATTTAGTCTTTAAGAAGTCGATGCGGGATATATCATTCAACACGCCCCCTCACGTGCCAACATGGAAACACTCCATGACCCACATCGGGCCAAATTAAAGGGGATCCACACTTCGACCCAATAAACACAACCTGGGCTCTGATACTATGTTGAATTTTAAGGTATCTTGGGCTTCCATCTTAAAATCAATTGGCACTAAGTGGAGGTGACCCACGACCTTATATGTAAGTCATTTAGTCTTTAAGAAACTGATGTGAGATATATCTTTCAACAGCTGATCCGATAATATGGAGAGTATACATTTAATACGTTTAGAAATTATTGTTCACACTAGTATTAGGTATGAGAAGCCGTGATAAAATCATGCAACACAATACTCCTCTGTCCCAGTTTATTCTGTACAGAATCTTTCTTTGGTATAAGATGTCAAACTTTGACTACATCTTTAAATATGTTCATGAACAATAATTTTATCGTACAAGATATCATTAGATTCGTCGTAACATGTAGTTTCTAAATATCAATTTTTTGTATGTCATTATTGTCTGTAGCTACACATATTTACAGTTAAACATGCTTATTGGAGATTGTGAAAAGATTCTGTTCAGAGTAGGATGAGACAGACAGTGTAATACATTCTACTATCAAAAACTCAAAATCTCTTATTATTTTATTTCTCAAACAGTATAAGATGTACTTTTGGTGGTAAGTAGGTGTTGGTAGTATGTAGCTCTGGTTTGACGCCTTTTTGTCCTATATAATGATCTATTTTGTACATGTCTTGCCTATGGGTCAAACACTTGTATGTGTTAGAGCATATGCAATAGTAGAAATTGCTATCGGTTTCTTATTAATTAAATATATTTTTTTTTTATTCTCTTTCTTCTATGTTACTTTAAGAAATTATTTAATAAATCACACATTTTCTTTTTCACAATGGTAAGAAACCACTTTTTACTATTTATGTATACCACTTGATTTTCTCTATCCTACTCATTAATTTTATTATTAACATTTAATTTAAATAAATTTGTCTACCCAAGATTAGTTGAATGTAAAATTTAATACTACATTATAATTTTTAAAATTGAATTTCATTTTTTTTCAATAATTATTCCATATTTTTTCAATAATTTTCTCAAAAATTATTCCAATTTTTTATTCCAAATCATTCCAAATTTTAATAAAAAATCATTCAATATTTTTAATTTATAAACGTTTTAAAATTAAATTTTAAAATAAAAAAATTCAGCTTTTGAAAAAAAAAATTAAAAACAAAGATAGGGACAGGTGGCCCAACCAGAGGGTGCCACGTGTCCCTCTATTTACAAAAAAATATATGCAGCATTTGAGTGGGACACGTGGCCCAATGTATGGGTGACACGTGTCCCACTCATTCAAAAAAAATTGGACCGCATCAGGCGGCCCTGTGCCATGTGCAGACATGCTGACATAACCGATTTCTTAACCGGTTCCCTAGTTGGCAACTATGAGCCGATTTCTTGACAAGAAACTGTCCTAAAAATCACCACTGTGGATGTTTTCGGTTTTTAGAGCGATTTTTAAATTTTAAAATACCCACTGTCCTTGCCCTTAGCATTTAGCTATTGGTAAATTTGTTTTTTTTAATATCTTCAAACCCTTTTAATTTGTGACTAATTAATGTTTCTATCTTGGACATCAACGTAAAACGAAGAAGGTACAAAAGAAGATAAACTACCCAGGGGCACCATTCATCTTGTACTAAATGCTTCAGTGTAAAAAACACAACCCCTTCCTATTTCCCTTATTTTCCATAGGAATGTAAAAAACAACCCTTTCCCTCATTTTATACAGAGATGGTGGAAGTAAATGCATTTGGATGTTATTAAACTTTCACGTACTTGTTGGATATTCTTCTTAGAGCAATATGAAAAAAAAAAACTAGGTGTTGGTTGGAGAATCACGAGGGATTAAGTGAAGAAAGCAATAGAAATTTGGGTCCATCTATAGGAAAGTTATCGTATTATTGCCTAGTTATTGTATTGTTGCATGAGTTAGGAATTATTTTGTATTATTGCCTAGTTATTGTATTGTTGCATGAGTTAGGAATTATTTTGATTTTAATTTTATCAGAGAAACCACCATGTTTATTAAACATGATTCTCTCTCCGTTTCACTAAAAGTGGCACACTTGCCTTATTTGGATTTTTTTTTAAATGATAAACTTTGCATTTTTGGCAAGATTTCTACAATCTCATCTACTCATTCTACTTTTTACTCTCTACGCTTAATTTCAACTTCTTATTTTCTTCACATTAATCCAAGAGTCTAAACCTATTGTGCCACTCTTGGTGAAACAGAGGGAGTACATTACATTTTAAGCTAGAAGATGAGCATTTTGTACTACATATCTTGGTGCTTTCCTAATCATGCCTTGATGAAAATGACAAAGCAGGTGTTTTACATCACTAATCACGTTGAGGATGTTAGGAGGGATAGATTCCATTAATGTAACTCGCCACTAACTGAGAACCTGCCCAGATGCATACATAAGTTGTCTCTCTTGAAGGTATTCCAAGCATTTAAGGATCTCTAAAATCTCTGGTTCTAGGGATGGGGATGCAATAGCAGTATTATAACATGAATCGAGCGCAGTAGATGTTATTTCCAAACTTACCCAAGCACCCACCAAAGTAGATATCACCTCTTTGAAGGTTGCATCTGTGACATAGTTCACAACTAAAATCTTGTTGTGAGGGTGAGAGAACTCCTTGCTGTTCCATTTGTTTGATAAGTTATCTGTACCATCAATATCTTCATGAGTTGACGCCATAAAAAGATGAAGATGAATTCGATGAAGGCGTATAATTAGAGAGAACAGAGAAGGCAATGGAGGACCTCAATGAGAAGATTGTTGGGGATACAAATCCTTGAAGAGGAACTTACAACCCAAAGTTGTACAGAAGGAGAATTCAGATGATGACGGCGCAGGGGTAAAGAAATTTGATGGTGCCAACAACATGCTAGGAAGTGGATTGGGAAGTAGCAATGCTTGAGTGATTCTGGATAATACAATCCTATTAACGGGGAAAAGACCAGGGTCTCAAAAGTGAAATCGTACTGCCTGGGATCCCAAAAGGCGATCAACAGCTTGCCCTCATCCACCCAGGCCACCCGACACCACATGCCTCACCGAAAAGGTAAATCACAGCACTTCCATAGCCGAGCACATGACCCTCGACTATGTTCGGTGCGCACAAGGAGTCCTCCCGCTGGAAGAACACCCACAACGCCGCTGCTGAGAGTCAAACTCATGCTCCCAAGGACATAGACTATGCACCCAACCACTTGGGCGATCGTGTGGGTATCTGCCTAGGATCCCAATACATAGCAAGGGTGGTTTGGACCAAAACCCTTGTATGCAAGAGTAGGATAGGCGCATCCCCCTCTGTTTCATCTCTATTTGCACTATTTCCTTTCATTGACGTCCCACATGAATTTGCATACTTTTCATTTCAGGAAACATTCAACATAATAAAAAACTTCTTTACCCCTTCTCAATATTTGCTCTCTCCAAGAAATTAAAATATATTCCCCAAAGCTTTATACCACCGATCCCCCATTCTCCTGGGCCGCCACATTAGTTCACCCACCTTCACAACCGCAGAAACTCCGTCTTTCCCCCATCCCATGCCACCGCTCTGGCGACTGATTCTTCCGGTCCACCCCAATTTATCTTCCCCATTTTATCTTTCCCATTTCATCTTCCCGGATTCATCTTCTTTGCCATCCCAGATTCATCTTCTTTGCCATCCCGGATTCATCTTCTTCGTCTTTTTCGGTTCATCATCTTCGCCATCTCGGATTCATCTTCTGTCTTTCTCGGTTCATCATCTTCTTCTTCTCCGATTTATCTTCTTCATTTTCTTCATCTCGTGACATCGGATCTCCGCCATTCTCCCCTCTCGCTAGTTTTTGTTGAGTTCAATTGGGATTGAGTTTTGATTTAAATTTCTTCGGATTTTAATTCGATGTTGTTAGAATAATTTGATTTCAGAATTCAAAGACCAAATCTTCAATTACGAATCGATTGAGGTTTCAATTTATGAAATTGATTCCAAGTTGAAGTTTAAATATTTTTTTTACTTGTAGTTTTGGTGAAGGTTGTGTGGTGGTTGTTTTAATTTTGTGTAGGAGGTGGTGGAGGGTTATTGTGTAGGTGGTGGGATGGTTGTGGTTGTTTTGTGATGTGGTGGTGGTGTCTGTTGTGGTGGTGGGTGGGTTGGAAAACGAAAAACTAAAGTCAAATTTAGAAGGGCAATTTGGTTATTTGACATGACCAAAGTTTTTACTCCCTCTTCCTCTCTCTACAAAAAGAGTTGGAACAGAGGGAATAGTGTAATTTTTTTTAAAAAAAATCAAGATCCTCATATATCGTAGTTACTAATTGTTTATTATTATAGTTATTGTATATTAAATTAAGAGTAATTCTATTGAAATAATCATTAGGTTTATATTTATAAGTTTGCTCAACCTCGTTCTTTGTTTTTTTAATAATTTTAATAATTTGTACTATAACATGAAAGGAACAAAGAAAAATTGAAGAAATAGCACAACATTAAAAAAATACATAAAAATCTATGCACAATTTTAATCAACAACGTCGTGGAACGCACGATAAAACTACGCTAGTAAGGTTGAATATCCCTTAAACCTATTGGATGAAGTACATGGAACATGAAAATAAGTATTGTTATTCATTTAGAATAACTTTATATCTTTTAACTTTTCATTTTCAAAACATTTTAACAATACTAAACATCTTTTTCAATACTCCCTCCGTTTTGTTATGTGTGGAACAATATGTTTAGGTGTTACTTTTTTGCAAGTTGAAATATGTGGAGAAATTGAAGGAAGAGAGTAAAAAATTTAATAAATGACTGTGAATGGTTTACTTTTTGCCAAATAAGGAAATGTGACAGTCTTAAAAAAATATAAGAAAATGGAAAGTGTGTCAAACATAGAAAAACAGAGGGAGTACAATACTTTAATATCTCGTACTTTTATTACTTCTATCAATTAATCAAATATGTATTATACTTCAAAAAGTCTTGTTTTAAACCGACTAACCACTACTGGAGGAAGAGCCATTAAAGATGGTTATATCGGACCATTAAAGGCACTTTCAAAGTGTCTTCTCTGGTCCTCCCATTGATCAAGATCAATCAATTCGATCAAGATCAATCAATTCGATCAAATGCGGTTCAAAAACCACCTAAAATTAGGGTCCGAAATAGGTTCCGAGCTCGGAACCTATTTCTGACCTTTCAAAAAAAAAAGTTTGTGCTAGCGAAGAATACCTAGAATGCGACGTTCAATTTGAGCAGTGGAAACAACAATGCAACAACATAACCCAGAACACCAACATCATATAAAAAGAGCCCTGAAACATCAAATAACAAAAACACAGTGATAGAACAACGAGGGAATCGAGTAGCAGAGTCCAGCGATATAATCGAGCGATGGAGTTGATATGAGCTTAGGCAGCAGAATTGAGCGGCAAAGTCCAGCAACGCGAGGGCGAGCGGAGCGGCATAGAATGGGCGAGCGCCGATTGAGTGAGGGTGGTGGAAGCGACTGAGCGAGCAGCAGAGCAAGGGTGGCTGTTGGTGGTGGCATCAGTGGAGTGAGGGTTGGCTGGTGGGGGTAGGGGCGGCGGAGTGAGGGTGGCGACAGTGAAGAGTTGACTGGTGGAGGGTGGGAGAAGGAATTCATTGGGGGCTTAGGTTTTGCTAAAAATAGAGAAGGAATTGGGCTAACGAAAACCCTAACACTTGTTTATATATTGGGCCAACAAAAGTAGCCCATTAAAGGCAGTTATACAATTAGAACAACCTTTAAAATAAACAGGTGACCTGATATAGCACTTCCAAACTCAAAAGTGCTTTTGGACTCTGCCATTAAATTCGGAACTTCTTTTAATTGATTTCAAACCACCTTAAAAATGAAAAATGTTACCTTGGAGACCCTTCCGAACTCAGAAGTGATTTCGGACCTCAATTGAAGGCGGTTCCGATGGAACCGCCTTCTAGCACTGCCTTTAATAGAGCCTTCTCCACTAGTGAATTGTTAGATGGGGTCATTTTTATAATTGATGTAACTAATGAGGGGATTTAATGTTTTTTTCATTTATTGCAATGAGGTTCCCATAACCTTGATAAAATTTTAAAATATATCACCATGTATGGATAATTGTAATCTGACCCTAAATATTTTTAATGAAACAAGTTTTTTATGATTGGTCCAACCGTTAATCGATCTTACATAGTATTTTCTCATTATATTGAAGTTAGTACTAGAATAACAATTAGGTTAAATGCTTGTTTAAGCCTACCTTTAGGATGAAAGTGTCAATATAACCCTGTAAAACCAAAAAGTGCCAAACTAACCCTAACTTTATGATGAATAGTATCGATATAACCTTCGGGCCATATTCTGACATTGACTCACCAATTGGGCCGTTGATTGGACCCAAAATGGCAAATATGCCATCAGTCATTTCAATTTAATATTTTTCCCATTTTACCCTCCCAATGCCACCAACCACTACTACCCCCACCCTCTCCCGCCGCCAGCCACCACCACCCAAACTCCACCACCCTTGCTTTCAATCTCCACCCAAGCTCTACCATCGTCGCTGCCAATCTCCACCATTCCCATAACCCACCACCACCTTCCGCCCAGTTGTTCCTACATCCCGCCCAGTCACCGCCACCCACCATCCCCGCCATCTCTTCCGCCCACCAACCCTCCCCGCCACCTCTTCCGCCCACCCACCCCCACATTCCCACTACCCACCATGACTTTTTCCACGTCTCCGCCACCTCTCCTGCCTTGCGACTCCATGTCTAACTTACTACTAGAGTTGTAGACTTATGCCCGCAATCCCATATTATTTTGAACCATTGCCCACTTCTCTTCAATTATGCCTAATCCTTGTCCCTTTGTACCCTCAACATATGGACACATCTCACAGTTTTCCTCCCCACATCTTCAACGAACAAAACCAAATTTCAATTCATTTCTTGTCTAATAGCACCTACTAATAATAACCATTTCTTGAATTGGGTGTTGCAGAATATTAAACCAAACCAATCGAAGCACTCCGGCTGCGTGCACTGTGATTTAATCGCTCAGAGGCAGAGCTTCGATTCAGAGCCGAGAAGGGCGAGAAGGGCAGAGCAGAGGCAGAGCTTTTTCGTCTGTCGCTGCCACGGTAGGGCTAAAAGTCGCCAGGATCGACCCGGGGCAGAGCATATAGTATAAGGTTTGTCTTTTTAATTTTTATTTTTTAAAATTTAGGGGCAAAATCACCATTTACTATAAAATCAACCAATTCCGGTGTTGACAATTGGAGTCAATGGCTCCTAGGGTTATATTGGCACATACTTCATAAATTTAGGATTATTTTGACACTTTCTAGGTTTACAGGGTTATATTGGCACTTTCAGCCTAAAGTCAGGGTTATATTGGCACTTTCAGCCTAAAGTCAGGGTTATTTTGACACGTGTTAAAGTATATAGTAATTTTAGTCAAGTCATCTAATACGTAACTGAGTCGTAATATCAATTAACTCAAAGTTTTGTTTTAGATCAATAAACAGTTAGACATAATCATTTTATAATTAATGTAACTAATTAGGTGATTTGATGTTTAGTTTTCTTTAATACAACGAGGTTCCTGTAACTTTGAAAACTTTCTTTAAATGCACTGCAATATATAAATAATTATAATCTGACACTAAAAATTATTGAAATAAGATTATTCATAATTGGTTTAACAGTTAGTCGATCTAATACCAGACTTTCTCTTTAGCGAATATAATAGAAGTGATAATATAATATTGTCCTAGAACATTTACAATTTTTGAGAGATGCAACTAGGTCTGTCAAACGGGTTGGGTCACCCGTTGGATAACCGTTACCCATATACTAATTTCACTTATTGGATAAGACTTATTGGATAATGATCCATTGGGTTAATGGATATAATTGGGTTGTAGTTATTGGGTTTAGTTGGGTTGGATAATTGGTTATCCGTTGGATAATTTTGGGTGGGTCGAGTTGGGTTGGATAACGGGTGACCCTCGGATAATTTCATATCATAAGATAACAAAATTTTCACAAATTTGATTACGAATAATTTAATTTTTCCCTAACACATATAATCAACTTAGAAACGATCAAATTCTCGATTCATCATATTTGTCGATTTCGGTTCATGTTTTAATCAATTTTATTTTGAACCAATTAAAATTTGATAAATGATCTTGACGAAAGAAGTAGAAGTAGTATTTAAGAAACTTTTACTAAATTTGAAAAATCTCGAAATATGAAGATTTTTAAAAATATTTTCTTTTATTGAACATAATAAAATAATAAATGAAATTCTCACATTTGGCCACTCCAATAAATATTTCTCTTTTTTTTGTAGTTATGTACACGATTCAGCCTACATCAAAAAATGATTACGGTTAATCGTGATTTTTCACTCCAAGTAATATGTTACGTGGCTTATCCATTTAAAGTTTAAATGGTTGAAAACACCAATTATCCATTGAGTATATAATGAATTATCCATTGAGTATATACTGAATTATCCATTGGGTATATACTAATTATCCATTGGGTCTATACTAATTATCCATTGGGTCGAACTAAATGACCAATTGGGTATATGTCATTTAATTGGGTATATGTCATTTATTTGGGTGAAACGTGAATTACCCATCAAGTCCGCGTTCTTTCTCAGTTCTCACTTTCTAGACTGCATTTTGTTTCATCAGTCCGCATTTTGTTCATCAATCAGTCTGCGTTTTGTTCATCAATCGATCTGCGTTTTGTTCATGTTCGAGTTCATAATATTACATTATGTAATATAATATTATGTACATTATATTATATTTAATAAAAATAAAAAATATACAATATGTTGGCTTTGTAAACTCGACAAAACTAACGAACAATATTACTTGGGATCGAGCTCGAGCTCAAATACTGTACGAACTCGAATATTGTACGAACTCAAATACTATACGAGATTGAGCTCGAATACTGTACAAACTCGAATAGTGTACGAGATTGAGCTCGAATACTGTACGAGATTGAGCTTGAATACTGTACAAACTCGAATATTGTACGAGATTGAACTCGAATACTGTACGAGATTGAACTCGAATATTGTACGAACTCGAATACTGTACGAGATTGAGCTTGAATACTGTATGAACTTGAATACTGTACGAGATTGAGCTCGAATACTGTATGAACTCGAATACTGTACGAGATTGAGCTCGAATACTGTACTTGATTGAGCTCGAATACTGTACGAACTCGAATACTCTATGAACTCGAATACTGTACGGGATTAAGCTCGAATACTGTATGAACTCGAATACTGTACGAACTCGAATACTGTACGAGATTGAGCTCGAATACTGTACGAACTTGATTACTGTACGAGATTGAACTCGAATACTGTATGAACTCGAATACTGTATGAACTCGAATACTGTATGAACTCGAATACTGTACGAGATTGAACTTGAATATTGTACGAACTCGAATACTGTACGGGATTGAGTACGAATTTTGTACGAACTCGAATACTGTATGAGATTGAGTTCGAATACTGTACGAGATTGAGTTCGAATACTGTACTAGATCGAATACTGTACGAACTCGAATATTGTACGAGATTGAGCTTGAATAATTTGTGAATTATAATTTGTATAATTTGTGAATTATAGTGAATATTTATGTTAAATATTACACATGCATTTAATTGGACAATTTTGGATATTTATTGGGTATTTGTTACGTTCTTATTGAATTAACATAACATGGGACCCATGGAGATCAAAATTTTCCATTAACACAATTATTTTCATCCCGTTCAATCCCAAAAACTAATGAGCATTTAATATCTGATCCCATTGGATAATGAAAACTTGTAACCCAAATCGATAGAAAATGTTTAATGATAACTTATTAGGTTAATTATATAATGATTTATTGGATAATGACTTATTAGATAATATATTTTAATCCATTAGGTCATATGAATATCTCATGGGTTATCCATTTAATGATCCAACACATTTATGACCCAACCCATTATGACCAATTTAATAAACGAGTTAATTGGATAATGACCCATTGGATAATGATCTATTGGATTTGGATAACGAATTTATCCAATTAACCCATTTGACGGGGCTAGATGCAACATTGAGAGGTATCGCATCTTTTTCATTTAGCCGTTAGCTTAGATTACATTTACTGAAACTTAAGGAGCGTATTGTACTTTTAAAAATTACAGGGTCCGTTGGATAATTTATTTATTCTTTATCTAATTAGGGCTTTAGTAGGGTTAGCCGCCTATATATGCTTCTCCTTTTATCATTTAATTCATAGTTCCCAGCCATCCGCCGATATTTTTTAGCAACTGGTTCTTTTTTTCTTCTTCTTTCTTAATTGTCTTTTGCTTGTTGGATTCTGCTGCAGATGTAAGAGTGTTAAAAGTGTTTCCAGATGGGAATTTTACGAAATTAATCTATTGTAGATGAGAAGGCAACAATTTAGAGTCGCTGAGACGCTTTCGATTTGTAGCGTTTACAGTGCTGTACGTTGCTGACAGTAAAACGGGTCGGATTCTGGCACGAGAGCTTAAACTTAACACAGCTCTTATGCATTTTGATGTCACAAAATACTAAGCCTTGTGTTCCATGCATTTGAATGATTAGCACTTTGTTTTATCAGAAGCTCTGTTCCGATTAGTTTTCTGGCACAATTGAATGGTCTTGAATAGATTGGGCCAGTTGGCTAGGGATCGGGCTGACGAATAATAGAGGCGAGGGGAAGATATATTCATAAGCCTATAAATTCACTGAATTTATCTTTGATGTCAAACTATGGATCCCGACAGGTTCTGATCGCTTCATCTTTTTCTATTTCTTTCCTTTCGATGTAATTTTTTGGGACACTAAATTACGCATGTTACAACTGTTTTTTCTTAAACTTGAAATTGGGCAGAGGATGAAATAATTTATACAAATGGGTAATTTGCGTCTGAATAGTTGATGCTTTGATGATGTTACACCTTGGAGAACTGATGCCTATTCTCTTTTTCAAATAGCATCTTGTTTTAGGAATTCCAGTACGGTTCATCCTGTTATTCGACCCGATACTATGCCGTTCGAATCACTCCACCCAACCCGTTTGACCCGGCCCATTTTGGTCGGCCTAGACTAGTGTCAAATGGGTTAATTTTATTTGGATAAGGTTGGGTATGGGTTAATTCACATTCATCTTCGAGCTCTTCACATAGTATTTAGAGTTTTTGGGATAATTTTAATTTTTAAGATTGGTCTTCCAACTTAAATTTTATTATAAATATAATTTTGTTATTTTAAAATTAATTATTATATATATTTAATTAATTAAAGTTCGATATTTGGTTTAGGTTTTGGTTTAAGTTTTAATATCCAAAATAGGTCCAAAAACAATATTTAGAATTCGGTTTATTAACATTGGATATCCAAAAATTGAATATTAAATTTTGGATGTTTATTTTATATTGGTTATTATATTCATTCATTTTACTTTTCTTTCAATTCAAATTCATCTAAAGCGTAATAGCTCACTGGTCTAGCTCCATGGCACCGAAAATCGGTCTATTTCCGGCATCATATCCATAGTTAGCGCGAGTGACATTGCTCCTTCGGCCCGAACCGTTCAATGTTTGAATCGGGGGTAAAGTTCCGATTCTAAAACTTATCATTTAGCCTATTCTAAATAGAGAAATAGAGAGTATTCTACATTCATTTTCAACATAGACAAATTTAACATTTTTGAATAATAACTTAAACTAATCAAACACCCATGCGATCCACAATTTAAAATAACTGAGTCATAGTTATAAAATATTATATTTTATTTAAGAACAAAACTTGAGTTCGTCTCTTGAAAGACTTTTCATAAGTTATGGAAAGACCAAGGTTTAAGGTGTAAATTAGAAAAAATGGAGATAAAATTTTTGGGTTGCATGAATCGGATTATAAATTTTATAACTACTACATGTTGCATACTAAAATTTTAATATTGCTACTAAGACCTTTTACCTTTTATTATTTTAATCAAATCCCGTCTTTCCATAAGGCTAAGGAAAGACCGTCTTTCCCAAGACTTTGTCAAACTTAAAATACATTATTTTATTTTAAATGATAAAATAATTTAATATTTAATATAAAAATTGAAGTTCGTCTATTGAAAGGTTTAAATACCAAGGTTTAAATTTTATGTAATACCAACGTTTAAATATTAAATTAGAAGAAATCAAAATAAAATTTTCAAATTTATTGATTCATAAACTTTTAACTAATGCACGTTTCATAATAAAATTTTAATATCATAATTAAAAATATTTTACATTTCTATAAATCCCATTTTTTTCTTATGGAAAGACAGTTTTTCCCAACATTTCATCTAAAAATAATATGTATTTATAAAGATAAAAAATAAATTTGTATTTAAATACCATAAATAATAAACAATTTATTGATTCAAATATGAAATAACTTTACATTCATAGTTAATAATATATGTTTATCATTAATCAAATAATTATATAAATATATTTTATTTTTTAAGTTAAATAATAAAATATTCTAACTAAAATGAAAATAGTTATATTTTTCTTTACTAAGTTAATATTTTTGTGGGATGGTCTCTAGTGAGACGGTCTAAACTTTAGATTGAGATCATTCTACAAATTTTTTTCTCGTTTCTCTCACATTTCCTTTCCCCTATGAAAGAATTGTGGAAAAGTCCCTACCTGTTTCTATTTACGTTTCCTTTCCCTGTGAAAGAATTGGAGAAAGGTCCTTGCAGGATATATGAAGAACGAGGAAGAACAACTGTCGAAAGTTTAGATCGCATAAAACAAGACTATGTGTGTTTTTGTAATTAAATAAAGGGTTAAGTGAATAAATAACCCCATTAAATTTTGAAAGTGCAAATATGACCTTGTAAAATATGAAAGTACTTATATAACCCTAAGATTCAAATCAATGTTGCAGATCCACCCAAATGGCACTATTCAGGCGTGAACTAAAGGAACTCAAGCTTTGACCTTATTTAAAATGACAAAAATACCCTTAGACTTAAAACATAAAATTTAATGACCATTATACCCATAGGTTTCTTTTTCCGCCGATTGGGTTAGATCAATATTTTTATTTAAAAGATAGGGTTAGATTGGCGCTTTATTAAAAATAATACAGGGTAAAATCAGCACTTATGTTAAAAAGAGAGGGTCAAATTAACATTATCACAAAAAATCTAGTGTCAATTCAGTACTAAACATTCTTATTATACTCAGTAATAAACAATAAACATGACATACGAACTGGATAGTTTCATTACCTCTTTTTTCACATGCATGTTTCTTCTGGTAAAAGGATCCAATGTGTTCTTGGTGTATATATGGCCCAACGATCAAGAGGTTGATGGCCACTAGGCCCAACCCAATATCATCCCGCAAAGAAACAACCATGTTTCAGCCCAAGATGAGGATCAATTAAACGCAGAGCTTCGATTTGTGACAAATACGTGAGCTAAAATATGTGGAATGAGCAACAAGCATGAAAGCCATGACCGCAGAACATGGTGATAGTGGTAAACCCACATTCTCAATCCCTGAAAGCAAGGAACTGCAATTACATCATCATATAAATACAACAAGCTATGCAAGAGCTAAGGTAAACATGACTATCTCTAGAAGTTCAAGTTCTAAGAAGGAAGAGATGACTTGATCGTCAAATCCCTTTTTCCCGGAATCATCTCCGGGACAAGTTTTGCAGGTAGGAGACTCTTGGGAGGAACGACCAACTTTCTAGAGCAATCTACCACATCATTTGGCACCGACTGTAGGGAATCAAAAAATTTTCGTTCCAAGACCACTCAGGTAAATAATGGTGTTCACCAGGAGTGAGATGAGCCTTAACCATCAGTCACACGCACAAACAATATGACGTGACAAAGAAGTGCATTATCATCAAGAACACACCCCGAATAGAGAAAAGGAACACAACAAGGAGGAGACAGAGGAAGAAGCAGAGTCTTCGAACAAAAACCATGACTAGGAAAAGAAAGCGTTCACGGCATTCTTGGAGGTGAACAGAGAGAATCCTTATGATCAATTTTTGAAAATGCTCACGCGAAAACCCCCACAACTAGAAAAGAGGGTGAATTAAGAGCGTGGAGTCCTTAACTATGAGGAAGAGTTACGTGACATCGTTGCAGAGGATGACGAAGATAAATCACCTCTAGCTCCACATCTGTGTGATTTTAAAATGCAAAAGGACTTAAAACTTCCCTTACATGTTAAAATCTACAATGGGACCATAGATCCAAAAGAGTTTCTACACTCATATAGAAACATGTGATTTTGCGACGTGAACATAGAATTAGTCTGCAAGTCATTTCCTATCCTTTTTATAGGAACAACGATTACATGGTATGAAGACCTTCCAAATGGAAGTATCAAATCCTGCAATTGTCTGACCTATTCCCGGGCCATTTCTACAAGAAGAAGAAGTTCACTATGACAATTGCAAATCTCATTGACATAGCCCAACAAAGTGACGAAAGCCTAGCAGAATATCATAACCGATTTGTAACAAAAATCTTACAAGTTCACGACCTGTCCTTCCAAATGTCATTAAGAGCGTTCAAAGGAGGCATGTGATTAGGAGAATTCTATAATGAGCTAACGAAGAATATGCCTGAGAACCCAAGGGAGCTACAAAGGATGATTGAGCATCATGTGCGAACGGAAGAAGCAAATAATCGTAAGATAGAGCCAGAAAGAGGAAAAAAGCGAACCATGGAGGCAGAGTCTTCACAGAAGGGTTTCATGAAAAAAATAAAAGGAAACACTCATTTTAAAGGAAGGGAACTAGGTTTGCAAACAACAACATTTCAGGATACACCTTTGACAAGGTCAAGAAGGAAATATGGCATGCACACATGGATCTTTTCTGGGAACTAGCACCCATGCTAGCACCCCCAGAAAAAAGATCCAGGGAGTACTATTGTGCTTTTCACAAGGACCGTGGCCATAGAATCGAGTATTGCAGAGACCTAAGAAGGCAAATTGAAGAGAATTTGAGGAATGACTTCTTAGGGAAATATAGAAAAGAAAGGGGAAGCCAATATGGTGAGAATAAAACAATAAACACTTTCGTGAGGAATCATGGGACAATGATCGCATTACTAAAAAAAAAATCAAAAGATTACCGCGATAATTGACTATATGGAGGACGGAGGTAATGACATGCCAGAGACAGTCATCCTGTCTATACATGGATATACAGAGTCATTGTTCAACAATGCTTGGAAATCTAGAGCACAATACTCTCCCCTGCAGGAACCTATTGACAAAAGATTCCGATCGATGAGGGGATCACCTTCAGGAAAGAGAATGCAGTGTTGAACACTTTGCCTCACAATAACCCCATGGTAATTGTAGCAAAAATGGGAATGCCACTGTACATAGAGTGTTCGTAAATGATGGAAGTGTGGTCAAAGTATTATTTATCGACTGCCTCGACAAGCTTTCAAACGAACAGACCTAAAAAATTCCACGTCCTAGCTAGTTGGGTTCATAAGGAAATCAGAAATGCCTCTGGGTAATATACAACTACCTGTCCCTATTGACGAGAATGGAAGAAATTGTACCATCATGTGTGACTTCGTAGTCATGGATGCTCAAAGCACCTTTAATGCTATCGTAGGAAGACCATGGATGAACAGAGCAAAGGCCATATGGTCCCCTTACCACCTGGTCATGAAATTCCCAAATCCAGCCGGAATTGCAACTATAAAAGGAAACCAACAAACTGTGAGACAGTGCATGGTTATTGTAATGAAGGCAGGAAAATTGGGGGATAAACCGAAGATGGTTAACACCATATCGTATGGAGAATCGATAACTCAGACCAAATCAATAGCTACCTAGGAGAAGAAAAAAGCTGGTTAGCCTAGATAACGAAGAAAGCTCGAGGTGTGTAAGGATAGGGAGATATCTTCCCAATAAAGAGAAGAAAATAATCATAGAAATCCTGCAAAGTCACAAAGAAAATTTTTCATGGAGTGTCCATTACATGGGAGGAGTAGACCCACATATTGCTACTCACTCATTGCTACACACTCTTTGAATATTTATAATGTGGTTAAGCCGGTCAAACAAAAGCAGCGCAGCTTTGCCAGTGATAAATAGGTAGCAATCAAAGAAAAGGTTACAACACTGCTTCAAGCCGGCATAATAAAAGAGGTCATATACCCAAAATTCCTTGTGAACCCGGTTATGGTAAAGAAGTCAGAAGCAGGATGGAGTATGTGCATTGATTTTACAGATTTGAATAAAGCATGCTCCAAGGATTGTTATCCTCTACCAAAAATTGATCAGCTAGTTGAGGAAATTTTAGGGTACCAGGTGCTCACATTTTTAGACGCTTACAAGGGATATCATCAAATATTAATGAACCCGGAATATGAAGACAAAACAACCTTCATAACAAGCTTTAGGACATTTTGTTACGTAAAGATGCCGTTTGGACTAAAAATGCAGGAGCAACATACCAACGATTAGTGGATACCATATTTAGTAATAAGATTGGGTGTAACGTTGAGGTTTATGTCGATAATATGGTTATCAAAAGCATGAAGGTGGATAGTTTCGCTGCGGACTTGCAAGAAACGTTGGATACACTAAGCGCCATAGAGATGAAGCTCAGCCCCAAGAAATGTGTGTTCGGGGTGGGTACAGGAAAATTCTTAAGAGATAAGGTATCCTCCAAAGGAATCAAGGCCAGCCCAAATAAGGTTCAAGCCATAGCCAACCTTCCTCAGCCGTGAACTATCAAGCAAGTACAAGTTCTAATAGGGTCACTGGCAGTGCTCAGCAGGTTCATCTCAAAGGTGGCAGAAAAGCATTTTCCCCTATTCAAAGTTCTGAAAAAGGCCAAGAAGTTCAGTTGGAGCCAAGATTGCCAGAAAGTGTACGATGACTTGAAAGAACAATTTCTAACTCTACCAACAATGAAGTCACCCACCCTGGAGAAACACTATACTTTTAGGAATCTCACAACATGCGGTCAACTCTATTTTAGTTCATATTGAAAACTAGAAATAAGTACCAGTCTATTATATTAGAAAAATATTACAGAATACAAAGAAAACGTATATGCCAGTGGAGAAGCTAACCCTGGCCTTCATATACTCAGCAAGAAGACTGCGAATGTATTTCTATGCTCATCACACCATGGTACACTGGTTTTCCAATCAAGAACATCCTCAACAAGCCCGAGTTATTAGGATGTTTAACAAAGTGGGACATGGAGCTAGGTCAATTTTAAATATAGTTCAAACCAAGAACATCGATTAAGGCTCAGGAATTAGCAGACTTTATCACAGAGATGACAAGAGAAGAAGCACAGAGAACGAGCATGTGACAAAGCTTGATGATTGATAAAGGTAAGGAAAAATAAGAGGAAGTATCCTGGACATTATTCGTTGATGGCGCGTCTAGCAAAGAAGGTTGCGGAGCAGGGTTGTTGTTTGTAGACCCTGACAGAGGTCAACATAGATACTCGTTATGGTTTGAGTTTCTACTCATTAACAATGAAGCAGAATATGAGGTGTTGATTTGCGGTTTGGATCTTACTATAAAGATGAAGGTCAGGAGTGTTCGAGTATCCAGCGATTCGCTAATTGTTGTCCAGTAAGTGCGGGGGACTACGAAGTACGAGAAGAGTATTTGGTGAAGTATCTACACAAAGTACAACAACTCATAGCCCAAATGAATATTTTGACATACAACACGTACTGTAAAGTGAAAACACAAAGGTGAACACACTAAGCAAGCTAGCAATGATGAGATTTGACTCTCTTAGTGAGCATGGAGACATTATTATGGAAGTTATCCCAGTCAGAAGCACGGTGTCAACCATTACCTCAACAATCCAAGCAAATGAAGTAAACTAGATGTCACCACTAATAGATTTCTTCGTGAATGGGATGCTTCCAGAAGACAGGACGCATGCCAATAAGTTGGAATTACATTATGCTAATTACGCCTACAAAGATGGGACCTTATAAAAGAAGTTGGAATTACGTTATGCTAGATATGCCTACAAAGATGCCAATAAGTTGGAATTCGTAGGACCAATGCAAGCATCCGAGATTCTAAAATAAGTTCATGAAGGACTATGTGGAATGAATCATGGAGCTAGAACAATAGCAAAAAAGATAATTTGAGACGGAAATTATTGGCCGACTATATTCAACGATGCACACAACTTTGTGCTTAGTGTAAGAGTTTCTAAGTCAATGCTTTGTTGTCACATAATCCACAGTGAACATTGAGAGGAACCTATGGAACCTGGCCGTTTGACAAATGGGGGATTGACTTAGTCGGACCATTCCCAAGGGGCAAAAGCAACGGCAAGTTTCCAGTTGTAGCAATTGACTACTTCACAAACTGGGTGGAAGCAAAACCATTAGGAAGAGTTACAGTTGAAGCCACTAGATGATTTGCATGGAAAAACATGGTATGTTGCTTTAGGGTGCCACATACCATCGTCACACACAATGGTACACAGTTCACAAGTGGTGTATTCACCGATTGGTGTTCGAAGCTTGGGATTCTCCAGAAGTTTACCTCTGTAGCACACCCTCAAGCCAACGACCAAGTAGAAGTGATGAACGGGACTATCGTTCAAGTAATACAGAAGCGATTGGAAGGAAAGTGAACTGGATGGGTAGATGAATTGTCAAATACCTTATGGTCGTATAGAACAACTATTCATGAACCAATAGGGAAAACACCATACATCCTAGTTTACGGTCACAAAGCAGTTATACCAGTTGAAATTGGCAATGCAAGCCCCCGGGTATACGATTACAAGGAGGAAGACAACCTCATGAGGATGGAACTGAATGAACTGGAAGAGAAAAGGGATTTGGAAATGATCACAGAAGCAAAGTACAAGGAAAGGATGGCAAAATCCCACAATAAAAAAGTGAAGGAAACACGGTTTCACAACGGCGATTTAGTGCTAAGAAAGAACGAAGCTAATCTAGTAGAGGAACGGGGAAAGATATGCCCAAAGTGGGAAGAACCTTACATAGTTACATATTTTGACTCAACCAGTTCAACAAACATCAAGTTACATATTTTACACAATACAAGATGCTTGCAAGCTTTGGATCTTTTGATTTCGTAAATCAAACAATTGCAAGACATAGATCTTACACAACTACTGATTCTTGCAAGCTTTGGATCTTGCAACTTCGTAAATCGAACAATTGTAAGACATAGATATTGTACAGCTACCAATTCTTGCAAGCTTGGGATCTTGCAGCTTTGTGTATCAAACAAATTGCAAGCTATAGATCTTGTACAACTCGCGATCCTTACAAGCTTTATATATTGTAGCTTTTCCATATAAACAATCGCAGGCTATAGATCTTGTTGTTAGGCAAACATGCCTCTAAAATAGCGACAAAGACAAGCAATAGATATTGTAGCTTTGCACAGTGCAAAGCAAGAAATAAGCCTTGCTAAAAAAAAACATGCCTACAAAATTGTGACTGAACCAAGTAATAAAATTGGCAGCTTCGCAGTTTCTAACTTCCCCAACAATAATCCAAATAAATAAATAGGATAGATGATAGATAATCGTACCACATTTATTACAAGGTAGGACAAGTGCTTCAAAGAAATCTATCTAGGCTTCGAAGCTCTCGAAGATCCAAAAGATGACGACCCATCACAGCGGTGACCACGCTTAACTTTACGATGGGAATGCTCCGCCCTTCGACATTTCTCGTCAGCGGCCTTTTCCTCATTAATCAAGCTCTCGTAATTCCATTTCATATCCAAATAGGCAGGATGACATATGAAACCTCTTTGCTCTATATGCTCGAGATGTTTACCATAGTATGCCTTGAAGTCAATTATGGGGCCAAACTCCTCGCGATCTAATTGCATACTTATAACATTGACAGTTTCTTCATACCTTTCATCTTAGCTCTTAAATCCTGTATTTCCTTTTCTAGGGACCTGATGTGCTACCGAATAGACTCAGAAAAGTTAATTCTCTGCCCACCAACTTCCATGGTGACATCTCCACAACCAGTAGCCATTCGAGAGGATGAGGAGAGAGCTTGAAGTCTGTCTTTGTATTATACACAAGCTTGCTCAAGTTGATGCACATATTTATCAAGTCAGGTGCACTTAGTACAAAGCTTCTCATTATGACTTTGCAACTGTGTGTTTATAGCGAACTGCTCATCGAACTTTTCCTGCCAACCAAGAGCAGAAGTTGATAAGTGGTTACACTCAACCTGCTTTTTCTCCAACTTACCCAACAAATTATCAATACAGACACATTGTTTATCAATAATCAACATCTTTTGATGGGTCTCGCGAGTCTTATATGTGCCATAGTCTCTAGCTTTTACTTGTTGATGGAGCATCTTTGTCAGGTTTAACTGTTGTCTATGAATAAGACTGTTTTGCTCGCCTAAAATCCTACAAAAATCATACAGAGGATCCTGGCTATCTTTCACAGTCGTATTCCACTTCTTTTCAAGATTGCTAATACCCAGTAGCATATACTTTAAACGTATGCCTAAACACAACGCCCACTCTTGAACACAGACAAGGAGATTAAGCGATTTTAAGTACTTACCAGAAGATTCAAGATCGACTAAACCACGAACAATGTCCTTGTGAAGCGATTCAACATTATATCCATCAGGAATGAGCCTGCTGCAAGAACAACTTGTAGATGAAGAGGGATATGAAGATGAAGTAGAAAGTTGCCAACCAACGCATAAGGGAAGCGATTCCATACGAGAAAATAATACAAATGAAACAATCTTTGAACACTCTTCAGTAAAGGAATAAGTGGCACGAAGCAAGCCAACATGTTCGGAAATTGGATCATTATGTCCCATAAAGTCAAGGCTTTTCAAAAACTTGCGATCAACCAAAATATTGAAGCCCTACACATAAGTAAGGGCGATGAGAAAGTGTAGAACATGAAAAACAAATTAACCTTCATACTTAAAAATTCGCACAAACATTACTTGCACACATCAAAATAGTGTTTTAAGTTTACGATCCAAAATTCAAAAAACCAAATTCGCTAAGGATCAACTAACTTTGGAGTTTGAATTAGGCGTAGGATAAATGATGACTGCGGAAGCATCTTGGCTCGATGGCTCAGTGGAATTCTTCTCGCTAGGCTGTTGGATGGGAGTTTTAGTAATCGCACTAACCCCACTAGTCACATTGGCCTTGGGGTTAGGAGTTGGAATACCAGCTTTAGGCTTGAATGGAAGATCTTCGAAATAATCCACCTTGCAATCCTTCAGCTTAGCCACAGAAGGAAGACTTGGAAGTCTACCAAGATGCGAGAACAAGGCGTAGGGATGCCTTCCATCAGCAATCTTCTGGATAAAGGCTTTGTTGAGACTCACTCTCTTCTTTTCTAGAGTGGCAGCACACTTCTTCAATGGAGGCATACTTTTAAGATCAACAACGGGATTCCACTCGCATTGATTCTTCACAGCCTCGCAATACCTAACAATGCAAGCATCTTTGGAAATATTCTCAAAAAATTTATAGAATGACTTAATTTTGTAAAGCCGATCTACCAGCTCTTGGGGATATTTAGGTGATACAGGCCCATTGGTGCACATTTCCTTTAACTCAGAACGAGTTGAGTCACCTCCACCCCTGCGAGCCTTGAGCACTTTTTAGCGGTGCTTGCCTTTTTCTCAACAGCCTTTGCCCTCTTTGCAGCGGCTTTGAGCGAGCTCTCTAGTGTTGCACATTTGATTTCCTGCACTTTGTACTTTTCTATTAGTGACTTATCAATGGTAGAATGCTTGGATAGCCGCTCGCTTGCAATCTCAAGGCCTTCACTGAACTTATAAGGCAGAAACACATAGGACAAAGTTATTCACCATTTTACAAACAGGAGATCAGAATACAATGAAGACTATTAATGTTTGGTTGCAGACTTACCGCATCCAGAGTGTCAGGTAAAGAAATATTAGAAAAAATATCAGTGATCATCCCCTCCGCCAATGGATTATCAATTTGTGGAATAATCTGCGAACCATTTTGGTTAACATGCCCCCTTTTAAAGGGGGGAACAGAGTGTCCGATAGTCCCACCACCCCTACCCCTCTTATTCTTCTTTTCCTTATGCACGATAGTGGAGCGATGAGCACTCGTCTTCCCCCTCAGTACTTTTACCAGTATTGCATGGGTTTGTAATGTTCACACCCTGAGGTGCAACGTTACCACCAGCAACATTATCAGCCTAGGCGACAACCTCATCCATCTCCTTATCTTCGCCCTTAAAGAGGGTTGGGCACCTTTACTTAGGTGCATATCTGAAGCAGAACAAACATCATAGATCAAAACAAACACATGCAAAAAATGAAGAAATGACAAGTTTAACAAAATATGATAGACCACAGATCGAACACATTAAACAAAAACAAACAAAACACCTTCAACATCAGAGTTAGCATGGCGAAGATGTTGTGTGCACACACAAAGCGTAACCACGATCTTCGTCACTTCAGTAAAACAGATACTCAAGCCAGGAAGTTCAGACTTGGGAACCTTGTGGTTCCAACAGGGAACAACAACTTTAGGAGCTTGTTTTGATTTGATAAAAAGTATCTTGTACACCAATCACCAACATTATTAGAGAAGTCGCTTACAAGCTCAAACCCCGGGAATCATAGGATAAAAAATAAATTTTTCTACAGTGCTTTTCACTTTTCTGAGGTGATAGAAGTTGCGAAACAACTCGAGAGTAAAGGGAACATCCACCTTTTTGCACACCCAAAGAAACCCTATTATAATAGCATTGCCCTTGGGATGAAATTGGGACAGTGCAACCTTATACGAATAGAGAAGTTCAACCACATGAGCAGGAAGAGCAAAATAAAGGCCGAAGTTCAAGTAGGCTAAATAAAATGAGATATAGCCATGTGGAGGAGTGCGAACCCATTAAAATTTTGCAGGCGAGCAAAGTTTAAAAAAAGTAAGGAAAGGGAAATAGTTCTTTAAATCATTACATATGAACTAGTCAGAATACTTTGTGTGGTGGAAGATCCGGTGGCATGACCGGAATCCCTGTCGGAGGGAACATCTTCTACGGGAGACTTATCACGGTTAGAGGAAGACATATATTCCTAGAGTTGGAAGTAAAAACTGTAAATAGGGTCCAAATGTTACGGTCACAAAAATAGTACAACAAAGTTTCACAGAAGACTAGCCGGAGAAGATGGCCGAAAAATAGTCAAACACAAACACCAAAATTACTACAATATCAGGAAGAACTCCTTATAAAATTCAAAATATGCTGCAAAGGAATTGGAGAATTTAATTAAGAACGAAACTTACTCGTGAAGAGGATGAAGGTGGAATATGCAGAAAACCTAGAGACGCTAAAAAAGGAGGAAATCTCGGGAAACAGAGGAGATGAACTGAAACAAAAATGATAAAAGATACTTAAGTACCAAAAATCAATGGCAAGATCGAGGAAGGCAATCTGTTAAGAGAAATTCAATGATGGCAATCTGACAAAAAAAGCAAGGTTCCTTTTCCTTATATCGAGATGGCGGTGGTAGATGAAAAGATATCACATTGATTGAGGGAAATATTTAATTATTCGTTTCAAATTCCTCATTTAAAAAATGAAAGTAAATGGCAGGAGAATCCATACTAGATTGCAGAAGAATGCGGAGCGAATGGGATGATAAAAAAAATCATCGCAAAATAGCCTTACTACGAGGGGTTCAAAGTTTAAACATTCAAATTTGAGGAAAAATTGAAGATAGAGATATAGCCATGAAGCTAACGTTACTTCGCAAGGCAAAAAAACACAATATTAAATATGAACAACCTATAGACGTACACCATCTGTTCACATTTACACCACAAGGCCACCCATTTTCTCCATTTCTTTTAGTCTTCATGGCTAGGGGGGCTTATGGTGTATATATGACCCAACGATCAAGAGGCTGGTGGCCACTAAGCTCAGCCCAATATCATCCTGTAAAGAAATGAAGATATTTCAGCCCAAGACAAGGATCAGTTAAACATAGAGCTTCGGTTTGTGACAAAATACGTGAGCCGAAATCTACCAAACAAGCAGTGAGCATGAAAGCTACGACCGTAGAATGTGGTGATCGTGGTAATCCCACGTTCTCAATCCATTAAAGTAAGGAGCCGCAATTACATTAGCATATAAATACAACAGGCTATGCAAGAGCTAAGGTAAGTGTGACTATCTCTAGAAGTTCAAGTTCGAAGAAGAAAGAGCTGACTTAATCGTCAGAGCCCTTTTCCCAGAAGCATCCATGGGACAAGTTTTCCAGGTAGGAGACTCTTGGGAGGAATGACCAACTAGCCGGAGCGGTCCACCCCACCAGTTCTAGATCTTGGATAAGAACAAACAATCTATACCTTCTCTCTTTGTAATCGAGAGTAGATGAATAACAAAAAAATTTAAAATGGAAGTGTACGACTGAGAGAAGGAAAATGAAACACATTATTCCCTAAGAGTGTCGTCAATTTGGATGCCACACTTCTGGTTCTTGCTTTCGGAAGTGGATTCCTTATCGTCATCTTATTCCAACTGAACCATTTCAATTCCGAGATTGTAATGAAGACATATTTATTAGGAGTGGGCTCCGCCCAAAAAGATTTTTTTAATGATAGTGCTGCTCAGACCCTAACTTTTTTTTACTTAAGTGCTAATTTAATCCCGTATTTTTTTACTAAAGTGTTGATCTCACCCTGTCTTCTAATTAAAAGTGTTAATCTAACTCGGCCAACAGCAAGTGTGCACTTGTGGGGAGGGGGGGGGATTTAAGCACTTTTTGAGTAGGGTAATATCTTCTTTTCCTATTTTTATAATTTTGTTTTTTTTTCAAATGGGACTAATGGTCATTAAATATTTTTTGGTCACAATTGGTTGCCAGGGTTAGATTGACACTTTTGAACAGAACATATGATAGATTTTCACTTTCAGATTTTACAAGGTTATATTGGCACTTTCGATCAAAACATAGGGTTAAAAATACACTTTTCTCTTAAATGAAATGTTAAATTTTATTTTAAAATTAAATGAAATAAATTGTAATTTTATTTATTATTTCAATATTAGTATGATCTGAAATAATTTATTTTATTAGAATAATTTATTATTTTTTACTGTTTACTATTTATATGATTTGGGTCAACTTGGGTCGTTTGTGGCCCGACTGGACCCAAACTATGGAAATTTTGACCCGATCCGTTCTGACCAAGTTACCTAAAATTTGGGTCGATTTGGATTGGGACAATTGATCCGGTTTGACTTGTGGTACAACATAAACACCCATAATATTACTTATAAATCCAATAGTGTAGGAATGAGATATTAAAGGCGGTTCCATCAGCATTTTAAAGTCACTTTTGAGGCACCTTTGTTGGCCCTACCTTTAATCAACAAGAAAATAAGGCAGTTCCAAGAACCGCCTTCAAAATTTCCATTAAAGGAGGTTAAAAACCACCTTTAAATTATAACCCGTAACCGCCTTTAATTTGTTTCCAAACTCGGAAAATCTAGGCTTTCCCTCGTGCCGTTGAAACAATTCCGAACTCGGAATGTATATATCATTTCTGAACTCAAAAACTCTAGGCTTTCCCTCGTGCCATTGAAATAATTCCGAACTCGGAAAGTATATTAGGAGGTCGTCGCCGTACCTCTCAAAGTTAATACTTTTAAGCCCTAATGCTTCTTATCTACAATTACGTAGATAATGGAAAGTCGGGGTCATCCATGAGAAGAGGGATCTTTTCAAGTGTTTAAACATATATAGGAGAAGACATACTAAACATGTACATACACACACATATATATATATATATATATATATAAGCATGTAAACACAGGGGGGGGGTGTTTTTGGTTCCTAAGTTATCAAATTGAAATACAACAACTAGCAAAGCAAGAGAACGATGCTAATCATGCAATACAACTAAAGATAAGATGAAAATAACAATTGACGGAACCTTGGGCGCAATTGACTTCCACTTCCAAACCTCTTATCCATCATTGAACATTTAACCTATTTACTACTTTCACTACTTGTTGTGGAGGCTAAACTTCTATCCTTCTTAGATAGTAGTTTGCAAGAGTGAATTCCAAATCTCTTGTCAAACCTCACCAATGACTCCCATAGTCGAAACATAACTCAAGGTATCCCATTGATGGCATTTAGCACGAAGAATCAACAAGCTCGGCAACACTTATAAACACTATACTGTGTCTAAGCATTTAACCTATTTATGCATTTACACAAGATTAGTCAAGAACGATTGGCATTCATAGACTTCTCTCATTTGCTACAAGCAACAAACATAACTAAGAGTTCAACATTATCATATTCACCTAGCAATTATCAATCCATCAACACAATTAAAAACTCTAAATCATACTCTTGGATTCCTATCAAGAAAGGGGGAAATCAACCCATTTCCCCAAACCCTAAGAAGCATATCATACAAGTACTTCATATACTCAAGCTTTCAATAACATTAATGACATTAACAAACACATTCAATGCTCCATAAATGCATAATAGTAAGAGTATTAAATAGGCTACAAATTTTTTTTAAGGCATGAGCTTGGAAGCCTTAGTCAATTGCTCCCAAGAAATAGATTAGCTACAAGAGTTCATGCTAATCAATGCTAAACAACTAATCATAAAACAAGAGAATTCAAAGATGAAAATGGAAGGAAAAAGGTTCTAAACTGTACCAAAAAAATGTAGATGATGAAGTAGAAGAATGAGAGGAAAGAGAGTGCTATTTATAGTACAAAGAGGATAAGGTGTAATTATGGCCACCCATTGGTCGTGACTCGCGACGGGCTCATCGCGACTCACAACTGTCTCGCGACGAGGCCATCGCGACTCGTGACGGGTGCTCGAATTTTACTTTGTTTCCTTTTCTTCTTCTTGTGGTATACAATCACCTTCATAGCAATTCTTCTCATTTTTCAACTCTTCAATGTCTCCAAAAATAGTCTTCAATGGCCTTCGGTCTTCATGTCTTCAAAGCAAGTCTTTAAAATTCTTCGAAAATGTGATCTTCAATGGCCTCTGGTCTTCATTGCCTCTGTTTTCTTCCCTTGTCACGCAAAATCCACTTAGAAGAGGTAAAAGAGCGTAAAGTTTCTCTTACCCCTCCTAAGAGAATTTTAAGGTAAAATACAAGCTCTTAATAATAAAAGAGCACAAAAGTGACCCAAAATAGTACTAAATTATGCACATAAAATGGACACATCAAACCTCCCCAAACTTAAACCTTACTCGCCCTCGAGTAATGAAATATCCAAGCATACGAAGGAAATGACGTATCCACATCTTAACTATTATTCCCCCAAATCAATACCTCACAAAACTCTCAATATCACACATCCCAATGTTAAGGTCAAATGAGAAGTTTCCCACAACCCCTATTCCTAAAAATACCCAAACCATATCCACCCATCAATTTAGATATCCCTAAAACATCTCCAAATCTTGAATTGATAATCCCAAATCCAATGATAAAGGTGAAGCTAAAGGTATGTATAAGGTTCAAAACACATGCTCCACTTTATATCATTATACTAACCTAAAAATGAAGCATAATAATGATCAAGAATTTCATAACTTACTTCGTCTTCTTCCGCTAAATTTTCCACTCCCAAAAGGTCCTCAAAATGTCAAGCTACCCGATCCATCCGTGTGGTCACCGCAACCTTATGACTCCAACGCTGGCAAATGAGTAAACACTTAACGTTTTTCAATTTCTCTCATTTTCTCTCATTTTGCCTAGGAGACCTTTCGGGTTTTCATCCTAGCCACACATCATGTTTCTTTGACTCACATCTAGCCTTTTTTCGGCACATTTAGCCTCTCATTTTTTCCTAGGTCGCCCTTTCGGGTTTTCGACCTATCCGGGCCCTCAATGTTGCCTAAGTTGCCCTCTCGGGTTTTCAATTTAGCGGGATTCTTTTTTTAAAATCATTTTTCACGTGTCTCCAATCCAAAAAGTAGCAAATTGCTTTCCAAATGTTAAGGCTAAGAAAAGTATCAAAACCAACATTATCCAAGTACATCAAAAGAAAAACATCCCAAAAAAAATGGAGAAAATATCCAAAACAAAACAAAAGAGTTATACAAAAGTGTCTCCAAACCCAATCACCTCAAAGTAGTAGATACCCCTCCCCATACTTAGAACACTACATTGCTCTCAATGTAGACAATAGGGAAAAACATACAAAGTGAAGTATGGAAAGGGTAAAGATGTGGTGCTCACAAAATCAATGATGTGATGAAGAAGGGCCACCGCTAAAGTATAGCTGCTGATACTGTTCCAGCCACTCTGTGCTCCTCTGCCTCCTCGCTCTCCACCTCTCCACTCCCAGATCGGGGCCTGAAACACCGCCTGACTGGGACTACAACTCATGGATGTGAGCTAACAAGTGGTCAATCTCCTCATCCATATCAATCAAGGTCTGGGAGACAAATACATTGTGCTTCAATATCATGCTGTCCTGTCGATGGAATCCATCATGCATAGTCTGCATCATCCGCTCGTAGAAGTCCGGTAGAGGCTAGGAATAGTGAGGTGGAGCATCATCTTCCTGCATGGGCTCTGTCTCTGGTGGAGGCTGCGTGGAGTGTTGTTGATGCTGTCGCTCAGAGAGAGGTAGAGTGCTATCATCACGCTGGACAGGAGCTGGGCCAAGGTCCTGGAGCTCGTGCTGGAAATCATCTCTACATGAGGAGTTCGATAAAATTTCCAAATCTCCCAGAGGTGTGTCAAATTCCAGCTTCGTCTTGCTCTGCTGAGGAAGTGCTATGAACGTGACCTTCCACGCACCATACAACCAATGGAAGAGCCCCATTATCCATGTGGCACTGATCATCTCAAATCTAACTAGCCTCTCAACGATGATAAGATGATACGTGCGCCTCCCTAAGCATGGAAAGTTAGCCGGAGGAACCAATCCCAAGTACTCTGCTAAAAGGCCTATCATGCCTCCAACTATGATCTTCCCCTTGGGTTTTCCTGCCACCTCCACGATTCTCTTCATCCACAATTCTTCCCACAACCCATATCCTGGCCCCTCACTTGTTAAGTGCCACAAAAAGTGAATGTCATTGTCTAGCACATTCGTCGGCTCTGTAGAGCAAAGTACTATGCCAACCAAGAGTCGGTGCACATAATAAGGTGCAGGGTGGATAATGGCGCTACTCTTATCGTGGGAGTTCTTCGGCCTCATAAGGATGACATTCCAAAAATGCATGTCATCCTCAATTGATCGCTTCTGGGCCTGTGGGTTCAGCCTGGTCCATATCTCGGCGGTGTTAAATCCAAAGGCCTCCTCAATCTGCAAGACGGTCAATTGCCTAGATATATCATCAAAGTGAAAAGAAATGTACCTCTCGCAGGGTTGATCACCCCTCATACTGCTCATACAGATCGTGGACAAGAACTCCAGTGTGTACTTCCGGTAAGAGGGCGCGCTCCTACTCATAAACCCTTCCATTCCCCCTTTTGCGAGGAGGCATCTCACAGGCTGAGTGAGGCTGAGGGCATCTAATGTGGGCACATCGACAAAGCTTGTCTCCTTAAGTTGATGCTTCTCCAGGGCCTCCCACCTTTCCGCATAGGACCCGGTGATCCGGGTTAAACCCATGTACCTATCCGTAGGGAGAGGTACATGGCTTGATCTTGGAGCCGGTGGAGGAGGTGGAGGTGGAACGGCGGTGCGCCCACCTTGTGGGGGAGCCCTAGGTCTCTTCGTGGGGGCCATATCTAACAATCACAGCAAACAAGTCAAACGTACAGGAATATGTGTATATGCTATATTGCAAATTCATACTCAATTTTAAACTAGTTCATCATCACAAGTCGAACAAAAATCAAGTCAACTAGTTCAAGGCCTAAACACAATTGCATATACAATCCATACTATGTCCAACAAGCCCATATTCTCAAATCCATGAAGTTCTCACATAGTTGAAATTAATATGCTATATCTCAAAACCACAGTAGTGCTCAACTAGCTTAGCCACCAATAGTATATTCAGAATGTCAATATTCACGTCCCATGGCTAAACTACCCTAATCAAAATAACATTGCAAAGCACAACAACATTTTATCCAAATCGAGGGCCAACATGCCTCCTATCTAGCATAAGTCACAATCTGTTCTCAGCCACAACAACACAAATGCATAAAATCCCAACTCAAACGAGCACAATACAATCCAAACTGTAACCACAAAATATACACACAATACCCATCAAATTGAATTGCAGGCACAATTTATTCACCAAAATCAACCACTATCCAACAATTCAATTTCCTAAGGCATCAAACATAATCTACACAATATCCATAAAAAATAGAGTAGATTCGTCATCACAATTTAAGCTCAATAAAGTGAATAAATGTACCACCAAGATGTGTAGGAAGAAGAAAAGAGGAAGCCCTCAATCAATTCGAAATTGAATTGTTCAAAGTGACAAAACCCCCAAATTCTGTGTTCTTCAATGATTTTTTTTTCGATTTGGGGGTGAAATTTGGGAAGAAAGGATGGGGTATGGAGTGGTGGTTGTGAGTGGTGGAGTGGCGGCGGTGAGGGGTAGCGGCGAGCGGTGGTGGCGAGCGGCGGCATTTGTGGAGAAGATGAAAGAGTAGCTGGAGAAGATGAAAGATTGTGGATATATTTGTGGCAAAATGGGTTTAGCCTGTCATTTAAAGTAGTTCGTACGACCGTCGCGACTTGCGATGTGGTCATCGCAACTTGCGATGTGGTCGTCGCAACTTGTGATTGGTAGTCTCGAGGGGCATTAGGTCTAGTTAGGCTCGAGGATGAAAGGTGACACCTCGAGAGCTTGAGGGTGAAAGATGATACTTTGAGGGCTCCCAGCTTGGAGGTCTTGAGAAGCTAGGCTCGAGGGTGAAAGATCACACCTCGAGGTCTCGTGGCTTCAAGGTCTCGAGAGGATAGGCTCGAGGTTGAGAGATCACACCTCGAGAGCTTGAGGCTTCGAGGTCTCAAGGGGCTCACGGCTTCAAGGATGAAAGAGAAAACCTCGAGGGCTTGAGGCTTCGAGGTCTCGAGAAGCTAGGCTCGAGGATGAAAGAGCACACCTCAAGGGTTCAGGGTTTCGAGGTCTCGAGAGGCTCGAGGATGAAATATCACACCTTGAGAGCTCAAGGATTTGAGGTCTCGAGAAGCTAGGCTCTAGGGTTAAAGATCACACCTCGAGGTCTCGCGACGTCGAGGTCTCGACTGGATAGGTTCAAGGATGAGAGATCACACCTCGAGGGCTCGAGGCTTTGAAGTCTCAAGAGGCTAGTCTCAAGAGCTGGCCTTGAGAGAATGATGGACTTCAAGTTCGGCTCGAGGGTTCAGGGCTTCGAGGTCTCGAGGTGGTGATGTCTCGAAGGGGAGGCCTCAAAGAGGTGGTGATGTCTCAAAGGGGTGGCTCGAGTCGAGGCCTTGCTACCTCAAGGTTTCGAGGGGGTGATATCTCGAAGGGCTGGCCTCGAGAGGGTGATGGATTTTATGGTTCTGCTCGAGTCGAGGGTTCAAGGCTTCGAGGTCTCGAGGGGGTGATTTCTCGAAGGGCTGGCCTCAAGGATGTGATAGTGATTCAAGTTTTGTTCGAGTTGAGGGCTTGCTGCCTTGAGGTCTCAGGGGGGTACACTTCAAGGGCTTGCGACGAGACCGTCACGAGGCCATCGGAGCTCACGAAAAGTGAAGGCCAAGACCTCCATTTCAACATAATATTTTTGAGCCCGTGATGACTCTCGACGATGTGGTTGTGACTCGCGATGAGGCCTCGCGAGGTCATCGCAACTCGTGGAAAGTGGTATCCGAGGGATGAAATTTCACCTAAACTTACTGAACCCATCGCGACTCGCGACGAGGCCTCGCAAGGTCATAGCAACTTGTGTAAAGTGGTATCCGAGGGTTGAAATTTCACCCAAACTTACTGAGCCCACCGAGACTGGCGATGATGTGGTCGCGACTCGGGACAGGCTACTAACCTGGCACTTAGAAAAATTGTTCTGATTCCTTCTCTTATCCAAGTCTTTCCTTCTTGACTCCAAGCATTTCTCCCTTCAAAAGTCCAATGCCTTGGCTTCATAATTTCTACAAAATCATGGAGAAAACAACCCGTGAAAAGTATAAAGCAAAACAATGAAACTTAATGATAAAATTCAAAACCAAACAACACCAACGGAAAGTCACGAATGACGATCCTGATGATCAAAACCAAGTTTATTTAACGTCGTAGGCACGACTTACTCCCCTCTTTGGAGCTTACTCACAAAATAAATCGAGATAATCGGTCCCTTTTCTTCGGTTAGGGTCAAAACAATCGGGATTCGCATTCTCCCCCAACAAAACCTCCTTCAAGTAGCTTAGGGTTTCTTCATGTTCCCTTAGCATCTCCAACAACTTACCTTTTTGTTCCATGGTGATCTCAAGCACATCAACATTTGGGGGTTGCTCTCCTTCTCCAAGGGATGAACATTTAAGAGCTTTCGGTGGTGGTTTTCACTCTTCCACTGAAGTCTTCTCAAGAGATGGAGGGAAAAACACCCTTACTGGCTTACCCGTGGATACACGAAAAGGGTCAGATATTGCGCCCCCAAGAGTGCATTCTCTGTTGCTTTCCTTCAAGCTAGTACTAACAACATTTGAAATCAAATTATCACTCAAAACATCAACTATGGAAACATTTAAGGAACTACCATTTCTAGGCTCAATTTCATCTTGCCCTTCGTCATCAATAACATGAACAGTTTGGCAAGAATGATATCTACTAGGGTGATCAATACAACTATTAGTGTCAAATTCTACCCTCCGCCTTCCATGGTCAATGTTCCTTTATGCACATCAATTGTGGTCCTTGAAATCTTTAGAAATAGCCTTCATAAAAGGATAGGTTTAGAGCTACTAACACCTCTCATCTCAAGAACATAAAAGTCAGCGAATAATGTTAAAGAATCCACTTTCACCAACACATCCTTCACAATACCTTTTTGGTATATGCTACAGTGATCGGCTAGTTGGATAACAACCCCGATTTTGTGCAAAGTGCCTAGATTTAGACTTTCATACAAGGAATATAGGATCACATTGATTGAAGCACCTAAGTCTAACATGGCCTTTTAACACATTTGCCTCCTATCTCACAAGGGATTGCAAACATTCCCGAATCATCACATTTAGGGGTATCTCATTATCAAACACGGCGGAGACATATTAACTCTGCACACTCTTTTTCTTACTCTTCAATTGTTGTTTCCTATTGACGGTACACAATTCTTTAAGAAATTTAGCATACCTAGGAACTTGATTTAGAGAAGTTAAGAGTGGGATATTTACCTCGCTTTTACGAAAGACTTCGTAGATGTCCTTGGTATCCTTCTTGGTCCTCTTATCCTTTAGTGCCTCTGGAAATGGTGGTTCTGGCACATAGATAGGGATCTCCGCCCCTCTTGATTTCTTGTGAGGTGGGGATGAGGTTTCAGGGTTTGATCCCGGTATTGGCACAAATGTCTCCACCTCTGTTTCTTCTCATTGGCTCTCCGTGGCCAAATCCTCTGCCTTCTTCTCATGATCTTCTTCTTTCTCAACCTTCCACTCAACAATAACCCTTGCTTGGGGCTCCTTCACTTCCTTTCCACTTCTCAATGAGATTTCACTCACATTTTGTCAAGGATTAATTTCCAGTTGGGAGGGAAGTTTGCCTTTTTCTCGGGCCTCCATCTGATTCACCACTTGAGCTATTTGGCCCACTTGGGTTTCCAAGTTCTAGATGCTTGCTTTAGCTTCATCTTGGAATTTCTCGCTTTTCTCCGCACACATGCATAACCGGTGAATGGCTTGCATCACCTCCTCCTTTGTTAGCCCCGAGCTCTCCCCTTGGTCTCGGGGTTTGTCTTGGAGCCTTTGGAATTGTTGTTGAGGTTTCCTATATTATTGTTGAGGAGGCCGATATGGTTGAGGGTTTTGGCTTCCTTGAGGGTTTCCATACCGGAGGTTTGGCTTATCACAATTTCCCGAATTATATCCCCAATTTTGGTACCCTTGATAACCTTGATAGCCTTGGTTACCTTGGTAGCCTTGCCCACCTTGATATCCTTGATTACCTTGGTAGCCTTGATAGCCCATGACACTTACCTCTTCAACATAATCCTCTTGTAAAGTGGGGCAAGTGTCCGTAGGATGCGCCAAGTAACAAATTTCACATGATTTAACATGTGGCACATTTCCTTCGGGCTTTGCCATCAAAGATTTCACCATGGATACAAGGGCCGAGACTTGATCCTGAAACTTTCCACTATTATTTAAAGAGTCACCTGCGGGCATTGGATTTCTCCTTCTCAAATTGGCCCTTGAGCTAAAGTTTCTCGATTCTTGTGCTAGCTTTTCATATAATTGCATAGCCTCAGAGGATGTCTTGTTTCCAAGGGTGCCACCACAAGAACTTCTCACCAACCTTTGATTTTCATCAAGAAGGCCATTGTAGAAGTAATAAACCAAATCCCCCTCCGAATAACCGTGATAACAGTAACTTGCAAAAAGCTTCTTGAACCTCTCCCAATAATTGAAGAGAGATTCTTCATTCCATTGGAAGATGTTTCTTATGTCCTTCTTCAAGGCGATGGATCTAGAGGCCGGAAAGTATCTTTGTTTTCATATCAAGCCAACTCTTAAAGCTCTTGGGCAGTAGGTAGTGAAGCCAATCTCTTGCACCATCCCTCAGTGTGAACAAGAATGCCTTCAACTTATAGAAATATTCATCCACTCCATGGGGGACCGTACCACCACACAAGAAGTGAAACTCGGTGAGGTGTTTGTTAGCATTCTTCCCTTGCCTACCAAGGAAGATGGGTTGCATGTTGATGAACCCGGTCTTTAGCTCAAAATGCCCATTTGGTCCAATTATGGGATACTCGATACACATCGGTTGTTGATCGAGGTTGGGAGCCATGATGTCTCTCAACAAAGGTTGCCCCAAAGGGATCTCTCTTTGGTGGAGAGGAGGATGGTGAGGTTCCCCCCTCGGATGCTCATCTTCGTGCTCGATTCGATGTTCCATTTATAAAGATGTATCCGCAAAATGGTCACTAGGAGGGGTGTTATTCACACTTTCCAAACAAAGCCTCCTAGCACGTCTCAAATTCAACTCCAACTCGGGGTCGTAGTGTAGGGGTTCTTGTGAAGAGGATCGCGTGTGAACCATACACCAAGAACTCGAACAATACGTCTCCAAACCAAGTGAAAATGGCAAATCAACTAAGAAATCAAAATAAAAACCAAACTAACAAATATTTACAAATAGCATATAATCACACATAATATGCCCAAACACTTAAAAATAAACGCCTCTTCCCCGGCAACGGCGCCAAAATTTGGGAGGTCATCACCGTACCTCTCAAAGTTAATACTTTTAAGCCTTAATGCTTCCTATCCACAATTAAGTAGATAGTGGCAAGTCGGGGTCATCCACGAGAAGAGGGATCTTTTCAAGTGTTTAAACATATATAGGAGAAGACATACTAAACATGTACATACATAGATATATATATATATATATATATATATATATATATAAGCATGTAAACATGGGGGTTTTTTGGTTGGTTTGTTCCTAAGTTATCAAATTGAAATACAACTAGCAAAGCAAGAGAACGATGCTAATCATGCAATACAACTAAAGATAAGATGAAAATAACAATTGACGGAACCTTGGGCGCAATTGACTTCCACTTCCAAACCTCGTATCCATCGTTGAACATGCAACC
This sequence comes from Rubia yunnanensis, assembly GCA_037428765.1. NCBI lineage: Eukaryota > Viridiplantae > Streptophyta > Magnoliopsida > Gentianales > Rubiaceae > Rubia > Rubia yunnanensis. The sequence continues at coordinate 85,790,455 of CM075063.1, forward strand.
TATTTACTACTTTCACTACTTGTTGTGAAGGCTAAACTTCTATCCTTCTTAGATAGTAGTTTGCAATAGTGAATACGACATCTCTTGTCAAACATCACCAATGACTCCCGTAGTCGAAACACGACTCAAGGTATCCCATTGATGGCATTTAGCATGAAGAATCAACAAGCTCGGCAACGCTTATAAACACTACACTGTGTCTAAGCATTTAACCAATTTATGCATTTACACAAGATTAGTCAAGAACGATCGACATTCATACACTTCTCTCATTTGCTACAAGCAACAAACATGACAAAGAGTTCAACATTATCATATTCACCTAGCAATTATCAATCCATCAACACAATCAAAAGCTCTAAATCATACTCTTGGATTCCTATCGACAAAGGGGGAAATCAACCCATTTCCCCAAACCCTAACAAGCATATCATATAAGTACTTCATATACTCAAGCTTTCAATAAAATTAATGACATTAACAAACCCATTCAATGCTCCATAAATGCATAATAATAAGAGCATTAAATAGGCTACAAATTGTTCTTAAGACATGGGCTTGGAAGCCTTAGTCAATTGCTCCCAAGAAATAGATTAGCTACAAGAGTTCATGCTAATCAATGCTAAACAACTAATCATAAAACAAGAGAATTCAAAGATGAAAATGGAAGGAAAATGGTTCTAAACAGTACCAAAAAAATGCAGATGATGAAGTAGAAGAATGAGAGGAAAGAGAGTGCTATTTATAGTACAAAGAGGATAAGGTGTAATTCTGGCCACCCGTTGGTTGCGACTCGCGACGAGTCCATCGCGACTCGTGATGGGTGCCAAAATTTTGCTTTGTTTCCTTTTCTTCTTTTTGTGGTATACAATCACCTTCATAGCAATTCCTCTCATTTTTTAAATCTTCAATGTCTCCAAAAATGGTCTTCAATGGTCTCCGGTCTTCATGTCTTTGAATGAAGTCTTCAAAAGTCTTCGAAAATGTGATCTTTAATGGCCTCCGGTCTTCATTGCCTCTGTGTTCTTCCCTTGTCACGCAAAATCCACTTAGAAGAGGTAAAGGAGCGTAAAGTTGCTGTTACCCCTCCTAAGATAATTTTAAGGTAAAACACAAGCTCTCAATAATAAAAGAGCACAAAAGTGACACAAAATAGTACTAAATAATGCACATAAAATGGATACATCATATATATTGTTTCCAAACTCGGAAAGTTTAATCTTCCCTTTATAAAATGATGATCTATTTCCAAGCTCTTGTCCACTTTCCGGTCTCCAATTGTATTGTTTCTGAAGAGCAATTTTGTTGATAAATTTATTTCCTAGTTAGTAAACTGTTTTCCGATCTCGCAAAGTGTTTCACATCCAATTTTTCTGAGTTCGTAAGACCTTTTCTTTGCTATGGAAATTTAGCATGATAGAGCTGACCAAGTTTCCGTATTTGGAAACCTTTTCTTGTCTTATGGTAAAATTTCATTTATTTAATATTTCCAGCATAAGAACAACCTCGATACACAACCACAATTCCAAAATAATACACGATAGTATCTTGCACCTAAACAAAAATCTATAGATAATGCTCACCAAGAAATAATCTATAGAGAGGATTAGAAATTGCTACAAATCTATTCCGACATTTCTTACGTTTTTTACCTAACTTGAGTTTCCCCACCAATGTTGGGATTTCCCAGTGTGTGTGACCAATTGAGAATTAGATGCCTAGCCAATGAATTCCGCGCATTATTGATATCTTCTTGCGAGTAGGGTTTCCAATCATCTTTGAAAATATGAAAATAACAATATAGCATTAATTATTCGGTGAAGGCTATTTAGAAACATTACCACTACGCATTTGTACAATTAACTTGTCAAGTTCAAGTAAATGTTCCTGGACTTTGTCTATGCACTCGGACAGGTATAACATGACATAATATCCGCACTCCCAAGTTTAAGCATGTTTCTTGTATAATATGTAAGGAACATAAATTATCAAGACTATATTGCACTAAATAATTAAGGATAGTATGTTGGAAATGAACATATTGGTAGACCTACCTTGATTTCGACCACATGAAATGAAAAATTTGTTAGATAATTATTTTCATTCATTGCAGATTCCAAAATCTCAACAAAAGCATCAGACGGTTGGATGTGGAGGGGATCCTTCAAATACACTCGCTTCTCTACGGGTACTATCAACAATAGTCTCCAATGGTCCCTGAAAAAAAGATTGATTATTTGAAATTTGTGGAAACAATGTTGGTCAAGTAATTGAATGTAGTAAATAACCTTTCGATGTATGGCGCAACGAAAAGCGTCTTATCCTTCCGGCTTAGGCATTTGCGAATGTAGTTGATCATGTCTTTTTTTGTACAACCAATTTCTTGTATCATCACCGGGCACATGTATCCAATCCATACTTTATTTTGATTACTTGCAAAATACATGTTCCTGGACAATTTCATTGTAATAACGGTTAGCGAAATTTAAATCAAATTTTGAAATTAAATGAATAAAAAAACTTGCAGGGTGTAGATCGACATGATCACCTGATTGACTTGCTCTCATCTCCACAGGTCTTCAAAAACACTCCATAATGCTATGATTTCACGTTCACATCCAAATACACATTCATTTCCCGAGAATGTGAATGTGGTGTTTTGATCATGGGCTGTAGCAAATTATGAAGGACCGTACAAAGGTAGGTAAGTCTCGAGGGACGTTGGATCTTTCCAATGGAGGTCTAACCCTAGTTGGTGCCGTTGGGACAATTTTGGGCATCGATTTAACCTATTTTGGTGTTCTCATCACCGGTTTTGGTGAGGGAGGCACTGCTTCCTTCAAACGTCCATCCTTCATTGGATCGGTGTATATTAGTCAGGGCCATGTATTGAACATTCTCCGGCAAGGCCCAACTTTCTTGTATTCTTCACCTGGGATCGGCAAAGGGGCGCCCTTCACCAAAGGATTCTCCAAGGAAACCTTCGAAAGACCTTCCGCAATTGGTATGGAGTGATGATGTTTCATTATCTCATGCAAAACTCCATCGGCTACATGTAGCGGCTTACCGTCTACGCATTGATCAATTTATAGTTCAAACGGACATGCCTCTAAAACATAGACAAAATATATATAACTATAAAATTTCAATCAAAGCGACATAATTTATAAAATGATCGTTCGTACCTTTTTTTCAATTGCTAGGATGGCATTGTTGAGGTTGTCGGGTTTGAACAATTGTCTATTGATTTTTGGATTCTGCAGAATTTCCCCGCGATTTACCTCAACATCCTTGGGAGAATGTCATGAACCCCTAGATGGCAGTGTCCAATTGGGCATTAAGTCCTCTAAATTTTCTGGAAGACAACCTGATGTGTTGGACCAACTTCTGAATTATAACTTCTTGTTGCTCGATTCGTTTGTCTTGGACTTAGGCTTTATATTTTTGCAACGAATTGACTCTCGAGGGTCCCGCTCCATCGTAGGATTGTAACACCCTGAATGCTTGGCGATGTGTCATAGAACCACCCATTCCCTAACTTGGCCCGGATGGTACGGTTCTTCCATGACTTCACAAAGGATTACATGTTTATCCTTTAGTATAAATTCCCCTTGTAATTGATCATTCTTAAACTTTGCCTAAGTGAGAAAAATAAATAGATAAACCAATGTTGATTCGATATAACATGTATAAAGTTCAATTTAAGGAAGTATTTTCCTAAAAAATTACGTACCACTCTTTCGCAAGTAGTTTCTCTTTGGGCTTGACATATTCACCCTTCTTTTTTGTCGTCCTTTGAGAAATAGAATGCACCTTTCAATGTCTTCCACACAAATTGGTTGCACATATGACCTTGCCTCATCCTCTATCATCCCCCATGCTATTTCCGCTTGCACATCTTCTTTTAGACGTTCATTGACTAGCTCAATTTCTGCTAAGAAATAACCCCACGAATCAATTAGTGAGGAATTTTATTCTCCACGGAAACATGTTGTTTTACTCCCCTTGTACCCCAGGCGAGATGTTAGGTTATTGTTAATACTATAGGCATTTCAATGTCATTAATCACAATTCAATCAATTTTCTTATTGTTTAACTTATATTTTCACTATTCTCCAATGCCCTTTTCTTGTGGATCTCCCAGCTTCCTGGTTGAATGTGCGTATAAGTTACCCATGGTCGATCACCTTTCTTATCGCTAAATATGTAATCTTTGGACAAAGTGTATTTATGTTCACGCCAACACTTTGACATCATAGACATATCTTTCTTTCTCAAAGTATCAACATCTTGTTCTTTGATTTTAAAAGGCCTCTATGGGGATTACGAAACAAAGTGGTTTGAGGATAGGGAGTATATATGACCATAAATTGAAGAAGAAGTATGTAGGAAAAATGATTCACTGGAGGTACCTTGCATTCCCTCCACAACGTGTCCTTTTATTTATTTGGGACATCATCCCAAGTATCGTACTTAATATCTTCCCTTATTCTACCAACCTTCGCCGCCCAACTAGACCATTTGACATGTTGCTCCGATACGCAGTTGCCCTTTTTGTCAAAAACTAACAACGTTAACTCTCTCCTAGCCATTCTACGTTCTAATTCTCTACAATAAGTTTGGTGTTTTCCTACATCTTCCGCATCGTCATCGTTATCCCACATTGTGTCTGTTTTTGGTGGGTTGACACTACCGGACAGTGACACATTGTCACGAGTCCATTTCCTAGTTTTCGTTTTGAATGCTACATACCCAAATATGAGGATAAAAATACCTTAATCTCAGAATGTTATAAGTTAACTACATTTATAGGAAAATATGTACTAAACCTTAGGCAAATGAACAGATTTGATAGAAGTTAAATTCACCACAATAGTTTTACCGAAAAATTTATCTCTACCAACAGCCAAGGCAACAAAACCCTAATTATACACACAACTTATCATTAATTGCCAAACCTCACTAAAAATAGAAATCATAACATTCACAAAATCCAAACCCTAGGTAGCAATGTGCATGAAAAATTTGTGCTAGTTCATTTATGATAGTAATAAATAAACCCTAACTACATATTGAAGAGTACATTTACCCTTGGTAATTAACATAGAATTCATAACAATTGACAAAATCCAAACCCTAGGTAGGAAGAACCCAAAAATATTTGTGCTTCCTCATTCATGATGGAAAACAATAAACCCTAGCTACATATTAAAGAGTAGATTTATCTTTTTGAGCAATGAAAGGGTATAAAGTTATCCTTCACATGTTATACTTAGATGAAACCCAAAACCCTGTTGAAATTTGAAAATTTAAGTGTGAATTTGGATGTGAAGAGATGTAGACCCACCACAAATCTTCAAACTTTAAAATGGAAGATTGGAAGATGGAAAGGATTGATGAAATGGGTTTGGATGGGTTTTTGTTGTGGAGAAATAGGGGTTTGGAGGGGTTTTCAAATGGGAGTAAATGCCCATTTGAAAACCCTTTATCCTATTTTTCCCGTAAGTAAGGGTTTTCGAGTTCAGAAACTGTATTCCAAAATCATAAATGAGTATGGTCTTGTATATGTAGGAGCGGAGCTATTTCCAAACTCAGAAATCCCTTTTCCCCTTAAAAAAAACAAAAATGGGCAGATTGAAAAGACCCAATTCAAATTCTTACAAATCCTCTTTCACCCTCAATTCTGATTTCAACACACCAAAATCCTACACCCAAATTTCTCACCCACAGTGACTAAGAAGAGCACAGTTGCTAAGTCGAAGGCTAGTGATCGAAGCCATCACCCTCTCACTCATATGGATGACTCTACGAAGGTTTTTAGCAGCACAACCGATAAAAAGTATGTTTCATTCTTGTAGAGAAAAGTTATCAATTCTAAGGCAATATTAGCATCGGACATTGAGCCCTTAGAACTAGGTATTTGCTTGCACATTTTAAAGCCCAACATCTAGAGACATTGCTATGTATGGATGAGATGGTTTATTTTAACGAAGTTATTCAATTTTATGAATTTGGGTCAAAATAGAAACAATAGGGATATGACTAGGGTTAATGGGAAATATGTATTTGTTACTATGTATACAATTAACGCAACCTTAGAATGACCTTACATCACTGCCAAGAAATTAAGGCCCAATGACCCCAACGGTCCACTTGACATTTATTACACTCATGCCTGGCCAGGCATTATAGATGCTACTCCTCTTTGTCCCTTTTCTATGGCTAAGAAATATTTTAAGAGGGTGGGGACCAATGCCGGTAAGGCGCAGAGTTTTGATATAGGTATTTTAACCTGGGAAGAGTGTCTCGCGTATGAGTGATATGTCTTAATGTTTTCCCCACTGGTGGCCATACTTGCGAGCCTGCTATAGCTAACCTCATGATGTTGTACTACATCTTGGAGGGTAGAAAGATAAAACCCAGTTTCACCATCATATCATTCATGTTAAAGGCTGTGCAAACGAAGAAGAAAGATCTTCCCTGTGGTGGTTTGATAATGTGTATGCAGAAGAAAGCGGACATCATTCCTCAAGATAAGGCTCTTCATCAAGAGTACTACAACAAGAGTTGGTTCCAACAAAAATTCCTACTTGTTGACTTTGAGGGAAAATTGTCAGTCTTTCCTATACCCAGTCAGAAAGATAAAATTACCAAGAGGGCCCATGAAGCGGAAGTAGAGAGAGAAGAGGCATCGAGTTCACGTAAGTGTTGCGTGGTTTGATTTACTTCACAATTAAATATAGAACTTTAATATCGATATCACTTCAATCAATTTTAATATCAATCTTACTATAGGTAGTGGAAGCGGATGGAAAGCTAGATTGAGCAAGTACTTCGATTGTATGCGTACATACATGACCGAGATGCATGATATTTTGATCCATGCTCATTCCCAGCGGGTCACCTTCATGAAAGTGCAGGGTCTCCATTTGGAATTGAGCGAGGATGATGGGCCGCCTAATTACAAGCCGGTCTTCTCGTAGAGTGAAGATGAGGATGGCGATGAGAGTGATCATGGAAAAGATGGGGGAGGGGGGGGGGGAGAGTTAAGGTGATTAGAATATATGAATGTATTAGATATGTAAGGATTCTAGATTGATTTGTACTTCACATTTGGTGGTAACATTTATGTTGTGGGAGAAATTATGTATTTTCATTCTGTTATGTAATGCAACAGTTTCATACAATTTCTTGTTTTGAATTGGATACTTTTGCACTACAATGTTTTACTCAATGTTATTGATTAATGTCTCAGATTATATTGTACATGGAAGCTTGAGGTGTATTAGTTAAACTGTTTTCATTTTTGAAAATGACCAGAAGACCAAAAACGTTTCTGAGCTCATAAAATATGAATGGTGCAACCTTTCCTAGGAAGGAAGACTTTTCAAGATAGGAAATATAGTTTTCGAGCTCGTGTCCCGATCTTGGGCCTAAACTGGTGAAATTGTTGGTTTTTGTTTTAGGGATAAAATGTTTCCAAACTTGGAAATATATATCTTTTCTTTGCATTTTCAGACAACAAACATTTCCAAGCTCGGAAAGAGTACACCCTTAGAATTCCAAACACATGATTCTATTTCCGAGTGAGGAAATATACTTTCCAAAATTGTAAGGAGACGACATACACTTTCTGAACTCGGAAAGTTTGCCCTATTAAAAAAATATAGGCCATCATGTTCAATTCAAACAAAATCCCCAAATCCACAAACCCTACTCCATTTGTGAATTTGCAATTGCCCTTCCATATCCATATTCTACCAAATCCCACAACAAATCCCACCAAAATCTTGTTCCTTGGCTAAAGGAGGTTCCAAACGTGGCGGTTATAGGCCTCGTTCAACCGGTAACAACCAAGGATACGATGCTATAAGGTTTGTTTCCAAATTTTCTCAAAATATGTATGATGCTTTTCATGAGAAGGGGAAGTTATTGGATACATATCTTTTGACTTTGATTCCTACTTAGCTTTAGGGTTGGATGCTTCCCTAAAACGTTTTAGTGAGCAATATGTAGAGAATGTGCTATCGTGTAATGAAAAAGCATATTTCGATTAAGTTTGTCAATTTCATGCTAATTTGCGAGAAATTGGGAATGGGGATTATGCTACTTGGGTTGGGGGTATTGAAATCCCACTTAGCGACTGGATTGTTAATAAGGTAATAGAATGCCCATACTTGCACCCGGAAAATGTTTATCCAGATAGTAATGATAGACCTTTGGATGATCTACCATCGTGAGAAATGGCCTCTAGAAGTTGACCCTCCATACATTGACCCGGTTGAGTGTAGTGTGAGGTACTTGGGCGCTAGAGGTTGAGTTTAGGAAAACCCAAGACGTTCGATCTCAAACTTTTGCCCATGGACCAATGTATTACATAAGAGATCATAAATAGGAGTTTCGTCCTCTCGGGCACACACTTGACCAAGCCTAATTGTTCAACCCTTATTCTATTCTGTTCAATCATAGAGGGTAGGAAAATCAACCCAGAGGCATTCTTTTTTAGGCATATGTAGCATTTTGCAACGTCGACTAAGGTTTTGACTCGGCTGCCTTATGGGATTTTAATTACTTGAAATACTGAGAAGCATTGAGGGTTTGAATACAGAAGGGGAGGAAGAGGCCCCGAAGTATTATGAATAGACATACTTCGAGAACAAGGTTGGGTGTTGTGCAATTGGAAGTGGTATCATAAGCCCAAGGGGGAAGCAGAACCAAGCAAGAGGCCACGTATTGAGGAAGGTTAATCATAAATATCTTTTTTTGTATATGTTGTTTATCATTAACTCATTATTTACATAATTAATTTTTTGGTCGTTATATAAACTTTGTAGGCACCGAAAAGTCTTACTTGAGAGGTTTTAAGGACTGCTACAAATGGATGCGTAAGGAATTTTGCATTTTGAAGGCAAAAATTTGTTCCATGGAAAAGACTCAGTGAGCTTATGAGCGACATCTCACATCAAGCTCTCGAGAGAGAATCAACCAATTGACATCTAGTGCCGCCATTGAAAAACATGAAAACTGAAATTTGTAGACTTGATTAGGTTGATGTTATTTGACTTTATTGTAGCCTTTTGAAGATTCAAGTATGTGAATTTGTTGAATGATTTCTATTCTCCAAGTACTAAATATTATGATCTCTAAGTTGTTAATGTTCAAGTTTTTATCTTAAATATTTTTATCACTGAATTTGCATCGCATGAATGAACAATCTTACAAGGACTTGTTAATCATCAACTTACTACTTATGCTTCCTTTTCTTGATCACGGCCTTCTTTGTCTATCATCAACTTACTACTTATGCTTCCTTTTCTTGATCACGGCCTTCTTTGTCTCACGCTTCCTACATGTGATCTTCCCCTTACCGTCGATCCACATCCCTTCATCATGGTCATTGTGGCCTAGGAAACTTCAAAGACTACGATCATCCTCCTCGAGTAACATGAATTTTTCAGACCCACAACTTGCGGTTTGAAATACAAATCCAATTACCTCCTCTAACTTATTTTCTTTGACAAAAGTCCGTTTCCATCCAACAACAATCTCCCACCTAGAATCAACATGATCCCTCACATAGAAGTTTTGTACCCCCACCTCTCGACTTTTGGAAGCTCATGGTGAAGGGGTTCAAGCCTTCACCATACGGATAACATTAGGGTCGTGCCGACGACCTTAAAAATACGGAGCTTCGTCGTGCCGACGATGTTAAATAAATTCGGCATTTCTTTTAGTTTTTGTTTCTTAGTTTGTGTTTCTTAGTTTGTTTTTGTTGTTGTTTTGTTTTGTTCTTTTTATGGCATGTTTTTCTGTGATTTTGTAGCAACATGAAGTGCATTGCAATGAAGGAGATGAAGGAACGAGATCAATGAACGATGGAAGAAAGCTTGGACAGTTGGTAAGAAAACGAAAAATTTTTTAAGCCTGGGATACCCTGTCGTCGCGAGTCGCGATGAGCTTCGTCGCGAGTCGCGACGAACAGGGGAGAAAAATCCACTCCCAGCACCAACTTTCCGCGAGTCGCGATGCTCGTCGCGAGTCGCGATGAGCTTCGTCGCGAGTCGCGACGAGCTCAGAATTTTTGGGCTCTCGGAACCAACTTTCCGCGAGTCGCGACAGACTCGCGATGGGCCATCGCGAGTCGCGACGAAGAGGTCGCGAGTCGTGACGTGATCAGAAAATGTTTCCAAAAATTATGCTCCCGGCCTCTACTTTTCGTGAGTCGCGACGAACCCGTCACGAGTCGCGATGGAGTCCATCGCGAGTCGCGACCACTTCAGTCGCGAGTCGCGATAAAAATTCCAAGTTTTCATTTGATCTTAAACATTGCATGATTCTTCCTTCTTCTTCACCCAACACTCCCAAGAACCACCACATCTCCACTCATTCTCAACCATCCGACATATATTGGCATATGAACATTCTTGCATCTTTATAGTACATTTGTTGATTGTAGTATGCCGACTACATCATTGTGATCGTAAGTGCATATCCTATAATGATGCTTGTATACATGTCAATATATGTTGGATATTTTTCATGATTATTCTTATAGTGTTGGTTGAGTGTGATTTGGTTGTTCTTTGAAACTACTATGGTTATTAACTCTTGATGCTAAACCTAGTATTACATATCCTTATGTACTTGTGAGTTTAATGTGTTCTTCGTGGTGTTAGTCTTGATCAAACGGCGCCATGGAGACAATGCTTTTCTCGAGGGGTGAGTTCTTCTACGGCATCTTTGCTCACCCGTCCGGTTCCGACACCTATTTCGGGACCATACAAGTGCTTGGATTACGCCATATCACCGGCGAATTGCGGAGACACGGGTGTCATTCTACCCCCTTACCTTGATTTTTATTGTTCTTGCCTTATATGTTTTCATTGAGGGCATTGTAATGTTTTAAGTGTGGGGAGGGGTTAGAGGATTCACATGCATGCTAGATAGTTTTGGAATGCTTTTTGCTACTTTTCATTGGAAAAACATGAGAAAAGAAAAAAAAACTATAAACAAAAAAAAAAAGAAAAAAATAGAAAAAAAAAGAAAAAGAAAACCCGCTAAGTTGAAAACCCGAGAGGGCAACTTAGGCAACATTGGGGGCCCGGATAGGTTGAAAACCCGAAAGGGCGGCCTAGGCAAAAATGAGAGGCTAGAATGTGCGGAAAAAGGTGAGATGTGAGCTAAAGAAACATGATGTGCGGCTAGGATGAAAACTCGAAAGAGCTCCTAGGCAAAATGAGAGAAAAAGAGAGAAAAAGAAAAATTCTAAGATTTCACTCATTTGCCGGCGTTGGAGTCATAAGGTTGCGGTTGTCACATGGATGGATCGGGTAGCTCAACATCTATAGACCTCTTGGGATTGGGTAGCTTAGTGGGTTAGGAAACGAAGTGTGGTTATGAAATTCCTTATCTCTTTCTACTTCGTTTTTGGTTGATATATTGGCATTAGGTGAAGCATGTGTTTGAACCTCTTATATGGCTTTAGCTTCATTTTATGTCATTGGATTTTGGTGGATATATTGGCATTAGGTGAAGTATGTGCTTAAACCTCTTAAATGGTTTTAACTTCATCTTGTGTCATTGGACTTTGGGAATATCAATTTTGGGCTTTGAAATATTTTTATGGGTAGTGAATTGATAAGTGGTAGGCTTGGTTAGATTTAGGATTGGGGATGTGTGTGTGAAAAATTCTCATGTGAGCTTTTATTTTGGGATTTATGATATTGAGAGTTTTTGTGAGGCTTTGTTTGGGGGATTAGTTTAGGATATGGCCATATGAATTCCTCCGTGTGCTTGGATCTTTTCTTACTCAAGGGCGAGTAAGGTTTAAGTGTGGGGAGGTTGGTTTGATGAGGCCATTTTATGCAGTTATTTTAGGGTTTTTAGGATGTGGATATGTCATTTCCTCCGTGTGCTTGAATCTTTTCTTACTCGAGGGCGAGTAAGGTTTAAGTGTGGGGAGGTTTGATGTGTCCATTTTAGATGGTTATTTAAGGCTTTTTAGGATTAGGTTTTGTGCAATTTTGTGCTCTACATGTGGCATTTTGCCTTGAAATCATCTAAGGAGGGATAAAGGCGGCTTTGACGTTTTTATCACTTTTTAGATGATTTTGTGTGACAAGGTGATTTGTTTGAAGACTTTGAAGATTTGAAGACTTTGAAGATTTATCTTTGAAGATTTGAAGATTTGAAGACCTTTACATTTGAGCTTTGTGAAGATTTGAAGAAGTGAAGAGATGAAGAAAGGAGAGCAAAGCAACGGATGAATGATGATCCAGGGTTCTCAGAATTTTCCGAGAAGAATCAGCCCTCAAGAGTGGTACCATTGGATTCCTCTTCTCGAGCACTATAAAATCGACTACAAGAACTCCCGAAACGGATCAACGGTTCACCCGGAGGAAGCAAAACAAAACATGGCTGGATGTCACTGCTGGTCGCGACTCGCGATGGAACTGGTCGCGAGTCGCGACGACAGCGCGAATCCAGCTCTGCAGCAGCATTTTTCTCCCTTTTTTTCTTCCACTATAAATACCTCTTCACCCCTTCTTCTCCACAGCTTTTGGCCCCTGTTTTGGGCCAAAACCCTAGCTTTTCTCTTCTTGTTTTCTTAGTTTCTATGTCTTTTGTTGTTCTAGAGTAGTTTTTGTACTTGGGAGCAAGGATTGAGGCTTCCATTTCTATGTAGTAAGGAGCATTTATATCTATCTATTTGGTATTTTTGCTATTGTGCTTGAATGTTAATTGTTGATGCCATTGATGTTGTTGAAAGCTTGAATGAAATACTTGTATGAATTGCTAGCTAGGGTTTGGGGGATTTGGGTTAATTTCCCCCCTTTTCTTGTTAGGAATGTATGAGTATGATTTAGGGCTTTTGATTGTGTTGATGGATTGATAATGTGCTAGACGAATGTGATTGATGTCGAACTCTTCGTCATGTTCGTTTGTGTAGCAAACGAGAGAGTTATATGCTCTTGGATGAATGTGCGTTGCACGTTCATCCAATCTCGTGTAATTGCATGAATTGGTTAAATGCTTAGTCACGGTGTAGTGGTCATAAGCATTGCCAAGCTTGTTGGTTCTTCGTGATTAAATGCCACCAATGATACCTTGAGTCGTGGTCGCGACAACGGGAGTCATTGGTGAGGTTTGACGAGAGATGTCGAACTCACTCTTGCAAACTACGAACTAAGAAGGATAGGAGTTTAGTCTCCACAACAAGTAGTTGAAGTATTGAATAGATGATTTTAACTCATCCTTGAAGCATTTGTTATTTAGCATTTGTGTATTCTTGATGGTGTGTTTCACTTCACTTGTGCCATGAGTTGTTTGAGCATAGGGAGTGCTTGTATGATTGAATTGGTTAGGTGTTAGGAACGAGACGAATTCCGTAGCTCCTTTGCATGAAAATCTATGAGCGTGAACTTAGAACTTCTTGTGCATAACGTGTTGTGATTCTTGCTAGATGGGTATGTTGATGTTGAGTCATGTAATGCTATATGATAGAATGAGTGAATGATTCAATGACCTACATTAGATTTGGAAGTGGATATCCATTGCCCCCAAGGATTTTTATCTTTGTAGTTTTAAACCCCTTTTCTTAGTTTTGTTTGATGATTAGCATAGTCACTTGACCTTGCTAGTTATCTTGTCTTTTTACTTTCGTAGCTTAGGAAAACCAACCAACCAACCCCCCCCTCCCATTTTACTTGCTTTTATGTGTGTGTATATATTTTAGCCTAGCATAATATTAACCATTTGTGCTTAAGCGCTTAGGAAGATCCCTCTTCTCTTTGGACGACCCCAATTTGCCGCTATCTACCTAGTTGTAGAAAGTAAGCAAAAAGGGCTTATAAATTATCTTTTGCACGGAGGGCGCGACGACTGCCCGCCTGTCAAGAGCTTTGTATTGCCCAATATTGTGTGATAAGGCAAGGAAGAACAAATGGCAATGGCATTAAATTCCTACATTAGGTTGTGACAATCGTGTGACTTCAACCCACCCAAACTCAACTTCTCGCCTTCTCGGCGGACACACAATTTCTTACGTTGGAAGAGTGGGCACTGGGCACTTTCACACTGCTAAGGGTCTCACAAAAAAGATTTCTTCTCCAATTGCGACATTGAATAGCAAGCAGGGGACAAATAACAATCATCGCTTGTAGTCACTGGTGCAAGATTATCCCAAATACCCAACTCAACCAAATCTATCTTAGCCTTCATTGCGTCCTTTGTTTTCCTATGGGTATTTAACGTCCCTACCAAAGAATCAAAAACATTCTTCTCAATGTGCATGACGTCAAGACAATGTCTAACTTCCAAATACTCCCAATATGGTAGCTTGAAGAAGATTGAGCATTTTTTCCAACTTCCTTCAACGACAGCTTTTCTTTTCTTCTTCCCAAAGTTATTGGGAAAATCCTTAATACTTGCATGAATCTGTGTACCTGACCGTGGCACTGATGCAACCCGTGCATCTATTTTTCCATTGAACCATTTTTGGGCCAATCGCCATGGATGCCCCTCAGGAAGAAACTGCCTGTGCCGCTGGTAAACTGTCTTACAACCATGTTTTAATTGACAATAATCAGTGTCTTTTTCACACACAGGACATGCAAATTGGCCTTTCACAGAATACCAAGACAAATTCCCATGTGCAGGAAAATCATTAATTGTGAAAAATAACATCACTTTGAGAGCGAAGAATTCATCAACCAACCCATCAAACACTCTAACACCATAATTGAAAAAAAAAAGTCTACAAATCATCCATTAGAGGAGAAAGATATACATTAATATCAATACCAAGTTGCTCCGGACCTGTTATCATAAAAAATAGCAACACATACTTACGTTTCATGGTCAACCAAGACGAGAGGTTGTATATGAATAACAAAATAGGCCACAAGCAATGTGTGCTACTCATGTTACCAAAATGATTCATACCGTCTGTACACAACCCTAACCTCAAATGCCGAGCATCTTTTCCAAACTCAGGGTACATAGCATCGACTTTCTTCCATTGCTCCCAGTCCGAAGTATGTCTTATGACATCATCCGCCGGTTGGTCTCTATCCGCGTGCCAACACAATGACTTGGCATCTTCCTTACAAGAATAAAACTTCTTCAAATGAGGAATGATCGGGAGGTATCATAAAACTTTAGCCAGTGTTGTTTTCTTCGATTTCAATGAAACTTCCGCACCCACCGAAATCGCACCTCTCTTCAAGTTGTGCCGAGACTAACCACATGCCCAACAAGTTTCTTGATCTTTATCTAATTTCCCTCTATACAACATACAATTGTTCATGCATGCATGGATTTTTTTTCAATTTCAATCCCATCGGGCATAGTATTTGTTTTGCAACATATAACCTATCGGGCATTAAATTTCCCTCTGGAAGAAAACCCCTAAACAACTTCAGATCCTTGGTCATCGATTTCTATGTCCATCCAAACTTTGCCTTCAAGTTCATTATCTGCAGAGTTGCATTCATAACCAATATTTTTGAACCATTGTCCATAAGCGTACTTTTGTCTTTAATCAAAGCCTGTAATGACTTCGGTTTACCTTTGAATTCCCTTGCAATATCTTCAACAATTTTGTCAAACTCGATGTTACGATCTAATTCATCAACCGCCGTCATTTCCTCCAATTCATTGGAAGGATAGGATTCCACAACTTCCTCATACTGTACCCAATGAGTGTAGCTAGTTTGGAACCCTTTATTATGAGGTGTTCCCGCAACTTTTTCCTCCCTAAATATGCATTGTTTTTACAATCCTTAAAACAGAATCTTTCCCACGAAGAACTATTTTTAGAAGCATGTTCAAACACAAATGAAACAAATGATTCAACAATTAGCATGTAGTTGGGTGATTTCCTAAGATCATTACCAAATAGTTCATCTTGATCCATTCTCCTAAAAGTCAATTAATATGTAAAACATGAGGATCCATTCAACAATAAGCATAAACCTAGTTAATCTCAAAACCTAATTGTAAATACGGATATATAGGAAGCATTAAATACACATTCAATTATTCCATGAAATTGAATAATGAGATAATTTGGATTAAACTAACCTTCTCCAATCTCATTTGATGAACTCTCAAGCACTACAACAAATAATGAATAATGGGTATTGAATGAATGAGTTTCTTCTTCAATGTTTTAGGGTTTTGAATGAATGAATGGGCACATTTTTTATATACAGGGCATTTCCAAACTCGAAAAACTTGCTCCCCCAAATTCAAAAGACAAAATTCATAACATTCCAAATTCGGAAAGTGGACACTATACATTTCTGAGTTTGGAAAGTGTTTCTTTTCTTGGTAGTGCCCACATAATGGGGTTTTTGATTTATGAAATCCTATCGTTTCCCATTTCCAAGTTTGTAAAGTGATAAATTTAAAGGCGGTTAGTGACAACCACCTTTAATCAGGGTTAATTAAATGTAGTTATGCCTTGAACCGCCTTAAATTAAAGGCGATTCAAGAAAATCTTCCTTAAAACATCAAAAAACCGCCTTCAAATTATTTTACGAGAAACGATCAGAGATTTCCAAAATTGGAAATTAAAATTAAAGACAGTTTTACTTGTGCTGCTTTCCCTTGCTTCCTTTAGTAGAGGAATCTCTATGATAAGACGTCAAACGCATGTAGTTTTCAAAGCATTGGTTGGAATATTGCTAGATTAATGTAGGTTTATATCATAAGGGGTTTAGATGACCGTTTTTTAATTTCATATCTAAATCCTTAATTTTGTAACCTATTTATAGTCTAATGAATTTTTTATCCTTACAAGCGTCTAGTGTCCTTTTTGTAAGCTTAATTTGTAGATTGCTTGTAAGCACTTCAGGTTGGTTTACTGAAGGCCATTCGAAAGGATGGTAGAATTTTGAAGGCCACAAGTAAAAATATGGTAGAAGATAGAAGGGTCAAAGAAGAAACAAAAAAGCAGATGAATTATAACCCTGAAGTTTGGACCAAGTTCTTATAATGATCAGAGAACAATCAGCCTCCAAGGGTGGTACCATTGGATTTGTCTTATCGAGCACTATACAATTGACTACAAGAATTCCCAAAACATATCGGAGGTTCACCCATAGTGATGGACATAAGAAGAGGGTAGCAGCACAATTGCAGGCAGCATCCCACAATGCGGCCCGCAACCAAAAATGCTCAATTTCACGGACAGGGCAAAACCTTCGTAGTGGGCCATGGCCCACATTGTGGGCCACAGTGGCCAGTTGTGGCCTGCGTTAAAAAGCATATTTTCAGCCCAAGAAAATTTAACTATTCATTCCTTTCTTCCCCATTCATTTCTACCCAACCCTAGACATAAAAACCCTAGTTTTCACTCATCTTTTCTTTTTTTTTTTTCATTTCTTCCATGGATTCTTGCTATTTTGTTATGGGTTTTCATAATCTAGGCTAAGGAATACTCTTGGGAGCAATTGGTAAGCATTTATAGTATAATTTGTGAGATTTTATGTATCCTACTGCGTGCTTTGATTATCATGTATATTTGGGGCTTTCTTGCATGATTGATGCATGATTTAGACTAGGATTATCAACTAATTGATGATTTTGGTTTGATTATGTGCTAGGTTTTTGGTCAAACCTGGAAGACTTTGACTTTTGGACAACATGATTGTTAATAGTCAAAGCTTGGTTATAATTAGGAGTGAAAACTAATTATGATTGTTAATTGATGGATTTTCTTAGACTTAGGATGAAGTTAGATGAGTTTTGTTTAATTATCAATGTAGCCAACTAATAACGATTAGCATGAATACCAATCCTTATAGTCATTGTTAGTAAATATACTTGTGATATCTATGTGTTTCTCGCTTAGAGGACATTGTGGTATTCATGTTGGTTCTCCATGTGTATTTCTACCCTCGGGGAATTCTATGACGCTGATCGTCTAGGGTGACTTAGGATAAGGGTTATTTTGTGGCGCCGATGGCCCACTGTAACTTTAACCGAGGAAAGGTGAGAAATGTCAACAGTCGAAAAGTGTTGTCAAGTTCTCCACAATATGTGATTGATGCATAAAATAAGATAAATAATCTATGATCAAAGGATGACTAGAAATGTAAACCAATTGCGCCCAAGACTCGTTATCATATTAATTACATCTTTTGTACTAGTGTACTCGTAGTTGTATTATTTGCCCTAATTGTCGGTTACTTTAGTCGTTAAAGTAGTCGTAGTGTTTTCCAATTCAAAACCCCCCATGTTGGTTACCACACACAAAGAGTGACATCTTTTTGTGCTTTTAACTACGCTTTAACACTTGATAAAACCCCTATTTCCCCATGGATGACCCCGTCTTACCAGTAGCTAATATTTAGTAGTTAGCTGTAAGTTGGGCTTATAAATATTATCTTTGAGTGGCACAATGACGGGAAATAAAACCTTGGGGGAGCTCATGGCTCCTAACCTAGAAAGCCAACCTCTTGGCATCATATTCCCTCTCTTTCGAAAAATGTCACTTGTGAGTATAGGTCTGGGATGATCCATTGGTTACCAACTTTCCATGGGGTTATTGGGGAGAATGCATACAAGAATTTTTCTTGTGTACTATTTCTTCGATGGTTTGGCTGTTGAAGATATGTGAATGATCGGTGCTGCTAGTAATGGGTCCATTGCCAACAAGAGCCCGAAAGATGCCACAGTATTGTTTAAATAGATGGCTAGTGAAACAAGACAATTTGGAGTAAGAGAAATGGTAAGGGTGCAAGAAGCTCCACATCTAGAAAACCCTAAGCTTGAGGAGCAAGCCCAAGCTTTACCCTCTATGATGAAGGAGCTAATGAAGGGGAGGATGCATCGAGCCAAAGTTTTTGGGACTTGTTCATTGGATGACCACATCTATGTATGCCCTCAACTCCAAGGTAGAGGGTTGAAGGCAATGGGCTACCAAGATGGTCAAGGCTAAGGTTTCCAAGGGAAATGGGGATACCAAGAAGGACAATGTTAAGGTGGACAAGGTCTCCAAAGGGGACAATCTCATGAGAAGAAGTATGATCCATACTCCCAAACTTACACCCTCGGGTGGAGAGACCATCCATAATTTTGGTGGAGAGATGAGCAAGCCATTCAATCAAATTCTCAAAGTGGTTCTCAAGGTAATCAAGGTGGGTTTCAACCAAATCATCAAGGGGCACAAGCCCATTACCAAGGAAACCAAGGGTATAATTGGGCACAACAACAAGGCTACACAAAAGATGAGAGCTCATCTAACCCCCAAGAGGGGAGATCAAGGTCAGAGCATGAGGAGCTTATAGATGTCATAACCACCATGGTTACAAATTTGGAGGACCGCACCTCGGCTAGATTCAAGAACTTGGAAACTTAAGTTAGAAAAATTGCATCATCCGTGGCCCGATTGGAGGCTAGGGATTCCGTAAAACTTCTCGCACACCAAAATTGAATCCTGGGAAAGATGTAAGCTCAATCACCTTGAGGAGTGGGAAAGAAACCAAGGAGCCCGATCGAGTTGTTAAGGGGGGAGAGGTAGTTGAAGAGGAGCTTGTGGTGAAAGGCCAAGAGGTCGAGAAGGTGAGCCCTCAACCACCAAAGAATTGGGAAATCAAAAAAATCCTTCAACCACCACCCTTTTCCGGTGGCTTTACGGGAAAAGAATCGCAAGGATGAGAAATAAAGCCCTTTTTGAAGTCTTCCGCAAATGTGAGGTAAACATTCCCCTTTTTTATGCTATCAATCAACTGCCTAGATTTGCTAAATTCCTTAAAGATTCATGCACACCTAAGAGAACTAAAGCATTGAGGAATGTTGAAAAAATTAAAATAGGTGGACAAGTGTCGGATCTCTTTCAAAAGAAATTACCTCCTAAATGAAATGATCCCGGCATGTTCACTATCTCTTGTGTCATGGGTGAAATTTTTGAAAAGGAAATGATGTAATTCCCTACTCTATATACAAGACTCTTAACTTAGGGACTTTGCATGAAACTAGGGTGATCATATAACTAGCCGACCATTCTCAAGCTATTCCGAAAGGACTAGTGCGAGATGTGGTTGTTAAAGTGGATAAACTAGTTTTCCCCTCCAATTTTTATGTTCTTGATATGTCACATGATGAGATTTCTCCCCCTATTTTGTTAGGGAGACCATTTATGAAAATGGCAAGAAATAAGATCGATGTGCATAGTGATTCATTGACCACAGATTTTGGCGGAGAAAAAGTCGGTAATCAGATCTGCAAAGATAAAGAGCTTTCAAAGGATAAAATATCTTAACCTGGTATCACTATACTTGAAAGTTTGCATGGGTCTCACAATGAACTTGAACATTGCCACTTGATTGACTTAGTTGAAGTTGATAACGGAATGAGTAAATCGTCGAAGCAAGTTTCTAGTATTTTGAACGAGGTTAATGTTGCGTATGCGAATGTCTCCAATACTAACTTGCAGTGACTGAAGAAGGGGTTAAGGAAATATCATCTAAACCCCTTTCACTCCAAGGGTTTCCTAAAACAACCCGAAAAGGGACAAGGTGCACAAGTCCATTTAGCTCCGAAGGTGAGGTTTAAGGCGAGACAATGTTGGAGACCAATACACGTGGATGCAAGAAAGAGTGGAACCACGGATGGTGATTCCGGAGACCCGAGGAGTGTTTTGAATGAAGCTTGAAAAGGAGGGGAGTATGTCGTGCCAACAACGTTAACTAAACTTGTTTTTGATCATCCAGATTGTCATTTGTGACATTCCGTCGATGTAATTGTGGTATCCTTTTTGTTAAGAATCTTGGAGATTTGTTGTTTTATTTGGAATTCATGATTGATTTTTCTTCTTTTTATTTTAAATTTTTGGAACACTATTACGCTTGGTTTGCATGATTATTTTGAAGGGAGAATTTGTTTTTGGAGAAAAAGGAGCGAGAAAAATAGGCAAGCGACTGGGGCTAGGATAAGTTAAATTCACGAACCGTATAGAAGTGCAAGGTTTGCGATGCTCACACACCCCCCATCTCCAAAGTACCAAATTCCCTCTCTACCAACCTGAACCTATTTACCTGCGACCCACTTGAAACATACAATTTAAAACCAAGGTGGTATCTCTGTCCTCCATTGCGATTTCAATGCTCTATTGGATTTGTTGTTCAAGGAAGTGGTTGTTATTTGACCTTTATGGTGGAGGTTATGGGGAGAGTATATTGTGGTTGTGGTAGTTTATCCATTAGATCTTATAGTTGCGCTACCAAGCATTTTTTGGTGTTAGTTACTCATCATGAATATTATCTCATTTTCCACCCTTGGCATATGCTCTAGAATGTTTATTTTCATTGAGGAAAATGCAACATTTAAGCGCGGGGAGGGTAATACGATGATATTTGTGATTAATAGTTAGTTTTGTTGTAGCAAGTGGCTCTTTTGAGAGCATTTGTAATAAAAAAAAATTGAAAAAAAGAGAATAGAAACCACCCCGCTAAGTTAAAAACCCGAGAAGGAAACTTAGGCAAAATTGGATGGCCCGGATAGGTTGAAAACCCGAAAGGGAAACCTATGCAAAAATGAGAGGCCAAATGGTGCAAAAAAAGGTGAGGGTGAGCCTTGAAAAAGAAAATATGTGTGAAGTTAGGATGAAAACCCAAGAGGGCTCCTAGGCAAAATG
The DNA here is from genome assembly GCA_037428765.1 of Rubia yunnanensis. Taxonomy (NCBI): domain Eukaryota; kingdom Viridiplantae; phylum Streptophyta; class Magnoliopsida; order Gentianales; family Rubiaceae; genus Rubia; species Rubia yunnanensis. The sequence goes on from CM075063.1 coordinate 85,812,098, forward strand.
AGAGAATATGAGAGAAATTGAAAAAATTGATGCTTTGGTAGAGTAAGCTAATTTTGCACTTGCATTGTATACCTCACCTTTGATTGGTATGATGGTTGTTTAGATTATCTTAGACTTTCGGATGTGTGAGTGTGAGAAATTCTTATGTCTTGGGGGTTAGGGTAATCTGGGAATATAATGTTGGATGTTTTGGGGAAACTTTTGCATGCTAGCTTACGCTTAGATCTTTGGTTGTTCTTGTATACACGAGGACGAGTAAAGGTTTAAGTATGGGGAGGTTTGATAAGACATCAAATCCATGCATTTTCCAAAGCATTTAACATCTCTTTTGTCATCTTTTGGTCAGAAAATTGCGAGATCTATGTAGTTTTACATCATAAGGGATTTAGATGACCATTTTTGGTTTTCATATCTAAATCCTTCATTTTGTAACATATTTATAGTCTAATGGATTTTTGGTCCTTACGAGCGTCTAGATTCCTTTTTGTAAGCTTAATTTTTAGATTGATTGTAAGTGATTCGGGTTGGTTTAGTGAAGCCCATTCGCAAGGATGGTAGAATATTGAAGGTCATTTGCAAAAATGGTAGAAGATTAAAGGCCACGAGTAAAAATGTGGTAGAAGATAGAAGGGTTGAAGAAGGAAGATAAAGAAGCGGATGAATTGTCACACTGAAGTTTGGACCAAGCTCTTATAATGATCTTAGAAGAATCAGCCTCCAAAGATGGTACCATTGGATTCTTCTTCTCGAACACTATAAAATCAACTATAAGAACTCCCAAAATGGATCGGCGGTTCACCCGCAGCAATGGAAATAAGAAGAAGATAGAAGCACCATTGCGGGCCGCATCCCACACTGCGGCCCACAACCAAAAATGCTTATTTTCAAGGACAGGGCAGAACCTTCACTGTGGGCCACAGTCACATTGTGGCCCATAGCGGTCAGTTGTGGCCTGCATTAATAGCATATTTTCAGCCCAAAAAAATCTATCTATCCATTCCCTTCTTCCCCATTCATTTCTACCCGACCCTAGACATAAAAACCTTAGTTTTCACTCATCTTCTCTTAGTTTTTTCATTTCTTCAATGGATTCTTACTATTTTGTTATGGGTTTTCATAATCTAGGCTAAATATACTCTTGGGAGCAATTTGTAAGCATTTCTAGTATGAATTTATGAGATTCTATTTATCCTATTTTGTGCTTTGATTATCAAGTATATTTAATGCTTTCTTATATGATTGATGCATGATTTAGACTAGTATGATCAACTAATTGATGATTGTGGATTGATTATGTGCTAGGTTTTTGGTCAAACCCGGAAGACTTTAACTTTTGGTCAACGTGATTGTTGTTGGTCAATGCTCAGTTATAATTAAGAGTGACAACTAATTATGATCGTTGATTGATGGATTTTCTTAGACTTAGGATGAAGTTAGATGATTTTTGTCTAATTATCAATGTAGACAACTAATAACGATTAGCATGAAGGCCAATCCTCGTAGTTGTTTGTGTAAATATACATGTGATATCTATGTGTTTCTCGCTTATAGGACATTGTGGTAGTTGTGTTGGTTCTCCATGTGTATTACTATCCTCGGGGAAGTCTATGACGATGATCGTCTGGGGTGACCCGAGGATAAGGGTTATTGTGTGGCGCTGATCGGTCACTCTAACTATAACCGAGGAGGGGTGAGAAATGTCAACAATTGAAAGGTGTTGACAAGTTATCCACAATATGTGATTGATGCATAAAAATAAGATAATTAATCTATGATCAAAGTATGACTATAAATGTAAACAAATTGCGCCCAAGACTCATTATCATATTAATTATATCTTTCTTGCTAATGTACTCGTAGTTGTATTTTTTTCCCTAATTGTTGGTTAATTTAGTAGTTAAAGTAGTCTTAGTGTTTTCCAACTCAAAACCCCCCAACTTTTTACCACACACAAAGAGTGGCATCTTTGTGTGCTTTTTAACTACGCTTTAACACTTGATAAAACCCCAATTTCCTCATGGACGACCCCGTCTTACCACTAGATACTATTTAGTAGTTAGCTATAAGTTGGGATTATAAATATTATCTTTGAGAAACACGACGATGGCCTCCCAAAATTTGGCACCATTGCCGGGGAAAAGGTGTATTTTATTAAATTGTTAGTGTAGTTTTTGTGAGTTGTTTTTTTAGTTGTCTATTGTTGTTGTTTTGCTTTCTCTTGTGATTGTTACTTGGGATAAGGTTGTATTGCTTTGGTTCTTGGTTTGTGGTCGATACTCGTACCAATAAACAAGAAACCTTGCACTACGACCCCGATCTCTTAGGAACGCTCCGGAGCACCCAACCATCTCTTGAAGTAGTTGCACCCACCATGGAGGATGATAATACAACCTTGAGAAAGCTCATGGCTCCTACCCTAGAAAGCCAACATCTTTGCATCACATTCCCTCCTCTTCCGGAAAATGTCACTTGTGAGTATAGGTCCAGGATGATCCACTGGTTACTAACTTTTCATGGGGTTATCGGGAAGGATGCGTACAAGCATTTGTCCGAGTTTCATTATGTGACCATCAATATGAAGCCATCCAGAATTTTGGAGGACGATTTCATTCTTAGGGTGTTTCTTTTCACTTTGAAGGATGCGACCAAAGATTGGTTGTAATACCTCCCACCAGGAAGTATAACCTCATGGAAGGAGATGAAGAGCAAGTTCTTCGACAAGTTCTATCCGGCATCCAAGTCGGCGGGGCTAAAGAAGGAGTTGAAAAATATCTCCCAATATTTGGGTGAATCTTCATATTAATATTGGGAGAGGTTCAAGAGGTTGCTAGCAAGTTGCCCATCCCACCCTTACAAATAAGTAGATCTTGTGTACTATTTCTTCGATGGTTTTTCCATTGAAGATATGCAAATGATCAATGCCGCTTGTAATGGGTCCATTTCCAACAAGATCCCGAAAGGTGCCATGGTATTGTTTGAAGTGATGGCTAATGAAACAAGACAATTCGGAGTAAGAGAAAGGGTAAGGGTGCAAGAAGCTTCACATCCGGAAAACCCTAAGCTTGAGGAGCAAGTCCAAGCTTTAGCCTCTATGATGAAGGAGCTAATGAAGGGGAGGATGCATCGATCCAAAGTTTTTGGGATTTGTTCATTGGATCACCACACCGATGTATGCCCTCAACTCCAAGATAGAGGGTTTGAATAGGTGCAGGCAATGGGCTACCAAGGAGGTCAAGGCCAAGGTTTCCAAGGAAATCGGGGATACCAAGGTGGACAAGGGCAAGGTGGACAAGGTCTCCAAAGGGGATAATCTCATGAGAAAAAGTATGATCCATACTCCCAAACTTACACCCCCGGGTGGAGAGACCATCCAAACTTTCTTTAGAGAGATGAGCAAGCTGGCCAATCAAAATCTCAAAGTGGTTTTCAAGGTAATCAAGGTGGGTTTCAACCAAATCATCAAGGGGGATAAGCTCATTACCAAGGAAACCATGGGTATAATCGGGCACCACAACAAGGCTACCTAAAAGATGAGGGCTCATCTAACCCACGAGAGGGAAAATCAAGGTCAGAGCATGGGGAGTTTATGCATGACACAACCACCATGGTCACAAATTAGGAGAACCGCACCTCGGCTAGATTCAAGAACTTGGAAACTCAAGTTAGCCAAATTGCATCCTCTATGGCCCAATTGGAGGCTAGGGATTCCAGAAAACTTCCTGCACAACCGGAATTGGATCCAAGGAAAAATCTAAGCTCAATAACCTTGAGGAGTGGGAAAGAAACCAAGGAGCCTGACTGAGTTGTTAAGGAGGGAGAGGAAGTTGAAGAGGAGCTTGTGGTGAAAGGCCAAGAGATCAAGGAGGTGACCCTCAACCACCAAAGAATAGGGAAATTGAAAAATCCTTCAACCACCACCTTTTCCGGCGACTTTACAGGACAAGAATCACAAGGATGAGAACAAAGGCCTTTTTGAAGCCTTCCACAAATGTGAAGTAAACATTCCCCTTTTTTATGCTATCAATCAAGTGCCTAGGTTTTCTAAATTCCTTAAATAGTTATGCACACCTAAGAGAACTAAACCATTGAGGAATGTTGAAAAAATTAAAATAGGCGGACAAGTGTCAGCTCTTTTTCAAAAGAAGTTACCTCCTAAATGCAATGATCTCGACACGTGAATTATCCCTTGTGTCATGGGTGAATTTTTTTTTTTGAAAAGGCAATGAAAGACCTAAGAGCCTCTATTACTTTAATTCCCTACTCTCTATACAATACTCTTAACTTAGGGGCTTTGCATCAAACTAGGTGATCATACAACTAGCCGACCATACTCAAAATATTCCGAAAGGACTAGTGGAAGATGTGTTGGTTAAAGTGGAATAACTAGTTTTCCCCTCTGATTTTTATGTTCTTGATATGTCGCATGATGAGAGTGCGCCCCATATTTTGTTAGGGAGATAATGTTTTGAAAACGGTAAGAACTAAGATCGATGTGCATAGTGGTTCATTGACCTTAGAGTTTGGCGGAGAAAAAGTAGGTTATGAGATCTTCAAAGATAAAGAGCTTTCAAAGGATAAAATATCTTGACCTGGTTTCACTATACTTGAAAGTTTGCATGAGTCTCACAATGAACTTGAACATTGCCACTTGATTGGCTTAGTTGAAGTTGATAATGGAGTGAGTAAAGCGTCTAAGCAAGTTTCTAGTATTTTGAACGAGGTCAATGTTGCGTATGCAAATGTCTCTGGTACTAACTTGCAGCGAGTGAAGAGGGGGTTAAGGAAACATCATCTAAACCCTTTTCACACCAAGGAGTCCCTAAAACAACCCAAAAACGGACAAGGCGCACAAGTTCATTTGGCTCCGAAAGTGAGGTTTAAGGCGAGACAATGTTGGAGACCAATACATGTGGATTTAAGAATAGGTGTAACCACAGATGGTGATTCCGGAGACCCGAGGAGTGTTTTGAATGAAGCTTGAAAAAGAGGGGAGTATGTCGTGCCAACAACATTAAATAAACTTGGTTTTGATCATCCGGATAGTCATTTGTGACATTCTATCGATGTAATTATGATCTTCTTTTTGTTCAGAATTGTGGAGATTTGTTGTTTTATTTGTAATTCATGATTGATTTTTCTTCTTTTTATTTAAATTTTTTTGGAACACTATTACGCTTGGTTTGCATGATTTTTTTACATGGAGCATTTGTTTTTGGAGAAAAAGGAGCAAGAAAAATAGGCGAGTGACCGGGCCTAGGAGAAGTTAAATTCACAGACCGTATAGAAGTGCAAGGTCCGCGATGCTCACACACACACCCTGAACCTATTTTCCCACGACCCACTTGAAACTCACAATTCAAAACCAAAGAGGTATCTCTCTCCTCAATTGCGATTTCAATGCTCTATTTGATTTGTTATGCATGGCAGTGGTTGTTGTTTGACCGTTATGGTGGAGGTTATGGGGAGAGTATATTGTGGTTGTGGTAGTTTGTCCATTAGATCTTATAGCTGTGCTACCAAGCGTTTTTGGTGTTAGTTACTCATCATGAATATTCTCTCATTTTCCACCCTTGGCATACGCTCTAAAATGTTTATTTTCATTGAGGACAACACAACATTTAAGTGCGGGAAAAACACCCCGCTAAGTTGAAAACCCGAGAGGGCAACTTAGGCAAAATTGGATGGCCCGGATAGGTTGAAAACCCAAAAGGGCAACCTATGAAAAAATTAGAGGCCAAATGGTGCAGAAAAAGGTGAGGGTGAGCCTTGAAAAAGAAAATATGTGTGAAGTTAGGATGAAAACCTGAGAGAGCTCCTAGGCAAAATGAGAATATGAGAGAAATTGAAAAATTTTATGCTTCTCTTGATTTGTCTCTTTGGTGGCCTCTTTGGTAGAGTAAGCTAATTTTGCACTTGTATTGTATATCTCACCTTTGATTGGTATGATGGTTGTTTGGATATCTAAGACTTTGGGATGTGAGAGTGTGAGAAATTCTTATGTCTTGGGGGTTATGGTAATCTAGGAATATGATGTTGGATGTTTTGGGAAACTTTTGCATGCTAGCTTACACTTAGATCTTTGGTTGTTCTTGTATACTCGAGGACGAGTAAAGGTTTAAGTGCGAGGAGGTTTGATAAAACGTCAAATGCATGCATTTTTCTAAAGCATTTAACATCTCTTTTGTCATCGTTTGGTTGGAATATTGCTAGATTTATATAGGTTTACATCATAAGGGGTTTAGATGACCGTTTTCAGTGTCCATATGTAAATTCTTCATTTTGTAAAATATTTATAGTCTAATGGAATATTTTGGTTTTTACGAGCGTCTAGACTCCTTTTTGTAAGCTTAATTTGTAGATTACTCGTAAGCGATTCAGGTTGGTTAGTGAAGGCCATTTGCAAGGATGGTAGAATATTGAAGGCCACGAGTAAAAACGTGGTAGAAGTTAGAAGGGTCGAAGAAGGAAGACAAAGAAGCGGATGAATTGTGACCCTGGAGTTTGGACCAAGTTTTTTTAATGATCCAAGAAAAATTAGCTTTCAAGGGTGGTACCATTGGATTCTTCTTCTCGAGCACTGTAAAATCGACTATAAGAACTCCCAATGGAAATAAGAAGAGGACAGCAGCACCATTACGGGCCGCATCCCACACTGCGGCCCGCAACCAAAAATTCTCATTTTCATGGACAGGGCAGAACCTTCACTATGGGCCGCAACCCACATTGTGGCCCACAACGGTCAGTTGTGGCCTGCATTAATAGCATATTTTCAGCCACAAAAAATCTATTTATCCATTCCCTTTGTCCTCATTCATTTCTACCTGACCCTAGACATAAGTAGTTTTTATTCATCTTTTCTAGTTTTTTCTTTTCTTCCATGGATTCATGCTATTTTATTATGGGTTTTCATAATCTAGGCTAAATATACTCTTGGGAGAAATTGGTAAGCATTTCTAGTATGAATTTGTGAGATTCTATTTACCATATTTTGTGCTTTGATTATCAAGTATATCTGGTGTTTTCTTGTATGATTGATGCATGATTTAGACTAGGATGATCAACTAGTTGATGATTGTGGATTGATTATATGCTAGGTTTTTGTCAAACCCAAAAGACTTTGACTTTTGCTCAACGTGATTGTTGTTGGTCAATGCTCGGTTATAATTAGGAGTGACAACTAGTTATGATTGTTGATTGATGGATTTGCTTAAAATTTCGATGAAGTTAGATGAGTTTTGTCTAAATATCAATGTACCTAACTAATAACGATTAGCATAAAGGCCAATCCTCGTAGTCGTTAGTAAATATACTTGTGTTATCTATGTGTTTCTCGCTTGTAGGATATTGTGTTAATCATGTTGGTTCTCCGTGTGTATTGCTATCCTCGGGGAAGTCTATGATGCCGATCGTCTAGGGTGACCCGAGGATAAGGGTTATTGTGTGGCACCGATCGCCCACTGTAACTATAACCGAGGAGAGGTGAGAAATGTCAACACTCAAAAGGTGTTGACAAGTTCTCCATAATATGTGATTGATGCATAAAAATAAGATAATTAATCTATGATCAAAGGATGACTAGAAATGTAAACCAATTGCGCCCAAGACTCATTATCATATTAATACATCTTTCGTGCTAGTGTACTCGTAGTTGTATTGTTTGCCCAAATTGTTGGTTGATTTAGTAGTTTAAGTAGTCGTAGTGTTCTTGGTTACCACACACAAAGAGTGACATCTTTGTGTGATTTTTAACTACACGTTAACACTTGATAAAATCTCTTTTCCTCGTGGACGACCCCGTCTTACCACTAGCTACTATTTTGTAGTTAGCCTTAAGTTGGGCTTATAAATATTATCTTTGAGAGGCACGACGACGGCCTCCCACTCTAATAGTGATCATAGCACGTCGGTGAGCCGATAATCATGACTTAATACGTTAGGTCATGAGCGTGACATAGTAGACAGATGCCGGCTAGTTAATTTTTATTAAAAAAATGGCTTTTAAGTTGATTTCGTCTCTTAAAGACGGTATTTCTATAAGTCATGGAAAGATCAATATTTAAATAGCAAATTAGAAGAAATGAAGATAAAATTTTTGGGTTGTATGAATCAGGTTATAAACTTTATAACTATTACACGTTGGATAATAAATTTTTAATATTGCAACTAAAATTTTTTACCTTTTATTATTCTAATTAAATCTCGTATTTCTATAAGTGTATGAAATGACGATCCTTCTCAAGACTTTACCTTTTAAATTTCTAAAATTTTATAATTTTTTATATTGATTTGGGTAAGATGTTAACCATTTAAAAATGGGAAACCTTCCTCTTTCCGGCTGTTCACTTTTGAACGCCGTTGCACCATGTTTTTTTTTTTTTTTTCTGTTTTTTGGATTTCAATTGCACTGGTTTTGACAATTTGATGTTGCAGTGGTTGCTATCGAGTTTCAAATGACGTCTCCATTTTCCACCATCACCATCGTTGTGGATCAAACCAGTGGCCACAACCTCTATTACCACCTTGTATTTCCTCATGGATCGTAGTAGTAGCGACGAGATCATTCTGACAAAAACGTGAAAAAGGAAACAGAATCGTTAAGCAACTTGCTCAGAAACACCTCAATAAGGACCCATTCTAGCAGCTACCCGTGTTTGATTTCCTTGACAGCTAAGTCAACTACCTTTAACTATAACTAACAGCCTATCATATAGCAGCATCTATAAATTAGCTAAGACTATACTCCCTTATATATGACCCCTTTGACCTAAATAATTTCATGATATACTTTTGTTGTATATAACAACCGATATCATGTGAGATATCTTTGAATTTTTTGTAATGTGTAATTTATGAAAAATAAATTTTTATATTTTTGCAACCAAAGTTATCGATGATCAAACAGGTCTTGAGAAAATATCAAGAAAAAGGAGGAGATAAATAGAGGATCAGGGAGTATTGTTGGGAGATTATAAAGAGACACTAAGTGTGGACGACACTGGGCCCCATAATCCACAGGTCAACCCCGCCTTCCCCCTTGGCACGCTTATCACTTGTTAACTCGTTTCACTTGTTGAGCTCGGGCGTTTGAATTTGAATTTTTACTTCCTGTCCCACTCTCTGCAAACCCCTCTAACATAGCTTCTGTCCCACCCTTTTATTCCTTTTGCAAGGGATTACCGATTTTTCCCATCTCACCAATGTCTGAGGGCAAGTCAATGGTTTATTATACCTATCTCTCATTCTTCTGCGGAGGCACCTAGGTCGTTGAAATTCCCTGCCTTTTCTTCTTCTTTGCAGGCACTTGGGTAATCTCTTGAGCAGCACAACATCGTCTCCCTTCTGCGAGCATATGTAAAATATTCGTGGAGTGATTTTGGTTCAGTATTAGTTCATTGATGTATTGCCATGGTTTTCGTAGTAATCTGTTCATGTAGTCAAAATTGGGTGAAAAATAATCAAAATTGTACAATGGTTGCAGGTGTTTGCATTGTTGACTTTGGACTTGAACGTAACCTTTTTGGATTGGAAATTTGGGACTGGATCTCTGGCTCAGCTCCCCTTTTTTGCGCCTGATTTGAATGTGGTTTTAAAGAAACTCATATAGCTGCTCAGGAAGTTGTGGGAGATGAAGCTGAAGGGCAAAGGAATGCTGAGGAAGTTGTTGACAAAGATGTTAGTGATAATAGTGGAAGTGCGGGTGGTAATGGAATCAGACTAGATAACGTTATACATATGGTTGAGGATATGGGTGATGCAGCCCTAAGAAATACTCCGTTAATTAACTTGGAAAGCGATGAAGATGAATGGATAAACGACAACGAACAACCGTTTGTTGCCAATGGAGGTGACTTTGTGTTCAAAGCTAGGGAATATGACATTGCAGGGCAGGGTTCCACCCCCCTTTGCTACCAGTCAGTGTGGGAGCGTAGTGTCAGTCAGCAAACCAACTGAAGGAATGGAATTTAGCACAGGTGAAGAATTCATTGCTCATGTTCATCGCTATGCATATTCGCAAGGTTTTCAAGCTCGCATTAGAACCTATAACAAATGGTGCGATATTATTGAAGGACCTGCGCATAACGCAACTGGTGGGATGGTAATGGATTTGTGGTACCGGAACCACTGCAGGATCCTTATGGTATAACAAAAAGCAGGAGAATTCAAATCAAGATCAGCGGATCCAACACGTTCGACTAAAATGTGCAAGACTGATGCAAGTATATGGTGAATGCAAAGCGAAGTGGCACCTAGGAAACCCCATGGATCATTACAAAGGTTAAAGACCCCCATAACCATGTATTAAATCCCATTGATTCCATGCATTTGAGCAGGTACCAGAGAATCAGCGTGTCTGAACAGAGGCTAATTTTGGAGCTTAAAAATTCTAGTGTGTATGTACCGCAAAGCAATAACATTTTTGTTAATAGATACAAGGGGTATAATGTCGTACCCTTCAGTGAGACAGGCGTGCATAATTTCTAGTATTACTAGTCAAATGAGGTTATAAAAAAAGGCAATTTACAATCATGGAAGTTCATTTCAAGACCATGATGGCAGAAAGTCCCAGTTTCTTCTATGAATACACCGTTGATGAGAACAAGAGACTTAGGAGTGTATTATGGGCTGATTCCAGGTGCAGGGAGGCTTACATCAAGTTCGGTGATGTAGTGACATTCAACGCTACATTCATATCCAATTGCTATCGGATGCCGTTTGCACCGTTCATTGGCATAAATCATCATGGGATGTTTATGCTTCTTGGTTGTAGACTTACTGGTAAGGAAAACACCGAAACATTTGTTTGGTTATTCAACGTGTGGAGGAAGCGCATGTGGAAGAACACATCATGCATCCTTACCGACCAAGACAAAGCCATAGGTAAAGCATCGGTATTTTAAACTTGATTAGGTAATGGAATGCTTATTTCTGCCAGCTATATATATGTTTCCAAACCGTGTGCATGTATTAGCATTGTATCTTGAGGTTATAAAATCATGGATTTTGAGTATGTGTCATGTCATGAATATCATTAATTTATAGTAAACGGGTGTGGTGAGTGTTGTGTTTGCATCGTTTCATCTTGGTGGCTATATTTATTTTCATGCAGGGAAGGCCACTGAGACTGTGTTTCCACTGGAGAAGCACCAATGGTGTATTTGGCATATAATGCGGGATGCGCAGAAGAACTTCGGGTCTCTGGATGATTGGAAAGCAATTCGGTGGGATATCATAGGAGCGTTACACGACTCACTGAACATCAAGGAGTTTGAATACCGATGGAACCAAAGAATTGAAAGCACAATATGGTGGGGAATTCTTGGCTGCGCGATATGTATGAGAAGAAGGAGAATTGGGTTCCAGTTTTCTTTATGACAGAATTTTGGGCTGGGATGTCATTGACGTAGTGGAGCAAATGCATGAATAACTTTTTCGAGGGGTATGTCACCATAAACACAAACTTGACCAGTTTTGTTCAGAGATATGGGAAGGCATTTGTAAGATGATTAAGGAGAAGGATGAGGCAACATTCAAGTGCAATCACCTCCGGTCTAGGGAGACTAACTACCATCCCTTTGAATATGTGTTTGAGAAGTTGTTCACCCGTGAAAAATTTATTGAGGTTCGTGAGGTATTGATCGAGATGGCACACAACAACAGAACAGTTGTGAGCGATGTTGATGGCGTGGTTACGTACAACGTGATTGTAAAGAAATTCCGGCTGGAATGGACCAAGAAATGGAATATTAGCGTGGAGCTGGATAGGAATACTTTTAATATTAGTTGTGTTTACAGGAATATTGAGTTCCGTGGGATTCTATGTTAACATGCCCTCATAGTTTTTTAGGAGGAGGATGTAAGGGATATGCCTGAGAAGTATGTATTTCGCAAGTGGCAATATTGACATTTCGAGAAAGTATTTGAAGGAGAAATACCCATTATCCACACTCTTCAGTGAAACACCTATCAGTATCAGCCGATAAGAAGCAATGCACAAGGTTTGCGATGACATTTGTGTAATGTTGATGAACAATGAAGAATGTTACACCGAAGGTTTGAGGCATCTCCGGAAAATCAAGTTGGAGTTGGATTCGAAGATGCAGCACTTTGATGGCCTACAAATGGATTTTTTGACAGGGATTGGGCGAGTCTATGAAAGGAAAGTTGCAATCGTTCCTAGAGATGTTGCACCCGGAAGGGAAAATTTAGGACGAGGAAGACCCTGAATTTGTAAAGGATCCTATAGACAGAAGGGGGTCATGGGCATGAATAGATTAAACATAAGTTCTTTTTATTTAAATAGGGGGAAGGAGGGCAAGGTCACGATGGCAGGGGCGGGAGGAGAAGCACTCCCGACTTAAGTCCATTACCATTCGATGTGTACCATAGTGCTGGTACAAACCCACCCAGGTAGGTATGGTGGAATGAATATAAAATTTTAAATATATGGGGTGCTCAACTTAGCCAGACGAAATGGAAAACCTTACTAATTTGCTAATCCTTGGTGTGCAGATGTTTTTTTTGGAAACTGGCTTAGTGCAGGCAATGTTGGAATTGGGAATTCAAGTAATGTAGCTGTAGGAGGTCAAGCACAAGGCAGTAGACCATACATAACACACTATTCCAATCCCAAGTGGAGGTATTAAATAGGAAGGCATGATTTAATCATTCAACTCGTTAGATTGTTGTCACAATGCAGTCTTCTGTTAAGATTTTCCCTTTTAAAATTACTATCCATCGAGTAGTATAATTACATTTGGTAGGCCATCTCCATGCCTCTCAAAGATAATAAATATAAGCCCAAATTACGGCTAACTACCAAATAGTAGCTAGTGGTAAGACGGGGTCATCCACGAGGAAAAAAGGGTTTTATTAAGTGTTAAAGCGTAGTTAAAAAGCACACGAAGGAGTCACTCTTCATGTGTGGTAACAAGTTGGGGGGGGTTGATTTTGGAAACCCTATAAGTACTTTAAACAACTAAATTAACAAACTATTAAAGAGACAAATGCAAACACGATCACCAAAATTTAGCCTAATGAAACCATAGATAGCACAAGTAACTTGTGTTTTAAATCTCGCTCACTTAATTTCTTGCATATTTAATAGTTTTCCTTTCTTGTTAGTTAACTTCTCTTTCAATTTCATAACTTAGGAAAACCAACCCAACATCCCCCTCCCCCAATTTATTTGCTTTTATATATGTGTTTATATCTATGCCTAGTATATTTTCCACTTTATATGTTCAAACACTTGGAAAGATCCCTCTTCTCGTGGATGATCCCAACTTGCCACTATCTACTTAATTGTAGATAGGAAGCATTGGCGCTTAAAAATATTAACTTTGAGAGGTACGTCCCAAATTTGGGCGCCGCTGCTGGGGAAGAGTCATTTATTTTTAAGTTTTTGGCATATTATGTGTGAGTATATGCTAGTTTTGAATATTTGTTAGTTTATTTTTATTTTGGCTTTTAGTTGATTTTCCATTTTCACTTGGCTTGGAGGCGTATTGTTCGAGTTCTTAGTGTATGGTTCGTACGTGATCCTCTTCAAAAGAGCCCCTACACTACGACACCGAGTTAGAGTTGAATTTGAGAAGGGCTACACTACGACCATGAGAAAGTGTGAATAACACCCCTCCTAGTGACCATTTTATGGATATTTCTACTTCTATGGAGCATTAAAATGAGTATGAAGATGAGCATCCGGAAGGATGACCTAAAAATCCTCCTCTTCAAGGAAGAGATCCTCCTCTTGGAGGGGTTATTACTTTGAGGCAAGCTCTATTGATGGATATTATGGCCCCCAACCTTGATCAACAATCGATATGCATTGAGTATCCATTGGTTGGACCAACTGGGCACTTTGAGCTTAAGACTGGGTTGATAAACTTGCTACTATATTCCTTGATAGGCAATGGGAAAATTCCAACAAACCTCTCTCCAAATTCCACTTTTTGTGTGGTGGTACGGTTCCCCACGGAGTAGATGAAAACTTCTACAAACTGAAGGCATTCCTATTCACATTGAGGGATGGTGCAAGAGATTAGCTCTACTACCTACCACCCGGAAGCATAAAAACTTGGTTTGACATGAAAAAAAAGTTTCTCACCAAGTACTTTCCGGCCTCAAAGTCTGCCGCTTTGAAGAAGAACATTAGCAACATCCCCCAATAGCATGAAGAGTCATTCTACGACTATTGGGAGAGGTTCAAGGAGCTTCTCTCGAGTTTCCCTTACCATGGCTATTCAGAGGGAGACTCAGTCTATTATTTTTACAATGGTCTTCTTAATGAGGATCAAAGATTAGTGAGGGGATCTTGTGGTTGTACCTTTGGGAGTAAGACTTCAACGGAGGCTATAGGGCTTTATAAGGAGTTAGCCGAGGAGTCGAGGAACTTTGGTTCGAGGACTGGTTTGAGAAGAAAGAATCCCAACACCACAAGTGCTCCTTCTAATAATGAAAAGTTGGAAGACTAAGTCTCGGCCCTTACTTCTATCGTGAAGTCTTTGAAGACCAAGTCCAAAAATGTGCCACATGTAAAGTCTTGTGAAATTTGTTCATCGGAGCATCCTACTGACACTTGCACTACTTTTCAAGATGATTATATCGAGGAGGTGAGTACCATAGGATATCAAGGTGGGCAAGGCTACCAAGGTTATCAAGGTGGACAAGGCTGTCAAGGGAATCAAGGCTACTAACACCAGCTTTACAATGTAGGTAGTAGAGATCACCCAAATCTCTGGTATGGAAACCCTCAAGGAGGTCAAAATGCTCAACCATATCGCCCTCCTCAACAACAATATTGACCCACTCAACAACAATACCAAAGGCTTCACGACAAGCTCCAAGATCAATGGGAGAGCTCAGGCTTGTTGAAAGATGAGGTGATGCAAGCTATTCATAGGTCGAGTATGTGTACGGAAAAAGGAAAAAATTCCACGCGAGCATAAAAAACTTGGAAACTCAAGTGAGCCAAATAGCCCAAGCCATGAATCGGATAGAGGATTGGGAAAATGGCAAGCTTCCTTCCCAACCGGAATTGAATCCCCGCCAAAATGCTAGTGCTATCATTTTGAGAGGTGGTAAAGAGGTTAGCACTCCCCCGGGTGGTGAAATTGTTGAAGATGAGCCTAGAAGGGTTGAGGTGTTTGAAAAGGAGGTGGTTGGAGAGGCCGAGAAATTGGCCAAGAAGAAAGAAAGGAAAGGGAAGGAGAAGGAAGAGGAGGTCATTTTTGAAAAATCAACCTTCATCCCCTCCTCACAAGAAGGAGAAATTAGTGGAAATTCCTCCATTTGTGCTGGAACCACCATTTCCGAAAGCTTTGAAAGACAAGAGGAGGAAGGAGGGTAGCAAGGACATCTACGAAGTCTTTTGTAGATATGAGGTAAATATTCTTCTTTTAAATGCCATTGAACAAATTCCTATACATGCTAAATTTCTTAAAGAATTATGTGTTGTGAATAAAAATCAAAGACCCAAGAATAAGTTGAAAAATGGGAAAAATGAGTATGTTTTCACCTTGTGTCAAAGAGAGTTACATCCTAAGTGTAGCAATCCCGGCATGTTCATATTCTCCCGCATAATAGGAAACACACATTTTTGAAAATCCATGCTTGATCTAGGTGCATCAAAAAATGTGATTCCTTATTTTTTGTATGAAAGCCTCAACTTAGTTACTTTGCACAAAACCGGGGTGGTAATCTAATTGGCCAATTGTTCTAGTGCATACCCTAAGGGTATTGTCGATGATGTGTTGGTTAAGGTGGATTCCTTAGTATTTCCCACAGATTTTTATGTCCTTGACATGAAGCATGATAAACATGCTGCCCCGACTTTATTGGAGAAACCCTTTTGGAAAACATCAAGGAGGATGATTGATGTGCATAATGGTACCCTCGCCATGGAATTTGATAGGATAAAAGTAGAGTTTAACATAAATGACTCTATAAAGTATTCTAGTGAAGAATATGCTTCCCATGCTTTAGATGTTTTTGAAGATGTTGTGCAATATGTTTTTGAATTAAGTTGTGATGATTCCTTGTTAGTTGCTTTGAAATGTGATAGTAATGATGTATACTATATATATTCTATGATCACTAACTTGAAGGAAAGCTTTGAGGACTTGAATTTGCTTGAAGAGATGAGATTAACCCTCTCAAACCCTCCTCCTCTACCCTTAGAGGAACCCAAGAAGCCAAAATTCCTCCCATCACTTGTGCAAGACCTAGTTATTGAGCTTAAACCTTTTCCAAGTGACCTCAAGTATGCATTTCTTGGGGAAGGGGAGACGCTTCCGATTATCATTTCAATTAAGCTTACCTAAGAGCAAGAGGAGAAGTTAATGGTGGTGTTGTGGGAGAATAAGGAAGTAATTGGATGGTTTATTTCCGACATCAAGGGCATAAGTCCATCCACTTGCATTCATTGATTTTCATTGGAAGAGGATGAAAGACCCGTACGACAACCCCAATGGTGGTTGAACCCACCTATGATGGAGGTGGTGAAGGCGGAGATCATCAAGTTGCTTCAAGCGGGTATGATCTATCCAATCTCGAATAGTAAATGGGTGAGCCCAACTCAAGTGGTACCCAAGAAGAGTGGTGTGATGGTAGTTGAGAATGAAAATGGTGAAATGGTGCCCACTCGAGTCCAAAATGGGTGTCACACTTACATTGACTACCGGAGGCTAAATGCGAAGACCCGGAAGGATCACTTCCTGTTACCGTTCATTGATTAAATGCTCAAGAGGATAGCAAGCCACCCATTCTATTGTTTTTTTGGATTTGTACTCGGGCTACTTTCAAGTGGACATTGCCCCAGAGGACCAAGAGAAGACAACTTTCACATGCCCCTTTGGTACGTTTGCTTACCGGCGTATGCCTTTTGGGCTATGTAACACCCCCACTACTTTCTAGAGGCGTATGGTAAGTATTTTCTTGATTTGTTTTTGAAAACTCTGTTGAGGTATTCATGGATGATTTCACCATTCATGGTAATTATTTTGACAACTGTTTAGCAAATTTAGCACAAGTTCTTAAACGTTGCATTGATACTAATCTTGTGTTAAATTCTGAGAAGTGTCATTTTATGGTAAAGCAAGGCATTGTCTTAGGCAATGTTGTCTCTAATATGGGTATTGAGGTAGTCAAGGCAAAGATAGACATGATTCAAACTTTGCCTTATCCTACTAATGTGTGCGAAGTACGCTTTTTTCTTGGTCATGCAAGATTTTACGCCGGTTCGTCATGGACTTTTAAAACATTGTATCTCTTTTGTGAAAGTTGTTGCAAAAGGAGGTGGAATTTGTGGTGGACGAGGGTTGTAAAGGGGCCTTCGATACATTGAAGGAAATGTTAGTTTTGGCCCCTATCATACAACCCCCGGATTGGTCTTTGCCCTTTGAGATTATGTGTGATGCTAGTGATTAAGCCGTCGAAGTGGTGCTTTTTCAATGGTGGGGAGAGTGCCTCACGCCGTCTACTATGCATCCATGTCTCTCAATGATGCCCAAAGAAACTACTCCACTACCGAAAAGGAATTGCTAGCAGTGGTATTTTCTTTAGAAAAATTTCAATCTTATTTGCTTGGTACAAAAGTTATTGTGTACACTGACCATGCAACGCTTTGTTATTTGATGAAGAAGGAAGTGGCCAAGCCAATATTGATTAGATGGATCCTACTTTTGAGTGAATTTGAGTTAGAGGTGCGAAACAAGAAGGGCGCGAAGAACCTTGTGGCCGATCATTTGAGCCAGTTGATTCCATGGCAAGACGTTGAGGTAAATTCATCAATGAAGGAGCAACTAAGAGAGGAGTTCCCTGATGAAAAATTGTTCACAATTAGGAACCTCCAACCATGGTATGCCGACATTCTTAACTTCCTTGTCACCGGTAAATTCCCTCTTCATTTTTCTAAGGCTCAAAGAGATAAGTTAAGAAGCGATACTTAATATATTGTGTGGGATCCCTTTTTGTGGAAACATTATGTGGATCGAGTTGCTAGGACATGTATCCCCGATAATAAAGTGCATTCAAATTCTTGTGTTTTTTCATTATTATGCACGTGGCGGTCATTTTGGAGCAAAAAAACTCTAGAAAAGTCTTAGAAAGTTGTTTTTATTGGCCTACATTGAATAAGCATGCATATACTTTTTGCAAATCTTGTGATGAATGCCAAAGAGTAGGAAATATCTCCTCTAGGAATGAAATGCCTCAAATGCCTATTTTACATTGTGAAATATTTTGTTTGGAGAATTGACTTTATGAGACCTTTTCCTAATTATTTTGGCTTTACATATATATTCTTCTTTCCATTGATTGTTTTTTGAAGTGGGTTGAAGAAAAACCCACTAGAATTGATGATTCCAAAGTGGTTGCAGATTTCTTGAAAGATAACATCTTTTCTAGGTTTAGGGTTCCACGAGCCTTGATTAGTGACCATGGCACCCATTTTTGCAACCGGACCATAGAGGCACTTTTGAAGAAGTATGACATCACACACAAGGCATCCACTGCCTATCACCCACAAACCAATGACCAAGCCAAAGTTTCCAAATGGGAAATCAAGTTCTTCCTTCAAAAAATGGTTAATCTCAACCGGAAGGATTAGAGTTCTCGAATGAATGACACCTTGTGGGCATATAGAATGGCTTAAAAGACAACGATTGGTATGTCACCATATCGGTTAATCTTTGGTAAGCCATGTCACCTATTAGTGGAAATATTGCACAAGGCTTATTGGGCGGTCAAATAATTCAACCTTGATATAGATAAGGACAGTTTACATAGGAAGCTACAATTGCAAGAATTAGAGGAGATCCAATGGGAGTCCTATGAGATTGCCTAGATCTACAAGTAAATGAAAAGGGTGTGGCACAACAAGATGATCACTAGGAATGAATTTGAAGTGGGTCAAAAGGTCCTCCTATTGCAATCCTACCTTAGCCTATTTCCCAAAAAATTGAGGTCACGATGGATTGGTCCTTTTGAGGTGGTAAAGGTTGATTTGCTTCATTTTGCGTGCATTAACCATTGCATTTGACATAGTTTTTAGTTACTTTTAGTTGTTGGATTGCTAGTATTAGTTTAGTTTACGTGACAAGGGGTTTAGACAGCCATATATGTTTGGTTTTCTTGTCTAAATCCCGCATTTTGTAGACTTTATAGGTACTAATTGATATCGTGTATCCACGGGCTCCTTGATCTTCCTTGTGATCATCTTTAGTAGGTTACATGTGGGTACTTTTTGGTTACATTCTATGCGAAGGCCATTCGCATTTGAATGGTAGTAGACGAAGGCCATGAACATCAATGCATGGTAGAAGAAGATTGAAGCCAAATATAGGCAGCTACAGTGTTCAAGACGGTCAAAGGAGAAAATGGTGAATCATGGTTCGAGGAGTGTTGCCTTAGTCTGAGAATGATCTAGGAAGAACTATCCTTCAATTTTGGTTCAATTGGATTCTTCTTCTTCAGTACTTCAAAATTGACTACAAGAACTCTCGATTTGGACTAATGGTTCACCTGTAGCAAGCAGACGAAGTTCAGCCAACGAAGCACCGGAGGCACTTCACAGACTGCGCATGGTTATGTACCAGTAGCCTGTGACAATCTTCACGGTCTATAGTATACAAGAATCCATGGGTTCTGTGAAGACCTGCACGAGACCAGAACAAGACCTTCATGAGGCAAGGCGCCAGACCATGACAAAAGCACAGGGCTGTGAAGCTTGGAGATGAAGAATTGAAGATTTGGCTAAGTATAAAGTCAGTCCTTGAAAACCTTCATGGGCCGTGACAAAAGTTCTAAGCGAAGACCACAGGTTGCTCGTGGTCCGTGAAAACCTTCACGGACCGTGGGAAAACTCTTAGCAAAAATTGTGTACTGTTCGCGGTCTGTGACAATCTTCATAGACCGTGGCACGAGACCTACTTTACGAACTGTGTTAGATCCCACGAATGTTCACAAACCACACCAGATCCCACGCCCCGTGCTCTAATGCTTCACAGACCATGACCACCGTGCCTGTTCGTGAAACCTTGGCGGCTGACCATTTTGGCCATAACTCTCTCAATTTTCATCTGATTTCCCTCTACCATCTATTGAAATCTTTGTGTTTCTGAGCTCTATCTAACGCATTATAATTAAGCTCCAGGATACTCACTTTTTTTTATCATTTTATTCGAGAAAGTATGTTTTGTCTCTAGTTTAGAGAGAAGGAAGAGGAGAGTTCTTTTTCTTCTTCCTTCTCCTTTTCTTTTCCTTTCTTTTTTCCTTTCATCTTATTTTCTAGATCCATGGCCTCTAACCTAATATTTGTCATGGATCTAATCTTTGTAGGTTAATTGCATGCTTCCGTGGTGGGTTGTTTTTGGAGACGAATCTTTGATTACTTTGGGATCATTTTGGGAAAAGTAAGTTTGCTTGAAGCTTATATTTTTGGCTTACCTTTTTCTATATTTTATTTTGGGTGGATAGGTTACTTTAGGATCTTCAGGGAGTGCAAGAGTTGTGAGGATTTTCACTTTTTTGGGGGAACTAGGGTAGCTTGGGATGAGTTCAATGCCTCGGTTAACTTATGACTGCACGCTAAATTTTGCTTAATTATTTTTCTTGTCTTAGATTTACTTGAGGATCAATAAAGGTTTAAGTGAAAAAAAACCTTGACAAGTTCCTGGTGCATCGGCCGCCCTGCATGTATAGGGAAAGGACTCCTCCTTCACCGTAATTTCAGAAAAGTCATTGTTCAAGCATGCTGCCGTCTGAAATATCATTAGAATTGTGCAGGTATCCACAACTGTTGCATTCCATGATTGCTGAAGGAGTTGAATCAGATGGAGGCAAAGGAGCTAATATGCCCCAGCAGTTTTCTCTATTACATGCGTACTTCAAAAAGAAATACGCATGAGGAAAATCATTGTCATCTTGAGCCAGACTGCCCTCACCTGCCACCATTTCTTCATCATCGTCCTCATCCATTACTACACCATCTTCATCATCAATGTTTTCTTCCTCTAAGTCCTCCTCTTCCTGGTCCACCCAATTCGTTTCTACCTTACATTGGTCACAATCACAAGTGAAACCATAACCTTTCTTGAGCCTCTGCTGCCTTTCAGATTACGTAAGCTTGACAGGGAAGTAACTCACACAAATCTCACGGTTGGTAGGATAATCATGTAATACCCTCACTTGTCAAGGTTTTTCTTCTACAGGGATGCCAATTTTCATGCATTTACTAGTTTTTCCTGTTTTGTGGAACGCTAGGAAAGCTTTTTATTCAGATACATGTGAACGTTACCCGGGTTTTGGGCAACTTTACGCATTTGTTGTTACTAGCTGGAGTCCTACCGGTATTTTTAATTTAATTTTTTAAATTAGTAGTTAAAAAAAAGAACAAAGGTTTAAGTGTGGGAAGTCTTATCTGCTTCATTTTGCGCTCATTAACTGTTGCATTTGACATAGTTTTTAGTTACTTTTAGTTAGTGGATTGTTAGTATTAGTTGAGTTTATGCGACAAGAGGTTTAGACGGCCATGTTTAGTTTTCTTGTCTAAATCTTGTGTTTTGTAGACTTAATTGGTACCAATGGACATCTTGTATCCACGAGCTCCTTGATCTTCCTTGTGATCATCTTTAGTAAGTCGCATGTGGGTACATTTTGGTTACATTCTATGCGAAGGCCATTTTCATTTGAATGGTACTAGACGAATGCCATGGACATCAATGCATGGTAGAAGGAGATTGAAGCCAAAGATAGGTGGTGTCGGAGTTCAAGACGGTCAAAGGAGAAAATGGTGAATCATAGTGTTGCCATAGTCTGAGAAAGGTCCAGGAATGGTGACTAGGGTTTCACTACTTTTGGCCTATTTAGGACTATTTTTAGGCCCAATCTCCTAATACTATATATAGGAGCCTTAGTCTTCTACTAAACCCTGACCTAGGTATAATGTAGAGTAGATTCTTTCTTTGGTTTAGAGAGAAGGAAGAGGAGAGTTCTTCATCTCCTTCATTCTACTTTTCTTTTCCTTTCTTATTCACTAGTGGAGGAGGCCCTATTAAAGGCGGTTCCATTGGCCATTAGAAATCACTTTTGGGGTGACTTCCCTGGAAATGTCTTCCCTTGATGATGTTTGACGGTTCCTGGAACTGCTTTCTAACGTTGTAATGAAAGGTGGTTCAAAACCACCATCCAACGTTGGGGTGGAACCGCCTTCTAACGGTACTGAGCTCGTAACATCTTAATATCCCTTGGACAAAGCACCTGGTTACAATCTCAGAACAAAACTCACACAGTCGAATCTTTGGATACTTATGCAATTGGAACAAAGCCAAATACATCGGATCTAATGTTTGGTTTCAAACTCAGAACAAGTGCTAGTTTATCTGATCTAGGCACTTGTTACAATCTCAGAACTAGAGTGCATTTCAATATCTGATATATTCTCTGATCCTTATCTGTTTGTTTTAGGTTTTTCAGCACTCAATGCTGGATATTAAGTTCCGGACTCGAAACATATTTCAGATTGTGTGTTCCAATTCTGAAACTCTAAATCTGTTCTATTATATTTTTTTCAATGAAAGAACAACATATGTTCCGAGTTTGGAACACAAATCGGAAATTATGGTTAAAAATTACAATTTCAATAAAATCAGGCTAAATGGAAGCCTCCCATACCAGGTCAAAATACACCAAAATAGCATGTCATTTCCACACTATCTATCAAAAATCTATAGACTACGCTAAGGCAGCAACAATCTATAGATATGAATAGAAATCTAAGAAAATATATTTCCAATGATAATGTAACCATATACACTAGCTACTTAAACCCCTCCTATGTTGGTATTTCCATTGGAATGGGAACGGGCATTGACAATATACCTTGCTAAACAATTTCTTGCCATGTTGATATCAGTTTGCGAATACGGCTTCTCATCATCTTTAAAAACCTGTGAATTTGGGAATGTTATTAATATGTATAAAAATTCTATAGTAATGAAAAACCTATAGATCTGATTCTAATCTTACGTTGTTGATTTTAAGAAAATCCATACAAATTTGCTGAAGACACTCCATCTCATATAGCACTACGTAATACCCGCACTTCCAATTGTTCGCTTGTTTCTTGTAATGTTCAAAATAAAATAATAACATCATCATATTAAAACTTTGGGGATCCTAGAATCTAATTGAATTGTAAGCATGGGAAAAACAGTTTCACCTTGATCTCGACTATCTCCAAATTCTTTGTACTGATTCGGTGAGGAATTGACTGACCCATCCAAAATCTTAATAAATGACCTGGAAGGTTGATGATGTAGAG
Source organism: Rubia yunnanensis (assembly GCA_037428765.1). Lineage (NCBI taxonomy): Eukaryota > Viridiplantae > Streptophyta > Magnoliopsida > Gentianales > Rubiaceae > Rubia > Rubia yunnanensis. The sequence goes on from CM075063.1 coordinate 85,835,418, forward strand.
GACCCATTCAATAGCCGTGGTTGTTCTCCGGGACAATAAATATTAATCTCCAATGGTCCCTAAAATAATGTCATACATTAAAATCATCCAAAATGAAAGTATGTTTGACATAGATTTGACATTTTACCATCACCTCTCAATGTATGGGAGACAAATATTTTTTTATTCGTTTGTCCAAGGCTTTTGCGGATGTAGTCAACCCTCTCTTTGACCGTGTTTCCTATTTCTTGTGTCATCACGGGGCACAAATACCCTATCCATCCTTTCCCCATTTGGTTAGCAAAATAATACATGTACCTTTTATATATAAAGAGAAAACATTATTTGTAAAAATAGTAAAGTTAATAAATTATTTAGTTGAAACATGAAAGTATATAGTACTTACAGTACATGTAAGGACATTATAGTTTGATTGACTTTGTCACGCCTCCACAAGTCTTTGAAGTCACTCCATGTCGCAATTATTTCTCTCTTTTGACCAAATACGCATTCATTTCCTGAAAATGTGTAGGTTGAGTTGACTTGGTGTCCGCCAATCAAATCATATAACACTCTAAAAAAGTGCAGCAAATCCTTTATAACTTGCACCCTTGTGAGTGTTGGCTTAGCCTTCTTTGCTATTTTGTGAATTATTCCGGGTGCTGGTTTAGGCTTGTCCTTCAAATGAGCATCCTTTGTAGGGTCAACATAAATTAGTCGACGAGGCCATAGGAGAAATAGCCCCTTGGTGGTTCCCACGTGCTTGAATTGGCCATCTGGAATTGGTAACAGGGCGCTGAGGACTACTGGCTTGTCCAGTGAGACTCTGTGTATTCCATCTCGGATTGGTACAAAGTGATGATGTTGCATTGACTTGTGCAAAATACCATAGGCAACGTGGATCGGCCTACCATTTTCCGCTTGATCAGTATATAACTCACACAAATGCGATGTTTGAAATGAAAGAAAAGTAAGTCAAACATATGAAGGTAATTGAAAATCAATATTATTATAAACATAAAATTTTTAACCTTCTTTCAGTGGAAATGATGGCGAGGTCAACTTTATTCACTTCATCTTGTTGCGGAGGTAGAATTGGTTCATGGCTAACCTCAACATATCTATCCTCCGGTGAGTGGCACGATCCTCTAGACGGTGGAGTCTAACCCAGTGTTAAATTGGCTAAATTTTTGGGCACGGGGAGACTAATGTGTTCAATTAACTTGCAGATCAATGTATCTTGTTGCTAAATCTTTTTGTCTCGTGCAAGCACTTTCTTGTACGAACGGAGAATTCCAAATGCATCTCTTTGTGATATGTATGATCCAACACCTCTTGCACATCCTGGGTGATCTGGTTTTTCTGTAGCCTCGTGGAAGATGTCGTGCTTACCCTTGGCAATGAAACGCCCTTCCAATTGTTTAATTCTTAATTTAGCCTGAGCAACATTTTAAATTAAATCATCTTAGTTATAACGTGGTTTAACATCTATTATTCTGCTAACCAAAGATTAACGGTGCTTACCACTTTTTCGAAAATTTCACGCTTATGACTCTTTTCAAACTCACCTTTACTGTTTTGACGCTGATCAGGAATAGATCACACCATCCTATCTCTTCATCACCCAAGGGCTTCACCCATGATTTTTTCTCCTCCTCGGTCTTTTCCCTGGCAATTTCTATTTGGACATCCCTTTCGAAACGTTCCTTAATTAACTGCAGGGCCGCCAAACCATATCCACCATGACTTTTACGATGAGGTGTTTTGTTTTCCTTTGAAAAATGTCATTTTGCACTCCTCATACCCTAAATATGTAGGTACTACCTTTTAAAAAATTTAAAAATAAAATATATTTAATCGAAATAAAAATAAGCAGTAAAGGTTGTGAAACTGACGTTTTCATCATTCTCCAAAGCTCGCCTCTTATGGATCTCCCAACTTCTGGGTATAATGTGTGTATAAATCAACCATGGACAATCTCCTTTCCTGGTAGAGAAAATGTAATCTTGCGATAATGTATATTTGTGCTCCCTCCAACTCTTGGCCATCATGGCCGTTGCACTTTTTTTTAAACCATCCATATTTGGGGTATCAAACTCAAATGGTCTCTACATGGATAGAAATCAAAATTAATAATTAAAGATTAATGTAGGACATTATTTAGTTATGCTTGTATTTGAATAATTTCAAATACTATAGCTACCTTGCACTCCGTCCATTAGACATCTTTATATTCTTTTGGAACCTCGAGCCAACTATCTTACTTGATGTCTAGCCTAGTTCTACCAACCTTCCCTACCCAACTAGACCATTTAGCTTGTTCTTCAGATATACACACTCCCGATTTGTTGAAAATCAACAAAGTCAATTCTTTTCTAGCCATTCTCCTTTCTAATGTTGTACAATGTGTTCTAGCATAACACTCTGCAACCGACCCCTCCTCCCCATCATCATCACTTCCTAGGTTTTATGAAATTCCACCTCTTAGACCCACATCCTCATCATGAAGCCTCTTCCGTGACATTAAACTACCAAACAACATACATCACAATCAAAAAATAGGGTTTCTTTTAGAACAAAATGAAAACTACCTTCGGGGCTTAAATCATATAACAAAACTTACAAAAACAATTAATAGACATTTCAAGGTATAATAACCCTACCTAGGATTTATATAGTAAAAGAAAGGAAATGGTGAAATGTTTACCTTTAAATCCAAACAATTCAAAGTTGGATGTAAACTTATATCCATGAACACTCATGAACTTGGAAACCCTAACCCTTGGATTTCCTTTGCTTTTTGTAAATCCATAACCCATGGAAATTGGATGTGATTAGCTTACATTTAGTTAGGAGCAAAGATGAAGATTGGTGAAATAATTTTTTAAGTGATCAAAATGGAAGGAGGGAGGAGGGTTTTGGACGGAAATTTGGTGGGAATTTGTGGTTTTCTGAATGGGTATAAAATGCCCATTTGAAAACCGCCTTTAATGATATTTAGAAGCTATGCCTGACGATCAGTTCTGAACTCAGAACAAATTTACACACTTGGAAGTTGATCGTTTCTTCAGTAACAGGGAAAGATCAAGTTCTACTCTCGGAACTTGGTCTAACTATATAAAAATATCCAACGGGAAAATCATTTCAATCGAGCCCTTTCAACATAAATTCCCCAATTCAAAAACCCTAGAATTCCAATCAACCAAAAATCCAAATACAACCGTATATAAGTAAAGAGGTTGAACGGTCGTAGGCACCTTATCTATGACACTAGGGCCTCTTACAACCCTGGCTTGCTACTTTTCACTATCTCTACTGATGTGTCCATTTTAGATGGTTATTTTAGGCTTTTTAGGATTAGGTTTTGTGCAATTTTGTGCTCTACATGTGGCATTTTGCCTTGAAATCATCTAAGGAGGGATAAAGGCGGCTTTGACGTTTTTATCACTTTTTAGATGATTTTGTGTGACAAGGTGATTTGTTTGAAGACTTTGAAGATTTGAAGACTTTGAAGATTTATCTTTGAAGATTTGAAGATTTGAAGACCTTTACATTTGAGCTTTGTGAAGATTTGAAGAAGTGAAGAGATGAAGAAAGGAGAGCAAAGCAACGGATGAATGATGATCCAGGGTTCTCAGAATTTTCCAAGAAGAATCAGCCTTCAAGAGTGGCACCATTGGATTCCTCTTCTCGAGCACTATAAAATCAACTACAAGAACTCGCGAAACGGATCAACGGTTCACCCGGAGGAAGCAAAATAAAACAGCAAGGCTGAGTTACTGATCTGGTCGCGAGCTCGTCGCGAGTCGCGACGGCAGCGTCCAGTCAGCTCTGTTTCAGCGTTTTTCTCCCCTTTTTCTTCCACTATAAATACCTCTTCCTCCCCTTCATTCCACAGTTTTTTTCCCTTTTCTTCTTGCATTTTAGGGCTTGAAAACCCTTGGTTTTCTTCTCTTTCTTTTCTTAGTTTTTGTAGTTTAATTATGTCTCTTGTTATTCTAGAGTAGTTTTTGTTCTTGGGAGCAAGGATTGAAGCTTCCACTTCTATGTATTGAGAACCATTTCTATCTATCTATTTGGTGTTTTTGCTATTGTGCTCTTATTGTGCTTTGAATGTTAATTGTTGATTCCATTGATGTTGTTGGGAGCTTGAGGATATGAATGCTTGTATGAATTGCTAGCTAGGGTTTGGGGGATTTGGGTTAATTTCCCCCCTGTTCTTGTTAGGAATGTATGAGTGTGAATTAGAGCTTTTGATAGTGTTAGTGTGTTGACAATGTGCTAGACGAATGTGATTGATGTTGAACTCTTCGTCATATTTGTTTTGTGTAGCAAACGAGAGAGTCATATGCTCGTGGATGAATGTACTTGCACGTTCATCCAATCTCGTGTAATTGCATGAATTGGTTTAATGCTTAGTCACAGTGTAGTGGTCATAAGCATTGCCAAGATTGTTGGTTCTTCGTGATTAAATGCCACCAATGATACCTTGAGTCGTGGTCGCGACTCGGGAGTCATTGGTGAGGTTTGACGAGAGATGTGGAACTCACTCTTGCAAACTACGAACTAAGAAGGATAGGAGTTTAGTCTCCACGACAAGTAGTTGAAATATTGAATAGATGGCTTGTACTCATTCTTGAAGCATTTGTTATTTGGCGTTTATGTATTCTTGATGGTATGTTTCACTTCATGTGTGCCATGAGTTGTTTGAGCATAGGGAGTGTTTGTATGGTTGAATTGTTTTGGTGTTAGGAGCGTGACGAACTCCGGGACTCCTTTGCATGAAAATCTATGAGCATGAACTTAGAACTTCTTGTGATATATGTGTTGTGATCCTTGCTAGATGGGTATGTGAATGTTGAGTCATGTATGCTATATGATGGAATGAGTGAATGATTCAATGACCTACGTATGATTTGGAAGTGGATATCCATTGCCCCCAAGGCTTTTTATCTTTGTAGTTTTAAAACCCCTTTTCTTTAGTTTCGTTTGATGATTAGCATAGTCACTTGACCTTGCTAGTTATCGTGTCTTTTTATCTTTGTTAATTTAGGAAACCAACCAACCAACCCCCCCCCCCCCATTTACATGCTTTTATGTGTGTGTATATATAGTTACTCCTAGCCTAGTATCAACCATTTGTGTGCTTAGACGCTTAGGAAGATCCCTCTTCTCCTTGGACGACCCCGATTTGCCACTATCTACCTAGTTGTAGAAAGTAAGCATTTAGGGCTTATAAATTATCTTTTGCACGGCGGGCGCGACGACTGCCCGCCTGTCATCTACCTGCAACCTATCATATTACTTTACGTAATCAACTAATACTGGTGTGATGGAAAATAATTAGAGTATTGCTTGGATCCCCAATAGACACACCCATGCAGACACATACTCCATTGCCAATTACTCACGAACACAACATTAGGATGAACTAGTAAATCTCACAAAACATCAAATAACCATGCGCCTACAATTTATCCCCAGGTTATAGAAATTACTCTAGAGATATGGAATTCAAATAAAGATTTTAATTCCACATCCTGGGATCTAAGCAAAAACAAAAAGAAAGAAAAGAAAGAGGGGAGAGTGTTTTTCTCTCTAAGATGTTCTCCTAACTACAAGATAAAGTCTAAAAATGATCCAAACTTTTCTAACCTAGTAAACTAAGGCTATATTTATAGTAGTAGTGGATTGGGCTTAAAAATAAGCCAAAAAAGTCTAAAACCCTAAGCCAGCTGCTGCATGGCGCGGCCCGCACCATGTACTTTGTCCTTGCTAGCACGGGCCGCATCTAGTCTTCTGGTGCGGGGTGCTGCTCCATGCTTCTGTAGGCTACTGGATCTGGCACAGTCTGTGTTAACTTGTTTGGCACAAACCGTGGGTTTTGGCATGGGCAGTTGTTAGCAACCTCAGTTTTGAGCTTCTAATCTGCAGGATGCAACCCTTGGCGCTGACAGTCATTAGGAAGCTTTCTTTGCTCTGTAACTTGGCATAGGTTGTTTGATTCTCCACACCCGCTAGCTTGTCTTGACATTTGGCACTTGGAATGGCACGGGCCTTCGTAAATTGGACGGTCCGCACCCATACTTAGCCATTTTTTGTGTGAAGATTGAAACATGTGCGCACGGCCCATGGAATTTGGAGCAGTCTATGCTTTGCCCTCATGATGAATCATTTAGCGCATGCCATTAGTGCCACCAATGAATGGTCTACGCTGACCCGTGGTGCCTTTACCGACTAAACATTTTTCCTTTGCTACGAGTGAACCGTTAGTCCAATTTAAGAGATTGAGTAGTCGATTTTATATTGATCAAGAAGAAAAATCCAATGAAATCATCCATGAAGGATAATTATTCTCGAATAGTTCTCAGAATTTGGTGCAACACATCAGACCATGATTCACCATTTCTTTGTTGGCTATTTTGAAATTATGGCCACCTATCTTTGGCTTGAATCTCCTTCTACCACACTTTAAGGTTCGTGACCTTCATCTACTACTATTCTAGAGGTGAATGTCCTTCGATCTCTTCTACCATCCTTGCGAACGGCCTTTAATATCTTCTACCGCCCTTACGAACAACTTTCACGTAGAATGTAACCAAAAAGTACCCACGGGCGACCTACTAAAGATGATCACAAGGAAGATCTAGGAGCCCATGGATACAAAATGTCCATCAGTACTAATTAAGTCTACAAAATGAAGGATTTAGACAATAAAACTAAACATGGCTGTCTAAACCCCTTGTCACGTAAACTCAACTTATACTAGAATCCACCACATAAAACAAGATAATGACTATGCTGAATGCAATCGGTTAATGCACACAAAATGAAGGACATCATCAACTATTTTGAAGGTCTTTATTTTGCTTATCCTGATGCTACATCGACCCCCCTCCAAGAGTCCAAAGCGTAAACGGAGAAACCTTGCCAGGATACGAGCCAAAAAGAAACTGCCCTTGCTGTTTAGAGCACTCCACCCTCTCACACAAAAGTGAGTTGAAATCTATATCTATACTTTGATTTGGAAAATTATTAACTATTGCTTGTAACATCAAATGACATTATTATGTATCTTTAAATTATGTGCTTTGTTTGACTTCGCTTAATTTTCCAATTCTCATTTTATAATTTCACTTCAAATTTGCCGGTATGCAGGGTATTGCTATATTCATCGACCACAAGTTTTTGAATCTTCGTGGCTTGTTTGGGTATACTGATTGTTTTGGGCCTCCTCTTGGGTTAGTGTCCATAATACTTGGTATTCTATCATGCTAATTAAGGCCTCTAGCTTTATCTCCTCGGAGTATCTTGAGCTATTTTCTGGTAATCATTTGTCTAATATTGGCAATTCAGATCTAAAATCTATACTTTTATGTCTTGGATGGGACACATTGTCCCTCAATGACTACATCATCTTCTAGGGATTGTTTCTATAGTAAGTTTATTCTTGATGGTTACAACTTAGAGTCTCTTGGTAAAGATATTGTTCACACTTTAGTTGATCCGGTATCTGTTGGGGCTTACGTTCATTCGCTTAAGCTTCTTGAACGCGTGGAAGAGTGGGCGATGTCATTGGGTCTTTGCTTGAAGTACATGCTACTTGGTGTTAACGATTTGGAGCTTGCATGGAAGAAGACATTTAATGAGACCTAAGAGCATTTTCATGGAATGAAATAGTTATGTTCGGAGCAGAATGATCTTACCCATCGTCTGCAGCTTAACTTGATTAAGATGATTAGCCAGCAAGAGGAGGCAAAGAATTTTTCTGCAAGTTAAGCACGCGAAGCTTATCAGAAGACTGGTATCATCAATAAACAATATTCCCGTATCGATGACTTATTTAACCATTTGAAGAAGAAGCAAGATGAATGTGATGATCTTTCCCACTATTTCGTAGAGTGGCAAAGCAAGTATGATGAGAAGGTTACATTGAATATCCAATTGTGTAATGACGATGATCGCCTTAGCGCTAAGTGTACCCATATAGATTCAAGCTTTCATCAACTTGTGCAAGCGTGCTTCAATTATAGGATGAGTTGAAAGCTATGTTGTCGCCATCATGGTTCTACTAGTCGGGGTAATCTGACTATGAGTATCGGTGACCAGAGAGTTGATTTATCTGAGGCTGTTCGATCGCATATTTGCCAACTGCATGAGACAATCACTAATTTGGAGGAAACCAATAAGAGCTATCAAGAAATTGTCAACCTTATGAGTATGCAACTCGACCGGGAGGAGTTCAGACCTATAACTGACTTTAAAGCTTATTATGCTAAGTATCTTGATTGCATGGAGCAAAGTGGTCGAATTCGGCATCCTGCTTACTTGCACATGAAATGGTGTTATGATCATATGATCGCTGAAGAACATCAGGCATAACAATCTCTTTGTTGTTGCGGTTCTTCTTCCTCTGGATCCTCTCGGCATAGATAATTTGTAATGAATTTTTATTTGAACATTTCTAGCATGATTTTCTTATTTTTCTAGGTTTTGGATGATGTGGTAGTTTGTTTTCAATAAAACCGGACATCATAATTTGGATGTTTTTGCTTGTGTAATTTTTTTTTCTTCACAAGATATATTTCCTTTACATATATTGACTTTGTTGTGAATACTGAAACTTTTTTTGTACGAAGCTGCAAGATCTATCGCTTGCTTTAGTCACTTTTTGGTAGGCATATTTTCCTTATAGCAAGATCTATCGCTTGCTTAATTAAAAGTTTGTAATGTGCAAAGCTGCAAGATCTATCGCTTGCTTTTGTCGCTGCATTGAAGGCTGGTCTGCCTGGTAGCAAGTTCTATAGCTTGCTTATTTGAAAGTTTGCATTGTGTGAAGCCGCAAGATCTATCGCTTAGTTTTGCCGCTTTGTAGGTATATCTTCCTTATTGCAAGATTTATAGCTTGTAAAGTTAAGTTTTTATTATGCGAAGTGGCCAGATGTGTAGCTTTCATAATCGACAACTTGTATCACTGTAATCATGAATTTTTCTTTTAAGATATTCTAAATTTGTTTTGCGATTGTGAGGCATAGCTATATAGGTAATTAAGAAATCTTGCTCCAAATGATTAATAGTTATATTGCGATAATATCGCCTTCAGAACAGAACAAGGGACCACCAATGATCATGCCATGGTTTCTATACAATGAAACTAGATTTTCCTCCCCTCTTTGCTGATCCTACACATAAAAATTTCTCAAGTTGATTATGTGCCAAGTGTTGGGAATGCTGCTACCATCTATTATCTCTAACTCGTAGCAGTTGGACCGATTTGTCTTTGTTATCTTGTATGGCCCTTCCCATTTCGGGCACAACTTTCCTTTCTCCTCAGCAAGACTAGCTTCTTTCTTCCTCAGCACCACATCACCAATTTGAAATTTTGTTTCATTGACTTTCTGGTTGTATGCTCTAGTCATCCTCTCTTTGTATTTTCTTTCATTGACTTTTTGGGTGTATGCTCTAGTCATCCTCTCTTTGTACTTTGCTTCCGTGATCGCCGGCTTTTGTCTCTTTTCTTCAAGTTCATCTAAATCCAACCCCATTATCTCTAGATTAACATTTTTTTTTATATTCTTTGAATCAAAGGCTTGAGTTCTCAATTTCCACTGGTATTATTACTTTGTGCCCATATACAAGATTGTATGGTGTTTCTCCCGTTGGTTGTTGCACTGTAACTCTGTATGACCACAAGGTGTTAGGCACCTCATCGACCCGGCCTGCTCACTTTCCTTCCAGTCTTTTCTGGGTACCCTAAATGATTATTCTATTCATTACATTCACCTGACCATTTTCTTGAGGGTGGGCTACAAAAGTATTTTTTATGCATTTCCCATCTTCAAACACCATTCAGTAAATACTCCACTTGTTAATTGTGTTCCATTTTTGGTGACAATGGTTTGTGGCTCTCCAAGGTGACAAACTATATTCTGCCAGATAAACATCCTCATTACTTCCACTGTGACTCTTCCTAATGGCTTTGCTTCCACCCACTTTGTAAAATAATCGATTGCCACGATTAGAAACTTGGCACTGCCAGCACCTTTTGGAAACGGTCCGACCAGATCAATTCCCCATTTATTGAAAGGCAAAGCTCTATATATTCTCGTTAAGGTGGACTACAGCTTATGTGATACTTGGGCATTAATTTTGCAGCTTTTACACTTGGATCATTAAACATGGTTGGCTAGTAATATGCGGCTCGAATGATCTTCTTCGTGATTGTTCGAGACCCTTGGTGCATCCCACATAATCCCTTGTGTACTTCTTTTAAGATCTCATTTGCTTGCAATGCACCCACACACTTTGTCCATGGAGACATGAGTCCTTTGTTGTATAAGGTACCTTCTTCGTAAACATAGTTGTGAGATCGCATTTCTAACTTCCTGGCTTGTACCTTCTCTGTAGACATCTTCCCCTTTTCTAAATAATCAATTTACGGTGTCATCCAGTTTACCCAATCTGTTTGAATTGTTGACATAGTTGTCCTCATTGTGCTCATAACTGGAAAGACTTCCACCTTCACACCCTTTTGTTCAGCAAATAACTCAAACCCCGTTGTTGCTAGCTTCCTTAGGGCATTAGCTTTCATATTTTCACTTCTTGGAAAATACTGGATGTTGAAGTATTCGAGGTGAGCAATGAGTTGATGAACATTGGAAAGTATTTCACCAATTGCTCCTCTCGCACTTTGTAGTCTCTTCGTACATGTTGGACCACATTTTGTGAATCGCTAAATGCCCAAATGCTCTTCACCTTCATATTTACTATGAGATCTAAGCCACATATTAACACCTCGTACTCGGCTTTGTTGTTGGTAAGTAAAAAATCAAAATGAAGTGGGTATCTATGTTCTCCTCCGTCTGGGTTGATAAATAGCAGTCCTACTTCATATCTTTCCTTACTAGATGTTCCATCCATGAATAGTTTCCAGGCGATTTCTTTCGATCTGCACCATTTTGCATGCTTTATCCAATGCATTTGACATAGTTTTTAGTTACTTTTAGTTGGAGGTTTGGCGATATTAGTTGAGTTTACATGATAAGGGGTTTAGACAACCATGTTTGGTTTTCTATTCTAAATCCCGCATTTTGTATACTTAATTAGTGATTCTTGACATCTTGTACTCACGAGTTTTTGGTCTTCATTATGAGTACCTTTAGTAGGTCTCCCGTGAATGATATTTGTTACATTTCATTTTTGCGAAGGCCGTTTACTTTTAACGGTAAAATATTTGAAGGGAATTTTCATTTGAATGGTAGTAGATAAAGGCGAAGAACAATGTTTGGTAGAAGGAGATTGAAGCAAAAGATAGGTGACTTCGGAGTTCAAGACGGTCAAATGAGAAAATGGTGAATCGTGGTCCGAGGAGTGTTTCCTTAGTCCGAGAATGATCCAAAAAGAGTTATTCTTCAAGGCTAGTGCCATTGGATTTGTCTTCTTGAGTTCTATAAAATTGACTACTAGAACTCCCAATTTGGACTAACAGTTAACCTGTGACAAGCAAACAAAGTTCAGCCAACGAAGCACCAGCGACCAGTCACGGACCGCGCATGGTCAAGCACCAGTGGCCCATGACGATCTTTATGGCCCAAACTACACAAGAATCCAAGGGTTCCGTGAAGACCTGCATGAGACCAGAGTAAGACTTGCATAAGGCAAGGATCCAGGCCGTGACAAAAGCACCGGGTCGTGAAGTATGGGGTTGAAGAGTTGAAGAATTTGGCTAAGTATGGAGCCGGTTTGTGAAATCCTTCACTAGCCGTGAGAAGAATTCTGAGCAAGAAAACAAACTACTCGCGGTTCGTGAAACCTTCATGGGCCGTGACAAAATTTTTTAGCAGAAGTTACAAGTTTTTCGTGGCCTGTGAAAACCATCACGAATCGTGGGAAAACCTGACCAAAAAACCGCATACTTCTTGTGGTCCGTGAAAACCTTCACGGACCATGGCACAATCCCAGCTTCACGGACCGTACAAGATCCCACGGGCTGCGGCTATGAACATTCATGGACCATGGTAGATCTGGCATCCCATGGCTATTCATGCTTCATGGATCGTGGCATCTGTGCCGACCCGTGAAACCTTGATGGCTAACCTATGGTTTTGCTACTTTTGGCCTGTTTTAGGCCTATTTTTAGGCCCAATCTCCTACTACTATATTTAGGACCCTTGCATATTCATTTGAGAGAGGTTGGATCATATTTGGAAACACACTGGGAGAGGAGAGAGCTTGGAGAGAAGGAAGGAGTTCCTTTTGTAGGTTTTATAATCTTTTCTTTTCTTTTCTTCTTTCTTTTTCCCAAACATGTGGAATTCAAATCTATATTTGAATTCCATGTCTAGGGAGCAGTTAGATTAGCTTGGAATTCATTTTGGCACTTGGTATGTTCTAAATGCTTTATGAGATTCATTAGATTCATCCTATCTCTGTGTTTATGATATTATTGTGAATACTCTTGAATGTTATAAATGCATGAGTAGTACACCACATATAAGCACACACTTTGGGATATACTCATGTATGGTGCAATTATTGATGCCCCCTTGGGAAGAAAAACCTAGATGTTAGAATGGGTAAGGGAGAACGTGTCTGCGTGGGTGTGTGAACGGGGGACTCGAGAATGCTCTGACCTATTTGCCATTGCACTAGTCCTAGATTAATTTGTAACTATTTTCCGAGAGGTTATGGGTAGAGGTAGTGAATAGTAGCAAGCTAGGTGTTGTGTTGAAACCCTAGTATCACATGTAAGGTGCCTACGAACCTTGGGCCTAGCGTATATAGGACCCGGGGGGAGTAATTGCATTTGTTGTGGAAGCCCGGGACGTAATAGCACGGGGGAGAAATAGACCTGCGATGATGGCTGGACCTCATTGTACTCCCCTAATTACAATGGCGGTGCTGATGGATAGTTGCGAGTGCACCCACCGTGACAGGGCTGTGGAAGTGTATGTCATCGGCCACACCACATGCTGTGAATACACTGATAGGTCTATTGTATGTCTATATGTGAATGAATCAAGGATTGAAGCATTAGAGCTACCATGTTTCTAAATGATTCCCAAGTGCCTAGAATGAATAGTTTACTTGTTTGTCAATTGCATAATTGTAGTTGTTAGTTGAAAACACCAACCCCCCCCCCAAATTGCATGTCTACACTACTAGTTACTTCTTTCACTCTAGCGAATTGACGACCCGCACGAGGTTGTGTTTTAATTAGTACTTTAGCCCTAGCATCCTTTGTGGACAAACCTAGGGCTTGTCGCTTACTACCCCTTGGTAGCTTGGCAGTAAGAATGGGTGCAAAATATAAATATCTATATTTGAACCGTAAGCCCCTTGGTTCATGTTTTAACAACAACCGGGTTGAGGCAAGTCATCTTCTCATTTGGATTTTCCTTTGTCCATGTCAAGATATTTCTTTGTTTTCACCTGCTGTGCTCATACACTTGTCATCTACGCGATTAAGTTTGTCAAAATATGTGTTTTGATTGTTGTTCGGGTTGAAACTGAATCTCAAATTGCCCCAATTCAAGAGTTCACTTGGTCATTCTCTCAGATGACTCGTGCTTTCTCAAGATGTTGTTGATTGGGTAGCCACTATAGACTAAAGTCCTATAACTGTGGAAATAGGTTCTCAGCCTTCTTGCTAAATATATTAATGCTAGAGTCAACTTCGCAATTGGCAGATACGCTCTTTCAACCTACTGTAGTATTTTGCTGGTGTAGAACACTAGTATATGCTTCTGACCTTCTTGCCTTACCAAAATTGAGCTCATCACAGTTATTGAAACTGCCAAGTATAAGCACAACGTTTCTCCAGGAATTGGTAATTTCAAGGTTGCCAGTGTCTGAAGTTACTCCTTCAATGACTCATATGCTACCTGACACTTTGTTCCAGCTGAACTTAGCCTTTTTAAGGACTTCAAAGAGTGGGAAGTGTCTTTCGGCCGCCTTTGACATGAACCTACTAAGAGATGCTAGATCCCATTAAGATTTGGACTTCCTTAACTGTTTGTGGCTGAGGGGGGTTAAGAATCGCTTGTATTTCTCAGCCCAAATGGCATCTTCACATAGAAAAATATCCTGAAACTCATTATGAAGACTATTGTTTCTGCATCCTTCAGGTTCATCAATATCTGATGATATCCTTTGTAGGAATCCAAGAAGGCCAGGACCTTGTATCCAAAAATTGCTTCCACTAACTGATCAATCATTGGCAGTGGATAACAATCCTTTGGGCATGATTTAATTAAATCGATGAAATCTATGCACATTATCCACTTGGAATCTGCCATTTACACCATCACTGGGTTCGCTAGTCATTTTTGAGTATATTACCTCCTTTATGATCCCGGCTTGAACCAACACCTTTACCTCTTTCTCGATTGCCTTTTGTCTATCACTAGGGAGGCTTCTTTGCTTTTGCTTGACTGGTTTGATCGAATCATTGATATTCAAAGAATGAGTTGCAATACCCAAGTTGACTTCTCCCGTGTTCTTTACACTCCATGTGAATGTGTCCTTGTGATCTCACGGAATTTGTATCACCTTCTTTTTCTCCTAATCCGGAAGACATTTCCCTATTTTGACACTTTTAGAAGTATCATTGTAATCCAAAATGACATATTCAGTTTCTTCTCCTAGATCTACTAGATGATCTCTTTGGTTGAGTGAGCCACTGTTCATGATAGTACTAACCGTCTTCGTTTGCTCTGCATTCTTTTAGGATCTCATCGTGATAACCATACATTGTCTAGCAGTTTGTTGGTTTCCTGTCACCGTTGTAATTCTTGTTTGGGTTGGGAACTTCATGACCAAATGGTATGCAAACCATATTTCTTTCGATATATTCATCTATGGGATACAGATGATAACATTAAAAAAAACTTGAAGCATTCTTGACGACGAAGTCACAAATTATTGTGTAGTTCCTATCATTTTTTAAAACTGTTACATGCAGTTGTATGTTGCCTAATAGTGTCTCTGCTTGTCCCATGAATCCTACTAGCGAGGAAGTAGATTTCTTCAAGTCGGTCCTCTTGAATCCCAGTCTATCAAAGCAGTCTACGAAAAGGGTTTCTACTGTGCTCCCATCATCTACGAACACTCTTTGAACTGTTGCATTTTCAATTTTAGCGACAATGACCATCTGATCATTATGAGGTGAAGCATTAAGGACTGCATCTTCTTCACTAAACGTGATTGTTTCATGCACACGTAATCTTTTGTCTATATGCTCCGGTGGTGTTGAATACACGGCCTTTAGCCTTCCAAGCATTATTTGATAGGGACTTTGTTGACCCATGTATCGAGACGACTACTCTCTTTAGAGCCTCATTAGACATGTCATCTTCATAATCCACCGATGTTGTCATCGTTTGATTCTTGTTCTAAGTGTTCGTTGTGGCTTGGATTTTTGTCATGGAGCTTCCTGCCTTGCTTGCTTTGTTGTATCTGTTTCCGCCATCTTCATTCTTGTACAGTCCTAGATAGCCATTTCTCATGTTTTCCTCTATTTACCTACTCAGGTCTGTAATATTCAAAATCATGACCGTGATCTTTATGGAAGGCACAATAGTATTCTCTTGATCTTTTCTCTGGAGGCGCTATCATCGGTTCTGGTTTGCTGGATAGATCTTTGTTCGCTAGATAGATCTTTGTTCGCTAGCCAAATTTCCTTGCGCAATTTTATTAGCGGTGTCTCTTGAGACAAGATGCTTTGCTTCTCTTCCTTTGAAAGGGATATTTACTTTCCTCTTCTTTGCAAAATTTCTTTGTAGGTTTTCCATACTCTTTTCTCTCCCCGCTCTTACTCTATTTTGCGGTTGTTTGCTTCTTCGGTTTGAACATACTACTCTATCATTTTTTTATAGATCTCTTAGGTTCTCTGGCATATTATTTGTGAGTTCCTTATAAAACTCTCCCAATCACATGCCCCCTGTGAACACACCCAAGGAAGATTGAAAAGATATGCCATGAACCTGCAAACTCTCTGTGATGAATCTGTTGTGATACTCTGCCAAACTTTCATCGCTTCATTGAGTGATATTGTTCAGTTCTGCAATTATCTTGGTGAACTTATGTTTTTGGTAGAAGCATCCCAAGAATATATCCGAGAGTTGTGCCCAAGATGTGATACTTCCGTTTGGTAAATCTTCATACCATGTAATCGTTGTTCCCAACAGAAATATAGGGAAAGCCTTATACACCAACTTGATTTTAGCATCGCGGAACCTTATGCTATTACGATAGGAATGTAGGAATTCCTTTGGGTCAGTCGTTCCATCGTAAATTTTGACGTGTAATGGCAACTTGAAGTCTTTCAGCATCTTAAAGTTGTGAAGATGTGGTGCTAGCAGTGACTTGCCTGCATCGTCGCCTGCTACTATATCTCTTAAGTCGTCCCCATATTTAAGATCTTCATTATTTTTACCCAATTTTTTACTTACGCTTGGGGACTTTGGTTTGAGAGTGGCTAGAAACTGATTATACAATTGTTCTCTGTTTGGTTCTAGAAACGATGTGAACACTCTCCTTTCCTTTTCCCTATTTGTGTAAAGACTCTGCCTCTTCCTCATCTTCTATTTCATCCTTAATGTGTTCTTATTATCTTTTGGGAATATAATCCTGATCTTAGGACGTGTCCTCCTTTTTCTCCCATTTGTTTGCTCTTGAGTATTGTGGTTTTGGCTTCTTTAACTTCCGGTGAACACCATTTTCAACTTTGCAGGGAATGAATGACGTAAAAAAAATTCCATCCCCATAGACGGCGCCCAATGTTGTGGTATCCCGGATCTGTCCAAGTGAACTTTGTTCACCGTGATGTTCATGCAAAAAAAGGTCTCGAAAGTGGTTCCAGGGAAGAGACCCTGACGCCCAAGTTAGTCACTTATCTTTTTTTCATCAGGTATTCTTAGTCTAGTTGCCCTTACCTGGATTAGTGTCCTCCTTCTTCCTTTTATAATGTGCTACGAACGTGGCTCCGCTTTATTAGGATTCACCATCGTGTGTTTGATCGTGGTTCCAAGAAAGGCGGTTTGTGCCTGAACCTCGATCGTGGCTTCTGCCTTTCTAGGTTCGTGGTCTAATTCCTCCTGACCTTCTTCCATTTTTTTTTGTTCTGTTCATGGCCTATTGTAGAGCCTAGCTATGGCTGGGCCTAAAGTCCAATTTTATGGGTTTCCTGAGCAAGGTATACACCACGATCTTTTATCCAAAATAACTTCAAACATGAACCAAAATAACCATGTGGTATAAATTTTTGTTTATATAAATTGAATTAATAATTTAACCCTTTTAAATTAATTTAGGAACATATTAATTTGTCATCAAATACAAAAAAATCAATTAGTATCATACAACTTGAAATGGATTTGAAAAATATAGAATAAAAGGTGGAGAATGTACCGAAAGATTAATAAAATAAATTGAGTGGATGAAGATAATCTACTCCCCCCGCCCCATTTCAAGCTGCACACTTTGACTTTAAGCAGATCCGATTGAAAAATGTTTGATCTGTAATATTTTTCATTATGTATAACTGAAACTAGCATAAAGTAATCAATGTAATGAAAATATATGTTATAACGAATCTAACCAGGTATAATACAATAATGTTTATATTTATAAACCAGTTCGATTTTATGGTCAAAGTTAAGAATTTAGACAAAATGAATAGATAAATTGCAGCTTGAAATGGGACAGAGGGAGTAGCATTCACCGAAAGGAAAATGAGTCGTTGGTGAAGAACCATCCAGAAAGGAAAGCGAGTCATCGTTAAAGAACCTTAGTTAGTACACAAAATCATAAATCAAATGTCAACCCTTGCTAGTTCATAGTAAACCCTAATAAACAAGGCCTCTCTGTAGTTAACCTTGTACAGTAATCCCCTGATACCATATAGCGACTTACAGAGAACAATTGAAATGATAAACCTGAAGTTTTCATTGTTCATCCCTAACATTGCTCTCCTTCATTTCACGTAGCCCAACAAATATCCCCGATTGTAATTGACCATATATTTATCCCTTGATAGTCTAATTGCAATGCACCGACACCAATTATCATGTTAGATCTTGACTTGCAGGAGATCAACCCTTATATAATGCAAGAGTCCCGAGTCTAAGTATTGTCACTAACGATAACCGTAATTGAAATGTCTGAGCATGGTATGATAGGTCATCCCCTAGATGGTTCGCCCGGTGTAAACCCTAATAAACAAGGCTCATCTGTAATAAACCTTTGAACATTAATCATCTGCTACATATTCCCATGCACGGACATTAATTGAAATATTTGAACTAATATTGTCATCGGTCATCCCTTACATGCCTTTCTTTACATGTAGCTCAATCAATGCCTCCGCAGCTAATTAACCCAATTTATCGATCCCTTAACATTCTAATTTCATGAAATACATCCAATTGAAAAGTTTAACCTCGACTTGTCGGAGGTCAGGCCCTATTGAATCAAGAAGCCCGTTTCTAGGTATCCCTACACAATGATCCATTGATATCGTAGTGTTACATATGAAAACATTTAATCATATGTCTGAACTTGACTGATGAAAGGCCAAACCCTAGGTGGTTCACCCTCTGCAAACCCTAACATACACCACCTCTCAGTAACTAACCTTGTATAGTGATCCCCTAATATAAAGAGCTCGCAAACAAAGAGCTTGCAAACAAAGAGCTAACCATGGAATAGCTCGCAAACAAAGAGTATGAACTCAAAAGGTTATATATTTGATTGATAAAAGTGTAGTATAAAATCATGAATGACCTCCCCTATTTATAGGGTATAATTCGGCCAGTACAAATAGAAACTAGAATAACTTATGGCAGCTTTAAAAAACTAAAACCATATCTAACTAGAATACCTAAAATAAATGGATATTGTCTTATCTAATCTTACCAAATCTAATTCTAATCAAATCAGAACTAAATATTCTAAACCCTAATTAAAATATACCAAAACTCTTCTTTTGCCAACATGGCAGAGTTAATGGATCTTATTCTAAAATAAAAAAAATTACAAACGATCACACTACCTCATTAAAAAATTCAGTGAGAAAAAAAGTATAGTGTTATCCTTCTAAAAATATTAAACTAAGAAAAATATAATAAATATTTTTTTTGATATCGTATCAAAGGTGACTCAATCGCTTTAATTTCCCGCATAGCGGGTACATGGTACTGCATAGCTAGGCAAAGGTCTCATTATTTTGACAATGATAAGCATTATGTGGTGTTTTCTCGTGTATACGCGCTCGTTTATTGTGGAAGTGCATTGTTTACGTGTTCGACTATAGTTAAACTACAAACTTCGTAGTATCTTGATTTGATTCTTTCAATTATTTTCTTTTACGATTCACCTCTCTCTTAACTAATTTTGACATACATAAAGGAGCAAGTAACTTTGTTATATGGGACCCTAATAAGTGTGATCTATATACATAGTCTCCAAAATTTTTAAAAAATGAAATGTTA
Source organism: Rubia yunnanensis (assembly GCA_037428765.1). NCBI lineage: Eukaryota > Viridiplantae > Streptophyta > Magnoliopsida > Gentianales > Rubiaceae > Rubia > Rubia yunnanensis. The sequence goes on from CM075063.1 coordinate 85,854,887, forward strand.
TTGGGTGGATTAAGAATAGAAAGTCCGCCGGATTTTGTTGGTGGAAAATGTTTATGTGGCATACTATATCAAACCATTCATACACCCACATAGTCGGAACCAAAATATTCCCGTAACATAACTATTTTTTCAAAATTGAGATCGACAATGTATCATAAACGTTCGCGTCATACCTTGTTCATATTGGAGCACCACGGTCAGGGTCAATTTAGTAGGGAAACATGCTCACCCACCAAAAGATGCTGCAATACTTGCGTTGAAGGTTCAGCAGAACCTAAAAGTCCAAAGAAGCGCGCTCTCTAAAACCTGAAATATAGCTTTAAGGCAGACAAGTTGATAGGGAACCATAGAAAATCCAGCAGGGAACTGGCACGATTGGTTGATCATCCTATCCCAAAGCGGATTGGTCTACCTAACGAAGTTGAAGTCATTCACGAGGATGAGGACCTCCCGTAACAGCCTGAATTGGTCCACGTACCTGACCTACCTGCACCACCATAGCCTGCAATACCTTATGTGAGAGCGGATCACATAAGGGATCTATTGCAGGTTAGATTTTTTATACGTGAAATGCTTTCCAAATTAAAGGAGCCTATAATGAATGCATTTATGGCTGGGATGAAATTGCCGTTGCCTACGCTTCAAAAAATATACGAGGAAGAGCTACATTCCTTTTATGTTTCCCACGGAATATTTGAATTGATGTCCCGTGCCCCCATTGAAAACTTACTCATCCCTATTGCCCCAATCCCAGATGTAGACCTCGTTCTCAAAGATGGGTTGTTTAACCCAGTCTTGGTATCGAACATCACCAAGTTCACTAGGGAAATGCCATTCTTCAAAATTGTGGATTTAGGTGGTTTCGGCGAATTTTATTTGTGTGGGAGACTCCCCACTAGAAGATTTGAAACTATATGTTGTTGGTTATTAAATGCTATGGTGATCATATGCAACGTTTATGTTCAATGACAGATGTTGCGATAATGCGTGTTTCTATAGTTCAACGCCTTCCATTTCTTATTCCAGTTCCAAACCTGTGCTTCTCGCTGTTTTTTTAAGTATTAGATTATGTTTTTGCATTGTGAAGCTTTTGTAACACGAGATTGACCCCTTCCGTTTGTGCATATTTCATCATCTCCATTGTTTTAATGAATGGCCAAATGTAAATGGATTAACCAATCATCATGAAATTAAGGGATCAGTTGGTGTCCAAACAACTTAACAAGCTTTGCAACAAGGTGATTTAACACCATTCGTAATAGACATTTATCTGATAAAATACCTTCAACATTCATTGAAAAGATATCTACAACCCTTACAACACAGATGGCAACCCCCACCATTTGGTAGATTCTATTAGCCCATACAAAACAAGAATGTGGACAAGCATGCTATAGACAATGCTTAAGTTCGGGTTTTTAAGTTCTATCGAAAGAAAAAGAGGGGACCACTTCAATGACTGTGCTGATGGCATGGGGGCCATCCAGACAACCTTGTCCATTAACTAGTTGGTTATGCGCATGAAATCTGTAGTACTTTGCAGAAACAGACATTCCATCTATGTCCTTGCCTCTACGGCGTACATCTGAAGACATGCAGAAACACAAGATCAGGCATACTTGGAAGTTTCAACTGTAGTATTCCATGACATCAAAACGTGTTTAAAACAATATTTGTGCCACCATGGAAAATATGTTTCGTAAATAAAATATCACAACCATTTGTATCCTCAAATACATGTTAAACTCCATCGCGTATAGGAAGCCCCAACTGTGGGCAACCCACTGGGACATAAAAATATAGTCATATTTTTTATAAAATATTGTGAACTTAAAATATTGAACTTAAAAAGTTAGACTTTTGTAAAAACATGGGATTTTAAAATCCATTTACATGGTTGTTTGCTTATAGTTCGCCTTCCATTGATCCAGTTGTTGCTTAACGACACTGTAGCTGGTGTTAATGATTTCGTCGGTGCATCTACCCTCTACAATGGGTTTACATGGTTGAGAATCGAGTATGGAGGGTTTGAACATAATATAATCGAAGGAAAAGGCGATGCGATTCCTTACCGGTAATGAGGAGTGCATCTGTGTGGGTGCTGAACTACATGATCTCAACGAAAAGGTAGGACATTTTAATAAGCATAACTTAATTTGGGAATTTTTTGGGTATTTCTATTTGTACCACCCTGATTACTATTTACACCATCATTTGGTAGGTGTGTTAGTTGTTTAGGTGGCATTAATAGAATAAGTTGCTATTTGCATTCACCACCTTCATTATATTTTATCAAATGTTAGTATTTTGGTGAGTGCATTACTTTGTGTCTGAAGTTAAATTTTCACTAACGTTGATTCAACGTATAATGTAATTGCTATATTCGAATTATAAGAAGTAGAAACTTTCTGCATAAAATATTATTTAACAAGTATGCATAGTCTATAACTACAAAAATGTGCAATCTATATAGTTTAAAAATAGAATCTCATGATTCACATTTGACCAAGTGGATGTAAATAACCATAATCTTTCTATTTATGCCACCTATGTACCTCTCACCTTTTGGTATACTACAGTCTACTCCCTCCGCCCCACTACTATTTTCCACTCAACGTTTTTTAGAGTATTTTGTGACCATCTTTGACATCTAATATATCTAGCTACATATAATAATTACGCATAAAAATGATATTTAGAAGATACAGACCCTGTTTGGCAATCAGCTGTTGGCGGCTAACTGTTGGCTTCATTTAGAAGGTTTGACCGACTGTTTGTGCTAGCGGTTTGTGTTACCTGTTTGACCATTCGTTGTTTACAAAAGTGTTTGGCGTATGTAATTGTTAGCTGTTAGAGCAAGTCCAACAACTTCCCTAAAAGTTTCCACAAAATAGGGATTTATAACTCAAATTCTCCATATTCTTTTTGTTCATCTCTAACAGATTCTCTATTATAGGGAAGCTGACATTTGTTAGCACAATTTTTTATGTAATGGCTGATTTTGAAAGAGTGTTGGTCCCTCAAATTAGTCGCAAAATACTATATAATAAAAATGGATTTGCTGTCGTTATCCATTAGGGGTATTTTCATAAATATTTTGACTTCTCTACTTGGAGAAAATGACGCTGTTCTGTGGAATAGTGTTCCTAAGTTTTTGTGTTCCTCTTGTTCATCGCCATTTTGATTTCCTCTTCTTCTTCTTTTTTTAATACACCCTAAGGTGGGGGATTATATATAAGGTTCCCCAAACCTTTGAAAAGAAACAAGATAGTTACAGAGTTAGTTTGCGGATATACTGTTAAGGCAACCTCGTTTCCTCCAAAAGAATAAACTAAAATCTAGTAGCCTATTGTAGTACTAAAACTAGTAGCCTATATACAGAAGCGAGCAATGATGAAAGTTGCATTTCCAAAGTAGGTAATCTCCACCCCATGTGTTAATTACTTACTTGGGCCAGGCAACTAACATTCCAACATATAAAAGTAGTCTCAAAAAGTGTGAGTGGCAAGAGAAGTATTCATAGTTAAACTAGGTGCCGGATATTATGGTCGTTAGGTTGCAGTACTGGAGTATTCAATCACTTGAAACTCAGTTGTGGAGCATCATCCGAGCCCATATCTTAGAGTGTAGGACTTGAAGTGTTGATTTTTGTGCAGCATAGAGTTCATCATGTCATCTATCTTCTTATTGGTAGAATCCACAAAGGTACCTGAGAATAATAGAAACAAGCATCAGCAGTATCAATTGTCCTTAGTTGCATGTTCATGAGTACGAATGTACGGTACATGATCCCTATCCAAATTAACGAGGCCTCTGATGTATGCTGGAATGTTAGAAAGGTTCAGATTTGAGTTATGAAGGTGAGTGGGTCTATGTTTAGCAATTGCATCAGCAATCAAATTGCACTCTCTAAAAACATGTCTAAGGGTGGCCTATTTAAGTTCGGACTGAGTTTGGAAATCTAGTGCATAGAGGGACCATTTAGCACTTTTAGGATTGTTAATCATGTTTACTGCAAGCATAGAATCTGATTCAACTATAAAGTTGCAGCTCGAGTCCAGAGAAGGGAAACTCTGAGCTGCAGCTTGGATAGCTTTCATTTCAGCTTCTAGTGGTGATTTAGCAGAGGTAATTGTGGATTGGATTAAGCATGGATTACCATCACAATCTCTAGCTATAAGGCCAAGTGTTGAGTTCGTTGAAGACCAAGAAGCATCCACATTGATTATTATGGTGTTAAGTGCTGGCCTATTCCAATAAACAATGGAAATGGAGGGCTTTGGAGGTTTTCTGAGGGGTGGGATCAGTGAGGAAATGGGATAGCTTATATTCAAATGATTGTTAGAGAAACCAGGCTTAGCTGAGAATGATAAAAAAGATAAGGTCTCTCACTTCTCTACAGACATGAGTAGGTGAGAAAATTTTGTTATCAAAATAGAAAGCATTTCTGGCTTTCCATAAAGACCAACAGATCAGAGATTGTAGCAATCTACAGATATTCCTATGTACTCTAGACAGATCATTATTGTTCCAGTATGCAAAGAATCTATCAGTTATATTGTCCAGAGTGTGTAGATTATGACCCATTATAGCAGAAGTGTTATCCCATACAGCTTGAGCTAGGTGATAAGAGATGAAAAAATGATCTATGGAATCAGCTTGGTTACATGCTGGACATTTTGAGGCTAGGCTAAAACCACATTTGATTAGCACATCATCAAAAGGCAAAAAGGATTTTAGCATTTTCCAGGTGAAAATAGATATTTTTTTCTGCAATCTAGGGTTCCATATCAGTTTTGTGGCTGGAAAGTTACCTGGTTGCTGTGTGAGAGCCTTGTATACTGATCTAAAAGAGAAAATTCCTGTTTCTTCCAGTTTCCAGATCATTATGTCTTCTCTTTCCATATTTATATCTGCCTCCTGTAAGAAAATCAAAGTATTATGTTCTAAATAAGGAGAAATATGAGTTAGTATCTGATTTTTTTTATCTTGGATGAAGTCAACTATTGTACAATAGAAGAGTGAGGAGAGAACAGAGGGGGGGGGACACAGTTAATTAGTGGACCATTAGGGCACCAATTAGCATTCCAAAAGCTGCAGTTGCCTTTGCCATGTAAAATGAAATAATTGTTTTTTGCAAAGGAGTTAACATTACATATCCTCTTCCAAGTTTGGGATTTCCTATGGGTTTGGGGTAGTGACCATATCAGTTTAGCCCACATGGTGGAGCCCTGTTGGCTTTTCCACCATAGTTTGAGAGAGCATGAGTCAATTATTACCTAAATAGATCTGAATCCTAACCCATTCTGGAATCTATGTGCACTGAGGTCAGACCATTTTCTCCACACTTTATTCAATTTGCCCTCTTTTTCTCCCCAGAAGAACCTGGCCATTTTTCTTTCCAAAGATTTAATTATCTGTTTAGGGGGCTTTAGGACAGACCATATATGCTGAGGAAGGGAGTATATGCAGGATTGGATAAGAACTATTTTACCTCCTAAACTTAACCATTTGTTTTTCCAGTTCAAAAGCTTCTTATCTACAAGTTCTAGCAAAGGTTGAAAATATAGATTAAGTGTTCTTCCTTTGAAGACTGGACATCCAAGGTATTTAAATGGAAAAGACCCTTTTTTCATTCCTAAAATTGACCTAATCTGATTGATTCTAGTAGTAGTAGCTCTTTTACTAATATAGAAATAAGATTTATCATAATTTATTTTTTGGCCAGAGGTGAGTTCAAAGGTTTCTAGGAAGGCTTTGATTCTTATTAGGTTAGATTTTGAAGCTTGCATAAAAATAATGGTGTCATCGGCATAACTCAAATGTGAAGCAGGTGTAATAGTAGAGGGAAGTTGATAGTATTTGAGTCTATTGTTCATGAAAATGAAAGACAGACTTCTAGAAAAAGCTTCAGAAAAAATGTTAAAGAGAAAGGGGGATAAAGGATCACCTTGTTTAATGCCTCGGGTGGCTTTGAAAAAGCCAACCGGATTACCATTCAAAAGCATAGAAAAATGTGCCTGAGAAAGATTATTCATCATAGCATTCAAAAAGTTGCCTGTAAAACCAAATGTACACAGAATACTTTTTAAAAAGTGCCAATTGATTCTGTCAAAAGCTTTCCTAAGGCCCAGTTTCAAAATGCAGTTAGGAGCTCTATTTTTTTTGTCTAAAAACCTAATCATTTCCTGCAGATAAAGTACATTATCCGAGATGTCCCTATTTTTCATAAAAGCTATCTGATTAGGTGAAATTAGTTTTTCCATATAGGGTTTCAGCCTTTCCATTAGCACTTTGGAGCAGATCTTATTTGCTACATTTGAAAGACTTATTGGCCTATAATCATCAAAAGAGGAGGGTGTTTGTTTCTTTGGAATTAAGGTTATCCAGGTGCTAGTTATTCCTCTTGGCATTTCTGAGCCTGTAAGGAAATCGTTTACTGCAGCTTTTAGATCCTCTTTAATGAAGTCCCAGCATTTGGTATATAATTTTGAAGAGAAACCATCAGGACCTGGACTACTGTTTTTGTTCAGGCTCATTACCACTAGCCTAAGCTCATCTTCTGAGACTGGTTTAGACAGGGATAGATTATCCTGAGTAGAGATTATTGCTGGAATTTGGCTGAGAAAGTGAGGGTAATAGGTGGTAGAATCTGGCAGGTTTGGCTCAGATAGCAGGTCAGAAAAATATGCGATGGCCTCTCTCTGGATTTCAGTATAGTTATCTAACCACTGTCCCTGCCTATTTTTAATTTTTGAGATATGAAGCTTACAATTCTTTTCCTTTACAGTTTTGTGGAAAAATTGAGTGTTATTATCTCCAAGTTTAATCCAGTTAGTCCTAGATTTTTGTTTCCAGAATTTTTCCTTTTCCTTTAAAGCTCTATTTAATAGTGCCTTTTTCTCATTAAGTTTGATTAATTCAGATTCTGAATGAGTGGAATCATAGTTAATTTCCTGTAGTCTCAGATTTTCTTCTGCAACGAGTACATTAGAGTCAATATTTCCAAAAGATTCTTTATTCCAGATCTTAATTATTTTTTTAAGTCTAATAAGTTTAAGGTAAAGTCTTAGCATTCCTTGGTGGGGGATAGGCTTGGACCAGTTGTCTTTAATCAGGTCTATGAATTCTGGTCTGTTAAACCATGTGTTAATAAATCTGAAAGGTTTAGGGTGAGAGGGAACTGAGGTTGAAATTTGTAGGAAAAGAGGGAAATGATCTGAAGATTGTCTATTAAGGATTTGGATAGAGGAGGCTGGGAATTTAGTGCTCCATTGTATGTTACAAAGTCCTCTATCTAGTCTCTTAGAGGTGGGTTTCCTTAGCCTAGAATTTGTCCATGTGAATAAATTCCCAACTGTATTAATCCTGGATACCTTTAGAATTGATCCAGTTGTTAAAATCCCTAATACTACCTAAATTAGGGGAGGTAGGTCCTTTATATTCTGTAAGTGAGGTGATTGTGTCAAAATCCCCTATGTACATAGTGTCATAATTTGGCAGGAGGCTAAGATCATTCCACAAAGCTTTCCTTCCTTCCCTAGTTCTAAGGCCATAGATAAAAACAACATCCATATCAATATTTGAGCAGGGCTGAGATATTCTAACATATAGAAACTGTTCATGGTGAGAAATCAGAGCAACAGATAAGGAGTCATTCCACATAAGCCAGATTTTGCCATTATAAAGAGGGAGGAAATGTGAGTAATTAAGCTTTTCCATATAGGAATGACATTGATTGTTATCATGCATTGGTTCAATTATACATAAGAGATCAATTTTCTTTTGTTTGATAAGGTGTTTTAATCTGAGCATTGAAGATTCTAAGCCTCTAAGGTTCCAGACTAGAAAATTAATAGTAATGGTGTGTATCATTGTTCACATGATTTATGGCCTTTAGTGTTTGACCTAAACATCATTTTGTTCAACTGTCTTAGATAGTTGTTCTTTTTAAGTTTAGACTTACCTTGGGAGTCTATCTTACCTGATGATTGTGATTGGTGAGATATTGGACCTGGTTTAGGGATTGAGTTATCTGAGTGTAATCCTTCTTCTTCTACCTCATCCTGCAGTATCTGGTCCAGGTTATCTCCTGTTTGTGGTGGTAAATCTGTATCCTGCAAAACAGAGAATCTATTGTCCATCTTTCTTAGCTGAGAAAGTAGGGGATTAGTGGATGAAAACTGATGGAGATTAAGCTTATGGGAGCCTATCTGCATATCATCCTTTGCATAAATCATATGGGCCTTGTTTGGGGTGGTTAGAGCTGTTGCATTAATCAATTTTGTGATTGGTGATTCTGGGTCAGCAGAGGGTGAATTTGTTAGGTCCAGAGTTGGAGGAGATTGGGATGTTTGTGGGGTCTTTTTCTCAGATTCAACTTCTAGGGGCTTGGGTAGATAGGAGGATGGGTTTAGGGTGGGGTTTGTTGTGGCTAGCTGATGAACTAGTTGACCTTTATTCTGAGGATTGTTATGGGATTGGAATTCAGTAGCCATATTTGGTATCTTATTGAAATTGTTCCACGTGTCTTGCCACCGTGGTAGTGCATGATTCTGGGAAATAGCTCTACATTGGTTAAGTGAGTGCCCTAGCTTAGCACAATTGTCACAGTACATGGGGATATCTTCATATTCAATGGTATATTTCTGATTGTTAGAAATAGAGCCTAGTCTAATGAAGTTGTTTAAAGGTTTCTGAAGGTCAATCTCCACACAAAGTTTGATGGCAGAGGGTCTAGTAAGCATCTCAGTGGCTAAGTCTTTCTTAATGAAGTTCCCTATACTATTGCCAATAGCCTCAATTGACGAAGTATTGTAATAGTAAAGTGGGACTTCCCTGATTGTGCACCAGATTGGGACGATAGGTGATTCCTTATGAGTGGAGAAGTCTGGTGACCATTTGAGTACCTTCCTGTGAATGCCGTTAAAGCTCCATAGGCCCTTGATCCAGCAACGTTGATAGTCGTTAATTTGTTCGAATCTGATCAGCACATGATTGTAGTCGAGGGAGCCCAGCTGATGTTACCCAGAGAAACCCGCAGTTTTGAAAGCCACTTCTAATTGATCCATGGTGAGCCATCCCTTGGTGAATTTGCCTACTAGGGCGTTGGCATAGTGGGCGGAGAGCTTAGTTATTTCATCGTCGGAGTAGAGGCAAGCGGGTTCCCCTAGGTGTTCGGATTTTGGGGTAATTTCTGGGTTATTTGGTAGGGTTGAGATGAGCGAAGGGGCTTTCGATTGAAGGGCTGCAAGGAAAGACTTGGGGTTATTGATTGTATTGTTATTCGCCATAGTTTCTGGCGGAGGGCGAGTCTCTCTCGGCGGGAGAGCAATCGTTGCTGGCGAGAGAGGAGCCGTTATCGGCAGAAAAAAAACCGTTTCCGGCCACTACTGTGTAACAGAGAACAGAAATCGGAGGAGAGAGAAGAGAGAAGAGAGGAAACCTGAAGTGAAAACGGCTTAATTTCCCCTTCTTCTTTGTTCCTCTCCTACTTAATTAAATTCCTAAACTAAACATGAAGTAATCATTCGCTAAAAATAATTAATTTTTAAACATCTTAACCCTAAACATTTATTTTGTAAACTTAAGTGCTAAAAAGCATCAAATGTGCATCGAAGGTATGAAAAGTGCAGAAGAAAAAACTAACATCCAGAGAAGATAATCGATAAATTGCATCAATTTTGATCGTGGAAAATCATCCTTAGACTGCACACTTGCTTCTTCAACTCATCCATCAGAATGTTAGCATCTCTCAAGTTACTGAGAGATGAGTACCTAGTCCATAAACCAACAAATGTAATCTCAACATCAATGGATATCAACACAAGCACAATACCTAAAATTATCACATAATTAGAAATGAAAAGAACTGTTGAGTAAAAAATTATCACATAATTGGCACAAATCATATAAATATAATTTTAGATGTAAAAAGGTTAATCACCAGTTGATAGTGAAGAGAAGAATATGGAGAGTGTGAAACTTTAAACTTTTGGCTAAAAACAATGTCAGATTTAATGCATTCAATGAATATTGCGTTAAATATTCATTCCCCAAAATTTATTCTCTTTCTACAAATATCCCCTCTCATCAAATTCCCTAATTTAGGGAATGAGATAGGTAAGTTGTTAGAGCTAAAAAAGCTATGTAGAATCCCTAAAATTATTGAAAATTTCTATTATAGGGAAGTTGTTGGATTTGCTCTTAGCGATTTTATGCGAAATGAAATTTAAGGACATGATGACCATTCATTATTTATAAACTTATTTTACATAATTTATTATTATTTTTCATTAATATTAATATAGTGTATTTTTAATTATTTAAAATATTCACAAATATTGAAAACGATATATTTATAAATTTATTTCAAATAATTTATTTTACTATTCATTATATAAAAGAACATATATAAACTATATTAGTTGACTTATTTTCATTAGATATAAGAAGTTTTAATTATATTTAAAATTAAAAATTACACTATTATATGAATATAAAGAAATATATAAAATTAAAGCATACTTCAGTTTTCCAAAAAAACAAATAAAAAAAATACTACTAAAATCTTAAAAATCTAAGATTATTTAGGAAATACAGGACCGAAAACAGAAAATACTGCAGGCAAAATACACACATTGAGGGTGTGATTCGCTCGGCTGTGAGGCGCGGGTGAGGCAGGCTGAAAAGGAAGGTTGCTTTGCCAGTGGCGGAATGGAATAGTTCGGTACAAGAGGATTGTGCCGAGGCTATCGGTTAATTGGAGGAGAGAATGGAGGCAGAGATGGAGGAGGCAAGCTTGGTGAAATCTGATGAGGATGAAGCTGGAATTGAGGTAAATCCAATCGTTCTAATGATTTTGAGAGGAATAAGGAAATTGAATCTATTAGTAATAAGGGGAAATTGTTAGCCTGCATTATTAGTGGGAATGAGTTCAGTCTAATGGGTTGCAAATTGAGTATGTATCAGCAAAAAATTTTGAGAGGGAAGTGGAAATAGAGATTGAATTAGAAGATGTGAAGTCTGAATTGGGTTAATGGAAAAACTCGTTGATTATGTATGTTTTTGGGGGTGAGTTAACAATGATGCAGTGAGGAGATTCATGATGAAATTCTGGGATTTTGTTGCCTTGCCTGAACTATTTTATAATGAAGAGGGTTATTTCATTATGAGGTTTGGAACACAGGAGGATATGGATTCTGTTTGGAAGAGAGGGTCATACACAATCTACAGTATGGCCTTGTAATTGCAGATTTGGAAGCCAAACTTCTCTGAAAAATGACATGGTTAGGACAGTTCCCATTTGGGTGAAATTTCCTCAATTACCAATCCATTTATGGTCACCTGTGAGTTTGGGAAAGATTTGTAGTTTAATTGGGAAACCCTTATTTACTAATGAATGCATAACGAGTAAGTTGAGAATTTCGTTTGCTAGGGTATTAGTTGAAGTGGATATGTCACAGAAAATTTTGGAAACTGTGAGCATTAGAGACATTGAGGGAAATGTGATTAAACAGAAAGTGGAGCTGGAAGGCAGACCCTTATTTTGTGAGAAGTGTTAGATTGGTGGCCATATTTGTAGTGAAGAGAAAATGAAAACTGTTAAAAAATGGTTGCAAAAATAGAGCCCAGAAGAGGAGAGGAAGAAGATGGGGAATATGTATTGAAAAGAAGAAGAAAGAAATGTTGACAGTGGTGCAGCCAAAGAAAAGGGGAAAATAGATCATGGAAGGAGAGCGGGGGTTTGATACATTGGGGATAATTGCAGAGCAGAGAGATATTTTTCTTGCTGAAACATCTGGGAGTGGTGGAACTGGTATGAATACTCTAGGATTGGAGATTGATCCTGGAGGGAACCATGAGTTTAACCCATGTTAGTGTCATGGAACGTAAGGGGGTTAAATAAGGCAGCGAAACAGATTGAGATTAGCTCCCGTCTCAGAGGTATAAACTTCATGCTTTCTGTGATTTTTGAAAAGTAGGGTAAAGAAGGAAAATGCAGAGATTATTAGAAAAAGGTTTGTTAATATGAGGGGATTCATGGATAACTATGATAAACATCCTAATGGTAGGATATGGTTGATGTGGGATGTTAACAAAATTTATGTGAAGAAGGAGAACGGAACTGATCAAATGATTCTGTTCTCAGTTAGGGATAAAACTGGTTTGGAAATTTTCCGGATCACTGCTATTTATGTAGGAAATCAGTTAAAGATGAGAAGGAAATTGTGAAAAGGTGTTGAACTGAGAAAAAAACTAGTTAATGGCCCATGGACTCTGATTGGAGATTATAAGTGTTTCGAAAACTGTTGATAGAATTAGAGGTAATGAGGTCCAGCCTAGTGAGTTTTGTGATTTGGAAGATATGATGAACAGAGTTGGTTTGAGTGAATGTGAGAGTTCAGGAGATTATTATACATGGTCAAACATGCAAATTCATTGGGGTAATTTACTCTAGAAATGAAAGGGATTTGGCTAACCATGATTGGTTTATGAAGTTTCCAGATGTTTGTGCGAAAAATCTTGAGCCGGGAGTATCTGATCACTCAATGCTTTGAGTGAGAGTTTATGGGGAGAAAAGGCTGAAAAATAGACAGTTTAAACTTATAAACTGTTTATTGGAAAAGCAAGATGTGAATAACACCATTGATGAGAGCTGGAGTAAACCACTAAGGGGTAGCCCTATGTTTACAGCTTGGAGAAATTTGATCAGGCTACGAGGAGATCTATGGAAGCATGCTAAAACTGTTAGTGGAACAGAAGAGAAACTTGAGAAATGCAGGCTAGAACTTAATGAGGCTCAAAGGGTTCAGGTGGGGCAAAAAATGGATAAAAATAGTATTCAGCAAGTGATCAGATGTATTGAGAAAGTCTAGTTGTGGAGTGAGATTGATGAAAAGGTGGCTAAATAGAGATCCAAAGTAGAGTGGTTGAGACTTGGTAATGGGAACAATACCTATTTCCATGCATCGGTCAAGGCTAAAAATAAAATGTCAGGGATTCTGAAACTGGAGAAAGATGTTGGAATGATTGTAATTGATCAAGAGGAAATTTTGGGATTCTATAGCAAACTGGTGGGTCAGACTGCAAGTAAAACAAGCAGTGTTGATATGGAAATTATAAGGAAGGGAAATGTGATCAGCAATGAAGAGAGAAGAGGCCTAATCACAGGAATTACTGAGCATGAAGTAATTCAAGCTTTAAAAAGTATTAGGAATTCTAAGGCACCTGGATATGATGGTTTCATGGAAAAATTCTTTAAAACTTGTTGGTATACTATCTAGGGAGATATCATGGAATCTATGGAGTATTTCTTCAAAAGATGTTAACTTTACAAAGCTGTAAATTGCACATTAGTGACCCTTATACCTAAACATCCTATAGCACTGAGAGTTAAGGATTTCAGACCCATTTTGTGTTGTTCTACACTAGATAAAATTATCTCTAAAATTTTTACCAATAGGCTTTGTAGAGTTGTAAGTGCTCTGGTACAGGAGAACCAGGCAGCTTTTGTGCTAGGGAGGAGTATTCACGATCACATTTTTTGGCTTATGAATTATTGAGGGGGTACAATACGAAGAGGGTGAGCCTAGATGTACAATCCAGGTGGACGTATAGAAATCGTATGATACGGTTAAATGAGAGGCTCTAGAGGAGATTGTGAAGGGTATGGGAGTGCCTAAAAAAATCATTAACTCGGTTATGACCTGTGTTTCCACTGTGTCATATCGGTATGTTATGAATGGTAGGCCTCCTAGGCTGGTGCAAGCTTGGAGGGATTTGAGACAGGGAGATCCCATCTCCCCGTTGCTATTTGTTATAGTTATGGTGTACATGTCAAGGTGTGTGCAAAATATTGGAAGATATGAGGGATTTAAATATCACCAAAGCAGTGAGTTATTGAAGATCATTAATCTGAATTTTGCGGATGATGTCTTATTGTTATCACAGGATGAGACTGCATCAGTTGAGATTTTGATGAGAGCTTATTCGAAGTTTGAGGAATCAATTGGTTGAAAGGTGAGTAAAGGTAAATTCAAGGTTTACCTTGGTTCTGTTGAGGAGAGTCAAAGGCTGCAATTCTTAATATCACAGGTTTTGAAGAGGGGAATTTACCCTTCAAATACCTGGGGGTACCATTAGCAGGCAAGAAAGTAATAGTTGTTACGTGTTAGCCGTTGATTGAGAAGGTGGTGGAAAGACTAAAGCATTGGAGATGGAAACTTCTGAGCTTCGCGGGACGATTGCAGCTAGTTAAAAATGTATTACTCTCTCTTGCTAACTATTGGATACAAGTGTTTCCACTGCCAAAAACTATTCTGAAGCACTTTGAAACCAAGTGCAGATCATTTCTTTTGAGCGGTGGGGATGAAATCACAAGAAAGGTGCCAAGTGCGTGGGAAAAAGTTTGTGAAACAAATTGTACTGGATGTCTGAATGTGATTGCTCTTCAGGAGTGGAACATGGCTTGTATGAGTATGCTTTTGTGGAATTTGTGCGGAAAATTTGATCGGCTCTGGATAAGATGGATATATGCATATTATGTTTAAGGCAAGGATTTGATAAGATGGATATATGCATATTATGTTTAAGGCAAGGATTTGATGACAATGAGATTCCCACTGAGTTGTTCATAAATAATCAAACGATTGTGTAAATGCAGAAACATGGTACAGTTTATACAGGCTTGGAGAAGTCAATTGATGTGCAACAAGTTCACTGCCTGAAAGATTTATCAGAAACTCAGGTTTGAAACTGTGAAAGCGGAATGAGGGAAGCTGCTGTGTGTGAATATGGCGAGACCAAGGGCAAAATCCAGGATGCCCCTCCTTTTCTTAAAGGACTGCTATTCCTTGATAAAATGGGCATTCCTGGAATCAGAATTGGAAAATGATTTTATTCTTCCTGCTGCCACTGATGATTTTGTTTTTTTTTTTGCAGGGAGGAGATACTGCTCTGTCCTTTCATTATTAACACTGACGATATTCCTTTCTCTTTGCAGGAAGAAGCCACCAAATCAAACTAATGTTACTGCAGTTTCCTGCAGTTTGAAGTCACTGGTTTTAGCTCCAGCTCGGACAGAGTGTTGATGGGTTTGTAGTCACTGGTTTGAAGTTAAGGCCTGTGTTGATGCTGATTTTTGAACTGTCCAGGCCATGAGGAACAGTTCCTACTCCAGTTAGATGATTTTAGTTCCTTTTATTAATAGTCCTCTGGAATTTTAATGTTATAGTAAGCATGTCAATCGACAGCCTTGTGTTTCGATTACTCGATACACTAATATGTTTGTTGACAAATGTTTCCTAGACATTACAATTCCGACCAGCTAGGGATATTTTGGTAGCATCTTTGCTTCGGGTGCTTAGAACTCACTCTATGGCTCCCTTCGTGAGAGTTTTTCTGTACAAACTTGGCCATTTCTAGGCCATTTTAAGAGGATTAGGGATCCTTTATATAAATCCCTCTCCACTTGTGGTGGTGCTTTAATTTTAAAAAAAAAATTGTCATTTGGATATGTTGTCAAAAAGATAGATTGAAGAAAATTGGGAAGTCACTGGATGGTAAATGCTTGTTTTGAGGGGATGAAGAATCCATGATGCATGTTATCTTTGATTGCAGAAAAACGAAGGTGATATGGACTAAAATGTTGAGATGGCCGCAAGTCGATTGAGAGAAAAATAAATGGGATGAGGAGATGGCTTCGTTAGTACAAAACTGCAAGGGGAAAGGAAGAAAGGCGCAAATGCTGGAAATTGCAACGGCGGAGACCATTTATGGAGTATGTACATTGAGGAGCCCAAGTCCCAACTTAATGAAACAATAAAAAAAATAAAAAATAAAAAAATAAACCCAATATGTAACAGAAGCCCAAGTCCCAACTTAATGAAGAACAACAAAACAAACAGGCGGGAGGGCGCTCCAGCGCGGTGGAGGAGAGGCCGCCTGGCTCGGTGGAGGGCCAGTCGGATCTAGATTTGGACGGAGAGCAGGCTTCTTGCCGGAGGGGAATTCACGGCAGATGGGAATTCATCGGAGTGGTGGCGGAGTGAGGGAGAACTGGTGGTAGCAGTGTTGGAGACGGAGGGGTGACGTAGGTGGTGCGGGATGACGAAAAGGATGTTTGTGGAGGAGCGGTACTAGAGACGTGGTGGTGCGGGCGGGGGTAATGGCAGAGGGGCTGATTGAAAGGTGAAGGAGAAAGGTGATACGCAGGGATGATAAAGAGGGAGAGGTAGGGGGGAATATGATTTCCCTCAGAAAATGTTTAAGGTTGAAACCCTAAAATTTTCTTTTTATAGTGGGCCAAAAAAATCACTCAATTTCATGGACCAGAAAGTAGTTCCGAGTGCAGAACCTTCTCTGGACCTCAATCAAAGGCGGTTCTATAATAGAACTGTCTTTAATTGATGTACATTAAAGGCGGTTCCTCAAGAACCACCTTTGATCAATGTTGAACCACCTTTAATCGGATTCGAAAGTAGTTCTGATTTTGCAACCTCATTCAAATCTCAATCAAAGGCGATTCCTAAAAAAATTGATGGAACCGCCTTCTAATGGTGCCTTTAATAGAGGCTTTTCTACTAGTGTATGATCGTGATACATCGCATCACCTACGTCTGCCTTAGAAGTAAGCCGTAATGCAGGGTTTGTGATGGATTATACGCAGTTACTGATGGAATAACGTTAGGACAAAAATGTATAAGGTTAAAAAAGTAATTGTTGAAGGTAAAAGTCAAACGCTAAAGGAAAACGCTACTATTGTTAGTGTTTTGTATTTGGCAGAAATGCTGCATGAAACAGGCGAGCAACCAAACACTTTTTTTTATATTCATTGGCGGTTTGACCGAATGAAAATGCCAATTGTCAAAAGCCAATCAAAACGCTAGTTAAAAAGCTAATGACAAATGAAGCCATAAGTTAAGATGATTCTAATAACTAGGTAATACCCGGGCCGATGCCCAAACTAATATTAATTCTTAAATTACTACCCTTTATGTTTTTATTATATTTTTAATAAATATACCAACGGGTCCTCAAACCAACCTGTCCCCCCTTTATATTCCTTGGTAAGGAATAATCGACTCGTTTGCCAAGCAGAGTCTCTCGAAATCTTCCTTCTTTACCTTCAATTACATCGGAAAATGACTTGTAAACTTTATTATGACCATCCTTCGTTGTTAAACAGTGTAGCTGTGTTTGACCAAATATTCTTATTCCAAAAATATTTTTTCCGATTTATCATGCAATTTTTTATAAGTAAAACCGCTTAGTGGGGGTGAGGGTAATTGTATTAAGGTGTCTGAGACTTAAATGAATGAAGGAAAATACCTATAATTGTGACATGAGTACAAAAATTCATTATTTGGAACAAGAAAACCTAACAAAAATGTAATTTAGTAGTATGGAAAAAGTTGTGAGAGGAATGCCACTTTCAAAGTTTTAGGAGAATATTATTAATGAGACTTGCATGAGGAAATAAAAAGATAATTTCATATTAAAGGGTATAGATAATTAATAATTACACTTTTAAATTTTTTTGTGAAGCTAATGTGGAAAAGTATGCAAGCAACATGTGGCAAAAATGATCTCTTTTAATATATTCTATAGATAGCTCACATGATATTTTTATCATAGAGTGAGTCTCTTGACAAGCGGCTAGCCCATAAGATTGTGGACAAACCACTTATTTTTTACCGTATACACCGCATTTGTAAAATTACATACTAAATTTAGAAATTTTTTAACTACTTTTTTTATATTAAATATGTTTTTAATTTTCATATTCAATTAGGCAAAGTTTTGAGAAAAAATTGTCTTTCCATAAGCATATAGAAAGACGGGGTTGTATTAGAACTATAGACATTATTAAAATATTTTAGTTACAATATTAAAAATTTATTATGCAACGTGCAGTAGTTATAAGTTTATGACCCGATTAATCCAACCCGAAAATTTTATCTTGATTTCATCTCATTTGCATTTTAAACCTTGGTGTTTCCATAACTTATGGATAGAGCGCCTTTCGAAAGACGAACTCAACATATTATTACTTGTTTTAAGATTTAAAATACAATATTCAAATTTAATGATGACTTTACAACATTTATGGTAAAAGCCATTGTGGACTGTCCATAAGTTTATGGAAAGACCACATTTCCTTAGTCTTTCTCTCTATCACATACTATGTATTAACTTATATTAATGGCAAAAGTTTAGTACATTTGACTTTGAAAATTTACTAACCAAAACTGGTGAGACGGAGGGAGTACTCTGTATATTTTAATTTCAGAATTAAAAATTTATATAATTTTCAACATTTTTACTCCACTTGCGTTTTGCTTGTATATGCCGGCAACCACCTGACTATGCCGAAAACTACTGTAGGTTGCCGGAAACTGTTGTAGGTTACTGGAAATATCTGCTTTCCAAGAGAACCTATAGACAATAAGTTTAGTTATGTTTTTATTACTGTTTGTCCTTTGCAATTTCAGAAATCGTTATTGTATTCAATAATATTTGTGGTCTTCGTGATTTTTTTAGTTAATGGTGTGTCGGAGGCATCAAATCTACTCCGAGCCACCCCGAGATGGTTTTCATTCTAGTTCTGGGCCTAGTTTACAACCGGGTCATGTCGTAGGTTCTCAATGGTGACAGTTTCGTGAATCATAATGTGTTTTATTTCTCATTCATAAACACAACTTTGAGGTTTTTTAATCTTTGTTGCGCCCTAGCTAGGGTTTTCATTGATGTTTTTGGGATCTTTTTGTTGATGAAATGTTGTGTTGTTGGAATGTAATGGAGTGTGAGGTTCATGTTTGATGTGATGATCAAAGTGTGAATTTTGGTAACTTGTTGTGTCTTCAAGTTCCCCCTTATTGTCGACATGGATGTGTAGCTGCCAATTTTCATGATTCGGTATGACAATCTTTTGTGGTTTATGCCAAATTGATAAGGATTTGTCGTGTGATGGGGTATAATCTTAATGATTTGAGTTTTAACTAATGAGCATTTAAAGATGAGGTTCATTTATGAGATGTTGAGGTGTTAGTTATGTTTAACTGTGTAATCTGGTTTTCCATGTATTTCTTTGACAAGACAGAGATGGTGTTGACCTTCATGTGAAGATAATATGTGTTTTGTCATCTGGGTTTTGTTTTTTTAATTTTAATTTCCTTGGCAGAACCATCTGAGGCATCTATTCATGTATGTCGGTGTTCTACATGCACACATACACATATTGATACAATGCAAAGTCGAACAGGTATTTTGAATTTACCTCTCACTAGTTTGTCAAATCATGTATGAGTTGATGAGTATGCTCCGGTTGTGCGCCAGCAATCGAAGAGACAGGAAGACAGAAAAAGAAGAGGTTTAGAAGAAACTCTGTGTTTTATGTTGAGAATCACGAAGCCTCAGAAGAAATAGAAAGGTATTCAAGATGAATGTGGTGATTTGGAAGAGGTGATGAAGGTTGTAGCAATTGTGGATGTTGGTTGTAAGCTTTTGACTTTACATTTGTTGTTTCCTGTCTAGTTGATGTTATATTTCGACACTTGCTGATGCCTTGTATTTGTATTTTTCAACAGGTTCAAATGTTGGTGCTGAGGTTCAAAAGGTCCATAATGAGGTTTCAGATCATGAGAATGAGTGATTTGAAACTGCTCATGAGAAGGATAGTGATGTGAATGGTTAGTATTCTTATTTCTTATTGTATAGTTACTTGTGATGATGTTACCTTTTCTATTTGTTGAATTTGTTGTTTTGCCATTTTCCACATGTTCACTTCTTTGTGCGGTTTCTGTAAAGCTACCAGCGGTTTCTATTAAAGGACATGCTCATGAAGTTGAGGTAGATGCACCTGTTGTTTGTGCTTCTTCTCTAACTGCTGATGGGTAAGGGTACCGTTGTTTAGAAAACTTTTTAAAGTTGGTATTTGCTTCCTTATTTGGTTAATTTAGTTATCTGTTGATGTTATTCATTTTAAATGCATTGGAGCCCATGGGTGCTGCTACTCATAAATATTTTTGAAAAAAGTGCTTTTATAACCCTACCTAGTTGACATAAGTGCCAATATAACCTTTCAATATTTGAAAGTGCCAATATAACCCTATGTAGTTAGTGAAAGTTCCAATATAACCCTATAAGTTTTAAGGATGTGCTGATATAAACCAACAAACATTAGAAATGTACTGATATAAGCCTACAAACATTAGGAATGTGCTTATATAACCCAATAAGATTGCATAATGTGCTGATATAACCCTACATAATTTTAATGAACTATGGCGTTCCGACTAACTATGAGGGTAAAATTGTCCACCCAATTTCAGAGTTAGCCCAAAGGGTATTTTGGTCAATTTACATAGAGTCAATGCTGAAAAATTGAGGTCAATGCTAGAAATGGGGTTTGAGGGTTATATTGGCACTTTCATTAACTAGTTAGGGTTATATTTGCACTAAAAATTATCATAGGGTTATATTGGCACTTACTCAAGTAGATAGGGTTATATTGGCACTTATCCCAATATTTTTTATAAGCATAGAGCGGTTAAAAAAGTACCTCCTGTGTATAAGAGGCAGGAGATGGTAGCCAATAGGGTTTTAGATAAGGCTGATGTTGGGGTCTGGAAGTTTTCTTAGTGTCAATATGCATTAGGAAATGATGTTACTAATTTTTTTTAATGTTATATATTTTGAATGCTGAGGTGAATGTAGGTTCTTCTTATGATGGAATGATGTTTGGTACAACAGATGTGGTAACCAATGATGATGAGGTTGCCAAGGATTTCAAAGATGTTCCTGAGAAAATAGATGAAGTTAACCCCAAGCAATCAAATCTGGTTTTGGATGGTGCTGTTAATGGTATTGTTTTACGTATATTGCTAGATTAGTTGTTTAGCTTATGTTGTTTTCCTGGTGACATTGATATTGTTAATACAATACTTAGTAACATAAATTTTGTTGGCTTTGTAGGCGCGATGAATTTGGCAAATGATATGCTTTCATAGGACAATGACTTGCCAGAATCTAGGAAGAATGGTGAAGCTGAGAGATCTAAAATAAATGTTGTTACTGTCACTGCTGATGATTATCATATTCATATTCAACCTGTCTTCCATTTCCCTTGCTCTCAGAGTCAAAAAAAGAAAGTTGATCCTATTATGAAAGTCAAACAAGCAGCGAAGAAGTCAAAGGCTACATCTTCTGGGACTAACAAGAGGAAAGAAACAGTTGCTATTTTTGATACTGTGAGTGGTAAGCATTTTAAGAACACATCTTCTTGTAATTCAAATGTTAAGAAGTCAATGAATTTGAAGGGAAGGAAGACTATGAGGTCCACAATTTTTGAAAGACCTTGACCATGAAAATGTTGATAATTGTTTGGGAAAGTTTGCCCAAAAATTTGCTGAGGAAAAATATTCTCTGACAAAGAAGAGTGTGGGAAATAAGGGCGGCAGGAAGCAAAGACGTTAGAAGTCTCCATATGTGGAGAAGAAGTTGGATAATAAAAAGAATTTGAATGCCCCTTATGAAAACCCCGAGGATATGTGAGTTTTTAGTTTGATAGTTCGTGATGATGTTTTATCCTACTTTTTCGAGGTTTATGTTCCACTGACTGAGGTTATGAGCTTTTCATGCTTTTCTTTCCATATCTAAATTGAAGACCACTTGCATGATTACCAAATTTGTTGAGGTTTTGGATCTGTTTAAAATATCTTAAATTAAAGCTGTTGAGCAGATTGGATTTGGTGGTTTATTAAGGTTTAGGATTAGGCATGTGTCTAAAGATTTGGTTCAGATTTTGATAAAGAACTTTAATTCCACTGATCTAGTCTAGGAAGTTGATAGTGAAAGATATTAGATTCATAAGAATGACATATTTGACATGTTCCAAATTCATATATCTGACAAGGCTATTTTTGAGGTAAGTTATAAGGGTGTGGGTAAATGTGTTGCTGCTAATGATAATTCAATTAGGCGTAGGAGGATTGGAAAATATGCGATCAAGGACGGGCAGATAACTGTGAAGGATTTATATGGTGCAATCCCAGAGCTGTTGAGTGATGATCAAATGGCTGAGTTTAAGCGTGTTTTCGTGATGTTTTCCATGGCATGTTTTTTATCTCCTATTGCCTGTAACACTGCAAATTTTCAGATAGTGAGTTCCTTAGGAGATCTTGGTCAGATTCTAGTTTTGATTGGTGTGGGTTTGTGTTAAAGAGGTTTTGTGCGAGTGTTTCTAGGGTTACGAGTTCACAAAAAATCAATTTTGTCAATGCATGTTTGATCATTCCACCTTTGGCATTCTTTAATCACTATCCAATTTCGGGCATTATTGATCCATTTGAGCTTTCATTACACCAGCATTGGGATACAACATTAGTGAAGAAGCGGTGTTATTTATATTAACGTGGGGTTTTCGCTAGTTTTCTTAGAAGCGACACACTTTCCTTTGAGTGACAATGGAGTGTTAGTTGGTGATATTCCGATCAGGAAGATTCCTTCTTCTACTATTGGACCATTGGGTAGAGCAGCAAGTGTCGCTTCATTGAGTTGCACTTTCCTGGTGGCATGGAGAATGATGACAAAATTGAGCGCGATGTGAAATGTGTAAGCTTTCTGCTTCCTTGATTGATTTCAGTTATTTTTCTTCAGCTTTATTTTTTATGTACTTTGAGGTATATATTCTATATAATAAGGTTCATACATTTTAGGATAAGGTTTATTTTTATGTGTGATTCCAGGTGGGTTTGACTTTTGCCTTTATCTTATGATTTTATTTCACAGAGTTCCAAATATATTGAGGTCCAGTTTCAAATCTTGATGGTTATGAGGTTGTGCTATTTTCTTTGGGAATGTTTTTGTATGTTTTGACTATGAATTTCAAGGAGGGTGCTTAGTTTTATTTTGTTGAGTTTAAGGTTATTTTTGTTGAGGTATGCGGTTTTTCTTATAAGGTTTGCGATTTTTATTGTGTTGTTACATCATCTGAGATTTATGACCTTCCATATTTTTCCCTTCTTTTTTTGGTAGCCTCCGGAAGTAGCAATAAGGAAATTCAAGAGGCCCATTTCAATTGAAATCGATATGTTTCCTGAATCTGTTTCAAAGATCAGTGAGGAAGCCAATGACAAAGATCTCGAAAAAGATGAAAAAGGTGGAAAAGTTGCTGTGAATGAGGTCGCTACAACTCCTCCAGTGATGGAAGCATATTAATTTTTTAACCCTTCGACACGTGCTCAGATTGATGCAATGATTGAAGAAATGTTTCACAAAAAAGGCAAGGGCTGCCAACCTTATCAGGTTCACAGTTGACAATCATAATGCTAATGTGAATGTGTAGCTTTAGCGTTGCCAAGTTTTTGAATTTATAATGGTTAATTGATAACCAGTTTTTGTATCTTCAAATATTTTTGGCTTTCCTTCAATTCAAGATTGCTGAACTGAAATATTAATATGATTTACAAGCTGTAACATGTTCTCCAATTAAGGTTACATTTTGTTTTTTAACGAGATCGATGTGAATTATTGATGTTCATGTAATTTCCTTATTAACCATGTGGTTTATTTTGAACTATGCAGCTCTGTATGGAAATATAGGGTTTAGGGTTTAGGGCTTAGGGAGGAGCAGAAATAAAAAAGAATACTCCCGAGGTCAACGCTAATCGTACTCCATGTATCATTTTTAGATAAAACCTAAAGTAAAAAGTTGGACATTTACGATAGCCCCAGTTGGTGTAACTAAGGTCAAATATAAGGAGGGACTCATTAATAATGATTTTTTTAATGTAAATTAGGTCTAAATTTTTTCATAAAAGTATAAAATATAAATTAGGTCTAAATTCTAAATTCATGATTAATGGATTGAACTTCACAAAAATATAAAATATGAAGTTTTCGATTTCACAAATTTTCTGAAAGATAAATAATAATGTTCATCTTAGATATATCAATTAAAATTATATAATATTAAAATGTCAATACTTATAATACAATATTCATCATCCGGTATTGAGGCCTAGGGGTGGAATCATCGAGCCTTTTTTTATGCTATTGACTAGAAAGTACAATCAAGACAAGATGATCTACCTAATCACTATGCTTGCCTTCACCCTAGCTCGTGCCATCTACGGCAGGAAAGAAGAAAAGTGGCCACAACAACCTTGAATCAAATCTACCACAAATCCCCATTGATGGAGATGAACCTGGACCACTCTCCTGTATTGTACGTGCGAAATAATTGAGCTTTGGACAACCAAATACAAGCTTAGTAACAGAGTCGTTAGATTCAAAGGCAACTATATTTAGCTAAAAATAAGTAAGTTTAGGGAGAAAAACAACGCCAGGAAGTTCAACAAGAATGCTTCCTTTAAACCTCAGCAACTCCAGCGTTCCACAAGGGTAAAATGCACTATTTAAGTTAAAGTAACAAAAGCAATTGATGGGTGTAGTTATATTGAGAACCTGGAGATTTCGAGCAACTGTGGTTTTGACCTATAATCTCATATAGAAACGATAGGGAGTGCCCCAATCGCTGCGCCAACGTACATAGAATTTATGGATGGGATTAACCGGGAAGCTAACCAAAACCTTGTTAATAAAGTACTCCATATTCATCTCATGCTTCTTGACAATGGATTCATTATTGTATCCACAACGATCATCCCAATTAGCATCCTCAAATGAGAAACTAGTAACTTCAGACCAGTGATGCTTCCAACTTTTGGACATGAAGCTAGTTGCTACGGCATATTTTGTGGGAAGTAAGGAAAGAACATGGGTTATGACAAATTCGGGTAAACAGTTGATCAGATCATCATCATTGGAACACTTCGGCCGCTTTCGTGTTAGACTTTTCCATTTTCAGACTCTATCAGGTTTGGCTGATGGAGAATAGCCATCCTTGAGCCTTTCTTACATACACAATAATGAGGCGGGAAAATAAATAAGGCAATGAATCAGCATCACTTTCTAGCAATAAACACTACCAAAACAGCAACCATTAAGAATTCGGTTCATGCTTAAGGGTTACACCTCTTGAAAGATGGAGATAAACTGCCATTATTGCACCTGTTGGATTTGCCGCCTCTTTGGTATCCATATAAGTTCCGCCTTTATGTTTAGGAATTTTTTATACAATAATTATTTTAGTGTTTAAACCTTATATTAATTTTTATGTGTATTTTAATATTGTATTGGATTTTAAATATTTTTAGTTGGAATTTTAATTAACTTAATTTGATGTTTAACTATTATTTGTTTGATGAGTTTTTTTTAATCCATTATTTAACTTTCTAATTTGATGTATATTCTAATGTTTTATTTTATGTTTAAAAATGCTAATTTATATTTTCACTACTCTGTTTAATGTTTTAAATAAATAATTCAGTGTGTATTTTTTATCTATTAAGTGGAATTTACAAGAACCTCATTACAGTACGGAAGAAACTAGTTACATTATGTAGGAACCTCGTTCTATTTTTATCAGTATTTTGTCACGACATTATGAGGAACATCATTCGGATTTGGCATACCTATTTGTGTAACCAACAATATACTATACAACAACATTTTCCTGATGGGGAACCATCAATTTATAAAAGCTAAACCTTTTTGGCTGAATAGATAACCTCACAAAGTCACAATATCCAATAGAAAATATTTCATCAGTAAAAGCATGCATATTACATCATAGAAATTTCACTACATCATCCTAATCCAAAGAAGATAAAACAACCCACAATGATTCTTGCCCGAGGATAAAAGGGTCGGGATGGCTGCGTCTAAGTACTCTTTCCTGTAATCTTCAATATGAACCGACCCCGCCACCTCTAAGCCATCTTCAATCGGGAAATGAGTATTCATGGCTTCGGCGGTAAGATAAATGTAGTTCGGCTTCAATATAAAATTATGGAATGAGGATGGCCCAACCATCAAAGAAGCATTGTTTCCTAGAAAGAGTGTGTCTTTGCCCAAATTTTGACATGTTTAAAAACTTCCGTTTTTCACATCTACCTCAAAATTTTCAAAATATGATTGATGTTCAAAACGCCCCCTCACTAAAAGTAATTTGCCATCCGATGTTTCAGCTAAATGATTCTCATAGCCATACACAAACGGGTCATCACTAACAGGAACATCATTAATTAACATCCTAGCCACGCTAAAATTTGATCCAAATGGATCATAGTACCAAATTTCACAAGCCCGATCAGTAACACAAGTTGCATAAAACCTTCCATTAAAATAACTAATTTCACTAGATTTAAGGACTGGTTTAATAATTGTCCAAGTCTCATCCCCAGATTTCCAAACTCCCAAACTACTTGAATTATTAACTACAATGAGAACAAATTTCGAACATGAATCTAGGTTAACGGAAAGAACAAATTTTCTTGGGTAACCTCGCAAATTAACTAGATTTTGTTCACAACTAGGAGTAGCTATGGTCTGGCTAGATAGAGGGTTCAATAAAAAAACACCACCTGATTTATGAAACACTAGGAACCATCCAAAATGAACCTCAATACATTTCTTGCCTCTGACTTGTGGGAGACGTAACTTCATACAAACCTTCCTCATTGTCATGGAATAATAATCACATTCATCATCGTCTGCTTCCCTTAGAATCATGAGAAGAGGGATATTATGATGCTTGATCGAACCCCTCCTCACAGCGCATCGCCGAGATCTACAAACACCTCTCATACTCATGAAGTCAAAGAGAAAAAGGAGATATTGTGCCATGTAGATTACAAAATCGTCCCCAATAGCTGACCAATTAGGTTTCTGATTCTTCATGTTTCAGTGGCTGAAGGATAAATTGAAAAGCTCGAAAATAGAATCAGTAAATTTGCAGAAAGAGTTGGGAAGATTAAATGAAGTGAATTTGTGGGAGGAGTTGGGAAGATGAAATGAAGTGATCATTATATCCCATCAACAAATTTAAGTGACTTAATATAAAAATTGTAATCATTATGTCAGGCGTTATTTTACCTTAAAACAAAAATCAAGAAAAGAAAAGCTGACCTTGATAAAAGTAGCACCTAAATCGGAGTAACATCAACATAGTTCATAGATACCTCATTACTACATATAGAAACCTCTATTATTATTAAAAAAATGTACAGAAAAATACAATAAAAAAAATTGACAAGAACAGTTAATCCCTAGCATTTTGTAGCATCAATTAACTGGGCTTAAGTTTTTATATTTTCTTTTAGCCCAATACTTACACCAGAAAATGTGAATTTAGAACCTTTATTCTGTTCTACCTTAAATATTTGGGCCGAATTAATCTTCGATATATATCTCAAGTTATATAGCATTTACTGATCTCTTTTATTTTGGTAGGACTTAGGAGTACTCTCTAGTCCCTTTATAATGGTCCTATTTACCATGTTTATAATTTCAGTAGATTGTTTGATCTTAAAAAATGTTATAAATTCAGGCTAACAAAATGAAATATCATTATTCGGGCTGACAAAAATAACCTCATTAATCAAAGGTACATATTATTCAATTATATAAATACATAATTGAATAATTAAATATAATTTTTTAATTAAATAAATATATTTTCACAGTATCAATATTTAAATCTTAAATAAAATTATAATTTTTTCATTCAATTTAAAATTATATTTTTGTTTTATGTCATAAAAAAAATTCATTGCTATTGTTGACAAAGTGTTGAGAGAGACTATCTTTTATAAGGCGATCATCCGCTCGCCCTCAGCACGGTAGCCCAGCACCAGGACCCATGGCCTTGGCATTGCCTCGGTGCGCACAAGGGAGCCTTGCAAAGCAAGAACTCCCCACACTGCCGCTGCCGAGGATCGAACCTGGGATCATT
This sequence comes from Rubia yunnanensis, assembly GCA_037428765.1. Classification (NCBI taxonomy): domain Eukaryota; kingdom Viridiplantae; phylum Streptophyta; class Magnoliopsida; order Gentianales; family Rubiaceae; genus Rubia; species Rubia yunnanensis. Next base: position 85,882,746 of record CM075063.1, read on the forward strand.
GGCTTACCCACCCATGTTCCAATTACTGGGTAAACCCGTGGGTATTGAAACTGTCTTTTATAGGTATAAGGAAAGACGGGACTGAATAAGAAAGGTAAGTTTGGATCTGTCAATAAGGTTGTAGACATGCTTGCAATTCATTAAAAACAGGAATCATTCTGCATTGTTGCTGTTGAATTTGGGAAAACAAAAAAATTGAGCTGTTGAATTAAGGATAAATAGAGAGACGGAAGCCTTGTGCGTCACCAATCGATTCTCTCCGGTGAACCGCCATTGTCCCCGGCGAACCACCATTTTTGCTCGTTGACGTCCGTACAGATTCCCCACCGTCGCGGCCGTAGCTCCTCTGGCGTTGTTGTTCGTGCTCGTACGGTGGTCCACTCCTCCTCCGTCGAGTCCTCGTCTCCAGGTAAAAAATCGATCTGACTGCGGAGGATCATGAGTTTGTGTGCGTTGTATGTGTATGTTTTTTTTAGTTTTGATACGTGTTTGTAGAGTAATTCTTGCACAGTGAAGCAGATTATGTACTGGAAAAATCAAGAATAGTATTCCCTGAGAGTCTTACTGTTGAGAAATCTGGCTTTGCTCTTGACAGTATCTAAGGTAAGAGATTTTATCCGCCTCTGAAGCCTACAATGCTATTTCTCCTGGTGTCTCCATGAGTCCTGATTTTTGCTGTGTTTTGTCAGACTACGTATGAGAATTTCCGATACAGAGCTAACAGACTCAATGTGTATAATCGTGGTTGTGTGAACAATTCTGTACAAAGTTAAAGCCCTCTAGGAACAAATTCAGAGCCTTTGCACAGGAGGAGGTTCCAAGACAAACTTTGCCCACAACTAGGGAAGTTGATGTTGAGGATACCAGGGAGGATAGAAGAGCAAAAGTGGAGGATGATTTAGACATAGGTGGTGACCTTTTAAAGATCTCACAGCAGCACAAAATAGAGGACATTGAAGTGGATATAAGAAGTCGAGGGAGTAAGATAAAGGACATTATCTGATTCACATATGTATTCATACTTACTGTTTTGTAATTGCTATAGCAGAGCCTAACCCGGTGTTTCGGAGCACAGATCAGCTATGGAAGAGGTTGCGCTGGTGGTGATTGCAGCAGTTTCCGAGACCGTGAAGACCGGTCACTCTAATGTCATGCTCTTCAACCGCTGGACCTACGACAACGTTCAGGTTTTTTTGCTATTCCTTTTCATTTTTAAGGTTTTATTTTCTGTGTAAACGTTTTATTTGACTGCCTTTTAGATGTTTGATAAGTTATTAGCTTTTGTGTTTTCTTGTATCATAGATAATTGTGATAGTGGAGCATGATTCTTTGTGTTGCTGATGTAATTTTTTTTAGTGTTCTTCGTTGCTTCATAGTTGCTGGATCTATATCTGGATTAATCCTATTTAGTTAATTTGACACTAGTTGTTAACCTAATCAGTTGTACTCCTGGTATAGAATTCAATCTCTTGTCTTCTGGTTCATCACCTTGTGTAGTCCCGTGTTGAAATTTCTTGTAGAAGAATGTTGGATTTCTTCATGTGTTTTTTCCATTTGATAAGCATTTTTGCATTTGTAGGTAGAGACTCACATTGAACAATTGAGATGAGATGTACACCTTGTTATTTCTAATTGTTTGTTGTTTTCTTAGTTGAGGGAATTGTACCTCTGGCTTATTGAATTTGAAGTTAAGTGTTGTTTTTAAATAATTAATGTTGGTTTGTTTTACAGATCAATGAAATTGGACAATAGGTTCTAGGGATGAACTCGACTGTTAAGTGCTGCTGTGAGATCTTTAAAAGGTCACCACCTATGTCTAAATCAGCACTTAACTTATTGTCCTTCCGTTGAACAGTGGCAAGTTGGGGAAGGAGAAGCGAGAGCTTTGAAATTGGACAATAGGTTCTAGGGATGAACTCGACTGTTACTTCTGAGAGTCGGGGATATGAACCTTCAAAAGAAGCATATCAATAGCTTGTACAGTTGTGAAAGCCGCAAACGGTTAGCAAATGTTGCTGCTCTTGGTTCTGGAATTGGAGAAAAATGCCACTAGTTCACCTGTTAGCAAAATCAAATCTGACTTTCCTATAAGAATTAGTATTTTTTTTTGCACTGATTATCTTTTATGGGCATTTGGGGTTGGTGATATGTAATCTAGGAAGCAGCCATTCCATGTATGAATTACTGATCCATTAAGTAGAGCATAGACATTTTAGTTGCAATTACTTAAGACAAGTACGTAAGATGGTAGAATTTGTGGTGACCTATGTTAACATCATTGGATATGTCCTTTTATGGTGCAAATTGATGTTTTTTGACTTCTTTTTGAATTGGTGGTCTTCTACGTTTTATTAAATTATGAGGTGCATTCGTTTGTTTGTCTGTTGCAGCTGTTATTATCCAACGTGTATTTGTTAGTTGTACTGTGAATTTTTTTTTGCTGTTGATTGTTCGTTTTGAATTACAAGCTGCATCTACTTATGTGTTGCATATGTTAGTATTCATTGTGTACTTGTTAGTTGTACTTGTCTATGACCTTTTGTGAATAAATTTTTTTCTCCTCTTTTTTTCTGATAGTTCGTTTTGAATTACGAATTGCATTTGTTTACCTATATGTTGCACCTATTAGTATTTAATGTATCTTTGTTAGTTGTACTGTCTATGACCTTTTGTTTTCATTTGTTATTAGTTGTATGTTTTGAATTCCGAGTTGCATCTGTTTACTCATATGTTACACATGTTAGCATTCAATGTGTACTTGTTAGTTGTAATGTCTGTGACATTTTTTTTTCATTTGTTGTTAGTTGTACGTTTTGAATAACGAGTTGCACCTATTTACTTATATGTTGCATCTGTTAGTATCAAGTGTATACTTGCTAGTTGTGCTATGTATGGCTTTTTTTTTTTTAAAAAACAATGTTATTGGTTGATTGTTTTGAATTAGGAACTGCATGCGTTTACTAATGTATTGCATCTGTTAGTATTCAACATATACTTGTTAGTTTTATGTATACTATAAGAGAAACTAGTTGTAGGCTAACATGTGCGTATTTTAACAAAACTAAACGATTCCATAAGGTAATTTATGCACTAGCTCATGGTTTTTTCTATTCATAAAAGAAATTGATAATTTAAAAATCATATGCATGTCTTTATTTAAATAATACATGTTGTAAATTAATTAATGCTGAATTAGTATGAAAATTTTAAATTGTCAATTTTTAGTTTGTTCTGTCTATGTAAACTATAACATACACTAGTTTCAGACTAACATATGCATGTTTTAATAAAATGGAAATGATTCATAACTTAACTTAGACACGATTTCTTGGAAAAGTTTCATAATTACTATTTAGAGCTCTTAAAACAAGTGCATGTTTTAATACAAACGATACAATTTATAAGGTAACAGGTGCATATTATATATGACAATTTTACTGCATATGCAATTGCATAACCATCAAAAGTGCTAGTTCACATACCCAATCCATCAAGAAGAACAAGGGAATCTCGTGTGGCATTTTGTAAAAATAATGCTGCTTTGATTTTGAGTAGGTACAAAACAGTTGCTTCTTTGATCTTGAGTAATAGCTGATCGGACAGTTGAAGGCTTCGACTCTCTTAGTAACTGCAGTTCCAATTCTCCCTAGACCTATGATGCCCACCCTCTATCCAGTAAACTGCAAAAGTGACCACAACAAAGAGAATTATGTTACGAATGAAAACATGAAAAACACAAAAACCCTGGCTCTCCCAATACACAGTCTTGCATCAAACAGTATAACTAAAGATTTTCTGTTCAGTTTTAACAAAAAAGGACATATAAATGTCATTTTTAGTTTCACATTGGTAAAGTTTTCAACGTTGTACACATACAATGGTCAGACAGAATTCACACTAAATGATTACATCATGTTGACTATCATTACATTGCATGCATCATCTCATTCTCAACAACCAAACCTGGTATGCTTAGTTTATAAAGAACAGATATCAATGTCATTTGCAATTTCACATTGAAGAGAATGCTCAGCTTTAAAAAAAAAGAAAAAGAACAGAGCTTTAAACATTTTGCATAGCGAATGATCAGACAGAATTCACAACTGAATGATGCCATCATACTGTTAACATCATTTATTTTCAGCAACCAAATCATCAATCCTATAACTAAGTATAGCCAACTAAAGAATTGGTTACAATGGCAATCGACAATTAGCTCAAATAAAGAAAAGATCAGACAATTCAACCAAAGGAAAAGCAAAAATTCAATACTATTTAGATTTCATGAGTAGCGTGTAAATCTGATCACTGAACTGTAGCTCAGTCCCAACTTTGACCTCTGAGCTATTAAAAACGTCTGATTTGGGAATGAGAGGACTACAGTGATAAGAATTTCAGTCCCGAACTGCATTAACATTCACCTTGAACAATAAATAAGTTCTTATCCAAGTGACTACAGTGATAAGTTGTTTAGGTGGGTTTTTTATTACAGGAGTTAGACCAAAAATGTCTCAATCTTTATCAAGACATTCGAAACTGAAGAAGTAACAATATGTAATCGGCATAAAGACTATACCATTATTGGGCTTCCGCAATAAGGCCAACTATCACCGCACCCAACACCACTGTAAATCACAAATTCACAAGATTCTACTACTGCATCACTGACCCCGCCTGTATATCGATCTAAATCCAAATTTTGTTGATGAAGGAATGAAAGGGTCACAAAAAATTGGGAACAAGATGGATGAATTCGTCCTAGACAACTTGGGGAAGTGTCATTTTACCTATTCACTTTGATTTCTAGAGGTATGAATTATGGCGGCTTTCTATTTGTTAATTATAAATTATGAAACTTCTTGGATCCAATGAAACGGAATAATATATATTCAAAAGAGTTTGACTGAATTAATCAATACTATATTAATACTTACAGTCCAGAGAGGAAGAATAGGAACATGACCAGTGATAACAAGCCAAACCCAACCAGTAGTAGAGCATTGATGAAATCTTGGAGAGCAGCGACAAGAAGCTCTTCCCACATAGCAACAATGAGAAAGGAATGGTACCGCCCAATATACGGAGTCAGGAAAATATGGCGATGATAGAGAAGAAGAATTGTACATCCAAGATTGGGTAAATACAGAGAGGATCAAATAGACGGGGAAGCCAGGAGATTATCATATTCAGGGACGGCCGATTGCGGGTTATGAAAAAGAATAAATGAAAAGGAATGGAAGAATGGTTTTGTAGATGAGTGGACCTGCAAACCACGCCGAGAGTGTTCAAGGAATTTCATCTTGTTCTTGCTCTACTAATCAAGTTTTCTAAGAGCAAGTAAGAAGATACCACGTGGATGTGGCCTGTGTCGTTCACACTTAGTGGTGTTTTAACAACCTCCAGATTGTTGTAATAGAAATGTCAGAATTTCCTGCCAAGAAATTGAGCAACATGGTTGTTCCTTGATAGAGGTTAAGCCCAAGAAAGCCATTGGGCTGAAGATGTGGTGGCCCAGTTAGGAGAATATTTAATACCCTAACATAATTACCGCATTTTTGGGCAATTAAGGGCAATCATTAAGGAGAACTTTATTTAGGACATGGTGTATAAATACAAGGTACGCATTTACTTATCAGTTATTCTGTCTTAATCATATTGGACGCTTGGACTAACTTAGACATCAGAGTGCTGACCCTTGGAACCCCTAGGAATATTTTTTATTGTAGGTTAGTTCGAGAAGAACTCAATCCCACGAACCGATCGGTTGTGGGAGACACATCAAGAGGCGCTGACTGTGGGGACGATTAAGTTGGATCAAGGGTTTTGAGAGTTTATGTCCACGATTGTTCGAAGGAGTGAAAGGTTGAGGTTAATAGGTATGGGGGTTGGATCTTTTCCAAGGTTAACAACGGAGAATGCAGGAGTAGGAAACGATGCCCGTGTCGAGGATATCGAAATGGCTAACTTCAAACGTCAGGAATGGAGTTGTGTGCGGAGCCTGTTACAGGCGTAAGCCACGAAGGGGGGAAAACCTCAGTGGCATTTACCGCAAATACCCTGGCACCAATCCAGAACAATGTGCTGGGGCCCTTGAGGATGCCTAAATTATGGGAGAGCAAGAACAAGGAAACCCTGATTCCATGCTCAAAGGGGTAGCCGATCTGAGGGATGGAAGGTTTACCGAGGTTTTGGGAGATTCATATATGGAAGCCTACGGTCAGCACGGGCAAGGAAATCAAAATGCGAGGAGGGCAACCTCGAATCAAGATGTAGAACGAGAAGCTCAGGTCCTAGCTGTGGCTGGCTATCGAGTCACCCCTACCCCGAGGGATGACAGGGTCATGCACGGGGTATTACTGCCCTTACCTTTGGGAATAACTACTAAGGAGTGGGGCTCTCAACCTCCAATAGCTTATCCTTATCACGCATATGCTGGAGAACCATCACAAGCTATGCCTCGGCTTTCTATTCCTTGTTATTCCTAGGGTCCAGTATATTCGTTACCTCAGCTATCCCGATCTGCTCCTACCCTCGACCTGGCCGGTCCAGGAGCAACATATGGAGTAATGACCTCTTCTGCCATGCAAGGATACAGAAATCAGGGGCTTTACAATCCCTATATCCAACCACTACTGCCACCAGCATACCCGAGTGTTGCATAGCCTCGGATAAACCCCGGATACAGAGTGACTCAACCTCCTTATATACAACTGTTGGGCGATAACGAGAGAGGGTTGGACCAGCCAAGGGGGCAACAGGAACCCCTCCTTGGATGCAAGCGAATCGTTAAAAATGGGAAATAGAAGTGAAGCTCGGTGATCACCGAGCTGAAAGGTGATCACCGATTGAACCCCTTGGGTCAGGCTGCGAGGTCACCTTTCCGGTGATCGTCGGGGTTCAATGGGAAATAGAAGTGAAGCCTCCGGAAGGACTTCCCACGTACAATAGTCTGACTAACTCTCGAGAGTTCATCCAGACGTTTCTGGGCTTGATGAATTTTAGGAATTTTGATGAGAAATTGACATGCAAGATGGTAGGTAGCTACATGCGGGGAAAAACACATGAGTGGTTCAATAAGTTTCCAAGAGGCTCGCTCCGATCGTACCAAGACTTCAGCGGAGCATTGTTGAGCCAGTACGCACAGAAGAATAAGTTTACCAAAACTCTATTAGAACTCTACCAAATGAAGTGAAAGACAAGGGAAAGAATGGAAGCCTTCTATCATCGATATGTGGATGAGAGCTTGGGAGTGATAGAAACAACGAAGAATGAGGTAATCCAGGGGTACTTGCTGGGGATGCATAGCTTAGAATTATACAAGAAGCTGAGTACTAACACCCCAAAGACTTTGCAAAAACTTCAGGAGGTTGTAGAGCAGTACTCGAGGGTAGATGAGGTAACTAGAAGGAAAAGAGATAGCCTTACAGAGAAAATGGGAAGAAATGTAGAGTATAGAGGAAAAAGGCCGGTCAAACCCATAAGAACCCCATTCGAGAGATACACTCCATTTTCACTAGCGCTCAGAGGGAGATCCCTAGCACAGATCTTAAGTATACATAGAGGGTTTTTTCGAGCACCCCCACCCTTGCAGAGTTTGCACAACTCGGTCATGGCCCGAATGGCAACAAATTGGTATTCTGACCATCACAGGGATTAAGGCCATGACATAAACAATTACATGCAGTTGAGGATGGAGATCGATAGGTGTGAGCGGGAAGGACAATTTTGAGGGCAAGGAGTCAGGAACTATGCTGCCCCCCTCGAGGCCCTGAATGAATCAATGGAAGCCGTATATAAGGAAAAGACAATAGGGGTAGAGGAGATAGAAGGCCTCGAGAACAGGTGGTTCGAGAAAAGGGGAAGGAATGAAGACAACATGGGGGAAATCAAGATAACCAAAATAGGGAAAACCAACCCGTTCGAAGGGTAATTAATATCATCAATGGCTTGGTGGGAGAGAGATCTTTGAATGCTATAATAAGAGCATAGGCTTGAAAGGTTCCTGCAGAAAAGTCAGTCACAAAAGGTTTCGACCAAACGAGACAACCACTTTCTCAGAAGCGGATGTCGTAGGAGACCAATCACCTCATGTGGATTCTATGGTAATTTCAGCCATCATTGGAACATCTTTAATAAGAAGTTCATTAGTTGCTAACGGAAGTGGAGTAGAAGTGATGTTTGCTGAGTGTTTTAACCAGTTGTACATAGGGCGCGAAAACTTGAAAAAGTTAACCTCCCCTTTATCCGGATTCACGGGAAACTCGATATTCCCCATAGGAGAGATAACCATGCCCATTTGTGTAGCGGATGGCGACGAAGGGGTGACTATCAGGTGTAATTTCATGGTCGTGAATGCCCCTTCCCCTTATAAAGTGATTTTAGGAAGGCCATGGATGTTCCACGCTCAGGCGGTCTAGTCACCCTATCACCTGATGATGAAGTTCCCGGCTGAGAAGAGGATGGCATCCAGTCTAGGAGATCATACTCTAGCTTGAAAATGTAACCTTACAGCGGTACGGGAAGTGAGAAGGCAAAGGGATGCACGATGGTACACGCATATGTGGAATTGGCTGATGCAATACAGATGCATATTCCGAGATATGGGGCCAGTAGCTATTGGGAAGCTAATTCCCGAAGATGTCAAGGAGAGACTGAGAATATTGTTGAGAGAACATGGAGACGTGTTCTCATGGGATACCTCTGACCTAATGGGAGCACCTTCGAGTCTCGTATTGCATAGGCTGAACATTGACCCCTCGATTAAACTAGTGAATCAGAAGAGAAGGGTGTTGCTCCCGAAAGAGTCGAAGTAATTAAAGAAGAAGTGGCGAAGTTGTTGAGGGCAGACGTCATCGAGGAGGTGTTCTACCTCAATTGGATTGCTAACTCGGTCATGGTTCCAAAGCATGATGGAGCCTGGAGAATGTGTATAGACTTTACTGATTTGAATAAATGCTGCCCCAAAGATAGTTATCTGTTGCCGCCAATCGACAAGCTAGTGGAAGCCATAACTGGATATCAGATTTGGGCATTCTTTGACGCGTATAAGGGGTATCGCCAAATTCTCATGATGGAGGAAGACAAGGAAGAAACATCGTTTACTACGGATGTAGGCACGTACTTCTATAAGAAGATGCCCTTTGGCTTAAAAAATGTTGGGGCTACTTACCAGGGGTTGGTTGATAGATTGTTTAGGGGGCAGATAGGGAAGAACATGGAAATATATATGGATGGCATGGTTTTCAAAAGCAAAATTTATTTAGAATTCCTAAAAGACCTGGAGGAAATATTCAGTAGGCTTCGAGGGGCTAATTTGAAGTTGAACCCATCTAAATGTGTTATTGGTGCGGGGGAGGGGAAGTTTCTCGGATTCATGGTCTCAGGGAGTGGGATTGATGTAAACTCGGAAAAGGTCAAAGCTTTGAAGACAATGAAAGCCCCACAATCAATAAAGGATGTACAAAAGCTTATAGGCTCTCTAACAGCATGTAGCAGGTTCCTATTGAAGGGGGCGGAGAATTACTTACCATTCTTCGATGTCCTTTGAAGGGAAAATAAATTTGAGTGAAATGGCAAGTGTAACGAGGAATTCAAGCAGTTAAAGGAACACTTGGGGACACTACCTACCTTGATGAAACAAGATAAGAATGAGATGCTAAACTTGTATATTTCCGCGCCACCGTTGGAAATCAGCGCGGCCCTGATAAAAGAAAAAGAAAAGGTTCATCATCAAATTTACTTTGTCAATCGTGCCTTGCAAGGGCCAGAGATGAAGTATACTGTCCTTGAGAGGTTGATTCTAGCACTCGTACATGCATCCAGAAGGTTGAGACCCTACTTCTAGGGACACAAAATAGTGGTGCTCGCAAACCATCCCATTCGATTGATCCTTGATGTGTCCATTTTAGATGGTTATTTTAGGCTTTTTAGGATTAGGTTTTGTGCAATTTTGTGCTCTACATGTGGCATTTTTCCTTGAAATCATCTAAGGAGGGATAAAGGCGGCTTTGACGTTTTTATCACTTTTTAGATGATTTTGTGTGACAAGGTGATTTGTTTGAAGACTTTGAAGATTTGAAGACTTTGAAGATTTATCTTTGAAGATTTGAAGATTTGAAGACCTATACATTTGAGCTTTGTGAAGATTTGAAGAAGTGAAGAGATGAAGAAAGGAGAGCAAAGCAACGGATGAATGATGATCCAGGGTTCTCAGAATTTTCCGAGAAGAATCAGCCCTTAAGAGTGGCACCATTGGATTCCTCTTCTCGAGCACTATAAAATCGACTACAAGAACTCCCGAAACGGATCAACGGTTCACCCGGAGGAAGCAAAACAAAACAGGGCTGGATTTCACTGCTGGTCGCGACTCGCGATGGAACTGGTCGCGAGTCGCGACGATAGCGCGAATCCAGCTCTGCAGCAGCGTTTTTCTCCCCTTTTTTCTTCCACTATAAATATCTCTTCACCCCTTCTTCTCCACAGTTTTTGGCCCCTGTTTTGGGCCAAAACCCTAGGTTTTCTCTTCTTGTTTTCTTAGTTTTTATGCCTTTTGTTGTTCTAGAGTAGTTTTTGTACTTGGGAGCAAGGATTGAAGCTTCCATTTCTATGTAGTAAGGAGCATTTATATCTATCTATTTAGTGTTTTTGCTATTGTGCTTTTATTGTGCTTGAATGTTAATTGTTGATGCCATTGATGTTGTTGAAAGCTTGAATGAAATACTTGTATGAATTGCTAGCTAGGGTTTGGGGGATTTGGGTTAATTTCCCCCCTTTTCTTGTTAGGAATGTATGAGTATGATTTAGAGCTTTTGATTGTGTTAATGGATTGATAATGTGCTAGATGAATGTGATTGATGTTGAACTCTTCGTCATGTTCGTTTGTGTAGCAAACGAGAGAGTTATATGCTCTTGGATGAATGTACGTTGCACGTTCATCCAATCTCGTGTAATTGCATGAATTGGTTAAATGCTTAGTCACGGTGTAGTGGTCATAAGCATTGCCAAGCTTGTTGGTTCTTCGTGATTAAATGCCACCAATGATACCTTGAGTCGTGGTCGCGACAACGGGAGTCATTGGTGAGGTTTGACGAGAGATGTCGAACTCACTCTTGCAAACTACGAACTAAGAAGGATAGGAGTTTAGTCTCCACAACAAGTAGTTGAAGTATTGAATAGATGATTTTAACTCATCCTTGAAGCATTTGTTATTTAGTATTTGTGTATTCTTGATGATGTGTTTCACTTCACTTGTGCCATGAGTTGTTTGAGCATAGGGAGTGCTTGTATGATTGAATTGGTTAGGTGTTAGGAACGTGACGAATTCCGTAGCTCCTTTGCATGAAAACCTATGAGCATGAACTTAGAACTTCTTGTGATTTATGTGTTGTGATTCTTGCTAGATGGGTATGTTGATGTTGAGTCATGTAATGCTATATGATAGAATGAGTGAATGATTCAATGACCTACATTAGATTTGGAAGTGGATATCCATTGCCCCCAAGGCTTTATCTTTGTAGTTTAAAACCCCTTTTCTTTAGTTTTGTTTGATGATTAGCATAGTCACTTGACCTTGCTAGTTATCTTGTCTTTTTACTTTCGTAACTTAGGAACAACCAACCACCCCCCCATTTACATGCTTTTATGTGTGTGTATATATATCTACTCCTAGCCTAATATCAACCATTGTGTGCTTAGACGCTTAGGAAGATCCCTCTTCTCCTTGGACGACCCCGATTTGCCGCTATCTACCTAGTTGTAGAAAGTAAGCAAAAAGGGCTTATAAATTATCTTTTGCATAGGGGGGGGGGCACGACGACCGCCCGCTGTCAAAATGGCGCCGTTGCCGGGGAAGAGGCATTTATTCTTAAGTATTTAGGTGCATTTGGTTGTGTATTGGCTAGTTGTTTTTATTTTCCACTACTTGGTGGTTGTTTTTGTTCGGAGTAGGTATTGCTTGAGTTCTTGGTAATTTATTTTATCGAGAATCCTTGCACTATGATTCCGAACTTTTGAAAAAAAAAAAAAAAAAATTTAATGGAGCGTCTCACCTTGAGGGAACTCATGATGAGAAGAGAGGCTCAACAAGCAAGGTTTTGTAGGATGTGTCATTTCGACCATCCTACCGAATCTTGCCATTTGTTGTGGGAAGAGCACTATGACCGAGAAAGAACCCATGGTTTCCAAAACCATGGGTACTATGAAGAGTGCTACCAAGAGGTAGGAGATGTTGGTTTTCAAGGGCAAGAAGCTCATGAATGCTATCCATACCACGACTCTTACAATCCGGAATGGAGTGGTAGTCCGGATTGGTGGTATGAGAATGAGCCGGAAAACCAACATTACGAGCAACCTAGTTGGCCATCACCACCCTATACCATACCCCAAAACCAAGCCCAACAAGGAAGTTCAAGTTTGACACGTGAGGATGTCTTAAATACCATAGCAAACTTGAACTCCTTTACTAGTGAGGAGCCGGATACCCAGCTCTCCTCTAGTGTTGAGGCCATTGAGGGGCATGCGAGGAACATATTAGAGGTATTGGCCCGCATGGAAGCTCGTGATTCCGAAAATACACCATCCCAACTTGAACTCGATGACTCGGTGAGTGAGGTCACCAATAAAAATGATTTTGAGTTTGAAAGGGATGAGGAGTTGGTTGTAGAGGATAGAAAAATGGAGGAAGAGGTGATAGTGCTACATCCATTAGCATCGTCACCCCTTCTCCCACCTAGTGAACCAACTCCACCATTTTTGGAAGTTTTGAGGGAAACGAGACAGGAGCCGAAAGATTATCCCAAGCTCCCTAACCACTCAATTCCCTTTGAACCATCTCCACCTCCACAAAACTTTCCTCTTGAAAGTTTTGTACCCCCACCTCTCAACTTTTGGAATCTCATGGTGAAGGGGTTCAAGCCTTCACCATACGGATAACATTAGGGTCGTGCTGACGACCTTAAAAATACGGAGCTTCGTCGTGCTGACGACGTTAAATAAATTCGGCATTTCTTTTAGTTTTTGTTTCTTAGTTTGTGTTTCTTAGTTTGTTTTTGTTGTTGTTTTGTTTTGTTCTTTTTATGGCATGTTTTTCTGTGATTTTGTAGCAACATGAAGTGCATTGCAATGAAGGAGATGAAGGAACGAGATCAATGAACGAGGGAAGAAAGCTTGGACAGTTGGCAAGAAAACGAAAATTTTTTAAGCCTGGGATACCCTGTCGTCGCGAGTCGCGATGAGCTTCGTCGCGGGTCGCGACGAACAGGGGAGAAAAATCCACTCCCAGCACCAACTTTCCGCGAGTCGCGTTGACCTCGCGATGCTCGTCGCGAGTCGCAACGAGCTCAGAATTTTTGGGCTCTCGGAACCAACTTTCCGCGAGTCGCGACGGACTCGCGATGGGCCATTGCGAGTCGCGACGAAGAGGTCGCGAGTCGCGACGTGATCAGAAAATTTTTCCAAAAATTATGCTCCCGGCCTCTACTTTTCGCGAGTCGCGACGAAGCCCGTCGCGAGTCGCGACCACTTCAGTCGCGAGTCGCGACCACTTCAGTCGCGAGTCGCGACCACTTCAGTCGCGAGTCGCGACCACTTCAGTCGCGAGTCGCGACCACTTCAGTCGCGAGTCGCGACCACTTCAGTCGCGAGTCGCGACCACTTCAGTCGCGAGTCGCGATGAAAATTCCAAGTTTTCATTTGATCTTAAACATTGCATGATTCTTCCTTTTTCTCCACCCAACACTCCCAAGAACCACCACATCTCCACTCATTCTCAACCATCCTACATATATTGGCATATGAACATTCTTGCATCTTTATAGTACATTTGTTGATTGTAGTATGCCGACTACACCATTGTGATCGTAAGTGCTTATCCTATAATGATGCTTGTATACATGTCAATATATGTTGGATATTTTTCATGATTATTCTTATAGTGTTGGTTGAGTGTGATTTGGTTGTTCTTTGAAAATACTATGGTTATTAACTCTTGATGCTAAACCTAGTATTACATATCCTTATGTACTTGTGAGTTTAATGTGTTCTTCGTGGTGTTAGTCTTGATCAAAAGGCGCCACGTAGACAATGCTTTTCTCGAGGGGTGAGTTCTTCTACGGCATCTTTGCTCCCCCTTCCGGTTCCGAAACCGATTTCGGGACCATACAATTACATTGGATTGCGCCACATCACCGGCGACTTTGCGGAGAAACGGGTGTCACTCTACCCCCTTACCTTGATTGTTATTGTTCTTGCCTTATATGTTTACATTGAGGGCAATGTAATTTTTTAAGTGTGGGGAGGGGTTAGAGGATTCACATGCATGCTAGATAGTTTTGGAATGCTTTTTGCTACTTTTCATTGGAAAAACACGAGAAAAGAAAAAAAATATATAGAAAAAAAAATAGAAAAAGAAAAAAAAAGAAAAAGAAAACCCGCTAAGTTGAAAACCCGAGAGGGCAACTTAGGCAACATTGGGGGCCCGGATAGGTCGAAAACCCGAAAGGCCGGCCTAGGCAAAAAATGAGAGGCTAAAATGTGCGGAAAAAGGTGAGATGTGAGCTAAAGAAACATGATGTGTGGCTAGGATGAAAACTCGAAAGAGCTCTTAGGCAAAATGAGAGAAAAAGAGAGAAAAAGAAAAATTCTAAGATTTCACTCATTTGCCGGCGTTGGAGTCATAAGGTTGCAGTTTTCACATGGATGGATCGGGTAGCTCAACATCTATAGACCTCTTGGGATTGGGTTGCTTAGTGGGTTAGGAAACGAAGTGTGGTTATGAAATTCCTTATCTCTTTCTACTTCGTTTTTGGTTGATATATTGGCATTAGGTGAAGCATGTGTTTGAACCTCTTATATGGCTTTAGCTTCATTTTATGTCATTGGATTTTGGTGGATATATTGGCATTAGGTGAAGTATGTGCTTAAACCTCTTAAATGGTTTTAACTTCATCTTGTGTCATTGGACTTTGGGAATATCAATTATGGGCTTTGAAATATTTTTATAGGTAGTGAATTGATAAGTGGTAGGTTTGGTTAGATTTAGGATTGGGGATGTGTGTGTGAAAAATTCTCATGTGAGCTTTTATTTTGGGATTTATGATATTGAGAGTTTTTGTGAGGCTTTGTTTGGGGGATTAGTTTAGGATATGGCCATATGAATTCCTCCGTGTGCTTGGATCTTTTCTTACTCAAGGGCGAGTAAGGTTTAAGTGTGGGGAGGTTGGTTTGATGAGGCCATTTTATGCAGTTATTTTAGGGTTTTTAGGATGTGGATATGTCATTTCCTCCGTGTGCTTGAATCTTTTCTTACTCGAGGGCGAGTAAGGTTTAAGTGTGGGGAGGTTTGATGTGTCCATTTTAGATGGTCAAACTCAAGTAAATCCAAGTTCACGGCCTCTATGCACTCTATTGCGTACAACGTTACGTAATAGCCACACTCTCATGTTTGCGCTAGTTTCTTGTACTTTTTTAAACAACATAAAATTTGGTAATGCATAGAAAAACTTAAGGTTATCTCGTTGAAAAAAATATGCAAATTCTTCATATTATACCTTGATTTTGACCACCTGAAATTTGTTTTCATCAATTTTGCTATTTTCCTCCATAGCGGACTCCAAAATCTTGACAAATGAGTCTGATGGTTGGAAGTGAACAATGATGACCAACCTCCAATGATCCCTGTAAAAAAATATAGTGTAATTTTATTAAAGTGCGTAAATGATTTGGTCGAACATAATGAAGATTCTGAATATAACCTTTCAATGTAGGGCGTAGTGAATAATTTCTTATCCTTTCTCCCAAGGATTTTGCTAATGTAGTTGATTCTCTCATGGTTTGTACAACTGATCTCTTGAGTCATCAGTGGGTACATGTATCCGACCCATTCCTTCTTTGATTGTACATATAATACATGTACCTTGAAATTAAGAAATGTTTCACATTAGTCGTAAACAATTAGTGAAAATAAAATAGTAAAATTGAATTTAATAGGTAAATGTAAATTTTACCCACAAGATGTAAATGGACATTATCGTCTGATTAACTTGCTCACATTTCCAAAGGTCCTCGAAATTACTCCACGTTGCGATGATGTCTCTCTTTGCACCAAATATTCCATTGTTTCCACGAATGAGTAAGTTGAGTTGCATTGATGCGGTTGAAGCCAGTTGCATAGCACTTTTACAAAGTGACGTGCGTCATTTGGGTTTTGTGCCCTTTGAAGGGGTTGTCTAATCTTGTCCAGTGCTGTTTGAACCGGTTTTGGTTCCTTTTGGACTGGTTTTGGTGTAGTGTGGATGGGTTTAGGTGAAGTTTTGACAGCCTTCGGTGTCTTTTGGACCGCTCACGATGTTCTTAGCCGTTTGACTTTCAAATATCGATCCTTTATGGGATCGGTATATACTATTCAACGTGGCCACAAAACAAACATGGCGCGTGTGGAACCAATATTCTTGTATTCTCTGTCCTGAAATGGCAACAGGGCACCCTTTACCAATGCTTTCTCTAAAGAGACTCTTGACAAATCTTCTGGAATTGGTACACTATGATGATGTTTCATAAACTCATGCAAAATTCCACCAGTTACATGGAATGGACTATCACCTATGCCTCGATCTATGTATAGCTCGCACTTAAGTGAACCCTAGTCGACACCAACTACATTTGTTAAATTTGACAAAAACATTGAATTAAAGATTTGATAAATGTTAAATGTTTTCCTTTTTATCACAAGTGAGGATGGCCTTGTCGTGGTTGTTGGCTTCATTTTTTGAAGTTTCATTGCTTGCCTCCTAATTGATCTCAACATCTTTTGGTGAATGGTGTGATCCTCTTGATAGTGGTGTACAATTGGGTGTCAAATCATCTAAATTCTCAGGAAGCATGAGGCTGGTGTGTTAGATCAACTTCTGAATGAGAATGTCTTGTGGCACTAATCGTTTCTCTTGTTCAAGGGCGTGTTTTTGCAAAGTGTGGACACACGATGGTTGTGCACTACCAAAGTAACGAGTAATTCCAAATGTCTCACGTTGGTTCAAGTACCCACCCACTCCCCTAACACGGTCCGCATGGTCGGGTTATTGGTAGCAGCACAAAGAATATCATTCTTAAACGTGGGTATGAATTTTCCTTCTAATGCATCATTCTTTAATATTTCCTAAGTACGTATTGCAAGTACGGGACTTTTATAGCAAAAATAAAAGCTAAGATTTAAATGACGGAAGTCAGAAAAGAGTTGTAGGGTAGTCGGGTTTACCACTTGTTCTGCAAGTTCTTTTTCTTAAGGCTTTTAGTACTCACCCTTGTTGTTTTGCCTTCCTTTGGGGAATAAATCACACCTCTCCATATCTTCCACATCCATTGGTTGTATCGTATCCCTTGCCTCCTCTTCGGACATACCCGCCTCAATTTCATTTTGAATATCCATCTCAAGACGTTCCTCAGCATATTTAAGAGCCGCCAATTGATACCCACCACGACTTAATTGATGCGGCATCACATTCAAACCGGCATTGCATTGTTTTTTTCCTTGTACCCTATGCTATCTTGTTAGAGGCATGGCATTACTATAACCTTTAAAATCTAAATAGTTTTAAAATTAATTTATTAAAGACAAACGTTAGAATCATTCTCCAAAGCCCTTCTCTTGTGGATCTCCCAACTCTCCGAGTGAATGTGTGTGTAAGTTATCCACAACCGATCATCCTTTTCCGTAGAAAAAACGTAGTCACGCTGCAAAGTGTCTTTGTGCACTCGCCAACTCATGCACATCGTGGTCATCTCCTTCTTTTTTATAAATGTCATATCTGGTGCATCAATTTCGAATGGTCTCTATGGGAATAGTTCTAGTTAACTTTTCTACTAAGTTGGGAATATCAATAACAGTTAATTTGTCCAATTATGGTACCTTGCACTCCATCCATAGGGTGTCCTTATAGTCTTGTGGAACCTCATACCAACTATTGTACTTATGTCCACCCTTGTTCTACCAACTTTTGCTACCCAACTTGACAATTTTGGACGCTCTTTGGACAAACATTTTCCCGACTTATTAAATACCAACGGAGTGAACTCTTTTCTAGCTATCCTGTGTTCTAATATTCTACAATGTGTTTTTCCTATTCCTACCTCATCGGATCCATCATGTTCATCATCACAACAATATTTCGATGTTGCGGGACCGATATTTTGTGAAAGTGATGTGTCGTCATGAGTCCTTTTTCTAGATATTAGTGAACCTACATCAAAAACTTATCCACTAAATTATGTCTCTAACTACAAAACATCTATTTTCATAAGAAATTGGCACGTTAATGAGACAAAGGTCACAATCACAATTTTATCACTAAATAACATTATTAAACATTATAAATAATCAAATCCCTCATTATTAAATATTTAGTTTTGTCCCTCATTATTAAACATTTAGTTTCATCCATCATTATTAAATATTTATTTTCATAAGAAATTGGAAAAATAATGAGGCAAAACTCACAAAATGTCATCACTAAATAACATTATCAAACATTCAAAATAATCTAACCCCTCAAATTTGGCCAACCATTGAAGAAGCAATTGTTGAGCAATACAAAATTTAGGGTTATAAAACACCTACCTTTACATCAAACGAGTTGGACCTTCAATTCCTTAAGACCTCAAGCGTCATCAAATCCCATAGCACTTGTTAAGATCATCCCCTTCAAACAAAGGAAAAATGAGAAGATGAGAAAATACAAGTAGAGATGATGAATGCTGGAGTTGAATTGTTATGAACTTACCTTAAATTAACCCTTTAAGAAAAAATGGATTGGAGATGGAGGGTTGTGGAAGAAATGGGAAGGGAGAGTTTTTTTGAGGGAAAGTGAAGAGAAAACACAGACCTTTGGGTATTTAATACCCTTTGAAAAACCCACATTTTTGTTTTTTGTCTAAATTGCCTTCTGAACTCAGAAGTCAATCCACTTTATAAAATATAGAGCGGAATAGCTTCCGAACTCAGAACAAGTTTTGAATAGATAAAAAAATTCTAAAACCATTTGACATTCTAAAACCCCAAATTCAACACCACAAACCCTAGGACCTATCGAATTTCCAAGATCCCACAATTTCCATCGTTCTGATCACAATGTTAAGGCCATGGTGCATCAATAATAATACCGGGGCGACGAGCAATCAAAGCCATGAACCATTCACACAAATCAATGAATTCCCTGGATTTTTTAATGAAAAGGCGGAGGCAAGGTATGTCGAATTCTCCAAGTATAAGATTATCAATTCAAAAGTTATTCGTGCATCGTCAGTTAATGATTTGTGTTTAGAGTATTTGTTGGAGCGTTTCAAGGGCCAATATTTAGATAATTTTTTATGCTTAGAAGAAGGGGTTTACGTAGATGAGGTTTACCAATTTTATGCTAATTTGGGGCAAAACTTGAACAACCGTGATTGTACTAGGGTCAATGGGAAAGAAATACCGGTTAATAAGTACACAATGAAGGATGTCCTAGGTAGCGAGTACTCTTCCTTTGAGAAAATGAACCCCGAAGATGGCCACAGACCCTTACAAATATATCACCAACAATCTTGGCCCCCTGTCACCGAACTGACCTCAATTGACCCCATAGAAATGGCTTGAAAATACTTCCATAGGGTTGGAGCCCCTAGTCCGGCCCAAAGCTATGACATTGAACAGTTGGCGCTGGAGCAGAGGCTCATTTACGAGTAAGTGTGCTTGAATGTTTTGCCCACCGGTGAACACACATGTGAGGTGACGATTGGGAATCTAATGATTTTCAAATATGTGATGTAGGGCATGAAAATTAACCCCAGTTATACCATATTGATGTGTATGCTCAAAGCCGCCAATGCCAAGAAATATGACCTCCCTTATGGTGGATTGATCACCACGATGATCAAGAAAGCTGGTGTTCAACTAAAAGACCACCCACTCCGCTAGGAGTTTTATGACAAGGCATGGTTTTATAATAAGGGGCTAACGCTTGGTCCAGAAAATAAATGGGCGCCAAGGGTTGTACCGGGACAGGCGGCGAAGAATGCCAAAAGGGCAAGGGAGGCGGGAACTGAAATAGTCAGACCATCAGGATCTAGAAAGTATTTAATTAATAAATTTTTATTTAAGTTTCACTAATTTTCTCTTGTCTTTGCTCTGATTACTAATTGTGGGTTCATCTTTGTTGAGCAGGTTCCACAAGTAAGTGGAAGGCGACAAGAATACATTACTTTGACTGCATCCAGCTCGATGCGGAAGAGACTTGAAGACGTTGGCCAGAGCAGATGCACAACAAGAAAGATTCTGGGAATCACAACAAATCCACCTCGAACTGAGTGAGGATAATGAGCCCCAAAACATTGAGCCAATCATGATGGATAGTGGTGGGGATGACGAAGACAATGACAATGATTCCGAGATTGAGCACATCTTCGGCTCACGCTAGGCATTGATTTGGAAGTAGACAATGTTTTTATTGATAAATTTTGTTCAAACAATTAGTAGTTTTTAAGAGGTACAATGTTTTCATGGAATTAGACCATGTTCTTATTGTGGAGGTTACTTTGATTTTATAGTATGTTTGGATTTTCGAGTTTCTATTATGTATGGAGTGTTGATTTATTAAGTCAAAACATATTTTATCATTGCGCTTTATTTTGAATTATATTTTTTACACATTTCATACAACCGTCTGCATATGTTATTAATCATTTTTGGAAGAGCCTCGCATAAGAATTTGGAAACCATGGGAAATGGAAAATTTTGACAGTTGGAAAGGAATCTCTTCCGAGCTCGGAAGCGATTTGGCCCTATGTATTTTTAGGCCGGATCACGTTCCGAACTCGTAAAAGTTGATGTTTTGAATAGATTCAAAGGCCAATTTTACCTTCCGAGCTCAGAATTGTAGTTATCCTGAATAGGGTACAGGGCCGAACGACGTTCTGAACTCGTAAACATTGGGTTCCGAGCTCGAGCATCAAATCCGGGCCGTTTTGGGTTAGAAAAAAAAGTGTATTTTTTGGTTCTTTTATTAACTACGAGTTCCAAACTCATTCAGCCCCATACCCTACAGAGCCAATCTAACCTTTCCAAGCTCAAAATAAAAAATCACCTCTTCCTATGAATAGGGGCGATTGTGCTCCAAACTCATAACGTACTCTGTATACAAAACAAAACCCCAAATTTTCATTCAGTCATTTCAAATAGCCCCAAACCAAACCCTATAGGTGAATTGCGAGTTCAAAGTTGCAATTATCCTCATACATTCAACAATCAACCACAAGGGAAGGGTATTTACAATGGCAAAGGGCTACAATCGTCGCAACATATGTGCTCAATCGGTTGGAAACAATCCCGGGTATGATACCGTCAAATTTGTATCTCTGCCTTCATAAGGCAGGTAAAAAATTTAACGTGAGAAGGGGAAATTTATTCATAGCTATATTATTGATTTTATGAGTATTTGAGAATAGGGTTATCCAATCCATTAGACAAGTTCAAGGACCAACAAGTCGAAACTTTGCTAGGGCTTAGTGAAACGTTATATTTTGATTTATGTTGTCAATTCTATAGAAATTTCAAAGAGGTTAGTGGTGATTACTCAACAGGGTTGGTGGTATTGAGATTCCAATTAGTGAGTGGATTTTGAATGAAGCCCTGGGGTGCCCCTATAAAAACCCCAAAGATGTATACCCGGAAAACACCGATGGACCATTGGATGATTTTTACTTTAGGGAGAAATGACCATTAGTATCACAAGACCCATACATTGATCCTATCGAATGTAGTGTTAAATATTTCGGCTATGATGCAAGCGATTTAGGTAAGCCGAAGACTTTTAGCCTCAAAGTTCCACTCGTAGATTCCCGTATTGTCTAAGAAATAGTTGTACGATGCCTAGTTCCCACATCCAGACACATCACCGAGCCAAAATACAGTGCCTTGATGTTGTTTTATCTGATAATGAAGGGTAAGAAAATAAACCTGGCGGCGGAAATATTTAGGCATATGCTTTATGTGGGCACATCGACTAGGGTTGTCAGGAGCCTCCCTTACGGGAATTTGATCAAAAAAATATTGAGGAAGGTTGAGGGTTTGACAATCTCCGGAGGGAGAAAGCACCGAAGTACTTCGACAAGACTACTTAAAAAATAGGGGGATGGTGTTGGTCGAAGGGAAATGGTGCTATCAGGACACAGAACAAGGGGAGCCGAACAAGAGAAATGGTAAGTAATTTCTTTTTTTTTTTCATAGTATTTAATACTTGTTATGAGTAACTTATTAAACATATTTACTATGAAAAGGTTCAGAAGTTGAAGACTCGAGGAAAGCCTATCTCAGGGGTGTTCGGAATTGCTACAAGTGGGTACAAAAGGAGTTTTCCAAGATGAGGTCTAGGATCTTGAAAATGGAAAAATGACAATGAGCGTATGAACGACACCTCGCTTCCACCCATCATCCTCGTCTTGACCATTCAATGTCTATGGGTGATCTTGAAGATGACTTGGAGTCACAATTGCCTTGAGAAGGCGAAATTTCCACAATTGTTGACTTTTGTATATTTTGGGAAACATTTGTTATGGAGACTTACTTGTGATACCTTATCTTTTCGATTACAACTGTGGAAGTATGGATACTTTGATTAATATTTTGGAGACTTAATGATTTTTTTAAAACTATGGATGTTTATTTAGTCGTTCAGTGGATGGATTAATGTTTCATCAATGTTTTTGCTCTTAGGTAAAACAAAATAGAAACCTTTCTCCGTGTAGATAGGAAAAAAAATAGAAACTAATTCTTCTTTTTTCTTTTCTTGGTAACCTTTTTAGCCTTTCTCCGTTTATGGCTCACCTTACCACGCACGTCTACCCATACACCCTCATTACGATCATGGAGAGCGACGGAAAAATTCAAGATTTGGTCCTCCACAAGCAGTATAGCATCATCTGATCCAACACTTGTCAAATTGTGACCAAATCCAATTATTTCTTCAGCTTCATAATCTTTGATGAATGCGCATTTTCCTTCCACAACAATCTCCCACCAAGGATTAGAAAGATCTCTTACATAAAAAACCTGGTGTGCTTGTGAAGCCAAAATGAATGTATCTTCCCGCCAACCGATTCGACTCCTATCAACAAGAGTAAAATAAAAATCCTCGGTCTGTTGTCCACAGTTGAAATCAACCCACTGACATTTAAGAACTTTGACTCACATAGTCACATAGTCAAACTCCCATATATCAGAGATTGTTCCAAGTAGCATTTTTGTGCGGACATAGGATCATTACCACTTCTATTATCGACATGCAAAGTTTCAAACACCAGAGAAACTACACTATTTTGAGACACACCTTTATAATCCACTGATTTTCTGGCATAAGTAAAAACATTGACATCGTAGCCTCCATAACAAAGTACGGTACCAAGTGGTCTACGAGCTAACCATTTAACTATCATTGGATCATCCCCCCAGATACATGATCAAGCAACCACGAAGCAAAAGAATTGCTATGTAATTGTAGGACTTGTGTTTTATTGAAATTGGGTTAGCCACTCTGATTGCATCCAATTGAAACTCTATATATGGGACAACGTCTTCATGATTGCGAAGGACATATACATGTGCAGTATATAAATCTTTGACACTCAGACTGAAAAGTTTACCCTGCCAAACTCCATAACCTTCCAACCGTCCCTCCTGTCTATGTAATGGAACCCCAACAGAATCAATCTCTTTGATGTAATCATTACAAAAATCGATGGCCTCCTCCGCCACATAAAGTTGAACAATACTTGCATCGGGCTTGTACCGATTCTTCACAAAATACTTAAATATTTTCATGTACCTCTCGAATGGATACATCCAGCTAAGGAACACCAGACCACAAATGTTTATCGGACAAACAAGATGAACACACAATAGACCATTATGTCGAAGAACGAGGGGGAAAAATACATTTCCATCTGACATAACACTTCAACGATCATTGTCTACAAACAGTCCAACTTCGATACACTAATGTTTTTGCTACAAATGGAAATGAAAAACAAACACAGCTTCGTAATGCACAATCTTACATGGGTTGGCAATGACGCTCGAACTACAATCTCATTTGATTCATGCATCAAATTGTGACAATCATGAGACTTCAACCCAGTCAACCTAAACTCTTCCACTGAAACACAAGAACTAATGTTCGAAGAATATGCAGCCGGGACCTTAACACCACTAAGTGTCTCACAGTATGATTTCTTCTCCGATTGAGGCATAGTATAGCAAGCAGACGACAAGTAACAATTGTCACCGGAAGTCACTGGCTCCAAGTTCTTCTTAATACCCATCTCAACCAAATCTAACCTAGCCTTAAGTTCATCCTTTGTTTTCCAAAGGGTATTCAACAATGTCTCAATTAAAGAATCACACACATTCTTCTCAATATGCATGACATCGAGAAAATGTCTAACATCTAAATGCTTTTAATAAGGAAATCTAAATAAAGTGGAGCATTTCTTCCAACTCTGATCCATTGGAACTTTACGCTTCTTCTTCCCAAAGACATTCGGTAAATTCTTCACACTTTCAAATACCTGAGTGCCAGTTCGTGCAACCGGTGTTCCTCTACCCTCGACCTCCACATTGAACCATTTCTTGGCCAATCGCCATGGATGATCCTGTGGAAGAAACCTACGATGACCTTAGTATACAATTTTACAACCATGTTTCAATTGGTGGTATTCAGTCTCCTTTTCACACATGGGACAAGTATAGTGACCTTTAACTGAGCAGCCAAAAAAATTACGTTATGCAGGAAAATTATTAACGGTGAAAAATAACATCATTTTCAACGTAAAGTAATCTTCAACACTTCTATTATATGTCCAAACACCCATATTGAATAGGGTCAACAAATTCTTGATAGGAGGAGCAAGATACAAATCTATGTAATTGCCCAGTTGCTTAGGACGAGAAATCATCACAGATAACAACACGTACTTACTTTTCATTAACATATATGATGGAAGATTGTAGATAACCAACATAAGAGGCCAAGAACTATGTGTACTACTCATATTACCAAATGGATTCATTCCATCAGTGCATAGCCCAAACCTCAAATACTGGGGTTCTGCACCAAACTCAAGGTAAAGGGCATCAATTTTTTTCCATTGCTTGCCATCCGACGTATGTCTAATGATATCATCATACGGTCGATCCCTCTCTGCATGCCAACACATCAATTTTGCATCTTTTGTACATGCAAACAACTCCAACTATGGAACAATAGGGAGGTACCACATCACTTTTTTCGGTGTCTTTTTCTTTGTTTTAGTTACCACTTCCGCACCCACCACAATTGTACCCCTCTTCAATTTGTAGCGAGACTCACCACATACTCGAAATGTTTCTCGATTTTCATATTCTTTCCCCCGGTACAACATACAATCATTCAGGAAAGCGTGAATCTTTTTCAATTCCAATCCCATCAGACAAAGAACTTTTTTCACCGCGCACAACCTATCCGGCATCATGTTACCTGAGAGGAGAAAATCCCAAAGCAATTCTAGAGTTTCATTCATCAACTTATTGGTCCACCCAAATTTGGCTTTCAAAATCATTATTCTCAAAGTCGCACTAAGTACTGATTGTTTGGAACCACTGTACAACTTTCTTTGTAATCAATTAAAGCTTTTAATACTTTAGGTTTACCTTGGAACTCTGTTGCAATATCCTCAACCATTTCATCAAATTCTGCATTCCCATCTAATTCATCTTCCACTTTCGTTTTACTCGAATCAGTCGTTCGAGCCATTTCTCTAACCTCCCCATGCTACACCCAACAGATAATGAACTTGAAGGCAAATTTTGGATGGATAGACAAGTTGATGACCAAGGCTCTCCAGTTTTTCAGGGATTTACTTCCCGAGGGTTATTTAATGCCCGATAGGTTATGTGCTGCCAAAAAATACTATGCCCGATGGAATTGGAATTTCAAAAAAATTGTGCATGCCCTAATGATTGTATGTTGTATAGAGGAGAAGTGGATAAAAATTGAGAAACTTGTAAGGTATGCTATAAGTCTCAGTACAAATTGAAGAGAGGTGCAATTTGGGTGGGTGCGGAAGTTTCATTGAAATCAAAGAAGATAACACATGCAAAAGTTTTGTTATACCTCCCAATCATTCCCCATTTGAAGAAGTTGTATCCTTGTAGGGAAGATGCTAAGTTGTTGCATTGGCATGCAGATAGAGACTGATCGGCAGATGATAGCATAAGATATACTTCCGATGGAGAGCAATGGAAGAAATTTGATGCTATGTACCCTGAGTTTGGAAAAGATTCTCGGCATTTAAGTTTAGGGTCGTGTACAGATGGCATGAATCCTTTTGGCAACATGAGTAGCACACATAGCTCGGTGATGTACAACCTTCCATCTTGGTTGACCATGAAACGTAAGTATGTGTTACTATCTTTGATGATATCAGGTCCGAAGCAGCCTAGTAATGATATTGATGTATATCTTGCTCCTCTAATGGAGGATTTGTTAACTTTGTTTAATGATGGTGTTAGAGTGTTTTATGGGTTGGTTGATGATTTCTTCACTCTTAAAGTGTTGTTATTCTGCACATTTAATTATTTTCTTGCATATGGGAATTTGTCTAGGTATTCTGTGAAAGATCACTTAGCTTGTCAAGTCTGTGAGAAGAACACTGCTTTTAATCAATTACAACATGGTTGTAAGACTGTTTACTATGGCCACAGGCAGTTTCTTCCAGAAGAGAACCCACGACGATTGGCCCACAAATGGTTTAGTGGGAAAGTGGAGACTCGAGTTGCACCGGTGCCACGATCAAGGATGTAAAACAACTCTTTTTTGGGGATAGTAAAATGACACACTAATTGAGTCATGGGGGTTATCATTTAGCGGCAATGTCACTAGTTAAGGAACGTTTAGAACAAGATGTGCAAATGGCGATAGCGGGCGGGATGGCGAAAGATGTGGCAAGGGCTTCGGTTCAACCAATTAGTGTGGATGGAATTGAGCGGTACAATCTATTTCTCAAAGAATGACAAAAAAAAGGGTGAATTTGTTAAGGAAAAAGAGAAACAAATTACAGAAAGAGTGGTACGTAATTTTTAAGGTGCATACATTATTAATATTGAACTATATTTTATTGATATGGAATTAAAAAGTTACATCCATTTATGATTTTACGTAGGAAAAATTGAAGATTGATCAATTGCAAGGGGAATTCATTCCAAGTTGTGTACACGACATCCTTTGTGAAGCAACAGAAAAACCCGACCATCTCGGCCGCATTAGGGGTGTGGGTAGCTTTTTGACACAACGAGGCAAGCATTCGGGATCGTACGATCATACGATGGAGCGGAACCATCGAGATTCCATCTTTTGCAAAAAAGAAAAGGCCCAACTACAAGACAAACGAATTGAGTAACAAGATCTAGTGATTCGAAAGTTGGTCCAACACATCGGGCTAGTTCTTCCGAACAATTTAGAGGAGTTAACGCCTGATTGGACACCACCATCTAGGGATTCACGTCATTCTCCCAGGGATGTTGAGGTAAATCGTGGGGAAATTGTACAAAATCCAAGGATCGATAGGCAATTGTTCAAACCCGACAACATAGGCAATGTCACACTAGACATTGAAGCAAATGTATGAAGGATTTTTTTACATCAATTTTGACCCTTTTAATTAATTCTCGTATTTAATATCTATTCCGCATTTGTGCTAGAAATCATGTCATTGTAAACTATACATTGAGCAAGGCATACTCGGTAGGCCACTACATGCAGCCGATGGGGTTTTGCATGAATTAATGAAACATCATCAGTATGGCTCAAGAAAAAAGAATTTGATCTGAAGTTTTTTCTATGTATACAACTCCATACCAATTTCCGAAGGTCTTTTGAGGGTTTCGTTGGATAATCCTCTGGTGATGGGCGCATCTTTGCCAATCCAGAACGGGGAATACAAAAAAGTTAAGCCTTCCCAGGGAATTTTTTTACTTGTCCCCGCAGACTAATACAACCGATCCTATCAAGGATTGGCATTTAAAGGAAACAAGACCTCCATCACCAAAACCGGTGAAGACAACACCAACACCGGTCAAAACGACAACCAAACCGGTGCCAACAAAATGAAATAAGGTTACACCTCCATTGGCAAGAGCCAATGTCCCACGACACACTGGGTTCATACGGGTCCTTTACAATTTACTTCAACCCCATGATCGAAACTCAACATACACATTCTCGGGAAATGAATGTGTATTCGGATGCAAACGTGAATTCATGGCGTTATGGAGTGATTTTGAAGACCCTTGGAGATGTGAGCAAGTTAATCAAGCAATGATGTCGAGTACGTAGAGAAAGTCAACAAAGATGAACTTGAACTTGACAAGGTATTTGTACATTTGAACGTGTTAATTTTCCTAACTTGACAAGGTATCTGCCAAATATGTAATACTATAATATTTTTTTCTAGATTTTCAAAAAGGATTGGAAATCCTACTCGCATGAAAATATCAACCATGCGCAGAATTCATTGTCTCATCATCTAATTCTCACTCGGTCACACACACTGAGTACTCCCAATATTGGTAGGGACACTCAAATTAAATTACAAATGAACTTTAGAAATGTCTAAATAGATTTGTAGAGATATCTATTCCTATCTATAGATTATTGCTTGATTAGCGATTTGTATTACTTGGTTAGCATTATCTATAGATTTTTTATTAGTAGCTAGATATTAACGTGTATTGTATTTAAATTGTGGTTGTATATCGAGGCAATTTTTGTGGCGGGAATTCTATTGGAACAAAAATTTTACCAAAAGACTAGATTACATTTCTGAGTCCGAAAATAGTTTCGTCCCTTTCATCTAAATTTTGCAAAGCCAGGAATAAGTTTACAAAATCGGAAAACATGGTGCCGATGTGGTATCCGAACTCGGAAACTTTTTATTTCCCGGAAAAAATTTTCCAGCAACAGCCTGGAAATACCACACAAGGTCGGAAACATTTATTCATTTACTGAAGAGACGAAACTCAGTAATAATAGGTTTCCGACTTTGGAAATGAATAACTTTCCGAATTCGGAATAAGAAGCACAGGTTTGATAGGAAGACCATTGTTTCCGAGTTCGGAAAAAATTAAAGGTGGTTCTTGGGGTTAATTAAAGGCTGTTTTTAACCACCTTTAATTGTAAGATTTAAAGGTAGTTCCGGGAACCGCATTAATTTAAAGGCACAACCATTAAAGTCATTAAATAGTGCCTTTAAATTTCCGATATAATCATCTTTAATAGGTCTTTCCTACCCTAGTGATAGAGTCTTTACTTAGGCAGCAGGTAAATGAAGCAACTGCGTAATTGAACATTTTTTTAATTTCGTAAAGATAACTTCGTTCGTGCTCAGATAAGTCTAACAAACCTTCTTTCATCAACATATCGAGCAAAAATATAAAATAATAGATTTCATGAGCATGTTCATATCCTAGCAAAGAATCGCAACCATCACCAATCAACAAGATGGATAATAAATGCGACAAAGGAAAGTTCAAAGTATGAACTCACCTGCAAAATTTTTGACTATAGATTTATTTCCGCTTCCAGAAAACTCGTACAAATTGAATCGTCAAAAGTCTTTCTGTAAACAAGAATTTAACAGATCCCTTAATTGATGATTTTTCGCGATTCACATGGTTTATTCCGATGCGGCATAAGTCAGATTTCTATGACACTTTTATCCAGTTTCAGAAATTCGTTGAGAATTAGTTTTCTGCTAGGGTTAAAAATTTTCAGACCGATGGTGGCACCGAGTTTACTAATCACCGACTTCAGGCTCATCTCATATCATGTGGCATTCATCATCAGATGTCCTCACCCCATACACCTGCTCAGAATGGCCGGGCTGAGCGGAAGCATCGTCACATCACAGAGACTGGTCTTTCCATGCTTTTTCACTCTTCTGTGCCGCACTGTTATTGGGTGGAAGCTTTCTCCTTTGAGGTTTACATTATTAACCGTCTGCCTAGTTCAGTTCTGAGTGGAAAATCACCTTTTGAGTTTGTTTTTGGTCATGTGCCTGACTATACCCTCTTTCACCCGTTTGGTTCCCGTGCATTTCCATGTTTGTGTGCCACAGCTACTGATAAGTTTGCACCCCGATCCATTCCCTGTGTTTTTATTGGCTATAGCCCTCATCACAAGGGCTTCCAGTGTCTCGACCAGACTTCTGGGCGCATATATATCTCTCGCCACGTTCGTTTTGATGAAACTTTCTTCCCTTATGTCTCATCTTCCACGGACAGTCGTTCGATTTCAGATCTGGAGATTTCATCATTTTTTGATGGAACTGTTACTTCATCGATTGGGGCCACCACACCTGTGTCTGTGCCTATTCCAGCTGCCCCTCCTTCACCACCATCTTCCATCTGGACGGTTGACCTGGACCCGGCTCCTCGGCCAACGCCCTCATACCTCAGCCGATGGCCATCACTCCTCAGCCACCGTCTCAGCCACCGGCCACCACGTCTCAGCCTTTATCGGCTATTATTTCTCCGGTGACTTCCAACGGCCACTCTCCGGTCAGCGCATCTCGATCTTTCTCGGTGTCATCAACTGGTTCGACTCCTCCATCTTCGCCGCCCCAGCTTCGTACTCATCGGATGGCCACTCGGTCTTCTACTGGTGCCATTCAGCGCTGGGATTATTCAGATATTATTGCTCATGGTCTCACTGCCGCACTCCTCTCTCAGACAGAGCCCACTGATTATCGCTCAGCCCTTAAGGATCCAGCCTGGGTTTCAGCCATGGATGATGAGATGACCGCTCTTCGTGGTCAGCACACTTGGGATTTGGTGCCTCGACCTTCGAATGTCAAAATTGTTGGCTCCAAATGGGTCTATAGGCTCAAGTATCTACCAGATGGCACTCTTGAGCGTCACAAAGCTAGACTTGTGGCACAGGGTTTCTCGCAGATTCTGAGTTTTGATTTTGACCACATTTTCAGTCCTGTGGTTAAAGCCTCCACTGTTAGAACGGTTCTCGCCATAGCCACCATGCATCCTGGCCACTTCATCAGTTGGATGTCAAGAACGCTTTCCTTAATGGTGTTCTTGATGTTCCAGTCTACATGAAGCAGCCCGTTGGTTATCAGGATTCTGTCCATCCAGACTATGTTTGTCGTTTGCGAAAGGCCATTTATGGTCTTAAGCAGGCTCTCCGGGCTTGGTTCCAGCGTTTCAGCAGTTATCTGACACAGCTTGGTTTTCGGTGCAGCTCAGTTGATACTTCTTTGTTTGTCCTTTCGAGAGGGTCATCGTTACTGTACCTACTTGTGTATGTGGACGATATCATTATTACAGGCAATGACTCGACTCTTCTTCGCCAGTTCATTGATCGGACACACAGAGAGTTTACGATCAAGGATCTTGGTGCTCTCCATTACTTTCTTGGTCTTGAAGTTTCGCCTACCTCGTCAGGATTACTGCTTGGCCAAGCAAAGTATGCTCGGGATATTTTGAATCGGGCCGGTATGTCTGACGCGGCACCTATTTCTTCTCCATTTGTTGCTGGTTCCCAGCTTCATAGTTCTACCAGTCCTCCATTTTGGGATCCTACACTTTATCGTTCTCTTGTTGGTGCTCTCCAGTATCTCACCATGGCATTCTCGGTCAACACGGTGAGTCAGTATCTTCAGGATCCCAGAGATGACCATTTTGCTGCTGTGACTCGGATTTTGCGGTATGTTCGTGGCACTCTTCGTTTTGGTCTCCGGTTTTGTTCTGCTAGTACTCCTGATATGTTAGGATACTTTGATGCTTATTGGGCTCGCTGTTTGGAGACTCATCGGTCCACTTATGGTTATGCGGTTTTTCTTGGTGGGAATCTGGTTTCTTGGAGTGCCAAGAAACAACCCACTGTTTCTCACTCTAGCACTAAGTCTGAATACCGTGCTCTGGCTAACACTGCCTTAGAAGTGGTTTGGCTCACTCATTTGCTTCGTGAACTTCGGGTTCCACTTTCTGG
The DNA here is from genome assembly GCA_037428765.1 of Rubia yunnanensis. Taxonomy (NCBI): domain Eukaryota; kingdom Viridiplantae; phylum Streptophyta; class Magnoliopsida; order Gentianales; family Rubiaceae; genus Rubia; species Rubia yunnanensis. The sequence continues at coordinate 85,914,803 of CM075063.1, forward strand.
TTCTCCACTGTTGTTATGTGACAATAGTAGTGTTATCTTCTTGGCTCAGAATCCAGTGGCGCACAAGCGGGTGAAGCACATCGACATCGACTACCATTTTGTTCGTGAGTTGGTGACATCCGGAAAGCTGCGCGTTGCTCATGTTCTGACTTCTCTTCAGATTGCATACATTTTCACCAATGGGCTCTCTCGTCCGCTGTTCGAGTTTTTCAGGTCCAAGCTGTGCGTCGGTGAGCATCCAACGCTTCGCTTGGGGGGTGTTAGACTAAATCAGACTCCTGATTAGAATATGATTTATTCTGATTAGAGTTCTTTCCTTATTATACCTCTATTGTACTCTCTATATATTCAGATATCAATAATACAATTCATTACGGCAAATCATTCTGTCAGAATATATCAAATAAAAGAAGACCGAAGAACCTAGGAAAAAGAAATAGAGAAACTAGAAGTTATGAATTATGCAGTCAAGGCATAATCCAGTCAATTATGTTAAGGTTTGTTTACTAGTTTGATCCTTATATACAGTTCAATAGAAGAGCGTTAGGACTCAATCCAGTCAATGTATCACAATTGAGCGTTGAGCGGCATGGGACCGCAACACGTTTGGAGCGTCCGTGCGGACATAGGATTGCGTTGAGCTTGGGTGATAATCTGATCCTGTAACACGCCAACACCCCCTCGCCCTATGTTCCACCAATGGGTGGCAATCCCCTTTCTTGGAGTGCTAAGAAGCAACCCATAGTTTTTCGCTTAAGTTCTAAGTCTGAGTATCATTTTTTGGCCAACACTGCGATAGAAGTGGTCTGATTAATTATCTCATCTCTCATGATCTTTGGTTCTCACTCTCCGGACCTCCACTATTACTTTGTGACAACAGCAATTCCCTTTTTATGGCCCAAAATCATGTTACTCACAAGCAAGCGAAGCATGTTTTTACTCCATTTTAGATTGGGGACAATGGGCTTCCCTGGATTTTGTTTGATTTCCTTAGGTCCAACCTATGTGTCTCAGAGCATTTGACGGTTCGCTTGTGGGGGTGTTAGAGTAGAAGATTCCAATTATTATATTAGGGTTTATATATTTACATTTATATCTTTCCTAGCTATACTCTATTTATTTACTCAATAATCTAAACCCTAATTTGAGGGATTTCACTTCCACAAAGTTAAAACTTAGCAAAGATCCAGGATACTTAACCTATATTCGTATCTTTATCAATCTCATTATCAAATTGAAACCGGAAAATAGTATCATAAAGAGCCTTCTATATCGTTCAAAGGATTTTTGAGATTCCGTAGTCTCTGATGGAGCATAATTCTTGTTGGTGCAAGGATCCTCCCGACCAACGAATGAACGAAAGACTGAACTTCTCTACATAAAATTAACATGTCATCTGCTCCTCTTCCGTCAGCATCAGTTTTACGCAAAGCATCGCTATGTCGCCCATGGTTAACTGATTGGTGTTTGTACGATCAAATTCTACTATCACTAATGGAGAAAGACCTTTTGAAGGCGGTCATATTGAACATGATAAGGCCCTTTTCAAGTGCCTTCTCTGGTCCTGACTTTGATAGATTGCAATTAAAGGCGGTTCAAAAACCACCTTTGATTGGGGTCAGAATTCCACCTCGATGGAGCAGATGTTGACTCCCATGCCATCAGCCTTTCTCGACGTCGACGCCGATGCCGACTCAGAAGCCCTAACCAAATAATCCGCCACCACCACTAGGACACATCGACTCGAATCCACACACCGACTGAATGTTGATTACTCGGTCAAGCCATCGCATGAATCATCAGGAAAGTCAAAAGCAGAGTCATTGAGAAGATTTATTTTGTTGCGTATAAAGACAAAATAAAATGCATTAAAGGGATTCAATAAGAGCATGGATAAATATTTTCCTAAGGAAATTGATCCAGTTAAATCAGACAAAATTACTGCTGAAGTTGAAGTTGAATCAAAGAAACAAAGTTGAAGAATCTGATCATGAACATGCTGAAGATCAACCGGGAGATGATGATTATTCCATTGCCAGAGATAGACCGAGACGTGACATTCGATCACCATTGAGGTATGAAAATTTGGTTGCATATGCTTTATCAGTGACACATGAAATAGGTGGAGATGAGGAACCTTCCACATATTTAGAGGCAGTTTTCGGTGCTAATTCAGACAAATGGTTGGTGGCTATGAATGAAGAGATGGAATATTTACACAAGAATAGAACATGGGATCTTGTGGTGCCACCAAAAGGAAAGAAAATTGTTGGTTGCAAATGGGTTTTCAAGAGAAAGGAAGATACTTCGGGTGTTGATAATGCAAGGTACAAAGCACGATTGGTCGCAAAGGGTTACATTCAGGTACAAGGTGTAGATTTCAATGATGTTTTCTCACCTGTTATGAAACATAGCTCTGTTCGTATATTGCTTGCTTTGGTTGCCATGACCGAAAAGCACCTTAGAATTTTATTTCTTTTTTTGCCTTGGGTTCTATCGAAGACTTTTAGTTCATCTATTAAGTACATCTACAAGACGGTAAACCTCCAAGAACATAAAACCTCAGTCCGGACCACGGTTAGGGATTTAGGGGTATGATGGTAATTTCGATGTCTTTTGTATTTTTTATTTTTTTCTAAAGGAGTAAAATAGTCTTTTCATTACAATTCGGCCTCAAACTGCCGGAAAAAATTATATTTACATATAAACTAACTATTTATGTTTATATTCGCACTTTCAATTATCAGAGTATTTTATGTGGACTTTTGTGAGTTATGTAAGATTATATATGCACTTATATCAAGAAAAAGAACCTGCTATAGAAGAAAGTAATCCACACGCCAACGACATTCCCTTATGATGCAAGGAAAAAGCCCTTCCTCTCTTTTACTCTAGCGTACCCCCCAACAAAGAGAAAGTAACCCTCTAATTTGTCCTTAACTGCCATGTGGAAACCAAATAGATCTGAATCGCACTTTGGTAACATTTTAGGGGGCTAAATGCAATATTTCACCGGCCATATAAAATACTCCCTCCATCCCAGCCAAATCTGCATACTTTTTGGTCAAATTTCTCAAGACATGTTTGACCATAAATTTCAACTAGTATATAGACATCAATATTATCATGTGAGATATTGTTGGATTCTCTGGATGATGTATTTTCTAAATATCAAAATTTTGCACACAGTTAATGTACATAACTAAAGTTATCTTTGGTCAAACATGACCTGAAAAAGTTGATAAAAAAGTGTGCACATTCGGCTGGGACGGAGGGAGTAACATTCTCGCATCCCCTCACCGTTTCATTTCTTCGTTCCCATCTCCCGTACTTCAACCTGCTAAACCCCTAAACAATAAAACTCGCAAATCACGATGGCTAGAAGGCGAAAGAGGCCAAATCGAAGCCTTCCTCATCGTCGGCGGCACCATGGGTAGAGCTACCACATGAGAAAATGGCGAACATTCTGCAGAGGCTGGGGACGGAGGAAATTTGGAGATTGCTCAGAAAGTGTGCACCAATTGGCGGAGAAAATTCTGTTAATACGACTACAGTAGCCGACGGTGGATGCGAAGTTGGAGAACACATTCAGGGAATGCGTTCTCATAATTTTTTTGCATGGAAATTAGAGGATGCATTTACGTAATGCGTCCTCACTAGGCTGAATTTTTTATTTAAAATCAGATTTTCATAGGACGCATTCAATGAATGCATCCTCATTTTCTTGGTTTTGTCACCATCTTCCTCACTTTCTCCGCCTCACTTCATCCCCCATTTTCTTCCTCCGTTGCTCAAGCCGCCACCGTAGCTCAGCTCACCTCCGTCCTTCTACTTCGGTTGGTTTTCCGGTGAAACTCTTGTTTATTTTTTTGGTTTTTTTCAAATCCGCTATGTTTGTTCTTTTTTTGTGCTTAATTGTTCTCCCCTTTGTAGTTCCGACATCAGGCTGCTTGTTTGTTTGCTGAAGCGGATGACATTGGACCACCGTTGATCGACTTTCGAGAAGTGAGGTAGGGTTTTGAAAGGTGGAAGTGACCATCAGGGTAGGGTTTCGAGAGGTGAGGTAGGGATTCGAAAGGAGGTGAGGTAGGGTTTCAAGAGGAGGTGAGGTAGGATTCGAGAGGAAGTGAGGTAGGATTCGAGAGGAGGTGAGGCAGGGTTTCGAGAGGTGAGGGTGACCAGGGTTTTGAGAGGTGAGGTAGGGTTCGAGAGGACGGCGGTGGTGGTACCAGATTCCGGCGATGATGGAGCAGAACTTCAGATTCCGGCGTCCTTTAAAATTTCTGCAAAAAAATAAAACACCATGAGGACGCATTCTGTGAATACGTCCTCTACACAATAATTTTTTTAAAAAATTATAACATTGAGGGCGCATTCAAAGAATGCGTCCTCTAAAAATTCTGTGAAAAAAAATTAAAACACCATGAGGACACATTCATCCACCTTGGTTTCCAACTTTCAGAAGATGCACAATTGCATCCTAAATTGTGGGATCATGCACCCAAAAATAAAAGCGCTCCCAATTGGCGCAGCGTGTGTAAGGACCCTTCGATGTGGCGGAAGATTCACCTATCACAAGATTCCAGTCGCCGTTTCAATTTTGATATCATGTGCCGCAAACCGTGGTTCGTAGCCAGGGCCACTTGCAGGATATCAGTCTTTCTGGATTCGGCTCGGATTTGCTTCTGAAATATATTGCCGGAAGGTTTGAAATTCAATCTATGTTGTAATTGAAATTGTCTGATTCCCTTGAAGTTTACATGTTCATGATTTGACCCTGTTTTATTATCATGGGGGCTTCGGTGCCTTTCCCTTGACTCCTGTGAAGATATCAGTGGAAATGCTCTGGTTGAAGCAGCTAAAAGGCTGCCTCTGTTGGAAGAGTTGAACCTTATTCTTATGGCGTTTGATGCTAGATATATAGAACGTGTTGGCCGTTCTTACCCTGTGTTGAAGTCTACTCAGAGTACGCAGGTCGACATTAAGATACTAGCTGATCAGGTTCGACACTGAGGCACGAGCTATTGCAAAAGCCATGCCTCAACTGCGCTATCTCCATCTTGAGGGAAATCGGATGTGCAACCAAGACCTGGTGGACATTCTTGATGGATGTACCCATCTGGATTCGCTGAATCTCAAGTTGTGTAATGTCTGGATCGATGGTTATTCGGCCAAGAGATTGTCTCAACAAATTAAACATTTCAAGGTCTCCAGTGGAAATTTTGGTCATGCGAATGACACAGTACCTTTCATATCTTCGCTTATGTTATGGGGAATCTGCTTAGACAAAGACTATGTTTGTATGCTGATGATTGGTAAGAAGCCCCCTGATGTTTTTGTTACGAATAATTGGTTTAGCTTCATCTTATTTAAAGTAGCATTGTGCCTTGCAGATTAGATGGCCTGATGCGAGCAAACATTGTGCATCTATTTCTCTTGCTGCTGGACTGTTACGTGCTAAGTACGAAATGGACTGTTGCGTTCATATTTCTGTTGTTTATAGTTTAGGCATGCTTGGTAGTAGTTTATACCTAATTGATAGAATAGATAGAATATCCTGATTGATTTTAGATTAATTAGGATTGATACTGTACATATATAGAACAGTCTAGATTCGATGTAATCAGTTGATTGTACTCTATTTATTCCATCTATGATAGACACACTAAATATGGTGAATTACACTTTTTCATGGTATCAGACAGGTTTCGATTTTTTTACTTCGTTCTGATCTTCCGCCATTTTTCAAAAGTCTTGAACCTTCCAAAGCTTCCATGGCAGACAACCAGTTAAGCTATTCTACCCTTATTCATATGTTGCCGATCAAGCTAAATTCTGGCAACTATATTATGTGGAAGTCGCAAGTTCAAGTGCTCCTCGAATCCGAGGGTTTCTTTGGCTTCTTGGATGGCTCAATTCCAAAGCCAATGATTGTAGTCAGGGGTGAATCCTCGGCTGCTAGTTCTTCTCAAACTAATGACGACGTCGCAAAATCCCAAGCTGCGTTCAACACTTGGGTGGCGCAGGACAAACGGCTCCAAGCTTTGCTCCGGTCGTCGCTCACCGAGGAGGCCATGCTGGAGACCATTGGTTGCGGTACGGTGATGGAAATGTGGAACTCTCTTGCAGCGGCGTTCAACAACGTCTCGGCGTCCCGCAAACTTCAACTCTGGGATGAGCTCCATACAATCTGGCGTGGCTCCTCATCGGTAATAGATTTTCATTTAAGATTCAAGGTTGTTCTTGATGGACTCGCAGCCATGAGCGCTCCAGTTCCGTCCAGAGACCCTGTCATGATTTTCTTGCGAGGCCTTGGCACCAGATTCAGTGAATTCACGAGCATCCAGTTGTCCCATACGCCATTACTGGCATACTCCGATGTGGTCGCACGAGCCCTCAGCCACAAAATCTTCACCGAGTCCTCCTCCGGTGCGGTAACCGGCTCAAATTCCATTCCAGTAGCTTTTCCCGCCTCGTCTGCAGGTATGTCCAGCTACCAGAGTTTCTACTCGTAGGCACGTGAAACCCACACGCCGCCCTGGGATGCGTCGACCATCACGCGTGGCCGTGGGAACAGTTCTGGTCGGACAGTCCGTTATTCAGGTTCTGGTGGTGCAGGTTCTGGTCGCAGAAGACGTTGGAATCCAAAATGCCAATTTTGCCACAATTTTGGTCATACAGCTCCACAGTGCACCAGGCTCTCGTCGGCACCTCGTCACTCTGAAACCGCCCATTTTGCTGAGGCCTTCCAGTCTTCTGTCTCCCTTAAAGATTCAGCCTCGGATTGGTATCTGGACTCCGGCGCAACGAATCATATGGCTCTCACTTCCTCTGGCATGTACAGTATTATCCCCTATTCTGATAACCATTCAGTCACTGTTGCTAATGGCTGTTCTATTCCAATTTCTCATATTGGACATCATCGGTTTTCTTGTAATTTGTTGTTATCTAATGTGTTGTTGGTCCCTAATATTACGAAAGTCTGCTTTCCATTAGTAAATTGACTAAGGATATGAATACTGTGAGTTCTTTTAATGAGGATTCGTTGTGATTTAGAACCGGTCCACAAAGGAGGTCGTGGGCCAAGGTCGATGTGATCATGGTCTTTATGTGTTGAGAAGGGTGGTGCTGCTTTTGTTACTCATGTTAAAACCAATAAACATAGAGCTTCTTTTGATGTTTGGCATGCTAGACTAGGGCACACTTCCATTCTAGTTATTTCCTTGTTAAATAAACTGAACCTTGTTGATGTGGTTTCTTTACCGCCTAAACTTGCACATTGTTCGCCTTGTGAAATGGAGAAAGGAAAATGAATTTGTTTTGTGGATAATCCTAGACGGGCACAGGCTGTCCTCAATTTAGTGCACTGTGACTTGTGGGGCCCTTAGCCTGTTTTATCTAATAGTGGATTCTCTTATTATGCATTTTTGTTGATGATTTCTCGTGATTTACCTGGTATTATCCATTGGCATGGAAATTAGATTTCTTTGAGACATTCTTGCAGTTTCAGAACTTGGTTGAAAACCGATTTTCTTGTTCAACCAAGGTGTTTCAGAGTGACGGTGGTACAAATTCACAAATGCACGCCTACAATCCCATTTTTCAAATAAAGGAATCCTTCATCAAATTTCTTATCCATCCACACCGGAGTAGAATGGTAGGGTGGAACGTAAATACCATCATGTTGCAGAGATAGGATTATCAATGTTTTTCTCCTCTAGCTTGTCGATCTTGTACTGGGATGTTCCCTTTGCCACGGCTACCTACACCATCAACAGGCTTCCCACCCTGTTCTTCGTAATGTCTCACCATATTCTCTTCTATATGGTCGCCCTCCAGAATACTCAAACTTTCACACGTTCGGATGTCGAGTGTATCCTTTCATTAGGCCATTTGCCAACACTTCATTTATATTCGTGGGATATAGTGCTCACCATAAGGGTTTTCGCTGTCTGGTCCAGTCTCTAAGAAGGTTTATCTCACTCGGCATGCCCGTTTCGACGAGTCTTCTTTCCCATTTGTGAGTGATACTACTCGTACTGCCCCAGAATCTTTGGACGGCTCAACATTTATTGATTTTGATTTGGATGAGCTGTCTAGATCCCCTGCTGCTCCTCTACCACCTACTTAGAATTCGTTTGGGTCACAAATCCCGACACCCATGTCTCCTTTACAGCCATTCCTAGCTGACGTTCCACTGCCTTCTCCATCGATTACGAGTCATCGCATAACCACTCGCTCTCAGACAGGTAGTTGCACAGCAAAACAGTATCCATACTATGTGATGTCAGGGTTTCTTGCGGCTTTACTAGCTCAGTTTAAACCTCGAGGGTATCGGTCTGCCCTTAAGGATCCTCATTAGGTGGCAACTATGGATGAAGAAATGGGTGCTCTTTGCCAGCAACATACTTGGAATCTTGTTCCATGCCCTACTGGCGTCAACATCATTGGCTCCAAATGGGTTTATCGTCTCAAGCATCGCCAGGATGGTACCATTGATTGGTCCAAGGCTTGACTTGTTGCGCAGGGATATTCTCAGTTGCCAGGATTTGACTTCACCCACACTTTTAGTCTGGTCGTCAAGGCATCCACAGTCAGAATTATCTTATCCTTGGCCACTACTTTCTCTTGGCCCCTTCATCAGTTAGACGCTAAGAATGCATCTCTTAATGGTCTTCTTGATGCACCAGTCTACATGGAGTAACCGGCAGGTTACACTAATCCCGTTCATCCTGACTATGTTTGTTGTCTTTGCAAGGCTATCTATGGTCTCAAACAAGCTCATCGGGCTTGGTTTCAGCGATTCAGCTCCTATTTATTTCATCTGGGATTTTGGTGCAGTTCTGCCGACACTTCCTTGTTTGTGTTCTCCCAGGGATCGAAAATTCTATATATGCTAGTATATGTGGATGACATCATTCTAACTGGCAATGATCCTACTCTCATTTGTCAGTTCATCACCTGCACTGATTGTGAGTTTGCCATTAAGGATCTTAGTGCACTTCACTATTTTTTAGGTTTGGAGGTCTCTCGATTTTCATCTGGCCTTTTTTTGGGGCAGGCTAAGTATGCGATGGAGATATTTCAGCACGTGGGCATGACAGATGTTGTTCCTATTTCCACACCTTTTGTTCCTGGCTCTCAGCTTCACAACACCTTGGGGTCTGAGTTCTCGAAACCCAAGCTTTATCACTCCCTGGTCGGTGCCTTGCAGTACTTGACCATCACTCGCCCCGATCTCTGCTATGCGATTAACTCTATTAGCCAGTTTCTCCAGTCGCCTCGAGAGGATCACTATAAGCCTATCACTCGCATCATTCGGTATGTCTGTGGGATGCTTCATCATAGTCTGTCATTTCGACCATCTCCTAGTGGTCTTTACCTTCTGGCCTACTCCGATGTTGACTGGGCCTGTTGTCTCGAGACTCGACGGTCCACTTATGGCTATGCCATTTTTCTTGGGGGCAATCTTGTTTCTTGGAGTGCTAAGAAGAACCGACCGTGTCTCGATCCAGTTGTGAGTCCGAGTATCGCGCTATGGCAAATACTGCTGTTGAACTTACCTGGGTGTTTAATCTGCTTAAAGAGCTTCGGGTTTCCCTTTCGTCGTTGCCTCTCCTGCTTTGCGACAACAGCAGTGCCATTTTTCTTGCTTAAAATCCGGTTGCACATAAACGGGCCAAGCACATAGATATCGACTACCACTTCGTTCGTGAATTTGTTGCCTCTGGCAGGCTCCATGTTAGTCATGTTCCATCCTCCTTACAGATTGAGGATATTTTCACTAAGGGTCTGTCTCGCAATCTTTTTGATCAGTTTTGTTCCAAGCTTTACGTATCCTGTAGTCCTACGCTAAGCTTGAGGGGGTGATAGAATAGATAGAATATCCTAATTGATTTTATATTAATTAGGATTGATACTGTACATATATAGAACAGTCTAGGTTCGATGTAATCAGCTGATTGTACTCTATTTATTTCATCTATGATAGACACACTAAATATGGTGAATTACACTCTTTCACTAATAATAGACTATCATGTGTTGTGTTTGTCACCTATGGTGTAATTCTGAGGATCTTTTGTGCTACTGCATGTTCAATAGCCTGTTTTGAGTAGGTAAGGTGTGTGGATAGAATAAATCTGTTTGTTCTTTCTGTTATATATGGGAGTTTGTGGCATTTTCACTATTTTACTTGATTTTACTCTCAAAGAAATAGGGTTGGCATTCTTTTTTTAAAAAAAACATGAACTTTCACTCAAGTGTAAGAGAGTTTATTAGGCATCTCAAGCCGTATAAAAACAATATGATAGAGATTGGGCCCAAATGTTAAAATGGGCTGCATTAACATCGGTCTAATTGGAGTATTGTTGTATCATTCAAGCAGTGTTCATAGGTTATTAAATGGTCATAATTAATGTAAATTATTATTAAGGCTATACGGTATAAATACTATTCATTTTATGTATTCATTCTATCTTGAAAACTGTGTATATACTCTAGACTGACTTAAGCATCGGAGGCTGACCCCTGGGATCCCCAGGGATAGTTTTATCGCAGGTCACAATCAAGGAGCTCGAACCTACTGCTTGTTCGATTGCCTCAGATGCATCAATAAGTGCTGTCTGTGGAGGCGACAAAGTCAGAGTCAAGTTTCTTGGATTATGTCTACAGTTACTTGAAGGAGTAAGAGATTGAGGTTAAAAGGTACTGGAGCTGGTAACGAAGCACAATCTAGAGGAACAGATATGGTCAATCCCCATGAGACGCAGGGTATCGAGATTGGAGAGGTTCGAGTATCTGTAGTTAAGTCGAGAATGGTGCCCATCTTAGCTACGGAACATGAAAGGGTCCGGATCTCAAGCGGGCCTGATCCACATGTTGTTGAATTTACTCGAGTGGATGTTTTGAGGTTCTCAAGACACCCAGATGTTAACACGGAGTAGGGAGTCAAGAATATCAGACTTGCTCAAAGTGGGCCACTCGGTTCGCTAGATGACAGAGATGGAAGGTTCAAGGAGGATTCTGCTGATTCTTATATGGAGGCTTATGAATAGACTATGGAAAGGAATCAGAATATAGGAATGAAGGGGCCGAATCAAGATTTAGAGCAAGATTCGCCATGGTGTCTTGAAAATTACGCCGTACCGTGCAAGTCACCCCTCCCTTGAGGGGTGTAAGTGTCTCGTATGGCCTGATGTCATCCTTACCTATCGGAATGACAGTGGGGTTGGCATCCCAGCCCATGGTAACTTATCCCTACCCAGCGTATGCCAGAAAGGCATTGCAAGCACGACCTCAACCTTCTTTCCCGGATTACCCACAGGAAGTAGTTTACTCGATGCCTCCACTAGCCCCGTTAACCTCAGCAGTTATACTTCCAGGAGTTGAGACAGGGTATGAGGTGCTGACTTCTTTCGGAGTCAAAGGATACAAAAATACAGGATTACAGAGTACAATGGCCAATCAAGGGCTTTATAATCCCTATTACTAGTTACCGACCTATCCAGGGTTCGTGCAGCTTTGGGAAAATTTTGGGTATGTGGGTGCCCAACCTACACACCCTTTACAATTTGGAGGAAATGAACGAGGATTGAATCTGATTGGAAAGCAACAAGAATCGACTACAAATGAAATTGATTCACTTAAAAAAGAGCTAGATATATTGATTGGGTCGATGGGCCAGACAGCGTGATCACCTTTTAGCTCGGTGATAACAGGGGTTCGTTAGCCAATGGATGTAAAGCCCCCGGAGGGATTTCCTACCTACAACGGTGAGACGGATCTTTGAGATTTCATTCAAACATTCTTAAGTTTGATGAATTCAAGGGACTTCGAAGAAAAGGTAAGCAGAAATTGGGAGAAAGCATGGAGGCATTTTATCATCGATATGTGAATGAGAGTTTGGGAATGATAGAGACCACAAAGAATGAAGTAATTCAGGGATAAACTTGTTGGGGATGCAAGATTTGGAACTGTACAAAAAATTGAGCACGAATACCGCTAAAACCTTGCAAAAACATCAGGAGGTAGTGGAACAGTACTCAAGGGTAGATGAGGCCACTAAGAATAAGAGAGACAGTTCGGTAGAGAAGTATGGAAATAATATTGACTCTCGAAGAGAGAGACCAATGGAAGCAACTAGGCCTACCTTCGAGAGGTATGCTCACATGCTGCTAACACTTGGAGGAAGAACCTTGCACAGATCCTTAGAACACATAGAGGATTGTTTCGGCTGCCCCCGTCTATGCAAAATACACCAAATATCATGATAGCCAGAAGGGAAACGAACTGGCATTGTGATCATCATAGGGTTTATGGCCATGACACAAATGAGTATACGCAGTTAAGGATGTAGATTGAAAGGTGTGAGAGAGAAGGACAGTTTTGAGGCCCAGGACCCCAAAATAATTAGGCTGGTACCCCAAGACCTAGAAATGATTGGAGAGAATGGCCGCCGTATTGGAGGAACAACTAGAATAATGAAGGTAGGAGAAGACTCGTGATCCCATGGTTCGAGATAGAGGACAAGGGGGAAGGCAAGAAAAGCCACGGGAACAAGGTGGCAATCAAGAAAATCAGAATAGAGATAATCCTTCTATTCGAAGGGCGATCAATATCATCAAAGGGATCGTGGGAGAAAGATCCTCGAATGCTGTAATGAGAACAGGTGCACAAAAAGTCCCAGCAGGAGAACCACGCCATAAAAGGTTTCGGCCAGATCAGACTATGACATTCTCGGAGGTTGACGCAGTCCTAGATCAGATGCCACATGTTGATCCTATGGTGGTCTCACCAGTGATTGGAGCGTCTTTAGTAAAGAGGGTGTTTATTGACGATGGAAGTGGGGTAGAAGTAATGTGTGTTGATTGTTTTAATCAGTTGGATATAAGGCGTGATAATCTGAAGAAGCCAACCTCGTCTTTATTTGGTTGCATGGGGAACCCCATATTTCCTCTTGTGGAGATAACCCTGTCAGTTTGAGTGTCTAAAGGAGATAAAGAGATGATGATATATTATAATTTTGCAGTCATTGACGCCCCTTCTCCCTATAACGTGATCCTCGGAAAGCCGTGGATGTGTTAGGCTCGAGCAGTCTGGTCACTTTATCATCTTATGATGAAATTTCCAACTGATAAGGGGATAGATTTTATTCGAGGGGATCAGATTGTGACTAGAAGTTGAAAGCTTACAGTGGTGAGAGAAGCAATGAGATAGAGGAATGTGGCATTAGTACTTGGGGAAGTTGGCCCAGCGGAAACATTACAAATGCACATTCGAGTTGCTGGAACAGTAGCTATTGAGAAATTTATGCCTAAGAGCGTTAAAAGAAAAATTAAGTAACTTGTTGGAAAGATATAGTGATGTCTTCTCTTGGAATACCTCTGACCTCACAAGAGTGCCCTCAAACCTAATAGTGCATAAGTTGAATATTGATCCTTCAATCATACCAGTGAAGCAGAAAACAAGGGTGTTTGCACCGAGAAGGCTGAGGCTGTTAAGGAAGAAGTTGAGAAGTTACTGAAGGCAGATGTCATCGAAGAAGTGTTTTATCCCGAGTGGATAGCTAACCCAATTATGGTCCCAAAACATGATGGAGGTGGCAGATGTGTATAGATTCACCAACCTGAATAGATGTTGTCCCAAGGACATTACCCCTTGCCACTAATTGATAAGTTAGTGGAGCCTATTGCCGGATATCAAGTTCTGGTATTTTTTTATGCACACAAGAGGTACCACCAGATATTTATGGCTGAAGAAGGCAAGGAGAAAACATCGCTTATCACTTATATGGGTACTTATTGCTACAAGAAGATGTTGATTGGGCTCAAGAATGCCGAGGCAACCAAACAGAGGTTAGTGGATAAGCTGTTTAAAGAGCAAATTGGAAGGAATTTATAAACTTATGTAGATGATATGGTTGTAAAGAGCAGAAGTTATGAGTAATTTTTGGCAGACTTGGAGGAAACTTTCAAGAGGCTTTAAGAGGCAAAGTTGAAGTTAAATCCGTCTAAATGTGCATAGGTGTAGGAGCTGGGGAATTTCTTGGATTCACGGTCTCCAAGAGGGGTATTGATGTAAACCTTGAGAAAGTTGAGGCTCTGATAAGAAGGAGAACTCCACAAACATTGAAAGAGGTACAAAGGCTCACAGGATCTTCGGCAGCATTGAGCAGGTTTCTCTCGAAAGGAGCGGAAAAGCATCTACCCTTTTTTTATGTCATTTGAAGGGCTAAGAAATTCGAGTGGACATAGGGGTGTGAAGAGGAATTCAGGCAGTTAAAGGAGCATTTGAGGGTGTTACTCACCCTTAGGAAGCCTAAAAGGGGGGAGACATTGTACTTATACATCTCTGCCTCAGCCCTGGCGATCAGTGCAATTTTGATAAAAGAAAGAAAGAGGGCACAACATCCTATTTATTTTGTTAGTCAAGCCTTACAAGGGCCGGAGACTAGATACACAGATCTCAAAGGGTTGATAATAAATTTAGTACATGCAACTCGAAGATTGCGTCCTTACTTTCAGGGGCACACGATAGTGGTGCTCACGAATAATCCAATCAGGCAAATTCTATTAAAACTAGGGCTTTTGGGAGAATGATAAAGTGGGCCGTAGAGTTAAGAGAGCATGATATCCGATATCAGCCTAGAGTTGCGATCAAGGGTCAGGCTCTAGCAGATTTTATAGTGGAAAACTCAAAACCCATCGAGTATGAAAACCCTCCTCGAGAGGTGGAGTTCGAAACAAAGAGGTTTGGAAATTGTACGTAGATGGTTCCTGACATTCGAGTGGTATTGGGGCTGGGGTGGTGCTCACCAGTCCTGAAGGTAAAGACTGCCCCTATGCATTGCGCTTCGCGTTTAAGGCAACAAATAATGAAGCCGAGTTTGAGGCCCTATCAACAGGGCTGCGGTTGGCTAAAGAATCGAAGGTGGAGGGTCTATATATTTATAGTGATTCTCAGATAGTGGTTCAATAGGTGAATGGAGAATATGAAGCAAAAGAATGCAATCTTCAAAGGTACCTAGAGGTGGTGAAAACCCTTTTGAAAAGTTCTAGTTCACATACTCTACCACAGGTCCCAAAGGAAAACAATCACAAAGCAGATGCTCTCAGTAAGCTTGTTTCTTCACACCTGGGAGTTCAATCTCAAAGACGGTTTCTTATAGAAACTTTGAACAAACGAAGTTTCGAGGAACTAGTGGTTATGGAAATTGAAGAGGAAGATACCTGGATGTCCACTATAGTGAAATAGCTTTGAGAGGGTGTTTTTCCGGAGAATGAAGTTGAGGCTAGAAAGATAAGGCTAAAGGCACCGAGATATGTGCTACAGGAAGGAGTATTATATAGAAAGGGTCATCTACAATCATTACTTCAGTGTGTTACCCCTTATGAAGAAAACTATCTTATTCGGGAGATTCATGAAGGAATATGCGGAAGTTATCAGAGGGCTCGATCGGTGGCAAGAAGACTCACTCGAGTAGGGTATTACTGGCCAATGATGTTTGATGACGCGAACAAGTACATACTGGCTTGTCACCAGTGCCAGGACCATGCTCTCATAATACACATCCCACCAGAAGAGATGAAACATATTTACAGTTCGTGGTCATTCGAAAAAGTAGGGGCATCGATCTGGTAGGGCCTTTTTATGAAGCGCTAGGGATCAAGTACCCTATAGTGGTAATTGATTATTTCACGAAGTGGATCGTGGCAGAGCCTTTAACTAACATAAGGGGAAAGACAATCATTGCATTATGTTGGAAGAATATTATATGGCATTTTAGGATTCCAAGGACGATAATTACTGATAATGGAACACAATTCGCCCAAGACCCATTGAAAAGGTGGTGTAAAAAGAATAAGATTCAACAAAAGGTGACATCAGTCTATCATCCCCAAGCCAATGGTCAAGTAGAAATAACTAATCGAATAATAGTGAATGCTTAAGTCATTTACATAGTAGAGAGTTATGGAGTCAGGGGGAGCTAAGTAGGATCCCTCGAGGAAGTGAAGGACCGGTACCTCTCTTTTGTTATGCATGGTGTTGATGCTACATAGTGCACTTCTCACAACTCACAAGCATTAAAATTTGATGTCTAAATAAAGATATCTGTCGTCACTGGCGAATGATGATGGTGAGGGGATGTGCCAGCACACCCTAAGATATGCCGACAAGTTAGCGTTTAATCTCTCGCCCCCAAGCTGAAGATTTACAGGGCTAAGTTGTAGATCTCAGCTTAAGTTGCAGGCGAATAAAGGAAGTACATTTCATTCTTTTTATTTTTTTAATAGAAGCCTTAATAGAACGTTACCGTTTAGTTTGGACATCTACGAAAGTAACTAAACTAACGTGAATTTGGGGGAATGAACTATGTTGCAATAATGGCGATCACATGGGTCTAGAGGTGTCAATTTGGGTTTTCGTGTTAGATTCGTATCGGGTTGCAAATGTGTCGTGTTGAAACATGTCAGGTTGAAACATGTTGATTTCATTTGTCATGTCGGGTCGGGTCAGGTTGGGTACCTATCGTGTCGGGTTGAAAACGTGTTAGTTTTTTCCTCGAACTGGGTCATTTTGGGTCGAGTTAATATCGGGTCGGGTTACTGTTGTGTAATTTTTATACTCGAATTAGGTTGGGTCGGTCGGGTCAAAATATTGTTGGGTTAGATCGGATTGGGTTGTTTTCGTGTCATTTTTTGTACTGAAGTTTTGTTCGGATCTGATCATGTCAGTTATTTTTCATAATGTTTTATATTGAATTCAGATATATTTTGGGTTGGTTCATTTTAGATGGGGTTATTATGCCATTTGATTAAATTGGGTTGGTTTAGGTTATATTTCAATAATATTATTGTTACAACTGCACTATTATCATGTATTGTTTTGTTGTAACTTGTAACTTGCAAAATGTAAAAAACTTGACTCGTAACTCCAAATTAAAATTCGCTCGAAATTGATGCTACCCTATACACCCCCATTATATTTTCCAAGTGCGTAACAAAATATTTATCAACAATCGTGCTTAAAAATATATCTGTAATCATTTTCAATTTTACTTTCTTACTTCTTAGTAATCAACTTTAAATTACACTAGAACATGTATTAGCGCTTTCCAACATTTCACCAAAAAAATTATTTATTTAACATTTCTATATTTAGCAAGAATAACAAAAATTATGTATTTTGGAGCAACAGATTATGGAGTAACACCATTTCGGGCCACAGTGTAATTTTTCAAGATTGTGTAGAATTATTCAATGTTTACTTTCAAGGCCCTTATGCTCACCTATATATTTCTAAATCGCAAAGTCACAATAGTACATTATTGAATTGTTTTTTAGTGTTGCCAATTTCGTGATTCGAGCTTTCTTGGAGGGACCTAAGTGCAAAAATTAAAACTTTACTCGTAACTCCAAATTGAAATCCGCTCGAACGTGATGATACCATATATACCTCCATTGTATTTTTCCGGTCCATAACGGAATATTTATCAACATTTGGGCACAAGAAAATATCTGTAATCTTTTTCGATTTCTCTTTCTTACTTCTAAGTAATCAATTTTAAGTTACTCTAGAACATCTACTATCGCTTTCCAACATTTCACCATTTTTTTCTATTTCTATATTTATGCAAGAATAAAAATAATTGTGTAATTTGGAGAGAAGGATAATGTCGTAACATTTTTTTTGCCATAGTGTAATTTTCCATAAATATGTTAGAGATGCTTTAGTGCCTACTATCTTAGTTGAATAGCAGTGTTGAATATTCATTGAATTCAATTCACTTTTTAAAACACTTTAGTGCAATTTTGTGTTGTAATAAATATTCTAATTATAATTTTTTAAATAAAAAAACTAGTGAAGTCCCACCGCGCTTTGCGCAGTATTATTAATTTAAAATTAGGTTACTTTTATGTATTTTTTTGTCTTACAATTAAATTGAAAATAAAGAATTTTATTTATAATTATGAAGTTTAGTTATCTAAGGAAAATTATATGAGTAACGAAGTGAAATAATTAATTTGGTTAGAAATCGTTACATATTAAATAAAATAAAAATGATTATTTCTATAATATTTCATTCAAATTATTTTAAAAATAATTATTTATATGTTGAGCTCATTTTACAGGTTATCATAAATAAATAAATATATATATATATATACATATATATATATATATCACTAAATAAATTAATTATCAAATATTCTTATGAGTCCGTCTCTTGAAAGACGGTCTTTCATAATCTATGAAAAGACCAAGGTTTAAAGTGCAAATCAGAAAAAATGAAGATAAAAATTTTGGATTGCATGAATCGGGTTATAAACTTTATACATCAACGGAGTAACACACTTGTAAAGTTGAGTACTGTTGCTACGTGCGAAATTGAGTGCGAAACACATACTACTATTCACCTTTCTTCTTCTCCTTTCCATCTCAACTGTTTTCCTGCTAACGGTCATATTCTGTTTCTTTCTTTTCACTGATATGGCGGCTCCTCCGCCAGGCCGCTGCGGAATCGCGCCGGCCAAAACCTTTCTACAGGCTCTAGGTAACCGACCCCACCGTTAAACGTTTCCCTTCCCTCTAACCCTGAAATCGTCCTAAAAACCCATTACAAGGGGGACATAGCTTTCCTGGTAACCAGAAAGGAGGCGGAAACTCTCGCTTCTCACTATCGAAATGCCCTGGTGGGTAAGTTTGCAAGAGGCAAACCTTCGATGGATGCCCTGAACGAGGATTTCAACTCTGTGGGCTTCAAAGGTAAATTTCAGCTTGGATCCATTGATTTCAGGCATGTACTCATCCGCTTTCAGGACAAGGAAGATTACCAGAGGCTCTGGATTAAAGGTCAGTGGAATTTTAATCATGTCCCAATGAAAGTGCTCAAATGGACCACTGATTTCTCCACTGAGGTAGAATCCTCCATAGTCCCAGTTTGGGTTACTATCCACCATGTTCCAGTTTTCTTTAATAACATTGCCATGCTAGAATCCATGAGGAATCAGATAGGCAATTACATTAAAATGGATTCTGCTACTGCTGGCCTAACTAGACCATCTGCTGTTAAGATGTGCATTGAAATTGATTTAAAAAAAACAGCCATCATTCCTTAGAGTGGGCATAGAGGAGGATGGAATAGAATACAATGTGGTTAAACTTCCCCTAGAATTTGAGGATCTTCCCCTCTATTGTCACCACTGCAAAGCTATAGGACATGATGATAACTTATGCATTTATCTACATCCAGAACTTAGGAAACCAAAGACCTATAAGATGGATAAAATTAACCCTATCCATAATGATCTAAGAGAAGGTAAGATAGTTCCTCAATCTAATGATCAACAAAGGGGTTCTGATGATCCCGTTCAGGATGGAGTAAGTCGGATGTATGATGGACTAAATAAGGCTGGGGGCTCTGGTGTTTTGGCTTCTGATAAACTCAAAATACTGTCTTCACAGAATCTCAGATATGTTCCAAAACAAAAGGTAGTCTCGGTTATAAATGTGGATCAGAATGAGGCTATGGTTTCTCCCCATATGGGGGCAGATAAGATCTCTGAGAATAATGTGTTAACAAATGATAATCTTGTTACTGAACAGTCTGATATGTTGGTTCTAGACTCTGATGTTAGAAAAGAATATGTAGTTGGGGATCAATCCTTGGTCCTCAATCAGAAAATTGATGTGGAGCATAATTCTTTTGAGGCTAATACTGAATACCCTATAGTGATTCAAGATGAGACTGCTGAGCTCTCAGGTTCTCATCTTCAGTCTCCTATACATTTGACCAAGCAATCTTTATCTGCTCCACCTAATCTCAATACAAAGACAGGTTTTGCTAGGGATGACATTCCTAGTAAACGGGGTAAGCCTTTCTCTCCTTTTAATCCTATTACTGCTGCTAAAAACTTTATTTTCTCCCAGCAGAAACATAGGCAAAACAGATTCCTCCCTCTTGAGGATGAGGACATATCCAGTGATGAAGCTCCTCCAAGGGACAACCCAAACTCTGCTTCTTTTGACACTGGTGATGGAATTGATGCTACTCAGGTAAGTCAGGTAAGTTCTACTGTTTTACACTCTAGATCAAGAAAGTTGAAAAAGGGGAAACAAAAGGACAAAGTGTCTAATCATAGGAATGAGACCTATTTAACTCAGTTAAATACTATCATGACTAGATCAAAAAGCTCTAACAATGTTTCCCTATGAATAACACAACACTTAAGATTAAGTTTTTGGTTTGGAATCTTAGGGGAATGGATACTTCTATGCTAAGACTTTATAACTTGATAAGTAGGCACAGCTTTGAGCTTTTATGCTTGATTGAGCCTAAACATGAAAACATGCAATGTGGTTATTATAGACAACAGTTACATTTTGACAACTATGTGCATGCTAACAATGGCCAAATTTGGCTATTCTGGAAATCAAGCATATCTCTAACAGTAAAATGTGATAATCTACAATTTTTAGCTGTCACATTGAATAGTCTTACTCTGAATAAAAGTATGGATGCCTTCTTTATTTATGGTCTCAGAACTAGAAATGGCAGGAAAACTCTTTGGTCTGATCTTAAGTCACTCAATCACTCTGATTCTATTTTTATTGGAGACTTCAATGCTATAACATCTATAAATGAATATAAAGGTCCTTCTACTCCTAAATTAGGTAGTATGAGGGACTTTAATGATTTTATTAATGTTATGGCTTTGGAAGAAATTAATACTGTGGGCAATTTTTTTACCTGGAGTAATAATAGGTTAAGAAACCCTACTATTCAAAGATTAGATAGGGGTCTCTATACTCCTTCCTGGTCGTCTAATTTTCCTACCTCCTCTGTCCACATTTTGAATAGGATCTCTTCTGATCATAACCCTATGCTACTCACTATTGGCAGTGATATCCCATCTACTCCTAGGTCATTTAGATTTTTAAATACCTGGTATAAAAGGAATGAATTCAGTGAAGTAATTAAACAAAATTGGGACTTGCCTCTTCACAAATCAGGAATGCTTGGTTTCTTCCTTAAACTCTTAAGACTGAAAAAAGAGCTCAAAATTTGGAATAAGGAACAATTTGGCAATATAACTGATAATGTGTTACAAGCTGAATCTGCTCTCCAAACTCAGGAACATATTTATGATCTTGATGCTTCTGTTGGAAATATGGTGAAATTAAAGGAGGCCAAGGCTAAGCTAGTGAGGGCTCTAGTAGAACAGAAGAGTTTTTGGAAACATAAGGCAAAGGTTAAATGGTTAGGGGGGACAATAACACTAGTTTTTTCCATAACTCGGTTAAGGAAAGATTGTGTAGATTAAAGATCACAAAAATAAGGAGTAGTAACGATCAGTGGCTAGATAATATGCAGGACATTGAGAATGAAGCCATTCACTACTACCAAGATCTTTTAACTGATGATAGCTCCTCTGATAGCAATTTTTTCAAGTCTCACTTCCTCAGTCAAATTCCTAAATTGATCACTCAAGAAGAAAATGATAGACTCCTACATCCTGTTTCACTGAATGAACTTAGGGACATTGTATTAAGTCTAAATAAGAACAGCAGTCCGGGGCCTGATGGATTCACAGCTAAATTCTACATTAAATCCTGGGATATAATTGCTAATGATTTACTGTCTGCTGTAAATGATTTTCTTGCTGTGAACAATATTCCAAGGGGTATTGGAAGTACCTGGATTGCCATTATTCCAAAAAAAAAAAACCCTATTTCTTTTGATAATTATAGACCAATAAGTCTTTCCAATGTTCTTAACAAAAATTTTTCCAAAGTTTTAATGGAAAGACTTAAGCCTTTAATGCCAAAACTTATCTCCCCACATCAAACAGCTTTTCTTAAAGGCAGAGACATATCGGATAATGTTATCTACCTGCAAGAAATGGTAAGGTTTTTGAATAGAAAGCAAAGGGACCCCAACTGCATTGTTAAACTTGATCTTAAGAAAGCCTTTGATAGAGTTAAGTGGTCCTTCCTTTATTCTGTTCTTGCTAAATTTGGATTCAATGCAAAATTCATCTTTACCATTATGAAGAACCTATCACAGGTTTGGTTTTCTATACTAATAAATGGTAAGCCTGTAGGTTACTTCCAGTCTACAAGGGGAATTAAACAGGGGGACCCCCTCTCCCTTTTTCTATTTAATATCTTCTCTGAGTCTTTTACCAGGAGTTTAGCTTTCATTTTTCAGAATGGTAAATTGGCATATTATGATCTTCCAGGTAATGCACTCCAAATCTCACATTTATCTTATGCTGATGATACTGTGGTCTTTTTAAAAGCCAAAAATCAGACTTTGATCAGATTTAAGGCTTTTCTGACTAAATTTGACGATGTTTCTGGCCAAAACATTAATTACAGTAAAAGTGACATCTTCATAGGGAAACATGCTTGTGTACATACAGTTAGTAATATAAGAAGGATTTTAGGTATGAAAATTGGGAGGTTCCCCTTTACATACCTGGGGGTTCCCATTTTTACAGGGATAGCAAGGAAAATCTATTTTCAACCTTTAATTGAGCAGATAGATAGTAGGATTGGGAGTTGGAAAAATAGGTGGCTCTCTACTGGGGGGGAAATCACACTCATACAATCATGTATCTACTCCATTCCTCAACATATATGGTCAGTTCTAAAACCCAGCAAGGAAATCATTTATGCCATAGAAAAAAAAACTCAGTAATTTTTTTTGGGGGTCTTCTGATCTAAAACCAAAAAGAACATGGAGGAAATGGGATGCACTTTGCTATCCTATAAACCAAACTGGTCTAGGTTTCAGATCAATAACCACCATAATAAATACATGCTCAGTTAAGCTATGGTGGAAGTATCAAAAGGCTGAGGCTTTATGGACTCATCTAGTTGCATCACTGCCAACCTCTTCCAGATCTTCTCCTAACTGGAAGAGGATTATTTCTATAAATGCTTGGGCAGAATCTAACTCCAGGGTGATAGTGGGTAGAGGAGATTGCAATTTCTGGACATCAAAATGGTTAGATATAGGTCCCATTGAGGATCTATGTGATCAAAACCTTGTTAATATCTCTGATTCCTGCACAGTTTCAGAGTTCATTTCTAACAAATCAGTTTTGCTTCAAAAAATTTCCCCAGTTCTACCCCCTCATGCTATTACTTTGTTACAGGAAGCTAATCTATTTACACACAGAAAAGATAGACTCATATGGAAACCGGGTATCAAGGGTGAGTTTTCATTTAAATCCACTTACCTCCTGCTCAGAACTCAGAGAGGTATTGTCACTTCTACTCAATATCTTTGGAGTTCAAGAATTGAAAAAAAAAGTTTCTGTCTTCATGTGGAAAGTGATGAATTCACTTCTTTTTTTTGACAATGTCCTGCGCAATTTGAGATTTTCATTGCCTTCTAAGTGTTGTATGTGCAATAAACATGAGGACTCTTTGGATCACTTTTTTAATTCGTGCTCATTTGCTGTGCAAGTTTGGAAAGCAGTCCATACATTCATGGGAATTACAGGAAGGGATTACCCATGTATATGGGATAGACTTTCTTGTTACTTGACCTATAATGGTTTGAGCTCTTTACATTCAGTAATCATTAGATCTGCTGCTGTAATAACATGTTGGAACTTGTGGAAAATGGGAAACAAAGTAATATTTGATTCTGCCATTCCACTATCAGGTTTAGTTTTAACTCACATAAGGGACCAAATTTTTTACATGTTCACTGCTAAACCTGTTTTCATAGTATCTAAGGTAGACTTAGACATTGCAGATCATTCTTTTCTCCCTCTGATCAAGCAACCTCCAAAGCCTAAAATCTTCAAAATTGCTTGGACTAAACCATGTATGGGCTATAAAATTAATGTGGATGCTGCATGGTGTTGTCAATCTAACATGAGTGGAATTGGCATGATTATAAGAGATAGTAGGGGTGGTTTTTTTGCTGCTCATACTAAATTTACAGCTGCCAATTCCCCTCTGGAAGCTGAAATAAAAGCAATTTTCTTTGCCCGTGAGAAAATTGTTGGTTTCTCTCCTCTTGTTTGCTTGGAATCGGATTGCCTGAATGCGGTTAAATTTGTTACTGATCCACTAAATCTCCCTGGCCATTGTTTCAATTAGCTGATGATACAAAACAATATTTGGGAGATATCAATCTAGTGCATATTCAGAGACAAGCTAACTTGGTAGCTGATGCTCTTGCTAAGGCATGTCTTAAGGCTGAGACCAACACATCTATGTTTAGGTTTAAAATGCTATCCAATAATATCCAGGGTCTAATTAGGCTAGATCAGATAGGTACACCTTCTTTAAGGATTGTTGTATGAATGGATGCTACTGATTTTCACTGTCACTTGTAGGTGGATTCTGCACCAAATTGCAGGCTCAATGGCGATGAATGCATACGGATTGAGTGGACTCCTGTTTTGCTGGCTACCTTCTTGTTCAATCCTCTATTCTATTGTTACTTTCTTTATGTAGAGGATAGGCCCCTTAGTGAATTTTGGGGTGTGTCTGACTGACTTGTGTTTCGATGCTTCGATTCACTAATAAGTTCGACAATCCTACTAAATTTACTAAGTGTCTTTGTAATCCTCTAACTATTAGCTAGATATCTTACTTCATTTTGGAAGCAACAAATGTTGCTTCAAGAGCTTATAGCTCCCTCATGTATATATCAACTAAGCCAAGGCTTCAACTTTTATTTCTGATTAAGTTCTTGTCTTTTACAGGGCTTGGGAAGGCTTAATATAATTTCCCCCATCTCCGGATGGTTTCCATGGAAAAAAAAGGTTATAAACTTTATAACTTCTACACGTTGTACAATAAATTTTTAATATTGTAACTAAGACCTTTTTACCTTTTATTATTCTATCATAAGCTTATGGAAAGACCGTCTTTCCCAAGACTTTACCTATTCTTATTAGTCCCACTAATAATAAAATACCCTCATCGAGTAGTGACTCGGTCTATAACAAAATTTTGTGATAATTTATTAAATATTATACAATACTTTTCAAACTGATTTTTAAAATTAATATTTAGTCGACTCTCTATAATTACTAATTCAAAATCATAATTTTATGAGACATCTCTCTTTATTTGACTTTTATTCATTTGATTTATAAATTTAGTCATGTGCATTTTTAAGTTATCCTTGTGTATTCACATTTGTTATGAGTTAACTTTACGCACTACTAGTAATCATATGTCTAAAAACCCCATTTGTTATTAGTTTGGCACATAACTAAGTTGACTTGGTTCCATATTAAATGTTAATTGACTTTTTATAACTACAAATGTTTTGGGTTGATTACATGTAGGGTTATATAGTTAATTTAAAGGGTTGAATTAGGTCGTGTTAAATCGGGTTCGAGTTGATCTCGGGTTCGTATTCAGGTCGGATTCGGGTCCAGATTATCGGGCCATATTTGGGTTTTTGGTTGAATTCGATTGCGTTGGGTTCGGATACATGTCAATATTTCACGGGTTAAAATCGAGTTTCGGGTTGAGTGTGATCGTATCAGATCGGGTTCGGATTAATATTTCTTAAATCAGATAGGATTTTGGCCTGGTTCGATCAGTCGATCTAGGTTGGGTTCTCGATTCGATTCAGATATTGACAGCGCGGTCACTATGTTTTTTTTAACGCTGAATCGCTGATATAGAGTATTTGGTTTTGAGTCCTTTTCGTTTTTTATTTTAGCAACTCAGTTACTTATGAGCAGTAGTTTTTGTTTAGTATCTAATTTTTATGGTTGTAGCATTTATTTGATTTTAACTTTTGTAATTTTATTTTCAGATATTGCAGTAACTGTAATTGTTGTAAAATTATTATGACTTCACAAAATTTAATTTTAATCTGATTAATCGTTAGATCGTGTCGTTATAATTAGTACAATTTATAGAATGCTTTGATGTTTATTCTCATTTATTTTAGTGAGACTATTATAATTTTAAAAATATTTAAATATATTTTGAAGTATAAATAAGATATAATTTGATTTTATAAATATAGAAATCAGATTTTTTTTATTGATTTAACCGTTAAGCGGTCTAACAAGACATGCTCTCTTATGACTTATAAGTGTTAAAATTCTACAATAAATGTGTCTATTTTAATTTAATAATAAATTAAAATTTAAACAAATTATAAAGCTTCAACATTTATTATATCTTTAATTATATATAATTATACTATTTAAAAGGTTTTATATAACAAAAAATCTAATAAAACATTATAGAGTAGGTCTCCTGACAGGCGGCATGTCCATAAGGTTATGGACAGGCCACTTATTTCTTACCTTATACACTGCATTTCTTAAATTACATACAAAATTTGAAATTTTTGAAAATATTTTTTTATATCATATATTTTTATATTTTCACCTCCAAATACATATTATTACTTGTTTTAACTTATAAAATGCAATATTTAAATTTTATAAAAAATTATAACATTTAAGACAAATGCCCCTGATGACTGTCCATAAGCTTATGGAAAGACCGCATTTCCTAAGACTTTCCTAACATTATATGTCAAACATACGAGCATTTGTGAGATTTAAGATTTTTGTTAATAAATTTTGATTCTATAAATAAAAGGGTAAAATATAAATATAACCCTATTATTTTTCAAAAGTGCCAATATGACCATGTATAATCTGAAAGTGCGACTATAACATTTTGGCATTATTCCAACATTGACTTGGTATTTTCCGTTATTTACCAAACCTAAAATGATTAAATTACCCCTAGTCTTAAACTTAAAATTTTAATGACAAAAATACCCCTAGGGTTCTTCATTTTCTTCATCTCCATAACACAACCACTGCTCCTCCGCCACTCTGCCGTTGCTCAGCCACTGGAATCTAGATTTCCGCCCTACCCCGTAGTTAATATTTTGAACCGAAAGACTAAAATCAATAAAAACAATAACACCAAAGAGACCAGCTCATAGTATATCAAACATTTAATTACCACAAAAGAGAACGACGACAGATTAAATTAGAGTAAAGTGCTATATGACCCTATGTTTTGAGGGTTTGTGCTAATATGACCCTGTGAAGTTGAAAAGTGCTAATATAGCCCTGTGTTTTGCCGAAATGTGCTAATATAACCCTATCGACCTGATTTTGGCCAGAAATACATAAAATGACTATTATACCCCTATTTTTTAAAAAATAAAAATTTTAAAAATGTTAAAAGACAATTATGCCCTCATTGTCTCTTTCTTCTTCCTCTTTTCTTCTTCTCTTTCTTCTTTCTCTTTTCTTCTGCTCTTTTCTTCTGCTCTTTCTTTTTCCTCTTTTCTTTCTTCTTCCTCTTTTCTTCTGCTCTTTTCTTCTTCTCTTTCTTCTTCCTCTTTTTTTCCTCCTCTTTCCTTCTTCCTCTTTTCTTCTTCTCTTTCTTCTTCCTCCACTAGCCTCCGACCCAAAATCTGCATCGTCGAGGCACCGCATCGAGGCGTCGCATCGGGCCCAAAATTGAGGCATCGCATCGGGCCCAAAATTGAGGCATCGCATCGGCGGCATTGCATCGGGCCCAAAATTGAGGCATCGCATCGTCGAGGCACCGCATCGAGGCATCGAGGCATCGCATCTGCGGCATCACATCGGGCCCAAAATTTTCGTCGGGTTCAACCGCAGTGGTGGTGGTGGGTCTTCGTTGGTCTTGGTTGGGTTCAATCGCGGCCTTCGTCGGATCTTCCCTGGGTCTTCAAATCGGACATCCTTCACCATGGATTCATAGTGGTTGCGATGCTCCGCCACCGGCGGATATTCATCGAGGTGGTGCTAGGGTTTAGATGGTGGTGGTGCTGGGTGGCAGCGGTGGTGTTGGGCGGCAAGTGTACAACGTAACTTCGGTTGAGATTCTCTGGCATTATTCGGTAAGTTTTCATATCATTTGAGATTACTTGGTACTTGGTGGTGGTGTTGGGTGGTAAGTTCTTTAGCATTGTTTGGTGCTTCGGTTGAGATTCTCTATTTGTACAAATTACTGAACTAAGTCATTCTTTTTGGCATTCTGAAGTAGGAGGATTCAATGGAATTATTGTTGATTTTAATCTGTCAGGGAAGTGGCGGAGGTGGTGAAGCAGCGGTGGAGGTGGTGGTGCAGCGGAGGTGGTGGCGGCGGAGG
Source organism: Rubia yunnanensis (assembly GCA_037428765.1). NCBI lineage: Eukaryota > Viridiplantae > Streptophyta > Magnoliopsida > Gentianales > Rubiaceae > Rubia > Rubia yunnanensis. The sequence goes on from CM075063.1 coordinate 85,942,946, forward strand.
TGGTGGCGGCGGAACAACCATGGTTGTGATTATGGAGATGATGAAGAAGAAAAATGTAGGGGTATTTTAGTCATTATATTATTAGGTTTAAGACTAGGGATATTTTAGTCATTTTAGGTTTGGTCAATGCCGGAAATTATTAAGTCAATACCAAAATAGTGCCACAGGGTTATATCGGCACTTCTGATGCAAAACATAGTGCTACAATAGCACTTTTCAATTTCACAGGGTCATATTAGCACAAACCTCCAAAACATAGGGTCATATTAGTATTTTGCCCATTAAATATCCACAAAGAGAATTTGTTGATTTTACTCAACCAAAGCTGCACTGTATACCTACCGCCAAGCACCACCACCACCACCACCACCATCTCTAAACCCTAGCACCACCACGATGAATATCAGCCGGCGGCGGAGCAACACAACCACAATGAATCCATGATGGAGGACATCCGATTTAATTGTATTAAAATTTTCTTCGTACAATTTCCCTCCCCTTCAACCTCTCCTCAAACCCATCTGGTAACTTGGTCAACTCCGACAGCTTCCTACTAGCCCAGGAAAATGGAACCCCGGATAACTCCAACCCGAGAGCCAATTCATTGAGTTGGACCTGAGTCATCGCCACTTCACTCCCAAAAGCAACGTAGATTACATAGTAGCTATCTCGATCGTCCAGCCATTTCTTGACCCGATCTCAACTCGAATCCAACTCGGTCAAATCTCCGGGGGCATCAGCTCCACCAGAATAATAGGTATTTTATTCAACTCTTCAAGCAAACTCACCCACTGCCCTTCAAACTCGTTGTAGTGCCTCACCAATGCCGAGTCCAAACCCATCTAACTTCTAACTCGTTGCAGTGCCCGATGAAGATCGCAACGAAGTCCCGACGAAGACTCAACAAAGACCGTGATTAAAAATCCATCATCACTACGACGAAGCCCCCACCGATATGAAGAACCGGGGAACCCAACAAAGAACGTCCACAACCGTCAGATTTTCAATCGCCACCACTTTGTCGGGTTTTCAATCGCCGACTCCAGTCCATTCCGTCTGCGGACTTAGGTTCACCGAATTCCGACCAAATCCATCGGGGTTTTCATTGGGTTTTGGTGTGAAGATTTGGGGGAGGCGGAAGTATGGCTGAAGCAGGGTCTGGTGTGAGAAGGAGAAGAATTTAGGATTTACAAGGGAAATATAGTCTTTTCCAAGTGTTTTTTTTTAAAAAACTAGGGAATAATAGCAATTCATATAATTCAGGCCAAATTAAGGTTTCCAATGTTATATTAGCACTTTCGAGCAAATAATAGTGTTATAATCACATTTTTAAATTTTACATGGTTATATTGGCACTTTCAACCAAAATATAGAGCCATATGAGCACTTGACTCTAAATAAAAGTTGACTTCGTATATCTAGACATATGGAGTATCCCGTATTTTAAACTCTAACTTCATTGGTGAATGCAACAATTTTTTTCCATTTAGTCAATATAGTCAAACTTTGACGACATATTTGATTAGATATATAAACAATAAAATTATCATATGTGATATTGTTGGATTCGTCGTAGTAAGTAGTTTCTAAATATAAATTTTTTTATTTACCATTATTATACATAATTAAACATATTATCGGTCAAACATATTTTTTGAAGACCGTAAAAAAGATTATGTGAAGGTTAGTGTGGGATGGAGGATAAAAATTTAGGGATTGGCATAACTCCAAACGAGTATATATAAATATAAAATGTAACAATCATTCAAAACTATGGATTCCGAAACTACAAAATTGGCTACACAATAAAAAAAAACAAACGAACCGATTAATTAAAACCCTAACGCAAAAGATTCGACCCATAATACTAAAACAAATAAATTCAAGCCTTAGAGGCTTCGAAATCAACCGCCCGCTTGAGGAAGCTGTTATCATAGTCTTCAAGCGCCATCATAATCGGGCACGATCCATCGATGCCGTCGGCTATGGCCAGCGCAATCATCCTTATCCCATCACGGAACTCCTGAGGACCAACCACCCCATCGCCATCAACGTCAAACTTTTCGAATATGGAGTCGTACAGCACCGTCAGCTCTTCCGGGGTCGGGGCGACGTTGACACCAAAGTCGTTGTCAATCACGCGGAACGATTCTAGGGTTTTTCTCAACTCCGCCTTCGACAGAGCTCCATCGCCGTCGACATCGAAAACGGCAAAGTCAGCATCCGCGGTTTTGTTGAATTCGTCTTCGTTGTTGACGAAATTGCGAACTGTCGAGGAATCTACGATAACCGCTCCCATCTCTGTGAACTTGTGGACTTGTGAACAACGATTCAAGAGTTTTTGTTTGGGGAATTAAAGATCGTACGTCACTATTTATAGATCAGATTGCCGGTGGTATGATTTCCCTGCATAACTAGGAGTAATTGTATTGCCTAATAAAACAAGGAATTGTACTGACGAGGAAACCTAATCCAATTCGGTTTGGGAATAGTTATACTAATAGGGTCATCATCTGTTTATTGGATACATTCGTGCATGCGAGAAGCAAGTTTTAAATTGAGAAAAATCCAACGAGTGAATATAAAATCAAGATGTTAAAAACAACACTTCTACGTGGTGAAATTAATGAACACATTGGTTAAAAAAAATAGGGTTAAACAGTGGCGGAATCAGAAAAATATTTTAGGGAAGGCTGTAAATATTACTCAAATTTAAATTTTAAAAACTTAACTCGAAACCGCATTCAAACGTGCGCAATATGCCTTTTTTGCTTCAGGAAAATGACCGTTGAAACAATGTGATATACTTTGCTTTTGAAGGCTAAAATTTCTCAATTTGATTGTTGCACCATGATGAATTCCATCCACATTCATAACTTGTTTCCTAAATACTTTAAGAGCATTCTTCCAATCCATCACTCCATCGACAGTATATGCCGTCCCCTATGCTGAATTCTTAAAAAGATAGCAAGGAAAACAAAATGGAGCAGTCTTTGAAACACTATACTCCAACCAATTAAATTCATCAAACCAATCCTTTTGAAAACTTCTAAATTCATCATTGAACATTGTCTTGGGAAAAGTATGATTCTTAGGTTGGCAAAGATTTCTTAATATATATTTTCTTAGCACATCATTTCTAATAGAAACATTAATCTCTTCAATAGATTTACGTAGCCCGGGATAACTTATAACATCATTCCGATTTAATTCTACACGAGATTGTTTTCTACTACTACCATCTTCATTGTGCCTTTATTCATTAGGTTCATTCGATCTCTTTAAAGATGGAGATCAGCTACTTCAAATTAAAAATTTATCCATAATCATTTAAATATCAAATAGGGAAAATATGTAAATTGATTCATTCTTAAAAAATCTAAAAGAGTTACGAAACAATAACAAATTGAGATAACAAATAATTTATAAATCATATTCATCTAAATTAAATTTAACAAATATCCCTAATTCCATAATTCGATTATGACAATTTCACGTACAAAATAAATCAAACAATTATAATTTATTATTTATACATATGCAATTCAACTGAATTTCAACAATCATACAACCATATAACTTCAATTCAACATCTAATCTAAAAATCTTGTTCATATAAATTTAAATTTTGAAGGAAAAAATAAAATATACAATAAACCCTAAAATTAAATTACCTTAGCATAAAGAAAACCAGTGGTTCAGTGGAGAGTGGAGGGCTGAATGGTGTTGGGCCGTGGCATCAGTGTCGGCTATGGCGGCGGCCGACATCAAGAGGCGGAGGTGTGGCTAGAGGGAGCTGAGATTTGGACACTGCCTTTCTCTTCCCCGTTTTGAAGTTTACCCAATCTAAAATTTGATTGGGAAAATGGCCCAATCCAATCTATCTTAAAACTGAATTTTAATTTTTTTGCCCTTAGTACAAATGAAACGATGTCGTTTTAGTAGTTCAAGAAATCTCGTTGGAAGACGCGCATCTCGCCGGAAGACGCGCATCTCGCCGGAAATCGATTCCTTCCACCACTTCTACCTACGGCCGGCGACTGAGGTAGGGCTGGAGCCCTACCTGGCCAGCGACTGAGGTAGAGCTGGAGCCCTACCTCGCGTACCACTGGTTCTGCCTATGGGGTTAAATCAGCACTTATGTAAAAATGAAAGGATTAGATTGGAACTATCATAAAAAAACATATTTTCAAGGAGAGTCTACTCCTCATAAATATACCTTCATTACAACTTCATAATCGAATGTATCATAAATATTTTTAGGGCAAACGACTTGGGAGACATCTGAACTCCCTCTATCATTCACCTTTAGCCTCTTATCTTTTTTTAACACATCTAGCTACTCAACTAATAAAACTGCTAAGTTGTGGTCATTCCGTCTAGTCAAATGTTAACTCAGTCAAAAACCTTAATTTGTAATTTCACATGTCCACTTTTCTTTTCTCATTTCCCGTTGTCTTTTTTCATTTTTCTTTTTCTTTTACCTTTCTCATTTTCCTTTTTTCTTTTTCCTTCTTCCATTTTCTTTTTTCCCTTTCTTTCCACTTTCCCTTTTCTCCAACCCTCTCCCCTCCTTTTCATCTTCCCGCTGAGATCAAGGGCCGTCGTGCCGGAGCAATTCACAAGGAAGTCCCTGGATGAATTATACACGCCCCATGTAGCTCCGATTCTAGTCAAAGATATGGTGAAGATTAAATCCAAGCTCGTGCCGGAGGTTCGCAAAGTTTGGCACCACGACAATCAGCTGTTGAAGATCTCAATGCAGCAGCTGGTGAACGATTTTCCTTGCCAAGAGCTCCCGGTGAGCCTTGTGTGTGCCGGCAACTGTCAGAAGGAGCTGAACATGGTAGAACAGAGCATCAGTTCAACTGGGGCGCTGCCGGGATATCGACGTCGATCTGACGCAACGTCCCTCTGAGTGACATTCTGAAATGGTGCAAGATTTACAACAGGGGGGCAAGGGGCACTGCACGTGTGCTTCTTAGGCGCTGAGGATCTGCCCGGCGGCGGGGGATCCAACTCCAAGTACGGGACCTCGATCAGTAAGCAGTTCACGATAGATAAATCGAGGGATGCTATTGTGGGAGAAATTGCTATGTTTGTGGCTACAGTAGCCACAAACGGCAATTTTCTATAGAGGACGCATTATCGTAATGCGTCCTCTAATTGTTTTTTTTTTGCCTTTTTTTGGTCAAAAATATCAGACGGTGGGCTGTGGCACGACACGTGGCGAGGACGCATTATGGTAATGCGTCCTCTCCTTTTGCCTTTTTTTTCCATTTTTTGGTCAAAAATGTCATGCGGCGCACAGCGTCGCAACACGTGGCGAGGACGCATTATGATAATGCGTCCTCTAAGCCATTTTAATTTTTTTTAAAAAACTTCTGGTCAAATTTATTTTTTCAGAATTATTTCCAGAATTATTTTTTGTTCAAATTCTGGAAAAATATTTATATTTAAATTTATAATTATATTTGAATTGATATATATGTATATATTTATATTTATTTTATATTTATAATTATATTTGTATTTATATATATGTATATATTTATATTTATAATTATATTTATATTTATACATATGAATATATATTTATATTTATATTTATATTTATATATATATTTATATATATGTATATATTTATATATATATATATTCATATATTTATATAAATCAATTTACATGTATGTACATCCACACATTTACATGTATGTATATATTTATATATATATTTATATATTTATATATATTTATATATATATATATATATTTATTTATATTTATATATATGTATATATTTATATTTATTTATTTATTTATATATATATGTATGTACATCCACACATTTACATGTATGTACATCCACACATTTACATTTATATATATTTATTTATTTATATTTGTATACATATCTTTATTTATATTTATATTTATATTTATGTATATTTTTATATTTATATGTATGTATATTTTTATATTTATATATTTATATATATTTTTTATATTTATATATTTATATATATATATATATATATATATGTATATCTTCATTTATATTTATATATACGTTTATATATATCTTTATTTATATTTATATATGTGTATATATTTATATTTATATTTATGTATATATTTATATTTATATATATCTTTATTTATATTTATATATGTGTATATATTTATATTTATATTTATGTATATATTTATATTTATATATATCTTTATTTATATTTATATTTATTTATTTATTTATATATATATATATGTATGTACATCCACACATTTACGTGTGTGTACATCCACACATTTACGTGTGTGTACATCCACACATTTACGTGTGTGTACATCCACACATTTACGTGTGTGTACATACAGACATTTACGTGTGTGTACATCCACACATTTACGTGTGTACATCCACACATTTACGGGTGTGCATATTTATATTTATATATTTGTATATTTATATATTTGTATATATATCTTTATTTATATTTATAGTTATATTTATGTATATTTATATATATGTATATATTCATATATATATATATATATTGACATATATATATATCTTTATTTATATTTTTATTTATATTTATATATATGTATATATTTATATATTTATATATATTTATATATATACATATATATCTTTATTTATATTTATATTTATATTTTTATTTATATATGTATATATTTATATTTATTTTATATTTATAATTATATTTATAATTATATTTATAATTATATTTATATTTATATGTGTGTACATCCACACATTTACATGTGTGTACATCCACACATTTACATGTGTGTACATCCACACATTTATATGTGTGTACATTCACACATTTACATGTGTACATATTTATATATATTTATATATTTATGTATATATATTTATTCATATATATATTTATTTTTATATATATATATCCGTATATATATATATATATTTTATATATTTATCCGTATATGTATATATTTTTTTATTTTTTTATTTATATTTACTTATATTTATATTTTTATATTTATATTTATATATATATGTATATATTTATGTTTCAAAATAGAGTCTTCTGAATAATTTCCAGAATCAAAATAATTTCAAAAAAACAATTCACCTGTTCCGAAGAGTCGTTTAAAAAACGAGTGCTACGAAAATCATTTCAGAAAAAATAAAATAATGCCACATTAGAAAAATAAAATAAAATAATGCCACATGAGTCCTCTAATTGATTTTAGAAAAAATGAAATAAATCCTAACTATTTTCGAAAAAAAGGGATAAACTTGCGGAAACAAAAAGGGTGAGAATTAAAAAAGGAAGGGAAGGCTGAAAAAATAAAAAAAGGGAAGACGCATTATGGTAATGCGTCCTCAACCCTCCACTTCCAAACCAAAAAGCTACCACAATTTGGGCCAAAATTCTACTTTCCTCCACACAAAAATCATGCACTCCTATTGTGGCGGATCATGGGTTTTAAGTGAGGATGATTATTCCGGGATGCATAGGAAGGATGTAGGCGGCGGAGAAATGGGCTGAGGAGGAGAAACTCAGCGGCAAAGGGAAAGTTTGAGAAAAGGAAAAATAGAAAGAAAAAAAAGAAATAAAGAGAATGAAAAATGGAAAAAAGAAAAAGAAAAATGGAAAAAAGAAAAAGAAAAATGGAAAAAGAGAGAAAAAAGGAAAGGAAGAAAAGAAAATTGAGAAATAAAAAGGGAAAATGTGAAATTACTAATTAACCATTAAAATTGACATTTTTTACTGAAGTTAACGTTTTGATTAGACGAAATAACCACGATTTAGAAATTTTATTAGTTGAGGGGCAAAAAGTGTTAAAGAAAATATATGGGATTAAAAGGGGACAATGAAGGGAGTTCAGGGGCCTACCAAGTCGTTCGACCATATATTTATAATTTGTATCCCTTCGTTACGAAAGTAAGAAACTTTGGTAAATATTTTCTGAAGGAAATTTGAATAGTTCAATAAATAATCTCCTACGAAATTCGGTAACTTTGTAATTAGAAATCGACACATATTGCTACTCGGATATGCTAGGGGCAGGATCAACTTTCACTACCACGCGAAGACACCTCTGGCACCGGTTGTTTTGGTTCCTAGCACCGGTTTTTTAGTGGCTAAAAAACCGGTGCCTAAGTAACCGATGCTACATTATCACCGGTTGAAGCAAAACCGGTGCTAAATTTCTTTTATTAGCACTGGTTATATTTTGCACCGGTTTAAGTTACTGGTGCTATAATACACCATATTAGCACCGGTTTTTTGTACCGGTGCTAGAAAAAACCGGTGTAAATTTTGTAATTCTAGCACCGGTTATGACACCAGTGATAAATAAAATTTTGTCGCACCGGATTTGTTAGCACCGGTTATGGAACCGATGTTAAATCTTTATATCTAACACCGGTTTTTAGGTAGCACCGGTTTTTAAATCGGTGACAGAAAAATAAATTGCACCAGTTATAGTTTAGCAACGGTTTGGGAACCGGTGTTAAATCTTTATATCTAACACCAGTTTGTAGGTAGCACCGGTTTTTAAACCGGTGACAGAAAAATAAATTGCACCGGTTATAGTTTAGCAACGGTTTGGGAACCGGTGATAAAAACAGTTTTATTGCACCGGTTAGATGTTAGCACCGGTAAAAAAACCGGTGCTAGAGTTGTTTATTTATTGCACCGGTTAAATTTTGCACCCATTTGAAAACCGGTGCAATGAAGTAAATATAGCATCGGTTATGATCGCACCTTTTTTTAGTAGCGGTTTTGAAAGCGGTGCTACAAGCGTTAATTTTGCACCGTTTAATATTAGCACCACTTCTCTAATCGAAAGAAACCGGTGTTAAAAGCGTGAGTAATTATTGTGGTCACTGTAAGCTGCAACGTACTGCAGCGTTCATCTTCTCACAACCAGTTCCTTTTTTTCCAGGCATGGTACCCAATATTTGTTGTGCGTAGTAACAGAATGGTGCACGAAAACAAATTGAACAAATTCCGAGCCACAGTGATGCATAGACAAGAAAGTAGGTTGAATAAAGGATTGAATCCGATGAAGTATAATATATGACTAGCAAAAGAAGAGCATGAAGTGTTTCGTAGTGTCCTAAGATACTGAAACCCCCCACAGCGTCGAATTTGACGAGTATCAGAAGAGATGGTCAATTACCTTTCTTGTAACAGATAATACTAACCACTATCTGAGGATTTGTGCAAATCCTTGTATGATATTCAATTGAGCTATGCATTTTGGCAGAGTATTTTTTTCAAAAATACAAACCCATTTCAAAGCAATACTCCGCAGTTCATCGCTCCCCAATGGAGTGTAATCTTCCGGGAATTGCTGAAACAATGCATTAAATGACATGTTAAGAGAAGGATGTAAATGTGAGAATAACGAATACATAGAAGAATTGTAGGAAAACGTACCGGAATAATGTCAATGTCATGTACGTGCCTGACAATTTTTTCCATGTAATACATGCAATGGTATCCGCACTCCCAAGTACTACTTTGTATCTTGTGCTGATGATGGAAAAGAAAATTTGTTGAACCAATTACGAAGATGAAAATGACACGTGAAATATGAAGGTATGAGATGATACGCACACTGTTGTTTATGACATCCCAAGTGTAGTTGGAAGGGTAGGACCTATTTTGTTTGGAATTGGACCTTCGATATTTTGTTGCAATCCTACAATAGATGGAAACCTATTTTTGTCAACATGAGGAATATTATTTTTAGAAATTGGGGTTCACACAATATATGATAACATACTGAGTAACAGTAATTGTAAATAATTGAGCCAAGAGAGTGCAAAACGTACAAGAACACAATTACGGGAACAACCATTTTTGAAAAATAGCAAAGCTGAAGGAAAGAAACGAATGTGTTCCACTTACAAATGAATCATTTTAAGGCATGATCTATTTCATTTGGAAATTCCCTCATTCATTGAGTCGATGCAATATACTCGATCGATTTATGGTACGAAGACAAGCAAAAACCAATGGTCCCTATGGGAAAAAGGGAAAAACAAAAGTACTTAAGATTCTTAAAATAAAATCACAGCACACGGTTTCTTTCGCTTCCATGTGGGCGGGTCTAGCTACTCGGAAAACGAATGGAACTTACTATCGATTGTATGAGAAGATGTACATCCTTGCTTCAGTGCGGCACATGATAGCCGAAACCTCATCCGCAGTCAATTCCACCATTTGATTTGCCTTCTGAGCCATTGAGTTTGAAGAGGCAGGAATAAACTGGACGTGGCCTCCACGTACCACCCCATCGCAGAGGTATCTTGCAAATTAATATGGTTAGTGAAGAAAATATAATGATACTTGTATCTATGAATAATGAAAGCATACACTTCTTACGATGCCCATATATCAAGTTGGCACCCACTGATCCACTCTATTTCATCATCTGCGTCCAAGCTGTTCATGAACAGTCGTATCTTGTCAGTGAATATGGCTGCGTATACTTCTTCTGATCCAAACACCTTTGCGCTGAAATTGATGCGGAATATTTTGTCTGGTCCACATATTTGTGAAGATAGCCGTAAAGCATCATTAATCTGGTGAACATCAGCGATGCATTCTTGGTTTTTCGTGGCTCTCTAATCATTACATTCAGAATCTAATAATGTTAGTTGAACAGTATTTCTATGTAATTCAGTAGTGGATGATAATGTAAAGGCTGAAATGAGTTCTCACAAATATGTATTTGGGAGAAATCGACGAGGGAGGATTTCGTTGCCCATTCTCCGGTGATGTAGTTTTTTCTTTTGGTAGTTGCTATTGGGTAAATGTTAGTGATGCGTAGAAAGAAAATCAATCGGAATGTAATAGTATGGGGGTATTTACCTCTCCTTTTACCGATCGAGCGGCCACCTCTCCCAAAGGAGTATCTTCCTTAGCCACTGGTGTGAGGTTTGTTTGAGGACTTCCAATTTCGTCGACCACCATTTCCTGTAGAGGTGGTTGCTGCTCGTTCTCCTACGTAAGAATATGAATAACATATCATGTAATTTTATTAGCAAGAAAGATATGTATGAGCACTGATGAGAAGAAGAATACAATTATCACACCTCATCATCCTGTTGCTCTATGACACTTATCAGCTTCCCCGGCCATAGAATGTTATATCCGATGGCCTGAATGACAAACTCAAATTCTTCGTGATCAATCGGCAAAGGTGCCTTTGGTATGATCACAGGTCCTTTTAGATTTACCTGCTCCCACTTGATGGGTAAGTCAGTTTCCGCTTCCTTCGGAAAGAATATACCGAATGCAGCTACCTCCCTTTCTCCATAATGGTTCAGAACATATAGGTAGCATTTTTTTTCCTCTCTGAGAGATGAACTTAGAGATTGGGTCAATACATGGGTCAGGCAATAACTAAGTATTCTCTATTGAAGGAAAACAGATAAATTCGGAAGTGCAAGCGATAGATGATAAGAAGTAATGAATTGTACATGTAGCTGCTGAAGGCTGCAGCGCGCTGCAGCTTTCAGTGCCCAGCTGAGACTGAGAGCTACAGCGCGCTGCAGCTTCTAGCGTTCATCAGCAACAAACTATATCCCCACAACATCAATCAAAATCAGGAAATGGAAATCCATATACTACAAATCACATAGCAAGAAAGGAACAAATACGATTGCAGTTCACGGTTTGGACTACCTTGTCATCCGCTGCAGTTCCTTATGGGTCACTACACCCCGATGCTGAAGGAATGAATACCCGGTTGTCCTTGTTCGTGGGGGTGGAAGATGCAGCGAGGAAATTACGGGCATCCAAGTGTGGGGGAATAGCTTTACCAAATTGCCCAGCTAGCCAATTTGTTTGGGCCTCAAGTAAAGCAACAAATGTTTCCCTGAGCTCGATGACATCTGTTGGTTGTTTGTTTGAATTTGAAATTTCCTCAGATGGTTTCGTGTTTGTGCTCCCACATCGACTAGATGCGTAATGGGGGACAGTCATATATGGTAGGGCTTCGTTCACCTTAGAGGTTGCGGAGCAACCTCTCCAACGACCCCTGTGATCCTTCCTAACCGTTGCTTGAACTAGAATATCTTCTTTTCCATGTATAACCAAATCTCCCTTTTGCTTCTTATCCAAAAGGTTTTTCTAAGAAACAAAGCAAATATAAGCCATTTGATCCGGATAACATCAAAGAATATCAATAGAGATAGATTCAATTATGAATTATGCTCACAATAGTGGGGGTTACTCTTCGGACGGAGTCATTGGTGTAGGTTGATAATTTCTTGTCCCAGTTAGCTGCAAGGAACACTTCCGAGCGGTCCGGTTTGAAATCCATGCTTTGAACTAAAGCCTCTGCTTCTTCTACACTCTGACCTTCATCCAGAAGCGCCTCAATTTTAGCATTTCGTTTCCTCTTCTCGAGTTCTACTGCAACCCTACGGTTCCCTCCACTCCCCGTGTGATGGATGTAGTCCTTCTGTGAGGCGCTTAATTTTGCTGCGTCACTTACCGCCTGTTTGGACATCAGTTTGTAAACTACTGTCATGGTAAAGACTAGGGAAAAATAATATTGAAGGAATTTCCTTGAATTCAGGGGTTGACCTGTGTTTCACAAACAGCTCCCACTCATTTTTGTCCATCCACCGATAGTCTCTCCATGCACAAGAGCCCGGTTTTTTTTGCACAATGTACTTGTTCGCCACCTTAGTCTTCCAATTCCTCCACTTTTCTCCTGCATAAATTGTCCATTTATTTCGGAACTTATTCATCTCATTGAAAGTCATTTTCGTTTGTATATCCCAGCTAATCTGGAGGATAAGGATACATGTTGTTAGTGCGACATGTAACGAAGTTTACATGAACAATGGAGGATTAGAACACACTTACAAGAATGTCTTCCCATGCATCCTTCTTCACATGGTCTGGAACTGATCTCCAATTATGCCACGTCCCGAAGCGGATTCTTCATCGAAAGGCATAGCCAACATATATCGACCATCAACTGCGCATAACTAGGGGTTCAAAGTCATCATCGAAGAATATTTTAAGAGGCTTCTTTTGTTTCGCAAGAAACACAGACTTGCACGTGGCTATACCTTTGCGCTTGCAATACTCTCCAATCTCAAACTTGTCAAAGCTCCCACTCATGTCTTCTTTTAACATAGTTTCTTATGCTTCTCTCGACTTCTCTGATCCCGAGCAATATTTCTGTGCATCAGCCCCTTCCTCGCTATTGTCATCACAGTTGGCATCCTTTGGAGGGGTAAAACATTTATGGGCAACAGTTTGTCTACCACCGGAGTCAAACAATTTCTTCCTTGGTGGAGCCATTGAATCTCTTCTATCAGCAAATGAAACACAAGCAAAACATTAATCCAACACAGCCCTTTGCGGATTTTCACGAAAATCCAACTGAGTTCAACAAATTCGTGTAGGGGGCACGTGGGTAGGAAACAATTATGACATTACAAGCAAGCATATAATGTATGAGTATGAAACAGCACCCACAATAGTTTAATAAGAAACGTCAACACAAACTCACACGCAAAGAGACCAACCAAAATATAGCTACTCATTAAACCCGGGAAAGATGGAAACTACCAATGGGTGTTACCTTATTTCGTCAACAGCCGGCCGTCTTGGTTACCCCCTCCACTGTGAACATTCCGAGCCGGGTACGAAATTTGTGGAGTAGAGTGTCAATAAAATTGGTGTATTTGGTTGGCGACCAGGATTGGGAGGTTGAAGCCCGACATAAATGGTGAAGGGAGGGACACTGTTTTTGGGGGAAATCTGCACGGGGTTATGGGGGAAGAGGAGGAACTTGGGATTAGGGATGTGATGGGTAGAAAGAACTCGGTTCGATGTGGTGGGGAGGGAAGGGTACGGAAACAGAGGGTTAAGGATATGGAGGGAAAAGGGAAACTTTTGGAGGGAATGAAAATGAAGCTTTGTTGGTACATTTTGGTGTCTTATAATTTTTCTTACTTTAATTTAAAAGCAATAATCCATACGAATGGGAGGGATATGTATTATATTCCCCAGGACCTGGAAAAGATCATAAAATCTTTCAAATCTTATACTCCCTCCGTCCCAAAATAAATGGTGTGCGAGAGACTTCCACGTTCATATATAAATAAATGTGTCTAACCGCTAATAGGTTTAAGCACGTATAATTAAGGCATGTAAAAGGTTACTTTTCATAAACTTAGTGTTACGACGAATCTAACCATATAACATATGACAATATTATATTGTTCATATGACAATATGAATCAGGTAATTTCGCAGTTACTAAGCTCATGTGGAATCTAATTTTACCTAAGAAGATTTCTATCTTTACCTGGAAACTGCTTAACTCCTTCTTACCTTTGATGATATCCTCCTTATCTTTCCTTGAGCTCGATGACATCTGTTGGTTGTTTGTTTGAATTAGAAATTTCCTCAAATGGTTTCGTGGTTGTGCTCCCACATCTACTAGATGCGTAACGGGTGACAGTCATATGTGGTAGGGCCTCGTTCAGCTTAGAGGTTGCGGAGCAACCTCTCCAACGACCCCCGTGATCCTTCCTATCCGTTGCTTGAACTAGAATATCTTCTTTTCCATGTATAACCAAATCAGGTAATTTCCCAGTTACTAAGCTCATGTGGAATCTAATGTTACCTAAGAAGATTTCTATCTTTACCTGGAAACTGCTTAACTCATTCTTACCATTTGATGATATCCTCGTAAAATGTGGTTATAGCTTGGCCTCTAAATGTCTTCTGTGCAATCAATCTGACTTCATGGCACATTTCTTTACAAATTGTCAACTGTCTAAATCCATTTGGATTCAAATGGCTGCTATAGTGAATTTCAATTTGCGGAATGTGCATAATATAGTGGATACTTTTTTCATTTTCTGGAACTGTAGTGACCTTACTGGAGAGCAGAGAATGCTATGTCATCTGATTCCTTCTCTGATCTGCTGGGCTTTATGGAAGGCTAGGAATGATTATTTTTTTGATAACACACCTTTTTCATCTCCCATAATAGCAAGGAAGTCACATATACTCTCTACCTTTCCATTACCTCCTCTCCCCGAAGTTTTCAGTTCCCTTCTCTGTTGTTTCCCCCCAGACCACCACCGAAGCCAACTATTTCCACAATATACTAGGAATATCCAGATCACAGTTTCATCAAGGTTAAAGTGGATGCATCTTGGTCTAATTCCTCTGTTTCAATTGGCTTAGTTGCTCGCAATCACCAAGGTTTACCAATCCTTATTAGATCAGAGACCATAACAGCCACATCTCCACTGGAAGCTGAAGTTAAGGCAATTCTTATTGCCTGTCAGATCTGTCTGGACAGATATCCCAACCTCAATATTGAATCTGACTCGCTACAGGAAGTTTATATGATTAGTGATCATTCACTTTCCAAATGGACCCTATACCCTCTAGTTTTCCGAGTTCACACTCTTTTGTCCAATGCTACCCTTAAGCACACATATAGAGAATGTAACTCAGTTGCGGATGCCATGGCGAAATATCAAGCATCCTCTGCGATGGTTTCTCCTTTACATATGACCAACATTCCGGCACATAATAAAGGCTTAATCTATATGGATAGTATTCATACACCTTATATTAGAATCCATAGGCAAGCCTTTAAATAAGATTGATACTGCTGATCTTTCCTCTATTTTGTCTCAGGTTATGGACTACTTCGCTTCATGGTTTTGGGTTTTTTTTCTGCTCTTTCGCGATGGCTACCATTTTTCACAGTCTCATTTGTGCTTTCACATGGCGGATTCCCAGTTTCTACCATTGAGCACTCGAGCCTGGAGCCCTCGAGCCCTGAAGTCATCGGCACTCAAGCCTTGGAGCCCTCGAGCATTGGATGCCCTCGAGCACTCAAGCCTTGGAGCCCTCGAGCATTGATTGCCCTCGAGCACTGGATGCCCTCGAGCACTAGATGCCCTCGAGCACTGGATGCCCTCGAGCACTGGATGCCCTCGAGCACTGGATGCCCTCGAGCCCTGAATGCCCTCGAGCCTAGAATGCCCTCGAGCACTGGATGCCCTCGAGCACTGGATGCCCTCAAGCGTGGATGCCCTCGAGCCTGGATGCCCGCGAGCACTGGATGCCCTCGAGCCTGGATGCCCTCGAGCCTGGATGCCCTCGAGCCTGGATGCCCTCGAGCACTGGATGCCCTCGAGCCAGCAAGCACTTGACCATCAACCCCTCGAGTCTAAAACTTAATATTCTACTGGTCTAACATTCAGCCCAAAAAAATGTAAATTGCAGCCCAATCAGTATAAGGTGTTTGTGCATTAGTATTTCACCCACAACCCCTGCTCCCTCCACCGTCCTCTACTCTCATGGCACCGTCTCCTGCCACCTCCGTCGTGCCCTGCTCCCTCCGCCTTCCCGGCTCCCTCCGCCATCCACTTCTCCAGCTGCGCCCCTTCATCGGCCAAGCTGTGTCTGACCATCGTCGACTGTACACCAAACACCAATCGTCAACAACCCGTACTCCTAATTAGGTAAGGAGATTATTTTCCTAAGGTTTTTACCAAGAAATTTTTTCTTCCTCATAGGTTGATTTCATGATAATGCCTCATTGTGTCAATGCCCTCATTGTGCTCATGTTTTCGGCATTGGTGAACAATTTTGTGCGTAACCTGATTGTTCATGATATGTGATTCTGGATGGCATAACCCGTGCTCCGATATGATATGATAATTTTGTGCATCACCTGATTGTTCATGATATTTTTTCTTGCTCAAGGGTTGATTTCATGATAATGCCTCATTGTGTCAATGCCCTCATTCTGCTCTTGTTTTCAGCATTGGTGAATACTTTTGAGCATTCCCTGATTGTTCATGACATGTGATTCTGGATGGCCTATTGATTCGTCCCAGGATTTATAGAATGTCCATCTAGTTTAATTATTTTTCTTCTGTTAATATTATCTGAAATTGGGATTAACTGTGAGTAAACATTATTTCATATTCAGCCTATGAGAAGGAATGCTTAATTTAGAATAAGTTGATTCTGTATTATTTACCTTTCTGATTGTGTATTATTTACCGTTTTGCGTTCTGGCTTCCGTTAACACATTTAGTTTAACAGACATGGCCCCCAAAAAAGTGCAACCAAGCAAAAGAACAACACCCAAAACCCCAGGAAAAAGCCTAGAGTGGTGGAGGGGGAGGACGTCAGCACAGGACTCAGATTGTTCCGTCGATTGAGCCCGTACCAGCCGCAGAGGTGGACTGTACTGAGCATACAACTGTCTACAAGGACTTCATCTCGAGGGGCCTCATCCTTGAGAGAGGGTTGAGGCTGGAAAAGCCCTTCAGGAACTATGTGAAGGAGCACAGATGGGAAGGCCTCATCGTACAACCGTCGCGTGCAAACCAGACCATGGCATGTGAATTCCTGTCACTCATGAAGTATAAGAATTCAACAACTATTTTCCTCCGTGGTCATTTGGTCGAGTTGTCTTCGGATTCGATCAACAACTTGTACATGATCCCACCAAAGCCCTCGAGTTTGTACGAAGCCACTGACACCACAATTGAACAAGCTTCATGGGAAGACATCATCATAGAAATCTGTGATGACAGCGATGCAGTAATTCAGAATCTACCACAAGAATGGTCCAGCATAGAGAAAAAGTACTTGACTGAGGACATGAACGTGTGGTACAGTTTCATAGCTGCCCGGCTACTCCCCGTGAAATTGTATAGCGAGGTTCATCGGTCCCGTATGCTGCTGCTCTACAAGATAAAGAAGAACATGAGCCTGGATGTTGGGAGTACAATAATTGCATACATCTGGGATTGTGTCAATGCCCATAACTACATAGGCTTGTCCTCACTTATCACTGCAATATGCGTGGAAGCAGGTTACAGATACAAAGATGATGATGTCACAATGATGCCAAAGCTCCCCATAAACCCTCTCATATTCTCCAAGAAGAAGAACGTTGCTGAGTCATCTAGGGCAGCAACCAGTAAATCATCAAATGAGAACTCGGATGGGGACTTGGCAGCATTGCAACTGAAGGTGGATCATTTGGTGCGCTGGACATCGCAGGTTGGGAAGATCCTCACAGCCATGTGTGGCGAGAGAATCAATAAATTGGGTCCAATCCCTACCTTTGATTCGCCAAGGGCCAACACGGTGGAGAAGAGGGCGCGCATGAAATGACTACCCACAGTGAGCTCACATCTTCTTATTATCAGGTTCTTTCATTTGCTAGTTTAATTTGGATGTGGGGATCATACATTTGTTGCTTTCGAAACATACACTGCTACTGTGTTGGTACTGTTTTTGCTTTGGATTTTGGAATGTTAGCTTTCAGGCCACATAACGTATTTGTGCCGTTGTCTTAAACGAACTGCATGAGCAATTCATATCAGGTTCCTACATGTGTAAAATTGCTAAAGCGCGCTGAACCAGTAGAGCTGCAGCGCACTGCAGCTGGCAGAACCTACCATAGGAATAATTGTCCACTTTTTTTACCAGCCTTTACCAAAACCACTGGAGTACGCTGCAGCAGACAGAACTGCGCCACATGGCATCAAATTGGAAGATACTTGTACAATAGTTGCCAGGGGCAACAAAACCCAACAAAGTACAAAAAGTAAATAAATTTTAACTTCAACATCGTTGTTCGACCCCCTTAGTCTAGAACCAACTTCATCTTCTTGGATTGACTGTCTCGAAGTTCTCGGCCATCGTCATCTATCCAGATGCCATCTTTGTGTTTCCTCCGTATGGCTCCCGCCTCAATCTCGTTGTCACTAGGTAGAGGGGAAATAGAGGGGAACTCTAACCTTTCACTTGTAACCTCAAAATCAATTTCATCGCGGAAAGAGAATTTCCTACCTTGTACCACAACAGACCAACCTACATTGCACGGGTCATTTACGTAGAAAACTTGTCTTGCTTGTTCGGCCAAAATAAACTGATCATTTTCATATGCCACACGAGTCGGGTCAATAAGGGTACATCCCATTGGATCATCAGTTCGAACCCCAGTTGTGTTATCAAACCATTGGCACTTGAATACCGGAATCTTGAATTCTCCATAGTCAACCTCCCAAATCTCATCAATAACACCATAGAACGACATCACAACTAGGACTGGTTTTTTGTCTTTCTTACTTGCTTGCCACATAGTTTCTGACTCAATGTATACCCCACTATTTTGAGTCGTGCTCTTCAAATCTTGGTCCCTAGTAGCGAAAAAAAACCGTTATGTCATATCCGGAATACCTCAAAACCGTGCAGTTAGGCTTCCTCGCAAATGCCCTAATTTTTGGGTCGTAATCAGCAACATTGCATCAGTCATATAACCAATTCACAAACTTGTCATTGTGCTCCAACTGGACTTTATTAGGGGGCCACGTGGGATGACACTCTGTTATCGAATTAAGGTACTCAGTCACATAAGCAGTAGTCTCCAAACAATTCCTCAACACATACAAATGAACTGACATCAGATCACTATTCAATGGAGTAAATAACATTCCCCTAGACCTCGGCTTGCCCCCCTTCCTCCCAACATGTCGATTCAAGGGCACCCCAAATTTTCTGTGTCCCTGCAAATAGGAAGAGAAAAATTCAATCACTTCTTCGGTAACATACCTCTCAACAATACTAGCTTCCGGCCGACTCATACATTTCACGTACCCCTTAAAGACTTTCATGTGACACTCGAATAGATACATCCAACGCATGCCAACTGGACCGCATATCTTTACCTCCCACACTAGATGGACGACCAAGTGAACCATTATATCAAAAAAGGATGGAGGGAAATACATTTCCAACTTGCATAGCACAACAACATCTTTTTGTAGGACATCCAGATAGTCCCGGTCAATAGACTTCCGGCATATGGAGGCAAAAAATATACAAATTCTAGTGATTTAGTGCCTTACGTCGGCCTCCATTACCCCACGAATAGCAATAGGTAAAAGTTGCATCAAAACATGACAATCATGAGATTTCAACCCCATCATCCGACAATCCTTCGTAACTACCCGACTCATGTTCGATGAATAACCAATGGAGACCTTCACTGATTTCAAACTATCACAAACTGAGATTCTCTCCTCCTTAGAAAGGTACAAGGTGCAGGGGGCAAGTACGTCCTCTTACCCTTCACTTCTGGGGCGAGGTCATTTCTGATTCCCAAATCAACCAAGTCCAACCGGGCATTCAAACAATCTTTCGTCTTCCAAGGAATATTCAAGAGGGTGCCTATCAAACTTTCACAAACATTTTTCTCAATATACATCACGTCTAGGCAATGCCTAACCTTAAGATGCTCCCAGTATGGTAGATAAAAAAATATTGACCTTTTCTTCCATGGCCCACCACAATTTATTTTGTCCTTGCCTTTGTAATTTCCCAACACCACTCGTAATTTCTTAACCTTAATGTGAATCTGCACACCAGTTAGGGGTGTAGGGGATTTCCTTCGTTCATTCCCGCCAACAAAATTGACCACATCATCCCGGTAGTTATGGTTTCCGTGGAGCCATTTTCTATGGCCAAGATACACTGTCTTTCTTCCATGTATTAGCTGTTTGAATTCAGTCTTCTCCTCACAAATGGGACATGCATTGTGCCCCTTCACAACGTACCCCGACAAATTTCCGTAGGCTGGAAAATCATTGATCGTGCAAAAAGCATGGCACGCAGCTGAAACTCCTCATTCATATGGCCATCAAATACCGACACCCCTTTATCTTCCCACAATATCTTCAAATCTTCTATCAATGGTCTCAAATACACATCAACCTCATTCCCAGGTTGTCTAGGACCTGAGATTAACATAGGCATCATAACTTATTTACGTTTCATGCACAAATATGGGGGGAAATTATATATAACCAACATCACGGGCCACGAACTATGCTTCGATGACATATTACCAAATGGATTCATCCCATTAGTACACAATGCAAGGCGGAGATTTCTAACCTCCGAAGCAAAGGAAGGATATCGCTTGTCAAAATTTCTCCACTGTTCACCGTCCACCGGATGTCTTATCTTGTCGTCATGTAGTCTTTCCCGCTCTCCATGCCATCGCAAGTTCTTTGCATTTTCTGAATTCGAGAATAACCTCTTCAACCTAGGAATTATAGGAAGATACCACATACACTTCAATGGGACCTTCTTCTTCTTCTTAGTCAAACACCCATCATCATCATTCGTCACACCCTTATATCTTGCATTTTTGCACACGGGACATTCAACCGCATCTATCAAATCACCGTCATACAAAACACAATCATTTGGACATGAGTGTATTTTCTTGTATTCCAAACCAAGTGGACACAATATTTTCTTGGCCTCGTAATAGTTTTTCGGAATTCCATTCCCTTCCGAAAACTTGTCCTTCAGAATCTTCAGTAGTGAATTCACACTTGCATCACTCCAAGAACTTGTAGCTTTCAAATTGAAAACCTCCATAAAAAAAGAGGTTACGGTATCCTTACTTTTACATCCCGGATACAATGGCTTCTCTTTCTCGTCCAGCAAAGCACTCAACATTGTAGGCTTCCCCTCAAAATCTCTCACAATGTCATCGAACATACCATCAACTGTACATTTGTCTCCATCACCTTGTCAAACCCACCGTCATGTCCTTGTTCAGCCTCTCCATGAAATGTCCATACAATGTAACCTCCGTCAAATCCGTTCTTCAACAAGTGAAATCTAACAACCCCACGATCGTCAAACAGTTCACGACACAAGCATTTTTTGCATGGAAAAAGCATCCTCTCCTCCCGACCAAAGGCATAATCTAGAAACAAATCAATAAATGAAATATGTTCACCACTCCCTCTAGCTACACTTGGACAGTTAACCATTTTTTCCCTCCACGCAAACATTGATTCTCGGTCCGTTGTATCTAAACAAGACAAAACACACCATTACACATATTTTCATTGGTCAAAAATACGAAAAATGAACACGATCTTTTTGCTACACAATACTAAACGTGTCATGCATGTCCGTGTATAAGCATGCGAATCGATCAACTGCATGTTCTCGGGATACATATAAATATATATACCATCTACCAAAAGAAACACAAAAATGTTCACATTAACACTCATTAATTTACACTCCCACAACATGATCGATACTCAACCAACATAAGCTGGCATAGAGAAACCAATAATAAGTACGAAAAAACTACCTCTAATCATGCATTTATGGTTCTAGTTGATTGAAATTTTCAAAAATTAATGAATACTTACTTCCATTAGTCTTCATTTGTTTGAGTTATTGCACACCTTCCCAAGAAATCTACCATCTAATAATGGAAAAGGTTCAAGCTCAGAACTAACTAAAGAAGGTAAGTTCGGACTATTAAATGCTCGATTTAGCACCGCTTTTTGTCAATAGTACACAAAACCGCTGCCAGTTTTTCCGCCTTTTTCCACGAATTCATTCAGCGCCGGTTTCTACATTTTCATAACACTGGTTCCTATAACCGGTGCCAAAAACATACATCACGCCGGTTTTCTAGGATTTTTTGCACCGGTCTTAAAATCGGTGCGAATATAACACCGGTTATCGTTATTTTTAGCACCGGTTTCTTGACCGGTGCTAAACTCTCAACGGTTTCCACAAAATCTAGCAGCGGTTTCTCGACCGGTGCAAAAATAACACCGGTTTTTATTTAAAAAACCGGTGCAAAAATATTTTTAACCGTTGCCACAATAACACCGGTTTTAGAACCGGTGCTAACACAAAAAAAACCGTTGCTAAAACATGATTTGCATCGGTTTTCATAACCGGTGTTAAAAAACCGGTGCCAGAGGGGGTCTCTGTGGTAGTGTTTTCATTATGGAGATCGAGTTTGTATACTTCCTTCATCCTAGATAAATTGGCATATTTTAACTTTTAGATATTATTATATATGTAAGACTATTATCATGTTAAATGTTGTTGAATTCATCATTACATATATTTTTTAAATGATGATTTTTTAAGAAACATTTTACACACATAAAAAAAGATATTAATTAGAAAGTCAAAATGTGCCAATTTATCTGGATACAAATTATAATTATATTTATGATACATTAGATTATGAAGTTGTAATGAAGGTATATTTATAATGTGTGAGCTCTCCTCAAAAAGTTATTTTTTATGATAGTGCTGATCTGAAATTATCTTTTTTTCATAAGTGCTAATTTAATCTTGTATCTTTTTACTAAAGTGCTGATCTAACCCTATCTTATTAATAAAAGTACTGATCTAACCCTGGCACTACCAATCAGCGGCGGTCCATGGTTGACCACCATTGATCGGTGTTGATCAATATGCACCACCGTTGACCGGTGTTGATCAGCGGCAGAGCCTAGGTGTATAATGGCCATTATATTTTTAGTTTTAAATCTAGGGGTATTTTTGTCTTTTTATATTAGGATAACATCAGAATTCCTTCAGCCAACATCGGAATAGTCTAATTTGGTATATGATGTGGACTATATTGCATGCGTTAACTGGTACATTTGACACAATTGTTACTGTATTTTACTTGGTTGATTGCTAGTTTTAGTTAGGTTTACACAACAAAGGGTTTAGACGGCCATTATTGGTTTTCTTGTCTAAATCTCGAGTTTTGTTGACTTAATTGAAGCTAATGGCCATTTTGTATTCATGGGCACCTAGATCTTCATTTGTGATCTTACTAGTAGGTTGCTCGTGAATATTTCAGCATCATTTTGTAGAAGGTCATTTGCAAGAATGGTAGAAGATATTTGAAGGCCATTCGCAAGAATGGTAATAGATAAGAAGGCCACGGACTTAAAGTGTGGTAGTAGATGGAATTGAGCTGGAAAAGGATGGAGTTGAAGTTCAAAGAGGTCGAGAACGGA
Organism: Rubia yunnanensis; assembly: GCA_037428765.1. Taxonomy (NCBI): domain Eukaryota; kingdom Viridiplantae; phylum Streptophyta; class Magnoliopsida; order Gentianales; family Rubiaceae; genus Rubia; species Rubia yunnanensis. Next base: position 85,966,854 of record CM075063.1, read on the forward strand.
AGATGGTATCAACCGGCCAAATCAGTCGGCCGCCCGACCGATTGGCACGAAGCCAAGCATGAGCCAGCCATGCCTAGCACGGCCTGTGCCAGGGGTGGCTAGCACGGCTTGTACCATCAGCACTGTCTGTGCTATAACACCTCAACACGGGTCGTGCTAATCCGTGCTGCATGTTCCCCCTGTCTCCAAATTCACTCCAAAATGGCTAAGTATGGGTGTGGACCGCATTGTTTCACACTATCTGTGCCATTTCAAGTCCCAAATATGAAGACTAGCCCACGGGGTCTAAAGGATGACACATCCCACTGTGTTTTACTGAGCAAGGAGGGCCTCCAGTCGACGACTAATGCCAAACGACACAGGGCACAATATCAAAAGTTCAAAATGAGTCTCCAACCGGAGGTCCATGCTGTGTGACATGGCCCACACCAGCACGAAGAAAATGGCCCATGCTAGATCAAGCAGACAACCCCAGAATGTGCCAGCACGATGGCAACCCGGCTGGCACGTATCGTGTCGTTTCCCGCTGGTCGTGTCAATTGCAACTGCTAGGGTTTCTAGACATATTTTGGACCTATTTCAAGGTCCAATTCCCTACTACTTTATATATGAACCTATGTCTAATAGGTTGAGGTTTATGCTTATTTTAGACTTCAAGAGTAAGGTAGAGAGAGAAATGAGCTCTTCCTTCTCTCTAGAATCTTTCTTTTCTTCGCTTTATTTTTCTTTTACCCAAAGGCATTAAATCCAATTAAATACTCGGGTCCAATGTTTAGGGAGTAGTTAATTTGCTTGGGGTAGTATTTTTATTCATGGATTGATTTTGGCTTTTTGAGGTTTATAGATTCTCCTATCTTTATGTCTATGAATATTTGTGCTTGATTTATGCTTTCCACTCATGTGAAATTTATGCTATGCCATTATTATGATTCATCCATACATGTATGGTAGTGTAATATCGTGCTAGGCTTCATTGTTAACTTGGGAGTGTTAGATTATGAAGCAGGTTAAAAAAAACTAGGAAAATGAGTGCATTCATGTTACCTCGAGAAAATATCTTTCTATTTGTTAAATCATAATTCTAATTGGCTAGTTGTGTGAGAAATCACGTGTCGGATGGTCGATTAGGAAAATCTTGACGAGGGAAAACCCTTGGCTTACCCCGATAGATTAGCATGATTGTTTCTAGTGACTAGAGTTGTGCCGACTCTAGAGTCATCACAAGGTATCATTTCCTTTGCCTCTCTAGGCCTAGGGATTGATATCCATAGTGGAGTATCCGTGATGTAATACTCTCACTTTCATATCAAACGGTTGCGACCTACGTGAAGCATTGACCTTTTAGGCTGGCTTGGTTCATCTAAGTGAGGGCACGTTAGCATTGTGAGTGAGATGAAGGGGATGGTCTGCGGCGTCGGTGGACTCGAGCGCATCCCTAATTACAAAAACGGTGAGATATGCATGTATTGGTGGTAAGTACTTTTGTGTGACAGACAGAGGGAAATATTGGGCTATCTCCACACTATGTGACATAGGCATAAGATTGATTTATCTATTTGTATGTGAATGAATTGAGGATAAGGGTCATTTATCAATCATATTACGCAAATACCTCCAAGTGCTAGTCCTTATAGTTTTATTCTCTTGTGATCACGCATGCTTGTAGTTGTTAGTTGAAAACCCCTCAAAAAACCTATTTTACAATATTTAGTTATTCCTAACACACACACGGATTGACGACCCATACGTTGCTGTGTGTAGTTGACTTTTTCACATCTAGCATCTCTGTGGACAAACTCGGTCTTGCCACTATCTACCTTATAGGTAGCTTAGAAGTAAGTTTGGGAGCAGAATATAAATTTTACATATGACTCTTTTGAACTCCCTCCACTCAGGTTAGCTACTCATCATTTTAATGACCGCGAGTGAAGGTGGGTTAAATTTTGGCTCCGTTGGCGGGGACGCTAGTCTAAAGGTTTAATTGTTAACTTGCATAGCTTGTTAGTTATGTAGTTAGTGTTGCTCTTTTGTTTGTTTGTTGTTTTCCAGAATAGGTATTGCTTGAGTTCTTGGTGCAAAATAAGGACCCTTGCACTACGATTCTGAACTTTTTGTGTTTTTTGTGTTTGTGTTTTTAACCAAATAAATGTGGGGAGAGACCACTCATCGGATGAGACTTTGTAGGGTGTGTTATTATGATCATCCTATAGAATTTTTCCCATGGTTGAGTGACTATATGAAAGAAATGGAACTTACTATATTGCAAGACCGAAGGAAACGAGAATGGTACACATACCATAACTCACCCAAATTGGTCTTAGCTCCCAAGTCCGCATGCAAAGAAATACTTGGGGCCTTATCCAATTTTGGAAAAACCAGTGAATTCCTTCAAACCCAAGTATTTAGTTGCATTAGGGATGGTAGGGTTCAAATATCTTTGAGTTTTGAAATAATCGGTGGGAAAGTGAGTGAGCTGATATGTACGGTGAACTGATTGATAGGAAGGCGCAAGCTCATTGATTAGAAAGCTCCACCACCTTCATTTTTGGATGGGTTGAGAAATAGGGAGCCATTTGAGACACTTGGTCATGGTGAGGTTAGTTATCTTTCTTTTGATACTATTAATTCTATGCATAAATGCAAAGCATTGTTAAAAGAATTATGTGTTCTGAGGCATGAATTGGAGCGTAGATCGATAAATCAAACTATTAATCACCATTCCCCTCTGTTTGATATGGTTGATGATATGGTGCAAGAAATTTTCAATGTGAATAATATGGTAGCATTAGAGAATGACTCTTTGAATAATATATGCTTTGGTTCTCTAGATGCTAACCTAGTAGGAAGTGTGGAAGGTTGATCCTCAAGCCGAGAACTATATGGAAGCCTTACCCAAGAACCTAGATGAGCTAGTGTTGATAGAGACCAAACCTTCAATAGAGGAACCACCTATAGTTGAACTTAAGCCTTTGCCATGCTTTTTTAGGTGAGGGTGAAACACTACCCGTGGTTATCTCTAATAAGCTATCTAGTGACCAAGAGGGTAGGTTGCTTGAGGTTTTTAGGAAATTCAAGGGAGCCATAAGCTGGACATTAGCTGAAATTAAAGGTATAAGCCCTTCAACTTGCATGCATTGTATATTACTAGAGGAGGGTGCAAAACCGGTATGCCAACCTCAAAGGCGATTAAATCTGTCAATAATAGAAATAGTGAAAAGTGAGGTCATTAAGCTACTTTAGGTGGGGGTGATATATCCTATCTCTGATAGTACTTGGTTGAGCCCCTCTCAAGTGGTGCTAAAGAAGAGTAGAATGATTATGGTAGAGAACAAGGATGAGGATTTAGTACCCACCCGTATTCAAAACGGGTGGCGAGTATGCATTGACTGCTAAATAATGATATTGAGCACCGGTTATTGATACCGGTGCAAATAAAAAAATTCCAGTGTTGATTATTGACTTATGGCACCGGTTTTCAATTCCGGTGCCAAAAATAGAGTGGTGGTGCTAATTAGTTATTACAATCAGCATCGGGTGAGTAAAAACTCTTCTTATACATGAATACTAACATCGATCTGATGGTTATCGATGCCTTGTTATATGGTATGTGGCACTAATATTATTAGAACTGGTTGTGTATGAGGAGCGGTGCTAATTTCATCAAATCCAACACAGGTATATATGTTAATTGTCGATGCTTGCTTGTAGTTGATTCTTATTTTCTAGCATCGGTATTTTTTTTTTTGGAAAACCAGTGTTTGTTTTGATTTTCATTTGCAATGCCCTATTGAAAATCTTCCCTGCCCATCCGGATCGAATACCGGCCAAATATGAAACCCATATCAGCCAGTCAACAAGACAGAATCAGCTAACTATATGAATGCTAATAAAGAAGAAATAAATGTAACATAAAATAAATTTATCTAAGAAAACATAATCCCTCCAAAAAGACAACCAGTGAAAAAATAATAAATATCTCCGCCATCCATTTTCTAAACTTTCTTAAACTTGTTCCTCTCCATAGAAGTCTTGCAAAGTTTGGAAAAGTCATCCACATATGCTCGACACCATCTATCAGCTACATCTGCTAACTCCAACGCATTGTATGTTCCTTGTTTTTTAGGAAATAGTTGTAACGATGAAAACAACATTAATTACATGAATGTAGTTACTAAATAATATTTAAAAAATGTTTAATTTGTAATATGTCAACCAACCTTGAGAATATCTGTAGAGGTAGTCTTCAGCACCAGCTCTTCCATGTAGATGAGAACGTAGTATCTGCATTCCCAACCACTCATTTAAGTTCGGTACTGGAAATGGAAAAATGAGAGTCAAAATAATTGTATTAAATAATGGTGGAAATGAAGGGACTCTTGGATTTAATGACTTACATTGATGTTTGTGATTTTTCATGTGTAATTCTGGGGTGGTTCCATCTCCATCTTCTTCCTTTGATATTCACATGCAATCCTTGTAATCATGATGAACTTGTAATGGTAAGGTCAATGACACTTGTAGATGCTGAAATTAGTATGAAGAAATCAATGAAAGCACATGGCAATGGTTTTGTTTTCATGATGTTCTTAGGCTTGATTCCTCTAGTCAGCAATCAAGGGTAAAACCCTCCTCTGTACTAGGACGGATGAGTATTAAGTGCCAATGATCAATGCATTGAAAAAAAAAGTAGTACATAAATGAATTATTCAGCGGTGTACAATTTTTCGGAATTGAGTGAAGTTGAAGAGTGCCACTTACATTTTGATGTATGGGATCACATAAACCGTAGCATCAACATTTAACATAATTTACAGGATGGCTTTTGCTCGACCCTCGACCTCTGCATCCTTGATTTCTGTGGCATAGCCTCCCGTACAAGACTGAACAAACTAAATGCGGCCATGGTTGGTTTCGAATACTTGGTCCCAGAGATGCCTTCAAAAATAGCATTAGTTAATATTTAGATTTTTTTTGTATAAATAAAAATATTAATGTGAAAAGGTAAACCTTACCCCATCCAAACATCAATCATGGAGTTCGATAGCCAAGCCATTTTTCTGCCGTTGCCAAGTTTTTTCCCGAACTCGACCAAGCAATCGATGAACAATGCAACACTATGTTTTTTAGCGAAAAGTACTTGGTCGATAATCCGGATACAAAACCACGGTCCCCGACTTGTGATTGCTCTTCACAACCTTGTTGTAGTATTTGATGTAATTTTCCTTGATGGAATGTGTTTTGAACTGACAATATGAAATAATGTAATAGAATGAAAATTAGGGAAATTCTCAAATAATGAAGTGTAGAATAAATTAATGATTTTTTCAAGAGTTACCTGTTTTAGAGGCCTATGTTTTGCTACTTCTTCCTCCGAGGGCTGCTAGGAGCTGGTTGATCCAGACTGCTTAGGGGTTTGCTGCTGCATAGAAAAGTTATTTAATTAGAATGATCAGTTATAAAAAAAATTATGAGAATGAAAAGTTGTAGTATTTGTTATATTTTATTACTTCATCTTCACTAACATTGAGGAAATATACATCATTGTCCATGGGCTTGTAGCCTTCCGTGTCCTCAATCTGCATTTCATCTCTGATTTTGACCAAAGTCATCAACCAATCAACCACACTCCCCAAAGCATCTCCCACGTCAATGAAATGGTGGTTGGCAGATGGTAACACGGCACTAGGATGGTATACTGGCTCGTACACACGGACACAAGCCACTAGACCATGTGGCTTCTCGGCACACCTAGATTTTTGGAGCCATAATTTTGCAACCCTCTACTGCTATCCCTCAAGGCCCTTGATGTACAAGGTCACCAAATCACTATCCTGAGAACGTTAGTGAAAATTAGTTAATCTAAAATAGGTTAAGCGTGTTAAATTAGTTAAACTAAAATAGTTTATGAGAATTTTAATGCATATTTACCTTTCATCCTCTTCTCCGTCGCTAAGGGGATCTTGGCCCGAATAGCTAAGACCCATCGATACACCTCCAAACATTGCATTCTCAATGAAGCTCTTTGGGTCCACAAGGCCTTCAAGAATGTTTACGCCCCCTACTGAAGTTATGCCCTTCACTAACTACTCGTGGCACAAGACCATCGCCTTGACCACCGATTGTTAAGCGGAAGGTTTCTTGGTCACCTTCTTCTGCAATGAGGAGCTACTGGCTCAATTGCTTCTTGCTATACCTGAGATAGCAACTAATGTAGGCAGTCCGGACTGGGTGCCTCTGTAGCGACCCTGGTGATCCTTCTTCCCAGTGGCTTTGATCAATATGTCTTCACTCGGACCCAACTCTAGGGTTCCCTTCTCCTTTTCCTCATTCATCCTTATCTGGGGCTGTTAATATTGTGTTATGAGTGAAAATTTTCAAGTTAGTTAATTATGAACATATAAACAATTTTGGCTACTTAAAATATTTTCAGCTATGGCCTTGACTTCTTAAGTTGCACATTGATCTGTGCCATTACGCATGCTTTAACCAATGCATTTGACATAGTTTTTAGTTACTTCTAGTTGGTGGATTTCTAGTATTAGTTGAGTTTATGTGACAAGGGGTTTAGACGGCCATGTTTGGTTTTCTTATCTAAATACCTTGTTTTATAGACTTAATTGGTACTAATGGATATTGTGTATCCACAGGCTCCTTGATCTTTCTTGTGATCATCTTTAGTAGGTCAATCGTGAGTATTTTTTGGTTACATTCAATGTGAAGGCTGTTTGCAAGGGCGGTAAAAGATTGAAGGTCATTCGCAAGAATGGTAGATGAGGCGAAGGACATTCACATTAGAATGGTAGAAGATGAAGTCCATGAACATCAATGCCTGGTAGAAGGAGATTGAACCCAGAGATAGGCGGCTTCGGAGATTAAAACGGTCAAATTAGAAAATGGTGAATCGTGGTCCGAGAAGTGTTTCCTTAGTCCGAGAACAATCCAGGATGAATTAGCCTTCAAATATGGTTCCATTGTATTTTTCTTCTCGATTGCTACAAAATAGATTACTACAACTCCTGATTTGGACTAACGGTTCAGCCGTAGCATGCAAACGAAGTTTAGCCAACGAAGCACCAGCGGCTGGTCACGGTCCGCCCATGGTCAAGCACCAGCGGCCAGTGAGAAAGCACACTACCTGTACTACACGAGGGACACCAGAGGATCCATGAAGGCCTGCACGAGACCTTCACGAAATAAAAGTGTCGGACCGTGACAAAGACCCAGGACCGTGGAGCTTGGAGATGAAAAAAATGAAGATTTGGCTAAGTATGGAGCCGGGCCGTGAAAACCTTCATTAACCGTGGGAAAACTCTGAACAAAAATCGTGTACTATTTGAGGTCCGTGAAAATTGTCACAGAACGTGGCACGAGACCTGCTTCACGGACACCGCCAGATCCTACATACCATTGCTATGAATGCTTCATGGTCCACACCAGATACCCCGGGCTTGTACACTTCACTGACAGTGACATCCGTTCCGGTCTGTGAAGCCTCGGTGGCTGACCTAGGGTTTTGCTATTTTGGCCTATTTTTAGGCCCAATCTCTTACTACTTAGGGGCCTTAATCTTCTACTAAATCCTATGCTATGCATAATGTTGAGTAGATTCTCTCTCTAGTTTAGAGAAAAGGAAGAGGAGAGTTCTTCTTCTCCTTTTCTTTTCTTTTCCTTTTCTTTTCATCTTATTTTCTAGATCCATGGCATATAACCTGATATTTTCTATGGATCTAACCTTTGTAGAGTAGATTTTGAGTTTGGGATTAATTTGGGTACTTGGTATGTTCTAAATTCTTATTGAGATTCATTGGATTCACCATCTCCTTGTGTTTATGATATTATTGTGATTGTTCTTGAATGTTATAAATGCATGGATACTACACCACATATAAGCACACACTTTTGGCTATATTTATGTATGGTGCAATTATTGATGCCCCTTTGGGAAGAGAAACCTGGATGTTAGAATAGGTAGGGGAGAATGAGTCCACGTGGGTGTGTTCACGGGGAATTCAAGAATGCTCTTACCTATTTTCCATCACACTAGTCTTAGCTGACTTCGTAACTATTTTTCGAGAGGTTGCGGGTAGAGATAGCTAATAGTAGAAAGCTTGGTGTTGTGCTGAAACCCTAGTATGATAGGTAAGGTGCCTACAATCCTCGGGCCTAGCGTATATAGGGACTGGGAGGAGTAGTTCCATTCATGGTGGAAGCTTGAGACGGAATAGCATGGGGGTGAAATAGAACTACAACAATGGTCGAACCTCTTTGTACTCCCCTAATTACGATGGCAGTGCCGATGGAGGGTTGCGAGCACACCCGCTGTGACAGGGTTGGGGAAGTATATGCCATTAGCAGTGAGAACGGGTGCAGAATTATAAATCTCTATCTTTGACCCATAAGTTCTCTGCCTAGGTTAATTAGCTACAATTAACAACCTTGCGTGGAGACGGATCAAATTTTGGCGCTGTTGTCGGGAATGCTCTTCAGTTCGAGTATTAGTTAAGCATAATGTGTTACTGAGTAGTTAGTATTGCTTTTTTTTATCTTTTTCTTGTTTTTGTTTTCCAGAGTAGGTATTGCTTGAGTTCTTGGTGAAAACCAAGGACTCTTGCATGACAGTTCTGAATTTTGTGTGTTTTCTTTGTTAGGGTTTAACTGAAGAAAAAAATGTGGGAAATCACTCAACAGAGGGCACTTTGTAGGGGGTGTCATTGCGATCATTCTATAGAGTGACTATGGGAGAAGAATGGCTCAAAGAGCGAGATTTTGTAGGATATGTCATTGCTATCACTCCACGGAGTCTCGCTCTTGGATGAGTGAAAATGAGAGAGAGGTGGGAGTTATTGATTCCCAAGGCCGATGTGATCAAGATTGTTATCCATACAACGACTCTCCAAATTCGAGCTTTAGTGGTAACTCAAATTTGTGGTATGGAAATGCATCGGGAAACTAACACTTTGGGTTAAATAGTTGGAAACCCTAAAACCAATCCCTAGGATTGGATCCCAAACCAAATTGTGTAGAAATTTTGAAACCTATAGCAAATGTGACCAAGAGTAGTGACTTACTCCAATCACAAGTGCTTAGCAAGATTAGCAATTTGGGAACTCAACTATTCTCAAGCATTGAGAAAGTTGTACGAAAAGTACTTAATTTCATGAATAGGGTAAGCCAACTAGAAATCCAATTTTCCCAAAAATGAACCATCCTAGTTGAATGTGATGTTTCGGTAGATGAATCTAAATGGGATAGGGAATTGTTTGTTGAAAGTGAAGAAGTCAAGGAAGGGGTAATTATACTTAATTTTCCATATTACCTATTTTCACCCATACCTCCACCATAGAACCAATTCCCATATTTTCGGAAACCTTAGAGGAAACCATAGGGAAGCCAATTGAAAATGCTGAGCTTCCATACCAGTTATTCCCTCTAAGGTTGACTCATTCTCTACTATATATTCCTCTTGGAAGATTCTTACCCACTGCTCTTCATTTTTGGTTGTTTAAGGTGATGGGGTACAAACCTACACCCTATTGATAACATTAGGGTCGTGCTGATGACCTTAAATATACAGAGCTTCTCGGAATTTTTTTAAAGATTAGTTTAGCATTTTTGGTGTGTTTTTCTATTTGTAGCTTCTTTTTGTTTTTTTTGGGACACTATTACACTTTGGTGTGCATGTTTTTTTTGTAGGAAGCATATGGTTCTTGGAGGAAGTTGAGCAAATGGGGAGTCCAACTCATGAACCATATAGACGAACATGGTTTGTGATGCTCAAAATGGTGGACAAGGAGGATAACCAAACCCCAAGTTCATGGGCTGTGTAGACATGCGAAGCTCACATACTTTCCTACACCTCCAAATCACCATTTCTTCCCCACCACCACCAAAATACCACCCAAAACCCACTTACCCTCAAAACCCTTGAGACACACACATCGAGACCTAAGAGGTAACTCTCCATTGTGATCCAACCTTATTCAATTTGTGGTGCGTGATAGTGGTTAGATTGATCTTTCATGATTAGAGGTTATGGGTAGTATATTGAGGGTGATGGCAGTTTGTTCTTTACATTCCATGATTGTCTCATCAAGGGTAGATTTTTGTGTTCTTTTTCATTATAAGTGCTTTCCTATTTCTTTCCCTTGACATGTGCTCTTTGATTTTGTATATGCATTGAGGATAGTTCAAGCTTTACATTTAGGTAAGGGGATTAGATAGCACTTATGATTTTTAGTTGTTTTTATGTAGCTAATAGCTCTTCTAAGAGCATTTTGAAAAATTTTGAAAAATGAAAAAATAAATTAAAACCTGGAAAAGTAGAAAACTTGAAAGGGCTACTTGGGTAACATTAGGAAAATCCTGGATAAGTCGAAAGATCTAGGTAAAAGTGAGAGGCTAGGCTTGGCTAAACTTGCGAGTCTAGGCAAAAATGAGAGACTGTGTGGAAAAATGTAAGAGGTGAGCACTTTTTTTGGGATAAATCTAGGATGAAAACCCAAAAGGACTCCTAGGAAAAATGAGAGAAAAAATAGAAAAAAAAGAAACAAGAAACTAGGTTGACGATACATTGGACTCCTTGGTTGCAACTAGTTCGAGAATCTTGAGTTATCCCTATGTTGCAACCAAGTCGACGACTTTTGGATTTCCTTGGAGGATTTTTTTACTTGAGGATTACTCTTTGATTGCTTTTGGGACTACTTTGGGGGAAGTAATCTTGGTTTTATTTCGGCCTTTTGTCACTTATCTTTTCCATACATATTTACTTGCTTTTGGTGGTTTGTTTGCTTTAGTAACTTTAGGGAGTGTGAGAGTTGTGGGGATTTTTACCTTCTTGGGGGAACTGGGGTAGCTTGGGAATAAGTTGAATGCATTGGATATTTTATCATGCTTCATTCCACTTGAACCTTTTTTCTTTGCTTTTATTTACTCGAGGACGAGTAAAGGTTTAAGTGTGAGGAGTTTGATCTACACCATTACGCTTGCTTTAACCAATTCATTTGACATAGTTTCTAGTTAATTTTAGTTGGTGGATTGCTAGTATTAAATGAGTTTACGTGACAAGGGGTTTAGACGGCCATGTTTGGTTTTCTTGTCAAAATACCACATTTTGTAGACTTAATTGGTACTAATAGACATCGTGTATCAACGTGCTTCTTGATCTTCCTTGTGATCATCTTTAGTAGGTTTCCCGTGGGTAATTTTTGGTTACATTCTATGTGAAGGCCTTTCGCAAGGGCGGTAAAAGATTGAAGGCTGTTCCCAAGGACGGTAAAAGATTGAAGGTCGTTCCCAAGAACGGTAAAAGAAGCAAAGTCAATTCACATTACAATTAAAGAGGATGAAGGCCACAAACATCAATGCATGGTAGAAGGAGATTGAAGCCAAACATAGGCAGCTTTGGAGTTCAAGATGGTCAAAGGAGAAAATGGTGAATCGTGGTTCGAGGAGTGTTGCCTTAGTCTGAGAACGATCCAGGAAGAATTAGCCTTCAAGGCAGGTTCCATTGGATTCATCTTCTCGAGTACTACAAAATTGACTACTAGAACTCCAATTTGGACTAACGGTTCACCCATAGCTAGCAAATGAAGTTCAGCCGATGAAGCACCAGCGGCCGGTCACGATTCGCCCATGGTCAAGCACCAGCGACCCGTGACCAAGCACACATCATGTACTACACAAGGGACACTAGATGAGCTGTGAAGACCTTCACGAGACCTTCACGAAGTAAAGAGTTGGCCCGTGACAAAGACCCCGGACCATGGAGCTTAGAGATGAAGAATTGAAGATTTGGCTAAGTATGGAGCCGAGCCGTGAAAACCTTCACGAACCGTGGGAAAACTCTGAGCGAAAACCATGTACTATTCACGATCCATGACAATCTTCATGGACCATGGCATGAAATATACTTTACAAACCATGCTAGATCCCACAAACCATGGCTATGAATGCTTCAAGGTCCATGCCAGATCTCATGCCCCGGGCTTGCATGCTTCACAAACCATGACATTTGTGCCATTCTATGAAGCCTTGGCGGCTGACATAGGGTTTTGCTATTTTGGCCTAATTTGGGCCTATTTTTAGGCCCAATCTTCTACTACTATATATATGAGCCTTAGTCTTCTACTAAACCCTAAGCTAGGAATAATGTAGAGTAGATTCTCTCTCTAGTTTACAGAGAATGAAGAGGAATGTTTTTCTTCTCCTTCCTTCTTCTTTTCTTTTTCTTTCCTTTTATTTTCATCTTTTCTAGATCCATGGTATACAACCTAATATTTTCTATGGATCTAACCTTTGTAGAGTAGATTTTGAGCTTGGGATTCATTTTGGTACTTGGTATGTTCTAAATGCTTATTGAGATTCATTAGATTCACGATATCCTTGTGTTTATGATATTATTATGATTGTTCTTATATGTTATAAATGCATTAATACTACACCACATATATGCACACACTTTTGGCTATATTCATGTATGATGCTTTTATTGATGCCCCTTTGGGAAGAGAAACCTGGATGTTAGAATGGGTAGGGGAGAACACGTCAGCATGGGTGTGTGCACTGGGGATTCGAGAATGCTTAGACATATTTTCCATCACACCTGTCTTAGTTGACTTTATAATTGTTATCTTAGAGGTTGCGGATAGAAATAGCTAATAGTAGTAAGCTAGGTGTTGTGTTGGAACCCTAGTATCACAGATAAGGTGCCTACGATCCTTGGGCCTAGCTTATATAGGACCCGAGAGGAGTAGTTGCATTCATGGTGAAAGCCTGAGACGTAATAGCACATGGGAGAAACAGACCTACAATGATGTCAGACCTCGTTGTAATCCCCTAATTATGATGGTGGTGCCGATGGAGGGTTGCGAGCATACACGCCATGACAGGGTTGGGGAAGTGTATGCAATCGGCCACACCACGTGTTGTGAATACATTGATATGTCTTTTGTATGTCTATATGTGAATGAGTTGAGGATTGAAGCATTAGAACTACCATGTTTCCAAATGACTCCCAAGAGCCTAGTATAAATAGTTTACTTGTTTGTTAATTTCATGCTTTGTAGTTGTTAGTTGAAAATACCAACCCCCCAATTGCATGTCTACACTACTAGTTGTTCCTTTCACTCGTGCGGATTGACGACCCGCACGAGGTTGTGTTTCTAACTAGTACTTGAGCCCTAGCATCCATGTAGACAAACCCAGGGCTTGACGCTTACTACCCCTTGGTAGCTTAGCAGTGAGAACGGGTAAATAATTATAAATCTCTATCTTTGACCCATAAGTCCTCCGCCCAGATTAATTAGCTACAATTAACGACCCCGTGTGGAGATGGGTCACATATTTCTTATTTTTTCCCTTGTTTGACTCCAAGTAGACTAGGGATATGTCGGGTGTGAAATGTTTTGAACTAATCACCTCCTCAATCTCTTCTTCCGGGAATCCCTTATCTTTTAGCTTCTTTCTCTCCTTTTCTTTCAGTTTCTCTATCAGTTTCTTCTTCGTGGCCCTGTTCCCCTTCGGGCCAGTGTGGTGTGTGTACTTTTCCTTTGAATGCTCGTATTCTGCTTTCTTTTCTTTTTTTTTTAAATTAGAAAAAAGGGTTAGTTATTAAAACAATAAATTAGGTGCACCATATATATATATTATTTATTATGTGAGGTAAAAAGATTACTTACAATCATATCCTCCATCCTTCTATGCTTATCAAATTTCTTCCACTCTTTTTCATCCATCCACCGGTACTTTTCCCATGGATTATATTTTGGAACTTTCCCACTGGGCATTAACCATATGTACTTGTTCGCCACCTTGGATTTCCAGTTGCGATGTGAATCGCCGACTTTGGTGGTCACTGTCTTCCTCAATTTGCTCCACTGCTCCTCAGTCAATCTTGTAGGGGTTTGTCCTTGGCATCACTCTCGTTATGATCTTCCACTTCCTTCTCGGGAGAAGCAGTTCTGGCCAGTAGATCTTCCTCAAACTAAATGTTGAAGGGTACCAGCAGTGCTACGTACCCTTGTTTGGCTTTGAAAGCTACTTCCTTTTCCTTTACCTTCTTCTGTTTGGGCGGAGGGACACCCATCTTCCTCTTTCCAGAAACCATTTTTATTTTAGGAGGAATCTACATATGGAAAACAATCAATAACACTGTCCATCATAAACACAGTCCAACATCACACAATCAAAATAGTTCCTGACACAATCACCATCGCAGAATAATAAATACACTCCAACATAACTACCCTTCAACATCAATCTAACATCAAATAATCAAATCATAATTTGGATCATACAATCACCATCACAGAATGATAAACACACTCCAACATAACTACCCTCCAACATCAAACAATCAAATCAAATTTTGGATCACAAAATCACCATCACAAAATAATAAACACACTCCAACATAACTTCCTCCAACATCACTTCAACATGAAACAATCAAAACAAATTCATCCTCACAGGATGTCCATCACATAATGTATATCACTATTCTAGATCACACAATTAACATGGCATTCAAATATCACACAATAATAGATTCATTCAAACATTTCATCAAAAATCTATAAAATCATTTAAATGTCACTCAATACCAAACTATCTAGGGTATGCACAAGAGTTGGAATGAAGATTTGGAGCATTACCTTTGAAGAATTTGGCCAGAATCCTCTAGAATTTAGGTTCACCACCGACGAGTCCTCAAAAACCGAGTGCTATAAAGAAAACCAGGGTTTTTTGGGATCTTAAAAGGTGCGGGATTTAGGAAGTGAGTTAGTGTAACTTGAATGGGGATTAATAGGTTGAGAACGTGGAGTTTTATTGGTGGTGAAGGTGGGAGAACGTGGAGTTTTGATGGTGGTGAAGGTGGGGAAGAATAAAAAAATGTGACCATTATGTGAGGAAGATGACCCGTTTTGTTATGTATAAACAAATCTAGCATCGGTACATGACCTGAAATACCGGTGTTGAATGTTATAATGACGGTGCCAATTTTATTCGAAGCAGCTGATTGAGGTTGCGTTGGTCATTTATTTTTCTAACCCACGAGCAAAGCAATGAAAATTTTTCTAAGTACAGAGCACCGAGATAAAAAAAAATGGTGCTGGTTTTAAGAAGAACTAGTGCCTTTTTGGAACAAAGTAGCTGCTTGAGCCTGCTTTGATTTTTTAATCCTAAACCTGAGAGCAAAGTTTTAGAAAAAATTGCCTAAGTACATAGCACCGGCTACAAAACCGGTGCTTGTTTTTGTAATCCGGTGCCCATAACCAAATAAAGCAGTTGCGTGAGGCTGCTTAGTCCCGACGCAGATTCCATTGTCAGCGCCGATTTTCTTTGCCGGTGCTCTATCTGTTGATACCGGTGCCTATTTAGTAATCTTTGGGCTGAAATCTTTTCGGCCCAACGATTATAGGGTGCGAAATTGGTATTTTTCCCAGTATCGGTATAAAAACCGGTGGTGATTCAAAAAATGTGAAATTTCAAATTTTCCACCTCTCCAAAATGCAAAAAAAAATTAAATTTTGGACCCCTTCCAAAAGGGAGCACCGGTGCTGGGACGACCAATATCGATGCTTATTAATTTCCAGCTATTTTGCAATATTTAATTTACCTACCTCATTCGGGGGATAGTTTTGTCCATTGCTTTTTTAAAAATTCAATTGGACTTCAAAATATTCAATTCACCATTCAATATATCTCGTGGTTCGAAATCGTGCCCAACAGATACCCGAAAGCTCTCCATTTAGAACTTTATTAAAATTTCACTGTTGCCCAAAACTAAGTTACAATGTCTTTTTTGTAGACACATTACTTCATATGATGTATTCTTGGGTTAATATATGATTTTTAATAGAATTTCATGTTTTCATGGAATATGGTAAAGCGCTAGTACATGTCTTAGACCAACTTACTCCGGATAACTTAGAAGTTAGGAAGTACAAACGGTGTTTATCGGAGAGTTTTTCCCACCAAATATTATTCAATTTTTTATTCGTTCTTGTTATTGACATACCCCTTTCATAATATAGTATTTCATCTGAACGGATTAAAATTTGGACTTCCAGTGAAGTTTTATCTTTTTGCACTTACGTCCCTCCAAAAATATTGGAATTGGTGAAACTCAAAATTGACGGTTAAATGTTGAAATTGAGTATTGTATGATCACAAATTTGCGTATAGGACTCCATTGGGTGAATGGAACATCCTCTAAACAGAACAAACAAAACTAGTGCAACATTTTTCAGAAATTGCAGTGTGGCCCAAAACAAAGTATCACCTTCACCATTGATTTGAAATACTTGAATCTTGTTATTATGCTTGATTTCCAAACAAAGCAGATTAATGAAATATAATCTAAGTACGCAACACCGGTATCCAATCGGTACTGTGTTGGATAATACCGGTGCCCTAGAATTGCTGGAGCAGCTGCCAGGGGCTGCCTTGAATATTTTTTTCATATCTTTTTCCTAACCCGAGAGCAAAGGGGAAAATTATTCCAAGTACACAACACTGTTGCACAAGACTGGTGTTGATTTGTAAAACACCGGTGCTGATATGTGAAAAAGAATGTGCTTAAGGTTGCCTTGAATTATTTTTTTCAATTTTTATTCCCAACTCGAGAGCGAAGAACCAAAATATTTTCTAAGTACACAGCACTGGTCTAAAAACTGGTGCTTAGAACAGAAAAATGAGTGCCATTACAATAAACAAAGCAAATACTGTGTTTTCCAGCATCAATTTTTTTAGAAATAACCGGTTCTTTTTCGTTTATTAATTGTACAATAACAAATTTAAAACAAATGGAAATAAAGAAACAAGCAACAATACACTACAAAAAAGGTACACCCTAATTAATATATTAATATAATTGTTTAGAACAGATAGAACACGGGCGAGGACTCAAAAGTATAATGGTGATTACATTTACGGTCACAAGATGCACCTATATTTTTCTTTTGAAGACATCACCCCCTACAATTTGACCACCCATAATCCATCGCCATGTGGCCGTCTACCTACTAAAGCTCTACCCACATCCTCCAAACTTGGAAATGCATATGGGAACTCAAGACATTCTGCTCGGACAAGCCAATCAATCTCATCTTTGAATTAGAACTTCTTCCCATTAGAAAGACATGCAAATTCTCGTTTCTAGGATCCCGGACATAAAAACCTTGCCGTGCCTGGACAGCTAAGATAAACTTGTCATCCTTAAACCCAACTCGGTTAAGGTTCACCAATGTGAAACCCATGGGTTTCTCCGTTTGAACCACAACTCCATTATCAACCCACCGACACTTGAAAACCACAACTTTGAACTCAACATAGTCCAACTCCCAAATTTCCTCAATCACCCTATAAAAGGCCATCACTACCATGATAGGGATTTTGTCTTTTTTGCTAGACTGCCACATCGATTCAGATTCAATGTAAAAAACACTGTTTTGTATCATGCTCTTGCTATCATTTTCAGTCGTTGCAAAAGTAAATCCATTAATATCATACCCTAAGTACCTTCTCACAGTGCATTTTGGCCTTCTTGTAAAAGCACTGAGTTTACTAGGCATGTCGTCCACATTGCAATGATTATAAAAACCAGTTCATGAATGTGGAAGAATACTCTAGTTGTATTTTGTTTGAAGGTCAATCCAGGTATAAGTCTTGTAACTGCAACATGTGCTCTTGAATATAGTGTGCAGTCTCGCTACTGTTCCTTAAAACGTAAAGGTGTCATCAACTCAACATCGAAGGGTGTATGAAGTGTACCTTTAGAACATGCAACTTCATGCTTCTTACCAAAGTGCACTTGTGCTGGTAATACAACTGATTAATTCCCAACTAAGTTCGAGGTACAATATTAAATTATCTCCTCGGTGATGTATATTTGCATGATGCTCGCATCCGATCGGCTACAATTATTACCGTAACTTTTGAAAACACCCATGTGTCGCTCAAAAGGGTACATCCAATGCATACCCACTGGACCACATAGTCAAATTTCCCTAACCAAATGAATAACTAGATGAACCGTGATTACAAAGAATGATGGAGGAGAGTACTTCTCCAATTGACATAACACTAGAGCCCCCTCCCGCTCCAACACATCAAGCACCTACCGGCTTATATTTTTTTGACAAATGGAGTTAAAGAAGAAACAAAGTATCATAATTCTAAATCACACATCCTCCTCCATAAAGCCACGGATCTCAATGTGCAAAAATTGTTGCATGAGAATGTGACAATCATGCAATTTCAAGGCATTCAATTGCAAATCATCATTTGCAAATCGACTAACATTAAAAGAGTATCCAGATGGTACCTTGATTCCTTTGATACACTTGCAAACTGATCCCCTCTCATCCACTAACAGATTGTACGGGGCAGGAGGGAGGTAATTTTGATTCTGTCTCAACTCCGGGATAGGTTTGACCAAATTCTCAACTCCAACAAATCCTTCCGCGCATTCAAGTTGTCCTTCGTGTTCCCCAGAATGTTAATTAATATACCAATCAAACTCTTGCACACTTTCTTCTCAATGTGCATCACATATAGACAATGGTAAACCTCTAAATGCTCCCAGTATGATAGATTAAAGAAAACAGACCTTTTCTTCCAAGGTCCATCAGGTGTTGTACAAACCTTCTTCGTCTTCTTCTTGAGAACAACATTCAATTTCTTCACCGTGTTGTGTATGATAACCCCCTTCAATGGTTTTGTTTCCTTCCTCACCTCCTTCCCTCCAACAAACTGAAATGCGTCCTCACGCAACTTGTGCTTCATCATCAAGAATTTATGGTAACCCAAATACACAGTCTTACGACCATTCTTCAGCTATTGGTAATTTGTGGACTTTTCACACACAGTACACGCCTTGTTCCCCTTCACCACATAACCCGAAAGGTTTCCTTATGCGGGAAAATTATGAATGGTACAAAAAAGCATTGCCTTCAAATTGAAATTTGATCCCCTAAAAACATTATACACTTTAACACTGTTGGACCATAGAACCTTCCAATATTCTATCAAAGGTTCCAGATACGTATCAATGTCATTTCTAGGTTTTTTTGGCTCTAAAATCAACAAAGACATCAACACATATTTCCTCTTTATACACAAATACAGTGGAAGGTTGTATATGGCCAACATTACCACCCATGAACTGTGCCTAGAGGAAATGTTTCCGAATGGGTTCATTCCATCGGTACACAAAGCCATTCTTAAGTTCCTTGGCTCAATACAAAGTTCAAATACCTTTTGTCAAATCTCTTCCATTGATCGGAATTAACTGGAAGATGGATCATATCATCCTCACTAGAACCCCTTCCTATATACCACGTCATGTTCTTTGCATTATTCGCATTCTTGAACAACCTCGGAATAATTGGAAGATACCACATGCATTTTGTAGGAACCCGTTTCCTTAACTTTACGACAACATCTCCACTGACAACTGCATTTATCCTTTTCTTGTAGCATGACACGTGACTTACTAGGCATGCCACCTTGTTCAATAAGTCACCCTTGTACAAAACACATTCGTTGGGACAATCATGTATCTTTTTCATACTCTAATCCCATTGAACATAGTATCCTCTTTGCTTCGTAGAGGTTGTCCGGTATCCCGTTACCAGTTGGAAGATTCTCATTCAGGAATTTTAGCAACTTGTTCATGCTAGTGTCGCTTCATGCACCAAGCCTTTTTAGAATTAAACAATTACATCAAACATATCACCATATCTCTCCTGTTGCAACCAGGATACAACGATATTTCCTTCTCACCTAAGAAATTTGACAAAACATTGGGCCTCCCCCTAAATTCATTGGCAACCTCCTCACACAGGTCATCGAATTTTAGGTCTCCAAAACACTCTCCCCCACTACATACAACCACCTACGACGATGCCTTCTTACCATGAAACCTCCAAACCAAATAATCATTTTCAAACTCTCTCCTAACCAAGTGAAGTTTCATGATATCTCTATCACTACTACGATTACAATTCTTGCAATCACGACAAGGACATAACACTCGCTTCTCACGACCAAAAACGTGCTCTAAAAAATCCTCCATGAAATTGACATATTCTTTGCTCAACCAACTAACGTTGCAATACACATGCTTACGCATCTCCAATGCACGTTCCATCTCTATAAATTAACAAGTGCAGGAAAATTTTTATTTCACAAAATGACCATGGCTACGTAAGATTCTAACCATTCAAAATACATTTGACAAAGATTACGTACAACTCGCATCACAACATTCAAAACTACCCTAACATTATCACATTCCTTAGAAAAGTTTTAATTACATCAACAAATCTAGAAACCAATCAAATTTCTACCGTGAATGGAAGTATCATGAACATGATCAAAAACACAAAATCATGATCAAACACACAAATATATGCATACAAACCATTTGTAACATATTAGATCATTAATAACATGCCAAAAAAATTAAAATCTACCTTTGTGGGTCTTCATTGGAGCATTAAATGTCAAAACCCTCCTAAAAACTCCATAACAAATGACCTTCTCTCACAAAAATGCCACTTTTTACCAGCCATTGAATAGTGGAAGGTGAGCATTAAATGTTGTTCTAGCACCGGCTTTATAGGAACAAAACCGGTGGTTGAAAATTTCCCACCAAAACTTTCCTCACCAAAAACACTATTTCATCACATTTAGCACCGGTTAGGTCATTTTCAGGCTACCGATGCTAAAATTATAAAATATTTTTCTAATTTATATATTGGCTCCACATTACATGCACATATATTATGATTATCGGTGCTAAAATTTCTTAGGGACACCGGGAAATTGGCTTACAACTGGTGCTACAATTTTCCCTCCATTGTTTACACACCAAAGGCACTATACTGCACATGGAAACCTTATCCAGCACCGGTGCCTACCTCATTCATCAAAGAAATTGGTGCCACCTTCATTGGTACGGCACCAGTTTTGGGCACCAATTTCACAAATCTAGTGCTGATACACTTTTCTAGCAACAGTTTTGTGGAATTTGGTTAAAATACCGGTGCATTTCATAAAGGCAGCACCAGTTTTTAACCCCCCCCCCACGCAAAGTACTGTTGCCTATGTACATATTTTCTAGTAGTGAGGCTAAGAGGTTGATAAGGCTAAAGTGGAGATAATCAAAATCCTTACCTTACCTCACTAGTGTTAGGGATGTTAGGTCCTTCTTAGGGCACGCTGGTTTCTATCGGCTTTTCATTAAGGATTTCTCTGATATTTCCTTACCTTTGTGATTTTTTTTGCAAAAGGATGTTAAGTTCAATGTTGATGAAGAGGGTAGGAAATCCTTTGATACCTTGAAGAACATGCTTGTAACAGCCCCTATCATCTAACCCCCAGGCATATCCATTCCATTTGAGATCATGTGTGATGCAAGTGATTATGCTATAGGAGCAGTATTAGGCCAGAGGGTAGAAAGAGTTTCACACGTCATATACTATGTGCCGAGAACTCTTAACGATGCTCAACGTAACCACTCCACCATGGAGAAAGAGTTACTAGCCATAGTCTTTGCCCTGGAGAAGTTAGACAGTACCTATTAGGAGCCAAGGTCATAGTTTACACAGATCTTGCAGCGCTTTGCCACTTGATTACCAAGAAAGAAGAAAAAACTACACTCATTAGGTGGATACTTCTTCTAAGTGAATTTGACCTTGAGGTGAAAGACAAGAAGGGCACTGAAAATATAGTGTCAGATCACTTAAGCAGACTACCAACCCTCAAGAGCCTAGAACCCACCAGGGGAAGGGAAAAGTTGGAACCCTTTCGGGAAGAGTTTCCTGACAAACAATAGTTAAGGGTGACAACGAGCCAACCTTGTATACTGATATAGTGAACTATCTAACCACGGGAGAATTTTCCCCATCTTTTGATCAATCAAGAAAGGATATGTTGGTGAATAAGGGGAGATTTTATTTTTGTGATGATCCTCACCTGTGGAAACATTTCTCCAACCAAGAGGTTAGGAGATGTATTCCCAAGGATGAGGTAGAATATGTCCTTGGATTATGCCATTCCTCTCATGTTGATGGCCATTTTGGGTATACGAGGACCTCTAGGAAAGTAGCGGATTGTGGCCTTTATTGGCCCAAGATGTTGAAAGATGCTCGAGATTTTGTTTTTTCGTGTGATCAATGCCAAAGGATAGGGAACATCTCATTGAAGAATGAGATGCCCCAAGTCCTTTCATTGCCGGTTGAAATCTTTAATATGTGGGGAATGGATTACATGGGTCTTTTCCTGGTGTCCACTGGATTTCATTATATCCTCATGGTGGTGGACTACATGCCGAAATGGGTCCAGGCCAAAGCGACAAGGAAAAATGACGTGGCAACAGTAGTGAGTTTCCTTAAATCTAACATCTTCTCACGTTTTGGTGTGCCCCAAACCATAATTAGTGATAGAGGAACTCATTTTTTTAACAAAGTCATGGAAACCTTTTTTGAGAAATGCAGAGTGACTCATAGGACATACACTGCCTACCATCTACAAACGAACGGCCAAGCGCATATATCCAGCCAAGAGATCAAAACCATCCTTGAAAAGACGGTGAACATATCTATAAAGGATTGGAGTGCCCGTTTTGATAATGCGCTTTGAGCCTAACGGACCGCATACAAGACTCCAATTAGCATATCACCCTTCTGGATCCTTTTTGGCAAGAGGTGCCACCTCCCTATTTAACTTGAGTCTAAGACACATTGGGCCATTAAACGCCTAAACTTAGACTTGAGTGAGGCCGGAAAGCATAGGAAGTTTCAATTACAAGAACTTGAAGACATTAGGCTAAACTCCTATGATAGTGCTTTGATCTATAAGGAAAGAACAAAAGTCTTACACCACGAGCATAGTGAGAAGGATTTTTTTGTAGGACAAAAAGTCCTTGTCTTCTAATCTAGGCTACTTATTTTTCTGGGAAAATTGTTATCAAAGTGGGAGGGTTGTATGAGGTGACAAAGGTGTATGATAAATGAGCAATAGAAATTAAAAATGAGAAGGATGGCACAAAATTGTTGGTGAGCGGGCAAAGGTTTAAACCCCACTTTGAGTGGGGAACCTTAAGAGTGAACAAGGAGGGCAATCCCCTCTTTGGTGAGAAAAATTGTTGATGACTTGATATAGTAAAAATAAGTATTGAAGATGACAATAAAGGAACATTGTGTTCATATTTTTTATTAGTAGGTTTTGGAGACTTGTTTTCTTGTAACATTTTGATAGTTTTTCGGGTTAGAATAGGATTACGCATAGTTTTCATGTTTTTGGATGTAGGAATTTTAAGGGAAAATTTTGAAGGGAAAATTCAAATTAGCCTCGTGCCAGAGCAGCCCAGCACGGATGTGCCCTAGCACGGACACGCCAAGCCACATCAACACGAGGCATGGGCTTAAGGCGATGGTGCGGTGAGCTTGCGCCAGCACGAGACTGCTGCACCCTGATAGATTAGCATGAATGCTTATTGTGACTAGAGTTGTGCTGACTCTAGAGTCATCACAAGGTATAATTTCCTTTGCCTCTATAGGCCTAGGGATTGATATACATAGTGGAGTATCTGGGATGTAATGCCCTTACTTTCATATCTAATGGTTGTGACCTACGCGAGACATTTCCCTTTTAGGCGGGCTTTGTTCCTCTAAGCAGGGGTGCGTTAGCATTGAGAGTGAGATGACGAGGATGGTCTATGGCATTGGTGGACTAGAGCGCATCCCTAATTACGGAGACTGTGAGATATGCATGTATTGGTGGTAAGTATCTTAGTGTGACGGACGAAGGGAAATATCTGGCTATCTCTACACTATGTGACGTAGGCATAAGATATGTTTATATGTTTGTATGTGAATGAATCGAGGATAAGAGTCATTTATCAATCATGTTATGTAAATACCCCAAGTGCTAGTCTTTATAGTTTTATTCTCTTGTGATCTTGCATGCTTGTAGTTGTTAGTTGAAAACCCCCCAAAAAAACCTATTTTACAATATTTAGCTATTCCTAACACACGGACGGATTGACGACTCGTACGTGGCTGTGTGTAGTTGACTTTTTCACATCGAGCATCTCTGTGGACAAACCGGATCTTACCACTCTACCCTATAGGTAGCTTAGTAATAAGTTTGAGAGAAGAATATAAATTATATATTTGACTCTTTTGAACGCCCTCCGCTCAGGTTAGCTACTCATTATTTTAACGACCCCAAGTGGAGGCAGGTCAGTATAACTGCACCATTGCTCAAAACCTTAGGGTTAGTTTCGCTCTTTCAAATTTTACAGAGTTATATCTGCACTTTCAAAATTTAATAGGGTTATTATTCACTTTTCCCAAAAATCTATTTGCAAACTTTTTTAGTATGAAGAAAATGATGTCATCTAGGGATGGCAAAATTGACCTGTAAGCTGCGAGTTAAGAGAGTTGTCTATTTTAAAACCTGGGTGAATATGGGTAAAATGGATAGTGGATTAAATGGTAATGAATCGAATGTGCAATTGAAAATTATGGTTTGGGCGGGTAGGGTTTACGGGTTGACCGTGGGTGTACCCATATGGGTTTAAATTTGTGGGTTTACTCATGTGTGTTGGTATATAAAACCATATGGGTCAATATATGGGTTGGTATATAAAACCATATGAGTCAATATATGGGTTGAAACGTGCAGACTTTACCCATATGGGTTGGTATATAAACTCATAAGGGTTAAAACACGCGGGTTTACCCATGTTCAATGATTTTTTACTCGTGGGTTGAGTGGGTTTGAACCCGACCCATTTTGACTTGACCTATTTTTTGACCCATGATAAAATGAGTTAAAATGAATTATACCCATATTTTTTACTTACCCATATTTTTTACTTACCCATATTACTCAACTCAGTGGCGGAACTAGGAGTATATGTTAGGGAGGGCGAAAAAGAGGTTAAAATTTTTTTTGCAACGCTAAATAAAATAATTTTTAACTAACAACGCTTACATAATAATATGAATACATACTAATTAGATTTTTACAACAAAAAGCTATCACTGCATAAAAAACTACGTTCCAATACTTGGGTTGCTAGAACTAGAACCACTAACCACAGGAGACAACTGAGTTCTACGATGTTGCATACGCTGATAACGTTGCAAAATTGGCTCATTATCAATCCCAACAAAAATCTCCTTCTCAATATGCACTGTCATAACATCATTCATCCATTCATCTCCCATTTTGTTGCGTAAATCAGTCTTGATTCTCTTCATGGCTGAAAAAACTCGTTCAACAGTAGCAGTTGCAACTGGTAAAACTAAGGTTAACTCAATAAGACGATATACCAGTGGAAAACATGTATGCCTACTTGTTTGAACCATCTTTTGAGCAAGACTTCCAAAGTCCTCAACAGCCAAAAACTCATGATCAAGTTGCACATTATGAATGAAAGTACTAAGTTGTTGATGAAGGCGGGAACGATCTTCTACAGAGAAGTCACTTGGATATAGTTCAGCAAGACGAACCAACTTACCAATATCAAACTTAGAAAATGACTCTCTTGGATCAAGGCAAGCCATACAAGTGAGTAACTCCGTATTTGCTTCCGGAAATCGATTGTTCATTTCATCCTATCAACAACCTAGTATTCAAAAAATAAAAGGTTAGCATGTAGTAGTGAAAAAAATTACAAATCAAATCAAATAAGGTATGTAAATTATAAAAAGTAATACCTGAAGAAAAGTATCAACACGAAAGAAATCACCATGGGTCTGCATTTGCGTAAGTCGTTTCCTACGACCACGAATTGTTCGTTCATCTTCCATATTAACTACCGAGATATCATGATTGACACAAAATGTGTTGACTTCATTTAACAACTCATCCCAACCATTCTCTCTGTATTGTTGCAACTCAAACTTCATTGTATTCATCAAACTCACAGCCAACACAATATTTTGATTCTTTTGTTGCAATGCATGGGACAAAGCATCTACAACTCCCAACAAACGCTTCATCATAAGCATCACAAAAACAAATTCATAACTCTCCATTTGCTCAAGCAAACCGCTCGCTGAAGATTTACTCAGATTTGCATCATCATCATCGTGGACGTTTTCAATCAATTGCAAAATAGATTCCCACATAGTAATGAAACGAATAATAGTAGTGTAATGTGACCCCCAACGAGTATCCCCCGGCCTTCTCAAACTAGTCTCTTGATTTTTGCCTCTTCCACTCACAATATCTCCATTCTCCAATCCCTCTACAATTCTAGCATGTTCTAAATCAAGAAGCATGTCTTTTCTTCTACATGAAGCTCCAGCTAAATTCACAATCATACCAAGATAAACGAAAAACTGACACACAGTTCGATTATCATTAGCAACAGCAAGAACAACCAATTGAAGCTGGTGAGAAAAACAATGGACATACCTCGCAGATGAGTTTTCTTTCAATATCAAAGCTTTCAGTCCATTATACTCTCCTCGCATATTTGAGGCTCCATCATATCCCTGACCTCTCAACTTTGACATTGATAATTTATGTTTTGCAAACAATTCATCAATTGCACTCTTCAAACTAATAGCAGAAGTATTACTCACATGCACAACACTAAGAAAACGTTCAAGAACGCATCCTTGTTTGTTGACATATCTTAAAACAACCCCCATTTGCTCTTTTATTGATGCATCTACAGCCTCATCAACCAATATAGAAAAACAACTATCTCCAATATCATTAACAATAACATTTGTTACCTCACTTGCACAAGCACTTGATAGTTCCTTCTGTACTTTGGGAGATGTGAGCTTGCAATTTCCAGGGCCATTTTCATTCATGGTCTTAGCAACAACATCATTTCGCTTGCAATACCAGTCAATCATTTCGAGATAATTGCCCTTATTCAGAGAATCTAGCCCTTCATCATGGCCACGAAAAGCCATACCTTGATTTAGCAAGAACCGTGTCACATCCAAAGCGGCTGTCAAACGCGTGCGATATGCAATCTCCGATTCCCGCCCATGTGCCTGATAAGAATGAAGGATACTCTGTCTTTGACGCTTAAATGCATACAATTGTTCAACTGCATCATTATGAGAACTACCCGTTACGCCAACATGTTTCTTATATATATCAAGCGCTTTCTTCCAATTGTTAACCCCAGTCACAGTAAATGCATCCTCCCCATCTCGACATCCCTTATGTGAATTCCTAAAGAGATAGCAACAAAAGCAAAATGTTGCATCCTTTGACGCGCTATACTCCAACCAATCAAATTTTTCATACCACGAAGGTTGAAAACATCTATAGTCATTTCCCTGCTTTGTCTTTGGAAAAGAATGACCCTTAGGCTGGCAAGGACCTCTCAACACATATTCTCTCATCACTTGATCTCTAATAGAAACATCAAAATCCTTAATAGGTTTACGTTTCCCGCGATCATTTATAACATCATCCGAATTGAACTCAACACGAGAATGTTTTTGACTACTACCCTCTTCATTAATCCTTTCTTCATTTGATTCACTCGGTCTCTTAAAAATAGATGATCCACTACTTCGAATTAAGAATTTATCCATATCCTATTTTCCATAAAATAAGAAAAATATGTCAAATTAAATATGTATATGCTATTCAATATTCACAATTTCTCAAAAATATGTCTAATTAAATATGCCAAATTAAATATGTCTAATTAAATATGTCTAATTAAATATGTCTAATTAAATATGTCTAATTAAATATGTCTAATTAAATATGTCTAATTAAATATGTCTAATTAAATATGTCTCAAAAAATGTCTAATTAAACATGTCTCAAAACAATGTCTAATTAAATATGTCTAATTAAATATGTCTAATTAAATATGTCTAATTAAATATATATGTCTAATTAAATATGTCAAATTATTCAAATCTATATTTAGCAAAATTTCACAATTTCAACACAATCACTAAATTATTCATATAATCATATCTAAATTCAATATTCACAATTTCATCCAAATTCAAGTTATTTAACATTACATAACAAAAATATATTAGTCCCTTGATACCTTGCTCTTGGTTGGTTGCTGATAGTGGTTGTAGAAGGGATGGAGCGGCAGGCGACGGCGGCGCGGCGGCGGCAGGTGGCGGCGGCGGTGTGTGCGCAGTGGCGGATTTGGAGTCTTGGAGAATGGAGAGGCAAGTTTGGCCTTCTGCCTTAGTTTCTTGCTGCTACTTTTATTAGGTTAGGTTATTAATTTGTTTGGGCCAATTGGGCTCAGCCTAGATTCCGGTGGCCCTAGGCCTAAATTCCGGGCCGCCGGATCTTAGGGGAGGCGCTAGCACCCCCTCGCCCCCCCCCCCCCTAGTTCCGCCACTGACTCAACTCATATTCGACCTATCTGCCCATTTGTCACCCTTAATATCATCACTACAAGAGATAACACCTTTTATCTAGAGTGGAGGTGTTTTTATTTCATTTTTTTTCTAAAATAATTGAAGAAAATAGTAACACAATAAAAAGTATACTTTTTATCCCAGTTTAGAACCAAGGAAAATAGTATTTTTTACAAAAAAAAAAAATTTAAAAGAAGAAAAAGTGAGGTAAAACAGTATGACCAACAACGACATGCGATGTTGGGTCCGTTGTTTGCAACACCGCTATCAATGCTGCACCTGTTGTCTCTTATATCGAATCTAAAACCGTGGGCAGCTCAATTTCTAACCATGTCTACTATTAGAACTTGAAAAAGATTTCAAGGGAGTTTGTAGTTATGATGATTGACCAAATCTGTAGGAATATTGTCAACATTGGTCATGATCTAGTGAGGACAGTTATGTACCATAATTATTAATATATGTTTTCTTTTGATTTCATCTTTTTTAAAAACATTCTTGTTATACCGATTACTCCCTCTGTTTTAGCTGTTTTTGAAGAGAGAGAGATGGAGCATTTTTTTTAGTTTAATTATTTAGTTGGCCCTGATGATGTGGCCGTGGGGCTGGAGGTTTTTCTTCGTTTAATTTTCTGGGCACTTTAGGATCTTAATTTGGGTCCAGGAACAATACTACCCCTCTGAAATTGGCGGGTCTACTGTTCTTGTTTTTGGAGGGAGATGAAAATAAATTTGAAAATAAAAATTAAAAAAACTTTAAACATTAATTTTAAAGGTTGTACAATTCCAAGGTAAAAAATGAACGATGACTAAAAATTTGGAAATTACATTTTCCTCACCAATGAGAATCCCAACTCTACTCTTTTCTACCCTATAAATACATTCAACACTCTATTTTTGCCCCCACACAATCTATATATAGCCAATTTTCAACAATCCTGAACAATCCTTTATTACTAGAGGTGTCAATTCGGGTTATCGTGTCACATTCGTATTGGGTTGGAAACGTGTCGTGTTGAAACATGTTGGGTTGAATCGTGTTGATTTCATTTATCGTGTCGGGTCGGATTGGATTGGGTACTTATCGTGTCGGGTTGAAAACGTGTCAGTTTTTTTCTCAAATTGGTTCGTGTCGGGTTGAGTTAATATTGGGTCGGGTTACTGTCGTGTAATTTTTATACTTGGATTAGATCGGGTCGGGTCAGAATATTATCGGGTTGGATTGGATCAGGTTATTGTCGTGTCATTTTTTGTACTGAAGTTTTGTTCGGGCCTGATTATGTCAATTATTTTTTATAATGTTTCACATTGAATTTAGATATATTTTGGGTTGGTTCATTTTAGATCGGGTTTTATGTCACCCAATTAAATTTGGGTTGATTTAGGTTATATTTCAAGAATACTATTGTTACAGTTACACTATTATCAGGTATTGTTTCGTTGTAACTTGTAACTTGCAAAATGTAAAAACTTGACTCGTAACTCCAAATTAAAATCCACTTGAAAGTGATGCTACCCTATACACCCCCATTGTATTTTCCAAGTGCATTAGGGGTGGGTGTCGGTTCGGTTTATTCGATTTTCGGTCTATTCGGTTCGGATTATTCGGTTTTTCCCCCAAAAAATCAAAAACCGAATCCGACCCAAATAATTTAAATAGCCCGAATTATCCGAACCGAATTCAAAATTTGGTTTTGGTTTGAAACCAAATTCAACCGAATAAACCGAATTGATTCCAATCTTTATCAAATAGAATTCAATTCAATAGATTTTTTTGCCCACAACAATTGTGGGCCAAACCAAAAAACCAATAAGCATGTCAAAATTTTAACTTTAAATTAACAATTATGACCCAATAGTTCAAGGCCAAGTGATTTGTCACTTAAGGTCCAATTGCATCTAATGCTTTGCTTTGAAGAAATGGAGGAGTGATACCCTAGTATTTATAATTGATATCTAATGCTAAGTTTCCACCATCTTTCGACGTGGGACTAATGTAGTAATGCTAAGTCTTCTTTCATCATTTTAAAACCTTGCTGCACTTGCATGACTTCACCTGCAGATTCATTTTCCATTTTCCAACTTTTCCTTCAATTATTATTACCTTTTTTTGTTGAATTTATTATGAGTCTGTCTCTTGAAATACGGTCTTTCCATAAGTCATGGAAATATTATGGTTTAAAATGCAAATTAGAAGAAATGAAGATAAATTTTTTGGGTTGAATGAATCAGGTTACACACTTTATAACTACTACACATTGCATAATAAAATTTTAATATTGCAACTAAGACATTTTATTTTGTATTATTATAATTAAACCATGTCTTTCCATTAGCCTATGGAATAATGGAAAGACGGTATTAATGAGACATCTCTCTTTATTTGACTATTATTCATTAGATTTATATATTTAGTCGTGTGCATTTTTAACTTAACATTGTGTATTCACATTCGTTATGAATTGACTTTATGTACTAGTAATCATATGGCTAAAAACCCCATTTGTTATTAGTTTGACGCACAACCAACTTGACTTGGTTCCATATTAAATGTTAATTGACTTTTTATAACTGCATCTGTTTTGGGTTAATTACATGCAGGGTTATATAATTGATTTATCAGGTTGAATTATGTTCGTGTTAAATTGGGTTCGGGTTGATCTCGGGTTCGTATTCAGGTCGGGTTCGGGTCCAGATTATCGAGTCATATTCGAGTTTTGGGTTGAATTCATTCGTGTCGGGTTCAGGTACAGGTCAATAATTCTCGGGTCAAAATCGGGTTTCGGGTTGAGTGTGGTCGTGTCAGGTAGGGTTCGGGTCAATATTTCTCGGATCAGATTGGATTTCGGGTTGATTCGTTCGTATCGGTCTAGGTCGGGTTAGGTCAGAGATTGACAGCTCTATTTACTACCCAAAGTGATTCCGACATCATACACTAGCCATGTAAAAAGTTTTTTTCTGCCCACAGGTTAGAAACCATACTCGACGAGTCCTACCAAATCCAAAGCTGGACTGATTGTTGTTGAGTTGCTGGATTTTCCTTCACCATTGGGTTGTTAACACTACAAGAAAAATGACCTTTTACTTTGCCCATTTTACCTCAATTTTTTGGCTAACATTAAATAATCGAGGTAAAAAGTTCTTTTACCTTGGTTATTTATTTATTTGAAGTAAAAGATATTATTTACCTCGGTTATAAAAACCAAGGTAAATAATTGGTTTTTTACCTCGGTTATAATATGCACCGAAGTAAAAAGTAAAAAAAATGAAGTAAATAATGTTACAGAATAGCGTGCGCCGTTGCATATGTTGTTTCAAAAGATGGCCCAATTTTGCATTTAACGTGGTTTCCACCGGCATGTGTTGTGATTGACTACCAGCGTCACAGATATGTAAAAGATAAATTAAAGTAAAGAATTTGATGATGATAGAAAATAAGGAAAAAATAAAATAGGGGCCGTGCGCTTTTCCGCGTTTTGACGTCTCTCTCCTCCCAATATACCCTGTCATCATGATCAATTTAGGGGAATGTAAAAGGACAATTAGGCACTACAGTAGGTAGCAAATATTGTGCTACAAACACCCTGGAAATCCTCTCTTTTGTACACGTCCAATACCCCCTTTGGTCAATGATTTTTAAGCGTAGGATTATAAAATCATGAACAGATCAAATCGCACATATATACAGTCAATTATATAATGTTCAAATAACACAGTTAAATGTTAGAAAAACAGTTGTCATGAAACTATCCTTACAAATAGTACATAAATTTGAACAAGAATTGTCTTAGTTCCTTCATAATGGAAATTACAATAAACTCAATCAGCTCGGATAATGATGACCTTGAAGATGATTGGCCCCCCAGCTTCTATCACCTCGAAGAACAAGGTGTCCCTGATGCGTAGGCAGTTTCTAACTCTCCAAAACCCTATAAGAAAAGGGCCTTGATCTTCCCACATCTAGTAGTTCATAGCACATCAACACTACATGGGTCTTCTTATGCAGCAGGAGTGGTACAATTTCCCACGGGATATACTAAGTCACTGTAAAAAATATTTATTAGAAAAAAATACATATATATATATATACATACATATATATATGTATATATATGCAATTGTCAACAAATAAAATTTATTAAAAATATTTTACCAAAAAAGGATTTTTCCCAAAGTTCAACTGCTTTAGAGTGCAGTGGAAACGTGAGCAATAAGCCGCTATTGTATAATGTTCAAGGTCGAACACAAGAGGTTCTTGGTTGCTCCGTTGAGTGGAGAGCTGTATGAAAACAAAAAAATATTAATCGTGATAAAGTTTGAAGATGTATTAGTAAATATATTAGTGAAATGCTAGAAGATCTTGGAAAACGGGCGACTTGAAGATCCTTTGCCAGCCATTAGTCCTGAATCAGAAATGAAAATGTTAAATGGGAACTAGCTTATGAAATGCATGGTGCAATGTTTTCAACTCGTCGCACCGTGCATGTTGGTCCAAAACAGTGGCTTGGTCGACATGTATCAGCGTTATCCCTAAGTAGTCGGTAAAACTGAACATAATACTGACACATGAACGAAGTCGCATATGCAATTGCAAAGTAAACTAAAAAGCCAAAATGCGACTTTGGTAACAATTCGGTCAAATCGAAGGTGTGACTGAACGTCTCATGCTGAAGAAAATTGTAATGTGCAACCTCGCACGCTAATCAAATAAACCAATTTGGGACAGGCCGTTTACTGACGTTGCACATATCAGTGGAAGCTACGGATAGAAACACAAACCCAAAAAAATGAAGGTTTAACAATATAAAATTAAACAGAATACCTCTGGAGACGTACGTAAACATAGTACCTACGTTTAGAGTCAAGGAAGTGCACGCTCTCAAAAATCTGAGTAAAAACTAGAAAACCTAAAAAATAGAACACATTTACATT
Organism: Rubia yunnanensis; assembly: GCA_037428765.1. Classification (NCBI taxonomy): domain Eukaryota; kingdom Viridiplantae; phylum Streptophyta; class Magnoliopsida; order Gentianales; family Rubiaceae; genus Rubia; species Rubia yunnanensis. The sequence goes on from CM075063.1 coordinate 86,000,176, forward strand.
CCACAAATCGAACAATGTAAAGTATCAATTACAAACATTAGGTGTTAGAAGATTAGAAAAGCCATACCTTTTTCCAAGAGAGAAGAGAAGGGAGGGGGGGGGAAACCGTTGGAATTCGTGGGAAAGTTTTGAAGATAAGCTTGAACCATTTGTTAGGGTTCTCATATTTATACATGTTTCAAAACAAAGTCGTTTTGGCTCCTTGTAAAGTATGCCTTGCATTGTACGACATCGCACCTATGTCGGTTAAAGCAATATGATGTTGGCCCATGACCGATGTTCCATGGTATATGGGCCTAACAATTTCAGCCCACCTACCAGCAGGTCAACAATTCGAATTTATTATAAAAAAATGATCGTAACAAATATTTTCTAGTTGCAGAATAATTGAAACAAAATAGTCATTTATACACAAGTCTTTTATAGTTTTCTGAATAATAGTTATATTAAAACTTTGTTCATATGTTAGGTTAAATATTAAAGATTGAATAACATAAAAATAACATCAAACAAATATATTTTCACTTAAAGATTCTAGATATAAAATACGTCCGAATAAATATTATTTCAAATACGAATTAATTTGTTTCACATACATGATCATGTCAAGTGTAGCATAAACATGTAATGTCTGCGGGGAAAAACGATAACATGAAAAACTATGATGGGCCTAACACCATTTAGCAGTTCGAAGTAGAGGATGTCCCCAACCTCGAGCCCATTTGGAGTCAGGGTCATGAGACTCCTGTTCCCCGAATAGTGCATTTTATACTCCCTCCCATTGCAACTGAGCACAACATCCAACTTGTACGACGATAGGAGCTCCATAAGCTAGCTAGGTACGTACTGAATTATGAACAAAAAAGCTTTGTTAGTACATAAGAAAGTAATCTATATAAAAAAGGTAATTGAAAATAAAATACATGTGTAACAAGGAGGACTTACCAGAATAGGAATTTACCCGAAGTTCATCTGGGTTAGAGTGTGGATAAAATGAGGAATGCCATCTCCGAATATAGTCTGCCGATGGTCATCATCAAACTCGCTACGGGTCTATATTGGTCAATGAAATCATTATAAATTCAATTAGAATATAAGTAATAAAATAAAGGAATTTAATTATAAACAAAAACTTTCTCACCTCAATAGGGGTACTGCACGAACCATCAATATTAACCATGATTCCTGAAATTCATATTTTCACGTATGTTCAATATTATGATAGTTAAAAAATGGTTCGATTCAATTAATCTTTTTAGTCGGCCAGGAATTGCACATACATGTCGATCCTAAAAATGACTTGACTGACCGACATTTTTGGATCGACTTCTCTGACAAGTAGATCCAAAATAAAGACCTGGTTAAATCCTTCAAAGCAATTTCGCTCATCCTTCGATATAATTGAATGGTTAACGAGACATGTGCGACGTCACATAAAATATCAAATGCAGAAAGTATAAACGCACGACATCGCAAGGGGATTGCTTTAATAGAAGTACGATCGACGGACCTGCGATGTCGCATTCAATCACAACGGATAAACTAACAACAACAGAATACAGGCAAAAAGAAAGATCGTAAACCTAAACATTGGGCCACATTAACGGGGGAAGACATAAAAACCTAATCCTAACAAACTAGAACTTAATCCTAGAACCCTAATCTATAGAAAATTTAGAATGTAAAACAAATAACACATTCACACACCATATACATAACAGTTTCAATGATGTATACAAAATCAAAAGTAATATAACCACATGTAGAAACTATACCTTTGAGAAGATGGGCAGAGAGACTTTTGAAATGAAATTGTAGGGAAAGATGAATGTTTGAAGTGGTGTATGAGGTGGGATCAATATATATATATATATATATATATATATATATATATATATATATATATATATATATATATATATATATTCATTTTGAATAGTTATGAATTCCACCTTGGCCGACATTTGACCAACGTTTTAGCGACGTTGGCTAATCGAAATGTGGGCCTCTCCAATTCAGTCGACTAGCATGGGAATGGGCTTGTGTTTGGCCCACTGAGCGTACAATGTTGCATGTATCTCTAGTTTAGTGACCTTTCTCCGACATTGGACCAACGTTAGTTTTCCTTAAATTGGGCCTCACAATTTCAACCCACTAGCATAGAAACTGGGCCCGCATTTTACCAAAACAAAAATTATTGACCAATCCAAGGGTTCATTATATATTAGATACTACTAATTGAAACTTATAACTGTCCATGAACTTTATTAATGTCTGGTTCGATCGGAACTGATTTTAACACAACCAGTGTAATTTATAATTTTTACACTTAGATCCCTCCAAGATGTTGGAGGAGGATGAAATGCAACATTGGAGATATCCTTGTCTAATTCACCAAGTCACAACATGATGTTCCGATTCGATCATGGACAGGTCAATTGAATGGGACCAAAATCTTCTCAGACAGTGTATGAAGAAACATTGCGAAAATTACACTATGCCCCAAACCTCCTTGCATCAGAACTTTGCACCAGAACGTTAGGACAAATGTTCGATATGAAGATTATACGTACTTTCTAAGAGAGGCACGAGCCTGGATAATTGTCCGTCATTTTTGTAAGTATTTCATTAATACCCTTAATGTAAGCATTATCAGAATGAAAATTTCCACCACATATAATCACATGAAATTTCATATTCTTGGTTTTTTTTGAAATAAAAAGGTAATAAAATTCCGTCCATCAAATTTGAAAAAGCGCTAGTATATTGTCTAGAGTAAATTGTTGATGGTTGCTTATAAGTATACAAGGGTCATTCGGGAAGAAATTGTGGAAATCAATGTGGAATAAGACCAGTTTCTTTATTACTCCCGGTTATTATAAGTTTATTTTCTAGAAGATCGGAATTGAGTTTGGGACAATCAGTGCACTTTTAAATTTTGACACTTAGGTCCCTCCAAAAAAGTGGGAGAGGTCGAAATGCAAAATTGGAGATAACATTTTTTTATTCAAATTTTTCACAACAATGTTGTTCTGCTCTAGGCATAAACGGGTTGACGAAAGGGCCACAATCTTAAAAAGAGTATTTTATGACACTTTTCAGAAATTAGACTATGAACCCTATGTGTGCGACGTCGCAGTCCTCTCGCACATAACAAAGATAAAACTGAACAAGGACCGGCGTCTGTTAATCTGAAAATTTCAGCAGGAAATGAAATTTTGGACCAAAATCCCCCCTCCCCCCCCAACATACACACACGCTATTTCAAGTCAATAAAGCTCAACACTAATACCAATTTCCCATCTCCAACACAAATCCTACAACCCAAGCTCCAGACAATCCATTCCATTCACACCTTTACAACAATTAAAGAGCTCAATCAAATTGCTTCTCTCAAACATCAACAAGATCCAAGGATAGAGCATCTCCGGGTTCAAACTAATTGAGGTAGTTTTCCATCCATTCCATGTTCATTTAGCAATTTTGTGATGATCCTACTATATGTTTGTTTCATCATTGATCAAAGATTCTAAATTTCACGAGGTATGATGATTGTGTTACATGTTATCTACTGTATGTTGTTTTTGTTTCTAAGATAATGCCATGTTTGTAAAGAGTGAGAAAAAATGCTTAGATTTGTATGAAAGTAGTTTAAATGTGCGACTTCGATCTCATTTCATCGGGCCATGCACAATGGTACCAAACTAGAGCTAACGTCGCATAGATTGTGAAATTGTTGACATGTCTATGAATGTCCGACGTCGCTCATGAATCGTTCTTTACGACATCGGTTTCCCATTCGTGTGACGTTGCATTAAACCAGTTCAGTTATTTTCTTCAAATTGAGATTAATGTCGTCTACATTTGACTACAATATGTGTATTTAATTTGGGGATTGCCCAATTCTAACATAAATTTTGATTACTGTGTATTGGTTGTAATAGGACCAAAACCCTATTCTTCTTGTTTATATAGGATTTGCTCAAAGAAATGGTCTCATGTGATACAACCTAAATTTTAGGTATGAATCTTTCTATAGAAACCAATGCAAAACTTCACTTTCCCCAAATTTATTTGCAGCTTTTAAAATGAACATCATCCCAATAAAATGTTAAATTACTCCAAATAAATTTGCAGCTTTTAAAAAAAATTTATCCCAATTAAAATGTTAAATAATTGCATAATAATCCCTACGTAGACTAAAACAAAACTAGGTGTTCTTTCATTTCTCTTGAAAAGACATAAATTGTTTTGTTAACATTATTATAAAAACTTGGGGAATATCATATATTCATAACTCTAAACTAGGATATAAAAAGTTGAGTTCGTTTCTTGAAAGACGATTAGGGGTGGCAAATGAGCGAACAGGTCGAATATGAGTTGGGTAATATGGGTAATTAAAAATATAGGTATGACCATTTCAACACATTTTATAACGGGTTAAAAATGGGTAAGATTAAAATGGGTCGAACTAAAACCCATTCAATCCGCAGGTTGAACACCATTTAACACATGAGTCAAATATAGGGAAATGAACAGGTTGCTATATCAACCCATATGGGTTGCTATATCAACCCGAGATTTTCAAGTTTTCTTAAAAATCAGTTTTAACGTTTCCAGATTTTGTTCCTGCTATTGAGGAACTGATCATATAATCTGCCGTGCTAAAATCAAGAACCCACCTAATTTTTAGAACAAACATCCTCATTTTTACGTGCAACACAATTTTTGCAACTCATCATCTTTTACACAGACTATTCTGGGCGATTATAAGTTTTTTAAACATATAATCTGTTGCATTAGGCAGAAGATTTGGTGGCAATTAAGATGCAGTTGCAGAAAAGTTCAGACTTGTAAAAACTATCACATGTGCCAAACATGTGCTAGTTTTCGAACCCCAAAGGCATTCCAGAAATGTGATGATGATTTACAAAGGCAAATATAAGCAATAATCTGATCAAAGAACTGGCTAGAAGAAGCACTTGTTATATGGAACACTAGGTTACCTAAGAAGATCTCCATCTTTACATGGAAATTGCTCAACTCATTCTTACCTTTTGATGATATCCTCATTAAATGTGATTTTAGTTTGGCTTCAAAATGTCCTATGTGCAATCAATCTGACTCTCTGGAACATTTCTTCATTAACTGCCATCTTGCTAAATCTGTTTGGATTCAGAATGCTCGTTTAGTTAACTTCAACCTGCAAAATGTCCATAGTGTTGTGGATACTTTCTTCATCTTTTGGAATTGTAGGGACCTTTCTGGGTATCAGAAAATAATATGTCAACTGTTGCCTCCATTGATCTGATGGGCTTTATGGAAGGCTAGAAATGTCTACTTTCTTGAGGACAAACCCTTTTCTTTTACCCATATAAGCAAAGAAGTTAGATATACTCTTAATCTTTCCATTTCAGCCTCTCCCTGCCTCCCCAATATACACCATAACTCATGTAATAAATTCCATTCTCTGATATCCCTCCCCAGACCACCACCAAAGCCAATCATCTCCACTGTATACTGGGAATTTCCAGGTCCCAATGTCATCAAGGTTAATGTGGATGCCTCATGGTCTGCTACATCTGATTCTATTGGCTTAATTGCTCGTGATAACCAGGGTTTCCCACTCCTAATCAAGTCAGAGTCCATATCAGCCATTTCACCACTGGAAGCTGAAGTAAAGGCAGTCCTTCTGGCATGTCAAATCTGTATTCCTAGATATCTAAACTTCAGTGTCGAATCTGACTCTTTAAAGGAAGTTCATATGATCAATGATCCATCATGCTCCAAATGGACTTTATACCCATTGGTTTTCCAAGTTCACACACTTCTATCCCAGGTTTATCTTAAGCACATATACAGAGAATGTAATTCAGTGGCTGATGCTATTGTTAAAAACCACTCAACCTCCCGGATGGATTTTTCACTTAATTTGAATAACATTCCGGCGCATATTAAAGGGCTAATTTATATGGATAGCATTCAGACACCTTATATTAGAATCCATAGGCAAGCCTCTAAAGATGATTGATACTGCTGATCTTTCCTTCCTTTTTGCCGCAGGTTATGGACCTCATCATGGCTCTGGAACCCTATGCTTCCCCCTGATGGTTATGATGTTTCACTTTCCAGAGGGGAGCTCACATCCAAATTCGTGTGCTCGAGGAAACATTTGTGTGCTTGAGGGGACATCCATGTGCTCGAGGAGACTTCTGACTGCTCGAGGAGACTTTCGTGTGCTTGAGGGAACTTCCGACTGGTCAAGAAAACATTCATGTGCTAGACGGGACATTCGTGTGCTCGAGGGGACATCCGTGTGCTCGAGGGGACATTCGTGTGCTCGAGGGGACAGTCGTGTGCTCGAGGGGACATTCTTGTGCTCGAGGGGACATCCGTGTGTTCGAGGGGATATTCGTGTGCTCGAGGGAACTTTGAACTGCTAGACGGGATATTCGTGTGCTCGATGGGACATTCGTGTGCTCGAGGGGACATCCGTGTGCTCGAGGGACACTAGTGTGCTCGAGGGGACATCAGTGTGCTCGACGGAACTATGGACTGCTCGAGGGGACATTCGTGTGCTCGAGGGAACTTCCGTGTGCTCGACGGAACTATGGACTGCTCGAGGGGACATTCGTGTGCTCGAGGGAACTTCCGTGTGCCCAACGGAACTTTCGACTGCTCGAGGGGACTTTCGACTGCTCGAGGGAACTTTCAACTGCTTGACGGGATATTCGTGTGCTCGAAGGGACTTTCGACTGCTCGACGGAACTTTAGACTGCTCGACGGAACTTTTGACTGCTCGAGGGGACTTTCGACTGCTCGATGGGACATTCGTGTGCTCGAGGGGACATTCATGAGCTTGAGGGGACATCCGTGTTCTTGACAGAACTTTAGACTGCTCGACGGAACTTTCAATTGCTCGAGGGGATTTTCGACTGCTCGACGGGACATTCGTGTGCTCGAGAGGACATTCATGTGCTCGAGGGGACATCTATGTACTCGAGGGGACATTTGTGTGCTCGAAGGGACATTCGTGACCTCGAGGGGACATCCGTGTTCTCGAGGGGACTTACGACTACTCCAAGGGATATTCGTGTGCTCGACGGGACATTCATGTGCTCGAGGGGACATCCGTGTGCTCGAGGGGATATCTGTGTGCTCTAGGGGACATCCGTGTGCTCAAAGGGACATCATTGTGCTCGAGGGGACTACTACAGGAGACATTCATGCGCTCGAGGGGACATTCGTGTTCTCGATGGGGCCATTCGTGTTTTGAGGGGACTTCCGTGCACACGAGGGAACATTCATGTGCTCGAGCTACATTCGTGTGCTCGAGCTACATTCGTGTGCTCGAGCTACATTCGTGTGCTCGAGCTACATTCGTGTTCTCGAGATGATTACGCTTGGTTTTTCCCGGCTAGACACATGTCATTCAACAACGGTAGTCACGGTCAAGAATGAAAATGGGTAAACCCGCAGGTCTAACTCGTGGATTTGTTCATTTTTCTAACCCAGTTAATTTGTAAACACAACCCATTTGATCCATATTTTTTGATTACCTATTTAACTCGTTACCCATTTAACTCATTACCCATTTTACTCATACTGATCCGGATTTAAAGTTAGAAAACTCGTTTGAACCATGGGTTACGGGTCCATTTTACCACCCTAGAGACGGTCTTTCCATAAGATATGGAAATACCAAGGTTTAAAGTGCAAATTAGAAAAAAATGAAGATAAAATTTCAGATTGCATGAATCGGGTTATAAATTTTATAACTACTACATGTTGCATAATAAATTATTAATATTGTAACTAAAATCTTTTACCTTTTATTATTATAATTTGAAGAAAAATAAGGGTAATGATCTGTGTTTTTATTTATGACCTCAGGGTCCATTATATAGTAGTACAAAACACCTATAGAAGCTAGGAAATGGAAATATAATCTAATTACAATTACAAGTAATATTTATATTTCTTAACACCCTCCCTCAAGTTGGAGCATGAAGATCAGAAATGCCTAACTTGCCAATTAATGAATGAAACTGGTTATGTCCAAGAGCTTTGGTAAACAAGTCCGCAGGTTGATCTGTAGTGCGGATATAATGAGTAACTATAGTACCAGACTGCACAAGATCCCAGAGAAAATGACAATCAACTTCAATATGCTTCGTACGTTCGTGGAACATTGGATTTGCTGCAATATGAAGAGAAGATTGACTGTCACAAAATAAACTCATATGAGCAGTATGCGCAACCCCTAAGTCTTTCAGTAAAGACCTAAGCCATAACAACTCACAACATGTAACAGCCATAGCACGATACTCCGCTTCAGCAGAAGACCGAGAAACTGTAGGTTGCTTCTTGGTATCCCAAGAAACTAGAGAATCACCAATCATCACAAATAACCGGAAAGAGAACGCTGGGTGATAGGGCAAGCAGCCCAATCAGAATCACATTAAGCAGTCTACTGTAACGCACTACGGGAAGAGATAACCCTGACCAGGATGGCTCTTCAAGTAGTGCAACACACGAACTACAGCTTGCCAGTGGGGAACACAAGGGGACTTCATGAATTAAGCATGTGTGTGAACCAAATAACTAAGCTCAGGACGTGTGATGGTAAGGTATATCAGGCGCCCAACCAGTCGCCTGTACTGCTCAGGATCATGGTAAAGCGGGTCATCAACACGCACCAGATCGGCATGCTACTCCATTAGAAAGTCTGTCGGTTTAGAGGCAGATAAACATGTATCAGATAAAATGTCCAAGGCATATTTCCTTTGTGAAAGAAACATCCCCTCCGGTCTTCGAGCAATCTCTATGCCCAAGAAATACTCAAGTAAACCAAGATCTTTCATATGGAAACAAGACCTCAAGTATTTCTTGAACTCAGAGATAAACGCAGAAGAGCTTCTAGCAATGACCAAATCGTCCACATAAACCAGAATATGCAAAGAAACTGATCCACAGGAAAAGACAAACAGAGAGTAATCTGCCTTACTTTGAACAAAACCAAATGCTCATAAAGCCTGAGCCAATTTGGCAAACCAATTTCTAGGAGCCTGGTAAAGACAATAAAGAGATTTCTGAAGGCGACATACCTGACCATGGGGCACGACATAACCTGGTGAGAGTCGCATAAAAACCTCTTCATGAAAATCACCATGCAGGAAAGCATTATGAACATCCATCTGATGCAGTTCCCAATCACGAATGACTGCAACAGATAAGAATAGGCGAACAGAACCCATCTTTGCAACAGGAGCAAATGTCTCAGTATAATCAATCCCTTCAACCTGCAATTCCCGAGAGCCACTAGGCGCGCCTTATGACGTTCAATAGTACCATCTGACTCGAACTTCATCCGATAAACTCATTTGCAACCAATTGCCTTCTTATCCAGAGACAGATGGGCCAAAGTCCAAGTCTGATTACGCTCAAGCACAGTAAGCTCTTCAGTCATCGCATCTCGCCAATAAGCATGATGTGATGCCTCAGAATAAGTGGTAGGATCTGCACTGGACGTTACTGCACCCAAAAATCTAGAATGCATACTAGAAAATTTATCACAATTTACATAATCAGTAAGAGGATAGAGAACACCTGAGGATCGTGATGATGCATGAGTGAACGTAGCATCAGTAGTAAGAGCACATGCGTAATCATCAAAATCATAATCTTACAAATAAGGAGAAGGTCGGCGAGCGCGAACACTCTGTCTGATAGGAGGCAAATTAGCGGTGGGAGGAGACGTCAGAACAACCGATGAAACAGGCAGCGAAGCTGATAGAAGCAAACAGCGAGAAGAATTTGTTGGGGCCGGAGACACCGCATTGGGCAGTAGAGCAGAAGGAGTCACCGGAGCTGGCGGCGCGTTAGGCGCATGATCTCTGGTCATCGGTGGCGTCCCGAGAGGTGCAACGTCAGGCCAAACTATCAAGGGTTGCCAGTGATCTGGGTCGGTCGCCGGAACTAGAGAAGCAGCCGGTGGTATAGGCGCGGCGACATCTGACGGTAAGGGTACGATGACGGCCGGTGGGACAAGAGCTGCGGCTACCTGCGGTACAGGTTCGGAAGCGGTCGGATGGACCGGTGGTGCCACGATCTGGGCATCTGACTCCGACGGTGTTGCCGTTGGGATCTACGGAAGAGGGTGATGTCGGAGTGGCTGCATATGGGAACTGGTCTTCCAAAAAATTGGCATCCCGACTATTAAAGATGACGTGGGATTCCAGGTCAAAAAGGCGATAGCCTCTCTTTCCAGCAGGATAACCAAGAAACAAACATCGCCGACTTCTTGGTGAAAACTTGTCACGGTATCTGGGAATGTGAGCAGCAAAACACAAGCACTTGAATACATTTAAAGATGAGTAATTTGGAGCTTGTCCATATAGTATCTCAAAGGGAGTGCGACCATTGAGATGTTTCATCGGTGTCTGGTTAATCAGATAAGCAGTAGTAAGAACACATTCTCCCCAAAACTCAATTGGGAGACTGGCTTGAAACCGTAAGGCACGTACCACGTTGAGTAAATGGTGATGCTTTTGTTCAACTCTACCATTCTGTTGTGGTGTATCTAGCATATATGTCTCAAAAATGATCCCAAATGCAGCAAAATGAGATCTCAAAGGTAAAAATTCAGTCCCGTTGCCAGCCCAGACACGCAGTATAGTTTGGCCCCATTGATTCTTGACCAGAGTACAGAATTCCAAAAATCTAGAAGTTACTTCTGACTTAGCCACTAATAAATAAACCCAAACAGCTCAGGAATAATCATCAACTATTGTAAAAAAAAATAAAATGCACCACTAGAAGATGGTGTTCTATAAGGACCCCAAACATCACAATGTACTAATTCAAATAATGCAGTAGCATTTGTAGAACTAAATGGAAAACTATGTCTAGTCTGTTTTGCTCTATAACATACAGAACAACGTATAATAGTATTATTTGTGCTAAAATCAAGAGTAGGAATAGAAGACAACACCGTAGATGATGGATGACCAAAACGTTGATGCCATAAATCAGATGAAGAAACTGAAGCAACCGTCGGAATAGACTGCATGATATGAGGACGAACATGAGTATCCAACAGACGAAGCCAATTAACCCCCCCCCCTTGTTGTTCACCCACGCCAATCACAGTCCTCGTACTGATTTTCTGTAAAATGCAATAATTTTCAGTAAACAAGGCTAGACATTTATGGAAGATAACAATCTAGAGCATGATAATAAATTGCATCGCAAAGTAGGTATGTAGAACACATGAGTAAGGGAGACATCATCAAAACAAATACACTCATATTGTGTAGCAGACGACAGAGATCCATCAGGTAGCATAACATTCACATTATTGGCAGCAGTAGTAATATTAGTAAGAGAACCCTTGTCACCAGTCATGTGATATGAGGCTCCCGAATCAAGAATCCAAGGTAAAGTATTCGTTACCTGACCCATGGTCAGATAACGAATGAAATTGATTAAATAAATATATGGTTGTACTTCATTGGTCATCAGACAGAGCAGGATCGAAATTCAAATCGTGTAGGTAAGCCAGAAGAGGCGGCCACCGCAAACCACTACGCCGGCGAAAAGAGACATAACACAATTTATTTATTGTATTTAATAAATAAATAAAATAATAATAATGATCCACAATTTACTTTGTGGATCTATGCTTCAAAGAATTTGGGCGACATTCAATGAACCATTGACATTAAATAATTGACACCTATGACTACGGCTCCCGGCCGATGTTGTGCTTTGAGAAACAAGAATTGATCAGCTTTGCGGATCTATGCTTCAAAGACAGTGCTCGCCGGAGGAGTGCAGATCATGCGCGTCACGCACGGATAATGGTAGGAGTGTTTACGGGAAATTTAAGTTCTTAGGTTTCAGGATTTTAGACTCTGATACCATGGAGAAAAATAAGGGTATTGATCTGTGTTTTTATTTATGACCTCATAGTCCATTATTATATAGTAGTACAAAATACCATAGAAGCAAGAAAAAGAAAATATAATCTAATTACAATTACAAGTAATATTTATATTCCTTAACATAATTAAACTCTGTCTTTACATAACCATATGCAAATACAATTTTTCCCAAATTTTACCTAAAATTAAAGTAATACGTAAAACTCATTCAAAACTACGGATTTCGAAACTACAAAATTGGCTAGACATACAAGACAAGAGACTCATTCATGGAGTCCAGTGTCGCCAAGAATAACACAAAGGAATCGATTAAAACCCTAGCACAAAAGATGTGACCGATAATACTAAAAGAAATGAATTCAAGCCAGCTTAGAGGCCTCGAAATGAACAGCCCGCTTCAGGAAGCTGTTAACATTGTCTTCAAGGGCAATCATAATCGGGCACCCATCGATGCCGTCGGCTATGGCGAACGCAATCATCTTCATCCCATCACGGAACTCCTGGGGACCAACCACCCCGTCGCCATCAATGTCGAACTTTTCGAATATGGAGTCGTAAAGCACTGTCAGCTCTTCCGGGGTCGGAGCGTCGTCGACACCGAAGTCGTTGTCGATCAGGCGGAACGATTCCAGGATTCTTCTCAACTCCGCCTTCGACAGAGCTCCATCGCCGTCCACATCGAAAACGGCAAAATCAGAATCCACGGTTTTGTTGAATTCTTCTTCGTTGTTGACGAAATTGCGAACTGTCGAAGCATCAAGAATAACCGCTCCCATCTCTGTGTACTTGTGAACAACGAATTGAGGAGTTTTTGTTTGGGGGGATTACAATTGGTACGTCGCTACTTATAGATCGGATTGCCAGTGGTATGATTTCCCTGCATAACTAGGAGTAATTGTACTAATTAACGAGGAAACCAAATCAAATTCGGTTTATGAATATATAGTTATACTAATGGGGTCATCATTTATTTACTGGATACATTCGTGCAATCGTGCATGCGAAGAAGCGGGGAACTGGGTGAAGGCGGAGGGGAGGAATCTGCTAGCTTATGAATACGCAGAAAATTTTATACGTTACCAAAGGTTGTATGTTAAGATGTTGGGCAAATTAGACTCTCTCACGTGTTTTACAATTTCTATATTTAGTAAAGTGATGGGCTTTTTAGGAAGTAGCAAATTATTTGTTTAACACGTGACAAAATCTAATTTCCAACACCTTACCATACAAAATTTTTTAACATATAAAATTTTCCGTGAATACATTCAATACACCACATATCTATTCACGGAATTTTTTTATATGGAAAAATTGTATATGGGGAAGTTGGGCCGGTTAAATACTAATACCTAGCAAGTAAATGAATAAAAATAAAAATAAAAATATAAAATATAAAATTAAATTATTGTTGGGTATCTTTTCAAATTTCAAAAAGGCTTCAAAGAGTTCTTTTTCATTCATGAATGGGCAACTCAAGGGACGGTTCATTAATTGGGAATTCCAAGAGTTAGGTTCATGAATTGGAAGACTTTTCGTCTGCACCCGAACTCTTATAAATATAGGGAGAGTCAGGGAGTTTAGATAAGTTTTCTTCAGGCATATGCTCTGGTCTGAGAATTCTTCACTCTTTGTTAGGTGTGAGTTTGGAAGACAATTGTTCTGGTCTTCAAATCACCCTTATGTACCTGGAAGCTGTGAAAACAATGTAGTCTGAAAGAATGATTCCTCGTAATTATTATGATATTACTTAATGGAATAAATAGAGTACAAAAGAAAGATCATTACCAAAATAACTCTAGCCTAGTCAACACGATAAACACACATCAAATCTAATCTAATCATCACATTGATTTATTTTAACACCTCCCCCCCTCAAGCGAAGCGTCGTATGCTCGCCGATGGAAAGCTTGGATCTGAAGAACTCGAATAGCGGACAAGAGAGACCTTTGGTGAAGATGTCCACAATCTGAAGTGAAGTGGGAACATGAGCAACTCGCAGCTTGACGGAAGAAACCAACTCTCGAACGAAGTGATAGTCGATGTCGATATGCTTAGCCCGCTTGTGAGCAACTGGATTCTACGCCAAGAATATGGCATTTTTATTGTCGTAGCACCGAAGGACCAGACAAGGGAACTCAAAGATCTCGGAGCAAATGAGTAAGCCAGACAACTTCCGAGGCAGTTTTGGCAAGAGCACGATACTTTAACTCAGTGCTGGAACGAGAAACTGTGGGCAGTTTCTTGGTACTCCAAGAAACAAGATTTCAACCAAAAGATAGCATAATCATAAGTGGATTGGTGAGTCTCCAAACAGTGAACTCAATCAGCGTCAGAGTACCCCTGCACCTCTAGAGAACTAGCAGACCAAAAAGTAAGACTAAAATGCAAAGTACCCCAAACATACCAAAATATCCGAGTAACAGTAGCAAAATGATCGTTTCTACGATCCTAAAGATACTAACTGACAGTATTGACCAATAAAAGCCAAATTAGAATGAGTGATGGTCAAGTATTGAAGGGCCCAAACTAGAGAACGATACAAGGTCGGATTCCAAAATTGTGCACTGGTTTAACTATGCAACTGAGAACCTAGCATAAATGGTGTAGAGACTGGTGCAACATCAGACATCCCCGCACAAGTGAGAATGTCCAGAGCATACTTTGTTTGACCAAGAAGTAGACCTGATGAAGTAGGTGAAAGTTCCAAGCCAAGAAAGTAGTAAAGAGTGCCAAGGTCCTTAATCGCAACCTCCCAATGTGTCCGATCAATGAACTGCCAAAGAAAAGTCTAATCATTCCCTGTAAGAATGATGTCGTCGACATACACCAGGAGATACAGTAGGATGATCCTCATGAAAGAACAAACAAAGAGGTGTCGGTCGAGCTGCACTAAAAACCAAGTTGAGTCAAATAAGTGCTGAAGCGCTGAAACCACGCCCGAGGAGCTTGCTTAAGTCCATAAATGGCCTTCCACAAGAAAAAAACATAATCTAGATAAACATGGTCCTTGTATCAAATGGGTTGCTTCATATAAACTGGAGCATCGAGAATGCCAATAGGAAATGCATTATTGACATCCAGCTGATGAAGCGGCCAGGAGCGCATTGTGGCTATGGCAAGAACTTTCAGAACAGTGGAGGCTTTAACCAGAGGACTGAAATTGTGGTCAAAGCCAAAGCCCGAAATCTGTGAGAAACCCCGCGCCACAAGTCTAGCCTTATGGCACTCAATAGTGCCATTTGGTCGATACTTCAGTCGATACTTCAGTTGATAAACCCATTGGGGGCCAACAATGTTAGCGTTTGAAAGCGAGGCTCCAAATCCCAGGTGCACTAACCACGAAGTGCTGCCATCTTGTCATCCATAACAAAAACCCAAGCCGGATCCTGAAGGGCAATGCGATAATCTGTGGGCTAAGACTGAGCAAGTAAGGCAGTAGTAAGACCATGAGTGACAATATCTGAATAATCCTTAAGCTATATAGCCCCAATAGCTGACCTAGTAGCCATCTGATGTGTGCGGGGATGAAGAGGAGAAGCCGGAGGAGAGGCCAAAGAAGTGGAGTCGGCTGAGGCAACTGGTGAAGAGGCGATCAAACTGGACAGAGACTGGGAGGCCAAACTGGCCGTCGGAGATGCAGGTGGCATTGGCTAATGAACTGGAGCCGGATCCGTAGCACAAATAGAGCAAAGGGCCGAAAGAGATGGAGTCGGCACAAGAGAAAATGTAGGAAAATGAGATGCCTAGTCAAAATCAGGATCAAGAAATGCAGAAACATCCAACACTAAAGGTGGAGAACCAGTCGATGAAGGAATGGATGTGGCAAATGAAAAGCATGTCACGTCAAAATGAGCATGTCGAGTGACAGAAACTCTTCCAGTAGTTCAATCGAGACACCAAAATCCTTTATACTGCGAGTTGTAGCCAATGAATACACACAGAATACTACGAGGAGAGAGCTTGTGGTTGGAAAAAGTGTAAACAAATTGGAAGACCCAACAACCAAAAGAAAGAAAATTGGTGTGTATAGGATCCCAACCATTAATAAATTCATATGGTGATCGTCCGGCAAGAACAGGAGTGGGCAACCGATTTATGGTATAAGTGGCTGCAGCAAAGGCGGCAGGCCTGTGGGAGAGAGGAACATAAGAGTGATACAACATAGACAAACCCATCTCAGCAATGTGGCGGTGCTTGCGCTCAGCCCGACCGTTCTGCTCAAGAGTATACGGGCAAGAAATTTGATAATGAATGCCCTTTGTCTGAAAGTGAGAGCGTAAGTGACCATTTACGAACTCAGTCCCTCCATCACTCTGAAACCTTAATGGTTGAAGAGAACTAGTTCTCCACAAAAGCCACAAACTAGCAATAAACATCCCAAAAATTAGACTTGCGGCGCATTGGATAAAACCACGAGAGTCAGGAATGATCATCGAAGAAAATGACACAGTAGGCAAAACCATCAGCAGATAAAATAGGTGAAGTCCCCCCCATAAATCACAATGAACTAGATCAAGTACCCTAGCAACACGTTTATCATTTATATGAAAAGATAAATGTTTTTCTTTAGCTTTTTCACACGCTTCACAAAGGGTAAGTTTAGGCGAAACTGATGATATAGCTAAGGACCCAGAAGCACGCAAACTAGAAATAATAGAATGCGAAAAATGACCAAGACTCGCATGCCAGATTTCAAAGGACGCACACGACTTATTTGACTCCACAGTAGATAGTAAACCAGATGCACCATAGTCTAAGGCATAAAGACTATCCTCAATATGACTGCGACCCAAGGTTCCCTAGTGATTTTATACCGAATAATAAAAGAGTGATCATCAAAGCAGACAATGACACTCAAATCCTGAGTTAATTTGCTAATCGAAAGCAATTTTTTTGTGATAACAGGCACAATAAGCACATCATAAAGAGACAAGGATTTAGAAATCCGAGAATCACCGTCATGAGTAATAGTGAGTTGAGAACCATTACCAACATAGACGCTAGAAGAACCATGATAAGGTGTGACATGATCAACAATAGCAAGGGACGATGCCAGGTGTTTTGTTGCGCCAGAATTGACAATCCACTTCGAGTCACGATGTTTAAATTTTGAGATCCCACCAAAATCATCCATATTGAAAATGGAAAAGTAAAATGTTGATTTTGAAGCATGCAAAAGTGTAAAATGGCATTGGACCACAATTTATCAAGACTGAGCGCGCAATGCGCTAGCTAAAGACAAAGACAGCTGATGAATGAGGGCGTGTGTAGCTACTCGTGTGTGAGGGAGACACAATGGACTTTGGCGCGTGAACTCACGCATTCTGCAACTGATGCACATTGGATACCTTTGAGCGCATGTGTCAACATGCTAGACACCTGCTTGCATGTGGATCTGACGCGCTGTAGCACTCGCTGCGCAATGAACTACCTTCCGAGAAGTCGCTGATGAAAGCCATCGGGCCCGGAGGAGATGAAGGATCAGCAAAGTGATGGAGGGGACGATCCAAATGAGCTGACCGACCATGTGGAGCCGAGGCGGAGGAAGTCCTTTAGAGCCTAGGAGGAGGAAGCACAAAAAATTGCCGGCGATGCAGATGAAAAGCCATCGGAGGAAGAGTCACCAAAACCGAGCAGATATAGATGAAAGCAGATGCAGATGAAAGCCGCTGCCGATGGAAGCACCAAAAACTAAGCATATGGCCACCAGAGAAGAAGGTTACTGAGATGCCCAAAAAGGGGAGCTTGATATCGCTGAAGATGGAAAGTCACAGCTGAAGACCGTCGAAGATGGAAAGAGCCACTGCCAGAGTTGCTGAAATGTGGACAGGGTTCACCATAATTTGACCGAAAATTCACCGGGATATGACCGGAAATTTTTCGGAATTGGATGTATGTTTGGCCGGAAAAGAGATAGAGGGAGGATGCCGACTCGAAAAAAAACTAGGGTTTAGGCTAGGATCAGAACTTGCTCTGATATCATGAAAGAAGATTTCCCGTAATGATTATGATATTACTGAATGGAATAAATAGACTACAAAAGATAGACCATGACTAAAATAACTCTAGTCTAGTCAACAAGATAAACACAAATCAAATCTAATCATCACATTGATTTATTCTAACATAGTCCCTTCTGTATCTGTATTCTGGGTTGGGTGGTCCCGCGTGACGTAATTTCTGACATATGTATCTGTAATCTGTCTAGTCCATTTGGATAGTAAGATTAATATGTTTCTGGTTGTGGAGGTAGCCAATATGTTTGGTGAACCACATTAAAATCCGTGTTCTTCTTTTTCTGTTTTCTTTTTGTTATCTTAATTTTGCACTAAGGGGATTATTTTTCTCAAAAATTATGACCTCACTAATTTGCCACGTATCAGTATTTAACTGACACCTCACCTCACCACATACAATTCCCCAACATAAAAGTTTTTCCACGTTCTCCATACCACTAACTTGTGAATATAATTTATGTGTTTTAAACCAACTAATGGTTAAACAATTCAATTTATAATCATTAGATGGGATCATATTATAATTAATATAATTATCAATGTGATAATTCGATGTTTGTTTTAATATAGTTCTACGAGATTGTTATAATTTTGAAAACCTTTTAAAATGTATTTTGAAATAAATAATTATAATCCGGCCCTAAACTTAGCGAAATGAGATTATTCATGATCGATATAACCGTTAAGCCATCTAACAAGAGACTTTCTCCTTATAATTTGGATTTTATTTTTTCAAATTGCAAACAAATTTCTCCTATCTCTCTTATTTGGAGTCGAGACCTTTTAATTTGATTTAGCGTGCTGTGAATTTCTGAGAAGTGCTCTGGTAAATGTCTTTCCCCCTATTTTATTCACAATTGTTTTTGTCAAAAAAAAAATAAATCAATCATAGCTATATGGCATAAATGCTTAATAAGAATACGTAAAATAGCAATGAGTTATTTATTTAGACCATCTACCATGGTAAAATTGTTCTTGAACCACACTTTTGTGGTTTCAGATTATTATATATTCAATCTCTCTTTTCCATCTCATCAACTGAAACCACAAAAAAATTACTCAATTTTTCTCTCATAATGGTGAAAACCACTTTGCAACCATCTCATGAATACCATTTGATTTTCTCCATCTTACTTCTAATTTAAATAAATTTACTTACCAAAATAAATTAAAATGTGAAATTTAATAATACACCTGTAATTTTTTAATTAAATTTTGATTTTTAAATTTTAATATTTAAAATTAATTTCAATTTGAAAAATATTAATTGAGTCGTCTCTTGAAAGACAGTCTTTCCATGAGCCATGAAATGACCAAGGTTTAAAGTGAAAATTAGAAGAAATGAAGATAAAATTTTTGGGTTGCATGAAATGGGTTATAAACTTTATAACTACTATACGTTGCACAATAAATTTTTAATATTGCAAAAAACATCTTTTACCTTTTATTATTTTAATTAAATCTCATATTTCCATAAGCGTATGGAAAGACGATCTTTCCCAAAACTTTGCCAAATTAGTGTATGAACCAGAATTTTTTTTTAAAACCATGTTTTTTCGTTCTTTTAAATTTCTTTTTTAGATTTCATTTTTTACGATTTACTTTCAATTTCGTTTTTAAATTTTAAATTTAATTTTGTTTTTTAAAATTATTATTTCAATAAAAATAAAATAATGGCAATTGGGCACAAAATTGGAATTGTGGCGCAAAAAGGGAATTGTGAGCAATGTTATACTGCATGCTTGTAGGAAATAAGGGTAACGATATGTCTTTTATTTATGATCTCATTGTTCATTATATAGTAGCACAAAATACATATACAAGGAGCGGCGGCGATCGGCGGTATAGGGTCGGCGGGACCGGTGGTGCCGAGGTGCTGTGGTTTGGGCATGTGACTCCAGTGGTGGTGGAATTGATGTCGGCAATGAGGTGGTGGTGCCACCGGGATCTATAGAAAAGGCTAATGTTGGAGTTACTGCATATGGGAACTGGTCTTCAGAAAAATTGGCATCCCGACTGTTAAAGATGATGCAGGATTCCAAGTCAAAAAGGCGATAGCCTCTCTATCCAGCAGGATAACCAAGAAACAAACATCGTCGACTTCTTGGTGCAAACTTGTTGTGGTATCTGGGAATGTGAGCAGCAAAGCACAAGCATCCAAATACCTTTAAAGATGAGTAATTTGAAGCTTGTCCATATAGCATCTCAAAGGGAGTTCGACCATTGAGATGTTTCGTCGGTGTTCGGGTAATCAGATAAGCAGCAGTAAGAACATATTCTCCCCAAAACTCAATGAAGACTGGCTTGAAACCGTAAAGCACGTGCCACGTTGAGTAAATGGCGATGCTTTCGTTCAACTCTACCGGTCTGATGTGGTGTAACAACCATAGATGTCTAAAAAATGATCCCAGATGCAGCAAAATGAGATCTCAAAGGCAAAAATTCAGTCCCATTGTTAGTCCGCACACGTAGTATAGTTCGGCCCTATTGATTCTTGACCAAAGCACAACATTCCAAAAATCTAGAAGCTACTTCTGACTTAGCCACTAATAAATAAAGCCAAATAGCTCGGGAATAATCATCAACTATTGTAAAAATAAAATAAAATGCACCACTAGAAGATGGTGTTCTATAAGGACCCCAAACATTACAATGTACTAGTTCAAATAATGCAGTAGCATTTGAAGAACTCAATGGAAAACTATGTCTAGTCTGTTTTGCTCTATAACATACAGAGCAAGGTATAGTAGTATTATTTGTTCTAAAATCAAGAGTAGGAATAGAAGACAACACCGTAGATGATGGATGACCAAAACGTTGATGCCATAAATTAGATGAAGAAACTGAAGCAACTACGGAATAGACTGTAAGATATGAGGACGAACGCGAGTATCCAAGAGACGAAGCCAATAACCCCCCCCCCTTGTTGTTCACCCACGCCAATCACAATACTCGTACTGATTTTCTGTAAAATGCAATAATTTTCAGTAAACAAGGCTAGACATTTTAAGGTAGAAAAAAAATCTAGAGCATGATAATAAATTGCATCGCAAAGTAGGTACGTAGAGAACATGAGTAAGGGTGACATCACCAAAACAAATAGACCTATATTGTGTAGCAGATGACATAGATCCACCAGGCAGTATAACATTCATAGAATTGGTAGCAGTAGTAATATCAGTAAGAGAACCCTTGTCACCAGTCATGTGATATGAGGCTCCCGAATCAACAATCCAGGGTAAAGTATACTTTACCTGACCAATGGTCAGATAACAAATAAAACTGATTAAATAAATGTATGGTCGTACTCCATTGGTCGTCAAATATAGCATGATCGAAATCAGATCGTGTAGGTAAGCCAGAGAAGGCGGCCATCGCAAACCCTTGCGGCGACGTCACTACGCCGGCGAAAAGAGACATAACAGTTTATTTTATGTAATAAATAAACTGCAACAGATAAAAAAAATAGCTGCAGAACAACAATCAAAGGGAGACCAACCAGCGGCAGAATAGTAACCAAAGGGAATCAGTCGCATGATGACACACGCATTAGGAAGGTGGCGTACTTTGTGTCAACAGCGTGTGGTCACACGCGTTTTGGGAGGAAGGCTTGATTTGCATCAAACGTGCGTGTATGCACGCGCTTCAGAAGGTTGTTGGTGTGTGAGTGAATCTCACTCGCGTCTTCCTTCTCTGGAACCTGGCCGGCGCTCGAATATGAAACCTGGCCGTCTTCCTCCTTTAGAACGATCTGGAACTTAGTCGGGCACTTGGACCTGGCCGGAGTACGGAGAAGACACAGGCGACGTTAAGATGTCAGACTACCACACGGAGAGGAAGAAGGCCGCCATTTCAAGGTATCTTGGGCTTCCATCTTAAAACCAATTGGTATTAAGATGAGGTGACCCAAGACCTTATATATAAGTCATTTAGTTATTAAGAAACCAATGTGGGATATATCTTTGAACACCCCCCCCCTCACGTGCCAACGTGGAAACACTCCACAACCCATATTAGGCCAAATTAAAGGGGATCCACACATTGACCCAATAAACCCAACCTGGGCTCTAATACCATGAAGGAAATAAGGGTAATGATTTGTCTTTTATTTATGACCTCATTGTCTATTATATAGTAGTACAAAATACCTATACAATATAGGAAAATGAAATATAATCTAATTACAATTACAAGTAATATTTATATTCCTTAACAATGTTTGTCAGTTTTTCACGTGGGGAGGCATTGGAACTTGAACTAAGCCAAATCTACTTTTGAGAAACCAAGAGGTGGTTCTAATTTTCTGGAACCACCTTGAAATCCCCATTGTGGAGTTTCGTGGTTCAACTTCAGTTCCAGAGTGGTTCTAGTTCTAAACTGGAATCGCTCTAGAACTTCCATTGTACATTTTATTACTTCATCAAAGTACAGTAAGTGTTGGACATATATTGATTATATCATGCGAAAAATTAAATAACAAAATTGAATGAACAATTAACATATGCAAGAATAATAAACTTTTATTAATTATCAAGCATAGAATCAAAAAGCTTAAATTACAAATAATCAAAGCATAAATCATGTTTCAAGTAATGATGGAGTTACGAGTATTACTCGCTGCCCTTGAAATGAATGAGTCCCGTTGTGGACATCGTTCCCTAGGATAAAACCATCGCAGGTAACAATTAACATTTAAGAGTTACGTGGGATTCATGCAAGGACTATCACCGACAGAGAAAGAAAGAAGTGAGACTTGAGTTTCGAATAAATGAGAAACTTGAGAATGGTGCGAGTTTCCTGACTGACTTAGAGGCTCTATTTATACTGCTCTAAGAGACCTTAATCATGGAAACATGATATTTTGATTTTCTATAATTAGAGAAGAATATTATTCAATCACCAACTCACCAAATCTGAGACATTCCATGAATACTCGAATCAAATCTGCTGGAAATGGAAGAAATATTTGAACAAATATTCGCACAAATATTCTTCAGCGTATTAAACATGGTAAACCACATATTCATTTAAGACAAGATATCTCACAAAATATGGAAGTATTTTGTTCTTATCTCTTAAGAATTACACACAAACAATTCCATATATACTATGTGGTTGGGCCTTCCAGAGACTCCCACGCGGTGCATATGCATTTTGGACAGTCCAGAGAAAAATTAATCTGGGCCAATTTCCGCCTAATTTTTCTCTTTCAAGAGTGACATTTCAAACATCCATATCTCATTCACCCTTGATCCGTTTTGAGAGTTTAAATAGTCGACTTTATAGTACTCGCGGAGGAGAACTCAAAAATGAAATCCACCGATCCAAAATCCTTTTGGATCCCACTCAAAATGATGCCCAAAAGTTGACTAATTTAAACATTTTAACCATCATTTTCCAACAGTAAGTTCATAAATACTAAATTTTAAAAAGTAAAGACATGATACGATTGAAAATAAAGACTCAAAAGTAATTAACCCCTGTTCCAATCATTTCTACAGAAAGAAAAATGGTTGGGCAGAATTTCAAGTGGGCCCCCTGTGTCAGGCCACATCAGCTACATGGGTCATTTGCTAAAAATTTACCCAAAATATATGAGTAGTTAGCCTAACCCTTCCCTCCATTTTTCACTATAGTGCCAGATTCCTACCTGGAATACGCGCCAAATACATAAAAATACGCACTGTTCATCCAAAAAGGAAACTAGTAAAAGAAAGAGAAAATTTTACAGCCACAAAAAAATATTGTAACATCCCACAAATGCCTATAAATGCACAACATTCACTACAATCTAAGACTATAATTTCCAACCCCTATTTACAACATTTTAAAATCTAACATAGCCAAGAAATACCAAAAAGGCTTCTATGTTCTTACGAAACCCCCAAACAGCATAAAAAAGATGTGTATGTGTTGGGGAAACCTTCAGATCTAGGTAAGTTGCCTCATAGAGCCCTCCAAAGCATCCTAAAGGAGTTAGTTGCTCCTCTGGATGTTTGCATCTTCCCTTTCATCACTGGTTTTTTTTGGGGTAGCATGCGGGTCAAAAATTTGACGAATGAGGGGAGGTAATTTTGGAGCATAGGAAGATTAAGAAGATAAAGCACACAAAGAGGGTCGAGGCAACAACTCTTTTTCATTGTTTTATTTGAACTATTAGCACAATATAGTCATGTGCAAGAGCTCAGCTGGGTTCAGGACAACCACTAAACTTGGTCATAGGATGGCTTATCATCCTCCGCACAAAAAAAATATGTATTGATCTGGAGGCTTTGAAATCATTGCCTGCGAGCAAATTTAAGAAGAATAGTTAGAGGGACAGGTAGTGGGTTACGTATAGAGAAGAGCAACGTACGAAGGGCTGTAGCATAAAAGACTATAAAGAGCCACAAATATAGTATCAAACCAGCTCTAACAACTCAAAATAAAATCTCAAGATTGGTTGTGTTTGTCTAAGTTAAATTCACAGCTGCAATTCAAGGAAATGGATCACATAATTTACATAAATGAGAAATGGTTTTATCTAAGTAAACCAACAATTAGGTACTTATTAGCACCCGATGAAGTTTAGTTATATAGAACATGTAAGCATAGATCCCACATTCTAAAACTCATGTTTATATGTGCTGTGAGTAGACCCATTTTTGGTGAGGATGTGCATGTTATATTTGATGGGAAGATAGAGATTTCCCTTTTGTGCAAGAGCAAGTTGCTATAAATTGAAGCAAAAATAGACCAGTATGGACAGTGGAGTTAGTGCCAGTTCCAAAAATAACAAGGGACGTGACACAAGACAAGATACTTCAGGAATTGATATCAGCAATCAAGGAAAAGTGGCCGCAACACATGAGCAAAAATATTTTCATACAGCAAGACAACGTTACGCCACACATAAAAAACAATGATATACTTTTTATGGTTGTGGGAAAGTCAGATGATTTTGATATAAATTTAGCAAGCCAGTCAACTGATTCCTTTGATATCAACGTATTAGATTGAGAGGCCGTTGATGTGCCTCTCAAAAATGATATTTATATGTCCAAATTACGACTAACTACTAAATAGCAGCTAGTGGTAAGGTGGGGTCGTCCACAAGGAAAAAATGAGTTTTATCGAGTGTTAAAGCGTAGTTAAAAAACCAATAATATCGAATATGAAATGCACAAATAATTTATGTCACGGGAAGATGCACACCACAATCAGCAAACAGGAGTTCACCATTCCAACAAACCAAAAGCATAACATCTAATTTTACTGCATATGCCTGCTCAGAAACATAGAACGAGCACACAAACCTAGAACCATCAATTACGTAATACACAAACTCATACACAAAGCTAGGACTCAGAAGCAAAGTATGGAAGATGCATATATTCAGTTCCCAGCAAAGATCACACATAAACATTGGCTCCAAAATGGTTTCACAGAAAAAACAAATCATCGAATGGAACCAACAAGCCTCAGCAAATGCAATGGCACCAACATTCCTCAACTAATAACTGACTAAAATGGCACCAATAGGCCAGCAGTAATAAGTAGGACATGTAAAGATAGATATCACATCATCATTTTTCTTCCGAACTTGATCAATTTTCCACCCATTTTGAACAGGCCAGCAGGGAGATGCATTTTTTCTATATAACCGGTAGGGATCCCTAAAGCCCGGGATTAACAAATAGAGCACCACAGTTGTGCCCTTAGATGTGTCATCAAAGTTGCTAGACTCCTCACCAACCTCGTCATCAAGCGCAGCTGCACCGGAATGTGAGCCGGGTCAAGGATGAACTGTGGGGCACCGGATCTGAAAGTGAATACCTTAAACTGGAGATTTAACAAGACCCACCTCAGACGCTTCACCACAAACACCCAAGGAACCCTCATCTAAGGTTTTCGATGTTGAGGTTGCGTTCATGGAACCTCCTGCGCTGGCAGGGTAGACCGGATCTCCAATGCGGCAGTTGCGGCTGATCATCTGAAGCGGTGGTTCCACGAGGGTTGTCAGACCTCAATATGAAGGTGGCATTATCATGTACATTAGAGATTATAGTTTCGTATCGTACAAACTACCCCATATCCTATCATCTACCATCATCTATTTTCATATCAAATCATCTACCGACATTTACCAACATTTATCACCATCTTCAAACTATTTTCAACTCCTATTAACCTTTTCAATTCTAATTGGTATAAAAATGATTTTAAATATTAAAATTTTAGTGATTGTTTTTGTTTTAAATATTTATTTTGGTAAATATTAGGGTAAGCATTTATTTTAAATACTAATATTTTAGTAAATATTTATCTTATTTAATAATATTTTAGCATTAATTTAATATTTTAATAAATATTTATTTAAAATATTTATTGTAAAAATTAACATTTTAGTAAATATTGAAATATTTATTCTAAAAATTAATATTTTGGTAAATATTATATTAAATATTTATTTTAAATTTTGATATTTTCGTAAATTTTATATTAAATATTTATTTTAAATATTATTATATAAGCAAATACTTATTTTAAATATTTATATAAAATAATTAGTTTAAATAACAATATTTTGAATATTTTTTAAATATTTATATAAAAATTTTATTTTAAATATTCATATTTCAAATAATTTTATAATATTTATTTTTAATATTAATATATAGTAAATATTTATTTTAAATATGAATATTTTAGTAAATATTTATTTAAAATACTTATGTAATTTTTTTTTCAAATATTAATATTGTAAATAAATTTTCTAAATATTTCTTTTGAATATGAATATTTTAGTAAATATATATTTTAAATATTTATTTTATTTATTCATTTTGAACATTAATATTTGATTAATTCATATTTTAGTAATTTCAACTCCAAACATCTCTAATAATCTAGCATCATCTAGCATCATCTACCACCATATCATATCATCTTCCACCACATCATTCATGTCTGCCGGAAAGGGCCAAGATTTAGTCAAAATCTCATAGATCACTGGAATAATTAAATTACACCCATAACAAAAGGAAGATCAAGACATACCTAGAAATTAGAAACATATATCAAGCACAACAATATCAATTGTCTAGAAACACAATCACAAGATCTGAAGACTGACGCCACCTATGCCAAATACTAAACAAGTCGGGGGGACTTTTACAAAGAGGATTTGGCTGTTGTCTGATTACCAAAGCACTTAACTAAAAGTCAAAATGTGAGGGGAGTTCAGAGCACCTCAGCCTAACTAATTCTTGTTATGTAGTTAATTCCGAATAGTTTAGAGGTTTTTACAAATTTTTATCACAATTGATTCCGATAGATATTGGACATAATTTTATTTAGTTGTAATGCATGAAGTGTAGCTGAAATGATTGTTGTATAACACAAACATATTGTTATTACCATGTCGACATAGTTGAACTCCGTTTCAAATTCATAAATTGTGAAAATTACAAAAAGTTCCGATATGTATTCCGATCTCATAACTAACATCGGAAGTATTCTGATCTCCGACCTGATCGATTAGTTCGTTGTGTTCATGATGATAACTCGATTTAGTTGTTTGCTCGATATATGTTCTTGGTCTGCTTGTACAGATTGTATGTTCGATTTATGTTTGTATATTCATCTCAAGGTTTCCATTATTTTTTATATGTCACATATGTATTTTTCAACGTGTTTACAATTTGGACAAATTAGATTTTGGTTAGATCAACTAGTGCTACAGATGTAGAAAATCCCTATTTGGCGTAGTGATGTTGATGCGTGATATGCTTCTCTCTGCCAAGTGGTCATGATTTTTGTGGGAAGGGAGTGTCCCCAAGGGCGATGTTACATTTTTTTTATTGGATCTCTAATTTTTAATAGAGAAAAGTGCTAATATTAAATGCAATCAGTCCAGTTGACGTGAAATTTAAATATCCTTACAATATGTTAGTTAGGTTGAATGCTAATTCCACTTATTTTAATCGCTGTTGGACATTTCCCAACATCATTGAATGATTGATTTTTTTTTAAAAGGCAGAGTCTTGGGAAAAGACCGTTTTTCCATAGGCTTATGGAAAGAAGATGTTTAATTAAAATAATAAAAGGTAAAAGTTCTTAGTTGTAATATTAAAAATTTATTATGCAACGTGTAATAGTTATAAAGTTTATAACCCGATTTATGCAACCCGAAAATTTTATCTTCATTTCTTCTAATTTTCACTTTAAACCTTGGTCTTTGTATGACTTATCGAAATACCGTCTTTAAGACGAATTCTTTTTTAAAAAAACTATTAAATAAAATTTTCTATTTTAGAAAATGAGATGGATAATCAGTTAGAGCTCAATAGATACGCATAAAATCTATAAAATCAATCAAAATATCTATTATAGAAATACTGTTGGACTTGCTCACTAACTAGTTGGTCATCAAGCAATCATACCTTCTTTTTTTTTTTTTTTAATCTATAAAAAAGGAGATAAATCTAAAATCTCGACAAAGAGAACAAAAAGAATCCTAATTACCAGGACTTACTCTAACTAATTTTACAACCTATTGTCATGGAAACCCAGTTTCAAAATTGGAATCAAGATCTCTTCACTAGAATATTACTAGTCGGAAAGTTACATTCTGCAAAAATATTTTTTCTGAGATCTGTCCAGGTAAAATGTCTCCAGTTAAACAATTTCAATGACCGTTTCAATTACATGTTCCCGATTTCCTCAAATCATGTAATTTAGTCATGTGTTACCTATGAATTTAGATCCTGTACAATGAATAGGGATTCCTAGATGTCGATATGTAATTCTTTGATAGAAATTTCTGAATGATTTTTGGAGTTTTGATTGCTCGGTTCGTATTCATTTCTCTGTGTTTTTTTTTTATGTTCGATCGCCAGTTGATTATTTGAGGCACGTGTTAGGTTCCCGTATATTACGTTAAGAGTTAAAATCATCTGCAGAAGATACGTTTGATGATTAATTATTATTTTCCGCTCTAAACTTTAATCTATTTTGAATATTTTGGGGTTGTTCGTTTGATTCTATGTATACAGTTTGAACAGCTAGAAAATGGAAGGAATGAGAGGACAAGGTGGTATACAGATGCTGCTAACTGCAGAACAAGAGGCACAACAAATTATCACAGATGCCAAAAACAGTAAGATGATTCATATATCTTGTCATGTATCCTACCTTCTTATGATTCTAAGGTTGTTGTAAGTTCAACGTATTCTTGAAGCAAGCTGAATTTGCATTCTCATCGTTTTGTTTTGCTGAATTTCTGTAATCGGATAATCGGTATTTTAATGCCTGTTCTAGTGAGTTATTAAGAATGCATTGTTTGGCAGAGAAACTGGCTAGATTGAGGCAAGCTAAAAAAGAAGCTGATGAGGAAATAGCACAACTACGTAGCCATTTGGAAAGTGAATACCAAAAGAATATTTCAGAGGTGTTTTACTTTTCTGAAATCTTAAAGTACTTTTCAAAAGAACACTTCAGAATATATTATTACTTTACAGGTGCATTTTGTTAATTTTCCTCGCTCTTTCGTCATTGTTTTTGGTCTTTTCGATCGGATGGATAATTTTCAGGAAAGTGGGAATTCTGATTCTGTAGTGAAAAGGCTGGAAACAGAAATCCAAGCCAAGAACAAGACTATGAAGGAATCTTTCTCAAAGAACTCGCCGGATGTGGTGGCAAAGCTCGTAAAGTATATCGCCTCGGTGAAAGTTTAATGCTTGGTTGAAGATGCAAAACTGGTATTTAACATAGTGGAAATAAAGATGCGGCAGTTTGAGTTCTTGAAATGATGTACTTTAGCACAGTTATGTTCCACATTCCCCCTCATTGATTTCTTACTTCAACAAATTTTGCATTTACCGGTTCTCTTAGCATTGTTCGTTTGAACGGATGAATAAGAAATTTGTAGACACACTGATAAAATATAAAAGGATTTTATTATGGTGCATTGATATCACATCTCATCAATGATAATGGTTATAATATATAGAATTACAGCAAACCAAAGTCTGACAGGAATAAGATTCTAAGTTTATAAGGAAACTAATATCTATAACTAATTCCATAAGGAAACTAATTCTATAAGTTAACTACCATTTTTAACCTTTCATACAAAGAAAGTGTTTCTATTTCCTTAACACCCTCCCTCAAGTTGGAGTATGATGACAAAAATGTCCAACTTGCAAAGAAGATTATGAAATTGCTAATCATTAAAAAAATTTTAAAAATCTCAGTAGGGGTAGAAGTAGCAGTAACAACAGTAACAGTTGCAGCTTGTAGACACTACCACAGAGACCCACCTCTAGCACCGGTTTTTTAGCACCGATTTTTAAAACCGGTGCTAAAAATTTAATAGCTTCGGTTTTTTAATTTTTAACACCGATTTTCAAAATTGGTGTTAATTTAACACTGGTTTTTTAAAAATCGGTGCTAAATTTTACAATAGCACCGGTTTTGGAAACAATTAGCATCGGTTTTTTAAAAATTGGTGCTAAAAATTAGAAAATTTTATTTTTCCCGCCAAAGAAATAGCCAAAAAATTTTAAATAGCACCGGTTTTGAAAATATTAGCACTGGTTTTTCAAAACCAGTGCTAAATATTTGTGAAATTCTATCTTCCCGCCAAAAAATTCAAAATAGCACTGGTTGTAGTAAAAAATAGCACCGGTTTTAAAAACCGGTGCTAAAAGTTAAATAATAGCACTGGTTTTTGCAAAAAAATAGCACCAGTTTTTGTAAAAAACAGCACCGGTTTTTAAAAACCGGTGCTAAAAATTTTTGAGACTCATTTTCCCGCTAAATAAATAGCAAAATTTTTTTAAATAGCACCGATTTTAAAAATATTAGCACCGATTTCTAAAAACCGGTGCTAAATATTTGTAAAATTCTATCTTCCCGCCAACAAATTCAAAATAGCATCGGTTTTAGTAAAAAATAGAACCGATTTTAAAAACCGGTGCTAAAAATTAAGGAAGAGCACCGATTTTTGCAAAACAATAGCAGCGGTTTAAAAATCGGTGCTAAAATTAAAACTTAGCACCTTTTTTTTGTAAAATTAAGCACCGATTTTGGAAGAAAATAACACTGGTTTAAATTTTCCCGCCAAAGAAATCGCCAAAAAAATTTTCCCGCCAAAGAAATTGCCAAATATTTTTAAAATAGCATCGATTTTGGAAGAAAATAGCACCGGTTTAAACCGATGCCAAAAATTTTTAAATTTTTCCCGCCAAAAAATTCCCCCCCAAAGAAATGCCAAAAACTTCTAAATATTTTTTGAAATTTTTAAAATTTCATTATTTCCGCCCAAAGAATTCAAAAAAATCGCTAAAATTTTCAAATAATCTTCCCAGAAATTTCATGAGCGGGGAGCAGCTGTGCAGCCGCTCTAAGCTATTTTTTTTAACTTTCAAAATCGTTCACTTCTTTTGTTGACTTTAACTAATGACTAAGTTATGTTATATTAGTCAACGATCAACCTTCACTGACCTCATATATACAAATAAGAATAAAATTTGTTTACATTAAATAATTAACGTTCAACCCTTAATTGATTTAGTATACTCCCTCTGTCCCGGATTAAATTGCACAAGATCAAAGATTCAGTCAAACTAAGAAAATTTTGACTACATATTTGAATAAATATATAAACAATTGTGAAAACTTTACTTGACTTTCAATATATAAACACTAATAAGTGGGTCTCCTGACAGGCGGTCTGTCCATAAGCTTATGGACATGCCACTTATTTCTTACCTTATACACTGCATTTCTTAAATTACATACAAAATTTTAAAAGAAAATTAGATTATAAATTTTTATATTTTCACCTTCAAATACATATTATTACTTGTTTTAACTTATAAAATGCAATATTTAAATTTTATAAAAAAAATTACAACATTTTAGGCAAGTATCTCTGAGGACTGTCCATAAGCTCATGGAAAGACCGTCTTTCCTGAGACTTTCCCAACAATAATAACTAGGCTAATTTTGACTAATCAACGGTCAAACTATACTTGACTTTCAATATATAAACACTAATAACTAGGCTAACTTTGACTAATCAATGGTCAAACTATACTTGACTAATCAATGGTCAAACTTTACTTGACTTTCAATATATAAACACTAATAACAAAGTTGACTTTAACTAATTAACGGTCAAACTTTATTTGAATTAGTATATAATAAATACTAATAAAAATGTTTGACTTTGTCTAATCAACGGTCAAACCTTACTTGACTTTCTATATATAAACACTAGTGACTAAGCTGACTTTAACTAATCAACGGTCAAATTTTACTTGACTTTCAATATATAAACACTAATAATAAAGTTGACTTTAACTAATTAACGGTCAAACTTTATTTGAATTAGTATATAATAAATACTAATAAAAATGTTTGACTTTGTATAATCAACGGTTAAACCTTACTTGACTTTCTATATATAAACACTAGTGACTAAGCTGGCTTTAACTAATCAACGGTCAAACTTTACTTGACTCTCTCTATACAGAAACAGTGGAGACTAAGCTGACTTTAACAAGTTAACGGTCAAACTTTACTTTACTTTCAATATATAAACACTAATAACTAGGCTGACTTTGACTAATTAACGGTCAAACTATACTTGACTTTCAATATATAAACACTAATAATTAGGCTGACTTTGACTAATTAACAGTCAAACTATACTTGACTTTCAATAAATAAACACTAATAACTAGGTTGACTTTGTCTAATCAACGGTCAAACTTTACTTGACTTTCAATATATAAACACTAATAACTAGATTGACTTTCTCTAATCAATGGTCAAACTTTACTAGATTTTCAATATATAAACACTACTAACTAGATTGACTTTGTCTAGTCAACGATCAAACTTTACTAGACTTTCAATATATAAACACTAATAACTAAGTTGACTTTAACTAATCGACAGTCAACCCTTACTTGACTTTCAATATATAAACACTAATAACAACGTTGACTTTAACTAACTAATGATCAAACTTTATTTGAATTAGTATATAATAAATACAAAGAAAAATGTTTAATTTTGACTAATCAATGGTCAACCCTTACTTGACTTTCAATACATAAACACTAATAACTAAGTTGACTTTAACTAATTAACAGTCAAACTTTATTTGATTTTAGCTAATGAAAACTTTAATGGGCTTAAACCCATAATTTTGGCCCAAACCTCATGTCTCAAATTTTCATATACTTAGCCTTCCTTCTCCCTTGCCCTAATTTGATTCGATCAAACCCACACCCCACCGTCCCTCTGCCTCCTCTGGCTTTCTCCGCTGATCAGCCACCAGCCACGCATCACCTGAAGAAGTTGAAGGAAGGGGAGATGGCACTGGTGCCGGTGAGGGAGAGGATCTTCCCGCTTGTCTTCCCGCTCAAGGCCTTATCCCTTTTCCTTCGACGCAAAGAACCTAAGGTTCCACCACCGCCGGAGGGTTACGCCGTCACTGGAGGGTTCCGCCACCACCGGAGGTGCCCCGCTAGTAAAAGGTTCTTATTCCCTATTTTTGCTAGAGGGTTCCGCCACTGTCGCTAGAGGGTTCTTCCGTCGGAGAAGGAGCCCCACCACCGCTGGAGGGTTCCGCCACCTCTTCGTTTCCACCACCAATGATGATGTTCTCTACCACCTCCGCACCGCTCCCCTCTGCCGGAGCTCCCATCGCCGGTCGCACTTACCAATGCACAGGTGAATCTTTGATGAAGTTCCATTCTAGTTCGTTTGAGTCGATGTCAATATACATATTGCTATGATAATTTTTTGAAGCACATGGTGTAAGGTTAGTTATTGATTATGCTTGGTTTTGGATCTGTTATCTGTTTTTCTTCCTTTTGGTTGCTAAAAGTTTGTATCTTTAAATTTATTTGCAAACTGGGATTGTGTGGTTTTATTATTTCGAGCTGGTTCTCCTTGTCTGCTGTTCTTTTTGTCTTTTGAGCTCAAGTCCTTTACATCAAAGAACCAATCAGTTTCTTGCATGAATTTCAGTATTAAGAAAGACATGGGCAATGTTTTTTTTCCAGCTATGCTTTCAAATGGTGTGCTCGTCTTGTGTTGTTTGGAAGTTGAATAGTTTATTTATACATTTTGTGTGAGCTTTTGTCTTGTAGTGTTGTCTGTTTTAATCCCCTTGTCCCGGTAATATACTTTTTAATGTATTGTCTTACATTTTTGTTACATTCTTAACTCTTTTCTTCTTCCAGTAAGAATAACTGCGGGTTCCCTTCCTCGAGGACTACATATCCTGAACTTTTCCAAAAATAAAAATTCCACCATTGAAGGTTTACGAGAACTCACTCGCCTCCGCGTTCTTGACTTCAGCTACAACCACATACTGAGAATTGGGCATGGTATGTATTCTCTTTTATTGGGTCCTTTCATCAATCACTATTCGGTTGAATGTCTCTGTTGAACTAAGGGTGAAAATTCTTGTAGACTATATGAATTTCAAGACAATATCAGCTTTCTATAGATTTTGCACTTGTTTTTAGAAGAAATAATTTGCAGTTTTGACTGTACAGCATATATAGTACGATCGGTTTATTTTTTGTATGTTGATAGAAGAATAATATGTTGAACTTTGTTTTGGAATTTTTGGATGAATTCAATTCTGTCACATGTACTGGTACATGACTTAAACTCAGGGTGACTTTTTTTGCACATGTAAATTTAGTTCGACCAGTTTCTGCTGCTTTGATCCAAGTCTTCTATTTTTTACTGAAAATAATGCGGCATGATTATATTATGTATACTGTCAACAGAATAATATGTTGAACCTTGTTTTGGAAGTTTAAGAAGAATTCAATTATGTCGCATGTAAATGACTTTAACTCAACACTCCCACTTTGTTTACGGAAAATCGTGGTCTGGTGTAGTTTGTAGTGCTGTCTGTTTTTGTTGGTGGTAATAGTTTTCTTCTCTTTCAAAACTATAATTTGATGATGGTTTTAAACTTATAAAGTTTTTAATGTGGACAAATAAAAACAAAGCTGAACTTTGTGATTTCTCCATATTAATGTTTGATTCTTTGTTTTACCCATGCTTTGTTGTCACTGCTTCAAAGAATGGAGTTTGGCAACTGAAGATGGAAATTATTATGTTGCAAGTTTGCCATCTTTAGTTTGGTTTTAAACATCTGGTGTTTTCTTGTTCATATGGTTATAGATAGCCTTGATTTTGGGATAGGATGGTGGAGATTTGATTGCATTAACCATAATCAAGGTGGGGACGTTGCTGCACATAATCAAAAGTTCTCTTCACTCTGTTTTATTTTTCCGTGTTTGTTGTTTTTGCTGTGTTTGCATTTTAAATCATCGTGAAAAGTTAAATTGTGTAACTTAAGTTCGGATAGAGGGAGTAACAAATGCACTTCTTAGGCTAACTGACAACTTGTTGGTTGATGTGATGGTGCACTTGCTGCTTTTTAATGGAAAGCCCTCGAGTAACTATGATATTTGTATCTTGTTTGAACTTTATAGTGAGGTCTAGTGTGCTTGAAAGATGCAAATATTAAGACACCGTGTTTGCTCTCATAACCCTTTTCGTGTAGAATCCATGTCTTTTTTGGTTGTAGTGAAATGAGTGCCGGTTCTCATTCACTACATGTTGTGAAAGGGCTGGATGCATTCACTTTAAGCCAGTTATGGTATGTTTGTTTGACATTTGCAGTAAAACATGCTATCTTCCCCTTGTTAATATCAGAAACTCAGTAGTTGTTTCACAGTTGTTATCTTTGCCACAGAGGTTCTGTTAGA
The DNA here is from genome assembly GCA_037428765.1 of Rubia yunnanensis. Classification (NCBI taxonomy): domain Eukaryota; kingdom Viridiplantae; phylum Streptophyta; class Magnoliopsida; order Gentianales; family Rubiaceae; genus Rubia; species Rubia yunnanensis. Next base: position 86,035,933 of record CM075063.1, read on the forward strand.
TTTCTGAGAATGGATGGCAATATGAACTGCAGGTGCTACATTTGTTTATCTGAGTACGAGGAAGGAGACAAACTAAGGGTGCTTCCTTTCCCACATGAATACCATATATCATGCATTGACAAATGGCTTAAAGAAATAAACAGGTAATGTATCTACAACATCGATTCTCACAGATGCGTTCCTAATTCAACATGATCGATTTCTTCTAGCTGATCATCTTTTGTGCTTTTTATCAGGGTTTGCCCTCTCTGCAGATGCAATGTATGTGAAGATGTGCATGATTCTGCCCCAAGTTCTGAAATATCCTTGCAATGATGCAAACAGTACATATGAACACAAGTATAAACGTAGTTTGTTATGATCCTTTCCAATTGGGCCGAATGCTTAGCTTTTGGTTTCCTTTGGACAGGTAGGCCTAGGGGTGGGCAAAAAAACCGAAAACCGAATCAAGACAAGGTGTTTGTATACATTAATGTGGAAATAAACTATTAATTTTGTGAAGTTGATTTTATTATTAAATTAATGTGGAATAAAATTTTTTATTTTGAGTTTTTTTTCCTTTCTCTGAAAGCGGCAGCGCGCTACAGCTTTCAGAGGAAGGGATTTTTTTTCAACGTCGTAAATAAATTAGCACCGGTTGATAAAACCAGTGCTAACAAATGAAAAATTGGTGCTAACAATAAAACCGGTGCTAAATTAGCACCGGTTGAAAACCGGTGCTAACAAAAGAAAAACGGTTGAAAAAAAACCGGTGCTAATTTAGCACCACCGGTTACTTAGGCACCGGTTTTTTTTTACGAAAAATCCGGTGCTAGAGGTGGGTTGCTGTGGTAGTGAGAGCAGTATTCAAATCCAGTAAGAACAGTATTTGTAGGAGACCATTCAAGGTAATTCTCTTGACACTTCAGGATGGTGGGTGCAATAACCAAACCAGGTTCGTCAGAAGAGCCAATGAAGTAGGGATCAGTCGACAAACGACCAACATGTACATGTATCTTAGGGCCAGATTGCAACTGCAACTGTTTCAGTAAAGTCACAATTACCTCATGGCTATTAATGTTCTGAAGCGCAGTAGCCTCAAAACCAACATCAGTACGGGCCTGATCTTTGGGATTACTTCCGGAGGCAGACATAGTGTAAAGTAAGGTACAGATCAGTAGCAGGTACAATAACCGGCAGCAGATCATATCGACAAGACACACCGGCACGTTGAACGAGTGACGACGAGTAAAGATCGATGACGGCGCGTGCAAGTTGGTAAAAGTAGCAGACGGCGGCCGCTAGGTCATGGCGGCCGTGATCAATGAACGACGAGCTTCAATGGTGGCATGGCGGCAGCGCATGGAGGAACGCGCTGTCGTTGGCGGCGGTAGGAGCTCGGGAAAATGACAACAAAATTTTCTTTTAGGGTTTCAGGATTTTAGGCTCTGGTACCATGATAAAATATAAAGGGACTTTATTATGGTGCATTGATATCACATCAATGACATATCTCATCAATGATGAGGGTTACAATATATAGAATTACAGCAATACAAAGTCTGACAGGAATAAGATTCTAAGTCTATAAGGAAACTAATATCTATAACTAATTCCATAAGGAAACTAATTCTATAAGTTAACTATCATTTATAACCTTTTCTACAAGGAAAGTGTTTCTATTTCCTTAACACACATGTGATGCTTCGCACTTAATCGACGGGGTTTTGAATTTCAAAATCCTGCCTGAATATATGGCATTGGCAAAGAAAAATTCATCCATGCGAGCTGTTTGGGAATTTTGGTTAGATGCAAAGTATTACTCCCTCCGTTTCACCATAAGTTTATGTGTTGTTTTTTTTGTAAGTTGGAATGTGTGGAGGTAATTGAGGAAAGAGAGTAAAAAGTTTAATGAGTGGTTGAGAATGATGTAATTTTTACCATAAAAGGGAAGATGACAAATTTATAAAAATATAGCAAGTGTGTCAAAATTAAGAAAATAGAAGGAGTATTCAGTAATAAAGTTCATTCATGCTCACTAATTCTCATTGTAAACTCTAAGCAATGGAGGAGTTACAAGACTCTGTAATGTTGGTAACATCTTAAGTTAGTGCTAGCTAATGGAGACGATGTACTAGGTAATGGAAACGTGTTACTCCCCCCGTCCCAGCCAATTCTGCACAATTTGATTTTTGTCAGTTGACTCAAAAAAAGTTTGATAATTGATATCTATAATTGTGTATAAATACAAGTTATAAAAAGTTGATATTTTAAAATTCATGCTATTACGAATCTAATAATATCACATATGATAATATCCTAACTTATTTATCGATTCAAATTTGAGGTCAAAGTTAAGCAATTTTGACTAAATGAATAGTTTAATTACAGAAATGGCTAGGACAGAGGGAGAACAAGACATTGTAAGTACATATTAAGTTACTGCTATCTGTTTAGGAGTTTGACTAAATTATTTTTTTTGTACCTAACATAAAATACCATATATTGGTCTCTGAGGTCAATACCGCATCCATTCAGCAACTAAAAAATACAAAATTATTTGTTTGGTCCCAAATCCAGATTCCAGGTGATTTTCTTGTAAATCGAAACTATTTTCCGATGTGATCAGGGGTATTTTCGTAATTTTACTAATTAAAAAATCTTTTCAATTAAAAATTCCCAATTTCTATTTATTTTATCCTTTTCTATTTCTTTTTTCTTTCACCCCTCTCCCCTTTCCCCCTCCCCTATTTCATTATGAGGGTATTTATCGATGATGGAAGTGGCATTGCAGTAATGTTTACACACTTCTTCGATCAACTAGACATAGGCCGCAACAACTTGAAAAAGTCTATTGCACCTTTGTCATGATTCAAGGGAAAAACTGTATTCCAGTAGGGGGAAATCACTTTGTTGGTGCGAGTAGCATATGGAGATAAAGAAATGATAATAGATTGTACTTTTCCAGTCATCGATGCATATTCACCGTATAACGTGATTCTTGGCTGATTATCAATGTGTTAAGCTCGAGTTGTATGGTCCCCGTTCCACTTGATGATGAGGTTTCCTATAGAAAAGAGAATAACAGCCATTTGAGAAGACCATGTGTTAACAAAGAATTGTAATCTTTTAGCAGTGAAAGGCGCGAGAAAGGTAGCTTTGGTGCATGGGAAGGTTGGTCCTACTGATACAGAACAGTTTGCTATTCAAGACATGGGCACAATGGCTGTTGGCAAGTGATGCCGGAGGATACGAGGAAAAATTTAAGGGTCCTACTTAATGGATATGGTGGTGTATTCTCGTGAAGTACTTCTGACCTCAAGGGAGTACCTTCAGAATTGGCAGTTCATAGGCTAAACATCAACCCATTGATAAAGACAGTGAAGCAGAAAAAATAATGTTTGCTCCAGAAAGAGCAGAGGCAATCAAGGCAGAAGTAGAGAAATTTCTTAAAGCAGAAGTTGCCGAGGAAGTGTATTATCCTAAATGGTTAGCTAATCCGATGATGGTCTCAAAGCATGATGGTGCATGGAAAATGTGTATTGATTTCACCGATTTGAACAAATGTTGCCCGAAGGATAGCTATCCCTACTACCACCCATTGACAAGTTGGTTGAAGTTATAGCTGGGTATCAGGTAATGGCTTTCTTCAATGCTCATAAGGGGTAACATCAGATATTGATGGCTAAAGAAGATAAGGAAAACACTTCATTCATCACGGATGTGGGGACGTTTTGCTAAAAGAAGATGTCGTCTGGGCTTAAGAATGCAGGTGCAACCTACCAGCCTATGGTAGATAAGTTGTTCAAAAAACAAACTGGCAGGAATATGGAAATATACACAGATGTTATGATTGTGAAGAGCAGGAATCATGAGCAGTTTCTGGAGGATTTGAAATAAACGTTCGATGTGCTACAACATTCAAACCTAAAGCTCAATCCAGCAAAATATGTGATCAGATTAGAGGTTGAAAATTTCTTGGGATTCATGGTGTCTGAAAGGGGTATCGATGTTAACCTTGAGAAAGTTGAAGCGTTGATGAACATGAGGTCTCCGCAGACGTTGAAAGATGTCCAAAACCTGATTGGATCTTTGGTAGCCCTGTGCCGATTTCTATCAAAGGGAGCAGAGAAGCACTTGCCTTTCTTTGATGTACTGAGAAAGACGAAGAAGTTTGAGCGGACTAGGAAGTGTGAGGAGGCATTTAGGGAATTTAAAGAATACCTTCTAATGTTACCAATGCTTATGAAACCATAAAGGGGTGAGGTGTTATACCTTTACACATCTGCTTCCCTTCAGCCACCAGTGCATTATTGGTGAAAGAAAAAGAAAGGCAACAACATCGTGTATATTTTTTGAGTCGGGCGAGGACCAAAGACGAGATACACATCTCTCGAGAGGTTAATTCTTGCAGCATGAAGGTTATGCCCTTACTTCCAAGGGCATACGATAGTGTTGCTTACCAATCACCCAATCCAGAAAATACTTCTGAAGTCGTAGGTCTCGTGAAGAATGATGAAATAGACAGTAGAGTTTGGGGAACATGACATACGATTTCAACCAAGAACTACGATCAAGGGTAAGACCCTCGCAGATTTCATAGTGGAGACTACGGAGCACATAGAATTTGATGGAGTGCATAATGAGAAAGTTTGGAAGTTGTATGTTGATGGTTCTTCCCGTTTGGGGGGTAGTGGAGTAGGAGTGTTTCTCACTAGTCCCAAAGGTGTTGATTACCCGTATACGCTGCATTTTAAGTTTAAAGCCACAAATAACAAAGCTGAGTATGAGGCCCTAATCCCTGGCTTCGTTTGGCTAAGGAACTTAAGGTAGGGAATTTAGAGATATTCAGCGACTCACATATCGTAATTCAGTAGGTCAAAGGGGAAGATGAGGCAAGAGAGCGCAGTTTGCAGCGGTATTTGGAGATGCTGAATGGATTTTGAAAATACACCCTGACACAGGTACCGATGGAGGAGAATCATAAAGCAAATGCTTTGAGTAAGCTTGCTTCTTCCGACCTTGGAGTTCAATCACCAAAGTAGTTGGTGATAGAGACACTAAATAGGCGTAGTTTTAAAGAGTAGGAGGTGAAGATCCCAGAGGAAGAAGATTCGTGGATGACACCTATTGTCAATTACCTTCGAGAGGGAATTCTACCCGAAGGGGCCATTGAAGTAAGAAAGATAAGATTGAAAGCTCCGAGATATGTGTTTCAGGAGATCATGTGTTTTAAACTTATCACTAAAATCATGTTTTTTAAACTTAAATTTTGATCTTTTATTGTAAATCTCGTGTTTGCGTGATATTTTAATATCTTAAATTTATAATTTATACTTTAATATTGATTGATGTGTTGGTTTTTTAGTGAGTACTTTTAAATTTGATATTAATGTTTCTTTTTTTCTTTTTTTTTGGAATGTTTGTATTTTATTTTGTGTGTCCTTTGATGTTTGAAGGGTGCGAATTGGTTTTTAAAATTTTTATTACTGATGTTATATATTTTCCGATATCGATAGGACACTTGATGTTTTAAATATAAGTGTTTTAGTTTAGTTTTTAACTATTCTAATTTGATGTGTATTTTATTTGATGCTTAATTATTTTTATGTGTGATTTTAATGTTTTCATTTGATGTTTTATTATTTTAATTCGACGTATATTTTTCATATTTTTGTTTGATGTTTTAGTTATTTGAATTTTGGTGTGTATTTTTAGTATTTTTATTTAATGTTTCTGTTTTGATGGTAAATTAATCTTCATTAAAATCAATAAAAAATAAATAAACACATTATAGTTCATCATTCTAGTACAGTAGTACTATTACAATCAATTACTAAGAAACATATAATAGATACATTAATATTTCCAAGAAGGCTAAGTTTTAAACCATAATCCACTTTTTGGGCCATTTTATCACTAAAAATAACCCTCAACAGCTGGAGTAAAAGGTTTTATAAGCCCATCCCTTCAATATTTCTGCTCTATTGCTTGTTCTTGGTACAGAACCAAATTTCTTAACTTTTCTCCCCTGCTATAGCCTTTCCCTGCCATAGTTTGTGCTCCTTGTCCACTACTTTCATCAACACCTCCTCAGTCCTGCTTTTTGTTCTGAAAAATTCTCAGGCTTCTCTTCTCCCACACAGGGTATAGCATTGTAACTATCATTACCAGTCTATTCCATCGTTTCCTGATCAATAGAGCCTGCAACCTCTTCTTCATTTCCCTCAATTTCTGCACAACCTGACAAACTCAGACCTGCAAATATCCTCCTCACAAAACCAAATTCAGTAAATAAATGCTTAGTTGATTCTTGCTCAGTCCCACAAAGGCTACACAACTGCAGTGTTCTTAATATATTAAAGCTCATCAGCCTATCAACAATTGCTAACTTACCCTTAAAGAGCATCCACAGATAAAAGTTGTACTTTGGTAACAGTTTGAGTTCCAAACCAGCTTTGCAATTGGGTCTTTATCTCCTTCCCCTTTCAAAATTGTATAGGCAGCAGATGTACTAAAACTTCCAGCCTTTGTTATACATTTCTCTAGGTTACATGCCATTTCCTTATACAGTTTCATCAAGAATTCCATATCCAGCTGTGTGCATTATGTGGCGTATGTTCTATCAGTTCTTTCCCCTTCAAGTAATAAACATGCACCCATTTAATCCATAGAACATCTTTCTTTTCCTACACACTCCAAAAATGCTTGCATAATGAGGCCAGATTCCATGTAGAAGAATCTCTAAAGCCTATTCCTCCCAGCTTTTTTCCTCTCCACATTGCATCCCATGAGGTTGGTGCAAAACATCTATCCTTAGGATTCTTGTTCCATAAGAAACTTCTGCATTTCTTTGTTATCTCCTCATGAATACTTTCTGGTATCTTGAAGACTCCTGCCCAAAAATCTGAGATGCTTAACAAAACAATGCTGATTAACTGTGCCCTTCCAGTATATGACCGTTTTCTTGAATCCCATCTATTCAACCTTGTACTAATTTTCTCTAGTAGTATAGCACAATAATCCATATCCCATCTAAATGTAGATAGAGGTAAGCCTAGATAACTCAATGGAAAATCTCCTTTTTGAATCCCTATAATTCCTCATAAGATATCCTGCTCCATAACACCCTTTGCTAAGAAATCCATCACTGATTTCCGTTCATTTGCAGCTAGGCTTGATGCTCTCTGAAACTCATCTAAGGTTGCCCTTACCCCTTTTATTGATTTCTCAATTGATTCACAAAAGATCATGAGGTCATCAGCAAACAACAAACTACTAATCCCCACCTTTTCTTTTATTTAATCTCCTAGCCAACAGTTTTGTTAGATACTCCATACACAAGACAAACAGCAAATGAGATAAAGGATCTCCCTGTTTAACACCTGTTCTCCCAATGAAAGAATTTGTGTCTTCTCCATTAACAGATAAACAGAAATTTGATAATTTTACACAGGGCTCTCTATCCATGATCTAAAAACAGCTGGGAATCTGAGTTCATTTATCCAAAGAAACAAAAAGTCCCAATTCACCGTATCAAAGACCTTCCTGATATCAACCTTTATCACACAACTTGCCTTCATACTTTTCAATATGTATTTATGTACCAGTTCCTGAGCAAGTAGAATATTATGCCCCACATGCCTCCCTTTCACAAATGCCCCTTAATTTAAACTAATAACTTCAGGAAAGATTTTACTTAACCTTTCACAAAGTATTTTAGTTACAGTTGTTATATGTAACAGAATAGCAAGATATAGGCCTTAAATCAGTAGCTGTTTGAGGATTATGTACCTTTTGGAATCAAATCCAGTACTGCCCTACTTAGCTCCTGTGACCATGTCTATCCATCAAAATAACTTCTGATTGCTGCTATAAAATCTTCACCCATGAACTTCCATGCCTCTTTATAAAACTTAGTATTGTACCCATCATATCCTGGGCTCTTTCCTGATTTGATACCCCTCATTATTTTCTCAATTTCTTCATCTGTTACTCTTTTGTTTAGATATATCTGTTGCTTAAGAATCAGGACTTTCCCCCCTTTCACAACTTCTTTCTCCATTTTCCATGAACAACTTCTCTAACTTCCCAACTGTTGTTTGAAACAGTCAATCAAATGAGCTTCTAATTCCTTTCCTTCAAGTCTCTGATTTCCCTTGTTTGGATACAGAATTTGATTTATGTATTGTCTTTCCTTTAGTTTAGCATAAAACAATTCTGTTGGTCTATCACCATCCTTCTTCCACTGAAGTTTTGCTAATTGGTTTCATGAAACTGTATTCAGCTGCCTCCATTTCCTCAGCCTTTTCCTTTTTCTCTGTTCCATCTCCTGCTTCTCTTCTGATAATGGATCACCATGTAACTCATTTATAGCCTTTGTCTATTCTTGTCTTTTCTAGTTGTGTTTTTTTTTCTCACACTTTGCAAACTCCTTCTTCTTAAGTTTCTTCAAAGGATCCTGAAGCCTTTACAAGTTCTGATATAAACCTTTCAGTGTACTTCCTTTACCAACATCCCAAACAAATTCTCCTATTTTCATGAATTGCTCAGATTGAGTCCACATGTTAAAGAACTTAAACGGTTTATATTGCTTCTTACCACTCTTCTTTATCCTTACTTTCAAAGGAAAATGGTCTGAAATCCTTTTTGTGATCACAGTACAAAGTGAGGATCTGAAATATGCTATCCACTCCTAATTTACCATGGCTCTATCAATCTTGCTTAAGATTTTGCCTCCTGCCTTTCTCCTATTATCCCAAGTGATGTTTGGTCCCATAGTCTTAAGTTCCAATAATCCTATCTTCATGATAGCTTCTTGAAAATCTTCCGTGTCACCAAGTATAACACAATTACCCCCTATCCTATCCTCCAAATTTTGAGGGGCATTGGATACTACTGTGATCCAAACTTCCCATTAACTCCCACATTTTAACCCTCCTCCATACTGTTCTGCCCATAGACTATTGTTATACAGAATTTAATTTTTGCTGCCCTCACTTCCACCATCAAATCTATCCCTTGAACATTTTTTTTAACCCAAGATACTGTGAAAACATCTTTTCTCCAACCTACCCATAGACTTCTACCTTTTATCAACTCCCCATCTGAGACAAAATCCCATCCATGCCCAAAATTTCTCCAATACTCCTCTTCATGTTCTACTTGTAGTTTTGTTTCTAAAAAACCAAATAAGCCTACGTGATTTTTCAACACTAATTACCTACATTTTTTCTTTGTTATTTACATCCCTCACATTCCAAGCCAAAATATCATTCACTGTTATCATCAGGAGGTTTAGTAAGCTGAAAATACCTGAAACTGGTTTCTCCATATTCTCCATCCTCCCCTAGCTTTTCTCTCCATACACTGATTGTAGGCCATTTCCCTTTTCTTTGTGCCTCAATAAACCCTTCTACATGATTTTTCCCTTCCTTCATCCCTTTTCTTTTCCTCCAGTCTTCCCAGCTTCACTCCTTCATACACCTCTTTGATCCACCTTACCTCAATTGTTTTTTGGAATATATACCTTGCCGTGAATCACATTTTTTATCTCAGGTTTAATCTCCTCCTTTCTACATCGATCAGTCTCATGCCCTAAAAGTGAACATTTCTCACAGCCGATAGGTAACCATTCAAACTCAATTTCCTGCTTTTGAATTACATCCTTCTCATCAATGTAGGCTATGTGTTTTGGCACCTCATTCCCTGTTCTTACATTCACTTGGATTCTAGTATAACTTAACCTTTCCAGTTCCTTCGTTGCTCTATCCATACTGAGAGGCTCCCCAAAAACTGAGACAATTTTACTCAGTATTGTTGGTTTCCAATACAACTGGTAAGCCTGGTATTGTTATCCATACAGGGATTGATATAAGATTAACTACCTCAAAATTCTGAGTCCATTCTGTAACCAACACTAGCTTCCTATCAAACATAACAATCCCCCTTTCAGTAACATCTTCCCTCTGTTCTTTAGTTTTGAACCTAACCATGAACACCCCATGTTTAACTCTCCATATCCTCTGTATTTTACTCCCCCAAATCCTTCCAAAAAAACCTTCTACAACTTTTAAGGAGGGAAACTACCCATGAATATACAAATCACTGTTATCTCCCAGTTTTTGACACTTTCATTCACTTCTTCTACTAAAATTTTACCCATCTTAACCCCATTTAACTCAGTTGGAGCAAAGAATTTTACCTAATTTTTTTTCCTCAAACAAACCACTCCAAGGCTTGGTGTTTGCTTCTTATTCCATTCTATCGACCCCGTTCAATTTTCTACTAGTACTTGCCCCTTTCACTTCCGAACTCCCCTTCTTCAATCCTTGATCCTCGATTTTGTTGACCTCCTGATTTGTCGGAGTAACTAGAATCTCCATCTGTTTCTCCCCAATTTCAGTCTCACCTTGCTTCTCCTCGATTTCCTCTCCGATCTCTATTACTTCCAGTAGCTGTTCCATTTTTTGCTTTACCGACATCAATTTTTCCCCAAATTCTTCTTCTCCTTACTTGTTACCCTCTCCAATTTCCTTCTCTTACCAACTAACCTCCCCATAAAAGAATCACCTGGGTACACCCACGGGTGTACCCCAGTGGTTGGAACATGGGTGGGTAAGACAATAATCCCAGGTTCGATCCTCGGCAGCGGCAGTGTGGGAAGTTCTTGCTCTGCAAGGCTCCCATGGGTCCTGGTGCTGGAATACCGTGATTTACCTCTCATACGATGGCCTGAGTGTGGGCTGGTATGGACCGCTGAGGACGAGCGGATTGATCGCCTTTTGCCAAAAGAATCACCTGGGTAAATCGACTGGTCATGCAGAAATGTATTCACACAGTAAAGGTGTTTCTCCCATAGTTATAGAGAGAAAAAGGTCCTCTGTGAATTATTAAAATATTTTTAAATTTAATGTTTAACTATTCTAATTTTATGTTTAAGAGGTTTTATTTATTTATTTTTTAAATATTTAATATAATTTGTTACGCCGGCGTTATGATGTTGGAAGCCTGCATTCTAACTAGATTGGGTTGTTGCACTTTGTGCAACTTGAACCCAGATTTCAAAATATATTAGGCTGAACAAAGAGTTACCAAATGATCACAAAACATGTGTAAATTCCTAATATTAACACATATTTCTAAATTCAAATACCCACAGGGAGGGGGACTCTGTTGCGTGAAATGCCTTGCGTATTACATCCAGGTACATGGAATTCTCATCAGATGCAAGCACCATATATTGCATAACAAGTTAAAATAATCTTCTGTATATGCATACAGACATAATCTAAGATGAACAAACAGTCTTGGTCCCCTCACCACCTTAACAAACTTCAGTAGCTCATGTCTTTTATCAAATTAGTACTGCAACAAAAAAAGGACATTACATCCGTTTATATCCCCAACCAATGAAAAAATATGTGCTCATATTTTATTTACCTTTATAGGGTGAGGTTTTAGACCATATACAATGGTGAAACCTCCCTGAAATCGCTATTGTAATTTCAGTTCATTAAATATTCAATCTATCTCTTCCATCTGATCATTAACTGAAACCACAAAGAAACCACTTAATTTTTACCACGTAATGGTTCAAAAAAAAGGAGAAGAAGGATTTGGGGAAAAATGGACCATTACGGAGAACAAGTAGAAATAAGAACCATTACAGAGAACAAGTGTATTAGTACAAATAAGAACAAGTAGAAATTACAAATAGAAAATTACAAGTAGAAAATAAGAACAAGTAGAAATTAAAAATACTCTGAAATGGCACGAGGAGAAGAAAATTTAATTACTCCACTACCGGAGTAGAAAATTTTGAATAAGTATATAAATAAGATTTAGTCAGACCATTCACGTGGTGACCGATGTCAGTATTGAATTGGTTTCAACTAACTGAAACCACACATCGATTGCAATTTGTTGCAACCATTTTAAAATCCTCATTGTGGAGTTTCATTATTTTAGTTTAGTTGCAGTGTAGTTTATTTCACAACAGAAACCACTTTGAAACCTCCATTGTACATACTTTTTGTCCATCCCAACAGCCATAAGTTTGGATTGTATCCAATCCTTCTTATTCATCTACAACACCTCAAAGCAAGGAAAAACATCATTTTTTTTTACAAATGTTGGAAAAAGGAATTACATTTATGACTTCAACAATTTACCATGACACATCTATGGCCTCATAAGATTAGATTCTGCTTTATTGCCTTACATTAGACATGTGTAGATGGACATTGGTACTACTGTTGTTTTCTCTTTTCATGACAGGTACAACAAGGTGGATAAAAGTGCTCATGGATAACAGAGCTGCTGGAGCTGGTTTGTTGAATGTTGATGGCACAAGAAGCAAGCTACTGATGTTGCTGGCATTTTTGCTCAAGAAGTGGATGGAGCTTGGCTACACTGTTGCAATACACCAACCAACCTTGAAGTGGTCTTCAAAACGGATGCTCATGCTCAGTTTAGGTAATGGACTGGACTTGAAGCAGCAAGCTGTAACTCTACAATCAGTGTTGTACTACAAATGGATGCTGGACATTATGCACTACAAGTTCGAAGAATTAGTATTATACTTAAGGGGAAGTATAATGCAAGGGGCTAGGACGGGATGCCACCTCCTTTTGCTAACACTGAGAGTCAAGGAGAAAAATGGAAGGCCGTTCTAGACCTCGACAATAGGGGCAGGCCATTCTTTTTACTAACTCTAGGGGTGAAGGTAAAAATAATGAAAATTTTCAATATTATTTACACATCAAACAGAATAATACGGCTTTCCACGATGTATAGTCATATAAGATATTGTACTTTATTGTTAATATCCTTTTCTAAGGTTAGGGGAGCCTAATAAAATTCCCCCCTCACCCTTGGTGAGTTTTACTTTTAAAAAAAGAGTTACATTTTTGAGATAGTGAATGGATCAGTAGTCACTGACACATATCAACAAATGAACAAATACTGATACGTATCTCTGAGGTATCTTTGAGATAAAAAATACTGATACACAAATACTGATCAGTAGTCACTGACACGTATTCTATTTTATAGGATATGAAGCATGTATCACAAATGAACAAATTGTTTCTTATCACTAATGGAACATTTTTACCTATTTAGAGACCAAGAGTTCAGAACTACATAAGACAATTAGAATCAGGTTCTCTTCCAGCTCTTTGAGGATTTTGTTGACAGATTCAGGATTGGTCAAAAGACAACTGCGAAAGAGTAGTTGCTGAAATTTGGTTTTATCGAATTATCTTAATTATTACTACTATGTTTCAACATATCCTATCTAACCAAGTATGCAGTAAAATAATACATAAAGACACGAGACTTGGTTACACAGTTCGGTGAAATTCACCTACATCTGCTGGGTCTGGCCCAGTTAAGAATGAATCCACTAATCAGAAAGATACAGTACATAGTACACCATACAAAATACTTATCTTTACTAATTAAATGTGTGAATTCTGCTAGCTCCCCTAACTACCAATCCGCCTTGATCAGAATCGCTCTGACCTCGAAACTCGTCGATGCTGAATCTCGACCTCCCGAGAAATTAAGGCATACAATTCTGAATTTTGAACGGCAGGTCTCGTATGTTGGAACATATAGATTTGGCTCTCGCAAGACTCTCGGAAAATATAGAAAATCTGTGTGCATATTTTCGCAATTGAGTTCATGTGTTTAATGCAGCCGTGATGTCTCCTTTTAAAACCATGAGCAGATCGGAACTCTCCATGATTATCTCCATAATATTCTTTTTCATTATCTGCTTCCGAAGCATATCCAAATCCCATAAATAAAAGAATTTTCCTTACCACAATATATCCCATATATATCTCATATATTCGATAAACCATATTTGTAGGGATTTTTCATAAACCTAATATGCTTCTACCACCGCTTAATATATTGCACAATACTCAGATTTCCAAAAATCAACAAATACCACAATATTCTGTTTTCTTCCGTAAAATCTTGTAGGCGTGAACATGGATGTCTGCATGTTCCAACATGGAATATTTTTCGTTTCCAAATTGTTCACAAATTTCCAATTAAATATTCAATGAAACCACTTGACTTTACAATTTCCCCCTTTGCCATTTTGTGGACCCAACTATTTTGGAAACAAGAACACAACGAAAAACTTCCAATCATACACAAAAGTCTTCCAAAAATCCACTTATGTTGAAACATATGTTAAATACTGAATCTGATTATAAAAGAATACCATCCAAAAGTCATAATTCTAGAACAAGAAATAATTCAGATTACCGTCATCCAATAAAAAATAATATCCAAAATTACCAAAATATTCTCCCCCTAGGACCATGAATATGCCAAAGGCAATAAACCACAGAAATAAAATCTAAAAAGATAATAAAGTCAGCTCCCGTTGAACTCATCATGGGATCTATGTTGAAACATAGACACTTCAAGATCATCAATCCTGTTTAGAAGCAGCATCCTGTGCTTCCAACATAGTCTTCTCCCCCTTAATCTTGACCTTCTCTGCTTCAAGGGCCGGTATTTGAATGGCTATAACCCCCAACCTTGCATTAAGAACCCCCAACCTTGCATTAAGAACCACCAACTTTGCCTTTCTCTCAGCATCGACAGAAGTGGAAGCCTCTGGATTCCAAGGTAGATTATGCACTTGCCACATTCTAAAGGTCTTCTTGTCAGGCGGAAGAAACTCAGTATCAATGATGACATCCTTTGCCTTGACCTTCACCTTAGCACTCCTAGCCAATGTAGAAATCAAACGCGGGTACACCAGGGCATGTTTAGCTTTTAGAGTAATAGCTTGCCTAACCAGACTCTGCTGAATGAATAACCCCAGGTTGACTATTTTTTGTGTTCCACCACAGTACAACAGCTTTGCCATTTCTCTTGTCAGAGCTGTAGTGTTGGAAGAAGGCATCCAGCAGTTCACAGCCACCCAATACAGCCAAAAAAACCTAGAAGATAGGCAAGATGCATGTGAATACCCTGTCTCTGGCCACTCTATCTTGTATCCACCCAACACTACCTCCAAAATCCTATTATCAGACACATCCAAATTATCTGGAAAGAGACCTTAAAAATCTGGAGTTTTCAGCCCCAAAATTTTGTTCATCCTGGCAGCAGAGAAATCACCTTCCCCTAACATAAAATCTATCACACCATGAGGAATAAATTTCTAGGTTTCCAGCCATCAAGTAAGAGTAAACTTCAGTAACAACCTGCTTGTTATACTGAAGTTGCATAGTGGCAGCCCTCTTCATCCCAATCATCTCCAAAAAGTCAGTAAAACCACTAGACCTATAAGCCTCTAAATCCACTGGTCTTTCAGAGATTATCTTCCTCTCAGTAAAAATATTTCCCATCTCCTCACATTTAATATCAAAGTAGGAAAATGACAAAGCCTCACTTACAGAAGGAGGTGGCATCAACTTCTTCTTCTTTGGAGTAGCTTGGGTTTTCTTGGACCTTTTGGCTGGTGGAGAATTCTCAGCAACATACATCTTCCTATTTGCCCTTGCAGCTTGGAAGAATTCATCCAACACTTCATCATTGGAGTAGTTCAGGCCTGGTTCCTGTGTTGGAACATACTAAAGCCGTTCAACCTCTTCCTGTTGCTCAGTCGTATCTGCCTCGCCCTCTGTTTCAACATGCTACTCCTTGCCTGATTCCTCTTACCTCAAATCAAATCATTATGTCTTTCCTCCTTTTGAATACTCTTAAGTCATCATATGCATTTCCAGCGACATCAAACTGGTCTTGACCTTCCATATCAGCATCATCAACCTCCATATCTTCAGCCATCTCTGACTCTGCCCTTTGTGTTAGAACATACCCAACACTTTCTCCTTCTTCACTATTTGTAATCTCAATGATCACAGTCTTTCTAAGTTCCTCAACTCTTGTGGCAGCCTCAACATCATAAAATCCAAAGGGCATCCTATCAGTGGACTTAATCACTTCTAGTCCCTCAGTCTCATCATCACTGATTTCCTCAATTCTAACATTACTAGGACTAGGAATAGATGAATACATATGAAACATATCCTTCCATTGTACACACCATATTTCCCTCTCAATAGCCTAGTTTCATAGTTTCAATATCCTCAAGCTCACCAATATTTCCAGAAAATAACTCCTTAACATTCACATTGAGAAATTCCCCTTCTAAAATTTTAAACTTAGAAAAATCTACGGTGATCCTATTAGTTTCAACCCATTCAAAGAACTCATCAATACATTTAAACTCCATGCCATGCAACTTCAGAGTTGGGGGATCTAGACCAGTTACCTTTTGATAGGAAGCTTTCCCTTCGTTCTTGAGTTCTTTATTCTGGCCGTTGTCACCAATTGAGTCCACCTCCATGGTTTCTTCCCTCTGTTCACCATTGTCATTCTCTAGAGGATGAGAATTTTCTTGAGTCTCTTTCCCGGACATGGAGACTTTAGGGCTTGAAGACATTTTTCAGCAAGGTTTCATTGAGAGGAGAAGGATCTTTGCTCAGATTATTCAAGACGTACTCACAGAAAATTTCGGCAACAAGAAATCCAAAAATACCAGGGAATGTGGGAGTGTATGCTGAAAATAGAGGAATATGGAGAGATGGAGACAATTTTGAACAAAAACAAACTCTTCACTATTTTCCTCTTTTACTGCGCAAACCTTTTTTCCTTTCCAAGAACAGTAATGATTTCACTTTTCTCACTTGTTAACTCAAGTCATACCTTCTTGAACTTCCAACATACCATAACTTCTATTTTGGTTGATTTTTCTTCTTTCTATATTTTTTGTTTTTTCAATTTTCTAACAAAAATAAAGTGGGGAGAAAAAATATTTACAGCTAAATAAAAGCTATATAAAAAATACCCAAATCTGCAAACACCTAAGTGTTGTTTGAGAATCTCAAATGTGGCAGTGTCCAACGGTTTTGTAAAGATATCTTCAAATTGCTCAGATGTTGGAACATAGACCACTACCACTTCCTTCCTTTCAACAAGATCTCGAATAAAATCATGCCTGATGTCAATATACTTAGTTCGAGAGTGCTGGACTGAATTTTTAGAAACATTTATAGCATTTGTGTTGTCACATAAAACCTTCAAAGGCCCATGATGAATTCCATAGTCGTTCAACATTTGCTTCATCCATAATAGTTGCACAACAACTTCTAGCAGCAAGATTTTCAGCTTCCGCAGTAGACAGAGAGATCAAATTTAGTTTCTTACTATACCGAGAAACTAGATTCGTACCAATAAAGAAACACTCACCTGTAGTGCTTTTACGATTATATGCATTACCAGCCTAATCAGAATCACTGTAACCAATTAGATCAGAGTGTTGGTTCTTAGAATACCAGATACCATACTCAGAAGTCCCACTTACATATCGGATAATTCTTTTAACTGCAGTTAAATTAGATTCTTTTGGGTCAGCCTGAAATCTTGCACATATTCCTACACTGAAACATATATCTGGTCTACTTGCTATCAAATACAATAGATTCCCAATCATGCCTCTGTATAACTTCTTATCAACTCTGACTCCTTTCTCATCCTTTACCAGTTTATCAGAAACCCCCATAGGTGTTCGAACTGTACGGGCATTGCTGAGTCCAAATCTCTTCACTTAATTCACGGCATACTTACTCTGATTTATAAACAGGCTATTTTTCCCCTACTTGACTTGCAGTCCTAGAAAATACGTGAGTTCTTCAACCATGCTCATCTCAAATTAAGCCTGCATTATAGTCACGAAATCCTGTACCATAGATGGTGAAGTAGAGCCAAATACTATATCATCAACATAGATTCGAGCAATCAGAATTTTTTATGCCTCTTGAAGCACAAATAAAGTGTGATCTTCGACGATAATCTTTCTTAAGAAGAAAGTTAGTAAGTCATTCATATCATGCCCTTGGTACTTGTTTTAAGCCATATAAAGCCTTCTTGAGGCGATACACATGATGAGGGTAATGAGGATCCTCAAATCCTTTAGGTTGTTTCACATACACTTCTTCATTTACCACACCATTTAGAAAAGTACTCTTGAAATCCATTTGATACAGAGTAAAGTTCATAGAGCAGGCAATAGCAAGTAAAATTTGAATATACTCTAACCTGGCAACTGGGGCAAGTGTATCATCAAAATTGACTCCTTTAACTTGAGTATATCCTTGTGCAACCAATCTAGCCTTGTTTCGAGTGATTTGTCCATCAGCATCTGATTTATTCTTGAAAATCCACTTTGTGCCAATAACATTTACACCTTTAGGATGAGAAGTGAGATAGCATACATAATTTCGTGTGAGCTGGCCAAGTTCATCTTGCATTGCCGAAATCCAGTATTCGTCATGTAAGGCCTCCTTGTAGTTCTTGGGTTCAATGAGAGAGATGAAGCATTGTAATCTTGCTAATTTCCTATAATCAACCCAAGGGATTGATCGAGTACTTCTTGTCATTGGTTATGGTTGCTCCTATGTTGGAACATGCGATGAGACAGTGGGGGATGATGTTGCAACATACTCAATATCTTCTGGCTCAACAGGATGATCAGTCTGCTCAGATGTTCCAACATATGATGAGTCTGGCTTGTCAGGTTGACTATGTTGTGTTGAAACATGGTCTTGTTTACCTAAAGAGTGGGGAGATCAAATTAGTTTACCTTGTTGACACGGTCCACAGACAATTGCGCCTTTGCTTGTCGATGTAGGAATACCTCGTACTGCCTTTGCATTTGCAATTTTCACCAAGGTTTTGTAATTGATGTGACCAAGCTTTCTGCTCCACAGAGATCCTTCATCTTGTTTAGAGATCATACATTTCACTTCCTATTCCAGTAAATAGAAATTATCTGATCATCGAATTCCTGAAAGGACATTGGCTTCTCCGTGTTTCACTATACATTTGTTTTTCTGAAATTCCACAGTCATATTGTCGTCACACAGTTGGCTTATAACTAGAAGATTTGCCTTTAAATCTTCAAAAAAAAAACACTGGTGAATACTGGGAATCCTTCAATTTGTACTTCTCTTTTTCCAACCACTCTACTCTTCTTCTCATTTCCAAAGGTAACAAAACCACCATCATATGGTGTGATGTTTATGAGAAATTCCTGAGTGCCACTCATGTGGTGAGAACAACCACTATCAAAGTACCACAAATCTCTGGAATGTGTTATAAGAGAAGTATGTGCAACAAGGAAAGTACTAGAGCTTTTGATAATCCATACCTTTTTGACCATCTTTGATTTCTAGACCTCGTCTATGTTAGAACATACCAAGAGTTATTTGTCTTGTCATGATGTCTCTGAGCAATTTCTAGCATTGTTCCTCTGTGTGCCCTTGATATGAGCAATAGCTACAGATGAGAAGTTTCCTTTGATGAGGTTTGCCAAACTTTCTTTTTACCTCTCAAATCTTCGTCTTGAGCGTGACTGTGTTCTTAGGTGGGTTGTCATACCCAATTCCATGTCAATATCCAAAGCTCTTTCCTATAACTAGAATATCATCAAGTTTTGCTTTTCTAGAGTTTAGCTTGGTAATAGCTGCTTCAGACGTCTCAGCTCTCTTGGTTACTGAAATTAGCTTCACATTCAACTCATCATTATCTTTTTTGAGTTCAACAACTTTCACACGCAACCTCTTTTCTATTTCAGCCAGATTATTTTTCTCTTCCTTTAGTACTTTGTTGGTATCGACAACTTGGAGCCACATAGCATACCTCTTTTCGTATGTACTGTAGATTTCTTCATCACTCACAGCAAGTTCGTCATCATCACTAGACACCTTATCCAAATCTATGTTGGAACACACAACTTCGATTCTATCCGATGTGTTGGAACATCTATCATCTGATGCATCATGAATGTTTGCTCCAAATGGCACATAGTTTCTCGCAAGTTCCTCTTCGTCTTTATCGTCTTCTTCATCTTCACTCCATGAGGTGACATATGATTTTCCCTGTTTCTTCTGGGTATTTGAACATTCAGCCTGAATATGACCATATCCTTCATATTCTCTGCATTGAATTCATCCAGGCTGTTTTGATTCACCACTTTGATTTCTGGGAAATTGCTAATTTCCTTGTTCAAACCGTGTTCCACGGTTATTTCCAAATTCTTGTGGCCTTGGTCTATTTACACCAAACCTTTCCTTCAATTTCTTGTTTACTACTTTCTTCAGCATCCTTGAGAAATTTTTCGTGATATGTGCAAGTTTTTCAAATTCATCATCACTGTCAGATTGTGATTGTCCTTTGATGATGCTATTTTGAACACTAACTCCTTTTGCACCCTTTTTGTAGTTTGTTGGAAAGTCATCTCATAAGTTTGTAATGATCCCATTAATTCATCTAGGCTCATAGTGGCTACATCTATTGCTGTAACCTTCATTGCAAACCTTTTAGGAAGTGATCTCAAGGTCTTTTCCACCAATTTTGCCTCTTTGTAGACCTTTCCAAGTTGATATGCCATATTGGAGATGTCCTTGAGTTTCCCGTTGAATACAACAATAGTTCCATCTTCCTCCATCTTGAGTTCCATGAAATTTGTAGCCAACATCTGTAATTTAGATTCTCGAACTCGACTAGTTCCTTCATGAACAGTTTGCATAATTTCCCTTGCTTTCTTGGCCCGATGGCATGTAGATATGAGTTTGAACTGATTTTCATCAACTGTCATGAAGATAGCATTTAATGCCTTTTAATTTGCCAGTGAGGCCTTGAGTTCATCAGGGGACCAAGTAGATTTGTCTTTGAGTTTCTGCTCCCTCTGACTTCACTCTCCTTCTATTGCCTTAGAGCTTGTTTGAGCATCTTTAGTAGGATGATTCCACTCATTTTCAACATAGAGCAAGGCAAGTTCATCCAGTGAGTTCATGAAGACTCTTATGTGTGCCTTCCAATAATTATAGTTGTTGCCTTCCAGTAGAGGTGGTCGAGACACCGAAGCTCCTTCTTTGGTCGCTATGGTAAAATCGAATCACACTTTCCTTGATGCAACCAAAGGAAAAAATAAGTGACCATGCTCTGATACCAAATGAAATTTGGTTTTACCAAATTATCTTAATTATTACTACTATGTTTCAACATAACCTATCTAACCAAGTATGCAGTAAAGTAAAACATAAAGTCACGAGACTTGGTTACGCAGTTCGGTGAAATTCACCCACATCTGCGGGGCCTGGCCCAGTTCACAATGAATTCACTAATCAAAAAGACACAGTACAGAGTACACCATACAAAATACTTATCTTTACTAATTAAACGTGTAAATTCTGCTAGCTCCCTTAGCTACTGATCTGGCTTGATCAGACTCCTTCGGACCTTGAAACTCATTGATGCTGGATCTCCTCCTCCCGAGGAATTAAGACATACGATTCTGAACTTTGAACGACAGGTCACGTATGTTGTCCGCATGTTCCAACATGGAATGTTTTTCGTTTCCAAATTTATTCACAAATTACCAATTAAATACTCAAAATGAAAACCACTTGAATTTAAAATTGCTATTGAAATACGGGAATGAATAGAAGTTATATACCTCTGTAGTACCTTCGTCAAGCAATGAAAACACGATCCTCGGAGAGTAAGAATTCATGAGCAAGAGCTTTCCCTAGGATTCTTCTACTTTAATCAAGAATAGAAAATGTTAATCAACATGCAGCATTACAAATTCAATCTTTACATCTAATAGAAAAAACCATAAACTTAAACTAAAAATTTAAAGGGAAAGTCTCAGAAAAGGCAGTCTGCCCATAAGGTTATAGACAGGCCAGGGACATGAAACAGAGTATGGAGTTGAGGTCTGCAACTACCTTGGGAATGGAGTTGGCTTTTAAGAGGAAAGGAGGGAAGCTAGCACTAGTAATGTTGCTATTGTTACCATTATTAGTACCATTACCATTACCATTAGTACCAACTGTACCATTACCGCTCTTTTGGTGGAAATGGATATCTTTGAGTAGCAATCCAGTGTAGGATGGTGAAGTATTCGACAGACAAACTTTAGAAGCATCAATCTTATTATAAATTGTATTTTTTAGTGAAATTTTGTATATGTTAATTTAAATGATGTATAAGTAAAGCTCTGTATTTGTGTGAGGTTGATATTATGATATGCATTTGTTTAATTATTTGTTGCATTCGTTAGTACTCAATATGCAATAATTAGTTGTATATGATTTTTTTTTTATTTTCATTCTTTGTTGATCGTTTATTTCGAATTAGAAACTGCATTCTTTTACTTAAATGTTGCATTCGTTAGTATTATGTATGTACTAATTAGTTGTATATGACCTTTTATTTTCAATTGTTGTTGATTGTTCATTTTGAATTAGGAACTGCATTTGTTCACTTATAAATTGCATTTTTTAGCATTTAATGTGTACTTGTTTGTTGTACTATGTATCATTCATTTGGAATAAGAAACTGCACTCTTTTACTTGAATGTTGCATTAGTTAGTATTATGTATGTACTAGTTAGTTGTATATAATTTTTTTTTAAATTTTCAGTTGTTGTGGATCATTCATTTTGAATTAGGAACTATGTTTGTTTACATAAATGTTGAATTCACTAGTATTCAGTTAGTACTAGTTAGTTGTACATGACTTTTTATTTTCAGTTAATGTGGATCATTCATTTTGAATTAGGAATTGCATTTGTTTATTTAAAAATTGAATTAGTTAGTATTCACTTGGTATGACTTTTTATTTTCAGTTGGTGTGGATCGTTCATTTTGAATTAGGAACTGCGTTTGTTTACTTAAATGTTGAATTCGTTAGTGTTCAGTTGGCACTAATTAGTTGTATATGACTTTTATTTTCAGTTGTTGTGGTTCGTTCATTTTGAATTAGGAACTGCTTTTGTTTACTTAAATGTTGAATTTGTTAGTATTCCGTTGGTACTAGTTAGTTGTATATAACTTTTTATTTTCAGTTGTTGTGGATCATTCATTTTGAATTAGGAACTGTGTTTGTTTACATAAATGTTGAATTCGTTAGTATTCAGTGGGTACTAGTTAGTTGTATATGACTTTTTATTTTCAGTTGTTGTGGATCGTTCATTTTGAATTAGGAACTGCGTTTGTTTACATAAATGTTTAATTCATTAGTATTCAGTTGGTACTATTTAGTTATATATAATTTTTTATTTTCAGTTGTTGTAGTTCGTTAATTTTGAATTAGGAATTGCATTTGTTTACTTAAATGTTGAATTCGTTAGTATTCAGTTGGTACTAGTTAGTTGTATATGACTTTTTATTTTCATTTGTTGTGGATCATACATTTTGAATTTGGAACTGCGTTTGTTTACTTAAATGTTGAATTTGTTAGTATTTAGTTGGTACTAGTTAGTTGTATATGACTTTTAATTTTCAGTTGTTGTGGATCGTTCATTTTGAATTAGGAACTGCGTTTGTTTACTTAAATGTTGAATTTGTTAGTATCGGTTGGTACTAGTTAGTTGTATATGACCTTTTATTTTCAGTTGTTGTGGATCATTAATTTTGAATTAGAAACTGCATCTGTTTACTTATATGTTGCATATGTTAGTATTCAATGTGTATTTGTTAGTTGTACTTTCTATAGTACTTTTGAGAATGCCTTTTTTCTGCTCTTTTTTTCAGATCATTCATTTTGAATTACGAACTGCATTTGTTTACTTATATGTTGCATATGATAATATTCAATGTGTACTTGCTAGTTGTACTTCCTATGACCTTTTGTTTTCATTTGTTGTTAGTTGTACGTTTCAAATAATGAGTTGCATTTATTTACGTATATGTTGCATCTGTTAGAATCCAGTATGTAATTGTTAGTTGTGTTGTGTATGATTTTTCTAACATAAATTTGTTGTTGGTTGTTCGTTTTGAATCAGGAACTGCATTTGTTTACTTATATATTGCATATGTTAGTATTCAGTATGTACTTGTTAATTTTATTGTATTTGACTTTTTTACATTGTTGATATAGAGAAAAGATTCCAAACCCTTAAGAAGAGATGCATGTCAAAATAAGGTTTGTGAGGGAATGAAAATGATTGGTTGTGTGGGATTGGAATAGATTCCAATTTTTTTCTCCGTTACAAAGCTATAATTTTATGGGATCTTCATCCTATGATCCTCTCAATCATAAGTTTAGAATCCTACCGTGTAGAAAACTCCAAATATATGCAGTGGAGGTCAAGAAAACATATACAGATGGCTTGCAAATGCAGATCACGAGTTTTGGAAGTTATTAGTGTAGAAATCAGACATGGACTCACCAGGGAAAGGGAACGTGTGCATGAAACTTGTGTTGTTTTCCTTCGTGCACCCATCATACAAGTTTCGTGCACACATCACCTTTTAGGAAAAGAGAACGTTAGCACAAAATGTGAGTGTTTGCCTTTGTGCACCCATCACATAGGCTTTGTGCACACATTACCTTTTCCAAGTGGACCCAATGTCAGATTGCTACAATCAGAATGCAAGTTCAATCTCTAATTAATACGTCACCTAACAAG
Source organism: Rubia yunnanensis (assembly GCA_037428765.1). Taxonomy (NCBI): domain Eukaryota; kingdom Viridiplantae; phylum Streptophyta; class Magnoliopsida; order Gentianales; family Rubiaceae; genus Rubia; species Rubia yunnanensis. The sequence continues at coordinate 86,060,426 of CM075063.1, forward strand.
ACATTAATCTGGATTTATTACTAACCTTTCAACTAGACATTAGAGTTAAGAGAACATTGATATCCCATAAATAGGTTTATCAGTACACTACAACATAAAAGAGAAGTCTCCTAACTAAAGAGCAAAAGAAAGCCCGACACTAATAGATATAGTTAACATAAAACACTTCAGAAATGTTAGCAGTAAAAGATAACATTATTGTGCCTAGCTAAAGAAGAAGAAGAAGAAGGGGACGGAACTGGAGATAGAGATGGGCCTCGTGGCAGATCCTAAAGTCCTATGAGTTGCTCGACCTTGCCATTCCCCATTACTCCAACCTTCTTGTCATTTCCCAGGACTCCTCCATCAGAAGAAGCTACAACATCAGCCTTACTGCAACATCTTTTCCAGCTCCAGAATCGGATTTCCCAGCCTCGTTGAATCCCAGCTTATCCTCAACTGAAGTTGGAACTTCTTCATCTTTGCCACCTGTAGATTCTAGTTTCTTAGCCTCGCTGTATCCCATTTCAGGTTCAACTTTCTCCTCTATGATTAGGATTTCTTTAACGATGTCAAATTTCTCAAGTGCATCATCAGCCAACATTGTTCCTATTCCTAAGCTCCCAGCACCTACTGCCCCATACTTCTCCTCAGGATCTATCACATCTGGAACAGGCTCAGGCTCAGGCTCAGGCTCATTCTAATCTTCATTGTGTTCACTCGAAATGCCTCCTCATTTGTCCTTCTCATATGCCACAACATCTTGTATTTTCTCATCAAACTCCATCTCCCATTTTACTTTTACCTTCAGTTGACTTCCGAGCATGTTTCTTTGGCCTCTCCTTATAAATAGTTGGAGGGGTAACATCATTGGCCTTCTCCTTGATCCTTGATGATCTCCAAGGAACCTCTCTTGTAGTCCAGTCAAATTCATTGATCGATGGACCTCCTAAATGGGACTTCAAGTACTAATCCAGCTGCCTACGAGTACTGATTTCCTCCTCGGAAGGGGCAAAAAATACAATCTCATTTTTCCTCCTTGCTTTCTTAGGGTTGAACTGCAAAAATTTAAACAAGAAATAAAAGCACACAATAAACAAATCAAAACATAGCAAATAGAGAACACCTTCCAATGCAATCAACTACAAGACAGAACAACAATCTCCCATATACGTAACATTCACATATAGCAAGAGCGACTAACCTAAACAACAACGTATGCAACAATAAAACTAGGATCAGAAGGGAAAATATGTTTGTCTGACTAGAAAAACTACTATATTACGATGCCAACTTTCCACCAGTTCCACCAGCTTAAAAACAACAATAAGACTCTGATGGAAAAATCATGTTCTGGATAAGCAATCAACAAACAGAGAACAACCCATCTACCTAATCAGTTTCTTTGGAGGAGGAGGGAGGGACTCCAAATCTAACAGAGTGAAACCTAATCAAATGTATAGTAAAACACATTCTATAGAAGCAAAAATCATCACTTCACGAGGCAACAACTCACCACACACAAAATCTTCACTTCACGAGGCAATACCTAGTACATCCTAAAGACTATAATATTCATCGTATCAACATTTTCAAAACCATCAGATCATAAAGTTCAACCCATGTCTGATGGCTAAAGAGAAGATTCAGAAAATCTCTCAAAGCATATACATATACATGATCTAGTGAAGCTTGAAATCATGCAAAATAAATTGGAACAGTTTAGATACCAAGTATTGCTCCAAATTGGTAAAAACATCCATTAGCACTTTGTACAATTGAATCTGCACTGATTCATAAGCTTCCGGCACCGATATTGTTTTCTAAGGAGAATGTGTTGGTGGCTGCGATGAGGTCTTCAAACAGGAACTCCTCTGATCTGTCGGGGTGCTTCGTTGATGAGGTATCACTCCTCTGCCACCTCATCAGGCGGGACCCTTGGCGGTGGAGCATGGATGATCTCAACGGTGGGCTGCTGTTCGACAACTATGGTGGCGGCGGAGGGTGATTGATGGTGGGCTACATTGGATCTAGATTAAGGTTGCAAAGATGAATGTCTTCCTGTTCTAGATGAGCTGGGGTATGGAGACACATGTAGAGTTTTGGGGAAGAAGCGATGGTCTTTTACCCGATCCGTGAATTTTTTTACTTTTCCTAATTTGAAAATTGGTCTCCAACTAGTCCATTAGCTTACGAACAGGGTGCTTGTCAGGAGACCTAATCCAATTTAAATTAAGAAAGAGAGAATTATCCACAAAGTCCATGGTAAAAAAATTGTCGTGGAATAACCTTAAAATGATTCCTTAATATAATACAAGAGGCAAACAGTGGATGTGCTAAATCCACAAATGCAACTAATTAGGATAGTACAATGTACACATATTCCTTGTTCGATTTACTCATAGATTTCTCTTGAATGAAAAATGATATTTCTCTTAGACCCTCTGTTGGTATTCCTTGAATATGTATTAGCCACTTCGACAGGTTGGTACGGGGGTCTCGCTGCCCGGTGAGCGAGTCGGGGGGTCCAGGGGGGTGGAGCGTACCCTAGCCTGGGGGTCCAGGGGGGCAGAGACGCCCCCGGTCCGACGGTATAGCTTGTCTCTTTATTGGACTGCTGTTGATTTGGGCTGAATTACGTTTTGGCCCAGTTTGTTAGGGTTTAGTGGAGACAGCATATAAGGTGTCTCTCTCCTCTCTGTAAACACTATTCTGTTATGCACTTAGATAGGTAGAAATCTGGCCAATTTCTTGGCATCTGTAACTTGCTACCTATTATAGTGAATCCATCTCCCGTAGATGTAGCCAAAATTGGTGAACCACGTAAATCTCGTGTCTTGTTATTTTCGTTCATATTTTCTGTTCTTTCTCCATTCCAACACAACAAACTAGTATCAGAACTATTTTTTTTCCGGTGAGATCCGTAGTGGGTGTATCGGATTCTGGGCTCATCAGATCGGGGCTGATCAGGGAGAAAGATGTCTGGGTTGAACGTGAAGATCAACAAGTTTACTGGGAGAAACAGTTTCAATTTATGGCCGATCAAGATGCGAGCTTTGCTGAAAGAGCAAGGTTTATAGGCTCCGCTGATGAAGGATTTCACGAGCAGTTCTGGCGATGTGGCGGGTCTGGAAGAAAAGGCACACTCGACGATTATGCTGTGTCTCGCGGATGAAATCATCACTGAGGTCTCAGATCAGGAGACTGCTGCAAAACTGTGGCTGAAGTTGGAGAGTTTGTATATGACGAAATCTCTAACCAACAAGCTGCTTCTGAAACAACGCCTCTTCGGTCTCCGAATGCAGGAAGGTACGCAACTCAGAGACCATCTAGAGCAATTGAATACTTTGTTATTAGAATTTCGAAATATAGATGTAAAAATTGAAGATGAAGATGCTGCTTTGATTTTGCTAATGTCTTTACCGTTTTCGTATGAGAATTTTGTTCAGTCATTTATTGTTGGTAAAGATTCCGTGTCTCTGGAGGAAGTTAGATCCTCTCTCCATAGTAGAGAGTTGCGACATAAGGCAAACAGTACAGGTACAGAAAGCCAGGCCTCTGGCTTGTTTGCTAGTGGTGGAAACACAAAGGGCAAGGGAACAGGCAGTAAGAAGAAGGTCAAGAAGTCATCTTCAAAGGGTCCCAAGGCCAATGATGTTTGTAACTACTATAAGGAGAAGGGGCATTGGAAAAAGGAGTGTCCGAAGAAGGCTAGTCAATCTGGGAGTACATCTGGTACTGCTATTGTGGCTGAAGGGGATTTTAGTTCTGAAGATAATTTTGCTCTAGCTGCTACTGGGAAAAATAATCATTCTAATGCGTGGTTTCTTGATTCTGGGGCATCTTACCATATATGCCCAAGGAGAGATTATTTCTCAACTTATGAGCAAGCTGAGGGCATCATTACTACGGAAAACGGTGTTGCGTGCAAGGTAGTTGGGATTGGTTCAATCAAGATCAGGATGCATGATGGTAGTTTCTGTACTTTGAACGATTTCAGGCATGTTCCATCGATGACAAAGAATCTGATTTCTCTTCCTACGTTGGATAGAAAGGGTTTCGTCTACTCAGGGAGTGATGGAGTTGAGTTCTGTGTGTCTGCAAAGGTTCTAGGCTGGGTCTAAAAGGTGTTCTGTATGGTACTTTGTATTTTCTACAAGGGTCCACGGTTATGGATTCTGTTAATGTTGCATCTTCAGAGGTTCACGAATATGATATGACTAAGTTATGGCATATGAGGCTTGGTCACATAGGTGAAAGAGGGATGCAGATTCTGTCGAAAAATGATCTTCTTGGTGGCCACAAGGTCAAGAGCTTGGACTTCTGTGAGCATTGTGATTTTGGGAAGCATCACCGCAGCAAGTTTCCTAAGGCGATTCATAGAACAAAGGGCATATTGGATTACATCCATTCTGATTGTTGGGGACCTTCCCGAGTTGAGTCACTGGGAGGTCACGGGTACTTTGTTTCTCTGATTGATGATTACTCAAGGATGACTTGGGTTATCATGATGAAACATAAGAGTGAAGCTTTCTCGAAGTTCAAGGAGTGGAAAGCTTTGGTGGAGAATCAGACCGGGAAGAAGATCAAGAGGCTTCGAACTGATAATGGGCTGGAATTCTGCTCGTCTGAGTTTGATCAGTTTTGTAGAGATGAAGGGATTTCCCATCATCATACAATCAGGAATACGCCACAACAGAATGGCATAGCTGAACGGATGAATCAGACATTACTGGCGAGAGCGAGGTGCATGCTCTCTAATGCTGGTTTGGAAAGGAGATTCTGGGCAGAGGCGGTGAGTACAGCTTGTTACTTGATCAACCGCGGGCCTCACACAGGTATAGAGTGCAAAATACCTATGGAGTTGTGGTCAGGTAAAGTTGTTGATTACTCCAAGTTAAAAGTTTTGGTTGTACATCTTATTATCATGTTAGTGATGGTAAGTTAGAGCCCTGAGCCAAGAAGGGTGTCTTTGTGGGTTATGGAGATGGAGTTAAAGGTTCCAGGATATGGTCTCCATCTGAGAAGAGGGTTATTCTGAGCAGGGACGTTGTCTTTGATGAAAATTCTTTGCTTAGATCTATGGTGAAGCCCACAGTTATGCCAGAAACTAGTGGAGTTGATAAACAGGTGGAGCTTGAAGTCACTCAAGGTGAAAATAGATTGGAACAATTTGAGGTGGATTAAGAGCCGCAGACAGAATTTGAGATACCGGAATCTCCACCACCAGATCCTCAACCATTAGGAGCTACAGTTCGCGGTTTAGCTCAGGACCAACCCAGGAGGGTTGGAGTTGGGGCACCCAAGAGATATGGATTTGATGATATGGTGGGTTATGCACTGTCAGTTGCCGAGGAAGTGGATACTCAAGAGCCATCAGCCTTCAGAGAGGCTACTTCATGTACTGATGCTGATAAATGGCTTGCTGCAATGGGAGACGAGATGGAGTCTCTTCAGAAGAATCAGACATGGGAATTGGTCCAACAGCCTCAAGGGAGAAAGGTAATCAGTTGCAAAATTTTCAAGAAGAAGGAAGGAATACCACCTGCAGAGGGAGTCAAGTACAAGGCAAGAGTTGTTGCAATAGGTTTCAGTCAAAGGGAGGGGGTAGACTACAATGAGATCTTCTCACCAGTGGTCAGACACACTTCCATCAGAGTGTTGCTAGCCTTGGTGACACATCAGGATTTGGAGCTCGAGCAACTTGATGTGAAGACCGCTTTTCTACATGGAGAGTTGGAGAAAGAGTTGTACATGACTCAGCCAGGTGGTTTCCAGGTTCCTGGCAAGGAAAAGTATGTTTGCAAGTTGAAGAATTCTTTGTATGGACTTAAGAAGTCTCCGAGGCAGTGGTACAAGAAGTTTGACAGTTACATGCTTCAGTTGGGATACACGAGGTGTGCTTATGACTGTTGTGTCTACTACAACAGGTTGAGAGATGGATCATTCATCTATCTGGTGCTTTATGTAGATGACATGCTGATAGCCGCAAAGAGTAAGCATGAGGTTCAGAAGTTGAAAGGACTTCTTAGTGCTGAGTTTGAGATGAAGGATCTGGGTGCAGCTCGGAAGATACTAGGAATGGAGATTCTTAGGGATCGAAGTCAGCGAAAGCTTTTCTTGTCACAGAAAGGCTACATTCAAAAAATGTTGGCTAGGTTTGGCATGTCTACAGCGAAGCCTATAGACACTCCTAGTGCTGCAAATATCCATCTCACCACCATGTTTGCTCCTCAGTCAGACAAGGAGAAGGAGTATATGTCTCGGGTTCCTTATGCCAGCGCGGTGGGGAGTTTGATGTATGCTATGGTTTGCACGAGGCCAGATTTAGCACAGGCAGACAGTGTTGTGAGCAGGTTCATGGGGCAACTGGGAAAGGAACATTGGCAAGCTGTGAAGAGGATCTTCAGGTATCTTAGAGGTACGTCTGATGTGGGTCTCATTTACGGGGGTGATGCTGAGTGCCTGGTTACGGGTTATTCTGATTCTGATTATGCTGGGGATGTTGACACGAGGAGATCTATGACCGGCTATGTCTTTACCTTGGGTGGTTCTGTTGTTAGCTGGAAGGCGACTTTGCAACCTACAGTGACTTTGTCTACTACGGAAGCAGAGTAGACGACTTTGACGGAGGCTGCGAAAGAAGGTATATGGCTGAAGGGGCTAGTCAGTGACCTTGGTCTACACCACGATCAGGCTACTGTGTATTCTGATAGCTTGAGTGTTATCTGCTTAGCCAAGGATCAGGTCCATCATGAGAGGACCAAGCACATTAATGTCAGATATTATTTCCTGAGGAGTGAGAGGAGAATCAGGGTGAAGAAAGTGGGAACCGTTGATAATCCTGCTGATATGTTCACCAAGCATGTTCCACATAGCAAGTTTCAACACTGTTTGGACTTGCTTAACATCAGAGATCAGTAGTTGCCCGGTGGGGTAGTCCCAGGAGTGGAGGGATAAGTCTGCTCATCTGGTACTGTAATGGTGCATCTGGAGTTTCTGCTTTGAGGATTCAAGTCAAGGTGGAGATTTGTTGGTATTCCTTGAATATGTATTAGCCGCTTCGACAGGTTGGTACGGGGGTCTCGCTGCCCGGTCAGCGAGTCGGGGGTCCAGGGGGGCGGAGCACACCCTGGCCTGGGGGTCCTGGGGGGCCCCCGGTCCGACGGTATAGCTTGTCTCTTTATTGGACTGCTGTTGATTTGGGCCGAATTGCGTTTTGGCCCAGTTTGTTAGGGTTTAGTGGAAACAACATATAAGGTGTCTCTCTCCTCTCTGTAAACACTGTTCTGTTCTGCACTTAGATAGGTAGAAATCTGGCCAATTTCTTGGCGTCTGTAACTTGCTACCTATTATAGTGAATCTGTCTCCCGTGGATGTAGCCAAAATTGGTGAACCACGTAAATTTTGTGTCTTGTTATTTTCGTTCATATTTTCTATTCTTTCTCCATTCCAACACAACACCCTCAAAGATAAGAAATAGTATACCTTCCCATTATTACTGCATTATGCGGATCAACTCGGCTAACTTCCTCTACCACCATGCTAAAATCAATCATAGTACTAATGATTATCCCTCCGAGCCAACTAATCCATATCAATGCATTCATCTAGTTATCCCCATTTTCACAACTCATGTGGAAAGACAGTTTAAGAACAATCAGTCAACCTGACAACTGAAATCTAATGAACAATATTGCAGTCGTGCTCATCATCGTCACAATGTATCCCCAAACTGTACAACCAGTGACTGAACCAGGACGATATGTAAGGGGAGCTAAAAAGAGGCAAAGAATTTTTTTTGAGGAAGGGGACGCCAGACACAGGCGGACAAATGGCGGCGCAAGAAATCGGCATGGTGGCAGGTGGACGGCAAGTTTGAGCGTCGGAGGAAGTGGGAGGAAGAAAAGAGAAAATCTGCAATTTTCTTCACATAATCTGTAGGTTTTAAAATTTGTATTTGGGCCAACTGGATTTCAACCCAATTGGCCTCATTTCTTCTTTTTTTTTGGCTTTACATTAATAAAACAACATCGTTTCACTTAAGCAAAAGCGACGTCGTTTTATTCAGTTAGAAAACAAACAAAAAATTGAAACATGCGGCCATCTTCTTCACTGGACACAGTCATTCATCCTAAACGGATTAATAATCTATGCTCTCACTGGGACCACAAAAAAAAACACATGAGCATCACATAGTACATTCAACACAAATATCAGCTAAAAGAGCTAACGTAACAGAAACATGCAGAAATTGCAAGCTTGGATAACATATTTCCGTTACAAAAAACATCAAATCACAAAAATAGAAGCATTCGTACTGAAGTTCACCTGAAACACATCTAAAAAAAACCAAATCTTATTAAGCCATACATTAAACATATAAAATTTAAACCAAGCAAAACCAACAGACGATAAGGGGAAGAGTTTGAAATACGAACTTCCAATTAAACAAAAGAAATGGAGGATAATCTCCTGTAGCTACTGACAACTGGTATAAAAGGTGGATGGGGTTTTACCGACGTGATTGGATTAAGAAGGGTAAAGCCGCACCTGATGACCTCAAAAGTTAAAACTACCATCTACCACATTACCATCTAGCGATTAGCGAAAACTAGCTACCGCCTACATCTTTCAGCTTACAGGAAGCAGAGATGAGGAGAATTAAAACGCGCCAAAAATCCAGTACCGTACCTAAACCGGTATATGAAGAAACGATTCGTGCTTATATAATATGTATAGAAAAATATACATATAACACACCCATCTTCGGACCTTCCTGCAATGTGGAGGAAAAGGTGGGAAGAAAGCATGCTTTCTGAAACACACCTGAGAACAGCAAAAACATTGGCAGAAAAGACCAGCTTCGTCGGCTCTTCCCCACCTTCTCTCCGTCCATCGTCCATGAGCTCTTCTATCAAATCGACAGCAAAGCGAATCGAAATCCCTATCAACAAACGGCCCTTACTTCATGTCGCCTTTACGTTGGTGTACAAATCAACAAATTCAGGTTCCGAGGAGGCAGTGATGAAGCTCGACGGAAACTCTGCAATTGCTGGCAAATATTTTTTGCTTTAATTTCAATTCAGTTGCTTACTTTCAACCCAGTCCCTGAACTTTAAAGCTTCCTCTTAATTTGACCCCAAAACATATTCAATTATTAATTAACCCCTAACATTTATCAGCTCTTGTTTTATAATGTTATTAGTCCCTGGTCTTACCGATGGTCTCGCAGGATATTGAGTTCGGTTGGATTATACTAGGCCGGATTATTTGGTCTTTATTTTGGATCTAGCCTAATTTCTAAGGTAAAGTCTTAGGAAAGACGGTCTTTCCATAGTCTTATGGAAAGATGGGTATAATTAAAATTATAAAAGGTAGAAGGTCTTACTTGTAATACTAAAATTTTAGTATGCAACATGTTGTAGTTATAAAATTTATAACCCGGTTCATGCAACCCGAAAATTTTATCTTCATTTCTTCTAATTTACACTTTAAACCTTGGTCTTTCCGTAACTTGTGGAAAGACCGTCTTTCAAGAGACGAACTCAATTTCTAAAACACCACCTTCAAATAATAATTTATCCTACTAAAATATTTAAACATCATGGTTAAATATAAATTGCTTTGTTCATTTTAAAACAGTTTGTTGAGAATTGATTATTATTTACTGTGATGTTACACAGTATGAAGGAATTAAAATATTACTTATAATTGTAATTATATTCTATTACCTTTTCCTAACTTGTATAGGTATCATGTACCACTATATAATGTATCCTGATTTCATGAATATAGATACACATCATTACCCTTATTTTATACACGGTGTCAAAGCCTAAAATCCTGAAACCTTAAAAGAAAATTCTGCTGCCATTTTTCCCGAGCTCTTGCCGCCGCCAATGATAGCGCGTTCCTCCATGCGCCGCCGTCGTGCCACTGCTGAAGCTCGCCGATTCTCACGTGCCGCCATCGATCTCCACGCGCGGTGAACCAATCTCCACGCGCCGCCACTCGTTCAATGCGCCGGTGTGTCTTGCTGATCCGATCTGCCACCAGTTATTGTAGCAGCTACTTGTCTGTACCTGAATTTACACTATGTCTGACTCCAAAAGATCCCGAAGAACAGGCCTGTATTGATGCTACTCCCGAGGTTCTGAAACTTCAAGATATGAGTGGTTATGATGTGATTGCGACTTTATTGAAGTAGTTGCAATTGCAATCTGGCCCCTATACTACTATACCTATTGGTCGTATTTCGACTAATCCTTACTTTATTGGCTCTGGCGATGGTCCAGAATTACAACTTATGCTGAACATGCTGAAAGGTCAAGAAAATTACATTGAATTGTCTGACGCGATGTTCCGCACATTCTTTGCCAAGAATAAAATTGGGTTCATTGATGGATCCATTACCAAACCCCAGGATGGTCATCCTGATGTTGCTGATTGGCTTGGGCTTAATGCTACTCTTGTTTGCTGGATCTTGCAAACCCTGGATCAGGTGTTGAGATCATTAACAAGCTCTTTTGCCACAGTTAAGGAACAATGGGATTACCTGAAGGCACGATTTTTCTTGGGGATGGTATGAAAGTTTTGCAAATGCAAGAGGCTATTCAGAGTTGCAGGCAGAACGGTCAGCCCATCGACATTTACTTTGGCAAACTGAAGAATTTGTTTGCAGATTATCACTGCATGCGGCCTCTCCTAGTTTGTGACTGTGAAGAAAGCAAGGCACAATGCTATTGCAATATTTCTGCGAGAGTCTTCTGAGATAGAGAGAAGGATTTGATCTACCAATTCATCTCTGGCCTCGACGAAGGCTTTCACACCTTGCGATCACATATCATGAGCATTGATCCAATGCCACCTGTCATGAAAGTGCATGCCCTTGTTGCCCAGAAGGAGAATCATAGAGCTGTCATTCGAGCTCCTGAGCCTTCTTCTAACTCCATGGTGTATGATGTACGACGCCCACCGCCTACAAGTTCTTCGCCAGTTGTTCTTTCTGCATCTGACCGCAAGAATCTTGTTTGTACACATTGTCATCGCAAGGGTCATAATAAGGATTCCTGCTTCTAGATCTTTGGTGTACCTGAATGGTTCAAGGAGTTGAAGGTGAAAGCCACCGCCGCCAAGAAGACGGCGCCAGCCTCTCGGCCGACCGCCGCCACTGTAATCGGAAGTTTCGCCACGGCACTTCCTCTCCCACCGCGGTTTTCCGATGCTGCCATGTTGCCGCCTTGTCTAGTGGCGGCGAGTTCCTCTGACCGCGTCCCTACCCGATCTAATTTTGGCCCTGCTTTGTCTGATGACCATTGGAGCACAACCATGCATTTATTTAATCAGTTTAATTCTCTTACTGACAATGAGTCCGGCAAGTCTACTTTACCATGGATACTTGATTTTGGAGCCTCATATCACGTGCTGGTGACAAAGGTTCTCTTACTGATCTTACTACTGCTATTGATATTGTGAATGTTGTTCTACCTAATGGCTCTGTGTCATCCACCACCCAATATGGGTCTATTTTCTTTGGTGCTATCACCCTTACTCATGTGCTATATATACCTACTTTGTGGTGCAACTTATTATCATGTTCTAGATTGTTATCTGCATTGATATGTCTAGATTTGTTTGCTGAAAATTATTGCATTTTACAGAAAATCAGTACGAGGAAAGTGATTGGAGTGGGTGAACAGAAATGAGGGTGTTTTGGCTTCGTCTGCTGGATACTCGTGATCATCCTCCTATCCTGCAATCTCTTTCGACAGTTGCTTCCGTGTCTTCTTTTGATTTATGGCATCAACATTTTGGACATCCTTCCTCTACGGTGTTGTCTTCTATTTCTTCTCTTGATTTTATCACTAATAAGACTTCCATTCCTTGCTCTATATGCTATAGACCAAAACATACTAGACATAGTTTTCCATTCATTTCTATAAATGCTACTGCATTATTTCAATTAATTCATTGTAATGTTTGGGATCCTTATAGAAAACCATCTTCTAGTGGTGCATTTTATTTTTTGAATATAGTTGATGATTATTCCCGAGCTGTTTGGGTTTATTTATTAGTGGCTAAATCAGAAGTAGCTTCTAATTTTTAGAATTTAGTGCCTTGGTGAAGAACTAGTGGGGCCGAGCCATACAACGTGTTTGGGCTGATAACGGAACTGAATTTTTGCCTTTGAGATCTCATTTTGCTACATCTGGGATAATTTTTTAGGCATATATGGTTGACACACTGCAACATAATGGTCTAGTTGAAAGAAAGCATCATCATTTACTCAATGTGGTGCGTGCTTTACAGTTCCAAGCCAGTCTTCCTGATTGATTTTTGGGGAGAATGTGTTCTTACTGCTGCTTAACTAATTAACCGGACACCGACAAAGCATCTCAATAGTCGTACTCCCTTTAAGTTGCTCTATGGGAAAGCTCCTAATTTCTCATCCTTAAGAGTTTTTGGGTGCTTGTGTTTTGCTGCTCACGTTCCTAGATATCGTGACAAGTTTGCACCAAGATGTCAACGTTGTTTGTTTCTTGGTTATCCTTCTGGAAAGAAAGGCAATCGCCTTTTTGACTTGGAATCCCGTGTGATCTTTACCAGTTGGGATGTCAATTTTTTTAAGACCAGTTCCCGTATTCTGCAACTCCAACATCGGCCTCTTCCGAAGAACTCGGTGGCGCCACCACCTCACCGCCGGTCTCTTCCTCCCTGCCAGAATTGCACAGCTTACTGCCACCGGCTGCCGCCGATCCTTTACCGCTGGTCTCCTTATGCCGCCATCAGCCGTCGACCTGTCACTACCGTTCACTGCCAGCCCATCACTGCCGGCCGCTGCTGGTCGCCACCGATCCATTGCCATCGGTTACCGTCTGCCTACCACTTTCGGCCATCTACGATCTTTTGCCGCCTGCCACTGTCAGAGTTCTACCGCCGATCACCGCCGGACACTTGTCACCAGGCTATGCCCATTCTTCAACCCTGAATGTTGCCGACTCTGACCACCCGGCACAGTCTTCTTCTGCAGTATCTTCGGCTCCAGATGGTTCCGCTGCCGGGTTGCCCCCTATCAGACTGAGTACTCGTGCTCGCCGACTACCTCCTTACTTGGAAGATTATAATTGTTATTATTATGCCTGTGCTCTTACTACTGAAGGCCCCCCCTTACTTCTATGTTCACTCATGCATCATCACTATCATCAGGTGTTCTCTATCCTCTTACTGATTATGTAAATTGTGATAAAGTTTCTAGTATGCATTCTAGATTTTTAGGTGCAGTAACATCTAGTGCAGATCCCACCACTTATTTCGAGGCTTCACAGCATGCTCATTGGTGAGACGTTGTGACTGAAGAGCTTACTGCGCTTGAGCGCAATCAGACTTGAACTTTAGCTCCTTTGCCTCTGAATAAGAAGGCGATTGGTTGGAAATGGGTCTACCTGACAAAGGTTAAGTCAGATGGTAATATTGAACGTCATAAGATGCCTAGTGGTTCTCGGGAATCGCCGGGTTGAAGGAATTGATTATACTGAGACATTTGCTTCGGTTGCGAAGATGAGTTCTGTTCGCCTATTCTTATATGTTGTAGTCATTCGTGGTTGAGAACTGCATCAGATGGATGTCCATAATGCCATCCTGTATTTTGATTTGCATGAAGAGGTTTTTATGCGACCCCCACCAGGCTATGTTGTGCCTCCTGGTCAGGTATTTCACTTTCAAAAATCTCTTTAAGGTCTTCGCCAGGCTCTTAGAACTTGGTTAGCCAAATTGGCTCAGGCTTTATGAGCATTTGGTTTTGTTCAGAGTAAGGCAGAGTACTTTTTGTTTGTCTTTTCCTGTGGATCAGTTTCTTTGCATGTTTTGATTTATGTGGATGATTTGGTCATTGCTGGTAGTCTTTTGCACTCATCTATGAGTTCAAGAAGTACTTGAGTACTTGTCTCCATATGAAAGACCTTGGTCTGCTTAAGTATTTTTTGGGCATAGAGATTGCTAGAAGATCGGAGGGGATGTTTCTCTCGCAAAGGAAATATGCTTTAGACATTTTATCAGATACATGTTTATCTACATCTAAACTAACTGACTTTCCGATGGAGTAACAACATGATTGGCGTGTGTTGAAGGTCCAACCTACCATGACCCAGAGCAGTATAGACGTCTGGTTGGGTGCCTGATATATCTGACTATTACTCGTCCTAAACTTAGTTATTCGGTTCATACCCTTGCGCAATTCATGAAGTCTCCTTGTGTTCCTCACTGGCAAGCTGTTATTCGTGTGTTGCACTACCTGAAGAGCTATCCTGGCCAAGGTTTATTTCTCTCTTCTCGTAGTACGTTACAGTTGACTGCTTACTGTGATTCAGATTGGACTGCATGCCCGATTACTATGCGTTCTCTTTTCGGATATTTTGTGATGATTGGTGATTCTCCAATTTCATGGAAGACTAAGAAGAAACCTACTGTTTCTCGATCTTCTGCTGAAGCGAAGTATCGTGATATGGTTGTTACCTATTGTGAGTTGTTATGGCTTAAGTCTTTACTGAAAGACTTAGGGGTTATCACTATTCTCTTATGCGACTGTTTTGTGATAGTCAATCTGCTCTTCATATTATGGCAAATCCAGTTTTCCATGAATGCACAAAGCACATTGAAGTTGATTGTCATTTTATCCGGGATCTCGTTCAATCTGGCAGTATTGTTACTCAGTATATCCGCACGTCAGACCAACCTGCAGACTTGTTCACTAAGGCTCTCAGACGTAACCAGTTTCATTCCTTGCTTGGAAAGTTGGGCATTTATGATCCCCATGCTCCAACTTGAGGAGGAGTATTAAGGAATTAAAACATTACTTGTAATTGTAATTATATTCTATTACATTTTCCTCACTTGTATATGTATCATGTACCACTATATAATTTATACTGAGTTCATGAATAAAGACACACATCATTACCCTTATTTTCTACACACAGTTATGTTGTGATGATTCAATCTTTTTGTTTGATGTTTTATAAAAGTATTGATGAAGATGTTGATTTAAACAAGATATTCATATGCTCCACTGCACTTATTCATTCCACTATTGTTGCATTTGAAATAACTTGTTAAACGTTATTCATTTTATTTGATGTTTAAATATAATTAACCCCTAAATAGAATGCCTTCATCTTCGATTCAATTTTCCTACAAATCTTGAATAATGTCGGGAACACTAGCTCTATATCCCTAAGACGTTGGATGACAAACAATGGCAAAAATGGAAAAGAGAAGCTGGTGGCCTCTGGCGGACCACGACGGCTACAACGACTTCACCACCATTTAGATCTGGGCTGGAGAAGAAGACCACGAAACCAATTTGTTCTTCATTAAGAAATTTGCAACTCATCCCCTGGAATTTAGAGTTCCTTTTAAATTTTACCCCTGAGTCCTAATTAACTATATTTTAACCCCCACATTTGAGATTGTTTTGTTTTATAAGCCTATTTTTATTCTTTTGCCCATGAAATCATTGTGAGACCGTCTCGCAAGAGACCGCTTTAAAATATGGTTATATCATAGTAATTAATTTTAGAGCAAAGTGCATATATAATCATACATAATTGATGAAAGTAGAGATACAACCCCACAATAATTGAAAGTGCAAATATAACCCTAGATATTTTGATTATGTGAAAATATAACATTTTCCGATGGATTTAGATCGGAATTGGGTGAAAAGTCAAATTTATCCCTCTGAAAAAAAATAAAAAAGAAATAAAAATAAATTTACTATTTTGACCCCCTAACCTAATAGCTTTTTCTTCTCTAGACAATCTGTTAGTGGCAATCGGAGGGAGTACTTTTAACCTCTATTCTCTGAATTCCATCTGTTGGTGGCAATTGGAGGGAGTACTTTTAACCTCTCTGAACAACTGAGCTATTCTGACCAACATTGCCATGGTCATCACCACGCTAGAAATTGCTGATTTCGCAGACGTTAATATGCTTGCAAGAGAAGAACAATTGGCCCAGCGGCGACTCAAGTCCATACGGGGGCATCGATTTGGTTGGTGACGGAGACGGCCTCACCAGAGCTGGAACGGAGGTGTGGTTAATGAAGTGAATCCACCAAATGGAATCAGAGATGGAGGTCGGTGACAGAGATATTGATTTGACAATGACGAGATGACGACCAGATTCAACGAATGCTAGCGAAGGGAAGAGTCACATCGACATCGAGAAAGGCTGACCAGACCGTAACCACCCTCCTCAAAAAACTCTGCAGTGTGGAGAGAGATTCATCCAAAAAACTTGCTGATTTCTCTCCCGGGTTTCACACACTGTCAATTGTGCGCTCCGCGATTCGAAAAACCTAATCTCGAAGCTCAAAAAATGGTGTTGTAGATATTCTGGTATGAGTCGCTTGTGTGGAACCCCGGGTTCGATTACGATGAGAAAGTAGTCGGCTACATCAAGGACTACCACTGAGTTTTTGATCTCGGTACGAATCTGCTCAATATTGATGTGTTGTATTGCATCTGCTTGGTGGTGGGTGGTGGTGGGTGGTGGTGGACTGGTGGTGGGATGGCGGGGTTAGTGGCAGAGTTGGGTGGTGGGGGCATTTTTGTCTTCTAAAATTTTGTATTAGGTTAGAAGGGCATTTTGATCATTTTTTGTCGGTTAATGGCCAAAACTGGCCAGTCAATGTCGGAATAATGGCTCTTGGGTTATTTTGCACTTATGTATAATAGTTAGGGTTATATTTGAACTAAAAATTATCTTAAGGTTATATCTGCTCTTTCTCAATTATATAAAGTTATATCTGCATATTACCCTTAATTTAATTTTAGTAAGAAAGTATTTTTCTACTATCTTCGTCCCAACAAAAATTAAACATTTTGACTTTTGGAAGTCAAACCCCAATCATTACATTCTATTATTATATATGGAAGACTATTATTATGTTATATGTTGTTGGATTCATCATAACATATATTTTTCAAAAAAAAATTCATATTTTTTACACACATAAATAAATATATTAATAATTAAAAATTGATTCATTTGACTTTCAAAAGTCAAAATTTGTCATTTTTGTTGGGACGGGAGTAGTATAAATTTAAAGCACTTTGCATTAATGGCATCTGACATCTAGCGAATGCTTTATTGAGTGGTACCGCTCAACTAGCAGCATACATCGCATTTGCAACAATGGTGAGAAATCATGCTACAAAATTTTAAATATTGCATGTAGACCCATAAAAACTTCCATTGGAGATGCTTTTAACCTACAACATTTTGTACTTTGCCTTGCCATGTCACTTTTTTTATGCCGGTGTTTTGACAAGCTATACATTCTCTAATAGTAAACTACACTCATTATAACATGATAGATCCCACATATTTTATTTTAAATAATTTAGAATATAGTTATATCATAGTACTTAATCTAGTTCAAGTAAGAAAGTAATTTTATTTGAATTTGAAGCATTATGCTTTAATGACATCCAACATCTATCAGTACCTTTGTTGAACAATACTACTAGCACAGCAGCATACTTAGCATATGCAATAATAGTAACAAACCCTACAATAATACTTTAAACGTTGCAAATAGGTCCAAAAAGTAATGTTGGCCATATGACTCATATTTGATACTACCCTACATTGCACAATTAATCGATTACCATAACATAGTGCATACACTAATTAATATTCTTCAAACCTAGACTAATCTATTTAGACATTGTACTAGATGATACTCGTGCTAATGCACAAATTTATAAATGAAAATAAAAAATATAATATTATATTTTTTTGGAACGTATTAACTTTCATTAAAACTCTAAAACTCCGTACACCTTTTTTGCTTACAAAATTTCCTACCAAACTATACAAAATCTATCATAAGTTTAGCACATCTATCTTTAAGTTTTGTATTAATCCAACTTCTACTCACTATACATTGAAGAACGTTTATGATTACCTCCTTTCATTTAGTGTTACTGCTAAAACATTTTCCATTCCTCCATTGCCAAATACCATAGATAGTCTCAGCCGCAAAAAGTTTAATCCTCTTTGCCCTCCATCATTTGCCCTTGCAGCTTCTCCTCAACCATGCAAGTTCCAAATCCCATTTTTCTGGTGCTCTCTGAACCTGAAACCAATGAAGTACTTCTCCCCATACCATTCTCGTTTCCTTACATTAAAAAAATGCTGCAGAGTTTCATCATGCTCGCAGAACACACATTTACTGTCAACAGCAAAGCCAAATCTTCTCAATCTCTCTTTCGTGGCCAATCGTTTATGGCTACTCAACCAAAAGATGAACCTGACTCTTGGTCTTGCTGCATTGCCGTTCAGTAGTCTTCTCCATTCCACTTGAGGCTGAACAGTCCTGAGTTTACATACACACTTTTTGTACTGAATCTGCCCACCCCCTTTTGCTTCTTCCATACCTCCATGTCCTTGACACCAGTCCTGCATCTCATCAGGCTTTTGAGCATCCAAGAACAAGAGTTATAAAACTTCATAATCATCACACCTTTCCCCTTTATGTAGTACGAATGCACCAACTTAATCCACATCCTATTAGCATTTCTACATAAGTTCCATAGGATCTTGCTACTATTTAGCTATCTCTACCTGGAACCTCTCGGATAACTTTACGAAGTCAGCTAAGACTGGTGCGATCATAAATAGATCAGAGTGACCTCGAATCCGCCGCACACACCCACGCAGATGAGTTCTCCTCTACCCATTCTAACAACCAAGTTTCTCTTCCCATGTGGGCATCGATATTTGCACCATACATGAGTATAGCCCAAAGTGTGTGCTTATATGTGTACTATTCATGCCTTTAAACTCAAGAACAAATCACAATAATATCATGAACACAAAATTAGGATGAACTAAAGAATCTCAAAAGGCATATATATTAAACCAAGTCACTACAATTTATCCCCAAGCTATAGAAACTACTCCCTTGACATGGAATTTAAATAAGGATTTGAATTCCACATCTTAGGATCAAAGCAAAATAAAAAGAATAAAAATATAAAGTTTCTCCTGAGGAAAGAGTTTCCAAACTACTCTTCTAATCTAACTAATGTAATCAAAGAAAAGAAAAGAAAAGAAAAAGAAAAGGAAGAGAAGAAGAACTCTTTAGAGAGAGAGAGCTCTCCTCTTCCTTCTATCTAAACTAGAGAGAGGCAAAATCTACATTATGACTAGCTAGGATTTATAAGAATACTATGGCTCCTATATATAGTACTAAAGAATTGGGCCTAAAGATAGGCCCAAAATAGGCCAAACTTAGGTCAAAACCGTAATCTCCTTTCCCTCTAGCCGCTAAACCTTTCTCGAATAAACTTCTCAAATTTGTGAACCTTCTGGATCTGGAATTTAGGGTTTTGGATAGAGCTTGGAAAGACGAAGATTTTGATATATGATAGAGGGAAATTTTATGAAAATTGAGAGAGTTATAACCAAAACTGTGAGAAACCGCCGCTTGGTGCGGGCCGTCACAGATTATGCGGCCTGTGGCTTGTCTATGGTGGTGTGGGGCGCAAGGTCTAGTCTGTGGTGTGGATCTTCATGTCAAGCAGGGCGAGAGTTCTTCTGTGGGGCGTGGATCTTCATGTCGAGTGGGCGCGGGGCTTTGCGCAGGCCGAGTCAACCCATTGGTATAGGTCACCTCGTCTGGCACGGGGCATCATCAGGGTACTGAAAGTGAAGCTTCTGATCTGTGCCCATGGCTTTTGGTGCGGAACATGGTCAGGAAGGTTGATTCGCTCAGAATCTTGGTGCGGGCCGTGTGATTTCCAACACCTCACCGGCTGGTCTTGGCATATTGAGCTTGGAAAAATGCGGGACGCTGAAAATGGGACGTCCCGTGTCCATACTTAGCTGCGTGGAGGAGTTCTTCGCTTGTTGTTGGCGGCTCATGGCCTCTAGCGTGGGTCGCGCCATAGCCTCTCACTGGTTTTCTTGGCGCTGGGCATCTCCTGTGGTGCGGGCCGTTGGTGCCAAACCATGCACGGTCCGCACTGACCCATTTGTGCCTCAGCCAACTGGACTTGTTTCTTTCGCTACGGGTGAACCGTTAGTCTAATTTTAGAGTTTTTATTGTCCATTTTATAGTGCTCGAGAAGAAAAATCCAATGGAACTAGCCTTGAAGGCTGATTCTTCTCGGATCATTCTCAGAATTTGGCGCAACTCATCGGAATGATCCCAAAAAGATAAGTGTTAAGCTAGTTTACTTTCCCCAAAATTATAACAAAATCAATCAAAGAGTTGCCTTCAAAAATAATCCACCATGGAAGCATGCATTTAACCTAGTTTTTTTCCTCTCAATTTCTCTCATTTTACTTAGGAGCTCTTCTGGGTTTTCATCCTAGCTTTAACACACAAAGGATACTCACTTCTCACTTTTTTCCACACGACCTCTCATTTTTTCCTAGGCTTGTAAGCATAGCCTCTCATTTTTACCTAGGTCGTTTGACCTTCCGGGTTTTTCCTCATGTTACCCAAGTCTCCTTTTTGTGTTTTCGACTTGTCCAAGTTTTTAATTTTTTTCATTTTAAAAAAATTATCAAAATACTCTTAGAAGAGCTATTAGCTACATAGAAATAGCTAAAAAAATCATAAGTTCTATCTAGTCCCCTTCCCCACACTTAAAGCTTGCATTATCCTCAATGCATATACAGAATCAAAGAACATATGTCAAGGGAAAGAAATAGGAAGACACTTATAATGAAAAGTGAACACTAAAGTTTACCTTTGATGGCACAATCATGGAATGTAAAGAACAAACTACCATCACCCCAATTTCAATCTAACCACAATTATGAATCACAAATCGAATAAGGAATTGAATCACAATGGAGAGTTACATCTTAGGTCTCTATGTGTATGTCTCAAGGATTTTGAGGGTAGGTGGGTTTTGGGTGGTACTTTGGTGGTGGTTGGGTGGTGGTAGGGAAGAAATAGTAATTGGGGTGTAGGAAAGTATGTGATCTTCATGAGTCGTGCACGTCTACACGCCCCATGAATTTGGGGTTTGGTTATCTTCCTTGTCCACCATTTTGAGTGTCATGAACCATGTACGTCCACATGGTCCATGAGTTGGACTCTCAGGTTGCTCACCTTCCTCCAAGAACCATATGCTTCCAATAAAATAAACATGCACATCAAGTGTAATAGTGTCCCAAAAACAAAAAGAAGCTACACATAGAAAAACACACCAAAAATGCTAAACTAATCTAAAAATTTGTAGCTCGGGTTGCCTCCCGAGAAGCTCCATATTTTTAAGGTCGTCGGCACGAACCTAATATTATCCACAAGGTGCGGATTTGTACCCCATCACCCTGGACAACCAAAACTCAAGAGGTGGGGGTAAGAATCTTCCAAGAGGTAGATATAGTAGAGGAGAAGTCAACCTTCGAGGGAATAGGTAGTTTGGAAGTTTAGCATATTCAATTGGCTTCCCTATGGTTTCCTCTAAGGTTTTCGAGAATGTGGGAGTTGGTATTATTGGTGGAGGTAGGGGTGAAAATAAGTAATATGGAAAATTAAGTATAATCACCCCTTGCTCGACTTCTTCACTTTCTACAAACCATACCCCATCCCCTTTAGATTCATCTATCAAAAATTCATATTTAACTAGGGATGGTTCATTTTCGAAATATTGGGTTTCTAGTTGGTTCACCCTTTCTATCAAATTAAGCACTTGCCCTTCAACTTTCTCAATGTGTGAGAATAGTTGAGTTCCCAAATCACTAATCTTGCTAAGAATTTATGATGGAAGTAAGTCATTACTCCTGGTCACATTTGCTATACCTTGCAAAAATTCCACATAATCTTATTTGGGAACCAATCCTAGGGATTTGTTTTGGGGAATTGGGTAAGTTGGTGAAATTCAACTATCTATCCCAAAGTGTTGGTTTTCTGATGCATATCCATACCATGAATTTGAGTTACCACTAAACCTTGAATTTGGAGAGTCGTGGTATGGGTAACAGTCTCGATCCCATCGGCCATGGGAACCAACGACTCCTACCTCTCTCTCTCTCTCATATTTGCTCATTAAAGACTAAGACTCCGTAGGGTGGCCGCAAAGACATATCCTACAAAATCTCACTCATTGAGCCTCTTTTCTCCCAAAGTCTATCAACCTTGGGCAACACTCCGTAGGATGGTCATAATGACACATCTTACAAAGTATTACCCGTTGAATGCTTTCCCACTTTTTTTTTTGTTTTTTCAATTAAACACAAACAAAGTAAATACACAAATTTTAGAATCGCAATGCAATAGTCCTCGGTTTGCACCAAGAACTCAAGAAATACCTAATGTGGAATAACAAACAAAAATAAGATAAAGATAAAAGCAATACTAACTACTCTACTAACACGTTATACCTTAATTGATACCTAGATTGATAACATCCTCGAAAATGGTGCCAAAATTATGACCTGACTCCCCCCGGGGTCATTAAAGCCGTAGCTTAGAATTAACCCGGTTGGAGGCGGTGTGGTCAGAAGATGGAAATTTATAGTTTTGCACCTTGTTCCTATTGATATGCGCTACCTATAGGGTAGTTAGCGGTAAGCCCTAGTTTTATCCACAGAGATGTTAGGTCTAATGTATCAACTCAAAACACAACCTCGTACAGGTCGTCAATCTGTACGAGTGAAAGGAATAGTTAGTAAAGCTAACATGCAAATAGGGGAGGGGTTGGTTTTTTTATCTAACAACTACAAAACATGAAAATTAAAAACACAAATACAATATTAAACTAAGCACTTGGGGAAATCATTGAGAAACTTGGTTAGTCTAATACTTCTATCCTCGATTCTTTCACATAGAGATCTAGGCAAATCTAATAGAGTGTCCATAATACGTAGTGTGGCCGATGGCATACAGTTCCCTATCCCTGTCACGGCGGGTGCTCTCGCAACCCTCCATCAATGCCACCATCGTAATTAGGGGAGTATAACAAGGTCTGACCATTGTTGTAGGTCTGTTTCTCCCCCATACGATTACGTCTCGGGCTTCCACCATGAATTCACTACTTCCCTCGAGTCCTATCAATTAGGCCCAAGGGTCGTAGGCACCTTATCTATGATACTAGGGTTTCTTGTAACCCTAGCTTGCTACTATTTAGCTATCTCTACCCAGAACCTCAAGGACAACTTTACGAAGTCAGCTAAGACTAGTGTGATGGTAAGTAGATCAAAGTGACCTCGAATCCCCCGTGCACACACCCACGCAGACGCATTCTCCTCTACCCATTCTAACAACTAGGTTTCTCTTCCCAAGTGGGCATTGATATTTGCACCATACATGAATATAGTCCAAAGTGTGTGATTATATGTGGCGTACTATTCATGCATTTAAACTAAAGATTAAATCACAATAATATCATGAACACAAAATTAGGATGAACTAAAGAATCTCAAAAAGCATAGATATTAAGCCAAGTCAGTGTAATTTATCCCCAAGCTATAGAAACTACTCCCTTGACATGGAATTCAAATAAAGATTTGAATTCCACATTTTAGGATCAAAGAAAAATAAAAAGAAGAAAAACATAAAGTTTCTCCTAAGGAGACAGTCTCCAAACTACTCTTCTAATCTAACAAATGTAATATATGGTTTCACAGAAAAGAAAAGAAAAAGAGAAGGAAGAGAAGAAGAACTCTATAGAGACAGAGAGCTCTCATAGCTAGGGTTTACTAGAATACTAAGGCTCCTATATATAGTGATAAAGAACTGGGCCCAAAGATAGGCCCAAAATAGGCCAAACTTATGTCAAAACCCTAATCTTCTTTCCCTCTAGCCGTTGAACCTTTCTCGAATAAATTTCTCAAATCCATGTACCTTCCCAAGCTGGAATATAGTGCGTTGGATATAGCTTGAAAAGGCAAAAGGTTTCGATATATGGTAGATGGAAATTAGAAAAAAATTGAGAGAGTTATGACCAAAATGGTGAGAAACTACCGCTTGGTGTGGGCCATCATGGATGATGCAGCCCATGGCATGTCCTTGGAGACACGAGGTCTAGTGCGTGGCATGGATCTTTATGTCAAGCAGGGGGCAAGTTCTTCTGCGGGGTACAGATCTTCATGTTGAGTGGGGAGCGAAGCTTTGCGCAGGCCGCATCAACCCCTTGGTGCGGGTCGCATCGTCTGCCATGAGGCGTAATCAGGGTGCTAAAAGTGAAGCTTCTAATCCACACCTGTGGTCATTGGCGCGGGCCGTTGTCAGGATGGTTGATCCGCTCAGAAATTTGGTGAGGACCGTGTTATTTCCCACAGCCCACCAGTTGATCTAGGTATATTGTGCTTGGAATGACCCGAGACACCAAATACGAGATGTCCCGTTCCCATACATAGCCGTGTGGAGGGGTTCTTTGCTTGGTGCTGGCAGTCTATGGTTTCTGGTGCGGGTCGCGCCAGAGCCTTGCGCTGGTCTTCTTAGCGCGGGGTATCTCTTTTAACGCGGGCTGTTGGTGCCAAACTATGCACGACCCATTTGTGCCTCTATCGGCTGGACTTGTTTCGTTTGTCACAGGTGATTCGTTAGTCCTATTTGGGAGTTTTAGTAGTCAATTTTATAGTGCGCGAAAGGGAAAATTCAATGGAACCAGCCTTGAAGGCTTATTCATCTCGGATCGTTCTCAGACTTTGGCACAGCTCATCGGACCACAATTCACCGTTTTCCCTTGGCCATTTTGAACTCTAAAGTCGCCTATCTTTTGATTTATCCTTATACTATAATAAATTGATGTCCGTGGCCTTTATCTTATACCATTCTAGGGTGAATGACATTCGATCTCTTCTACCGTTCTCACGAACGACCTTCAATATCTTCTACCTCCCCTGCGAACGGCCTTCTCATAGAATGTAAACAAAAAGTACCCATGGGTGACCAACTAAAGATGATCATAAGGAAAATTAAGGAGCCCATTGATACAAGATGTCCAATGGTACCAATTAAGTTTACAAAACGTTGGATTTAGACAAGAAAATCAAACATGGCCGTCTAAACCCCTTGTCCCGTAAACTCAACTAATACTAGCAATCCACCAAATAAAGCTATCTAAAAAGTATGCCAAATGCATCGGTTAACACACGCGTAATGAAGTAGATCATGTTCTCCATTTTGCCGGAATAATTCCGTGGTGAAGGCCTTGGTGCAGTACATGTTCCCCGTTTACATGTTCATAAGTCTCCTCTGCTCGCACGTCTCCAGTGAGGAAGCAAACGGCGTTGCTCACACATGTTCGTCGATGGAAGGGAGTTTCAGTGAGGGCAGAGGGTTTGAGTGATAGTGGCTAGGGTTTTCCCTTAATATAGGATAAGATTCTAATGGCTTAGATTCAATATATCAATAGCTATTAATGGTTCTGATTCATCAAAGTAAATAAATTTATATTTAATTTTTTATCTCAAAATTTCAATCATTATTACATTACTGTAAATATGCTTTCTTTCTTTATTCAAATATTGATGATTTCTTTCTTTATTTAAATGTTGATTTCTTTTTAAAATATAATGAATAAACTCTTTTATAGTAACAAACTAAATAGTTTCGGGTAACGGTTTTCAAAAGTCGCTGCCAATAAATTGGTGCTAGATGGGGTTCTTATGGTAGTGATCGTTGATGGGTAAACTCAACTTATTTATTAGTGTTTATATGTATAAATTTAATTAAAGGTTGACCATTGATTAGTTAAAGTCATCTTTGTTATTAGTGTTTATGTATAGAAAGTCAAGTAGTACTTGACCATTGATTAGTTAAAGTCAACCTAGTTATTAGTGTTTATATATAGAAATCTAACTAAGGGTTGACCATTGACTATTGAAAGTCAACCTAATTATTAGTGTTTATATATAGAAAGTCAAGTAAGAATTGAACGTTGATTAGTTAAAGTCAACCTTTTTTGTTAGTATCTATAAATAAGAAGTCAAATAAGGGTTGTTAGTTAAAATTAACTTAGTTATTAATGTTTATATATCAAAAGTCAAGTAACCGCTGATTGTAGGTTAATTAAAGTCAACTTAGTTGTTAGTTTATGTATAGAAAGTCAATGAAGGGTTGATCGGTTATTACTTAAATTAAACTTACTTAGAGTTTATATATGAATGTCAAGTAATAGTTGATCATCGATTAATTAAAGTCAACTTTGCTATTAGTGTATATATATATATATATATATATATATATATAGAAAGTTAAATAAGAGTTGACCGTGGATTAGTGAAAGTCAACTTATTTATTAGTGTTTGTGTATCAAAAATCAAGTAAAGGTTGAACATTGATTAATTGTAGTCAATCATTTTATTAGTATATACAAATTAAGTCAAATAAGAGTTGATCATTGATTAGTTGAATTCAAACTAGTTATTAGTGTTTATATATAGAAAGTCAATGAAGGGCTGACCGGTTGTTAATTAAAGTAAAATTAGTTATTGGCGTGTATATGTAGAATGTCAAGTAAGAGTTGATCGTTGATTAATAAAAGTCAACTTAGTTATTAGTGTTTATATACAGAAAGTCAAGTAAGGGTTGACCATTGATTAGTGAAAGTCAACCTAATTATTAGTGTGTGTATATAGAAAGTCAAGTAAGGGTTGAACATTGATTAGTGAACGTCAATCTAGTTATTAGTGTAAATATGTAGAAAGTCAAGTAAGATTTGACTGTTAATTAGCTAAATTCAACACAGTTTTTAGTGCTTGTATATAGAAGTCAAGTAAGAGTTTTTAGTGATTGTTAATATATAGGAAGTCAAGTAAGAGTTTATTGTTGGTTAGTTAAAGTCAACTTAGTTATTAGTGTTCATATATATACTAAATCAAGTAAGGATTGACAGTTTATAAAGTCAACCCAGTCATTATTATTTGTACATAAAAATTCAAATAAAGTTGAGCGTTGATTAGTTAAAGCCAAACATTTATATTCATATTTACATATACTAATTCAAAAAAGGGTTAACCGTGATTTTTAAATTTAACTTAGTTATTGATATTTATATATACAAAGTCAAGTAAGGGTTGACCGTTGATTAATTAAAGTGGAACATTTATATTCTTATTTATACATACTAACTTAAGTAAGGGGCGACTGTTGATTTTTTAAAGCCAACTTAGTTATTAGTGTTTACATGTAGAAATTCAAATGAGGGTTAATCGTTGATTAGTTAAAGTCAGACATTTTTATTTGTATTTATATATATTAAGTCAATTAAGGGTTGAACGTTAATTAGTTAGTGTCAAACATTTTTATTCATATTTATATATATTAGGTCAATGAAGGTTGATCGTTGATTAGTTTAAGTCAACTTAGTTATTAGTTAAAGCCAATAAAAGAAGTGAACAATTTTGAAAGTTAAGAAAAGAAGAATTTAGCTTAGAGCGCATGCGCTGCTCCCAGCCAATGAAATTTCTGGCAAATTTTTTAAATTTTTGGAGGGAAGATTATAGTTTTAAATTTGTTGGCGAATATTTTGAAAAGGAAGATTGAATTTTTAAAACTTTTAGCACCGGTTTTTGAAAACCGGTGCTAATTTTTCTAACTTCGATTTTTGCTCCAGTTTTTTTTAAAAATCAGTGTTAATTTAACATCAGTTTTCAAAAAAATGGTGTTAATACATTTGGGGCACAGATTTTCAAAAACCGGTGCTAAAAACTGGTGGTAGAGGGGGTCTCTGTGGTAGTGTCATTCTCACTTCGTAACTACGTATTTATAGGAAACTGCTCGTCAAACTTACTTTGCCAACCGATTGCAGAAGATGAAAGGTGATCACACTCATCCTATTTTTTCTTCAACCACTCCAACAAGTCATCGATGCAAACACAATGCTTGTCAATGATCAAGGTCTTCCGATAGGTTTTGCGAGTCTTACTTGGAGAAAAATATTTAGCTTCTTCTTGTTGTCAAATCATCTTCACCATAGTCAACTGTTGATGGTGAATAAGGTTGTTCTGCTCAGTGCAAAACCCTCTTAATTCACGCACAGAATCCCGGGTGTCTTTTACAGTCTTCTCCAATCTCGCTTCAAGATCATTAATAACTTATAGCATATACTTCAGACGAATACCTCATGATAACCCCCATTCTTGGACACGGGCTGTAACACCCCAAACCCACCACACAGTGTTGGGTCGAGACTGGGCATGCTACCGAAAGTGCTAACAGTAACGAGCAGATAAATTTCATGCGGAAACGATTTAGATAAATTCAAAAACTTAAATTACTATTACAGTGAAAGTGTTAATGTTAAATGAAAGTTTCACCTAACTATTACAGATTCAAAATTCATGTTAAAATTCATCCAGGATCTCTCTCAAAATAAGTAAAGACATCAAAGGGCTTTACTCTTACAATTCCTCTTCACCTGAAAAAAGTTGTTTAATTAGGGTAAGCTCCTTGCTTAGTGAGGTTTCATTGCCAGTATTTACCCAGTTGAGTTTTAGTGATCACAGAATATCAAATAACAAATAGCCATATGTCCTAGCACATAGTAAAAGGATACGGGTGGTTAGTGCCAAGTTGCTGCCAAGTGCCTATGTTGCAACTCTGACTAACATACAAGGCACAACCTTCTAGTAGTGCCCGAAGGCCATCAGTCAGTCCAGTATTCAGTCTCGTCAACCACGCCCAAACAGAGGTTCAGTTATGAGCTCGTATCAGTACAGTACAGTGGGTAATGCTAGCATACCAGAAACTCCACAAGTAGCCGGTCTAATCAGATAATCCGGTCAATACCGTTCACTACCGACTTCGATCGAACTACAATCGCATCGGGGGCCCCAAAATCACAGACAGGTAATCAGGTAGCAGATATTTCAAGTTTGACACGGAAAGATAAAGTACAAGTTGGTCATCCACATAACATATCAGAGCAGTATATGATTCAAGTTTAACACGGCAAGATAAAGTACAAGCCGGTCATTCATAGAAAATATCAGAGCAGTTCATAACTCAGTTTCACGATAATTGAACACAGTAATATACACTCATTTTAGCAGTCATTATATATATTATCAATTTAAGTTCAACAGGTATGTCCCTTTATAATAGAGTTCGAGTACATGTTCGAGTATGTATTTTGAGTACAGGGGTTCGAGTAGTTAGGTTCGAGTACAAGGGGTTCGAGTAGTTGGGTTCGAGCACAAGGGGTTCGAGTAAAGAATTCAAGTGGAGAAGGTTCAAGTGGAACGGGTATCGGGTGGTACTTGTTTGAGGGGTAAGTGGTACCAGTTCGAGTGGTGAGGTTCGAGTGGTAAGTATTACCAGCTTGAGTCATGAGGTTCGAGTGGTAAGTATTATCAGTTCGAGTGGCGAGGTTCGAGTGGTAAGTATTACCAGTTCGAGTGGTGAGGTTCAAGTGGTAAGTGGTTCGAGAGATAAGGTTCGAATGGTACTGGTTCGATGGTGAGGTTCGAGTGGTAAGTATTACCAGTTCGAGTGGTGAAGTCTTTCAGTGGGTTTGAGGGGTGAAGTCTTTTAGTGGGTTCGAGGGGTGAAATTTTCAGTGGTTCGAGAGGTGAAGGTTTTCAGTGGGTTTGAGAGGTGAAGGTTTTCAGTGGGTTCGAGAGGCACTATTTAGTAGGGGTTCGAGAACAGGGTTTTGAGAGGTTACTGTTTAACAGGGGTTCAAGATGTAGTTTCAGTAGGGGTTTGAGGACAAGGGTTTGAGAGATAAAGGTTTAGCAGGGGTTCGAGAGGTACTGTTTAGTAGGGATTCGAGGGCAGGTTCGAGGACAGGGGTTCAAGAGGTTACTGTTTAACAGGGGTTCGAGATGTAGTTTCAGTAGGGGTTCGAGAGGTAAAGGTTTAGCAAGGGTTCGAGTGGTAGTTTCAGTAGGGGTTCGAGAGGTAAAGATTTAGCAGGGGTTCGAGGGGTACTGTTTAGTAGGGGTTCGAGGGCAGGGGTTCGAGAGGTTACTGTTTAACAGGGGTTCAGATGTAGTTTCAGTAGGGGTTCGAGGACAGGGGTTCGAGAGGTAGTTTCAGTAGGGATTCGAGAGGTAGTTTCAGTATTCGAGGGCAGGGGTTCAAGAGGTAAAGTTATAGCAGGGGTTTGAGAGGTAGTTTCAGTAGGGGTTCGAGAGCAGGGGTTCAAGAGGTTACTGTTCACCAGGGGTTCGAAAGCAGTCTGTACACATACAAGTATATATATATATATATATATATATATATATATATATATATATACTTCAATTCATGCGAAGGCAATGCAAACACTCACCTTGGTTAGACTTGAGCTTGTGCAATTTCCGTTTCTTACTTTACTACTATTCACCACTGTTCTTTGGCAAGAATTTTGCTTGCTGTGTGAGAAGGTAAGAGTTGGGGATCTAATATTTATACTTGGTGAAACATAGGGGTTCTGACACCTACAATTTTATCCTGTAAATCTACATCCACTTGCACAAAAATTACTTTGGAGAACTCTTTCTCACGTCCGCCGTCCATTCCTTTTCCCAGCAATTCCATTTTCCAAAATTACTTTGGATAATTTTTCACGTCCGTTGTTAGCTTCTCCTTCACGGTAATTTCTTGCATTTGTTTATTCAATTTCTTATTTATTTATTATTATTATTAGTATATTATATAATGTATACATATGTATAAATAGGTATATTCTCTTCTCGGTAATTTCTCTTATTTATTTATTACTATTATATATATATATATCTTCTTCCCGGTAATTCTAGATAATTTATTTATTTATTCATTTACTTCTTTATTTATCTATTACTATCAGTATTATTTTAATCATTGCTTTGTTTTCTCTTGTACCCCAAATATTATCTTATGACACCACAACCCAGCGTACTATTCATTTTCCTTTTTGGTGTTTTAATTTGTTTGATTACTTATTTTCTCATTTTATCTTAATTTGTTCCTTTATTTTAATTCTTTATTTACTGGCTTTTCTTCTTTTTAATTTACAATACTTATAATCAATCATATATAAAAAATATAATTATATTCCTTGAAATCAAAACAATATGAGAAATGATAACTTATTTATTTTCTTCTTATTTGTAATTACATATGAAAATTACCATTATATAAAATTGTGGTAAGTATGAAAGAATATTTATAAAATTAGTGTTCCTCAATAAATTGAAGGAATATTTGTTTTAGGGGAAGATACAAGGTAAACCATTGGAGATGCTTCTAGATAATTATTTAACAACTCAATTTATCATTTATTACTTAACTCTTTTAAAATGTGCAATTTGTATATCACGTTTCCATTCTGATTTGACGTACTATTATTTTCTTCCTCTTTCTTAAGTGAAACCTATACTAAAATCTATCATCGTTTGATATTAACTAATATTTATATTTTTCAATAATTAAGATTATTAATTCAAATTTACTTCATTCGAGATTAACATCTAGGTTAATCCATAATAATTTTTTTATATTTTTTTCCAATTAGAGGGATTAAAAAAAGTTCAATTGAGATAACATGATTTGTATCGGAGGCATATTTTATTTATTAATCTAGTTAGGTTCGGGGTTTCACACAGGCAGTAAGGTTAAGCGAACGTATGTATACACCATCAAATTCAAGATCAACCAAACTACAGACGATATCCTTGCCAAGTGATTCAACATTGTAACCATCGGGAATAAGCTTGCTGCAAGGATATGTTGTGGAAGAAGATGGACTTGATGAGGACGTAGGAGCTTTCCACCCAATATGTAAAGGAAAGGATTCCACACGAGATAGGCGATCACAAGAGATAAGTTGGAGATATTCCTTGGATAAACACTTAGTAGCTTCAATCAGTTTAACATGGCAACATAAGCAAGGGACAAAAACCCAGAGTGACGAGGAAAATGAACATAATATCCCATATATTCAACACTTTTCAAAAATTTATGATCAACTATAATATCAAATCCTTGCATATAAATAAATATGAGGAGAACGGTCAAATTAGAAAAGATGCCCAAAACGATAACATCTTCAAAAATACAAAATAGCACAAACATACCTCAGAATATTGTTATCAATTACAAAAAAAATCTTAATATCCATAGCACTAAGATTGACCAACTTTAGACGGAGAAGCGGATGGAGTCCGGAAAACAACAGCAGAATCCTCCTTACTTATGTTCTGAGCGGAACCTTCGCCATTCAAATCACCCCCAGGATTCACATTATCATTAGGATTAGACGTATGCTCAGGAATGTGAAGCTCGGAAGTGGGAGAGCTAAGCGGGAGATCCTCAATGTAATCAACCGCACACTCCTACAATTTAGTTACAGAAGGTAGATTAGAAAGACTGGCGAGATGGGATAGCAGTACAAAAGGATGACCACCACCAGAAATGCTGCTAATGAACCCTTTGTTAAGAATTTCCTTTTGCTGTTCCAAAACCTTTTTAGATTTGGCTAGTTTAGGTAGCTTATCAACCTTCGCAGCAGGATTCAGCTCTCGCACTTCGACCAAGGCCTTGTAGTACCCAACATTACGAGTGCTAGTTGTGACCTCCTCAAATAAAGCATAAAAATATTTTGCCTTCACAAGTTGATCAACTAGAACAAGAGGATATCCAGGCGAAGCAGGGCCAATGGTCCGCATCTCTTCCAACTGGGAATGCAGTTTTTTCATTTCTTCCCCAGCGGCCAAAGCACTATCTTCATCAACACGCTCTCACTCTTCAGCAGCTTCAAGAAAATAATTCAGGGCAGTGCACTTTACTTCGCTAGCTTGCCACTTTTCCAGCATCTCCCCATCTCCCTTAGAAAACTCAACAACCCGATCACTGACGAGTTGAAGGCTCTCACCAACCTTGTTTTCAAAAGAAGAAAAAAGTGCAATCGTTACACACTAGGAAATACCTAATTGGATCACAATAACATTCCAACAAAAAGAGAACATACCACAACCATTATCTCAAGAAGCAACAGCTTAGAAGGAGTAGCAGGAACAGTTCTTTCCACCATCAAATCACGACTTCGAGATAGAAAGTTTGGAAGAGAATGGCTAACATGCCCTTGTTCTTAATAGCTCCAAGGTAGTTGTAGAGTCCTCGGTTCATTCCTTTCGCCTCATTCTATGAGAGGTCTCTTTGGAGATGCAATTACCCCCTCATTTACCTTATTTAGTTATGGCCCCAGAAGCTGCCAACTGAGCGGTAGCTTCAATAGTCACTTCCTGAGAGATAACCAGCTCATTGTTGTCATTATTTTTTATCGTCAAAGTCTCTAAATCATTTTGTCATCAGAAATGAAGTTTCTATCAGTGGAGCACATGGTCATATCATCTGTAATTCAGCACACAAAGAAAGTTAGGCAAACATACAAACATAGAAAGCTAATGAGAACACCGACAGAGAAAAAAAGTTTGACAGAGTAGAAACGACCAAATCAATGACAAGAAAAACACCTTTGCTCAAAGTGCCAGCAGGGCGAATACCGATGGAATACTGACTGAACAACAATACAACTTCAGACTCAGCATTAAGATGAACCCCAACCCTAAGAAGTTTTGATTTAGGAACACCATAGTTCAAAATTGGGAAAGCTGATTTACTATCATTACCAAGTTTTATGTAGGAAAAATTTGTCACGCCACACTCCACAATTATTTGGAAACCCACTAACGAACTCAATAGTTGGAATCACAGGATAAAGAGTAACCTTATCACAGATGTTTTTCACTTTTTGAAGATGATAAAGGTTGTAAAATTAGTCAATGGAGAAAGGAACCTCAGCTGCTTCGCACACATGATAGAAGAAAACAAAAATAGAAACAACTTTAGGATGCAGCTGACATAAAGTGACCTGATAATGAGAAAGCAAGTCCATGACATGTTAAGGCAAGTGGAAGGAAAGTCCAAACTAAAGGTAGTCTAAGTAACTGAAAATATAACCAGAAAGAGGGGTACAAACGCTTTTAGAGGACTCACGGACTTTAAGCTTATAAAAAGACAAAAAAGGGAAACTATGCTTTAACTCTTCAACATAAGAATCGGAGAGGATGCTACTAATGATAGAAGAGCCGATGAGGTGGTCGGAATCCTCCCCGAAATCGGCACTGTTTTCATGGACATTTGGTGGACATGTTCCAATAATGTTAGAAGTAGACATTAAGCGGTCAAGATGTCTAAAATTCAAATGAATTTGTCGTCAATTAAAACAACAAAAGCCAGAAATGAAGATTTCAGCCAAACTCCAAAAGAAAAACACAAACAACACACCGGAGAAATGAAACAATCCCCTCAATTATGAGGAAAGTGGAAAAATACTACGGAAACAAGGCCCTACAAATGCAAACCTACAGAACTCACTTTAGATAAGGAATAAAGAAGAAGGAGAAGAGAAATTATGAGATTAACATGGAGTTTGACAGAGGATCGGAGCAATAAAGAAGAAAAGAGGAAGATGAAGAAGTCTAAACAGTTAGGAGCTTTAATTAAACAAAGTGAAAAGCCAAAATACAAAAGGTCGGTAAGTAATTATGACAACCTTTAAAAATGAAATACCTTTATAGGAATCCAAGAAGGTGGTGGTGTACGAGTACACTGAATAGTGCCAAACGTCAAATTGCAAAAATCAAGGCAATTATAAAAGAAAGAAAGTGTAACAGCGGAGGAGGAAATCTCGAAATGGATAACGAATACAAATGAGCGAATGTCGGCTACATGATCACAACTGCTGGATGTCTACATAGTACTTCCATGTTCAAATTTTGAAATTGAAATATTAAAGATTAGACATTTCAATGGGATAGTGATACACAACCAAGAAGCATACAACACTTCGTGAGAACAGTTCATGTTGCAGCAAAAGAAAACATATTGTTACGCATAAATTAAGGACAAAAAAATAGTTCGCATCCTGAACATGGTCATAGTTTTTTGTATTACTGACTTTGTGGTTGGGGGACTTATGGTGTATATCTAGC
The DNA here is from genome assembly GCA_037428765.1 of Rubia yunnanensis. Lineage (NCBI taxonomy): Eukaryota > Viridiplantae > Streptophyta > Magnoliopsida > Gentianales > Rubiaceae > Rubia > Rubia yunnanensis. The sequence goes on from CM075063.1 coordinate 86,095,340, forward strand.
CCAACAACTAAATGAATGTTGGTCTCTGGGCCCAGGCCAACTTCACTTCGTAATAAGACGAAGTTATTTTAGTCCAGTATGCAAATCGACAAAGAAACAATATACGCGAAACTCAGTAGTTGTGGGACAGATTGTGAACAGAGAAACACGGAGCAACGAACAAACACTAAGGCATGAACAAAAAATGTGGGGATCGTGGCGTGACCCATGATCTCGACCCCTAAATACATGGAACCACAACTACAATAGCCTATAAATAAAAGAAGTTGAGAATGAGCTAAGGTAAGTGTGATTATACTGAGAAATTTCAATTCTCATAGAGAAAGGTTGACTTTATCATCGGAGTCCTTCTCCCGGAATTACTCCCGGGGCTTTTTTTGCAATGAAGGAGATCCCTAAGGTAAACAACGATTGACTTTCCTGATTGGATTACCACATCATTTAACAAATTCAATGTATAAATGAAAAAATACAGTGGATTGTCCATAACTTACGGATTGGTCACTTGTCAGGAGACCTTCTCTTTTTTAAATATGTTAGGTTTTATCTCTTTAAAAGATGACTGTTTGATCGAGATAATAGATCAATTTATTATAACAAAATATGAATTATCATAAATGTTTTTGCTATATACCCAAATTTAATCAATATACTTTCTTTTTCTGTTTGGTAGCACACTAGATTTGGATGTTATGTTTTAGAGAAGTTGAAATGTGTGGATAAAAATGAGTGATCAAAAGTGTGAAAAGTTTAATGAGTGAATGAAAATTACTTTTAGGAGATCTTCGCCATACCTTTCAAATATACAATTAAGAACTCCAATTACGTCCTAACTACAACTAAGTAGATAGTGATAAGAGGGATCGTCCATGTAGAAAAGATATTTTCCTAAGGGTTCATGCATATAAGGATGGATATAACACACACACACACACACATATATATATCGACATAAAAGAAAATAAAAGGGGGTTTTGGTTTGGATTTTTCTAAGTTATGAATTTAACGAAAAAGTAACTAGCATATAAAGAAAGTATGCTAATCATGCAATAAAATAAAAGGAGAGGATTAAGACACAAGTTATGAAACCTTAGGCACAATTGATTTCCACTTCCATGCCTCTTATAGATCATAGAAGCAATCACCTATTTATTCATCTTGATTACCTATTGTGAATGTTTTACCTTCCATTTTGAAGATAAACATTATATTCTTCCTTTGTGTAATCTTCAAAGGCGTTCAGCGACTATTTATAAACATCATTAATGATCACTTTAGGCGATCAATGCCTAAATATATCTCATTAATGGAATCATGCACAATTAACCAATAAGCTTGATAACACCTACAAACATTCTACCAAATGTCCAGGCATTTAACAAACTAATGAATTTCCTATGTTTAACAAAGAAAGATCGACATTCAAGACATTCCCATTTAGTGCTACCTTAGGATAAACATGACAAAGATCAACATTATCACATTCATCTAGCAATCCTAATATCATCAACAAAACTAGATGTTCTAATTCCATGTTCTTGGATTTAATTCCAAAAAGAGAAGAAATTGTACACTTTCCTTAGCTCCTAACATGTCATCATACAAGCATTTCATATTTTGAAACTTCCAATCACATAAATGAAGCTAGCTACAACATTTGAAACATAGCAAATGCATAATAATCAAGATTCTAAATAGATTTTAAGAGGTACTCACCACATGGGCTTGAAAGCTTTAAAAAATTTCTCCTAAGTAGAAAACTAGCATAGATAATGAAAATCCATAACAAATCTACAAGAATTCATGGAAGAAGTGCAAAAACTACGAAAATATGAAGAAAAACAAGGGTTTGGAAGCCCCAAGTTGGGCTTAGTCAAATGGGGAAGAAGGGGAGCTATTTATAGTCCAAGGAAATAGATGAGAAAATGCCAAAACCCAAATTCTGGGTGATTTCACGGATGACAACATATTTTGCGGCCCGCGAAGGAGCTGATGCCCTCTTCTTATGTCTATCGCCACGGGTGAGCTGCTGATCAATTTTGGGAGTTCTTTTAGTCTTTTTTATAGTACTCGAGAAGGCAAAGTTGTTATCCATGTAACCAATTCATCTCGGATCATTCTCAGAACTCGGCTCCAAAAACTTGGATCATTCTCATAACTCAGCTCCAAAAACTTGGATCATTCTTCCTCCGTTACTTTGTCTTCCTTCTTCAATCTATCTTCTACCACTTTGTAAGTGACCCTCCTTCTTATACCATTCTTATGAATACCCTTATTCAATATTCTACCATCCTTAAGAATGACCTTATTCATAATGGTCTCCAAATACGCTCACAAAAACATAAGAATTGACCAAATCATAAAGGTAGAATGTTTTAGACACCAAATGCTTACACACTAGGAAAATTAGGGTAAATAACCACACAAAGTGATTCTAAACCCCTATTTTGTCAAACACATAATAATCTAACTAACCACTGACGAAAAAATCTAAAAGGGCTGTTAATTGTATTAAAATGGTGTGCAAAAATATTTTCTCTCTCCTCTATGGGCAAATTACATGCTCACTATGTGTTAACTGAATCGGACTCGGATTGAATGTTTTATGTGGTGAAGGTGCCATGGGGAAATCAGGCAGCAAGAGACGCAGAGGGTTTTAACAAAAGAAGGGCAGAGAAAAGAAAGGTGGAGTTAAAAAATGGAGCAAGTCTGTGAAGAAATGGGTCAGGAAACAGATCTGAAAGGGGAGGAGATGGCGGAAGTAGAAATATTCAGTACTTCTAAAGATGGAAGCAAGGGTGTTGGCAATTTGGTGGACACGATGAATCGAAAAATGGAGATTACAAAAGGGCAATTAAGCTGGGCGGAAACAGCTGAAATACAAGAGGAGAAGGAGGACCAAACTCAGCAGAGCAGTAGCAAGTTTAGCTGGACGGAAGCTAAGCCATGGAATACTCTTTTCGAGGATCATACCAAAGATGAGGTAAAATTCTATCCCCTTCCCATTGTAGAAGTGAATGGTGTTAAAATGGCTAAGATACCTATGGATGAAGTAGAAGACAGTATTAAACCATGGGAAACAGCGATCATATGCAGATTTCTTGGTAGTTTTCTTCCTTATGCAGTGGTAGATGGTTTTTTCAATAGAAAAAAAAATCCAACGAATGTGGAAATTTATAAATGGTGTATTCATGGTGAAGTTTAAACTAAAGGTGCGGAGGGATGAATCTGTATAATATGGGATGATTCTATTTGATAATAAACCTGTGATTATTTCAGAATGATAAAAAAACTGGATGAAGTAAATCTGAAGATGGTGCCAATATGGATACAACTACCTAATTTTCCAATGGTGTAGAGGAAGCCTAAAATTCTTTGCAGGATTATTAGTGCTATTGATAAATCATTGAAGCTGGATAGAGAAACTACAGAAATTGATAGACTAAATTGTGCATTGGTGTGGGTGGAGGTAAAAATCAGTGATAAGATCCCAAAATATGTCTCATATATTCATGAGAATGAGATTATTTAACATTAGGAAAATGTTTTTGAATGGCTCCCTTTATACTGTGGTAAATGTTCCCTTGTGGGGCACAAAACTGAATATTGCAAGAAGGAGGAGAAGAAACAGGTGGCTGCAAAACAAGTTGTAAATAAGGTGTATGTGCCAAGAAATGGGAAGGAGAAGATAATAGAGGGGAAGAAAGATGAGGAAGTGAAACTCAGCAGACAGAAAGTGGATAGAGCGAAAAATTGGCAAACTCTTCTTTACTGGAAGGGGAGGGCAAGCAGTTAGCAAAACAAAACAGTGTAGAAGTGGTTAAAGTTCAGATGCAAAAGAGGAATGTGTATATAGGCGATCACCGCTCGCCCTCAGCGACCCACACCAGCCGACACCACAGCCATCATGTGGGAGGTAAGTCACGGTAGCCCAGCACCAGGACCATTGGGGGCAGTCATACTCGGTGCCTACCAGGAAGCCCAAGCAGCCCTTGGCCAAAAGGCCAAGTTAACTCAGGACATTCCCACAAGGTGGCTGCCGAGCGTTGAACCACTGACCCCGTGAAAGGCCACCCAACTCCCAACCATTGTGGGTTGAGAGCTCTCTCATATGCTCTCTGCTTCCGCTCAAGTGTCCACACACACTCCTCAATATGGATACCTTATCATGAACCCATTTGTAAATCCTCCTCACGGCCTTTATAAATTGAGAACTGGAATCATCTAAGAAAAATTGATTGATATGTAAGGAAAACATAACAATTGATGATGTAGCAATGTTTTTCTAATGAATGTGTTGTTATATTACCTTCTTCGATTCTGCACCTTTTGGCATGATTGAATTTGGAATTTTAGGCCGATTAAAATTCTAGGGTTTAGTCATATGAATTTTAGGGGATTTTCAATTGGGAAAATCGAAATGATTTGCCCGTTGCTGAAAATTTTATTATATAGTAAGATCAAGTTCCGAGTCCGGAACTAACTCTTTTCCTGGTATAGAAGCAATGAACCAATTCCAAGTGTGTAACCATGTTTCAAGCTCGGAACATCTAATCGGCCACAACTTCTACATTGTATTAAAGGCAGTTTTCAAAAGGGAATTTATTACCCATTCAAGAAAACCGTGAATTCCCTCTCATTTTTCCCTCAAAAACCCTCCTCCCTTCTTCCATCTTTCATCCCTTAAAATATTCTTCCCCCAATCTTCATATTTTGATCCTAACTACATAAAACCCTACTAAATGTGTGTGAATCACATCCAAAGGCCTAGATTTTTACAAAACGAAAGGCAATCCATGGGTTAGGGTTTCCAAGTTCATGAGTTCTTGGGTATTCAAAGAAAATGTCACATGCAACTTTGCATTGTTTGGTTGAAATGGTAAACATTTCACCATTTCCTTTGTTCTACTATATGAATTCTAGCTATGGTTATTATATCTTGAAATTTCCATATATTCTTTGTAAGTTTAGATATATGTTATAAGCATAAAAGTTAGATTTCCATTTGTTAAAATTGAAGCCCTAGTTTTTTTGTTGTAATCTATGTTGTTAGGTAGTTTGATGTCATGGAAGAGGATTCATGATGAACATGTGGGTTCAATAGGTGGAGATTCACAAAACCTAGGTGGTGATGACGATGAGGAAGAGGGGTCGGAGGCGGGATGTTTTGCTAGAGCACATTGTAGAACATTAGAAAGGAGAATGGCTAGAAAAGAATTAACTTTGTTGACTTTCAACAAATCCAGAAAGTGTATATCAGAGAAACGAGCTAAATGGTTTAGTTGGGTAGGGAAGGTTGGAAGAACAAGGGTAGGCATCAAGTATGATAGTTGGCACGAGGTTCCTAAAGAATATAAAGATGTCCTTTAGACAGAGTGCAAGGTAACTATGGTATTAGAAATTATTTAACTACAAACTTAACTAAATAATATCATATATTAATCTTTATTTATTAACTTTGATTTATAATCCACGTAGAGACCATTTGAGTTCGATGCCCCGGATATGGATAATTTTAAATAAAGGGTAACGGCCATGATGGCAAAGAGTTGGAGGAAGCACAAATAGACCCTATCGCGACATGACATTTTCTCTAGTAAGAAAGGAGATTGTCCATGGTTGATTTATACACATATTCAACCTGAAAGTTGGGAGATCCACAAAAGGCGGGCTTTGGAGAATGATGAAAATGTGAGCTCAAATAAATGTTGCTTATTTTTATTTCGACAAAATATATATGATTTATTTTAAATAATTTTTTTCCTATGAATGTAGGGTAGGAGGAGTGAAAAATGACGTTTTCCAAAGGAAAACAAAACACCTCATTGGAAGAGCCGTGGTGGATATGGATTGGCGGTCCTCCAGTTAATTAAAGGAACGTTTTGAAAGGGATGTCCAAATGGAAATTAGCAGGGGGAAGACTGGGGAGGAGGCAAGATCATCGGTGATACCCATGGAGGAGGAAGAGATTTACCAGTGCGATCTATTCCTGATTAGCCATGAAAACAATAAAGGCGAATACGATAAGGAACTTGAGCGTGGAGTTGTCGAACGAGTGGTAAGCACAGTTAATCTCTAATGCTTTCAATAAAAGATACCATTCATCATACTAAAAATGTTTTAATTAAAATTGTTTCTTAAGCTAAATTAAAGATCAAGGAATTGGAGGGGCGTTTCATTGCCAAGGTAATCACGACATCCTCTGCGAGGCTATAGAAAAACCAGATCACCCAGGTTGTGCAAGAGGTGTTGGATCATTCTTATGTCAAAGAGATGCGTTCGGAATTCTCCGGTTGTACAAGAAGGCAAAACCATCCCGGGTTCACGTATTGCAAGAGGAAGTGCTTGCATGGGAAAAAAGATTGAGCAACAAGATATATTGATCCGCAAGTTAATTGAACACACCAGTCTCCCCGTACCAAAAAATTTAGCCAATTTAACACCCGGTTGGACTCCACCTTCTAGAGGATCGTGCCACTCACCGGGAGATTTTGAGGTTAACCACATACCTATTGTTTCTCTGCAAGTGGATAAAGTTAATAATGTTCACCTCGCCATCATGTCCGCCAAAAAAAAGATTAAATTTTTATATTTATAATAATATTGTTTTTCATCTATCTTCATTTGTTTGACTTATTTTGTTTTCCGTTGTAGACATCTCATTTGTGTGAGTTGTACATTGATTATGTGGAGATGGTAGGCCAATCTACGTTGCCAGTGTTATTTTGCACGAGTCAATGCGACAACATCACTCTGTTCCAATTCGAGATGTGATATGTAGAGTCTCACTGGAGAAGCCACTAGTCCTCATGGCCTATAGCCAATTCCAGATGGCCAATTCAAGCACGTGGGAACCGCCGAAGAACTTTTTCTCCTATGGCCTCGTCGCCTAATCTGCGTGGACCCTACCAAGGATGGTCATTTGAAGCCCAAGCCTAAAACGGCACTCAGAACAGTTCACAAAACACCGAAGAAGGCTAAGCCCACACTCACAAGGGCGCAAGTATTGAGGGATTTTTTGCACTTTGTTATAGTCTTGTATGATTTGATTAGCAGACACCAAGTAAACTCAACCTATACATTTTCGGGCAATGAATGTGTATTTGGTCAGGAGATGGAAATAATTACCGCATGGAGTGACTTCGAATACTAGGGGAGGTGTGACCAAGTCAATCAAACCATAATGTCCTCATACGTATTGTAAGTACTATATAGTTTCATAGTTAGAAGGAAAAATTTATTAGTTTTACTATTTTTACAATTAAGGTTTTCTAATTCTATTTCAAAGGTACATGTATTATTTTGCTAACCAAAGGGAGAAAGCGTGAATAGGGTATTTGTGCCCGGTGATGACACAAGAAATTGAAAACACAGTCAAAGAGTGGGTAAACTACATCCGCAAGAGTCTTGGATGAACGACTAAGAAAATATTCGTCTCCCTATACATTGAGAGGTCATGGTCAAATATCAAATCTACTTCACACATACCTTTATTTTGGATCATTTTTATGTACCGAATTCTGGTAGGGATCATTGTAGATTAATATTTATTATCCCGGAGAACAACTGTGTCTATTGGAGGGATCCTCTACATTATGAACCTTCCGGGTCATCTATTAAGATTTTGGATGCTTCTGTCAATTTGATCACCGAATCCAGTACAAAGAGTTGGGAGAAAGTCGAGATCAAGGTGAACCTTTTTTTTCACATTCACAATTCAATTAGATTCTAGAATTCTAAAGTTTTGGTATGATTATTTTATTCTATTCTATTAAATAGTACAAGAAACAATTGAAGAATTGGGAGTGTCAGTATTACGTAATGCTATATGTGACGGAGTGTCTTCAACAAATCCGTATGGATTTTCTTGAAATCAAGGACGTAAGATTTGAATTACCTCTTCTTCCATTGTTTCAATTCTATAGGTTGATTACACACATCTATAACATTCCCAAATTCACGAATTTTTAAAGAGGATGAGAAGCCTTATTCACACACGGCTATCAACATGGCAAGAAATTGCTTGGCAAGGTATATTGTCAACGCCAGTTCCAATTCCATTGGAAATCCCAATGTAGGAGTGGTATAAGTAGCTAGTATATATGATGACATTGTCATTGGAATAGATTTTGTTAGATTTCTATTTCCATCTATAGATTGTTGTTGGCCTAGCGTATTCTATAGATTTTTTTATAGATAATGTGGAAATGACAAGTTATTTTGCTGTATCTTGACCTGGTATGAGAGGCTTCCATTTAGCCGGATTGTATTGATATTGCACTATTTTTACCATACTTTCCGATTGAAGTTCCGACCTAGGAACATATTTCGTTGCTTCATTGTAAAAATATCAAAGAACAGATCACGTGTTCCGGACTCGGAACATACAATCCAAAATTATTTCCGAGTTCGAAACTTAATATCCAACATTAAATTATCCAAACCCTAGAATGCACAGATTAGGAGCAAAAAATATGCCCGAGCTCGGAATGTTCCCAGGTTACGAGCTCGTAACAAAATTATAGATCAGACGAACTTGCTCCTGTTCCGAGTCCGGAACCAATCATTACATCCGGCAGTTTTGTGCTTGTTTTGAGTTCATAATGACCCACATATCCAACTGAGTGATTTATGTTACGAGCTCGTAACCAGAGGCCTGGTCCGAGAGACAACAGGCAATTACGAGCTCGGAATTAGTAGAAGGTGGTTCCACTCCAACGTTAGAAGGCGGTTTTAAACCGCCTTCCATTGGTGCATTAGAAGGCGGTTCCAGGAACTGCCTTCTAACGTCATCAATGGAAGGATGTCCAGGGAAGTCATCCCCAAAGTGACTTCTAATGGCCAAAGGAACATCCTTTAATAGAGACTCCTCCACTTAACCGAGATTGTTACATTTACAAAATCTAATTTATTCAAGAAAGGATAAAATGAGATGTTATATTACTTTAATTTGTTTATCTCATTTTGAATATTCAAGTACTATTATAGTAGAGAGAAAATCTTCGAAAAATATGTATTAAATATAGGAATAGGTGGATGAGATCTCATTATATAATTGAGTTAATGTTTGAATATATAACCGGAAAATGTTTTGACTATGACAATACAAGAATTTTACTACATTTCCTATCCTCTAGTTTTACAAAAAAAAAAAAAAAGCAATGGAATCCGAGTATAAATGATATTTTAATTTGTTTTTTACATAAAATACAATAAAAAAACATGTTTCACCTCGTGTTATTTTAAAACTGAGATAAATAGTTGGCCTTTCACCTCCATTTGTTTTTGAAAATGGGGTAGATAAAATGAAACTATAGACACCAGAACGGTCTCATTTCAGTTTTCGTCAGACTGAGAGGACTCCCACGCCGACTATTAATCAGCTACGTTCGATGGTTTGAAGGAAATTTGTGTTCCGAGGCCATCATGTCGTTTTCAGTGAATTGAAATCTCGATAGGCACGTGACCAATGTCGGTTCATGACAACCAAAAAGTAAGTTGACAATTTTGACAGTTTTTCTTTAACCAGTCTTTCAAATTTATTGTAAAAGTAAAGCATATTGTAACTTTCATATGAGATTCTACCAAATAAACCTGCAAACTTATCAGATTTAAATTTAAATATAGAGTAAGCAATGTCGATCCCATAAAGAACAGTGTAAACATATTCTTACTTTAAAGATTCAATTGCTAGTTAGCTACCACGCCTTAATTTGATGAGAATATAATCTATCAACTAAGAAAACAATATAACTAAACTATGAATGCAAATAAACACAAATATCAATATGAGAATGAATCCGGCAATAGGTAAATTAATATTAACTAATAATTTATATGATCACATGTGCAATAATAAATCAATTCGCATGAACCAACTAGTTATAGACTGTCGAGGTCAGCTACAAGACACATTTCAATTTTCTTACTGTATCGATAGCTAGCAAGAATCTGCTATAAACTGACTACTTCTCTAATTAAGATATAATCTAGCAAGAATCAACTATAAACTAGATTTAATATCTTAATAGCATTACGAACCAAAGAAACCCAATTCGTATAATTCATAATCTGATCAGCTGTCACAAATTACCCACCCATTGTTCCCACTATCTGCTATTAGTTCGCCAATAATTAAACTACCCATTAGATAAAGATAAATAGCAGAATTTAATTGGCACTATTTCAAATAACTAAAGGTTGATCAGATCTCAAGAAATTCATAAATAAAATATACACAGATAATAATTAGAAATCCATACAAATCAGTTATAATGAATAATTAGGTCTCACATATAGATCATAATTAATGCTTAATTATCGTAAGTAAAAAAAGAGCTTTAGATACTAAACAATTTTATATAAATAAAAATAATAATAAAACAAATTAAATTTAAATTAAACTAATAAGAAGAAGGCATCAATTCGAGAGGAAGAATATGCTTGAGTGATGCATAATCATTCAACTCCAAAACCAATGCATCTGCGGAAATTTGAACCAAATCAGCGACTCCTCAATAAACAAAGCTACGGCCATTTGAGCATCTCAAGTCACGTAGCACGGTCCAATTGCTTCTGAGGTTTATTCTGGAATAATATCTCATATCATTTTTTATAAGGTAAAATAAGAACATTTTTCATTAAAGCACATTACCTCATTAAAAATTTTATAGGGAAAATCCTATGGAAATAACCACAGTTAAGGAAAAAAAAGTATAATGTATCGCTCTTCATCTTCAGCAAACAATCTAATGATTTCTTGCACAAAAACACACTTGCATGCACATCAAATGGCAAAAGAAGCTCATAAAAGTACGTAAAATATGTGTATAAAATACACTCAATCAATTAGATTCCCCGAAATGGTAGCCAAGTGATGTTCCCACACAAATTGGAGCTTGGGAGAGTTTGAAATATAATTGCTCAATTTCCATATTTCATCATTGGATTTTTGCTCTTTTACTATGACTGGCGTGATTTATACAAACCCATGATATGATATATGATTTAGGTGCTGTAATGTTGCATTTTCATAGTTTAAATGATAAATTTAAATGTGAATTCATTTGTGGTTGAGTTTAGGATAAATAGAGACATAAATTAATTTAAACTATATTTTGTTTAGTAGTATGTTTTTCAGTGGATAGAAGTCATTGTTTCTAAGAATTTGTAGATAAATTCACTGAGCAGCGTGTGGGAAAATGTGTCACATGTATATTGTCCTTAAAGAAGTCTCGTAACACTAGGTGATGAGGAGGGCTCTCTGGGATCAACATAGTTCCCTAAACCAACACGGCAAACCTAACCTCTCTGGGTACCTGAAAAAGAGATTGTGTGGTTGTTCCCCGGGAGAAATATCTAATGACCAAGTTATGATTGTTATATTTTCTATTATTGCTTGTTTTAAAATCACTTACTTGATTTGTCGTCTTGTGTTTTTATTTATACACGTTAGTTCGTGCGATCGTGGCTTAGATATTTCCCCTCCTCTTTCTAAGACCGTGATTTTGTGGAGGGTGTTAATAGTGAGTGATTTTAGTTGTCCCGAGCGAAGTGCTTTTTACGGTTAGAGAACTGATTTTTCACCTCGAGGTGGTTATCATAAGACCAGACTAGCTTGAGCGGGTAAATACCATAAGCCCCCAGCAACAAAGATATGTTTGGCGTAGCGAAAAACAATTATTTATTAGATTGGTAAGTGCATGCATGAGCAAAGCTCGGGGAGCGTACACATAAAAACTTGTCAATTTGGTAAGTAGATAGCGGTGTTGGTAAATATGATTTTGTGGGTATCAAAATGTGGGAAGGAGCTGTTTTCTCTTAACTTAGGGTGGTGTTTACAAGTTGCCTGAATTATAGAGTAATTTTAAATTATAAAATAACCCGTGGGTTAACAAATCATTGCTAGGTTTTCAGTAAAGCTGTGTGTTTAACGGTCGTATAACTTCTCTTGGTGAGGTTAAATGTACTTGTTAAGTATGGTGAACCAGTGTAAGGGTGGTAATAGTGTAATTACCCTTTGCGATGTAGTTACCTTGAGAGATCATCATTCAAATCTGAATGTTTGTGAGGTAGGGATACTTGGTATGGTGATAAGGTGTAGGTTCCTCCATCTGGGTTTGTTAGTGGGTATGAACACCATTTGATGTATGGTCTTACCTTTCCCATCCCGAATTACGTTGTTGGGGTGTAGGAGGCTTATGGTGTTGCACTAGTCTAGCTGCATCCTCAGGGGGTTGTCATACTTGTGGGTTTTAAGTAGGTGTGTTCGTAAGGTCCATACGAGGTTTTTGCTGAGTTGTTTTAAAATTTTTATCACCTCCATAGGGTGAATGTAGTCGAATCTTCGGTAGCTTTCTACCATGTAGTGTCAAACATTTCATGTTGTGCATAGCTTCCCTAGTGATAGTGGTACTTTGGAGGATAAGTTCTTTGTTAAATGTAGACTAAATTATTTTTTTTATACCATGCTTTGGTCTCCGTTTGCAAATCAACCCTCAGACAGTACCAAACAAATTCAGAATGATATGTTTTGGTCCCCAAAGGTGATTTTCAGGTAAACAGAAAATGTTTTTCGATAAAGTCAGGGGTATTTTTATAATTTTACATATTAAAAATATTTTCAATTAAATTTTATGGTCATTTTCTAAACATATCAGTGGTAGCAACACAGTACGCTACCACATGAATCCCTCTCGAGCATTGATTTTTGAAGGGTCTAGCCCTAGTTTTTAGGGTCTTCAAAAATCCGTGCCTATGTAGATGATGAAAAGATTTCATCGGTTTTCAAACATTCGTGCTATTATAGAAGAGGTTTTTTACACCAATTTTTAAAAACAAGATTAAAATATGCATTGATTTAATCTTAAAAGTAATCATAAATATCAGATTAAAACCTTACTCAGAAACGGAAAGTGGGTCAATATGGTGTGTTTGTATGGTACCACCGACCAACATTAGGTGTACAATGGATTAGAAACATCACAAAATTAATTTGTTTTTATATATGGCCGGTCGCTACACAACAAAACAAGTTGGTACAACGAAAGCAAGAAAAGGGAAATACCAAATCCATTACATCCATATTCGTCTACCTGGTGAAAGAGTCAAAACTCCATGCATGTGTTGCATTTCATTATAGGTATAAATAAGGATGCAGGCAAAGTAGAATACAATGAGTAGAATCCTAGGAATACGTATAGAGTACTTGACCCACCTCAACTCAGGGTCGTTAAATGAGTCGTAGCTAACCCGAGCAAAGGCGTTCCAAATAGAATGAGAGGATGATCAAATTTAAAATTTATATTCTGCTCCCAAATTCACTACTAAGCTAACTATGGGGTAGTTAGTGGCAAGACTAGGTTTGTCCATAGAGATGCTATAGTCTAATAGCCAATAAAACATAACCATGTACGGGTTGTCGACTTTTGGGTTTTTCAATTATCAACTACGAACACAAAAGATAACACAAGATTGTAACATGATTGATAAATGGCTTCTATCCTCAATTTATTCACATATAGAAATATTAAACCTATCTTATGCCTATGTCACACAGTGTGGAGATAGCCAAGTATTCTCCCCTATCTCTCACACGTGGTACTTACCACAATGTTCTATCTCACCATCTCCGTAAATTGGGTAATGCACTCTAGTCTAGTGATGGCATAGACCGTTCCTCGTTATATCACTCCCAATGCTAACGCGCCCCCGCTTAGAGGAATAAAAAGGCCGCCTAAAAGGGCAAGGCCTCACGTAGGCCGTAACCATTAGATATGTAGTGAGTGCATTACATCCCGGGCACTCCATTGTGGATCTCAATCATTAGGCTCAGAGAAGCAAAGGAAAACACACCTTGTCATAACTCTAGAGTCAGCACAACTCTTGTCATTACAAAATCACACTAATCTAGTCGGGTAAGCCAAGGAATTCTCCTCGTCGGGATATTCCGAATCAACCGCCCAACATGTGATTTCTCACACAACTAGCCAATTAGAATCATGTATAACACATAAAAGGATATTTTCTCAAAGGAAATGAATGCTCTCATATCCCCGGTGTTCTTAACCTACTCCACAATTCTAACACTCCTAAGATAGCAATGAAACCTAGCACAATTTTACACAAGCATATATGCAAGGATGCATCTTCATAATGACATAGCATAGAAATGACATTAATAGGAAGCACAAGTTCAAGCACACATATTCATAGGACATAGAGTTAGGAAAATCTAAATCTCAAAAAGGCAAGTTCAAACCATGAATACAAATGCAAACCCAAGTTATTAAACTACTCCCTAAACTTGCAATTCAAGTATTGCATTGAATTCCACATTTTCATGCAAAAGAAAAATAAAGAAAAGAAAGAGAAAGAACCTAGAGAGAAGGGAGAGTATTTTTCTCACTCTAAGCTACTCTTGAAATCCAAAATCTGATCTAGAATCTTAACCCTAGTAGACCAAAGGATATATTTATATAGTAATAGGGGATTAGGCCTAAAAAAGGCCCAAAGTAGGCTAGAAACCCTGGCAACCACCATTGACATAAGGCATCGTGATTGGCAAGGCCCGTGCTGCCGACGTGGCCTCTTACCGATGAAACCCATCGGTCATAGCACGACCGTGTGGCTCATGGTGGCATGGGGCACCGTTCTTGGTACGGTCATGTCCACTGTCGTGGCCCGCCGGCCGGAGCTCCATTTTTAGTCCTTCTGATATGCTCCCCGTATTGTTTATCACGGGCCGTGAACCAGATCTTCATTTTGCTTAGTTTCTTGGCAATGGCCACATCATTCTTCACACCTTGTGGGATGGTCTTGATATTTATGACTTGAAACAGTGCGGGCCATGTGAAATGGAACTGTCTGCACCCATACTTAGCCAAATTTGGAGTTAAAATGGAAGTTGAGGACACAGCCAGCCGAGATCAGCACAGTCCATGCTGGGGCTTGGCACGACTAGTGCCAAAGGCCCCTGACACGGGCGTGGTATGGGCCGTGTATAGTTGAGCCTCATGCTGGCCATGAACGGTCTGTGCCACCCATGGCTGGTTTAGCTGGCTGACTTCTTTACTCCGCTATGGATGAACCGTTGATTTCATAGTGCTCGAGAAGAAAAATCCAACGGTGCAACCTTCATGGGCTACTTATTCTTGGATCTTCCCTTGAAATTTGTGCAACTCTTGGACAACAATTCTCTGTATCTTCCTTGGCCTCTTTGGACTTCAAATCCATATTTCTTTAGCTCAATACTTACTATCACGCTTTAGAGTCAGTGGCCTTTAATCTACGACCATTATTGCAAATAGCCTTCGATATCTTATACCATTCTTGCGAATAACCTTTTACACAAAGATGATGAAAAGTACCCATGCACCATCTACTAATGAGATTACAAATTAAGATCTAGGTGCTTGTGGATACAAAGTGTCCATTAGTGTCAATTAAGTCTACAAAACTTGGAATTTAGGCATGAAAACTAAACATGGCCGTCCAAATCCTTTGTCGTGTAAACCTAACTAACATCAGCAATCCAACAAGTAAAACAACCAATTATTATGACGAATGCATTGGTTAACGCATGCAATTCAGTGCACATCAATCCCCCTACACTTAAACCTTTACTCGTCCTCGAGTAAATAAAAATAAGAAAATTCTAAGGGAAGTGTGACATTCAAGTATAAGTTACCCAATACATTCAACTTATTCCTAAGCTACCCTAGTGCCCCCAAAGAAGTAAGAATCCCACAACTCTCACACTCCCCGAAGATCCTAAAGTAACCTAACCACCCAAAATAGAGTGAAGAAAAAAGTAAGCAAGAATGATAAGTGTTAAGCTAGCTTAACTCTCCCAATAGTTCCCCAAAAGAAATCCAAGAGTCGTTGCCAAAAAACCACCAAGGAAATCCAAGAGGTCCTCGACTTGGTTGTAACTAAGGATAACTCCAGATTCTCAACTTAGTTACAACCAAGGATGATGCCAAAGAAACATCAACCGAGTTTCCATTTTTTCTCAATTTCTCTCATTTTGCCTACGAGCCCTTTCGAGTTTTCATCCTACCTTTCACACATATTGAGCTCACATTCTCACTTTTTTTCACACAGTCTCTCATTTTTCCCTAGATTTGTAAACCTAGTTGGGCCTAGCCTCTAACTTTTACCTAGGCCTTTCGACCTATCTGAGCTTTTCCCATTGTTGCCAAAGTTGCCCTTTGGGTTCCCAACTTAGCCGGGTATATATTTGTTTCCTTTTTTTTCCCAAGATTTTCAATTTTTTTGGTGTAGTACAAAATGCCCCAAAGTTGAAATTCATACTACAAAAATTAAGGAAAACAAAAAAATTACACCACCAAAGTTTTCTCAAAAATTCCCAAAAACAAAAAACTACAAAATGGTGCCCTCACACCTAAAACAACCAAAATTCTAATGAGGGAAAGTAACAAAAGCATGGAAAAAATAGTCATCAAAACACCAAAACTTACAGAACAAGATTGAGGTAATACTAGTAAAGGAGTGTCACCGTAAAGGTGTTCCAACCCCTCCCCTAAACTTAGTTTATTCATTGTCCCCAATGCATGTGACCAAGGTAAAAGAGTGGTTGAAATCACCACAAAAAATCAATGTCGTCTGAGACGCCTGGCTCCTTGACCTCCCCGTGTGGATGTTGATAGCCATCTTTAATGCTAGATGTCCTTAACCTATCATTGATCTACCCAATACCCTCATTCCATCCTCTATTAGGTAGTGTAGCGCACTTGTCCATCAACTCTGTCAAACCTTATAGTAGTATCCCACATGCAGTAGTCTAGTTTGCCGCCAAGCAGGTGTACATCCTGCCTAGTCCCAAAAATGAAGTCCTCTAAAGATCGTGCCCGGTCTGGCCCGTACAATGGTGATTGAGTCCACATGGGATAGGAAGAAGCAAACTCCAAACCTGATGACCCATGCTCACGAAAGAAGCTGCACTAAGGATGCTGCCATGGATGGGCATCATTATGAGAATGGCTCGAAACACATTGCTTATGCAGCTCCAGGCTCAGTATAGGTGGGGGCTCACGGCTTCCGCGCCTGCTAGACTACGTAAATTCTGGTAATGGGAGGAGATACTATGCCTATGAAAACTACTAGCGCCATGCCCTTCAGAGTGATATGACTCCTCGTGAATACTAAGTGGCTGCTAAAAAGGTGGTGGTCCTCCAAGTACCTACTGGAAAGGTGGCAGTTCCGCTAAGTGCTGCTCCAAGGGTGGTGGCATAGCCTAAGTAGTGATGGCTGTAGCTGGATATGAAGATGATATACAGGCTACACTGGGTCCCACTCCTAATTTCCATACTCCTCTTCGTAGTTGTCTCCCGAGTGGTGCTCTCCCAAAAAAACCTCTGAATATATGTCTGGCTTGATGATGAGATGCTGCACCTTGAATGTCATGCTCAAAGAGGTCCTCAAATGCTTGGGAAATCTAATGAACTTCTTGCCCTTGTACAGCCAGTAGATAGTACCATGCTCCTGTTGTATAAACCTTGCCTCGTCAATGACCGGTAAAGTGAGTGTAAATGGAGAATTTGAGTTCTCCCTTATCCCCTCACTCACCAGGAGCTTAAAGTGTCACACCAAAAGTGAGATCATACCTCTAATCGATATTTTCCCAGTGTGGGACGGTGCCAAGGAAAGATCGATACACCGAATGACAAAATTATCAAAAAGATTGAGGCAAGCCCTCCTCGTGAAAATTGACCAAAACCTCCTACAATCCTTCTCAGCAGTAGGGGTGGCCTCCCTATTACAACCGACTACCATTGTCATTAACCTGGCTACATACCTCAGTTCTGGGTGACCTATGTCGTTGTTCTTTCTTTCCTTCCTCCTCAGATGTCAGGTGATGGTAGCCCAGAATGCATATGGCTTAAATATATCCGACTCATTGTACCCTGGTACATTTCTCTGCAGCTTCCATTTGAAGATGTTTGCTAACTGAGCATAAGTCAAGACACGGGGTACACCTCCCAAATGGAATCTCACATGGCGCCTCATTTGTCTGTTGTTCACCTTCTTAACAATGGATAGAAACTCTAGGTTATATTTAGTGTATGTGGGGGCCGACACATTGGTGAACTTCTTCATACCAATCATTCCTAGTAGCATCTTGAAAGGTTTGTAGAGTTTAAGACCCTTAAGGGTCTCTTCATCCACAAACTTTGTCTCCAGAATAGGGCATCCTACTAGGTAGCCCCACCTTGTCCTATGCTCCTCAATGAGGGAATTCAACCCCATAAAGGGTACACTAGGTTCCCCTCTCTGTCTACGAGACATGATGGATACAACAAGTATAGAAACTAACAACAGACAAAATATAGAAAACTTTCTCCAAACGCCCCCAACACAGAACAATATCCTTCAAATTAATTCTATCAACCATACTACTCAACCAAAACTTCAAGCATGCAAACAACCTATCCACAAAAAACTCATAACTCCAACTCCACCAAATAACCTAGATAGTTCGGCCAAGTACCTCACACGTTGAATGTGGTGAAATCTTCACTTGAGGAATTTTTAGCACTCTTCCTATATCGAATCAAAGCAACTCTAACACCCGAAACATATCAAAATTTGAGTTTTTGAGAAAACTCAATTTGAGGCTGAACTGTTCTTCGAATATTTTGGGAAAACTATGAACCTTTTGAGGCAGAACTTTATTGGGTAGGATAGATCTTGGAAAGATGAAGATTTTGGTATAAAACGGGGGTGAATCGGATAAAAATTGGGGAAGTTATGGCTAAAAGAGTGTGAGGGAGAGTATAGGATAATTTGAGAGGGAGAGAGAGGAGATGGCAGTGAGTGAGATTGCTAAAATGGTGGGGGGGGGGGGTTACATAGGGCTTAGGCTCAGTTTTAATTGGGCTCAAGGGATAGGCAGCACAGATCCATAGGTGCGATCTGTGCCGATATGTGGCCTCCGTGCCAGCTCGTGTCAAGGTCGTGCTGCCATGTGTCTGCCTCATGCTGGTGCATTCTCGGTGCCTTTGTGTCAGCAGAGTCAGCCTCATGCTGATGGGCTCTAACACGGCCCGTATCTAATGGCACGGCTCGTGCTGATTCCTAGCGTGAGGCCCTCGGCTTTCCTTCGTTCCAAAATTATTTTTTTGCACCTGTATCCAAAAACATTAAAAACCAAGAGTAGTATTGTTCTAAACAAAGTTTATGACTAACATTTCCTAGGAACACCACCAAAAATCAAACATATCACCAAAAATTCATTTTATTTTTTTGAAAAGGCTTCTACTTGTAATAGAACATTGTTTCTTTATTGTCGTCCTCACGACTTATTTTCCCATCAATTTTTGAAACTAAAAAGAGTGGATTGGTGGGTTGCCGAAATCACCATCCTTGACCCCACCAGTAACCACATCTCGATGGATGAGTCTCCACATCATTCTTGGTTTACCTTTTACCTTTGGAGGGATGAACCAAAAGAACCAATCTTTTTCAAGAGTGGATATATCCTTGTTGGGTTTTGGAGTTGGGAGGGGCTTAGGAGTTTTTGATTCCTTAGCCCATTTCCTCGTCTGCTACATGTTAGTCATGATATTTTGAGGCAAAACACCCTCGCTCAAATTAGAAGAAACATGCTTAGCAAGAATGGTATCACAACAATGATCATTCAAGCAAGATAGGGAATGTAAAGTCCAATATCAGGGATTACCTCATCTAGAGAATTTTCAAAAAATTCATTTTTAATTTCTTTTTGATGCATCATGCAAAGGTTGACAATGAAGACAAAAATAAAAATAAATGAATATATATATATATATATCCAAGGCAGCGGCGCCAAAATTTGACCCGCCTACACTCGGGGTCGTTAATAAGTCGTAGCTAACTCGAGCGAAGGCGTTCCAAACGGAATGAGATGATGATCAAACTTAAATTTTATATTCTGCTCCCAAACTCACTACTAAGATACCTATGGGGTAGTTAGTAGCAAGACTGAGTTTGTCCACAGGGATGCTAGAGTCTAATAGCCAATTAAACACAACCACGTATGGGTTGTCAATCCGTCCATGTGCTAGGAACAACTAACATTATAAAATGGAGGATTTTATGTTTTTCAATTATCAACTACAGACATAAGATAATAGGAGATTAAACTATATAAATAGGCATTTGGGGGTATTTGCGTAACATGATTGATAAAGGGCTTCTATCTTCGATTCATTCACATACTGACATATTAAACCTATCTTATGCCTATGTCACACAATTTGGAGATAGCCAGGTATTTCCCCCCATCTCTCACATGTGGTGCTTACCACAATGTCGTATCTCACTATCTCTGTAAATTGGGGAATGCGCTCTAGTCCAGTGACATTACATACCACTTCCCATCACTTCACTCTCAATGCTAACACGCCCTCGTGTAGGTCGCAACCGTTAGATATGCAGTGAGCACATTACATCCCAGACACACTATTGTGGATCTCAATCGCTAGGCCTAGAGAGGCAAAGGAAAAGACACCTTGTGATAACTCTAGATTCAGTACAACTCTTGTCGCAATAAACAATCATGCCTATTTATCAGAGTAAGGTAAGGAATTCTCCTTGTCCGGATTTGTGGAATTGACCGCCCAACATGTGATTTCTCACACAACTAGCCAATAAGAATCATGTATAACACATATAAGGATATTCTCTCATCTCCCCGGTGTTCTTAACCTACTCCACAATTCTAACACTCCCAATATAGCAATGAAGCCTAGCATAATTTTACGCTAGCTATATGTAAGGATGCATCTTCATAATGACATAGCATAGAAATGACAACAATAGGAACAACAAGTTTAAGCACAAATATTCACAGGACATAAATATAGGAAAATCTAAATCTCAAAAAACCAAGTTCAAATTATGAATACAAATACAACCCAAAGTTACTAAACTAAGTATTGCATTGAATTCCACATTTTTGGGCAAAAGCAAAATAAAGAAAAGAAATAGAAAGAAGCTAGAGAGAAGGGTGAGTGTTTTTCTCTCTCTAGACTACTCTTGAAATCCAAAATCTGATCTAGAATCTTAACGCTTGTAGACTAAAGGCTATATATATTACTAGGGGATTGGGCCTAAAACTAAGCCTAAAAATAGGCCCACAATTGGCCCAAAGTAGGCCAGAAACACTAGCAGCCCAAAGTAGGCCCGAACACGGCAAGCCACGATCGGCACGGTCTGTGCCGGGGCTTGGCACGGCTTGTGCCAAAGGCCCCTAACATAGGTCGTGTCTCATGGTACGGGCCATGTATGGTTGAGCCTCGTGCTTGCCATGAACAGTTTGTGCCGCCCGTGGCTGGTTCAGATGGCTGACTTCTTTGCTCTGCTACAGATGAACAGTTTGTCTTATTTGAGAGTTCTTGTAGTCTATTTCATAGGGGTCAAGAAGACGAATCCAATGGATCCACTCTCAATGGCTGATTCTTCTCGGATCTTACTCAGAACTTTGTGCAAATCTCGAACAACAATCCTCTGTTTCTTCCTTGGCCTCTTTGAACTTGAAATCTGCCTTTCCTTAGCTTAATCCTTCTACTACCATGCTTTAGAGTCTGTGGCCTTCAATCTACTATGATCTTTGCGAATGGCCTTCGATATCTTCTACCATTCTTGCGAATGACCTTCTACACAAAGATGATGAAAAGTACCCACAAGCCAGCTAATAATATGATCACAAATGAAGATTTAGGTGCTCGTGGATACAAAGTGTCCATTAGTATCAATTAAGTCTACAAAACTCGGCATTTAGACATGAAACCTAAGCATGGCCGTCTAAACCCTTTTCCGTGTAAACTTATTATTACTAGCAATCCAACAAGTAAAACAAACCAATTATTATGCCAAATGCATTGGTTAACGCATGCAATACTGTGCACATAAGTATTATAGAGTCCTAGGAATACACATCAACTATACAATGAACATAGACAATACTCTATACGCTATCACCCCTCCCAAGCTAAGCGTGGTATATTATGACACGCAAAGCTTGGATTGAAACTTATCAAACAAAGGGTGGGGTAAGCTCTTAGTAAAGATGTCAACAACCTGAAGAGATAAAGGAATATGAGCAACACGTAGCTTACTGGAGGACACAAGTTCACGAAAAATATGGTAGTCGATGTCAATATGCTTCGCCCCTTGTGTGCAAATGGATTATGGGCGAGAAAGATGGCACTGCTATTGTCACACAAGAGAAGCGAATGTGAGGAAAAAGTGACACGAAGATTACTTAAAAGGTGACATGTTCAAACCAACTCGGTAGAGGTATTGTCCATAGCTCGGTACTGTTACCCACAACTGGATCAAGAGATAGTAGGTTGTTTTTTAGCAGACCATGAAACAAGATTGTCGCTAAGAAAAATAGCATATCTATAAGTGGCGCGGAATGTCTCAAGGCAACGAGCCCAATCAGCATTCGAGTAGCCAAAAATAGGAAAGGAGCCAGAGGATGATGTAAAAGAAAGTAGAAAGGCCATAATGAAGAGTGTCCAAAATATAACGAAGAATCCTGATAACTACCTACAAATGATCATCACGCGGACTCTGCAAAAACTAGCTAACCGTGCTAATAGCATAAGAGATATCTAGAAGTGTAATGGTAAGATACTAAAGTTCCCCCAACAAGTGACCTGTACAAAGTTGATTGCAAAACTGCGGACCAGAAGTGTTGTGTAGCTGGCTACCCAGAACAAATGGAGTAGAGACGAGAGTAGTATTTGTCATACCAGCCTGCTGAAGAATGCCCATGGAAAACTTGGTTATACCCAAGAAAATAACGTTATTAGACCGAGAAATTTCCAAGCTGAGAAAGTAGAGCACAGGACCAAGATCCTTGATGGATGACTCCTAATAAGCATGATATATAAATCGACTGATGAGAGAAGAATCATTTCCAGTCAAAATAATGTCGTCATTGTAGACAAGTAGATATAGCATCTTAGAAACTCCGGAATAAATAAAAAAAAAGGTATATGTGGCATTGCATGTAAAGCCTAACTGGAGTAAAAATGTACTAAAGCGCTGAAACCAAGCACGAGGCACCTGCTTGAGACTTTAAATAGCCTTTTGAATGTAACAAACATGAGAGGGTCAAAAGAGATCCGTATAACCTGTAGGTTGTTCCATATACACAGGAGTATCTAGGACACAATTTTAAAAAAGCATTCTTGACGTAAAGCTGGTGAAGCGGCCAATTGCGTAAAGTGGCCAGAGAGAAAAGAATACACGTAGTCGCAACTTTGATCATGGGGCTGAAAGTGTGAGTGAAGTCAAATCCAGGTACCTGAGAATATCCCTGAGCAACAAGACATGTTTCATGACAAACGATACTTCCATCAGGTCGATACTTGAGATAATACACCCCTTTGGAGCCAACAATGTTGAGACCAGAAGGGCGAGGAAAGAGATCCCAAGTATTATGGTTACGAAGATCGTGCATCACCTCATCCATAGTGGCAACCCATTTAGGATCCTTAAGGGCTGAGCGGTAAGCCTTAGGCTCAGTCTCTGAAATAAGTGATGCGAGAAATCCGTGAACCTCAAAACCAGGATATTATTTTGGCTGAAAAGTGCCTTTCCAAGAATGGATCATCACAGAATGATTTGGACCGGGAAGAGATGGTGGTGGTAAAGGCGGTGACAGGGGCCGAAGAGGCAGGGGAACCCGGGGGAGAAGGATATGGTGATTGTGAGAGTTCAAGAGTAGGTTGATTCATATGTGAGGGATATAAATCACATGGAAAATGTGATGATTCCGTAATGGGAGAGAAAACATGATCAACATTAGTGGCACTGAATACCGGAAAAAATGTCGATGCAACGGTAAGCTTAATGAAAGAAGAAATTTCCAAAAGAGAGGGTGAGCGACTATCTTGAGAATATGAAGTGTAAGGAAAAGAGTGTCCATCCAACATGAAAAGATGAAAAGAGTCACTGGAAGCAAGGACTGAGCGACGGGAAGTTTCCTAATCCTAGGAATAAATAAGGATACATGGAGTGTAAAATACAATGAATAGAATCCGAGGAATAAGTATAGAATACACATCAACTATACAATGAACACGGACTATAATCTATACTCTAACACTAGATGTCACTTTTCATTTTTATACTTATACACAATATATAATAATAATCAATCTTAATACTAGTCATAACCTAAGCTAGAAATGGAAAACTGATCAATAGGGGGGGTGTTTTTATGATACTACCGACCCAAAAGTTGGTGTACAATGGATTAGAAAGAGTACAAAATGAAAAATTTTGGATGGAAATATGTTTTTATATATGGTGTATTGCTACCCAACAAAACAAGTTGGTACAATCATTCGTTAAAGTGTGAATCTTTTCTAGCTCCATTCTCATAGGACATGCATAGTATCCTATAAGCATTATAAACACGCTTGGGCATAAGATTACTAGCAGAGAGCAAATCCTTTATCAACTGCAGCACTTCTGTCATTGCCATATCAAAGTGGCCATGTTTAGCTTTAAAATATATTACATTAAGGGCCACACTTAATACAGTATATTTCAACCCCTCATACAAAGGTGTTTCATCGTACATAGCTTGTAGAACCTCCGGTCTACCCACAAAATCCCTAGTTACATCTTCCGCTAAATCAACCAACTGCTCCTTTTAATCCATAGGATCCAAATCACGGACATCCTCAACATCATCATGTACATCTCAAATTTCACCTTGCCCAAATCAACCTTGTATATGATTCTTCGAAACCCCAACTTATTAAATGTTCACACAGACCACATACCCCTCCCCCCCACATATAAGAAACATTTTCACAATCTTTTCAAGGACAACGAATGTATGAACAATTTTCCATCCTTGCATGGTTAGACGCCACCTCAATGAAATATTCAACAAGTTGAACATACTCATTTGAAAGTCATAATTATACTTGCACGGTTCATTAATATTCTAAAACCCTAATATAGGTTTGGTTATGAATGAATAAACACACAACATACCAGTGGAGTGGAATGTTTCATACCTCCAATTTACGTTTCGCCGAAAAGGCTTCAAGAACAATACCTCCAGAACGCTTTTATGTGTACCCCTTTCCAAATCTAAGAATTGAAAAAGTGTACGGACTACTTCCGAATTCGGAATTTAATTAGAAAACCAACACTTAGATTACATTAATGGCCATATTGCCACCATAGGTATGTGATTGATAGATGTCGTTTCTACCGCCATCCAATTGCACCTGTTCTGAATTTGGAAAATAATTTTGGTGGGTGTGAGAATAGACAATGTAAGTTCCTACGTCAATCACGGGGTCGAAAACTAAGTAATTTTATTACGTTTATAAGAGAAATAGACAAAGTTGACTTATCTTACAGAGTTGTAACACACCACAATATTTTCTTGCTACCGTATCAACCATCTTCCAACTTCAGAATATGTACTAATACATGGCGGTTCGAGAAAAGGTGGCATTCACTTTCTCAATTCACGGCAATTGAACATCCACCTTGGTTAAACATTACACATTGGGTGACGGTTAATAAATAACCACCGAGTATTTGATATCCACAGTTGTGGTATGTGGGATTTGGAAAAACTACATTTTCTGATATCGTAACTTCTTTAAGGCGGTTACAGGCTGGAATTCCAAGAACGCCAAGCAACCGAGCAGATTGAGTTGAAATTTGATCCTTAATTAAGACTGAAAATGAAAAATATCCTCTTACTGTGAGTATGGGATGTTAGGTTGTCAATTGGCTCCTTTTCTTGAAAACTGAGGTTCTATATATTGATTCAGGTTCATTTATTCAAAATTTTGAGTTGGCCTCTTTTTCGTTGCTTGTCTATTATATATGGAACAGTTTGTAGTAGTTAGTTGTTATATCGTTGGTCCCAGGTTTTCGGTCACCACAATTGAAAATCATACTTCACTAGTACAACTTTTTTTAACACAAATCTGCTTAGGAAAGAAATAGCTATGCATCATGAGAGTTGGATGTTTTGAACCGGGAATGGGAACCGCAGCATCTAGCAAATACAACAATTCAAAGAACCAGATCAATAAATCCTAATCTTTTGATCAACAGGAACTGCATCCATATTATGGTGAAAAAGAAGAAGATCCCATGGTTGACGAGCGTCATTTGATGAATTGCAAAATCACGCAGTAAATGTTTTTTCTAGCATTTCTGATTCTTTTTGTATCGGTGCCAGCCCAATTTCTTTCTCCATTTTTAGTTGCCTTTTCTTTTCGGAGCAGAGGTGGATCGCCTTCTCTTTTGCTTCCTTTTCTTTTTTCACACTCAACTGTACAAAGATCATTTTGAATAATACTAATGTGAAGTGACATGCAGATATTTGAAGTTATGTATAAACACGAGGCACAAGAAATAAAATAAACATATTTAAATAGTGATTCATGCACCTGGATCTTTTTCTGAGCTTTCTTCGCATCTTGCAGCCGCCGATCAAGCTTGATGTTTTCTGGCTTCTCCTCAGCAATTTTCTCCTGAAGCTTAATGATTTCTGAGCCATTAGTTTCTATGACTTTAAGATCTTTCTTCTCTTTCTTGACGGCTTTCTTGAGATTCTTCTTAATATCAACGATATCTTCTTTCCAAACCGAGAGATCAGCAGAAAGCTCGGAAGCATCTTTCTTTGATTCATCTTTCTTCGTATACAAGAAGAAAATGTGATCAAGCCCCCTCTTTATCTCCGAATCCATCTCCAGTATTTTGTTTATCTCAACTGTTTCAAGATCTTTCTTTTCCTTTCTCAGCTCTCCAATTACCAAGGTGTCCAACGTTAACTTACTGAGTAGAAGTGAGTGATGTGTTTGTTTTTCATCCACCTCCCTTTCTTTCTTCTCAGCCCACTCCTGTTTCTCTTTTTTTTGTGCTTCGAAATATTTCACTAAAATTTTCAACTTATTCACCTTCTCATCATCCTCATCGGGGCTGTTATCGAACCATTCCCGAACGCTGGCATAATTATTGAGCCATTCCACTTCCATGATAGGCTTCAAGTTCTTCCCATGCCCATTTCCTTTCGAAATTTGTTTTCTTTCCATGGCTGTAGTAGCCTTCTTCTGCGGTCCATCAACAGGTAATCTTGCTGTAAGACCAAGATCTTCAACAATTTCATCAATGTTATTCCTCAATAAAATATCAAAGTCAGTTTCCCCTCCAGCAGTTTCATCAGAACTAGCTAGTAACTTGCAGGACAATATATGGCGTAGGGTATCATCAGGATACAAATCTGTGGCCACTTTTTCTAGTGTTTCCATCCAAACACTAACAAGATCAGATATGTTTTCAAAAAAGGGGATATCATCCAGAACATATTCACCATCAATCTTTGTATAGTTCTCGATGTAAGCAATCGAGCTCCTCACAATATTAGTAACCAGATCTTCATCTCCAATGATGTGCCCGCCGCCCAACAAGGCTTTTTCAGCAATCAAAGAATCGTAGTTTAACGTCATTAGCCTTTCCAACGCGCTCTTGAATGCGTCTTCAATTTTTGCATATATCTCATAATATATTTGATCTTCTTCATTAACATCAATAGGTCCAGATAAAGAATTTGGAGAAACCTCGTCATCATTTATGTTACCCTCTGCTTTTGGCTGTGTTGGGTAGGTTTGAAAGTTCTGCTTTTGAGACTTAGAGTTATGTTCCTTTATCTTCTGATTCTTCCCTTTCTTGGAACCAGCCATTTCTTGGAAAAACTTGAGCTGAAAAGTTTATAAACAATCCATAATAGTTATGAGTTTGGGACTATCAACATTTTTAGTAACAATCTAATCACAATTAAGAAACTAAACATAAGCCTTACTTGAAATTATGTATTTATTTTAGGGAAAGTCTCAGGAAAGGAGGTGTTTCCATAAGCTTATGGACAGTCCTCAGGGGCATTTGCCTTAAATGTTGTAATTTTTTATAAATTTAAATATTGCATTTTATAAGTTAAAACAAGTAATAATATGCATTTGAAGGTAAAAATATAAAAATATATGATATAAAAAAATATTTTCAAAAATTTTAAATTTTGTATGTAATTTAAGAAATGCAGTGTATAAGGTAAGAAATAAGTGGCATGTCCATAAGCTTATGGACAAACCGCTTGTCAGGAGACCCACTCTTTATTTTATAGTTGTTGGTATAAATGAATGATATCAGTCAAAAAGTATGCCAGAAGAATTTTTTTTTCCTGTTTTTATGGAAACCTTATTCTTAAGGGTAAGTCCACGCTAGTGGAGAATTCTTGAGGAACCTCCTTCAATTAGGATCCAAATTGAGTCCCGCATTTCATTTTAAAGGCGGTTTGAACTCGATCAAAGACACTTCTGCCTGTAGTGAAAATCAATTTGCGGTTCTATTATAGAACCACCTTTAATGAAGTGCCTTCTATGAGGCACTATATAAATGGAAACCCAAAATCCCATGCCTTATAATTATTTTTCCTTACTCTATTTTTCAGACTCTTGCGCCTCCCTCTTTGAACCCTCTCTCTCATCCCTCATGCAGCTCTCACTACCCTTTCTCACCACTCACTCACTGCACCTCCCTCTCATTCGCCTCCCTCTCATTCGCCTCCCTCAACCCCAAAACCTAACTCTGCCACTGCCTCCCTCCATCTGCCACCGCTTCCCGCCACCACTCCAGAGCCATCTCACTCACTTTGCCTAAGCCTCCCACACTCCGCCTCCCCTTTGGCAAGGCGTTGTCCCCTCCACCGCAACGTCATCTCCTCCGTCGCATTGTCACCTCCGCTGGAGCGTCGGCCCCTCTTCAGCATTGTTGCCTCTGCCCTTTTGCCGCACCGAGTTCTCTCTACTGCCATGTATCCTTG
Organism: Rubia yunnanensis; assembly: GCA_037428765.1. Lineage (NCBI taxonomy): Eukaryota > Viridiplantae > Streptophyta > Magnoliopsida > Gentianales > Rubiaceae > Rubia > Rubia yunnanensis. Next base: position 86,124,219 of record CM075063.1, read on the forward strand.
ACTCTGCCGCGTATATCCACCACTACAGCGGCCCTCCACAACCACTTCGGACTTCCTCAGCGTCACGGTTATGAAGATTATGATATTAGATCTATTTAATTTGTTTGATTGTGATGATTCTTTTATGTTTGATGTTCAATCTTTGTATTTGCTTTATGATTTAGTTGATTCTTGTTCCAGATCTTTATTTTTACTTTCTGCCAGAAACCCAGGTTCCAGCCGGAGCCTTTTTTTAAAACCTAAAAACTAGTTTCGATCAAAGGCAGAAACAGAGGCCTGATATAACCGCCTTTAATAGGTCTTTCTCCACTAGTGCCACTACTACAAACTAAGACTAATATAACACTTTGAAAGTGTTGTTTTAGATGCTAATAATACTAAGGTGAACATATTGCAACAATTTTACAAGTATTACACCAATAGAGAAAGCTCTATTAAAGGTAGCATAGGAAGATGGTTCCTTAGAATGCACCTTTAATTGAGGCCCGAAGGCATTTATGAGTTTGGAAATTGCATTAAAGGCGATTCTAAATTAAGTAAGGACGGTTCCGCCTTTAATGGTAATCGAATAAAAGCGGTCATGTCTTTAGAACCGCTTTAGTTGAGGTCCGAAAGCATTTTCAAGTTCGGAAATGACACATTTCCGATTTCGGAAATTGTTTCCTAGGTCTTCTTTTCATTTTAAAGGAGGTTCTACTTATCGCTTGTAATGGGTTGAAACCCATACTAAGCCACTTCTTATCCCAAACTCTCCATCTCTATTTTCATTTTTCAGCCTGAAACTCCTCTCTATTTCCATTCTTCAACCTAAACCTATTTTCCTATCTATTTTTGTTCTCTTGTTCTCTCTTATCGGTACCTCCTCTTTCCACACTACAGCCCACCATCGATGCCTCCTCTTTCCACACCTCACCCCACCACCGGTGCCTCCATCCCATCGCCGACTAACCCTTCCTCTATCCACCGCTGAGCCCCCGCCTCATGCCATCGTGCCAAATTGAGTCCAGCGCCTCCACCACCGCCGAAGAAGGGAAAAGCTTCCGCTCGATTGGTCTGCTAGGGTCTATCACCAGAAAATGAGAAGCTCGCTCGATTGGTTTACTGCGGCTTCTCGCTGGAGATAGAGAATCTCCGCCGCTCGATTCGATAGGGTTTCTCATCGGGAAGGAGAAGCCTGCCACGTAAGTTACTTGCCACTCGCCGCTTCCACATCAATTGGCTTGGGTGTGTGTTGCATCTTGCCGTGAAGCTCCACCGTTGAAGTGTCCACCGTCTCCGTCTTTACCGCCTGCTCGTTTTTTGCCTTCGTTTTCACTGCCAACTCCTCTTCCGTCGAATTTTGGATCAGTTAATGGTTTTTGCGGTGTTGTACATTAATACTCCTTTTTTGTTGTGTTAATCTATTCACGGTTTTGCTATGTAATAGATCTGTTGTGTTCTTAATTTGTTTTTTTTGCCAATGATTCGTTGGTGTTGTTTTTTCTGTGTCAATGATCTGTTGGTGTTGTTTTTTATGTTTTCCTAATTTGTTTTTTCAAATCTGTTACTTGTTTGGTTGCCGGAAACCAGTTGGTTTCTGGCAGCTATTTTTTTTAAAGGTAAGAAATAGTTTCTGGTTTCATAAACTGTTTCTGATCCTATTAAATGCGGTTATACCTTTAATTGCGATTTTTAAAGGGAGTTCCTTGAACCGTCTTATTTTCTGATTAATTAACGACGAGGCTACTGAAAGCACTTAGAAAGTGCCTTTAAATTGCTATTATAACCGCCTTTAATAGGCCTCTCCTACACTAGTGTTATCTTAGTTTATGTTGCATTAGATATAACACAATACTTTTCAAGATTTAGGTAAAAAATTTCAAAGGTTCAAGTAACACTTTATAAGCTATAGTAATATTTTAATAAGTGTTTCAAGAAAAGTGCTACGATAACTCTAATTTGTATCACTGGTCTGAATAGTTTTCATATAATTCAACTAATGTCAGGTCCATATACACCTTTAAGCTTTTCGAACTTCAGCAATAAATTAATGGCTAAAGTTTTGCTAATAATATCAGAAGAATAGTCCACTTTTTTATTCAATATGCACAACTGACAATATCTTGATCGTTAAAGAAGCCATTATATTGTTGGATAAAAGAGCTGAAAGTCTGAACTTAATCCTAAAACTCGATATGATGAAGGTTGATGATTGGGTGTCTTGGAGCATTTGGTATAAACTTCTCTTTAGGCTTGGCTTTCACGGACACTAGGTCAAACTCTTAATGAACAATCTAAATGGGGCTTGGTTTTCAATATTAAGTAATGGTATTAGCAATGGCTTCTTTAAACCTAGAAGGGGCCTTAAGCAAGACAATCCTATAATGCCTTTCGTCTTGAACATCCTAACTGAGCTTCTCATTAGGAACATTAAGTTAGAATTTCATAATTGAAGTCTGAAACATTTCTCAGTACAAGTCTGAGCGTACCCCCTCACCCAACTATGCTTTGCGGATGATATAGTTCTACTCCTAAAAGGCACCAAAAAGACTTTGGAAAACATAAAAATTCCGTGCAATTTACCAAAGAGCTACTGGGCAAAAGATCAACTTTGCCAAAAGCTCTTACTTCATAGGAAAACTAAGTAGAGCTAAATATAATTTAATTTCTAACCTAACTGGCATAACTCAGGGCACTATACCATTTAGTCACTTAGGCGTTTCTATCTAAAATAGTAGAAAAATGAAATGTACTTTCTTATTCTGATTGATATATATCATTCTTGACAGGCCTGAAATGGGAAGCCCAAAGCAGACAACCTTGCATAATCAAAACCGATAGCTTGTTGGTAGTGAACACCCTTAAAGATCGAGCAAGGCATCCTTGGGAACTCACTTATCAGGTGAGACGGGTTCAACAATTCACAGCCCAAGCATAGGTTACTTTCAATCACACTCCTATGGTGGAAAATTAACCAAATGGAAAAAATCACTCTAAAAAAACAATCACAAACTCCATATGAAGAAATCAGTTGTATGCACGAGCTCCTATTTTTCACCATAAGGGATTATCTATTCCCTCTCTTTAGAATGGTTTCTTGAGTTACTGATCATTAACTTCCTCTTAATTTTTATTTATATATAGAGCTTAGGTGTTCGATGGATGTTTGGCCACACTAAACATAACATAGGGGGTGGAGGGTGCAAAGTGTGGAATCATTTCCATCTATCTCTTATGCTTTTTCTTGCTAGCTTTTTCCATCCTTCTGCTAAAGTCCAATTTTTTCTAGGATGGATTGGATTAGATAAATTGTATATGGATATTATATTTCGATCAAATGATAATTAATATGTACCAATCTAATTTTCCATTAATGTGTCAGTGTCTTTTATAATTGATGTGATTTTGGTGCTGTTGTGCGGAATGGAGAAAGAACAGAAAATATGAACGAAAATAACAAGACACAAGATTTACGTGGTTCACCAATTTGGCTACATCCACGGGAGACAGATTCACTATATCAGAATTAGAGTTGGTTTTCAGAGAGAAGAGAGACACTTTATATGCTGTCTTCACTAAACCCTAACAAACTGGGCCAAAAACACAATTCGGCCCAAATGAACAGCAGTCCAATAAAGAGACAAGCGATACCGTCGGACCCCCGTTTGTTTCCCGGGGGGCGACTGCCGCCCCCCCGGACCCCCAGGCCAGGGTCGCAGAAGCGCCTATTACAGTATTCAAGGCATACCAACAAATCTCCACCTTGACTTGAATCCTCAAAGTAGAAAACTCCAGATGCACCATTACAGTGCCAGATGAGTAGACTTCGCCCTCCACTCCCGGGACTGCCCATAGAGCACCTAATCAGCTCTGATGTTCAGCAAGTCCAAACAATGTTGAAACTTGCTATGTGGAACAGATTTGGTGAACATATCAGCGGGGTTATCTGCAGTTCCCACTTTCTTCACCCTGATTCTCCTCTCACTCCTCAAGAAATGATATCTGACATCAATATGCTTGGTCCTCTCATGATGGACCTGATCCTTGGCTAGGCAGATTGCACTCAAGCTGTCACAGTACACAGTAGCCTGATCATGATATAGACCAAGATCACTAACTAGCCCTTTCAGCCATATTCCCTCCTTTGCAGCCTCTGTCAGAGCCATGTACTCTGCTTCCGTAGTAGACAACGTCACTGTAGGTTGCAAAGTCGCCTTCCAACTAACCACAGAACCTCCCAAAGTGAATACATAACCAGTCATCGATCTCCTCGTGTCAACATCACCAGCATAATCAGAATCAGAGTAGCCTGTAACTAAGCACTCCGTATCACCTCCATAAATGAGACCCACATCAGACGTACCTCTAAGATACCTGAAGATCCTCTTCACAGCTTGCCAATGTTCCTTTCCCGGTTGCCCCATGAACCTGCTCACAACACTGACTGCCTGTGCTAAATCTGGCCTCGTGCAAACCATAGCATACATCAAGCTCCCCACCGCGCTGGCATAAGGAACCCGAGACATATACTCCTTCTCCTCATTTGACTGAGGAGCAAACATGGTGGTGAGATGAATATTTGCAGCACTAGGAGTGTCTATAGGCTTGGCTGTAGACATGCCAAACCTAGCCAACACTTTCTGAATGTAGCCTTTCTGTGACAAGAAAAGCTTCCGCTGACTTCGATCCCTAAGAATCTCTATTCCTAGTATCTTCCGAGCTGCACCCAGATCCTTCATCTCAAACTCAGCACTAAGAAGTCCTTTCAACTTCTGAACCTCGTGCTTACTCTTTGCGGCTACTAGCATGTCATCTACATAAAGCACCAGATAGATGAATGACCCATCTCTCAACCTACTGTAGTAGACACAACAGTCATAAGCACACCTCGTATATTCCAGCTGAAGCATGTAACTGTCAAACTTCTTGTACCACTGCCTCGGAGACTGCTTAAGTCCATACAAAGACTTCTTCAACTTGCAAACATACTCTTCCTTGCCAGGAACCTGGAAACCATCTGGCTGAGTCATGTACAACTCTTCCTCCAACTCTCCATGTAGAAAAGTGGTCTTCACATCAAGTTGCTCGAGCTCCAAATCCTGATGTGTCACCAAGGCTAGCAACACTCTGATGGAAGTGTGTCTGACCACTGGTGAGAAAATCTCATTATAGTCTACCCCCTCCCTTTGACTGAAACCTCTTGCAACAACTCTTGCCTTGTACTTGACTCCCTCTACAGGTGATATTCCTTCCTTCTTCTTGAAAACCCATTTGCAACTGATTACCTTTCTCCCTTGAGGCTGTTTGACCAATTCCCATGTCTGATTCTTCTGAAGAGACTCCATCTCATCTCCCATTGCAGCAAGCCATTTATCAGCATCAGTACATGAAGTAGCCTCTCTGAAGGTTGATGGCTCTTGAGTATCCACTTCCTCGGCAACTGACAGTGCATAACCCACCATATCCTCAAACCCATATCTCTTTGGCGCCCCAACTCCAACCCTCCTGGGTCGGTCCTGAGCTAAACTGCGGACTGTAGCTCCTGACGGTTGAGGATCTGGTGGTGGAGATTCCGGTATCTCATATTCTGTCTGTGGCTCTTGATCCACCTCAAATTGTTCCAATCTATTTTCACCTTGAGTGACTTCAAGCTCCACATGTTTATCAACTCCACTAGTTTCTGGCACAACTGTGGGCTTCACCATAGATCTAAGCAAAGAATTTTCATCAAAGACAACGTCCCTGCTCAAAATAACCCTCTTCTCAGATGGGGACCATATCCTGGAGCCTTTAACTCTATCTCCATAACCCACAAAGACACCCTTCTTGGCTCGGGGCTCTAACTTACCATCACTAACATGATAATAAGATGTACAACCAAAAACTTTTAACTTGGAGTAATCAACAACTTTACCTGACCACAACTCCATAGGGATTTTGCACTCTATACCCGTGTGAGGCCCGCGGTTGATCAGGTAACAAGCTGTACTCACCGCCTCTGCCCAGAATCTCGTTTCCAAACCAGCATTAGAGAGCATGCACCTCGCTCTCGCCAGCAATGTCTGATTCATCCGCTCAGCTACGCCATTCTGCTGTGGCGTATTCCTGACTGTATGATGACGAGCAATCCCTTCATCCCTACAAAACTGATCAAACTCAGACGAGCAGAATTCCAGCCCATTATCAGTTCGAAGCCTCTTGATCTTCTTCCCGGTCTGATTCTCCACCAAAGCTTTCCACTCCTTGAACTTCGAGAAAGCTTCACTCTTATGTTTCATCATGATAACCAAAGTCATCCTTGAGTAATCATCAATCAGAGAAACAAAGTACCTGTGACCTCCCAGTGACTCAACTCGGGAAGGTCCCCAACAATCAGAATGGATGTAATCCAATGTGCCCTTTGTTCTATGAATCGCCTTAGGAAACTTGCTGCGGTGATGCTTCCCAAAAATTCAATGCTCACAGAAGTCCAAGCTCTTGATCTTGTGGCCACCAAGAAGATCATACTGCGACAGAATCTGCATCCCTCTTTCACCCATGTGACCAAGCCTCATATGCCATAACTTAGTCATATCATCCTGGTGAACCTCCGAAGATGCAACATTAACAGAATCCATAACCGTGGAACCTTGTAGAAAATACAAAGTACCATGCAGAACACCTTTCAGAACCAGCCTAGAACCTTTGCAGACACACAGAACTCCATCACTCCCTGAATAGACGAAACCCTTTCTATCCAACGTAGGAAGAGAAATCAGATTCTTTGTCATCGATGGAACATGCCTGACATCGTTCAAAGTACAAAAACTACCATCATGCGTCCTAATCTTGATTGAACCAATCCTAACTACCTTGCACGCAACACCATTTTCCGTAGTAATGATGCCCTCAGCTTGCTCATAAGTTGAGAAATAATCTCTCCTTGGGCATATATGGTAGGATGCCCCAGAATCAAGAAACCACGCATTAGAATGATTATTTTACCCAGTAACAGCTAGAGCAAAATCATCTTCAGAATTGAAATCCCCTTCAGCCACAGCAGCAGTACCAGATGTACCCCCAGATTTACTAGCCTTCTTCGGACACTCCTTTTTCCAATGCCCCTTCTCCTTACAGTAGTTACAAACATCATTGGCCTTAGGACCCTTTGAAGATGACTTCTTGCCCTTCTTCTTATTGCCGGTTTCCTTGCCTTTTGTGTTTCCGTCACTAGCAAACAAGCCAGTGGCCTGACTTTCTGTACCTGTACTGTTTGCCTTATGTCGCAACTCTCTACTATGGAGAGAGGATCTTACTTCCTCCAGAGACACAGAATCTTTACCAACAATAAATGACTGAACAAAATTCTCATACGAAAGTGGTAAAGAAACTAGCAAAATCAAAGCAGCATCTTCATCTTCAATTTTCACATCTATATTTCGCAATTCTAATAACAAAGTATTCAATTGCTCTAGATGGTCTCTGAGTTGCGTACCTTCCTGCATTCGGAGACCGAAGAGGCGTTGTTTCAGAAGCAGCTTGTTGGTTAGAGATTTTGTCATATACAAACTCTCCAACTTCAGCCACAGTTGTGCAGCAGTCTCCTGATCTGAGACCTCAGTGATGATTTTGTCCGCGAGACACAGCATAATCGTCGAGTGTGCCTTTTCTTCCAGACCCACCACATCGCCAGAACTGCTCGCGAAATCCTTCGTCAGCGGAGTCCACAAACCTTGCTGTTTCAGCAAAGCTCGCATCTTGATCTGCCATAAACTGAAACTGTTTCTCCCAGTAAACTTGTCGATCTTCACGTTCAACCCAGACATCTTTCTCCCCGATCTGATGAGCCCAGAATCCGATATACCCACTACGGATATCGCCGGAAAAAGAAACTGCTCTGATACCAGTTTGTTGTGCGGAATGGAGAAAGAACAGAAAATATGAACGAAAATAACAAGACACAAGATTTACGTGGTTCACCAATTTGGCTACATCCATGGGAGACGGATTCACTATATCAGAATTAGAGTTGGTTTTCAGAGAGAAGAGAGACACTTTATATGCTGTCTTCACTAAACCCTAACAAACTGGGCCAAAAACACAATTCGGCCCAAATCAACAGCAGTCCAATAAAGAGACAAGCGAGACCCCCGTTTGTTTCCCGGGGGCGACTGCCGCCCCCCCGGACCCCCAGGCCAGGGTCGCAGAAGTGGCTATTACAGTATTCAAGGCATACCAACAGGTGCCAATCTAAGGCCAAATCTATTAGTGAATTTTACCTAATCAAAATTTTAGGGGCTAACTGAAAGGTTTTTTCCGATCAGATCGATAAACATGCACAATTATAATTGACAAATAGGTTTTTCAGAGTACTTACCAATCTACAGAGTGCAGACTTGCTCTTTCACACGCTGGATTGGAAAGAATAACTTTTAAACTCGTCTTTGTGTTTGTGTAGTGAACCCAAAATACGAATGATGAATGGCAAGCTCCTAGAGAAGGGAGAGAAAAGCATATTTTCAATTCAAAACAAAGAAACAAATTAAATTACAACTATTAGATCCAGAAGACGAAAATAGAAATCAGTCCAAGATACACAATCTCTCGTTGTAAAAAATAATGGCCTTCATAAATTTACCGCTATAAAATCAAAATTAGGCTAATGAGGTAGGGATGCAGATCCAACATGATACACTCTCTCTGCAGCAGTTCCTACATCCACACAACACCATTTGATCAGTGAAGATAAAAAAATAAAAAAAACAAAACCCAACCAAGAACATACAAAAAAATACACCTTTCAATTAGTATTATGAACAAATGAATTACAAAAACTGGACATAAATTCGTATAATTTTAACTTTAAAACTAAGTTGGTACATATATGACATCGAAAGCCAAAAAGGAAAATGAAAAATCCATAACATATAAATTCATCCAGCTGGATGTCATTGTTTATTCTTTAATAATTATCCACTGTATATAATAATAATAAAAATATTGAGTAAAAATAAATGGATGTTAATATTTTTTCTAATTATGTTAGGTTCTCTCTCTTTAAAAGATGACTATTTAATTATCATAAATGTTTTTGCTATGTACCCCAATTTACACAACATATATTTGAATGACAAAATCATTAAAAAGTACAACTATAGTGAGATTTTTTATGTGACATAAAATATTTGATAACAAATTATTTATGTGAAATAGAAGAAGTAAATAGTATTAAAGAATATTTCCATAATCTCATTACTTTAAAAGGTCTGTATACTTTTCAACTACAACAAAAGGAAACTTTAATTATTAAGGAATTTCCAAGCATCGCTTCCTCTATTTCTTTCACCACGTCTAATATTACTTAGTGCAAGAATACTTAAGGATTGCATATAGTACTGAAAGTATTAAGGAGATGTAAAGATAATCTTCTGAGCAAATGATAATTTTTTTGCACCAAGCAAATTCTCCATTATTGTATCAGTGTCTTTTATAATTGATGAGATTATGGTACCAACCCGAGGCAAAATCTATTGGTAACAATTATCTAGACAAAACGTTAGGGGCTAATTGAAAGGGGTTTTTTATTAGATCAATGAACATGCACAAATAAAATTATAAATATATTTTTGAGAGTACTTACTAATCTATGGAGTGCAAACTCGCTCTTGCACACGCTGAATTGGAAAGGACAACTTTTAAACTCGTCTTTGTGTTTGTGTAGCGAACCCAAATACGAATGATAAACGGCAAGCTCCTAGAGAATGTAGAGAAAAGAACATTTCCAATTCAAAACAAAGAAACAAATTAAATTACAACTTTAAGATCCAGAAGATGAAAAAAGAAATCAGACCTTGATACACAATCTCTCATCATCAAAAACAATGGGGTTCATGAATTTACCTCTACAAAATAGAAATTAAGCTAATGAGGTAGGAATACAGACCCAGCATAATACACTCCTTCTCCAGCAGTTCCTGCATATGCACAACTTCATTTGATCAGTGAAGATTAAAAAAAAAAAGAGAAACCCAACCAAGAACATACAAAAATACACACATTTATAAACTAGTATTATGAACAAATGAATTACTAAAACTGGACATAAATTCGTATAATCTTAACCTTAAAGCTAAGTTAGTCCATATATGACAACGAAAGCAAAAATGAAAAATGAAAAATCCATAAATTTTAAATTCATCCAGCTGGATGTCATTGTATATTCTTTAAAACTTATCCAATAGATCTAATAATAATAAAAAAAAGTTGAGTAAAAATAAATGGATGTTGATATTGTTTTTTTAGGTTCTATCTCTTCAAAAGACAACTATTTAATTATTAAATGTTTTTGCTATATCCCACAATTTAAACAACATATATTTGAATGACAAAAACACTAAAAAGTATAATTAGATACTTTAAATGACAGAAAAAATTTGATAAAAAATTATTTATGTGAAATAGAAAAAGTAAATAGTATTAAAGAATATTTCCATAATCTCATTACTTTAAAAGGCATGTAGACTTTTCAACTGCAACAAAAGTAAACTTTAATTATTAAAGAAATTCCAAGCATCGCTTCCTCTCATTTCTTTCACCACGTCTAATATTACTTAGTGCAAGAGTATTAAAGGATTGCAAATAGTACTGAAATTATTAGGAAGACACAAAAATAATATTCTGAGCAAATGATAATTAACTTGTACCAAGTGAATTCTCCATTATTGTGCTGGTGTCTTTTATAATTGATGAGAATGTGGTGCCAATCTGAGGCAAAATCTATTTGAGATAGTTATTAGCAAAATATTAGGGGCTAATTGAAAGGTTTTTTTTCGATCAGATCAATGAACATGCACAATTATAATTACAAATAGATTTTCGAGAGTACTTACCAATCTATGGAGTGCAGACTTGTTCTTGCACACACTGAATTGGAAAGGATAACTTCTAAACTCGTCTTTGTGTTTGTGTAGCGAACCCAAAATGCGAATAATGAACGGCAAGATCCTATCGAAGGGAGAGAAAAGCAGATTTCCAATTCAAAACCAAGAGATAAATTAAATTACAACTTTTAGATCCAGGGGGCGAAAAAAGAAACTAGACCACAATACACAATCTCTCATTATCGAGAACAATGGGCTTCATGAATTTACCTCTATAAAATCAAAATTAAGCTAATGAGGTAGGGAAGCAGATCCAACATGATACATTCTCACTGTAGCAGTTCCTGCATCTGTACAACTTCATTTCATCAGAAAGATTAAAAAAATTAAAACCGTGAATCCCAACTCAGAACATACAGAAAAACACACCTTTCAAACCTAGTATTATGAACAAATGAAATACTAAAACTTGACATCTTAACCTTAAAACTAAGTTGGTACATATATGACAACGGAAGCAAAAATGGAAAATGAAAAATCCATAACATCCAAATTCATCCAGCTGTATGTCATTGTATATTCTTAAATACTTATCTACTATATATAATTTTAAAAAAATTTGAGTAAATATAAATGGATTTTAATAGTTTTATTAAATATGTTAGGTTCTATATCTTTAAAAGATGACTATTTAATTATCATAAATATTTTTTCTACATCCCCCAATTTAAACAACATATATTTGACTGGCAAAAACTTTTAAAAATATAAATAGGATGAGATTTTTTATGTGACAGAAAATATTTGATAACAAATTATTTATGTGAAATAGACAAAGTAAACAGCATTAAAGAATATTTCTATAATCTCATTCATTTAAAATGTTTGTAAACTATTCAAATGCAACAAATGTAAACTTTAATTATTAAATAATTCCAAGCATCACTTCCTCTCATTTCTTTCACAACGTCTAAAATTACTTAGTTCAAGAATATTTAAGGGTTGCAAATAGTATATAAAGTAATAAGAAAATGCAAAAAGAATTTCCGATCGAATTCTTTATTATTGTGTCAGTTTCTTTTAAAATTTATGAGATTGTGATGCCAATCTGAGGCTAAATATTTTTGTGGCAATTATCTAGATAAAATATCAGGGGCTAACAGAAAGGTTTTTTTTATCAGATCGATAAACATGAACAATAATAATTACAAATAGGTTTTTGAGAGTACTTACCAATCTAGAGAGTGCATACTTGCTCTTGCAGACGCTGAATTGGAAAGGATAACTTTTAAACTCTTCTTTATGTATGTGTAGCGAACCCAAAGTGCAAATGATGAATGGAAAGCTCCTAGAGAAGGGAGAGAAAAGCTGATATCTAATTCAAAAGAAAGAAAGAAATTAAATTACAACTTTTAGATCCAGAAGACAAAAAAGTAATCAGACCAAGATACACAATCTCTCATTATCAAAATTAATGGGCTTCATGAATTTACCTCTACAAAATCAATATTAAGCTAATGAGGTTGGGATGAAGATCATACATGATACACTCTGTCTACAGAAGTTCCTGCATCCGCAGAACTTCATTTGATCAGCGAAGGTAAAAAATATATTAAAACAACGAAACCCAACCAAGAACAAACAAAAAACACACCTTTCAAAAGTAGTATTATGAGCAAATGAATTACAAAAATTGGACATACATTTTTATAATCTTAACCTTAAAACTAAGTTGGTACATATATGACAACGAAAGCAAAAGAGGAAAATGAAAAATCCATAACATCCAAATTCATCCAGCGGGATGTCATTGTATATTTTTTTAATACTTATCCACTATATATAATAATAAAAAAGAGTTGAGTTAAAATAAATGGATGTTATTATTGTTTTTGAATATGTTAGGTTCTATCTCTTTAACAGACGAATATTTAATTATCATAAATAGTTTTTCTATATCCCCCAACTTAAACAATATATTTGAATGATAATAACTTTAAAAAGTATACATATAATGATATTGTTTATGTGACAAAAAATATTTGACAGCAAATTATTTATGTGAAATAGAAGAAATAAACAATATTAAAGAATCTTTCCATAACCTCATTCCTTTAAAATGTTTGTAGACTTTTCAACTGCAACAAATGTAAAATTTTATTATTAAAGAATTTCCAAGCATCACTTCCTCTCATTTATTTCACCTCGTCTAATATTACTTAGTGCAAGAGAACTTAAGGATTGTAAATATGATTGCAAGTATTTTTTTTTTGGTAATGATAAATTATATTAAAACCAAGACGAACCAGTACAAGATTTAGACCATCACTCTTAGTCTATTACAATCTAAGTTTTAGCAACTAATAGCTAACTAAAACATCTTTTCATCCTTCATCTTTCCTCATTAAGAACTTGAGCCACAAGATATTCTACCTTCAATTCCGTACCCGAGAAAACCCTTCTATTTCTTTCTAACCATAAATTGTAGAGTCTAGCCACAAGTAAAGAAAATTTTCTTTGCTTCTTCTTCCCTGCTAAAATGAGCAAAGCCCTCTTTAAAGTGTTGATGTTACTAAATTTTGGCAAGGATAGACCTGCTCTCAATTATCTGCAATATAAACAGTCTACAAGCAAGTGATGCAAGTCCTCAGTTAAACCACAAAATCAACATTTAGTACCTTCCTTCAACACATCAAAGTTCTTCAGTCTGACCTTAGTAGGAAGTTTCCTGTTCATTATCATCCAGAGAAAAAATCTTTGTTTTGGTTGTATAAATCTGCTCTAGACAACCTTCCTCAAACTCTTCCTTTCCACACCCCTTTCGATATCTCATAAAACTTAGAGACGATCAACTTGCCATCTCTGTTGATGCAATTTTCCAGTTCTGCAAAAATAGCCTGTTGCTTCAAGGTCATTAGCAATTTCCACGGCCAGCTATGTGTATAGGAGTAGCTACATTCTTCTAATGGTCTCCCATTCATGTATTATTCAGACACCTATTTCTCCCATAATACATCTTTTTTCATTCATCATGTTTTATTCAGACACCTATAGGAGGTGTTTCAAAATTGCAGCTTTATTCCATATTCTAGAATCTTGGATGCCCATTCCTCCATGTTTTTTGTTGTTACAGATAGAACTCCATGACACAACCGAAAAGCCTCTCTTCTCCTCTTCTCTCCCCCATAAGTAACAAGTACAAATTTGGGTGATATTCTTATGAACACTCTCATGCAGACTTAAACATTGCAACAATATCCAAATAAACTTAGCAAAACTGAATTGATGAGATGAAGTTTACCTACATATGAAAATTTTCTCGAACTCAAAGTGTGGATCCTGATTTTGAATTTCTCTATCAGGCCTTCTTAGTCAGTTTTGTTCCATTTCACTATGGAAAGAGGAAGACCAAGATACTTTATGGGAAATACTCATATGGACATGTTTAATACACCAGCCAGCACAATCATTTTGAACTCTTCCATTTTAGAAAAGAACACTTTTGATTGACTGTCATTAGTAACCAAACCATTGGTGTCTTTAAATCTGCTCAGTACATCTCGAACACCAGCCATAATTTTCAATTTTGCACCACAAAATAGCAGTAAATCATCAACAAGGAGTAGGCAGTGTACTTTCGCTCTTTTGCATTTCTGATGGTAATCTATCCTTTTCATCTGAATCTGCTACTTCATAAGTCTGATGACATATTCCATACTAATAACAAATATCAGGGGTGAGATTCCCCTTCTTTGACACCTTTCTTGGCTTTAAAAGAACTAGTGAACCTGTTATTGTATGATATGCATAATTATGAAATCATAGAACTGCATTGAATCCACTGTATCATTTGATCTGGGAAATGAAGCTCTTTCAACCAGTCAATCATAAAGCTCCAACTAATACTATAAAAGGCCTTACTAAGGTCAATTTGAGCAATACAGCTAGGCCTCATTGTACTGATCTATTCAAAAGCTCCTGAGCAAGTAGTATGTTGTGAGCTACATACCTGTCTTTAATGAATGCACACTGGTTCTTGCTGATTAAGTCAGAAATGACTTCACCTATTCTTGCACATAGGATTTTTGTGATGATTTTGTACACCACAAAATAGCAAGCAATTGGCATATAATCAACAGGTTTCCTAGGTTGTTCAGATTTTGAAATTAAGGTGATTATAGCATTCCTGAACACATCTGGCATTTTTCCATCAGCAAAGAAAACCTGAATGGCTTTGATCAAATCACCACCAACTACTCCCCAAGCATTCTGAAAAAAGAACTTGTGTAACCATCCTTCCCAGGGCTTTTAGATCCATTTATGCATTTCAATGCCTTATAAATCTCATCTTCATCCACTTTTCTAACCAGTTTGAGTTGTTGTTCTAGGCCAAGAATGTTTCCATGCTTCACCACCTCTTTTCCCAGTTTTATCACTGGCACACTTACCCCTAAATGAGCCTTCAAGTGCTTCACCAAACATTCTCCAATTTCCTCATGATCAAATATTACCTGATAATTCCTTTCCATGGAAGCAATTCTGTTTCCATACTCTCTCTTCTTTAGTGAGCTATAGAAGCTTTGTGGGTGTCGCCTTCAAGCATTCACTGGATTTTAGATTTCTGCTGGATAAAATTGTATTCAGCCTCTTTCAAACTCTCTGCCTCTTTCCTTGCTATTAACTCCAGTTGTTGTAACTCCAAAGCTTCAGGTTGTGCATTCAGATTTATCATAGCTTCACCCCATTTTTCTTGTGCTCTATCTACCTGCCCAGATATGTCATCAAATTCCCTTTTGTTTAGCATCTTTAAGGGCTTCTCCAGTATTTTCAAAGCTTTAGCAACATCAAAAAGATTTGCTACCTTCCTCATCTTCCAAATGTCGATCACCAAGCTCAAGAAAACATCACATTAGCTCCAAATGTTTAAAAACCTAAATGTTTTAAATTCCAATTTCTTCTCTGAACTGAGCTTCACTAGTAGTAGCAAATGGTCTGAGGACAAATCAATTTGAAACACACAAATAGCATCCTCAAAATATGTCATCCATTGTCTGTTGATCATGCATCTATCTATTTTACACCTTAAATTATTCCATAAAATCGTTAACTTGATAATTTGGATAAAACTAACCTTCGACAATGTGAAATGATGAATTCTCAAGCACAAAACCTTTTCTACAACAATGGGTAAGGAATAAATGAGCTTCTTCTTCAAAGTTTTAGAATTTTCTGGAATTTAATGGAAATGGGCGCATTTTTTAATATACATAGACATTTCCGAACTCGTAGACTTTATCCTATATTACTTAATACGCGATTAAAAAATTCTGAATTCGAAAAATGGACACGAATATTTTATGAGTTTGGAATATGTTTCTCTTCTTTGTAATACGGTAACCATGTGGTTCCCGAGCTCGGAAACCCTTTCATTCCTAGTTTCTGACATCGTAAGGTATCATTTTAAAAGACGGTTATTGAAAAACAGTCTTAGATCAATGAAAATCTGCCATAAATTTCATGTGAGAGACCCAATAGACGTTTCCATAATCGAAAATTTCAAATAATAGCGATTTTTGGTGAACCACCTTCCAGTGTTGCCTTTAATAAGAGGCTCTCTACTAGTGTGAAACTAAAACCTTATCTGGAAATGGGAATTGGATCAATGGGGTGTATTGGTATGGTACCGTCAGTTGAATATTGGGTGTATACTGGTTTAGTAAGAGTACGAAATTTTAAAAAAAAATGGATGGAAATCTGTGTTTATGAATGGCCTATCAGTACACAATAAAACAAGCATGAAACTAAAGCAAGAAAAAAGGAAAATGCCAAATCCATTACTTCCATAATGATCTAGATGTCACTATACCCTTTAATACTTATCCACATTCTATAATAATAATAATAATAACAAAATTTTGAGTAAAACTAATTGGATTTTAATATTTATTATAGGGTTAATATCAGGACATTTGACCTATCCATAAGTTTATGGAGGAACCACTTTACTTGTTACCTTAAAAATGGTAATTTATTAAAGAATTTATTTTATAAGTTAAAACAAGTAATAATATATATTTTAATGAGAAAAAAAGAAAATAATAATATAAAAATCACATTTTAAAATAACTTAAGGATTGGTAACTTTCACAAGACCTCCTCTTTTTTAAATATGTTAGGTTCTACCTCTTTGAAAGACGACTATTTGATTGAAATAATAATCAAAATATTATACCAAAATAATTACACAATTTTAATTATCATAAATGATTTGCTATATCCCCCAATTAAAAAACATACTTTCTTTGTTCACCTATGTTACCCTATTGAACCGAAAGAGATGCTCGTCTTCCAAAAAAAATGTTTCCACCTGCTGCCAACAACAGTCTTTCTTCGGAATTATACTAAACGGGTCGATCCTCACTCTCTTTATTTTAGCAACTTCTCATAAGGTCTCCTCACCAAGAGCTCCCAGAAAGGAAGCAACCCGCCTGCTGTGGTGGGCGGCCTTTTTATTTCACAATAAGCCTGGATGGTTATCCCTACCCTCGGTAGCTTACGAGTTTACGTCCATCCCTAGTCGGGTACAGTTTCTTTTCGATTTTTCCCTTGTAGCCATTACCCAAATTCGCGAATTGGATGTTATGTTTTAGAGAAATTAAAATGTGTGGATAGAAATGTGTGATAAAAAGTGTGAAAAGTTTAATGAGTGAATGATAAATACTTTAGTTTTTTCCGTAAAACAAAGTGTGATAATATTTTTTAAATGCAGAAAAATCTTGAAAATCTGCAAGATTTACAAAAATAAACTGAATATCTTGTATAACCACGCAAAAACAAACCCTCTGCTCGGCGAAGATTTTACGAGTTTGGAATATGTTTCTCTTCTTTGTAATACGAAAACCGCGTGGTTCCCGAGCTCGGAAACAATTTCATTCCTAGTTTCCGACATCGTAAGGTATCATTTTTAAAGGCGGTTATTGAAAAACTGCCTTAAATCAATGAAAACCCACCTTAAATTTCATGTGAGAGACCCAAATAGATGTTTTCATGTTCGAAAATGTCAAATAAAGGTGATTTTTGGTGAACCACCTTCCAGTGTTGCCTTTAATAAGAGGCTCTCTACTAGTGTGAAACTAAAACCTTACCTGGAAATGGGAATTGGATCAATGGGGGTGTATTGGTATGGTACCGTCGGTCGAATATTGGGTGTATACTGGTTTATTAAGAGTACGAAATAAAAACATTAGGATGGAAATCTGTATTTATATCACTACACAACAAAAAAAGCATGAAACTAAAATGCCAAATCCATTACTTCCATATTCATCCAACTAGATGCCACTATACCCTTTAATACTTATCCACATTATATAATAATAATAATAATAATAACAAAATTTTGAGTAAAAATAATTGGATTTTAATATTTATTATAGGGTAAATCTCAGGAAAGTTTGCCTATCCATAAGATTATGGAGGGGCCACTTTACTTGTTACCTTTAAAATGGTAATTTATTAAAGAATTTAAATATTTTATTTTATAAGTTAAAACAAATAATAATGTGTATTTTAATGAGAAAAAAATAAAATAAAAATGTAAAAATTTCATTTTAAAATAACTGAAGGATTCGTTACTTTCACAAGACGTCCTCTTTTTTAAATATGTTAGGTTCTATCTCTTCGAAAGATGACTATTTGATCGAAATAATAAATCAAAATATTATACAAAAATAATTACACAATTTTAATTATCTTAAATGTTTTTGCTATATCCCCCAATTAAAAAATATACTTTCTTTGTTCTCCTATGTTTGGCACATTAGAATTGGATGTAATGTTTTAGAGAAATTAAAATGCGTGGAGAGAAATGTGTGATAAAAAGTGTGAAAAGTTTAATGAGTGAATGATAAATACTTTAGTTTTTCCGTAAAACAAAGTGTGATAATATTTTTAAATGCAGATAAATATTGAAAATCTGCAGATTTATGAAAATAAACTAAATATCTT
This sequence comes from Rubia yunnanensis, assembly GCA_037428765.1. Lineage (NCBI taxonomy): Eukaryota > Viridiplantae > Streptophyta > Magnoliopsida > Gentianales > Rubiaceae > Rubia > Rubia yunnanensis. The sequence goes on from CM075063.1 coordinate 86,143,064, forward strand.
GTATAACCACGCAAAAACAAACCCTCTACTCGGCGAAGATTTTACGAGTTCGGAATATGTTTCTCTTCTTTGTAATACGGAAACCACGTGGTTCGCGAGCTCGGAAACCCTTTCATTCCTAGTTTCTGACATCGTAAGGTATCATTTTTAAAGGTGGTTATTGAAAAACTGCCTTAAATCAATGAAAATCCGCCTTAAATTTCATGTGAGAGACCAAATAGACGTTTCCATATTCAGAAATGTCAAATAAAGGCGATTTTTGGTGAACCACCTTCTAGTGTTGCCTTTAATAGGAGGCTCTGTACTAGTGTGAAACTAAAACCTTGCCTGGAAATGGGAATTGGATCAATGGGGTGTACTGTTATGGTACCGTCGATCGAATATTGGGTGTATTCTGGTTTAGTAAGAGTATGAAATGAAACATTTGGATGGAAATCTGTATTTATGAATGGCCTATCACTAAGGAACAAAACAAGCATGAAACTATAGCAAGAGAAAAGGAATAAACACTAGTAGAGAATTCTTCTAAAAATCTTTAATGATAGGAATAAACATATGCGTCTGGAATGCAAGGGGTAATGGCAATAGAGCTATTCAGATAAGAATCAAATATATTAATCACAAACACCAAGTTAGCCATTTTGCTATAATAGAACCAATGATCCATTCAGATTATATAGCCAAAATAGCAAAAGATATTGTCTTTAATAATTTCCAGGCATGACAAGATTGTAAAATCTGGCTCTTCTAGGAAGACTCCATCACTGTCAGGATCTTACAACAAGATCATCAACACATCTTAACAGCCATTAAACATAACACTCTTAAATTTGAATGCCTTATTGGTTTTGTGTATGATAAACACACAATTAAAGAGAGATCAAAACTTTGGGCTGAACTAATAAAATTAAAAGATGAACCATTAAGCATGATTATGGATTTCAATGTCATTGAAAAAAATGAGGAATATCTAGTTCCATCAATCCCAAATCAAAATAACATTAAAAACTTTAATAATTTCATACTAGACTTTGATTTAACAACAATACCCACCTCTGGAAGCTTATATACATGGACTGGCATGAGATCAAAAGGTAGGGTATGAAAAAGGTTTGATAGAGCCTTATAAAATTAGAAAGGTGGTCAAATTTTCCTTCCTCGTACCTTAAAACTTTGCCCAGGCAATATTCAGACCACACACCTCTAATTTTTAACATTTTGAGATCTTTTGAACCAATATGGCCAAAATCCTTTAGGTTCCAAAATTGTTGGTTTTCCCACCATTCTTTTATGCGATTAGTCCAGGATGCATGGAATATTCAGACAAACTTTTTAGGAATGCAGAAATTCACATTTAAAATCAAAAGCTTAAAATTAGCATTAATGTTATGAAACAAAAATATCTTTTTCAACATTTTTGATAAAGTTAAAGAGTGTGAGAAAGCACTTTTAAAAGCAGGATCAGAACTACGTTGATAAGAAAACACATCCAACCTAATTGCTTTTAATTTTTCTAAAGCTAATTTAACATTGGCTTTATCAAATCAAGAAACCTTTTAGGGAAAAAATTCAAGACTAAAATGGCTTAAAGAAGGAGTTACTAATTCAAAAAAAAAGCATCAATCAATCAAAGCAAAACATAAGAGACAGCTTATCACTAAAATAAAAAAATTCAGAGCGTAAATGGCTACAAAACCAAGAAGAAATTAGTGAGGAAGCAGTCAAATACTTCTCACAACTTCTAACTGAAGAATAGAATGATCCATGAGGAGTTAATACGGCATGGATATCAGAATATGTTCCTGAAATAGTGACAACTGAACTTAATCAATCATTAAGTAAACAAGTTTCTCTTACAGAGCCCACTGCAATAATCCATCAAATGGATTGTGACTCAACTCCTAGATCTGATGGTATCCCAGGAACATTTTATAAAAAAAATGTTGGAAAGTTATAAAAGATGTTACACTAGAAGCCATTAATGACTTCTTTAACTTAACTCAAATTCCTAAAGCCATTTTCTCAGCATTAATAGTACTGATACCTAAAAAAGACTTATGCTCTTCTTTTAAAGACTACAGACCCATTAGTCTATGTAATTTTTCAAATAAGATAATGTCAAAAATCATAGCAGAGAGACTAAAACCTCGTCTGCACTCAATTATCAGCCTTGAACACTCTGCATTTATCTCTGGTAGAGAACTTGTAGACAATATTTTATTAATGCAAGAACTTACCAATTTCTTACATTCTAAAACTAAGGGTTTAAACATGATAATTGAGTTGGATATGATGAAGGAATTTGAAAGGGTTTCTTGGATTTTTAAAAAAACAAAAATGCTTCTAAAAATGGGGTTTTTCCGAACATATCACTCAACTTATAATGGGAAACATCAAATCAGTTTTTTTTCTCAATCTTAATCAATGGTTCCCCAAAAGGTTTCTTCCCGGCTTCTAGGGGATTGAAGCAGGGTGATCTCTTATCCCCGTTGCTGTTCATTTTGATGGCTGAGTCTTTCTCCAAAAAAATTAATTTCTACACCAATACTCTAATATCAGACCATATAAGCTTCCAACATCAATGATTCAAATCTTCCATTTATCATTTGCTGATGACACAACAATTTGTTTAGAGTATACTAAATCTAGCCTAAATACTCTAATTGGTTTTTTAAAATCCTATGAATTAGACACATGCCAAAAAGTTAACTTCCAAAAGTCTTCTTTCTTCGTGTCAAAATACTCTCCAAGAAGAACTGAAGCTATAATTAAAAATGATACTAATGTGAATCTGGGCAAACTACCTTTCAAATATCTAAGCTGCCCAATCTTCACAGGAAGATAAAAAAAACTCACATTTTTTAAATCTAATCAATACTATACCTTCTAAAATTCAAACATGGCAAAATAAAATGCTTACAGCAGGAAGGAGAACTGTATTAATCAAGCATATTCTCTCATCAATTCCGTTACACTTTTTTTTTTTTAACTTGTCAAGAATTTCTTTATTTATGTTTATCCTCTTTCTGTTGCTTATGTCTTTCCAACAGAAAGCAACCATGATTCACATAAACGGATAGTTAAAAAGAAACCGAACAATAAGCTATGGTCACCTTGTACTCTGTGTGCCCCATCCCTTCAAATTGCAAGGGAGCATTCCATAAATACATGTCAGCTGAAGAAAGCCCATTTTCGTGAAGATAAGATAAAACACATCGTGCTCTGTTTTGCTCACTCATTTTTTCCAATACACGTATAATTGGCACTTCCAATTCATTGGCACACACGTATTCTGGAAATCAAATTAATTGGCACTTCCATAGCCATCAACTGCATCAAAACTTTGATTGTGAACTACCTCAAAAGAACGGTCCCTGGATTCTCCTCCACGTTCTTGGAGCTTTGTCAATTCACTTCTATCTTTTTTCTTTAATGAGCTATCAGCCCTCAGATATCTAGCATAAGTTTTCGTTCTTCAATGGTCTTGGTCAATTCAGTTACAATGGTCACGTGTTTGGAAACGTTGCCATGCATTTTTATTTTTCTATACTGAAGGTAGTTGTCCACAAATTTAGCCATGTCCTCCACTGTCTGGATATTCTGGTTGCTCTTTGGAATCTGCTGAAAATCGCCAACCATCTTTTTTATATCCATTCCAATATCTCCAAAATTCTCAAACATGTTGCCTTTGAAAAATGTATCCTGCTCGGATAATATCACGGCGTCCCATTGATCCTTGGGAAGCTTCCCAACATTTCTCATGTCTACTTTGTTGTCTTGAATGCCTGATAAGTCTATTGATTGAGTAATGGTGTAACAGGGTCATCCCATCTGATGAAGTCTCAAACCAATAAAAACTCTTCTCACATCTCGAATTACATAAGAACCCAGTAGCTTTATGCCCATCACGCCGCCGCTGCTAACTTGAACAGGAGCAGGAGAGGGAGCACGGCTAACTGGTGTAGGAGCTGGAGCTCGGCGAGGGGCAGATCTTCCACCGTAGTTGCGGCAAGGTAAGGTTATTCTCTGTGAGTTGTCAATTCCGTTACACTTAATAACTGTATTTAAGCCTACAAAACAAATCATAGATAAAATCCACAAAGAGTTAGGAAAATTTCTTTGGAGCTTAAATCAGAATGATACTTAAAAGAAAAGGATATGGAAATCATATCAGAATATATGCTACCCTTTTTGAGGAAAATGGTTTAGGCCTAAAAAATTTACACATTATGGTTAAAAGTTTCTCAATCAAACTTTGGTGGAAACTACAAGAAGGAAAATCTCTTTGGTCCAGACTCATGTGGTCCACTCCAGATAACAACAAAACATCTAAAACATGGAAGAATCATAGAATTTAATGAAACTACACAAGAACAAACTTTTATACAAATTGGTTCAGGTTCAGGTTCATTTTGGAATGCAAACTGGACTAAATCAGGGCTGCTAATTGATAAATGGAATCATGAAACAGAAAATATATTCCCAACCTTAACAGTTTCCTAATTCCTTAATAACCAAAACCATTACAATAACACTCTAAAGGATAGTTTTCCAGATTATATAATCAGAAAACTTGAACAAACTTGGCCTGAGCTTGAAGGCAAAATGATTTGGAAATTAACAAACAAAGGTCATTTTACTATAAAATCTGATTATGAACTAATCAGGACAAAAAAAACAAAAGGTATTATCCTTCAAGAATCTGTGGTCCAATATACTTCCAAAGAAAATCATTTTTTTCAATTGGAGGTTATTAAATAGACTAGTTGCTATACCGAACATTTTGGAAGACTTCTTATTTCAGATGCCCTCAAAATCAGTGGCGAAACCAAGATTTTTTTTCAGGTGGGGCTGGAAGAGGGACGGACCGGACGGTGGTGGGGCGGGGTCCGGAGTCTCCGGACGGTGGTGGGACAACGGCGGCAGTGGCTGCGCCCGGAGCTGGAGGCTAGAGCAGAGCTAGAGGCGGAGGTGAAATGCTTGATGTTTTGGTCCTGCGTTTTTGGCTCAATCCAAATACTCAAATTTTGAATTTCAATTTTTTTTCTTCAGTACTAATCAAAATGACGTCGTTCGACTTAAGCCAAAACGACATCATTTTGATGAAATATGGGCCAAAAAAAGGCCTTCAGCGGCCTTCTTCTCCGGCTGATTCTGGCAAAAAAACATAAATCAAAGTCGGAAAAGCGAAGCTCCCGCTCGGAAGCACAATTGACCACTACTACCATGACGCCGAATCTCAGATAGGGCTGGAGCCCTACCACGCGCCATGGTAGTTCCGCCCCTGCTCAAAATGTCTTTACTGTAAGAAAGACTCAGATAGTTTGCATCATTGCTTCAGTAGTTGCCCAAGAATTGTCTAAGTATGGAAAGCTATTGATAATATTTTCAAAATCAAACTAGCTTCATACTTCTTCTTATGGGACAATATTCACTTTTACTGGCATCTTCACACCACCAATAAACAAGCTAACGAGGTAATTAAAATTATACCTTGCTTGGTTACATGGCATATATGGTGTGACAGAAACAAGGTTCTTTTTTTAAAATCAAAGCTCAAACACTAATCTGATTATTAAAAGAACAATGCCACTGATCAATGATATCCTTCTTGGATTGAAAACAAGTTGTATAGGGGATCTTAATGGAAGAATACCCAGAATTATGATATAAAGGACATAATTTAAAAGGAAGAATTGCAAAGTAATTCATTGGAATCTACCAGTTCAGTTCTAACTAAACACAGATGCATCAGTTTTACAGAATGGAAATGCAGGCCTTGGAGCAATTATTAGAAATTCAGAAGGGAAAGTGGTGATTTTGGCAGCAAAACCTCTTTCCAATTGCAATATTCTTCAAGAAGAAGCTCTTGTACTAAGCCTTGGATTGAAGATGGCAAAAGAACAAAGGTTGTACCACCTAGAGATCGAGATAGATTCTATGATTTTTTTTCAAGATTTTAGAAAATAGTTATAAAGAACCATGGAACTGCATAGAGGACATAACACTACCACAGAGACCCCCCTCTGGCACCGGTTTTGAAAACCGGTGCAAATAATGTATTAGCAACGTTTTTTTGTTAGCACCGGTTCTAAAACCGGTGTTAGTTTAGCACCGTTTAAAAATATTGTAGCACCGGTTATTTAAATAAAAATCGGTGTTATTTTTACACCGGTCGGAAAACCGGTGCTAGAATTGATGAAAACCGGTGACGGATTAAAACCGGTCAAGAAACCGGTGCTAAAATTAGCTATAACCGGTGTTATATCTGCACCGGTTTGAATGCCGGTGCAAGGAATCCTAGAAAACCGGCGTGAGGTTTGTATTTGGCACCGGTTATAGAAACCGGTGTTATGAAAATGTAGAAACCGGTGCTAAATGAATTCGTGGAAAAAAGCGGGAAAAGTGGCACCATTTGATTTAGCACCGGATAAAAATCGGTGCTAATAGGGATAATGGCGCCGATTTTGCGTACTATTTACAAAAATCGGTGCTAAATCGAGCATTTAATGCTCCGAACTTACCCTCTTAAATTAGATCTGAACTTGAAGTTTCCTTATCCATTAATTTATGGTAGATATTTTGGGAAGGTGTGCAATAACTCAAACAAATGAAGACCCATGGAAGTAAGTATTCATTAATTTTTTGAAATTTCAATCAAATAGAACCATAAATGCATGATTGGAGATAGTTTTTTCATATTTATTAATGGTTTCTATATGCCTAGCTTATGTTGGTTGAGTATCATGTTGTGAGAGTGTAAATTAATGAGTGTTGATGTGAACATGTTTGTTTTTGTTTTGGTAGATGGTATATATATTTATATGTATCCCGAGAACATGAAGTTGATCGATTCACATACATATACATGGACATGACACGTTTAGTATTGTGTAGCAAAAAAATCGTGTTCATTTTTCGTATGTTTGACCAATGAAAATTTGTGCAATTGTTTGTTATGTGTTGTTTAGATACAACGGACCGAGAATCAATGTTTGCATGGAGGGAAAAAAATGGTTAGTTGTCCAAGTGTAGCTAGAGATAGTGGTGAACATATTGCATTTATTGATTTGTTTCTTGATTATGCCTTTGGTCGGGAGGAGAGGATACTGTGTCCATGCAAAAGATGCTTGTGTCGTGAACGGTTTGATGATCGTGGGGTTGTTAGATTTCACTTGTTGAGGAACGGATTTGACGGAGGTTACATTGTATGGACATTTCATGAAAAGGTTGAGCAAGGACATAACGGTGGTTTTGACAAGGTAGATGGAAACAAATGTACAGTTGATGGTATGTTCGATGACATTGTGAGAGATTTTGAGGGGAAGCCTACAATATTGAGTGCTTTGCTCGACGAGAAAGAGAAGTCATTGTATCCGGGATGTAAAAGTAAGGATACCATAATCTCTTTTTTTATGGAGGTTTTCAATTTGAAAGCTACAAGTTCTTGGAGCGATGCAAGTGTGAATACACTCCTAAAGCTTCTGAAGGATAAGTTTCCGGAAGGGAATGGTATTCTGAAAAACTTTTACGAGGCCAAGAAAATATTGTGTCCACTTGGTTTGGAATACAAGAAAATACACTCATGTCCAAATGATTGTGTGTTGTATGACGGTGATTTGAAAGATGCAGTTGAATGTCCCGTGTGCAAACATGCAAGATATAAGGGTGTGACGAATGATGATGATGTGTGTTTGGCTAAGAAGAAGAAGAAGGTCCCATTGAAGTGTATGTGGTATCTTCCTATAATTCCTAGGTTGAAGAGGTTATTCGTGAATTCAGAAGATGCAAAGAACTTGCGATGGCATGGAGAGCGGGAAAGACCAAGTGACGACAAGATAAGATATCCAGTAGACGGTGAAGAATGGAGAAATTTTGACAAGCGATATCCTTTCTTTGGTTCGGAGGTTTGAAATCTACGCCTTGCATTGTGTACTGATGGGATGAATCCATTTGGTAATATGTCATCGAAGCATAGTTCGTGGCCTGTATATTGGTTATATATAATTTGCCCCCATATTTGTTCATGAAACGTAAATATGTTATGATGCCTATGTTAATCTCCGGTCCTAGACAACCTTGGAATGAGGTTGATGTGTATTTGAGACCATGATCGATGATTTGAAGATATTGTGGGAAGAGAAAGGGGTGTTGGTATATGATGGCCACATGAATGTGGAGTTTCAACTTCGTGCCATGCTTTTTTGCACGATCAATGATTTTTCCAGCCTATGGAAATTTGTTGGGGTACGTTGTGAAGGGGCACAAAGCATGTCCCATTTGTGAGGAGAAGACTGAATTCAAACAACTAAGACACGGAAGAAAGACAGTGTATCTTGGCCATAGAAAATGGCTCCAAGGAAACCATAAATACCGGGATGATGTGGTCAATTTTGTTGGTGGGAAAGAACGATGGAAATCCCCAACACCACTAACTGGTGTTCAGATTCATAGTAAGGTTAAGAAATTGAGAGTGGTGTTGGGAAATTACAAAGGCAGGGACAAAATACAGTGTGATGGTCCATGGAAGAAAAGGTCAATATTTTTTTATCTACCATACTGGGAGCATCTTGAGGTTAGGCATTGCCTAGACGTGATGCATATTGAGAAAAATGTTTGTGAAAGTTTGATAGGCACCTTCTTGAATATTCCTTGGAAGACGAAAGATTGTTTGAATGCCCGGTTGGACTTGGTTGATTTGGGAATCAGAGGATGTACTTGCCCCCTGCACCTTGTACCTTGTCTAAGGAGGAGAGAATCTCAGTTTGTGATAGTTTGAAATCAGTGAAGGTTCCCATTGGTTATTCATTGAACGTCAGTCGGTTAGTTACGAAGGATTGTAGGATGACGGGGTTGAAATCTCATGATTGTCATGTTTTGATGCAACAACTGTTACCTATTGCTATTCCTGGGGTAATGGAGGCCGACGTAAGGCACTCAATCACTAGACTTTGTATTTTTTTTGCTTCCATATACCGGAAGTCTATTGACCGGGACCATCTAGATGTCCTACAAAAAAATGCTGTTGTTGTGTTGTGCAAGTTGGAAATGTATTTCCCTCCATCCTTTTTTGATATAATGGTTCACTTGGTTGTTCATCTAGTGCGGGAGGTAAAGATATGTGGTCCGGTTGGTATGCGTTGGATGTATCCTTTCGAGCGTCACATGAAAGTCTTTAAGGGATACGTGAAATGTATGAGTCGGTCGGATGCTAGTATTGTTAAGAGGTATGTTACCGAAGAAGTGATTGAATTTTTCTCTAGCTATTTGCAGGGACACAGAAAATTTGGGGTGCCCCTGAATCGACATGTTGGTCGGAAGGGGGGCAAGCTGAGGTCGAGGGGAACATTATTTACTCCATTGAATAGTGATCTGATGTCAGTTCATTTGTATGTGTTGAGGAATTGTTTGGAGACTACTGCTTATGTGACCGAGCACCTTAATTCGATCACAGAGTGTCATCCCACATGGCCCCCTGATAAAGTTCAGTTAGAGCACAATGACAAGTTTTTGAATTGGTTATATAATCGATGCAATGTTGGTGATTACGACCCAAAAATTAGGGCATTTGCAAGGAAGCCTAACTTCACGGTTTTGAGGTATTCCGGATATGACATGAATGGTTTTTGTTTCTCTATTAGGGACCAAGATTTGAAGAGCACGACACAAAACAGTGGGGTATACATTGAGTCGGAGACTATGTGGCAAGCAAGTAAGAAAGACAATAAACCAGTCCTAGCTGTGATGTCGTTCTATGGTGTTATTGATGAGATTTGGGAGCTTGACTATGGAGAATTCAAGATTCCGGTATTCAAGTGCCAATGGTTTGATAACACAACTAGGGTTCGAACTGATGACCCAATGGGATTCACCCTTGTTGACCCGACTTGTGTGGCATATGAAAATGCTCTTTCCATGATGAAATTGATTTTGAAGTTACAAGTGAAAGGTTAGAATTCCCCTCTATTTCCCCTCTATTTCCCCTCTACCTGGTGACAACGGGATTGAGGCGGGAGCAATACGGAGGAAACACAGAGATGGCATTTGGATAGATGACGATGGTCGAGAACTTCGAGACGGTCAATCCAAGAAGATGAAGTTGGTTGCAGACTAGCGGGGGTCGATTAATGAAGTCGAAGATAAAATTTATTTAATTTTTGTACTTTGTTGTACTTTATACCCTGGCAACTATTCTACAACTATCTTCCAAGTTGTCACCATTTCGAGCAGGTCTATCCGCTGCAGCGCACTGCAGCGGTTTTAGTAAAGCCTTGTAAAAAATTGCCCTCCTTTTCCTATGGTAGGTTCTGCCAGCTGCAGCTCTATTGGTTCAGCGCGCTGCAGTAATTTCACACACACATGAATCTGGAATGAATAGCTCATGCAGTTCGTCTAAGACATTCTAAAATCCAAAATACAGCACGAAGACACTTGGTTTGGAATGTAGCACGAATACGTTATGTGACTTGAAAAGTCACATTCCAAAATCACATCCAAATAGTAGCAACAAAGTAGCAATATATGTTTCGCAAGCAAAAAATGTACGAGTCAAACATCCAAATTAAACTAGCAAATGAAACAACCTGATAAAATGAAGATGTAAGCTCAATGTAGGTAGTCACTTCCTGCGTGCCCTCTTCTCCACCATGTTGGACCTTGGCGAATCTAAGGTAGATATTGGACCCAATTCCTTCTCACCACACATGGCAGTGAGGATCTTCCCAACCTACGATGTCCAGCGCACCAAATGATCCACCTTCAGTTGCAATGCTGCCATGTCCCCATCCGAGTTCTCATTCGATGATTTACTTGTTGCCGCCCTAGATGAATCATCAACGTTCTTCTTCTTCGAGAATATTAGAGGGTTTATCGGGAGCTTTGGCATCATTATGACATCATCATCTTTGAATCTGTAACCTGCTTCCATGCATATTGCAGTGATGAGTGAGGACAAGCCTATGCAATTATGGGTATTGACACAATCCCAGATGTACGCCATTATTTTACCCCCAACATCGATGCTCATGTTCTTCTTTATCTTGTAGAGCAGCAGCATACGGGACCGATGAACGTCACTATTCATTTTCACAGGGAGTAGCCGGGCAGCTATGAAACTGTACCACACATTCATGTCTTCAGTCAAGTACTTTTTCTCAATGCTGGACCATTCTTGTGGCAGATTCCGGATTACTGCATCGCTGTCATCACAGATTTCCGTTATGATGTCTTCCCATGAAGCTTGTTGAACAGCGGAGTCAGCGGATTCGTACAAACTCGAGGGCTTCGGTGGGATCTTGTATAACCTGTTGATCACATCCGAAGCCAACTCAACAAAATGACCACGAAGGAAAACATTTGGAGAATTCTTGTACTTCATGAGCGACAAGTATTCACATGCCATGGTCTGGTTTGCACGAGGCGGTTGTGAGATGAAGCCTTCCCAGCCGTGCTCCTTCACGTAATCCTTGAAGGGTTTTTCCAGTCTCAACCCTCTCTCAAGTATGAGGCCCCTCGAAATGAAGTCTTTGTACACAGTTATATGCTCAGTACAGTCCATCTCTGCGGCTGGTATTGGCTCATTCGACGGAACAATCTGAGACCCGTGCTCTCCATCCTCCCTCTCGACCACTCTGGCCTTTTTCCTCGAGTTCTGGCTGTTGTTCTTCTACTTGGCTGCACTTTTTTGGGGGGCCATTCCTGTTAAACTAAATGTGTTATGGTACGAAATGCACCAGGAAAATGTTAACACAAGCCAGAAGATTAACGGGTGGTCAGAATATACAAAGGGAAAGAAGAAATCTGGGTGGTCAAAATATGAACGGAAGTAGGAAAGAATCATAAACTAGAATAACCTGACATGAAAAGTTCCTACCAAGAATACACAAACAGCTTTCAGAACATAGTACAGAATCACCTTATTCTAATTGAAGCATTTTTTCCCAAGGGCTGAATACGGAATAATGTTTATTCACAATTAATCCCAATTTCAGATAATATAAACAGAAGAAAAATAATTTAACTAGATTGACATTCTATAAATCCTAGTACGAATAAATACGCCATCCAGAATAACCTGGCATGAACAGTCAGGTTTGTACACAATTATTCACCAATGTCGAAAACAAGAACACAACGAGGTTCATCACAATGAGGCATTATCACGAAATCAATCCTTGAGCATGAAAAAATTGTGTACAAACCCTTGGAAAATAACCCGCTTACCTAATTCGGAGTACGGGTTGTTGACGATTGGTGTTTGTGGTGTGGACGAAGATGGTCGGACAGGGCTTGGCCGATGAAGCTTCGCGGATGGAGAAATGGACGGCGGAGGGAGCCGGGACGACGGAGGGAGCACGGTACGGCGGAGGGAACAGGGGACGCAGGAGGGAGCAGGGGACGGCGGAGGGAGCATGGGACGGCGGAGGAAGGAGCTTGGGAACGGCGGAGGAAGGAGCTTGGGAGAGTAGAGGTTCAAAGGGTATAGACTAATGGTTCAAACACATTATACCAATTGGGCTTCAGTTTACATTCCTTTGGGCTGAATTTTACCACAATTGAATAGTAAGTTTTAGACCTATTTGGGTTGAATTTTACACCCAATTGGGCCGAACTGAACAAAGATATGGGTTGAAAAATGTTATCGATACGAAGAGGCACGGTTCGAGGCTTGAGAGCTTATCAAGTGTGGCTTGGGAGGTGGCTGGGTCCGAGGGGTGGGGGTGAAAACGAGGGTTACAAGAGCTCGATGGTGTTATAGTAAATCAGGGCCAATTTTCACGATCCTGAATGAGTCGATGTATTTTTCGTAAGTGAATATTGTAATGCTGAAAGGAATGTGTAAGGCAAAATAGGGTGATGGAAATCGAGGGGAACTCTGGCTTAGTCAGTCATGGTCACGAAACAAGATCAGATCTTGGTTGAATCCAGACAAGTCATGGTTACCAAGCTCGAGTTCTACGCATATTATGTTTCCTTATTGTACTTTATCGGGGGTTTGCTATTCCGGATTTGGATGCTCTCCATTACTTCCTAGGCTTAGTAGTGTCACCCACTTCCTCGGGTCTGGCTTCTCGGGCTATGGCTCGATACGGAAGGATATGCAGTATGTTTTTGTTGAATTCTTGTTCGTTGGAGTCCCACGGACCAACCTACCGACTCTCAATCCAGCAATGTTTACGAGTATCGACCCCTTGCCAACAATGACTCGGAGATGGTCTGGTTGACCCATTCTCATTAATCTTCCGCTAGAGAGATCCACATTGTTGATATCTAACAACAATAGTGCCAGTGTTATTCCATCACCTCATTCTACTAGATATATGGCATAATTGGAGGTATATAAACAATAATATTATCATATGTTATATGGTTCGATTCGTCGTAACATGTAGTTTATGAAAAGTAACTTTTTATATGCCATACTTATACGTACTTAAACATATTAATGATTAGAAAAGTTTCTTTATGAGCGTGAAATTCTCTCTCACACCATTTAATTTGGGACGGAGGGAGTATAAGATTTTAAAGATTTTACGATCGTTTCCAGGCCCTGGTGAATCTAATACATAACCCTCTCATTTGTATGGATTAATGTTTTTTAAATAAACCATTTGAAATTATAAGACACCAAAATTTGCCAACAAAGCATCATTTTCCTTCCCTCCAAAAGTTTCCCTCTTCCCTCCATAACCAATACCCTCAATTTTCGTATCCTTCCCTCCCCAACACATTGAACCGAGTTCGCTCTTCCTACCACATCCCTAACCCCAAATTTCCCCTCTTTCCACCATAACCCCGTGCCGATTTTCCCCAAAATTATTGTCCCTCCCTTCACCAATTATGTCGGGCTTCAACCTCCCAGTCTTGGTCGCCAACCAAATACCTCAAATTGGTCGATATTCTGCTCCACAATTTTGGTCGCCAGGTCGGAATCTTCACAGTGAAGGTGGCAAACAAGCCGGCCGGCTCTTGACGAAATAAGGTATGATCGATTGGTAGTTTGCATCTTTCCCGGGTTTAATGAATAGCTATATTATGGTGGGTCTCTTCGCTTCTGAGTTTGTGTTGCCATTTCTTGGTATACTAGTGTGGGTGTTGTTTCATGCTCATAGATGATATGCTTGCTAGTAATGTCATACTTTTTGCCTACCCACATGCCCCCTATACGAATTTGTTAAACCCTGTTTTTGTCCCCATACAATATGTTCTCGGTTGAATTTTCGTGAAAATCCGCAAAGGGCTGTGTTGGAGTAAGATTGCCTTATGTTTCATTTACTCATGCAAGAGATTCAATGGCGAAGCCGAGGAAGAAATTTTTTGATTCCGGCTGTAGAAAAGCTGTTGACAATAATTGTGTTACCCCTCCAAAGGTGGCCAACTGTGATGACAATAGCGAGGAAAGGGCTGATGCACAGAAATATTGCTCGGGATCAGAGAAGTCGGGTGAAGAAGAAGAAACTATGATAAAAGACAACATGAGTGGGAGCTTCAACAAGTTTGAGATTGAAGAGTATTGCAAGCACAGAGGCACAGCCACGTGCAAGTCCGTGTTGCTTGCAAAACAAAAGAAGCCTCTTAAAATATTCTTCGATGATAACTTCGAACCCCTAGTTATGCGCAACCGATGGTCGATGTATGTTGGCTATGCCTTCCGACGAAGAATCCACTTCGAGACATGGCATAATTGGAGACCAGTCCCAGACCATGTGAAGAAGGATGCATGGGAAGAAATTCTCGTAAGTGTGTCCTAATCCTCCATTGTTCATGTCAACTTCGTTACATTTCGCACTAACAACATGTCTTCTTGTCCTCCAGATTAGCTGGGATATACAAACCAAAATTACTTTCAATGAGATGAATAACTTCCAAAATAAATGGACAATTTATGCAGGAGAAAAGCGGAGGAATTGGAAGACTAAGGTGGCGCACAAGTCCATTGTGCAAAAAAAATCGGGTTCTTGTGCGTGGAGAGACTATCTCTGGATGGACAAAAATGAGTGGGAGCTATTTGTGAAACACAGATCAACCCTTGAATTCAAGGTAATTCCTTCAATATTATTAATCTCGAGTGTTTACGATGTGAACAGTTTACAAACTGATGTCCAAATAGGCGGTAAGTGACGAAGCAAAATTAAGCGCCTCACAGAAGGAGTACATCTATCACACGGGCAGTGAAGGGAACCGTAGGGTGGCAATAGAACTCGAGAAGAGGAAAAGAAAGGCTAAAATTGATGAGCTTTTGGATGAAGGTCAGAGTGTAGAAGAAGTAGAGGCTTTAGTTCAAATCATGGATTTCAAACCGAACCGCTCGGAAGTGTTCCTTGCAGCTAACCGGGACAAGAAATTATCAACCTACACCAATGACTCCGTCCGAAGAGCAGCCCCCACTATTGTGAGCATAATTCATAATTGAATCTATCTCTATTGATATTCTTAGATGTTATCCCGATCATATGGCTAATATTTGCTTCGTTTTGTAGAAAAACCTTTTGGATAAGAAGCAAAAGGGAGATTTGGTTGTACATGGAAAAGAAGATATTCTAGTTCAAGCAACGGGTAAGAAGGATCATGGGGGTCATTGGAGAGGTTGCTCTGTAACCTCTAAGGTAAACAAGGCCCTACCACATATAGCTGTCACCCGTTATGCATCTAGTCGATGTGGGAGCACAAACACAAAACCATCTGAGGAAATTTCAAATTCAAACAAACTACCAACAAATGTCATCAAGCTCAAGGAAACATTTGTTGCTTTACTTGAGGCCTAAACAAATTGGCTAGCTGGACAATTAGGTAAAGCTATTCCCTCACACTTGGATGCCCGTAATTTCCTTGCTACATCTTGCACCCCCACGAATAAGGACAATCAGGTATTCATTTCTTCAGCATCGGGATGTAGTGACCCACAAGGAACCGTAGCGGATGACAAGGTAGTCCATACCATGAACTGCAATCGTTTTTGTTCCTTTCTTGCTATGTGATTTGTAGTCCCTGGATTTCTATTTCCTATCACATTGATATTATGGGGATATAGTGACTACTATCACGTTCATTTCGGATGTCGGTAGTTATATCTTCAACTTCGTATTTCCCCTATAAACTGAGGAACTGTCTCTTCGCCAATGTAATTATGTTTCATGACAGTTCGTTGCTGATGAACGCTGGAAGCTGCAGCGCGGTGTAGCTCTCAGTCTCAGCTAGGCACTGAAAGCTGCAGCCTTCAGCAGCTACATGTACAATTCATTACTTCTTATAATCTATCGCTTGCACTTCCGACATTATTTGCTTTCCTTCAATAGAGAATACTTAGTCATTTTCCAACCGATGTATTTACCCAATCTCTAAGTTCATCTCTCAGAAAGGAAAAAAGTGCTGCCTATATGTTTTGAACCATAATGGAGAAAGGGAAGTAGCTGCATTTGGTATCGTCTTTCCAAAGAACGCGGAAACTGACTTACCCATCAAGTGGGAGCGAGTAAATCTAAAAGGACCTGTGATCATTCCAAAGGAACCTTTGCCGATTGAACACGAAGAATTTGAGTTTGTCACTTAGGCCATTGGATATAACATTCTATGGCCGGGAAAGCTGATAAATGTCATTGAGCAATAGGATGATGAGGTGTGACAATTGTATTCCTCTTCTTATCGCTGCTCATATATATCTTTCTAGATATTTCAATAACATGATATGTTATTCATCTACTAACGTAGGAGAACGAGCAGCAACCGCCTCCCCAAGAATTGGTAGTTGACGAAATTGGAAGTCCTCACACAAACCTCACACCAGTGGCTAAGGAAGATACTCCTCATGGAGAGGTGGCCCCTCGATCGGTAAAAGGAGAGGTACATACCCCCAGAGTATTTCATTCTGACTGATTTTTTGCTATGCATCACTAACATTTTACCCATTAGCAACTTCCAAAAGGAAAGACTACATCACCGGAGAATACCAAATCCTCCCTCTTCGATTTCCCCCCAATACATATTTGTGAGAGCTCATTTAAGCCTTTACATTATCATCCACTACTGAATCACATACAAATATTCTTCAACTAACATTATTAGATTCTCAATGTAATGATTAGGGAGCCACGGAAAACCAAGAGTGCATCGCTGCTATTCAACATATTAATGATGCTTTACAGCTATCTTCACAAATATGTGGACCAAACAAAGTCTTCCGCATCAATTTCAACGCAAAGGTGTTTGGATCAGAAGAAGTCTACACATCTATATTTACTGACAAGATAAGACTATTCATGAACAGCTTGGATGCAGAGGATGAAATGGAGTGGATCAGTGGGTGCCAACTTGATATATGGGCATCGTAAGAAATGCATCATTTCATTATCCATAGATACAAGTATCATTATATTTGCTTCACTTACAATATTATTTTGCAAGATACCTTTGTGATGGGGTGGTTCGTGGAGGCCACGTCCAGTTTATTCCTGCCTCTTCAAACTCAATGGCTCAGAAGGCAAATCAAAGGGTGGAATTGACCGCGGACGAGGTTTCGGCTGTCATGTACCGCACTGAAGCGAGGATGTACATCTTCCCATACAATCGAGAGTAAGTTCCATTTTTTTTCCGAGTAGCTAGACCCGCCCACATGGAAGCGAAAGCAACCATATGCTGTGATTTTATTTTCAGAATATATCTTAAGTACTTTTGGTTTTCCCTTCTTTCCATAGGGACCATTGGTTTTTGCTTGTCTTCATACCAGAAATCGATCGAGTATATTGCATCGACTCAATGACTGGGGGAATTTCCAAACGAAATAGAACATGCCTCAAAATGATTCATTTGTAAGTGGAACACATTCATGGCATTCCTTCAACTTCGATGTTTTACAAAAATGGTTGTTCCCGTAAATGTGTTGTACGTTTCGTACTCTCTTGGCTAAATTATTTACAATTACTGTTACTTAGTATATTATCATATATTGTGTGAACCCCAATTTTTGAAAATATTATTCCACATGTTGACAAAAATATGTTTCCATCTATTGTAGGATTGCAACAAAATATCAACAGTCCAATTCCAAACAAAATAGGTCCTACCCTTCCAACTACACTTGGGATGTCATAAACATCGATGTACGTATTATCCCATACCTTCATATTTCACGTGTCATTTTCATCTTCGTAATCGGTTCAACAAATTCTCTTTTCCATCATCAGCACAAGATATAAAGTAGTACTTCGGAGTGCAGATACCATTGCATGTATTACATGCAAAAAATTGTTAGGCACGTACATGACATTGACATTATTTCGGTACGTTTTCCTACAATTCTTCTATGTATTTGTTATTCTCACATATACATCATTCTCTTAACATGTGATTTAATGCATTGTTTCAGCAATTTTCGGAAGATTACACTCCACTGGGGAGCGATGAACTGCAAAGAATTGCTTTCAGATGGGTTTGTATTTTCGCAAAAAGTACTCTGCCAAAATGCATAGCTCAATTGAATGTCATACAGGGACTTGCACAAATCGTCGGATAGTGGTTAGTATTATCTCTTACGAGAAAGGTAACTGACTTTCACTTCTGATACTCGTCAAATTCGACGATGAGGGGGGTTCGAGTATCTTAGGCCACTACAAAACACGTCATGCTCTTCTTTTGCTAGTCATAAATTATACTCCATCGAATTCAATGCTTTCTTCAACCTACTTTCTTGTCTATGCATCATGGTGGCTCGAAATTTGTTCAATTTGTCTTCGTGCACCGTTCTGTTACTACGCACAACAAATAATGGGTACCATGCTTGGAAAAAAAAGGAAGGAACTGGCTGTGTGAAGATGAACTGAAAGAGCGGTAGCGCGCCGCAGCTTACAGTGACCACAATAGTTACTCATGCTTTTAACACCGGTTTCTTCCGATTACAAAAGCGGTGCTAATATTAAACGGTGCAAAATTAACGCTTTTAGCACCGCTTTCAAAACCACTCATAAAAAAAGGTGCAATACTAACCGGTGATATATATACATCATAGCACCGGTTTTTAAACGGGTGCAAAATATAACCGGTGCAACAAATAAACAACTCTAGCACCGGTTTTTAAACGGGTGCAAAATATAACCGGTGCAACAAATAAACAACTCTAGCACCGGTTTTTTTACGGGTGCTAACAAATAACCGGTGCAATAAACACGTTTTTATCACCGGTTCCCAAACCGTTGCTAAACTATAACCGGTGCAATTTATTTTTCTGGTCACTGGTTTAAAAACCAGTGCTACCTACAAACCGGTGATAAAAATACAGATTTAACACCGGTTCCATAACTGGTGCAAAAAAAATCGGTGCGACAAAATTATATTTATCACCGGTGTTATAACCGGTGTAAGAATGATAAATTTTACACCGGTTTTTCATAGCACCGGTTACAAAAAAAAACGGTGATAATGTAACATCACTTACTTAGGCACCGATTTTTTAAGCAGCCAAAAACCGGTGCTAGGAACCCAAAAAACCGGTGCTACAGGTGTCTTCACGTGGTAGTGTAAGAAACATCAGACATCGGCTGCAAAAGTTTGCATAAAAGATACAACATATTTATCGAGAGGCCAATAGCGTAGCTGATGCACTTGCCATGTTAGCAAGCAATGAAAAGATAGATAACTTTTTTATTTTTGCAGGTTTGTCAAGACAAATTAAAGGCCAGATTATGATGGATGTAGCTGAATGTCCTTATGTTAGGACTTGGTTTCATTAAGTTTTATATCTATTTTGTAATACATTCGAATGTAATAAACTCTAGTACTCTTGCTTTGTGTTTTTTAGATTTCCTCAACGGTTTTTAATCCAGGTTCACAAGTCTTACAAGCATAACGTATTTAAACCTTAAGGATATTTTCAGTGTTAAGGTATTACGTACCCCTCTTTTATGTAGTTTTTATATTTTAACTAATAAACAGGTAGGGGTCCACCCAACCCCTCCACCATATTAGGTGGTGTTTTAAGAAACATTACGGTATAACCACGATTGTTACATTTACAAAATTTGGTTTAATCAAGAATGGATAAAATGAGACGCTATTTTACTTTATTTTGTTTAACTGCTTTTGAATATTTGAGTACTATTATAGTAGAGAGAATCTTTGAAGCATATGCTTTTAATATGGGAATAGATGGATGAGATCTCATTTTATAAGTGGCTAAATGTTTTAATAATTTAAAAATATTTTGAATATGACACTACAAGAAAATGCATATTTTACTTCATCCTCCTTACGTCGGTTTTACAGGAAAATAATGAAAATTGAGGTAAAAAGTTCTTTTAATTTGATTTTTTCCAAAAAGTACAATAACGAACTTGTTTTACCCCTGTTATTTTAAAACCGAGGAAAATAGTAACTCAGTTTCTGGGGAACCAAGGTAAATAAAATAAACTACCGACAATGGAACAGTCTCGTTTCAGTCTCTTTTGGACTAAGAGGACACCGACGTTGACCATTACTCTGCTATGTTCAAGGGATTGAAGAAAATTTGTGTTTCGATGTGACGATGTCGGTACATCATTTTTAATTAATTGAAATTGCGTCCAACAAGTGACCAATGGTTGTCCAAGACGACTGAGAAAGTAAACTTTCATATAAGCTGACAATTTTGACCATTTTTCTTGAAACAGACTATCAAACTTATTGTAAGGGTAAAACATTTTATAACTTTGAAATCTGATTCCCAAATGATGTATACCTAGCCCAAATACTAAGGAGCAAAACCAAAACTACATTGATCAGTGGCACGAACTAGGCCAAGCGGACGTAGGATAGGTTGAGTCAACCAACGAACTAAGAATAGTATGGACCTTGATTAGCTGTCAGCCACGAACCGCGTTTCTCGGCCCCACGACCGGACACACGATGCAATCCCGGATAAGAAGGAGTCATGTTCATGACAAACTATAAAAAGGAGAAGAAAGATACGAATCAAGGTGAGCGAACTGACTTAAGAAATTCCAATTCTGAGAAGAGAAAGCTGACTTGATCATCGTAGAGTTTTTCTCGGAATCAGTTTCGGGACTGATTTGCAGGTGCAGAAATTTAAGTAGTGAACAAGCGGTTTGCCTGAAAGGGCCACCACATTATTTGGCCCAATCTATGGGGAACAAAAAAAATTCTTTCGTTTCAAAGTCATTTAGGTAAACAATGGTGTTCACCAGAAGTGAGAAGAGTCACAACCACCAAACAGAGGAGCAAACACCTGGACGTAGTAGCATGCATCCTCCCCGGGATCAGGACTACATCCCCAGAGAAAGAGAGCGCAACAAAGAGGAAACGAAGGAGGAGAAAAACGCATAATCCCTCAACACGAACCAAGAGAAAGAAAGAAGGATGTTTGCATCATTTTTAGAAGTGAACAGGGAAAATTTGTACAACCAGTTCCTAACAACACTCAAACCACACAATCTAAGAATAGAAAAAAGGGTAAGTTAGGGCCGTCAAAATCTCAAGTACGAGGAGGGGCTGTAGGAAATCGTTGCAGACGACGATGGAGACAAGTCATCCTTAGCACCGCATCTCCGGGACATTAAGATGCCAAAGCATTTCGAACTTCCTCTAAATGTTAAAATTTACAATGGGACCACAGATCCAAAAGAGTTCCTACATTCATACAGAAATAGTATGAGGTTTCGCGGTGAGAACATCGAATTAGTGTGCAAGACATTCCCCATCTTCTTTTCCGGGATAGAAATCACCTGGTACGAGGAGCTCCCAAGTGGAAGCATCAAATTCTGGGCACATTTATCATATTTATCCCTAGATCGTTTCTATCAGCAACAAACAGGATTGTGGATCTTAATAACATAGCTCAATGAAATGATGATAGTCTGGCAAAGTATCATGGTAGGTTCGTTACAGAAAGTTTGCAGGTTCGCGACTTGTCATTCCAATCATGCCCGGGAGAATTTATGAGAGGTATGTGATCATGAGATTTCTACAAGGAACTAACAAATAATATGCCCAACAGCCTGAGAGAGCTATAAAAGATGATTGAACAGCACGTGCGAATAGAAGAAGTGAACAACCGTAAGATAGAAAGGGAACAAAGCGAGAAGCGAATGATGGAGGATTCACAGAAGCGTTTTATGAAGAAAGGCAAAGAAAATGTCACTTTCAAACTGGGAGAAACAGGATCGCAAGGTGAGTCATTCCAAGATATGCCTCTGACCAGATCAAGGAAGGAGAAATGGCAAGCGAACAAGGACCTATTTTGAGAACCAACACCTATGTTATCACCACCAGAAAAGAGATCCAGAGAGTATTATTGTGCCTTCCACAAGGATTATGGTCATGACATTGAGTATTGTAGAGACCTGAGAAGACAAATTGAATTTTTTTTTTAGAAAGGACTACTTAAGCCAATATAAGAAGGAATGAACTAGCCAATATGGGGACACTAGCTAAGTAGCAAACCCATCTCCAAGAAACTAGGGTACAGTGATCACAATGGCAAAGAATAAAAAAAATGACTGTGGTGGTGGATTGCAATGATGATGCGGGTCATGAAGTACCAAAGCCAATCCATATATGAATCCACAGCGTTGTTGTCCAACAATGCTTGGAAGGCTAAAGCAAGATACTCTCCCCACAAGAGCCGATTGATAAAAGGCTTCGTTCGAATGAGACGATCACTTTAGCGAAGAAGATGCAGCACCTAGTGCTTTGCCTCACAATGATCCCATGGTCATCATAGCAAAAATTAGAATGCAATCGTCCACAGAGTGTTCGTAGATGACTGAAGCGCAGTTGAGATATTGTTCGTAGACCGCTTCGACAGACTGGGCTTTAAGAGTGCTGACCTAAAAAAGTCCACGTTCTCGCTAAAGGATTCACGGGGCGAGTGGAAATGCCTCTAGAGAATATAGAGTTGCCCGTCACTATTGGAGAAAGTGGTAAAAATTGCACCATCATGTGCGATTTCGTGGTCACGGCTACCCAAAGTAATTTTGATGCCATCATTGAAAGGTCATGGATGAACAGAGCTAAAGCGATATGGTCTCCTTACCACCTGGTAATGAAATTCCCAACTCCAGCTGGTATCGTGATCATACGAGGAAACCAGAAAATGGTCAAGCAATGCATGGTCATAGCAATGAAGGCAGGAAAGGTTTGAGAGAAAGTAGAAATGGTTAGCACAATCTCAGTCGGTGGTTTAGTAAAGCAGGCAGAATTATCAGTAAACTTGGGAAAAGAAGCAGAACTAATTAGCCAGGATAACGAGGATAATTCAAAGTGTGTGAAGAGAGGAAAACACCTTTCGGTCAAGGAGAGAATGAAAGTTGTGGAAATCCTACGAAGCCACAAAGACATGTTAGCATGGAGTATGGAGCATCTAGAACATGGGAAGTGAGGAACCATCCATCGCTACCCATCCCTTCAATATTAGCGACACAATCAAACAGGGTGAACAAAAACAACTTTTCTTCACTAGCGATAGACAAAAAACAATCGAAAAGGAATCTACAACACTACTTCAGGCTAGCACACTGACATATGTCATGTACCCAAAAAGGCTAGCGAACCCATTCGGGGTGAAGAAGTCAAACATGGGTTGGAGAAGGCGCATTGACTCCATGGATTCATATGAAGTACGCCCAAAGGACTACTGCTCTGCCAAAAATTGTTCAACGAGTTTAGGCAATTTCCGGATATGAAAATAGATACTCACTCTGCTCTAGGTTTCCGCTAACTAACAATGAAGCAGAATATGAAGCCTTCATATGTATAGTTTGACAACTAATGGGGAAGACACCACATGGATTGGTCTACGGTCACAAAGAGGTGAAACCGGTAGAGATTTGTACTTCAAGCCTTTGAGCATTCGGTCACATGGACTAAGACAATTTGGGGATGATAAAGTTAGACTTAGAGGAACTGGAAGAGAAAAGAGAATTGGCAACAATCGCAGAAGTTAAGCATAAGGAAAGAATGGCCAGAGCTTACAATCAAAATGTGAAAAAAACACAATTTCAGATTAGCGATATGGTGTTAAGAAAGACATATTCTAACCTAGCAGAAGAACGAGGAAAGCTATGCCCAAAGCAGGAAGAACCCTACAAAGCCACGAAGCCTCACAAGTCCAACTGCTACGAACTAGAAAGGTTGGACGGCACCAGTTTTCCAATACATAGTGTGGGATCAATCTGAGAAAGTGTTGTGTCTAGATTTGAGGAAGAAGATAGGAAGCACCAACATGTACAGAAACCATGAGATTATCATTGGTTGTATTCGTTCCATTACTCCTAATGAAATATTATAGCAGTATATATTAAAAAACCATCTTTCTGAGCTAAAATTACATTTTTGGTTCTCTACTTACAAATATTAGAGGACAAGAAAATTAGGAGCACATCGCAATCAGTGCCAAAAAGATAAGCATAAGTTCGCGAACAGCAAGCTATAGACCTTTCACAACAGTTGCTTGCTAGTTTTGGATCTTGCATTCTAAAAAATCATACACTTACAAGCTACAGACCTTGCACGACTACCAATACTTGCAAGCTTTGGATCTTGCAACTCGGTGAACCATACGATGGCAAGCTAAAGTCTTGCACAAAAAATATATTTTCTCATAAAAAATGACAAAAGCAAGCAATATATCTTGCAGCTTTGCACATTACATACTCTCAATAAAGCAAGCAATAGATCTTGCTACACGGAAAATATGCCTACAAAACAGCGACTATAGCGAGCAACATATCTTGTGGCTTCGCATATTATGTACTCTCAATAAAGCAAGCAATAGATCTTGCTACATAGCAGATATGCCTACAAAATAACGACTATAGCAACTTATGGATCTTGCGGCTTCGTGATAAACAGAGTTTCAATACTCAAAAAAAGAGACATATGAAGAAAACATCTTGTGAATTAAAGAGAATCAGACAGGCATGAACATTCAAAAGTGGGAAGATGGAAAAAAGACAACCACAAAATCCAGAAACTGCAACATAAACAATATCACTACTCATAAGGGAAAATCACTACATATCATCTATGCCTAGATGCTCGTGATGATCTAGAAGAAGTTGAACCACCACAGCGATTACTAGGCTTAGTATTGCGAGGGAGACGCTCGACCCTACGCCAATTTTCCTCAGCCTCACGCTCCTCACTAATCATATGGTCATATCACCATTTCTTGACTAAATAAGCAGGATGGCATGTTAGACCCCTTCACTCCATATGACCAATATACCTAGCATAATATTCCTTGATGTCAGTTATAGGGCCAAACTCCTCGCGGTCCAGCTGCATACTCATAATATTAATAGTTTCCTCATACCGCTTCATTTCAGCCTGAATATTCTATAATTCATCCTCTAGGTAGAGAATATGTGATCGGATAACTTCAGACAAGTTAATCCTCTGCTCACTAATTCCCATGGTCAGATCTCCATGACTAGTAGGTCTGCGAGATGAAGAAGGAATATCATGAAGTCTATCCTTGTACTTAACACAAGTTTGTTCGAGTTGGTGAACAGACAAATCAAACTGATTGCACTCAGCGTGAAGTTGCTCATTTTCACTTTACATATGCGTGTTTATAGCAAACTACTCGTCAAACTTACTTTGCTAGCCAAATTCAGAAGATGAAAAATGATCACACTCATCTTGTTTTTTCTTCAACTTATTGAACAAGTCATCAATATGAGTACATTGTTTATCGATAATTAGTGTTTTTTGATAGGCCTCGTGAGTCTTGCTCTCAGCGTAATTCCTAGTTTTCTCCTGTTTCTGGAGCATCTTCACCAGGGTCAATTATTAATGCTTAATAAGACAGTTCTGCTCGCTGCAAATCCTAAGCAAATTGCACACAACATCCTTGGTGTCCTTTACAGTTGTATCCCACTTTGTTTTAAGATCATTAATACCTAGAAGCATGTACTTTAAACTAACACCTTAGGATAACACCCACTCTTAAACAATGACGGGGAGTTTAAGCGACTGCATGTATGCACCAGCAGATTCAATATCAACCGAACCACGAACAATATCCTTGCTAAGCGTTTCAACATTATATCCATCAGGAATAAACTTACTGCAAGGACATGATGTAGATGAAGATAGAAATGAAGGAGGAATAAGAAGTTTCTACTCAAGGCATAAGGGAAGCGACTCCATACGAGAAAAGTGATCAGAAGAGACGAACGCCTTACACTCTTTGGTGATAGATTGGGTGGCACGAAGTAAGCTAATAGAATAGTGGGAATCAGATGGTGAAAATCTATAGGGATCAGAAAAAGGATCAGTACACCCCATAAAGTCAGGTCGTTTTAAGTATTTACGATCAACCAAAATATTCAAATCATGCACATAAGTAAGAGCGATGAGAACATTTAGAAAGAAAAATAAAAAGGGATACTTCAACATTCATAGCCAAAGTCACACAAATTGTACAGACATACATCAAAATATTGTCTCAATATTACAATTAAGATCCAAAAAGTCTAGTACACTAGAAATTAACTAAATACACGGAAACATTATCATTGCAGCTCTATTGGTTACAATTTGGACACTATGGATCCATAGGAACAAATTTATCTTTGACAACAGACCTTACTCACATGAAGCCTGTGTTGCCGAAATTAAAGATTTGATTTATCAAATATTTACAGCACATAACCTAATAGGTAATAAGGATAAGCATAGACTTTGGATTCAGGATAACATTGTACCTCATATATTACAAAAACAGAAAAATGTTATCTCTAAGGTCCACTGGGATAAACCTATAAAAGGTTATAAAATCAACACAGATGCCTCATGGATCTCTGGAGGTTTTTCATCTGCTGCTGCTATTGTGAGAGATAGACATGGAAGTGTGGTTAAAATGTTAGTCAGTACTTTTCACTGTCCATCACCCTTACATGCGGAATTAATTGCTATAAAAAGTGGATATAACATAGTTTCTGAACTTGATTTAGAGAATGTTTTAATTGAATCAGATAGTTTATATGCTGTTAGGGGTATCCAGAACCCTATCTCCTGCCCTTGGAGAGTTTTCTCCATGTGCAGTGCTTTAAATATAACACAA
Organism: Rubia yunnanensis; assembly: GCA_037428765.1. Classification (NCBI taxonomy): domain Eukaryota; kingdom Viridiplantae; phylum Streptophyta; class Magnoliopsida; order Gentianales; family Rubiaceae; genus Rubia; species Rubia yunnanensis. The sequence goes on from CM075063.1 coordinate 86,170,116, forward strand.
GGCTCCATTAGATTGCAACACATACCGAGAGAAGCAAATTTGGCCACTGATTTTCTGGCAAAATATGCAAGGGAAAACCGCCTACATGGGGTTTTAGATCTCTGTTCTATTCCTCTATTTCTCAAAGGTTTATTAGCACTTGATTGCATGAGTTTTCCGGCTTTTCGTATTGAACCACGTAGGGATCCAAGCCCTCTTTAGTTAGAAAACTCTCTATTTGTTTAGCTCAAAAGAGTTAGTTCTTGCTGTGGAATATGTTGTTCTATATGTTTTCCAAGTACTGCTGGTTCCCTTTTCTTTTTTCAGAGCTTGCAAAACTGAGAGGGAGCAATTTTTCTCAGCTACAACTTAACAAATCTCAGCAAAATGCACAGGAGGGAAGCACAATTTTGTTCCAGTTCTTTTAGTTGATCTGCTTACTTACGGAAATTGAGGATCTTATGAGCAACCTGTTGCTATGGAGGCCACATCTCATGCAAAGGAGGTTTTTTCTGTCCCCTCACTCCCCAACTGACATTTGAGGCTGATACTCGGGAGTTCTATCACTCTGCTACTTGGGAGTCCAATCGCTCTGCTCCTCTCGGCTATTACATCGTTGACAAATAGGAGTCTCAATTTCTCGTTTCTCCGACCAGTTCGCGATGTACTAGTGAGATGACGACTTACTTGTTGATTTAGCTAGTCTTGTTCATAATCTACATAATTTTTGTTATAGTCTGTTACGGTGGAAACACCGCTTTTGGAAGCAACTGTTTTGCTTCAGGAGCTAATTTTGGCCCTGGGATCATCAATTGGAGGATCCTTTTGTTCACTACGATGTATCACGACATTTAGCGCCTAATTGAGCCCACTCTATTTTGGTCAGGGGAGCCAAATATATTCCCCCCATCCTCGGATGGTTCTAATTAAAAAAAAACTAATTCGGAAGTGGAGGTAGGCGAAGGTTTAACATCGATACCAGTGACTTCCTGGTTTGGTTGCGGGGTGGAAGTTTCCTCATTCGGTTGTTGAGCGGGAGCTTCAATTCCTGCACTAGCCCCTATGGTCACACTGGTATCAAGATTAGGAGTGGGAATAATAGTGCAAGATCCAAAGGGAAGATCTTCCAGATAATCCACTTCACGGAACTTAAGCTCAGTAGCAGAAGGAAGACTAGGAAGGCTAGCAAGATGTGATAGCAAAACATAGGGATAGCCCCCATCAGCAATCTTTTGGAATTTAAGGATGTTTCCAACAATGCTCACATTGTTGGTTACTACCAGGCTATTAAGGATCAGCACGAGTGGAATCTAACTTGATCATTGAAGAGTCTTCCTTCACAACACTTAAGCTCAGTCGCAGAAGGAAGACTAGGAAGACTGGAAAGATGTGATAGAAAAACACAGGGTTAGCCCCCATTAGCAATCTTTTCGATGAAAGCTTCATTGAGTATTGTCTTATGCTTCTCAAAGGTCTCGGTGCACTTCTTTTGAGAAGGAAGACTCTTCAGCGATCAAGTTAGATTCCACTCATGCTGATCCTTAGCAGCCTGGCAGCAACCAACGATGCGAGCATTGTTGGAAACATCCTCAAATAACTTATACTCCCTCTAGTTTTCTAACAGCTCTGTTTGACCACTTAATTTTTCAAGGCATGTTTGACCATGAATAACTTTAATTGCATACAATAACGAACTTTATGTGAGGTGTCTTTGGATTCTCCGTAACATGTCATTTTTAAAAAGTAAAATTTTATAGTTCGTTATTATATGACATTAAAGTAATCAGTGATCAAACATGGCTTAAAAAATTTAGAAAAAAAGGGAGCCACAGTTAAGAAAAAATAGGGAGTATAAGAACTTGGTCTTGCACAGCCGATCTACCAGAATTTGAGGGTATTTCGGGGAAGCAGGTCCATTTGTATGAATCTCATCTAACTCAGAACGAAGCTGAGTTGCTACCTTCTCCGAGAGTCTGGCACACTCCTCAGCAATGCTCGCTCTCTCCTCCACATTGTTCTCCCTCTCCTAAGCGGCTTTAAGCAAAGTATCTAGAGTTGTAAATTTTGTTTCTTGTGCCTTATAGTTCTCAATTTGTGACTCATCAACAGGAGAGAACTTAGAAAGCTGCTCACTCACGAGTTAAAGGCTTTTGCCGACCTTACAAAACAAGAACACATAGGACGAAGTTCTTCAAAACCATACATACTAAGCCGCGAACTTACCACAACCAGTGTATCAGGAAGAGAGAGGTTGGAGAAAAATTAGATATCATCCAATCTACTAGAGGATGCTCAGTTCAAGACAGCGTTTGCGAATGAGATTGGTCACCACGCCCTTTATCAAAGGAGGAAGCGAATGTCCTAAAGGTCCATCACTCATATCTCTCTTTTGCTTATTCTCTTTTCGCCCGTCTCCCCACCCTCAGTGAACTTACACTACTGCGGGAACCTCCCTATGGCACCGGTTGTTGGGGGCTATGGCACCGGTAAATAATGCCTTCAGTCAACCGGTGCCTAAGTGGGGTGGTGCTGAAACATAGTTAGTATGACACCGGTATTTGAAATTTGTGATGACACATGTAAACCCAACATCGGTTGCGATTCAATGAGCACCAGTTATCACTATCGGTGGTAGGATTGGTTAGGAGGAGCTTTGCCTTCATAACAAGCACCAGTAGCATCAAACAGCTGTTGTCTAGTAAGTTATAGCACCATTTTTTCAACAGCGGTGCTCTTTTATTAGAAAATGTTGGCCAATATTTTCAGCACTCTTTCAATATAGAAATGGTACTGGAGTTTAAATGTTTTTTGAATTTGCAGCACCGGCATTTCTCGTCAGAATGTAGTGCTATTATTTTGATATTGATAATCATTTTTAACACTGGTCTGGGTGATTTTGACCTGTGCTAGTTCTTTTTATACTTTGTAATAACGAATTTAATTTTTTCCCTGCCCAATGGGATCGAAACCCGGGCAATAGCAATCCTCAAACAAGAATAAAAATTTGAATGGAGTAAAGAACTAATGAAAAACTAAATATGGTTGTGAAGGAACATAATCAATCAATTAACAAATCCCAGGAAAACTAGTACAAGATTTTGAATATCTACACTTGAAGAAACTTGTCAATTTCCATCGAAGTCTTGCATTCTTTGGCATACGTGTCCATCCAAATTTGACACCATCTATCGGCTACAGATAATATCTCCTTGTCACTGTATAAACCCCGGTTTTCAGGAAATGGATGTTGTGTTCAAAAGAAGCAAATGTGTTAATACAGGAAAGTATTTAGTATGTAAGAAGAAGAATGGGGTCATTTGAAATTTGTCGAAAAACTTGTACAATATTTGTAGAGGTGTGCTTGAACACAAACTCTTCCATGAAGAAGAGGACGTAATATATGTATCCCCAACCAGTGAGTTGCCTTCGGTACTGCAACGAAAATATCACGGTAAACGTAATTGTATAACTTACAACTGAATAATGGTAGATACGAAGGGACTGTTTGATTGTACGACTTACATCGATGTTTGTGATTCTCCATGTGTATTCCGGAGGGGGTTCCATCTTCAACTTCTACCTATGCTATTTTCATGCAATCCTGGTAAATGTTAGTGAAATCATAGTTTAAGTTGTTCAAATTAACACCGCTGAAATGAATGTATGTACCTAGCAATCATTTTGTTTTCATTAATGTTCTTTGGCTTTATCCCTCCAGTCAGCGAGTCAAGTGTAAAAACTTCCTCCGTACTAGGACAGATGAGTATTAAGTACCAATGATTGCTGTTTTCAAAAGAGTGTATGTCAGGAATAAAATTTTAGACCTATGAAGAATGTGAAATACTAAAAAGTGACACTTACATCTTAATATATGGCACCACATAAACCAAGGCTTCAGTAGCGAGCATGGTTGATAGAATGGCTTGAGCACGACCTTCGACCTCCGAATCCTTTATTTTCGTTGAGTATCCTCCCATATAACACGGTACAAATTAGATGTGTTCATTGTTGGTTTCAAAGAATTGATCCCAGAGGTGACTTCACAAATAAAAAAAATAATATTTGAAACATGTAAGTGTACAAATTCATTAAGAAATTGTGATGAAGTCAATCTTACCTCATCCAGACATCTATCCAAGAGTTCGCTAGCCATGCCATTCCTCCTAGGTTTCCAAGCTTGGTCCCAAACTCCACCAAGCTATCAATAAATAATCTTAATTTATACATCCTAGTAAATAAGCTTGATCGGCACACTGAAAATAAACCCACCAACCCCGACTGTTGCATGCTCTTAAGTAGGTCGTTGCCGTACGTGATGTACTTCCCCGTGCTGGGATATGCCACGAATGGGCACTTGTTGACAATTTGAAATTAAGTAATTGCAACAAATTTAGGCATCTTCATAATGTAAGATATAAAGTACAAGTGACTTTTCTTAGGGTGAAATACCTGTTTCAGAGGTCTTCAATGTAAAATATTTTGGCCCGGGGGAAGGAATGAGTTTGTTGTTCTGGAATTTGTAGGGGTGGATTCTTGTGCATGAAAAAAAAACAATTATCTAAAAAATATTAGTCAATGTTGACAGTGATATGATACTAGATTTTATTACCTCATTTTCACTCGCATTCACACAGTAAAACTCATATGTTCATGGTTTGCCCTCCTCAATATCTTCTACTAAGCGTCAACCCCGAATGTGACCAAAGTTAGCGGATAGTCTATCACACTCCCCAAAGAATTCCCCACGTCACTAAATTGGTGGTTGGCAGACGGAAACCCAACTCTTAGATGGTAGACTGGCTCGATCACCCGAACGCGAGCTAATGGTCTATGTACTTGCTCCAAACGCCTTGATTTTTTTAGCCAAGCTTGTGAAACCTTTATCCTCTCTCCCTTAATGCCCTTGATGTACAGAATGCTCACTTTCCTGTTACATATGACATGAGAGTTTTGCTAGCCTTTGTAACAGTTAGCTAGAAAATTGGATTAAAACAACGCTATGAACTTTTATAGTGTAACAGATATTTACCTCCTCATCCGCTTCTCCATCAATGGGGGTCTTGGCCAAAGACGTTGAGACCGGTGGATATACCACCAAAAATTGCATTCTCAACAAAGGTCTTAGGGTTCTCTAGGCCCTCGGGAATGTCTACCCCCCCTCAGCTGCAGCCATACTCTTCACGAACTGCTCGAGGTACAAGACCATTGCCTTCACAACTAGCTGATCAACGAAGGGTTTCTTGGCGGGCTTTTTTTGGGACAGGGAGCTGCTGCCACATTTGCTTCGTGATAATTTGGGGATAGCAACAACTACGAGAAGTCGAGAATGGGTTCCTCTATACCGCCCTAGGTGATCCTTCTTCTGAGTCACTCTTATCAATATGTCCTCATCTGGACCCAAGATTAGAGTTCCCTTCTCTTTTTCCTCATTCATCTTCAACAGTGGTTCTTGTCATCATGTTAGTATTGAAAATTAAAGTTGACCGGAAATGAAAAAAATTGAAAAATGATGAGAACGTATACTTACAATGTCGGCTGCTATAGCCTTCACTTCCGGGGTTGTGTAATCCTTGGTTTTCCCCTAGTTCTACTCCAAGTACACCAGGAATCTATCAGGTTTGAATTCTTTTGATTTTATTTCCTCATGTGCCTCCTTTTCCGTGTACCCAAGGTCCCTAAGCATCTTCCTCTCTTCCTCCTTCATCTATTCCACCAACTTTTCTCTCGTCGCCCTATTCTCCCGTGGGCCGGTGTGGTGGACATACTTCTTTTCCTTTGAGTTCTTGCTATTTTTCCTTTTTTTTCTACAAATTATATATATTAAATAATGTAATTAACATCTCATTAAATATGGCAATGGACATTGTTCTATTTTTCATAAATAGAATGTATGAAGTGTACTCACTAGAATGTCCTCAGTTCTCCGGTGTTCCTTGTTTCCCCTCCCCCTCATCCATCCATTTGTATTTTCCCAGGGATTGTATCTAGGAACTTTTCTTTTAGGGAGTATCCAAATGTACTTGTTTGCTACCTTGACCTTCCATTTGCGGTGTGCATCGCCAACCTTAATCTGCACAAACCTCCTCAACCTCACCATTTGTTCATCAGTCAACTTTGTTTCGAATTTAAAACTCATCTGCGATGGAAGTTACGTAGAATTAAAATTCTGGGACATGAGTAAAATATTTGAATATTCACAATTATGGATTAATGAACTGTGTAATGTAAATTTTATCATTACCTTAATGTCCTTCCACGCCTCCTCTTTCACATCCTTTGGCACAGTAGGCTAGTGTATCCACGTACCAAATCAGATGCACCTTCAACAAGCATAATTGGTATATGCAGTCTAGGCGCTCCAATTCTTGGTACACATCAACAAACCTTCTACCTCCTCGAATGCGATGGGGATGGGGCTCTTCTCCTTGGCTAACATAATGGATTGGTACGTAGCCATCTCGCATTATCTACAGTACTTGCCTATCTCAAATTTATCAAAAGCCTACCCATTACGTCTGCTCGCTTTCGTAAGATCATCATTCTTCAGATTCTGACGGGGTTTGTCCTCGTTGTCACCCACTGGTTCTTCTTCAAGTTCCTCTTCGGGAAAATCTTCTAAAATACCCTCATTGGTAGCACCTGTTGCATCCACACATTTTTTGGGAGGAGGGCCACCCCCCCTCCTATTTTCGACCATTTTTTTAACCTTTTGGAGGCATCTACACATCAAAATAAACAAGCACTAAAACATCAACATCACAACATTACATACAAACTTACAACATTACATAGAAATAACAACACATGGACAACACTACAACATCACAACATCAAAACATCACAACATCATGCCATCACAACATCAAAACATTACAACATTACAACATCAACATTAGAACAACATCATAATTTTGTACAGCACAATAAACAACCCAGCAACATGTAACATTTAAAACCATTCATTGACACATTTCATCAAACAAATACAATTTGATACTAAGTTTTACTAAGTTCAACCCAAAGAGAATATGGTGGAATAATGGCATACCTCTTCAAATTGCGGCCTGAAACCTATTCATGTCACACATTTCCGTAAACAAGTGTGAAATGGAGAAAAAACTGAGGGTTTTTATAGGGTTTTCTAGGGTTTTCATAAGGCGGGGGGTGGCAAACCTGGAGGATTTGGCGGAAGTGGGTGGAATAAACGGTCGAGATCTTGGGAAAGTGGTGGAAATCGTGGGAAACCTTTGTCGGATAAGGAGATGGGAGAAGACAAAAGGGGACCGTTGTGCGGGGAAGACGACCCATCCCCTTTTATATTAAAATTAGTAGCACCAGTACGCATTAAATAAACCAGTGCCTATTATATGAAACACAAGTGCCTAACGTTGTGTTGATATTTAATTACTTAAACTCAAGGCTACGGACATAAGAAAATTTTCTAAGTATACAACACCGGTAAAAAACTGGTGCTGAGGTGCAATAAAAGCGGTGCCTGTTTCGCAAAAGGCAGCTGCATACGGCTGCCTGGATTTTTTTTCCCAAACCCGAGAGCAAGACAGCCAAAAAGTTGACTATGTGTAGAGCACCGGCATAACAACCGGTGCTTACTAGCCATAACCGGTGCTAAATTTGGAAAATTCAATTGCGTAAGGCTGCTTAATCCCGATGACCAATTTGTTATACGTACCCTTTTCTTTTAGCATCGGTGCATTATATTCAATAACTGGTGCTTGTTCTTTCAAGTTTGGGCTGAAAAACTTTTGACCCAAAAAGTCAAAAAAATTAAATTTCCCGTTAATAAATACTGCCATTTTTTAAAAATATCGAGTAATTTTGGAATTCAAGCACCGGTTCCAGTAAATGTTGAACCGGTGCTATGAAAGTTGTCCACTATTTCCCAATAATTAATGAAAGCACCTAATAAGTTGGAATTTTTTTAGTTATTCATCATAAATGTAATACGATTGAGAAATATTCAATTAAGCGTGCAATAAGTTCTGTGTTTCAAAATTATACCCGATGGAGACTCTGAAATGCTTGTACCATAACTTTGTTAAAATATCACTATTACCCAAAACTGAGTTACACCATCTTTCTAGTATCCAGTTGCATTCAAATTATGTATTCTTGGGTTAGTTTAAGGTTTTCAAAAGAAATTCATGCTACCATGGAATTTGGTAAAGCGCTAGTACATGCCTTTGTGTATTCTACTCTGGATTACTTAGAAGTTAGGAAGTCCAAATGGTGAGGTATGATTGTGACTTTTTCCGCCAATATGTGAATCATTTTTTAACCCGAGTTTGGGATTGTGATTAGGGTGTCATATTGTCGGATTCCATCTGATCGGATTTCTATTTGGACCCCCAAGTGAAGCTTTTTCTCTTTGCACTTTAGTTCATCCAAGAATCTTGGAAATGTCAAAATTTGAAATTGCCGATTCAAAAGTGAAATTGAATAGCGTATGATTGTAAATATGTGATTAGAACTTGAATGTGTAAATCTAACATCCCCTTAAATGAAGTTAGATGTCTAGTTTGAAATTTCTAAAAATTACAGTGTGGCCCAAAACATTGTATGAATACCAGCACCGGCTCGATATTCTAACTCAGTGCTAAGTACAAAAGGCGGCTATGTATGGCTGCCCCTTATTTATTGTTTACATATTTTTTCCAACCCGAGAGATAGATGGCAGATAAAATTCCCAACTACGGAGCACCGGTTGCTATGCCGGTGCTTGAAATGTAAAAAACCTATGCTTATAAATGGTCAAGCAGCTGACTGAGGCTGCCATGTAATTTATTTGCAACCTTTTTGCCAACCCAAGAGCATAGTGTCGTAAAAATTGCTAACTATGGAGCACCGATTTTTATATAGGTGCCAGAAATTGAAAAAACTGGTGTTTTTTTCTAGTCAAGCAGCTGCCTGAGGCTGCCCTGTATTTTGTTCATCATAACATTTTTCCCACCTGAGAGCAAAGATGGAAAAATAGCTACTAACTGCGTAGAACCGATCTTGAAACCGGTGCTAATGCTAACATTTCTGGTGCTGATAGGAGAAGCAGAGCACCTTCCTCTATTTTCAAGCACCGGTTAGATGTTTAAAAGCGGTGTTAATTTGTTTGAAAATACTACTAACGGACCTTTCCTCGAAGGTGAACACCAGATACGGGAAAAAATACACTGGGAACTAGTCAAACCAAAATTCCTATAATAATATCATTGTGCCGATTACAAAGAACAATGACGATTACACAAAAGTATAATGATAATTACATTTACGGTCATTGCACCCACCTACCTTTTCCTTTTCAACACAACATCACCCCTGACAATTTGACAGCTCTCATCAACCCACAATACATCGCCATGTGAACGTCTTCCTGCTAAAGCTCCACCCACATCCTCTGAACTTGGAAATACATATAGGAATTCTGCAATTTCTGCTCAGACAGGACAATCAATCTCCTCATCGAAGTAGAAATTCTTCCCATGTAGGATGACATGCCACTTCTCATTGCTAGGATCTCAGACATAAAAAAATGTGTAATGTCTGGGCAGCTAAGATGAACGTGTCATCCTCGAACCCAACTCAGTTAAGGTCCACTAATGTGAAACCCATGGGTTTTTCCATACAAAACCCTGCTCCATTAACAACCCACCGACACTTGAAAACCACAACTTTGAATTCAATATAGTCTAACTCCCAAATTTCCTCAATCACCCCGTAAAAGGCCGTCACTGTAACGATAAGGTTTTTGTCTTTCTTGCTAGACTGCCACATCGATTCAGATTCAATGTAAACTCCAATGTTCTACGTCGTGCTCTTGGTGTCCTTATTATTCGTTGTAAAAGTAAAGCCATTAATGCCATACCCTATGAACCTCCTAATCGTGCAGTTTGGCTTTCTAGCAAAGGCACGAAGTTTACTAGGCATGTCTTCCACATTGCAGCGATTATAAAATCAGTTAATGAATGTGGAAGAATGCTCTAGCTGTATTTTATTCGAAGTCCAATCTGGATAGAGTGATTGTAAATACGACATGTGCTCTTCAACATAGCCTGCGATCTCGCTATTGCTCATTAAAACGTAAAGGTGAACTGTCATCAACTTAGCATAGAAGGGAGTATGAAGTGTACCATTAGAATGTGCAACCCCATTCTTCCTACCAATGTGCACCTGCTCTGGTAAGCCAACCGACTATTTCCCCGACTAAGTTGAAGGTACAATATTCAATGATCTCCTTGGTCACGTACCTTTACACGATGCATCTAGTCAGATACGATTGTGGACATAACCTTTGAAAACACCCATGTGCCACTCGAACGAGTACATTCAATGCATACCCACCAGACTGCATGGTCAAATTTCCTAAACCAAATGAATCACTAGATGAACCATGATGTCAAAGACGGATGGAGGGAAGTACTTCTACAATAGACATAACTCTAAAACCCCATCCCGCTCCAAGACATCAAGCATCTGCCTACTTATATTCTTCCAAAAAATGGAGTTGAAGAAGAAACACAGTCGCATAATGCTAAATTCCACATCCTTCTCCATAACGCCACTGATGACAACATACAATCATAGTAGCATAAGAACATGACAATCATGCAATTTCAAACCATTCATACGTAAATCATCATTCAAAAATCGACTAACATTTGAAGAGTATCTGGATAGTAACTTGATCCCTTTGATGCACTCGCAAAATGATCTCCTCTCATCCACCGACAGATTGTACGGAGCGGGAGGGAGGTATGTACGCTTCCCTCTCACCTCCAGTGCTAGATCGGACTGAATTCCAAGCTCCACTAAGTCCTTTTGGGCATTCAACCTATCTTTCATCTTCCACGAAATATTAAGCAAGGTACCAATAAAACTCTCACACATAGTTTTCTCAATGTGCATTATATCTAGACAGTGTTGAACCTTCAAATGCTCCTAGTAAGGTAGATCGAAGAAAATCAACCTCTTTTTCCAAGGTCCATCAGGCACTGGGCCAACCTTTTCATCTTCTTCCCAAGAACAACATAAAATTTCTTCACCTTATTGTGTTGACAATCCCCTTTAATGGTCTTGGTTCTTTCCTCACCTCCTTCCATCCAACAAATTGTAATGCGTCATCACGCAACTTGTACTTCATTGGGAAGAATTTTCGGTGACCCAAAAATAGACAGTCTTACAACCATTCTTCAGATGTTGAAAATCTGTGGACTCTTCACACACCGGACATTCCTTGTACCCCTTCACCATATAACCCAAAAGGTTTCCGTATGCTAAAAAATCATTTATGGTACATAAAAGCATTGCCTTAAAATTAAACACCAATCTCCTAAAACCATCAAACACATCAACATCGAGGGACCATAGAACCTTCAAATAGTGTATCAAAGGTACCAGATACGTGTCGATGTCATTTTCAAGCTGTTTCGACCCAGAAATCAACAGAGCCATCAACACATATTTCCTCTTCATACACAAATATGGTGGAAGGTTGTATATAGACAACATTACCGGCCATGAACTGTGCCTGGATGACATGTTGCCAAAAAATTCATTCTATCGGTACACAAAACCATCCGCAAGTTTCTTGGATCACTTGCGAAATCCGAATACCTATGATCAAATCTCTTCCATTAATCGACATCAGTTTGCATCATTGGAATTATTAAACAACCTCTTCAACCTCGGAATAATTGGAAGATACCACATGCATTTTACAGGAACTCGTTTCCTTGACTTCACGACAACATCTCCATTGATAACCAATTCTCTCATTTTCTTGTCACGTGACATGTGACATACTGAGCATGCTACTTAGCCACCCATGTACAAAACACAATATTTGGGACAAGAACGTATTTTTTCATACTCCAATCCCATCGGACATAGTAACCTCTTCACTTTGTACAGGTTGTCCGGTATCCCGTTATCGGCAGGAAGCTTCTCATTCAGGATCTTCAGCAACTTATTCACGCCAGTGTCACTCCATGCACCAAGGCCTTTCAAATGAAACAATTCCATCTAACATTACATCACCATATTCCTCTTGTTGAAACGGGGATACAACGGTCTGTCCTTGTCACCTAAGAAGTTTGACAACACCTCGGGCCTCCTGTTAAATTCATCAACAACCTCCTCACACATGTCATCTAAATTTAAGTATCCAAAAAATTCTCCTCCGCTACCTAAAACCACCTCCGGCGGTGTATTCTCTCCATGAAAGGTCCAAACCAAATAAACCTTTTTGAAACCTCTCCTAACCAAGTGAAGTTTCTTCAAGTCTATATCACCACTATGGTTACGATTCTTGCAATCACGACAATGACATAACACTCACTTCTCACAACCAAAAGCATGCTCTAAAAAATCCTCCACAAAATTAACATATTCCTTCCTCAACCAACTAACATTGCAATATAAATGCTTATGCCTCTCCATTGCACGTTCCATCTCTACAAATTCTCTAAAATAGGACTACTATAGTTCCAGAAAATGACCATGGCTACAAAAGATTCAAAATATGGAAATTCCATTTGGCAACGGTTACGTACAACTCGGATACAACATTCCAAACTACACCAACATTATCACATTTCTAAGAAAGGTATTAATGACATCAACAAATTTAGAACACAATCAAATCTTCTGTCAATGGAAGTATCATGAACATGAAGAAACATACAAAATCATGATCAAACACACAAAATATATGCATAAAAACCATATTTAATGCATGAGATCATTAATATCATGTCAAACAATGTGAAACCAACCTTTGTGGGTCTTCATTGGAGTATTAAATGCAAAACCCTCCTAAGAACACCATAAATGCCTTTCTCTCCCAAAAAAACTCACTTTTACCCGCCAATGGATAGTGGTAGGTGAGCATTAAATGCTCTTCTAGCACTGGTTTCGTGGCTACATACCGGTGCTAGGATATTTCCCTCAAAAAATATACCCACCAAAGTGTTCATTTCATCATTATCAGAACCAGTTTGGAGATTATTTTGTAAACCGGTGCTAGTTTTGTCAACACTAACTTCCACTGTTCAAATGGGTCCTACTATTCTTGCACCAGTTTACAAATAACCGGTGCTGGGTTTAATCATAGGAACTGGTAGACAATTTTACACCGGTTGGGGTTTAGGAAAAAAATAGAGATATAAAATAATTGAAACTATTTTTTATTTAAAGGTAGGTGTTTTCATAGATAGAACTTATTTTTATTTCGACTATCACACAAGTGTTTATCTGGTTACTATATAAAAGGAACACTTAGAAATGGCACGCTTGTGTCAACCATCGTCAAGGGCATAGTGGTCATTTCCCAGCAAAGCCAAACGTGTGGCCTTCTATGTGCTCTCAAGTGGCTGCCCAAAATGACGTCGTTTTGGGCACCACTTTTGACATTTTGTGCACCCGATTTGTCAAAAGTTGGGGCGCCTCCATGTGCGGGTACAGGAGCTGCCAGGTGGCTGACCAAAATGACGTCATTTTGGACACCTATTCGAGGGGTAGAGTTCTTGGCCCTCGAAGGATGGACTCTTCTATCCTCGAAGGGGTCTAGCTCTCAGCCCTCGAAGGGATGGAGACTTCTGTCATCGAAGTGGTCTAGATCTCAGCCCTCGAAGGGATGTAGTCTTCTATCCTCGAAGAAGTATAGCTCTCAGCCCTCGAAACGATGGAGTCCTCTATTCTCGAAGGGGTCGAGCTCTCTTCCTTCGAAGGGATGGAGGCTTCTGTCCTCGAAGGGGTCGAGATCTCAGCCCTCGAAGGGATGGAGTCTTCAGTCCTCGAAGGGGTCAAACTCCCAACCCTCGAAGGGATGGAGTCTTCTATCCTCGAAGGGATCCAGATCTCAGCCCTTCAAAGGGATGGAGTCTTCAGTCCTCGAAGGGGTCGAGGTCCCAGCCCTTGAAGGGATGGACTCTTCTATCCTCAAAGGGGTCAAGATCTCAGCTCTCGAAGGGATGGAGTCTTCAGCCCTCGAAGGGGTCGAGCTCTCAGCCCTCGAAGGGATGAAGGCTTCTGTCCTCGAAGGGGTTAAGATCTCAGCCCTCGAAGGGATGGAGTCTTTCATTCTCGAAGGAGTATAGCTCTCAACCCTCGAAGGGATGGAGTCTTATATCCTCGAAGGGGTCGAGCTCTCTGCCCTCGAAGGGATGGAGGCTTCTGTCCTCGAAGGGGTCGAGATCTCATCCCTCAAAGGGATGGAGTCTTCTATCCTCGAAGGAGTATAGCTCTCAGCCCTCGAAGGGATGGAGTCTTCTATCCTCGAAGGGGTCGAGCTCTCTGCCCTCGAAGGGATGGAGTCTTCTGTCCTCGAAGGGGTCGAGATCTCATCCCTTGAAGGGATAGAGTCTTCTATCCTCGAAGGTGTCGAGCTCTCTGCCCTCGAAGGAATGGAGTCTTCAGTCCTCGAAGGAGTCGAGCTCTCAGTCCTTGAAGGAGTCGAGCTCTCAGTCCTCAAAGGGATGGAGGCTTCTGTCCTCGATGGGGTCGAGATCCCAGCCCTTGAAGGGATAGAGTCTTATATCTTCGAAGGGGCCAAGCTCTCTACCCTCGAAGGCATGGAGGCTTCTGTCCTCGAAGGGATCAAGATCTCAGCCCTCGAAGGGATGGAGTTTTCTATCCTCAAAGGAGTATAGCTCTCAGCCCTCGAAGGGATGGAGCCTTCTATCCTCGAAGGGGTAGAGCTCTCTGCCCTCGAAGGGATGAAGTCTTCTATCCTCAAAGGGGTCGAGATCTCAGCCCTCGAAGGGATAAAGTCTTCTATCCTCAAAGGAGTATAGCTCTCAGCCCTCGAAGGGATGAAGTCTTCTATCCTCGAAGGGGTCGAGCTCTCGGCCCTCGAAAGGATGGTGTCTTCTGTCCTTAAAGGGGTCGAGATCTCATCCCTCGAAGGGATAGAGTCTTCTATCCTGGAAGGTGTCGAGCTCTCTGCCCTTGAAGGGATGGAGTCTTCAGTCCTCGAAAAGGTCGAGCTCTCAGCCATCGAAGGGATGAAGTCTTCCGTCCTCGAAGGGATCGAGCTCTCAGTCCTCGAAGGGATGTAGTCTTCTATCCTCAAAGGGGTCGAGCTCCCAGCCCTCGAAGGGATGAAGTCTTCTATCTTCAAAGGGGTCGAGCTCTCAGCCCTCGAAGGGATAGATTCTTCTATCCTCGAAGGTGTCGACCTCTCTTCCCTCAAAGGGATGGAGTCTTTAGTCCTCGAAGGGGTCAAGCTCTCAGCCCTCGAGGGGATGGAGTCTTCTATCCTTGAAGGGGTTGAGATCTCAGCCCTCGAAGGGATGGAGTCTTTAGTCCTCGAAGGGGTCGAGGTCTCAGCCCTCGAAGGGATGGAGTCTTCTATCCTTGAAGGGGTTGAGCTCTCAGCCCTTAAAGGGATGGAGTCTTCTGCCCTCGGCCCTCGAAGGGATGAACTCTTCTGTCCTCGAAAAGGTCGAGCTCTCAGCCCTCGAAGAGATGGACTCTTCTATCCTTAAAGGGGTCGAGCTCTCAGCCCTCGAAGGGATGGAGTCTTCTGTCCTCAAAGGTTTCAAACTCTATACCCTCGAAGGGATGGAGTCTTCTATCCTCGAAGGTGTATAGCTCTCAGCCCTTAAAGGGATGGACTTTTCTATCCTTGAAGGGGTCAAGCTCTCAGCCCTTGAAGAGATAGAGTCTTCTGTCCTCGAATGGGTCAAGTTCTCAGCCCTCGATGGGATGAAGTCTTCTATCCTCAAAGGTGTCAAGCTCTTTGCCCTCGAAGGGATGGAGTCTTCAGTCCTCGAAGGGGTCGAGATCTTAGCCCTCGAAGGGATGGGGTCTTCTATCCTCAAAGGTGTCGAGCTCTCTGCCCTCGAGATTATGTCATCTTCGAGGGGTCAGCAGTCAGGGTTACATCCACGCCATCCACGAACCACCACTCGAGGAGTTATACATCCACCCCTTGAGAGGTTACGCATCCATCCCTCAAAGGGTTAAATTACCACCCCTCGAGAGCATTCCATGTTATTCATACCACCTGTCGAAAGGGTTAGTGAACCACCCCTCGAGGGGTTAGTGAACCACCCTTTGAGGATCTAATCAGGACATCCAGCAGTCAAGGTTACATCCACGTCATCTTCGAACCACCACTCGAGGAGTTAAACATCCACCCCTCGAGAAGTTATACCTCCAGCACTCGAAGGGCTACCCCTCGAGAGGATAGACATCTAACACTCGAAGGGTTAAATAATAACCCCTTGAGGGTTCAATAACCAGCACTCGAAGGGTTAACTAACTACCCCTCGAGGGTTAAACATCCAACACTCGAAGGGTTAACCAACCACCACTCAAGGATAGACATCCAGCACTCGAGATGATGGACATCCAGTATTCGAGAGCACTCGAGAGCACATCAACACATGAATCACTCCTCGAGAATGTAGATTTACGCTATCATTTCGAGCCATGTACCTCTCGAGACATTTATGTCTCCAATCAGTAATCATCCATAACTCGTGAGTGCATGTTCCCTCTCAAATCCATTATGCACGATCCACATGTCATGGGTACAATTTCCACTTTAAGAGCATCCACACCTCGCGAGTACATTCATTCGAGAACAATTGTACCTTGCGTCCAGACCATTCGAGGCATCATTCCACCACTCGAACTACCATTCGAGGCTTCAAGCTGTCGGGGTTTAAGACCCATGACCTGGCCTTATATTTTCATGGGTCATTTGACCCAGCCACCTTGAACTGGGTTAGAACCCTAGGGAGCCTTTGCCCCGTATCTTCTTTCTCGGGTTGAATGGCCTGAAGGCACCCTAAAATGGGTCGAGCGCCCAGATTTGAGTCCTCGCCTACAACGCATTTTTCCGGCACCGGTGAGTTGCCAAAAACTAGGTAAAATTCAAAGAATCCACCAATTATGAAAAATTTGCTCCTCCATCCGTCTTGATCTGGGCATTCTCATGAAATTGAAAAATAAGGACAACACATTGGGTATACCATCATCGATGATTCCGATAAAAAAATCCACGATGGTCGGCCGTCGAACGGCTCAATTCAACCAACACATAGCAAAACATCTCCTAACATCCATCTTGAACCTAACTATCCCCAAAGCATGAGCCCCATCCAACAATAACATTCCAACACCCAAAATCAAGAATTCCACTTCTCGAGCCTACTATTTAACCTTCACCATGCGAATTCGTACCTCCGGAACCTTCCGCTCCTACTACCTACCTCTCGAACTTCCACTGCAACCTTCATATCTCGAATCTGTACTTCTCGAATCCCTCCACTTGAACCCTCTCCATATGAACCTTCACCTCTCGTTATCTCCACGCTTCAATTACATGTATAATTGGTACATTTATAGCTTCAATTATAGCTCTTTTAACATTCATATACAATTTTTATAATTTGTTATCAAGCTCACCGCGCAACGCGCGGTGTAGTCAAACTATTTATTAAGAATTTGTAGCTAAATTCATTGAGCATGCATTTTCCAATGATGTGTGGGAAAATGTGTCTCATGCATATTGTCCTTGAAGAAGTTTCGCGAAACTAGGTGATGCAGGGGGGGGGGGGGCTAGATCAACATATTTCCCAAAACTAGCACTAGTAAAAGAGATCCCATGGGTGTTCCATGGGAACGACCAAGTTACGATTATTATCTTTGTGTTATAGCTTATTTTGAAATCACTTACTTGATTTCTCATCTTTTGTCTTTATTTTTAGGTTTTTTATGTTAAATTTTGTGGTAGAAACAAATACACTATCACATGAACCCTCCCCCCCCCCAATATAACTGGTTATTAGAGGGCCTAGTACCAATTTTTAGGGGCTATGAAACCTGGTGCTCTTTTAGAAGGTGAAAATATCTCATCGGTTTTCAAACACCGGTGCTATTATAGCACCAGTTTTCTTACACCAGTTTTCATAAACTTGATAAAAATATGTATAATCTTAATCTTAAAATTGATCATATGTAGCATAACTAAAACTTACCTAGAAATGGAAAGTGGATAAATGGGGGTGTTATTGTAGGGACTGAACAATTGATTTGTACTGTTTTAGAAAGAGTACTAAATGAAAATTTTCGGATGGAAATATATTTTTATATATGTCGTGTCCCTGCACAACAAAACTAGTTGGTACATATATACATGACAACGAAAGTAAGAAAAAGGAAAATGTCAAATCCATTACATCCATATTCATCCAGGTAGACGTCATTGTACCCTTTAATACTTATCCACAGTATATAATAATAATAATAATAATAATAATAATAATAATAATAAAAGTCGAGTAAAAATAAGTGGATGTCAATTTTTTTTAATAAATTAGATTTTATCTCTTTAAAAGTTGACTGTTTGATCTAAATAATAGATCAAAATACTATGCCAAAATAATTACAAAATATTAATTATCATAAATTGTTTTGCTATACTTTCTTTGTTCTTCTATATTTGGCACACTATATTTGGATGTTATATTTCAGATAATTTGATTTTTTTTTGAGAGAATTTAGTTATCATGAGTGCGAAAATTTTAATGTGTGGATGAAAATTACTTTAGTTTTTTCCATAAAAGAATAAATGATATTTATTTTTTCAATGTAGATGAATATGGAGAATGTTTAATATTTAAGAAAATAAACAAAGTATCGGGTTGATGGTGGATTATAATCGAGATTATTCCATTTACAATATCTAGTTTAATAAAGAATAGATAAAATGAGACGATGTTGTACTTTAATTTAATTATCTAATTTTGAATATTCGAGCACTATTATAGTATAGAAAATCTTCGAAGAATATGTTTTAAATATGGGAATCGATGGATGAGATTTCATTATATAATGACTAAATGTTTAATAACTGGAAAATAGTTTGAATATGACACTACAAGAAAAGGCATATTTTACTTCATCCTCTTTATCTCAGTTTTACGGAAAATAATGATGAAAATCGAGGTAGAAAGTTATTTTACTTAGTTTTTTCTAGAAAGTACAATAAAAAACCTGTTTGACCTGGGTTACATTAAATTCAAGGTGAATGCTTAGCTTTTACAAAAAAATTTTGGGGAACCGAGATAAAACAAAATATAACTACCGACAGTGGAACGGTCTTGTTTCAGTCTTTGTCAGACTGAGAGGGCAACAATGCCGACCATTACTCGGCTATTTGCTCATTTGAAGAAATTTATGTTCCGACGATGGAATATCGCTTTTAATTAATTGAAATCGCATTGGGCACGTGACCATGTCGGTCCATGATGACTGAAAAAGTAAATTTTCATATTAGGTGACAATTTTTCTTTAAAAAAACCTTCGAATTTATTGTAAGGGTCAAGAAAATTATAAATTTCAAATCCGATTCCCCTAAATGGTAGCAAAGTGATGTTCCAACATAAATTGGAGCTCACAAGAGTTTGAAAGGTAATTATTCAATTTCTCATACCTCATCATTGGATTTTTGCACTTTTATTATAAATGGCATGACTTATACAAACCAATGATATGTTATTTGATTTTAGTGTTGTAATATTGCAATGTCATAGTTTAAATGCTAAAAAAAAATTTGAATTCATTTTGTTATTGGGTTTAGGAAAAAATAGAGACATAAATTAATTTACACTATACTTTGTTTAATGGTAGATTTTTTCATGGATAGAACTCATTGTTTTTTACTATCGCACAAGTGTTAGATATCAGTACTTTGTAGCCTAACTCATTGAGCAAGCATTTTACCAACGTTGGGAAAATGTGTCTTGTGTATATTGTCCTCGAAGAAGTGTCGTAATAATAAGTGATGCGAGAGGAACTTCTGGATCAACATTGTTCTTGAAAGCAAAAGAGATCCCGAGGGTGTTCCCTAGGAGAAAAATCAGATGACCAATTTAGGATTTTTATCTTTTCTATTATTTCTTGTATTGAAATCACTTGTTTGATTTATTGTCTTGTATATTTGTGTATAGATATTAGTTAGTGCAATTGTGGCTTATATGTTTATGCTCCTCTTTCCTTTCTCGTGGTGAGTAGTGAGTGATTTTTATCATGTCCTGATTAAGTTGCTCTACATGCTTAGCGAATTGATTTGTTCATGTGATTGGTAATCGTAAGCCCTTACTTTTCTTGAATGAGTATATACCATAAACCCTCCCCCCCAGCCACAAAGTCATGTTTGGTGTAGCAAGGAAAACATTTTTACCAGATTGCAAAGTGTATACACAAGTGAAGCTTGGGGAGCGAGCACATAAAACCTTTTGAATTTTGTAAGTAGTAAGTTGTGTAACGACAGATGATTTCGTGGGAAAAGAAATTTGGGAAGAAGGAGACGTATTTCCGTAACTTCAGGTGGTATTTACATGTAGCCCAAAATGTATGAGAGTTTTGAATTATGATTGACCTTTGGGTGAAATAATCATTGCCAGATGTTGAGTAAAGCAGTGTGTTTAACGGTCATTTACGAACTTCTGTTTGTGAGGTTAAATGTACTTCGGAAGTAAGGGTGGAAATAGTGTAAGTACCTTCAATGACATAGTTGCCTTGAGAAAGCATCATTCGTAACTAAATGATTGCAAAATTAGGATACTTGGTGTTGGTGATAAGGTGCAGGTCCCTCCATCTGGGTTTGGTAGTGTGTATGAGCATCATTTAATGTAAGTTCCGACCTTAACCGTCCCAAATTATATTGTGGTCGTGTAGGGGGATTTTGATGTTGCACTCGTCCAGCTACATCCTCGGGGGGTGCCCATACCTATGAGTTTTAGGAGGTGTGCCGTAAGGCCCAAAAAAGGTTTTTTCAAGAGTTATTTTCTATTTTTTTTATCACCACCGTTGGATGAATGTAGCTGATTCTTTGGTAAATTTCTACCTTGTGGTGTCAATGGTTGAAGTTGTGGAGGGTTTTCCAAGTGATATTGGTATTGGGGAGGATAAGTTTTTTTGTGTTAAATAATGTGGTAGAAACACAATGCACTATCACATAAAACCCATTCTAGCACTTACTTTTGGAGGGCCTAGAACCGGTTTTCAGGGGTTATGAAAATTGGTGCCTATGTAGACAGTGAAAAGATCTCACCTATGTTCATACATCAATGCTATTATATCATAAGTTTTTTTAGACACTGGTTTTAGAAACAAGATAGAAATATGTATATCTTAATCTTCAAACTAATCATATATAGCAAAATTAAACCATTATCAAGAAAAGGAAAATGGATTAATGGGGGGGGTGTTGGTATGGTACCACTGACTTAACAATCCATTTTTCCATCATGGGGGATGGTGAAACGCACAATACTTTTTTCAATTGATGTTCTTTTAATGTTTATATAAGTTATGAATTTTTTTCCTTACAGTTCTGCGACCTGATAGGCTAGATTGTTGTGTTCATTATGATCGCTCACTATAATTTTCATGTTGATGTATATTGTCTGATCTGATTTTACAGATCGTGTATTCATGGTTTTATTTGTGTTTCTCTATTATGGTTCATGTTTGAAGGAAATCATAGAGTGATTTTCATGAGTGAATATTTTAAACTAAATGATAATGGCCAACTTGACCCTAGGCCCATGACACGTAATAGCACATGTTGCAAACTAAACATATAAAATTATTCTAGTTTTCTATTTAATAGCATTGCGCAACAAATTTCAATTTCGCTACTACTCCTAAATTCATACTTCTCCCATCTAACTTCTTTTTCTTGAAGTTCCCGTTTCTATTAAAATTTCTAACTTCTTGCTACAATATTCCAACCAAAAATTTGATTGAGTCGTTGTTTAACTGTTCGATGTCAAAGAGATGACGAGATTATGGAGAAAAGGCCATTTTTCCTAAAAATGGTAGAAGCTGACCAGCAAGCCCTCTATGGACTGCGACATATATTGCGGTTTGCAAAGAAGGCCTAGAAGCCCACTTACATTATTTTTCTTCTTCATTTTCTAGGACTATAAATACCTCTCTTTCCCAATTTACGACACACAAATTTATTATCTTCAAAACCCTAGTTTACATTTACTTCTCTTCATTTATCACTTGTTTATTGAGAGATTGTCAAAAATTGTACCGACTTTTAATCAAAATTCACAGTTAGGTACCCAAATTTTGAATTTGTTCTTTAAAGGTACCCACTTTTTCATTTATGTCTTAAAAGGGTACCTTTGAGCAAAAAATGGGTACTAATTTGAATCAAAATTATTCTGCAACAGTACCCATTTTTAACTAAAAAGTACATCTTTGGGACATTAATGAAAAAGTGGGTACCTCTTCAGAATAATTCAAAAAATCACGTAGGAAACCGTGAATTTCACTTAAAAGTGGGTACCATTCCATACATTTTCTCCTTCTTTGCCATGGATTTTAGATATTTTTTTACTGGTGTTAGTTATATATGCTGAATATACTCTTGGAAACAATTGGTAAGCATTTCTGGTACTCCCTATGTCCCAGAATAAATTGTTCACTTACTTTGATGGAACTATTACCTTTTAAAGTTTGACCGTATATTTGAATAGATATATAAGCAACAATATTATAGTATGTGATATTTTTGAATTCATCGTAAAAATTATTTTCTAAATATCAACTTTTTTATTTTTTGTTATTATGCATAGGTAAACAAATTAACGATCAAACATGTTTCTTAAACAGTGTGATAATGATTACTGTGCAATTTAGACTGGGACAAATGGAGTATGAATTTGTGAGATTTGGTTTATCCTATTTTGTGCTTTTATTATCAATTATGTTTTATACTTTGTTATATAATTAATGCATAATTTAGACTAGGATGATCAGCTAGTTGATGATTATGAATTGATTGTATTCTAGGTTTTTGTCAAACCCGCAAGACTTTGTTTTTTGTGATGTGATTAATAATTATTGATGTTAGGTTGTATTTTTGGTGAGAACTAATTTGGTGATGAAATTGATTAGGTTTAGGATGAATTTTAATGTGTTTTCCTAAATATCGATGTGGCTAACTAATAACATCTAGCATGAAGGTCGATCATCGTAAGTAGTCATTATTAGTATATATATAATTGTGCTATCTATATGTGTCTCACTTGTACGAAATTGTGTTAGTTGTATTGGGTCTACATTTTTATTGCTAGCCTTGGAGCATTCTATGTTGCCGATCGTATAGAGTGTCCCGAGGGTAAGGGCTATTTTGTGGCACCGATAGCCCATTTTAGCTATAACTGAGGAGAGATGAGAAATGTCTTCAATCAAAAGGTGTTGACAAGTTCACCACAATATTTGGTCGATGCATGATGATAGGATAATTAATTAATGATCAAAGGATAACTAGAAATGTAAAGCAATTGCGCCCAAAACTCGTTATAATCGTTTTTACATTTGGTGTGCTAGTTGCTTGCTAATACAGTTGATTTAAGTAGTCATGGTGTTTTTCTAAACTCAAACCCCCCCCCCCACTTTGTTACAACATACTTAGAGTGTCATTTTTGTGTGTTTTTAACTACGTTCAACACTCTATACAACCCATTTTTCTTCGTGGACGACCCCGACTTGCCACTAGCTACTTTCTAGTAGTTAGCCGCAATTAGAGCCTCTAAATACTATCTTTGAGAGGCACGAAGGCGTCCTCCCAGCATCCCCAATCAATGGTTTAACCTTCTTCCCCCTCTCCTTCCCATAAACAAAATGAACCATGTCATCTCAAAACTTGTGCTTCACCGGGAGGAATTTCTGATAATAGAGATAGACGGAAGACGGTCTTCCGACCATTCTTCAACTACTAGCAATATGTCTCATCCTCGCATACGGGGCATGCCTTGTGGCCCTTCACAACATAACCCGAAAGGTTTCCATACGCAAGAAAATAATTTATCGTACAAAAGAGCATGGTATATAATGTGAACTCCATTATATGAACACCTTCATAGACAAGAACACACGGGGATCACAAATCCTTCAAATTATCTATCAGGGGGGCAAGATATGTAACAATGTAGTTTCCGAGATGTTTGAGCCCTGATATCATCAAAGGCATCAACACATATTTCCTGTTCATGCACAAGTACGGAGGAAGATTGTATATTGCAAGCATAACCGTCCATGAACTATGATTCGATGACATGTTACCGAAGGGATTCATACCATCAGTACACAAAGTCATCCTAAAATTCCTTGATTCAAAAGCAAACTTTGGATATATCTTGCCAAATGTCTTCCATTGATCCGCATCAGACGGATGCTAAATGATGTCATCATTAGAATACTATCTTTCCATGTACCATGTCATGTTCTTTGAATCCTTAGTGTTCTTAAAATACCTATTTAGTCTCGGAACAATTGGAAGGTACCAAATGCATTTTGCAGGGACTTGTTTACATACATTCACTACAAGTTCCCCATCGACAAGATGATTTCTCCTTTTCTTATGATTGGACATATGACATACGGGGCAAGTCACCTTATTCTCCAAATCCTCTCTATACAAAAAAAAATTGAACAAGCATTTCTTTGTACACTTCATACCCATAGGACAAAAAATTCTCTTAGCATCATATATAGAGGTTTTTTGGTGACCCATTACCGGCCGGAAGCTTCTCATTCAAAAAATGAAGCAACTTATTCACACTAGTGTCACTCCACGAACCAATAGCTCTCATGTTAAACAACTCTATCAAACATGACATGACCGTGTATTTCTTCTTAAACCAGGATACAACAATTTATCATTCTCACCTACAAAATTAGACAAAACTTTGGTCATTCCCTTAAATTAATCCTCTACCTCTCACACATATCATCCAAATTTGCATCTCCAAAACACTCTCCATTACTACCAACTACTACTTTCAGAGGTGTTTTCTCACCATGAAACGTACAAACCAAATAATCTTTGAAAACCTCCTCTTATACAAATGGAGTTTCAACATATCCATATCATCAGTTTGGTTTTGATTTTTGCAATCACAGTGAGGGAATAAGATTTGCTTTTCATGACCAAAGGCGTACTCAATAAATTAATCCACAAAACCAACAAATTTTTTGCTCACCTTAATCATGTTGGCATACATCTGCTTACACCTCTCGATGGCACGACACATCTCTAAAAATCAATAGATGTGCAAAAATTAGAGTTCCATACTATGTACTATTCTACACTACAACCAATTCCATTCAACATCAAGTTGCTAGAATACTTAACGTACGATATCACATCACGATATTGAAAACATATCTTACAATATCAAATTCATAAACATGGCATTAACTACATCAAGAATTCTAGCAAAAAAATGCATTCTCAAGTCATCACTGCAAGGCACATTTACATGATCAAACCCACAAAATATATATGCTATGAAACCATTTCTAACATATTCTATCATTTATCACAAACTAAATCCACAAAAATGGTAACATTTAGGGTCTTCATTGATGAGCATTTGATGTCCTCATCCAAAAAACAAATGAAGTCATTAATGAACCCAAACTATCATAAACACCACCCGCCAAAAGAAAATAGGTAGGTGAGAATTTATTGCAGTCATAGCATCGGTTCATACACCCTTCAACCAGTGCTACCAACTTTTACCATACAATAGGCACCGATTCAAGCACAAGTATTTACCATTTTAAAATCAACTGGTGCTCGAATAAACATTTAAAACATTTTTCACACATAGGCACTGGTACGACACATAGGCCCCGACATTTTTTTATTCTTTCCCAAATCTCATGTCTATGATGGTACTAGCACCAGTATTGATCAACCAGTGTTGTAATACAACTTCCTATGGGTTTGTTTTCAAGTATTGAACCATGGTTGTATAGGATTCTTAATTGTCATAACTAATATAGATAGTGCTAGTTAGTAGTGGTAGGAGGTTAAATAAGTTAGAAGATTGGAATGAGGCACATGTGTAGCTTTCATTAGTATAGTAGTGGTAGGCGGATAGAGAAGTTAGAAGTTTGGAATAAGGTACATGTCTAGCCTTCAATATTAGCATAATTAGTGCTTGTTAATAGTAGTATGAGTTGTGTAAGTTATAAGCTTAGAATAAGATAATTTTGTGTTGAGATCTTCTGTGGTCAAGATCTTCTTAAACCACACCTTAGGTAGGAAATCAGGATGGGCCAGAACATAGAAATTGTAGAAAACTAGATACCTGATTTCTCAACACAAATGATGGGACAGACCGCGGTAGTGGTCCAAACTCAAATGGACATGAAGGTCAAAGATCTTCTAGATGAAAATAAACAATGGAGGATGTCATTGCTTAAGGTGGTCTATCCTCCACAAATAGTGAGAAGGATACATGCAACCTACATTCTGCCAAATAGGCAGGAGCAGGACAAGAAAATATGGGCAGGGATAATGGATGGGGTTTACTCAGTAAGATTTGGTTATTGAATTCAGTAATGGAATCAAGTGCAGACTGTCATATCAAACAATGCTGACTGGAAGAAACTTTGGAAATTACCAATACCTAGGAAGTTCATCATCTTTGCTTGGTGCGCACTGCACAATGCATTACCAACGACATTGAATCTTCGTCACAGAAACATAATTACATCCCCACATTGCACCTTCTATGCCAGTCTAGTAGAGGAAGATATCCAACATTTGTTCCTTCAATGCCTTGCAGTACAACGAGTATGAATGGCATCAATATTAGGGTTTGATTTCACATAAGGCACACCAACAACATGGTCACACTGGCTCTAGGACATGTTTCAAACTGCACTGGGCATAGAGGTCATTGCCCTTTCAATACATCTGTTATGGAAAATATGGTTGCAACAGAATGCAAAGGTATATCATAATCAACAGTCCCTGACACATATCTGGGTAAATATAGCTCAGCCTAACATCATGGTGTACATCTCTAACCATAGACTCGGCGATATAGAAGATATTCAGGTGGTGGACGACACTAGTAAATCGCAACAGCAATCTCTACTCACTAGTGAAGAGTGTTTGTTTAAAGACAGCAATCAAATGCGGTTCTTGAGGAACCACCTTTGATTAGGACCCCAAAAAAGTTTCGAACTTGCAGCCTCCTCCCCGCTGTCGGCTCACACCTTTAAAAACTGTTCTTGTATAATTAAAGGCGATTTTTAGAAATCACCTTTAAATCGGGTTGATTAAACGCGATTATTAAATAGAAACCACATTTTTCAAAAGAGGTTCCGATATCTATACAATTACAAATGATAAAAAGAATAATATATCCTACCTTAATCTCCATCTTCATCCTCACCGCATCGATTTCTGCATCCTCACCGCATCTATTAATTGCCATCTCCAGCTCCTGAATTCAACCTTTGTGGTGATTTTCGCCCCTTTCCCGATGTTTTCACGGCTTTTTGCACGACACCCACTTTATCCCGCTCTTCATCAGCCCTCTTCCGATTGGTTTCACATCGCCGATTGTGGTGGTAGGCCGAGAGTGACGGGAACTCTTCTCATCTTAACAGTACCTCTTAGCTGCTCATCTATGATTTTTCATTCTATCGGTCCCCCATAGCTTCTCATCTTCAAGGGTTTTTGATTTGATGGGTTACCCGTGGAGGACAATGGCGGCGCACCATCGGCAACAATGACCATTGACCCAACAATGACCATTGAGCGATGCAGCAGTGATAACCGACCTGTGGCCATGGAGGAGCCATTGCTAGGACTCACATTTGGCTCTTGATGCTACCCTCTGTTCATCTCCCATACTACATTTTTCAGTGAATAGCTTTGTAGGTTCTTCTTATTTCAAGTGCAGTTATATGTTTTGCATGTGAATGGTATGCCTATACTAATGTTTGATGATAAACATGGCAATTCAGTTGCGACCTTTGAGCAAGCACCTCTCTCCAATGTTGAGGCTAGAGAGAAGACCTTCAAGACGAAGTGCGAGCAGTGCCAAACTGTCGAGAAAGCGCCCATCACAAGCAAGGTGAGGAATGTCATCGATTTTTTTGCTTTTGTTGTTGCGAATGAACGTGGTATATATCGGCATTTTATTATATGTTGATTGTCTGTTGTTGAATTTTTGTTTCTATGATTTTTCATCTCTTGTTTGATGTATAGATCTACAGTAACCATAAGAATCATCGTCGGTGAGTAATTGTGATTTTAATAGAATATTTTTGGTCATAGAACTACGGATGTGCTTATCGTTTCTCCTGGCATCTGTTAGAATAGATAGGATTAGCTCTGTATTTCAATCATCTTTCCAAATGTATATACACGTTCATGTGTTGAAGGTCTTATAATAGATGCACCACATGAAAATATTGCTTCCGTATCATTGCAATAAAAAGCTTGAGCATCTAGTGTTGTTGAGGCACTTACCTAATAGATGTCCACCGTTTGTTTTTTTATATTTGTTTGCAAATTTAGTCATATCTGTGATACCTTTTTCTATGATAGTTTTAGATGGCATGGTTAGTTGTTATGTCTCAGTAGTGCAATTATTGTTATGTCAAATATTAGTAAATTTCTTCTTTTGCCTATGATTATTGTTGGAACGAATCTTTTCTTTGAATTATTAACACTTTGATATGTCTGTAGATTGTTATACCCTTTGCGATAGAGATTACTTTTTTTGTGCTGATTTGTGTTTCATTTTTAGACGCAAACTGAGTTTGTGGAATTTGGAGTATAAACCTTGTGAATTTTGTTCTTTGTTAACTGATTCTCTCATGGGTCTCTAAGAGTGTTGTCTTTGTGTTAAATTATGAGGGTAAAATTTGTGAGCTTTGATCTTGCATTGAACATTTTTGTATGGTTTCACAGATTCTCTCAAGCATAGACTTGTGTGTGTGTGTGTGTGACATACGTGTTAATGTCTGTATGTGTGTGATTCCATCTGAAGTCTGTGATGAACTAATGGTGCTAGAATGCATTTGTTTGAAGATTCTTAACATGCATTATTGATGAACAGGATCGACCCGACCTTTTTGTCTATATAGTTTTTGATCCTAGCATATAGTTTTTATCCTTAGCATATAGCAGAATTAACCGAGCTGAACAAAATATAGTTTTTATCCCTGAGAGTAGTGGAGCTTTTTTTATCTGAAGTCATAATTTTTTTCCCTATAAGGCAGTACTTAAAACATATGAAAAGAGATTTAATATGTCTTCTTTTTGGGTCATGTGGCAGTTTCTTTTTCGGATATCCCAAATCGTAGAAAAAAAAAACAGTTTTGGTTGAAGATTGGGTTTTGTTATGGTTTTGGCTCTGATTCTTGGTTTTGTGATGTTCATTTTGGTTTCTAGGTTTGGTTTCTAGATCTACAGTACTCTGAAGCGAGTAAAATTCGCAAGCACATTGAAGAGGACGCATAAAGAGCACTTTGAGAAGGTATATACATCTTAGTTGGCTAAGATTATTTGTGCTATGATTCATTGTTAGTTGCTGGTTTTTTTTTACTTTTTTACAAGGCAATTGTTTTGCCATTAGCTTGTAGGGTATTGATTGGGAATTTACTTTTTAAATGTTCATGTACATTGAATTAGTTAAATTCATGAATGTAAGTTCACTTTTTGGAAGGTATTTTTTTCCCCAAAATTTAGTCTTTGATCAAGAAATAAAAACGGAGCGATAAACAGCAAAAAAAAAAGCAAAATTAGATTATAATGATAAAAAAATTCATGGCATCTAAAATATTAAATATCTTTAACTACAAAAATTCTTAAGAGAAACTAATTTTAACAATATTTAATTAAATCGAGTTCATGCTTGTAGCCAAAACTCCATAATTCTTGAAATGCACCTGCACTCTTCTTTAATAACCTGAAAGAGCATATCAAAAACATTAATGAAACAACACATTAATTTATGGGAACTGGGCTTGGAGAAACGTTTTCAAAAAGAAGTGCATAGCTTTGAAGAAAGTTTTGACTTGCTCCATCTCCAATGGTCACAATAGAAGTTGTATAGAGTACTGGTATAAAACCTTTGCTAAAAATGCAATGAGGGTATAATAAAAAAAAATGCGAGGGAATGGAGTGCTAAACAGCCTGACTATGGTTGGATCTTTAATGACCACTCGCTTTCAGTACATACAAACTGTAAGTAAAAGATAACACCGTCTCCGCTCTTCTTTGATTAGAGAAAAATGGTAGTTCAAACTTGCGGAAGGTTGATTGATTCAATTACCAACACTATATATAAAGAAAACAACTATATGCAGCACTTCAATTTCAATTTCAATTTCCATTTCCAAGGTTACACCACCAGGACTGCACACTAAACGGGCATAGATCAAATTCAAAAGGCCTCGAATAAATTGTTTGTTCTTAGGTAAGGCAGAAGGAATGTTTAAAAATAAAAAAGACTGAATAAAGGGGAATCTTTGTAAGTTTCTCAACTTTGGTAGATCTCATCATGTACTAAAAGATATTTGTAAGCATACCATAACTATGTAGGCGTTAGAAGCTTCCTCTAAATGTTTTGTCAGCAGTCTCATGTCCAAATTCATCAAGCATTTATATGTTCTTTTCAGCAAAAACCAAATGCAAGAGCTGCATATAAACACACAAGGAAACAACAAAGCAACTGACACCACAAGATCGGCCGCAGTAGTAGCTTCCATTGATTCCATCCATTCATAGTCATAAACAGATAAGATAGCTAGATACTTGTTCCAATATTAGAGATTGGCTAATTGCAAAATGGACATTATAATACTTTATAATCATCAGGACGGACAAGGAAACTGAGAAACATTCGATTACTCAAAACCGACGAAACACAACTGCTATACAATATTACAAAACGATTAAACCTAACATAGTTTTTGCAGTTTAGTCTATTCGATCTCCAAGTTCTCCACCGAAAATGGACTGACTCATAGTAAACTATGCCTAAACTCTGCAATATTTCAAATGCAATACTGTGCCTATTTAGATTCCACCACATTTAGAATCTAAACTAACCTTATTCAAATGACCACGTGAACCAAACTAATACTATATGCATTCCCCTTCATGAAATGGGCAGCACCAAACACAAGTTGCTGCATAGAGACATTCGTACTATTTCAATGGACTATCTTAACAGCAAGGAAAAAACATTTATCAACTCTGAAGAAAAGAATAACAGAGAACTTCAACAATTGCTATGTTTGTGGCTATAGTAGCCACAAACGGAAGAAAATGGGGAGGACGCATTTTGAAAATGCGTCCTCTCCTCCCGCATTTTCTCCATTTTCCTGGTCAAAATTTCCCACAAGTCCCGTCCTCTCCCTGAATCTTTGTCAGCTTTATCAGCTGCATGGGGAGCAGCTTTGTCCGTGCATGGGAGCTGACGAATGTCAAAATTTCTCCACTTTGTTTTGGGGAGAGGACCCATTTGCGAGGCCCGTCCTCTCCTGCAGCTGTGTCAGCTTTTTCAGCTGCATGGGGAGCAGCTTTGTCCGTGCATGGGAGCAGCTGATGGTCGAGTGGTTGTGTGCCATATATACAAAGAGTACTTTGCCTATATATATATATATATATATATATATATATATATATATATATATATATTATATATATGTATATATTTATATTTATATATATATGTATATATTTATAATTTTATATATATGTATATATTTATATTTTTTTATATATATGTATATATTTATATTTATATATATATTTATTTATATTTATATATATGTATATATTTATATTTATATATATGTATATATTAATATTAATATTTATTTATTTATATTTATATTTATATCTATATATTTATTTATATTTATGTATATATATCTTTATATTTATATTTATATCTTTATTCATATTTATATTTATATTTATATTTATTTATTTATTTATTGATTTATTTATATTTATATATATCTTTATATTTATATATGTATATATTTATATTTATATATATCTTTATATTTATATATGTATATATTTATATTTATATATATTTATATTTATGTATATCTTTATATTTATATTTATATTTATGTATATATTTATATTTATATTTATATATTTGTATATTTATATTTATGTCTTTATATTTATGGACTTCCGACTTCTCTCCGGATGCAGAATCGTCCATAGTTCCGGTATGGGTAACAATTCCTCATGTCCCAGTCTATTTTTATAATTCTGCAATGCTTGAAAGCATGGGAAACCAAATTGGAAATTTTATAAAACTTGATGCTGCCACTGAGGCCCTGTCTAGGCCTTCTTGTGTGAAAATGTGTGTTGAAGTTGACTTAAAAAAGAAATTGCCATCTTGCATTAGAGTGGGAATAGAAGAGGATGGAAATGAATTCAATGTAGTTAAACTTCCCCTACAATTTGAAGATATTCCCCCATACTGTGTCCATTGCAAATGCATAGGGCATGAGGATAGTTACTGCATTTATCTGCATCCGGAGCTTAAGAGATCCTTGCCTAAGAAACCTGATAATTTAAATGGCTCGTTGGGTCAGGTAAATGAGAAATTAAACATTAATCAAACTGGGAATTTAAGAGCTGAGAGCTCAGGGATATCAATTACTGAAAAACAAAGAAATTATCAGGCTCAGAAATTTATATATGTCCCTAAGAAACAGCTGATCCAAGCTCCTGCTCATGAATCTGATAAGTCTATCCCAATCGATACTGATGCTACGGCAGTTGATCCTAAGACTCCTGGTGAGCTTCCACATCCTCAACAAATTGCTCCCAACAATGTAGCCGAACCTAGTAAAGATGATGTTGTTATAGAGAAGGAAGATAAATCTCTGTCACCTGAACCTGAAATGCCAAACCTTATCCCCTCCCCTCGAGTGTCTCCATCTCCTCCTAGGCCATCTAAAATACAGGATAGGCATCCTCAGTCTGCCTCACCTACCCTTAGGACAACCTTTGCTAAGGACGATTTACCCAGTAAACGAGGAAAGTCCTTTTCTCCTTTTAATTCTATCATTGCTGCAAAAAAATTTATTTTTTCTCAGCAGAAAAACAGATCCAACAGATTTCTACCCCTAGCTGATGAAGATCCATTGGGTGAGGAGGTCACTCATAATGAATACCTTGCCACTGAAGAAGGTACAACCCTATCGGATACTGCCCCTGAAGCTGGGGATGACCATGTACAGGGGGACAGTGCCTCATCTTCTGATCATAGTAAGTCAAAAAAAGGTAAGTCTGTTGTAAAAAATAGCAAACCATCCAATGACTCTTTCTTCTCACAGAAAAACACCATTATGACTAGATCAAAAAGCACCTCTAATGTTTCATTATGAATAACACGATTAGGATTAAAATGTTGGTGTGGAACATTAGAGAAATGGATACATCTATGTTAAGACTATCTAATCTCATCAATAGGCATAGATTTGAACTCATTTGTCTAATTGAGCCTAAACATGACAACTTACAGTGTGATTCATATAGACAATTGCTGAAGTTTGATAACTGTTTCTCTGCAACTAACGGTCAGATTTGGATTTTCTGGACCTCAAACATAACTCTGGCAATCATAAATGATAATCTTCAGTTTCTTGGAGTTCACCTAACTAGTTCTAATCTCGTTAAGCCTATGGATGCCTTTTTTATATATGGTCTGAGAACCAGATCGGGAAGGAAAGATCTCTGGTCTGATCTCAGCTCCATCAGTCATTCAGAATCTTTGTTTATTGGTGATTTTAATTCCATTACTTCAATAACTGAATATAGAGGTCCATCTACTCTAAAATTAGGAAGTATGAGAGACTTCAATGATTTCATTAATGGAATGTCTTTGGAAGAAATTAACACTGTGGGAAATTTGTTTACCTGGACTAATAATCGGTTAAGATCTCTTACAGTTAAAAGACTTGATAGAGGATTGTGTACTGCATCATGGTCTCTTTCTTTCCCTTCCTCTTCAATTCAGATTCTGAATAGAGTTAGCTCAGATCACAACCCCATGTTACTGACTGTAGGTAGTGATATACCATCTAATCCCATGCCTTTCAGGTTCCTAAATACATGGTACAAGAGAAAAGATTTTAATGATGTAATTAGGAAGGATTGGGACACTCCGATACATAACTCAGGAATGCTAGCTTTCTTCTTAAAGCTAGTCAGACTTAAGAAGGCTTTAAAAATTTGGAACAAAGAGCATTTTGGAAACGTTCATGATAATGTATTACAAGCTGAAATGGCCTTGCAGGCTCAGGAAGCACTAACTGATCAAGATGAATCTATACAAAATCTTATTAATCTGAGGGAAGCTAGGGCCAGGTTAGTCAGGGCTATGTCTGAACAAAAAAACTTCTGGAAACATAAAGCAAAGATAAAATGGCTTCAAGAAGGGGACAACAACACATCTTTCTTCCATAAATCTGTACAGGATAAGTATAATAGGTTAAGGATAACAAAAATTAAGGGCAGGAATGGGCAGTGGTTGGAAAATATTCAGGATGTTGAGATGGAAGCTATACACTATTATCAGGATCTTCTTAGTGAAGATTGCTCCACGGATAGCTCCATATTTCAACATCATTTTCTGAATTATATCCCCAAGCTGGTTACTCAGGAAGATAATGATCACCTTTTGAAACCAGTCACACTTGATGAGCTTAAAGTGATAGTTAGCAGCCTTAATAAATCAAGTTCCCCAGGTCCAGATGGTTTTACTGCCAAATTCTACATAAAATCTTGGGATATTATAGCAAATGATCTTCTACTAGCTGTTCATGACTTTCAATCTTCATCTAACCTGCCTAGAGGTATTAGCAGTACATGGATTACTATAATTCCCAAGAAGAAAACTCCTACCTCATTTGATGATTATAGGCCTATAAGTCTCTCCAATGTGATAAATAAGATTTGTTCTAAAGTTCTTAAGGAAAGACTTAAGTCTATTATGCCTAAGATTATTTCTCCTAACCAAACAGCATTCCTACATGGCAGGGACATCTCAGATAATGTAATCTATCTACAGGAAATGGCTAGATTTCTTAATAGGAAGAGAAGAGACCCAAATTGCATAGTTAAACTTGATCTCAAAAAGGCTTTTGATAGAGTTAGATGGTCATTCTTATATAAAGTTTTGGCAAAATTTGGTTTCCATGCAAAATTTATCTTCTCAGTTATGAAAAACTTGTCCCAGGCTTGGCTCTCTATTCTTATTAATGGTAAGCCAGTGGGATTCTTTCAATCCTCTAGGGGTATTAAGCAGGGTGACCCTTTATCTCCATTCTTGTTTAATATCTTTTCTGAGTCTTTTTCAAGGAGTCTGACTTTCATTTTTGACAATGGTAAGCTTGCCTACTTTGATCTACCAGGTAATCCTCCAAGAATCTCACATTTATCTTATGCGGATGATACTGTTATTTTCTTTAAAGCAACAAATCTTACTTTAGTTAGATTAAAGGCTTTTCTGTCCACCTTTGAGGAAGTCACTGGCCAGTCTATAAACTATAATAAGAGTGACATCTTCATAGGTAAGCATGCTACAGGTCATAGAGTGAACCACATTAAAAGGATTTTGGGTATGAAGCTTGGTTCCTTTCCATTTACCTACTTGGGAGTTCCAATCTTCACTGGTGTTGCTAAAAAGATTTATTTCCAACCACTCTTTGAACTAATTGATAATAAGATAGGTAATTGGAAAAATAGATGGATATCAATGGGTGGTAAAATTACTCTGATTGACTCATGTATATATGCTATACCACAACACATTTGGCAGGTCATTAAACCAAAAAAACTGATCATATCCACCATTGAAAAAAAAATGAGCAAGTTTTTCTGGGGGGAGGATTTAAAACCAAAAAGATCCTGGAAAAAGTGGTCTGATCTGTGTCTCCCCACGGATCAAAATGGATTAGGCTTCAGGTCTATACATACCATAATCAAAACATGCTCGGTTAAATTATGGTGGAAGTATCAAATGGCTGAGGCCCCCTGGACTCATCTATTGGCAGCCCTACCTCAATCTCACAGGACCTCTCCAAACTGGAAGAGAATCTGCTCAGTAAACTCCTGGGCTGAGGCTAATTCTAGAGTCATTATAGGAAAGGGAGATTGTAATTTTTGGACATCAAACTGGCTTGATGTAGGTTTACTGATAGATTTTTGTGATCAGAATAGGGTGGATATAGCTGATGACTGTACAGTCTCTGCTTTCATAGCTAACAAGGACGTTTTCATCACAAAACTAGAGCCATTCCTGCCTACTCATATTATTACTCTTTTGCAGGAATCCAGAATATTACCACACAGAGCTGATAGATTAATCTGGAAACCAGGTATTTCTGGGAGTTTCTCCTTTAAAGATACTTACAATTTGCTCTGCAACCATACAGGTAACATATCCTCTTCTAAACATCTTTGGAACTCCAGAATAGAGAAAAAAATCTCTGTATTTATGTGGAAAGTGATAAACTCCTTGTTGCCTTTTGATAACATCCTCAGGAAACTGAGGTTTTGTTTGGCCTCTAAATGCTGTATGTGCAACAAACATGATGACTCCTTAGATCACTTTTTTAACTCATGTGATTTCTCACTATCTGTCTGGAAAATTATTCATCAGTTCATGGGTATTCGAGATAGGACCTTTCCATCTGCTTGGGAGAGAATCTCATACTACTTAACTATGCCTGCATTATCTTCTTTACATTCGATCATGATCCGGACTGCTGCTATTTTTACTTTCTGGAACCTTTGGAAGATGAGAAATAGATTTCTATTTGATTCAGTCAAGCCTTCCTCCACTCTAGTGCTTCAAATGATTAAAGACCAGATTTTCTTCTCCTTCTGTGCAAAACCGGTTTATATAGCATCTCCACTGGATGTTAGTATTGCAGATCACTCTTTTCTACCCCTACTCAAAATTTCACCAAAGCCTAAAATCTGGAAAATTGCATGGAAAAGGCCAACATCTGGTCTTAAGCTTAATGTTGATGCTTCATGGTCATGCAACACTAATATGTGTGGGATTGGAGTGATTATCAGAGATAGCAGAGGTTCTTTCAGAGGAGCCTACACTTTAATCTCTAATGCTTTCTCCCCCTTGGAAGCTGAATTGAAGGCTATTAAGTTTTCTATACAGATTTCATATGATTTGCCTGCTCCTCTGTACATGGAATCTGACTGTCTTCTAGCAGTTCTTTTTGCTAATGATCCATCCAGATGTCATTGGAACTGTTTTGTCTTAGCTGATGAGATTCATCAATCATTAAAAGACATCAAACTTGTACACATATATAGACAGGCAAACATGGTGGCCCATACCCTTGCTACAAACTGTTTGCAACTACAATGTGATTCATCTTTTAGCAACATATCTGAGCTTACCAACACTGTCCAGGGTTTAGTTAGATTAGATCAAATTGGCACCCCTCTTTAAGGGTTGTTTATTAGTTCGGATGCTACTTACTTCCACTCTTGATTGCAGGTTTTGGTGATGTTGCTGGCCCTATAAATTCCTGCCTGCTCACTATACAAGTCCTCTGAATTTATAGAGTATTAAGCATAACTCCCTCTGCTTGACGCCTTAGGGATGCTACTAAATGACTGATCGCTGCTCTTGTTTATATAGCTGATTTGCTAGTTGTGATCTTGAAGCTTTCTTCTTTACTGTTTAGCTATGTAGAGGAGGAGCCTCTTAGTTTAGTTGGGGTGATTTTGACTGACCTGTGTTTCGTCTTTTCGATCCACAAATAAGTTCGATGATCTCCATTTAAACTAAGAGTTCTTGCAATCCTCTAACACTTAGCCTACTTTTTTCTCATTTTTGGAGGCAACGAACGTTGCTTCACTGAGCCTATGGTTCACAAATGTACATATCAACTTAGCCAATGGCTTCCCCTTTTCTTTACTCTTTCGTTTTTGTAATTTTTACGGCTTGGGAAGGCCTAATATAATCTTCCCCCATCTTAGGATGGTTTAATTTTAAAAAAAAATATTTATATTTATGTATATATTTATATTTATATATATCTTTATATAGATATTTATTTTTATTTTTTATATTTATATATATGTATATATGTGTGTTTGTATATATTTATATTTATATATATATATATATATCTATACATTTATATTTGTACATACATAAGTATATATTTATATTTATATATTTATACATATGTATATATTTATATATATACATATTTGTATTTATATTTTTATATACACATATACTATATATATATAATATGTATATATTTTTATTTTTATATATATGTATATATTTATATATATGTATATATTTATATTTATATATATATATTTATATATATTTATATATGTATGTATATTTTATATATATATATATGTATATATTTATATATTTATTTATTTTTATTTTTATTTATATATATTAATATTTATGTATATATATATTTATATATATCTTTATATTTATATTTATATTTTTATTTTTATATACACATATATTATATATATAATATGTATATATTTTTATATTTTTATATATATGTATATATTTATATTTTTATATATATGTATATATTTATATTTATATATATTTATATTTATATATATGTATGTATATATATATATATATGTATATATTTATATTTATATATATATATTTATATTTATATATATGTATGTATATTTATATATATATATATGTATATATTTATATTTATTTATTTATATTTATATTTATATCTATATATATTTATTTATATATTTATATTTATATATTTGTATATTTATATTTATGTATATATTTATATTTATATACATCTTTATATATATATTTATTTTTTATATTTATATATATGTATATATGTGTGTTTGTATATATTTATATATATATATATATATATATATATCTATACATTTATATTTGTATATACATAAGTATATATTTATATATATGTATATATTTATATATATACATATTTGTATTTATATTTTTATATACACATATATTATATATATATAATATGTATATATTTATATTTTGATATATATGTATATATTTATATTTTTATATGTATGTATATATTTATATTTATATATATATATATATTTATATTTATATATGTGTATGTATATTTTTTATATATATGTATATTTTTATATTTTTATATACACATATATTATATATATATAATATGTATATATTTATATTTTGATATATATGTATATATTTATATTTTTATATGTATGTATATATTTATATTTATATATATATATATATATTTATATTTATATATGTGTATGTATATTTTTTATATATATGTATATTTTTATAGACAAAGTCTTAGGAAAGACGGTCTTTCAAGAGACAAACTCATTTATATATATATATGTATATATTTATATTTATATATTTATTTATTTATATTTGTATATATATATATTAATATTTATGTATATATATATATATTTTTATATATCTTTATTTACATTTATATTTATATTTATATATATGTATATATATTTATTTATATATGTATATATTTATATATTTATTTATTTTTATTTTTATTTTTATTTATATATATTAATATTTATGTATATATATGTTTATATATATCTTTATATTTATATTTATATTTATATTTTTATATACACATATATTATATATATAATATGTATATATTTTTATATTTTTATATATATGTATATATTTATATTTTTATATATATGTATATATTTATATTTATATATATTTATATTTATATATATTTATGTATATTTATATATATATGTGTATATATTTATATTTATATATATATTTATATTTATATATATGTATGTATATTTATATATATATATATATGTATATATATTTATATTTATTTATTTAGATTTATATTTATATCTATATATATTTATTTATATATTTATATTTATATATTTGTATATTTATATTTATGTATATATTTATAATTATATACATCTTTATATATATATATATTTTTATTTTTATTTTTTATATTTATATATATGTATATATGTGTGTTTGTATATATTTATATTTATATATATATATATATCTATACATTTATATTTGTATATACATAAGTATATATTTATATATATGTATATATTTATATATATGTATATATTTATATATATACATATTTGTATTTATATTTTTATATACACATATATTATATATATATATAATATGTATATATTTATATTTTGATATATATGTATATATTTATATTTTTATATATATGTATATATTTATATTTATATATATATATATATATTTAATTTATATATGTGTATGTATATTTTTTATATATATGTATATTTTTATAGGCAAAGTCTTGGGAAAGACGGTCTTTCAAGAGACAAACTCATTTATATATATATGTATATATTTATATTTATATATATTTATTTATTTATATTTATATTTGTATATATATATACATATTAATATTTATGTATATATATATTTATATATATCTTTATTTATATTTATATTTATATTTATATATATGTATATATATTTATTTGTATATTGATTTATTTATATTTATATATATCTTTATATTTATATTTATATATATGTATATATTTATTTTTATATTTTTATATTCATATATATATATATATATATATTTATATTTATATATATGTATAAATGCTGAAAGTGGATGTGGATGTGGATGCAAATCAAACAAATACGTATCATGCAAATCAGACAAAATAATTGTCCGAAATGAGGACGCATTTCAAAAATGCGTCCTCTACTAATTTATACCAAAAAAAAAGCGTGTCATGAGGACGCATATACATAATGCGTCCTCTCTTAATTAGGCCAAAAAAAATTCAGCTCAATGACGAGGACGCATTTTT
This sequence comes from Rubia yunnanensis, assembly GCA_037428765.1. Lineage (NCBI taxonomy): Eukaryota > Viridiplantae > Streptophyta > Magnoliopsida > Gentianales > Rubiaceae > Rubia > Rubia yunnanensis. The sequence continues at coordinate 86,210,866 of CM075063.1, forward strand.
AAAATGCGTCCTCTATTATTTTAGGGAAAAAAAATTTACATCAGGAGCATGAGGACGCATTTTCCTAATGCGTCCTCCACCATGTTCTCCATTTTTTAAAACCACCCTACTCACATCCAACATTCAAATTTTTGGCATACTAAAATCATGAACTCAGCCTGAAGTCTGCATATTCAATGATATTCTCAAGATATAGTGGAGTTTTCAGCATAGTTCCATTGAACAATAAAAAAATGGAAACATGGATGTGGATGTATGACCAAATTAAATGAATAGAAAAGGTAATAACCTTTTATCTTCTCCACGGTAGACATAAGATCACCAGGCAACAAGCAATTCTGCAGCTATTTTCTTGTTTCATATAAGGCAAAGTCTTGGGAAAGACGGTTTTTTTATAGGCTTATGGAAAGACGGGTATAATTAGACTAATAAAAGGTGAAAGGTCTTAGTTGCAATATTAAACTTTTAGTATGCAACATGTAGTAGTTATAAAATTTATAACCCGGGTTCATGCAACCCAAAACTTTTATCCCCATTTCTTCTAATTTATACTTTAAACCTTGGTCTTTCCATAACTTATGGAAAGAGAAAGAGACGGACTCTTCATATAAACATGAGAGAGCACAAAGGAATAATATTGCTTAATTAGTTACCGAAAGGTAATAGAGTCAATTGACAAAGTACATAGAGTGCGACTAAATGGTGTGGAAAAAGAAAGGCAATAGCATCGTAAGGTTTGATAATCCGTCCGAAACGCAATGTTTATATACTCAGAAACAAGGTTACAACTTTAAAGGGCCATCAATTGACAGAGCAGAGTATACTAAAAACTACCACACCTAGAATAGATATCGAACATGACTTAGAAGAAAGAGCTCTCAATAATAATTCTCTCTCTAGCTCTGGGGCGAAAAAAAGAAGAAAAAAGGCGCAGCCTTTCTTCCATCTTCTTGAGGCCGATTTCTTCAATTTCATTAACAATCCACCGATGAATTATGGTTTAACGGATTCCACTCTGGATTTCGCATAAAACTATATGCAATTCGTGGTGAGTTTCTGATCTAAATCGGCCTTGGAGTAGGGTTTGAATTCGGCAAAGGAGAGTTCTTGGTGGATTTTGGGTGTGAATCGGGTTTGGATCATTGACTCGGACACGAATTTGGATTTGGCTAGGAGATCGCAATTTGATTCACTACTCGAGAAGGAGATTGGATAAAAAAATCCAACCTTTCTTCGATTTGGAATTGGATTTGGTTGCGCAAAGGAGTATAAAGGTTTTGAGTACAATTTTCAGCACCAATTATACTCAAATTCCTACACTCTTGATCGGATTTGGCACCAAGATTGGAGTTTTTGATCGGAATCCAACTTCGGACGCAAGAATTGAATTCGGTTTGCTTGGAGATCACGGTTTCCAGGTTTATTCGATCCATCTTCTTGAGTTTTGTTTGTATTTCGATTTGGAGCATGATTTTATGTATGTGTGCATCCGATCTAGTACTTGAAAGATTTCGGTTTTAAGATCAATTCTTCATCCGATTTCTCTTAGGTTTTAAATCGGTTTTGTTTCAAGTATTGTACTTGCTTGCTTTTGAAATCGGTTGGTGGATTACGGTTTTGATTTCAAGCTTTTGTGGTGATTTCGGTTTGGTGTTAAGTTTGTTCTTGAAACCGATTAATCCTAGGGTTTTTCGATTTAGAGTGCAAGCTTTGTTCATTGTTGGTGTGCTTCTGATTGGTGTTCACCCGATCGGATTGTTTGTTTTCGTTTGTGATCTGGTTGTTTTGGTAATCCGATCTGTTTTATCGGAATTCAGCCATTACAATGGTGATGAATGTGGGGAATAAATCGGGTGACAGGAATAACAATGGTGATGATACGGCCGATATGAATGTTAATCAGAGGAAGACTCAGCAAGTGCAACCAAGAGATTGGAACGATCCGAAATTAGAGAGGAGAAGGAGATGGGATGATCCTGAAATTCTAATGAATAAGTCGGACATCGAAGTTGTTGCAAACAATGGAGATAGTGTCGATTTTGTGCTCACTGATGATGAAATTCATAAGGATCTACATAAGCCATTTTTCGGATTCTTGGGTGTGTTTCCAGGTTTCTTTCCAGGTATGTATGCCATTCGTACATTGTTGGTAGCGAAGTGGGAGGTGCAGTGTAATGTTCAGACCAAGCAGAATGGATACGTCATGTTCAAGTTCAACAGTGCAGAGGATAGAGACAAGGTGATGAATGGTCCTGATCATTATCTCCATGGGAAGAAGTTGTTCATGATGCTAGTTGATGAATCTGGGCAATATGATGCAACCATCCAAGCCACTAAACCAGTTTGGTTAAGGATGGAACACTTGCCAAAGGCGTACTGGCACAAGAAGTCGTTAGAGAAAATTGCTACTTCACTAGGAGAACCTATACTTATGGACAATGGTACTCTTGAGTTAAGGGGCTATTATGCACGTCTCTTGGTATGGATTGACACTTCAAGAAAGCTTAAGGAGGAGGTGACTTTTCGTATTCCATCTGGTGAATTGTTTGTGCAAAAGATCATCTATGATTATTGCAGATCTTGGTGCACTAATTGTGGTGAAAACAATCATCTCATGGAAGAGTGCGATGACTATTGGAATGCCAAGGAGACACAACAAAAGAAACCTATGGCCGAGAGCAAAGTTGTGAAGGCGAAGGGCAAGAAAAGCATGAGAACTCGGTACAATGATCATGTTTGGGTTCGGAAGATGCAAACTGAAACCATTGGAGATAATCAGAACTCAAATTCGGTTGGAGGCAATGAGAATGTGACCATTGAGGACGCCTCTTCGGACAATGAGGAGGTAGAAAGGCAAAGGAAAGGGAAAGGAAAAGTTGTTGAAAGCATAGTCAAGAATATAGAGAGAGTTGGAAGTGCAAGAAAAGGGCCAGGAATAACCATTCGGGGAGTGCAGGATGATGATCATCGGGCCGTTGTTGCGCTGCCCGCAGCACCTACGCCCGTAGCCATAAGCACTGGCGCTGCAAGCACGGGCGCTGGAATTCGTGGCGCGGGCGCAAAATCAAGACAAACAGCGCCTGGAGATGTTGGCGCTGGACACGGCGTTGGCACCAATTCTGCTCAAGCGCTGCCTGGAGCTGCTGGCATTGGAAAACAAGCACAAATAGCGCGCGGTAGAAGCACTGAGCGCAAGCAATCCAGCACTCGTTCGGCCATGGAACCCGATAAAAAACAGCAAGCATTTGGAGATGATGATAATCCGATTGAAGGGGCGGGAAAACTGCCTAAGCAGATGATTCATCCGGATGCTCGGGGCTCTAAAATACCAAGATTGCATAGGAGTAAGAGTAAGAGTAGACCTCCCTCCGCATCAGGGGTTTTGACTAGGTCTAGAAGCAAGAGTAGGACTCGATTAAATGAGCAAGGGAAGGGTATCCAGAAACCTTTTCAGCGAATGCTATCAGCTACAAGGAGTCATTCAGACAGTTCTGGAAGTAAATCAACTGAAGGCGGCGGTCCGAAGCCACAAGGGACCTCTGTTTCCCAATGAATACATCAGCAATGAATGTCAGGGGTCTATCGGCCCCTGTAAGAAGGAGGTGGGTAAAAAATATCATCTCCACGAATAGAGTTGGTCTGTGTGGTTTGTTGGAAACAAAAATGGAGGATAAGGTGTTGCGCATTTTTCTGAAAAGTTTTAAGGGATGGAAGTTTACGCACAATTTTGAACTGTGGCAGAACTCGAGGATATTAATCATCTGGGATCCGAAAGGCTTCTTGGTTGATGTTCTAGGGAAAACGCCGCAATGTATTCATTTGAAAGTTCGTAATCTTGTTTCTGGTATTGAGTTTTTCTGCACATTTGTGTATGGGCATAGTGAAGGACGTTTGGCGCGTTTACCACTATGGGAGGAGTTGAAGTTGTTTGGAGCTAGCCTGAATGCGCCTTGGATGGTCCTTGGTGACTTTAATGCTATCCTTAGCGTTGAAGATCATTATGGGACTAATGTACCTAGTCTGTATCCGATGAAGGAATTTCAGGATGTTTGTGTAAAGTGTGGACTTAGGGATGCACCTGCTTTGGGAGAACATCTAACCTGACATAGTGCGGATTGGAAGATTTGGAGGAAGCTGGATAGAGTACTATTGAATCACGGTTGGGATGAAGCTGCTTGTCGTACAACCTTCTTACCAATCTCGGCTCAATCAGACCACTCTCCCATGGTGGTGGATATGTCGCAGGAGATAGATGGAAAGGGAAGGCCTTTTCGCTTCCAGAATATGTGGTTGGGTCATCCGAATTGTGGACAAATTGTAGAAGATTATTGGAGTCTGTCGATTGAAGGGACTAAGCAGTTTTCGGTGACCAGGAAATTATTTCGTATGAAGTACCCCTTGAAGGAATTGGGTCGACTTGATTTAAGCCATATTTCCGAGAAGGCAAAGGCTGCGGATGCAGAGTACAACAAGGCTTTTGATGAATTCGATGCTAAGTATGCCTCGGAGGATGATGTTGCGGCATTGTGTAAATTGAAGAAGCAAGCAATGTTGTTCTATTTGGCGGAGTCTTCTTTTCTTGCGCAAAAGGGAAGGATTAATCATATTACTCAGGCGGATAAGGGATCACAGTATTTTCACTCTATGGTCTCTGCACGAAAAGGAGGTGGTATCCCTGCAATTATTGATAGTGACAATCGGATCGTTACTTCCAATAGTCGCAAGGGAGAGTTATTTGCTGAGTTTTATAAAGGACTATTCGGTATGAAGAAGGACAGATTGGCCACGGATCCGAGCATATTTGATGCGAGTATGAAGATTACCGAGGTGGAAAGAGCCTACTTGGATCAGGATGTGGCGAGTATTGAAGTTAAACAGGCGCTATTTGCAATGGCAGATGATAAGTCTCCCGGTCCGGATGGCTATACGGCAGGATTTTTTAAGAAGCAGTGGAATACAGTGGGAGAAGAAGTTACGGCTGCAGTACTTGAATTCTTTCAGACAGGCGACATTTTGGCGCAGCTTAATCACACTGCGGTGGCCCTAATTCCGAAGAAGCCGGATAATCTGAAGGTCGGCGACTTCAGACCAATTCCGTGCTGTAATGTGGTCTATAAAATTATCACGAAGATTATGGCGAACAGGATTGAAGGTATTTTACCAGGTATTATTGACCCTAGTCAGGGAGCATTCGTGAAGGGCAGAAACATTTCGGATAATGTCATGTTAGCGCAGGAATTTGTCCGGGGATATGGAAGAGTTCGAAATTCGCCCAGATGTATGATTATGGTGGATCTTCAAAAAGCGTTTGATACAGTCTCTTGGGATTTCTTAGAAGAAGTTTTACTTGGACTGGGATTTCCGGAAAGACTAACGAGCAGAATTATGACTTGTGTGTGCACTTCTTCGTTCTCGATTGCAGTCAACGGTAAATTGTGCGATCACTTTCAGGGACAGAGGGGTATTCGTCAGGGTGATCCTTTGTCGCCTCACCTATTCGTGATCTGCATGGAGTATTTCTCGAGATTACTGAAAAGGAGGACGGCATCTAGGCATTTTACATTCCATCCGAGATGCGAGACTCTTCGGATCACGCATTTGGCTTTTGCAGATGATCTCATGCTCTTTTCTAAGGCGACCACGAGTTCAGTACATATACTCATGGACGCCTTGAATGAGTTTGAGCGAACTTCGGGTTTGGGTATTAATGCTGCAAAGTCGAAGTTCTTTGGGGTTGGTATAAAGGAGGATTTGAGCTTCACAGGTATTCCTTGGGCGTCATTCCCCGTTAGATACCTAGGCGTGCCACTTGATTCCAGCAAGTTGAAGGTGACACAATTCGGTACTCTATTGGGAAAGGTAGATTCGGAAATAGCTAAATGGAAGGGCCATACCATCTCATATGCAGGCAAATTGGAACTTGTGAGATCAATCGTTGGGGGAATTGCGGGATTCTGGATTCAGAATTTTGTTATACAAACTACGGTAATGGATGCTCTCGAACAGAAATGCAAAAGGTTCTTATGGGGAGGTAAACATAAGGCGAAGGTTGCATGGAAGAAACTTTGTGCGCCTAAGTCCTTTGGAGGCCTCGGTTTGAGAGACTTTGTTACGTGGAATCGGGCTTCAATGGCTAAAAGGCTGTGGGATGTTCACTTGAAAAAGGATAGCCTTTGGGTCCAATGGATTCACTCGTACTACCTTCAGGGAGTAGATTTTTGGGGACTAAATCCGAGAATTGCAAATGGTAGATTGGGAGAGCGATACTCGAGCTACTTTGGTGACCTCTGCAAACTCAGGGATGAATTGTTCGCAATGTTTAATGGTGATTTGCAAGAGGTAATCGGCCATCTTGGTGTTTGGTCTAGCTCGGGAAAGTTTACTAGTGCAGCTTATCTTCATATGCATCGTCATAGATACCCGAATGTTTATGATGTTGGTCGATCAAGGGAAAGGGTTTTCAACAGTATTTGGCGTGGGTTTGTTCCGCCGAAATTCTCATTCATCACTTGGTTGGCGGTCATTCAGAGACTTCATACTAAAGATAAGCATCAGATGGAGGAAGGGGATAGCATGGAGAAGGTATGCTCTTTATGCCATTTGGAAGAGGAAACAAATGAGCATTTGTTTTTCAAGTGTGAATTTTCTGAGGTTGTTTGGGGGCGTATTCGGACTTGGATTGGTTTAAGGAGACGAACTAATTCAATCCCAAGTTCCATGACTTGGGTGAAGAGGCAAATTAAGGGCTCCAAGTTGCGAAAGAAGTTTGGTATGCTAGCCTTGATCACCACGGTTTATCGCCTTTGGAGGGAAAGGAACAATGTGGTTATGGATGGTGCTCAACCAAGTTCGGAAAGAGTGGTGAAAATCATCATGAAGGATTGCTACATGGTGATGAATAGGCTATTTCCGGATGAGCACCTGTTTTAAATGGAGAAGCTGCTTGGAGGTTGAAGGGTGCTGGCGGCAATGTGCTGTGTGCTTCATATTTCGGGTCAAGGTGCTTCATTCCTGGCGCTGTGCTGGCGTCAGGCGTAGCGCTGGCATTCGTTACAGTCGGAGGGATGCAGGACGCCAGCAAGGGAGATGGTTTTGGCGAGTGAAGGCTGGAACGGTGTGTCACGGTTTGGATCTTCTGGCGCGGTTTTCAGTGATGGTTGATGCGGTTTTCAGCGCCGGGAGAGGCTGTTTTGTGCTCGATGAAGTCCGGATTGGTCTACGGTTTTTCTTGGACTTCTTTTGGCACTTGCAGCTCGGTATTCAGGAGGAGGCAATAGGTTTTAGAGTAAGGATTCCCGTCCTCATACTCTTTCTCCTAAGCCTAGTTTTTACTACTGATTTGACGGTTATTTATGCGCTTTATGCTTGCGCTACACTCTGTGTTAAAATAGCATATAGCTGTCCATTTGCTCAAAATGGAGTAGGCGAGTACATACTCGCCACGCTTGGTGCACGCGGTATAAGTGCATCCATTCTCACATCTTTCGGAAGTTGATTTCACTGGGAGACACTAAGGTTGGAGGCACGGCCTCATTAATCTTGGCCCATAGGATCAGCTTCGGTGCAAAAGGAGAATGCCAGAAGGCCAATAACATCCCTCTTTCTTCATCTTAGGGATGTATATGGTAGAAGCGGTTGTCCATTTGGTTCATCGGCTTCAACTTTTATGCGACATCCAAGACCCGAGACATCCTCGGCTGCATTAGGATTTTCTTATTATCCGTTCTTGGTTCTTAGTCCCTTCATCAACGATCCAACAACTACATTAATTCAAGACCCGAGACCCTTCTCGGTTGCATTTCGGAATTGGATTGAAGAAGGCCCCATTTGTTAGGGGTAGAAGCAGATTTGTTTATGGGTAGTGAGTTTGTTCTCACCCCATCATTTCGTTTGGGTTATAGCCTGTGTTTTTCCAGGTTGTTTTGTGCTCCCTCTGCTCGGCTATCTTGCATTGGGTTGGTTGTTATTTTATTTGGACATAAGGGGGGGGATAGTCGAGTGTTGTCTTCTGGATTTACACTCTACTATTCCCCCCCCTACCTCTTTCGGATTTTACTCCTTAGGTTTACTATGTAGCCTAGGGTTGGATTCTTTTGTATTTGGTGGGGTCCATTTAGGGCTCCACTGCAGGTTCCACCGTCTATAATATTTACCTATTTACGTCGAACATGACTTAGAACAAATATCGATCATGTTGCGTGCAATCCAAAGGAGTTGCAGTGAAGTAAAGAAGAAACTCACAAGTAACTGATGAGCCAAAGAACTTTTTCCAAGCTTTAATTTGGGGGGACAAAGCCTTCTTCGAATACCAATCCTAATAAAAAGGTTGCTCAACAAGCTGGTTTTCAAGTACTGGTTTTCAAGTACTGGTTTTCTTTTTAACAAAGCAATTATGAACCGGTTTTCAAGCTGATTCTGCTGCGCTACCAGAAAGACCAGCTGAGCCTACATGTGTGGTACGATGCTCTCGGTTTTACTTTAGCATATTTATCTACTCTTGTGTATTTACAAAACTAATTTTTAATTTGCAACCAGTTCTATATGAAGACCGGAAAATGTAAATTTGGCAACATGTGCAAATTTCATCACCCACAAGATGCAGAGGTATCAGGAGCATTACAAGAAAATACTAGTCTTGAGGCAGGTAAATTTCCTAATGACGAACCAAGTGGAGATTTAAAGCCTGCCAGTCCGGCTGTAATGCACAATACCAAAGGACTTCCAATTACATTGATAATGCATCTTCTCATACCGTGAGTCTACAAATATCTTTTGGGATCTGTTACTTAAGTTGGCATTGAACTACACTCGGAAGAGTTCTAATTGAAATTTGAGTTATATATATTCTAATTACTTCTCTGTGTGAATAAGTTCTCCATAGATTAATGTTTGTGAATAATGGAATACATATAGAGATACTAGCCCTAGACATACAATGTATCTAGATGATGTGTCCATTTTAGATGGTTATTTTAGGCTTTTTAGGATTAGGTTTTGTGCAATTTTGTGCTCTACATGTGGCATTTTGCCTTGAAATCATCTAAGGAGGGATAAAGGCGGCTTTGACGTTTTTATCACTTTTTAGATGATTTTGTGTGACAAGGTGATTTGTTTGAAGACTTTGAAGATTTGAAGACTTTGAAGATTTATCTTTGAAGATTTGAAGATTTGAAGACCTTTACATTTGAGCTTTGTGAAGATTTGAAGAAGTGAAGAGATGAAGAAAGGAGAGCAAAGCAACGGGTGAAAGATGGTCCGGGGTTCTCAGAATTTTCCGAGAAGAATCAGCCTTCAAGAGTGGCACCATTGGATTCCTCTTCTCAAGCACTATAAAATCGACTACAAGAACTCCCGAAACGGATCAACGGTTCACCCGGAGGAAGCAAAACAAAACAGCAAGGCTGAGTTACTGATTTGGTCGCGAGTCGCGACCAAGTTGGTCGCGAGTCGCGACGACAGCTTAAAATCAGCCCTGCAGCAGCGTTTTCTCCCCTTTTTCTTCCCCCTATAAATACTCCTTCACTCCTTCTTCTCCATAGTTTTTTTCCCTCTTCTTCTTGCATTTTAGGGCTTGAAAACCCTTGGTTTTCTTCTCTTTCTTTTCTTAGTTTTTGTAGTTTAATTATGTCTCTTGTTATTCTAGAGTAGTTTTTGTTCTTGGGAGCAAAGGATTGAAGCTTCCATTATCTATGTAGCAAGAACTCATTTTATCTATCTATTTGGTGTTTTTGCTATTGTGCTTTTATTGTGCTTTGAATGTTAATTGTTGATTCTATTAATGTTGTTGAGAGCTTGATGATATGAAATGCTTGGATCAATTGCTAGCTAGGGTTTGGGGGATTTGGGTTAATTTCCCCCCTGTTCTTGTTAGTAATGTGAGAGTATGATTTAGAGCTTTTGATTGTGTTGATGGATTGATAATGTGCTAGACGAATGTGATTGATGTTGAACTCTTCGTCATGTTCGTTTGTGTAGCAAACGAGAGAATTATATGCTCTTGGATGAATGTGCGTTGCACGTTCATCCAATCTCGTGTAATTGCATGAATTGGTTAAATGCTTAGTCACGGTGTAGTGGTCATAGGCATTGCCAAGCTTGTTGGTCCTTCGTGCTAAATGCCACCAATGACACATTGAGTCGTGGTCGCGACTCGGGAGTCATTGGTGAGGATTGACGAGAGATGTCGAACTCACTCTCGCAAACTACGAACTAAGAAGGATAGGAGTTTAGTCTCCACGACAAGTAGTTGAAGTATTGAATAGATGATTTAAATTCATTCTTGAAGCATTTGTTATTTGGCATTTATGTATTCTTGACGGTGTGTTTCACTGCATGTGTGCCATGAGTTGTTTGAGCATAGGTAGTGCTTGTGTGGTTGAATTGTTTAGGTGTAGGAACATGACGAATTCCGTAGCGCATTTGCATGAAGATCTATGAGCATGAACTTAGAACTCCTTGTGATGTATGTGTTGTGGTACTTGCTAGATGGGTGCGTGAGTGTTGGGTCCTGAATGCTATATGATGGAATGTGTGAATGATTCGATGAACTACATTAGATGTGGAAGTGGATATCCGTTGCCCCCAAGGCATTTTATCTTTGTAGTTTAAAACCCCTTTTCTTTAGTTTCGTTTGATGATTAGCATAGTCACTTGACCTTGCTAGTTATCTTGTCTTTTTATCTTTGTTAACTTAGGAAACCAACCAACCAACCCCCCCCTTTTACTTGCTTTTATGTGTGCGTAAATATATTTACTCCTAGCCTAATATCAACCATTGTGTGCTTAGACGCTTAGGAAGATCCCTCTTCTCTTTGGACGACCCCGATTTGCCACTATCTACCTAGTTGTAGAAAGTAAGCATTTAGGGCTTATAAATATTAACTTTGAGAGGTACGGCGACGACCTCCCAAATTTTGGCGCCGTTGCCGGGGAAGAGGCGTTTATTCTTAAGTATTTAGGTGTATTTGGTTGTGTATTAGCTAGTTGTTTTTATTTTCCACTACTTGGTGGTTGTTTTTGTTCGGAGTAGGTATTGCTTGAGTTCTTGGTGATTTATTTTATCGAGAATCCTTGCACTATGATTCCGAACTTTTGAAAAATTTTTTTTTTTATGGAGCGTCTCACCTTGAGGGAACTCATGATGAGAAGAGAGGCTTAACAAGCAAGGTTTTGTAGGATGTGTCATTCCGACCATCCTACCGAATCTTGCCCTTTGTTGTGGGAACAGCACGATGACCGAGAAAGAACCCTTGGTTTCCAAAACCATGGGTACTATGAAGAGTGCTATCAAGAGGTAGGAGATATTGGTTTTCAAGGGCAAGAAGCTCATGAATGCTATCCATACCACGACTCTTACAATCCGGAATGGAGTGGTAGTCCGGACTTGTGGTATGAGAATGAGCCGGAAAACCAATATTACGAGCAACTTAGTTGGCCATCACCACCCTATACCATACCCCAAAACCAAGCCCAACAAGGAAGTTCAAGTTTGACACGTGAGGATGTCTTAAATACCATAGCAAACTTGAACTCCTTTACTAGTGAGGAGCCGGATACCCAGCTCTCCTCTAGTGTTGAGGCCATTGAGGGGCATGCGAGGAACATATTAGAGGTATTGGCCCGCATGGAAGCTCGTGATTTCGAAAACACACCACCCCAACTTGAACTCGATGATTCGGTGAGTGAGGTCACCAATAAAAATGATTTTGAGTTTGAAAGGGATGAGGAGTTGGTTGTAGAGGATAGAAAAATGGAGAAAGAGGTGATAGTGCTACATCATCCATTAGCATTGTCACCCCTTATCCCACCTAGTGAACCAACTCTAATATTTTCGGAAGTTTTGAGGGAAACGAGAGAGGAGCCGAAAGATTATCCCAAGCTCCCTAACCACTTAATTCCCTTTGAACCATCTCCACCTCCACAAGACTTTCCTCTTGAAAGTTTTGTGCCCCCACCTCTCTTATTTTGGATGCTCATGGTGAAGAGCTTCAAGCCTTCACCATACGGATAACATTAGGGTCGTGCCGACGACCTTAAAAATACGGAGCTTCGTCGTGCCGACGACGTAAAATAAATTCGGCATTTCTTTTAGTTTTTGTTTCTTAGTTTATGTTTCTTAGTTTGTTTTTGTTGTTGTTTTGTTTTGTTCTTTTTATGGCTTGTTTTTCTGTGATTTTGTAGCAAAGTGAAGTGCATTGCAATGAAGGAGATGAAGGAACGAGATCAATGAACGAGGGAAGAAAGCTTGGACAGTTGGTAAGCAAAAGAAAAATTTTAAGCCTGGGATACCCTGCCGTCGCGAGTCGCGATGGGCTTCGTCGCGAGTCGCGACGAACAGGGGAGAAAAATCATTCCCAGCGCCAACTTTCCGCGAGTCGCGATGACTTCGCGAGGCTCATCGCGAGTCGCGACACACTTCATCGCGAGTCGCGACGAGCTCATAAAATTTTGAGCTCTCGGACTCACCTTTCCGCGAGTCGCGACGAGCTCAGAAAATTTTGAGCTTCCGGACTCTACTTTCCGCGAGTCGCGATGACTTCGCGAGGCTCGTCGCGAGTCGCGACGAACCTCGTCGCGAGTCGCGACGTGCTCAGTAACTGTTGAAAATGTTTTTGAGCCCGGATTTCAAATTTCCAAGCTTCCAAGTTTCCAAATGATTTTAAACATTGCATGATCCTACCTTCTTCTCCACCCAACACTCCCAAGAACCACCACAAACCCACTCATTCCTTCACCATCCTACATATGTTGACATATGAACATTCTTGCATCTTTATAGTACATTTGTTGATTGTAGTATGCCGACTACATCACTGTAATCGTAAGTGCATATCCTATAATGATGCTTGTATACATGTCAATATATGTTGGATATTTTCCATGATTATTCTTATAGTGTTGGTTGGGTGTGATTTGGTTGTTCTTTGAAAATACTATGGTTATTAACTCTGGATGCTAAACCTAGTATTACATATCCTTATGTACTTGTGAGTTTAATGTGTTCTTCGTGGTGTAGTCTTGATCAAACGGCGCCATGGAGACAATGCTTTTCTCGAGGGGTGAGTTCTTCTACGGCATCTTTGCTCACCCTTCCGGTTCCGAAACCCATCTCGGGACCATCCAAGTACTTGGATATCGCCATATCACCGGCGAATTTGCGGAGAAATGGGTGTCACTCTAACTCCCTTACCTTGATTTTTATTGTTCTTGCCTTACGTGTTTACATTGAGGGCAATGTAATGTTTTAAGTGTGGGGAGGGGGTAGAGGACTCATATGCATGCTAGATTGTTTTGGAATGCTTTTTGCTACTTTTCATTGGAAAAACATGAGAAAAAGAAAAAAAAATAGAAAAAGAAAAAGAAAAAGAAAATAGAAAAAGAAAAAAAAAGAAAAAGAAAATGAAACCCGCTAAGTTGAAAACCTGAGAGGGCAACTTAGGCAACATTGGGGGCCTGGATAGGTCGAAAACCCTTAAAGGGCGGCCTAGGCAAAAATGAGAGGCTAAAATGTGCGGAAAAAGGTGAGATGTGAGCTAAAGAAACATGATGTGTGGCTAGGATGAAAACTCGAAAGAGCTCCTAGGCAAAATGAGAGAAATTGAGAGAAATTGAAAAATGATATGATTTCACTCATTTGCCGGCGTTGGAGTCATAAGGTTGCGGTTGTCACACGGATGGATCGGGTAGCTCAACATTTATAGACCTCTTGGGTTTGGGTAGCTTAGTGGGTTAGGAAACGAAGTATGGTTATGAAATTCCTTATCTCTTTCTACTTCGTTTTTGGTTGATATATTGGCATTAGGTGAAGCATGTGTTTAAAACTTCCTCTATGGTTTTAGCTTCATTTTGTGTCATTGGATTATAGGAATATCAATTCTGGGCTGTGAAATATTTTTATGGGTAGTGAATTGATAAGTGGTAGGTTTGGTTAGATTTAGGATTGGGGATGTGTGTGTGAAAAATTCTCATGTGAGCTTTTATTTTGGGATTTATGATATTGAGAGTTTTTGTGAGGCTTTGTTTGGGGGATTAGTTTAGGATATGGCCATATGAATTCCTCCGTGTGCTTGGATCTTTTCTTACTCGAGGGCGAGTAAGGTTTAGGTGTGGGGAGGTTTGATGAGGCCATTTTATGTGGTTATTTTAGGGTTTTTAGGATGTGGATATGTCATTTCCTCCGTGTGCTTGAATATTTTCTTACTCGAGGGCGAGTAAGGTTTAAGTGTGGGGAGGTTTGATGTGTCCATTTTAGATGGTTATTTTAGGCTTTTTAGGATTAGGTTTTGTGCAATTTTGTGCTCTACATGTGGCATTTTGCCTTGAAATCATCTAAGGAGGGATAAAGGCGGCTTTGACGTTTTTATCACTTTTTAGATGATTTTGTGTGACAAGGTGATTTGTTTGAAGACTTTGAAGATTTGAAGACTTTGAAGATTTATCTTTGAAGATTTGAAGATTTGAAGACCTTTACATTTGAGCTTTGTGAAGATTTGAAGAAGTGAAGAGATGAAGAAAGGAGAGCAAAGCAACGGGTGAAAGATGGTCCGGGGTTCTCAGAATTTTCCGAGAAGAATCAGCCTTCAAGAGTGGCACCATTGGATTCCTCTTCTCAAGCACTATAAAATCGACTACAAGAACTCCCGAAACGGATCAACGGTTCACCCGGAGGAAGCAAAACAAAACAGCAAGGCTGAGTTACTGATTTGGTCGCGAGTCGCGACCAAGTTGGTCGCGAGTCGCGACGACAGCTTAAAATCAGCCCTGCAGCAGCGTTTTCTCCCCTTTTTCTTCCCCCTATAAATACTCCTTCACTCCTTCTTCTCCATAGTTTTTTTCCCTCTTCTTCTTGCATTTTAGGGCTTGAAAACCCTTGGTTTTCTTCTCTTTCTTTTCTTAGTTTTTGTAGTTTAATTATGTCTCTTGTTATTCTAGAGTAGTTTTTGTTCTTGGGAGCAAAGGATTGAAGCTTCCATTATCTATGTAGCAAGAACTCATTTTATCTATCTATTTGGTGTTTTTGCTATTGTGCTTTTATTGTGCTTTGAATGTTAATTGTTGATTCTATTAATGTTGTTGAGAGCTTGATGATATGAAATGCTTGGATCAATTGCTAGCTAGGGTTTGGGGGATTTGGGTTAATTTCCCCCCTGTTCTTGTTAGTAATGTGAGAGTATGATTTAGAGCTTTTGATTGTGTTGATGGATTGATAATGTGCTAGACGAATGTGATTGATGTTGAACTCTTCGTCATGTTCGTTTGTGTAGCAAACGAGAGAATTATATGCTCTTGGATGAATGTGCGTTGCACGTTCATCCAATCTCGTGTAATTGCATGAATTGGTTAAATGCTTAGTCACGGTGTAGTGGTCATAGGCATTGCCAAGCTTGTTGGTCCTTCGTGCTAAATGCCACCAATGACACATTGAGTCGTGGTCGCGACTCGGGAGTCATTGGTGAGGATTGACGAGAGATGTCGAACTCACTCTCGCAAACTACGAACTAAGAAGGATAGGAGTTTAGTCTCCACGACAAGTAGTTGAAGTATTGAATAGATGATTTAAATTCATTCTTGAAGCATTTGTTATTTGGCATTTATGTATTCTTGACGGTGTGTTTCACTGCATGTGTGCCATGAGTTGTTTGAGCATAGGTAGTGCTTGTGTGGTTGAATTGTTTAGGTGTAGGAACATGACGAATTCCGTAGCGCATTTGCATGAAGATCTATGAGCATGAACTTAGAACTCCTTGTGATGTATGTGTTGTGGTACTTGCTAGATGGGTGCGTGAGTGTTGGGTCCTGAATGCTATATGATGGAATGTGTGAATGATTCGATGAACTACATTAGATGTGGAAGTGGATATCCGTTGCCCCCAAGGCATTTTATCTTTGTAGTTTAAAACCCCTTTTCTTTAGTTTCGTTTGATGATTAGCATAGTCACTTGACCTTGCTAGTTATCTTGTCTTTTTATCTTTGTTAACTTAGGAAACCAACCAACCAACCCCCCCCCCCCCCCTTTTACTTGCTTTTATGTGTGCGTAAATATATTTACTCCTAGCCTAATATCAACCATTGTGTGCTTAGACGCTTAGGAAGATCCCTCTTCTCTTTGGACGACCCCGATTTGCCACTATCTACCTAGTTGTAGAAAGTAAGCATTTAGGGCTTATAAATATTAACTTTGAGAGGTACGGCGATGACCTCCCACTAGACATAAGATCCATATCAAATCTCAATCATATCTCAATTATATCTCATCTTATCCTAACAACCCCCCCCCCCCTCCCTCAAGCAAAGCGTCAGGTTGGCTGAGACGCAAAGCTTGGACCTGGAAAACTCAAACAAAGGGCGAGAAAGGCCGTTGGTGAATATGTCAGCAACTTGGAGAGATGTCGGCACATGACAAACACGCGGCTTCCCTGAGGCAACCAGTTCCCGAACGAAGTGATAGTCAATATCAATATGCTTGGCGCACTTGTGAGCCATCGGATTCTGAGCAAGAAAAATGGCGTTGTTGTCACACAATAGGATGGGCGACTCAGAGAGAGGAAACCGAAGATCACGAGCCAATTGAGAAAGCCAGGCAACCTCCACGGCAGTGTTGGCCAAAGCACGATACTCAGACTCTGAAATGGAGCGGGACACAGTAGGCTGCTTCTTGGCACTCCAAGAAATGAGATTACCCCCAAGAAAAACCGCGTAGCCATAACTCGAGTGCCGAGTCTCTAGGCAGCAAGCCCAATCAGCATCAGAGTATCCTAACACATCCGTGGAAGCGGAAGAACGAAGGGATAATAAAAAATGAAGAGAGCCACTGACATAGCGAAGAATCTCGGTGACTGTCGCAAAGTGATCATCACGAGGATTCTGGAGAAACCGACTAACAAAGTTCACAGCAAAAGGCCAAGTCTAGTGGAGTAATGGTGAGAAACTGCAGAGCACCAACCAAAGACTGATACAAAGTGGGATTGCTGAAAGGTTCGCTCGAATTACTAAGAAGTTGAGAAGAAGGTACAAAGGGGGTGGAAACCGGTTCAGCATCAGCCATACCGGCTCGACAAAGGATATCCCTAGCATACTTAGCCTGGCCCAAGAAGAGACCGGAGGTAGTGGAAGTGACCTCAAGACCAAGAAAGTAGCTAAAGGAGCCAAGATCCTTGATGGCGAACTCCTGATGGGTGCGAGAAATGAACTGACAAATGGTAGCAGAGTCATTGCCAGTAAGGATGATATCATCCACAAATACCAGCAGATATAGCAGAACAGTGCCTCGAGAGAACACAAATAGAGATGTGGCAGTAGAACTACAGACAATACCAAGCTGGCGAAGAAATGAAAAGAGTCGATCAAACCAAACCCTCAGAGCCTGCTTAAGCCCATAAATGGCTTTCCGCAGACAGCAAACATGATCAGGGCGAGTAGGATCCTTGAAGCCAATAGGTTGAGCCATGTACACTGGGGCATCGAGAACACCATTTAGGAATGCATTATTCACATCTAACTGGTGCAAGGGCCATTTTCAAATGGTAGCAATGGCAAGAACCGTACGAACATTCGATGCTTTGACCACATGACTGAAAGTGTGGTCAAAGTCAAATCTCGGTAGCTGCAAAAACCCTTGAGCCACAAGTCGGGCTTTGTAACGGTCAACCGTGTCATCGGGAAAATATTTGACTCGAAAGACCCATTTAGAGCCAACAACGTTTACATTAGATAGCCGAGGAAATAAATCCCAAGTGTGTTGCTTTCGAAGAGAAGACATCTCTTCATCCATGGAAGCAACCCACTAAGAATCACGAAGAGCAGCTCGATAATCCCGGGTTTTAGAGTGGTCAAGTATGGCCACAGTAAGGCCAATGACAAAATAATCATCATGATATCGAGGTCGATGCAGAATGGTACGGGGCCGAGTGACCATGTGATGAGGCTGAGATGATGGTAAGCTAGGAGAATCGTCGGAAGAGTTATCTGCAGTAGACTCATAACACACTGGAGAACTAGGGATTTGATCAGGAGTAGTAGACGGGGGTCCGGAAAAATAGGTGAGTCAGCTGAACACAACGAGCAAGGCGCCAAAGGAGAAAGCAATGGTGATTGCGGCATAGTGTCGGGAAGGACTGGATCAATAAATGAAGATATATCAAGAGAAGAGAAAGCTGAAGAACTGGAAGGCATCGCGGCAAAAGGATAGCAAGTTTTATTAAATCGAGCATGACAGGTGATGCAAACTCGAACATAAGTAGAATCTAAATAGCGAAATCCCTTGTATTAAGAACTATACTCGATAAAAACACAAGGAATACTTTGAGGGGACAGCTTGTGCTCAGCATAGGGACAAACAAATGGAAATACTCTACAACCAAAAGGATGGAAGTTAGAGTATGTTGGTGCCCTATCAAACAGAATACCATAAGGAGAAGCGCCATCAAGCATCAGGGTGGGAAGATGATTAATGACATATACAGCTGTCGCAAATGCATCATCCCAAAAGGACAGTGGCAGATGTGAATGGAAAAGCATAGTAAGCCCCATTCCTGCCACGGTGATTTCGTTCTGCACACCCATTCTGCTCGGGTGTGTACAGACAGGAAACCTGATGAAGGATTCCTTTTGTCTCAAAATGAGTTCGGAGATGTGTGTTCAGAAACTCTGTGCCCTCATCACTCTGAAACAATTTAATCCGAGAAAAAAATTGATTTTCCACAAACGCCTCAAATTTCATATATACATCAACAAACTCATATTTACGACGAAGAGGGTAAAGCCACGTAAATCTCGAGAAATCATCCACAAAAAGAGAATAGTAAACAAATCTATGACTAGATAAAACAGGAGATGGTTCCCACAAATCATAATGAATCAAATCCAAGACATGCATAGATCGTTTAGAGTTTTCAGCAAATCACAGTTTATGGCTTTTTCCATCACACGGGAGGCACATGCATTAGGTTTAGGCAATAAGGAGGAAACAGATAGTTCACCATTTTTAGCTAACAAAGAAATGGTACTAGGGGACACTGTCCCAAATGGGCATGCCACAGTTCAAAAAAGGCCCGAGATTTATTTTCCTTAATAAAGGAAAGTAAAGCTGCTTCACCACGATCCAACACATATAAGTCATCCTCACTGTGGCCTCTACCCATGACTACCCTGGTGACTTTGTGCTGAATCACAAAAGAACGGTCATCAAAAGTGATCAGTACACCAAGATCTCGGGTAAGCTTGCTTATAGATAATAAGTTTCTAGTTATATCAAGAACAACCAAAACATCAGATAGTCCCAATGAAGGCGTAAGTTGAGAATCACCAATAGCATAAATACATATATTAGTAACATTTCAAACAGAAACAAAGGATTTACCTTTGTAAGGCGTGACACTCTCAAGGTTCGAAGTAGACAAACTCATATGAGCAGAAGCTCCAGACTCAAGGTACCAATTAGAGGTGACAGCGGCTGGCTCAAGCTAAATGGAGGATTAAAATTGCTGAGCAAGATTAGAAGTCTCAGATGGACGTTGAACCAAACAATAATAGTGAGCAGTGTCATGACCCATTTTGCGACACCACTGGCATTAGAAACCACGGCCCCGAACACCTAAGGAATGCCCTAGAAACCTTCCACGTCTACGACCTGAGAACCGGCCAGACACACCACCATCACACGCTGCACCCGCCGGCGTGTGAGACCATGCGCGGCCGCCGAAGTTGGATTCTGACACCAGGAATGTGAACGGCCCAACTGCAGTACCACCAGAAGCATATTGTCCCTGCAAATTGTTCAAAAATTCCTCGTGGTCCTTTGCACGATTAACTATCTCGGCATACAAAGGAGTCAGAGAAGCAATGATAAATGGGGTAGAAAAATCCTTAAATTCATAACCCAAAGCAGTCAAAAACCAAAGAAGTTGATCATCATTCAATGCAGGAGCAACCAAACCAGCAAGTTGATCGAACACAATCTTAAATTAAAGGTGTAAATCATGCACCGAACCATTTTTACGGATATTAAAGGAAGTGGAACGAAGGCATAGAATGGTCGACTTACTTTGGTTCTGATGAACAACAGCAATGTTCTCCCACATTTGTTGCAAAGTCTTATAACTGTCAAGCTCAGCCAGGGCTTCCGGAGACAAGGACGAGAACAAGAGGCTATAAACTCGCTGATTCTCATCAAGCCATGCTTCGTGTGCAACCAAGGCTTGCTCATAAGCAGCATTCTGATCCTCCCTCGCAGAACTAGAAGAAGAACCAGTGACCATTTCATAGGAGGGAGACGACAATGTGGAATCCAATGGTGGTGGATAAAGGATTGGACATGGCTTGGTGCCGTCGAGAAAATCGTACAGTCTATGTGGTTTGAGAATATGAAAAACTTGTCGTTTCCATAGCAAGTAGTTTGTTGAAGAAATATTGATTGTGAACATATTCAAAAGAGTATTGTAGAGAAGCTTGGATGATTAAGCCATGGTGGGAGGAGAAAAAAAATTGCTTCAGGAGGAGAAAAATGCAGACAAGGCTGCGGGTGGAAACGGTTTGGATCGAAATTAGTCTGATACTATGTGAATAAGGTAATTCTCCATAGAATAATGTTTGTGAATAATGGAATACATATAGAGATACTATCCCTACACATACAATGTATCTTGACATAAGATCCCTATCTAATCTCAATCATATCTCATCTTATCCTAACACTCTGGTAATTTTTTACTTTGGATTTTTGCCCATTTAGAAAATCCCACTGAGAAATTTTCTCCAGTAACTGATACATCTGATGGAGTTTTCATTTCTGGATGATTTTGTTCTTCATCTAACATATAAAACCAATCATAGCACTCCTTCTATGTGATTACTATTTTCAGCAAGGTACACCAAAAACACAAGAACTGATTACTATTTCTTCTTTCTTAAATTCCAAATATGTTAATAAGGGTTATGGAGATATCTATCAAATTATTAAACTCATCAAATTATCTGCCAAATTGTTAAGGAGAATCAGCATTAACAAAAACTGAAACAATTACACAAGTCTGAGGGCAGAGGTCGAAGAACAATAAATAAACCTATTAAGTTACTTGTAACTGTAATTATATTCTATTACATAATCCTAACTTGTATAGGTATCATGTACCACTATATAATGTATCCTGAGATCATGAATACACACACAATTATTACCCTTATTTTCTACATGGTATCAGAGCTCAGGTTGGGTTATTGGGCCGATGTACAGATCCCCTTTAATTTGGCCTGATATGGGTCATGGAGTGTTTCCATGTTGGCATGTGAGGGGGCGTGTTGAAAAATATATATCCCACATTGGTTTCTTCAAGACTAAATGACTTACATATAAGGTCTTGGGTCACCTCCACTTAGTGTCAATTGGTTTTAAGATGAAAGCTCAAGATAATTTGAAATTCAATATGGTATCAGAGCAAGATTGGGTTCATTGATGGATCCATTACTAAACCCCAGGATGGTCATCCTGATGCTGCTCTTGTCTGCGGGCTAGGGTTAATGCTACTCTTGTCTGCTGGATCTTACAAACCCTGGATCCGGTGTTGAGATCTTCTACAAGCTTGTTTGCCACAGTTAAGGAACTATGGGATGACCTAAAGGCACGATTTATTCTTGGTGAGGGTATGAAAGCTTTGCAAATGCAAGAGGTTATTCAGAGTTGCAAGCAGAACGGTCAGCCCATCGACATTTACTTTGGAAAACTGAAGAAGTTGTTTGCAGATTATCACTGCATGCGGCCTCCTCTAGTTTGTGACTATGAAGAGAGCAAGGCACTGTGCCATTGCAATATTTCTGCGAGAGTCTTCCAAGAGGGAGAAAGAAGGATTTGATCTACCAATTCATCTCTGGCCTTGAGGAAGGCTTTCACACCTTGCGGTCACATATCATAAGCATTGATCCAATGCCACCTGTCATGAAAGTATATTCCCTTGTTGCCCAGGAGGAGGATCATCGAGCTGTCATTCGAGCTCGTGAGCCTTCTTCTAACTCTATGGCGTATGCTGCACGACGCCCACCACCTACAAGTTCTTTGTCAGTTGTTCTTTCTCCATATGACTGCAAGAATCTTGTTTGTACAAATTGTCATCGCAAGGGTCACGATAAGGATTCCCACTTCTAGATTATTGGTGTACTAGAATGGTTCAAGGAGTTGAAGGAGAAAGCCAGCGCCGCTAAGAAGATGATGCCAACCTCTTGGCCGACCACCGCTGCCGTAACCGGAGGTTCCACCAAGACACTTCCTCTCCCACCGCCGTTCGCCGGTGCCGCCATGTTTCCGCCTAGTCTAGTGGTGGTGGCTTCCTCTAGCTGCGTCCCTACCCTATCTGACTTTGGCCCTGCTATGTTTAATAACCACTGGAGCACGACCATGCACTTATTCAATCAGTTTAATTCTCCTACTGACAATGGGTCAGGTAAGTCTATTTTACCATGGATACTTGATTCGGGAGCCTCATATCACATGACTGGTGACAAGGGTTCTTTTACTGATCTTACTACTGCTATTGATACTGTGAATGTTGATCTGCCTGATGGCTCTGTGTCATTCACTACCCAATATGGTTCTATTTGCTTTGGTGATATCACCCTTACTCATGTGTTATATATTCCTACTTTGAGGTGCATCTTATTATCATGTTCTAGATTGTTATCTTCCTTGCAATGTCTAGCTTTGTTTACTGAAAATTATTGCATTTTACAGAAAATCAGTACGAGGAAAGTGATTGGCGTGGGTGAACAGAAAGGGGGGGATGTTTTGGCTTCATCTGTTGGATACTCGTGATCATCCTCCTATCCCGCAGTCTCTTCCAACAGTTGCTTCCGTGTCTTCTTCTGATTTATGGCATTAGCGTTTTGGACATCCTTCCTCTATGGTGTTGTCTTCTATTTCTTCTATTAATTTTAGCACTAATAAGACTTTTGTTCCTTGCTCTATATGTTATAGAGAAAAATTAACTAGACATAGTTTCCCATTGAGTTCACTAGACATAGTTTCCCATTGAGTTCCACAAATGCTACTGCACTATTTCAATTAATTCATTGTGATGTTTGGGGTCCTTATAGAGCACCATCTTTTAGTGGTGCATTTTATTTTTTAACTATAGTTGATGATTATTCCCGAGCTGTTTGGGTTTATTTATTAGTGGCTAAATCAAAAGTAGCTTCTAGATTTTTGGAATTTTGTGCCTTGGTGAAAAACAAGTGGGGCCGAACCATACAACGTGTTCGGCCTGATAACAAAACTGAATTTTTGCCTTTGAGATCTCATTTTGCTGCATCTGGGATCATTTTTGAGATATATATGGTTGATACACCACAACAGAATGGTCGAGTTGAAAGAAAGCATCACAATTTACTCAATGTGGCGCGTGCTTTACGGTTCCAAGCCAGACTTCCAATTGATTTTTTGGGAGAATGTGTTCTTACTGCCGCTTATCTGATTAACCGGACACCAACAAATCATCTCAATGGTCATACTCCCTTTGAGTTGCTCTATGGGCAAGCTCTTAATTACTCATCATTAAGAGTTTTTGGATGTTTGTGTTTTACTGCTCATGTTCCTAGATATCGTGACAAGTTTACACCGAGAAGTCGGCGTTGTTTGTTTCTTGGTTATCTTGCCGGAAAGAAAGGCTATCGCCTTTTGGACTTGGAATCCCATTTGATCTTTACCAGTAGGGATGCCTATTTTTTCGAAGACCAGTTCCCGTATTATGAAACTCCGACATCAGCCACATCAGAAGAACCCTGTGGTGCCACCACCTCACCGCCAGTCTCCTCATCACCGCTGTCAGAGTCGCACGGCCTACTGCCATCGGTCGCCGCCAGTCCTTCACCATCGGCCTCCGCCGGTCTCCTCAAGCCGTTGTGTGTTGATGCCAGCCGCCGCAGGTCCGTCGCTGCTGGTTTACTGCCACTGGCCGCTGTTAGAGCTCTGCAGCCGATCACTGCAGGATACTCGTTGTTGGCCTCTGCCCGATCTCCAACCCCGATCGCCGTCGGTTCTCCATTGCCACCGATCACCGCCAGCTCTTCTACATCGATCGCCGCCAGTTGTGACCCACTCGGTGCACATCGGCTCATCCCCGGTAGACGGGGTTCCATCGCCGGATCCCGTCCAAGCTCGGCCGAATGTTGTGTTGCCAAGGAATCTGCCCCCACACGTGTCGGTGATGGATTCCTACGCACTTCCTGCGTCACCTACCCAGTCCCCTTCTGTAGCATCTCCAACTTCGGATGGTTCTGCTGCCGAGTTTCCACCTATCAGACAGAGTGTTCATGGTCACCGACCGCCTCCTAACTTGGAAGATTATGATTTTGATGATTATGCCTATGCTCTTACTACTGAAGACTCCATGATAATTTTTCTAGTATGCATTCTAGATTTTTGGGTGTTGTAACATCTAGTGCAGATCCCACAACTTATTCCGAGGCTCCATAGAATGCTCATTGGCAAGATGCTATGACTCAAGAGCTTACTGTGCTTAAGCGCAATCAGACTTGGACTTTGGCTCCTCGGCCTTTGAATAAGAAGGAGATTGGTTGCAAATGGGTTTACTGGATGAAGTTTAAGTGAGATGGTACTATTGAACATACAAAGCACATTGAAGTTGATTGTCATTTTGTCCAGGATCTTGTTAAATCTGGCACTATTGTTACTCAGCATATTCGCACGTCAAATCAACCTGCGGACTTGTTCACTAAGGCTCTCGGACGTAACTAGTTTCATTCCCTGCTTGGAAAGTTGGGTATTTCTGATCCCCATGCTCCAACTTGAGGAGGAGTATTAAGGAATTAGAATATTACTTGTAATTGTAATTATATTCTATTACATTTTCCTAGCTTGTATAGGTATCTTGTACCACTATATAACACATCCTGAGATCATGAATATACACACAATTATTACCTTATTTTCTACAAAACCGGAATCAAAACAACTGAATTCGAATAAATCTAATCAAAACATAGCGTCGATTTCAATTATAGACTACCCGCCCCGGGTTTTTAAGCAAAGAAAAATTAGAGTGCGAGCAAGGGAACAAGATTAATTAACAAGGTGGGAACAGAAGATTTCTTTGAGGAGAATGCTAAGAAGCAGACACGATCAATAGATCGAACACGACCGTTCGATCGAGGTTCCTAAAACCAAGCAGCAGGGACGACGTTGAAGTATGGCATAGAGCAGGGGAGTTAATTTCCTAAACTAGCATCTTTTAATTTTCTTTTATTTTAGGTTCAATTTTTGAGTGTTAGTCTGAAGGGGGGAAGAAGTGAAAAAAAGGCCGCCTAAAATTAAAGTAAATCAATTAATTAATTAGAAGTAAAAGTTTTTTACTACCGATAATGTGGTAGTAAAATTCTGTTACAAAAACATAAGAATGAGAACAACTAATTACAACTACATATTTTCCTGCTTGTAAATAGATGTAGTGCTATTACAACAACTTTTCAGGTTTTACTGTAAAAACAAATTTTTTACAATTATTTTTTCACCCCTCTGTAAAATTTGGTTGTAAAAGGGGAGTATTTCTAGTAGTGATAGCTGGAGTTCCTATTATATCAAGCACAATTAGATTTTTAATTTTCTACTTTTTTTTTTGAAAAAATCAATCATTCCAAGATATTGGGAAAAACACCCAGTGACGATTACAATAGCTGGAATTGACATCGAATCTAACTAACTTCTAGCAATACCTAACACATTAGAAGGATATCTAAATTACATGTCAACCAGACTGATCGTCAGTACTATTACAGATCGGAAATCCAATAAAAAACTGTAACAACGCTCTCAGGGATATTAACTTGCTAAAACATGACCACTTGGCAAAGAGGAGCGTATCACACATCAATATCACTGAGCCAAACAAGGATCTTATACCACTGTAACACCACTTGATCCAATCACGATCTATATTGTCCAAACTATAAACACCTTGAAAAACACATATCTGACGAACCCAAATTTATGAAAACTCAAAAATAAAAACCACAAACGAAATTGCGAATACAAGATCTGTACAAGTAGGTTAAGAACAACACATTAACATGGACAATTAAATCAAGTTATTGTAACACCCCAAAACCGCCACACATTGTCGGGTCGGGTTTAGTCGTGCTACCAAAACTGATAACAGTAACAAGCAGATAAATTATATGTAGAAGCAATTTAGACCATTCAAATTCTAAATTACTATTAAAGTGAAAGTATTAGTGTAAGTCTTAAATGAAAGTTTCACCTAACTATTATAGATTCAAAATCCATGTTACGGTTCATCCAGGATCTCTCTCAAAATAAGTAATGACATCAAAGTGCTTTTCTCTTACAGTTCTTCTTCACCTGAAAAAAGTTGTTTAACTAGGGTAAGCTCCTTGGTTAGTGAGGTTTCATTGCCAGTATTTACCCAGTTGAGTTTTAGTGATCACAGAATATCAAATAACAAATAGCCATGTATGTCCTGGCACATAGTAAAATGATACGGGTGGTTAGTGCCAAGTTGCTGTCAAGTGCCTATGTGGACACTCAGCCTAACATACAAGGCACAATATTTCAGTAGTGCCCGAAGGCTATCAGTTCTGAATTAAGTCTCGACATTCACGCCCAATCAGATGTTCAGTTACGAGCTCGTATCAGTACAGTACAATGGGTAATGCTAGCATACCAGAAACTCCACGAGTAGCCGGTCTAATCAGATGGTCCGATCAATACCGTTCCCCACCGACTTCGACCAAACTACAATCGCATCGGGGGCCCCAAAATCAGAGATAGATAATCAGGTAGCAGATAATTCACTTTTGACACGACAAGATAAAGTACAAGCCAGTTATCCACATAACATATCAGAGCAGTATATGATTCAAGTTTGACTCGGTAAGATAAAGTACAAGCTGGTCATTCACAGAAAAATATCGGAGCAGTTCATAACTCAGTTTCACGATAATCGAACACAGTAATATACACACTCAGTTTAACATTCAGTATATATTATCAATTTAAGTTTAACAGGTATGTCTATTTATAATGGAGTTCGAGTATGTATTTCGAGTACAGGGGTTCGAGTAGTTGGGTTTGAGTACAAGGGAGTTCGAGTAAAGAATTCGAGTGGAGAAGGTTTAAGAGGTACGGGTATTGGGTTGTACTGGTTTGAGTGGTAAGTGGTACCAGTTCGAGTGGTTAGGTTTGGGTGGTAAGTATTACCAGTTCGAGTGGTAAGTATTATCAGTTCAAGCGGTGAGGTTCGAGTGGTAAGTGGTTTGAGAGGTAAGGTTCCAGTGGTACTGGTTCGAGGGGTAATGGTTCCAGTAGCACTAATTCGAGGGGTAAGGTTCGAGTGGTGAAGTCTTTAAGTAGGTTCGAGGGGTGAAATTTTCAGTAAATTCGAGAGGTGGAGTTTTTCAGTAGTTCGAGGGGTGAAGTCTTTCAGTAGGTTCGAGGGGTGGAGTTTTCAGTAGGTTCGAGGGGTGAAGTTTTCAGTAGGTTCGAGGGGTGAAGTCTTTCAGTAGGTTTGAGGGGTGAAGTCTTTCAATAGGTTCGAGGGGTGAAATTTTTAGTAGGTTCGAGAGGTGAAGTCTTTCAGTAGTTCGAGGGGTGAAGTCTTTCAGTAAGTTCGAGGGGTGAAATTTTTAGTAGGTTCGAGGGGTGAAGTTTTCAATAGGTTCAAGGGATAAATGTTTAGCAGAGGTTCGAGAAGTAAAGGTTTAGCATGGGTTCGAGAAGTAAAGGTTTAGCAGGGGTTCAAGAGGTACTGTTTAGCAGGGGTTCGAGAGGTAAAGGTTTAGCAAGGGTTCGAGAGGTACTATTTAGCAGGGGTTCGAGATGTAATGGTTTAGCAGAGGTTTGAGAGGTACTTTTTAGCAGGGGTTCGAGAGGTAATTTCAGTAGGGGTTCGAGGGCAGGGTTTCGAGAGGTTACTGTTCAACAGGGGTTCGAGAGCAGCCTGTACACATACAAGATTATATATATATATATATATATATATATATATATTACTTCAATTCATGCGAAGGCAATGCAAACACTCACTTTGGATGGACTTGGGATTGGCAACTTCCGTCTCCTGCTTTACCACTGCTCACTACTATTCTTTGGTAAGAAATTTTTCTGAAGGCTGTGTGAGAAGGTAAGAACTGGGGATCTAGTATTTATACTAGATAAAAACATAGGTTCTGACACCTACCTACCTGAAATTTTATCCTGTAATCCTACGTCCACTTGCCAAAACTTACTTTGGATAACTTTCTCACGTCCTCCGTCCGTTTCTTCTTTCCAGTAATTCCCTTGCCAAAATTACTTTGAATAAAATTCTTTACGTCCGCCGTTTCTTTCTCCCAGTAATTTCACTTGCCAAAATTACTTTGGATCAAATTCTTACGTCTGTCGTCCATTCCTTCTTCCCCTTAATTTCCTTTACTCATTTACTTATTTATTTATTTATTGCTATTAACCGTCCATTCCTTCTTCCCCTTAGTTTCCTTTACTCATTCACTTATTTATTTATTTATATTATTATATATATCTATACATAAAATATATATCTTCTTCCTGGTAATTCCTTTTGATTTATTCCTTTACTTATTATATATATACATATCTATTATCATTATCATATATTTAAATTGTTCCATTTAGAAAGTATTTGAAAGTTTAAAAGAAGCAATTATTGATGGTACTATTCTTACTATGTGTTTTTACATCTTTTTTAATAACATTAACTCTTAGCATTTAACTACAATTAGTCAATATATGTATAGTGGTAATATACCGGCGATAAAAGGCTATATTCCCAACGGTTATATATCAGTTATAAACGGCTAGATATATATATATACACACGAAATTATCCAACATTTCAAAACCACATTTCCTCTTCTATCTCATATCCTTCTAACCATATCTTCTCTCAATTTTCTTCTAACATGTCGAGACTAATGTCAGTCTTTGTTGCCGTAATTATCGTTGTACTACATGTTAGTATTCTCACTAGAGATCTTACTCCGGAAGAATTTTGTTACTCTTCGGTAATGATTGGATTCATTTATTACCTTTTATTTTTCATAATCCTCAAAGATTTTTGTATTTCTAATTACATTTAATAAATTATTTTATTTCCTTATTTTACAGTGACATCAATAAATTGTTAGTTTTGTAGACAAGGTTCAACCATTACGGTTGGGGTTTTCACAGTTATTATCATGAATACAACGATCTAATCGATCAGGTCCAAGAACAAAACTAATCTGTGGAGACAAATCTCACACTCAGGGGCGGACCTACTGTTACGCGTAGTAGGGCTCCAGCCTACCTGAGTTGCCGGTGCAAAGGTGGTAGTAATGTAAGGCGCATCGGCGGATTAGGGTTCCGCTTCTCCCCATTCTTCCAACTTACCTTGAAAATTGCAGAAGTTGCAGATTTTCTTCTTATCTGTGTGAAGAAGATAATGTGATATCTTTTTCTTTTTTGTTTTGTTTTAAAACTTACCTACACGTTTGTTTCGTTTGAGCAATAAATTCTTAAAACATCTGTCTCGCTTTCTACGTAATTGTGCCTTGTTTTTTGCCTTAAATGTAGGATAGTTAGAGCTGTCAATCTCTGACCCTAATCGAGAATTCGAACTGGACCGAAATGACAGAATCAACCCAAAATCCGATCTGATTCGAGAAATATTGACCCAAACCCAACTTGACACGACCGCACTCAACCCGAAACCCAATTTGACCCGAGAAATATTGACCCGTACCTAAACCCGACACGATCAAATCAAACCCAAAACTCGAATATGACCCGATAAACCCAAATCTGACCTAAATACGAACCCAAGATCAACCCGAACCCGATCCAACCCAAACCCAATTTAACCCGAACCTAATTCAACTATATAACCTACGTGTAATCAACCCAAAATAGATGTAGTTATAAAAAGTCAATTAACATTTAATATGGAACCTAGTCAACTTGGTTATGCATTAAACTAATAAATTCTTTAGACATACTTATTAGAATAAAGTGGGGTTTTTATATATTACGAGTTTATAGATATGATTACTAGTACGTAAAGTCAACTCATACCAAATGTGAATACACAAGGTTAAGTTTAAAATGCACACGACTAAATTTATAATCTAATGAATAATAGTCAAATAAAGAGAGATGTCTCATTAAAATTATGATTTTGAATTAGTAATCATAGAGAGTCGACCAAATATTAATTTCAAAAATCAATTTGAAAAGTATTGTGAAAATAATATTTAATAAATTATCAAAAATCCTTGTTATAGACCTAGTAACTGTTCGATGAGGATATTTTATAATTAGTGGGACTAATAAGAATATTTGATATTTAATTTTATTCAGTGAGATATATAATTATGATAACCTTTAAAATGAGCTCAACATATAAATAATTATTTTTGAATACATTTGAATGAAATAATATAAAAATAATCATTTTTATTGTATTTAATATGTAACTATTTCTAACTAAACTAATTATTTCACTTCATTACTCATATAGTTTTCCTTAGATAACTAAACTTCAAAATTGTAAATAAAATTCTTTATTTTCAATATAAATGTAAGACACGAAAATATATAAAAGTAATCCCAATTTTTAAATTAATATTACCGCGCAACGCGCAGTTGGACTCCTCTAGTTTTTTATTTAAAAAATAGAATCTAAACATTTATTACAACACAAAAATGCACTACACTATTCTAAAAAGTGAATTGAATTCAATGAATACTCAACAATACTATTCAACTAAGATAGTAGGCACAAAAGCGCCTCTAACATATTCATGGAAAATTACGATATGGCCCAAAAATGTTACGACATTATCATTCTCTCCAAATTACACAATTTTTGGTACTCTTGCATAAATATAGAAATGGAAAAAAATGTTTTTTTTTGGTGAAAAGAAAGCGCTAGTATATGTTCTAGAGTAAGTTAAAGTTGATTATTTATAAGTAAGAAACAGAAATCGAAAAGTATTACTGATATGTTCGTGTACCCAATTATTGATAAATATTCGGTTACGGACTTGAAAAATACAATTGGGGGGGGGTGTATAGGTAGGCCCGTCAAATGGGTTAATTGAATAAACTCATTATCCAAACCCAATGGATCATTATCCAATGGGTCATTATCCAATTAACCCATTTATTAAATGAGTCATAATGGGTTGGGTCATAAATATGTTGGGTCATTAAATGGATAATCCATTGGATAACCCATGAGATGTTCATATGACCCAATGGGTTAAAATATATTATCCAATAAGTCATTATCCAATAAATCATTATATAATTAACCCAATAAGTTATCATTAAACATTTTCTATCGATTTGGGTTACAAGTTGTCATTATCCAATGGGATCAGGTATTAAATGCTCATTATTTTTTAGGATTTGAGATGAGAATAATTATATTAATGGAAAATTTTGATCTCAATGAGCCCCATATTATTTTAACTCAATGGGAACATAACAAATACCCAATAAATATAAAAAATTACCCAGATAAATGCATGTGTAATATTTAACATAAATATTCACTATAATTCACAAATTATACAAATTATAATTCACAAATTATTCGAGTTCAATCTCGTACAATATTCGAGTTCGTACAGTATTCGAACTTGTACAGTATTCGAATTCAATCTCGTACAGTATTCAAGTTCATACAAAATTCGCACTCAATCTCGTACATCATTTGACTTCGTACTATATTCGAGTTTAATCTCGTACAGTATTCGATCTCAATCTCGTATAGTATTCGAGCTCAATCTCGTACAGTCATTGAGTTCATACAATATTCGAGTTCAATCTCGTACAGTATTCGAGTTCGTACAATATTCGAGCTCAATCTCATATAATATTCGAGTTCGTACAATATTCGAGCTCAATCTCGTACAATATGTGAGTTCGTACAATATTCGAGCTTTCGTACAGTATTCGAGTTCAATCTCGTACATTATTCGAGTTCAATCTCGTACAGTATTCGAGCTCAATCTTGTACAGTATTCGAGTTCGTACAATATTCGAGTTCAATCTCGTACAGTATTCGAGTTCGTACAATATTCGAGCTCAATCTCGTACAGTATTCAAGTTCGTACAGTATTCGAGTTCAATCTCGTACAGTATTCGAGTTTGTACAGTATTCAAGTTCGTACAGTAGTCGAGCTCAATCTTGTACAGTATTCGAGTTTGTACAATATTCGAGTTCAATCTCGTACAGTATTCGAGTTCGTACAATATTCGAGCTCAATCTCGTACAGTATTCAAGTTCGTACAATATTCGAGCGCAATCTCGTACAGTATTCAAGTTCGTACAGTATTCGAGTTCAATCTCGTACAGTATTCGAGTTCGTACAGTATTCGAGTTCAATCTCGTACAGTATTTGAGTTTGTACAGTATTCGAGCTCAATCTTGTACAATATTCGAGTTCGTACAATATTCGAGTTCGTACAGTATTTGAGCTCGAGCTCGATCCCAAGTAATATTGTTCGTTAGTTTCATCGAGTTTACAAAGCCAACATATTATATATATTTTTATTAAATATAATATAATATAATGTACATAATATTATATTACATAATATAATATTATGGAATCGCATATGAACAAAATGCAGACCGATTGATGAACAAAACGCAGACTGGGAAGTGAGAAGTGAGAAGTGAGAACTGAGAAAGAATACAGACTTGATGGGTATTTCACGTTTCACCCAAATAAATGACCTATACCCAATGAGTCATTTAGTTCGACCCAATGGATTATTAGTATAGACCCAATGGATAATTAGTATAGACCCAATGGATAATTAGTATAGACCCAATGGATAATTAGTATATACCCAATGGATAATTCAGTATATACTTAATGAATAATTGGTGTTTTCAACCATTTAAACTTTAAATGGATAAGTCACGTAACATTTTACTTGGAGTGAAAAATTACGATTAACTCTAATCATTTTTTAATATAGGCTGAATCGTGTACATAACTACAAAAGAGAAAATATTTATTCGAGTGGCTAAATGTGAGGATTTCATTTATTATTTTCTTATGTTCAATAAAAGAAAATATTTTTAAAAATCTTCATATTTCATGGAGGAGATTTTTCAAATTTAGTAAAAGTTTCTTAAATAGTACTTCTACTTCTTTCGTCGAGATCTTTTATCAATTTTTAATTGGTTCAAATTAAAATTGATTAAGACATGAACCAAAATCGATAAATATGATGAATCAAGAATTTGATCATTTCTAAAATGATTATATGTGTTAGGGAAAAATTAAATCATTCGTAATCAAACTTGTGAAAATTTTGTTATCTTATGACATAAAATTATCCACGGGTCACCCGTTACCCAACCCAACTCCACCCACCCAAAATTATCCAACGGATAATCCATTATCCAACCCAACTAAACCCAATAACTACAACCCAATTATATCCATTAACCCAATGGGTCATTATCCAATAAGTCTTATCCAATAAGTGAAAATAGTATATGGGTAACGATTATCCAACGGGTCACCCAACCCATTTGACGGGCCTATGTATAGGGTATCATCATGTTCGAGCGGATTTCAATTTGTAGTTAAGAGTAAAGTTTTTGCTTTTCGCAGTTAGGTCCCTCCAAGAAAGTTGGAATTGTCGAATCACGAAATTGGTGATATCAAATGCAATTCAACAATGTACTATTGCGTTTGTTATTTGGTCAAGTATGGGTGAACATAAGGGCCTTGAAAGTCATTATTGAATACTTCTACACAGTTGAAAATTTACACTGTGGCCCAAAATTGTGTTACCTTATTATCCGTTGATCCAAAATACATTTTTTTATTCTTGCCTAAATATCAAAATATTAAATTAATTTATTTTTTGGTGAAACGTTGGAAAGCGCTAATACATGTTCTAGAGTAATTTAAAGTTGATTACTTAGAAGTAAGAAAGGGAAATAAAAAATGATTACGGATATATTTTTATGTTCGATTGTTGATAAATATTTTGTTGCGTACTTGAAAAATACATTGGGGATGTACAGGGTATCATCACTTTCGAGCGAATTTTAATTTAGAGTTGTGAGTCAAGTTTTTTACATTTTGCAAGTTACAAGTTACAACGAAATAAAACCTAATAATAATGCAGTTGTAACAATAATATTATTGAAATATAACCAAACCAACCAAAATTTAATTGGGTAGTATAATAACCCGATCTAAAATGAACCCACCCAATATATATCTGATATCACTATGAAACATTATAAAAAAACAACTGACATGATCAGACCGAACAAAACTTCAGTACAAAAAATGACACGATAATAACCCAATCTGTCCAACCTGACAATATTCTGACCCGATCCGATCTAACTCAAGTATAAAAATTAACGACAATAATCCAGCCTGATATTAACTAGACCCGACACGACCTCACCCGAGGAAAAAAACTGACTTTCAATCTGAAACGACAGTAACCCAACCCAACCCAACACGACAAATGAAATCAACACGTTTCAACCCGACCTGTTTCAACACAGCACATTTCCAACCCGATACGAACCTGACACGATAACCTAAATTGACACCTATAAGGATAGTTGTTGCACATCTGTAACCTGGGCATTGTTTTGCTTATTTATTTATTTGTTTGATTATGAGGTATCTAGTTTTTTACTATACAATTTTATTCATTTTTAATTTTTGCTACTTATTTTATTAGTACTTAATTAAGTATTTTAGTAAATATGGCCAAACATATTAGAACTTGCATTTCTTCAAAGCTAAAATTGAATATCAAGATTTATTATATTCTTTTAATTTAAAATATATTTTGAGTTAAATCCCGTCAATCCTTATATCTTTAATTTTGTGTAATAAATAGTAATAATTTGACATTTTAAAACATATAGCAACTAATAAAAATCTAATAAAATCTTACATGACATTATTCTAGTGCACTTACTAATTTTGGGCCACAGTGTAAATCAGAATTTTCTTACTTTTCAGTTCAACCAGGGCAACTGTTGCTCTGTACGATAAACGGTGCGAAATAGCCAAAACGCCGAGTTTTCCTGTCGTTTTACTCTTCTTTCTGTTTCCCTTCTCATTTCACCGATAACGGTCACTGACCGATTCACCACCGCCGCTATGGCGGCTCCAATGCCTGAACGTGGAGGGGGAATATCCTTCCTCCAGGCTCTCACAAATCGGCCTCCACCACTTCGTGACTCCCTTCCTTCGAACCCAGAGATCGTCCCCAAGACACAATACAAAGGGGAGATAGCTTGTTTGGTAAACCGAAGAGATGCTAACATACTCGCCTCACACTACCAAAATGCTCTCGTGGGTAAATTTGCCCGAGGCAAACCTTCCATGGCGCAGCTCAACGACTCTTTCGGTTCGGTTGGTTTCAAGGGCAAATTCCAAATTGGCTCAATTGACTTCCGACATGTGCTCATCCGTTTCCAAGAGAAGGAGGATTACCAGAGGTTCTGGCTGAAGGGGCAGTGGAGTTTTAATCGTGCTCAGATGAAGGTGTTCAAATGGACGCCAGATTTCTCCCCTGAAGCGGAATCATCTATTGTTCCGGTATGGGTATCTATCCCTCATGTTCCTGTCTATTTTTACAACACAGCTATGCTGACAATCATAGGAAACCAAATTGGGAATTTCATAAAAGTTGACGCTGCAACTGCGGCTCTGTCAAGGCCATCATGTGTCAAAATGTGTGTGGAAATAGACCTTAAGAAAAAACTGCCTTTATTCATCAGAGTTGGAATAGAGGAAGATGGAAATGAATACAATGTTGTCAAACTCCCGTTAGAATTTGAGGACATTCCTCCTTATTGCAATCACTGTAAAACTATAGGGCATGATGACATAGCTTGTATCTATTTGCATCCAGAACTTAGGAGATCTAAGTCCCAGTGGATTGAAAAGTGGTCCAAAAACGGTATAAACCAAGTAGTTCAAGATGAACTCCAACACATTGACCATGAGGCTCATCATAAAGCTAACTTAGATATGCATCAACAAGGTGTTATAAGAGCTAGCAATTCTGGTATATCAGTGCTGGAAAAACAAAAAAGCTTTTAGGCTCAAAAATTTAAATATGTCCCTAAGCAACAAGGAACTAAAGTGGTGCCTATCACAGCTACTGAACATGGAACTAATAAATTTAGTTCACCTAAGAAGGTCCCTCTTGAGACTGATTTACTTACTCCTATAGTTCCCTGTGAAGATCCCCAGGAAGTAGGAACTGAAGCCGAGGCTCCTACTACCAATGTTATTCAGGAACAAGTTACAGTAACAGACCCTGCACTCAATACTTTTGCTAATCAAATTGAAGATACAGCCCCCCATCTCTCACAATCACCTGACTCTGAGATAGTTCTGACTAGTTCTGCTACACCCCAAGAGATATCTTCTGAGCCTAAGGATTTAAGACAATTAACTAACCTTTCTCTATCTGCCCCTCCTAACACTAGGATTAAGTTTGCCAAAGATGATTTCCCAAACAAACGAGGCAGGTCATTCCCACCTTTCAATTCGATCATTGCTGCAAAAAAATTCATCTTCTTTCAGCAGAAACACAAGGAGAACAGATTCCTTATCCTTGCAGATGAAGAAATATCAAATGAGGAGGCAAACAATGTAGATAATGCAATTATTTTAGAATCTCATGCTTCTCCCGAGACTTTATCAAACTCATTTTCTGATCATGGGGAAGCTGCTGACCAGGTAAGTAGGTTGTGCTCTATAAACTCCAATCCTGATACGCTTAATGAGGATAAATCAATAAGAAAATCTGACAAAATGAAAAATGATTCATTCTTCTCACAGAAAAACACCATCATGACTAGATCAAAAAGCTCTAGTAATGTTTCCCTATGAATAGTACAACTCTTAAGATAAAATTACTGGTATGGAACATTAGAGGAATGGACACATCAATGACAAGACTTCATAATATGATCAAAAGGAATAACTTTGACCTTATCTGTTTGATTGAGCCTAAGCATGATAATTTGCAATGTGATTCATATAGAAAACTACTGAAATATGATAACTGCATCCCTGCTAATAATGGTCAGATTTGGATTTTTTGGAACTCTAGTTTAAGCATTTCAGTGAAAGTGGATAATTTACAGTTCCTTTCAGTCAATATGAATTGCATTAATCTTCAAAATTCTATGGATGTATATTTTATATATGGACTCAGAACGAGAACTGGAAGGAAATCTCTTTGGACTGATCTTAAATCACACATTCACACTGAATCCCTTTTCATAGGTGACTTTAATGCAATTACATCTATAAATGAGTATAAGGGTCCTTCTACTCCCAAAGTGGGAAGCATGAGGGATTTCAACGATTTTATAAATACAACTGCATTAGAGGAAATTAATACTGTTGGGAATTTGTTTACTTGGACCAATAATAGACTTAGGACTCCCACAGTTAAAAGATTAGATAGAGGTTTATGCACTTCCTCTTGGTCCCTAGCTTTTCCTGATTCATCAGTTCATATTTTAAATAGATTGACATCAGATCATAATCCCATGCTATTAACTGTTGGTACTGACATTCCATCTAATTCCAGGCCTTTTAGATTCTTAAATACATGGTATAAAAGAACTGATTTTATGGAGGTCATCAAACAAAGTTGGGTAATACCCACACATAAATCTGGAATGCTCTCATTTTACCTTAAGCTTGTTAGACTGAAGAAGGAACTAAAAATTTGGAATAAAGAAAAATTTGGTAACATACAAAATAATGTTCTCCAAGCTGAAATGGCTTTGCAAGCCCAGGAGCTGATCACTGATCAGTCTGATTCTGAGACTGAAATGGTTAAACTTAGGGAGGCTAGAGCTAGGGTGATTAAGGCACTGGCTGAACAAAAAAATTACTGGAAGCACAAGGCAAAGATTAAGTGGTTAAAGAAAGGGGACAATAATACCAGTTTCTTTCATAAATCAGTGATGGATAGGAACAATAGATTGAGGATTAATAAAATCAAGAGTATAAATGGGCAATGGCTAGACAGTACACAGGAAATAGAGGAGGAAGCTATCAATTTCTACCAGGAACTTCTGAGTGAAGATGCACCCTCTGAAAGCTCTCCTTTCCTCTCCCACTTTCTGAACCACATCCATAATCTTATTACTCAGGAGGAGAATGAGGAATTAATGAAACCAGTCTCATTAGATGAACTGAAAATGATTGTTTTTAGTCTTAATAAACTGAGTAGCCCGGGTCCAGATGGTTTTACAGCTACTTTCTACATTAAATCATGGAATATTATTGCAGATGATCTATTTCTTGCAGTCCAGGATTTTCTCTCTGTTAATAATATGCCGAGGGGTATTAGCAGTACATGGATTACAATAATTCCCAAAAAAAAGGACCCCGGCCTCCTTTGACGATTACAGACCAATAAGCCTTTCTAATGTGATTAATAAGATATGTTCTAAATTGATAATGGAAAGACTGAAGCCTATTATACCTAGGATTATTTCCCCTAATCAAACAGCTTTTCTAAAGGGTAGGGATTTATCTGATAATGTAATCTATTTACAGGAAGTTTTCAGGTTTCTAAACCGAAAAAGAAGAGATCCAAACTGTATTGTAAAATTAGATCTCAAAAAAGCTTTTGATAGAGTTAGATGGTCTTTTTTATATAAGATCCTGGCTAAGTTTGGTTTTCATGCTAGGTTTATTTTCCCCATTATGCAAAACTTGTCACAAGCCTGGTTTTCTATTCTCATTAATGGCAAACCAGTTGGATTTTTCCAAGCCACTAGAGGAATTAAACAGGGTGATCCCTTATCTCCTTTTTTGTTTAACATTTTCTCTGAGGCTTTTTCTAGGAGCTTGGCTTTTATTTTCAATAATGGTAAGTTATCATATGTTGATCTCCCAGGTAATCCTCCCAGAATTTCTCACCTTTCATATGCTGATGACACTGTTATTTTCTTCAAAGCTACTAACCTTACTTTGATTAGATTAAAAGCATTCCTATCTACCTTTGAAGATGTCACTGGCCAAAAAATCAACTATAATAAAAGTGACATTTTTATTGGTAAGCATGCTTCAATTCAAAAGGTTAATCACATTAAAAAGACCTTGAAAATGAAAATTGGTGCTCTCCCATTCTCATATTTGGGGATCCCTATTTTTACTGGGAGAGCAAAGAAGATCTATTTCCAAAATCTTTTTGAGCAAATTGACAGTAAGCTTGGTAATTGGAAAAATAAATGGATTTCCATGGGGGGTAAGATTATCCTGATCAAATCCTGCATCTACTCCCTACCACAACACATATGGTCAGTCATAAAGCCTAGCAAATTGATCATTAAACACATAGAGAAAAAACTGAGTAAATTCTTCTAGGGGGAAAATGAAATGAACCTGAAAACATCTTTTCAGGTTCATTTCATCTTGGAGGAAATGGACTGACCTCTGCTTACCAACTGAACAGAATGGATTGGGATTCAGATCAATATCCACAATAGTTAAAACCTGTTCAGTTAAACTATGGTGGAAATACCAAAAAGCAGAGGCATTGTGGACTCATCTAGTTGCTGCAATTCCACACTCATACAGGTCCTCTCCTAATTGGAAAAGAATATGTTCTATTAATTCTTGGGCAGAGGCAAATTCAAGAGTCATTATAGGAAAGGGAGATTGTAACTTCTGGACCTCCAATTGGTTAGATAAAGGTCCCCTAGTGGATCATTGTGATCATAACCTGGTTGATATTGACCTAGACTGTACAGTCTCTTCATTCATCTCTAACAAATCTAACTATATCATCAAAATGAGTCCTCTCCTCAGTCTTGATATTATTTCTCTTATGCAGGAAGCTAAGCTATTTCCACATAGGGAAGATAGACTGATATGGAAACCGGGCATTAGTGGTGATTTCTCCTTCAAATCGACATATTCCATGCTCAGCAACAATCCAGGTTCATATGTATCTGTTAAACATTTTTGGAACCATAGAATTGAAAAGAAGGTCTCAGTTTTCATGTGGAAGATGACAAATTCCTTTTTACCTTTTGACAATATCCTTAGAAAATTGAGATTTTCTCTATCTTCTAAATGCTGTATGTGCAATGTTCAGGAAGACTCTTTAGATCACTTCTTTAATCATTGTGACTTTGCTGTGAATGTTTGGACAATTGTTCACCAGTTTATGGGAATTAGTGATAGAAATTTTACATCCGTATGGGAGAGACTGTCTTACTATATTACTATCCCTGCTCTAAGCTCTCTTCAATCCACAATGATCAAAACGGCAACTGTAATCACTTGTTGGAACTTGTGGAAGATAAGAAATAAATTCATTTTCAAGTCTATAAGACCTTCTCTGGCTCTGGTTCTAGCGCATATTAGGGATCAGATTTTTTACTCTTTCTGTTGCAGTCCGATCTTCATTACATCTGAATTTGACTCCATTATTGCTCAACACTCTTTCCTGCCACTGATCCAAAGGCCTCCAAAGCAAAAATTTTTGAAAATTTCATGGCAGAGGCCTTCCTATGGGTTTAAAATTAATGTTGATGCTTCTTGGTGCTGCAATACTAACATGTGTGGGATTGGTATGATAACTAGAGATTGTAGGGGTGGTTTCAATAGGGCTTTCACAGAATATGATAATGCTACATCCCCTCTAGAGGCAGAAATAAAGGCAATCAAGTTTGCTATTCAGAAAGCTAATCTTTGCTCCTCACCTGTGTTGATAGAATCTGATTGTCTGAATGCTGTTAATTTTGTAAAAAATCCTTGTAGGGCACATTGGAAAGTGTTCTCTCTATCTGATGAGACTCATCAATATTTGGGTGCTATACAGTTAGTTCACACTTATAGAGAGGCAAATCTTGTGGCACACTCACTTGCAAAAGAATGTCTGCTGCATAGATCTAATTCTGTTTTGCAGGGCTTCCCAGAACTCTCGAACACGATCCAAGGGCTAATCAGAATTGATCAGATGGGTACTCCGTCCTTACGAATTATTTAGCTCGGATGCTACTGATCTCTTTTCTTTCTGTACAGGTACATTTAATTGACTGTGGAACACTACTGTTCAGCTTGCACCATTGAAGGCTTAAACTGATCCTCATCTTGGTGAGATAAAATGGAAAAAGCAAATGGAAATCTGTGGATGACTATGTACAAACTCGGATTCACTACTCTCACGGCAGTACTGACGATTTTGATCATCAATGCTGATTCTTGGGACATCCCTAGCTGCCGCATCTGATGCTATGAAGTTAGGAAATGATATGCTTCTAAACTATGGGAAGTTTTTGAACTGCCTTGTGTCTCTTTAATTAGATTCACTAACAAGTTTGATTACTTAGTCTATAGTTTTTAGCTTGTAATCCTCTTTCTACATCCTAAACTCTAGATAGGTTTTGAAGGTAACAAGTGTTGCCTTAGGAGCAGATTGCCCGTTGTATAGTACTACTTAGTCGCATTTCATCTTTTTCATTTCATGTACATTTTCTCTCTTTTTCTGGCCAGGGAACGCCAATTGAAATTCCCCCATCTAGGATGGTTTAACCTTTAAAAAAAAGATTTTATAATTTATTTAACAGATATTAACTCCACAAAAATAAAAGTAAACTTTATATTTAAATAATTATAAAATAAAAGTGATTTTTTTTAAAGTTCACTTTTATTTTTGTGGAGTTAATATCTTTTATATAAATTATAAAATGTCATTAATATAAGTACGCTAGAATATGAATATATATATATATATATATATATATATATATTTGTGTGTGTAAATATGTACAAATTTTACTTATTTCTATGATGATAAATTTAAAATTCTAGAAAACTAATATTGAAGGAGTACTTTATATTATTTAATAATAGTTTATTTTTAATTTGTTTGTCTACTTCAATTTTAAAGTATTAATTATATTATTGAGTATATATGTTTTTTTTTTCTTGTATTAATCAGCCCCCTAGTTTATAACCCTGATTCCACCAATGTTCACATTTATTCAATAACAAAAATATGACTTAAAGTAAATCATTATTCTCCATCTTTCCTACGGGTAAGATGAGGAAAAAGCTTGAAGA
Organism: Rubia yunnanensis; assembly: GCA_037428765.1. NCBI lineage: Eukaryota > Viridiplantae > Streptophyta > Magnoliopsida > Gentianales > Rubiaceae > Rubia > Rubia yunnanensis. The sequence continues at coordinate 86,252,999 of CM075063.1, forward strand.
AGAACAGTTGGAACTTGGAGAGGACTGCGGCTCGAAGAAGGGTTTAGCGAACGGGTGATACTCGAGAATGTTGTTTAATTTTCTACTTAGTTGACCGTATGCATTATTTTTGCTCAGAATTGGACAATGGAATATAGTTGAGATAAAGTGAAATTTAGACAATAACTAAAACTTTTTTTTTTAAAAAAAGCTAAATTTTAAAAAAATGAAAACTTTTAAATTTATATGTCAATCCATGTTAATTTTAGCTCATATGGATTGAAACCTATAGATTTACCTATTTTTAATCTGTGAATTGAGTAATTTTTTTATTTGTGGGTTAAGCGGGTTTCATCCAACCAGCCCGTTGTTAACTCACTCTATTTTTAATCCATTATAAAACGGATCAGTATGAATCATACTCATATTTTTTAACTACCCATATTACTCGATGCGCATTTAATCCGTTCGCCTATTTTCCACTGTTCACCCAGGAGATATACGATGGTCCACCCCAGTTTCCTGGTTACTTCTTGGGTGCAATATGCATTAATGTCAGCGGTTTAGTTGGTTTCCACCTTCCAACCTCACGTTATCTGGGTTCCCACAAAACCTACGTGCCGACAATGATTAACTAATAATTTAAGCAAATGCATCATTATTATTATTCTGACGATCAATAAATAAATATACTAAGAAAATTAAGATAGAGTGCAATGGTAGAAATTATTATCGAATTCTTACCAATTAAATAAATTATTTATCTCATTCTTTTTTTTTCATCTCACCCTAAGAAATAACTTAAGAAACCATTTTTTTATTCCACAATGGTAAGAAATCACTTTCTACTATTCATGAACCCCACTTGATTTTCTCTATCATACTCACTAATTTTTTACATTTAATTTAAATAAATTTATTCACCCAAAATAAATAGAATGTGAAATTTAATAACACGTCTTCATTTTTAAAATTTAATTTCTTTTTTCCCAATAATTATTAAATATTTTGTGAATAAAAATAATTCCTAATTATAAAAAAATTGAGATTATTTTTAAAAATTGAATTTTACAAAAAAAATAAAAAAATCAGATTTTAAAATAAAATAAAGAAGACACGTGGAGACACGTGGCCCAATAAAGGGATGGCATGTGTCCCTTTAGTTGCGAAAAATTACTTTAGATTTAAATGGGACACGTGGTCCAATGCATGGTTGACACGTGTCCCGATTGGGGAAGCGGCTCCCATGCCCAAGTGCACATGCCCACACCAGTTTTTTGATCAGTTGCTTAGCAAGGAACCAAGGGGCGGTTTCTTGCCCTAGAAATCACCTGTGTGGGTGCTTTCGATTTTTAAAGCAATTTTTTAAACCTAAGAAACCAGCCTAGCTCTTGCTCCTCAATTTCACCAACATTGCCCCTTGAACATGTGCGAACGGTGCAACCATTTCTGTCATAATTAATCATATATTTATATATTCTATCTCAGAATATTTGTTTTTGAGAGAACTCGAGAAGACATAATTTTATAAGAAATTACACGATACAGTAGGGTAGTTTTGAGCATTAGCACTATTATGTTCCTTACTTAATACTTTTCTCTGAAGTTTTACAAAATGAAGCTTCTTGAACGATCTGCGACTGAGTTCAATTTCTGATCTAATTGCAGCTACTTCCAGAGGACTTCTATCCAGTTCGGAATTTAGTAGAGAAGCTAAAGTGGAGTAATCTGTCCATACCTGGATGTCCATGTGACCCTGTTGCATGGCTTTTTGTATTCCTCTTAAGAACGCTATTGCTCCGCTGCCAATGGCGATGCGCATGGAAAGTGGTAAACTTCTACTAGTGTAGGAATGACCTATTAAAGACAGTTATATCGACAATATAAAGGCACTTTTTTAATGCCTTTAATGGTAGTGCCTTTAAATTAAGGTGGCACCTGAAACCACCTTAAAAATAAGGCGGTTCGGAGAACTGCCTTTAATAGGACCAGAAACACTTTTCGAACTCGGAAAGTGTTTCTTATCTTCCAAAAAAATAGGTGGGTTCCGGTAGCTAGTGCAAAACCAGATACGAAAACCTAATAACAGCAATGGACAGAACACAACCACAACAAAAAAGAAGAAGCTAACAATGAACCCAACACAACAGCCGCATAGACAGATATGGAAATTCCATCGCAAAAAAACCACAGAAATCAACAAAGAAAGTTAAAAATCAGATTTTAGTTTTCTAATGTATACCAAAAAGAACTAATCTGGCTGTACATAACCAAAGGCGATGGAGCTGGACTCAACAGTACATGACACTCAATTAAAGACGGTTATTTTCCGCCTATAATTAGCGGGAAGAACTGCCTTTGTTTGGTTCCGGACTCAGAAGACATTTTTGGCTCCGATGTTAGAAGCTCATTCAGGCCCTCTTAAATATTAGATATCTATTATTTATTTATAAAATTTTGATGAATTACAATCGCTAATTTTTTATGTTCATTTAGCAGATTATGCAATAATCAATTTATACAATAAATATTGTAGCAATTTAATAAAAATGTGTATTTACAACAAAGTATTATGTCGTAAATACTTGTCTTTACAACGAGAAAAAGTGTTGTAAAAGAAAAAGAAGGTGACAGCAAAACAAAATTTAACAACGGAAAAAGTCGTTGTAATAGATAAATTTTTACAGCCAAAGTAGTGACTTGTTGTAAACATATCTTTTACAACAGTTGGGTAAAAGTGGTTGTAATGTCAATTACAATTAATCCTATAACAACCACTTTACAACTACACACATACTTATTGTAAATAGTCTATTCTAACCACTTTTGGCCTTTTTACAATGAAATTTCCTCTCGCTATATAGGGTAATTCTAGTAGTGTATTTGAATCACTAAATTCTATCCATAAGCTACCTCAGCTTCAGTAAAGGAAAGAAACACTAGATGGAACTGGAGCTACTTAATTCATTCCTTTTTTTGACAATAATAAATTTAAATGCTTGCGTCCAAAGTGTTAATTACACATTCACACGTTTGGTGCTGTATAAAACTCCTTATAACCAATAAGAAGCATGCTCTTTCGATAAAAGTAAGAAGCATGCTCTTTCGATAAAAGTAAGAAGCATGCTCTTTCGATAAAAGTAAGAAGCATGCTTACTAGTACTGCACCTAACGAGTCAAGGAAAGTAAAAGAAATGGGTATATTTGTGGGTATAATCGTGGGTATGCCAATTTTACCGACCAGCTGTCAACTCGCATCCACTGGACACTCACGCTTTGAATTTTACTAATACCTCTTTTCTATTCTCTATCTCTATTTAATATTTTATATTAATCGTTTAAAGTTAAGATATTTTTTTATATAAAATCTTCTTAAATTCATCATAATTTTTGTATTTAAGATATTAACTTTTATACCATTTAATTATATATTTTAAAATCTTAACAGTCAAATAGTATATACTAAAAAAATTAAATAGGAATAGAGAAAGTGTTAAGGAATTAGAATATTACTTGTAATTGTATTTATAGAATATTACTTGTAATTATATTTATATTCTATTACCTTTTCCTAACTTGTATATGTATCATATACTGCTATATAATGTATCCTGAGTTCATGAATAAACACACATTATTACCCTTATTTCCTACAGAAAGTAATAAGCTCTTAGCATAAAACTAAAATTAAGGCCTCATATCACTACAAGAAACAAGACCTTTTACCTTAGTTCCACAGGACTTTTTATCTCGGTTTGTAGTCCAGAAAAAATTGAGGTAAATACAGCCGGAGTAAAAAGTACATTTTTACCTCGGTTCATAACCGAGGTAAAAAGTACATTTTTACCTCGGTTCATAACCAAGGTAAAAAGTAACTTTTACCTCGATTTATAACCGACATCGATTGGTCTTACGACGATGTTAGTAAAAGCAATAAGACTGGTGATTGGAGACCATAGCTACGACATCGTTATAATCGACTTCGACTTCCACTTGAATGCGATGTCGTCCAAAACAAGGGGGCGACCAATGGGAGTTGAAATGATGCAATGTCGTTCAAGCCGACATCAGACCAAATAATAGCGATATCGCACGTTGTGTGCCAGTTGACGTGGAACCCTGATGAATACGACATCGTTTTGAATGGCCGACGTCACAAAAAAATGAAATCGATTTATGCGACGACGGTCAGGTGTCGTCTGGGCACCGGTTTGCGCGATGTCGCGTATGAATCGATTAGACATCATTTCTCGTACACTATTATAATATTTAATATTTGATAACACAACTAATCGATCGTCGATAGCCATGACATGTTATTTTAATTGCGATAAATCGTGAAATGGTTAAACGCCATACAACAATCAATTGTTGTTCAATTAATGTGGAATAGAATGACATGTTCAAACCAACAAAACTATAACATATAATACAAATTCATGTTACAACATATAGAAATACATAAGATAAATATAAAATTGAATAATTAATTGTCTTGGACCACCATTTTCTACGTTGCACGACATTAACACTATTAGGATGACTAGTGAAATGACAAGTCCATCCATCTACATGCTGAAATCCCGTCGATGACGCTCATTGGTCATATTAATACCAATACATAGGAAACAAAATTTATGTTAGAATTGGGCTGTCCCCAAGTGAAATACACATACTATAGTCAAACGTAGATGACATTAATCTCAATATGGGAAAAGTAACGGAAGTGGTTAATAGAGATGTCGCATGAACAAAATACTGAGGTCGCACAGACCAACACAAAGGTGACGTCAGACATTCATAGACATGTCAACAATTCTGAGATCTATGCGACGTTGCCTTTATGTCGGTACCATTTTGCATAGGCCGATGAAATGTGACCGAGGTCGGACATTCAAATTATGTTCATACAAATCCAAGCATTTTTTCTCATAATCGAAAGAAACATGTCACTATCTTGGAAAGGAAAATAACAAATGATATATAACATGTAACTCAATCATCATAACCCATGAAACTTAAGAATCTTTCATCAATTAATGATTAAAGAAAAATATAGTAGGATCATCACAAAATTGCTAAATGAACATGGAATAGATGAAAAACTACCTCAATTATTATGAACTCGGAGATGCTCTATCCTTGGACACTTGTTGATGTTTGAGAGAAGTAACTTGATTAAGATTTAGAATTGTTGTAAAGTTGTGAATGGAATGGATGGTGTATAGTTTGAGTTGTAGTATTTGTGTTGGAGATGGGAAATGGGTGTTAGTGCTACGCTTTATTGACTTGAATTAGGGTGGGGGGGGGGAAATGTTTTGTTCAAAATTTTGGCTAAAAGTTTCTGTTCCCGCTTGAAATTTCAGATTGTGCGACATCGGTCAATCTTCGGTTTCAGATTCATACTATGCAACACATATGCGACGTCGCACAAAATTTAATTTCCGGGGTATTATACTATGTTTTAAGATTGCGGCCCATCCGTCGACCCGTTTATGCCAAAAGATGAACTACATTGTCGTCAAATTTTGAATAAAATATGTTATCTCCAATTTTGCATTTCGACATATCCAAATTTTTTTTGGGGGGGAGGGGGGGGGGAGTAGTGTTATAATTCAAAAGATCATCGGTTATCTTAACCTTGATTCCGATCTTCCCAAAAATAAACTTTGTCATCCCTAGTCGAACTTAAAATAACCGAGAGTAATTAAGAAAATGGTCTTATTCCCCATAGATTTCCACAAGTTCTTCCCCAATGAACCTTGTATAGTTAGAAGTAATTATCTACAATTTACTCCAGATAATGTACTGGCACTTTTTAAAATTTGATGGATGACATTGTATTACCTTTTAATCTCACAAAATACCTAGAGTATTAAATTTCATGCGATTCTATCTGGTGGAAATTAGTGGTCTCATAAAGCTTATAGTGAGGGTATTAATAGAATACTAACAAAAATTACGGACGATTACCCCGGTTCGTGCCTCTCTTAAACAGTACGAATAATCGAAAAGTAGATAGATATGGGTTTCTCCAATTTGATAAGGGTCTCACTAATTTTGGTTTTTGACTTCTCCCACTTTGTTGGAGGGACCTAAGTGCAAAATTGGAAAGTACACCGGCAGTCCCAAAATCGACATTCGTCTCGGACAGGACCCTTGCCATCCCTAGTAAAACTTATGATCACCATTAGTGATAAAGAAACTGACATGATTCCACAGAGACTTCCACAAGATCTTTCGATTAACCCCCCCGGATATCATCTACAATTTACTCTAGACCACGTACTAGCACTTTAAAACAAATTGATGGACAGAATTTCATTACCTTTTTAATTCATATAAAAGCAAGAATGTGTAATTTCTTCTGATTCTATGTGCAGTTTATCATTCTAATTAATAATGCTCATTATAAGGGTTTTAGGGGAATATTAATAAAAATGAGGGAAGAATACCGTGTATGTAGATGCCTAAATCGGAACAACATGATTTCAAAATCATTGGATATCTCCAATTTTGCATTTCATCCTCCCCCATCATCTTGTAGGGACCTAAGTGTAAAAATAGAAAAGTTCACCGGTTGTGTTAAAAGTGATTATGATTGAACCGGCCGTTAATAAATTTCATGGAAAATTATAAATTTCAATTACCGGTATCTAATATACAATTATATGTTATTAAGGTCAATCATGTTCGTCATGGCAAATGCGGGACCAGTTGCTATGCTAGTGGGCTGAAATGGTGAGGCCCAATTTCAGAGTAGCCAACGTCAGTCCTATGTTGGTCACATGTTGCTAAACTAGAATTACATGCGACCTCGCACATGCATTGGTAAAATGCAGACCCATTCTAGTGATAGTGGGTTGAAATTGTGAGGCCTACATTTAGATTAGCCGACTTCGCTCAAACGTTGATCGCATGTTGGTAACTTCGACTGCAATACAATGCCACACAGCCCTAGGAAAATGTCACAACGCATCGTAACGAATATAGAAAGGGAGCCTGATGCGTTAGGGAACTATGAAAAAACTGCACCACTGGATCCTTAGTATATGACCTACAAAACAAAGCCTCTGGAGTCTCTCTGGAGGGAAAACCCTCCGATGATAAAGTCTGTAATTAATCTCAGTAATCAGGAGTAATTGATGTGTGTTAATTTTGTTGTTTATTTTATTGGGATTAACTGTAATTTTACGTGATTAATGTGCACTTTAAATGTTTTATTTGTAACAGATCACAGTTTTGGGCTCAAGAATAATTTAGAGGAGAGTAAGGAGTATTGAGCAATTATGAAGAATGAAGCAGTTAAAGTAGAGCAGAATTGTAGCAGTTATTTTGGAGCAGATTGGACTGATATTTGTGGAGATAGCCTTGAAGATATTTAGAGATAATTTGGAGATTTGATTTTATCTCTTCAAATTAGAATTCAAATTTGGAAAGAATTTTATTGTATTTGGAAGAGTCCAATATGAACATGATTTTTGGTAATTGCTGCGTATATATATTACGCACACATGAAGACATTTGGGTGCTCTTTTTCTTTTGGAATATATTTTGGATGCTACTTCACAGAGAGAAGTGAGCTTGGTTTTGTTTTGTTTTATTAGGTAGAAAATATTTTGCAAGTTTTTATTTTGGTTGAAGAAAATTGTTGTCTTAGTTTTGTTTTATTAGGCACCAGAAAAGAAAGCTCCGTCTTTCTCCTTGCTTTGTTGACTAGGCGGAGACATTTTTTTGATTCCTGCGCAGAAGCAATACACCAACAATTATTTGGTTTCAATTGTTTCGGCGCCAGTATTCAACAAGAAGTTGTTATTTCTTGTTATTTGAGCATGTTTTGTTTTTATATTAGTTGTTTATTTAGTTAATTATTATGAGTAGCTAATCCATATATCGGCAAAGAATAACAAATGTTAGTTTATAAATCATGAGGCCTAATCGCATTATAATTAATTCTTGCATGTTCTCGATTGTTCTTGGTTGAATTTTATTTCTAATATGTTTAGGCCTGATCAACTTAAATATATTTAGAATACTGCTATCTAATTTCCTCCAATACGTAATTGTTGGATGGGATTAGTAAGTAGCACAGTCTTATAAAAGATAGCTAACTAGCTAAGACTGTAATAACAAGATAGGGAATAATTGAGTGTGCGTTGCTATTAGCTTTTACTTTGGTAATTGCTATATCGGGTTCTTTTAATACTTAATGCTATCAAAATGTGTTCTGGTTTAGCGAATACTTTCTGGGAACATTTTGGTAAGGAAAACAGTTAATTAATTATAATTAGTTGACTGTCGATAAAGTAAGAAAGAATTGGGGGGGGTTAAGCATACCTATTTCCCTATAACCGGTAGATGTGTAGGAATTGATTCATTATTGCGCCTATGATCGATATTAACTAGCATGAGTTATTCTTAGCCGATATCATTCATTTATATATTTATTTCTCATATTTTTAAAGTCGTCATTTGCATTTTAGAATTTGTAAAATCAATATATTTGAGGCGTGGTGGCATCACCGAAAAAGGTCTTCAAAAATTAGTAGGAAAAAGAATTATTGATTATTGCTTTGCTCCTCGTAGGATCGACCCTGCTTATCATTGTACTAATTAGTATTAATCTGAATTTGCAGGTTGCTTGGTGAGTGAAACGACGTTCACCAGTAATTGTGAATGAATTAAAATGAATGACATACATTCATATTTATACTAATTAAACACTAACAGATATTTCTTGTAACAACTATTCTTATTAAATACGTATTAAATGGACATCTTGGCACATTCATAACTAAACTTTATTGGGATAAAGATAATATTTAATGAGTTGGGTGTGACCCAATTCTAACTTCATAAGAGTATCATCAAAAGCCCCCAAAGAACTCGAGGCATGATAACTATGTTCGAGTATTCGAATCAACTTAAATTTGAATATGTTAACATCGTAGGAATGCCTTAGTTCTCTTAATATCATATCCTCGAATGTATCAAGTTTTCCTCCCCCGCTCGAAAGGTCTCTTGAAATCTTGTACTTCCGAGCTGCGTATTTTCTTCAAAAAGAGGGGAGTTTAATATCGAGCCCCCGGCATCAATGATTAGCTGGGTAAAAATTTTAAGATGCATAAGTGAGGCTTAGAGCAAGCATATAACACTAGTGCCAGCATTCTTTACTCAAAATTTGTACCAACAAGATGACCTAGACTAAGAGTTTCAACACTTGATTCTCTTTGGCCAAGACTAAGGAATTTCTTTTCGTTGCCTTTGTAGTGTAGGAATCTGAAGAAATCATTAGAGGAGTCTCGTTGTCATTCGAATATGACCATCCCTCGAGTTAATGAGGGTTAAGCGGGACTTAACTAACGCCAATGAAGATTTAGAATCCTGGTGTAATAATAGTCTCCCGACCATATGGGGCAAGGAGATTTCAAGCTCACGTTTGCAAGCTAGTGGAGAAAAACATGTATGCAGAGGAAGAAATCAATGTCCAGCAAGGGACTATTGAAGCCCATGGTACAAAATTTGGAGATCTTGCAAATAACGATTCCTACTTCAAGGGTGGACTTCTCGATAAAGCTCCATCACTGAGTCCCTCGTGGAGACTTTAAGAGAGTTTACCATTGCAGCATACCATGCTATATATTGTAATATTTATATATTTACCGAGGTATACTTGAAGTAATTTTACTCGATCAAGTTTACGGAGTTTTAAACTCGACGTAAATTGGGACCTTGTCGCTCTAAGCATAAGAAGTTGAGCAAGTCATTGGTAAAAATGTAGCATTGAGCATACATGTTCTAATTATAAATCTCATAGTTAGATGTAATGTTGGGAGTGTGATTCCTTAATGAATTTGGAATCGATGAAGGTGTCCTTTAACTTTCGACAGTGGTTTCCTTGGATACACTTATTTTAATAAGTGTAACCTATCAGGATACTCGAATCATCACAGAGAGAGTAGCTTATCAGCATACTCGAACCACCACTAGAAAGGGTAGCTTATCAGCATACTCGAACCATCACTAGAGAGGATAACTTATCAGCATACTCAAACCATCACATAGAGAGTAGCTTATCAGCATGCTCGAACCATCATATAGAGAGTATCTTATCAACATACTCGAACCAGCACTAGAGAAAGTAACTTATCAGCATACTCGAACAATAACAGAGACAGTAGCTTATCAATATACTCGAACCACCACTACAGAGAGTAACTTATCAGCATAATCAAACCACCACTAGAAAGGGTAGCTTATCAGTATTCTCGAACCATCACTAGAGAGGGTAACTTATTAGCATACTCGACACATCATAGAGAAAGTAGCTTATCAGCATGCTTGAACCATCATAGAAAGAGTAGCTTATCAACATACTCGAACCACCACTATAGAGTAGCTTATCAGCATACTCGAATAGTCAAAGAGAGAGTAGCTTATCAGTATACTCGAATAGTCAAAGAGAGAGTAGCTTATCAGTTTACTCGAACCATCACAATGAGAGTAGCTTATAAGCATACTCAAACCATCACTAGAGAGAGTAGCTTATCAGCATACTCGAACCACCACTAAAGAGATTAGCTTATCAGCGTACTCGTATCTTCAAGAGTTTCACTGATCAGTATACCACTTGATCATCAACCTTAGCTGGAATTATCATCTAGAGTGCCGCTTATCAAAACACCACTCGATCATCAGCCTTAGCGGGAATTATCATCTAGAGTGCCTATTATCAGCATACCACTCGATCATCAGCCTTAGCTGGAAATATTATCTAGAGTGCCGCTTAAGAGCAAACCACTCGATCATTAGCCATAGATGGAAATATCATCTAGAGTGCCGCTTAAGAGCAAACCACTCGATCATCCGTCATAGTTGGAAATATCATCTAGTGCCTATTAAGAGAAAACCACTCAATCATCACCCGTTCACCCGCAACTGGAAATATCATCTAGAGTGCCGCTTAAGAGAAAACCACTTGATCATCAGTTGTTGTTGGAAATATCATCTAGAGTGTCACTTAAGAGTAAGCAACTCGATCATCAGCCGTAGCTAGAAATATCATCTAGAGTACCGCTTAAGAGCAAACCACTCGATCATCAGCCGTATCTGGAAATATCATCTAGAGTGCTGCTTAAGAGCAAACCACTCGATCATCTGCCAGAACTGGAAATATCATCTAGAGTGCTGCTTAAAAAAAACCCGATCATCAGTCGTAGCTGGAAATTTCATCTAGAGTTTTGCTTAAGAGCAAACCACTCGATCATCAGCCGTAGCTGGAAATATCATATAGAGTGCTGCTTAAGAGAAAACCACTTGATCATTAGCCATAGCTGGAAATATCATCTAGAGTGCCAGTTTAGAGCAAACCACTAGATCATCAGTTGTAGCTAGAAATATCATCTAGAGTTCCACTTAAGAGCAAACTACTCGATCATCAGCCATAGCTGGAAATATCATCTAGAGTGCCGCTTAAGAGCAAACCACTTGATCATTATGCATAGCTAGAAAATCATCTAGAGTGCCGCTTAAGACCAAACCACTTTATCAACAGCCATAGCTGGAAGTATAATCTAGAGACGACCCACACTAAGCCAACTTCATGTTGGCAGCACAAACCAAACCATTAACATTAACTCTGCATGTGTGCTTGACTTTCCATTTGTAGTGGAATTTAGGAATTGGAATGATCTTAGAAGTACCCACCAAGTATCCGATACAGGGACCCTATACCCTTCAAATATATAAATATACATATATATATATTTAAACCAAACCAAATAATATCAACGACATACGCTCAAGTAATGACGTCGAGAAGCCACAAAAGATTCGAGCTATTGGAGGAAAATAACAGAAGTCCACAACGGCAGAGGCTTCGATCTCTCGAGAGTCACATACCTCAGACCTAAGAATCACGTAAGTTATATTTCTCATACAGGCTTAAAAGAGGGACCTTTAGTAACAAGTTCTAAGAAAATGTAAAAAATCTTATCATACGTGAGAGTTTTATAGACAATATGAGTTCTTCAATAGACATTTCAATGGAGGCTCAAAAGCAAGCTCAGGGAGTCTGAGTAGGCAAACTTTCGAGTAAAGAAATATCCCCATGTGATAGCAAGTAAGCTTGCTGCCAGCATCCTCGTATACCTTGAGACTCCTTTTGGTGAAATCGAGGGACGCTGCTCGAGAGGTTTTATACACAAACTTTGAACCTTTCAATAGCTCGATGACGACAACAAAAGCATATGCCGGACAATAGAGAACTACTAGAGATATAAACACCGAAAACAGCTAACACTAAGTAGTAATAGTCAAATGAGTAGTTCCACTTGTTTGGCATCCTCACACAATAGTTTTGAAGTCTTAAAAACCCTCGTATATAGTCCTTGAAAACCCCCTGTCACTAATAAACCTCATAAAATGATGGACGGTGGCTTTGAAGGGCGATGAATGAGATCATCGAGGTATAAGAGTTCGAGGACCCCAACTTCGAGAAGCTTAACTTCGATGGCTTTGGTTTAATCTTATAGTACATACACAGAACTGAGTAGACTGGCTACTGCATTAATAACTCATGCCAAAAGAGGAAGCACATAGAACTGAACCCAAATGATGCTTCTCTTTCAAAGATATGTACAAGACCAGATGTTCGAGAAACTTTGCAGCATCAACATTTGCAACTCAAAGTTTCAAACATACTGGGATAATTTCAAATACATGCTTCAACAATGTTGAACATTCGCACCTCAAGAACTTTATCAGCCAATCAACCATGGATAGATAGAACGTCTTGGGATAGATTGTCTTAAACCAACCAGCTCCCTTCTAGTTTTCCATCACAAGACAAAGTATGCCATCCCAAATGGAATTTTAGTAGGAGCTTCCACAAAGTAACAAAGAATGATTGTTATAGGAGCTAACAAGTAATATCGAAGCCATGTTCTCACTTACTACAGATGTCACGTGAACTCTCGAGGGACAAGCAGTGGGAGGCTGCGTTGAAGATGTCGAAAGGCCACGGAGGCTTCGAACTCTAAAAGGAGGATGTCGAAAGACCACAGTGGTGGAGACTTCAAAGGTTGAGCTCTTGAGGACTAGCCTCTTGTTATAATTGTTAGACTAAATTAGATTCCTGATTAGATTATGATTTATTCTGATTAGAGTTCTTTCCTTATTATACCTCTATTGTACTCTCTATATATTTAGATATCAATAATACAATAGAGGTATAATAAGGAAAGAACTCTAATCAGAATAAATCATAATCTAATCAGGAGTCTGATTTAGTCTAATACCCCCCTCAAGCGAAGCGGCGGATGCTCGCCGACGCACAGCTTGGACCTGAAGAACTCAAACAGCGGATGATAAGCGGGCGGTCGTCGCGCCCCCTAGGCAAAAGATAATTTATAAGCCCTTTTGCTTACTTTCTACAACTAGGTAGATAGCGGCAAATCGAGGTCGTCCAAGGAGAAGAGGGATCTTCCTAAGCGTCTAAGCACACAATGGTTAATATTAGGCTAGGAGTAGATATATATACACACACATAAAAGCATGTAAATGGGGGGGGGGGTTGGTTGGTTGTTCCTAAGTTACGAAAGTAAAAAGACAAGATAACTAGCAAGGTCAAGTGACTATGCTAATCATCAAACAAAACTAAGAAAAGGGGTTTTAAAACTACAAAGATAAAAAGCCTTGGGGGCAAGGGATATCCACTTCCAAATCTAATGTAGGTCATTGAATCATTCACTCATTCTATCATATAGCATTACATGACTCAACATCAACATACCCATCTAGCAAGAATCACAACACGTTATGCACAAGAAGTTCTAAGTTCACGCTCATAGATTTTCATGCAAAGGAGCTACGGAATTCGTCACGTTCCTAACACCTAACCAATTCAATCATACAAGCACTCCCTATGCTCAAGCAACTCATGGCACAAATGAAGTGAAAAACACTATCAAGAATACACAAATGCTAAATAACAAATGCTTCAAGGATGAATTAAAATCATCTATTCAATACTTCAACTACTTGTTGTGGAGACTAAACTCCTATCCTTCTTAGTTTGTAGTTTGCAAGAGTGAGTTCGACATCTCTCGTCAAACCTCACCAATGACTCCCGTTGTCGCGACCACGACTCAAGGTATCCCATTGGTAGCATTTAATCACGAAGAACCAACAAGCTTGGCAATGCTTATGACCACTATACCGTGACTAAGCATTTAACCAATTCATGCAATTACACGAGATTGGATGAACGTGCAACGCATATTCATCCAAGAGCATATAACTCTCTCGTTTGCTACACAAACGAACATGACGAAGAGTTCAACATCAATCACATTCATCTAACAAATTATCAATCCATTAACACAATCAAAAGCCCTAAATCATACTCATACATTCCTAACAAGAAAAGGGTGGAAATTAACCCAAATCCCCCAAACCCTAGCTAGCAATTCATACAAGTATTTCATTCAAGCTTTCAACAACATCAATGGCATCAACAATTAACATTCAAGCACAATAAAAGCACAATAGCAAAAACACCAAATAGATAGATATAAATGCTCCTTGCTACATAGAAATGGAAGCTTCAATCCTTGCTCCCAAGTACAAAAACTACTCTAGAACAACAAAAGACATAGAAACTAAGAAAACAAGAAGATAAAACCTAGGGTTTTGGCCCAAAACAGGGGCCAAAAGCTGTGGAGAAGAAGGGGTGAAGAGGTATTTATAGTGGAAGAAAAAGGGGAGAAAAAATGCTGCTGCAGAGCTGGATTCGCGCTGTCGTCGCGACTCGCGACCAGTTCCATCGCGAGTCGCGACCAGCAGTGAAATCCAGCCCTGTTTTGTTTTGCTTCCTCAGGGTGAACCGTTGATCCGTTTCGGGAGTTCTTGTAGTCGATTTTATAGTGCTCGAGAAGAGGAATCCAATGGTGCCACTCTTGAGGGTTGATTCTTCTCGGAAAATTCTGAGAACCCTGGATCATCATTCATCCGTTGCTTTGCTCTCCTTTCTTCATCTCTTCACTTCTTCAAATCTTCACAAAGCTCAAATGTAAAGGTCTTCAAATCTTCAAATATTCAAAGATAAATCTTCAAAGTTTTCAAATCTTCAAAGTCTTCAAACAAATCACCTTGTCACACAAAATCATCTAAAAAGTGATAAAAACGTCAAAGCTGCCTTTATCCCTCCTTAGATGATTTCAAGGCAAAATGCCACATGTAGAGCACAAAATTGCACAAAACCTAATCCTAAAAAGCCTAAAATAACCATCTAGATGGACACATCAAACCTCCCCACACTTAGACCTTACTCGCCCTCGAGTAAGAAAAGATTCAAGCACATGGAGGAAATGACGTATCCACATCCTAAAAACCCTAAAATAACCACATAAAATGGCCTCATCAAACCTCCCCACACTTAAACCTTACTCGCCCTCAAGTAAGAAAAGATCCAAGCACACGGAGGAATTCATATGGCCATATCCTAAACTAATCCCCCAAACAAAGCCTCACAAAAACTCTCAATATCATAAATCCCAAAATAAAAGCTCACGTGAGAATTTTTCACACACACATCCCCAATCCTAAATCTAACCAAACCTACCACTTATCAATTCACTACCCATAAAAATATTTCAAAGCCCAGAATTGATATTCCCAAAGTCCAATGACACAAGATGAAGTTAAAACCATTTAAGAGGTTTAAGCACATACTTCACCTAATGCCAATATATCCACCAAAATCCAATGACATAAAATGAAGCTAAAGCCATATAAGAGGTTCAAACACATGCTTCACTAAATGCCAATATATCAACCAAAAACGAAGTAGAAAGAGATAAGGAATTTCATAACCACACTTCGTTTCCTAACCCACTAAGCTACCTAATCCCAAGAGGTCTATAGATGTTGAGCTACCCGATCCATCCATGTGACAACCGCAACCTTATGACTCCAATGCCGGAAAATGAGTGAAATCTTAGAATTTTTCTTTTTCTCTCTTTTTCTCTCATTTTGCCTAGGAGCTCTTTCGAGTTTTCATCCTAGCCACACATCATGTTTCTTTAGCTCACATCTCACCTTTTTCCGCACATTTTAGCCTCTCATTTTTGCCTAGGCCGCCCTTTCGGGTTTTCGACCTATCCGGGCCCCCAATGTTGCCTAAGTTGCCCTCTCGGGTTTTCAACTTAGCGGGTTTTCTTGTTCTTTTTTTTTCTTTTTCTATTTTTTTTGTTTTTTTTTCTTTTCTCATGTTTTTCCAATGAAAAGTAGCAAAAAGCATTCCAAAACTATCTAGCATGCATGTGAATCCTCTAACCCCTCCCCACACTTAAAACATTACAATGCCCTCAATGAAAACATATAAGGCAAGAACAATAAAAATCAAGGTAAGGGGGTAGAATGACACCCGTGTCTCCGCAATTCGCCGGTGATATGGCGTAATCCAAGCACTTGTATGGTCCCAAAATAGGTGTCGGAACCGGACGGGTGAGCAAAGATGCCGTAGAAGAACTCACCCCTCGAGAAAAGCATTGTCTCCATGGCGCCGTTTGATCAAGACTAACACCACGAAGAACACATTAAACTCACAAGTACATAAGGATATGTAATACTAGGTTTAGCATCAAGAGTTAATAACCATAGTATTTTCAAAGAACAACCAAATCACACTCAACCAACACTATAAGAATAATCATGAAAAATATCCA
This sequence comes from Rubia yunnanensis, assembly GCA_037428765.1. Taxonomy (NCBI): domain Eukaryota; kingdom Viridiplantae; phylum Streptophyta; class Magnoliopsida; order Gentianales; family Rubiaceae; genus Rubia; species Rubia yunnanensis. Next base: position 86,269,705 of record CM075063.1, read on the forward strand.
ACATATATTGACATGTATACAAGCATCATTATAGGATATGCACTTACGATCACAATGATGTAGTCGGCATACTACAATCAACAAATGTACTATAAAGATGCAAGAATGTTCATATGGCAATATATGTCGGATGGTTGAGAATGAGTGGAGATGTGGTGGTTCTTGGGAGTGTTGGGTGGAGAAGAAGGAAGAATCATGCAATGTCTAAGATCAAATGAAAACTTGGAATTTTCATCGTGACTCGCGACTGAAGTGGTCGCGACTCGCGACGGACTTCATCGCGACTCGCGACGGGTTCGTCGCGACTCGCAAAAAGTAGAGGCCGGGAGCATAATGTTTGGAAAAATTTTCTGATCATGTCGCGACTCGCGACCTCTTCGTCGCGACTCGCGATGGCCCATCGCGAGTCTATCGCGATTCGCGGAAAGTTGGTTCCGAGAGCCCAAAAATTCTGAGCTCGTCGCGACTCGTGACGAGGCTCATCGCGACTCGCGACGAGCATCGCGAGGTCATCGCGACTCGCGGAAAGTTGGTGCTGGGAGTGGATTTTTCTCCCCTGTTCGTCGCGACTCGCGACGAAGCTCATCGCGACTCGCGACGACAGGGTATCCCAGGCTTAAAACTTTTTTCGTTTTCTTACCAACTGTCCAAGCTTTCTTCCCTCGTTCATTGATCTCGTTCCTTCATCTCCTTCATTGCAATGCACTTCATGTTGCTACAAAATCACAGAAAAACATGCCATAAAAAGAACAAAACAAAACAACAACAAAAACAAACTAAGAAACAAAAACTAAAAGAAATGCCGAATTTATTTAACGTCGTCGGCACGACGAAGCTCCGTATTTTTAAGGTCATCGGCACGACCCTAATGTTATCCATATGGTGAAGGCTTGAACCCCTTCACCATGAGCTTCCAAAAGTCGAGAGGTGGGGGTACAAAACTTTCAAGAGGAAAGTTTTGTGGAGGCAGAGATGGTTCAAAGGGAATTGAGTGGTTAGGGAGCTTGGGATAATCTTTCGGCTCCTCTCTCGTTTCCCTCAAAACTTCCAAAAATGGTGGAGTTGGTTCACTAGGTGGGAGAAGGGGTGACGATGCTAATGGATGTAGCACTATCACCTCTTCCTCCATTTTTCTATCCTCTACAACCAACTCCTCATCCCTTTCAAACTCAAAATCATTTTTATTGGTGACCTCACTCACCGAGTCATCGAGTTCAAGTTGGGATGGTGTATTTTCAGAATCACGAGCTTCCATGCGGGCCAATACCTCTAATATGTTCCTCGCATGCCCCTCAATGGCCTCAACACTAGAGGAGAGCTGGGTATCCGGCTTCTCACTAGTAAAGGAGTTCAAGTTTGCTATGGTATTTAAGACATCCTCACGTGTCAAACTTGAACTTCCTTGTTGGGCTTGGTTTTGGGGTATGGTATAGGGTGGTGATGGCCAACTAGGTTGCTCGTAGTGTTGGTTTTCCGGCTCATTCTCATACCACCAATCCGGACTACCACTCCATTCCGGATTGTAAGAGTCGTGGTATGGATAGCATTCATGAGCTTCTTGCCCTTGAAAACCAACATCTCCAACCTCTTGATAGCACTCTTCATAGTACCCATGGTTTTGAAAACCAAGGGTTCTTTCTCGGTCATCGTGCTTTTCCCACAACAAAGGGCAAGATTCGGTAGGATGGTCGGAACGACACATCCTACAAAAGTCTTGCTTGTTGAGCCTCTCTTCTCATCATGAGTTCCCTCAAGGTGAGACGCTCCATTAAATTTTATTTTTTTTTCAAAAGTTCGGAATCATAGTGCAAGGATTCTCGATAAAATAAATTACCAAGAACTCAAGCAATACCTACTCCGAACAAAAACAACCACCAAGTAGTGGAAAATAAAAACAACTAGCCAATACACAACCAAATACACCTAAATACATAAAAATAAACGCCTCTTCCCCGGCAACGGCGCCATTTTGATAAGCGGGCGGTCGTCGCGCCCCCTATGCAAAAGATAATTTATAAGCCCTTTTTTCTTACTTTCTACAACTAGGTAGATAGCGGCAAATCGGGGTCGTCCAAGGAGAAGAGGGATCTTCCTAAGCGTCTAAGCACACAATGGTTGATATTAGGCTAGGAGTAGATATATATACACACACATAAAAGCATGTAAATGAGGGGGGGGGGGTTGGTTGGTTGTTCCTAAGTTACAAAAGTAAAAAGACAAGATAATTAGCAAGGTCAAGTGACTATGCTAATCATCAAACAAAACTAAGAAAAGGGGTTTTAAAACTACAAAGATAAAAAGCCTTGGGGGCAAGGGATATCCACTTCCAAATCTAATGTAGGTCATTGAATCATTCACTCATTCTATCATATATCATTACATGACTCAACATCAACATACCCATCTAGCAAGAATCACAACACGTTATGCACAAGAAGTTCTAAGTTCACGCTCATAGATTTTCATGCAAAGGAGCTACAGAATTCGTCACGTTCCTAACACCTAACCAATTCAATCATACAAGCACTCCCTATGCTCAAGCAATTCATGGCACAAATGAAGTGAAACACACTATCAAGAATACACAAATGCTAAATAACAAATGCTTCAAGGATGAATTAAAATCATCTATTCAATACTTCAACTACTTGTTGTGGAGACTAAACTCCTATCCTTCTTAGTTTGTAGTTTGCACGAGTGAGTTCGACATCTCTCATCAAACCTCACCAATGACTCCCGTTGTCGCGACCACGACTCAAGGTATCCCATTGGTGGCATTTAATCACGAAGAACCAACAAGCTTGGCAATGCTTATGACCACTACACCGTGACTAAGCATTTAACCAATTCATGCAATTACACGAGATTAGATGAACGTGCAACGCACATTCATCCAAGAGCATATAACTCTCTCGTTTTCTACACAAACGAACATGACGAAGAGTTCAACATCAATCACATTCATCTAGCACATTATCAATCCATTAACACAATCAAAAGCCCTAAATCATACTCATACATTCCTAACAAGAAAAGGGGGGAAATTAACCCAAATCCCCCAAACCCTAGCTAGCAATTCATACAAGTATTTCATTCAAGCTTTCAACAACATCAATGGCATCAACAATTAACATTCAAGCACAATAAAAGCACAATAGCAAAAACACCAAATAGATAGATATAAATGCTCCTTGCTACATAGAAATGGAAGCTTCAATCCTTGCTCCCAAGTACAAAAACTACTCTAGAACAACAAAAGACATAGAAACTAAGAAAACAAGAAGATAAAACCTAGGGTTTTGGCCCAAAACAGGGGCCAAAAGCTGTGGAGAAGAAGGGGTGAAGAGGTATTTATAGTGGAAGAAAAAGGGGAGAAAAAACGCTGCTGCAGAGCTGGATTCGCGCTGTCGTCGCGACTCGCGACCAGTTCCATCGCGAGTCGCGACCAGCAGTGAAATCCAGCCCTGTTTTATTTTGCTTCCTCCGGGTGAACCGTTGATCCGTTTCGGGAGTTCTTGTAGTCGATTTTATAGTGCTCGAGAAGAGGAATCCAATGGTGCCACTCTTGGGGGTTGATTCTTCTCGGAAAATTCTGAGAACCCTGGATCATAATTCATCCGTTGCTTTGCTCTCCTTTCTTCATCTCTTCACTTCTTCAAATCTTCACAAAGCTCAAATGTAAAGGTCTTCAAATCTTCAAATCTTCAAAGATAAATCTTCAAAGTCTTCAAATCTTCAAAGTCTTCAAACAAATCACCTTGTCACACAAAATCATCTAAAAAGTGATAAAAACGTCAAAGCTGCCTTTATCCCTCCTTAGATGATTTCAAGGAAAAATGCCACATGCAGAGCACAAAATTACACAAAACCTAATCCTAAAAAGCCTAAAATAACCATCTAAAATGGACACATCAGCGGACGAGAGAGTCCCTTGGTGAAAATATCTGCAATCTGAAGAGAAGTCGGAATATGACCAACGCGTAGCTTTCCGAATGTCACCAACTCACGAACAAAATGGTAGTCGATGTCGATGTGCTTCGCCCGCTTGTGCGCCACTGGATTCTGAGCCAAGAAGATTGCACTACTATTGTCATATAACAACAGTGGAGAACCAGAAAGTGGAACCCGAAGATCACGAAGCAAATGAGTGAGCCAAACCACTTCTGAGGAAGTGTTGGCGAGAGCACGGTATTCAGACCCAGTGCTAGAGCGAGAAATAGTGGGTTGTTTCTTGGCACTCCAAGAAACCAGATTCCCACCAAGAAAAACCGTATAACCATAAGTGGACCGACGAGTCTCCAGACAGCGAGCCCAATCAGCATAAGAGTATCCTAGCACATCAGGAGTACTAGCAGAACAAAACTGGAGACCAAAATGAAGAGTGCCACAAACATACCGTAAAATCCGAGTCACAGCAGCAAAATGGTCATCTCTAGGATCCTGAAGATACTGACTCACCGTGTTGACCGAGAATGCCGAATCCGGGCAAGAGATGGTGAGATACTGGAGAGCACCAACAAGAGAACGATAAAGTGTAGGATCCCGAAATGGAGGACTGGTAGAGCTGTGAAGCTGAGAACCAGCAACAAATGGAGTAGAAATAGGTGCTGCGTCAGACATACCGGCCCGATTCAAAATTTCCCGACCATACTTTGCTTGGCCAAGCAGTAATCCTGAGGAGGTAGGCGAAACTTCAAGACCAAGAAAGTAATGAAGAGCACCGAGATCCTTGATCGCAAACTCTCTGTGTGTTCGATCAATGAACTGGCGAAGAAGAGTCGAGTCATTGCCTGTAAGAATGATATCGTCCACATACACAAGTAGGTACAGTAACAACGAACCTCTCGAAAGGACAAACAAAGAAGTATCAGCTGAGCTGCACCAAAAATCAAGCTGTGTCAGATAACTGCTGAAACGCTGGAACCAAGCCTGGGGAGCCTGCTTAAGACCATAAATGGCCTTTCACAAACGACAAACATAGTCTGGATGGACAAAATCCTGATAACCAACGGGCTGCTTCATATAGACTGGAACATCAAGAACACCATTAAGGAAAGCGTTCTTGACATCCAACTGATGAAGTGGCCAAGAACGCATGGTGGCTATGGCGAGAACCGTCCTAACAGTGGAGGCTTTTACCACAGGACTGAAAGTGCAGTCAAAATCAAAACCCGGAATCTGCGAGAACCCCTGCGCCACAAGTCTTGCTTTGTGACGCTCAAGAGTGCCATCTGGTAGATACTTGAGCCTATAGACCCATTTGGAGCCAACAATGTTGACATTCGAAGGTCGAGGCACCAAATCCCAAGTGTGCTGACCACGAAGAGCGGCCATCTCATCATCCATGGCTGAAACCCAGGCTGGATCCTGAAGGAAAGAACTCTAATCAGAATAAATCATAATCTAATCAGGAGTCTGATTTAGTCTAACAATAATCATTCAAGGGAAAAACAATCAAGCGAAGCTTTGAACCTTCTGGGAGGGCGTGCCATAACTGTTCAGTCGATCAAGTGTACTACCTTTATAAAATGTTTCAGAAAAGAAAAAGTGTGCATGATACTTGCAGCACAAAAAGTGTTATTATGTTTCCTCCTGAATATAAATGAAATTAGTATTAACCTGTTTGCTAAGAACATCTTTAGTGCCATTGGAGAGAGGTGGAGAAATGGTTACTAGATATGGCGTCATTACATGTAGAAACTACTTCCTCGGAGAGTTTTACCATAAAGTTTCATGATCCCAAACAAAATGACATTGGCGAAGCCTACAAACCCAATAGCTCAAGGGACTAGACCCTTTCCCATCGGTAGTGGTCGACGTTGGGGTACTACTGGATCCTTTTGGTGAGCTTGAGGGGATTCAGCGATGAGGGTCACCGTTACAGGTTTCATACAGAAGGCCGATGCAGTTTGAGTACAACGACGATCGCGGAAAACTCGACGGACTATCAAGGGGAAAAGACCTCTCGAGGGGGGTCTTCGTTGATGAAGCCTTCACTGTGTTTCTGGTGAAAGCTCTCCAGACTTCGAGTTTCGACGGAAGGGGGCCAGCTTCGGGGAGCTTAACTTTCCATCTTTGGCATGCTCGAGGACCCAGCCTCGAGGAGCTTAACTTCTCATCTTTGGCATGCTCGAGGACCCAAGCTTCGAGGAGCTTAAATTCGCATCTTTGACATGCTTGAGGACCCCGGCTTCGAGGAGCCTAACTTCGCATCTTTGGCATGCTCGAGGACCGGACAAGGGTGAGGGCTGCAAGCTTCGAACGGACGAAAGAAGACCCTTAAAAAAATGTAAGTGTTAGAAGCAATCCAGAATACACTGCATGTGAATCAGTATTCTAAACAATGTAATTGCAGGGAAAAACAGTATAAACGCAGGGAATGAGTAATAAATGTAGCAAATCTATCGAACAAATGCTTCAAACAATGAGCTCTCGAGGACCGGACGAGAGCTCAAAGCTTCAGATGACGAGCTCTCGATCATCGTCCTCAAAACATGGGAAATTTCTATTAGTACGGTTACAGTAGTTGTGCATGGCAACATTTGTGGAAAACGCATTCGACGAATGCGTTCTCTATTTTCACAGGTTTTTTTTAAAATATTACTTGAGGACGCATTCAGTGAATGCGTCCTCTCTTTTTTTTCCCGCTAATTTCTTGAATTTTCCTATAAGTATTTACACGTGGATGAGAATGCATTCAGTGAATGCGTGCTCCAATCCCTGTTAAAAATCAGAATTTTCCTCCCAACCTCGTCATAATACTTTTATAATTGTATATGTAGAGTCCTCGGGTGTTGGACTTATTTATGGCATATTGCGAATTCTGGTGATCTGGTGTTTTAACACCGTTATTCAGGATTCTCGAACAAAGGTTTCTGTCCACGAATTATGGAGCAAATTATGGAGTATATTTATGCGATCAAATCAGAATATTGTGAAGAATACTATCTTATTTCGTGGCAGTCTAATTCTGGTAAACAAATATTCCTGTAATATTTAGGAATTGATTAAGTAGTTTATTTATGGTACAAGTCCTATTGATGTAGGATTGTCCATTTAAATACCAGATTAGAAATAGATCTTTCCTTAGTTTAGAAGTCTATTCATGGTAGAATTAGACAAGGAAAGAGGTTCACAGAAGGCAGGATTGCGATGGAGATAAATACAAGAAGATACACCGCAATCAATTATGCGACCAAGATCTATTCTCTACGTGAGAACTTTGGAGCGATCGGTCTGTGGTTTTTGGAGGAGTGTTTATTCATCCGACCAAGTTCGTGAAGATCAGAAACAAGGAAGTCTTAATTCCTCGGGAGGAGGAGATCCAGGGAGACGTGTTGATCGTGAGGGTTCAACGACGTAGGATTAACAGTGAGGGGAGCTCACAACATTCACTCTGTAGGTTAGCAATGGATTAGTATTTAAGTTAAGCTTCTTGTACTAAAGACTGCTTTCTAGTGAATGGCTCTGATCTGGGCAAGGCCCCGCAGATGTAGGTGTGTTTACACCGAACTGCGTAAACAAGTTGTGTGTGCACTGCGTATTTTACTTTGTGTTTTAACACCAAACGCTAAACAACTTGTTAAAGTATAACATTAGGTGGAACGGAATTTCAATTGGTATCAGAGCAAGGCACTTGCTGACCCCTATACAGGGAGAGTGAGATCAGGTTTCACCATGGCACCAAAGGAGGGGGCGTCAGTCACGCGACCACCGTTGCTGGAACAAGGAAATTATGCTTACTGGAAGGCACATATGAAAGTGTTCATTGGAGCTCTAGATGATCAAGCTTAGAACTATGTCATAAATCAATACACTCCACCTACTAGTGATGCAACTGAAGGATCAAGCTCCACTGCCCCTAAACCATTTTCTAGATATTCCACCGAGGAGCATAAAGCACACATGTCCAACTCAAAAGCATTGAATGCCATCTTTACGGCTGTGGACGAAGATCAGTTTAAGATGATTTCAAACTGTGAGACTGCTAAGGAAGCGTGGGATGTGTTACAGACTTACCATGAGGGAACAAGCTCTGTAAGAGAATCAAAGCTGCAGTATTACACGTCAAAATTTGAAGAACTAAAGATGCGTGAAGATGAGACCATTTCTGAGTTCAATGGACGAGTCCGAGATATTGCAAACAAAGCTTTTCAGTTTGGCAAAAAGTACAAAGACCAAAAGCTTGTCAGGAAAGTGTTAAGAGCTTTACCTCCACGGTTCAACATGAAGGTTACAGCAATTAATGAGAATGGAAGGATGGGGACAATGACACTCGATGAACTTATGGGATCACTGGAATCTTATGAGATGGAGATGCTGCAAACAAAAGCAGGAAAGAAAGAGATGGCTTTTTCGAGCAGAACCTCTGAAAAATCGGAAGATCATTAAGATAATGAAGAGTCCGATGAAATTGCAAACTTAACCAGGAACTTCTCCAGATTTATGAAGAAGATGGGGAGGAAGCCACAAGAGAAGTCAGGTGTTAACAAATATCCAACCACAAACTCCACTCCAAGATTTGGTCAAGCAATTGGTGTTGAAACACCAAAGTTTAAATCGACAAATCCAAACCTGAACAGAAAAGTCCAGTGTAGAGAGTGTGAAGGTTTTGGGCACATACAAGCTGAGTGTGCAAATACCCTTAAAAGGCAAGGAAAATCATATACCACAACCTGGAGTGACGATGACGTAGGAGACGAGTGTAAGGATGGAGAGGAGTACACCAATCGTGTTGCTTTCGGCGTGTCAGTGGCGGAGTTAGAAGATTCTTTCGAGGGAGGTCTCAGTATTATGAATGATGATGAAAGTGTTTCCTCAGATGAAGAAACTAGGAGTATTAGTGATGACGACATTCGCAAGGAAAGCATGGAAATGTACAAGATGTGGTTAAAAGTAGCGGATGAAAACAAAGTGCTCAAGTCTGAGAACAAGAGACTGAGTGACGAAGCTAAAATAAAGGAAGCTGAAAAGGAAAAGGCAATCGAGGAACTGGAGAGCTTCAAAAAGGAATTTGATGGAATGGTGCATCGAGCAGAGGCAGCAGAACAATCTATTAAACGACTCAACACTGGAAAGGCTAAGCTCGAAGATTGTCTAAATGGGACAGACGACCAAATATGGAATTGGCTATGAAGGATCTATACCGGCGAATTCATGGAGTAACAAGCCAGATCAAGGTGCGCCAGCCCCAAGAAAAATTGAAAGAAATTGCCCTATCAAACGGATCAGACGATGCGGATACTGTGGAATGCAAGGACATGTGAGAAATAGATGTTTTCCGCTGCTTCGGACATTATCTTTCAACTCAGCAGATCGGAGATTCAACACTGTGACAAGGTAAGATAAAGGGCACTGGTACAATACTGGTGGATACAGAACCAAATTTCTGAACACATGCGATAACCAAAGCCCACATCACATGGCTCGACCAACACGCCAGGTATGGATTCGAAAAACTCAAGACGTGTGTTTTTCAAGTTTTGTTTGCTTTGGGGCACATACAGGGAACTCTTGGTATTTTGATAGTGCTTGTTCAAGACATATGACTGGAGTACCTGAATTCCTGCGAGAATTTAAACCTGGATATGGAGGACATGTGAGATTTGGAGATGGGAAACGCAGTAGAATAATTGGCAAAGGTGAGCTATTCATCAAAGGGCTACCGGTGTTCCAAGATGTGTTACTCGTGGAAGATCTGAAGGCAAACTTATTGAGCATCAGCCATTTATGTGACAATGAAATGAGTGTGTTTTTTGACAAGGAGAAATGTGTAGTAAATCATGGGACTGGAACATTCACTGGATCAAGATCAATGGATAACTGCTATCTGCTCGACCAAGCTGTCACCTGCTTGAGTTCAAAGAAGGAAGTCAGTACTCTGTGGCACAGAAAATTGGGGCACATAAATTATAAATCCTTAGCACGAATCTCCAGACTAAAGGCAGTCAGAGGTATTCCTGAAATCAGTGACAACAGGGAGGTTGTATGCGGGTCATGTAAAGAAGGAAAACAAATCCAGATTCCACACCATGCAGTACACGATGTTTCAACGTCACGACTTTTGGAACTACTGCATATGGATTTAATGGGACCGGTAAACACTCCCAGTGTAGCTGGAAAGAAGTATATTTTCGTATGTGTAGACGATTTCTCGAGGTATACATGGGTATCATTTCTAAAGGAGAAGTCAGAGGCTGCTGATGTTTTCAAGAACTTGGCTCACAGATTACATGTAGAAAAAGGAACCACCCATGTACGAATCGCACGAATCAGGAGTGATCATGGAAAAGAATTCAAAAACTCGAAATTTCGGGATATTTGCGAGACACTTGGAATACATGATGTGTCCATTTTAGGCGCATTATTTAGTAGTATTTAGGATCACTTTTGTGCTCTTTTATTATCGAGAGCTTGTGTTTTACCTTGAAATTCACTTAGGAGAGGTAAAAGTAACTTTGTACTCTTTTACCTCTTTTAAGTGGATTTTGTGTGACAAGGGAAGAACACGGAACCAACGAAGACCGGAAGACATTGAAGACTATACTTTCGAAGACTTTTGGATACTCACTTCGAAGACATGAAGACCGGAGGCCGTTGAAGACCATTTTGGAGCTGTTGAAGACTTGAAGAGTGAGAGGGATGGCTATGAAGAAGACAAAGAAACAATGCAAAACTGTGGCTGCCGTCGCGACCCCGTCGCGACACCGTCGCGACACCATCGCGAGCCGGGGCACCGTCGCGAGTCGCGACCATCGGGCGGCCAGAAATCAATTTTATTTTCTTTGCACTCTAAATACCATCTCTTTTCCCTCTTCTTCTCCAAGCTTTCCAGGCGCGTTTTCTCTGGTTTTGGGCGCCATTTTTAGGTTTTTCTTCTTCTTTCTTTTCTTAGCTTTCTCTTAGTTTGATTATGTCTTTTCTTGTTGTTCTAGAGTAGTTCTTGTTCTTGGGAGCAAAGGATTGAAGCTTCCACTATCTATGTAGCAAGAACTCATTTATATCTATCTATTTGGTATTTTTGCTATTGTGCAATTATTGTGCTTTGAATGCTAATTGTTGATTGCATTGATGTTGTTGAGAGCTTGATGATATGAAATGCTTGGATTAATTGCTAGCTAGGGTTTGGGGGATTTGGGTTAATTTCCCCCCTGTTCTTGTTAGCAATGTGAGAGTATGAATTAGAGCTTTCGATTGTGTTAGTGTGTCGACAATGTGCTAGGCGAATGTGATTGATGTCGAACTCTTCGTCATGTTCGTTTGTGTAGCAAACGGGAGAGTCATATGCTCGCGGATGAATGTGCGTTGCACGTTCATCCAATCTCGTGTAATTGCATGAATTGGTTCAATGCCTAGTCACGGTGTAGTGGTCATAGGCATTGCCAAGCTTGTTGGTCCTTCGTGCTAAATGCCACCAATGGCACCTTGAGTCGTGGTCGCGATTCGGGAGCCATTGGTGAGGTTTGACGAGAGATGTCGAACTCACTCTCGCAAACTACGAACTAAGAAGGATAGGAGTTCAGTCTCCACGACAAGTAGTTGAAGTATTGAATAGGTGATTTAAACTCATTCCTGAAGCATTTGTTATTTGGCGTTTATGTACTCTTGACGGTGTGTTTCACTGCATGTGTGCCATGAGTGATTTGAGCATAGGGAGTGCTTGTGTGGTTGAATTGCTTAGGTGTAGGAATGTGACGACTTCCGTAGCACCTTTGCATGAAGATCTACGAGCATGAACTTAGAACTCCTTGTGGTGTGTGTGTTGTGGTACTTGCTAGATGGGGTGTGTGAGCGTTGGGTCATGAATGCTATATGATGGAATGTGTGAATGATTCGATGAACTACATTAGATGTGGAAGTGGATATCCGTTGCCCCCAAGGCATTTTATCTTTGTAGTTTAAAACCCTTTTTCTTAGTTTCGTTTGATGATTAGCATAGTCACTTGACGTTGCTAGTTATCTCGTCTTTTTATCTTTGTTAACTTAGGAACCAACCAACCAACCAACCCCCCCCCCTTTACTCGCTTTTATGTGTGTATATATATTTACTCCTAGCCTAGTATATCAACCATTTGTGTGCTTAGACGCTTAGGAAGATCCCTCTTCTCATTGGACGACCCCGATTTGCCACTATCTACCTAGTTGTAGAAAGTAAGCACTGAGGGCTTATAAATTATCTTTTGGCGCGCGGGCGCGACGACCGCCCGCGCCTGTCAAAATGGCGCCGTTGCCGGGGAAGAGGCATTTATTCTTAAGTATTTAGGTGTATTTGGTTGTGTATTAGCTAGTCGTTTTTATTTTCCACTACTTGGTGGTTGTTTTTGTTCGGAGTAGGTATTGCTCGAGTTCTTGGTAATTTATTTTATTGAGAATCCTTGCACTATGATTCCGAACTTTTGAAAAATTAAAAAAAAAATTAAAAAAATTTTTTCTTAATGGAGCGTCTCACCTTGAGGGAACTCATGATGAGAAGAGAGGCTCAACAAGCAAGGTTTTGTAGGATGTGTCATTCCGATCATCCTACCGAATCTTGCCCTTTGTTGTGGGAGGAGCACTGTGACCGAGAAAGAACCCTTGGTTTCCAAAACCATGGGTACTATGAAGAGTGCTATCAAGAGGTAGGAGATATTGGTTTTCAAGGGCAAGAAGCTCATGAATGCTATCCATACCACAACTCTTACAATCCGGAATGGAGTGGTAGTCCAGATTTGTGGAATGAGAATGAGCCAGAAAACCAATATTACGAGCAACCTAGTTGGCCATCACCACCCTATACCATACCCCAAAACCAAGCCCAACAAGGAAGTTCAAGTTTGACACGTGAGGATGTCTTAAATACCATAGCAAACTTGAACTCCTTTACTAGTGAAGAGCCGGATACCCAGCTCTCCTCTAGCGTTGAGGCCATTGAGGGGCATGTGAGGAACATATTAGAGGTATTGGCCCGAATGGAAGCTCGTGATTCCGAAAACACACCATCCCAACTTGAACTCGATGATTCGGTGAGTGAAGTCACCAATAAAAATGATTTTGAGCTTGAAAGGGATGAGGAGTTGGTTATAGAGGATAGAAAAACGGAGGAAGAGGTGATAGTGCTACATTATCCATTAGCATTGTCACCCCTTCTCCCACCTAGTGAACCAACTCTAATATTTTCGGAAGTTTTGAGGGAAACGAGAGAGGAGCCAAAAGATTATCCTAAGCTCCCTAACCACTTAATTCCCTTTGAACCATCTCCACCTCCACAAGACTTTCCTCTTGGAAGTTTTGTGCCCCCACCTCTCTTATTTTGGATGCTCATGGTGAAGAGCTTCAAGCCTTCACCATACGGATAACGTTAGGGTCGTGCCGACGACCTTAAAAATACGGAGCTTCGTCGTGCCGACGACGTTAAATAAATTCGGCATTTCTTTTAGTTTTTGTTTCTTAGTTTGTGTTTCTTAGTTTGTTTTTGTTGTTGTTTTGTTTTGTTCTTTTTATGGCATGTTTTTCTATGATTTTGTAGCAACATGAAGTGCATTGCAATGAAGGAGATAAAGGAACGAGATCAATGAACGAGGGAAGCAAGCTTGGACAGTTGGTAAGAAAACAGAAAAAAATTTTAAGCCTGGGATACCCTGCCGTCGCGAGTCGCGATGGGCTTCGTCGCGAGTCGCGACGAACAGGGGAGCAAAATCCACTCCCAGCGCCAACTTTCCGCGAGTCGCCCTGACGTCGCGAGGCTCGTCGCGAGTCGCGACACCCTTCGTCGCGAGTCGCGACGAGCTTAGAAAATTTAGAGCTCCCGGACTCCACTTTCCGCGAGTCGCCCTGACGTCGCGAGGCCCGTCGCGAGTCGCGACCACCCTCCGTCGCGAGTCGCGACGAGCTCAGAACATTTTGAGCTCCCGGGCTGTACTTTCCGCGCGTCGCAATGACGTCGCGAGGCTCGTCGCGAGTCGCGACGAACCTCGTCGCGAGTCGCGACGAACCTCGTCGCGAGTCGCGACGAACCTCGTCGCGAGTCGCGACGAACAGTAACTTTCGAAATTTTTTTTTTGAGCCCGGATTTCAAGTTTCCAAGCTTTCAAGTTTCCAAATGATTTTAAACATTGCATGATCTTTCCTTCTTTTCCACCCACCACTCCCAAGAACATCACATACCTCTCATTTCTTCCACCATCCTACATATATTGACATATGAACATTCTTGCATCTTTATAGTACATTTGTTGATTGTAGTATGCCGACTACATCATTGTGACCGTAAGTTCTTATCCTATAATGATGCTTGTATACATGTCAATATATGTTGGATATTTTTCATGCATAATCTTATAGTGGTGATTGAGGGTTGATTGGTTGTTCTTTGACAATACTATAGTTATTAACTCTTGATGCTAAACCTAGTATTACATATCCTTATGTACTTGTGAGTTTAATGTGTTCTTCGTGGTGTAGTCTTGATCAAACGGCGCCATGGAGAAAATGTTTTTCTCGAGGGGTGAGTTCTTTTACGGCATTTTTGCTCACCCTTCCGGTTCCGAAACCCATCTCGGGACCATCCAAGTACTTGGATATCGCCATGTCACCGGCGAATTGCGGAGACACGGGTGTCTCTCTAACTCCCTTACCTTGATTTTTATTCGTCTTGCCTTACGTGTTTACATTGAGGGCAATGTAATGTTTTAAGTGTGGGGAGGGGTTAGAGGATTCAATGCATGCTAGATTGTTTTGGAATGCTTTTTGCTACTTTTCATTGGAAAAACATGAGAAAAAGAAAAAATAATAATAAAAAAAAAAAGAAAAAAAAATGAAAAAAAAAGAAAACGAAAACCCGCTAAGTTGAAAACCCGAGAGGGCAACTTAGGCAACATTGGGGGTCCGGATAGGTCGAAAACCCTTAAAGGGTGGCCTAGGCAAAAATGAGAGGCTTAAATGTGCGGAAAAAGGTGAGATGTGAGCTAAAGAAACATGATGTGTGGCTAGGATGAAAACTCGAAAGAGCTCCTAGGCAAAATGAGAGAAATTGAGAGAAATTGAAAAAT
Organism: Rubia yunnanensis; assembly: GCA_037428765.1. Classification (NCBI taxonomy): domain Eukaryota; kingdom Viridiplantae; phylum Streptophyta; class Magnoliopsida; order Gentianales; family Rubiaceae; genus Rubia; species Rubia yunnanensis. The sequence continues at coordinate 86,284,731 of CM075063.1, forward strand.
GCTATGATTTCACTCACTTGCCGGCGTTGGAGTCATAAGGTTGCGGTTGTCACACGGATGGATCGGGTAGCTCATTATCTATAGACCTCTTGGGATTGGGTAGCTTAGTGGGTTAGGAAACGAAGTATGGTTATGAAATTCTTGATATCTTTCTACTTCGTTTTTGGTTGATATATTGGCATTAGGTGAAGCATGTGTTTAAAACTTCCTCTATAGTTTTAGCTTCATTTTGTGTCATTGGATTCTGGGAATATCAATTCTGGGTTGTGAAATATTTTTATGGGGAGTGAATTGATAAGTGGTAGGTTTGGTTAGATTTAGGATTGGGGATGTGTCTGTGCAAAATTCTCATGTGAGCTTTTATTTTGGGATTTTTAAGATTGAGAGTTTTGGTGAGACTTTGATTGGGGGATTAGTTTAGGTTTTGGGATATATCATTTACTCCGCATGCTTGAATCTTTTCTTACTCGAGGGCGAGTAAGGTTTAAGTGTGGGGAGGTTTGATATGTCCATTTTGTGTGGATATTTTGGGGGTTTTAGGATGTGGATATGCCATTTCCTCCGTATGCTTAAATCTTTTCTTACTCGAGGACGAGTAAGGTTTAAGTGTGGGGAGGTTTGATGTGTCCATTTTAGGCGCATTATTTAGTAGTATTTAGGATCACTTTTGTGCTCTTTTATTATCGAGAGCTTGTGTTTTACCTTGAAATTCACTTAGGAGAGGTAAAAGCAACTTTGTACTCTTTTACCTCTTTTAAGTGGATTTTGTGTGACAAGGGAAGAACACGGAACCAACGAAGACCGGAAGACATTGAAGACTATACTTTCGAAGACTTTTGGATACTCACTTCGAAGACATGAAGACCGGAGGCCGTTGAAGACCATTTTGGAGCTGTTGAAGACTTGAAGAGTGAGAGGGATGGCTATGAAGAAGACAAAGAAACAATGCAAAACTGTGGCTGCCGTCGCGACCCCGTCGCGACACCATCGCGAGCCGGGGCACCGTCGCGAGTCGCGACCATCGGGCGGCCAGAAATCAATTTTATTTTCTTTGCACTCTAAATACCATCTCTTTTCCCTCTTCTTCTCCAAGCTTTCCAGGCGCGTTTTCTCTGGTTTTGGGCGCCATTTTTAGGTTTTTCTTCTTCTTTCTTTTCTTAGCTTTCTCTTAGTTTGATTATGTCTTTTCTTGTTGTTCTAGAGTAGTTCTTGTTCTTGGGAGCAAAGGATTGAAGCTTCCACTATCTATGTAGCAAGAACTCATTTATATCTATCTATTTGGTATTTTTGCTATTGTGCAATTATTGTGCTTTGAATGCTAATTGTTGATTGCATTGATGTTGTTGAGAGCTTGATGATATGAAATGCTTGGATTAATTGCTAGCTAGGGTTTGGGGGATTTGGGTTAATTTCCCCCCTGTTCTTGTTAGCAATGTGAGAGTATGAATTAGAGCTTTCGATTGTGTTAGTGTGTCGACAATGTGCTAGGCGAATGTGATTGATGTCGAACTCTTCGTCATGTTCGTTTGTGTAGCAAACGGGAGAGTCATATGCTCGCGGATGAATGTGCGTTGCACGTTCATCCAATCTCGTGTAATTGCATGAATTGGTTCAATGCCTAGTCACGGTGTAGTGGTCATAGGCATTGCCAAGCTTGTTGGTCCTTCGTGCTAAATGCCACCAATGGCACCTTGAGTCGTGGTCGCGATTCGGGAGCCATTGGTGAGGTTTGACGAGAGATGTCGAACTCACTCTCGCAAACTACGAACTAAGAAGGATAGGAGTTCAGTCTCCACGACAAGTAGTTGAAGTATTGAATAGGTGATTTAAACTCATTCCTGAAGCATTTGTTATTTGGCGTTTATGTACTCTTGACGGTGTGTTTCACTGCATGTGTGCCATGAGTGATTTGAGCATAGGGAGTGCTTGTGTGGTTGAATTGCTTAGGTGTAGGAATGTGACGACTTCCGTAGCACCTTTGCATGAAGATCTACGAGCATGAACTTAGAACTCCTTGTGGTGTGTGTGTTGTGGTACTTGCTAGATGGGGTGTGTGAGCGTTGGGTCATGAATGCTATATGATGGAATGTGTGAATGATTCGATGAACTACATTAGATGTGGAAGTGGATATCCGTTGCCCCCAAGGCATTTTATCTTTGTAGTTTAAAACCCTTTTTCTTAGTTTCGTTTGATGATTAGCATAGTCACTTGACGTTGCTAGTTATCTCGTCTTTTTATCTTTGTTAACTTAGGAACCAACCAACCAACCAACCCCCCCCCCCTTTACTCGCTTTTATGTGTGTATATATATTTACTCCTAGCCTAGTATATCAACCATTTGTGTGCTTAGACGCTTAGGAAGATCCCTCTTCTCATTGGACGACCCCGATTTGCCACTATCTACCTAGTTGTAGAAAGTAAGCACTGAGGGCTTATAAATTATCTTTTGGCGCGCGGGCGCGACGACCGCCCGCGCCTGTCAATACACCATGAGTTCTCTGCTCCCATAACTCCCCAACAAAATGGTATAGTAGAAAGGAAGAACCGAACGTTGCAGGAAATGGCAAGAGCAATGTTAGCCGAGAAAAGGATTCATGCCAGATATTGGGCTGAGGCAATACATATAGCATGTTACACTGTCATCAGAGTGTATCTGCGCCCGTTTACAGAGAAGACGCCATATGAGATCTGGAAAGGGAAGAAACCGGATGTGTCATACTTCCACGTCTTTGGGAGTAAGTGCTATATTCTGAAGGACCGAGAACCCTTAGCCAAATTTGAGTCCAGGAGTGACATTGGTACGTTCTTGGGGTACTCTCCTGCAAGTCGAGCTTTTCAAGTTCTTAACCATCGGTCGGGAGTCGTTATGGAGTCTATTAACGTGGTTGTTGACGACTCAGAAGAAGAGTCTTTGGGAGAAGGCGATATTGGTATTGAAACACCAAATCTTGATTCAGGAAATTCTACTGGTGTTGAAACACCAGCATCGACGACTGGTGTTGAAACTCCAGAAGCTGGAACTCATGAATCCGAACAGCATCCGACTAGACACATGCAATTAAGGGATCAACCACGGGTGAATTACAGAGAATTGGCGGGACTATCCTGTTTCATCTCTCTCACTGAGCCAAAAAATTACAAAGACGCTCTTCTCGACGAATATTGGGTTTCGGCAATGCAAGAAGAACTGCAGCAATTTGAGAGAAACGATGTTTGGTATCTTACCCCCCGACCGGATAATGTGAATGTGATCGGAACCAAGTGGATTTTTAAGAACAAATCTGATGTGGAGGGTAATGTCACAAGGAATAAAGCGCGATTGGTTGCTCAAGGTTATACTCAAGTTGAAGGAGTTGATTTTGATGAAACTTTTGCACCGGTAGCAAGATTAGAGTCGATCAGACTAATGTTGGCAGTGTCATGTATTCTGGATTTTCAACTTCATCAGATGGATGTCAAGAGTGCGTTCCTGATTGGCCTCGTAAAGGAGGAAGTTTACGTGGAACAGCCTAAGGGATTTGAAGATCCACATTTTCCTGACCATGTCTATCGATTGAATAAAGCACTGTACGGACTTAAGCAGGCACCTCGTGCATGGTATGAGCGACTGACTACCTTTCTGATTCAGAAAGGATATCGTCGAGGGGGAGTGGACCGTACACTATTCGTGCTGCGTAGGGGGACAAATATTCTCATCGCACAAATCTATGTGGATGATATTGTTTTTGGATCTACCTCTTCAGTATTGGTGAAGGAGTTTGTTAACTTAATGACTCAGGAGTTCGAAATGAGCATGGTAGGAAAATTGGCATACTTTCTGGGATTACAGGTTACTCAAGAGAAGAATGGTATTTTCATCAATCAACAGAAATATGCTGAAAACTTGATCAAGAGATTCGGACTTACAAGTGTAAAAGCAGTACGCACTCCAATGGCTACCACCGACAAGCTTACAAAAGATGAACTGGGTCAAAGTGTGGATCAAAAATTGTACATGAGCATGATTGGCAGTCGTTGTACTTAACTGCAAGCAGACCAGACATCTGTCTGAGTGTTGGTATTTGTGCTCGCTATCAAGCTAATCCAAAGGAGTCACATCTGTCAGCCGTAAAGAGGATTATTCGGTATATAAGTGGAACAGTGGAGTATGGAGTATGGTTTTCTCGAAACAAGGATTCGCAGTTGGTAGGTTTCAGTGATTCTGACTGGGCCGGGAATGCTGATGATCGTAAGAGTACCACTGGTGGATGCTTCTTTGCTGGATCAAATCTTGTTAGTTGGTACAGTAAAAAGCAGAATTCTATATCATTATCTACGGCTGAAGCAGAATACTTAGCTGCCGGGAGTTGTTGTGCGCAGTTATTGTGGATGAAGCAGATGATGAGAGATTATGGGTTCAATGATATGAGTTTGACAGTCCTGTGTGATAATAAAAGCGCCATTGATATTTCCAGGAATCCTGTGCAACACTCTAGAACAAAGCACATCGATATCCGACATCATTTTATCAGAGACTTGGTTGAAAAAGGAGAAGTCGCAGTCCAGTATGTACCAACAGCAGAACAACTGGCTGATATCTTTACAAAACCTCTGGATGGTGAGACGTTTGAAGGCCTCAGACAGCACTTGGGTGTCTGTCGAATGTAAGGTACTCTGATTTGACCTTATTGTTGTATTATTTACTGTTGTGTTGTTTCTGTTATAATATGGTGAAAAAGAAAAAAATATAGAAAAATCAAAAATATGTGAAGTGGTGTTTAAACACCGAGGAAAATTAAAGAGAAGGAAATCAGACGGGCTGAAATTTGGGCCAGAAAAATTATGCTGATGGGCCTAAGTGTGCGATAGCTGTACTCAGAAAGAAGGAAAAGTAGAATGGCTTTAGGGTTTTCGAAAAAGGTAAGTGAGAGTGACAAGTGGTTGATTCCCACACAAATTCAACTTCCTAAACTGTTCATCTTCTCTAACCAAGCTCCCGCAAGTATCCTGCTCAGACTGATTTTTTTTTAAAAAAAAAATCCCACAAAACCGCACATTCCAAACAAAGCCCAGTGAACAATGGTGAATTTTACCCACAAAAGATGGTTTGGGGGTTTCTCAAGTGTGAAGATTCCGGAGAATCCTCGGGTCGAAGAACTTGACCCCAATACAGAAGTGGGAGAGCGCGCAGAAGGCCGAGAACAGACTATAATTCAGTGGGATAGAAGAAACCGCCGCTGCCCTAAGCCAAGGTTTGACCATTCGTTTGTTCGTGATGGTGTTTATTTTTCCTCTGTTTTGGAATTTGTTACTTGGATGGTACAAAACAAAGGTTATATTGATCTTAGAAAGTATAAGAGTTTGCATGGAAAGTTGAATGGGTTCAAGTTGGAAGATCTGTTAACCGGGGGAATTGGTGAAATCCAGGAAATTAGCAAATTTCATGCCTCACTAGTAGGAGTCAACTTTGGTGAGCAGTATAAAGTGGGAGAAGATATAGATCAGTATTTTACAATTTATACTCGAATAGGATCCTTGCACAGGCCTGTCATTAGATGCCTGGATGATGATGTTGTGATTCAGCCCTGGATAAAAGTGGTAAAATCCACTGATTCTGCTATGGCTGGTAACACAGAGATAGGTTGTTTTGATGAACCCCTGTTTCAGATTCAAGAATCACTGAGACTATTGCCTATTCCTGTTGTGGAGATTAGTGACAGTGAGGAAGAAGCTGGTTGTGCAGGAGAAACTGATATAGATGACACATTGATGAACGAACCAGAGGATCCCCCTATGCTAAGTGAGGCACTGGCAGAGTCTTTGCAGTCAGACTCTGAGATGGAAGTTACTGAAAATGTTGCTGAAGACGGTGTGGATGGTGCTGATTTGTTTGATACTGGTGTTCAAACACCAGCGGAGAAGACAACTGTGAGGGAGAATTACCTACTGATCTTGGTAGTGGTGTTGGAACACCACCGGAGACAAGTCCAGTCCAGGGACTCAAGAGGAAAAGAAAGGAGGTCGGTATTAAAACACCACCTGAGTCTGGAGACAAATCTGTACCTCAGATATCTGAGACTGCCAGGGAAAGATTGGCCTCTGACTCCAAGAGAGTTCGAAGATCAAAGAGGTGTAGACACAATAGTACAGCTGACAGTGAAGACGGTGATGAGCCTATTGGGCAGAAAATGAGGAAATTGCGTGCAGAACGGCTGAAGAAATCTGCTGAGCAAATGAAGACCAAGACACTACCTGCACCAGAGGTCAGTAAGGCTATCTGCAATGAATTTTATGATGATGCGAGCCAGGAAAAAATGGAGTTCATCAGTGGGAGAAGGATACTAGCAGAGAGGCCAGCAGATGCTGAGAAGTACCGAGAATGTGGCTTTACTGATTTTTTACAGTACCTCAAAGTACTTAAAGCTGCCACGTGTTTTACCGAGTACAATAAACAGATGGTGATGGAGTTTTACTCGAATCTGAAGGAGGACTGTGAAAGTGAAGATTCCCCTTGGTTTCACAGAGTGTACGTGCGTGGGGAAGTATTTGAGTTCTCCCCTGAGGCTGTGAATAGATGTATGCAGCGTGGAAATTCCAGGAATGTCCAGACGGTGTTCCAACACCAGATGCCAGAGAACTTTGATGATGTGGCAGTTGAGTTAACTGGTGGGGTGGAAAGAACTTGGCCACTGACGGGCAGACAGCAGATTCCTGCATCAAATCTTACATCCAGATATTATTGTCTGTATATGGTAGCTGTTCACAACTGGATCCCTTCGGTGAACAATACATGTGTGACCAAAGAAATGGCAACTCTTCTCTATAGTCTGGGAGCGAGGCATAGGGTTAATTTGGGAAGGCTGGTATTCAATGATGTTTTGGACTGTGCCCGGAAGACTAGGAAGGAAGCCCTAGTACATCCCTGTGTCATCTCCATGGTCCTGCAAAAAGGAGGTGCAGCTGCAAGAGAATCTGATGAAGTGGTTGCTACTCAAGCCTTACGGCCTACACTCAGAACTTTGAGTGGTCGTATTGTGAAGGATCTACCCTGGATGCCTCCAGCACAAGCATGCTCGGATGAAGGCGGAGCTCGATTGAGAGCCATTGAGGCGAGAGCAGCTGTTTGTCAAGAGCTTCTTGGACGTCATCAAGCTGCCATAATAAAGATTCAGGGGGAGTTAGCTGCTCTGGAGGCTGAGCGAGGAGACTTGTTGGCAGCAACTCAGACTGAAAATGGGTTGAATGATAGTGCTTCGGACAGTGCTGGGTCAGATGACAGTTTGGAATAATTGGTTTTCTTGGTTTTTCTTGGTTTTTCTTGACATATTGCTAAATTCAGGGGGAGAATTTTGAATGATTTTGTGTGTAAATGATTCTGATTTGATTGTGATTGATCTCTGTTCGATCTGAATATTTGTGCCATCTGGGTGCCTATGTTATTTGTGCTGATGAATTCACCAATATGCCAAGGGGGAGATTGTAGAGTCCTCGGGTGTTGGACTTATTTATGGCATATTGCGAATTCTGGTGATCTGGTGTTTTAACACCGTTATTCAGGATTCTCGAACAAAGGTTTCTGTCCACGAATTATGGAGCATATTATGGAGTATATTTATGCGATCAAATCAGAATATTGTGAAGAACACTATCTTATTTCGTGGCAGTCTAATTCTGGTAAACAAATATTCCTGTAATATTTAGGAATTGATTAAGTAGTTTATTTATGGTACAAGTCCTATTGATGTAGGATTGTCCATTTAAATACCAGATTAGAAATAGATCTTTCCTTAGTTTAGAAGTCTATTCATGGTAGAATTAGACAAGGAAAGAGGTTCACAGAAGGCAGGATTGCGATGGAGATAAATACAAGAAGATACACCGCAATCAATTACGCGACCAAGATCTATTCTCTACGTGAGAACTTTGGAGCGATCGGTCTGTGGTTTTTGGAGGAGTGTTTATTCATCCGACCAAGTTCGTGAAGATCAGAAACAAGGAAGTCTTAATTCCTCGGGAGGAGGAGATCCAGGGAGACGTGTTGATCGTGAGGGTTCAACGACGTAGGATTAACAGTGAGGGGAGCTCACAACATTCACTCTGTAGGTTAGCAATGGATTAGTATTTAAGTTAAGCTTCTTGTACTAAAGACTGCTTTCTAGTGAATGGTTTCTGATCTGGGCAAGGCCCCGTAGATGTAGGTGTGTTTACACCGAACTGCGTAAACAAGTTGTGTGTGCACTGCGTATTTTACTTTGTGTTTTAACACCAAACGCTAAACAACTTGTTAAAGTATAACATTAGGTGGAACGGAATTTCAGTATAGTATGCCATGCTATTTATTAGCAATTTTTTTTAAAAAACTCCATCCCTATTTCGAATTTATAATAATAACAGAATAAACTCTTGCCTAAAATTTAGACTATCTAACGTAACTTTGTGTTAAGTATTTTGATTTAAAATGATATTAATAACAATATTCTCAATCATGATAATTAAATTTCATCTATTTTAGTTATTTTGATTTAAAGAATAATTAATAAATTATATATTTTACTGATTAAAATTCCTTATTTTATATTGAGGTCTTAATTAATAAAATGTGGGACTACAAAAAATTGTATATATATATATGTGTGTGTGTTAAATTGAATACCCATTTTCAAGAAATTATAGAATTCAAACAGTATTTAAAAAAATATATCAATATAAATTAAGAAAAATTAAAAATTAAAAATAAATAAATAAAATCTGAGGACGCATTCTATGAATGCGTCCTCTAAACGATCTGGTTTTAAAAAAAATAAAAAATAGAATGCATCCTCTAAAAATAGTTCAAAAAATAAAATAAAAAAATCAGTGAGTATGCATTCAGTGAATGCGTCCTTCACATTTGTGTCCATCACCCAGCACATGCAAAGAATCAAGAACTCTCAAAACATAGGGTTACGAGCATAACCAACTTTAAGCTTTGATGAAAAGTTATGCTTCTTTTCTCCTAACCCCATATGAAGCATCTAAGTTATACGACCTTGAACATCAGCTTGATTTTTGTGGACGAACGTGATAATATACGATAGTATTTGACTTCCGGGTGTTGTCGTTCAACATAGTGACATACCTTTCATCTGTTCCCTCAAATAACGATTTAATGTAAACCCTAGCCCAGGAGGCGAGACAAGCTTGAGGCGGGACAGAGACAACTGATACTGATTCTGGTTTTGAATGATAAAACTTCTTCAACACCACCAAATGTGATAAACATCTCTTTAATTTCAACCTCGGTTGCTTGTCTGTGCAAACCAGCATCAAGTCCACTTGGAGAGTTGGCAGATGAGTAGAGATATCACTCACCAACACCATCGAGAATCTTCATCAAATACAAACAAAACAAAAGTTCCTCCCGAGTTAGGTAGAGTTTTTTTTTCTTATCTGAAGCTCACTGGGACCCGGGTAATGATTGTATGTGTTTATTCGTGAACCAAGATACATTATATAGTTGTACAAGATACCTATACAAGGTAGGAAAATGTAATAAAATATAATTACAATTACAAGTAATATTCTAATTCCTTAATAATTATACTCCATTTTGTTTGGTTTTAGGGGTATAGGGTTGTAGAAAATAAGGGTAATGATTGTATGTCTTTATTCATGAACTCAGGATACATTATATAGTGGTACAAGATACCTATACAAGCTAGGAAAAGGTAAGGACACCTATACGTGTTAGGAAAAAGGTAATAGAATATAATTAAAATTACAAGTAATATTCCAATTCCTTAACACTGCTCCTCAGGTTGGAGAATGGAGATCTGAAATGCCCAACTTGCCAAGTAAGGAATGAAACTGGGTACGTCCGAGAGCCTTAGTGAACAAGTCCGCAGGTTGGTCTGACGTGCGGATATGCTGAGTAACAATAGTGCCAGATTGAATAAGATCCGGACAAAATGACAATCAACTTCAATGTGCTTTGTGCGTTCATGGAAAACTTGATTGGCCGCAATATGAAGAGCAGATTGACTGTCACAAAACAACCGCATAGGAGAAGAGAGCAAAACCCCCAAGTCCTTCAGTAAAGACTTAAGCCATAACAACTCACAACAGGTAACAGTCATAGCATAATACTCAGATTCAGCAGAAGACCAAGAAACAGTAGGTTGTTTTTTAGTCTTCCAAGAAATCGGACAATCACCAATCATTACAAAATAACCAGAAAGTGAACGTTAAGTAATCGAGCAAGCAGCCAAATCCGAATCACAGTAAGCAGTCAATTGTAACTTACTACGAGAAGAGAGAAATAAACCTTGACCAGGATGACTCTTCAGGTAGTGCAACACACGAACAGCAGCTTCCCAGTGAGGAACACAAGGAGACTTCATGAATTGTGCAAGAGTATGAACTGAATAACTAAGTTCGGGATGAGTGATAGTCAAATATATCAAGTGCCCAACCAGGCGTCTATATTGCTCCGGGTCATGGTAGGCTGAACCTTTAACACGTGCCAAATCATGTTGTTGCTCCATTAGAAAATTAGTCAGTTTAGAGGCAAATATACCGGTGTCTGATAAAATGTCCAAAGCATATTTCCTTTGCGAAAGAAACATCACCTCCGGTCTTCTAGCAATCTCTATGCCCAAAAAAAACCTTAAGCAGACCCAGGTCTTTCATATGGAAACAAGAACTTAAGTATTTCTTGAGCTCAGAAATGAGCGTAGAAGAACTACCAGCAATGATCAAATAATCCACATAAACCAGAACATGTAAAGAAACTTATCCCCGTGAAAAAACAAACAAAGAGTAATCGGCCTTACTCTGAACAAATCCAAATGCTCGTAAAGCCTGAGCTAACTTAGCAAACCAATTTCTGGGAGCCTGACGAAGACCATAAAGAGATTTCTAAAGGTGACATACCTGACCATGGGGCACAACATAGCCGGGTGGGGTCGCATAAAAACCTGTTCATGCAAATCACCATGCAGGAAGGCATTATGGACATCCATCTGATGCAGTTCCAACCACGAATGACCGCAACAGACAAGAATAAACGAACAGAACTCATCTTCGATACCGGAGCAAAGGTCTCAGTATAATCAATTCCTTCATCCTGGCGATTCCCAAGAACCATGAGGCGCACCTTATGACGTTCAATAGTACCATCAGACTGGAACTTCAGACCCATTTGCACCCAATCGCCTTCTTATTCTCAGGCAGAGGAGCCAATGTCCATGCCTGATTGTGGTCTAGCACAGTAATTTCTTGGGTCATAGCATCTCGCCAATGAGAATGCCGGGAAGCCTCAGAATAAGTAGTGGGATCTGCACTGGATGTTACTGTACCCAAAAATCTAGAATGCATACTAGAAAAATTATCACAATTTACACAATAAGTAAGTGGATAGAGAACACCTGAGGAAAGTGACGATGCATGAGTGCACGGAGATGTAAGGGGGGGTTTTCAGTAGTAAGAACACAGGCATGATCATCACAATCGTAATCTGGCAAGTAAGGAGGCGGTCGGCGAGCCCGAATACTCTGTCTGACAGGTGGAAACTCGACAGCGGAACCATCCGGAGCCAGAGATACGGCAAAAGGAGATGCTGGCGATGAATGCTCTGCAGCGGCTGAAGGTAACTGACTGACGGCAGTAACTGACTGACGGCGGTAACTGACCGGCGATGGCCGGCTGTAACTGACCGGCGATGGCCGGTGGTGACTAACCGACGGCAGTCGGTGGCGGCTAATCGGTGGCTGCCGGTGGCAATTGATCGGCGGCGGTCGGCTGCGACTAACCAGCGGTGATCGGCGGTGATTGTCCGACAGTGGCTGGCGGTAACTGACCGGTGACAACTGATGGCGACAGGCCGGTGTCGGCCGACGGTGACTAGTCGGCGGTGAACGGCAGAATGAAATTTTGTGCGACTCCGGCAGTGAGCTGGAGGAGATCGGCGGTGATGTGGTGGCGCCGTCGGGTTCGTCTGAAGGGCCAAAGATGGAGTAGCAGAATATAGGAACTGGTCTTCAAAAAAATTAGCATCCCGACTGGTAAAAATCACACGAGATTCTAAGTCAAAAAGGCGATAGCCTTTTTTTCCGGCAGGATAACCAAGAAATAGACACCGCTGACTTCTTGGGGCAAACTTGTCACAATATTTGGGAAAATGAGCAGCAAAACACAAGCATCCAAAAACCTTTAATGATGAGTAATTTGCAGCTTGTCCATAGAGAAACTCAAAGGGAGTACAACCATTGAGATGTTGTGTCGGTGTTCGGTTAATCAAGTAAGCAGCAGTAAGAACACATTCTCCCCAAAATTCAATAGGATGACTTGCTTGGAATCGTAAAGCACGTGCCACATTGAGTAAATTGCAATGCTTTCTTTCAACCCGACCATTCTGTTGTGGTGTGTCAACCATAGATGTCTCAAAGATGATCCCAGGTGCAGCAAAATGAGATCGCAAAGGCAAAAATTCAGTCCCCTTATCGGCCTGAACACGTTGTATGGTTCGGCCCCACTGGTTCTTCACTAAGGCACTAAGTTCTAAAAATTTTGAGGCTACTTCAGACTTAGCCACTAATAAATAAACCCAAACAACTCAGAAATAATCATTGATAATAGTAAAAAAAACCACTAGAGGATGGTGTTCGATAAGGTCCCCAAACATCACAATGAATTAATTGAAATAATGCAGTAGCATTTGTAGAACTCAAAGGAAAACTATGTCTAGTCTGTTTTGCTCTATAACATACAGAGCAAGAAACAGAATTCGTATTAGTGCCAAAATCAATAGAAGAAATAGAAGACAACACCGTGGAGGAAGGATGTCCGAAACGGTGATGCCATAAGTCAGAAGTAGACACGGAAGAGACGGTAGGATAGGAGGATGAACACGAGTATCCTACTGACGAAGCCAAAACACCCCCCCCCCATTTTTGTTCACCCACGCCAATCACTTTCCTCGTACTGATTGTCTGTAAAATGCAATAATTTACAGTAAACAAAGCTAGACAGTTCAAGGCAAATAACAGTCTAGAAAATGATAACAAGTTGTACTGCAAGGTAGGTTCAGCGGCGGCGTGTGTGGTGATCCAGTGGCGGCGGGAGCTCAGGAATTTAAGGCAGCGGAAATTTTCTATTTAAGGTTTCCGGATTTTAAGCTCTGATACCATGTAGGAAATAAGGGTAATGATTGTATGTCTTTGTTCATGAATCCAGGATACATTATATAGTGGTACAAGATATCTATACAAGCTAGGAAAAGGTAAGGACACCCATACAAGCTAGGAAAAGGTAAGGACACCCATACAAGCTAGGAAAAGGTAATAGAATATAATTTCAATTACAAGTAATATTCTAATTCCTTAACAATAATCAAATCCATATTCAAACCAACATACCAATCCAAAGCCATGAAGACAAATATGATCTTGAATACGTAGTAAGCCACATTCTTCACTTCAGTGGATATGGCGGCATACTCTCGAAGGACGAGCGATAGGAGGCCGCGTCAAAGAATTCTCAAGGAATGTCAGAAGGCCACTTAGGCTTTGTGCTCTCAAAGGATAACGTCGGAAGGTCCCGAGAGGCACTTGAAATGGGGCAAGTGCGACTAGCCAAAGGACGCTGCTTGAGGGGCTTGACAAGATGTATTTGTTGTAAGGAAATGATTTATTATTGACAAGAATAAATAGAATACAAAAGGAAATAGAGCACTACTAAGACTTTGTCTTAGTCAACAAGACTTATCCAAAATTAATCAAATCAATCAAATAAAATCAATCCTGATTTACTCTAACGTCCCCCTCAAGTGAAGCATCGGATGCTCGGCAATGCAAAGCTTGGACCTGAAGAATTTGAACAAAGGACTTGAAAGTCCACTGGTGAAGATGTCAACAATATGAAGACTAGTGGAAATATGGGCAACGCAAAGCTTTCCAGAGGAGACTAACTCACAAACAAAATGATAATCGATGTCGATGTGTTTCGCCCTCTAGTGTGCAACCAGATTTTGAGCCAGAAAATGGCACTGTTGTTATCACATAACAACATTGGAGAACTGGAAAGCGAAACATGAAGATTGCGAAAAAAATGAGACAGCCAAACTACCTCTGAAGTAGTGTTGGCAAGGGCCCGATACTCCAATTCAGTACTAGAGCGAGAGACATTGGGTTGCTTCTTCGCGCTCCAGGGGACCAAATTACCTGTGAGAAAGACTGCATAACCATAGGTGGAACTCTAGGTTTCCAGATAGCGGCCCAATTAGCATCTGAATAACTCAAGACCTCTGGAGTGCTGGCAAAGCAAAAAGTAAGACTAAAATGTAGCGTGCCGCAAACATATCGAAGAATTTGAGTGACCGCAGCAAAGTGATCATCACGAGGGTCCTGAAGAAACTGACTAACGGTGTTAACCGAAAAAGTCAAGTCTGGTCGAGTGATCGTCAAGTACTAGAGAGCACCAACCAAGGATCAGTAAAGAGTCGGATTCTAAAAACGAGGACTAGTGGAGCTGTGTAACTGCAAACTAGGAACAAAAGGTGTAGTGAGTGGAACAGCATCAGACATGCCGGCACGAGTAAGAATATCCCAAGCATACTTAGCTTGTCCAAGAAGTAAGCCCGACAAAGTGGGTGAAACCTCTAGGCCAAGAAAGTAATGCAGAGCGCCAAGATCCATAATAGCAAACTCCCGATGTGTCTTATCAATGAACTGGCAGAGGAGCATGGAATCATTGCCAGTGAGGATAATGTCATCAACATAGACCATGAGATAAAGCAAAGACATCCCTCTAGATAAAATAAATAAGGAAGTGTCAGCCGAACTGCACTGAAAACTTAGCTGCAAAAGATAAGTACTGAACCTCTGAAACCAGGCCCGAGGAGCCTGCTTAAGACCGTAAATGGCCTTTTTCAGACAGCAGATAATCCGGATGAAGTGGGTCCTTATAGCCAACAGGTTGCGCCATGTAGACTGGAGTATCAAGAACACCATTAAGAAAAGCATTCTTGACGTCCAGCTGATGAAGGGGCCAGGAGTGCATCGTAGCAATGGCAAGGGCATTGCGTACAGTGGAAGCTTTGACCACAAGACTGAAAGTGTTATCAAAGTCAAAACCCGGAATCTTAGAGAACCCTTGAGCAACAAGTCGGGCCTTGTGACGATCAACCATGCCATCCGAGCGATACTTCAACTGATAGACCCATTTGGAGCCAACAATGTTGACATCTGATGGGCGAGGAACCAAATCCCAAGTGTGTTGTCCCTTAAGGGCAACGATCTCTTCATCCATAGCAGCTATCCAAGAAGGATCCTTAAGAGTTGAATGGTAATCGGAAGGCTCAGACTTAGTAAGAAGAGCAGCAAGATTACCATGGGCAACAATATCTAAGTAATCCTGTCGATGAATAGCACCAGTGGCCGTCCGAGTAACCATCTTCTAGGGATTCAACCAAGACTGAGAAGGTGAAGGCATCGGACCAGCCGAAGAGGCTAGGGATGGAGTGGCGGCGGTGGCAGGAGAAGGCACGGCTGGGGATGGTGACCTGGCCGATGGGGACTGAGGAGGAAGCCGTTGTGCATTTGGGAACTCATCGAAATTGGATAAGTAAACCAGACTAGGCACAGAAACCGATCCATTAACTGGAGACAAGAAGAAGCTAGAATCATTATCATTGTCCAAAAAAGCAGAGAAATCCAAAGTTGAGAGAGAGGATGCCGAAGAGGAGGAGGCGAAGGGAAAACAACTCTTGTCAAACCGCGCATGATGGGTGGCATATATTTTTTTCCAGTGGTAGTGTCAAGACAACGGAAACCCTTATAATGGCAGCTGTATCCAATGAAAACACAAGGAACGCTCAGGGGAGATAGCTTGTGATTGGCCATAGGGTGAACAAAAGGGAATACTCGACAATCGAAAGGATGAAAGTTTTAGTAAATAGGATCCCCTTGATAGAGAAGACCATAAGGAAAAGAACCCTGTAAAACCAGAGTAGGTAACCAATTAATGGTATAAACCGCAGTGGAAAAAGTTTCAACCCATCTAGAAAGCGGAAGATGCCAATGGAATAGCATTGTAACCCTCATTTCTGCAACATGCAGATGTTTTCGCTCTGCTCATCCATTTTGCTGCTGAGTATACGGACATGATACTTGATGGTGAATGTCTTTTGAGGCAAAATGAGATCACAGGCACTTGTTTAAAACCTCAGTGCCTCCATCACTCTGAAAAACCTTAATGGTGGAAGAAAATTGATTTTCAACCAAAGCCTCAAACTGTAAGTATGTTTCAAAAAACTCGGATTTGCGATGAAGCGGGAAAAACCAAGTAAAACGAGAGTGATCATCCACAAATAAGGCATAATAAGAAAAACCATTCTCACATAAATTTGGGGAATGACCTCACAAATCACAGTGTACTAAATCTAGAACGCGCGCAACACGTTTAGTGTTTTCAACAAAAGATAACCGCTGCCCCTTTGCCCTAACACAAGGAGTACAAGTATGCGGTTTGGATAATAAAGAGGAAACAGAAAGGAAACCAGACTTCTGCATCCCAAAAATAACTACAGTTGGCACATGTCCTAGGCGAGCATGCCAAAGCTCGAAGGATGTCCGTCCTTTATTCTGCTGCAAAAAGGAAACCAGTGCTGCATCACCTTTGTCTAACACGTACAGACCTCCATCACGGTGGCCCCTCGCCCACGACTGCCCTAGATACTTTATTTTGAATAACAAAGTTTCGATCACCAAAGGTAACAGCCACATTCAAATCTCTGGTCATTTTACTAATAGACAGTAAATTCTTAGTAATCTCATGAACAACCAGAACATCATACAGTTTCAAATGCTCAGAAATATGAGAATCACAAACATGCAAAATCTGAATAGAAGCACCATTGCCAACAGAAACCTGAGAATTACCATAATAGGGAGTAACACTGTCCAGGCCAGAGGCTGAAGACGCCATGTGACTGGTTGCGAGGAATCAAGATACCAGACTGAAGTGCTCGCAGAGGGTTTCAACTGCATAGACGCTTGGAAGTTTTCTGCCAAGTGGGTTGAGTCTGTTCGAAGAATCTGAGCTAACATCTTATAGCAAGTAGCAGCAAAATAACCAGGCTGACCACACCAGGTGCAGTGCGGCTGACCACGACCAGTACCTGAGCTCGACGCAGCCGGCTGAGCATAACCAGTGGACCGGCCACCATGGCCTCCACCAAAGCGACCGCCCATGGCGGTGCAGGAACTAAACGCTCCAATGCCCCTCACCGGCACGTGATCCCACACACAGCCAGCTGAGGGGTTTTCTCCCACCGCAAAAGCAATCGGCCCGAACGCCGGTGCTGAATTCCCCTTTAATTTTTTTTAAGAACACCTTGTTGTTCTTGGCACAAGATAATACATCGGCATATAAGGGTGTAGGGGAAGAATTAATCAACGGGGCAGAAAAATCTTTGAACTCAGACCCGAGAGTAGTTAAAAACCAAATTATCTGATCATCGTTAGAAAAGGGAGAACCCATAAAGGATAACTGCTCAAAAATATCTTTAAATTGTAAATGGAGTTCATGAACGGTACCGCTCTTACGTATACCACGGGCATCTGCACAAAGGCGCAGGATAGTGAACATTCTGCTGTTATGAAAAATGGCACAAAAGCTATCCCAGGTATCCTTGGCAGTCACACACGAAGCCGGGAGTTCGGAAAGGGCCTCTAGAGAGAGAGAAGAGAACAACCGACTACATACCCTTTGGTCTTCATCAATCCAGAGGTCATAGACTTCATTGGCCAATTTGTAAGCCGCCTGATCCACCGCATGGTCAGTCGTGGAGCCGGTGGGAGGAGAGCGGAGGTAGGCGAAAAAAGAGGAAGACGGTGAGCCGGTCGGCGGCAGAGTGGAGAGAGGTGGGCATGGAGTCGACCCATCAAGATAACCAAAAAGCTTCTGAGTTCTGAGGATGTATTCAATCTGACATTTCTAGAGAAGAAAGTTGGACTTATTGAGCTTGATTTGCATCATTTGGAGAAGGGTATTGAACGATAATTTTTCACTGTCCATGATAAGAGTGGCGTTGGAAAAAAATGTTCGGAAGGAAGAGGGGAGGAGAGGTTTGGCCGCTGGAGGGAGAAAAAGGATGGCGGCCGAAAAAAATCTATGTTTTAGAGGGTGAATCAGAACACTGCTCTGATACCATGACAAAATATATTTGTCATAAGGAAATGATCTATTGCTGACAGGAATTAATAGAATACAAAAGGAAATAGAGTACTACTAAGACTCTGGCTTAATCAACAAGACTTATCCAGGATCAATCAAATCAATCAAATAAAATCAATCCCGATTTACTCTAACACAGCTCCAATTCAACTAGAAACACGAGGGGACACCACTGGCAACTAGCTCGAGGGGTCGCAACATCGAGCTTAAAAGACGGTGGGTCACAGAGTCAAGCTTCTTCAGACACTGCTGTGGTAGCATCTCGATTCTATTAGGTGAGATCTCGAGGGCCGGAGGACCGCAGTAGTCAATTTTATAGAAGTGGAGAATCATTGAGGCTGGGTCTTCAATAATAAACGAGAGGCTTCGATGGTGAGCTCTATAAGGACAAGCATTCGAGGAACAAGTGGTCGAGAGATGAGTTCTCGAGGGACAAGCTCTCGATCACTTCTTGAATTCTCCTCTCGAGAAAACTTCTTCTTCTATCTGACATTTTATTCCTGGTTACCAAGTTCTCTAGCAATGAGTAAAATCAAACAAATCTCATTAACGTAATGCATGGAAAAAAAATCAAAATAGGAAATTTATCTACTTCCCTGCAAGCGAAGGCCATGAGCAATGCCTGGCCGACAATAAAAATAGCAAATTTCTTACTTCCTTTTGAACGAAGGCAGCGGCGAGAGGCTTGAATTCTAACGATGAGCACTTGTCGACGACAGCTTCCCTCGAGGAACAATGAAGAATTCTCTCCTAACCTCATGTTTATATTACTCTGGAGCGTTCGAGGGTCAATGACTTTGATGGATGATCTCTCGAGTTCCAGCTATTGAAGAATGCGAGGGAGGAGTTGCTCGAGGGCTTGGAGGTTCGAGCTTCGCTGGCGGGCTTCTCGGCAGATGGATAAGTTGAAGGGTCGAGTTTTGCTGGCGGGCTTCTCGTCATATATAATGACCAAACTTAATTGGATGAATATGTGGTTGTCATTTTGGTTCCATGAGATGGAGGTGGTGATACTAACAATTTCACCAAAATTGCTCAAATTCTTGGATCCAAGTTTTTCTAGAATTCCATAATACTAAGGATCTTGATTATAACTTCTTCATTCCCCACAGACGGGGCCAATTGATGCATCTGGGAACTCTCAAAAGCCTGCACCACCAGATCCTTAGTTTATGACATGCAAGACAAAGCCCCCGGAGTCTCTCCGGGGGGAAAACCCTCCGATGATAAAGTCTGTAATTAATCTCAGTAATCAGGAGTAATTGTGAATGAATCAAAATGAATGATATACATTCATATTTATACTAATTAAACTATAATCGTTATTCCTTGTAACCACAATTCTTACTAAATACGTATTAAATGACCATATTGGCCCATTTATGACTAAACCTTATTAGGCTAAAGATAATATTTAATGAGTTGGGCTGCAGCCCAATTCTAACTTCATAAGAGTATCATTGGATCCCACCTCTCACATCACTTCAAATATTCATCTTTCCCACAAATTTCAACAGTCCACATGCCCATCTTCTCAAAGGTATGGTTTCCACCTAAGGTTACATTACTTTGGTTTTTGTATTTATCCTTGAAATTGTTATGTATATGGATTAAGGTGTGTATGTATTATTTGTTTTAGGTTTTGAAGTTTCTATGGATTGGGGTTCTAGAATATGGTTTTAGGGTGTTAGAGGTTTTTATGTCTTCCCCCGTTAATGTGGCTCAATTTTTTGGTTTAGAACCTTGATTTTTTCCTATTTTCCATTATTGATACTCTATCCTCTATGCTTGAATGCAACATCGCTGATTCGTTGACCCTTCATTTGTTTTACCAATCCGTATGCGACGTCACCTGTCATATTTTCTGTAGATGATGTTCAATGTGACGTCGCACACTTCTCGGTTAACCAATTAGTTATACCAAAGGTTGAGCGACGTCGCTTTGACTTGGTCGACTAAAAAGATTATTCGTAATTTTTAACCATTTTCTGTCTATCATAATATTTAACATCACTAACAATATGAATTTCTGCAATCATGGCTAACAATACTGGTTCAAGACGTTCCTCGATTGAGGTGAGCGATTTTTTGTTCATATTTAAATTCCTTCTATTTTATTACTTATCATTCTAATTGTATTTTTAATAATTTCATTGACCAATATAGATCCGTACTGATTCGGATGATGTAGTCCGTGGAATACATTCGTCGATGTCATTCCACATTTTGTACATACTCTGACCCGGACAAACTTCAGATCAATTCCAATTCTTGTAAGTCCTCCCCGTTTCAAATGCATTTTATTTTCAATTATCTTTTTCTATAGATTACATTCATATGCATAAACAAATGTATTTTGTTTATAATTCAGTACGTCCCTAGCCAGATTGTTGAGCTCCTACCGCCGTACAAGTTGGATGCTATGATCAGGTGCAACGGGGGGGGGGGGGGGATTTCACATGCACTACTCGGGGAGCAGGAGGCTGAAAACCTTAACCCTTAAGGGGTTTGGCTGGTTTCTAGCTGGAGAGGAACTCGAGGTTGGGGACACCCTCTACTTCGAGTTGATAAATGGTAATGAGCCCATAGTTTTTCATGCTATTAGTTTCCCCGCAAAGATTAAATGTTTAGCTTAGACTTGGCATGACTATGTATTTTAAACAAACTGATTCGTATTTGGAAAAATATTTATTCGGACATATTTTAAATCTGAAATCTTTAATTTAAAATACACTTGTTTAATGTTATTGAATGTTTAATATTTAACCTAACATATGAACAAAGTTTAAATTTAACGGTCACCCAAAAAACTATAAAAGACTTGTGTGTAATGAATAATTTCTTCCAATTATTCTGCAACTAGCAAATATTTGTTGCTTCCAAAGTTTTTTAATAAAGTCGAACTGTTGACCAGTTGGCTGGCTGAAATTGTTAGGCCCATATACACTTGAAACGTCAGTCCATGTTCGGCATATTTTCGTATCAACCGATATACGTGCAATGTCGCACAATGTGAGGCGAACTTCACAATGTGGCCAAAACGATGTCGTTCCAAAATAGGTATAAATATTAGAACCCTAACAAAGAGTTCAAGCTTCTCTTAACAAGTTTCCTGCAAATTCCAATATTCTCCCCCCCCCCAACTAAAATGGTCAACCGAAATGTTACCGACGTTGCATTATGGCTTCTAAGTTTACTTTGGATTTGCATATACGATCTCGGTCAAGTGTTCGGTTTGACCGACCAGTTTGTGAAGTCACAGGTACATGTCGACCAAACCACTGCTTTGGACCGACATGTACTTGCGACAGCTTTGCCAATGTCCTACCTTGCATTCAGTCGAGGTAATTTTTCACTTAACATTTTCACTTTTGATGCACGACTAATGGATGGCGAAGGATTGTCTAATCAGCTCTTTTTTTCAGGTCTTTCACCAATTTACATATATATATATATATATACTAACACATCTTCACGATTTGTAACAACTAATACTTTTTGGTTTTCGTACAGTTTACCGCACAACAGAGCAACCCAGAGCATGTTTTTTTCGACATTGAACATCATTCGATGGCTATTGATAGCCCATGTTTTGATTGCATTTTAAAGCAGCAAAACTTTGGGGAAAAACCTAACTTTGGCAAAACTTTTTAAATAAATTTTATTTGTTGACAATTGCACATATATATATATATATATATATATATTCTAATCAATATTATTTATTGTGATTTAGTACATCCCAAGGGAGATTGTACCACTCCTTCCGACTGAAAAGACCCACGTAGTGCTGAGGTGCTACGGGATAGAGTGGCATATGAACTACTCGGGGGGTGGGAAGATCAAGATATTTTCCCCCAAAAGGGTTTTGGTGAGTTCCTCAGGGGAAACAAGCTACGCATCGGGGACACCTTGTTCTTCGAGATGATAGAAGCTGGGGGGTCAGTCGCTTCAAGGTCATTATTATCCGAGATGATTGAGTTTATTATAAGTTCTATTATGTTGGAACTAAGACAATTCTTATTCGAATTTATGTGCTATTTGTAAGGATATTTTCATGACTACTGTTTTTCTAATAACTACCTCATTTGAAGATTATATAATTGACTGTGTATATATATATGCAATTTGACATGTGCACGATTTTATAAATCATTTTATAATACTACGATTAAAAAACATTGAACAAAGGGGTACTAGTAGTGTACGAATGAGAGGAGGATTTCTAGGGTATTTGTAGCACAGTGATTGCTACCAACTATTGTGCCTAAATGTCCTTTTACATTCCCCCAAATTAATCGTGCTGACGGGATATTAGGAGGAGAGAGACTCCAAATCGGGGAAAAGCGCAAGACCTCCATTTTCTTTTTTCATTCTTTTCTATCACCGTCAAATTCTTTACTTTAACTCATCTTTTACTTATATGCTACTTAGCTAGTCATTCGCAATACATATGGGTAAAAATGACGTGTAAAGCAAAATCTTACAAGCTTTTGAAACAACATATGTGACGTCGCATGCTATTCGGTAACATTATCTACTTCATTTTTTAAACCTTTTACTTCTGTTTATTTCTCGACTTTTTTATAACCAAGATAAGTAATATCTTTTACTTCAAAAAAAAATTGAGGTAAAAGAACTTTTTACCTCGGTTATTTGGTGTTAACCAAAAAGTGGGGGTAAAAGGGACAAAATAATAGGACATTTTTCTTGTAGTGTATCTTCCCGTGTCATAGATAATTTTATACTAAATTGTATTTTTCTAACTAAAATACATACAAAATGACTTTCGACTCTGAATAGTATTATATTATCAGTTAAGTTTATATACTTATAATTTCATAACTAATATACTTCCAAAATGACCTTTTATTTTGAAGGAAAGAAATTGTTCAATCAATATGCTAACTACTCGTGTTAATTAAAAATAATTTGTGCGTTATGCATGACCCATCTTTGGATATATTTTGAGAGGGAGTTAGGGGTGGCAATATTGACCCCATAACCAGCTGGTTTTTTAATTTTAAATTCAGACGGGTATGGATAAAATGGGTAATGGATCAAATAGGTAATTAATAAATATGGGTTAAATAGGTTGGATTTACGGTGTACCGTAGGTTGATAAAATGGTCAAACCCCAGGTAAACCCATACGAAGTACACGACATGGCTTTTTTTGGCAAATGCAAAACAACTCCCAAGTGTGAGTTTACCCAGTTGAAATCTTCCAGTGTTGTATTAGACAAAAGCTACGAACCCCAATTGATGAATTATGCTCTAGTCCCGATGGTGAACCGGGATCAAGTTCAATACCTTCTAGTCGCGTATCAATCTCCAGGATACGTGCAACATCGACGCACCGCAAGAAAGACCGATGTTTGGAACCTCGGGACATTGATACTCGAGATCCTCACCAGCGAATTTTCTGGTTATGGAAACTGCCCCCGGCTATTCATACACATCTTACATATCTAATGTAAGAATTTTCTGGATATAGGTGTTCTCTTCGACACACATTTTTTCTCTCTCTTCAACTTGAGTACAACTAGTAGGTGATTCAACTAACCTTTGTAAGTGATTCAAATATAACCATTAGATGCTTCTTTTATAACTTGTGCATGCTACAGAAATAACTTGGTGTTTAGAGTACAATTTGTAGGTGCTTCAACCACTGTTTCTAAGTGTTTCAAATGTAACATGTACTTACTTCTTTTGTAACTTGTGTATGCTACAAAAAGAACTTCTTGCTCAGAGTACAACTCGTAGATGCTTCAACCATAGCTTTTAAGTGCTTTATATTTAACTAATATGTGCTTCTTTTATAACTTATGTGTGTTATGAAAGTAACTTAGTACTTAGAGTATAACTCATAGATGCTTCAACAACTGCTTGTAAGTTTTTGAGATATAACTCGTAGGTGCTTCTTCTCTAACTTGTGTGTACTACGAAAACAACTAGATGCTTAGAGTAGGTGGTTCAACCATAGCTTGTATGTGCTTCAAATGTAATATGTAGGTGTTTCTTTTATAGCTTGTGTGTACAATGAAAACAACTTGTATGTGCTTTAAGAAAATAGTTTATATGTGCTTCAAATGTAACCTATAGGTGCTTCTTTTATAGCTTGTGCGTGCTACTACAAAAATAATTTGGTACTTAAGAGTACGACTCATGAGTGCTTCAACCACCATTCGTAAGTGCTTCAGATGTAACCTAGGTGCTTCTTTTATAACTTGTGCTAGCTACAAAATCATTGGTACTTAGAGTACGACTCATGAGTGCTTTAACCACCCATGTAAGTGCTTCAACCACCCATGTAAGTGCTTCAACCACCCATGTAAGTGCTTCAACCACCCATGTAAGTGCTTCAGATGTTATAACCTTTTAGGTGTTTCTTTTATAAATTGTGTGTGCTACACACAACTTAGCACTTAGAGTGTCAGTTGTGGGGGTTTCAACCATCACTTGTAAGTGCTTCAAATATAAACCGTAGGTGTTTCTTTTATAACTTTTGTGTGCTATGAAAATAATTTGGTGCTTATAGTAAACTTGTAGGTGCTTTAATTATTGCTTATAAGAAGCGCATACTAGTTACATTTGAAGCACTTACAAGCAACGATTAAAACACCTACGAGTTGTAATCTGAGCACCAAGTTGTTTTCATAGCACAGAAGCTATAAAATAAGTGCCTACAACTTGCATTGACACATTTACAAGCGTTGATTGAAACATTTACAAGCATTCATTGAAGCACCTACGATTTTACTCTAAGCACCAAGTTATTCTTGATTAGCTTTAGCATGCACAATTTATAAAAAAAAAGCACCTACAATTTACATTTAAATCACCTATAAGCAACTATTGAAGCACCTACAATTTACATTTAAAGCACCTATAAGCAACTATTGAAGCACCTACAAGGTATACCCTAACCACCAAGTTGTTTTCATAGCACGCACAAGTTTTAAAAGAAGCACCTACAAGTTACATTTGACGCACTTACACGCTATGGTTAAAGCATTTACGATTTAAAGTTATATTCTTAGCGCACATAAGAATTAAAAGAAGCCCTTATAAGCTACATTTGAAGCACTTACAAGCGACGATTGAAGCACTTACAAGCGACGATTGAAGCACCTTTGAGTTATATTCTAAGAACCAAGTTAGTTTCCCTAATGTAATTGTTTATACAACTGCATATTTCTCTAAGCACCAAGTTGAAGATTGTTCATTGGAGATCTCTGAATCTTACTCAGTTTGGACTCCAACAGCTTCACATTGCTCAGCAAATGCATTGGTTCAAATTGAGGGCCTAAAACTGTGTTTATGTTCAAGAAAATGCCTAACTGCTACACCTTTGAGAGAGCTGATTCATGAACTTTTCGACATGCGATATTTGTTCTGAGGTTCCACTAAAACAAACAACAGCCCACTTATCAATCCTCGTACCTTCCAAAACATGGCTGTCCAAAGGTTCCATTGTCTATCATATCTATATGGGATAAAAAAAACCAAACCGCCATACATCTCTTCACCAACGAAGGAGTTCGAGTGTACACCAGGAACCTGAGACACCAAATAACACAATTCAGTATAATATCTCAATCAAAAACACATGTTCTCATCCTCTCCATAAACCAACAAGAGCCAAATCGTGCAAAATGGATTCATATTAGCTTCATCTAGTTATCAAACCTCAGCATAAAATTCTGAAACCAAATCAGTCAACAAAATGGAGAAATCGAATAGAAGAAATTACCGTGTAGGTGTTGGTATATCCCTGCTGCTGAGGAAAGGTGTAGAATTCCATATTGTACAGAAACTCGCAACTCCTGTAATCAGCAAAACAAGTTAATATACAAAGTGAGAAGAAGAAAAAAACAGTAAAAATTATTATCCCAAAACAATATGCAGCGAAGATTACAAGATGAGGGCATCTGGAGGAAGAGTTGAAGTTTCTGGAATATGATGGCAGTAAATACGCTCATCCCTCTCTCTCTATATCCAGAAGTAATTCAAATGGAATTTTAAAGAAGACGCGGTTAAGAAAACCCTAGATACAGAGAAAGAGACGAAGAATATGAGGAAAATCACAAAAATGGTGGTTTGGTTTTGTTTAGTTTTTCCTTTTTTTGTCTATGCTTCTGATGATGGATCATTCTTTCTGGCTATGGATTATGATAAGATTATTCTTAATCTTTCGAGCCAAAGTCACGAGCTCGCTCCTCCCATTGCAGAGTGAGCTTGCGCTTTTCTGCCAATGCTGCTTCAGCCAGAATGCTGATGAGAGGTTTCCTGATTAAGAGTTTTCGCATGAGCGGAAACTTGGCGAATGAGTTCACCTTCTTTATCAGCAATCAGGTCCTGATATTTCCCTGATTGCACAATCATACCATCGTTCATCACCTGGATACAATCAAATCACATTGTCACTAACAAATGTTACAGAAAACTGACAAAAACTGACCAGATATGGACATGAATTCATCAAGTTAGCCAAAAATTTACCAAAACAATCAGGTCCTGAAATTATTCTGATTGCACAATCATACCATCTTTCATAATTTATACCACATTGTCACTATCAAATATTACAGAAAACTGATGAAAACTGACAGCATTTGTACATGAACTCATTCATATTACGAAAAGTTTACCAAAACAACGTCAGCTTGATCCAGGAACTCGAGTTTTGGCAGTAGACAATGTGATTTTGTACGAGGCTGGGTTTTAAAAAGCGCAAAGTGCAGCAAAGCGCTAACGGTAAAATTTACCGACGCGCGAAGCGCTGGGCGCAAGCGCTTGCTTTTCGGAAAAAAGTGCTCGCAAATCATATACTAGGATTATTTCAATAAAGATACAACAAGAACTTAGAATAATAACACAATATCATAAAAGACTCCCTATGTTGTGCCGTCAGAAGTGAAGACGAGGGAATGAAGCCTTTGTTTGCGTTTTTGTTCGGAAACAGCCACCTCTGTCCAATTTGTCTTTTTTTTTTTTAATCCCCTACTTTATATTTAACCCTAATGCTATATATTTCAGCCCAAAACTTCAGCCCAATCTCTTTTCATTTAAGAAAAAAAAAAGGCCCACTTCGAAAAAAGCGCTCGGAAGCGCGCGCTTTTAGTCAGCGCTAGCGCTTTTCAATACAAAGCACTCACTTGAGCGCTCAGAGCTTTATGCGCGCTTTTTAAAACCCAGGTACGAGGAAACTGAAGTCCATCATGAATCATCCTTTACTGGTGCAGAGTGCTACAAATAATGTTCAGGCCATTGTCAGCTTGTAGTAGACATATTTTAGTAGTCTCTATGTGTGTTAGTTTTTTAGAACACAAGCTTCAAGGATATAGCAGAAGAAAGAAATGGTGCAATTAAATGTTGAGGTGCATTTTTTGTATTTAGCAACTTCACAGATCACTAATGATGTACAAAAACATAATGTTCCACCAGCACTTAGCAAGTAATATCTAAATTTAACACCAGATTCCAAAATCTAATGGCTAAAAAATGTTTGTTCTTCTTAGCCTTGCTTATCAATTATCCAATTGCATTCTAAATCCTCTAACATGTACAAGTTTACCAAAAAAGCTACATTCTGAAATCCAGAAGGCACACCAAATTGTTGGCAAACCCGGCAGCGATTTTATAACTCGGCCTGATGAAAACTGACAAAATTTGGACATGAACTCATTTAGTTTACGAAAAGTTTACCAAAACAATGTAAGCTTGATCCAGGAACTCGAGTTGATGAGTAACGTAAACCACAGTCTTCCTACTCGGGAGCTTCATTACGCACTCCTGCAAATTCATGCGATAACTGAGAGAGCGATTTTACGCGAAGTAAACTAAAACTACTTACATTCATCTAACTATCTTACCTTGAAGATGTGATTTCCAGTCTTTGCATGAACCGCGCTAAATGGATCATCGAGAAAAAGAATATCTGAATCACTGTAAATCGCTCGCGCCAACTAAATCCTCTGCTTCTGCCCCCCACTCAGATTCAGCCCTCTTTCTCCCACTATAGTCAAGTCTCCATCAGCCCAGTTCGCGATATCAGTGTCCAATGCGCAGCCCAGGTAACTCCCTCTCACACACATACAAAACAAATCCTCTATTTCAACAGTAGATTTCAGGAACAAAGACTAAACATTTCACATTACATAGAAACATTAAAAAACCGCCAAAACGTAAATCACTATATCGCAGAGAGCTGGAGAATTTGCAATTGCACCTCAATTCTTAACCTCGTTGCAAAGAGCTGGGGAATTCACCTCGCGTAAGCCTTGTGAATGAAGCTCAGAATCATCGAAATCCTTATGAAAAGCAAATGAGAAGAGAATCGGGGAAAGAAAGCCCTAATTGAAAAACACGATAAAAAACTGCAATTAGAATATTACTTGTAATTGTATTTATATTCTATTATTTTTCCTACCTTGTATAGGTATCATGTACTACTTACCTTGTATAGGTACTATATGATGTATCCTGAGTTTATGAATAAACACAGATTATTACCCTTATTTCCTACCTGGTATCAGAGCTAGGAAAAGGTAATAGAATATAAATACAATTACAAGTAATATTCTAATTCCTTAACAAAAATAAAACACATGAAATTGAAACAAACCTGATTGAATCGTCGACGACCTAGTTCGAATCAACGCCAACGCAAAATGATCGGATGAACACTAGAAATGTTGGATTTTCTTCGCTAAATCCTCGGATGAACAGAGGGAATAAGATAATGCGTTCGAATGGAGGTGTATTTGATTCGATCCGTTTGTAAAAAAAACGGAGGGAGTATGATACATTTTGTGATTAAATCTGGACCATTAATCTAATTAAATGAATGATTAGGATTTGTTCTCACATAAGTGAGTGTTCTCATACACATAACACCCGTGCCGATGCACGGACTATGAGCAAAAGTATAAAGTATATTATAATTTTTAATTTAAATAAGCAATAAATTATTATGATAACTATATATGAGGATTACATCGTTATTTACAATAAATTAATATTCTTACAATGTTAGAATATATTGAATAAAAGAAAATTGCAATGACTTCCAACTGTTCATAAGTTTATGGATAACTCATTATATTTTTTTGTACTTATATGCTGCATTTATTAAATTATATAATTTATTTAAATATATAAAAAATAAGGCAAAGTCTTGGGAAAGACGGTCTTTCCATAGGGTTATGGAAAGACGGGGTTTGATTAGAATAATAAAAGGTAAAAGGTGTTAGTTGCAATATTAAAGTTTTAGTATGAAACATGTAGTAGTTATAAAATTTATAACCCGGTTCATGCAACCCGAAAATTTTATCTTAATTTCTTCTAATTTACACTTTAAACCTTGGTCTTTCCATAACTTATGGAAAGACCGTCTTTCAAGAGACGGACTCAAAAAATAATTACATAATTATTAAATATTAAATATATAATCATTAATCATTGCATAATTAATTGATTCAGTATACTATTTAAAATAATTATAACATTTTACATTTTGTATTCAATTTCATCCATTTATTTTCTTTGGCCAAATGAAAATGATAACACTGATACAAAAAGAGGGGAAGTATGTGAATTTATCTATTTACTAACCAACAAAATACCTGCATTAGTTTAGTTTTTTTATTTAGTGGAAACAAAATATAGAGGATAATATAAACGGTTTTTCTAACGAGTGCTCATGGGCACTCGTTAATAACTTCAGATTCCATCGAAAACTGTATTATTAAATGCAAATAGAGTTAATGATTAATGACATCCCTCAAAAATTTACACTCCCTATGTACTATTACACAGTTTTCGATGAATTTGCATTTAATAAACACAATTTTCGATGGAATCTGAAGTTATTAACGAGTGCCCATGGGCACTCGTTAGAAAAACCGTAATATAAATTTAAAATGAAAACAGGCAAAGAGAGAGTGAATACATAAACAAAAAGCATATATCACTTGAAAGATAATCTTTCCATAAGCCATGGAGTGATCAATGTTTAAACTATAAATTAGAAGAAATAAAAATAATATTTTTGATTTGTATGAATCGGGTTATAAACTTTATAACTACTACATGTTGTATAATAAATTTTTAATATTCCAACTAAGAAATTTTACCTTTTATTATTCTAATTAAACTCATTCTTTCCAAAGACGTATTTCCCCGCATCCAATCAAAGTAGCGATACGAACAGGAAATGTCTCATACGTTGATTTACCTCTCATACGTTGGCCGGAGTGTCGGTTGGTATGGGCCGCTGAGGGCGAGCGGATCTTCGCCTTTAGCCGACAAACTCCTGCGACTTGCTAAATGATTAAGATTTCGGGGATTTCTTAGTGCTAGATAGTTTGTGCTAAATTGCTTCAATCAGTTTGCTTATTTTAATCTCTTAAGATTTCGGGGGCTTTCGGGTAAGATTGAAATTGCTTGTGAGATTCAGCCATTTTTACTTTAATTTTGAAATTCCATGGGGTGTGACTTGTATAGTTATATGTTGTTTCTGTTCATTTTCTGTATGGGATTTTTTCCCTTGCTTCTGGGATGAGCTGGAATTGAATTCTGTGTGGGTTTACTTGATTGTGTTTTTATGGGATTTTGTTGATCTGATTATTGCCAGTCACTTGTAGGTTCGATGCGGAAGAGCAAATTTATGGGAAAAAATTCTGAGATGGAGTGGAATGCTAAGTGCAATTTAGTTTCATTCACTTTGAGAGCAAGTGAAAGCCTAAAAATGCTGCAGCTAACAGATTGGGGGATTGAAGACGAGTAGGAAATTGATGCAGGGTCGTTAGGATTGGAGGCAGTTCTGGTGGTTCCGGCTCTAATTTAGGGAATCTCTCCTTAGCTAAAGACTACCATCGTGAGAATAGAGTCTGTGATAGGCACTGCAAATGCCCCAAGGTTGTTGTGAAAGGTGTAGAGCGACACTTTTGTTAACAATGTATCGAGTTCTTTATTTTTTGGTGCATGTTGGCAGAATTTTGGAAGTAATTGTACATTTTCTAAAATCTGGATACCATGGTGGAGAACGCATTTACGGTGGGGTTTTTTTTTTTTTTGCATGATATATAGAGGACGGTGATGGGGTTGATTTTACCATATATTTTGGGTTGATTATTGAGTTGAATGATTGGTGTAATCCTTGGACATTTATGTTATTTGTGTATGTTCTTTCAGTTTAAAGATTTAGAGGCTGAATTGGCAAGTTGCTGCAGTTTATGGTCATTTGTGCTTGGAGATGAAAGATGAGAAAAGTATGGTGATGCTGGAATAATAATGGAGATATTTGGTGCTGAATTATGGCAATTACAAATGTAGTTGGAAAAGAATCAGGATTGATTTGAAAACTCCTAAATATTATGAGAGAATATTGTGTTTATCTCTTTGAGTTCTAATTAGATAAGGAAAGATATATTTTATTCATTATCTATCTTTTGGTTGTAGTAATATTTTTGGAGACTATTTGTTTTTATTTCATGCGCATAGACTGTACGCATAGAAAGACAGAGACAGAAATATGTGCGCACAGTCCATCTGCGCAGAACAGTATTTGCGACTTGAGTTTTGAGTTTTCCAATATTTTATTCAGACAATTTTCATCATTTATTTTATGCTTTTGATTGTTAATTTAATTATGTATTCTAGCTAAATTCTTCCGTCCCGGTAAAGATCAATTCTGTACTGGCTTTCTATCTCAATCCTTGATGCAAAGATGACTTTAAATGCATGCGCACAAATTGGTTATAGTTGCAAGCAACCAATCTTTCCTTACCTTGTCGATAATCAGGAGGACACATCACCAATTATTTCTCTAACTAACATATAACCCAAGAGACCCTCTTTGTAGAAACAAGCGCTATCATAGGATTCCAGTCTTGCTTCCTCTAACTCTTGCAGCTGATATTTTCTCTCTTGTCCCACAATATTTGGATCCATGCAAACTTGCTTGACAGCCCAATACGCCTTGTGAGCTCCACTGGAAGGTGACACTGTTTACCAAATATAAGTCCGTATGGGGACATTCCAATTGGAACCTTGTTTGTTGTACGATATGCCCACAGAGCATCATCCAGTCGTGAACTCCAGTCTTTTCTATTTTGATTCACCGTTTTCTCCAAAATGTTCTTTATCTCTCGATTTGAAACTTCGGCTTGTCCATTTGACTGTGGATGATAAGCTGTGGCCACTCGATGATGCACCCTATACTTCTTGAGAAGAACCTCAAGAGTCTTATTGATGAAATGAGATCCATGGTCATTAATGATGGCTCGTGGTACACCAAATCTGAAAACCTGCAACCACTTTAGAATCATTAGTCCAGGTAGCTTTTGCTTCTACCCATTTCGAGACATAATCAACAGCCAATATAATGTATAGGTTTCCAAAAGAGCTCGGGAAAGGTCCCATAAAATATATTCCCCAAATATAAAAAATTTCACATACCAGAATAGGTGTTTGGGGCATTTCATTCCAGGAAAAAATATTACCTGTGCGTTGGCTACAATCGCAATTCTTACAAAACTGAAAAGAATCCTTGAAAATGGTTTCCCAGTAGAAAACAGTGTCAAGAACCTTTCTAGCTGTCCTTCTTGGTCTAAAATGGCCACCACAAGCAAGGGCATAACAGTATTCTAAGATGGAATAGACCTCTTCTTCAGGGATGCATCATCTAATAATTTGATCAGAATAGATTCTCCATAGGTACGGATCATCCCATATAAAGTACTTGGCTTGAATCCTTAATTTGTTCTTTCGAGCTATCTCCATGCCTTGAAGAGTGAACAAATGCTCATTTGGAAATTCGTCCGGTATGGGCATATCGACTGAATCTGACTGCAGCCTACTCAAGTGATCCACCACTTTATTTTCAGCGCCCTTTTTATCTTTGATCTCCAGGTCGAACTCTTGTAGAAGCAGGATTCACCGTGTGAGTCTAGGCTTAGGATATTTCTTCGAGAGTAAGTACTTGAGTGCTGCATGATTAGAATAAACAACAACTTTAAAACCAATCAAGTATGATCGAAATTTTCACAAGCAAAAACCACAGCTAGAAGCTCTTTTTCAGTTGTTGTGTAGTTGCATTGGGCAGGGTTAAGAGTTTTTGAGGCATAATAGATGACATGACTCTCTTTCCCATTCTTTTGCCCAAGCACTGCTCCAACAGCAAAGTCGCTCACATCACACATGATTTCAAATGGCTCTCCCCATTTCGGTGGTTGAATTATAGGGGCTGATGTCAACTTCTTCTTCAATAGGTTGAAAGCTTCCTAACATTTGTCATCAAAGTTGAATGGAACTTCTTGTTGTAACAACCTTGTTAGGGGTTGTGAGACGTTTGAAAAATCTTTGATGAAACGCCTGTAGAAACCTACATGACCTAAGGAAGCACGAATCTCTTTCACATTAGTAGGATAAGGTATCTTAACAATTGAATCAAGTTTACCCTTATCAACCTCTATCCCCCTTTCGAAGATCACATGTCCAAGTACAATGCCTTCTCTGACCATAAAGTGACATTTCTCATTGTTCAAAACAAGGTTAGTATCAGTGCATCTTTGCAAAAACTCTATCAAAATTATCAAGACATTGATCATATGAGTCACCATGCACAGTAAAATCATCCATGAAAATCTCAATACAACTTTTAAGAATGTCAGAAAAAATACTCATCATACACCTTTGAAATGTTCCTGGAGCATTACAAAGACCAAAAGGCATGCGATGATAAGCAAAAGTTCCAAATGGACATGTAAAAGTTGTCTTTTCCTGGTCTTCCTGAGCCACATATATTTGAAAATAACCAGAATAACCATCAAGAAAACAAATATAAGTTTCCGGCCAATCTCTCAAGCATCTCATCAATAAAGGGTAAGGGAAAATGGTCCTTCCTAGTAGCGTTATTCAACTTTCGATAGTTTATACACATACACCAACCATTTTGAAGTCTCATGGGTATTAATTCATTGTTATCATTTTTAACCAATTTAAACTCGGACTTCTTAGGTACCACATGCACTGGACTCACCCATGCACTATCAGATATAGGGTAGATAATCCCTAATTCTAACAATTTAAGGATTTCTTTATGCACAACTTCTTTCAAGATTGGATTCAAATTTCTCTGACGATCTATAAAAGGTTTGCTATCATGCTCAAGTAAAATGGGATGCATACAGATAGAAGGGCCAATACCTTTTATGTTTGCTAGCGTCCATCCTGTTGCAGATTTATGTGTCCTTAAAAGTCTTACCAGTTTATCTTCTTGCTCCAAGCTCAGGTCCTTACTGATGATAACCGGCAAAGTCTCATTCTCCCCTAAGAATGCATACTTGAGATGTTCAGGTAAGGTATTCAGTTCCAGCTTGGGTGCTTTCTCAATCGAAGGAAGAGTGCGTTCGGGGATGGGTGGAATGATCATCCTGACTGATGTAGACTGAGGGACATGATGCACTTCTGATCTGGTTGTGGGCGGTATGGGTGTACCAACCGAAAGTGGCTGGGAGTTGATTTTCTGAGCAGAAAATGGGCGGTATGGGCATACCGACCGAAAGTGGCTGAGAGCTGATTTTCTGAGTTTCTGAGCAGAAAACGAGTGGTATAGGCATACCGACTAAAAGTGGTTGGGAGCTAATTTTTGGAGTTTCTGAGCAGAGATTGGGTGGTATGGGCATACCGACCAAAAGTGGCTGGGAGCTGATTTTCAGAGTTTCTGAGCTGAAAATGGGCGGTATGGGCATACCTACCGAAAGTGGCTGGGAGCTGTATTCATTGGTGGAGTAAAGTTGCATGATGATTTCACATAATGTTTCATCCAAACCATCCATCATATCCTTTTCAACTCATCCATTGAAGAGTACCTATTCCAACTTGTCATCCCTGGAGTATCTTTTTATAAAATCATCAACCAACGGGTCAATTACATCAAGGGTAAACATGGATTCAGGATCATCTACATGTTTCATGGAATCAAAAATATTGAAAGAAACTTCATCTCCATCAAACTCAAGACTAAGGATTCCCTTATCAACATCAATTTTGGCTTTCGTCGTCTTCATGAATGGTCTTCCTAGAAGAATTAAGGATCTATTTGCAGAAAATGAGTCATCCATATCAACAATGTAGAAATCCATAGGAAACATCAATTCATTTACTTTCACAAATACATCCTCTATCCTTCCCTCAGGCTATGCATTAGACCTATCAGCCAATTGGATTATCACACGAGTTTCCTTTAATGGTCCTAATTGCAAGTCATTATACACAGATAGAGGCATGACATTAATTGATGCACCTAGATCTAACATGACTTTTTCAACAGTTTTTGTGCCAATTATGCATGGAATAGAAAAAATTCCTGGGTCCTTACATTTTTGTGGCAACTTACGTTGAATGACAGCAGAAACATTTTTCCCCACCATAATTTTTGCATCTTTCCCAAACTTCATCTTCTTTCAACAAAGTTCTTTAAGAAATTTTGCATACCTGGGAACCTGCTTAACAGCTTCAATCAAGGGCAAATTTATTTCTACCTTTTTGAAAATCTCCAAAATCTCCTTCTCATCATCTTCTTTCTTGTTACGAGCTAATCTAGATGGGAAAGGTGGAGCGACCTTTAGGTTAGAAATAGATGTCATAGGTTTAGGGTTTACCTTTGAGGACGCATTTTTACTCTCCTTGGCTTCTTCATGCTTGCCTTTCTCCTTGTCAATTTCCTTAGGCTCGGAATCATCCAATATCTTTCCATTCCTTAGTGTGACTACACTTGCATTCTCCCTACGGTTCGGTTCAGTCTGGGATGATAGCCTCCCAGTGTTGAACTTCAACTTGTTTACCTCCGCAGCCAGTTGAGTCATTTGTTGCTCAATGTTCCCTATAGCAGCCCTTGTCTCTTGCTGGAAAGCATTTGTGTTTTTAGCTAAATTCTGCACCACTTCACTGCTTTGGGCCCTCGTCTTAAGAACTTCATTCATGGTGACTCTTTGATCATCTGCTGCTGGATTTGCATCACGGCCAACTTGTGCTTGTTTCAGAGCATACATTCCAGGGCCCTTTTGATTCCATCTGAAGTTCAGATGATTCCTCCATCCCGGATTGTATGTGTCCGAAAATGGGTCATTTTGCCTTGGTCTCTGTGGGATATCTTCAAATCCAAATAAATCTTGTTCGGTCTGAGGATCTTGAAGAGTAGGGCAAGCATCAGTGTAGTGTCCCATTTGTGAGAAAATTTTGCACTTCACTCCTCCGGCACTCTTCATAGTTAGATCTTTTACAATTGAAGTGAGGGCATCTAGCTTCTCATCCAAATATGAGTTACTGGCTGCCTTGACTGGTCTAGACCTATCATCATCTTCATCATATTCATGAGTGACCATATCAAGAATGATCTCTTTTGCTTCATCCATGGTTTTGTTCAACACATTTCCTCCACAAGTTGCATCAAAAATCTTCCTGTCAATAGAGCACATACCACCATAAAAGTAATTAGTGATGAGCTGATACTCAATAAAACCATGGTTAGGACACTTGCGACACAATTGATTAAATCTATCCCAATAACTCGCAAGACTTTCTCCCTTCATTTGTCTAATACCACTTATTGCATATCTCAAATTAGCTGCTCTAGACTCAGGAAAAAACTTTTGTAAAAATTTCTCCTCTAAATCTTCCCAAGTTCGAATTGAACCGGGTGGGAGTTCAAAAAGCCATTCACGGGCTTTTTCCTGCAATGTGTGTGTAAAGGTGAGTAGTTTAATATGATCCTCCGAAAAACCTTGTGGTCGAAGAGTTGCACAGACGAGGTCAAATTCATTAAGATGGTTATGAACACTCTCACCTGGCATATCACCAAATTTAGGTAATATTTGTATGAAACCTGGTTTAATTTCAGAGGTGTGATTAATGTTGGGAAGGACAATGCACAAAGGACGATTGTGTCTGTAACGTCCCATGTCTCTTATACGCTGGGCTGGTGGTTCCTCCTCACGTCTTTGTTCGTCAGCCATGTTGAAATGGGTTTCGGTGGCAGTTGACTCAGACGAGGAAGGTCTTTTCAAGGCTTTTGTCTGCTTCGTTAGACTTCGTGCAAGTTTCTCAATCTCTGGAGTGAAGACCAATTCTCCTGTACGAGAAGAACGAGGCATAAACCAAGAAAAAGTGAAACAAACTAAAGAATTAAAAGAAAAAAATGCTTAAAACCAATCCCCGACAGTGGCACCAAAATTTGATGTGTTGTTTTACACCAAAAATAAATCAAGCTCTAAGCTGAATTTTCAGTTCAGGATTCTGTGGTCGGTATGGGCATGCCGACCAGTATTGCTGTGAGCAGGTTCGTTTCCCAAGAGATTGGCGAGACCTTTTCCTTAATCTTTAATCTGCAAATTTGTAACCAAAAGAACCAGATAAGGGTCGTGAATAAGAGAAACTAAAAATTGAGTAAAGACAATAGTGAGAAATCGTTACAGATTGCAAAAAAAATCAACTATAATGAGAATATTCCGGGTTTGATAAATTCCGTATTGGCTTTCTATCTCGATCCTTGATGCAAAGATAACTTTAAATGCATGCACATAAATTGGTTATAGTTGCAAGCAACCAATCTTTCCTTACCTTGTCGATAATCAGGAGGACGTCTCACCAATTATTTCTCTAACTAACATATAACCTAAGAGATGCTCTATAGATCTAATATGCTAGCATCATTAAGAATGAGAAAGACCCAATTCATAACCAACAAACTCGGACGCCGGATTATTAAATTAAGATTGTTGTTCCCTGCCACTGATTGAACTGAAACCACAATTACGGATGATTGGTTCAATTGGCATTAAATTAACTAACATGCTATCAAATATTGGCCACTACTAAATAACATGAAAGCAATTATAATCATTATAATCAAGAACAGCAGATGCAAGCATGCAATCAAAGTATAAGAACTAATTAGATCTCACGAGAATCGACGCCAGTACTTCCTTGATCTTTACCGGAAGGGAAGAATTTAGCTAGAATACACAATTAAATTAACAATCAAAAGCATAAAAATAAGAGTGCGTCTCTTGAAAGACGGTCTTTCCATAAGTCATGGAAAGACCAAGGTTTAAAGTGTAAATTAGAAGAAATGAAGATAAAATTTTTGGGTTGCATGAACCGGGTTATAAATTTTATAACTACTACATGTTGCATACTAAAATTTTAATGTTGCAACTAAAACCTTTTACCTTTTATTATTCGAATTAAACCCCGTCTTTCCATAAGCCTATGGAAAGACCATCTTTCCCAAAACTTTGCCTAAAAATAAATGATAAAAATTTTCTGAATAAAATATTGGAAAACTCAAAACTCAAGTCGCAAATACTGTTATGCGCAGATGAACTGTGCGTACGTATTTTTGTCTTTGTCTTCTATGCGTACAGTCTATGCGCATGAAATAAAAATAAATAGTCTCCAAAAATATTACTACAACCAAAAGATAGATAGGGAATAAAATATGTCTTTCCTTATCTAATTAGAACTCAAAGAGATAAACACAATATTCTCTCCTAACATTTAGGAGTCTTCAAATCAATCCTAATTCTTTTCCAACTACATTTGTAATTGCCATAATTCAGCACCAAATATCTCCATTATTATTCCAGCATCTCCATATTTTTCTCCTCTTCCATCTCAAAGCACAAATGACCATAAACTGCAGCAACTTGCCAATTCAACCTCTAAATCTTTAAACTGCAAGAACATTACAAATAACATAAATGTCCAAGGATTAAATCAATCATTCAACTCAATAATCAACATAAAATATATGGTAAAATCAACCTCATCAAAATATCTCACACTTAGATTATGCTAGCCCTCGAGCATATGCAAATGCAAAACATAAATGTAAACGTGAGACTCAAATAAAAAAACCTACAGAAGGCCAAAAATAAAAAATCATCATAGTAGAGTCAAAACACAATCAACCATCATACCACAAACCATTCCCCTTGCTTATAAAATCACATCATCCTCACATTCTAGTAAAAAATATGCAATAAAGTCCAGCCTCACCAAGATCACTCAATATCTCTCAAAATCATAATCGGGTCAATCACACAAATCATATTCAATACTCATCACAACAGGTTTGTATATACCACTATCTCCATCGTAATAATTGATTACTTGAGTACAAATCAATGAGGTCTTTATCAAGGTTGTAACGGGGCTAGGGTCAAAGAGCTAGGATAAAGGGAATACGAGGCTAAAAATCTGAGAATATGCAAGCAATTCATTATCACCTCATGCTCCTCTATGTTCATACTTCGAATAAATATTTAACATTAATACACAATGAAGTATAAACACCATCACCAAGTACTAAACCATGCCCATATTGCTACCAAAAATTTCCAGCCCAATATACTACTGACCAGATTGTTTTTCTTTTTTTTTTCAAAAAAAAAAATTTCAACTTTTTTTCCCTTTTTTTCTGAATAGCAACACTTACAAGCATTTCTGGGCATACAAGATCAATAATATCATGCAAAAAATATACATGCACCTTCCCAATGAATATAAGTCCAAAATACTCTATGCTCCAACATGTATTAGCACAAAATCTCAACCATATCTATCCCACCATATAATTTCAATCCATATCACAAGAAATAATAAATCACTTACACATTCTCA
Organism: Rubia yunnanensis; assembly: GCA_037428765.1. Classification (NCBI taxonomy): domain Eukaryota; kingdom Viridiplantae; phylum Streptophyta; class Magnoliopsida; order Gentianales; family Rubiaceae; genus Rubia; species Rubia yunnanensis. The sequence goes on from CM075063.1 coordinate 86,324,616, forward strand.
GAGGGTTAAGAAAATGCTAAGGCTCTTGGCTAAATATTTAGTGACTAAATACCAAAGAAAGAGTTTTCTGGCTTCAACGGGGCAAACTAGGGGATCAATGTAAGGAAGGAAATATATAGTAGAAGCTAAGTAGGGTTCATTCCTAAATGCCTCTATCATTTTCATACTCAAGTATCAAAAACAGTCTCGGAATCATGGCACAAACCAAGCAATGAATATCAAAATATGATCACTCTTTTTTTTAATTAAACCATCCATAGATGGGGGAAACTGTATTAGGCCTTCCCAAGCCATATAAAAGAAACATTAAACCAAAAGGTAGATGAAGCCGAAGCTTAGTTAGGATATACAGAAGTGAGCATACAGCTCATGAAGCAACATTTGTTGCTTCCAAAAGAATAATAGTAATGAATGTGATAGTTAGAGGATTACACAAACTATTAGGCTAAGTAAGCGATCCTCGAACTTGTTGGTGAATCGAGTTAACGAGACACAAGTCAGTCAGAGTCACGTCACTTAGACTGATGAGGTTATCCTCTACTAATATTAAAAGGCTATGAGTGAGGCAAAAAGCTGAATCCCGAAACCATCCTGAAGCCTAGCATGAAGCCTGGGAAATTCATCCTGAGCTGGCTGCTGCCCTCCCACTGCAAAACAGCAAAAAGAGGAACTCAGTAGCATCCATTCATTGAGAAATTCTGATCGAAGGCGTACCCAATTGATCTAATCTAATCAGACCTCTGCAAGTATGCAATAGCATTTGTAAAGTATTGAAAAGGCAACTAGTCTGAGTTGAGAGACAGTCCTTAGCCAAAGAATCAGCAACCAAATTAGCTTGTCTATGAATATGCAGTAAAGTATTATCCCCTAAAGCCTGGTGAATATCGTCTGCCAATTCGAACAATTCCCAGTTTGCATGCAAAGGATCAAGAGCACAATGGACAGCATTTAAACAATCTGACTCAATGCACACATGAGCATAGTATGTTACACCAAATCGGAGGGCAAAAAGTAATGCCCTTAGCTCAGCTTCTATAGCAGAATTTGCTTGTGTAAAACTAGTACGAACCGCAATAAAACTTCCAGTAGTATCCCTGATAATCAATCCCAAACCACACATGTTTGAGTGAGCACTCCATGCTGCATCAACATTAATCTTGTACCCCACACTTGGCCTATTCCAGGCTATTTTGAAATTCTTTGGTTTTGGGGCAGATTTTAGCAATGGTAAGAATGAGTGGTTTGTAATACCAAAGTCAATTGCAGTGGAAATGTAAACTGGTTTGGCACAGAAAGTGTAGAAAATTTGTTCCCTAATCTGATTTAGCACAGTATCCCTAATTGGCAAGAGAGAATCATGTATACATTTGTTTCTCATTTTTCATAGGTTCCAACATGTAATTAGGGGTGCAGTTCTAATTATTATAGAATGCAAGGAACTTAAGCCTGGATATGTAAGATAGCATGAAAGTCTTTCCCAAATTGAAGGGAAAATTCTGTCCCTAATACCCATGAATTTATGCACAGTACTCCAAACATGTATAGAGAAAGGGCATGAATTGAAGAAATGGTCTAAAGAATCCACATGATTACTGCACATACAACACTTAGAAGGCAAACAAAATCTCAATTTCTGCAGAACATTATCAAAAGGTAAATACGAATTAATCAGTTTCCACATGAAAATTGAGATTTTCTTTTCAATTCTGGAAGTCCAAAAAAGTTGAGTCGGGGCAATGGTACCTGACTGTGGACTGATCAGGAGATATGTTGATTTAAATGTGAATTCACCTTTGATACCAGGCTTCCAAATGAGCCTATCATTCCTATGTGGAGAGAGTTTAGATTCCTGCAAAAGAGAGATAGCATTAGGGGGGAGTAAATGTGAAAATTTCTGGATCAAAATAGGTTTATTAGAGATGAAATCTGAAACTGTACAATCCACTGAGATATCTACATGATTTGGATCACAGAGATCTATGATAGGACCTATATCCAGCCAGTTTGACGTCCAAAAATTACAGTCACCCTTGCCCACAATAACTCTGGAATTTGATTCAGCCCAATCATTAAAAAAGCATATTCGTTTCCAGTTAGAGGAAGATCTATATGAGGGAGGCAGGGATGCAACAAAATGTGTCCATAAGGCCTCAGCCTTTTGATATTTCCACCACAGTTTAACAGAGCAAGTATCAATTATGGAGTTTATTGATCTAAAACCTAGCCCATTTTGGTTAATAGGTAAATAGAGAGCATCCCATCTTCTCCATGATCTTTTAGGTTTTTGCTCAATGAACCCCCAAAAGAATCTACTAAGTTTTTTTTCTATGGAGGAAACTATCTCCTTGCTAGGTTTTAGAACTGACCATATATGTTGGGGAATAGAGAAAATGCAGGACTTTATAAGTGTGATTTTTCCCCCCGTAGATAGCCATCTATTTTCCAACTACAAATCCTATTATCAATCTGCTCCATTAAAGGTTGGAAATAAGCCTTACATGCAGCACCTGTGAAAATAGGCACTCCCAAATATGTAAATGGAAAACAACCAATTTTCATACCAAGTGTCCTCTTTATATTGTTAAGTGTGTGAGCCGAGGCATGCTTTCCAATGTAGATATCACTTTTACCATAATTAATTTGTTGACCAGTGACATCCTCAAATGTAGACAGGAAAGCTTTGAATCTAACCAATGTTTTATTTTCAGCTTTTAGAAAAACTACTATATCATCCGCATAAGATAGGTGAGAGATTTGTAGAGCTTTACCTGGGAGATTATAGTAGGCCAATTTACCAGAATGGAAGATGAAAGCTAAACTTCTCGTAAAAGCCTCTGAAAAAATGTTAAAAAGAAAGGGAGAAAGGGGGTCTCCCTGTTTGATGCCCCTCGTAGCTTGAAAGAAACCAACTGGCTTACCATTGATCAAGATAGAGAACCAAGCCTGTGATAGATTATTCATGATGGAAAAGATAAATCTAGCATGGAAACCAAATTTAGCAAGGACACTGTATAGAAAGGACCATTTAACCCTATCAAAAGCTTTCTTAAGATCTAATTTGACAATGCAATTTGGTTGTCTTTGCTTCCTATTCAGGAATCTTACCATTTCTTGCAAGTAAATTACATTGTCAGAAATATCTCTACCTTTAAGAAAGGCAGTTTGGTGTGGAGAAATGAGTTTTGGCATTAGTGGTTTCAGTCTTTCCATAAGAATTTTTTAACAGATCTTGTTAACCACATTGGAAAGACTTATTGGCCTGTAATCATCAAATGAAATAGGTGTTTCCTTTTTAGGGATGATTGTAATCCATGTGCTGCTAAAACCCCTAGGAATGGTATTTCCATCAAGAAAATCATGAACAGCATCTAGTAAGTCAGTAGATATTATATCCCAAGCTTTGATGTAAAATTTAGATGTGAAGCCATCTAGACCCGGGCTACTATTTTTGTTAAGACTGAGGACTATTCCTTTGAGCTCAGTCATTGAAACCGAGTGCAGAAGGTTGTCATTATCTTGTTGGGTGACCAAATTAGGGATCTGACTGAGAAAGTGGGATTTGAAGAAGTTACTATCAGGGGAGCTGTTATCTGCTAAGAGGGCTTGGTAGTAATGTATGACTTCGTTTTCAATATCCTGTATACTATCTAGCCATTGACCATTACTACTTTTGATTTTTGTGATCTTTAATCTACTTTTCCTTTCTTTGACCGAGTTGTGGAAAAAACTGGTCTTATTATCTCCCTCTTTTAACCACTTAATCTTTGCCTTATGTTTCCAGAAGCTTTTCTGTTATGTTAGAGCTCTCACTAACATAGCCCTAGCCTCTTTTAGTTTAACCAAATTAGCCAAAGAAGCATTTTGATCATATGTTTGTTCCTGAACCTGCAGAGTAGTTTCAGCCTGAACCACATTATCATGAATATTACCAAAATGCTCCTTATTCCAGATTTTTAATTCCTTTTTCAATCTTATGAGTTTGAGATAGAAACCAAGCATTCCTAAATTATTGAGAGGGAGATCCCAGTTATTTTTAATTACATTCATGAACTCTTTCCTTTTAAACCAGGTGTTCAAAAATCTGAAAGGCCTAGGATTAGATTGGATATCACTTCCAATAGTCAAGAGCATAGGACTATGATTAGAAGAATTCCTATTTAAAGAATTAAATAAAGAATTAAAGAGCTACTTAATATCATCATTTTTTTATATGCCTATTTTTTTTGGCTTTTGCTCTTTTAAGGCTCAATTCCTCACAATATATCTAGTTTTAGAGCATAATGACTTACTGCACATTCATCATTCTAAAGCGCATATAAGGAATCCATGATTTCTTTCACAAAGAGAAACAACATTCAATCTTACCACAAACCAAATTTCAACTCTCACCATTCAAATTTCCAATTCAAGGCTAGTGTTTTTTTACTCAAATGATGGGAAAAAATTGAAAATATTTTTGTATTTATTTTTCCATAATTTTCTGATTTTTTTTGAGACATAAACTAATAATGTTACACCTCCACCCCACACTTAGACGACACAATGTCCTCATTGTGTGAGAGAAAGGTAACATATGCAAATGATATAGAAAATATGAAATCATGCACTTAATCTACAAATGTACTAAAGTTCAACTAAAAATGAAAAAGAAGAAAAAAAACAAAGGAAAATGCTCCCTAGGCGGCTAATTAAACTTGGGGTCAACCGGTGAATCGCGGTCAGTGTGGGTATGTTGGGCTGAAACATTCTGCACTAATCCTTGGACCATCTCAACAAGGATCTGCTATTGCTCTTGGAGTTGTCTTTGCTGGTTGTGGAGTTCTTTGACTTGATTGGACAGGTCAACTGCCCATTGCGGTGTGGCTGCCCCAAGTCCATTATGCATCCTACTCGCAAATGAAGTACCTGCAACAGAAGTGGAGGCTCTGCTCGGGGGTAGAACCCCTGGCTCAAACAACTTATACTGCTCAGAAGCAGTGTCAAGATAAACTAATTTCATTATTTCCAAAGTAGGCATGTCAATCCGACTAGGTTGCAACCCATAGAGATGACTAGACTCATTAAATACACCTAAACACTTAGCAAGTTTGGTTATTAACGCTCCTAGGGCCAACTTCCCTTTCATATGAGTACAATTATATTTGAATTTTTTAAGGAGCCAATAACCAAAATTCACATTACGTTCTCTCCACATCTTGAACAACAAAGAAACTTCAGTTTGGGTGACACCATCCATTCTACCAAACAAGTTATATGTCAAATAACGGTGACAAAGTCTTAATGAACCATCATTTATCGAAGTACCTTTGACATGTTTTTAACATGAGCAGTTTCAGAAGACAGAATACTCCACTCTCCGATTTAGCATACTTTGGGTCAGGTACAGTTTCATATGAAAGATACGCATCAGAAGAAATACCCTCAGGGGTTTCAAAACCCAATAAAACAACTAGATCAGAAATGGATTTTGTCCAAGTTTGTCCCCCAAGATCAAATGTGACAAATTAGAGCTCATGACATCCATTGTTTTTGTTAAATCCTGGAAAACAAAAGAGCTATAAAATTATAAGCATAATTTACGACATACTGGTTCAGTAACACGCAGAAGCGCATTCCAACCAATATTAGAAAATACTGCCTCAACTTCAAGCTTCACATCTAACTTACGCAAAGTTTGCCAATAAAATTCATACCACTCCATAAGAGGTCTACTTTGAAGAAGAGAATACCTGCGACATTTTTCATCGTCGGATAAAGGCTGAACATGTGGAGCTGCACCTCCGGGCTGTGTAGTTTCATCATCCTCTCCACAGTTTCCTTCAGACTCAGGTTCTGGGGTAGGCAATTTCTCGGGCTCCAGAATCTTTTTGCTACGCTTAGAAGGGGGTGCTGTATTTTTCCGATGGGCTGGCTGCTCTAGCTCCGGAGAAGGTTGTCAGCATTTTTTTATTTCTTTTGGTGGAGAGGAAATCTTGCTCGGGCCTGTGGACTTCAAATTTTTTTTTACGACCCATGGCTTTGGTGATGGAAAAACTCACCGGAGTGGGTCGTCGGAGATTAGGTCTCGGCGGCGAACGAGTGGAGGAGTACGATGAAGCTTCTTTAACCGGTGCTGACGTCTGGTGGCGCTAGACCCGCGTGGCTGGTGGTTGACTAGCGGTCGAGCCCGAACTCACCGGTGCGTGGTGGCTCACAGACAGAGAGCAGCCAAGCGGTGGAAGTCTGGACTTCGCTGTCGGGACTCTGCTGGTGGCGCACGACAGTTGGAGAACTAGAAGATGATGGCGCTGCTCAACTTCGGCGGGCTAGCGGCTGGGAGCTCTGCTGGTGGCGCACGGCCGGAGCTCCGGTGGACAGAGAATTCATCTCCGGTGGTTACACGGATGAGGGACGGCGGGAGAATGGAGCCAATTGTGTGAAGAAATTCTGAACCCAATGGAAAAAAGGGGTAGGGTTAGTAGTTTAGGAAATTGTACAAAAGCCCTCCATCCTTTATTCTTCTTTTAAAATCTCCTCCTAATTTTGAATGTCAAGCTTCCAAAATCCTCTAACCACTTTGAAAATTTTCTTTCTGCTACCCTGCAATGTAGAATCATCAAAACAGGTCAAAAATAATTGAAAAACAATTCACATGCCTTTTTATATTATTTTTTATTTTTGAAAATAATAATAAAAAAATCTTGGGTTGCTTCCCAAGTAGCGCCCTTATTTAACGTCTTAGGCTAGACTCAACTGGCTTGTTCAGATCAGACAGATATGGGTAATGCTAGTGTCATTCCCTCGACTGTGAGAAACTCTATCCCCTCGTGGTATGGCTTCAATAACTGTCCATTCACCTTGAATGTCTTATGAGTGTATACACTTCTAATTTCCACCATCCCATGAGAACTAACATTGATGACCACATAAGGACCCATCCATCTTGACTTCAACTTTCCAGGCATCAACTTAAGTCTAGCATTGAAAAGTAACACCTTCTGTCCCACTTCGAATTGCTTCCTTCTAATGTGTTTGTCATGGAGAAACTTAGGACGGTGGTTATTATTCTTTTTGCAGAATTTATATATGTTCAAATTTTTTTAAAAAAAATATTGTGTAAAGGACGCATTCTATCCGAAAATTTGTTTCTGAAATTTTATTTTAAATTTGTGTGAAGAATGCGTCCTCAATAATGGCTTTAAATTTATTTTTCTCTTGAATTGATTATATAAATTTTGACTTGCATGTTGTTAAAAGCGCGTCCTGAATTTAGCAAATGAATTATTTTTAATCCAGCAATTTATAAATTATTGTTTTTCATATTTTTGTTTTGGATGAAGATAGCGCATAGGTAGACTTGTCTTTGTTTTATGATATTTTAAAAATTACTGTAATGATAAATTTTGATCGTGGGATTTGCAAATTTTTATCTAGTCTTGAATATAGAGTAGGAATGAATTATTTTTATAGAGTTGGAATGAATATAAATAAGCAAAAATGTACAATATCCGAAGAAGACATGTAATTCATTTGTGCTGAATGACATGTAATGTACTAATGACGGCCTCTGCAAAGCTTTCCATCCGTTCCACATGAGGGAGGACGTATGGTGAGGGATGTGTGTCATGGAACAGCCATCTCAGTAGATACATGTACGTCCTCATGTAGAGCTCCCTCTGGTAAATCCTCCTCCATATCGTCTCCTGCGTCCTCATTCGAATCATAATGCACATGTGGAACACTACCTGTATCTAATGGAGCGGTAGGCGACATGTATGCATGACTAGCAGTGGGAGTGACATATGTAGTGAAATCAACTGTAGTCATGTCATGCTGGAAGGGTTCCCAATGTGATGGTCCGGCATGACCAGTAGTGGGAGTAAGATATGCAGTGAAATCAACTGTAGTCATGTCATTCTGGAAGGGTTCTCAATGTGATGGTCCGGCATGACCAGTAGTGGGAGTAAGATATGCAGTGAAATCAGCTATAGTCGTGTCATACTGTGAGGGTCCACCATGTGATGGTCCGGCGATCGTTGGACTCGTATGTGAGGGTCTGGCTTGTGATGAACCAATGTGTTCTATATGTCCCCGATCATGCAGTCTCCGACCGCTCTGTCGACTAGGTGGAGCCGGACAGTGGCTTCTGATGTCATTATATCTCACACCAGGGAGAGGTTCCTCACAGTGCACATATGGCTGATAAAACTGTAGTCTGGAGGGCTCATGCGCATATTGTAGAGTACGTGTGGCAACACCATGCATTCCCCTGATAACGTCCGCGAAACGTGGGGAACATTCATCCAAATTAATATCTAACATGATGCGCTACTCGCTAATTGCATGCAACTATATAAATTAGGTAAATATGTTAGATATTTAATATTGAAGAAATCTAAAGTATTATTTGTTAACACTATTAGAAATTTAGGAAATACCATATACTCCATAGTAGCCCCATCTTTATGGAAACTCTCCGTAATTTTTCGGGGCCGTCCTGGTTGATCATCAGGGTCACTGTCCTGCAAAAATACCACTCCGTGTATTCTTCGACCAGGTGTGTATGGATCCGCTGACCCCAAGTGTGTTTACTTGTTGCTCTGTTTGATGTTCCCAAGCATCGAGATATCTTCTCAGTTCAACACGCCAATCCATTCCTGACCTCTCTCGACAGTCTCTAGTATGAAGCCGTTTATGTTCATCCCCAGTGACCAACAAGGTGGGTATTGGCTGGATAAGGCCAAACTGCCCGAGAACACGATGGACATGAGGGTACTCCACAACATGCCAGCAAATGAGGTCAACGCAAAGTAGCTAGTTGTTGCTACCGGCTATACAGTACCACGGGAGTTGTTGCATGACATCCTCGGTGTATGGCTGCCAAATGAACTGACATGACAGGTAGGTCTTGTGGTTAGGACAGAAAAACCTTTTTTCCCACCAAGTCAATGAAAGGAAATCCGAATTTCCCTATACCTGACTATCATGGAGAGATGTCAGCTGATCGCAGTACACTTTCAATACATGCATCGGTGATTATGATAGATCGTACATGGCTCTCCACCTATGAGGAACATAATGAATAATATTACCCATTTCTTAGAATTTTTAATGGTTCAAAAATTGTCTCTTGACTAATTCAATACGAACCTGGACCTAAGAGCACTCATCGTGACGGTCACTGGTAGTCGTCCGGCTGGTCGGATGGATAATATTCTCTCCCATGCCCACAACTGCCAGTTATTAAAATAAAATGTAATATAATATTAGAGCACATTATGAACAGTATGTACAACTGACTAGATTGACCAAAAACAATTTTACCTGGAGCAAGACAAGTGGCCCAGATATGGATTTAACTTGTGGGATTGCAGCGTCACATAAACACCTGGACAAGTGTGCCAAAATGGCACTCTCCCAACTGTACTGATATGTTGCACCTAGGTCCATCAGTACTGACAAATAGAGCAAAGGGATAAGGTGCTCAGATGTGTCTGACATGAGCATTCCACCAACCAGCTGCAGAATGAAAACCCTAGTGCACTATTAACAACGTACCTCAGTAGCATCAATAGGCAACGGACTGTACAATAAGTTTCCCAGCCAGATGGCCCTGATGCGACCCCCCTCTGATAGCACTCGGGTCTGGTGTAGCACTCAGGTAGTTTGTGCACATTCTCTGCCAGTCATCTATAAGTCTACTAGTGTCTACACCAGTGATTGGGATGGCATCGATCTAAAGACCCTATAGGATGCCTACATCCTGTAAAGTACTGGTAGCCTCCCTCATCGGCAGGTGAAATATGTGCATCTCCGGTCTCCAACGCTTCACTAAGGTAGTGAAGAGGGAATGGTCAATGTGAATTGATGTGGAATCCAAGAGTCCCTGGAATCCAGCTTTATGCACATAGCGCACATATGGATCAGGCATCCGATTAGTCCAACAAGCCCCATCGCACCGCCTCACCTGTAGTGCCTCATCCTCTAATGACTGTTGTACAATGCACGGGCACGATGCTCCATGTGAAAGTACAGTAAATCTTCGTCAATGGGTCCTGGATGATACATAGTGTGTCTCTACTGACAATCAGAATTGCATGGCAAAATGAATCAGTCTAGATTATGATAAATACACATAATACTATTCCATGTGATAAATAGTCCACAAAAACACATAATACTATTCCATGTGATAAATAGTCAACAAATACACATAAGACTACAACTCTTGACAAAATAAAAAATTACTACTTTCATGTGACAAATATTGGAACTAAATCGTACAGTAGCTTCAATTTAAACAAATACACGTAATACGAATGCAAACAATCAATTGCACTCGAAAAACAAAAGAAATTAAAAACTCCATATTACAAACACGACCCTAAGAACGCCCTCACCTACAGACGCCTTTGGAATCACCCATCACCCTCTCATCCATTTGATTCCTTATCCTTCTCTCCGCAAATTGCTACGCCTCGTATTGCAAAACTTTTTAATATCGGGAATCAACATCCAACTAGCACATTGCCATAGTAATGGATCTCGTACAAGCATGATACCCTGACTATACTGTTGCACATAGGTGGTCGTGTGATATACCCTGTCACATAGAGTAGATAGATCATCACGCCTGTAACTACAGACGGCCAATGTATGAGACCAAGGGAAATGGAAAATTTTCCATTCACGACAAGTACATTCTTTTCTCCGGTATTTGACTGTGTACTTGCTCTCACCAATGCTGCCATCAATGGTCCTTGTCACAATCCTATAAGTCTGCGGCGCATACCCAAACACAGTGACAGTATTTCCCTGTGCCCAAGTGGCTTGCTTATGATTTTTTTCCCAAATCCTACTAGGGAGCTAGGACCTACACAATTCGACATCAATTTAGAACCAAGAAACCAGCCCTTGAACACATAAAGAACTGAAATGAATCTGGAAAGTACCTCCAATTTGTGGCATCCATTATTATTGTAGTAAACATTTCAACTGTTCACTCAAAAGTTGCTTTGACACACGCAGTTATCGGGAGATGTCGTGCGCGCCTTAAACAATTATTGTAACTCTCTAACAAATTTGTTGTAAGAATTCTCTAACATCGATCAACCTAATCAAAGGCAAGGCACCACTTACTGCTATCATGTTGTATCAACCAATCACAAGCAGATGGTTCGATACTCTCCAACTCTTCCTTGTACTCCCTCCATCTGCTCTCTCGTCTGGCACCACCAAGCTGCCAAACCAGAGTCTTCAGAAGCGCATTCTTGAACTTCCCACACTCAGCACTAAGGAAGTTGGATTGAAAATGACGCAAGAAAAAAAGGTTGTATCCAGCTGGCTCCATCCATTCCTCTATATGTCTCATTGCATTTAAAATTCCATCATGGCAATCTGATATAATACAGATTGGCCTACTATCACCACCAACCACGTGAAGATGCAGTCTCTGCATGAACCAGTTCCAACTCTCATTAGTTTCAGTGTCAACAATTGCATAAGCAATGGGTAGTATGTTGTCGTTCGCGTCGTGCGTCATGGCAACTAGCATTGTGGCCTTGTATGCACCTCTCAAATGAGTTCCATCCACACTAATCACCCGTCTGTAGTGGCGAAATGCATCGATAGCCTGACCAAATGCCCAGAAAATGAACTTAAATTTCCAACACCCATGCCCGTGTATTCTATCAGGTACGTCTGCCCAATCAACAACGGTCCTTTGATTGGCCCTAACTAGCTCATCCATATATGTTGGCAATTGTTCAAAGGATTCCTCCCAAGTTCCGAATACCAAGTCAATAGCCTTCTGTCGAGCATACCACACCTTCTTTTAGGAAAGGGTCGCATTTAACTCCATTTTCACATGCGCTTGGACATCTTTCATCGTGTAAGAAGGGTTTATGTCGATGTGGCGGTGAATAGAATGGGCGATCATCAACAATGTTAGGTTAGTGTTACCCGTCGATCGACCAGCACCAACATAAGCATGACTATTTTCCCATTTGGTGATCTCTCGCATACCATGCGAAGCCTTTTTGCTGGCTCTAACAACCCAATGACAATTACCAGTTCCTTCAACAACGTCCTTGCATTCCGCATACCATGTGCTTGACCTGTTCTCCACGACCATGTGTTGCCTGTTCATCATGGAACTCTACCTGGAAATGGCTTCTACCAATTCTGGCTTCGTCTGGAATCACATACCCAATGCCACTTCACCAGTCGCTTGAACATAACTAGGAAGTCTGACACCACAATTAGTTGGTTCATAACCATCCTCATCCGGGCCCCTATAATCCCTAAAGTATGCCTCCGTATTAGGATTCCCCAAAAGATGGAACGACGTTGGTACATTGTTCATGTATACCACTTGTTCATCATTGTCCCCTGGATTGGAATCAGTTGATAAGGAATGATCATCTTCACTTTCTTCATCAAGTTCCCCTTCCTCACCGTCATCATCGCTACCAACATAACCAATAACATGCTTGCCAATTTCACCCACATAATCATCATCGAAGACATTCAGCTCCTCATGATGCCCACCGTATATACCACCACTTGTGGCCGGCTGAGCGCAATCAACGTCAACATACGCACTGGGTTGGCTAGACTCACCAATGACAAAACCTTGGCAATGTGCAGGGGGTGGTAAGGTTGGAAAAAGTGTACAGTTCTAGGTGTACAGTTCTGGATGTTGCTCAACAATGACATGAATGTCCCCGAACTAAGATCACCCGCACGGTCAATGGTGCTTGAAATCTTTGCCATAATAATGTACAAATCTGCTGAGGACAACGACATTCGATCAACAATGTCAAAGAATGTCGTGGTAGACTCGTTATCTTCCACATTATAACACCGATAGTATACGGCCGAACTAATCAGCTCAGGACAATGATAATATATTTTCAGCATAAACCCCTCACTTGCAATATCAAGCCTTCTGAAAATTAAATCAACTAAATCGGAGTGGCTTAACCTCCTTACGAGAGTCACGTTCTTCTCCGGTATAGGAGGATCGTAATACACACCCACAGTCAAATCAAACTTAATCTGACCCCCTTTGTACAGGTACACTGCCAAAAACATCGTACAACTGCATTATAAAAATACATAACATATAATTCAATATTCAGAAAGACGGTATTATTCAGCAACTTATATTCAACTCCTCTAACCCTAAACCGTACAGGATTCCATTATAGTAGGTCAACCACATCATACACTATTTTCGATTTTCAAACTATTACACTATCCTAAAATGTGTGCTCACTTATGCCACACTAATTAAACCATTACTAAAACTTCAATACAATAATTACTGAACAAATCACACATAATCAATTCACACAAAGTCACACATCCTCATTCAACACTTTCATAGAATAAGACCGATAATAATCATTCAAACTACACACAATCATTCAACACATTCATATCAATATGATTTTCTCAAGTACTTCAAAAATTACAGTGTTACACCAAATTGAATAAAATATATTAGAGGACAAATCACACAGAATCATTATAATCATTTGACACATTCGTATAATCATGAATTGTTCAAATACCTTTAGGAAATTCTAAAATTCCCTGAAACTTACGGAGGATGTGGTGGCGTGTCGGTCAATGGTTGTCAACGGGGGTCAAATAAAGGCCTCTTCAACGTCCAAACAAGCAGCCGGATGTAGGAACTACAAAGGGGGGAACAATTAAGCAAAAAAAAAAGAACAAGCATAGTGGATCTAGACAAAACAAAAATTTTTGCAAGAGCTGGACCGGGAAACCAACTGAGGGAGGAGGACGGCGGTGAGCTGACCTACGGTGGCGGCCTAGGCAACGAGGGAGACAACAGTGGCGGCCGGAAGATATATGGTGGAGGAGTGAGGAAGTTAAGAAGATGGTTGGCAAAGGAAGGAAAATAGCAGAGGAAGTGAGGAAGACGGGCGATAAAACCAACAAAATGAGGACGCATTCATCGAATGCGTCCTCTCAAATTTTAATTAAAAAAATCCGGCACCCTGAGAACGCATTCACAGAATGCGCCCTCCATTTTCTGTTAAAAAAATTATTAAACCATGAGGATGCATTTCATAAATGTGTCCTTTAATTTTCATGCAAAAAAATTCTGAAATCTTGAGAACGCATTCGCTGAATGCGTTCTCCACCTTCGCATTCACCGCCGGTTACTGTAGCCGTACTAATAGAATTTTTCCACAATGTATCATGTAACATTTTGGCATGAAGCATTTCTTTTAGCAAATAAAAATATTTGCTTTAAACCTAACTAACTTATGGAGTGAATTCCAGTTCAAGTCAATGCAAATTTTGAATACAGAGTTTGAGTATTAGGGATAAAAACAATATATGATTGCACAATGGTACATTACCTAATCTGAAATATACAGTTTATAGAACTAAGAATGGGCTATTGCATTTATTCTGTGCAGTTTTAATACCTAACTAATAACTCAAGGTGCAGGTTCCAGTCAAAGTACTTGTATTAGTGAAGAACTAAATACATCAATGAAAAACTATAATTTACTTAAACTGAAGTATAAAGTATACCGAACTATGAATGGACTGTATGATTTCTTTCTCTGCACTTTTAGTACCTAACTAACTTAAGGAGTGAATTGCAGTTCAAGTTAAGACCTTGAGTATTAGGGGTAAACAGTATATATGATTGTTCACTGGACACATGTGTTTCGAATACAAACTTTAACAACAATGATCGTTTAGTTTAACTTAGAATTTAACTAAGATGAAAAAACATGATTATGTTGGATAATAAGAGAGTAGATAACAGTGTTTTGAAGCAAAGTTTGATCTGCAAAAAATTTGGGGTTTTCAATACAAACTTGAATAACAGTGAACCATGGGAATTGCCCTGTATCAAAAATTTGTCACTTAGTTATATGTCCTGGTAATCGCACTGTACACCTGTACCTTTCATTTTTAGCAGTACAACATATTTGAGCATTCACTGTCTTTGACTGGTTCTGAACCATAAAAAGAGTAGATAATTAGCTTATAGTCAGTTTGGTCGTTGAACTACTACTCTTAATTAATTTTATGCTCTGTAGTTCAGGATATGAATATGCAGCAATATTAATTTTATCTGCTAGTTACAGTGTACTTGGAAAATATGCTGTTAGTTTTGAATCGCTTTGTTTATTTGTCAATGCTATCTGTATAAGACCAGGGCAGATTATGGTTGAGCAAGAAGCACTTTTCATATCGATACCTAGTTCAGAAAAGAGAAGGAAAAACTTGATTCAATGCAAATAAGAAGACTGAGTATGGAAAAAACTCAACCATGCAATCAGGGAAGTGAAAAGTTGGTTACAGGTAACGATTTCAAATTTTCCGTGGTGACTCCACTTGATGGATATTTAATTACTTGTTTGCATATCTTGTAAACGTAAATGAAAAATGCAAGTCCCTGAAATTTACCTGAATAGTCAGAGTGATATTGCTTCTCAGACCCCATGATATAGTGCCAATCTGGAAAATAGAAATTTAATGAAGTTTGACATTTTCCGTCCATAAAATATTTACAGAAGTTATGTAATATCATGTAATATCTCTTCGTTTGAAATTTTCTTTTGGTAAAAATAGGTCAATTACTTAAGAATTTGTAAAGGGGAAGAATTAGATACCTTATTATACCAAGTTCCGGAATATTTCCTTATACACAACATTAAATGTAGTATTGGTCAGTTAGCCATCTTTATCACAAACCAAAATCTTCAATCCTCTCGTACTTTTAACTCTTGAGATAGCAATATATAGTTGTACATGGGTGAAAACTGGCTTTGGCAAATACAACCCAACGTGTGAAAGAGATTGATCCCGGCTCTTATTAACCGTCACGGCAAAATATAGAGCGAATGGAAATTGTCTTCTTTGAAGTCTAAATGGTAATCTTCTATCAGATGGGCTTAACAACATGCGAGGAATGAACACCTTATGTTCAATGTTGCTCCCTGAGATGATTTTTCCCTCAATGATATGTCGACCTAGTTGAGTTATTTGTAATCTAGTACCGTTGCACGAGCCAGAAGGTTGATCGATGTTCCCCAGTAGCATGACCTGGACACTAACCTTTAACTTCAACTTATGGTTAAGTAAACCTGAACATTTGATACTATTTAAACTTTTTGGAGAATATACATCCCCATCCCCATCTGCACTTTATCAGACCTGCAAATGCTATCTGAACTTAGATATTCTTTCGCTTCTCATGGTACCCTCGATAGAAGTACTCTTTAACAATGTCAACAGCATCATGAGTAGGAGCAAGAATAGCTCTTTCTTTGAAGTATCCTGGACATGAAAGGTTCAGAACTATGGAGGGGTATGTACAGTCTATAATGGATGCTAGAGGATCATTCGTCTCCTTGATAAGTATATCGTCTGATGTTTAAATGATTGCTTCCCCATCATTTGGCTCTCTAGCAGACCCATCTCTAACACTTCAAATCCATTCTGAAAATCGCCTTAGTTCATGTGCATCTGAACACCCACCTTCAAGCCTCGTATTTTTAGTCAAATTAAGAACTTTATAGTAATTTCACAAATAGGAAAAGTTCAGTGCATCGAACACTATGTCTTGTCTGCTCCCTTTTGGGGTAATATTTGTCGAAAATCACCTCCAAACACTAAAAATTTTCCACCAAAGGATTAGAGGATTGGAGAACATCCCTTAAACTTTTATCTAAAGCTTCAAAACAAAATTTGTGAACCATTGGAGCTTCATCCCAAATTATGAGCTTTGTCCTCGTTAATAATTCATCC
Organism: Rubia yunnanensis; assembly: GCA_037428765.1. Classification (NCBI taxonomy): domain Eukaryota; kingdom Viridiplantae; phylum Streptophyta; class Magnoliopsida; order Gentianales; family Rubiaceae; genus Rubia; species Rubia yunnanensis. Next base: position 86,341,401 of record CM075063.1, read on the forward strand.
AAATTAGAATTCGGGGAAATCGAACATGTGGAGTCCTCATTGATATTGATAGGTATTGTAAACCAAGAATGCGATGTCCTTCCTCCTTCAAGGAGAAGAGCTGCAATGCCACTTGAAGCTACGGTCAGTACAATATCACTTTTAGAACGTATCGCAGCTGATAATGTTCTCCAAATAAAAGTTTTTCCAGTCCCTCCATATCCATAAATGAAAAAGACACCCCCAACACTTCTTGAAACAACATTCATGATTTCTCCATACCCTTTTGTTCCTCAATTAGGCTATTAAACAATGAGTTGTGCTCAACTGCTAAGGAAGTTTTATCATAGCAAAGTTCATCCTGTGTGAGCTTATTGTAGCCTTCTAAAATGGTCACATCATTAGGAAAAGACATGGAATAATATTTTTTTAAGACTGCTTCCATTACTGCGGAGAATTTTTTTATCTCAGCCAAAGTGTAATTTTTCAACTGCTCGCCACTAAGGCGCAAGTGTACAAAAATATTAAGGGTATAAGAGTAACAAAAATCATAGTTTCAAGAATCACTTTAAAACTTATCTGGTAAGACTGCTAAGCTACGTAATTGTGTTAATTTAAAATGTTTAAGCATTATTCCTAAAAAATAAATAACATGTACAATAATGGTTATCAAGCCATTATTAGTGCTGAGAATTTATTATTTGCTTCAGTACTCAATTTATGGAGTGGTCAAAAAGCTTAATTAGTTTAATGGGTTCGTAAACACATAGATGACTATTTTAGTTGTAAATCAATTACCATATTAGGATATTAAGAAGATAAAAATTTACCTTGTATCTGAAAAATGTTACGTTGTCTATAAAGATGGCCTCGGCTAAGATATGCCATACATTCTCCCAAACATGTTCAGGTCTAGATAGACTATCAGAGAGTAAAATCATGGCAAAGAGAGCTTGTAAATAGTGTCCGGTTCCCCACAAACTTGCTTCGATGATACCTTCAATATACTCTTTATCCATATCTAACAATCCTAATGCATAGCACGCCTCTTTAAAAGTAGGATATATCACTTCATCAACTGTTCGTATGTCCTCGTAACATTTTGGGCCTTTAACTTTATTTAATAAAACCCTCATGTAGTTAGCTTCCCACAACTGGGTGGAATGTGATGAATTCTTCCAATGGAGAAACCCATCTTCCTTCGAGCCCAGACCTTATCCTTCTATTTCCAAACAAACTTCATTGGGAAGTCAACGTAAGTCAATTGTTTGGCTTCTTCATATTGATTATTGCGATCCATCCATGCTAAGAACTTGGACTGATCGAGTCCAGGTCTGCCCATAACTTCTTCATAGGTATCTTTATCCTGAAAAATGATATTTTGCTCATTGGGAAGGTGAAAAGTCAGTCATTCCACTGCAGGATTTCTATACTGGATGTCAAATCCAAATATTCTCCATACCGCTTCACAAAGAGAGATATACCTTCATATGGAAAATAAAAAAAATTGTATAAGCTATAGGACTTTTAAGGATAAAATAAACCAAGAAATGAAGGGAATAAACCTGCAATCATAATAATTATTAAATTCATCAATCTCTTATCGATTTTCATTTTCTATTCCTTCACCATCTCTCCGAAAAACTGTTACAGTTACCCGGTCATGTCCTTTGTTAATGAATTTGAACAGATAATTTATCGACCTTGACTGATTGCACCATTCAACGGTGATGTGTCATACCTCATGAGAAGTGTTGGGTTATAAGGGACTACAAATCGATTGTCCAATATTACTCCATTTTTTCTTCTGTAATCCCATTATCCCTCCTTCTGTATACAGGATAGCCAACTCCATCAATAGTAATTGTCTTTGTAAAAAATTATGGAAAGTGCTTCGAGCACCTTCCATCCCTCATATACGGTGAGCTTAAATTTGCAGCACTGCAAGGCCTATGCATCATTAAGTCCTTAATAATTTTGTACAGTTTAGGATTCTTTTCTCTATCTGATATCTCAGCAAATATAATCGATTCAATATCCTTGGGCGTGGGAAACTTGTCATCCTTATACATGAAAAATAGGATGTGTGCATGAGGCAACCTGTTAGAATAAAGCTAGTAGATGATTAGATAATATTTTATTCCACGTTGATGACTAGTACTAGAGTTATATTTTATTCCATGGCGGAGAAGGCGGAACCAATGGTGGAGAAGCTGGTTCCAGATCCGGCGAGCACATGGTGTATGGTGGCGCGTGAGACAAAGCCGAAACTGGCACAGAGATCACAGGGTCGCCATCAGGATCAAGAAAAGCAGAGACATCAAGGGTGGATGCGGAAGATCCCGAAGACGTAGAAGGAGCAAATGGGAAGTATGTCTCATCAAAACGAGCATGACGAGTGATGTAAACTCTGCCTGTAGAAGCATCAAGACACCGGAAACCTTTGTATTGGGAACTGTAGCCAAGAAAAACACATGGAATGCTGTGGGGAGATAACTTGTGATCAGCATACGGCCGAACAAATGGAAAAACCCGGCACCCAAAAGGATGAAAATTCGAGTAGCAAGAAGCACGACCATATAGAAGATCATAAGGCGAAGAACCATGCAAAACTGGAGTAGGCAGTCGATTGATTGTATATGTAGCTGCAGCAAATGCATCATCCCAGTAAGAAACAGGCAGATGCGAATTAAAAAGCATAGTAAGACCCATCTCGGCAACATACCGATGTTTGCACTCCACACGACTATTCTGTTCCGGAGTGTGAGGACACGAGATTTGATGATGAATGCCTTTAGTGGCAAAATGACCCCGTAGGCGAGTGTTCAGGAATTCAGTACCACCATCACTCTAAAACACCTTAATTTTGGATGAGAACTGATTCTCCACAAAAGCCTCAAATTGTAAGTAAGCATAAAAAAAATCTGACTTGCGACGAAGTGGATAAAGCCAGGTGAAACGAGAATAGTCATCCAAAAATAATGCATAGTATGAAAAACTATGTGTCGATAAAATAGGGGAAGGTCCCCATAAGTCACAATGAATCAAATCCAGTACATGTGTAGCACACTTATGGTTCTCAACAAACGCCAACCGTTAACCTTTCACCATAACACAGGGGGCGCAGACAACAGGTTTAGGCAACAAAGAAGACAAAGAAACTAAACCAGACTTCTGCAAACTAGAGATTACTGATGTCGATGCATGACCCAAGCGAGCATGCCACAACTTATAAGATGCACGTCCTTTATTCTGCTGCAAATGCGAGAAAAATACTGAATCGCCTTTATCCAAAACTTAGAAACCACTATCACTGTGGCCCTTGCCCATGACCGCCTTAGAAAATTTGTTCTGAATGATAAAGTTCTGATCATCAAAAGTTAAAAGCGTTTAAATCTCTGATCAGTTTACTAATAGACAGCTGATTCTTAGTAATATCGGGAACAACCAGAACATCATACATGCATAAATCATCAGAAATTTTAGCATCACCAACATGAGAGATTCGAATAGAAGCTCCATTACCAACAGAAACATGAGAATTACTAGAATATGGGAAGACAGACTCCAAGCCTGAGGCAGAGGATGCTACATGACTGGTGGCACCGGAGTCAACATACCAATCGTAGGATCGTGCAGTAGGCTCTAATTGCAGTGATGACTAAAAATGCTCAGTCAGATGAGTGGAGGCTGTACGATTAGCTGACCCTGAGAACCAGTCTGAGCAAGCATCTTGTAACAAGTCGCAGCATAGTGACCGGGACGACCACACCAAGTACACTGCGGATGACCACGACCAGCCCCTGCCATGAAGTGACCGCTAGATCTGCCAACTCGACGTCCGCCGAAACGGCCTCCCCTGGCGGCGTGTGAACCGAACGCGCTGCCACCCCTCGTCGGTACGTGATCCCACGCGTGATCGGTCGAGGGAAAAATGCCTGTTGTGAAGGCAGCAGGCCTAGTGGCTGGGGCTGAATGGTCTTGTAAATTTTTGGCACGAGATAAAAAATTGGCATACAATGGAGTAGGCGAGGAATTAATTAAAGGTGCAGAAAAATCCTTAAACTCAGTTCCAAGAGCAGTCAAAAACCAAATAAGTTGATCATCATTCGATACAGGAGAACCCATCATAGACAACTGCTCAAAAATTTCTTTAAATTGGAGATGAAGTTCATGAACTGTACCAGTCTTACGTATGTCGTGGGCAGCAGCACGAAGACGAAGGATGGATGATGCACTGCTGTCATGATAAATGGACTGAATATTGTCCCAAATTTCCTTTGAAGTGGCACAGTCAGGTAAAACCGCCAAGGTCTCTGGGGTGAGAGAAGAAAAAAGAAGGCTGCACACACGTTGATCTTCATCAACCCAGGATCATAATCAGACTGGGCCTTCAAGTAAGCCTTCATGAGATCAGTCTTGGTGGTGGAGCCGCGACTTGGAGTGGAAGCAACGGTCATAGCGTAGGAAACGGAAGAGGCGGCCGCCAGAGGGCGAGGAGGAACAGACGGACAAGGCCTAGAACCATCAAGAAAAACCATACAGCTTCTGAGGTCGGAGAACATAACCAGCTTGACGCTTCCACAACAAATAATTGGATGATGACAATTTGATAGTCATCATGTGGAGAAAGGTATTATAAGATAATTTCTCGTCAGATATGATGAGAGGAGAAAAATAAAAATTTTGGCAAGGAGGGGGGGGGGGGAAGTTTGCCAGCAGCGGAAGCAAGGAGGAGGGAGAGGTTGCGGCCGAAAAATAGAGGAGGGTTTTAGAACCAGGTTTGCTCTGATACCATGATAAAGTAATTTCCCATGATGATTCTGATTAATGATGAAGAATTTATAGAGTACAAAGAAGACTAGCCTAAATATAACTCTAGTACTAGTCATCAACATGGAATAATCATCTACTTCCTTTATTCTAACACAACCCACGTTTCTGAAACTCTATGGTGCAAATATTCTATTCTTTAAATATTATTTGCAGACATGTAATAATCTGTTCTTTGAAAATATATAGCACTAATCACCATTTTCCATAAATATATGACAGTATCATCAGTTTCTTATTTTGAATCTAACCATACGCTTATGATATAACTAAGTATTTTATATTGCACATTAGATTAATGTAAATACAATAGCTCACACACATAATAACATTAAATTTAATCAGCATAATGATATATTAGAATCAATATGTAGTGTGAAAATAAAAAGAACAAACCTGCCTGCATGCGGCCAAAAATATTTTCTTTTCGTACATCATTTAAGAGCTATTCAAGTTTGGTTTTGAACAAACGACAAACGATGTATGGCCTATCCTCGGCTTTAAGTCCCCTCTTGTTTAGGAATCTGGTTATCTCTGGTCACTTACGATTGCAAGTGAAAGTAATAAAAAATGAGGGTACCCATACCACTTACAAAGAGCCATAGCTTCGAGATAATTCTGAGTCATGTGTCTTGGACCACCAGTATACAAAGAAGGAAAGATAATACGCCTTCCGGTCTTGGACGGATTAGTATTCCCTTTCCGCGTCACCTCAACCAAGTTTTTATAAAGTTCTGATCTGAAATCTTTTTGGTGATCCCGAATATATTTCATTCTCCCTGATTCAATCATCTAATAAGCATCAACAAAAAATTGTTGGAATAATTTCCCTGATCAGGCTCATTTTTCCTGTCCTGTATCCAAAAAGCAACGAACTCCCTCATACTCAATCTTGACCTTTTTCTAGGAGAATTGTTGCTGGTGTCAACATCTTCCATATCGATCTCGATCTTTTCCTTGGAGAATAGTTGCTAAGTTCTCTGAATGGGAATGCCAATTCTAAATCTATCTTCTGCATGAGGAAATAAGAGCGGGTACTGAAGGGCAAGATAGACAGGATGCAGCTCATTGACACGTTGAAGGAATCCCGATTGTGTCTCAACTATAAAATCTCTCAGATCGGTTGAGGTGCCAATATCCCCAACTATGAGAGCTGCAACTTCAGAGGCAGTAGGGGTATGATATCTCCTTGTATCCGTTTCCCTTAATCCAATGAGTTTTAATATCACTTTTTCACCATCATCGCTCCTAAAACGATCCCTTGCCATCATAAATGCTTTAGCCAGTGGATTATGCTCATCTAACATTTCTTTCAAACCATTGACAACTTCAGCGTCAAGTGAATTGGCAGGATTACTTGAACAGGTCATGAAAGGTAAATGCACAAATAAAATTTTCATGTAGCAAGGATTAATCGTACCTAATAGCAGATATTCTATTGTGTCGTATATATAAAGTTGCAAGAACTTTGGGGGTTCCCCTGGAGTTAAAAATATATCATTTCATATTTCAATGGAAACCAAAGTTACCTGGGCTTGAAGTGGAAGGATCAGTAGCATAACTTGACATTCACCTCAAGTACCAACCGCATCACTAATAATGTTGGTAATTGAAGAGCATGCATTGGACCGGCTCGAACATTTCAACAAATGTTAACCGTATATATATTTCCTGTTCACTTTGTCATAATTTACTATAAGACTCAATCTAGTCAGTTACTCTTCTGATTGTATGGTTACATAGAATTAGCAGGATTAGTCAATACTGTTAACTAGTAGAATCCCTATTATAGTGGGATCTAGTTACAAACTTCTACTCTATTTATACTGTACACAATCGATGAATACGATTAACACTTTCTGTCATTGAAATCTTCCTTATGTTATTTACATGGTATTAGCCTAAGTACGATCCTATGGCTTCTGATCCACACTCCTCTAATAACTTTATTTTGGCTTCTTCTGATTCCACCTCAACCTTCAATTTAATTTTCCCAAGTTGGCCATACGTCTTGACCGGTCAAACTACTCTTTATGGAGAAGCACCACCCGGTCAGCTCTGGAAGCTTACGGGCTTGACTCCTTCCTCACCGATGTGACGCCGCCACCAGCCACTATCACCGATCCCGCTATGTCACCACCGGACTCTGCTGCTCCCAGCACTCCAGCAAGCACGATGCCCAATCTGGCTCTGGCTGTGTGGCTGAGAAAGGACAGGCTCGTCCTTCTCTAGATTCGCTCCACTTTGACAACCGCGATGCTCGGCATCGTCGCCAGGGCCTCCACCACCGCGGAGGCATGGTCGATTCTTGGCCGGACCTTCCAAGCTCACACCGAAGCTCGCCAAATGCACCTCCGACAGCAGCTCCAGTCTCTACCAAAGGGCTCTTTGTCGGTGATGGAATAATTTGACAAGAAACGGGCTCTTGTTGATTCTTTGTTCGATTGCCTCTGTGTTGTTCCGGATGATGAATTTGTGAGCTATCTTCTCTATGGCTTGGGTGCCCAATACTCAACTCTCCGATCGGTAATTTCAATTTGCCCGGATCCGGTTACTTCGGACGAGCTTCTTGGCATCCTGCTTCAGGAGGAAGCACGTTAGGAGGAGGAGACTACCGCCTTCCGCTCGCCAATAGTGAATGCTGCTCAGAATTTACCGGGTCACCGGTCAACACCGCCGCCATCGCCAATCAATGATGTTCCTACCGCTGGCCGTGAACAGATCAGCGCCCAAATTGTCAAATCTGTCTCAAACCTGGTCATGACGGTAAAAACTGCTTTAACAGGCTCAACCTCAGGCTGTTCCCCGCCACCAATCCGCAGGCTATGGCTCGTTTCCGAGGTGTCCGAGGTGGGAAATCAGCATTTACTGCATCTGCTTCCAGTCTGTCTGATATTCCTGATCCGTGGTACATTGACTCTGGTGCTAGTCATCATGTGACGGCTGATTTGGGCAACCTCACTCTTCAGAACCACTACAATGGCAATGAAGGACTCATTGTTAGTGACGGTACATCCCTTCCTATTACTCATTATGACAATTCTACTCTTAATGCTCAGCATGCTGTCAAATCCTTAAAACTGAATGATATTTTGTGTGTTCCACAAATCACCAAATCCCTGCTTAGTGTCTCTAAATTGACTCGTGATAATCCTGTTTTTGTTGAGTTTCACTCAGACCATTGTCTTGTTAAGACCTTACAGGGCCAGATATTGCTAAGGGGAACCATTGAAAAATGACCTTTACTGCCTTCCGCACTCTCCCCACCTATCACCGACCCCCACCTCTCCTACCGCATTCCTCACGGAGCGCACTTCCCTTTAATGTTGGCATCACCGTCTGGCTCACCCGTACGAGTCCATCCTTCGTCGTCTTGTTTCTAGTTATAATCTTCATGTTTCTAGTAATAAACTAGCCTCGATTTGTGGCTCGTGTCAACTTGGAAAAAGTCACCGATTACCTTTGTCTACTTGACCTAGTACTTCTTTAAAACCTTTTGATTTAATTCATTCTGATGTGTGGGGACCATTCTCTGATTTATCTACTTCTGGTTGTCAATACTATGTCTGTTTTATTAACGACTGTACTAAATTTACCTGGTTATATTTTCTATCCACCAAATCCCAAGTGTACTCGGTCGTTGAACTCTTTCTCAAACTTGTTCACACCCAATTTTCAACCCATGTCAAGGATTTTCAGTCTGAGGAATACCAAAATATCTCTACACTTCTTGCCTCTCATGGAATTCGCCACCAAGTTTCCTGCCCTCATACTCCTGAACAAAATGGATCTGCCGAGCGCCGCAATCACATGATTGTCGAAAAGGGTCTACCACTTCTCGCCCACTCTCGCCTCCCTACCACGTTTTGGGAACAAGCTTTTCATACCACTGTCTATCTCATCAACCGCACCATCACACCTACACTCTCCCATAAATCCCCATACCACTATCTCTACAATAAAGTTCCTAACTACAGCCTCCTTCGCTCCTTTGGGTGCTTGTGCTACCCTTTCCTTTGCCCATACACTGCCAACAAACTTGAGTTTCGTTCCCTTCCTTGCATTTTTCTTGGCTACAGTTCCAAACACAAGGGATATCAGTGTCTTCATTCACCCACTTCTCGCACCTATATCTCTCGATTTGTTGTCTTTGATGAGACAGTCTTTCCCTATCCGGACATGTCCTTATCTAGCTCTCCCTTATCTCGATCCTCTTCCTATCCAATCCCACTCAATCCTCTCGATCAGGCCACCGCCATTCCATCCTCTTTGTCCCCACCTGCTGCCCCTTATATGCCTCCACCTCCACCTTCCCCGTCATCACCATCTTCCCCTCTCTCGCCATCTTCTAGCTCTCAGACCTCACCTCCACCTTCTTGTCCACCTCTAGCAAACCCATCCTCTTATCCCAATACTCCTACATGGTTTCGTCCATCCAAGCAATCCACACATTCCATGACCACTCGCTCCACTACTCATTCCCTCAAGCCCAAAGCTAACTTATCTACTAAATATCCTCTTCCCACATCTCTCACTGCCTCTCTTGAACCCAAAATTTTTCACCAAGCCTCCAAAGACCTGAACTGGCAGCATGCTATGCAAAATGAATATGATGCTTTAATGACTAATAGGACTTGAGACTTAGTCCCTCGTCCCTTGAATGCTAATATTGTTGGCTGCAAGTGGGTATACAGGGTTAAGAGGAAATCAGATGGCTCAATTGAGCGCTACAAAGTGAGCATCGTTGCCAAGGGTTTTCATCAGGAAGCTGGGGTTGATTACTTCGACAATTTCAGTCCTGTGGTCAAACCCACTACCATTCGTTTGGTGTTGAGCTTGGCTGTCTCCGCTGGTTGGCCCCTTCGACAAATTGATGTCAACAATTCCTTTCTTTATGGTGACCTCTCTGAGACATCTTTATGGATCAGCCGTAGGGGTTTGTTGCTTCGGACAAGCCCTCTCATGTTTGCAAACTTCGAAAGGCTCTGTATGGCTTGAAACAGGCACCCAAGGCCTGGTACTACAAGCTGACTGCCTCTCTTGTTCGTCATGGTTTCAAGGCATGTGTTTCTAACCCGTCTCTCTTCGTCAAGACATCCGGCTCACATGTGGTCTATGTTCTTGTATATGTGGATGATCTTGTCATCACTGGGTCTCATACTGCCTTCATTGATGAGTTTGTCAGTCTTCTCCATTGTGACTTTGTACTGAAGGATCTTGGCCCCCTTCACTACTTTCTGGGGATTGAGGTGGCTCACATCGGTTCCACTCTACAGCTCTCTCAACAAAAGTTCATATGTGACATCTTGGAGCGGAGTGACATGACTGGTGCTCGTCCCATCTGCTCTCCTGCTGAGCCTGAGTCTTGCCTGGTTGCTGTTGGGAAAGTCCTCTCGGATCCATCCCTTTATCCCAGCATCGTCGGTGCTCTACAGTATGTTACTATTTCTCAGCCATAAATCTCCTATGCTGTTAACCGAGTCTGCCAGTTCATGCATTCACCTACGTAGGATCACTGGTGTGCGATCAAACGCATCCTCATGTATCTAAAAGGCACAATCTCCTCCGGCCTTGTTCTGAAAAAAGATTGTGACTCTCGCCTTGTGGCCTTTTCTGATGCGGGCTGGGCTTTCGATCCTGATGATTGTCGCTCCCAGTATGGCTTTGCCATCTACTTTGGTAGTAATCTTATCAGCTAGTCTTCTCTCAAGCAGAAATTCGTTGCTTGCTCCAGCACTGAAGCAGAGTATAGAGCCATTGCCTTTGCCTCTGCTGAACTCATCTGGCTTCAGCAGCTTATTCAGGAAATGCATGTCTCTGTTCAGCGTCCTCCTATCCTCCTCTGCGACAACTTGAGTGCTATTTTTCTCTCGGCCAACCAAGTCTTTCATTAGCGGTCCAAGCATATCAAGATTGACTATCACTTTGTACGAGAACAGGTTGCCTCTGGTGATCTTGTTGTTCGCCATGTTCGGTCTCTTGACCAGATTGCTGATATCTTCACCAAGGCCGTTGGGAATCAGCATTTCACTTCTCTCCGTTCCAAGCTTCATGTCCTTCCTTGGCCATAAGCTTGTGTGGGGAGGGTGTTAACCATATATATATATATTTATTGTTGACTTTGTCATAATTTACTGTAAGACCCAGTCTAGTCAGTTACTCTTCTGATTGTATGGTTACGTAGAATTAGCAGAATTAGTCAATACTGTTAGCTAATAGAATCCATATCATAGTGGGATCTAGTTACAGACTTCTACTCTATCTATACTGTACACAATCGATGAATACGATTGACACTTTCTGTCATTAAAATCTTCCTTATGCTATTTACAACAAAGGATTTTATATTAGTATCCTACATAGAAATGGAAATTCATTATAGCAAAACAAATTTCTACTAAATGTAAAGAAAAGCACATCCGATTGTAGAGCTTACGATTGGACATGCCATGCATAGGGGTTCTTGTTGCGTTGCCAACTGCGTTCAAGTGAAGATTACTGTTTTCTACAGTACACATGTAGATTGATTATTATTTTTCTTAATAGCTTGAGCATCCCTGTCTTTGAATAGTTTCTTCAACTGAATATAACTTTTAGGGATAAGTGCCAATATAACCCTATCTACATGAGTAAGTGTTAATATAACCATGTGATAATTTTTAGTACAAATATGACCCTAACTAGTTAATGAAAGTCTCAATATAACCCTCAGACCCCATTTCTGGCATTGACCTCAATTTTTCAGCATTAACTCTATGTAAATTGACCAAAATACCCTTTGGGCTAACTCTTCATTGAAATTAGGTGGGGTTATATTAGTACATTATGCAATCTTATTGGGTTATATTAGCACATTCCTAATGTTTGTAGGGTTATATCAGCACATATCTAATGTTTGTTGGGTTATATCATCACATCCTTAAAGCTTATAGGATTATATTGGCACTTTCACTAACTATATAGGATTATATTGACACTTTCGAATATTAAAAGGTTATATTGACACTTATGTCAACTACGTAGGGTTATAAAAACACTTTTTTCTAACTTTTACCTTGCACCGTGATTATCCTTTCTCTCTTCTTATTTATGATGAGTTTCCTCCTTGGGAAAGTGTCAGGAAAGGCGGCCTTTCCATAAGCTTATGGACAGTTCTCAGGGGCATTTGACTTAAATGTTGTAATTTTTTATAAAATTTAAATATTGCATTTTATAAGTTAAAACAAGTAATGATATGTATTTGAAGGTGAAAATATAAAAATATATGATATAAAAAAATATTTTCAAAAATTTTAAATTTTGTATTTAATTTAAGAAATGCAGTATATAAGGTAAGAAATAAGTGGTCTGTCCATAAGCTTATGGACATGCCACCTGTCAGGAGACCCACTCTTTCTCCTTAATGTTGCTCTTTCTCCTATTATTATAGAATCTGACTGAGTTAATGCTATCTCTCATGTCTTGAATCCTATAACAGCACACTGGAAACTTTTTCAGCTAGCTGATGAGATACATCACATGCTCAAAACATGCTCTTTAATTCATATCTATAGAGAAGCAAATAAGACAGCTGATTCACTTGATAAGTCTATTTTGTCATCAAAATCATCAAGAACCTTTTCTTTTAAGTCTCTTCCACCAGTTCAGGGTATAATTAGACTAGATCAAATGATGACTCCTTCACTGAGAATAATTTAGAATGGATGGTACTGATTCTACTCGTTTTTACAGGTGCTCATTCTATACTCAAGTTTTTCCATCAGTACCAGATTACAACCTCCTTTCTCAATGGTGAACTCTAAAGAATGGTTTTCTGCTCAGGAAGGTTTCTCCTATTTTCAGCCTTCATCAATTTCTGAGACCTCTTTCTCTATGGACACTGCCCATGGCTAACTCAGAAGAGGAAGTGAAGTTTCCAGCTGCTATACTATTTCTCCTTTCTGAATACAAGTCTATCCTTATTTTAGCTCAACCTTTTGACTATTTTTTTTTTAAATTAAACCATCCATAGATGGGGGAAATTATATTTGGCCTTCCCAAGCCTTAAAATAACAGAAAACTGAAAGTTAAAATACAGGGAGAAGCCATTGGCTTAGTCTATATGTACATTTAAGCTCCATAGGCTCATTGAGGCAACATTCGTTGCTTCCAAAATGAATAAGAGGATATATCTAATTGCGAGAGGAAAATTAAAACTCTTAGTTGAGAATGGAGGTCATCGAACTTATTAGTGGATCGTAATTACGAAACACTGGTCAGTCAAAATCACCCCATCCAAAACTAAGAATCTTATCTCCTTTAGCCTAGAGTAGTCATGAAGCTTCTAGTAGAGGCTTCAAACTAGAACTAAGATACAAAATAATCACAAATTGGCAGTGAAGAAACCAGCACCAGCAATGTTTCCAGCAAAATATTTGCACAATTCTGAATTCACCATGTTGTGAGTCAAGCAAAACAGTTCCGTTATGCATCAAGCAAGACAGCAAGGGTGTGGAAATTGTGCAAATCAGCAAGGTTGTCCATGAATCAAACCAGCAGCGAGGAGAACTGAATCTTCCTGGAAAATTTTCCATATTGAGCTTCGTTGTGGTTGTAGTAATAACAAACTGCCTCCGTGTACCTACAAGCTGTGAAAAACATTTAATCAGTAGCATCCATACCATGTGAAATTCTTAAGGAGGGAGTCCCTAACTGATCTAGCCTAATGAGGCCCAGAATATAATTAGGTAACATATTAAAGGAGAGAAAAGATTCACTTGTACCATCATTAAGGCATTTCTTAGCTAGTGCATCAGCTACAAGATTCTCTTGCCTCAAAACATGAGTAAGTTTGAAAGGACTCAAAGATTGTTTAATGTCATCCGCAAGTTGGAATAATTGCCAAGGGGCAAGTAACGGATCTGATATTGATATCACAGCATTCTTACAATCTGATTCTATGCAAACATTTACCATGAATCCATCAATTTTTGATATGGCAAACTGTATTGCCTTCATTTCAGCCTCTTGAGGAGATTTAGCATTTGAAATTTGAGTATATGCTATAATAAAATTACCCCTACTATCTCTTAGGATCATGCTAACTCCAGTCAAATTCAGATGGGAATTCCAAGCTGCATCAACATTTAATTTATATCCCCAGTTTGGCCGAGACCAAGCAATTTTAAAGATTTTCGGTTTAGGAGGGGACTTGATCAGTGGCAGAAAAGAGTGCTTTGCTATGTCTGTGTCAAATTTTGATCTAATGAAAGCAGGTTTAGCAGTGAACATGTAGAAAATTTGTTCTTTAATGTTTGCTATCACCACACCTGTCCTAGGCAAAGCTGAATCAAAAATGATTCTATTTCTCATTTTCCACAATTGCCAACAAGTTATAATAGCTGCAGATTTTATGATATCATTATGAAGGGCACTTGTACCCGAGATAGTTAAATAGCAAGAGAGTCTCTCCCAAATAGTGGAGTATGCAGCAGCAGTAATCCCCATGAATGAATGAACAGTTTCCCAAATTTGTATTGAAAATGTGCAGGAGTTGAAGAAATGGTCTAAAGAGTCCTCATGATTATTACACATACAGCATCTTGAAACCATAGAGAATCTCAGTTTGCGTAGCACATTATCAAAAGGGAGCAAGGAATTCATCAACTTCCACATAAAGATAGAAACTTTTTTCTCAATTCTAGTATTCCACAGGTACTGAGCAGATTGGATATTACCTCTTTGATGTCTTAGCAATGTATAAGTAGCTTTAAAGGAGAAGTCCCCGGTTGTACCTGGTTTCCATATGAGTCTATCCTTTCTATGCGGAGATAAGGTTGCTTCCTGCAATGAAGTGGCAGCATGAGAAGGGAGAAAAGGTGCAATTTCTTGAAACCAAGAAGCTTTATGTGTGATGAAATCAGAAACAGTGCTTGATTGAGGAATATTTACAGTAATAGAGTTACACCAATCCTCAACCGGTCCTATACCTAACCAATTTGAAGTCCAAAAATTACAAGCTCCGTTTCCTACTATAACCCTAGAGTTAGCTTCTGCCCAACTATTAATTTCACAAATTCTCCTCCAATTTTGAGATGTCCTGTAGGATGAAGGTAGAGATGCCAAAAGGGAGGACCAAAGTACTTCTCCCTTTTGGAATTTCCACCACAACCTAGCAGAACATGTCTGTAGGATTGTATGAATCGATCTAAACCCAAGTCCATTTTGATCAATGGGATAACACAGAAAATCCCACTTTCTCCATATTCTTTTTGATCCTTGATCAGTTGTACCCCAGAAAAACCTATTAAGTTTTTTCTCAATGGTGAGGATAACCTCATTTGTAGATTTTAGAACTGACCAAATATGTTGTGGAATGGAGTATATACATGACTGGATTAAGATGATCCTACCCCCCATAGAAAGCCACCTGTTCTTCCAACCCCCTATTTTGTTTTCAATCTGTTCAATTATAGGTTGGAAATAGATTTTTTTGGGTGCCCCTGTAAAAATTGGAACCCCTAAGTATGTAAAGGGGAATCTGCCTATTTTCATACCCAACACCCTTTTTATGTTACTGATCCTGTTTACTGAAACATGCTTTCCTAAAAAAATGTCACTCTTAGAGTAATTAATCCTTTGTCCACTGACCTCCTCAAACTTGGTAAGAAAGGCTTTAAATCTGATCAATGATTGGTTTTTAGCAGTTAGAAAAATAACAGTATCATCAGCATAAGATAAATGAGAAACTGGTAAGGTGTTACCTGGAAGATGATAATATGATAGCTTACCATTTAGAAAAATGTGAGCTAAACTCCTTGTGAAGGATTCAGAAAATATATTAAAGAGAAAGGGGGAAAGGGGGTCACCCTGTTTAATTCCCCTAGAAGCTTGAAAGAAACCAACCGGCTTACCATTTATGAGTATTGAGAACCATGCCTGAGATAAGTTCTTCATAATGATAAAAATGAATCGAGCAGAAAAACCAAATCTAGCAAGAATTGAGTATAGGAAAGACCATTTAACCCTATCAAAAGCTTTCTGAAGATCAAGTTTAACAATGCAATTGGGATCTCTTTTCTTTTTGTTTAAAAATCTTACCATTTCTTGTAGGTAGATGACATTATCAGAGATGTCTCTTCCTTTAAGAAAGGCAGTTTGATGTGGTGAAATAATTTTTGGCATTATAGACTTAAGCCTTCCCATCATTACCTTTGAAAAGATTTTATTTATAACATTTGAAAGGCTAATTGGTCTATAATCATCAAATGATGTAGGAGTTAATTTTTTGGGGATAATACTGATCCAGGTGCTGCTTATACCTTTGGGAATAGTTGAAGCAGTTAGAAAATCATTAACTGCAGCCAATAAATCATCTGCAATAATATCCCAAGAATGCATATAAAATTTGGCAGTAAAACCATCAGGTCCCGGACTACTAAGCTTGTTTAAATTAAGCACAATGTCTCTGAGTTCATTAAGAGAGGCTGGTTTCACTAAATCATCATTATCCTCTTGAGTAATCAGTTTAGGAATTTGGCTGAGGAAGTGTGATGTGTAGAGATTAAAATCTGAAGAACTGTCCTCGGTTAAAAGATTATTATAATAGTTAATGGCCTCATTTTCAATTTCCTGAGGAGTATCAACCCATAGGCCATTACTATTTTTGATTTTTGTAATCTTTAGTCTACAGTTTCTTTCACTTACAGATTTATGGAAAAAACTTGTGTTATTATCCCCCTCTTTAAGCCACTTGACCTTTGCCTTATGTTTCCAAAAACTTTTCTGCTCTACAAGTGATCTAACTAATTTAGCTCTGGCTTCTTTCAGTTTCAGTAAGTTCAGATCAGAATTAACCTGATCATAGTTCTGTTCATGAGCTAGGAGATCATTTTCTGCCTTCGTAACATTATCAGTGATGTTACCAAATTTTTCTCTGTTCCATATCTTGAGCTCCTTTTTTAATCTGATCAGCTTAAGAAAAAATCCCAACATACCAGAGTTATTCATAGGCCTTTCCCAATTATCTTTGATAACCTGAGTGAATTCTTTCCTTTTATACCATGTGTTAATGAACCTGAATGGTCTAGGAGAAGAGGGGACATCACTACCAATAGTAAGTAACATGGGACTATGATCAGATGAGATTCTATTCAGAATGTGTACTGATGAGGAAGGAAATTTAGAAGACCAGGCTGAATTGCATAGTCCCCTATCCAGTCTTTGAATAGTAGGGGACCTAAGCCTATTATTACTCCATGTAAACAAATTCCCAACAGAATTGATTTCTTCTAATGCCATAACACTAATAAACTCATTAAAATCCTTCATACTACCTAGTTTAGGAGTAGCAGGACCTTTATATTCATTTATTGATGTTATGGCATTAAAATCTCCAATTAAAATGGAGTCAGACAGAGTCAGTGATTTCAAATCTGACCACAGAGACTTTCTACCATTTCTGGTCCGTAGGCCATAAACAAAAAAAGCATCCATGCTCTTATTGAGAGTTAAACTAATCACATTGACAGCAAGAAACTGCAGGTTATCACACTTTAATGACAAAGAAATGTTGGAGTTCCAAAAGAGCCAAATTTGACCACTACTAGCATACATACAATTATCAAAATGTAAAGCATGCCTGTAACCTTCACATTGAGAGTTATCATGTTTTGGTTCTATCAAGCAGATTAGATCAAATTCGTGCCTATTAATCAGATTTTTGAGTCTTAACATAGAAGTATCCATTCCCCTAATGTTCCACACCAAGAACTTTATCTGAATTGTTGTATTACTCATAGGGAAACATTATTAGAGCTTTTTGATCTAGTCATGATAGTATTTAACTGTGTTAAATAGGTCTCATTCCTATGCTTTGAATCTAGCTTTTTCTGTTTATCCTTTTTCAGATTGGAAGAACCAGATGGAGAATTTGAAGAAATAACCCGAATATCCAAAGACTCCCCAGAACCATCTCCATATTCAGCAGAAGCTGAGTGTGTGGTGACACCAGGGGAAGCCACTTGGGTTGGCATTTCCTCACACTCCAGTGCTTGAAATCTGTTTTGCCTATGCTTGTGCTGAGGAAAAATGAAATTTTTTGCCGCTGCAATTGGGTTAAAAGGAGAGGAAGACTTACTTCTTATACCTGAGATGTCATCTTTTGCAAAGCCTACCTTTTTGTGGAGTTGAGGAGGAGCAGATAGAGATAGTTTGTGCAGAGGAATAGGAGATTGAAGTACAGGATCAGGAAATACATGAGAAGTAATAGGGTTGTCCATGGAAACAGAATGAACATGTACTACATCTGAGATATTAGAAATTAGGTCCGGATTCTGCAAAGTACATTCAGTTCCAGGGGCTTTCTCAGGGACACTAACATTCTCAGAATTCCCAGGGATATCTTTCCCCGTATCATAACTAGGAATGACAGGGTCTACTTGCTCATGAGTAGAACCATCAGACTGGTTTTGGTTTTCTATGTTATCCTTTCCAACCTTCTGTTTAGGTACATATCTAAGGTTTTGTTTTGACACAGTATTAATCTTATCAGTTACTGAGAGACCAGATCCTCCAGCCTTGTTAGTTTTATCATGAAACTGATTAACAGTCTCCTGATCCTGAACATCTATTGGCTTTTTGTGCTCCTTTCCAAGGGTATTAATGTTATCCATTTTATTCATCCTTGGTTTTTTCAGTTCCGGATGTAAGTAGATGCATAGATTATCATCATGACCAATAACCTTACAGTGATGACAGTATAAAGGAAGATCATCAAACTGAAGCTGCAATTTAGATACATTATATTCAAAGCCATCTTCCTCAATGCCCACTCTAATATAAGTTGGTTGTCTTTTTTTCAGATCTATTTCGACACACATCTTCACTGCGGATGGCCTAGTTAAGCCAGCAGTAGCAGAATCCAACTTAATAAAATTCCCAATCTGATTACCCATGGATTCTAGCATAGCAAGGTTATAGAAAAAAACTGGAACGTGATGTATTGTAACCCAAACCGGAACTATGGACGACTCAATTTCAGGTGAAAAATCAGTTGTCCATTTTAGAACTTTCATTTGGGCATTATTAAAATTCCACTGACCTTTGATCCAAAGACGCTGGTAATCTTCCTTGTCCTGGAAGCGTATCAGAATGTGTCGATAGTCTATGGAACCCAGTTGGAATTTACCTTTAAAACCGACCGAATTGAAGGCATCGTTGAGAGCAACCATAGAAGGCTTCCCCCGCGCGAATTTACCCACCAGAGCATTGTGGTAGTGAGAGGCTAGAGTCTCTGCCTCCTTCCGAGTGACCAAGCATGAGATTTCACCTTTGTAGTTGGTTTTAGGAATTATCTCAGGATTAGATGGGAGTGAGACTGATAGTGGAGGTGATCGGTTGTTTAAAGCTTGTAAAAAAGATTTGGCCGGCGCTTGTCCTCCACGGCCAGGCGGAGGAGCCGCCATGGATGAGGTGGAGGAAAAACTCAGAGAAGAAGGTAGTGTTACGATCAAAAACCGTTAGGCAGAAAGGGGAAGAAGGAAGAGGAATAGTGGAGAAATTACTGTTTGTGTGTGTTTTCGCACGTTTTCGCACTCAGTTCCGTTGATCAACCTTTTGACTAAGTTGTGCTTCATTTTTACGATCACTAAATTGTCCGAAGGTACAGAGCTATAATTTGTGATCATGGCAAGCTCTTGTATATGCTTAACTCTTCTTACCAAGACTACTTTTGTTTCATCTTACTAACATAGGTTAGTCCCATTTCTTTTGGAACCAACTACGGTTTGGTTTGGGAGTTTTTTAGCTCTCATATGTATTCATAGGATCCTAACTTTGGCCGATGGCTACTTGTATTCTTCTGTTTTCTGTTTTACTTTTTAAAGGCTTAGGGAAGCCAAATAAAATTTCCCTCCATCTTCTGATGGTTTCATTTAAAAAAAATGTTGCTCTTGTTTCATTATTGAGCTGTCAGATTTGTTTGAGTAGATGCCAATGTTTTGTTAGACATATATTGATTATATCATGCGAAAAATCAAATAACAAAATTGAACGAGCAATTAACATATGCAAGAATAATACAATTTTATTAATTATTCAAGCATACAATTGAAAAGCTTAAATTACAAATAATCAAAGCATGAATCACATTTCAAGTAATCACAAATTGATGGAGTCACGAGTAATACTCGCTGCCCTTGAAACGAATGAGTCCCGTCGTGGACATCGTTCCCTAGGATAAAACCATCGCAGGTAACAATTAACATTTAAGAGTTACCTGGGATTCACGCAAAGCCCGAAGGACTATCACCGACAGAGATAGAAAGAAGTGAGACTCAAGTTTAGAATAAATGAGGAACTTGAGAATGGTGCGAATTTTCTGACTGACTTAGAGGCTCTATTTATACTACTCTAAGAGACCCTAATCATGGAAACATGATATTCTGATTTTCTGTAATTAGAGAAGAATATTCTCCAATCACCAACTCACCAAATCCGAGACATTCCATGAATACTCGAATCATATCTGCTGGAAAAGGAAGAAATATTTGTACAAATATTCTTCATCATATTAAACATGGTAAACCGCATATTTATTTAAGACAAGATATCTCACAAAATATGGAAGTATTTTGTTCTTATCTCTTAAGAATTACACACAAGTAATTCTATATATACTATGCGGTTGGGCCTTCATAAGACTTCCATGCGATCCATACGTATTTTGGATAGTCTAGAGAAAATTACCTGGGCCAATTTTCGCCCATTTTTTTCCTCTTTCAAGAGTGAAATTAAAACATTCATATCTCATTCACCCTTGATCCGTTTTGAGAGTTTAAATAGTCAATTTTATAGTACTCGCGGAGGAGAACCCAAAAATGACATCCAT
Source organism: Rubia yunnanensis (assembly GCA_037428765.1). Taxonomy (NCBI): domain Eukaryota; kingdom Viridiplantae; phylum Streptophyta; class Magnoliopsida; order Gentianales; family Rubiaceae; genus Rubia; species Rubia yunnanensis. The sequence goes on from CM075063.1 coordinate 86,362,081, forward strand.
TGACCCAAAATCAGTTCGGGTCCCACTCTAAACGAATCCCAAAAAGTTGACGAATTTCAACTTTTAACCATCATTTTCCAACAATCCCCCACATGAATAGATATTGATGTAGGAATCAGAACAATCACGTCAGACACAGAGTTTGACTTGGTGATAGATTCATTTCGACGGCATAGATGCTGCATAGGATAAGTAGGTGTCACCCTTTGAACTTTTCCTTGAGAGAGTACACTTAGCCCACTGGTTAGGAAGTAGACGCGATGTCCTTGAACTTCCCCAACCGCTTGTGTGAACGACAATGCACTTCCCACAGACATCTTTCCTAGCCCTTGCGCTTTCCTCGGTTGTGTCCATTAATCAGGCCATGGCACACACCTAGTTCTGTAAGGTTTCTAAAGAATTGCGTCCCAACAATTTCCTTTCGAAGCGGCCACACTTCTCGCTTACATAGGTGATTCTTGGCGTAAGAGCAGTTCCAGATACTATGCGCTCTTTCAAGTACTACACACCTGATGCCATGAACCATTAAAAGCAACCTAATGCTTAACCTCCATTCACATAACTGTTTCTTCATCATAGGAATAAGATAGGAGGTATGAAACCCCCACAGTGATCGCAATGGGTCTTTGCAGTTTAGTTGTCCCTTTGAACCTTGATCTTGGGATCTCCAGTCACATAGGTTGGGTGTCCACATACGTAACCCATCATTTAATGGACTTCAGTCCCATTCCTCTCGATGATGTTTCAACTATCTCTTGATTCAACCCTTTAGTCAAGGGATCGGCTATGTTGTCCTTCGACCTTACATAGTCAATTTTGATCACTCCAGTTGAGAGAAGTTGTCTTATGGAACTATGTCTCCATCGAATATGACGAGACTTCCCATTATAGAGCATATTCTGAGCCTTTCCAATAGCAGATACACTATCACAATGTATACATATGACTGGCACAGGCTTCGGCCATCTAGGAATGTCCTCTACGAATTGACGGAGCCATTCGGCCTCCTCACCCGCCTTATCTAAGGCAACAAACTCAGATTCCATCGTGGATCGAGTAATAACCGTTTATTTAGAGGACTTCCACGAGACTGCTCCTCCACCTAGTGTAAATACATACCCACTAGTGGATTTCAGGTCCTTTATATCGTGTATCCAGTTTGCATCACTGTATCCTTCAACTACAGTTGGATAACTCGAATAATGTAGACCATAATCACGAGTATAACGTAGATATCTCAATACTCTAGTTATTGCTTTCCAGTGAGTCATACTGGGGTTACTCGTGTATCTACTCAACCTACTTACAGTGTAGGCAATGTCTGGTCTAGTACAACTCATCAAGTACATCAGATTCCCAATGACTCTCGAGTACTCCACCTGATTAATAGCCTCCAATTTGTTCTTTCGTAGATGCAAATTTGGATCTATTGGAGTCATCGTCACCTCTGAGTCATTCTTGTTGAATTTCTCAAGGATTTTATCTACATAATGAGACTGGGTTAAGGTGATACCATCAGAACTTCGGATGATCTTTATCCCCAAGATCACATCCGCCAGTCCCAGATCCTTCATGTCAAAACGAGAATTCAACATGTCCTTGGTAGATTTGATCATCTTTTCATTACTACCCACAATGAGCAAGTCATCTACATATAAACATAGGATTACATATCCATTTTCCGTGTCTTTCACATAGATGCACTTATCACACTCATTTATTTTGAAACCATTGGCAAGGACGACATGGTCAAACTTCTCATGCCATTACTTTGGTGCTTGTTTGAGACCATACAATGATTTCACCAACTTGCAGACTTTTCCTCCTTGACCGGGAGCCGTAAACCCCTCAGGTTGCTCCATGTAGATTTCTTCCTCTAAATCTTCATTCAAAAAGGCAGTCTTCACATCCATTTGATGAACCTCAAGCTTATGCAGCGCGGCGATAGCAAGTATCATTCTAATGGAGCTTATTCTCGTGACTGGAGAATAAGTATCAAAGTAGTCAAGACCTTCCTTTAGTCTATAACCTTTGATTACAAGTCTAGCTTTATACTTGTCAATCGAGCCATCTGCTCTCATCTTCTTCTTGAAGATCCATTTGTAGCCCAGTGGTTTACACCTCGGAGGTAAGTCCACTAGCTCCCAAGTATGATTATGTAGAATCGAGTCGATTTCGCTTTTAATTGCTTCTTTCCACATAGGCCCCTCAGACGAATTCACAGCTTCTTTATAGCTTTGTGGCTCACTTTCAAGCATAAACGTTAGATAATCAGGACCAAATGTTTTTTCGGTCCTAATCCGTTTACTTCGTCTAGGTTCATCCACTTCCTCCTCTTGATCCTTGAGATCATTAGGAATTACTACGCCTTCGTCTAATGACTCAATGGTCCTTTTCGACGACTCAGCCCTTTCCTTGGCAGGGAACACATCCTCAAAGAAATTTGCATTTCTTGATTCCATGATCGTGTTCTTGTGAATCTCGGGATGATGAGATTCATGTACAAGGAAGCGATAAGCACTACTCTCATGTGCATATCCTATAAAGATACAGTCAACCGTTTTAGGTCCGATCTTTAACTTCTTGGGGATGGGATTAATACCTTCGCAAGGCATCCCCACATTCGCAAGTAAGTAAAGGATGGCTTCGTGCCTTTCCACAACTCATGAGGAGTTGCTTTCTCATCCTTACGGGGTATCTTATTCAAAAGATAGTTGGCCGTCAAAATAGCCTCCCCCCACATGCTCTGTGGCAACCCAGAACTTATCAACATCGCATTCATCATTTCTTTAAGAGTGCAATTTTTTCGTTCAGCCACACCATTAAATTCGGGCGAGTAGGGGGCAGTGACCTCGTGAATAATGCCATGTTCAGAACAATGGTCCCTAAATGGCTCTACATATTCACTTCCACGGTCACTTCTAATCACCTTGATCTTCTTATCAAGTTGATTTTCAACTTCCGTTTTGTAGAGAACAAATTTCTCAATTGCCTCATCTTTGCTTTTCAGCAAGTACACATAACAGTATTTCGTACAATCATCCACGAAAGTGATGAAATACTTGTTACCTCCTCTTGTTTGCACGAACTTGAGATCACAGATATTGGTATGTATAAACTCAAGAGGTTTCGTGTTTCGTTTAACTTGTTTGAAAGACGTTCGAGTCATCTTAGCTTCAACACAAGTTTCACCCTTATGATTTGCATCAATTTCCATGTTAGGTATGTTCTCCATTTTAATTAATCTTCTCATCGAATCATAATTAACGTGTCCTAGTCTACCATGCCATAAATTGGAAGACTCAATCATGTAAGCAGACGAAGAAGCATTCATTTCATCTTTCTTAGGAGGTACAACCATGGTGTTCAACTTAAACATACCATCTAGCTCATAACCTTTGCCTACAAACATACCTTGCTTTGACAAAACTAACTTATCAGAATCAAACACTAGCTTAAAGCTATGCTTGATCAACATAGAACCGGACACAAGGTTCTTGCGAATGTCTGGCACATACAAAACATTCTTCAAAGTCAACTCCTTCCCAGACGTCATCTTTAGCACCACAGTGCCACGACCTTTCACCATGGAAGTTGCAGAGTTGCCCATGTAGATGGCCTCTCCATCTTCAATTGCCTTGAAGTTTGAGAACACTTCCTTGACAGAGCAGATGTGCTTCGTAGCACCAGTGTCAATCCACTATTCCTTTGGATTGGAGTCCACCATGCTGACTTCAGAAATCACAGCACACAGATCGATGTTATTCACATCTCGTGCAAGATTTTCGACCATGTTGGCCTCATTCTTGGCATTCTTTGGCTTCTTACACTCGGAGGACTTGTGGCCAGCGAGGTTGTAGTTGTAGCACTTGCCAGTGAACTTCGACTTCTTCGAAACTCCACCCTTAGCTCCCAACTTGGATCCCTTCTTTGCCTTGGGCTTCTTTGACTTGGAGCTCCCACCAACCTCCACGAGATTAGCCCTTGCCACAGGCACATATCCATTCATCCTCTTTTCAGAGATGCGATTATCCTCCTCAACACGAAGCTTTTGGATCAGATCCCTCATGGTCATCACCTTTCGCTTGTGTTTCAGATAACTCTTGAAGTCCTTCCAACTTGTAGGCAGCTTCTCAATGATGCAATAGACTTGGAGATTCTCGCACATTGTCATCTTCTCGGCTATCAGCTCATTGATCATCATTTGAAGCTCTTGAGCTTGACTGACCACAGACTTGGCATCAACCATCTTGTAGTCGAGGAACTTGCCGATGACCCACTTCTTGGATCCAACTTCCTCACCCATGTACTCTTGGTCAAGAGTTTCCCACAACACCTTAGAAGGCTCCTTCACCTTATACACATTCCAAATGGCATCGTGAAGGCTATTCAAAAGGATGTTGCGGCAGATATACTCCTTAGAGTTCCACTCCACCGCAGCATCTTGAACTTCCTTAGCGCTTTTCTCATCCACAACGGGAAGATCTTCGTGAACGTAACGTTCCAAACCCATAGTGGACAAGTAGAAGAGCATCTTTTGTTGCCACATCTTGAAGTTCATACCATTATTGAACTTCTCGGGTTTCTCAGCATGAGGAACAGCCACAAGAGGCATCACCCCAGGGGTAGTCTTCGCAGCATCATTGCTCGACATGGTTCTGGGATTCATCAATGTGTACATACAAAATTATTCACCATTAAATATAAGTACACATGAAATATTGTAGTATAATATTTTAAAACAATTATACATAACAAATTGCTCAATCTGATTTTATTATAAATAACCAAAACCATTAGCATGCATATTTTCATAAAGCATGCAATTACCTATGATTTGCGCAGAATTACAAATCATATGCGTATTTTCGGACAAACATTGATATGCATATAAATGTGGCAGGCAAGTAATATATGCATTATTCACGCATGATTATTTTGACTACATATTTTGACTGCAACATTCTTCACGCATACATATTGATTGCGTGGAAAATTTGACTACAGATTATGCATAATGATTCCACGCAATTTATATCAATATATATGTCCTTCGCATGCATTATTAAACAAATCAATATAAATCAACAAATTATCATTCGTTTCAAGACTGTTGGACATATATTGATTATATCATGCGAAAAATCAAATAACAAAATTGAACGAGCAATTAACATATGCAAGAATAATACAATTTTATTAATTATTCAAGCATACAACTGAAAAGCTTAAATTACAAATAATCAAAGCATGAATCACGTTTCAAGTAATCACAAATTGATGGAGTCACGAGTAATACTCGCTGCCCTTGAAACGAATGAGTCCCGTCGTGGACATCGTTCCCCAGGATAAAACCATCGCAGGCAACAATTAACATTTAAGAGTTACCTGGAATTCATGCAAGGCCCGAAGGACTATCACCGACAGAGACAGAAAGAAGTGAGACTCAAGTTTAGAATAAATGAGGAACTTGAGAATGGTGCGAATTTTCTGACTGACTTAGAGGCTCTATTTATACTACTCTAAGAGACCCTAATCATGGAAACATGATATTCTGATTTTCTGTAATTAGAGAAGAATATTCTCCAATCACCAACTCACCAAATCCGAGACATTTCATGAATACTCGAATCATATCTGCTGGAAAAGGAAGAAATATTTGTACAAATATTCTTCATCATATTAAACATGGTAAACCGCATATTTATTTAAGACAAGATATCTCACAAAATATGGAAGTATTTTGTTCTTATCTCTTAAGAATTACACACAAGTAATTCCATATATACTATGCGGTTGGGTCTTCATAAGACTTCCATGCGATCCATACGCATTTTGGACAGTCCAGAGAAAATTACCTGGGCCAATTTTCGCCCATTTTTTCCCTCTTTCAAGAGTGAAATTAAAACATTCATATCTCATTCACCCTTGATCCGTTTTGAGAGTTTAAATAGTCGATTTTATAGTACTCGCGGAGGAGAACCCAAAAATAACATCCATTGACCCAAAATCCGTTCGGATCCCACTCTAAACGAAACCCAAAAAGTTGACGAATTTCAACCTTTTAACCATCATTTTCCAACATGTTTTCCATTGAAGAAACTTCTACCAGGTGCTGTTGAAGAGTTATTTGACACGGGTATTGCATTGTAGACAGTAGCATTTTGTGGCTGTTTGAATGTGGAGGAAACAGACTCAGCCGCAGAATGACAAATTTGTGAAGACAGAGGAGAGGAGTGATCTGATGGCCTGAATGTCATAAGTGTAAGCACTGAAAAGACAAAACATGGATGCAGATAATCTTTCATCGGAGCTTAAAATGGAATGCACAGTTATGTAAACTGAAACTATTTAACTTCAGAATATAGAAGTTGAGTGACCAGAAATTACAATTGGAGATTTCACCCAGAGGAGTTCTTCGAAGAGGGCTGGGTGTGTTTGAGAGAAGATTCGACATTTCAATTGGAGAAGCCATTATTTCTGAAGTCGAGAACTACAGTTTTCTGGAATGAAAAGGTCAGAACCTCTGAAACATCTTTTTCTTTTACATCAACATTTGCTGAACAGCTGTATGGAATGGTTCAACATTATACTAACCCTTTTGTTGCATGATTTTTGAGCCTTTCCTCTTCTCACGCATTCTGAGTACTCTAAGTAATCTTGCCTGCCTTGATTTGTCGTTGTCGAGTGTCGAGCTACTGGATGAGCCTGTCGAAACAATATTAGATTATGTAAAGTCAAGTAATGTATTGAATATTTTAATTAGCAATTTGTGAACTTACTCGGAAACGAAAAACTTTTTATGTTGGAACATGCGGATGACCTGTAAATAAGCCAAGAAAATCTTGCAAGAACAAGGACAGAATATTATGGAATTTGTGATTTCTGGAAATTTGAATATTCTGCTATATGATAGACGTTGGAAGAAGCATAGTTGGTTTATGAAAAATCCCTACAGATATGGTATTGAAATTATCAAATATATGGGAGATATTGTTGATAAAGTAATTTCCCATAATGATTCTGATTAATGATCAAGAATATATAAAGAGTACAAAGAAAACTAGTCTAAATATAACTCTAGTACTAGTCATCGACATGGAATAAAATATTATCTAATCATCTACTTGCTTTATTCTAACAATTGTGATAAGGAAATCCCTTTATTTATGGGACTTGGATATGCTTCAAGAAGCAGATAAGGAGTATGAATATTATGGAAAAAATTATGGAGAGTTCCGATCTGCTTATGCCTTTAAAAGGGGACACCTAGGCTGCATTCAATACACGAATTAAACAGAGAAAATCTGAACATAGATTTTCATTCTTTTGAGACAATTGCAAAGAGCCAGAATTCTATGTTCCAACATACGTGATATGCCGTTCAAAGTTCAGAATCATATGCCTTAATTCCTCGGGAGGAGGAGATCCAACGTCGACGAGTTTCGAGGTCAGAGGGAGTCTGATCAAGGCGGATCGGTAGCTAGGGGAGCTTGCAGGATTCACGTTGTATAGTGTATTTTGTACTGTATCTTTCAGATTAGTGGATTCATTCAGAACTGGACAAGGCCCCGCAGATGTAGGTGGATTTCACCGAACTGCGTAACCAAAAGTTTTATCTTTAATGCTTTACTTTATTGCATACTTGGTTAGATATGTTATGTTGGAACATACTAGTAATAATTAAGAAAGTTCGATAAAACCAAATTTCATTTAGTATCAGAGCTTGGTCACTTATTTTTTCCCTTGGTTGTGTCAAGGAAAGTGTGATCCGGTTTTACCACGGCAACCAAAGAAGGAGCTTCGGTGTCTCGGCCACCTCTACTGGAAGGAAATAATTACAATTATTGGAAGGCACGCATCAGAGTCTCGGCCACCTTACTGGATGAACTTGTGTGGTACTATGTTGAAAATGAGTGAAATCACCCTACTGAAGATGCTGATACAAGCTCTAAGGCGAAAGAAGGAGAGTCAAGCCAAAGGGAGCAGAAACTCAGAGACAAATCTATTTGGACTCCTGATGACCTCAAGGTGTCTCTGGCGAATTCAAAAGCACTAAATGCTATCTTCACTACTGTTGATGAAAACCAGTTCAAACTCATCTCTACATGTCATGAAGCCAAGAAAGCATAGGATATTCTGCAAACTGTTCATGAAGGAACTAGTCGAGTTCGAGAATCTAAACTACAGATGTTAGCTACTAAGTTTGACGAACTCAAGATGGAAGAAGATGACACTATTTCTATATTCAACGAAAAACTCAGGGACATCTCCAATATGGCATATCAACTTGGAAAAGTCTACAAAGAGGCTAAATTGGTGAAAAGGACCTTGAGATCACTCCCCAAAAGGTTTGCAATAAAGGTCGCAGCAATAGAAGAAGCAAGAGATGTAGCCACCATGAGCCTAGATGAATTAATGGGATCATTACAGACGTATGAAATGACATTCCAGTAGGCAAAAAAAAGGGTTCAAAAGGAGTTGGCATTCAAAAAATCCTCATCAAAGGATAATCAAGAATCCGACAGTGATGATGAGCTTGACAAACTTGCACTTATCACGAAAAACTTCTCAAGAATGCTGAAGAAAGTAATAAACAAAAAATCTCAGGAAAGGTATGGTGGAAATAGACCAAGGCCACAAGAATTTGAAGGCAATCGTGGGACGATATTTGAACAAGGAAATCAGCAGTTCTCTAGAAATCAAAGTGGTGAACAAAAGCTGCCTGGACGAATACAATGCTGAGAATGTGAAGGATATGGTCATATTCAGGCTGAATGTGCAAATACCCAGAAAAGCAAGGAAAATTATACGTCACCTCATGGAGTGAAGATGAAGAGGATGACGAAGACGAAGAGGAACTCACAAGTAATTTTGTGGCGTTTGGAGAAAAATTTCATAATGTATCAGATGATGGATGTTCCAACACATCAGACAAAAATGAAGCCTTATGTTCCAACATACACTCGTATGAAGTACCCAGTGATGAAGATGATGGACTTGCTGTAAGTGATGAAGAAATCTACAACACTTATGAAAAGATGTATGCTATGTGGCTTCAAGTAGTTAACACAAACAAAGAGCTGAAAGAAAAAAAATGCATCTGACGGAAATAGAAAAAGAATTGCGTGTGGAAGTTGCTGAACTTAAAAAAGAGAATGAAGATTTGAAAGAAAAGCTAATGTTAGCAACTAAGAGAGCTGAGACTTCTGAAGCAGTAATTTCTAAGCTGAACTCTGGAAAAGAAAAACTCGATGATATTCTGGACATGGGAAAGAACTTTGGAGATCGACACGGAATTAGGTATTACAACCCACTCAAAAACACAGTCACAGTCAAGCCTGAGACACAAGAGATACTTAAGAGTCCAGTAACTCTCAAGACAAAGATTCGAGAGGTAAAGAGCAAGTTTGACAAGCCTCATCAAAGGAAACCTCTCATCTGCAGCTACTATTCATATCAAGGTCACTCAGAGGAACAATTCCAGAAACTTCTCAGAGACCTAATGGCAGGACGTCAACTCTTGGTATGTTCCAAAATAGGCGAAGTCCAGAAAACAAAAATGGTCAGAAAGGTATGGGTTGTCAAACGTTCTGGTACATGCTTTGTTGCACATACTTTGCTTATATCATATTCCAGAGATTCGTGGTACTTTGATAGCGGCTGCTCTCGTCACATGACTGGCACTCAAGAATTCCTCACAAATATCACACCATACGATGGCGGTTATGTTACGTTTGATGATGGAGAGACGAGTAGAGTGGTTAGAAAATATGAACTACAGATTGAAGGATTTCCAGTATTCACTAGTGTGTTGTTTGTTGAAGACTTAAAGGCCAATCTGCTGAGCATAAGTCAATTGTGTGACGACAATAAGACTGTGGAATTTTAGAAAGACAAATGCATAGTGAAACACGGAGAAGCCAAGGTTCTTTCAGGCATACGATCATCAGATAATTGCTATTTGCTGGAACAGGAAGTACGGTATATGATCTCAAAAGAGGATGAAGGATTTCTGTGGCACGGGAAACTTGGTCACATCAATTACAAAACTTTGGTGAAAATTGCAAATCCAAAGGTTGTACAAGGTATGGCTACCTTAACAAGCAAGGGCAGAATTGTGTGCGGACCATGTCAACAAGGTAAATAAATTTGATCTCCCCACTCTTCAGTTCAATATATAACCACCTCAAGAAATCTGGAATTATTGAATATGGATTTGATAGGTCCGGTCAATACACCTAGTATAGGTGAAAAGAAGTATATCTCTGTATGTGTTGATGATTTCTCCAGATTTACATGGGTAGCTTTTCTAAAAGAAAAACCAGATATGATGGAAGTATTTAGAAGTCTGGTGATAAAGTTACAGACTGAAAAAGGAAGTCCCGTTGGGAAGATTGTTCGAATTCGTAGTGATCATGGTAGAGAGTTTGAAAATTCCCAATTCAGTGACTTTTGTGATGAGCTCGGGATTCAACACGAGTTTTCTGTACCAATCACTCCTGTTATGTTGGTCGAGAAAGAAATTCACAAAAAATGGTGGGAAGAGGCTATTAACACAGCTTGCTATACAATTAATTGAGTATATTTGCATCCATTCACCAGTTAAACATCCTACGAGATTTGGAAGGGTAGGAAACCAAATGTTGCATACTTTCATGTGTTTGAAAACAAGTGCTACATCCTCAAAGATAGAGAACAATTGGCGAAATTTGATTATCAGAGTGATACTGGAATCTTTCTTGGTTATTCTGTGAACAGTTGGGCTTATCGTGTTTATATCCATCGGACAAACACACTTATGGAATCTATAAATGTTATTGTGGATTATTTTGAAGAAGGAAAAAATTCAGATGTTGTAGGAGATGAACCTAGTAATACTCATTTCCAACACAGCCTCGTCAACCTGACAAGGCAGATCTATTGCATGTTGGAACATCTGAGCAGACTGATGCTAAACCAGTTGAAACTGAGCATGTTGGAACATCATCACCCACTGTCGTATCCTATGTTCCAACAAAGGATCAATATAAATCAATGACACGGAGTACTTGATCAGTTCCTCGGGTGGATTACAGGAAGTTGGCAGGTGACAGGCGCGGGCGGTCGTCTCGCCCGCGCGCCAAAAGATAATTTATAAGCCCTCAATGCTTACTTTCTACAACTAGGTAGATAGTGGCAAATCGGGGTCGTCCAATGAGAAGAGGGATCTTCCTAAGCGTCTAAGCACACAAATGGTTGATATACTAGGCTAGGAGTAAATATATATACACACACTTAAAAGCAAGTAAAGGGGGGGGGGGGGGTTGGTTGGTTGGTTTCCTAAGGTAACAAAGATAACTAGCAACGTCAAGTGACTATGCTAATCATCAAACGAAACTAAGAAAAGGGGTTTTAAACTACAAAGATAAAATGCCTTGGGGGCAACGGATATCCACTTCCACATCTAATGTAGTTCATCGAATCATTCACACATTCCATCATATAGCATTCATGACCCAACGCTCACACACCCCATCTAGCAAGTACCACAACACACACACCACAAGGAGTTCTAAGTTCATGCTCATGGATCTTCATGCAAAGGTGCTACGGAATTCATCACGTTCCTACACCTAAGCAATTCAGCCACACAAGCACTCCCTATGCTCAAACCACTCATGGCACACATGCAGTGAAACACACCGTCAAGAGTACATAAACGCCAAATAACAAATGCTTCAAGAATGAGTTTAAATCACCTATTTAATACTTCAACTACTTGTCGTGGAGACTAAACTCCTATCCTTCTTAGTTCGTAGTTTGCGAGAGTGAGTTCGACATCTCTCGTCAAACCTCACCAATGCCTCCCGAGTCGCGACCACGACTCAAGGTGTCATTGATGGCATTTAGCACGAAGGACCAACAAGCTTGGCAATGCCTATGACCACTACACCGTGACTAGGCATTGAACCAATTCATGCAATTACACGAGATTGGATGAACGTGCAACGCACATTCATCCACGAGCATATGACTCTCTCGTTTGCTACACAAACGAACATGACGAAGAGTTCGACATCAATCACATTCGCCTAGCACATTGTCAACACACTAACATAATCAAAAGCTCTAATTCACACTCATACATTCCTAACAAGAACAGGGGGGAAATTAACCCAAATCCCCCAAACCCTAGCTAGCAATTCATACAAGCATTCATATCATCAAGCTCTCAACAACATCAATGCAATCAACAATTAACATTCAAAGCACAATAAATGCACAATAGCAAAAACACCAAATAGATAGATATAAATGAATCTCAATACATAGAAATGGAAGCTTCAATCCTTGCTCCCAAGTACAAAACCTACTCTAGAACAAGAAAAGACATAATTAAACTAAGAAAAACAAAGAAAAGAAAAAAACCTAGGTTTGGCGCCCAAAAACAGAGAGAAAAGCGGGCTGGGAAAGGCTGGAGAAGAAGAGGAAAAGAGATGGTATTTATAGTGCAAAGAAAATAAGAATGATTTATGGCCGCCCGTTGGTCGCGACTCGCGACGGGGTTCGTCGCGACTCGCGACGATGTCGCGACGGGATCGCGATGGTGTCGCGACGAGGTCGCGACGGCAGCCACAGTTTTGCATTGTTTCTTTGTCTTCTTCATAGCCATCCCTCTCACTCTTCAAGTCTTCAACAGCTCCAAAATGGTCTTCAACGGCCTCCGGTCTTCATGTCTTCGAAGTGAGTATCCAAAAGTCTTCGAAAGTATAGTCTTCAATGTCTTCCGGTCTTCGTTGCTTCCGTGTTCTTCCCTTGTCACACAAAATCCACTTAAAAGAGGTAAAAGGGTACAAAGTTGCTTTTACCTCTCCTAAGTGAATTTCAAGGTAAAACACAAGCTCTCGATAATAAAAGAGCACAAAAGTGATCCTAAATACTACTAAATAATGCGCCTAAAATGGACACATCAAACCTCCCCACACTTAAACCTTACTCGCCCTCGAGTAAGAAAAGATTTAAGCATACGGAGGAAATGGCATATCCACATCCTAAAACCCCCAAAATAACCACACAAAATGGACACATCAAACCTCCCCACACTTAAACCTTACTCGCCCTCGAGTAAGAAAAGATTCAAGCATACGGAGTAAATGATATATCCCAAAACCTAAACTAATCCCCCAATCAAAGCCTCACCAAAACTCTCAATCTCAAAAATCCCAAAATAAAAGCTCACATGAGAATTTCTTCACACACACATCCCCAATCCTAAATCTAACCAAACCTACCACTTATCAATTCACTACCCATAAAAATATTTCACAGCCCAGAATTGATATTCCCAGAATCCAATGACACAAAATGAAGCTAAAACCATAGAGGAAGTTTTAACACATGCTTCACTTAATGCCAATATATCAACCAAAAACGAAGTATAAAGAGATCAAGAATTTCATAACCATACTTCGTTTCCTAACCCACTAAGCTACCCAATCCCAAGAGGTCTAAAGATATTGAGCTACCCGATCCATCCGTGTGACAACCGCAACCTTATGACTCCAACGTCGGCAATTGAGTAAAATCATAGCATTTTTCAATTTCCCTCAATTTCTCTCATTTTGCCTAGGAGTTCTTTCGAGTTTTCATCCTAGCTACACATCATGTTTCTTTAGCTCACATCTCACCTTTTTCCACACATTTTAGCCTCTCATTTTTGCCTAGGCCGCCCTTTAAGGGTTTTCGACCTATCCGGGCCCCCAATGTTGCCTAAGTTGCCCTCTCGGGTTTTCAACTTAGCGGGTTTTCTTTTTTTTTTCTATTTTTTTTCCTTTTTCTCATGTTTTTCCAATGAAAAGTAGCAAAAAGCATTCCAAAACAATGTAGCATGCATGTGAATCCTCTAACCCCTCCCCACACTTAAAACATTACATTGCCCGAAATGTAAACACGTAAGGCAAGAACAATAAAAATCAAGGTAAGGGAGTTAGAGTGACACCCGTGTCTCCGCAATTCGCCAGTGATATGGCGATATCCAAGTACTTGGATGGTCCCGAGATAGGTTTCGGAACCGGAAGGGTGAGCAAAAATGCCGTAGAAGAACTCACATCTCGAGAAAAGCATTTTCTCCATGGCGCCGTTTGATCAAGACTACACCACGAAGAACACATTAAACTCACAAGTACATAAGGATATGTAATACTAGGTTTAGCATCAAGAATTAATAACCATAGTATTGTCAAAGAACAACCAATCAACCCTCAATCACCACTATAAGATTATGCATGAAAAATATCAAACATATATTGACATGTATACAAGCATCATTATAGGATAAGAACTTACAATCACAATGATGTAGTCGGCATACTACAATCAATAAATGTACTATAAAGATGCAAGAATGTTCATATGTCAATATATGTAGGATGGTGGAAGAAATGAGAGGTATGTGATATTCTTGGGAGTGTTGGGTGGAGAAGAAGGAAGGATCATGCAATGTTTAAAATCATTTGGAAACTTGAAATCCGGCTCAAAAAATTTTTTTCGAAAGTTACTGAGCACGTCGCGACTCGCGACGAGGTTCGTCACGACTCGCGATGAGCCTCGCGACGTCATCGCGACGCGCGGAAAGTAGAGTCCGGGAGCTCAAAATGTTCTGAGTTCGTCGCGACTCGCGATGAAGTAGGTCGCGACTCGCGGAAAGTGGTGCCTGGGAGCTCAAATTTTTCTGAGCTCGTCGCGACTTGCGACGAAGGGTGTCGCGACTCGCGACGAGCCTCGCGACGTCATCGCGACTCGCGGAAAGTGGAGCCCGGGAGCTCAAAATGTTCTGAGCTCGTCGCGACTCGCGACGAGCTTCGCGAAGTCATCGCGACTCGCGGAAAGTTGGCGCTGGGAGTGGATTGTGCTCCCCTGTTCATCGCGACTCGCGACGAAGCCCATCGCGACTCGCGACGGCAGGGTATCCCAGGCTTAAAATTTTTTTTGTTTTCTTACCAACTGTCCAAGCTTGCTTCCCTCGTTCATTGATCTCGTTCCTTCATCTCCTTCATTGCAATGCACTTCATGTTGCTACAAAATCATAGAAAAACATGCCATAAAAAGAACAAAACAAAACAACAACAAAAACAAACTAAGAAACACAAACTAAGAAACAAAAACTAAAAGAAATGCCAAATTTATTTAACGTCGTCGGCACGATGAAGCTCCGTATTTTTAAGGTCGTCGGCACGACCCTAATGTTATCCGTATGGTGAAGGCTTGAAGCTCTTCACCATGAGCATCCAAAATAAGAGAGGTGGGGGCACAAAACTTCCAAGAGGAAAGTCTTGTGGAGGTGGAGATGGTTCAAAGGGAATTAAGTGGTTAGGGAGCTTAGGATAGTCTTTTGGCTCCTCTCTCGTTTCTCTCAAAACTTCCGAAAATATTAGAGTTGGTTCACTAGGTGGGAGAAGGGGTGATAATGCTAATGGATAATGTAGCACTATCACCTCTTCCTCCATTTTTCTATCCTCTACAACCAACTCCTCATTCCTTTCAAACTCAAAATCATTTTTATTGGTGACTTCACTCACCGAATCATCGAGTTCAAGTTGGGATGGTGTGTTTTCGGAATCACGAGCTTCCATTCGGGCCAATACCTCTAATATGTTCTTCACATGCCCCTCAATGGCCTCAACACTAGAGGAGAGCTGGGTATCCGGCTCCTCACTAGTAAAGGAGTTCAAGTTTGCAATGGTATTTAAGACATCCTCACGTGTCAAACTTGAATTCCTTGTTGGGCTTGGTTTTGGGGTATGGTATAGGGTGGTGATGGCCAACTAGGTTGCTCGTAATATTGGTTTTCCGGCTCATTCTCATACCACAAATCCGGACTACCACTCCATTCCGGATTGTAAGAGTTGTGGTATGGATAGCATTCATGAGCATCTTGCCCTTGAAAACCAATATCTCCTTCCTCTTGATAGCACTCTTCATAGTACCCATGGTTTTGGAAACCAAGGGTTCTTTCTCGGTCATAGTGCTCTTCCCACAACAAAGGGCAAGATTCGGTAGGATGATCGGAATGACACATCCTACAAAACCTTGCTTGTTGAGCCTCTCTTCTCATCATGAGTTCCCTCAAGGTGAGACGCTCCATAAAATTTTAAAATTTTTTTTTTATTTTTCAAAAGTTCGGAATCATAGTGCAAGGATTCTCAATAAAATAAATTACCAAGAACTCGAGCAATACCTACTCCGAACAAAAACAAGCACCAAGTAGTGGAAAATAAAAACGACTAGCTAATACACAACCAAATACACCTAAATACTTAAGAATAAACGCCTCTTCCCCAGCAACGGCGCCATTTTGACAGGCGCGGGCGGTCGTCTCGCCCGCGCGCCAAAAGATAATTTATAAGCCCTCAATGCTTACTTTCTACAACTAAGTAGATAGTGGCAAATCGGGGTCGTCCAATGAGAAGAGGGATCTTCCTAAGCGTCTAAGCACACAAATGGTTGATATACTAGGCTAGGAGTAAATATATATACACACACTTAAAAGCAAGTAAGGGGGGGGGGTTGGTTGGTTGGTTTCCTAAGGTAACAAAGATAACTAGCAACGTCAAGTGACTATGCTAATCATCAAACGAAACTAAGAAAAGGGGTTTTAAACTACAAAGATAAAATGCCTTGGGGGCAACGGATATCCACTTCCACATCTAATGTAGTTCATCGAATCATTCACACATTCCATCATATAGCATTCATGACCCAACGCTCACACACCCCATCTAGCAAGTACCACAACACACACACCACAAGGAGTTCTAAGTTCATGCTCATGGATCTTCATGCAAAGGTGCTACGGAATTCGTCACGTTCCTACACCTAAGCAATTCAGCCACACAAGCACTCCCTATGCTCAAACCACTCATGGCACACATGCAGTGAAACACACCGTCAAGAGTACATAAACGCCAAATAACAAATGCTTCAAGAATGAGTTTAAATCACCTATTCAATACTTCAACTACTTGTCGTGGAGACTAAACTCCTATCCTTCTTAGTTCGTAGTTTGCGAGAGTGAGTTCGACATCTCTCGTCAAACCTCACCAATGCCTCCCGAGTCGCGACCACGACTCAAGGTGTCATTGATGGCATTTAGCACGAAGGACCAACAAGCTTGGCAATGCCTATGACCACTACACCGTGACTAGGCATTGAACCAATTCATGCAATTACACGAGATTGGATGAACGTGCAATGCACATTCATCCACGAGCATATGACTCTCTCGTTTGCTACACAAATGAACATGACGAAGAGTTCGACATCAATCACATTCGCCTAGCACATTGTCAACACACTAACACAATCAAAAGCTCTAATTCACACTCATACATTCCTAACAAGAACAGGGGGGAAATTAACCCAAATCCCCCAAACCCTAGCTAGCAATTCATACAAGCATTCATATCATCAAGCTCTCAACAACATCAATGCAATCAACAATTAACATTCAAAGCACAATAAATGCACAATAGCAAAAACACCAAATAGATAGATATAAATGAATCTCAATACATAGAAATGGAAGCTTCAATCCTTGCTCCCAAGTACAAAACCTACTCTAGAATAAGAAAAGACATAATTAAACTAAGAAAAACAAAGAAAAGAAAGAAAAGAAAAAAACCTAGGTTTGGCGCCCAAAAACAGAGAGAAAAGCCGGCTGGGAAAGGCTGGAGAAGAAGAGGAAAAGAGATGGTATTTATAGTGCAAAGAAAATAAGAATGATTTCTGGCCGCCCGTTGGTCGCGACTCGCGACGGTGTCGCGACGGGATCGCGATGGTGTCGCGACGAGGTCGCGACGGCAGCCACAGTTTTGCATTGTTTCTTTGTCTTCTTCATAGCCATCCCTCTCACTCTTCAAGTCTTCAACAGCTCCAAAATGGTCTTCAACGGCCTCCGATCTTCATGTCTTCGAAGTGAGTATCCAAAAGTCTTCGAAAGTATAGTCTTCAATGTCTTCCGGTCTTCGTTGCTTCCGTGTTCTTCCCTTGTCACACAAAATCCACTTAAAAGAGGTAAAAGGGTACAAAGTTGCTTTTACCTCTCCTAAGTGAATTTCAAGGTAAAACACAAGCTCTCGATAATAAAAGAGCACAAAAGTGATCCTAAATACTACTAAATAATGCGCCTAAAATGGACACATCAGCAGGATTGCAATGCTTCATCCCTCTCATTGAACCAAAGAATTACAAGGAGGCATTACTGGACGAATACTGGATTGCTGCAATGCAAGAAGAACTAGGTCAGGTTGCAAGAAATGATGTATGGTATCTCACTTCTCGTCCTAAAGGTGTAAATGTCATCAGCACAAAGTGGATTTTTCATGAATAAACAAGTTGGGGGAGTTGACTTTGATGAGACATTCGCACTAGTTTCTAGGTTAGAGTCAATTAGAATTTTACTAGCTATTTCCTGCTCTATGAACTTTACTCTGTATCAAATGGATGTCAAGAGTGCATTTCTAAATGGTGTGGTAAATGAAGAAGTTTATGTGGAACAACCTAAAGGATTTGAGGATCCTTATTATCCTCATCATGTGTATCGCCTCAAGAAGGCTTTATATGGCTTAAAAGAAGCACCCAGGGCATGGTATGAATGACTTACTAACTTTCTTCTTAAGAAAGGTTATCTTTGAGGGGGAATAGATCGCACTTTATTTGTGCTTGAAAAGTCATCAAAAATTTTGATTGCTCAAGTTTATGTTGATGATATAGTATTCGGCTCTACTTCACCATCTATGGTACATGATTGTCATGGTTATGCAGGCTGAATTTGAAATAAGCATGGTTGGAGAGCTCACATACTTTCTTGGACTGCAAGTTAAGCAAGGAAAATATGGCCTGTTCATAAATCAAAGTAATTATGCCCTAAATTTAGTAAAGAGATTTGGTTTAAGCAATGTCTGAGCAGTTCGAACACCTATGAGGGTTTCTGACAAACTGGTCAAGGATGAGAAAGGAGTCTCAGTTGATCAAAAGTTATACAGGGAAATGATTGGGAGTCTAATGTATAACAGCAAGTATACCAGATATATGTCTCTGCGTATGGATATGTGCAAGATTTCAGGCTGAACTGCAGTCAAAAGAGTTATTCGATATGTAAGTGGGACTTCCGAGTATGGTGTATGGTATTCTAAGAATAAAGATTCTGATTTAATTGGATACAGTGATTCTCATTGGGCTGGTAATGCTGATGATTGAAAAAGCACTACAGGTAGATGTTTCTTTATTGGTACGAACTTAGTCTCTTGGTATAGTAAGAAACAAAATTCAATCTCTTTGTCTACTTCGGAAGCTGAATATCTTGTTGCTGGAAGTTTTTGTGCACAATTGTTATGGATGAAGCAAATGATGAACGACTATGGAATTCATCAAGGCCCTTTCAAGATTTCATGTGACAACACAAGTGCTATTGATATTTCAAAAAATCCAGTCCAGCACTCTCGAACTAAGCATATTGACATAAGGCATTATTTGATTAGAGATCTTGTTGAAAATAAGGAAGTTGTGGTAGTCTATGTTCCAACATATGAGCAATTTGCTGATATTTTTACAAAGCCATTGGACACCGCCACTTTTGAAAGTCTCAGACAACACTTAGGTGTTTGTCAAATTTGAGGTAATTCTTGCCTTTATGTAACTGTAAATATTTTGTTTTATTTCTATTCAGAAAATCAGAAAAACAAAAAATAGAAAGAAGAAAAATTTCTACAAAAATAGAAGCTGCATAGTTATGGTATGTTGGAAGTTGGTATATCTTGAGGTTATGTCTTGAGTTGACAAGAGAGAAAAGAAGTATCATTGCTCATCTTGTAAAAACAAAAAGGAAGTGAAGTGAAGATTTTTTGTTGGTTTCAAAATTGTCTAAATCTCTCCAAATCCCTCTCTTTTTTGGCCACTCTCCCACTCCTCTTGGTTTCTTTCGAATTCTTGTTGCCAAACTCTTCCAAAATTTTCTCCTTCGTAACAAATCTCTACCAAAAAAGGTCTTCAAACCCTAATTCTCCCACGGTCGAAAAAGAAACTCACGAAACTCCTCCATCTTCAGAGGATGATAATGTTGAGAAAAGTGAAGAGAATGTAGAGGCTGGTGATGACAGACAGAATGAACATTTCAGAGGCAAATTGAAGGGTCCCTATCAGAAGGTAATGGGTCCTGATCCTCCTACTCTCAAAGTTTTGGAATGGAATTTAATACTGTAGATGATATTTTTGATGGCTTGAAACCAATAGAAGTGCAGTGGATTTGCGTAAACTTAAGAGTATAGAGAGAGAGTTTTTCAATGTGAATGTTAATGAACTAGCATCTGGTAACATTGGTAACCTATGGGATATTGAAAATTATAAAGTTAAATTTCTGAGGGGGAGATATGAAGTATACAGAGGGAAGGATAGATTTCATGTTTATTCATCTATTCCTTGCCCGAGCTATGTTAGAATTAAGGAGATAAGTGATGACGAGGCAGTAGGACTAGAAGTGGTTAAGTCTACGGACAGGATGATGGTAGGATTCTATAATTCTAAGACTGCTCAGAGAATAGAGGAACTGAGAAAACCAGTAATAATAGAAGTTTTTGACAGTGAAGAAGAAGACAATGTTGGCTATGTTCCAACACCATATGCAAATTCTGAAAATATTGAGGAGATGGAGATTGATGATGAAGACATGAGAGGTGACGACCAGTTTGATGTAAATGGTGATGCTTATATTGATATGGACGGAGATCAGACTGGAGGATCTAATTCAAGACAAGAAGAATCATATTAAGATCAGTATGTTGGAACACAGACTGCTGAAGAAGAAGGGAATGAAGATACGGAGTATGTTCCAACACTGGAGCAACCTGAGTTGAACTACTCCAGTGATGAGGTATTAGATGAGTTCTTACAAACTGCTAGGGATAAGAGAAAGGTGGATGCTACTGAGGATTTCCCACCAACCAAAAAGGCCAAGAAAACTCAGGCTGCTCCCAAGAAGAAAGTGGTGCCACCTCTGTCTGTAAGTGAAGCACTGTCATTTTCTTACTTTGATATAAACTGTGATGAAATCACTACCACAGAGACCCACCTATAGAACTGTTTTTTTTGTTCTAGCACCGGTTTTTTCGTTAAAAAAAAACCGGTGCCTAAGTAACTGGTGCTAAATTAGCACTGGTTTTTTTTCAACCTAGCATCCGATCCGGTTTTTTTATTAGCACCGGTTTATTTTTGTTAGCACCGGTTTTTTTTGCTAGCACCGGTTTTTCAACCGGTGCTAATTTATTTACGACGACGAAAAAAATCCCTTCCTCTGAAACCTGCAGCGCGCTGCCGCTTTTAGAGAAAGGGAAAAAGACTCAAAATCAACAATTTTATTCCACATTAATTTAATAATAAAATCAACTTCACAAAATTAATAATTTATTTCCACATTAATGTATACAAACACCTTGTCTCGCACGACTATGACAAGAATAATAGTCCTAATTATACAATAATAAAACTACTGCAGCACAATTTATGGTGCACTGCCTTCACTTACAGCTCTAGAATCTCGGTTTCTTCTCTACTCTTATAAAAACAAAGATGAAATGAGTACATATATATTTGGGAGAACCGAACTTATCAGCAGTAATTATAATTCCCAGATTCCGAATTGGAGGTAAAGAAAGGTACAAGTGGTTAGTGAAACAATCTAATGATTCTGGAAAAATGATTGACAAGAACAAGATGGACAATAAGAATGATTACTCATTGTGGTTAAAGAGATATTCGTTTGAAGCAGAACTATTGCCAGGAAGTGGCTAAAATCCTTGGAATGAGAATGAAAGAATCTTAAACAATCCATCGAGGTTGCATGTACATATACGTTGCAAAAATATCAGTGTATTCAATGTCTCCACCATGGATAACCTAGTATATTCATGGTTTAATTCACCCTTAACTATATAAAATATTACATCATCCATCCTTATAAAAAAGTGTATGTTTCTGCAATAGTACGAGAAATATGATTAATTTTTTTTAGGCTAAGGTGACGCTACTAGTACCTCCAAGAACGTGTTGGAACCCAATACAAGATTCTCATAGAAGAAGCTCTCTTTGGCTTACCCAATGACCAGCATCTTCCAGCACATGCATTTCAACTCCACCTCCCTCTTCAACTGCTTACTCCTCAGCAACATGAAGTCTCTGAAGATCTTCAAGTGCCCACCTGTGCAAACTCCGTTCTGCTGTCTAGGGTTCTCATCATTATAGGCCTCCACCTATAACACAGCAAAAAAAACAGAGAGAAGAGAAGTTTTGATTATGTGCAGCAACGTCCCCACCTTGATTATGGTTAATGCAATCAAATCTCCACCACCCTATCCCAAAATCAAGGCTATCTATAACCATATAAACAAGGAAACACCAGATGTTTAAAACCAAACTAAAGATGGCAAACTTGCAACATAATAATTTCCATCTTTAGTTGCCAAACTCCATTCTTTGAAGCAGTGACGACAAAGCACGGGTAAAACAAAGAATCAAACATTAATATGGAGAAATCACAAAGTTCAGCTTTTTTTTTATTTGTCCACATTCAAAACTTTATAAGTTTAAAACCATTCTCAAATTTAGACCAAATAAAAGTTCCACTTAAACATTACACATATAATGAACTGAAAAGAGATCTTCAAGACAAAAGCTCACACAAAATGTATAAATAAACTCTTCAACTTCCAAACAACACAAGACGAGCACACCATTTGAAAGCATAGCTGGAAAAAAACATTGCCCATGTCTTTCTTAATACTGAAATTCATGCAAGAATTTGATTTTACGAGACTACATAGATATTTCTGGCACGCAGATCAGACAACATCACTTTAGAGTCTATGAAGGATAAGAGTATAGGACTAATAGTACTACACTAATGCACAAGTCTGCTGCTAAAGATAGAATATACCTATATCTTGGTTGCAAAATTCAAAAGATAGGCATGACAAAAGCTTCACCACGTTAATAGTTTACCAAAAAAAACTGATTGGTTCTTTGATGTAAAGGACTTGAGCTCAAAAGACAAAAGGAACAGCAGACAAGGAGAACCAGCTCAAAATAATGAAACCATACAATTCCAGTTTGCAAAAAAATTTAAAGATACAAACTTTTAGCAACCAGAAGGAAGAAAAACAGAAAACAGATCCAAAACCAAGCATAATCAATAACTAACCTAACAATATGTGCTTCAAAAAATTATCATAGCAATATGCATATTGACATCGACTCAAACGAACTAGAATGGAACTTCATCAAAGATTCACCTGTGCATTGGTAAGCGCGGTCGACGATGGGGAGCTCCGGCAGAGGAGAGCAGTGCAGAGAGCATCGTCATCGGTGGTGGGAAACGAAGAGGTGACGTGCGATGGTTAGCGCAACGGCAATGGGACCGAGATTGGGAAGTATAATTGCGGCCCAAAATTGGGCTTCCTTGAATTGCGACCGAGATTGGGAAGTAGAATCACGACATAAATGGTGAAAGGATGGACAATATCTTTGGGAAAAATCGATAGAGGGTTATGGTGGAAAGAGGGAAAATTTGGGGTTAAGGTTATGGAGGGAAGAGGAAAATCGGTAGAGGTGTTGGGGTGGGAGAGGTACGAAAATTTGGGGTTAAGGTTATGGAGGGAATAGGGAAAATTTGGGAGGGAAGGAAAATGATGCTTTGTTGGGCCATTTTAGTGTTTAATACTTTCAAATATTTTTTGAAAAAAACATTAACCCATATGAATGGGAGGGATATGTTTTAGCTTCCCCAGAACCTGAAATCGTAAAAAAACTCTTTTACTATGTGTTGGTTGAAAATTGATTTTGGAGACTTTGTACAAAAAGGTCTACATATAGCTGGCTACTTATAGCAAAAAAAGTAATTTGCGGCGGTCCAATTTGGCTAAGCAGAAGTCTACATATAGCAAATTTGGTCAAGATCTGATCAGAAACGTGATTTACTCTGACAATAGTATAACAATATTAGAAATGATCTGTTGCTGATAGGAAGTATAAAAATATTAGATCTGACCATGACTAGCTTAGTAATCATGACTTGTCCAGAATCAATCAAGATCTGATGAGAAACATGATTTACTCTAACAATAGTATAACAATATTAGAAAATGATCTGTTGCTGACAGGAAGTATAACAATATTAGATCTGACCATGACTAGCTTAGTAATCATGACTTGTCCAGAATCAATCAAGATCTGATGAGAAACATGATTTACTCTAACAATAGTATAACAATATTAGAAAATGATCTATTGCTGACAGGAAGTATAACAATATTAAATCTGACTATTACTAGCTTAGTAATCATGACTGTCCAGAATCAATCAAGATCTGATCAAAAACAAGATTTACTCTAACAATAGTATAACAATATTAGCAAATGATCTATTGTTGACAGGAAGTATAACAATATTATATCTGACCATGACTAGCTTAGTAATCATGACTTGTCCAGAATCAATCAAGATCTAATCAGAAAAATGATTTACTCTAACTAGTATAACAATATTAGAAAATGATCTGTTGTTGACAGGAAGTATAACAATATTATATCTGACCATGACTAGCTTAGTAATCATGTCTTGTCCAGAATCAATCAAGATCTGATCAAAAACATGATTTACTCTAACAATAGTATAACAATTTTAGAAAATGATCCATTGCTGACAGGAAGTATAACAATATTAGATCTGACCATTACTAGCTTAGTAATCATAACTTGTCCAGAATCAATCAAGATCTGATCAGAAACATGATTTACTATATCACCCATGATTTAAAATCAATCCTAATTTACTATAACACCCTCGAGCTCTCGAGCTTCTCGAGCCCCTCAAACCCCTCGAGCCCTCAAACCCCTCGAACCTCTCGAGCCCCTCGAGCCCCTCGAGCCCTCAACCCCTCGAACCCTTCAAACCCCTCGAATTGTTCGAACCCCTCAAGCCCTCAAACCCCTTGACCCCCTCGAACCCCTCGAGCCCCTTTCTCCCCTTGAGCCCCTTTCATCCCTCAAACCCCTCGAGCCCCTCGAGCCCCTCGACCGCTAGTACCCCTCGAACCCTCGAACCCCTCGTACCCCTCGAGCCCCTCAAACCCCTCAAACCCTCAAACTCTCGAACCCCTCGACCCCCCGTACCTCTCGAGCCCCTCGAGCTCTCGATCCCCTCACCCATTGAACCATCGACACCCTCGAGCCCCTCAATCCCTCGTACCCCTTAAGCCCCTCAAATCCCTCGAGCCCTCGAACTCTCGAACCCCTCGACCCCTCGTACCCCTCGAGCTCTCGATCCCCTCGCCCATGGAAATTCGACACCCTCGAGCTCCTTGACCCTTCGACCTCTCGATCCCCTCGAACCCCTCGAGTGGAGGCGATTCCCTCGAGCTCTAGAACCCCTGGAGCCCTCGAACCCCTCGAGCCCCTCGAACCCCTCGATCACCCCTTGAGCCCCTCGAGCCCCTCGATCACCCCTCGAGCCCTCGAGCCCCTTTTTCAATTCACCGATTATGCCAATTTTTAGCACCGGTCTTCAAACCGGTGCTATTTTTTACAAACAACCGGTGCTAAGTTTTAATCTTTAACACCGATTTTAAAAACCGGTGCTATTTTTTACTAAAATCGGTGCTTTTTTGAATTTTTTTACGGGAAGATAGAATTTTACAAATATTTAGCACCGGTTTTTAAAAACCGGTGCTAATATTTTCAAAACCGGTACTATTTAAAATTTTTGCTATTTCTTTGGCGGTAAAATGAGCCTCAAAAATTTTTAGCAAACCGGTGCTATTTTTTATAAACAACCGGTGCTAAGTTTTACCTTTTAGCACCAGTTTTGAAAACCGGTGCTATTATTTTGCAAAAACTGGTGCTATTATTTAATTTTTAGCACCAGTTTCAAAAAATGGTGCTATTTTTTACTAAAACCGGTGCTATTTTGAATTTTTTGCGGGAAGATAGAATTTTACAAATATTTAGCACCAGTTTTGAAAAACTGGTGCTATTTTACAATTTTTGGCTATTTCTTTGGCGGGAAAAATAAAATTTTCAAATTTTTAGAAAAACCGGTGCTATTGTCAAATTTAGCACCGGTTTTTAAAAAACCGGTGTTAAAAATTTAAAAACCGGTGCTATCAGATTTTTAGCACCAGTTTAAAAAATTGGTGCTAAAAAACCGGTGCTAGAGGGGGGGTCTTTATGGTAGTGAATGGGAGAAGTTTTCGCAGAGAGGAAGGTGATCTCTGAGAGACTCGTAGACCTAGATGTATATAGGGCAAGTGGGTTTTCTAATTTTTTGGAATTAATTGGAATGAAAAGGGCCGCCACTGTACAACTTCAGTACAATAGACAGGTGGTCATTGAAGTGTATTCCAGTTTGATGGCTGGAAATTTAGAGGTTGATTCCCCTTGGTTTAAGAGGGTTTATGTAAGGAGGAAGGTTATTGACTTCTCAGCTGCCAGGACAAACATGATTTTGGGGATGTAGACTCCAGAATTTGAGGGAGTGTTTCCATATGATCTAGGAGTATCGGATGATAAAATTCTGGAAGCAATCTCAGGATGTTACAAGACCAAATGGCCTGAGACTGGATGTTCACAAGCTTCATGTCTGTCTTCTCAATTCTTTGGTCTATATCAGGTAGCGGTGAACTGTTGGATGCCATCCTCCAACACTACTGCCTTGACTAGAGAAATGGCTAAGCTGTTGTACTGTGTTAGAACACAGAAATCAGTTAACCTGGGGTTGTTCATACAGCAGAGTCTATTAAGGCAAGCTACTGCCCCAAAGGCGAAACATGCTATTATGTATCCCTGCTTAATTTCTGCATTGGTTAAGAGTGCCAAGGTAAAGGGGAAGGAGAAAGATGTGATCATCGATACGAAGTTCCTACGGCCTAACAAGAAGACATTTGGCTTGAGGCATGTTCATGATCTTCCTTGGAACCCTAAAGGCTCTACTTCAGCAGTTGCTGAAAAGAAGGCCAAATTAGTGGTACTGAATGCAAGGTTGGGGGCAATAGGAATCTATATGGCAGCACTAGAAGCAGAGAAGGCCAAACTTGAGGGGGAGAAAGCTCAGCTGGAGGCCTAGACCGCTGCTCCTGAACGAGCTTGATTTTCTAATGTATCTGTGTTCCAACATATATCTAGTGTTTCTGCTTTCTGTTTCTGTCATTTTTGGTTTATTTTCCTTTGACATATTGATGGCCCCAGGGGGAGAATATTTTGGAGATTTGATTGACTGTAATCTGATTATCATTTTGATGGTATTCTGGAATTCTGATATTCGGTTAGTATTCTTTTATATCAGATTCAGTAGTTTGCATATGTTCCAACATAGGTGGAGTTTGGGAAGACTTATGTGTTTGATTAAAAGTTTTTCAAATGTGATTATACTGACCGAAATGGTTGGGTCCACAAAATGCCAAAGGGGGAGATTGTAAGTCAAGTGGTGTTCATTGAATATTTTTATTGGCAATTTGTAAACTTATTTGGAAACAAAAAACTTTCTATGTTGGAACATACGGATAGCTGTAAATACGCCAAGCAATTCTTACAAGAACAAGGACAGAATATTATGGTATTTGTGATTTATGAAAATATGAATATTCTGTTATATGATAGGCGTTCGAAGAAGCATAGTTGGTTTATGGAAAATTCCTACAGATATGGTATTGAGATTATCAAATATATGGGAGATATTGTGATAAGGAAAATCCCTTTATTTATAGGATTTTGATATGCTTCAAGAAGCAGATAAGGAGTAGGAATATTATGAACATAATCATGGAGAGTTCCGATCTGCACATGACTTTAAAAGGGGACACCACGGCTGCATTCAATACATAAATTAAATAGAGAAAATCTGCACACGGATTTTCATTCTTTTGAGAGAATTGCAAAGAGCCAGAATTCTATGTTCCAAAATACGTGACATGTCGTTCAAAGTTCAGAATCATATGCCTTAATTCCTCAGGAGGAGAAGATCCAGCATCGACGAGTTTCAAGGTCAGAGGGAGTCTGATCAAGGTGGATCGGTAGCTAGGAGAGCTAGCAGAATTCACACGTTTGATTAGTAAAGATAAGTATTTTGTATGGTGCACTTTGTACTGTATCTTTCTGATTAGTGGATTCATTCTGAAATGGGCCAGGCCCTGCAGATGTAGGTGGATTTCACCGAACTGCGTAACCAAGTGTTGTGTCTTTAATGCTTTACTTTATTGCACACTTGGTTAGATAGGTTATGTTGGAACATACTAGTAATAATTAAGAGAATTTGGTAAAACCAAATTTCATATTCCATTGAAGAAGTCTATAATATGTGATCTTGGTTATAATAGTGTTCTGCAATGAAATAATCATTAAGCCTTAGAGAAAAACTCATATGAGACCGTCTCACCATAGCAAATGGTGAGACCAGGGACCAATTGCAATAAGTAGGAAGGGAATTGAAATATAACAACTGATTGTAAAATAGGAACATGAGCTGAAAATGGGTTAAAATTTGGGCTATAACAAAAATGGGTCAACCCAATTTTATCTCTCCTCCCAAATAACTGTTAGATCTATTTCCTCCCAAAAATCAAGGAATTTCATTCCTCTTCAAACTCATCATGAATTCATGCTACTAAACACCCAATTCAATCTCTGAAATCGCCAATCAAAGCTCTACAAATCTCCGGTTCAAGCTCGCAATAAGGCTCTGAAATCAGAATCTGCAACTTTTTGCAAATCTGAAGAAATCATATTTTGCGACAGAACTTTGTGGAATTGCATGGAAAGATTGAATAATAGCATATTTCAAAGCTTCTAAGATCCGCAAAGGTGAAACAATCGAGGTAATATGAAATTTACGGTTGAAAATCCTAGTTATATGGTTGAAATCTCAATTATATGAAATCTATGATCTAAGATCTTAGTTTTATGGTTTAAAATCTTAGTTTTAATGGTTGAAATATACGATCTAAGGTGTTGATGTTATAAACTATGGAAAACGAAGCAATTCAAGGCTATGAAATTGTTTTATACGAGGAAGAAGACAACAAATATGTTCAATCTGAAAATTCAACAAGTTTACATTCAGATTTGGTTTTGATTTCGTATATACAGTTAAACGCATGAAGAAATTGCATGAAAACATGAAGTAACTTTTTTTATATTATGGATTTTTTCTACCAAATCTGGAATTCAGTTATATGCATGATGTGAATAAACTGTAGGTGTTTTTTAATTTGCTGAATCGTGTGAAGTAATATGATGAACACTGGATGTAACTGCATGAACACATGAAGTAACGTGGTATTTTTCTGATGGACAGTTTCCCAGGGTATGAAATTTGGTTAGAGGCAATTTGTTGGGAAAATGTTGGTGTTTTTTAATTTACTGAAACACATGAAATAATATGATGAACACTAGATATAACTTCATGAACACATGAAGTAACATGATATTATTTTGACGGACAGTTCCCCATGGTCTGAAATTTGGTTATCCAATTTGTTAGGAAAATGTAGATATTTTTTTTTACTAAAACGTATAAAGTATTATGATGAACACTAGATGTAAGTGCATGAACATATGAGTAATGTAATATTATTCTTCTTGATAATTCCCCAAGGTCTAAAAATTGGCTACATGCAATTTGTTGAGGAAATTTAGGTGTTTTAAATATTGTTGAAACATGTGAGTAATATAATGAACACTTAATGTAACTACATGAACAAATGAAGTAAAGTGATATTATTCTTATCAATAACTCCACTTGGTCTGAAATTTGGCTATATGCAATTTGTTAAGGAAAATATAGGTGTTCTAAAATTTTCTGGAACGTATGAAGTAATATGATGAACACTAGATGTAACTGTATGAACACATGAAATAACGTGATATTATTCTGATGGATAATTCCCCGAGGTCTGAAATTTGGCTATATGCAATTTGTTGAGGAAAATGTAGGTGATTTTAAATTTTTTGGAACGTATGAAGTAATATGAAGAACACTGGATGTAACTACATGAACACATGAAGTAACGTGATATTATTCTTCTGGATAATTCTCCAATGTTTGAAATTTGGATATATGCAATTTGTTGACAAAATTTAGATTTTAAAAATATTGTTGAAACGTATGAAGTAATATGATGAACATTGGATGTAACTGTATGAACATATAAAGTAAAGTGATATTATTCTTATCGGTAACTCCCAATGGTATGAAATTTGTCTGTATGTAATTTGTTGAGGAAAATGCAGGTGTTTTTAAATTTTCTAGAACCTATGTAGTATGATGACTACTGGATGTAACTGCAAGAACACATGAAGTAATGTGATATTATTTTGATGGATAATTCCCCAAGGTCTAAAATTTGGCTATATGCGATTTGTTGAGGAAATGGTAGGTAATTTTAAATTTTCTGGAATGTATGAAGTAATATGAAGAACACTGGATGTAACTGCATGAATACATGAAGTAACGTGATATTATTCTTCTGGATAATTCTCCAATGTTTGAAATTTGGCTATATGCAATTTGTTGAGAAAATTTAAGTTTTTTTAATATTGCTGAAACATATGAAGTAATATGATGAACATTGGATGTAACTGCATGAACACTTGAAGTAAAGTGGTTTTATTCTTATCGATAACTCCCCTTGGTATGAAATTTGGCTATATCCAATTTATTGAGAAAATTTAGGTGTTTTTAGCTTTTCTGGAAAATATGTAGTATGATGAACATTGGATGTAACTGCATGAACACATGTAATAACGTGATATTATTCTGATAGATAATTCCCCAAGATTTGATGCAATTTGTAATGATTTAAGATTTTCTGGAATGTATAAAGTAACATAATATATAAATGATGTAACTGCATTAACACATGAAGTAAAATTATTGAACTTTGTTAAATGATTCGTCAATATCTAGAATTCCATTGCATGCATTTTGTTAAGAATATTCCGGTGTTTTAAATTTACTGTAACCCAAGAAGTAATATATTAAATACACATTGTAACTTAATATGTACATGAAATATTGTGATGTTGAAGGTCTGAATTTTGATTAGTTGGATTTTGTTTTCAAAATATTTGGTATTGTAAAATTTTCTTAATTGTCTGATGTAATATATTAAAACAAGATCTTACCTCTTAAACACATGAAGTAAAGAAGTAAGGTGTATAAAATTGATATATAAAAATGATTTTATAAATTTTATTGGGATAATTTTCGTGTTTATAATTTTTTGAAAACATATAAAGTAGACAAAGTCTTGTGCGAGATGGTCTCACAGCGAGACCGGGGGTTAAATTATAAATAATATATACTTAATTTGGGATGGGGTATTAATTATAGTTTTCATATTGTTAGGGATTAAATTGTAATTACGGTAAATATGAGCATACATTTACTGTATCTCTTCCTCTTCCCCTCATTCTTTACCTTTTGTTTTTCTCTCTCGAAAACCGCTTCTGTTTTCTGCCGTCCTTCTCTTTTTCCCTCTTTTCTGGCGACCTAGGTTTTCTTTTTCCGTCGCGGTTTCTGTACTTTCTTCTGTTTTTGTTGCTTAATACGCATTATATTGTGTTTTGACGTGAGTGTAATCGGTTGTTGCGGTCTGATTTTTGGAGTTTCTTGCAATTTTGCTTGATAATCGGTTCGGCTCTTCATCAGGTAACTCCGACGACTTAGATTTGTTGTTCTAGCCGATAATCTTTATTTTTTAGTCGTTTTATTGTATGGTAAGCTTTTTGTTGTTGAGCTCTGAGGTTTCTGTACTTTTTTTTATGATTATTACTCTATTCTATTTTGAGGTTGTTATCGTAAATGAAGAGGATATTGCGAAGCTGAATGTTTTTACATGCATGTTGTTTATTAGGTTTTCATTGATGTCGATCTTTTTTAACTCTATTATTTTTCATGTTTATCGTTTTGTAGATATCAAAGAAAGGAGATGTTGTTGATTCCGGTTGTATAGACGATGCTGTGATTAAAATTGCAAAGTCATACTCCCAGCCTTCCGTTTCTTCGAAGGCTGCTGTAAAGCAGAAGAGGAAGACTTCTTCCCAAGGTTTGTTGCTTTTTTTTATTTCTTTGGCGAGAATATTTGAATTTATTACTATATTTGTTCATTTTTTGTCGTCTAGGGTTTTACATGATGTTTTAATGTTTGATTATGATGTTTCAAGGTTTTCATTTGACTTTATTTTATGTTTACGAGATGTTTCTATTGGAAAGTTGTTATGTATGTTGTTCTTATTATATGTGTGTTTTACTGTCAATATTGTATGATTTTTAAATTACAGTGATTCTATCATAATTTTCAGTAAGAGTGATGATGTAAGTATATCAGTTGATGTTTTCATTATATATGTTTTTATTTGATGCTTTACAGTTCTGATTTGATGATACAAGTATTCCATTTGACTTTAACGTTCTTGTACTGATGTTTCTTTGTACTGTTTGGTTTTATGTGTTATGATGATGCTAGTGTTTATTAGTTTGATGATACAAGTATTCCATTTGACTTTACTAGTTCTGATGCTTTACAGTTCTGATTTGAAGTATATCAGTTGATATTTTCATTATATATGTTTTTATTTGATGCTTTACAGTTCTGATTTGATGATACAAGTATTCCATTTGACTTTACTAGTTCTGATGCTTTACAGTTCTGATTTGAAGTATATCAGTTGATGTTTTCATTATATATGTTTTTATTTGATGCTTTACAGTTCTGATTTGAAGTATATCAGTTGATGTTTTCATTATATATGTTTTTATTTGATGCTTTACAGTTCTGATTTGATGATACAAGTATTCCATTTGACTTTACTAGTTCTGATGCTTTACAATTCTGATTTGAAGTATATCAGTTGATGTTTTCATTATATATGTTATTTATGCTATAAATTTTTTTTCTTTTGTTTTAGATTGTGGTGTTCCTGTACGAAAAATCTGATAGGATTCGTGGTTTGACAACACCTACATTTAGTGCAGGTATATGTTTATCTGTATAATTTTGTTGTATGTTTTAAATTTTTATTAATATTTTAGTTTTCCTCCAGCTTTGAATCCAAGGAATGTTAAAAAGAAGAAAGTTGCTGAGGTGTCCATTCCATCATCTCCAGTTCATGATTCATCCATTCCTAAAGAAAATGTCCGGAAGAGGTGTGTAAAACAAGCTGCTGTTAAACGAGTCAAATTGATCAGCGGTAAGGGTAAGGTTCTTGCTGATCGTGATAGCTATTCTGATGCTGAAGGTATTATTCAAATTATAATATTATGTTTTATTATGTGCTTTGATACTATCTATTTTAAATTTTTCATGATGTTTTATGTTTTTTAGAGAAGGGTGCCAGTAAGATTCATTCCGGCCAACTTGCTGCTGTTTTAGCTGAGAACGCAACTGGTAATATTTATAATTTTGATTTATTTTTCATTTTATATTTTATGAATTTCTCTGTACCATTTAACAATATGGTTTGATGTTTCATATAATTCAGATGAGGGTATCAGGCAAGGTTATTCTGAGTCTGGAAAAAACTCTGCTAAAAAAGGTAAACATTATTTTTCTCTAATACTTCTTTTTCTGATTTTTGATTTTTTTTTATTCATTACTCTTTACCTTTTACCAATATGGTTTGATGTTTTATGTAATTCAGGTGATCGTGTCAGTTTAGCATCAGCTGGGGCTAGAAAAAACTCTGCTAAAAAAGGTAAACATTATTTTTCTCTAATCTTCTTTTTCTGATTTTTGATTTTTTATTCATTACTCTTTACCCTTTACCAATATGGTTTGATGTTTTATGTAATTCAGGTGATCGTGTCAGTTTAGCATCTGCTGGGGCTGGAAAAAACTCTGCTAAAAAAGGTAAACATTATTTTTCTCTAATACTTCTTTTTCTGATTTTTGATTTTTTTATTCATTACTCTTTACCCTTTACCAATATGGTTTGATGTTTATGTAATTCAGGTGATCGTGTCAGTTTAGCATCTGCTGGGGCTGGAAAAAATTCTACTAAAAAAGGTAAACATTATTTTTTAATACTTCTTTTCTGATTTTGATTTTTAATCCATTACTCTTTACCCTTTACCAATATGGTTTGTTATTTATGTAATTCAGGTGATGGTGTTAGTCAAGGTTCTGCTCTGGCTGGAAAAAAATCTGCTAAAAAGGTTAAAGATAGTTTTCCTTTCAAATTCTTCTTTTTTCTTATTTTTATTTATTTATTAATTACTCTATACCATTTACCACCGTGGTTGTATGTTTCACATTATTCAGATGAGGTGGTCAGCCATGTTTCTTCTTCTGACCTTGGAAAAAAATCTGCTAAAAAGGGTAAAAATAGTTTTTCTTTCCAATACTTTCATACTTTTGATTTTATTATTTATTATCCTTTACCAAATAGGACTATGTTTTGATGTTTCAGCTTCTGATTTGCCTGGAAAAAAATCTGCTACAAAAGGTACAATATTTCTGATTGTTTATGTTTCAGTTATTACCTTTTACCTTTTATTACTATGGTTTGATGTTTTATATGTTTCAGGTGATGCAGTAAGTCTAGATGCTGGAGTTGCTGATATCCTATCTGGTAAATCATATGTTTTAAACTTGCTGTTTTAAATTTTCAATTCATACGATATTTTTTTGTTACCCATTATTTGACTGTATTTAATATTTTTGTTTGCAGAGGAGATCTTCAGTACTGCTCCTTCTCAATCTCAAGGACTTGATGCTACCATTGATGAAACTGGTCATGCAGATCAGGCTAGTGGTGATGATGATAAAATGGAGACAAGTGATGGCTCAGAATCTGATGACAGTTCTGACGATGAAGGTGAGAAGCCAAATGATGTTGAGGAAGATGGAGGCTGAAGAGGAATCTCAGAAGGAGGGAGGGGATGAAAGTGAAGACAGTTCTGATGAAGGTGAAGAATCTGACAAGGGGGAGGATTATGAAAATGTTGTTGATGTTTCAGAACAAGTTGGTGATGATATTGGTAGTAAGTCTGACAGTGAGGAGGACTCTGACAATGGTGATGAGAATAAATTAGTGAGTGGGGAGAAGCATGATGATTCTGATGAAAATGAGGATGATGATGAAGATAGATGTGATGTGAAGGAGGATGACTCTGATGATTCTGATGAAGTGTTTGATGATGCTGGTGGAGAGTCTGATGATTCAGATGAGGAAGGTGCCAAAGGTGTTACTGTATGTAAAACAGCTTCTGTTAGTAAAGGGAAATCTGTTCTGAAGAAGAATGTTAGAGAGAAGAGTGGGGGAGTTGTGAAGTCGAAAAATCTAAAGGGTGTCAATGATTCATCCAGGTATGCATTAATGACTAACAGTTTTATGATATGTTTCATATTTCGGTGTTGCTTATCATTTTTTTAATTTTTTTGCAGCTCGAAAAGGGGCTACTCTACGAGGTGTAGCCCTGGTAAGATTGTAAAGCTTGTGAAATCATTGACTGATGGGCAGATCAGGTCAGTTATTGATATAGAATTTGAAGGATTATTGAAGATAAATTTTGGTGTCTTGCCCAAAAATGTGATTCAATATCTGATATCTAACTTCAACCCAATTAGTCGCTTGCAGCGAATAGGTAGTGATAAGTATTATATAACCAGGGATGATGTTTATGATTCCATGTGTCTGCCTATAAGTGATGTTGAGGTTGTAGGGGTTAATAACTCCGGTAAGGGGCAGAATAGGGATATGGAGTTGAGGCTTAAGTGGAAGATGGATTTAGGGGCTGATAAACATGACAATATTCCTTGTGATAGGTTGCTATTTAAGATGTCATTATTGACTGAGGGAGGTGATCTTTTTAAGAAGTATTTTCTGATGTATGTGCTGTGTACTTTCCTTGCTCCCACGTCTAGAAGTATTGTTGATTTTAAGCTTTTGAGGGTTGTGGAAAGTGTGAATGAAATCAGGAATATGGATTGGTGTTCGTATGTGTTGAAAAAATTCCGTGATGCTGTTGAGAGGTACAACAAAGGTCCATTTGATGCTGTAAATGGTTGTGTATTTCTACCTTTGATGTGCTATCTTTATAGATTTCCATTTCAAGGAATCCCATTGCCTACTTCCCTCCCCTTAGTCCAACATTTTAATGATAGTAAGGTAAAGGTAATTTGTAAGTCCATAGTGAGTGCTGGGTTTGATGCTTGTGTGATGAGCGGCAATGGTTTTTCCTTTGACTTCAATCGGAAAATTAAAGTTAGGTTCAGGACCAGGTAATGGCACTGCCCGCAGTACCTCTTGCTTTGTAGTGTTGGAAATTCCTGACGATTTACCCACCGGCGAAAAAATGCTTGCTGAAGCTCCTTCTGTAAGTTTTTTTATTTATCTTATGTTTGTTGTTTTTTATATGATGTTTTAAATTATGAGTAATAATTTATTTTTTTTGTAGGATGATGTTGAGCGCTCAATGCGATTTGCTAGGAATATTGAAATTGTTACCAGATCCTATGTGGCTGAGATGATGAAGCTTGGTGAAAAAGCTCCAGCTACTGCGCAAGATAGTGTTCCTCCAGTTCATATTCCTGTTTGTTCACAGGATTATTTTTCTGATGGTTTTTTTTTATCATATTAAAGAAATCATTAAGAAGTCATTGAAGAAGTGCACTCCTGAAGTTCCAATATTGAAGACTGGACCTGAACCATCTTTTAGTCTTGGGATTGAGAGCTTGGAAGATATTGGACGAGTTGCAGGTTCTTCTACTGTTACACGTGAAAAGAAGGGGTCTACAGTTGCTCAGAAGAAGGGAGGACAAGTGGGAAAGTCATCAAAGGGATTGAATAAGAAATAATTCTTTTTTAATGATGTGATGAACTTGTGTTTGAAAATGATGTTTTTAAGTACTACTGTTGGATGGTTTTTAGCATTGTTGTGTTTGGATGGTTTTTGGATGTGATGAACTTAAGGTTGTGGATGATGTTTCAAGTATTTTGGATTGTTGGTTAGGTGATTCTCATAATTCTTGTTTGAATTTGACATTTTAAAGTAATGCAGTGATATTTCATGAGTAGGTCTTGATGTTTTATGGTGTTGATAGTAAATCTTATTTTTATGCTTTATTTGTAGAGTTTTTTTTTACATTAATGATTATGTTCGAAAGATTATGTTTTAAAATTAGGTTCTCACATTTTAGGTGTTGTCTAGTTTATTTATAAAAAAATGTGACATATTTCTAGTTGTAACGTTTGGTATATGTAAAAATCTAGTAAACTTTAAATGCTCATTACATATCTGTAAGTTTTATCACACATTTAAGTTAAAAGATCACGTTCCTGCAAATTAAATTTCAGTACTCAAACAAGAAACGTATAGAGACTAGTAAACTCTAGAATGATTTCCATAATAAAAGCATATGTATTCTACTAAGTTGAGCAGTAATTTTAATTCAAAGTCCTCACTTTTGAAAAATGTAACATCAAATGAAAGTCTTAAAATGTCAAATGAAAGTATTGAAACATCAAATTTGTTCTGCAATTTCAGAATTCACCCTTCATCAACTTTGGTCTTCCCTAATTAAGATGATTTGGGCTTTTGGAGTCTTTGACCCAAATTCCTTCTTTTGTGGCTTCTTCCTTTCTAGCTTTCCTTTCAACCTCTTACTTCATCTCTTTGTTTTTGATCTTTTTGGATCTAGGACTTCAGGAGCACTTTTTGTTGGTGAGTCTTTGGCATTGTTTGTTGCTGAATGTTCAGTTTTGTCTTGATCTTTAAATGAAAGCAGCTGACCTACTGTAGTCGAATCCCTATTCAAACCATCCTCAAGTGTTCTACGAGTATCTTTGTCATCTTCACATTTCAACACTAAATTGTAGTATTTTCTGAGCATCTCATGGAGCCATGGTATCTTACCTTTCATCTCACTGTAGTTTTCACTATTTTCTGTTGATGCACCTCCAAGTACTCGGTTCCATATTTCCTTCTTTGCCATCTTTGTCCATCTCTTTAGTATATAATCTTCAGGTATTGTTGTGATGTTGCGCAAGTGGAGCACACGAAGGGTGTGGAAGCACAACAGCCCAACTTCTTCAAAGTATTTACATGAACACTTGATCTCCACTTTACCATCCCTGAGTGTATAATAAACCTTCTCTACCTTTGTTTCATTAGTTTCTGGGCTGACTTAGTAAATATCTTCATAGCCAATGTTGAATATTTTCTCCACTTTACTCGTCATTGCTAACTTCCACTCTGTTTCGAAGTCCTTGAAAATTTCAAGAGTGTATATCTCCCCAGCTTGCTTCAGTAATCCGGGCCCTTCTACAGCTGATCTTGGTTTTCCTATTGAACCGTTGTATTCCCTGCTTGTCTCTGTGCTTCTCCAACTTTTGATAGTTTTTCCAAATATTGCAAAAAACTGTGTCAAGTTGGTTGTTTTTGAAGCATTGAAGCTGATTGCTTTGTTGGTACTTTCACTAGGTTGTGATGACAAAGTTCCAGCTGAGAAGAAATCCTTGCTTAGTGCAGTGCACCATTTATCTCGGAGTTCGTACAAGCGCTTGAACCAATCTTTTTCTTGCAGCTGGTAGGTTTCTATCATGGAATTCCAGCATTTTTCAAATTCTTCTTCATTTTCACAACCTTTCAAACAGTGGTCGAATGCCATTCCAAATTCTTCATCACTTTTTACTTTACCGTAATGACTAATTGCATTCTGTTTCAGATGCCACAAACAGAGTCTATGTGTTGTTTCTTTGAATACCTACGAAACAACAATTTCAGTAAATGCATCATCAAATTGTTTCTTAAAAAGGTCATATGCTGCTAATGTATCATCAATTATAAATGTAGGATGCTCATGTTACAGTGTCAAACCAAGAGAAATTGTATACATGTCCATGATGAGTTCTCAGATGTTCTAAAATAGGTTATGGTGATGATTTAAAAATTAAATTATTGACATCACAAGTAAGATAATTAGAAGCATGGTTCTAAAATATATATTTAGAACATCAACTGTATAACATTACAGGTTAGACCTTTTTGATGAAACATCAACTAAATAATATAATAAGTTACACTGGTTCAAACCTTTAACTGAAGGAATATTTAAAACATCATAATAAATATTTAAAAGGTTAAACACATAACTTGAAACATCAATCGTCAGATAGAGTTTAGAAATACCTCTTTAATTGCCTTTGCCATTGCCAAATCCTGGTCAGTGAATATAGTCACTGGTTGTTTTCCCCCCATTGATTTTTTAAATACCTCCAGCATCCATACAAAAGTTTCAGCCTTTTCGTCTCCAATAAAAGCACACCCAAACATTGCATTGTTCCAGTGATTGTTTATCCCAACAATCGGAGCACAAATGAGATTATACTTGTTTGTCCGATAAGTGGTGTCAAAAATCACAACATCACCATATAACATGTAATCTTCTTTCATCATCGAGTCTCTCCAAAAGAGTGCAGTTAGTTTTCCTTCATCATCCAGCTTGACTCTAAAAAAGTAGTCTTCCTCGGTAGCAGCAATCTGATAAAGATCATCTATGACATTTTGAGCATCCCCTCCTTCTATAGTGTCCATTCTGTACCTATTCACATAATTAATGTGATCTCTCATAGTGTGCCCAACATTTTCTTCTCCT
Source organism: Rubia yunnanensis (assembly GCA_037428765.1). Classification (NCBI taxonomy): domain Eukaryota; kingdom Viridiplantae; phylum Streptophyta; class Magnoliopsida; order Gentianales; family Rubiaceae; genus Rubia; species Rubia yunnanensis. The sequence continues at coordinate 86,401,757 of CM075063.1, forward strand.
TGGGCAGTACATGCTAAATATTTGTAACTTGCTGCTGGTTTGAGACCTGCTTTTTCCATTGCTTCGATTGCTCTTGCTTTCTCATTTTCGATTCTTCTTTCACTACGTTGCAGGTACTGCCATTCTGATCTTGTGCACTCATGGTTATACTCTACAAAGTGGTGCTTGATTTCATAGAACTTTTCATCAACAAGCTTGATCCTGATCTGAGTTTTTCATCCTGTTCTTATCACTGGAAAATCTTTTGATTTTCTTTTTCTCTTCCTTTTTGGCTGTAGAGTAGGTGTGGTTTTAGTTCTTGAAATGGACTTTCCTTCACGTGAGCATGTGAAATATTTTTTCTCTAATTACTCCTTGGTTTGACTGCCTTGTTGTTGACTTCCTTACACAAAATCCAAGCACAGTTGCATGTGCTCGATACAGTTTTTCAAGCTCTTCCCAAGTTCTTGCTCTCACTCCTTGCAAACAATCCCTTGCATCTATCTCCAATAGATTAGGAAAATTATCTGGCAGATCTGTCATTTAAATCAAACATCACTCAGCTTGTTTATAAAATAACATATTAATTGTATCAGTTTCAGTAACAGTTAACATCAGGTGCCGAAACATCAAACACTTTTATTAAAACATCAATATATATGATAGAAACATCACATACCAGTATATGTAGGTCAGTTTCTGAATTAGGTGCAGAAGCATCAAACATTTTTCTTAAAACAGCAATCCATATAATAGAAACATCACATGTCAGTATATGCATGTATGTATTTGAATCAGAATTCCAAGATTTGTTACCCATGCTAGAACTGAGCATTTAGTTTTATCAATAAGCATAATGAAATCACTCATTCTATTTATAGTATGATACACTAGTTACAGTAGCCAATATTCAATAACAATTGGCACCAGATAAACAAGTATCGGTCACTTTCATTAACACATCAATCTCTATATAAGTAACATCACATAGTAGTTTATTGCTGGTTAGTCCTCCTTTTTTTTGCGCGTTTTAAATGGGCACCGAAAATAAAATAATTATGCAAGGACCCCCAATTTTTTTTGCATTTTACCTTAAATTACTGTAAGTCCCTGGTCTTACGGTAAGACGGTCTCGCAGGAGACGGACTCTATAAAGTAACATATTAAGTAAACTGGATTAACACGTGAAATAACATGATTGAACTTTGTAACAAGATTCATCAATATCTAAAATTAAATTACATGCACAATGTTAAGAATATTTAATGTTTTAAAATTTACCGTAGACAAATAAGTAATATGTTAAATACATGGTGTAACTTAATAAATACATGTCTGAAATTTGATTGGTTGGTTTTTTTTTCCAAAATATTTTAGTATTGTACCTCTCTGTACATATTTATCAATGACTAAATAATTTTTTATGTAAGAGGAGCTAAAATGTAAAACACATGAACTAATCAAAACAATAGTTGATGTAATGAGTTACTGAATATGTTCATATTTGTAGGACAAGATTTTGACACCCGATTTTAACACAAAGACTAGAGGAATAAGCAAGAGAATTAAACGATAGAAGCAAAGAAAGAAACCAAAGACAAAGGAATTTGGTACAAAGATACCAAAGCAACAAGTCTAGACCTATGAGATTCAATTTGACATTGTATTTATATTATTATTTTGTACCTTTAACTTAAATTATGAGACTGATCATATAAATTGTGCTTCAAATACTTTAAACACCAGAACTAAAGAATAAGATTAATTAAATAAAAATATTTTCAAACTAATAAACACCAAGAAACCAGTGTTTGAAACTAATGGATCTAATAAATGAATTAAATGAAAATATACATGAACTAATGTTAGAATAAGTAACTAAATAATCAAACAAAACACCTAAATAATCGAACTATATAGCTAAAGAACATGTGGCTATAAAAAGAACGACACATGAAGTAACAATCAGAAAACATTGTAAATTTGGCAAGCAAAATTTAATCATTCGAAATATCATAACTACACAAACTGTTAAACTTTAATAAGAAACCAAAGCTGAAAACAATGGAACTAAAGAGATAAACTTCAGAACTGAGTTAATACTAGAATACCATCATAAAAACTGCAAGTTTTAATTCAGTTACGACAAAACAAATTCAGCAGCCTAAAAAATTAAACATTCAGAATCATACAAATATTAAATCATTCATCATTCAAATACAACAAAACCAAACATTCAAGTCACACCACAAACTAAATCTATTTTTCAATCCCAACAAGTTCTTGCAAACATCTTAAACTCCTTATTTGGGGGGTTACACAGATGTGGACGGTCCTTCTAGGCCATCCAATTCATCATTAGTAAACAAGTTAAAAGTCAGGATAGGTTGGTTATGTTTCCTTATCCTCCAAATGATGACACATTCATCAACCATAGCGCATAATTTGTCTTTCCAAACCTCTTGTGAATCTTCAAAATCATTCTGCTGAATCTGGGTTTCTACAGTAGTACATTCACTTGATTGCAGGTTGCGCGACCCCTCAGCCACATCATCCTTAACCTTCTCTAATCTCTCATACATATCAGCAATAACAACTTCAAAGTTATGCTTGACAATCATGAGAGTCTCATCATAAGCCTAGACAGGAAAAAATATCAATATATTTAGAAGTAGAAAAACACAAATTAGAAGTAGAAAAATAGATAAATACCAGGAGTGGTTTCATTCCTCAATTCTTCAATGATAACATTTACCTCAGCTGTTATGAGATCCTCAACAACAACGATAGACCCAACAACTGGAAAAAAAAATTAACTAATACTACATACACATTAAGTAGTTATATATACACAATAATTAATATGTTAAAAATTACCATCAACGGAAGCATTTTTTTTCAATCTCTATTGCCCTACCATGAACAGAAGAATCATTTTCAATCTCTGGTACAAATACAAAAAAAACCTGATGAGTTTAATACCAAAACTAACAATTAATACAAAGGAACTGATAAGTCAAAATTAATAAATTAAAACTCCTAATATTACCACTTTGTTCAATATTTGTTGAAGCTGGAGGACTATTGATCACAGGCTTATCCACAACTACATGGTAAAAAAATATTAATGAGTTTAATACCCGAACTGACAAGTTATATATAAGAATCAAGCAATACTAACCAGAACCTTTTTCAAATATTTAAAATGATAAAATATTTATCACATACTAAACAATAACTATTCAGCACAACAAAATAAACACATAAACTAAAGGCATAAATAATTAAACTACGTACACTAAAATGATAATAAAGCATAAAACATTAACCTAACATGATTCTTTTATATTTGTTGAAATAGGAGAATTATTAACCACAACCTCAGCCTCAGCAACAACTATTCAGCATAATAAAATAAACGCATAAACTAAAGACATAAATAACTAAACTACATACACTAAAATGATAACAAAGTATGAAACACTAATATAACCTGATTCTTTTATATTTGATAAAGCTCGATGATTACTAACCACAGTCTCCGCCTTAGCAACAACTACATATTATAAACAAATAATATAAATAACATAACTAATTCAACAAAAACAAAAAAGAAACCATAACTGATAAAATTTTACCAAGCTTATCTCTACCCCTATTCACATCACCTCCAGCTACAATAAAAAATCAAATATGTCAATGCCAGAGGTAAAGTAGTAAATAGTAAAATAAAAATAAGTTATATTTTAACCATTCTCAAACAAATTATATTTCAACCATTCTCAGAAGATCCAGCAACTCTAACTGACTTATCCACACGAGATTTTTAATCTTTCTTACGCAACCTCTTAACAATATCGGCTATTAAAAAAGAGAAAATTATCAGAAATAGATACAGAAATCAAGTAATAACCAACAACAATATAAAATAAAATCCCATCATATTTGAATACTAGTTGTAGTAGGTTTTAGCCGATTCTTTTTCCCTTTAATATGGGTTTTATAACCTTAAAATTATTCAATTAATTATCATAAAGATATAAATATTAAATACAAAACTTACAAACTAACAATATACATACCATATGTAGTAGTCAATTTAGATGTAATCGACTGGATTTCCTCAAACACGTAGCATCATCTACATTAAAAGGTAATCACATAAACACATGAATAAAAGACTGAAACACCTAAAGTAACAGATAAATATGACTATATACATACATATTCAGAAATAGAAAATATAAAACACCTACAATTAAAGATAAACTTGAACTAAACAGATAAAGAGATTGAAAGATGTTGCATATCAAATCATCGAACGACTAATAAGAGGAGCAACTGATATGGAAAACCAAGCAAGAAAACAAAAGAAGGTTAAACCAATTCATATGCTATCTTATGAATTCTATTAAGAACATCATTATAGTAATCATGCTCATTTCATCATCGTAGTAATCTCTTTCACTCTGCTACATAAAGAGCTATAAATAAAGAACAAGAATGTTGCGAGCAAGTACCATAGTCTGGTGGAAAGGAAAGGAATTTTCATGGGGCTGAGCTGGGGAAAGATGTCTGGTTTCCATCAGGTTTTGGCCATTCCCACTCCTGCAACAATCACATCCAAATTAACAAAATTAAAACATAAAGTGTAAAGCAGCAGCAAACTGCCATAAGCAGCTGGTGAGAGTCGTTTTACTCGCCAAATAACCTGCAAATTCAGATTAATATTAATTAGTACAATGATAAGCAGGGTCGATCCCACAGGGAGCAAAAGCAATAATCATTAATTATTTTTCCTACTAATTTTTTTTAAAACCTTTTTGGTGATGCCACCACGCCTTAAATGTAATGATTTTTACTAACTCTAAAAATGCAAAGAAAGACTTAAACTTATGAGAAATAAAATATATGAATGAATGATATCGGCTAAGAATAACTCATGCTAGTTATTATCGATCATAGGCGCAATAATGAATCAATTCCTGCACATCTATCGGTTATAGGGAAGTAGATACGCTTAACCCCCCAAATTCTTTCTTACTTTATCGACAGTCAACTAATTACGATTAATTAACTGTTTCCCTTACCAAAATGTTCCCAGAAAGTATTCGCTAAACTAGAACACATTTTGATAGCATTACGTATTAAAAGAACCCGATACAGCAATTACCAAAGTAAAAGCAAATAGTAACGCACACTCGATTATTCCCTATCTTGCTATTACAGTCTTAGCTAGTTAGCTGTTTTTCGCAAAACTGTGCTACTTACTAATCCCATCCAACAATTACGTATTGGTGGAAATTAGATAGCAGTATTCTAAAAACATTTAAGTTGATCAGGCTTAAACATATTAGAAATAAAATTCAACCAAGAACAATCAAGAACATGCAAGAATCAATTATAATGCAATTAGGCCTCACGATTTATAAACTAACATTTGTTATTCTCTGCCGATATATGAATTAGCTACTCATGATAATTAAACTAAACGAATATATATAATAATATGTAAACATGCTTATTGAAATTGAATGAAAAGACAAGCAATTAAATGAAACAAGAACACATGCTTCAGTACTGTATAACGTCTGGAAAAAATAGCAACACAGGGAGAAGAGGAAACCAATGTTCACGCTGCTCCCTCTGCCTCCCTTTTCGTCCAAAAACCAAAAGCAACACAGGAAGAAGAAGAAAATTTGACTTCCTTTTCTCCTAACTCTACTTCCGTCCGAAAAACCAAGAAAGAGAGGAAAAAGAATAGCTTGATAAGTTTGACTTTTCTCTACTTAAAAACTACTCTCCCAAAAAAATACCAAAAAACAGCACCCTCAATTGTCTTCATCCGCAGCAATTTTATAGATTGCCATTACAAAATAATGTCCATATTGGACTCTTCCAATTAAAATAAAATCTTCCCAAAATTAAATTCTGATCCAATCTTCACATTATCTTCAAGAATATTTCCAAAATTATCAATCCAATCTGCTCCAAATAACTTGCTACGATTCTGATCTTCATTTGATTGCTCCATTTGCGATAATTGCCCGATTCTCCCCATTTTCCTCCAAATTCCTCTTGAGCCCAAGAACTGTGATTTGTTACAAATAAAATATTCAAAGTGCACATTAATCACGTAAAATCACAGTTAATCCCAATAAAATAAACAACATAATTATCACACATCAAATATCCTCACACTTGAGTCATGCTTGCCCTCAAGTATGAAATGAGAATCCAATCATGTTGTTTATTACAAGGTTCCAAGTATCCCCCAACTGACTCTAAGAAAGACCCAAAAGAAAAATAACAAAAAGAACTAACTACAACCCAACAAACAGTCAAACTCAGCATACCAATCCTTAATTTCTTGATTCATAGACAAACTTTACCTTACTAATAAGAAATGCTCATGTATAAAACACTTGACACTCTCACACCTTTCAAATGACATTGGTAAATTTATCCTCAAATTAATGCAAACCAGCCCTCAACTTAGTCAAAATCGGACAAGCATCCAACATTTCTCACGTTTCACACATTCGCTCTAGATGTAAGGAACAGTCACTCAATATATGATTTTCACATGGCAATACTCAAATCATTCAATGCAAATCAGAAAGGTCTTTATTCAAGGTTGTAACGGGGCTAGGGGGAATAAAAACGAGGTAAGGTCCTAAGGGTTCTAAGCTTAAGAATATAAATATACATGCATGCTCTTTTCAGCCCAACAATTCCTCAATCAAATAGATAATTTTCAGCCTCCAATAAGTGAAGAAAAACTGCTCTGAACTGGCTGTAATTACCAAGTGTTGGTGCTGGATTTTTTTTTTTTTTTTTTTTTTTTTTTTTTTTTCTGAATTTTTCTGGGCACATCAGCCCCATTTTTTCTGAATTTCCAGCACCAAATCACTCATTTTACTGCACTTTAAACTCAGTACCACATGGTCACTTCATAAATCAAATTCCAGGTACTCATTGATATTTCTTTAAGCACATCAGCAGCAAATAAACTGAGAAATCTCTCATAATCACAAGCATGCATATATAAGGGACACAAAAGAGGGAATAAAAAAAAAAAAAAATAGGCTTTGGCTTCATTTTTCTGTGGTTTAAACAAAGAAACAGGTCAAGGCTTCAAAGGGTTTACTAAGGGTGATGTATGGTAGGCAATATAAGCTGTGTGGTTAAATCCTAATGCCTTTCATCATTTTCACACCAAATAATTCAAGTAATGCCATGACTCTCAGAAAAAAAAATTGATGTAGAGACTGCTCTACTCTAGCTCAAACCTCACATTTAATGGGCTAAAATGTTCAATTACTTGTCTCTTTTCGTCATCCCAAGTATCATCTAGGCCAATTTACACCAATTATATTAGACTCATTTACCAAGTAATTTTAGAGATGTATCAAGTAACCAAATATGTCACACAAGAGCTTTCTCACAGGCAAGTTCAGTCCGTCAAGAACAATAATATCAAGAATAGTATGCTGAATTTGACTCGACTCAAAAAAATCAAAAATGTTTTTGTATTTTTTTATAAATGACACTAACACATAACACATATAATCCTCCTCACACTTAAACCTTGCTTGCCCTCAAGCAAGTTCAGTAAAAATGTAAAAAGGAACAGAATCACCTAAAACTAGACTAAACTAAGATAATAAAAAAAATGGAAATAAAAATGAAATCAGGGATAGGGGAACTCATTGGGAGGGGTTTAGAGGAATTTCCAACAAGAAGAGAGTTTTGTATCTGAATCAAGTTCTGTCAGGGGTCTCCAGTTTGGCCAAACGGAACCCTGCGAGTCCCAGCTCTCCAAAAGTGTGAAATCTCCATGGTGCATATTCAAGTACTTCAACTCTGTAGATCAAGAATTGAGAGCAGATGAGAATTGAAATTCCTAACAGATATTTTTTAAAAAAAAACTAAAAGGAAAAAAAAAGAAAAAAAAATTAAGAAAATTGGGTTGCCTCCCAATTAGCGCCTTTGTTTATAGTCTTGGGCCAGACTGTGGATGCCGTCAATTTAGCTGAGTGGTGTGTAGAGGAATTTCTTCCTCACACTTGAGCATCTCCATATCCATTGGAAAAGTGTCATCATCATACTTCAGATCGGGTGGTAACGGCTTCAACTCCCAATTTGAGGCTTTCACATCAAGTGAGACTAATCTGGCGGACGGGTCCGGTTTGGCCAAACCGGACCCAGTGCGCCCTGCAGAATTTTCCCGAACATTTAACATTGATTTAGTGGGGATGGGCCCTCTGTGGTTTACTTCAGTTCTGGGCACCACTTTCTGAGAGTACACTGAACACAACAATTTACGGATTTCCTTATCACGTGAGACTTGAACATCTACCTCTTCTGAAATTTTCATCATATCCTGCAGAATTTTAGTCTCAAGAGAATCTTGGACAAGAGGGTCAGTATGATTAATTGCACACACATTCTCAGCATCTATAGGTTTCTTCATGGGTTTATCAATGTTGAATGTGTACTTATCACCAAAATAATCAAGAGAAATAGTTCCATCACCAACATTAATAATGGTGTTTGCTGTTTTCAAGAATGGACGACCCAACAATACCCCTTGTGTTCCATTATCATTAGTATGATTCATTTTTACCACATAAAAATCTGCGGGGTACACAAAGTTATTGACTCGCACAAGCACATTTTCCAACAACCCTTCAGGACATACACAAGATTTATCTGCTAATTGAATTACCACTCTAGTGTCTACCATTTCAGCTCCATTCAAAGTTTGATACACAGATAATGGCATAACATTAATCGAAGCTCCTAAATCACACATGGCAGCATCAATCTTCTTATCTCCAATGTAACAAGGTAAGGAAAACATACCTGGGTCCTTGCACTTTTGAGGCATTTTCTTTTGGATCACAGCTGACACAGATTCATTCATCATGATCTTGCTCGAATCCTTTGGCTTTCCTGCAATAAAATCTTTCAAGAACTTGCTTATTGGTGGTATCCTTATTGCCTGCAAGAATGGAAGATTAATCTCCATTTTTCCAAAAATTGATATAAAATCCAAAGGTTCTTCCTTTTTCTTTTCTAATCTACGAGGGAAAGGAGGCAAAATTTTAAGTGAAGGATCATGTAAACTCAACCTCTTACCTACCTCAGGTGTTACCTTGGATTTACCTTTTTCTTGGACCTCAGCATGCTCAGGATTCTTGGAGTTCGTGATGGTTTTGTCGCCTTTTTCCTCCGTCACTTGATTCTGAATTTCTGCCGCAGGGTTCCGTTTGGCCAAACGGAACCCTTCGTCAGTGAACTGGTCTGCTTCTTTGTTCGCGGATTTCGACGGCGGCGCACCAATTATCTTCCCACTTCTGAGTGTGACCTGATTTGCCGTCTCATGGGGGTTCACTTGGACCTGCGAGGGCAATCCTCCGGGTTGCTTCATCCTGAGTTCATTCAGAGAATTTGATAGATGGGCAATTTGTCGTGCATGCTCCTCCAAGGTTGATTCGGTCTTCTTGGATTGCTTCATCATCATGTCCATCAACATATCCATCTTTTCATTCAGAGATTTCTCTTGACCTCCTTGTTGGGGCTGGGGAAAAACTGGAGCTTCTCGTTGCATCGGTGGAACATAGGGTCGTTGGTAATGCTGAGGCTGCTGCGGCGGGGGACCTTGTTCTCTCCACTGGAAGTTAGGGTGATCCCTATACCTTGGATTGAAATTTTGTGGATATGGTCCTTTTTGCTGTCTCTCATTGAAATTTCCCATAGCATTTGCTTGAACAGGTATTTCTCCCATAGTAAGAATGCATTGCGACGTCGTATGGTTGACTGCTCCACACGTATCGCAAGGCCCTTCTTGTACAGACGCCACCTTGTCAACGACCTTAGAAAGCATCTTCTCCATTCTTTCCATCCTTTCCTTGATCTCATCTTTTTCGGAAGTGGATGTCTGGGCCACCTTCTTCAAGATTCGTACCTCCTGTTGATCATATTCCTTTTTAGAATTGACCAACCGCTTGATGATCTCTCTAGCTTCATTCACTCGAAGGTGAGAAAATCCACCACTACTGGAAGAGTTTACCAAGTCTTTGTTGCTGGATGTCATCCCTTGATAGAAACATTGAAGCAACTGGCCTTCCGTCATTCTGTGATTAGGGCAACTGTCCACCAATTTCCTAAACCTCAGCCAAAACATACTCAATGGCTCATCATATTCTTGCTTGATGCTTGTGATCTCCTTCTTCAAAGCATCCGTTCTTGTGGCTGGAAAGTAGTTTTCCAAGAACAAAATCTTCAATTCTGCCCATGTCGCAATGGAGTTGGGGGGCAAGCTCGAGAACCACTGGTTTGCTGCTCCTGTCAAACTGAATGGGAATGCCACCAATTTGAATTGATCTTCCGTCACGGTGGATGGCCTCTTCTGAACCTTGCAAATCTTGATAAATTCGCTCAGAAAATTATAAGGGTCTTCAGTGCTCCTCCCGTGGAACTTGGGCAGTACATTCAGGAACGCCAGCTTGATTTCAATCTGATTTTCGGTCTCTGGCAACTGAATGGGAGTGGGGGGATCATCTTCACTATGACCGGTAAGTTCCCACATGTATGGGTTGTTTGGGTTCTGCCCAGGAATCAGATTTTGATCAGCTCCGTCCATCTCGATGTCCGTTTCCGAATCAGAAGTAGTTGCTGAAATTGCGATGGGTTCGGTTTGGCCAAACCGAAGGGTCTCGGCAGAAATTGTTTTTCGCTCTTTTGTTCGCTTTCTGTTCTGCTTGGCTGTCTTCTCAACTTCCGGATCGAATATTAAATTCGGCCTGGATGATCTGCTCATAAACCAAGCACACTAACACACGGATTAGTAGAAAAAAAATTAAAAAAAATTGACTTACTGCTCCCCGGCAACGGCGCCAATTTTGGTGAGAGTCGTTTTACTCGCCAAATAACCTGCAAATTCAGATTAATATTAATTAGTACAATGATAAGCAGGGTCGATCCCACAGGGAGCAAAAGCAATAATCATTAATTATTTTTCCTACTAATTTTTTTTAAAACCTTTTTGGTGATGCCACCACGCCTTAAATGTAATGATTTTTACTAACTCTAAAAATGCAAAGAAAGACTTAAACTTATGAGAAATAAAATATATGAATGAATGATATCGGCTAAGAATAACTCATGCTAGTTATTATCGATCATAGGCGCAATAATAAATCAATTCCTGCACATCTATCGGTTATAGGGAAGTAGATACGCTTAACCCCCCAAATTCTTTCTTACTTTATCGACAGTCAACTAATTACGATTAATTAACTGTTTCCCTTACCAAAATGTTCCCAGAAAGTATTCGCTAAACTAGAACACATTTTGATAGCATTACGTATTAAAAGAACCCGATACAGCAATTACCAAAGTAAAAGCAAATAGTAACGCACACTCGATTATTCCCTATCTTGCTATTACAGTTTTAGCTAGTTAGCTGTTTTTCGCAAAACTGTGCTACTTACTAATCCCATCCAACAATTACGTATTGGTGGAAATTAGATAGCAGTATTCTAAAAACATTTAAGTTGATCAGGCTTAAACATATTAGAAATAAAATTCAACCAAGAACAATCAAGAACATGCAAGAATCAATTATAATGCAATTAGGCCTCACGATTTATAAACTAACATTTGTTATTCTCTGCCGATATATGAATTAGCTACTCATGATAATTAAACTAAACGAATATATATAATAATATGTAAACATGCTTATTGAAATTGAATGAAAAGACAAGCAATTAAATGAAACAAGAACACATGCTTCAGTACTGTATAACGTCTGGAAAAAATAGCAACACAGGGAGAAGAGGAAACCAATGTTCACGCTGCTCCCTCTGCCTCCCTTTTCGTCCAAAAACCAAAAGCAACACAGGAAGAAGAAGAAAATTTGACTTCCTTTTCTCCTAACTCTACTTCCGTCCGAAAAACCAAGAAAGAGAGGAAAAAGAATAGCTTGATAAGTTTGACTTTTCTCTACTTAAAAACTACTCTCCCAAAAAAATACCAAAAAACAGCACCCTCAATTGTCTTCATCCGCAGCAATTTTATAGATTGCCATTACAAAATAATGTCCATATTGGACTCTTCCAATTAAAATAAAATCTTCCCAAAATTAAATTCTGATCCAATCTGCTCCAAATAACTTGCTACGATTCTGATCTTCATTTGATTGCTCCATTTGCGATAATTGCCCGATTCTCCCCATTTTCCTCCAAATTCCTCTTGAGCCCAAGAACTGTGATTTGTTACAAATAAAATATTCAAAGTGCACATTAATCACGTAAAATCACAGTTAATCCCAATAAAATAAACAACATAATTATCACACATCAGCAGCAATTCTTAGAAAGCAATACAACAAATATGACTTATGTACATAGTTACAAGTTACAACTCACAACCATCAACAAAGTTCAGAGCAGCACCAAACTCTCTAATTACAAGATCATATGGTAACATTTCATACCAATAATTATCTCACGTATGAAGACAACAAGAAGATTTAAAACAGCAACTAACATATACACCACACAAACCATTCATAACACCATGTTAAGACACCATATGATGAAATACAATACATTATTCAGAAACAGAGCATCATCAAATAATTCATCAAATAATTCAAATAATTAAATAATTCATCAATAAAATAAAGTTATAACACAAAACCCTAAATATTACAGGAACAAAAAAATCATAAGGAAACCTTTCAAATCAACAGCTGATGAAATATGAATACCTTCATCCACAACGGAGCCACAAAAAAGCTTGAACTAAACACGTGAACATGCAAACTAAACACATACACAGCCTAACTAAAAGACAATGCAAATAGAGAAAATCAAACTAAACAGAGCCTAAACTAAACCACAACAGAGCCACAACAAAACCAGAACTAAAAGCATGAACATTCAAACTAAACACATAAACAGCCTATCTAATCCGTTATACACCGACAAAAAAGTTCAGCAAAATAGAACATCATCTAAAAAAATAGCAAAACTGAGCAACATCAACACAAAAAACAGAGCAGCATCATAAGAACGAACAACACATTAAATCAATAAAAAAACATAGAAAAATCAAACAAAAGGAAAAAAACCTAAAAATACAAAAAAAAACAGAAAAAAAACATTTTGATTCAACAACGGATGAGCTAGGAACAATGCCATCAACCTTCTGTTCATCTGTACTAGCAATACCTTCCTTCGATTTCATCATACCTACAAACTACCAAACACAAATCGAAAACACATAATATAAGGCCAAAAAAAACATGCACGACCGGATTCACAGAGATAAACACACGGGATCAAATAGAAAACAACCAGAAACATGAAGAAAGCAAGAAGCCCCAAATATGAAACACAAAATCAAATAAAATCAGAATATTTTACCTCAATCGAACCGGATTGAACAGATCAATGCAATGATGCTACAAATCTCGAATTTAAACGGTTTGGACGGTTGAATCAGAGGTTATGGCGAGAGGTTTTGAGGGAAGGTTTTTAACGTTTGAATTTTGGGGGAGAAGAAGAGATGTGACCCAAAATAAAAAACTGAAATAATTCCTAAAATATCTATATTATATAGTATCGTTTTAATGCCCCTAGAAATATTAGTTTTGTAAGACAGTCTCACCTTAAGCTTGGGTGAGATAGTCTCACCCAAGTCTTTGTATAAGCCTTATTCCAGGAAGAGCATAAGACTTAAAATACTGAATGACCATATATTTAAAGAATGGAAATACTCAAAAATCTTAACCTACGTGTTTTTATCGCTGTATCACGGCCTGTATTTTACTTGATTACGCCTTGTATTTATACTATTTAGTATACAATATGTATTTTAAATTTAATTTGAATAATTAAAATATATTTAAATTAATATTAAATAAAATTTATTATTTACCGCCACCACCGGCCGCCGAGCACCGAACTCGTGTACCACCGCCGCCAACCGCTCGTTTCCCTTCTCCGCTGAACTGCCGCCACTCATTTCCTTTCTCCACCGAACCGTCGCCGCTCATTTCCTTTCTCTGCCGAACCCCCGCCGCTCGTCTCCAGTCTCCTTCTCCACCGCTCGTCTCCGGGCTCCTTCTCCGTCGGCCGTTCTCGCTCTCCTCTCCCCGCTTCTCCATCGCTCGTTTCGTCTTCTCCGGTGAAACTTTGTCTTCTCCGGTCTCCTTCTTCGTCGCTCGTTCTCTTTTTCTTGCCCCGCCCCGGCCCTTCTCTCCCTATTCTCCTTTCCCCGCTCTCCTTCTTCGGTTCCAATCTCCTTCTCCTCTCCCCGTTCTCCTTTCCCCGCTCTCCTTTTCCAGTCCGACTTCTCAGTTCTCCGCCTCGGTTCTCCTCCGCCCCGGTTCTCCTTCCCCTCTCCGGTTCCTGTTTCTCCTCTCGGGTTGGGTTTTGCTTGATGGGGATGAAGGAGAAAACAAGCGACGGGCTAGGGACGGCGGCGGGCTAGGGTTTTGCTGGGGATGGGGACGAAGGAGAAGACGAGGGTAGAGTTGGGGACGGCGGCGGCGGGATACGGTGGAGCTAGGGACAGATGGTTGGGGATGAAGGCCGGGGACGGCAGTGGTGGCTCTGGTGGCGGCGGTGGAGGTGGTGGCGGCAGTGGCAGTGTTGTTTTATTTTTTTTTGAAAAATTAAAATTTATATTATACATATATATATACGTATTATGACGTAAACTAGTAAAATATGAAGCGCGATATAGTAACACGCATATTCTTGTACTGCATGCCATTTAATACCCTAGGCAAACCTATATTATTCCCCACTGAAACCAAGTTGGCTCTTCGTATACTGCACTCTAAACTTTAGCCTTTAGACATGTACTGACATACAGCTCCCCAGCAACTCCTTAGTTAACAGCAGCTCCTTATTCTCAGGATTATATCAACGATCAGTAGTTAGCGGCTAAACATAATGACAGTTAAATAATCCAATTCACGTGATAAAATGAAATTAGAGCATCAATTAAACAGATTGACCACAGACTGTTGAAGATTTTTCTGAATCTGGTTAAACAATAAACAGCTCAGTTCATATATCGAACTGACCAATTAAGAAATGATGAATCTAAAAACTTGTTCATTTATGGATTAGAAGACTTTCAGTCAGTATGGATTAAAGATGTATACATCATACTTGTGATGGACAAAAACACCTTTGTTTTTTTCTTGAAATGACAACTTCTAACGAAGCATTATAAACGAAGCATTATAAATGATTTCTTTTCTACTGTAAATTTACGTGTTTGCCTAATAAGGAATATCCTCTTACCAACAAACTGGTTCTGGTATGTTACATGTAAAATAACAGTAATGTATAGATAATATGCAGACTGATGTTAAACCGTAGACACAATCAAAAAATATTTTAAAACTCAAAATCCAAAGATATCATTAAGCTCAAAATGACTGAAAAGAGTATTGATTTGAAATCCTAATGGAGGAATATCCCACTCATCTGTTACATTTCAAAATATTCACTCAATATCTTCAGTCTTGATTACAACTTCCTTCTTGTTTGTTGAGAATTGTGCATGACGACTTTCTTCTTGTTTGTTGAGAATTGTGCATCGTCATCGATGATGAATTCATGTTCGCGCTTGGATGTAGGACTAATGCAAGCGGTAAAATCTGATATAGTCTCATCATCTCCCGTGTAAGAAACTGAGGCCCGCTGATATGATTGGAAAAGTATGAATCCATTTGCCTTAGATTGAAAAGACATAAAGACGTTAATAATCTAGAACATATAACTAACCTTTTCAGGTGATAAAGTAATTTCTCATAATGATTTTAATTAATGATGGAGAGTATGTGTAGAGTACAAAGAATACCAATATAAATATAATTCTAGATCTAGTCAACATGGAATAAAATATTATCTAATCTTCTACTTGCTTTATTCTAACACCCCCCTCAAGCGAAGCGTCGGATGCTCGCCGACGCACAGCTTGGATCTGAAGAACTTGAACAGCGGACGAGAGAGCCCCTTGGTGAAGATGTCTGCAATATGTAGAGAAGTCGGAACATGGGCAACGCCCAGCTTGCCAGATGTCACCAGCTCATGAACAAAATGGTAATCAATATCGATATGCTTTGCTCGCTTGTGCACACCGAATTCTGCGCCAAGAAGATTAGCACTGCTGTTGTCGCATAACAGCAAAGGCGAACCAGTTAGCAAAACCCGAAGATCACGAAGCAAATGAGTGAGATAAACAACCTCCAAAGCAGTGTTGGCAAGAGCCCGATACTCAGACTCGGTACTAAAGTGAGAAACAGTGGGTTATTTCTTAGCACTCAAAGAAACCAGATTCCCACCCAGATAAACAGCATAACCATAAGTGGACCGACAAGTCTCCAGATAGCGAATCATGGCATATGCTATATATACATATATTGCTTGGATAATATTTGATAACCATTTGCGTGAATCTGGACGTGAACAAAACTTTGTTACAAAGAGTGTTATGTGAATAATATGTGCACATATAAATCATATTTGATTATTTGCATGAATAGCTTAAAGTTAGAAAAAAATGTCATGAGTTTGGAATATTGAATCAATCATTACTATTCCTTTTAATTATGAAATTACATGAAAGCAGTGCATGTGTGTTGGAAATTATGAGACATTTAAATTTCCTAAGCCCTCAAAATGTTATAGTATTTGTTTAAATACTTAATTAAATGTTGAAATACCTATTTTGCATGGTATAGTAATTTGGTTGTGTGGGCTGCTCGTATTGGTTAAAAGATTTAAAACCACATTTTGTGTGAGAATGTGCTGCTAGTGATTCATGACTTTTATATGCTTGGTCTGAGAATCGCTTGCGATAAAATGGTAAACTTCATTTGCACTTAAACATGACATCTCTCGGCAAGAGTGTAATATATTTGTGCATGAATGAAGTATGTGACATTGGGTTATTTGATCCACGATGTATTCTTGTTCATTTAGGGACTTGATTTAGCTGCATATACAAAAATTTTAGATCTATGTTGTGTCTAAAATTGGGTTATGATTTTATATGCTATGATTATATTAATTGTTTGGGAAAGTTCCTTTTGATGCAATGAAATATTTGAAAAGACTATTTTCGATAATTTGATATCTTGCTTGATCGCTTACAAACATATGGCTCACGAGTGACAATTGTTAGATTGCACAGATAGAGCATATGGGCTCGAAGTTCAACATATTCTGATTATTTTGTATGACCTGAAAAATGTGAACGTGAAGACATTAGTTTACGACTATGTCTAGGGTATTGGTTCTAGTGAACCATGGTATAAACCCTAAAACATGAGTTATGATGACTATGCTCTGATTACTTGTAATCAAAGAATTGAGGGAAAAATCTCAAGAATTTGGTTGAGAAAACTAAGAATCCCGAGAATGGGAATCCCGAGAGTTTTGGTCAAATCTCTTGATTTATGGTTGAAAAATCTAAGAATCATGAGATAGGGAATCCCAAGACATTTGGTCAATTATCTAGATTTTTTGTTGGAAAGCCTTAGAGTTCTGAGATAAGGAATCCTAAGACATTTAGTCTAGAAACCCCAAGACACGAGGTTTTGAGAAACTTAACAGGTGTGGGGATGTTTAATAAAACCAGCCCAATGTGGGGGGTAGAGAAAAACCTAAAAATTCAACGACCATATGAATTTTGATACGTACTTGAGATGAAAAGTTGTTACGAGAGACTTGAATCAAGTTGTTCAAGTCGGGAGGAATTTAACTCGAACCAAAAGGGTAAACCCGAAATCAAGTCGAGCAGTGCACTCAAACTTGAGTTGAGCAATGGACTTGAATGTGTTTCAAGCATAAAGGCACTCAAGTTTGATTTGAATAGTCTGGAAAAAAAGGTCAGTTGTACTGAAACTTGGCTTTAAAATGGGCATGAAATTGTGTGGAGTTGGTAAACTCACACTGCGCCCTAGTGAGAGATAATTGAATCCTCGATTGATTGATACTACATCGGTTGTGGTATTGTTCATGCGAGGAAGAATGATTAATTGAGATCGGAAAGTTTAGTTATCTCTAATCCAAAGGGAGTTGAAGGAATAAGAGAGACTTTCACGATATAAGATCAATACATGAAGGTGTTTTGATTGTTGAAATGATCTAGCCCTAAAAGAAATTTCATGGGTAAGAACCTAGTGTTTGATTCATTATTGAACACACAGACTTTTAGTAAGTTGGGTTTGTATATTAACGAAACCACTTACGTGATGCACAAAAAAACATATGAGGTTATCTGTGACCATGATGTGAATACATAGAATCCTTTGGGGAATGTGATTCACAATATAGACATTTGCAAGGTCATATGGTGATTGAAGGAAATTTCTAGAAATGATCAAGCGATGTGGGAGAGCCTTTAAGTTGGCTGGCAATCTTTTAAACAAGATACCCCAAGAAGGAGGAAAATAATGCTCCTCATAGAGCCATCCTAAAAGTTCTTTAAATGTGGGGGTTGGCGTATTGTGAAGGTAGTAAAATGAATACTTAAACGGTATCTTCACTAGATATGCACAATGTTGAAGTGCTATCAATTTCTTGAAATTGACAAGAAATAATATTCGGAAACTAGAAATACAGCTTGATGGAAAGTATATTTTGTGGAAGTTTCTGTTAGAGATCCTGATTTATCTTAAATGGATTTAAGAGTCAATAGATGGAATCATTAAGGATCGGGGATAAACCAACGAAGGAAACAAGATTCCATGAAATGACATTTGTGGAAAGCAGTGATCAATAGAGAGATTGATCTACCATGAGTGCAAATCACTAGAGTACTAGTAGATTTGAACAATTAGTAAGTATATTTGTGTACTTGGTGGGTGTTCTCCAGACGCGAGAATGAGTCCAAGAGTGATGGTACCTGCTATCAAGGCTTTGTGAAAGCTTGAAGTACATCTAATGGACCAAAATGGTTATTTGGAGAATTAGATATTAAAATCTGAATAGAGCGAAAATGAAAAGCTCAATGCTCCTAAATGACCCATCATGTAACCAAACTAATTGTTGTTTAGCCAGTGATATTAAATCAATGAGTTTGATGAAGGTGAATACACTAAGAGACACAAAAAATGACCATGTCATTTATGTCATTGAATTGATGGTTTTCTCATTGATAGTAAAATTGATACGATGATTGAGTCTCTAAGAGATATGTCGTATTCAATGGAATGACTCTAAACATTATGAGTTACCTTTCTGTAAAGGTGAGATGTCTCTTAAGAAGAGAACTCAAGAGTCATTGATAATCTGTTGTACTTATTAAAGTGCACATTAGACAATTCTTATAATGGATAGTAAGATGATACACGAGTAATCCAGAAATGATCACTGGAAACAAGCTGTGTGTAAGACTCGTGGATATGGCTTGATTTGTGGAGAGAAATGGTTCTCTCTTGCTAGATTCATATAGGAATCTAAGTCCATCGTATTGGACAAAATTTGGGAAAGATATACCCTAGGATGACCAAAGCATTTTTATGCGTATTGGTGTAGCGTAAAGCATGTAGCTTAAAGCCATATCGATGATGGTGTGTCTCGACATAGACACTTTACCATTGGACGACTACTCTCTACGAGAATTATCGATGTTGACTACGTAAGGTTAATATGATAAGAGTTGTTATTCTTTGACGAAAGGATTCAATCGATTTCTTAACGAAGAAATTGAATCGAGAGTTAGTTGAGAACTCATCGAAAGGAATATGTCTAAGTCCAATAAATGGTGGGTTACGTACGTGGACACCCAACCTATGTGACTGGAGATCCCAAGATCTAGGTTCAAAGGGACAACTAAACTGCAAAGACCCATCGCGATCATTGTGGTGGTTTCAAACCTCCTGTCTTATTCCTATGATGAAGAAACAGTGATGTGAATGGAGGTTAAGCGTTAAATTTCTTTTAATGATTCAAGGCATCGAGTGTGTAGTACTGGAAAGAGTGCAATAGTTTACGGAACTGCTCTTACACCAAGAATCACCTATGTAAGCAAGAAGTATGGCTGCTTCGAAGGGGAATTGTTGGGACACAATACTTTAGAAACCTTACAGAACTAGGCATGTGTCATGGCCTGATTAATGGACACAACCAAGAAAAGCACAAGTGCTAGGAAAGATGTCTGTGGGAAGTGCATTGTTGTTCACACAGGCGGTAGGGAAAGTTCAAGGACATCGCGTCTACTTCCTAACCAGTGGGCTAAGTGTATTTTCTCAAGGGAAAGTTCAAAGGGTTACACCTACTTATCCTATGCAGCATCTATGCTGTCGAAATGAATCTATCACCAAGTCAAACTCTGTGTCTGACGTGATTAATCTGATTCCTACATCAATATCTATTCATGTGGGGGATTGTTGGAAAATGATGTTTAAAAGGTTGAAATTCATCAACTTTTGGGCATCGTTTTGAGTGGGACCTAAATGGATTTTGGGTCGGTGGATGTCATTTTTTAGTTCTCCTCCGCGAGTACTATAAAATTGACTATTTAAACTCTCAAAATGGTTCAAGGGTAAATGAGATATGGATGTTTGAAATGTCTCTCTTGAAAGGGAAAAATTAGGCGGAAATTGACCCAAATTAATTTTTCTCTGGACTGTCCAAAATGCGTATGGACTGCATGGAAGTCTCTGGAAGGCCCAACCGCATAGTATATCTGGAATTTCTTGTGTGTAATTCTTAAGAGATAAGAACAAAATACTTCCATATTTTGTGAGATATCTTGTCTTAAATATATATGCGGTTTACCATGTTTAATACGATGAAGAATATTTGTGCAAATATTTCTTCTTTTTCCAGCAGATTTGATTCGAGTATTCATGGAATGTCTCGGATTTGGTGAGTTGGTGATTGGAGAATATTCTTCTCTAATTACAGAAAATCAGAATATCATGTTTCCATGATTAGGGTCTCTTAGATCAGTATAAATAGAGCCTCTAAGTCAGTCAAAAAATTTTACACACCATTTCTCAAGTCCCTCCATATTCTAAACTTGAGTCTTCTTTCTGTCTTTCTCGAAGTTTCCATTTGGTGTTCTGTCGAGGTGATAGTCCTTCGGGTCTTGCATGAATCCGAGGTAACTCTTACGTGTTAATTGTTACATTCAATGGTTTTATCCTAGAGAATGATGTCCACGACGGAACTCATTCGTTTCAAGGGCAACGAGTTTACTCGTGACTCCATCAATTTGTTATTGATTGAAACGTGATTTATTTCTCACATGTATTGCTTTAATTATTCGTAATTTAAGCTTTCTGAATGTATATCTGAATAATTAATAAAATATATTATTCTTGCACATGTAAATTGCTTGTTCAATTTTCATTATTTAATTTTCGCATGATAAAATCAATATATGTCCAACACTCGAACAGCGGATGAGAGAGCCCCTTGGTGAAGATGTCTGCAATATGTAGAGAAGTCGGAACATGGGCAACGCCCAGCTTGCCAGATGTCACCAACTCACGAACAAAATGGTAATCAATGTCGATATGCTTTGCTCGCTTGTGCACACCGGATTCTGCACCAAGAAGATTAGCACTGTTGTTGTCGCATAACAGCAAAGGCGAACCAGTTAGCGGAACCCAAAGATTACAAAGCAAATGAGTGAGACAAACAACCTCCAAAGCAGTGTTGGCAAGAGCCCGATACTCAGACTCGGTACTAGAGAATAACCATAAACAGCATAACCATAAGTGGACTGACAATTCTCCAGACAGCGAGCCCAGTTAGCATCAAAATATTCTAACATGTCTGGTGTGCTGGTAGAATGAAAAACTAGACCACAATGAAGAGTGCCACGAACATAACGCAAGATCTGTGTAACTGCAGCAAAATGGTCATCTCTTGAATCCTGAAGGCACTGACTCACTGTGTTGACCGAGAAAGCCAAATATGAACGAGTGATGGTGAGATACTGAAGCGCCCAACAAGAGAGCGATAAAGTATGATCCCGAAACGGTGGAATAGTGGAACTGTATAGCTGAGAACTGGCAACAAATGGTGTAGAAACTGTTGCAGCATCAGTCATACCAACTCAATTCAGAATATCCCGAGCATACTTTGCTTGGCCAAGAAGTAACCCTCAGGAGGTAGGAGAAACTTCAAGACTAAGAAAGTAATGAAGAGCACCAAGATCCTTGATCGTAAACTCTTCGTGCGTCCAAGTAATGAACTAATAAAGAAGAGTCGAGTTGTTCCCTGTAAGAATAATGTCGTCCACATACACAAGGAGATACAGTAATGATGCCCCTCTCGACGGGACAAATAATGAAGTATCAGCTGAGCTGCACTAAAAACCAAGTTGTGTAAGATAGATGCTAAATCGCTGAAACCAAGCTCGAGGAGCCTGCTTAAGACCATAAATGGCACTCCGCATGCGATAAACAAAATTCGGATGAGAAGAATCCTGATAACCAATAGGCTGCTTCATGTAGACTGGAGTGCCAGAACACCATTTAGGAAAGGCGTTCTTGACATCCAGCTGATGAAGTGGCCAAGAACGCATGGTGGCAATCGTAAGAACTGTCTGAACAGTGGAGGCTTTGACCACAGGACTGAAAGTATGGTCAAAGTTAAAATCTGGAATCTGCGAAAAACCCTATTCCACAATCCGGGCTTTGTGGCGCTCAATAGTACCATTGGGTCGATACTTGAGCTAATAAACCCATTTGGAGCCAACGATGTTGCCATCTGAAGGCCGAGGCACCAAGCCCCAAGTATGCTGACTACGAAGAGCAGCCATCTCATCGTCCATAGCTGAAACCCAGGCTGGATCCTGAAGGGAAAAGCAATAATCAGTAGGCTCTGTCTGGGAAATAAGTACAACAGTAAGACCATACGCAATAATGTCCAAATAATCTCGTCGCTGAATGGCACTAGTGGCTGACCGAGTAGCCATCCGATGAGTACGAGGTGGGGGCGATGAGGTTGGACGAGTCGGACCAGCAGATGATGCCGGAGAAGAACCGGCTGAGCTGGCCGAGTGATGAACAATAGACAAGGCCGCAGAAGGGGTGGCCAGAGAAGATCCGGTTGGCTGAGGCAGCGTGACCCATGGCGGAGAAGACAGAACTAGTAGCGGAGAAGCTAGTTTTGGGTCCGTCGTGCAAATGGTGCATGGCGGGATGGGAGACGACTATGAAACGAGCACAGGGGCCGGAGAGTCACCATCCGGATCAATAAAAGCAGATACATCAAGAACGGATGCTGGAGAGCCCGAGGTCGAAGAAGTAGCAAAATGAAAGTATGTCTCATAAATTTGAGCATGGCGAGTGATATAAACTTTGCATTTAGAAGAATCTAGACATCGAAAACCTTTGTACTGGAAACTGTAGCCAGTGAAGACACATGGAATGTTGCGGGGAGATAATTTGTGATCTGCATATGGTCGAACAAATAGAAAGACCCGGCATCCGAAAGGATGAAAATTTGAGTAACAAGGATCAAAACCATATAGTAGCCCATAAGGAGAAGAACCATGCAGTACAAGAGTAGGTAATTGGTTAATTGTGTATGCAGTTGCGGCAAATGCATCATCTCAGTAAGAAATAGGCAGATGCAAATGAAAGAGCATAGTAAGACCCATCTTGGCGACCTGCCTATGTTTGCGCTCTGCACGACCATTCTATTCTGGAGTGCAAGGACACGATATCTGATGGTGAATGCCCTTAGTGGCAAAATGGGCCAGCAGACGAGTGTTCAGAAACTCTGTACCACCATCACTCTGAAAAACCTTAATTTTGGATGAGAACTGATTCTCCACAAATGCCTCAAATTGTAAGTATGCATCAAAAAAATCTGACTTGCGATGAAGTGGATAAAGCCAGGTGAAACGAGAATAATCATCCAAAAATAAAGCATAGTACAAAAAACCATTTGACGATAAAACAGGGGAAGGTCCCCATGTCACAATGAATCAAATCCAGTACATGCGTAGCATGTTTATGATTTTCAACAAAAGCCAACCGTTGACCTTTCACCATGACACAGGGGGCACAAGTAACAGGTTTTGGAAACAACGAAAATAAAGAAACTAGACCGGACTTCTGCAAACTAGAAATAACTGTCATCGGTGCATGACCTAAGCGAGTATGCCAAAGCTCTTAAGATGCACGTCCTTTATTCTGCTGCGAGAAAATGCTGAAGCGCCTCTATCCAAAACATAGAGACCCCACGACTGCTTTGGAAACTTTGTTCTGAAGGACAAAGTTTCGATCATCAAAGGTGACAAAAGCATTTAAATCTCTGGTCAGTTTACTAATAGACAGCAGATTCTTAGTAATATTAAGAGCAACTAGAACATCATACAGACATAAATCATCAGAAATCTTAGTATCACTAACATGAGAGATTTGAATAGAAGCACCATTACCAACAGATACATGAGAATTACCAGAATATGGAGCGACAAACTCTAAGCCAGTGGCGGAGGATGCTATATGACTGGTGGCGCCGGAGTCAAAATATCAATTGGAAGATCGTGCAGTAGGCTCTAACTGCAAAGATGACTGAAAACTTTCAGTCGAATGAGTGGATTCTGTACGACGATTGGAACCCTGAGAACCAGTCTGAGCAACCATCTT
Source organism: Rubia yunnanensis (assembly GCA_037428765.1). NCBI lineage: Eukaryota > Viridiplantae > Streptophyta > Magnoliopsida > Gentianales > Rubiaceae > Rubia > Rubia yunnanensis. The sequence continues at coordinate 86,426,397 of CM075063.1, forward strand.
GTAACAAGTCGCAACATAGTAACCGGGACGACCAAACCAAGTGCGATGCGGCCGACCATGACCAACCCTAGCCCCAGCTGAGAACTGACCGTCAGACCTGGCACCTCGCCGACTTCCGAAACAGCCACCTCTGGCGGCGCGTGAGCCGTACGCACCCCCCTGCTGGTGCGTGATCCCATGCACGGCCGGCCGAGAGGTTTTCGCATGTTGTGAATGCGGCAAGCCCAGTGGCTGAGGCTGAATGGTCCTGTAAAATTTTCAGAAAAGCTTCATGGTTTTTGGCACGAGATAAAATATCGCCATACAACGAAGTAGGCAAAGAATTAATTAAAGGTGCAGAAAAATCCTTAAATTCAGTTCTAATGGCAGTCAAAAAGCAAATAATTTGATCATCATTCAATACAGGAGAACCCATTATAGATAACTGATCAAAAATTTCCTTAAGTTTAAGATGGAGTTTATGAATTGTACCAATCTTACGTAGACCGTGGGCAGCAGCACGAAGATAAAGGATGATTGATGCACTGCTATCGTGATAAATGGACTGAAGATTGTTCCAAATTTCTTTGGAAGTGGTGCAGTCAGGTCAAACCGCCAAAGCCTCTGGCGTGAGAGAAGAAAAAAGAAGATTGCACATATGTTGATCTTTATCAACCCAGAGATCATAATCAGACTTGGCCTTCAAGTAGGCCTCCATGAGATTGGACTTGGTGGTGGCGCTGCGACTGGGAGTGACAACGCCGGCCTGAGCGTAGGTGGTGGAAGAGGCGCCGACTGGAGAAAGAGAAGGAACAGTCGGGCAGGGCTAGAAACCATCAAGAAATCCATACAGCTTTTAGGGCTTAAGAACAAAGCCAGCTTGAATCTTCCACAAAAGATAATTGGATGATGACGGTTTGATAGTCATCATGTGGAGCAAGGTATTATAGGATAATTTGTCTTCAGACATGATGAGAGAAGAAAAAATTGCAAAGAAGGAGAGGGGAGGAGAACAAGGCGGTGGCGGCAAGGAGAAGAGGAGGAAGCACGCCGAAAAAAAAGGTTTAGAATCAGGTTTGCTTTGATACCATGATAAAGTAATTTCCCATAATGATTCTGATTAATGATGAAGAGTATATCGGTGAACGTCGTTTCACTCACCAAAATAATCTGCAAACTCTATAGATGAGATTAGTACAGTAGCAAGCAGAGTCGAAGCCACGAGGAACTGATCAAAAACTATAATAAAATACCTACTAATATAGAACACTTTTGGTGTAGCCACCATGCCTTAATTTTCAGATTTATCTAACAACTAATAATGCAACTAACTAATGTAAAATAATAATGCAACTAACATATATAAAAATCATTAAAATATATAAATAAGGTAATCGGATCGGAATAACTCACATTAGTTAAACATCGATCATAGGCGCAAAGATAAATCAATTCATATGCATCTATCAGTTATAAAAAATAGTAGGTACGCTTAACCTCCAAAATTCTTTCGTACTTTATCGACAATTAACCAATTATAATTAATAAATTATAATTAACTAATTGTTTCTTTTATCCAGATGCCCCCGGATACTTTATCGAAAGTATTCGCTGAACCAGATACACACCTCGATAGCATTAAGAATGAAAAGAACCTGATATAACAATTACCTAAGTATTCGCAAGTAGTAACACACTTAATTGTTCCCTATCTTGCTATTACAGTCTTAGCTAGTTAACTATTTTTCACAAGAATTCGCTACTTACTAACCCTTTCCAACGATTACATATTGGTGGAATTAGCTAGCACTATCCCAATAATATTCAAGTTGGCCAGACTTAAACACATTAAGAATAAATTAAACTAAGAACAATCAACAACACATAAAAATCAATTATAAAATAATTAGGCCTCATGATTTATAAACTAATGTTTGTTATTCCATACCGATATATAAATTACCTACTCATAATAATGAAACTAAACAAATATATAATATAGTAATTAAACATAATTGATCTAAATAGAATAGTGATGGAAACAATAAAATCAAACGAAGAAACTAGTTACTCCGACCAATGCTGCTCCAATTTGGTGTCAATGTAATGTCTTTCGTCTCTGTACGTGTGTGTCCCCCCTCATTCTATTACAGTATGGCTGTATATATACTTACGCCGCAAAACCAAAACCAAATCCAAATCAACTTCTAATTCCTTTTTTTCTCACGGAATAAATAAAGGAATAAGATAATATCTATTCTAAATCTATAACTAATTTCTAAAATTAAGTAATTTTAATTGGCAAGAGATAACAACATTCTTATCAATATGGGAAGTGCATATCTTTAATTCTTCAAATCTAAATCTCTTCAATATTTCATTTTTACCCCATAACTTCAGCAATTCTTCTTTCCCCTCTCTTCCTTCATCCCTGGAAAAATGTCTTATAAAATAAGAACATTTTCCATTGGAGCACATCGCCTCATTAAAAACCTTAACCTGGAAAATCTAGTGGGAAAAAATCGTTGGTTAAGGGAAAAGGGGTGCAATGTATAACTCTCTCTCAATTCTTCACAATCCATGAATTCTTGCACCAAAAACACCTTAAAGTGCAAATTATATCTCAATGCAATCATAACAATCCCACAAAATATGAACACAATATTACACACATCATATTTATAGAGTACAAAAAATATTAGTCTAAATATAACTCTAGCCCTAGTTAACATGAAATAAAATATTATTTAATCTTCTACTTGCTTTATTCTAACACCAAATTGACAATAGGCATCACTAATTGGGTATCCATTGACAATCCTTCGGATATGATTTCCTAGCAGTTGAAAGTCAAAAGTGAATACTCCCTCCATCCCAGGTTAAATTGCACACTTCATTTTATGTTAATATTCATTGTTCAACTTTGACCGTATATTTGAATAGATATATAAATAATAATATTATCATATGTTATACGGTTGGATTTGTCGTAACAAATAGTTTTTTAAAAGTAAGTTTTTGTTTACCGTTATTATAAGTAGTTAAACATATCAACGATTAGACAAGTTTCTTGATGAGCGTGAAAATGATTCTGTGCAATTTAACACGGGACAGAGAGAGTTCTCAAATAGGAAGCGTCAAACAGTATTCATTATACTCCATCTGTCCCACATTAAATTGCACAGAATCTTTTTCACAGTATCCAACACACACGTTTGACCACTAATATATTTAATTACGTATAATATCGGTAAATAAAAAGTTACTTTTTAGAAACTAGTTGTTATGACTAATCCAACGATATCACATACAACAATATTATTTACTTTTTAGAAACTAGTTGTTATGACTAATCCAACGATATCACACACAACAATATTATTGTTTATATATCCATTCAAATATATAGTCAAAGTTTTCTTAGTTTAATTGAATGTTTGACCTTGTGCAATTTATTCTATTACGGAGGGAGTATATCTATTCAGCACCGAGAATACTAAGATTGGAATCATATTCTACATAATTTTTCACTTTAAAAGGACAGCATCCCAAAATGAACTAATTGTTACAAATGTTCTGTCTACAGAAAATAGGAAAAACAAAATCTGAAATAAAGGGGAATAATTATTTCAAGGAAAAAACTCATTCAATTAAATCAAACGTTGTTAGTAGAAGAACTATAAATGATTTGATGAGATCTTCATCATTGGTCAATCTTAAAACAGTGTAAGTTTCCCAATTCTTCAATAGTCCCTCTAGTTATCTATTTATGTCCCGTGTTTTTCTGAAATTTTTTCAATCCATGTTTGACCATCGATAACTTTTGTTACTAACAGATAATAAAATTTTGCTTTTCAAAACTACATATTATAGAAAATCCAAAAACATCTCACATAATGTCCATTACTGTATATAATAAAAGTTATCGATGGTTAAACATGTCATAAAAAAATGTCTGGTCAAATGGGGTCTTAAATAGAGGACCGAAGGGAGTATATTAAATTATGAAATCTCTACTTTAAAGAGATTTTTCTCTTCTATTTGCTGAAGCTCCGGGGGGAACTAACTACATCACCACACTGTTGAGGAACATACTGTCAAATATTTTTATAAAATAAATAATTGCAAATATTTATTACAATTCATACCAACCAAAAAGAGCATATCTTTTAAAAGGGAAAAATAACCTCTGCTAAAGAATCGCGTAGCTCATACGCTGTTTTCTGTATGAGTTGGATAACTTCTCGTCCAAACATTACAAATGTTGTACTCCTAGTGTCATCATAAGCTCGAACTTCAACTTCGTATCTGTTTAAACACAACATGTATTAGTAGATATTTAAACCAAATATAGATCAAACCGTTGAGACAAAGAGAGCAAGATAAATGATGAAACTGATGCAACACAGCTTAATGACACTTTAATATGTTCATACATACTACCCACTACATCCATAACATATACTGTCAATTCAGTATTAATCTTATATTCAACCTGAATGCAGAATAATTTTGAGATGATAATAAATATCTTTTCAAAAGTTAATACACATATCGCATTCCTTTTACACAAATTCTAATAAAGTTCCAGAACTCCCTGCCTAATACACATAATTTTCTTCAAAAAAGAAATTAAACTTCCAGGCCACAATTTCCTTAATCAACTATGAAACAGTTCAATTATTTTGACTTTTCGATACGTACACGTAAATTAGATGATGGACAGATCTGCAACTTCATATGTAATTGTAAAGTTTATCTTCATTATATTGGGTACAACATATTTGACATATGAATTGCATTTTCCACAGTAATAATGCTCGGCACTCCCCCCTACTTCGTTATCCTCACCTTCATTGTTTTTCATCCCGACTTTTTTGCTGCACTTCTTACACGATAGGTGGAACCAACCACGTTCGGGTAGAATGGAGTGGATGGTAGCCAGTGCAACACAAATGATAACATGTGCATATAAAATACGTATAAAATAAAAAACATTGCTTCACATGATTTCTTAGGCATAACCACATAAAAGAAGCATTTAAATGCATTCACTTTTACACAATACCTCAGTAGTATCAAGTATAACATCGATAGTTTTTCTCTTTGTCGAATGGAGCAAATCTTCTGTGATTGAAATCGCAGTTTGTGAAGGAAGCTGAGTGGGCAGTTGAGTAGAAGTTTCATCCCCACTTTTATCAAGCCTATAATTATTTATACACAAAAATAATATTTAAATTGCATCTGATTAGTACAACACATATCTGGCAGCATTTTATATTTAAATATTGGCATCATAACTTTAACGAACAGTAAACCTGTTCTTGTATTCCATCACTCCTTCAATGTTCGGCTTTAGGAGGAGTCTTGTGCAAAATAACGTATTCGATACCGTGATATCACTCGAAGATAATAGGGAAGTGGACTAATTCTTAAAACAAACAGTCATCCAAAAAAATAAAATTGTGATAACTTAGATACATACCGTTCCAGATTTTAAGCTTTGCACGCTAAATGATGAGGACAGTAGCTCCAGTGTGCCCCTCTCCCAAATAATGCGAGACTTGTTCTGCATACTTATCCCAAAGGGTGCAACTGAGCTTTCTCTTCCTGAGTATTGTTGGATGAAGTCCACTAGTCTATGTAAATGTAATCATAGTTGCAGTACTAAAACATGTGCCTTAAGCCTGAATGATAGAAAACACTTACTCCATGATAATGATAGAAAACACTCACTCAAGGTCACTCAACTGGACAAATAGCTTCTTGTACTCCTTTCAATTTCTCTTGAAAGCCTGAAAAGAACTTAGACCTATAATATGCCCTATAACATCTGCATTTATAATTATACCAACTAAGAATCATTATCACAAAGAGTACAAAAGCCAAACAAAAACAGTATCGGAAAGAATGCAATGGCAAATTTATTAGAGATAGAAGGGATGTCATTTTACCTACTAAACACTGGTCATCTAATCTGCGAAATAAAATATTTTAAAGGATGATGCAAACTTAAAATCATATAGGGAAATTCCGACATCATCAAAATTTTTTTACTCACGTATGGTAAAAGAAGTTGATTTTGTACTCTCCACCATTACGACAAACAGAAAAAAATTGTTAGAGCATGGAATCCGCCTTCCACAAGTAATGGAAAAAACTTTTTGATGAGCGTCTTCTTAACCTATGCTTCTATTCTATCAGCCCGAGAAAAAATGAATACAATTGTTACATTATACTTATGAAAAAATATAGACATATTATAGATAAATAAAATGTAAAAGATTGTAAAAATGCTATCTACCTTCTCATCCAACAGTGTCATCTCGATACTATTATACTCGTCTGGTTTGACAAAAGCTGACTTTGTCCAGAGTCGGATTATTCTTGTCTTGATCTTCCAAGAATCCTTCACTGACGTTATATTGCCTATGTATATATATGTAAAGTCAAGTGATATTTATTGAATAATTTAATTGCCAATTTTGTGAACATATTTGGAAACGGAAAGCTTTCCATGTTGGAACATACGGATTAGCATATATACGCTAATCAGGTCTTACGCATAAGGGTCAGAATATTATGGTATTTGTGAGATATGGAAAAATATGAATATTCTGTTATATATTAGGCGTGTAGAAGCATGGTTGATTTATGGAAAATCCCTACAAATATGGTGTTGATATTATCAAATATATGAGAGATATTGTGATAAGAAAAATCCCTTTATTTATGGGATTTGGATATGCTTCAAGAAGCAGATAAGGAATAAGAATATTATGGAGATAATGATGGAGAGTTTCGATTTGCTGATGGCTATAAAAGGGGACAACCATGGCTGCATTCAATACGGTTTTAATCAGAGAAAATCTGCATACAGATTTTCAATCTTTCAAGATAATTGCAAACAACCAGAATTCTATGTTCCAACATGCGTGACCTGCTGTTCAAAGTTCAGAACCGTATACCTTAATTCCTCAGGAGGAGGAGATCCAGCGTCGACGAGTTTCAAGGTCAGAGGGAGTCTGACCAAGGCGGATCGGTAGTTAGGGGAGCTAGCAGAATTCACACGTTTAATTAGTAAAGATAAGTATTTTGTATGGTGTGCCTTGTACTATATCTTTCTGATTAGTGGATTCATTCTGAACTGGGCCAGGCCCCGCAAATGTAGGTGGATTTCACCGAACTGCGTAACCAAGTGTTGTGTCTTTAATGCTTTACTTTATTACATACTTGGTTAGATAGGTTATGTTAGAACATATGAGTAATAATTAGAAACTTCAATAAAACCAAATTTCAAAAAAAAAAAAAAATATATATATATATATATATATATATATATATATATATAGGGAAGGGTTCCGTTAACACCCTTATATTTACACAATTTCATACATAAATTATAGACCATTAGATTTCATCTAATCTAATCAAGAAATATTTTCCAAGTTTACTCCATATTCACGGCTCAGAGCCGAGCCATCTTCCATTTTCACGGATTTTACTCTATTCACAATACACGTATCCTCCTTGTTCTCCACGACTGCACAACAAACCAGATTGCTCGTTTTCCTCTTGTTCTCTAGCATACCTGCATCCATAAACATCTTCCTTCTCTTTTTCTCGAGGATCATGTCAAGTATTTCCTATATGTACTCTTAATTGTGCAAGCAAAGAAACGTAGGAATTGCAAACTCTATTGTAATTTCATATTGATTAAATTAGTGTATTGTTTTCTAATTGATCAAGTGTTTTTTTTCATAGGGACTTTAGACACTATGGAATCACAAACTTTGGATGTAAGTAATATACGAAGTGATACCGAAGTAACTCCTCGCACAGAGGTAGACAGTACGCCTACTAAGATTGTAGGAGATATGGTAGAAAAGCCTTATGTGAGAAAAGCTTTTTGTTCGGCTAAATCTGCTAGAGAGTATTACGAGAAGTGCGGTTTTTATAAAGGTTTTCAGATTGTCAATAGAACTTCTCAAAATACAAGGAATGAATATGATGGATCCACATCGTTTCTTTTTGTTTGTGCTCATTATGGGTCTCATGAAAAGAAAATTGATGAAAATGTCCCGGTACAAAAGCATCGTCCAAATACATCAACTATGAGAGGAGGTTGCAAAGCTTAGATGCGGATACTCCTTGATGTTAAAACTAACGAGTGGATGGTTCGAAAGTTTGAGGATGACCACAATCATGTCTTTGTTCCATCACCCAACAAAATTCTTTTGAAAACAAGTCATGCCAAAATCCCGGAAGGAGCAAAAGTCATGGTGGAATTGTTCAGTAAAGAGAATCTACAAATAAACAAAGTAAATTCTATTCTGGGAGGATATGTGCTTGGTTTTAATGATCGTGCTTGCTGGAATCATCTTCGTGATGTTCATCAAAAGCTGGATGTTGGAGATGCTCAATGGATGTATTTGAATTTTTAGAAAAGGCATGCCAAGAACCCTCAGTTTTACCATGCCATTCAGTGTGATGGAGAAGGAAGAGTGGTTGATTTCTTTTGGGTCGATGCAAGGTCAAGACTATCATATCAGCAATTTGGAGATGTGGTGACATTTGACACCACTTACAAAACAAACAAATATTGTTTACTATTTGCTCCATTTACAGGTGTGAATCACCACTTTCAGACTATTCAATTTGGATGTGGATTGCTACAAGATGAAACTGAAGCAAGCTTTGTCTGGTTGTTTGAAACCTAGAAAGAAGCAATGGGTGGGGTTGATCCAACATCTATGATCACTGACTCAGATCCAGCAATGAGAGCGGCGATTCCCAAAGTGTTTCCAAATACACGTCATAGGCTATGCTATTGGTATATAAAGATGAAGTTTGGAGAGAAGTTGGGACATTTGTACTTTAAGAAGTCATCTTTTAAAAAGGAGATGAAGCAATGTCTCAAGTATACATACATAATTGAAGATTTTGAGAAAATGTGGAAGGTGTTGATGGTAAAATATGAATTAGAGGATAATTCTTAGCTTACAGGAATGTATGATGATCGTGAAATGTGGGTTCCTGTGTATAATAGCACTACATTCTTTGCTGGTATGCACACTATGGGCAGAAGTGAGGGGGTTAATACTTTTTTCCAAGATTATGTTAATAGCAAAACAAGTCTCAAGGAATTTGTCAAGAAGTTTGAGCAAGTTTTGAAAAGGATAGAGATCAGGGAGAGAGAAGAGGATCATAACTCTGAACAGAAGTATCGTTTGGCGCCAGATAAGAGTTTTATATTGAAGCATGCTAAGGATATATACATGAGAAATATTTTTAACAAGTTTAAGTCAATATGGATTAATGTTGACTTGTATAGGGCTGATGTTGGTGATTCTGATTCCAACACACATGCCGTGAGGTTCAAGCGTGGAACGAGTACTGATCAATGGGTGGTGAAGTTAAATTCCAGCACTTTTTAAGGGGTGTGTGAATGCCACTATTTTGAGTTTGTTGGAATTCCGTGTGTTCATGTTATGAAGGTGTTTTCTAAACTTGATCTTGATGAAATCCCTGAATACTTTATTAACAGAAGGTGGTTGAAAGGAGCAAACAGGTTCAGAGTGGATGACAAAGTTAAGAAAAATTTGGGAAAACAAAATAGCACTATGAGGTTTAGCCACTTGTGTCGAGAAGCCACTCAATGGGCATGCGTTGCTTACGAAATAGAAGAAGGTTACAACTTGTTTCTAGAGGGTATTAGAGAACTTGGAGGAAAATTTGCTAAGCTTTACATTGCTAAAGGAGATGATGGAGAATCTCAACCGCTTCAATATGAAGAGATGCCTGATCAGTCTCCTATTCTTTTGGATCCTAATGTGTCGCAGACGAAAGGAAGAAGCAAAGAGTCCAAGAAAAATGATAAGTTCAAAGAAAATGTAAGGTACAAACGTCCTATAGAATTGGCACATGAGAATAAAGGAAGAAGTTGTTCCATTTGTGGAACTAATCAACCTCATGACAAACGCAATTGTCCAAGAAAGAAGAAATTAGAACTTGAAGAGAGCATCAGAGGTACATATAACATATTTTCAATGTTTTTTCTTGATTTTGTTTTTGAATATTTCTCCATATATGTATAAAATTCTCATTTGATTCGTGAATCTGGAATATTTTTCCTTGCAGACACATCAAAGGCCAGCGGTTGGTGAATGCATTCATTGTAATGCAAAAAATGGCACGTTTAGGGATCAATAGCCTAGATGTCTCTTAACCGATTTAGATTAGAGTTTACAATTTTTATTTCCACATGTGAAGAACATTTTTGTTTATTCTCTTGTTATGTTTATTTTTCCCTCTGAGGGTTTGAAAAAGTTTACAAGGTAATTGTGTTGTTTCTGGGTTGAGAATTGAGATTTTTATGTGCAATAAAAGTGAATCAGTCGGTACTCTTTGATTATGTTGAGACTTGAGTTCATGAATATTATTTAATCAGTCAATATAGTTTGTTATTCTCTTACTGTGTTTGTTTTTCCATTATACTGAAAATTCAGATAAAATTCTATTATCTTATATGAATTGGCCTTGTTGCCCTTATTCTGTTCTCTGATATGAAGGGATTTTGATGCTTATTTTGTTCTCTAAGATGATGGAATTTTATGGCTTAATATTGTTCTCAAAGATGAATGAATTATTGTTTATTTCACTACTGCAAGGCCAGCCTTTTGATGCAGTTCATCAGCCTTACTCATGATATACAAATCAGAAGCCTTAGCTACCATCAAGAGTATAGTGTTTTCATTTTAAAATGAATAAACAAAAATCATGCCGCTAAAAGACCAGATACGCATATTTCTAGACTTAGACACACTTGTCCCTAATATGTAGTATGGAAGAGATCAAAATGGATATCATACCTGTTTTTATCTCATCAAGTAGGCACACTGGTCCGCGGGAACTTGCTTCCTTGTCAGAATGTAGTTGCATTGCACCAGATATGTCTAACAAATATATATCATCATGCTCAGTGTCTTTCAGCTATAAAATGTGAGCTGGGAGCTGCAATGGCGAGAGTGATTCGACTAAATAAGGAAAGTAAACAATATCAAAGAGAGAAAAACACAGCTATAAAATGTGAGTTGGGAGCTACTGTGATATTCTGGACATTAATTTAATCTGCTTTGCATCTCATTTCATCAGCTAGTTAATATTTCTAATTCTTTAAATGGAAGCAGAAATTATAGTAGAAGTTGAAGTTTATAATGGGACTTGAACATCAGCTTTGTCATGCTTCAGCCCATGTGTCTAGGATGCTTTATGTTTCTAAGCAGAGCTTTTCTTTCATAGTGATAGTTCAAAAGAAGCTTGGTTCATACTCAGGCATATTCATACAAGAGCTATTGAGAAGCAAACATCCATCTCCATGTCAGCACATGCTACAGGGGCTATTTTAAGAGTACTTCTGCTCTTTCAGGACTGTGGGAAGACTAATAGCTGGTTTTGATCAGTGAGTGGAGAAATAATTGAGATGCTCTTTTTTGTTTTTATGCCTATTTGTAAGGCATGAAAAGATGCCTCTAACTCCTACCATTGTAATTACATGAGTTCTTATGTTTTGTATACCTGGCGAATTACTAGCTTTAAATTTGCAATGTGTGTTATTACATCTCATATAGGCTAATCATGCATAATTTTGTTTTTGAATTTGATGTCAGTTGTCTTGTGGCCACCTTGTATGAGTCCCTTCCTGTATCCTATGCCAATATATGGTGAAGCCTCAAATCACAGATATGCCACTTAATGTGGTGGGAATTGATTATAAAACTGTAGGTTCCTTCTATAACTATCTCTACAGACACCAGGGAATTGATTATAAAACTGTAGGTTCCTTCTATAACTATCTCCACGGACACCATGATGTCATGGTGTGATACGCATATTTCTAGACTCAGACACACTTGTCCCTAATATGTAGTATGGACGAGATTGAAATGGATATCATACATGTTTTTATCTCATCAAGTAGGCACCCTTGTCAGAATGTAGTTGCATTGCACCGGATATGCCTAATTAACACAAATATACATCATCATGCTCAGTGTTTTTCAGCTATAAAATGTGAGCTGTGAGTTGCAATGGCGAGATTGATTCAACTAAATAAGGAAAGTAAACCATATCAAAGAGAGAGAAACATAGATTGACAGCCCATGAGGGATTCGAACCCACATCCTTGTGTAAATGCACAATGCTCTACCTTTTGAGCTAATCGGCTTTCCAATTTCACAATCCAAAGATCAGTACACTTAAAGAATGTAGTGAGCATTATAGTAAAATTGTAAAACAAAAGCAATCAAAGAGATAAGAAGCAATACAATCACATATGTAGACTAAAACTCATGAGAGAAAACAATTGAATCTGCTATTGAAACTCAGTTATAGAAAGGTAAAAAAAGATGTCAATAAAAAACAATACAGAAAATTTGGGACAAGACTGACCAACGCTTCTTGGAACCGAACCTTTTGACTTTCTCAAACCTTTTGACTTCAACTACCATTACTACTTTCTCTACGAACATCATTTTTTACTACCACTATCACCATTGTTGTTGACGACCACCAAAATCATCATTTTGAGCGACCACCACCTCAATCATTTTCAGTGACTACTACTACCACTAGCAGAAAATCATTGACGAAAAACATTTGTCTAGAATATTTTGGTCCAAACTTTAGCCAGAGGAAAAGACATACCCCAATACAATACAGCTGGGTGGCCAAACTGCACGTCCATCCATATGGCCGAGCACTTACTGGTGGGCTCAGAGGCTTGTGGTTCGGCCCTTATTGTGGCCATTGATCCTTATGCACTTAGTGTGGCTGCATGGCCATTCGGTCTGGCCCTATTTAGGAATCCAACCTAATGATGATCAAGTTGCTTTGCGGCATGCATGACTTGTCCGGTTCGGCTCATCCATTAAAACAACGGTCCAGGTAGTACAAAAGGCCCAGTCGGGTCGACCTAATAAACAAAACTATAACAAAATAACAAGGAAAGAAAGGCATAGAACCCACTTCGTTAACAAATCTAAGAAACACAACTCATTCACCCCATGAAGACTGAAACATATCAATGCCACTAAGTGGCATGCCGTGGATATATATCGAAGAGCACTACCACCCAAAGAGGCCACAACGCTTACATCTGGACGTGTTACACATAAAGGGGAACACGATCCAAAGATAAGGGCACAAAAATTGGACTACGATCACACCATAGATGTATAATAAAAAAATTGAAGAAATTCCCATATAGGGTAAGGGGAAACTACTAAGCAAAGAAATACATTATTACTATACTAACTTGAACATCAGAGCTTCCTCCTCGAGACCAACCCTAGGACATTCCCACGGACTTGGAGAAGCATGAACTTGCCTTGAGCTGATCTTAGATACTATAAGAATTTAAAACAGTTCATACCCACATGGTACACAAATTCTAAGCCCAGCCGTAATCTTAATTTAAAAAATCAAAACCATTAATCACTCAGCCTTACAAGGGACACGGGAAAACAACCAACAACCTCGCATACTTGTGGAAAATTCTAGCTAGCGAGCACAAGTGGAAAACTCCTGCAAAGCTCGGAGTGAGAACGAATCCCTTCTATACCACAAGTTATGAGATACCTTTCGCGGGATGGGTACGATTTCACGCCTTGGAAAAGTCACAGGGAGATTGTACACAGATTCGCATACGCTTGGAAAAACACCAGTCATTGACACAAGTGTACGACTACCAGCCCCAGGCCTTGAGGATTTCAAGCCATTCCTAAACAATTCTTACCTCAGACAACTTGACCAACCCATCTTCACACTATTCAGTCTATATGGTCACCAAACCAAAACTCACAAACATCCATAAGAATACCCAGGCCCACCTTAGATAGAAACTATGGCCCATAGGTCCACATAGCCTAACCTACCACAAAAACTTGTACCCAACCTCCTAAATTCTGGTTTATTTGAAATGACATAAGAAAGCACACATATGCGAACTCTATCAGTAACCAACACTACCCTAACCTAGAAATAATAACAGGAAGATAAGTCACAGCTTTGCGTACGCTTGAGTAATCTCTAGCTTTGTGTACGCTTGGATAATCTCCAGCCAGCAACACAAAAAAACCATTATCTCTTAGCCTCTTAGTCTTGAAACTTAATTACACCTTACCACATTTACAAGACAACCTACACAAAATATAATCCACTATGCACAAATCATGGGGTTCATGGGATCACCACAACGGTGCCGTAAATGGTTCGGTCAAGGGGAAATTGTACACAACTTCACATACGCCTGGAACATCACCAACTAGCGACACAAGGGCACAGCCCCCAGCCGATAAGTCACGAGGTCCTAAGTAACAACCCAATAGCCCCACTCCAAGTAATAAAAACTTTGCCTTATTGAACTTCCTCTATTAGGGAAAACTAGCAGCCTCTAAGCATCACCACCCTTGAGGAATAGATTCCCTCCAAACCAAATCCCTAAATAAGGTAAAACACCTCATCCACGAGATAAATTATGAAACGGAAAACCACGTCAAATGTAACGTACAAACAATAATTCTTGACAAAAAGACATTCCATAAAGGTACAGAAATTGCCTAATCAACGAAAATGCCAAAATTAAAAGCTAAACCTATCTAAGCGTCCCCGTCTTTTCCAGTACCCAACTCAGTTATTAGCCATTTCCACATCACTTCCACTCAAAATACTGGTATAACCAAGTGTTTCTGAAGGTTGGACATGCTGTTGTGGAGTCTCAGCCCCTGTGTTAATAGGAACACCCTCTTCCACTACATTGTAATCCTCATGCTTGTCAATATCGCACCCCTCAAGCTCGCTGGCGGCCTGGGCATATTTTCCAATTCCTCGAGGAGGATTGACCACCATCCAGAACCTTCTGCCCATGGGCCTGATCAAATTTTTTCTAAGAAATAACTTTATACATCTAGGCACTGGCTCTCTCCAACCCTGCAATAGCCAAAGTAGGGTTCCAGTTACATATCTTTGACTTGGCACGCCACCACTCCACATTCGCGATCTTACAGAACATCTAGCGAAGAAGTTGTAGAAACGGTTCATTTTTAGCAACTTGTTCACCAGAACTCGAGGGTATCTAAGATTTGTAGGCTCTCCATTCTGCAACTTTGCGAGTTGCTCAACCAGTTTGGCGTTCAATTCATCTTTGTCGACTCCCAGACCACATCGTTTCCACCTACTTATTTGCATTTTACCTCAAATTGCTTCACCTTTGTCTGTAGTTGAACCACTTCCTCATTCAAACCCTTTATCACCTCAGCATAACTATAGGTGCGATGAACCATAGGTGCCATATCACCGCTCAACTAAAAAAAACCCAATTCTTCAATAAACATAGCCCTGTCAAATATGCACACACACAAAAATAAAATCATACCTCGCCCATTGAGCCAAACATCATGGTAGGATCTTTTGAGTTTGCTAGAATTAACCCAGTAGGATAGATCACTTCCCCAATCCCGCTTGTCCTCACGCTCTCCACACCTACAATAGCACGCTTTGAGGATCCTGAATCTGAAGACTATCCACCAACCAGTTGAATAACAGGAACGTCGCTAGACCCCCATCCCCCTTAAGCCTCTGCTTCTTTGAGGCCCACTGCTCACAGGAGCATCAGTTTGCCTCCACCTTAGAATCCCTTCCACTATCTTTAGCACTAGGAGGGGTGATTGGTGACAATTTCATTCCTGCCCAATTTAATAATTAGTGAATACCATAGAAAAATCATAATATACTAACACAAAAGTCGAGTAAGCACTAGTAAAAATGGGAACCAACCTTGCTTCCCATTGGGCTTAATTATCTTCAAGGCATGTGTAGCCAAATATTTCATGATCTGGCTCTTCTCAGATAAACTCCTTAACCTATTAGACTGCCATTCATAAGAAATAACGTTTTTCCATGCAGGACTTACCTTCTACACATTTAACATAAAAATACCTCCCTTTCTAAGGGCCACAGTTACTGGGGAAACCTTGCACAAGGTGAATCCAAGTAACAATAGGATAGAACATTGTAAAGTCCCCAACTTTCAACTCATTCCTAGCATTGTTACACACCTCAACATATCCAATCATTATGGTATTGCCTCTCGGATGTAGTTGAGCAAAAGCAATCCCATAAGGCTCTAAGACACATATCACCAAATTTGAGATAGGCAAAGTCAAACCTTATAAAAAGTAATGCTTATATGCATTGAAACAATCCAGGGGGAGATTCCTACCCTCTTTCCAGAAACCATAAACAAACTCAAAGTTACCTAAAGATGGGTGACATTGCCTCTAGGCCACTAACAATTCCTTTTTCCTTACATTATCCATGTCTTACATATTTTGGATGTCCCTACCCCAACCACCTCGTCCCCCCAAAAACTATTTCCTAGATAGAACATCATCAAGCATAACCTCATTGTCACCCACATTATAACGAGCAATGGAGGATGAAAACTTAGATCACACATCGACCATATCTAAAAGATAGAGAAACGTGTAAAATGAGCAACACCTCCAAACTATGAGAACTTTGGAAAGCCCGCTAACATGTCAACAATAGCGACTGAGTAAGATTGCTTGTGTTAGGAGAGAATTAGAGTCGTCACTCATTAAACATGCCCTGAAATCATTACCGCACATGATATTATGCTTGCTTATCAAGTTCACCCTTGAAATTATTACCGCATTTTCTGTTTTCATGTTATCTCCGGACTTCACTTGCCCCCGCTATCCCATACCCCATACCTACCCACACCAATCTCTAGCTCACTATTGTAACAACTATCATATCTTATTGAAGGCTTGTGGTTGCGTCTAATTGAAGGCTCACCACCAACCAATGAAAGGCTCACCCACCAGACGATTGAAGGCTTAGTGGTAGTGGTGGGCGTGGAAGGTGATAGTGGGTTTGAGAAAGGTGGAGAGAGATGAGAAGGATGTGGAGCGATTGGTAGAGATGGTTTGAAAATCACCACATTCGATATAAGTATGCGGCTGTGATTTATAATAAATTAGGGTGTTGATGATTAGAGATTTCTGATTGGATTTATTTGGGGGTTGATTGTATTTTTAGTGGTTTCTTGTTGGATTTGATTGTGAATTGTTAATGTTGATGAAGATAGAGTTACGTTGATGAATTCCTTCATATTTCTAGTCCTCTGCACACTATTATCTATAGAAGGATCAAAGTGTGTTTTTTTAAAAATATAGGGAAAAATGGAATTTTTGTTTGCCAACTAATTTGGTCAGTTTTTGTTTTACAGAATTCCCCACCAGCTTTTGCATTGGAACTTGATTCTAGAAAATTGTTGATTACGTATGTGTATCATCCTTTTTTATTTCCATAAATGTATCGACTTGAACCTGTTTGCATCCCGTTCCTATAGTTTGTACTGCCCGCTATATTCCTTACGTGTGTTGTGTGTATGGGTGCTTATTAGCAAGTCGATTATGAGAAAAGGGTGGCTCGACATGACTCGGAGTTCATGGTCCACTTAACCCAAACACCTAGTTAAGCTTTTGTTATGTAATCTCCAAATTGACTGTAATTGGAAAGTAGCGATGGGATTTTGATATATATATTAATTATACAAAATGACTATTAATTGTAGAAAAGTGAGTTTTTTAATTTAATTCATTACTACCTCATTTTTTGTTGGATGTGACACCACAGCCTTAGAGCATCTCCAATGGTTTGGGGGTCTTCCTTATTTTTAGGCTCCACGTGGCCTGTTTTGATTGGAACCTCAATATGACATAGAAAGTCAAACCCGTTGACTGTACTTTTGAAAATTTTAATCTCCAGTGGTACCTTCAAAACTGTAAATTCAGTATGACGTGTCTATAATATTGTACAGGAAGAGACAAATTCATAAAATGTAGTTACTTACACTATATTTATAACAAATGTATACAATGACTATCCAAGAAACACTACAATGGCCTATGCCCCCTGTTCCTTCATTGGATGAATATTTATTCCATCAGTTGCAGTACTTGAGAACTTGATAACGAGCTGCTATAGTATCATAATATTGTAACTTTGGATGAACGCGAGAAACGGTTCTTATTTTTGCATCAAATGTGCCTAAGGTGCAAACCTTCTGGGGTGTGGTGGTGGTATTTCCATCTCAATTTTTTCATCAACATGTATTTGGGAGCCCAATTCTTCATCCCATCTTGAGAAAGCCCTGTTTAAAGATGGAAAAGGGCCAAGTATTTGGGATACCTTCTCTTACAAGAACTCGAGTTCTTTCCCTGTGTAATTGTGCCTCCTGTGGTACCTAGAAATGGTAAGTGTTTCTTTCTGCAACACCTAAATGCCTTTTTGATCCAAGGTAATCCATAAAGCCGAATACTTAGACTTATCTACTAAAGCACGCATTTCGCGCATCTCACAAAGAGAGAGCACACATGCAATCTGTAATCATTTGTTTCCTCCCTCTTTGCCTCAGCCACAAAGGGAAGTTTCAAATTTCCAAAGCATACAACTTCCTATTGGGGCAGAGGACTGCAAAAGCTTTTGCAGCAACGGTTTGGAGCAAGAAGCTTCTCCCCAAGCATTCTTTCTTTCTTTGGAGGATGACTTTGGGTAGGTTATCTACTGTGGACAGGCTCCAACACCTTGGCATCCACATTTCTCCCACTTCTTGTTGTTTCTGCTCACAACAACAGGAAACCTTGCATCATTTGCTGATCGCATGCCCCTATGCACAACAACTATACCAGCACTTCCATCTTCCTTCTCCACTGAATCTGAGACACTTGAAGAAACTCCTCTTCATTTGGCAAGCACGGAAGAACAAAAGGATTTTCCCCCTTATGGTGTACTGCATCTACCATCTGTGGAATGAGAGGAACCAAAGGATCTTTGAAAACAAAACCATGACTCCTCCACAACTGGGCTCGGTCATCTCCTCCGAATTTAGTTTATGGACCCAAATCTTGTTGTAAAATTTATGTATCTAAGTAGTCCTCAAAGAACATCCTTGACACTTGGATGTTAGTGAAGTAGTCCTTTTTATACTATACTAGATGCTTCATAGGGCTGGAGTTGAAAGTTGTAACTATGTTCTTTGTTTTTGCGATGAAATGAAATCCATACGTTCATAAAAAAAAACTATAAAAGGAAGAAGTGGAGATAGTGGTATAGCACAAACAACCTTAGAGTAAAAATTGAGGAAAGGGAACTACGAAGAATAGACATAAAAACACCATTTCATCACCAGGGATACAATTAGTTATTTTCCCTATAATTGAATACAAGAATATCAAGTAGCAATAACATTACCAAAAGCATAATTATGTGCGATTCTCTTCATAATAAGATATTATGTCCTCATACGTAAATGTGGAGGTTTGTCAACTACCTCTAATGCAGCAAGGCTATTTTAGTTTGTATAAAAATTAGAAAGACAAGGTAAAATTGCATAACCTTTAATAAGCCTTTATTATTTTTAAAAACAATTTTCCAAATTACACATTATAAAGTTAAGGTTATACATATTCTCATATCATATAAAAAGAGCATTAGTGGAAGCATAATGCATACCCTACTCACACTCCAGTTGTCAACTTCTAGGAAATGGGAGAGAAGACCAGAGGAGGATACCCATCACCCACTGATGCATCACCCAGTCCTTCATCAAAGCAGATAAAACTAATTAATCATGAGCACAATTTAAATTATAGATCATCCAACTAGTTAAAGCTCAACAAATGCGAGTTATGATATGAATTCTAGGGCCAAGAATTGATTAATTTACATATATCAAACAATCAAATCACAAATGATATATCAAACTGATTACTCTAACTAATCAACTAAAGAACTCCTTAACAATCCATGTCACTGGTCTGCAAAACATATGAAAGCTAATCACTCCATTTGTCTTATAGCTTCAAACTTCTCATGTCATCTCCCCTAGCTCGCGACTGAAAAACTCTATCAAATCTAATTTTATACCCGAGCAGTAGAGTCATAACAGAAAAGAAACAGGCCTATGCACATTTGGTAACCCATGATTGTACTGTAGAGTCTTCCATGTATGAGAATACAAACATCCTAAGCTAGAAGGAAAAAAACATAAAGACTATAAAAAAAAGAAGAATCTGGAACGAGTTTATTATGCTCACCTTAATAATAATCAAATGTGTTGGAAGATTCACACCTCACCAGCGGGCTAGTACAAACTGAAACCTACCAAGTATCAAATATTTGAACTCAATAAAGTTTATTTAACCTTGGAAATTACTTTAGAAAAAAATCCATAATTCTCATTCAGGTGTTTCTAATAATCGTACTAGGAATCATAAGTTTCAGAAACACTCCTACATTTAGTGCGTCCGCTACTGAGTAGTCTAAATAGACTGGAGAAATTTCCAAAGAGTAAAACACATAAAATGGACGAGAAAACCCTAGCATTTGATCATGCACAATGGATGGAGATGAAGGAAAGAAGTATTACCTTAATATGAATTATCTGCTATCTTCATATGATTCCTCCTCCTATATATATATATATATATATATATATATATATATATATATATATATATATATATATATATTCAAAAATGAGAATTTGGGTGTGCTCTATATAATCCCTATTCTTGAATCCAAATTGGGGGAGTTTCTCGCTTCCCGATGTCTGCCAAATTGATTCTGGAATTTTGGTGCCAAATTTTTGGCGGCATCGAAACTCACATATGGAGCCTAGTATTTTTTTTTTGGCAATTTCTTTGCTGAGTGGACACACAAGAGCCCCGGAATGAGAATCTCCAAATAGAGGCCTTATTTGACAATATCAGAATAAAAATAGGCCACATCACACAAAAGGTATTATTTGACCTTTGCATCAGAGAAGACATTGTAACTTAGGAGTCTATCAGTCTGATGCTATTGACTTCTGTAAATTAACCCCTTTGTTGGAGATGCTCTTAGGTGCTTGGCTTTAGGTTGAAATTTAGTTTTACCGAATTATCTTAATTATTACTAGTATGTTCCAACATAACCTAACTAACCAAGTATGCAATAAATTAAAACATAAAGACACGAGACTTGTTTGTGCAGTTTGGTGAAACCCACCTACATCTGCGAGGCCTAACCCAGTTCAGAATGAATCCACTAATCAGAATGATACAATAAAAAGTACACCATACCATTATACTCATCGTATCTAACTATAACATGAATCCTGCAAGCCTTTGCTACCGATCTGCCTTGATAAGACTCCCTTTGACCTCAAAACTCTTCGACGCTGGATCTCCTCCTCTCGAGGAATTAAGGTATACGATTATGAACTTTGAAAAATAGGTTATGTATGTTGGAACATATGACATCTAGCTCTCGGAATACTCTCGAAAGATATAAAATATGTATGCAGATTTTTTCCTTCTATTAAGGTTGTATGTATTGCAGCCGTAATATCCTCCTTATATAGTCCATTGAACATATCAGAACCCTCCATGATTATCTCCATAACATTCATATTCCTTATCTGCTTCTGAAGCATATCCAAATCCCACAAATAAAAGGATTTTCCTTATCTCAAATATCCTATAATATTCCCTAAATCCAATTCCACATATATTGGCATTTTCCATAAACCAAGTATGCTTCTAACACCGCCTAATATAAGATATTGCAGAATATACAACCATAAAACAATCGCAATATTCTCTATTCCGTAGAAAACCTTTTAGGTTGCGACTTTCCGTATGTCACAACATATAAAGTCTTTGTACGCATGAATTTTATTCCATCTCCGATTCTTATACGCAAAAGTCATGTGCAAATATAGTTCCTTCTCCACATAATATTCTGATTACAATCAAATTCCTCGGAGATAGGACTAATCCCTTAAAGAAAGAAATTAATATATCCAGTCCAAATTCTTTCCACAAAGGATATTTATCAAACCAATTCCAATTTTATAAATCCAATCTAATCCCATAAATATAGGAATTGATATCTTCTGAACTTAAAACCATGGATGAAATATATCATCGGATTTCTATATGTCATTCCATAAAACTCCAAACATTCATTCTTTGATGTTTCAACACAACAATTCCATATTTGCATAATTTCCACAAATTGCCAACTAGATAAATCTAGACTTTACAATCTCCCCTTTTGGCATTTTAAGGAACAGTCACCTTTTGGCATTTCATTACAAGAGCTTATGCAAATACGAACATCAAGCTTTGAAAACCACTATGGATGTTGGAACATAGAAACATAAATGCCTCCCTCTGAATTCCAGATTCCCTCAACATCCAGGAATAATTAGCATGTTGGAACATCAACCCAAAGAAGCCAATAAAGTCATCCAAGAAATCCAAAATATGTCCCCCCTGGGACTATAAACATGCCAAATGTAATAGACATAGAAAACCAAAATATCCTATAAATGTAGCTCCCCCTGAAGAAAATATCTGGCCTATGTTGGAACATAGCCATAGAAGAACTTTTAAACCTCTGCAGGAGTAGTTATTTGTGCCTCATATAATCTGGAATTTTCTGCCTCCAAAGCTTCCATCTAAACGACTAGAGTTCTCAACTTCACATTAATAACCAAAAACTTGGCATTCTTCTCATCAACACTAGTAGTTGTAGCATCAAGATTCCATGGCAGATCATGCATATGTATTAAATCAAATGTCCTCCAGTTTCGCCGTTTCTCGAGTAAGTGTTTAGTATTTCAAGAGGCAATCCAAAATTTTACAACAATCTGGAATAGACAGAAATACTTAGTAGTCAAGCTAGATACAGTAGCGTCCCCTTAAGTAGCCACTGAGACTGAAATCCTCCAGTAATTTCTGACAGAATCTGATTGTCCTTCAGTGCCAAATCTTCATAATGTATAGTCTCTAAATCCTTGAGGGTAGGTAGTCAAAGTCACTGATTGATCAGTCTTCAAGAAAATCTCACCGCCTTGCCTCCGATGTAAACTATGTTGTATCACTCACAATCTGAATTGATATTGCCTCCTATAAAACTCTTCTACAATCTCTCGGTTGTACTCCTTGTAGATTGAGGCGACAGTCTTGAAATTCAAATAGCTCACGTAAGCTGTAAATCCATACAGTATCTTATGCACCCAGATCAGGTGTGCCTTTAATAATCTACTCTGTTGGAACATCAGTTTCGAATGTTAGAACATAACAGCTCTCAACTTCACCCGCTTTCTATGATGTTGGAACATCATATCCTTTCATTGCTTCAGAGTCAACACCTCAAGTTTGTATCGATGTTAGAACATCACATGTTCATCTTCCTTCACTTCATCGGTACTTTCTCCCCCTATCTCCATGTTTGGTGTTGGAACATAGAATTGATCACCACCTAGATCATGATTTCCAGCCACATTTTCTAATGCTTGATCATCTTAATCTCTAATCACACCAGACTCATCTATTTCTATGTCCATATTTTTCCCTACCTGTCTCCATACTCTGTGTTGGAACATGACCACCATCACTGCCTTCCAACTCCTCATCATCCTAAACCAGAATACCAAGAAGAGCCATCTCTCTGATATATTTGACCATCATCTTTTCACCAACTAGTCATCACATCAATCACTATAATGTCTTCAACACCAACTTTCAACATGTCTCCACAACTTCTATTTTTTGTTCACTTTTTCTTCTTCTTTTATTTTTTAACTTTCTCTACACAAAAAAATAAAAAACCCACAGCTAAATAAAAGCTTTAAGGAAATACCTCAAATCTGATAAATACCTAAGTGTTGTTTGAGGAGCTCAAACGTTTCAGAGTCCAACCAGTTCAATGAAGGCTTAAAATTTTCCGATGTTGGAACATACTCAACTACCACTTCTTTCCTCTTAATCAGTTCTCGAATAAAATAAATGCTTACACCAATGAGCTTTGTCTGAGAATGTTGTACTAGATTCTTTGAGATGTCAGTAGCACTTTTGTTGTCACATAACACTGTTACAAGCCCTTCTTTAATTCCATAATCACTCAACATTTGCTTCATCAATGATAATTGTGCACAACAACTTCCACCAATAAAGAAACATCCACCTATGGTGTTTTTACCATCATCTGCATTACCACCCCAATCAGAATCACTATAGCCAACAAGATGAGAATCTTGATTCTTAGAATATCAGATTCCATACTCAGAAGTCCCACTAACATATCGAATTATCCTTTTGACTGCATTCAAGTGAGATTTCTTAAGATAAACCTGAAATCTTACAAATACTCCCACAATACTCATCTCAATTTCATCCTACATCAAAGTCACAAAATCTTGTACAAAGGATGGTGAAGTAGACCCAAGGATTATATCATCAACATAGATTTAAGCAATCAATATATTTGATGATTCTCGAAAAACAAGCAAGGTGTGATCTCCCCCTCGACGATAACCTTTCTGAATAGGAAAGGTAGTGAGTCGCTCATACCACGCCCTTGGGGCTTGTTTTGATCCATACACACCTTTCTTGAGTCGATGATATACTTCCTCATCAACCGCACCATTTAGGAGAGCACTCTTGACCACTATTTGATACAAAGTAAAATTCATAGTGTAAGGCATAACAAAGAGAATGTGAATAGATTCTAACCTAGCATCTGGTGCGAATGTCTCATCAAAATCAACCCATTCTTCCTGAGAAGCTAACCTTGCTTTATTATCATTGCGTTCGAATTTTCCAAGTTCTTCTTTCATTACCGCACTTCAATACTTATCAAGTAGAGGCTTCTTGTAATTCTTAGGTTTAATTAGAGAGAGAAAATATTGTAGACAAGAAATTTCCCTATATTTAACCCAAGGGATTGATCAAATCCTTCTTCTGCTTGATTCAGCCTGCACTAATGTTGGAACATGGGAGAATTCTGGGGAGG
This sequence comes from Rubia yunnanensis, assembly GCA_037428765.1. Lineage (NCBI taxonomy): Eukaryota > Viridiplantae > Streptophyta > Magnoliopsida > Gentianales > Rubiaceae > Rubia > Rubia yunnanensis. Next base: position 86,451,306 of record CM075063.1, read on the forward strand.
ACGGTGTTCCAACATCGCTGAAGTTATAAGAGTCATCAACTTCATCTGTAAGATTTACCTCATCTGATGTTCCAACATCATTATGTCTCTGATCTGAGAAATTATCCGATGTTGGAACATGGTCACCCGTAAGATCTACCTCATCATGTTCAACACTCAAGCAGTTCACTTCTTGTCCCAACAAGTAACATTTGTCTAATGACCGAATACCAGTAACCACTTTGGTATTTCCATGTTTCACTATGCAATACTCTTTATGGAATTACTCGGTCATATTATCATCACACAGCTGGCTGATACTTAGGAGATTAGCCTTTAGATCTTCTACCAATAGAAGACTAGTAAATACGGGGAATCCTTCAATATCCAGTTCACCTTTTCCAAACACTCGACTCTTCTTTCCATCGCTAAACGTAACAAACCACTATCACATGGTTTGATGTTTGTTAGAAATTCCTAAGTTCTAGTCATATGGAGAGAGAAACCACTATCAAAGTACCACGAGTCTCTAGAATGTGCAATAAGGAAAGTATGAGTAACAAGACAAGTACTAGTGCGTTTAATGACCCATACCTTTTTGACCATCCTTGATCAATGAATATCATCTATGTTAGAACATGCATACAGTTGACATCCAGTCATGAAATCTATGAGCAATTTCAGACATTGTTTCTTAGTATGTCCTTGATACATACAGTAGCTATAGATGAGAGGTTGGCACTGACGTGCCTCGATCACCTTTCTCTTTATTTCTCAAACCCCTGTCTTGAAATCAACTATGCTACCCGGTGAGTTGCCATACCCAATTCCTTGTAGATTGCCAAAGATCTTTCCCATGGTCAGAATATCATCAAGTTTTGTCTTACTAGTGTTCAACTTGATAATTGCTGCTTCAGCAATATCTGCTCTCTTAGTTGTTGAGCTTAGACTCAAATTTAATCCTTCAATCTCTCTTCCGAGTTCAAAAACTAGAAGTAGCAATTCCTTCTCCTTCTTAGCCGGTTGAGTTTTCTCTTCCTTCAACGACTTATTCATATCAGCAACTTTCAGCCACATGTCATACATTTTTTCATATGCAGTGTAGATCTCTTCATCACTCAAAACTTGCCCTTCGTTATCACTGGAAGTATCATCAAAATCTGTGTTGGAACATACATCCTCGTTTTTCTTTAACATGTTGGAACATACATCAGCACTTTTCTTTGACATGTTGGAACATACATCAACATCATATCCATCTTCAAATTTTTCTCCAAATGTCATATAATTGTTTGTAAGTTCCTCTTCGTCCTTTTCATCTTCTTCATCTTCATTCCACGAGGTAATGTATGATTTTCCTTGCTTCTTTTGGGTATTAGCACATTTATCTTAGATGTGGCTTTATCCTTCACATTCTCTACATTTAATTCTTCCAGAATCCTTTACTTCACTGCCTTGATTTCTAGCAAACTGCTGATTTCCTTGTTCCAACCGTGTTCCACGAATATTATCAAGGTATTGTGCTCGAGGTCTATTTCCACCAAATCTTTCTTGTGATTTCTCGTTTACCACTTTCTTCAGCATTCTTGAGAAATTCTTGGTGATAAGAGCAAATTCTTCAATTCCATCATCACTATCAGATTCATGGATGACCCTTGATGATGAGGCTTTGAAGGCCAACTCCTTCTGGACTTTCTTTGCAGGTTGTTGCATTGTTATCTCATAGATTTGTAGTGATCACATTAGTTCATCTAAGTTCATGGTGGCTACATCTCTTACTTCTTCTATTGCTGCAACTTTCATAGAGAATCTTTTAGGAAGAGATCTCAAAGTTCTTTTCACCAGTTTTTCTTCCTTGTAAACTTTTCCAAGTTGATACGCCATATTGTAGATATCTCTGAGTTTCCCATTGAATATAGCAATAGCATCATCCTCTTCCATCTTCAATTCCTCGAACTTTGTAGCCAATATCTGTAGTTTGTATTTACGTACACGACGTGTTCCTTCATGAACGATCTGCAAGATATCCCAAGCTTTCTTTGCCTGATGGAATGTTAAGATGAGTTTAAACTGATTTTCATCCACTGCTGTGAAGATAGCATTTAACGCCTTTGAATTTTCCAATGAAGCCTTCAGTTCATCTCGAGTCCATGTAGGCTTGTCCTTGAGTTTCTGCTTCTTCGTACTCAAATCTCCTTCTTTCTTCTTTGAAATAATTTCAGCATTTTGAGTTGGAGGACTCCATTCAGTTTCAACAAATCACCAAGCCAGTTTATCCAATGAATTTATGAACACTCGTATGTGAGCCTTCCAGTAGTTGTAATTTGTTCCATCCAGCAGTGGTGGCAGAGACACAGAAGCTCCTTCTCTAATCGTCATTGGTGAATCTGGATCAAACTTTCTTTGTCACAACCAAGGTAAAACAAGTGACTTAGCTCTGATACCAAATGAAATATGGTATTACCGGATTATCTTAATTATTACTACTATGTTCTAACATAAACTAACTAACCAAGTATGCAATAAATTAAAGCATAAAGATATGAGACTTGGTTACGCAGTTTGGTGAAATCCACCTACATCTACGGGGCTAGGCCCAGTTTAGAATGAATTCACTAATCAGAAAGATACAGTACAAAGTACACCATACAATTATACTTATCTTTTCTAACAATAACATGAATCCTGCAAGCTTCCCTGGCTACCGATCCGCATTGATCAGACTCCATCTGACCTTGAAACTCATCGACGCTAGATCTCCTCCTCTAGAGGAACTAAGGTATACGATTATGAACTTTGAACAACAGGTTACATATGTTGGAACATATGAATTATGACTCTCGCAATACTCTCGAAAGATATTAAATTTGTATGCATATTTTTTCCATTAAGTCCATATGTATTGCAGCCGAGATGTCCCCCTTATATAGTCCATTGAGCATATCAGAACCCTCCATGATTATCTCCATAATATTACTATTCCTTATCTACTTCTGAAGCATATCCAAATCACACAAATAAAAGGATTTTCCTTATCTCAAATATCCCATAATATTCCATAAATCCAATTCCATAATTATCGGGATTTTCCATAAACCAAGTATGCTTCTAACACTGCCTAAAGATATTGCAGAATATACAAACTTCCATAAAACAATCGCAATGTTCTATATTCCGCAGAAAACCTTTTAGGTTGCGGTTTTCCGTATTTTACAACATAAAAAATCTTTGTACGCATGGAGTTTATTCTATCCCCGATTCTGATACGCACGAAGTCATGTGCAAATATAATTCTTTGTCTACATAATATTCTGATTACAATCAAATCCCTTGTAGATAGTAATTATCAAATCTAATCCCTTAAAGAAATGAATTAATATATTCCATCCAAATCCTTTCCGCAAAGAATATTTATCAAATAAATTCCATTTTTTATAAATCCAATCTAATCCCATAAATATATGAATTGATATACTCTGAACTTAAAACCATGGTCGAAATATCTCATCGGATTTCTTCATGTCATTCCATAAAACTCCAAACATTCCTTCTTTGATGTTTCAACACAACAATTCCATGTTTGCATAACTTTCACAAATTGCCAACTAGATAAATCTAGACTTTACATAGGTTAATGAAATGAGTTGATGAAATTGAATTCAAAAAGGGAAATGTAGAATGAGTGGATGAAATAGAAGGATTCTTGACATAAAATGAAAGTGTGTTAAATCCACAAAAACAAGCAAAAAAGAAAGTGTGCACATCCAATGAAAAGAGAAAGTACTTGAATTTATTTGCTATAAGTGATTAATAAAATATATTACTATAACATCTTATACTTAGAATATTGTATATTTTATTTACTCAAAAAATTTAAAAAAGAAGAAGATAAAATGACGGTTTTGGTACTCACTTTTAGACAAAATTACAGGTTTCGTTCTTGTTTAAGTAAATTATTCCAAAAGCACTCCCACATTATGATGAAATGCTCTCAATTGATTCCCACATACTACTAGCCGATTTAAGGGAGTCAACATTGAGTCATCCATTCTAGTGGTGATAGTGTCACCACTGAGAAACGAGGAACTTAGAAAGTAGGATGACAGAGAGATGGTGAGTATCGTTGAATTGGTGGTGCTCAAAACACGGTAGGGGAGATGGTGGAGAAAAAACTAAAAGAAGATAGAACTTTTAAAATATCAATTTAATCCAAAAAATTATTTAATTATAATTTTTTAAACATTTGTAATTGTTGACTGATATGCTAACTTCATTAAATCATTTTATGTCTATTAAAGGGACCAACTGAGAACATGTCGTAATAATATGTGAATGTTTTAGGAACATGGTGCAAAAAAGGAAAGATTCCTGTAATTTCAACTAAAACTGGGTATCTAAACTGTCATTTTCTCAGAGAAAAAATATAAAGGTGCCCCCGCTTAGAACTTATTTTAAACTAATGATCCATAAGATCCATCAAGTTTGGATATGATTTTTTTAGAAAATAAAACCACTTGTTAATGTGTGAGGCCTCGAGTGGTTGTTGATTCGAGGGGTGGATGGTTCGAGGGGTGGTTGATGGTTCATTGCTTGATGTTCGAAGCCTTGAATGGTTGATGCTTCGCAAGGTGGATGGTTAGAGTGACACCTTGACTGTTTGATGGTTTCAGTGGTGGCGGCTCGAGTGGTGGATAGGGTACTTTCTCGTGTACTATGGGTTCGAGTGGTGGTTCATGTACTATGGGTTCGAGTGGGGGCTCGTGTACGGTGGATGATGTACGCTCCTGAGTAGTGTATGTTGAACTCTCTCGAGTGGTGAATGGAGGAGTACTCTCGAGTGGTGGATGGTGTACTCTTTTGAGTACTCTCGAGTGACGGTTTGAGTGGTGGATAGAGTACTCTCGAGTGGTGGATGGTGTACCCTCTCGTGTACTCTCGAGGGATGGTTTGCTTACTATGGGTTCGAGTGGCGGTTCGTATACATGGATGATGCACTATCCCCAGTGGTGTATGCTGAACTCTATCAAGGGGTGAATGGGTGTACTCTCGAGTGGTGGATTGTGTACTCTTGAGTTGTGGGTGGTGGATGGTGTAGTCTCTCGAGTGGTGGATGGAGTTCTCTCTAGTGGTGGATAGTGTACCCTCTCGAGTGGTGGCTCGTGTACTCCCTGGTGGACTACTGGTTTGGGTTCTCACGGTCCTCTGGCGTCATGACTTTATGGCACCATTGTTTTCTGACGACATGAATTTCTGGTGTCACGGTTTTTTGGCGACTTGCTTATCTGGCGACACAAATTTCAGGCACCATAAATTTCTAGTAACACGGTCCTACTGGTGAGAAGGTCGGTTTCAATGGAGACACGGTCTTTGTAGTGATGATGGTATGGAACAACGACTTTTGGGCATCATTGCAACTCGATACCACAACTTTCTATGGAACCCCGATTTTGTGGAAAAAAATATATTGGCTGACCCTAAGGTTTTACTACACCACGGGCTATGCATTTCCTCTAAATGTGCACCTGTGTCTTGGCATGTAGTCCAACCAGAAGGTTTTTCCTTGGAGGACTTACTTGTCATTCTTTAGGGTGGCTAGCATGTAACTTATCACTAAGGAATTGATGAATTAGTGGCTCTTCCGCTACATTCAGGGAAAAAGGAAGCATGGTTGGAATGTACGTTCCTCTCATACTTTTCCTAGCCTAGGTTGTCACTATGATATTGACGGATACATTCATACGTTGTATGCTCGCGCTACACTATGCGTTAAAAAGGCACAAAGTTGTCCATTAGCTAAAAATGGAATGGATGGTTATAGAACCGCCATGCTAGGCACACAAGGTACAAGTTGTGCCCTGTTTTCCAAATTTTTCATGGGGTATTAGGTGGGTCTCACAAGAGCACTTGACAATGCGTCTTCTCTCTCTTTCCACTGATATATCCATGGAAAGAGAACATATGGAAGGCCAATAACACTCCTCTTTTCCCGCCTTAGGAGTGTATATGGTAGAACCTGCCCATCATGCCGAACAATAGCACGTAGGTTACCCCAGCTTCAATTTCTCGCATCGCACAAGACTCCCACATACAAGACCTGAACCCATTTTTCTCGACTGCACTAGGGCGGAGCAAATCGACACCACAACTATGGTTTCATGAAGACATGGGACAACTCTACCCAGTGGCGATCACTTTCTCAAGTTCTACATGACCCGAGATCATTAACCTCGGCTACGTATAGGATGACAACATTTGGTGTAAGTAGAGCCAGTACCCTCTCTGGTTGGTATGTATAGGTTTGGATTGGCATCTCAATCTTGACTCACACTTATGCTGAAAACATTTCTCAGCGGATACAAAAGGCCTTGGATGTATGAGGTAGAAGCGGTATCTTAGAATGGGGTAGTGAATTTGTTTTCACTCCTGTTCATTATATCTTTCTTTGCCCTCTAGTTTTCCCATTTAGTATAGGGATATGCATGTAGTCCACCCCATCTCATCATTACTTAGCTTCAGGCCAGGAGGATCCACATTGTAGTATGGGAGGGTGCACTTTCAAGTCACCCACCCAAACATTCCACAGTTTTTCTATTTACCATTTTACCAATAGGGTTAGGAAAACCCTACCTGTTTATTCCTTTAGAACAAGTAGTACCAAAAAGAGAGAGGAACATAAGACCTTATCTCAAAAGGTTTTACGTACTTAGAGGTTACATCATCTATCCTCTTAGTACTATAAACCTTCAAAGAGCAACTTAGATTACAAATAATCTCAGTTCTTTTCTAATATACGGAATATAAATAACATCTAAATAAACTAAACTCTTGACATTCCGAGGAAGACTTGCAAATACAAAATGGTTACTTATCTTTGTCGAACTGACCATCTTAGCCAACTTATCGGCCATTGTGTTAACTTCTTTGTAAATATGCTGTAAACTAAACTCGAGTTGATCTAGCAACACCTATATATTTCTAAAATCTTCCATGTATCTTTGGGGAATCTTATAGAGCTTCCTGGTCATCTTTATGAGCAACAGTGAGTCAATCTCAACTTCCAATGTTCGAATTCCATGCTTCAAGCTGGTTCCCATCCCCAGTACAAGTATCTTGATCTCAGCCTCCAAGTTTGTTTCCATCCCTATATATTTTGAAGCTACAAAAAGAACCTTGCCTTGACTGTCTTTGAGTAAAACTTCTGTTCTTGCTTCACCTAGATTTCCAATTGAAGAACTATCTATATTTAACTTAAAACAAAAAGGAAAGCGCCAGTGAAGAACCTAGATATTTTAAGCCTGACTCATCCCTATAACTGATATCAGTTCAATTCTTAAAGTTTTGGTATTCAGCTTTAGTTTAAAATCATTAGCTTTAAGAATTTCTTGATATATATTTATAATGTTTTGCTTCATTTTACCTTTATGATGTTTTTTTGATATGCAACCACTAATTTCTGAATCATCATATAGTCCAGACAACAATTTGGATATGATTTTACACTAGTGAAAAGAAGATCAATTAAAGGCGGTAAAAGTGCATTCTCTGGTCTTGACTTTAATCTATTCGATCAAAGGCGGTTCAAATTTTGCCTTCTATTGGGGTTTGAAATAGGTTCCAAATTTGGAACCTATTTCTGAGGTCCAAAAAAAAGATTGTCTGAAACCTAGGTTTCCGGCAGCAAAGCAAAAGACCCAGATCTGGCAAAAAAGATAAATATTGTAACAGTCTGAACAAGAAACATGATTACAGATCCTTTACACAAACAATGTAATAGATATAAAATTTACAGATCTATTACACCAAACAACATGATTGATATAAAAATTTGTAGATATACCATTGACTCGTCAGAGCGGTAGGCCGAGGAGATGCGTCAGAGTGGCTTCGTGGCGGGGGACACGGCCCGGCAGAGAAGGGGGACACGGCTCAGTGGAGAAGTTCTTCACGACCCAACGGAGGGTGGAGGGCAATGCAGCCCAGCTAAGAGAGGAGGGATAGGGGTGGTGTCGAAGGTTGTGGTGCTGGAGTTTCTGGGGGTGGAAGGAGAAGGGGTGGCACCGGAATTTCTGGGGGTGGAGGGAGACAAGGTGGCGCCGGAGTTTCTGGGGGCGGAGGGAGAAAGTCGACTGGCCGGCTTTGGGTAGGGGAGGGAGAGTCAGTGGGCGGAGGTGGGAGAGCAGCAGCGATGGAGAGTTTATTTTGTGGGAGAAGAAAAAAATGAGGGAGGCGAGAGAGAGATATCTGGGAAAGTTCCATGACGTAGAAAAAAAAAGAGCGAGGAAAAGGAAAACCCTAGCATGGTTTATATAATTGGCCCATAAAGACACTCAATTAAAGGCGATTCTTATGGGTTGACTTTAATTGATACCCATCAAAGGCGATTCTTGAAAAGTGTCTTAAAATTTTTTTGGGCTGACTTAGAAGGGACTTCCGACTTCGGAATCTCCCTAGAGTAGTGTTGACGTCTCCAAATCCTGTAAATTTAGGTTAAACTTGAATAAATATATTTGTTCGTATTTGATTCGGAACGTATTATACCCTTTTGTATTGGATTTGGATCATATCGTACCCTGTAAAATATGAACGTCGGTTTTTATTGATGGTACAAGAGTACAATATATAGACAGTATTTACAGAGTCATTAAAGGAAAATGATTCTATCTAAGGTACAATAATATTGCAGAAGATATTCACAAAATATCTCTTACACTCCTTCTCGAGTTGGAGCACGTAAATCTTAGATGCCCAACTTGCCAAGCAAAGTCTGAAATGTCTGTCTTCCAAGTGCATTCGTAAATAAATCCGGTGGCTGACTAGCAGTGCAAATATGATAAGTATCCACATCACCAGACTGAATCAAATCACGAATAAAATGACAGTCTATCTCAATATGTCTCGTCCTCTCATGAAAAACTGGATTGGCTGCAATATGAAGAGCATCATGACTATCACGGTAATAACGCATCGGAGTAGAATGCGCCACTCTCAGCGAACGAAGAAATAACTTGAGTCATAACAATTCACAACACCCAGCTGTCATAGCCCAATATTTTGCTTCGGTCAAAAAACGAGAAAAATGGGTTATTTCTTCGTCTTCCAAGAAATTAGAGATTCACCAATCATCACAAAATATTCAGTCAAAGATCTCCTAGTAATTGGGCAAGCTGCCCAATCTTAATCATAAAATGATGTAAGCTGAAGATAACTCTTAATCGATAGAAAAAACCTTAAACATGATGACTCTTTAAATAATGCAGAACACGCAAAGCTGCATGCCAATGCGCCAAGCACGGTTTCTCCATGAACTGGGCCAAGGTATGAACAGAATAACTAAGCTCATGACGAGTGATGGTGAGATAAATGAGCTTCCCAACTAGTTTGCGATACTGCACAAATCGTCAAACAAAGAACCATCATCTCGCTCCAAACAGTGCAGCTGTTCCATGGAAAATCTGTGGGTTTAGCTGCCAATAATCTGGTATCAGACAAAATGTCCAATGCACATTTCCACTAAGACAGAAATATCACATCTGGCCGACGAGTTATCTCAATGCCTAAGAAATACTTCAAGGCACCAAAATCCTTCGTATGAAAATAGGAGCACAAATAATTCTTGAACTCGAACATCATCTTAGGAGAGGAACAAAATATGATAAGATCATCAACATAAACCAATACATGAAAAGAAATATTATTCTTTAAATAAAAAAACAAAGAATAATTTACTTTAATCTGAACAAACCCAAAGAAGCAAACAACCGCAACAAATTTAACAAACCAATTTCACGGATCTTGTCACAGACCGTGAGCTTTGTAGAAAACGTTTATATCCTCTTCAACTCAATATTAAAAAATTTAAACAAGTATTGGTACACCAGTATAGAACACAGAGTTAAAAACCATTAAAGATAAGGGGGCCAAGTATCTATGATTTGTTGGATATGGGTTTTATGGTTTTCAAAATATTAAACCGAAAAAGCCATTGACTTTGAATCTTTCGATCAGATCTCCCAATTAATATTTTCCTTTGTGCAAAATTGTGTTAATTATTTTCCTTTACTCCTAGCTAGTTCCTTTTTCCAAGCTGTCTTCATCTACCACGAGTTTGTGCTACGTACATTTTTGCACCAAGTATTTGGAGAGAGAGAAAGTCAGCGAGCAGCTCAACAGCCAATTAAATTCAGTCTTCTTCATATATCCTTCTCGCTCATTGTCTTTGAACAAATAATAAATAGCGGTTTATTTTTTGCAATCCAAAATTTAATTTATTTTATTTGAAAAAAATGGGCAGTCGTGGGTCTCCATAAATGAATTCCCCTCCAATTTTGGATGAAATTAGAACTCACACCACTCAATAAATTTCGATTGTTAAAATATATATTTCATGTCTCAATCAAAACTTTATTTTCAACAATAGAAAAAATAGTGTACTTTCTATTTGAGCTGAAATTTCATATTTTTAAATCATTTTTCTCCAATTACATTTAGCTATAAATTTTAATTAGTGTACGTAAAACATCATTACATGAAGTATTATTAGATTGTTTAGTATGTATTTTTCCTTATTAATTTTTGTACAATATTTATACATGTATATAGAGTTATCGATGGTCAAATTGATTTTAAAAATTTATAAAAAATATAAAATTCTAAATGCACAAAATATTTATATTAAAAAAACTACACCGATATGAAGTGAAATTTGGCTGCGGATGATATAACATTCAAATAAACATTACATCCTTCAATTAAAAGTTTTTAGACATGTAGTATAGTTGAATTAGTTATAAAGATAGATCAATTTATATGATGACAGGAGTAATATTATTATACAAGAAAACCGCACTTTTTTTCCCAATTTAAATACTACATTTTTTTTGAGTTTGTCTCTTGAAAGACGGTCTTTCCATAAGTTATAAAAAGATCAAGGTTTAAAGTGTAAATTAGAAGAAATGAAGATAAAATTTTCAGGTTGCATGAACCGGGTTATAAATTTTATAACTACTACATATTGCATACTAAAAATTTAATATTGCAACTAAGACCTTTTAACTTTTATTATTCTAGTTATACCCCGTCTTTCCATAGGCTTATGGAAAGACCGTCTTTCCCAAGACTTTGCCATTTTTTTTTCAATTTAAATACTACATTTTTTTTTCAATTTTAAATAGAGTGCGTCTCTTGAAAGACGGTCTTTCCATAAGTCATGGAAAGACCAAGGTTTAAAGTGTAAATTAGAAGAAATTAAGATAAAATTTTCGGGTTGCATGAACCGGGTTATAAATTTTATAACTACTACACGTTGCATACTAAATTTTTAATGTTGCAATTAAGACCTTTTATCTTTTATTATTCAAATTAAACCCCGTCTTTCCATAAGCCTATGGAAAGACCGTCTTTCCCAAGACTTTGCCTTTTAAATACTACTCCTAGATTAAAAAACAATAAACTGCGGTAACGTGTATTGCTGCCCACGCCAGTTTATGTAAGCAGGGTTTGAATACCGACCACTGTAGATTTTTTTAATAAAACAGACGTTTAATTAATGGAAATTACAAATTCTTAGTTGAGTGCGTCTCTTGAAAGACGGTCTTTCCATAAGTCATGGAAAGACCAAGGTTTAAAGTGTAAATTTTATAACTACTACATGTTGCATACTAAAATTTTAATGTTGCAACTAAAACCTTTTACTTTTTATTATTCGAATTAAACCCCGTCTTTCCATAAGCCTATGGAAAGACCGTCTTTCCCAAGACTTTGCCTTCTTAGTTTATCACTAACTCTTTGAAATCAATAAATAGTTACAGGGAGTCACTTTACAGTCAGCACAAGTAATAGGGTGATTTGATATTTATTTTAATTTAATTATAATAAAATTATAATTATAAAAATATTTCAAAGTGAATTATAACAAATAAATTATTACAATTCAACCTTTAAAATTTTAAATGAAAGTTTTCTACAACTGATCTCATCGTTAATCGATATAACATATATATAAGTTTAATTTGTTGATTGGTCAGTTATGATCGATCTGATGCAATTCAACTTGTTGAACAACGGGGTTATCCTATAGTCTCCTTATAACATCCAATACGATTAGGGGTGGAAAAATGAGTCCGAAAATTGAAAACTATTTTTCGGAATATTGAATAAAGAGTCCATCTCTTGAACAGACGGTTTTTCCACAAGATTCAAACTGCAAATCAGAAGAAATTAAGATAAAAATTCGGGTTGCATTAACCGGGTCATAAACTTACAACTACTGCATGTCGCATGATAATTTTTAATATTGCAACTAAAACCTTTTACCTTTCTATAATTCTAATTCAACCCCAAAACTTTATTTTCCCAAAACTTTGTCATGAAAGACGGTCTTTCCCAAAACTTTGTCATGAATAAATTGAACTAAATTTAATATTTAAATATTTTAACAGATTAAATTAAATTATGTATATGGTTTATGGTTTAGTTTTCGGATTCTAAATACAAACTAAAAACTGACCCAAAAAATTGAATTATAAGTATATAAATAAATTAAATTAATGTTTGTAAAGTATAAATTAATTTTAGTTTTACACTAATACTATAAAATGGAAAATTTAATAAAAAATAAAAAATAAAGGCATCTAAAGAAAATTGAAGCTAATTTACCCTAATTGTGTATCTTTATTTCTAATATTTCTATTTTGTATTCCTTTCAAAACTATTTGATTGAATAATTTTGGCTTTTTAATGTGCACAAATTGTGGATTTTCAGGGGATGACTGTGTGGGCGATTTACACTCACTGACGGTGTAATCTCAACAACCATGAAATGGGGGCGAGGTAAGCTGCGGAAGAAGGTGACTTTGCGGGCGTCGAAATGGGATAGAACGGTACAAGAGGAGAGTACTGGTTCTATCAGTGAAGAGGAGAACGATGTGGAGGAGATACTGGAGAAAGAGGATGAACATGCAACTGAATAGGACGCGATCCAAAATGAGGTAAAACCTAACCTGACTTTGTTTGAGGGTATGGAGGTGAAAGCGGGATCTGATAAACTATGGGTCGACATAATCAGTGGTAATAGGGTAAAATCGAATGGGACGAAAATTGAATACCTAGTTCTAACTATAGTTAATGGTGAACTGGAGGTTGAGATTAATGTTGATGATGTGCAAACTGAGTTGAAATACTGGGAGTCTGTCTTGATTATGTATGTGATTGGGGGCAAATTGACAATGACAGCAGTTAAGAAGTATATGATGCATTACTGGTCGTTTGTAGCACCGCCTGATTTATTCTACAATGAGGATGGATATTTTATCATGAAATTCAAAACAATGGAAGACAGGAATGAAGTACTTAGGAAGGGACCGTATACAATTCATAATATGGCTATGTTTTTACATGCTTGGAAACCGAATTTCTAATTGAAAGATGATATGGTTAAGGCCTTACCTATTTGGGTGAAATTCTCTAAGTTACCACTACATTTTTTGGGGCCTAGAAGTTTGGGGAAGATATGCAGTGCTTTGGGGAAACCTCTGTTTACTGATGAGTGCACAGCTGGAAAACTTAGAGTGTCATATGCAAGATTGTTAATATAGATAGAAATCACCAAAAAAATGCCCTAACAGTATTAACATAAAGGATGTAGATGGAAAGGTGATCAAACAGGTGGTGGAATTGGAGTGGAAACCTGCATTCTGTAGTGTTTGTCACGTTGGAGGACATCAATGCACTGAGAAAACACTGCCAAAATTGACTCAAAAGTGGTAGATCAAACAACCAGAGAAAGCTGAGGAAGGGGAGTAGAAGATTGATACACTGGATCCGGAGATAAAAGAGGGGCACACTGTGAAAAACTGGATGATTGTGGTACCTAGGAATAACGGGAAACACTCACTACATAAGGAGTATGAAATGACAGTACTGGTGGGAAGCAGCTCAAGTGGAAGGACAAACAAAGGGGATCTCAATATTATTAAGGATCCTGGAGATCTATTCGGGTATGTCCTATGATAATGTCATGTAACATAAGGAGGTTAAATAAGGCAGCAAAAACCAAAGAGATTAGCTCCCGTCTCAGAGAAATGGATATTATGATTGCTGCATTAATAGAAACTAGAGTGAAATATGTGTATGTAGATAACTATGACGGCCATCCTGATGGCAGATTGTGGGTGATGTGGGATGATAGCAGGGTGGATTTGAAAGTTAAAAAGATTACAGATCAGATGATTCATTGAGGAGTGTATGGGAAGGATGGTTTGTTAATGTTTTGGTTGGCAGTGATATATGTATTTAACCAGCTGAAATGGAGGAAGAAGCTATGGAAAGATGTAGAAGCATTACAAACACAAACACAGGATGATGCTTGGATTGCAATGGGAGATTTTAATAATGTGTTGACAAAGAATGACATGTTAGGGGGAAATAAATTGCAGGTGAATGAGTACTGGGAGTTGAAGCAAATGATGACCAGAACATGATTGTTTGAATGTGATACCACGGAATAACATTTCACCTGGTCAAACAGACATGTTGATGGGGTCATCTACTCAAGGATTGATAGAGTGATTGGGAATTTATAGTGTTTTTAGAAATTCCCAGATGTGAAGGTAGAGGTACTGGAACCTGGAGTTTCTGACCATGCAATGCTCAGAATTAAAATGCAGGAGGAGGAAAAGAAGACAAGGAAATAGTTCAAGTTCTTGAACTGTATGTTGGAGAGGCAGGATGTTCTTAAGGTGAGTAAAAGGAGCTGGGGAAAGTAGGTAGAAGGAAAGGCAATGTATGTTGCCTGGAAAAAACTGATGAGAATGCAGGTGGATCTCAGAGATTATACAAAACAGTATACATGGGTAAGAAAGAAACTTGAGGCAGTACAGGAAGAACTTACTGAAGCACAGAGGGAGTTGAAATACAGAAAATGGATAAACAGAAGATTTTGAAGGTGATTCAGTGCACAGAGGAAGTATTAAAGTAGAGTGATATTTATGAGAAGATAGCTATGAAAAAGGCAAAAATTGATTGGCTGAGATTAGGAGATGGAAACAACACTTATTTCCATGCTTCTCTTAAGGCTAAAAACAGAATGGTCTGGATACATAAGTTGGAGAAAGAGGACGGTACAATGGTATATGAGCAGAAGGAGATGGAAGAACAAGTATGCTATTTTTATAAGAAACTGATTGGTCAGTCTGCTGAGAGATTACAAGATATAGACAAAGAGGTGAAGGGGAAAATACTTAATGCACAAGACAAGAGAAGTCTGATAGCAGCAGTTACTAAAAAGGAGGTAAGGCAAGCTCTAAAAGATATAGGAGATCATAAGGCACCTGGCATGGATAGTTTCATCCCCAAATTTTTTAAAGTTAACTGGAATGTGGTAGGTGGGATATACAAAAGGTTGTGATGGAATTCTTTGAACATGGGAGATTATAAAGGGAAGCCAATAACACCCTGGTGACTTTGATCCCAAAACACCAAAATGCAAAAATTGTGAAGGAATTAAGACCTATCTCTTAATGTACTACCTTGTATAAGATAATTTCAAAAATCTTAACTACAAGGTTGAGCAGGGTAATTACAGGTATTGTCAATGAAAGCCAAGCAGCATTTGTTCCGGGCAGAAATATTCATGACCACATCATGTTGGCATATGAATTGGTGAGAGGATATGGCAGGAAAATTGGTGCTCCAAGATGTCTCATCCAGATAGACCTTCAGCAAACGTATGACTCTATAGAATGGGGAGCTTTGGAAAGAATACTACAGGAGCTTGGAATACTAGGTAAAGTTTATAGAGTGGATAATGATATGTGTTAAAATAGTATCATATAAATATATGGTGAATGGCAGCCCAACTGAGTTTGTGATAGCACATAGAGGGTTTAGGCAGGGTGATCCTCTGTCACCCTTACTCTTTGTCCTGGTAATGGAGTACTGTTATAGATGTATGCAGGTTCTGGAGGATAATCCTGAGTTCAAGTACGATGAGAAATGTGACAGAATAAAGTTGATTAATCTAAGTTTTGCAGATAATCTGTTGTTACTGTCAGTGGGTAATAGTATATCAGTAAAGGTGTTGATGGAAGCATTTCAGAAATTCTTGACGTCCACTGGATTAAGTGTGAATCAGTCAAAGTGTAAGGTGTACTTTGGGAGTGTTGCAGAGGAGGAAAAGGCTAGGATATTGAACACCACAAGGTTTGAAATGGGAGAATTACCATTCAGATACCTTGGAGCACCATTAACAAGCAGAAGACTCTCAATCCAAGCATGCTAGCCACTGATTGAAAAGATGACTGATAAGATCAGGCACTGGAGTTCAAGGCTTTTGAGTTATGCAAGGAGACTATAGTTGATCAAGAGTGTGCTCTTTGTAGTGGCCAACTATTGGATGCAAGCCTTTCCTTTGCTTATGCGTTGAAACATATCAAAGCTATCTGGAGTGGGGAAGAAATAGTGACCAGGAAATCTCCTATTGCCTGGGAGAGAATTTGGTCACAAAAAAATGAGGGGGAACAGAATGTGATTGCATTGCTGGAATGGAACGAGGCTAGCATGATGAAGACGCTGTGGAACTTATGAAAAAAATGGATAGAATGTGGATAAAGTGGATACATGTCTACTACATAAAAGGGGGGAAGGCCATGACTGTAAAGTTTCCTAGCTCAAGTTCATGGATGATCACAAACTTGATGGAATGCACAATTAAAGCTCGGGGAATGGAGGAATGGTGGAGAAAGGAAGGTAAGAAGAAGTTCAGTATCGGGAGTATGTACCAGCCATTGAGAATACCGCAGGAGACAACTGAATAGAGGAAACTCTTATATGACAATCAGGCTAGGCTAAGATCCAAGTTTACTTTGTGGATGAGCTGCCACAATAGACTCCCAACTAAAGACAGGTTATGGACATTTGGAATTGATGTGGGAAGTAAATGTGTTTATTGTGCTTGTGATGAAACCATTGAGCACCTGTTCTTTACATGATGTAGAACTAAAGAAGTATGGGGTCAAGTTCTGGATTGGCTACAGATTGACAGAGAACCAAAAGCTTGGGAGGAGAAGAGTAGGTGGCTAGTTCCGGAAAGCAGAAAGAATGGTGGTAGAGCACAACTGTTGAAGCTTGCTATTGTAGAGACATTATATGCTTTATGGGCCGAAAGAAATGAGATCTGCTTTGGAGGGAAAAAAAAGGAGATTGTGTTAAAGATATTATTGAATGTATAGTTTATAGAGCATGGATGAAGCCAAAACTTAGAAGTAAATGTGTAAAGCTAATGATAGGAGAGTAATGCAACATGATTGGTAGAGTGTAAAGAGACATGGCAATGAAAGTTATTTCTTACCAAAAAAAAAAAAATTGTGCACAAATTGTGACTCATGTTGTGTAGGTAGAAAATGTCATGTTTGTGCTTTCTGTTTATTTTAAATGAGCAAATTGTGATTGTACGCATAAATTTTAGGTTGTCAGTAATTTAGATTTATTTGCATGTCTTTTTTCAATTTTGTTTATTCAAATATCTTTCAATTTAAACCAAAAACCCAAATTTTGAAGCTAAATAAACTTAATTTAATTTTTCCAAATATGGTTCGATTTTTTTATTTTGAATTTCTAACCGGTCAACCCAATTAAGTCAATTAGAATAAACCGAAACATTTGAAAATTGAACCGATGCACACCTCTAAACACGACATCATAAATTCTCTTGATAAAATATAAGGATTTCATCTATATCCTTAGTATCTCATCCTCACCTAAATATCCTAGTTTATATCTTTAGTATTTTTCCCGCCTGCTCATTATAAGAAAAGGGGGAAACAATAATTTTTTCAATCTACATTCTTTAAATTTTATGTTATCGAATAAGTACGAATTTCTCTTTACATATCAGTATTTTTTTTCGACCCGATAAGTTAAATTGTTATGTTTGCGATGATCACCAAATGTAATTGTTCCGTTGATGTATTTGGTCCGGCCTGGTTGTATGGATCGGAGTTCGTGATTTCATTTGTGTTTCTCTTTTAGGAGTTCTATTACTGCAAATTAAGGCTAATGTAACTATTTTAAAGTGTTACTTTAGGTGCAAAAAAGGCTAAGTTGGACCTATTGCAACACTTTTACAAGTATTATCTTAGGTGATATTGCATTAGATCTAACATAGTAACACTTTTAAAGAATTTGATAACATTTTTCAAAGGTTTAAGTTACACTTTATAGGTTATTGTAACATTTTAATGAGTGTTGCTAAAGAAGTGCTACGATAGCACACATTTGTATTATTTGGATGGATCGACATGTTTTACCAAGACGTTTACAGTTTGGACAATATAGATATATAATATTTTGAATAAAGTGGTGTAACAAATGTTGCATGTTCTTGTTTGGCGTGGTGATATCGGTGCATTATATGCTAACTCCTCTCTCGCAATCCATCATGATATTTACAGAAAATAAGTTAATATCCCAATAACGATATTACAACTTTTATTGAATTTCTAGGATGTACTAGTACATACTATTAGTATGACTGACGTATAATTTAGATATCGGGTTAGATTGAATATTAATCTCACTTATTTTAATCATACCATTTTCCCAGCACCTAAGAATGGTTCTACAAAAATACAACGGTATTATCCTCAAGTTTTTAGGTTTATAACTAGTCAACTCCCTAAACGGTCCGTAAAGTACTTATCATCGGTTGAAACTTTCAGTTTTAAAGATCGTTATTACTTCCTGTGTTTGAATTTACACTATTTTTCTCTTCCACGATTTTATCCTCTCTTTTTCTTTTCTTATTTTCATAAAATTTGAAAAGAAAATGTCACATTGTTAATATATTTTTAATCCATTTTCAATATTTTTCAATGTTTAAAAAATGGTTACTCCCTCTGTTACCTTTCAAGGTTAAATTTATCTATTCATTTAGTCAGTAATTTTTTAAAAAACTTTAAACATAATTTTAAATTGATATATACTTATAAATAATACTGTCTGATACCCTGTTAGATTCGTCATAACATATGTTTTCAAAATATTAACTTTTCACAAGTTTTAGTTTTTCTTACTAGAAGATATTAAGTATCAACCATTTTTTAAATCAATCGATGAAAGTTAAAGCGTTCAATTTGAAATGAGACAGAACTATAGAAGGATACTCCGTTAATAGGAAATTTAATGAATATAATTGTGTTGCTTTTTTGAGTTTTTTCTCTTGAACATTATGTAGAAAGTGTTTGAAAAAATGGTTTTTGGCGGATTGTTGATTGATCAAAGTCTAACTTTTTCAAACAGTCCAACGATAAAAAATAACTGTTTAATTAATAAATACATTTTGGACTAGATTAAAAGCCGGAAGTAAAAGTTAATTTGAGTAATTTTTCATTCGACTTTTTTTTTCTTCCTATGGAAATCATATTTTCAGCTTTCCAATTTTAATGTCAATTAAGGTTCCACTTTGTCTTACTATACTCAAAATACTACAGGATACGACTGATTAGCTAACGTTTTAAAATTTAATGTTAGTTCATTGGACCGTTAATATATTTAAATATATAATTTAAAATTTTATAGAATTTGATACTAAAAAATATAAGTTTGTATGAATTTTTAAAAACTATGTAATATTATTGTAATTTATATAAGAATAGTATTTATAATTACAATGTCACACTTTTGATTCTAACACGTTCAATTATTTTTCCTCAAACTGAAAAAAAAATCGATTTATACAACCCGATCAAAGCTGTCTTATAAAATTACAAACAACTAATATTCATGAGATGTAGTTATTACAATAACTAATACGTGGTCCAAAAATTAATACTATTGAGCAGTATCAAGAAAATAGAAGGTTTGGTTTGATGAAATTCAATAAACGTTTACGCCATTGTACAAACAGATGTGCTGCGAGTCTGAGCATTTTCTTTTTCTTTTTTCAAAAAATGTCGTTGGTGCAGTGAATGTAAAAGACTACATGAGGATTAATTGTGAGTGAAATTATGGAGTAGATTACGCTCCGGGGGTAATTGTTAGTACTTATTAAGGAAAGAACGTGGGAAAGTCAACGAGTTTGATTTTGGTTGCAGCTTCGTCTAATATTGACTTTTTAGTAATGGCAAATTAAGGAAATCGAATTAACTCTCGTAATTGCTGTGATTATTACAGATGTGCTGCAAAACCTTTGACTTTGATCTATTCATTGTTTAGACTTTTCAACATATCCATCTGTACATATAAAGGCAGCTTACCTGCACAGCTATAGTAGACAAACAGCATAAAATCACAGCAGCTCTTCACTTTCATCCTGAATAAAACAAAAGAAAAATGGACTTTCCTGAGCATTTCAGATGTCCCATTTCCATGGAGCTCATGAAGGATCCCGTGATCATCTGCACCGGCGTCACCTACGACCGGAAATCCATCGAAAAATGGCTCGGCGTCTACAACAAGAAGACTTGTCCGGCCACCATGCAGCCGGTTGAAAACCTGGAAATGACTCCCAACCACACCCTCATGCGCCTCATCAAGGCCTGGGAAACTGCAAAATCATCCGAGCCGGGCCTGGAAATCACCCCGAATCCACTCCACAAGTGCGGTGAGTTGGCTTCGCTGCTCCAAACAATTGAATCTACTCCGTTTAAGGTCAGTTCCCTGAAGAAACTCCGGTCCCTGGTGCAAACCGGTGATGATACGAATCTCGATTTTGAAAAATCAGGCGGCCTGGAAATTCTGCGAAAAATCGTTGTCCAGATATTAGTAGACAGCGGTTCGGATTTCATGGCTTATCGGGCTTCTGAGGAAGCCATTGGAGTCCTGGATCAGCTCCTCAAACAAGACGACGGCGATGATCAAGAACAAAGTTCCAAGCAGACTCTCGAGCTACTGATGAAGCCCGAATGCATAAAATCCCTCACAATCATGCTCCAACGGGGCAGCGCCGAGGCCCGATTCTCCACTGTCTCCCTCTTCCAGAAAATGGCGAAATCGGGTGCCCGATGGGCCATCGCCGTCAGGGATGAAGGCGTTGACTTCTTCAAGGCCCTTTTGGAGATCGTCTCCGACGAGATGTCCGGCAAGGCCAGCTCCTCCGCATTACAGGTTCTGATCGACGTGCTGGCAGTATCGAAGAGAAGCCGGGCCAAAGCGATCGAAGCAGGAGCGCTATGCACCCTGATCGAGCTTCTACCAGACTCCAACCGTTCAAAATGCGAGAGAATCATGTTCCTCATCAAACTGCTTTGTGAGAGAGCTGAAGGGCGGTTGGCGTTCATCGAACACGGGCTCGGAATCGCAGCGATCTCGAAGAAAATGCTTAACGTTTCGAGTGATGCATCGAAGCTGGGAATCAAGATTGTGTGGCTGATTTGCGGGTCGAATAATATCATTCCGACGGAGAAGGTTTTGGAGGAAATGTTGATGTGCGGGTGTGTGAAAAAGCTGGTGGTGCTGCTCCATATGGGAGGGGCGTCATCTACCCCCAAACGTAGGATTATTAAGATCTTCAAGTATCATGGGAGCTTTTGGAAGAGGTACCCTTGTTTTCCTAGTGATATTAGGGAATATCTGGGCTTGGGACATGATGAACATGATCATTCTTATTAGTTTAATCCTGCATTGAAGTGAAACCATAGAATTTTAAGAACTGTAAATTACTTGAGTTTTGTGAGGTTTGATTTACGTAGATTTTTGATAGTTTCAAATTTTATACAGAGTCTGAAATTGTAATACTTTTTTTAAATTTTAATTTATATATGTGTGCATTGGCACATGTTGGTTAAAAGTTTCAAAATTATATATTATAATTGAATTAATTGCAAAAATATATTTTATCATTTAAGAAAATACGGTAGCCGTTACTTCTCATAGAAAGTTTGTATTTTTACAAGTATGAGTGATTATGCAACCAATATTTTCCGAGTTCACATTTGTTAACTATTTACTTATTGTCACCATACTCAACAGTGCGTTGAGCAGCACTAGTCAAGGCTTCCCCAACATGCACCGCTATAATTAAGTGCTACAAATCTAGAATGTAAGTCAACACCTCAAATAGGTCATCAACATACCTCCTCAGCAGAATCAACAATACCAGCAAAGCTGTGAACATTTCTGGTACCAGTATCCTTCGCAACAACTCTTGTCTTCATCACCTTAAAAGGACCCTCATCAGGTCCCTCTCTCCTGCTAGCCTTACGCTTAGTAGCATTTGCTTCCCCTCGGCCAATCGCAACCCACTTATCCTCACGATGTGTACTAGACACATTCGCACACTGATCACAAAACAATGTTTCTTTCAGCCTAAAAAACCTCACAATTGCAATAGGAACACCGTTAGTAATCAGTACAATAGTCATAAACCAATAAATCCAATGTAGTATAATACCTCGCGAGCCAAGTGGCTTCTCCATCCTCACAACGCGGGCACGGAGTTCCTTTATGGGACCCAGCTTTTCCCTCCAGTTTTGCTCCCGATCAAGGGATACAATCTCACTCCATGACGACATCGTTCCATGGCCATCACAATTCACATACAAAAACCTGTTTTTCCAGTCCCTGTATCCATCGTTAGCTACTTCCACAATTTTGACATTTCTCCTAAGTAGCTTAAAGGTTACCCTAGACCCCTCTATACCCACCAACTGTAGGTTATAGTAAGCATTAAACAACTATAGACTAATATATACTCCAACTTCATGACATACATGCTCAAAACCAACTAATATGGTCACTTCCTGTAGATGAATCTGTGCAAGAGCAACCCCTAAGCCTCTAAAACACTCATGAAGTATTTTGGAATAGGGAGAGTCTACGCACACTCCAACTGATACTCCTACAAACTAAACATACCAGGCGGCAGCCTTATCACGAAATAACATGTACGAGGTGTCATGACCCTAAAACCCAATAAATAAGGATAATACTCTTTCAACGTAGCCACATTAGCCAAGGTAAAAACACTCATATTACATGCCATTTTGGAACAGTAATAAGCATTAGAAGATCAAAGGATTATTTATATTCCGATACTTGAAAAAGGTTAAGAGCATTTCTTAATAAATGATTAAGGCAATGATGTTACACAGATCTTCAATACACTATTTTATATCAGCTACCCAATGCTATATTATCAGGCCACTAACTGCTAGAACTAGACAAAGGAGATAAATCAATAGGAAAGCCAAAATATTCCATTATATATCCACCTAAGAGGCTTAGGCTCACTTCGCTGCCATACCTGTATCTTCACCCCTTCAAAGGATTTTCATACTCAATTTACCCCTATTAACCTTCTTGGTCTCAATACAAAATATAGCAGATCTGTTTGCATAGACTCCTTAACTAGGGGGCTTATGAGATACACCTTCCTCAATCATGCGAAGCTTAAGCCAGAAGACAACACATCGTGACCAGCGAACCAACTAGGTGAACCTTGAACGCGCACCGTAACATACATAAAGAAGCCCACCTCGAGATAAAAGTTGGCCAGCACCCACAATTATCCCCTTAAGGCCACGACCTGGTAAGGATAAGAACAACGTGAACCACGATTAGCAAGGGTCATGCAGGGCGTCGACTATAAATAAAGATCCAAACCAAGGAGACAGGTAATGTCACTTCTCCTAATAAAAATAACTATAAGCTAGACACTAATTTAGGCATCATAGCCGGATCCTATCTTGAGAGCTATTGGAAAAGGTACCCCTGTTTTCCTAATGATATTAGAAAATATCTGGGCCTGGGACATGATGAACATGATCATTCTTATTAGTTTAATCCTGGATTGAAGTGATACGATAGAATTTTAAGAACTGTAAATTACTTGAGCTTCGTGAGGTTTGATTTACGTAGATTTTTTAAGTTTCAAATTTTATACAGAGTCAGAAATTGCAATATTTTTTATAATGTAATTTATATATGTGTGCATTGGCGCGTGTTGGTTAAAAGTTTCAAATTTATAATATTATAATGGAATTAATTGTAAAAATATATTTTTATCAAATTAAGAAAATACAGTAGCTGTTACTTCTCATAGAAAGTTTGTAATTTTACAAATATGAGTAATTATGCAACCATTTTTCCGAGTTTTACATTTATTAACTAATTACTTAATATTTGGGATCGAATAATTTCTCACTGGTAAGGGATGTGGAAAAATGAAAGTGGCAATAAACACTAATTCAACAAGAAAAGGTTTAGAAATATAAATATTTCCAACTTTGTCAATCCCCTCCTTTGCCAAATCAAAGACGAAGCGAACACCGCAGCATCACACATGCCTGGAAACATCTAGCCTTGTGAGGCTAACAGAAATTCAATTTGTCTTTGTGAACCCACCATACATAATACACACCTCATACATAGAATCAGGAAGGATGATGTGGTTTCGCATAAGCCTGTAACATCGCTAGCCTCGCGACATAAGTATACATCTGACTCTTTCCCCGTTCAACACACACATCCCCTCTCATACCCCTTCCATTGACTTACCCATGTCCCAACACAAACACAACCCAACAAATATACCACTAGAGTCGTATGAAAAAACACAAATCAACAAATAGCAAACTCTGAGAACACTACACACAAGTCCATAGGATCCAAGTTAGAACATTGTAGAAATTAGATTAACCCACTACCCATAATACTTAAGGAAGATCACCAATCCACCAACACAAACCAAGGAGATCACAAACAGATCCTTTCAAATACAAGGCATAAAACAATCTTAAAAAATTACAAAAAAGTCTATGGGATTGAAATTAATACAAAACACTAGCCAAAACAATTAGGGTATCCCACACTCTATTGAGTTTAGGGATCCATTCTCACCTTCTAGTATTTTTCTAGTTTACATCGCATATGAAAATTGACCTCATCCCTTGTGGAACAGCGGCTTCCATACAGTGCATATGCTTCACATAGTAAGTTTTCCGATCAACAATAGGTCTGCTCTCTGATCAACCTAGCGGCATACTCATCAAGTATACGAAGTATCCATAGGTCTCTTGGTCTCATTTCAAACCATCTACATGTTATTCAAAAATGCGAACACATTCCTTTCAACACTCGTCATCAAGGATTATTATGTAAACTCCTACTAAGCTCGACACATAGGTTACTATTCACCTCATGCTACTCCCTTAATACTTTTTCTAGCTATCAAAACCAATCTTCAGTCCAAGTACTGCAATTCTCATCCTCTAATTGCCTTTCTAACCTCTCATACTTCGTCAAGAGTTGAACTGAGAATACGTTCCTCACCATAGCACCTCTCCATTCTCGCATTTCCTCCCTTAACTGATAACGTTCAACTTCTAGTTTTTCTTATCCTTCTAACAATATCATCAAAGTAATAAGCCTGCTTCGAGATGATATCTTCCACCTGATCCCCCTCACGAAATTTCCTTGCCAAACACTTCTGCCACTCTTCTTCACATTGCATAACAAGCACCATTTCCTTTCTTAACTTCTGAATTTGGATTCCCTGCTCAATCAGATGAGCATCATATTCCTTCAAATGCATATCACCTCACTCCATTAATTGATCCCATCCTGACACAACATCGATAATCATTGAAAACAGACCTCTCACCTATCCACCCAGTGTTATCAACCACTCTTTGGCTTTAGAAGAGATCCCCAAACCATCAAGTCACCATAAGATTCACCCATAAGAAGTACACCCTTATAGCGCATTTAATGGAACCTAGTCGACAAAACCATATGTTGAGAACGCACAACACATTTCTTTGAGAAATCCCCTACCTATACGTCACATAAATACTCGTTAAAATGAAATCATTACAATAAATACGAAAGAAACAATTTAGTGACACTATATTTACAATCTAATTACAACCACAACTATCCTACCTTACGACCAAAGGTCTCATCCCTACTTCCAGAACCACTAGGCACACCTCCCCTTTCCACTACAATCACAGTAGCACAAAATGCCTCGGCAACAGTGCCATCCTACAACTCACCATTAACCTTTCTAGGCTCGATAGTAGAAGCACACTGATCAACCCCATAACCTTTCAGTCCCACCATGGTAGGCAATACATCCATCCCTTTTAGCTTCCAAATAGGCAAAAAGAAGTGCCCCCGACTTGTACCACCTGGATTGGGCCTTCAATCACAATAGACTTAGCCCTTTGCAGCTCTTCAACCAAAATATTTCCCTCATCTAGTACGACTATGTCTAGTTCTGGGTTCCACTCACAAAGACGAAACATAATTTCACGTTTCCCAACCTCAGCCATCTTCACACACATATTCCCGAGCATAACTCAAAAACCTTACCTGCACATCAACAACAAAGAGTGGATAGGATGAACACACATGTTCTCTCTAATTACCTTTAGATCCTCGTGTAAAGCAAAGTTGCAGCATCCCTCTCCTCGCAAAGAGCACACATCTTGCGCAGCTAGGCTTCATACTCACTAGTCCCCGTTGACATTCTACCCAACGATGGTTCTAGCGAACCTAACTGCTTTTTGAACTCATTCATCATGTCATCATACTCAACAATGCATTGAGCAGTACTGGTCAAGGCTTCCCCAACCTACACCGCTATAATTAAGTGCTACGAATCTAGAATGGAAGTCCACACCTCAAATAGGTCATTACCATACCTCTTCAGTGGAACCAACCACACCACCAAAGCTGCGAATATTACCGGCAACCATATACTTCGCAAAAAAATCTTGACTTCATCCCCTTAGAAGCACCCTCATCGAGTTCCTCCCTCCCGCCAGCCTTACACTTAGTAGCATTTGCTTCCCCTAAATCAGCCCCAACCCACTTATCCCCACCATAACTACTATACAAACTGGCACCCTGATCATGGGACAATGTTTATCTCAGTCTAAAAAACCTCACATCTGCAATAGGAACACAATTAGTAATCAGTAGCATAAACCAATAATTTTGATGTAGTATCATACTTGGATAGCCAAATGACCTCTCCACCTTCACAGCATGGGCATGAAGTTCCTTAATGGGACCCAGCTTCCTCCCCCATTTTTCTCCCATTGAAGGGATACTTTTCCACTCCATGACAGCATCGCCATATGGCCATAACAAAATACGTACAAAAACCCATCTTCCCAGTCCTTATATTCATTGTTATCTACTCTAAATATACCAGACAATAGCCTTATCAAGACATCACATGTACGAGGTGTCATGATCACAAAACTAGATAAATACGAATAATTCTCTTTTAACATAGCCACATTAGTCAAGGTAAGAACACTCATATTACCTGCCATTTAGGGATATTAATAAGCGTCACAAGATGAAAGGATTTTGTATATTACGATACTTGAAAAGGCTTAAGAGTAAACACTCAGGAATGATTAAGGAAGTGATGTTACGTGGATCTTCAACCCCCCTATTTATATCAGCTTCCCAATGCTATATTATTGGGCCACTAACTGCTGGAACCCAAAAAAGGAGATAAATTGACAGGAAAGACAAAATATTCCTTTATATCTCCACCCAAGAAGCCCAGGCTCACTTCACTGCCATACTCGTATCTTCACCTCTCTAAATGATTTTCATGCTCACTTTACCCCTATTAACTTTCTTGGCCTCAATACAAAATATAGCAGGTCCGTTTGCCTATACTCCTCTGCTAGGGGGGCTTATGATATACACCTCTCCCAGTCATGCGAAACTCAAGCCAGAAGATAATGCCTCATGACTAACGAATCAACTAAGCGTACCCCGAATGTGCACCACAACGTACATAAAAAAATCCCACCTCAAGATAGAAGATGATCATCACTTACGATTATTCCCTCAAGACGACGACCTGGTAAGGATGGGAACAACGTGAACCACGATTAGCAAGGTTCATGCAGGGCGTCGACTATAAATAGAGATTCAAACCAAGGAGACAGGTAATGGCACTTCTCCTGATAAAAATAACTATAAGATAGACACTAATTTTGGCATCGTACCGCTTCCAAGAGGCCTCCCCGAGACCTTGTTTGCAAGGAAGCCATACTGGCTTATCGCATCATGCTGGTTCTGGACATTATGCTGGCTCGAAAGGATCCCCCGCATCACCTACATTCTAATAATAAATAATTGGTGATATTTTCAAATCTATATAAAATTTTAAAATAATTTGAATTATCATGAAAATTTAAGTTAAAAATATCTATTCATGTATTTATATAGTTCAAAATAAAATTAAAATAGTTTTTATATACTATATTTTATTTTTTGAACACGAGTTTAGTAGAGAGTTAATTAAAAATAAATACACTATTTTATGTAATAAATTAATAGTAAAATATTACGACACGTCACATTAAAGTTTGGTTTACTATGCTTGCATCAGAGCCCATACTTTCATCAACCCGTCATCAGTGCTTTTTAATCCGCTTCACATACTCTTTGGGTTGGAATTTCTATATGAAAAGGTTGCTTAAGTGTGCCAACTCATCAATTTTAAATAATATATCATGAATGAATGGAAGCTCTTATTTTCATATTTACTATCCCTTGTATTTTTAGTGATGGATGTTTCTTTAAGAGATTTTTTTACGAAATTTGCATATCATGAAATTTAGCATTCTTTTTCTATTTGAAACTAAAAATTAAACTCTGTCATTTGGCCCTTCTATTTCACGTTTTGAAAATTTGGGTTCTATCATTTAAAACTATATTAATTAGGACTCCTCTATTTTTATTTTAGACTAATGAGTCTAATAAACCTTTCTGGTCAACAAAAGATTTTGCATAGCACTCGCATGACCATCACCAGTAAAGGTACGAATATCCAAATACTCAATATTTTTACTGTAAATGTCCAAACTCCCAAACCGTACTTTATTCAAATCAAAGTTTGTGAAAATTAAAACATAGTCAATATGTATGGGTTGTTTAATTCATATTATATATTGTGGCCTGCTATTTTCCGCCCTCCATTTTTACATACTAGAATTCTTTATTTATACGTATTTTTCTAATATCTCCTTTTCATTTATTACCCCCAACACCACTACGATAACTACTCCATCACCACCACTTTTTCATCGTTGACAACCACCGCCCTTTTACCACCTCCCTCAACCTTTCACCACCCCCTCCACAGTTCCCAGCCGGCAACCACTTTCACCATTGATCACCTCCTCCACCTCCTCCTACCGCTCCACTATTCTCTCCATCCTCTTCACCCACCTGTCCCAATATCCAGTCACCCTATCTTCCCAGCCCAATAGGTCGATGGCTCAAGCCCAACCATAACAATCAATGACCACTTCTCCCTCTCCCTTTCCCTCTACCACCATCCTCCCTCTCCATTATCACCCCCTCTTCACAACCCCAATTCTAAAGCTTAGACGATGACTCTGCAAGGGAAAGAACCCCTTACTCTCCCATCAGTGTCCTCATTCACTCCTAACCCTTATCACCTTACGCAGGCAACCACAACCTCCATTCTTATCCCTAAGCCATTCAAATTGATCAGCTTCGTTAGAGGGGTTACAAAATCTTTTTTGGGTAGGGGTGGTTGGGAAGGAAAAATCTTTCATGGCATGGTGTTAAGACATGAAAAACGTGTTCATGAGGTGGTCGTCGGCGTTGGTAGTCGCCGGTGGTGGTGGTTTTTCAAACGTGGTTATGGTTGGAAATTTTCAACCTGGAGGTGGTACTTCGACTTTCAGTGATGGGTGGCCGGAGTAGCAATGGTGCGGGTTGTGCTAGTGGTTGTTTAATAAACTGATGTGGTGAAAATAATCAATAAAATATAAAATATTTATTACTTAACGATTTAGTAAGTAAATACAAGATGGAAAATATCAATGCACATATTGTATTATTCCAACTTTCAATATAGAATAGAATTTTTAATATATCAATCAATTAATCCTAGAAAAATACTAGTTAAAACCTGCATAATGGAATTATTTTGGGATTATTTGGGGTTGATTTTATTTTTATTTTGAATTTTTGAACATATGTGAGTGGTTCTATTAGATGATAGGAAATGATAAGTATATTAGTTAGTATTAAAACACAAATATAAGAGTTTATCTGGTTTAATTTTGTATGTAGGGGTCCAAAAACTTCAAAACATTAAATATAGAAACTCTCTAACATTTTAATCTGACGATGGTCTGAGAGGGAATGCAGCGAGTTGTGGTTGGAGAAAGGAGGCAAAGGAAGATGTAGAGACTGTGATGGTTTGTATTTGGGATATCAAGTGTGAATATTGTATTTATTTACTTGTTAAATTAATTAATATGATGTAGTATAAAAGTAAGTTAATTGGAGCTCAGTTGGGCTAAGTTTGATAATTTGGAAAGGATACATGTTAATTTTTTATGGAGTGATATAAAAAGTTATACATAATTGTGATACAGAAGAACTGGAGTATCTTCTTCACAAGTGTGAAATACATGCATCTATGAACACATGTTCGAATCATGGCAGTTGTTAGAATTTTCTTCAGTGGAGGGATTCCTTGTTGGCATGCATAAGGAAGAGACCGTCGTAATTTACCTCATCATCAATATGTGGCGTCATGATGATGATGCTCTAAGAGAGAGAGAGGGATACCGCATCTTTACCTATAATAGAATGCATACATGTAATTGGAAGGGAATTTGGGGGGGGGGGGGGGGGGGAAGGGGGTGAGTGGTAGAGAAATGGTTGAGGGAGTAAGAAGAAAGTAATGTAGGTGAGTGGTTGAAAATAAGTTTAGTAAAAATAAAAATATTCAAAGTGAGAAGAACACTACTCCCTCTGTCCCAAAGCTTTCGATTACCTTTTTTCACAGACATTTATGCAGGTTGATGTGGCAGGAAAATTGTGGAGTTGGAATGAGCTGGCCAAATTTCAGCCACACATGTAAGTATTAATAAGGAAATAGTCAAAGTAAGAACCTTTGATTGGGATAGGTAAAAACAGGAAGTAACAATTGTTGGGTGGGATGGATGGAGTATATGAGAAGAGATAAGGAAAGTTGTAAGAAGACTAATTAAGGGACGGAGGGAGTACATAGTTATAAGAAGTTCTCATTTTCTTCTTCTCTTTCTTTTACCAATTTTTTTTTCAAAAAATATTAATTTTACAATGATTCCTTTCAAATTTGATATAACATAATTATTTGTAACACACGTCTGTTATAAAGATGTATCAACTAAGGTAAAGAGTCCAACAATGAAAATTAGATTTTCTTTTACTTCGATTCACAACTGAAGTTAAGAAGGCACTTTTACCTCATTTTTTCCTCAAAAATTCGAGGTTAATAGTCTGACAAAAATTGGGTTTGAAGCGGAAAGATGTTGATTGATTATAGAAAAAACCACAGTAAATGGTTTGATCGTTACCTAAGCTGAAAGTGGATCGATGTTGATTCAACTAGAATCATAACAAAAAATGGACCAACATTGGGTCAACCAAAATTGACCAATGTTGATCCAACCGAAATTGGATTTGAAACACGTTCGATGTCAATTGATTCATTTTTTCAATTAAAAATATACCGAAAGCATAACCGCTATCGGTTATGCTTTCGGTAGTTCATCTTTACCCAGAAACTCAAACTAGGCAAAAAATAACTGAACATAATCATTCTTATTTACTAATAAATATGATGAGATGTCAAATACATGTATTTCTTGAGGCATTTAACATCTCTTTTATTATGATTTTGTGGGTAGATTTTTAGGTTTAGATAGTTTACATCATACGGGGTTTAGATGACCATTTTTTGTTTTCATATCTAAATCCTTTATTTTGTAGCCAATTGTTAGCCTAATGGATTTTTATCCTTACGAGCATCCAGGCCTTGTTTTGTGAATTTTTTTATATTGCTCTAAAGGACTTCAGAGTTGGTTAATGAAGGCCAATTTCAAAATTGGTGGAAGACTAAAGGCCACGAGTCAAAATCTGGTAGAAGGTATAAGGGATGAAGAAAGAAGCCAAGTTCGGAAGTGTCAAAGAAATGACACGGGCAATGTAAAATGGCATGGCCCGTGCCAAAGTCTGCACCACAAGAAGATGGGTCCTAGGACAGGCCGTGCAAATCTGCACGCCCTGTGCACGCAGAACTGAAGGAATTCAATGCCCAGATGACGAAATATGCAAATGTGCACGTTCTGTGCACTCAAAAGTCCAAGATTGAAAACCCATGCGACGGGCTGTACAAACTTGCACGGTATGTCCACTCAGTTTAGGATTTCCCTGCTTCTATGCGACGTCCCGTGCAATTCTGCATGGGAGATGTTGGCCGTGACGTGCAAACCTGCACAGCCCGTGCCAGCGTGGAACTAGGGTTTCCAACTTGGGCTATTTAAGGCCCATTTACCCTACACGATATAAATAGTGTTGTTAGTCTCGTAGGGTTGAAGCAAGTAGTTATATTTATTTTTGTAGGAAAATGAGGCTAGGAGAATCCTTTATAGGATTTCCTCTCTTCAGTTATTTCTTAGATTTATAGCATTTATTCCTATGATTTCCATGAATCAAATGTTAGTAGAGTAGTTTTATTTCTTGGGGTAGTTATTTGTAAGCATAATTGACATGGATTTGTGAGACTTGTTAGATTCACCCTATTTTACATGTTATAAATATCGTGCTTAATTTGTGGTTCAATTTATTATTATGATTCATGCTATGAAATATGTTAAGATGCACACTTGATATATTTCTTGTATGATATCGTGCTAGGCTTTCAATGCTAATTTGGGAGTGTTCGAATATTAGAGAAGCTCACACTTGATTATTGGCACTATGGTAGTCATGTGAGTACCGAGAGGATGTGTGCATCAGATCCCCTTATGAGTTCCGAGGTGGTAATAGACAATAATTTAAATTGGCTAGTCATGTGAGGAATTGCATGTTAGAAGCATCAGACCTAATGAGTTGATGTTATTTAAATCCTAACGGGTTACCCTAATAGTTAAGCCTTTTGTAGTTTGTAGCGATTAGGGTGGCGTAGACTCTAGAGTTATCACAAGGTACTGGTGTCCTCTTCCTTTTGAGGTCTAGGTGGGTGCTCATAGTAGAGGTCTCAGTTCTGTAATAGGGTTCTCTCCCGTGTCTAACTGTTGCGACCTATGCAAGGCATAGTTCCTTTAAGCGAGGTCCGGTTAGCCCTGAGAGTGAGCTATGGGGGCAGTCAGTAGAGAAACTCTGCGTTGCTAGCAATTCTACAGTTTGTCCAAGGGGGGGGGGAGTAATAGAGATATATAGGGAATAGAATGGATAAGAAAGGAATATATTTTCTTATTGGTTTTATAATATCCTGTTCCAATTTTGTTTTGTACGTTGGATCCCTTTGTACTCACTTCATGTATCCATATACTCAGCTCCAACAATTTTGGTTTTTACATTTTATCACTCACAACCGCCATCATTGAAAGCATTCAATGACAGTTCACTAACCTTCGTTGCTCTTTACACATGAGACGATTGTTCTGTTGCAACCACCATTTAACATTTGAATGCAGTCGTCCTTTGGTTTTCCTTCAGTGCGACAACAAGTTCCAATATAAGAACATGTATGGAACGGCAATTCTGCGCAGGTTCACAAAAAACGTGACGCATTGGCGCCGTTAATGATTATTTTCCTGCACTAGTGGTTAAACTTTTACTATCACAGAACGTCATCACTAAATGTCAAATTTTTGTGGGAACTAATTGTTATCACTAGACTCATATTAAATTTCATTATTAAATAACTTTACTAAACACTTTGTTTTTTTGTCACAAATGTTACCATTAATAAAAATCTAGTGATGATTTTTTCTTTCACATAAAAAAGGCCTTTACTAACATATTTTTCACTAAAAGAAAACAGACACATAGGTACCAGTATGTCATTGCTAGTTGGGGCAATACCGATACTAGGAATGCCAGGCACCTGTTATGGGGCCAATAAACCAAAATACTGGTTCTCATGAATAACTCCAACATTTTTTCTCAGATTACCGGTGCAACATACCGGTGCCTACGAAGAAAAAGTGTCTGGTTGGGTAATTTTTCAGCACGGGTATTGGGATAAATTTCATATACCGGTGCCTATGACATGGAATAGTAATTTTGGTGGATAAAATTTAGTAGGACAATAGCTAGCACCAGTATCGAGGATAATATACCGGTGCTAGAAGTGCATTTAATGCTCACCTATCCTTTTTTACATTGATTTTTGGGAGAGATGGTTCATTAATTAGAGTCTGTCTCTTGAAAGACGGTCTTTCCTAAGTTATGAAAAGACCAAGGTATAAACGACAAATTAGAAGAAATGGAGATAACATTTTTGGGTTGCATTAATCGAGTCATAAACTTATAACTACTACACATTGCATAATAAAATTTTAATATTGCAATTAAAATATTTTACCTTTATAAAATTCTAATTCAACTGTGTCTTTCTGCATGCTTATGGAAATGCGGTATTTTCCAAGATTTTGCCCATTAATTAATGTGTAGTCGAGTGTGTTTGTAAAATTTGAGGGCCACGGTGTAATTTACAAAAACAAAAGTGTAGTATTAATCATTGTTTTGATTTGAGGCCCCTCCATTCACCCGTTCACGCCTAAATCAAAAAGTCACGATCGTCTCTTGGTGAATTGCATTTTGGTGTTGCCAATTTTGTAATTCGATGCCTCCAACTTTCTTAGATGCACCTAAGTGCGAAAAGTAAAAAAGTTTACTTGTAGGTCGAATTTTAAATCCGCTCAAATCAGAGGGTATTCAATACATCCCCAATGTATTTTCCAAGTTTGGACTAGAAGATCGGGATCTAGAAGTGATTTCGATTTCACTTTGTTATTTTTAAGTAATCAACTATAATTTACTATCGAAAACATACTAGCGCTTTTCCATATTCCATCAGCAAAAAATATTTATTTTTTAATTTCATAATTATGCAAGAATATGTAAATTTGTGTATTTCGGAGTGACATGCTTTAACCCTATCACACGAAAGAATACCTTAATTGCAATAACAAATGTAGATGGCCTACGGAACATAATTAATATTTAGAGGTTGACTATACACACCGTGGAGTACGATGTCAACTAAGGTCCCAACCGGATGCAGAAAAAAAGGGTTGTAGGGTGTGTTTGTAAAATTTGGAGGCCACAATGTAATTTACAAAACAAATGTGTACAAATAATCATTTTTTATTCAAGGCCTCTCCGTTCATCCGTTCAGGTCCAAATCGGAAAGTTGCGATCATATCTTGGTGAATTGAATTTTGGTGTCGGCAATTATGTGATTCGATGCCTCCACATTTCTTTGAGAGACCTAAGTGCAAAAAGTAAAAAACTCAAAATTCAAAACCGCTTGAACGGGGGGGGGGGGGTGTTACTTGATACATCTCTAATGTGTTTTCAAAGTCAAAACTGGAAGATTTATGAGGGGTTAGGCACACAAATAGACCCATAAGTGATCCTGATTTCACTTTGTTACCTCTTAGTAATCAACTATAATTTACTCTGAAGCATATACTAGTGCTTCTACACATTTAATCAATGAAAATGATCTATTTTAAATTTACATAATTAGGCAAGAATATGAAAACTCGTGTAATTTGGAGCGATGGTAAATGCCTTAACTGAATCGCACATAAGAAGAACCTAGTTGCAATAACAAATGTAGATGGCCTATAAAACGTAATTAACATTTACAGGTTGACCGTACACACCATGGAATATGCTTTCAACTAAGGTCCCAACCATATTGGTGAACGTCGTTTCACTCACCAAAATAATCTGCAAACTCTATAGATGAGATTAGCACAGTAGTAAGCAGAGTCGATCCCACGAGGAACGGTATAATTTCTATCAAATTCAAACTACCAACAGGGTTTGGTTTAGCAACCACGCCTTAATTTTCAGATTTATTTAACAACTAATAATGCAACTATAAAATATAAAATAATAATGCAAACTAAAATATATAATTGTCTATAAAATATATGAATAAGGTAATCGGCTCGGAATAACTCACATTAGTTAAACATCGATCATAGGCGCAAAGATAAATCAATTCATATGCATCTATCAGTTATAGGAAAGTAGGTACGCTTAACCTCCCCAATTCTTTCGTACTTTATCGACAATTAACCAATTATAATTAATTAACTGTTTCTCTTACCAAGATGGTCCCCGGAAAGTATTTGCTGAACCAGATACACACCTCGATAGCATTAGGAATGAAAAGAACCTGACATAGCAATTACCCAAGTATTCGCAAGTAGTAATGCACACTTAATTGTTCCCCATCTTGCTATTACAGTCTTAGCTAGTTAGCTGTTTTTCACAAGAACTCGCTACTTACTAACCCTTTCCAACGATTACGTATTGGTAGAATTAGATAGCATTATCCCAATAATATTCAAGTTGATCAGGCTTAAATCTATCAAGAATAAAATAAACCAAGAACAATCAAGAACACATAAGAATCAATTATAAAACAATTAGGCCTCACGATTCATAAACTAATGCTTGTTATTCCATGCCGATATATGAATTAGCTACTCATAATAATTAAACTAAGCAAATATATAATATAATAATCAAACATAATTAAAATACTAATTAAATAACTGACGCAAATATAAAACAAACCAGGGAATTGTTACGTTTGCATGTAAAAACCAATCTGCTTCTTTTCTATAATAATAATCCTCTGCTTTCCGTTTCTCCTCCCAAAGAAAACCAATCCAAAAATTATCCTCCTGGTATTAATTTCTCCCCTTACAAATCTGGCCGTATGTATGTTTATATACACAAAACCAAAACCAAATCCAAATCAACTTCTAATTACTTTTCTTCTTATAGAAGAAATAAGGAAATAAGATAATATCTATTCTAATTTTAAATAACTAATTCCTACAATTAAGGAATTTCAAATGGAAGGAGATAATACAATCTTTATCAATATGGGCAGTGAATATATTTATTTCCTTCAAATCCACGTCTCTTCAATAATTCACTTTTCACCCCATAACTTCAGTAATTCTGCTTTTGCCTCTCTTCCTTCATCCCTGGAAAAATGTCTTATAAAATAAGAACATTTTCCATTGGAGCACATTGCCTCATTAAAAACCTTAACCTGGAAAACCCAGTGGGAAAAAACCGTTGGTTAAGGGGAAAAGAGTACAATGTATAGCTCCCTCTCAATTCTCCGCAATCAATGAATTCCTGCACCAAAAACACCTTAAAGTGCAAATTATATCTCAATAAAATCGTAATAATCCCACAAAATATGAACACAATATAACACTCATCAAATATCCTCACACTTGAATCATGCTTGCCCTCAAGTATGAAGTGAAGAATATAAGAGTAATCAACAATCCACAACGTTCATAAATTCTCATTCCCTCATATGACTCTATCTAAAATGACCCTAAAAAGAAAAGTAAGATAGAAACACCAATCACACAACTAAACAGATAAAAATTCAACATTTAAAAACTCTAGATTCTACTCTTTTAACGATAAATTTTCCCCTGCCAAGGAGTAAATGATCACGTTAACGCACCTGGAAATCATCAACCCTTAAAGTAATTTAAATTAAAATATTCAAAATCAGGAAATCTAATCATCAATTCAGTCAAAATCGGACAAGCAATGAATATTTCTCACGGTTTCACTCAATCACTCTCAATATATGAAGGACAATCACTCAAATAATTCACAAGTTATAACATAGAGAAATTAATATGCAAATCAGGAAGGTCTTTCTCAAGGGTTGTAACGGGGCTAGGGACCATTCAGATTGGTGAGATCCTAAGGGTTCTAAGCTCAAACAATATCGATCAAAATATTATGCATGTTTTTTTCCTTCAACCATCATCCATGTATAGTAGACATTCACCAACAATCTTCATCTCATGGCTATTAAGAGAAAGCCAACATCACATCAAAGTAGGTGCTATTTATTTTTTTCTTTTCTTTTTTTTCTTTTCTTTTCTTTTTGTCCAGCACCATTCTTCTTCAATACAGTCCAAAAATGGTACTTTTTGAGAGAAAATCGCAACATAACAATAAGATTTTTTTTCTTTCTTTTTTTCACTGTTACGCCCCTCTGTTTGGCCAAACGGAACCCCAGTGTCACTGTTCATAATAAAATTCAGCCTTCATTTTTTCTGAAACCGTTCAGTCTGGGCAAACTGGACACATACTCAGTAATATCATCCACTCAAGAGAACACAATGGATGGATTCATCATTAACTCCAAGAACATGCATAATAGGGCCAAGAGAAAGGATAAAACAAGGCTTTGGCTAAATATATAGTAACTCATATCAAAGAACATAGTCAAAGCTTCAAAGTGTTTCACTAGGGGTTAATGTAATTGGTAAGCAATTTAAGCTGTGTGGTTCATCCTAGTGCCTTCCATCACTTTCACACATAACAACTCCAATTATAACAATGTGATCTCTCAGAACAAAGATTGATGTAGAGAGTGCTCTACTCTAGCTCAAACCTCACTTTAGTAGGCTAAAATATTCAATTAAACTCGTCCTTTTTCGTCATCCCAAAAATCATATCAATCAAATTTCACAAATCATAGAAAATCTCATTCAATAACTTCAAGGC
Organism: Rubia yunnanensis; assembly: GCA_037428765.1. Classification (NCBI taxonomy): domain Eukaryota; kingdom Viridiplantae; phylum Streptophyta; class Magnoliopsida; order Gentianales; family Rubiaceae; genus Rubia; species Rubia yunnanensis. The sequence goes on from CM075063.1 coordinate 86,489,868, forward strand.
ATATTAGATTTACCAAGTTTGTTACAATGAGGTTTACAACCGGAGGGTACTTTTATCAAGAGCCACTAGAATTTTCTCATGTCAAATTATCGACTCAAACAACACAAAAACACATTTTTCACTGTAAAAAAAACTGAAATAAAATAATTTTTTTTTCAAATATATAAAGCAAAACACACAAGAAACCTCCTCACACTTAAACTTTGCTTGCCCTCAAGCAAATAATGCAAAGCTCTTATGAGAAAAGGTTTAACACATATTCAACATCATAAAAAATAAAAGGGAAAGATGGAACTTATAGTGGTGGGTTTCGAGGAATTCTGGATCAAGAGGAGAGCGTTGGGTCATAATCAGGTTCTGCCGCAGGCCTCCGTTTGGCCAAATGGAGCCCTGCGAGTCCAGCCTTCCAAATGTGTGAATTCTCCTGGTGCAAATTCAAGTACTTCAAATCTGTAGATCAAGAATTGAGATCAGATGAGGAATTGAAATTCCTAAAATATAAAAAAATTTAAAAAAACTTAAAAGAAGAAAGAAAAAAAACTAAGAAAATTGGGTTGCCTCCCAACTAGCGCTTTTGTTTATAGTCTTTGGCTAGACTTTTGGATGCCTTTAATGAATATTTGTTGGGCACAATGGAATTTCTTCCATTAATGCCACCTGAGAAGTATCATAGTACGGCATAAGGCGATGACCATCGACGAGGAATGCCCTTTTTGCGTCCATGCTTATAATCTCTACCATCCCATCTGGCCAAACATAAGCCACTTCGAATGGTCTAGTCCATTTAGACTTGAATTTCCATGACATATGTCGAAAGTTTGACTCAGATAAAAGAACTATCTGCCCAACCACAAATTTCTTAGGCTTTAAATCTCTGTCATGCCACAACTTATTGCGCTCCTTGTACCGCATAGCTTGATCAAACCCATTCAATCTTAGATCTTTCAATTCTTGGAGTTGGAACTTTGTTTCTTCCTCACACTTGAGCGACTCCATACTCACTGGAAAAGTATCATCATCTTCTTGATAATCATGCTTCAAATCGGGTGGTAACTCCTTCAACTCCAAATCTGAGGTTTTCACATCCGATGAGACTAGTCTGGCAGATAGGTTCCGTTTGGCCAAACCGGACCCTGTACACACTTCAGAAATTTTCAAAATATTCGATTCGGACTGCGTCAAGTTGGGCATTCCTTGATTTATTTCAGTTCTGGGCACCACTTCCTGAGAGTGCACTGAACATACCAATTTACGGATTTCCTGATCACTTGAGACTTGAACATTTTCCTCTTCTGGACTTGTAGGCATTTGAATTCCCAACTTATCCTGCAAAACTTTAGTCTCAAGAGAATCTTGGACAAATAGGTCAGTATGATAAATTGCATTTACATTCTCAGCATCTACAGATTTCTGCATGGGTTTATCAATGTTGAGTGTGTACTTATCACCAAAATAATCAAGAGAAATAGTTCCATCACCAACATTAATAATAGTGTTTGCTGTTTTCAAGAACGGACGACCCAACAATACTCCTTGTGTTCCCTTATCACTAGTATGATTCATTTTACTACATAAAAATCTGTTGGGTACACAAAGTTATTGACTCGCACAAGCACATTTTCCAACAACCCTTCAGGACATACACAAGATCTATCTGCCAATTGGATTATTACTCTAGTATTTACCATTTCTGCCCCTTTCAAAGAATTATAAACAGATAGTGGAATCACATTAATTGAAGCTCCTAAATCACACATGGCAGCATTGATCTTCTTATCTCCTATATAACAAGGTAAGGAAAACATACCTGGGTCCTTGCACTTTTGAGGTATTTTCTTTTGGATCACAACTGAAACAGATTCACCCATTATGACCTTGCTTGAATCTTTCGGTTTCCCTGCAATAAAATCTTTCAAAAACTTGCTCACAGGTGGAAGCCTTATAGCCTGTAAGAAAGGTAGGTTAATCTCCATTTTTCCAAAGATAGATAGGAAATCAACATAATCATCTTTCTTTCTAGCTAAACTACGAGGAAAAGGGGGAAGAATTTTAACTGGAGGATCATTCTGACCCAACCTTGGATTTGACTCCTTGGTTTGGTCAAAATGCCCTTGTACCTCACTTTATGTTTCTGTCGGGGGCCTCTGTTTGGCCAAATCGAGGCCTCCTGCAGACTGCTCCGACTGCTCCTTAGCTCCTTTTGCTGCGGTCTTCGGAGGTAGTGGCTCAAGCTCCTTTCCACTTCTTAACGTGATCTGATTGACCGTCTCTCTGGGGCTGAGTTGCACTTGAGATGGTAATCCAGGTTGCTTCATTCGGAGCTCATTCATCGAGTTTGACAGCTGTGAAATCTGACGTGTGTGCTCCTCCAAGGTAGCCTCAGTCTTTTTCGAACTTTGGATCTGGTTTTGAAGCATGCCCATCATCATGTCTAGCTTTTCATCCATAGACTTCCCTTGAGGAGGTGGTGGATTCTGAGCATATGGAGGGGGAAGAGCTCGATGGGGTGGAACATATGGTTGTTGTACTGGATTTCCCGGATCTCGCCATCGAAAGTTGGGATGATCTCTCCATCCCGGATTATAAGTAGCTGAGTACGGGTCCCTCCTTGGCTGCCTATCATTCCAATTCCCCATGGTATTAGCTTGTTCATCCATTTCAAGGGGGCATTGTAAAGTGACGTGGTTTGGACTGCAGCAGATGTCACAAGGTTTTTCTGGAGGACCAACTGACGTGCTAGCAACGGTGAACTTTTCCACCAACTTGGATAGTACCCTTTCCATCCTGTCCATCCTCTCCCTAAAATCATCTTGGCTCGAGGGCTCTGTTTGTGCCACATTTTTCAGGATTCGGATCTCATCAGTGTCATACTCCTTCTTGGAATTGATCAACTTTTTCACTATCTCCTTTGCTTCATTGACTCTGATTTCTGAAAATCCACCATTGCTTGCGGTATTCAGCAAATCCTTGTTCGCAGATGTGGATCCTTGGTAGAAATACTGTAGCAGTTGCCCCTCGGTGTATCGATGGTTAGGGCAACGATCCACCAATCGTCTGAACCTCAGCCAAAATGTACTCAGCGGCTCATCATACTCCTGCTTGATGCTCGAAATTTCTTTCCTCAGGGCATCCGTCTTAGTGGCTGGAAAGAAATAATCCAAAAACAGCTTCTTGAGCGCATTCCAGGAAGTGACGGAGTTAGGAGCCAAGCTTGAAAACCACTGGTTCGCTGCTCCTGACATGCTGAACGGAAAAGCCACCAACTTGAACTGATCTTCTGTGACACCAGCTGGTCTTTTCTGAACCTTACAAATCTTGATGAACTCGTTCAAGAAATTGTAAGGGTCTTCATTACTCTTCCCATAGAACTTCGGAAGCACGTTCAGCAATGCCAGCTTAATCTCCACAGGAGTCGCAGTTGCTGGCAATGAGATCGGAGTGGGAGGGTCTTCTTCACTATGCCCCGTTAATTCCCACATGTACGGATTGTCAGCATTGGGATCCGCCTCTCCTCTGTCCCCCATTACAGTATCGGGAACAGATTCAATCTCTGATTCAATCTCTGTCTCGGAAATAGCCTCTGTTTGGCCAAACAGAGGGTCTGCGGCAGCTTTCAACTTCCTCTCCCTGGCGAGTTTGTAATTCTTCCTGGCTGTCTTTTCAACTTCAGAATCAAATATCAATTCCTGCTCCTGGGACCTGGTCATATACCAATAACTAAAGAACAAAAAATTAGTAGCAAAATAAATAGAAATTAACTACCGTTCCCCGGCAGCGGCACCAATTTGGTGAACGTCGTTTCACTCACCAAAATAATCTGCAAACTCTATAGATGAGATTAGCACAGTAGTAAGCAGAGTCGATCCCACGAGGAACGGTATAATTTCTATCAAATTCAAACTACCAACAGGGTTTGGTTTAGCAACCACGCCTTAATTTTCAGATTTATTTAACAACTAATAATGCAACTATAAAATATAAAATAATAATGCAAACTAAAATATATAATTGTCTATAAAATATATGAATAAGGTAATCGGCTCGGAATAACTCACATTAGTTAAACATCGATCATAGGCGCAAAGATAAATCAATTCATATGCATCTATCAGTTATAGGAAAGTAGGTACGCTTAACCTCCCCAATTCTTTCGTACTTTATCGACAATTAACCAATTATAATTAATTAACTGTTTCTCTTACCAAGATGGTCCCCGGAAAGTATTTGCTGAACCAGATACACACCTCGATAGCATTAGGAATGAAAAGAACCTGACATAGCAATTACCCAAGTATTCGCAAGTAGTAATGCACACTTAATTGTTCCCCATCTTGCTATTACAGTCTTAGCTAGTTAGCTGTTTTTCACAAGAACTCGCTACTTACTAACCCTTTCCAACGATTACGTATTGGTAGAATTAGATAGCATTATCCCAATAATATTCAAGTTGATCAGGCTTAAATCTATCAAGAATAAAATAAACCAAGAACAATCAAGAACACATAAGAATCAATTATAAAACAATTAGGCCTCACGATTCATAAACTAATGCTTGTTATTCCATGCCGATATATGAATTAGCTACTCATAATAATTAAACTAAGCAAATATATAATATAATAATCAAACATAATTAAAATACTAATTAAATAACTGACGCAAATATAAAAACAAACCAGGGAATTGTTACGTTTGCATGTAAAAACCAATCTGCTTCTTTTCTATAATAATAATCCTCTGCTTTCCGTTTCTCCTCCCAAAGAAAACCAATCCAAAAATTATCCTCCTGGTATTAATTTCTCCCCTTACAAATCTGGCCGTATGTATGTTTATATACACAAAACCAAAACCAAATCCAAATCAACTTCTAATTACTTTTCTTCTTATAGAAGAAATAAGGAAATAAGATAATATCTATTCTAATTTTAATAACTAATTCCTACAATTAAGGAATTTCAAATGGAAGGAGATAATACAATCTTTATCAATATGGGCAGTGAATATATTTATTTCCTTCAAATCCACTTCTCTTCAATAATTCACTTTTCACCTCATAACTTCAGCAATTCTGCTTTTGCCTCTCTTCCTTCATCCCTGGAAAAATGTCTTATAAAATAAGAACATTTTCCATTGGAGCACATTGCCTCATTAAAAACCTTAACCTGGAAAACCCAGTGGGAAAAAACCGTTGGTTAAGGGAAAAAGAGTACAATGTATAGCTCCCTCTCAATTCTCCGCAATCAATGAATTCCTGCACCAAAAACACCTTAAAGTGCAAATTATATCTCAATAAAATCATAATAATCCCACAAAATATGAACACAATATAACACTCATCACATATGCGGAAAAAAGGTTGTACGACATGTTTTCAAAATTTGGGGGCCAAAGTGTAATTTAGAAAAAATGTGTACAAGCAATCATTATTTTGATTCGAGGTCCCTCCATTCAAACCTAAATTAGAAAGGTGTGCGCAATTGTGTCTTGGTGAATTGCATTTTGGTTTTGAAAATTTTGTGGTTTAACACCTCCAACTTTCTTGGAAGAACATGAGTGCAAAGAGTAAAAAGTTTTCTTGTCAAATTCATAAATAAACGTGGGCACTGGTTGTATAATATCACCACACAGGTGCTATGTATGCTCTTATAGTGTGGAGGTTGCACATATGACGAGAACATAAATATTTTTGAATTTTCATCCAAATATTGGATGGAAATTTTATGAGCACCGGTAGGACAATCATATGCACCAACCAGACTACCAATGCTAGGAACTTAGAATATTTTTCTGCTCTTTGCTCTTGGGTAAAAAAATTAAAACACACATTTTAGGTAGCGATAAGCCGCTGCATTGGAAATACATAGGCACCAGTATGATCACCACATGCACCAGTTCCAATACCAGTGCTAGGTACTTCGAATATTTTCCTTCTCTTTGCTCTCAGGTGGAAAAAAAATTATAACGGCCATTTAAAGCAGTGTCACGCAGCTGCATTGAAAATACATAGGCACTGGTAAGATAACCATACGCACCAGTTCCAATTCCAGTGCTTGTTACTTGAAAAAAGAAGAAGCCCAACTTGGCCCAAGTTAGAGCACCCAAAGTCTCAAACCTTAATCATATAAAAGCCCCAACTCTTAATAACTCTCACTTCCTCCTCTCCTGATAATCCACATCGACTCCTCACGATCCACCACCACTGTCTCCAACACTTCTCCACTGCTGCCGCGCTCCAATCGCACACCTTCGAGCCCGTTGCCTCTGCCGCTTCACCTTTGAGCTTTTCTTCTTCTTATCCAATGTTGTCTCTGCTGCCTCGCTTCAGTTGATATCTCCACCGCTTCCGTAGACCAGCCTTAGCGCCATCTTTTGGGGGTTAACAAACATGCTACGATTGACAGTGGGAGTTGCGAGCTCTACCGAAAATGCCAAGTTCAGATCAAATATGCCTCTCCTCAGTAAAAAAAACTTTACCGCTCCTCAGCTCTCAGCGCCACCATAGCCCTACATCCAACCTCACCTCGAAGGTTCTGGTTCATCAATGTTCTTTCTGGGTTTATGGAGAGTAGATTCTAGTTTTTATAATAAATGATGTTGTTAATGGATGTTTAGATATAGTTTTTTGATAAGTTATGGGTTGTTATGTATTTTCATATTTAATGAAATTTTGGATTGTGGTTATTAATTTTCCAATTTGTTTACAATAATTTCTGGGTTTTTTTGTGTTTTGTACGTTCTATTGTTCTTTAAGAATTTTGGGGTTTCATGTTCTGGCCGGTGAGTTTATTCTCACTGGCCAAATTTTTTGTATTCATTACATATTTACAAAATTGGTTCCTCATCTTAGCACCTATTCACTTTTATTTGCACCGGTACATCCAACCGGTGCTAAATTTTTCTTAGCACCTATACTGATTACCAGTGCTGGAAATTTACATTCTATTGCCGCCATACTTAGCCTTAAAGGGTTAAAATACCGATGTTTGCGTGGTGAAATACCAGTGCCAGTGTACCTGTCCTGCAGTAGTGTTTGTGATATTTCAGCACTAAATTTTATTTTGGGATAAATACATTTAGAGCAAACGACTTCTGTGGCCCTCGAACCATCACCATCGTCCACCTTTAGCCCTCCTAATTTTTTCCCAACATTTTGGGCCCCTGAACTTACAAAACAGGCTAATTGTGACCTTTACGCCTGGTCAAACCGTTAACTTAGGTCAAAGCGTCAGTTTTTAAGGGAAACTTTGACATTACATATTTTTCTTTTTCTTTTCCTTTCCTTTTTATCTTCTCATTTTTCCTTTCCTTTTCTTTTTATTTTCCCCCTTTCCCTTTCCCATTCCGCCACCTCTAACCCCCTGGACCCTAATTCATACGCCGCCCTCCACCACTGGCAACCTTTTTCTACTAACGAAACTCACAACCCTCCACCCTCGAATTCCAGAGGAGCCTGATTTCTCATCGGGCCAAAAGGATTTGGCGGCGGTGAGTCAATGAGAGCAATTGGGTCTTCCACCGTGGCTGAGCTAGCTCGGGTCTTCCGTCAGGTGGTTGCTCCGGTTGTCTTTATCGGGGAAGTGACGGTAGAAGGGGCGGTAGATAGTATGGGAGCGGCGCGGGGGTCTTCCGGTGGATGCACAAGAGTCTTCTGGGTGGTTGCTCAACCGCGACTTTGCAAGCAGAGATTGACGCAGCCTTATGAGCAAGGGTCCGCTGGCATGTGGTTTCGGGTCCATTAGGGTAAAAATGGGTTGCTTGGAGCGGCCATGGTTGTTTTCTAGCGAGATTTAGGGCAGATGAAGGTGGAAGGGTGGATTTTTCAGTGGTGGTGGGAAGGGTTTAATGGTGGTGGAAGAAGAACGCCGGTGGTGTAAGGTGGCGGATCTTGTTTTGTGGTGAGAGGGAGGATTTGGCCAATTTGGGGTAAGGGGTAAGGTTAGCAGGATTTTTGGAATTTTCATCCAGGCCACTGGCAAATATGAGTGTATTTAAATCAACCCCGACCCTCTTTTCAATTGTGAGGGGTTAAATTGAAAATGATTTTTTTTCTTAAAAGAAGTCATTCAAACTGCATATGTTGTGCCGTTTGTGGGATCTAACGGTTTGGAGCGACAGAAGTATCATAAGTTGACGATTTAGAAAGTTCAAGGGCCAAAAGTGTTGGAAAAAAATAAGAGGGCCAAAGGTGGACTATAGTGATAGTTTGAGAGTCATCAAAATCATTTGCTCATACATTTATGACCATAACTTTTGATTGAAAGTGCCGATATAACACTGAAATCTGAGAAAGTGTCAATCTAACTCTAACTTATTACCAATTGTGTCAATTTGACTCTAACTTTTAGTTAAAGTGTGCCAATATAGCCAAACTTCCTAATTCCGGCATTAACCCAAAGAATCCAGGCATTGACTAAAAACTGAAATGACAAAAATACCCCTTTAGACCAAAGCTAAATATTTAACACCCATTATATTCATATTTTCTTTCTTCTTCACAGCCCACCCATCCCACCCCGCCGCTGAAAAGCTCCGGTGCTAGAGGAAACCACAATTGCACCCAGAAACCATTGTTGTCGTCGGAAACCACCACCACCGCTGCAAAAAACCTAGATCTGAACTGATTTCTACTGATTTCAAAATAATACTTCAATTGAATGAAATGATTTCCCTCAGCAGGAGTAGTAAACATATTAAAGAAAGCCAATTCGATTCCATAAATAATCCCCAAGCCTTGGATGATGATCGGCCTCACAGGGATAACGAAAAACTCACCAACCACTCATTCCTTCAGCTCTTGCTGCCACCACTGATAAACAGCAGGACCTAGCCATCGCGCATCCCTCACCGCCACTCCTGCCCCCATTATTCCCTTAGTTCTCGCAGTCACAAAAAATAAACGATAGAACCCTAGCTATTGCACATCCCTCATTGCCATCTCTACCCCCGCCATCGCCCGTCACTATTCCTCCCAGCTCTCGCTGCTGCAAAAATGAACAGCGGAACCCTAGCCATTGCACATCTCTCACCAACACCCCTCCCTCGCTGCCACCCTACCCCCACCCCCGCCATCGCCCACCACCAATTCCCTCAGCTCTCACCCCCGTCGGAAAGGAACTACGGAAATATTGGAGGGGTGAAAATGGGAAGAAGAAATGGGTTGTGAAATTGAGAAGATGAAAAGGGTTTGGAGAGACGAAGAAGAAAAAGAAGAAGAAAATGAGAGGAGAGGAAAATGCAGTAAGTTTTTTCACATATTTGAATTTTTCATTTTTAAAAATTAAGGGTAAAATTATCTTTTACACAAAATCCGGCCATTAGAATGTTGACTAAAAAGTCAATAAAGTCAATGGTTAGATTGACATTTTCTGAGATTGAAGAATTATATTGGCACTTTCAGCCTAAGAACATATGCAATAGTTGAGTCTCAATTTGGTACTTTTGCACTCTCTCTCCTTTCAACAACTCCAAATTCCACAATCGTTCAGTCACGTCCACATCATACAATCTCTTCCACCTCATCTTTGACTGACCCTACTACTTTTCACTTATTTCCAACTCGTTGTATATATTTGTAGATTAGTTATTAAAATAGAAATAACTTGACTTAAATTGACTAAATAATAATTTTCATTTGTTACTAATATATATATATATATATATATATATATAATTTGTAAAAATTACAAAAAAATATTTATATCAAAAATAGGATTAATTATACATATTTGATAACTACATTAAATTAGTAAAGCTAAATTATGTAATACATTATGTAATACACAGTGAAGGTGTTTCACACGCAGTACTAGAGAGAGGAAGGAAGAAAACAATCAAAGCCAAAAGAGATGAGAGGAAGGAGATCGGTAAGGAAATCGTAGATCAATCTGGAGGAGAAATGAAGGAAACGGGGGCAGAGGGAAGCAAAGTGACAATCAGGATTAATCAGACGCCAATTCAGACTGACAATCTAGATGGGCGGAATCAAACAGTGAGGAAGAAGTTTTTGTTGAGTGATAGGGTGGAAAAGGAAGAAGAAGATGAGGCTAAAAAGTGGACTTCACTGTTTGAGTCTCAAAAGGAGATCAGGCAGTACATGACAATCAATATCGATGACATGGAGCTTAGAGAGATTTCAGAGGATGATGTTGAAGAAGGTGTTAAGATTTGGGAAAGCTACGTCATCTGCAAAACTCTGGGATGTAACCCTCCATACAAGGTATAGGAAGGTTTTTTCCTTTGAATTTGGGGCAAAAAATTTGTTAAAATATGGCATTTGCAGAGGGGGTTTTTTTATGGTGAAACTAGTTTCTGAATCTGTCTGTAATGAAATTGTGGAGAAAGAGATGATAATCTTTGATGGTAAACCAGTGATGGTAAAACTTTGGGAGAAAGATATTGAACTGATTGAACCTGATACTTTCCCAGTTCTGATATAGCTTCCTGGTCTACCCCTTGCCTATTGGAAACCTAAGACTATATGTAAGATGGTTAGTTCCTTAGGCAAGCCTTTGTTTCTGGACAGAGCAACTGCTAAAAAAGAAAGGTTGGCCTATGCCAAAATACAGATTGAAGTGAAAACAGGGGAAACAGTACCTGATAAGATTCTGTTTATTTATGAAAGGAAAATGATACTTCAGCAGAAAGTTGAATTTGAATGGAAACCGGTTATGTGTACTTGTTACAAGATGTAGGGTCATCTAGAGAGTGAATGCAGGAGGAAAGAAAATGGAGGAAGGGAGAAAGTGAAAAGGGTAATATGCAGATATAACCCTATATGTTGAGAAAAGTGCAGATATAACCCTCATTTGTTTTTAAGTGCAGATATAACCCTGAATGTTGAGCGAAAGTGCAAATATAACCCTGGTGGCATGTTTCCGGCGTTGACCATCAGAATCCGGCGGTTGACCAACTTGTAATGACCTCAATACCCTTATTTCGGAACTCCTGACCTAGAGTGACCAATTTGCCCTTATAATTGTAGGTCCCCATCAGAATCCATTCTCCAATTCGTTGGTTTTGAAAAACACGGCCGTTCGTTCTCCATCTCCACTGAATGAAGCGGATAGTCCAGGAGGTTGCGCCACCACGTTCGGACTCCATTTCGCCGCCGCGGTCGCCTAGGGCTTCTTCCCCCATCCTTCTCCCGGCAACAGTTCAAGCATCCCTTCCCGGAGATTCAGGTCGTTCGTTCGCTGCGGAAGGTAACTCATCTATTCCACGTAACCCTAGATTTTAATTTGGGTGTAGCAATTTCTTGAACTCCGTGGATAAAACTTCGGATATGGTGATTAATTTTGTTTAGAGTGCTGTGTTGAATGAAGTAGTTGTTTCTATGTTCTTGGCGAGGGATTAGAATGGCTTCGTCTAGCTACAGTAGGAGTGGTGTGGTTTGCGAGGGATTCGAATGCCGGCTTTGTCAGAAGGCAACGATCGTTTGTGTGTCCCGCTCGGCCAAGAATCCGGGGAGACCTTATTATCGGTGCCCTCGTAATCACGGATTTCAGGGTTGGGTTGTGTCCGACATGTTTGATTCGGGAAGAGGAAGTACTGGAAGTTCGTTGCCCCAGGCCGAGTTTCGCTGTCGAGTTCCAGGAGGCAATACTGCTGGCCATATTGAGGTCGAAGAAGTTGTGGTTGTGCCCGGAGAAGCGTATGTTGCTCCGGTGAATGGTTGCAACTGCTCCTTAATTCTGAAGGCTTTGATGGTGATGAACTTGGTTTTGCTTGGTGCGAACATGGGCATGTTCTTGGTGGGGTTGATTGGAAAGTGAATGTTGGTCGCATCGCAACATGGTTGCAACTTCTCACTGATTCCGAAGGCTATGATCGTAATGAATTTTGTGTTCCTCGGTGCGAACATGGCTATACTGTTGTTGGGGTATTAAAATTTTGGGCATTAAAATCGGATGTTGTAGTTGTTGCTTGGGTTTGCATTCTGTTTATGCTTATGTATCTTTTAGACTTCTCGAACGTTTGTCTTCAATTTATTCGAGGTGCACAAGCACTTGGAATTGATCATTTGTTGCAGTAGTACTGATTTATGAATGTGATCATTTTCTGGCTGATTTGTGATTGTGATCATTTGTTGGCTGATTTAGAAATTTGATCATTTGTTGGTTGACTTATGAATGTGATCATGAGTTGCAGTAGTGCTGATTTAACCTTACTTAAGTCAGTAAACGTGCAGCTATTCTTTTGGTGTAGGTATTCCGTAGAACTATTCATCATATAACCTTCGGTTCGGGTAAGCTGTCCATACATAGAAACCACTTACCCCGACACATGCGATAATTACAAACACATGACATTGCATGATCGTAGGTTCAAATATATGATATTCGAAGTGATCAACACACAACGTATAGTGTGCTACGTAGCTCCTGTGGACGTGTTTTGACCCAATAATCGGTCGCAAAATAACCAAAAACAGGTAACCTACAACAGTCGTAGGACTACGGAAGCTGCTACTATTGAAACAGTACGTTGTCTAGTGTGTGCGTTTGTTCAAGCTCGGTCATCTGGTGGTGGGTGTGACTCACTTCTTCCTGGGTCGAGCGGGACAGAAGGAGGTGGCTGTGGGCTGGAGCGTGGGACATCCGCTCTGGGGGTGGTGCTCACCGACGGAGCCAAAGTTGTGCCGAGCAAACGCGCTATCCTCGGACTGTATAGAAAAGTCCTTCCCCAAATGTTGTTGCGGGTAGCCGGCACATTAGTACCGAATTTGGGGAGCTCTGTTGTTGAGGGGGTGCCAGGTAGCTGCAAATAGAAGAAGATGTTGATATGTTCAGTTTTATGGGATTCGGATATAATCGTACACGCTATCAACATGTGCAAATATGACCCTGTGTAATTTCAATATGTGCATATATAACCCTAAGTAATGTCAATATGTGCAGAAGTAACCCTACGTAATATGAATATGTGCAGGAGTAACCCTGAATAATAGTAATATGTGCTGAAGTAACATATGTTTTGGAATGCTAGTGCAATGCTGACCCTGTATATATAAATTACCTGTGGGTTAGATGGATCGAGAAGGTTGACAGTTTCAATCACAGTGTTACCCGGTATTGTGTGAAATACGACTGGAAGGGGGAAGTCCTGAGCATCAAAAACATGAGGGAATTATTTGTTATGTTGTAATTGTGATCTGTGAACATTGTGAGGTGAAGAAATGTGTACAGGGGGAATTGGAATACCTCAGCACTGAATTGGCGCGTTAAACACGCCCGAGTACCAGCACTTGGTTTTATGCCCTCATTCGTGCCGGTGTCCGCATCCTCTTCTGTCTGGACGTCCTTCGCAACAGTCTCCCCCGGAACTTGCTCCCCCAACGATGGCTGCCCTTCCAACGATGCCTGCCCTGCCATCACCACTGGTGGTGTTTCTTTCACGAGAATTTGCACTGGGATCCCCTTCCTGTCGTGGACATTGCATGTGGCAGTCACATCTTGGATGCTGAACTCCTGCTCGACGGCATCTAGTGTTGCTTGCATCATCCTTTCACCCCCTTCCTGACATTGAAACTCATCTTCCTCCTAACGAAGACGTCAGGGTAGAATTTCAAATATTTCATCATAATTATTTGATTTCGATTTAGTGCATTACCTCATAGTCAGAAGCGTCCTCTGATATGTTACGCTTAACCGTCTGCTTTGTCCTCCTGTGTTTCGGCACATTCTCTGACTGTGGCTCTGGCAGAGCGATTTCACTCTCCACTTGTTGAATGATAGGGATCGCATCCATTATCTGCAAGGCAGTATGAGCATGTGAAGAGAGAAATTCTGTTTGAGGAAGACATGTTTGATTATGGACGCAAGGAAAAACTATGAATTCGCATGGCACAGTGAACTGTACTTCTATGTCGCTCAAATGTGGTGGCGGGAATTGCTTCTCCGTATCAAATTGCAACCATGTATCAGCATCTGCTTTATCCTATAGTCCGTAAAACCAAAATTTTCTTCATGTCATAAATGTATACTGTGACTCGACAAAATTTTAGAGAGTTCATTAAATTGTAGACATAACTTAAGTGAGTTCAGATGTACCTCGACAGCCTGGTTACCATCCGTTTCAGCCTCGTCCTCTGATATTTTACGTCTGACCTTCTTCTTTGTCCTCCTGTATTTCTGCACAGTCGTTGGCTGTGCCTCTGGCAGAGTGGTATAACTCTCCACCTGTTGAATGATAGGCATCGCACCCGTCGTCTGGAAGACAATATTACCATGTCAGCAGAATATGCATGTACCAGTAACACATGTTTAATCCAGAACGCACAACAAAAGTTTGGAATATTCATAAGACATGTACCTCTCCGGTCTGGTTGCCATCCCCTGGAGCCTCGTCCCTATTTTGAATTCGCACTTCCGCATCAAATTGGACCTCTGTCTGTTCCGTGGAATTAGCAGTTTTTTTCCCTCGCTTAGATGCTCGACTTGCCACACGGATACCCCGCACTGGTGGTTGCTCAGAAACTTTCTTGGCCACCGGTCTGCCTCTCTTGATTTCAGCACGTTGTGTGGCTTGTGAAGTACCCTCGGCAGTGCGTACAGAAGTGGCCTGTGATGGGCGTTCCGTAGTGGCCTGTGACGTGCGTGCAGTGGTGGCCTTTCTTTCTTTGGCCGTAGGCCCACCTTGACATCCCCTTATATTGTGGCCAAATTCCCCACATTTGCTGCACTTCCTTTTCTTCCCGCTTCCCTCTCCCTCCCAATCCTCTTTTTTTCTGTTTGTCCTTGGTCTCCCAATCCGCCGTTGTAATTCTGGAGGTTGGCACGGTTGTGCAGTGGAGCTTTTCGGCCAGAATACCCTGTGAGGCAAGGGCTCGATCATGTGGGAATAGGCTCTCAAAAAAGTGTCTTTAGATAGCATCAGATCACAAGCTTCGTGGAGGGGGTGCCTCTTGTGCAACAGTATCGCCGCCGCGTGTCTACATGGTACACCCGTGTGATCCCAAACACCACAGTCACATGACCGCTTATCTAGCCGCACCCGGAAATGAAGATCACCGTGTACGACTTCATAATTTGTATCCGAACATGGAGTGAAGGTAACTCGGCGAGATTGTCTTGAAACAAGCTTCAACATTTCTTCAGTCCGTGGACACATTACAGTATCCCAGGATACACACTTCTTGTAACGTTCTTCCAACCTTGCCATTACCTTCTTCCGCAACCCCTCCATCAAAGTCAGTACAGGCTGGTTTCTCAACCCTCCTACCCAATTGTTGAAAGACTCTGCAGGATTGTTAGTGACGTTGTCACACTTCAAGGCCGTCGAGAAGGTGTATCTAGCCCACAAATCATCACCGATGTCATTCAAGTAAACATAAGCTTCGTCACTCAATTCCTTCATCTGGTCCATTGCTTTGGTGAAATCCATTTTATTGTAGGACATTGCCGCTCTCCAGAACAACTTCTTGAAAATATCTGCTGGGTGCTTTCTGCGGAAATTGGCATAGATGTGACGGCAGCATCTCCTCTGCGTAGCGTGCGGCACGATCTCAGCAATTGCCTTATCCAGGCCCTAGTTCACAACAACAAAGGGTGGGAGCGGAGATGATAAGAACAATAGAAAACGTACTGTGTCAATCGGAGAGGGTTACGTAGGAACATAAGCTGATCATACAGTGTTGCATATGCACATCAGCTAATCGTACAGGGTTCTATATACACGGAATTTATGCAGAACACAATCAATCGAAGCTGGTTATATATGGCCATAAGGTAATTATACAGGGTTCTATATGTCCACATAATTTAAACATACAGGGTTATTTGTGCACATAATTTAAACATACAGGGTTATATGTGCACATAATTTAAACATACAGGGTTATATGTGCACATAATTTAAACATACAGGGTTATATGTGCACATAATTTAAACATATAGGGTTATATGTGCACATAATGTCATTACACAGGGTTTCGTATGCACATAAGTAAATCAACCAGTAAGGGCAAGCTGTTCACATATTTTAATCATATAGGGTTTCAATTTTTCAGCTACCACAACAGCACCTCATTGATTGATCAACCACAGACCACAGCTAAACAGTTACGAAAATGAGAATGATAGAAAAGCACACCTTCTGCCGGTCGGTCATGAATGTCCACAGCTTGTTTTCTTCGAATCCTCCCAACAAAAGCTCCATTTGCTTGAAGAAAAACACCCAACTGTCTTTGGATTCGGACTCCACATAAGCAAAAGCGAGGGGGAATATGCCATCATCTGGGTCATTGGCAATTGCACTAAGCAGAACCCCACCGTACCGACCCTTGAGATGACAGCCATCGAACCCCAGAAAGGGCTTGCATCCAGCAAGAAATCCCTTCTTCACAGCTTCAAAGCCAATGAAGACCCTTTTCACAAATGGAACTGGTTGTCCCAGGCCGTACTGTATCATTGCTTGACTTCCGGGGTTGCTCTTACGCAGCTCCTCACAGTACTGCGGCAGTGCTTTGAATGATTCACCGTGGCTACCATCCAACAGTAACTCGGCCAACTGCCTTGCTCTCATCAGCTTGTGGCGGCTAGGCTGAACACCAAAAGATGTCAGGTGTTCCAACAGCACCTCATTCGACACCTGCCGATCAGCCTGAAGAAGTTTAGCAATCCTCTTCGATATCCATCCCTGCGGTGCCTTCACCTCTTGCCTACAGGTGTGTTTCCCTTCCACTGACCGAATTCTAAATGTATGGCCGTCGGGAAGTGTCGAGCTATGGAGCCTCCATCCGCATTTATCCGCCGCACAAGTCACTGTCACTCTACTCTTCTCGCTCTTCACAGTTCTGAACACAAATCCTTCTTGCAATGAGTAGTCGAGCAAAGCAGCCTTGAAATCTTTCTGGGTCTGAAAATCCATCCCCTTAAACAGTTGGATTTTATCCCCAGCTTTGACTTCGAACTTGTCCTTGTTCGTGCAGTTATTCATCGGATCATCATCCAAATCACTATCTACGTCTAAACCCCTCCCTCTATCACTGCCACCATCCCCATCCGACTCAATCTCGGAACCCGCCTCAGTGTACCGATGGAACCAGTCCCAGTCTTGCTGTTCGTGGCCTTCTTCAGGATTGGGTTGCACGTAATCTTCATCTTCGCAGCTGTGTTCTTCCGCCAAGCCCTCGGCCGCCGCTCCACCACCTTCTCCACTAGCTTTCTTCCTCGTTCTTTCCTGCTTTCCCGTTCCGCTGCTCTCACCCCGAGAACCACCTTCGGCCGGGGTACGGACCTGACAATACACCTCTAAATTAATTCCGCCACGGCTTGAGGAAAACATTTTGGTGACATCCTCTTCGGATTGCAGGCTGACCCGATCATCCCCAAAACTGAACATCAAATCCATCGATTTCCATGCCTCAGCGTCCCCGAAGAAATGCTCGGTACAATCTGACTTGAGGACGACTAGAGAGTATCTGTCGGGGTCAATACCGTCAAGCCTCTTCCAACGGGTACCGTGACGGAGGATAATCGTATACACTTCATCCTAAAACATTGAAAGATAGATAAAAAATTATGAATACATGAAGATAATGTAAGGGTTATGTCTACGCATACAATTACAGTCAGGGTGACATCGGAACATGTAAGATACACACAAAGTAACATTTGCCCAGTCAGGAGGGTAACTTTGCAATTCAGTACTTTGCAATTCAGTAAAAACTACGGGTTACATATACACATATCTTGAGCGGACAGGGTCATACATGCACATACCAGAAACAAAAAGGGTTATATATGCATATATCTTCATCATACAGGAATACATATGCACATATAAAGATCATACAGGGTTATATATGAACATATGAAGAACATACAGGGTTATATATGCACATATGAAGAACATACAGGGTTATATATGCACATATGAAATACACACAGGGTTATATATGCACATATGAAATACACACAGGGTTATATATGCACATATGAAATACACACAGGGTTATATATGCACTAACAGGAAACAATTTTCAAAGAGCAGATTCATCTACTGTCAACAGGGCCTCATGTCAAGGTTCAGTCACAGAAACATTGAACATTCGGCATTTGGCCAGAAACTTCACCACCTTTTCCCATCTACGGCAACCAACATATTCTTCAATCTAGTTCACAGACAAGGACCAAACAACATTTACAGTAAGGACTGATGAATCACAAACATTCAAAATTATCACACAGCAAAGCATTAATCAGAACAAGTGACAAATCACAGACATGTTCAACATCATACACAATAGTGCATTTCCACACATTCAACGAACATAACAAAATGGTGCATGTCCACCCTACCATAGAACAAAACAGAGCCAACAAACCTACCCCCAGGAGTACCATCACAACATCGAAACAGTAAAAACAGTACCCCTTCAACGAATTTCCCAACCATCAACATTTTCAACCCTAGCCATGGAAGCAGAGCAGATTAACAGCCACACGCACAGCAGTAAACATATTCAGAGCACCAATCCAGATGACAAGCAATGAAATCGACCTAGAGGGGTTTAAAAACCCTGGTTTCATTACAGCTCTCCATATGTACGGAATGATGAAAAGGTTAAACGCACAAAAAACATGCTCCTCAACAGCAAAAAAATGCACATTCCCACGGATTTACGAAGGCATACCATTTTTCGGGGGTTTTACTGTAGCAATTTCGAGTTCTCTCGACGCTCCCGCAACGACAACCGGGTTCCCTTCGCCGACGTCAGTGGGAGACCCACGCCTTCGCCGGACTGCAAATGGAGACCACAACCGGCGGGAATCAGCACGGCGGGTTGAGCGGGTCTGGATTCGGGTTCTTCTTGGCGCTGAGTTCAGGGGGGAAGACGACGAGAGGTTGAGTTAGGGCGGGAATCGAAGACACAAAGGGATATCAATGTGGTTCAGGGGTAATACTGTAATGTGGGAAAATAGTCCTATTTCCAATTTTTTTAAAAACAATCCGTCAGGGACAATTTCGTCATTTCACTACATTCCGGCCACAAATCGGCTCAGAAGGTTACATTTGCACATAACCGTAATAAATAGGGTCATATCTGCACTTTCGAACATTGCAGGGTTATATATGCACTTTCTTCAATTACATAGGGTTATATTTGCACTTTTCTCAAGTGAAAATATAGGAGAAAAGGCAGATGAACACTCAGGTATTCATACCTGTCCGAAGAAATCAAGAACATAAGCTTGTTATGGTGGTTGATCAGATTGATAAGGGAAAAGCAGTAATGATTGAAGGGAGTACATAGAAGGAAACAAAGATGGGTGGAATGAGTGTCAGAAGTGGAGACATGTCAAGTGGGAAGAATAAACCACCTGATATATGAATATAGCCACATGGAACATAGGGGGACTGAATAAAAGGGCTAAGCATAATGAGGTTAAAAGGTTCAGCCTACAAAATCAAGTTGACTTGCTGGGAATACTTGAAACAAAAAAAAAAAAGGAGGCAGAGATCAGGAGAAGAATTGGCCTAAGCTGGAATATATATATACAAACAGCACTACAAAGAGGAGAGGAAGAATATGGTTAGCATGAAGGCAAGACTATTTTGAAGCCAAGGTGCTAAATTGTAATGAACAATGGATGGATCTAGAATGCAAAAACATAGATGATAATGGTAAGTTCTACTCACCATAATCTATGGGTTTCATACTGCTCCAAATAAAGTACCTGTATGGGAGTTCTTGAAAGTTGTGGGGCAAAGAGACCTCCCTCGGCTGATAATGAGAGATTTCAACTCCCCCTTATTGGCAGAAAGTAGAGTTGGGGGTAATCCAATAGATGGGAAAGAAGTGGAGGATTTCCAAGAGACAGTAGAGAAGTTTGAACTGGAAAAAAAATTAGAACAGTTGGTGCATACTACACTTGGAGTAATAGGAGAACTGATGGAGATGGTATAAGAAGTAGGTTTTATAGGGGCATGGTGAACAAGGAATGGATGCAGCAGTTTCAAGATGCTTTATGTGAAGTTAAAGTTGAACTAATCTCAGACCATATGCCTCTATTGGTGAGATTTAGTGATCAAGGGAAATCTGAGTCAAGGCCCTTCATGTTTTTTAATATGTGGGCAACATCTAAGGTTTTCCAAGAAATATTAAAGAGTATATGGTTGTTGGAGAGTATCAGGAACTTGAATTGTGTGGAAAAATCCTTGAAGATGCTAGAAAAACCATTGCGGATTATAAATTGAGAGAATTCAGTGATATTTGTAAACAGACAGAGATTGCACAAAAAATTTAGGAGTCAGTTGTTCAGAAATTGGATGAAAGACCCGGGGATCTGTTTCTACTAGAGGATGAGCAGAAAAAAGAAAGGAGGCTGAAAGGCTTAAAGAGGCTGAATACATTTTCTATCAGCAAAAGGCAAAAATTCAGTGGTTGCTACAGGGGGGGGCAGACCATCAAAAATCTTCTACAGCTCACTAAAAAAAAAGGCAATACCAAAACAGAATAGTGGCACTGGAAGTGGATGGTAAAGTAGTGACAGATCAAGTTGAAATAGGGAAAAGCTTAGTAAAACATTTTGCAGCCTAAATGGGGAAATCAGGACAGGTGAGGAAACTGGACAATGAAGTAGTCAAGTATGACAATGTTTTATCACTTGAACAACAATGCCAGTTAATAAAACCAGTGCCCAGTTCAGAGATTGAGAAAGCATTGAAAGGCATAAACAACTCTAAAAGCCCTGCCAAAGATGGCTACACAAGCTTATTCTTCAAAGAAGCTTGGGAGACAGTATGTGTTGATGTAACAAGAGCAGTGCAAAGCTTTTTCCATGTAGGTCAAATCCCTGCAATTTTCAGGAATGCAGTGATCACCTTGATCCCAAAAAATTGAAAACCCAAAGGTACCTACTGATTATAGATCTATAGCCTATTGTTCTATCATTTATAAAACTATCACTAAGGTTTAAAGTGCCAGAATTGGGGAAGTATTGCCTAGTTTGATAAGTGGTAACCAAAGTGCATTTGTCAAGGGGAGACACATTGCACATAATATGTTGCTTGCTCAGGAGCTGTTAAATAGGTATGGTGTTAAAACTATGAAACCTAGTTGTGTTTGGAAAATTGACATCAGTAAAACCTTTGATAGCATCAATTGGTCATTTCTGATATCTTGGTTGAAAGAACTGAAATTTCCTGAACAGGTGATAAGATGGATTCAGATGAGCAGTATGAAATCAGAGCTGTGCATATTTTACAATGGCAGGTACACAGACTCATTTGAGGCAAAATGTGGAGTTAAACAAGGGGACCCAATTTCACCATTGTTAATTGTGATCAACATGAAATATTTTACTAGACTTATGAAGAGAGAATTGCAGTCAAGCGGAATTCATTATCATAAAAAATGCAAGAAAGCAGGTGTTCACATACTACTTTTTGCAGATGATCTTTTACTGTTTTGTGCTTCAAATGTAAAAACTATGAATGAGGTCAGAAATGTGATGGACAGTTTCAAAGATACTACAAGATTGGCAATGAATGTCAGGAAATCTAAGGTTTTCTTTTCTAAGATGGAGGAATCAGAAAAGTGTATGTTGGTTGATATTTTAAAGGTGGTAAAAGGTGATTTCCCAATGAAATACTTGGGCCTCCTTCTCTCAACAGTAAAATGAAGCAAGGAAGATTGTGAGTCTTTGGTAAAGAAAATCAGGTACAAGATTCAGTCATGGAACACAAGAAACTTCTCTTATGCAACAAAACTGAATCTGATCAATAAGGTGTTAATGAACTTGCCTGGTTATTGGAGCAGTGTACTTAGCCTGCCAGGAAGTGTTCATAAAAAGATAACTCAGATTTGTACATGTTTCCTATGGAGCAGAGAAGAGGGATCAAGGGGGTTTTCTGCTGCTGCTTGGGATTCAGTCTGCAAAAGCAAGGGACTGGAGGCATGGGGGTCAATGACTAAAGTATCTGGAATAGGCTGCACTTTGCAAGCACCTATGGATATACACAGTAAAAAAGATGTGCTTTGGGTGAAGTGGATCAATGTATACTAAGTGAAAGGCACACAATTGAAGGATTGTGAATTCTCTAATAAACACAGTTGGCTATGGAGGATTTTAATGAAGTTGAAGATGCAAATTTTTCAGGATCAGGAAAACTTTACCTGAAGATACAGCCTGGTAACTTCTAAGATGGAGGAAACAGATGAAGTGTGAACTGCTAATAGAGGGGTTATACAATCTTTGGCTTGAACGGAACATGAGAGCATTTCAAGGCATGGAACTAAAGGCTGAAACCATAGCCTTTCAGATCCTTACAAAGGTGAAGTGGAGAATGTAGGCAAAAGGAAAAGCTTAGTTTAAATTGTGTTCAAGTTGTGGATTCAGATTGAGTTTTTGTAATAGACCTAGAGGGATGGTCTAAAGTTTGTACTCTTTTGTTCTTGGTTTTAATAGAAAAATCTTCTCACCAAAAAAGATAAAATTAACTAAATTTATGAATTTTCAGTAATGTGATAATATTAAATCTACATTATTTATGTAATAAAAAATGTGAATTGTACAATTTCTTTAAATTTAGGAATCAAATTAATATAACTACAACTAATGCCAAAATAGGAAAAAAAAAAATCAAATATTAGACTTTATAAACAGCTAAAATAATGATTAGTAAAAAAAATAGTTACTTAAAGGAAGCAATTTCACGATCATAGAAATAAAAATGAGTATTGTCACTAAAATAAAATAAAAAACAAAGGAAACATGTTTAAAATCATTCTGCTAAATAATAAAGATAAGTTATAAATAAAATATACAAAAGTGAAATTTCAGATTGAATATTTTAAATTATTAAAAGTATAGTACAAATTACATTTTACAAAGATAGTACAATAGAAGATTTTCATGATTGTGAGTTGTGACAGCAGGAGTACAATAGGAGTATGTAATAGTTATTTGATAAATGCCAATATAATTCTACTTATTTGAGTAAGTGTAAATATCATCATGAGATAATTTTTAGTGCAAAAATAACGCTAACTATTTAATGAAAATATAACTCTCAGACTTCATTTCCGACATTGACTTCGATTTTCTAGCGTCGACTCTACGTAAATAGACCAAAATACTCTTTGGGCAAAATCTAAAATTATGTGGACAATTTTACCCTCATAGTTTATCTGACCACAGTAGGTCCACTGCCGGACCACCACTAGACTACCACAGACCACCGCTAAACCACTGCTGCACCGCTACAGTAAGAGGTAGGGTTATATCAGCACATTATAAAAACTGATAGTTATATCAGTACATTCTGAAACTTGTAGGGTTATACCAGCACATTCCTAAAACTTATATGGTTATACTAGCACATATTATAAAAGTTAAGTGTGTGGTACCCGGCTAGCCTTAACGGGCGACCACATCATCATATACACCATTATCACATCATAACAATATCTTATACACCATAAAATTTGACGTCATGACACCATCATTCATATTAAACACCATTATCACATATCATAGCTTCATTTCAAAACTTATCAACTTAAAAACCCTAGGTTGAATAACACAACAAAATAACAACCACACACAACACCAAAGGTCATCCAACTATCCTTCCAGACTAAACACAACAAAATAAAAAAATATTAGTAAAACCATATATTCTATAGTATATGTTGATATTACCCTACACTTTTTACGATTGTGCTGATATAACCCTATAAGTTTTAGGAATGTGCCGATTTAACATACTAGTTTTCATAATATGCTAATATAACCCAGCTATTATGGCGGCGATGTAGCAGTGGTCCGGCTGTGGTTTGGCGGTGGTCCGACAGCTGTCCGGCGGTGGTCCAAAAATATTGGAGTATTAATGACTCTACGGGTAATAATATCATTTTCTATTTTTTTGTATTTTTTTCAGAAGGGCAAAAATGTACTTTTATAAAATTTTGGCTGAAAGTTGTCGAAGATGGTTATATTGGCACTTTCACTTACTATGTATATTGACATTTTCAAACACTGAAAGGATATATTAACACTTATATTACGGCTAGCCCTGGGCCGCCCCGACCACCCGACACCACAAGCCCGGTCAGGGGGTAAGTCACGGTAACCAGCCACTAGGACCCGCATGCGGGCCCGTACTCACCGCCCACGAGGAGCCCACCCGCCACGTGGCCCGTGAAGGCCACGCTTTGAATAAGGTCATCCCACACTGCGGCTTGCGAGCCTCGAACCCGGGGTTCCCCCTGGAGTACATGCGTCCCAACCAACTGGGTACACCCGTGAGTGTAAGGATGTATTAACACATATATCAACTAGTTAGTATTACAAAAACACTTTTTTCTATTTATTTTATTGTTCCATGTGGGTGTCATGTGGCGTGGACTACTGAACTTATTTGAGACTTCTCCCATCCAGCCTTCTCTCTGCCACATGGAGGCACTTGATGAAAAGTTAGCTCAAAAGCTTTGCATTGTAGATGAAATGGGTCCCGATGACATTAAAAGAATTTCTAAGACTGTGTTTATCCATCACTCAACTCAACTAAAATTTTTAATTAAATATTATATCACTATCATTCACCTACACAATCTGTCATTTAATCAATTTATTTTAAAAATTTTTCAGTGATCCAATCCAACCAAAAAATTTCACTCTTTTATATTATTTTAAGATAAAGTATAAATTGTATATTTTAAATTATTAATTATTAATTAAATTTTATAATATTTTATTAATAATTTTTTGAGTTTCATAAACAAAATTTTAATAATTACAAATAGGAAAATGGATTAGTACTAATTATAAATAGAGTTTGTATTTTGAAAGACGGTCTTTCCATAAGTTATGGAAAGACCAAGGTTTAAAGTGTAAATTATAAGAAATGAAGATAAAATTTTTGAGTTGCATGAACCGGATTATAAATTCTATGACTACTACATGCTGCATACTAAAATTTAAATATTGCAACTAAGACCTTTTACCTTTTATTATTCTAATCAAACCTCGTCTTTCTATAAGCCTATGGAAAGACCGTCTTTCCCAAGACTTTGCCTTATAAATATGGAGATAGTTTTTTTAAAAAATTTAGGAGAAAGGAAATATTGAGTTGTGCATTGAACTATGACAATATTAGTATCTATTTATAGGGAATTAAAAATATAGTTTATTGCAATTAGTTTTATTAAAAAAAAATATAAAATTAGACATGCAGATAAAGAGATAAAAGGATTCGGTTGAATTTGATTTGGTATTATTTCAACTAATGGGAGTGTGACAAGTTGCCCACTCCCTATCCGCCCTCCTTTGGTCCCTATATTTGCTGGGGTTGTGCCACACTGTTTCATTTTTTTATATTTTATTTTTAAAGTAAATGCAATGAGAGCGGCATGTGGTCAACGATAAAACTAGTCTAAAAGTCTTGCATTGTACATGCTTTAAAATATGGTTCATTTTAGTACTTAACTCTTTTTTTCCATTCTAGTGTACGCTTAATCATCAATATTTTTTTTGAGAATATATATTTTATTAAACTAATCCTGACGCGTAACTATTACATTTAAGTTGATTAGCATTTTGGTGCTCTACACTAAGCACTTCTCTTGGGACCTTAATACACCAAAATCTTTTAAATTTACCGATGTGACTTCTGATCTCTTCCACTATAGCCTCAACTTCCACCGGTGGTCGTTCCTGTTCGTTGTTTAGTAGCCTGGCCAGGTTAAGGGAATTTGTCCATACTTGAATTTCAGGAATTCCTTGTTTGATTGCTGTAATTACACCATTAAGGCAGACTGCCACTAGGGTTGACGCCGCCGGAAAGTGAGTTGCAGTCGTTGTACCTTGCTCTTGAAGACTATGGATTATTATCCAAGTTGCTGAGCCACAGAGTGATTTACTCCAAAATTCCCCATCTGTCTTTAAAGTTGGCCTGACTTGTGGCAGCAACCCATGTTTGTCCCTCTGCTGTCTCCTGCACCTGAACATCTTCTACATCCATACTTGCAGCTGCGATGGACGCCAATTTTTCCCCGATCCGTGGCTCGTTAAGTCAATTTCGGACAAATTTTTGGTTGCAGCGCCAAATCTACCACATTACATGCATTGATAGCCTCAATTGTTCCATATCTGGTGCCCTTGTTAAACAATCCCAGAACCATGTGGTGAATGGAATTGGTTGGCCCTGGTCAAAGTTAAATCCCAACTCCGCGGTCCTCCAAATTCTTTTTTCCATTATACATTTTAATAACACATGCTCCACATCCTCTGTTTCCTGTGAAGTACAACATTGACAAGTGGCATCTGTCTGGATTCCTCGTCTATGAAGGTTTTTTGCTGTGGGTATGGCTTTTCTCAGGGCTCTCCAGACAAACACCTGTACTTTTATGGCTATCTTAATTTTCTAGAATATCTTCCAGTATTCTCCCATGGGGTCGTTCACTGTTGTTGGCAACAACCTCTGTGACCAGTAACCAGACTTGACTGTGTAGACTCCATCCCCAACATTGGCCCAAACACGCTTGTCCTGCATTTCCCCTGTAGCTGGAATATGAATTTCTTGCATTCGTCGGGAATATTACCTTTTACAGAGTTGTCCTCCACTGTTTATTCCCATCTACGAGTTGTGCCACTTTCATGTTGGTATGTTGCTGCACTATTGTTGCTCTTGGCCCAATAGACTGTGGTAAACAATCTAGAATCAAGTTTTCTGCAATTCCTATGTCAGTTCTGTCCTTATTTCCCATCTAAGATGTTTTTTTAACAAGTCTTTGCCGCACAACGCAATTATCAGATTACTTCCGCTTGCAATCCGTGATGTCCTTCATTCTGCAATATTTTGCCTTGAAGATTTTAACAAACAATGTATCTTTCTCAGACTGGATGTTCCATGCATAAAACGCTGCATTTATGCGTACTGCCGATCTGAGTCCCAGTCCACCCATTTTAGTTGGCTTACACACCTGTTCCCAGGGGACCTAGTGCACACTTGTTTCCTCTGAATCTTCTTTCCACATAAATTTTGCTGTGAGAGCATCAATTTTTTTCAACACTTTTTTTGGTATCTAAAAGATCCATAAGGGATACAAAGGTGTTAAGGAATTAGAATTAGAATTATATTCTTACCATAATTGTAGATGTAATTGTATTCCATTACCTTTTCCTAGCTTGTATAGGTATCTTGTACTACTATATAATGTATCCTGAATTCATGAATACAAACACAGATTATTACCCTGATTTTCTACATGGTATCAGAGCCTAAAATCCTGAAACCTTAAATAGAAAATTTTCCGCTGCACTAAATTTTCTGATCTGCCACCGCTGCACACCACGCGTCGCCGCTTCACGCCGCTGCCGCTGCTTCACACCACTACTGCTGCTTCACGCCGTTGTCGCTGCTTCATGCCGCTGCCGCTGCTTCACGCCGCTGCCGCTGTTTCACGCCGCTGCCGCTGTTTCACGCCGCTGCCGCTGCCACGCGCTGTCTACCGCTCCTACACGTCGTCCGCCATCTGAAATCCGCCATTCACCATCTGCCATCACGTGATGCCGCTCATTTGCACCGGTGTGTCCTGTCGATCCGATCTGTTGCTGGTTATTATACCTGCCCCTGATCTGTACCTGATTTACCACAATGTCTGGCCCTAAAGAACAGACTGGTTTTGATGCACCTGAGGCTTCGAAGCTTCATGATATGAGTGGTTATGATGTAATTGTAGCTTTACTTCAGCAGTTGCAGTTGCAATCTGGCCATCGGACTACTTTACCTATTGGTCGTATGTCGACTGATCCTTACTTTATTGGTTATGGCGATGGTCCTGGTTTACAACTCATACCGACTATGCTCAAAGGTCAAGAAAATTGCATTGAATTTTGTCACGCATTCCTTGCTAAGCACAAGTTTGGGTTCATTGATGGATCCATTACCAAACCCCAGGATGGTCATCCTAATGCTGCTGATTGGCCTGTGGTAAATGCCACTCTTGTCTGCTGGATCTTGCAAACCCTGGATCCAGTGATAAGATCTTCTACAAGTTCGTTTGCCACAGTTAAGATTCTGTGGGATGACCTGAAGGCATGATTTATTTTGGCCGATGGTATGAAGCATTTGTAGACGCAAGAAGCCCTTCAGAGTTGCAGGCAAAATGGTCAGCCCATCGACATCTACTTTGCCAAACTAAAGAAGTTGTTTGCAGATTATCACTGCATGCGACCTCCCCTGGTTTGTACCTGTGAAGATTGCAAGGAATAATGCCAATGTAATCTTGCTGCGAAAGTCTTCCAAGAAAGAGAGAAGGATTTGATATACCAATTCATCTCTGGCCTCGGCGAAGGTTTTCACACCTGCGATCACACATCATGAGCATTGATCTAATGCCATCTGTCGTGAAAGTGTATGCCCTTGTTGCTCAGGAGGAGAATCATAGAGCTGTCATTCGAGCTCGTGAGCCTTTTCTAACTCTGTGACGTATGCTGCCCGGCGTTCACCACCTGTAAGTTCTTCGCCAGTTGTTCTCTCTGCCGCTGACCGCAAGAATCTTGTTTGTACCCATTGTCATCGCAAGGGTCATGATAAAGATACTTGTTTCCAGTTACATGGTATACCAAACTGGTTCAAGGAGTTGAAGGAGAAAATTGGTACCAGCAAGAAACCGGCGCCAACTTCCCGGACATCAGCCACCGCCACCGATCCTGGAGGCGCGGTCGCGGCGCTACCTCTTCCGCCACCGTTCTCCGAAGCAGCCTTATCGCCGCCTAGTCTGGTGGCGGCGGCTTCTACCGGCAGTGTCCCTGCACGTTTCGATTTTGGCCCTGCTCTGTCTGATGACCAATGGAGCACGACCATACACTTGTTTAATCAGTTTAATTCTCTTACTGGCGATGAGTCTGGTAAGCATACTTTACCAAGGATACTTGATTCGGGAGCTTCATATCATATGACTGGTGACAAAG
Organism: Rubia yunnanensis; assembly: GCA_037428765.1. Lineage (NCBI taxonomy): Eukaryota > Viridiplantae > Streptophyta > Magnoliopsida > Gentianales > Rubiaceae > Rubia > Rubia yunnanensis. The sequence continues at coordinate 86,518,791 of CM075063.1, forward strand.
GTTCTCTTACTGATCTTACTACTACTATTGATTCTGTGAATGTTATTCTGCCTGATGGCTCAGTGTCATCCACTACTCAATATGGATCTATTTGCTTTGGTGGTTTAATTTTACCGCATGTTTTATATATACCTACATTGCGATGCAACTTACTGTCATGCTCTAGATTGTTATCTACCCTGAACTGTCTAACTTTGTTTACTGAAAATTATAGCATTTTACAGACAATCAGTACGAGGAGAGTGATTGGCGTGGGTGAACAGAAAGGGGGGGTGTTTTGGCTTCGTCTGTTGGATGCTCGTGTTCACCGTCCTGTCCTGCAGTCTCTTCCTACAGTTGCTTCAGTATCTTCTTCTAACTTATGACATCAACTTTTTGGTCATCCATCTTCCACGGTGTTGTTCTCTATTTCTTCTGGCATTAATAAACATTTTGTACCCTGCTTTATATGTTATAGAGCAAAACAGACTAGACATAGTTTTCAATTAAGTTCTATAAATGCTACTGCATTGTTTCAATTAATTCATTGTGATGTTTGGGGACCTTATAGAACACCATCTTCTAGTGGTGCATTTTATTTTTTGACTATAGTAGATGATTTTTTCCCGATCTGTTTGGGTTTATTTGTTAGTAGCTAAATCTGAAGTAGCTTCTAGATTTTTAGAATTTAGTGCCTTAGAGAAGAACCAGTGGAGCCGGACAATTCAACGAGTTCGGGCTGATAACGACATTGAATTTTTGCCTCTGCGATCTCACTTTACTGCATATGGGATCATTTTTTAGACATCTATGGTTGATACTCCACAACAGAATGGTCGAGTTGAAAGAAAGCATCGTCATTTACTCAATGTGGCGTGTGATTTACGGTTCTAAGCCAGTCTTCCTATTGAATTTTGGGGAGAATGTGTTCTTACTCCTGCCTACCTTATAACCGAACACCGACTCAGCATCTCAACGGTCGTACTCCCTTTGAGTTTCTCTATGGGCAAGCTCCAAATTATTCATCATTAAGAGTTTTTGGATGCTTGTGTTTTGCTGCTCATGTTCCCAGACATCGTGACAAGTTTGCACCTCGAAGTCGGCGGTGTCTGTTCCTTGGTTATCCTGCCGGAAAGAAAGGCTATCGCTTTTTTAACTTGGAATCCCGAGTGATCTTTAACAGTCGAGATGCCAATTTGTTTGAAGACAAGTTCCCTACTCGATAACTCCGACATCTACTTTATCCGATGAACCCGGCGGCGGCACCACATCACCGCCGGATTCCTCCTCCTTCTTGCCAGAGATACATGGAATTTTGATTCCGCCTTCCGCTGCCGATCCAATGCCACCGGTCGCCTTTGGCCTTCCACCGTCCACCTATGGTCAGCTGCTGCCATATACTATCAACCGGTCACCACCGTCCCCTACCGGCCAGTTGCCGCCATCCACCGCCAGCCAGTTGCAGCAGTCCACCGCTGACCGCCATCGATCACCGCCGACCAATTTTCACCAGTCAACAACGGCCAGTCTCTGTCGGCCAGTCAACGTCGGTCAATGCTGGCAGTCACCGGCCAGTCACCGCAGGCGACCACCCGTCATTCTCCTCCAGTCGCCGCCGATGCTACATCCTCGATATCTACTTTACCGACTTCTCTGGTACCGGATAGTTTTGCTGCTGATTTGCCACTTACCAGATAGAGTGTTTGATCTCGTCGTCCGCCATCGTACTTGGCAGATTACGATTGTGATGATTATGCTTGTGCTCTTACTACTGAAGACCCCCCACTTCGACTACGTTCCCTCATGCGTCATCACTTTCCTCAAGTGTTCTCTATCCTCTTGCTGATTATGTAAATTGTGATAATTTTTCTAGTATGCATTCTAGATTTTTGGGTGCTGTAACATCTAGTGCACTAGAGCAAAATCAAACATTGACTTTGACTCTTTTGCCTGCGCATAGGAAGGCAATTGGGTGAAAATGGGTATACCGGACGAAGATTTATTCAGATGGTACTATTGAACGTTATAAGGCGCGCCTAGTGGTTCTTGGAAATGGCCAGGTTGAAGGAATTGATTACACTGAGACTTTTGCTCCGGTTACAAAGATGAGTTCTGTTCGATTGTTCCTGTCCGTTGCAGTTATCCGTGGTTGGGAACTGCATCAGATGGATGTTCATAATGCCTTCCTGCATGGTGATTTTCATAAGGAAGTGTTCATGCGTCCTCCACCTGGCTACGCTATACTGCCTGGTCAGGTTTGTCGCATTCAGAAATCTCTTTATAGTCTTCGTCAGGTTCCTAGAAATTGGTTTGCTAAACTGGCACAGGCTTTACGAGCATTTGGTTTTGTTCAAAGTAAGGCTCATTACTCTTTGTTTGTTGATGGGGTTGATTTTACCATATATTTTGGGCTGATTATTGAGTTAAATGATTGATTAAATGCTTGGATATTTATGTTATTCGTAATGTTCTTGCAGTTTAAAGATTTAGATGCTGAATTGGCAAGTTGTTGCAGTTTATGGTCATTAATGCTTGGAGATGGAAGAGGAAATAATAATGGAGATATTTGGTGCTGAATTATGGCAATTACAAATGTAGTTGGAGAAGAATCAGATTGATTTGAAGACTCCTAATTTTTAGGAGAAAATATTGTCATTATCTTTTAGAGTTCTAATTAGATAAGACATATTTTATTCCTTATCTATCTTTTGGTTGTAGTAATATTTTTGGAGACTTGGATATATTATACGAATAGCATACGGCCAGGAGAAGACAGAACAGAATTGCGTACGACAGTCCATTTGCGCAGACAGTATTTTGCGATTTGGGTTTGCCAGTATTTTATTCAGACAATTTTCATCAATTATTTTTATGCTTTTGATTGTTAATTTAATTATGAATTCCAGCTAAATTCTTCTTTTCCGGTAAAGATCAAGGAAGTACTGGCGTCGATTCTCGTGAGATCTAATTAGTTCTTATACTTTGATTGCATGCTTGCATCTGTTGTTCTTGATTATAATGTTTATGATTGCTTTCATGTTATTGAGTAGTGCGCAATATTTGATAGCATGTTAGTTAATTTAATGCCAATTGAACCAATCATCCGTAATTGTGATTTCAGTTCAATCAGTGGTAGGGAACAACAGTCTTAATTTAACATTCCGGCGTCCGAGTCTGTTGGTTATGAATTGGGTCTTTCTCATTCTTAATGCTGCTAGCATATTAAATCTATAGAGCGTCTCTTAGGTTATATGTTAGTTAGAGAAATAGTTGGTGAGGCGTCCTCCTGATTATCGAAAAGGTAAGGAAAGATTGGTTGCTTGCAACTATAACCAATTTGTGTGCATGCATTTAAAGTCATCTTTGCATCAAGGATCGAGATAGGAAACCAGTATGGAATTGATCGAAACCGGAATCTTATCATCATAGTTGAATTGTTTTGCAATCTGTAACAATTTCTCATTCTTGTTTTTACTCAATTTTTATTTTCTCTTATTCACGACCCTCTTCTGGTTCTTTTGGTTACAAATTCGTAGATTAAAGATTAAGGAAAAAGTCTTGCCAATCTCTTGGGAAACGAACCTGCTCGCAGCTATACTGGTCGGTATGCCCATACCGACCACAGAATCCTGAACTGAAAATTCAGCTTAGAGCTTGATTTATTTTTGGTGTAAAACGACACACCAAATTTTGGCGCCGTTGCCGGGGATTGGTTTTAAGCAGTATTTTTTCTTTTAGTCCTTTAGTTTATTTTCACTTTTTCTTGGTTTATGCCTCGTTCTTCTCGTACAGGAGAATTGATCTTCACTCCAGAGATTGAGAAACTTGCACGAAGTCTAACGAAGCAGACAAAAGCCTTGAAAGGATCTTCCTCGTCTGAATCAACCGCCACTGAAACCCATTTCAACATGGCTGACGAACAAAGACGTGACGAGGAACCACCAGCCCAGCGAATAAGAGACATGGGACGCTACAGACACAATCGTCCTCTGTGCATTGTCCTTCCCAACATCAACCGCAACTCCGAGATTAAACCAGGTTTCATACAAGTATTACCTAAATTTGGTGATATGCCAGGTGAGAGTGCTCATAACCATCTTGATGAATTTGACCTCGTCTGTGCAACTCTTAGACCACAAGGTTTTTCGGAGGATCATATTAAACTACTCACCTTTACACACACATTGCAGGGAAAAGCCCGTGAATGGCTTTTTGAACTCCCACCCGGTTCAATTCGAACCTGGGAAGATTTGGAGGAGAAATTTTTACAAAAGTTTTTTCCCGAGTCTAGAGCAGCTAATTTGAGATCTGCAATAAGTGGTATTAGACAAAAGAAGGGAGAGAATCTTGCGAGTTATTGGGATAGATTTAATCAATTATGTCGCAAGTGTCCTAACCATGGTTTTACTGAGTATCAGCTCATCACTAATTATTTTTATGGCGGTATGTCCTCTATTGACAGGAAGATTTTTGACGCAGCTTGTGGAGGAAATGTACTGAACAAAACCATGGATGAAGCAAAAGAGATCATCCTTGATATGGTCACTCATGAGTATGATGAAGATGATGATAGATCTAGACCAGTCAAGGTAGCCGGTAACTCAAATTTGGATGAGAAGCTAGATGCTCTCACTTCAATTGTAAAAGATCTAGCCATGAAGAGTGCTGGAGGAGCCAAGTGCGAAATTTGCTCGCACATGGGACACTACATTGATTCTTGCCCTACTCTTCAAGATCCTCAGACCGAACAAGCTTTCTTTGGATTTGAAGATAACCCACAAAGGCCGAGACGGAACGATCCATTTTCGGACACATACAATCCAGGATGGAGGAATCATCCGAACTTCAGATGGAATCAAAAGGGCCCTGGAATGTATGCTCCAAATCAAGCACAAGTTGGCCGTGATGCAAATCTAGCACCGGATGATCAGAGAGTCACCATGAATGAAGTCCTTAAGACTATGGCCCAAAGCAGCGAAGTGGTGCAGAATTTAGCCAAAAACATGAATGCTTTTCAGCAAGAGACAAGGGCTGCTATAGGGAACATTGAGCAACAAATGACTCAACTGGCTGTGGAGGTAAACAAGTTGAAGTTCAACGCTGGAAGGTTACCCTCCCAGACTGAACCGAATCCCAGAGAGAATGTAAGTGCAGTTACCTTAAGGAGTGGGAAGGAGTTGGTGAATCCTGACCCTAAGGAAGATCACATGGAGAAAAGCCAGCATGAAGAAGCCAAGGAGAGTAAAAATGAGTCCTCAAAGGTAAACATTGAACCCATGATATCTATTTCTAACCCAAATGTCGCTCCACCTTTCCCATCCAAATTAGCTCGTAACAAGAAGGAAGATGATGAGAAGGAGATCTTGGAGGTTTTCAAGAAGGTAGAAATAAATTTGCCCTTGATTGAAGCTGTTAAGCAAGTTCCCAGGTACGTAAAATTTCTTAAAGAGCTTTGTTCAAAGAAGATGAAGTATGGGAAAGATGCTAAAATCAGGGTAGGGGAAAATGTTTCTGCTGTCATTCAACGTAAGTTGCCACAAAAATGTAAGGACCCAGGAATGTTTTCTATTCCATGCATAATTGGCACAAAAACTGTTGAAAAAGCCATGTTAGATCTAGGTGCATCAATTAATGTCATGCCTCTATCTGTGTATAATGACTTGCAATTAGGACCATTGAAGGAAACTCGTGTTATAATCCAATTAGCAGATAGGTCTAATGCATACCCAGAGGGAATAATAGAGGATGTACTAGTAAAAGTAAATGATATGATATTTCCAGTGGATTTCTACATTGTTGATATGGATGATTCATTCTCTGCTAATAAGTCACTAATTCTTCTTGGAAGACCATTCATGAAGACAGCGAAAACCAAGATTGATGTTGATAAGGGAACACTTAGTCTTGAGTTTGATGGAGATGTAGTTTCTTTCAATATTTTTGATGCCATGAGACATGTTGATGATCCTGAATCTATGTTTACCCTTGATGTGATTGACCCATTAGTTGATGATTTTATAGAAAGATACTCCAGGGATGACAAGTTGGAACTTGTACTCTTCAATGGATGGGCCGACAAGGATATGATGGATGTCTTGGATGAAAATTGTAGTGAAATCATCATGCAGCTTTACTCCACCAAAGAAATCAGCTCCCAGCCACTTTCGGTCGGTATGCCCATACCGCCCAAATTCTGCTCAGAAACTCAGAAAATCAGCTCCCAGCCACTTTCGGGCGGTATGACCATACCGCCCGTTTTCTGCTCAGAAATTCAGCTCCCAGCCACTTTCGGGCGGTATGCCCATGCCGCCCGTTTTCTGCTCAGAAATTCAGAAATACAGCTCCCAGCCACTTTCGGGCGGTATGCCCATACCGCCCACATCTAGACCAGAAGTGCACCATATCTCGCAGCCTACATCAGTCGGGATGATCATTCCACCTATCCCTGAACGCACTTTTTCTTCGATTGAGAAAGCACCCAAGATGGAGCTGAAGACCTTACCTGAACATCTCAAATATGCATTCTTAGGGGAGAATCAACCAATACATGTCATGTATCCTGAGGGAATGAAGCTCTCCAAGGTCAAGGGAATGCCACTTGCATTGCCTCCATATGGCTGATCTGAGCAAGCCAGCTGAGTCTAGCCTAAGACGATAAATAAGGGCGCTGCTTGGGAAGCAACCCAAGATTTTTATTTTTATTTTTCGTTCTCTTCATTATTTATCTTTTAAAAAAAATATTATTCATCCATTTGACTTTGATTAGTTTGAACTTACAGGGTTCCAAGAAGATCTCCAAAAGATGAAGAAGGATTTTGAAAGCAAACCAAATATGAACCGAGCCATTCTACTTTCAGCCCAAAGTTGTCAGGATGCCCAATGTGAACCAGGATGCACTGGTTGACCCCATGGCTAATTAGCCGCCCAGGGAGCATTTTCTTTTTTTTTCTTATTTTTCATTATTTGTTGAATTTAAGTACATTTGTAAAGTAAGTGCATGACATCATATTTTCTACATCATTTGCATATGTTACCTCTCTCTTACACAATGAGGACATTGTGTCGTCTAAGTGTGGGGTGAGGGTGTAATATCATTAGTTTGTTTTTCATAAAAAGTTTTTTTTCTTTCTTTCATGAAACCAAATAAAAAAAATATTCACAAAATTATGAGAAAAATACAAAAAGAATTTCAGTTTTTTTTCATCATTTGAGTAAAAAAAACAGCAGCCTTGAATTGGAAATTTGAATGGTTAGAGTTTGGAATTTGGTTTGTGGTAAGATTGAATGTTGTTTCCCTTTGTGAAGGAAATCATTGATTCCTTATATGCATTTTAGGATGATGAATGTGCAATAAGTCATTTTGCTCTAAAACTAGATATATTGTGAGGATTTGAGCCTTAAAAGAGCAAAAAGCCGAGAAAAAATATAGGCATATTAAAAAAATGATGATATTAAGTAGCTCTTTATCTCTTTGTTGAGTGATCATATTTTGATATTCATTGCTTGGTTTGTGCCATGATTTCGAGACTGTTTTTGATACTTGAGTATGAAAATGATAGAGGCACTTAGGAATGAGCCCTACTTAGCTTCTACTATATACTTCCTTCCTTACATTGATCCCCTAGTTTGCCCCGTTGAAGCCAGAAAACTCTTTCTTTGGTATTTAGTCACTAAATATTTAGCCAAGAGCCTTAGCCTTTTCTTAACCCTCTGAGAATATGTTAGTGATTTATTATTGCTTGTGATGTGGATTAGAATTGTATGGTGGGTTAGATATGGTTGAGATTTTGTGCTAATACATGTGGAGCATAGAGTATTTTGGACTTATATTCATTTGGAAGGTGCATGTATAGTTTTTGCATGATATTATTGATCTTGTATGCCCAGAAAATGCTTGTAAGTGCTGCTGTCCAGAAAAAAAAAAGTTGAAAAAAAGAAAAAAAAAAGAGAAAAAAAAAGAAAAGAAAAGAAGAAAAAAAATCTGGTCAGTAGCATATTGGGCTGAAAATTTTTGGTAGCAATAAGGGTATGGTTTAGTGCTTGGTGGTGGTGATTATACTTCGTTGTGTTTTAATGTTTCATATTCATTCGAAGTATGAAAATAGAGGAGCATGAGGTGATAATGGATTGCTTGCATATTCTCAGATTTTTATCCTCGTATTCCCTTTATCCTACCTCTCTGACCCTAGCCCCGTTACAACCTTGATAAAGACCTCACTGATTTGTACTCAAGTGTTCAATTACTACAGTGGAGATAGTGGTATATACAAACCTGTTGTGATGAGTATTGAATATGATTTGTGTGAATGACCTGATTATGAATTTGAGAGATATTGAGTGATCTTGGTGAGGCTGGATTTTATTGCATGTTTTGACTAGAATGTGAGGATGATGTGATTTTATAAGCAAAGGGGAATGGTTTGTGGTATGATGGCTGATTGTGTTTTGACTCTACTATGACGGTTTTTGATTTGAGGGTTGCTGTAGTGTTTTAATTTGAGTATCACGTTTACATTTATGTTTTGCATTTGCATATGCTCGAGGGCTAGCATTATCTAAGTGTGGGGTATTTTGATGGGGTTGATTTTACCATATATTTTGGGCTGATTATTGAGTTAAATGATTGATTAAATGCTTGGATATTTATGTTATTCGTAATGTTCTTGCAGTTTAAAGATTTAGATGCTGAATTGGCAAGTTGTTGCAGTTTATGGTCATTAATGCTTGGAGATGGAAGAGGAAATAATAATGGAGATATTTGGTGCTGAATTATGGCAATTACAAATGTAGTTGGAGAAGAATCAGATTGATTTGAAGACTCCTAATTTTTAGGAGAAAATATTGTCATTATCTTTTAGAGTTCTAATTAGATAAGGAAAGACATATTTTATTCTTTATCTATCTTTTGGTTGTAGTAATATTTTTGGAGACTTGGATATATTATACGAATAGCGTACGGCCAGGAAAAGACAGAACAGAATTGCGTACGACAGTCCATTTGCGCAGACAGTATTTTGCGATTTGGGTTTGCCAGTATTTTATTCAGACAATTTTCATCAGTTATTTTTATGCTTTTGATTGTTAATTTAATTATGAATTCCAGCTAAATTCTTCTTTTCCGGTAAAGATCAAGGAAGTACTGGCGTCGATTCTCGTGAGATCTAATTAGTTCTTATACTTTGATTGCATGCTTGCATCTGTTGTTCTTGATTATAATGTTTATGATTGCTTTCATGTTATTGAGTAGTGCGCAATATTTGATAGCATGTTAGTTAATTTAATGTCAATTGAACCAATCATCCGTAATTGTGATTTCAGTTCAATCAGTGGTAGGGAACAACAGTCTTAATTTAACATTCCGGCGTCCGAGTCTGTTGGTTATGAATTGGGTCTTTCTCATTCTTAATGCTGCTAGCATATTAAATCTATAGAGCGTCTCTTAGGTTATATGTTAGTTAGAGAAATAGTTGGTGAGGCGTCCTCCTGATTATCGAAAAGGTAAGGAAAGATTGGTTGCTTGCAACTATAACCAATTTGTGTGCATGCATTTAAAGTCATCTTTGCATCAAGGATCGAGATAGGAAGCCAGTATGGAATTGATCGAAACTGGAATCTTATCATCATAGTTGAATTGTTTTGCAATCTGTAACAATTTCTCATTCTTGTTTTTACTCAATTTTTATTTTCTCTTATTCACGACCCTCTTCTGGTTCTTTTGGTTACAAATTCGTAGATTAAAGATTAAGGAAAAAGTCTCGCCAATCTCTTGGGAAACGAACCTGCTCGCAGCTATACTGGTCGGTATGCCCATACCGACCACAGAATCCTGAACTGAAAATTCAGCTTAGAGCTTGATTTATTTTTGGTGTAAAATGACACACCATTTGTCTTTTCCCGTTGATCAGCTTCTTTACATATTCTGGTTTATGTGGATGATTTGGTTATTGCTGGTAGTTCTTCTTCGCTCATCTCTGAGTTCAAGAAATACTTAGGTTTTCGTTTCCACATGAAGGATCTTGGTTTGCTTAAGTATTTTTTAGAGATTGCTAGAAGACCGGAGGGGGTGTTCCTTTCGCAAAGGAAATATGCTTTGGATATCTTATCTGATACAGGTTTGTCTGCTTCTAAACCAATTGATTTGACACGTGTTGAAGGTCCAGCCTACCATGACCCGGGGCAGTATCGACGCTTAGTTGGGCGTCTGATATACCTGACTATTACTCGTTCCGAACTTAGTTATTCGGTTCATACTCTTGCGCAATTCATGAAGTCTCCTTGTGTTCCTCATTGGCAAGCTGCTATTCGTGTGTTGCACTACCTGAAGAGTCATCCTGGTCAAGGTTTATTTCTCTCTTCCCGTAGTACTTTACAATTGGCTGCTTATTGTGATTCGGATTGGGCTGCCTGCCCAATTACTAGGCGTTCTCTATCTGGTTATTTTGTTATGATTGGTGATTCTCCGGTTTCCTGGAAAAGCAAAAAGCAACCTACTGTATCTCGGTCTTCTGCTGAAGTAGAGTATTGTGCTATGACAGTTACCTACTGTGAGTTGTTATGACTTAAGTCTTTACTGAAGGACTTGGGGGTTTCACACTCCTCTCCTATGCAATTGTTTTGTGACAGTCAATCTGTTCTTCACATAGCGGCCAATCAGGTTTTTCATGAACGCACAAAGCACATTGAAGTTGATTGTCACTTTGTCCGGGATCTTGTTCAATCTGGCGCACTCATTACTCAACATATCCATACGACAGACCAACCTGCGAATTTTTTCACTAAAACTCTCGGACGTAACCAGTTCCATTCTCTACTTGGCAAGTTAGGCATTTCTGATCCCCATGCTCCAACTTGAGGAGGAGTGTTAAGGAATTAGAATTAGAATTGTATTCTTACCATAATTGTAGATGTAATTGTATTCTATTACATTTTCCTAACTTGTATATCTTGTACTACTATATAATGTATCATGAATTTATGAATTCATGAATACAAACACAGATTATTACCTTTATTTTCTACAAAAGGCCAGCGTTATACGACCTACTATCGAGAGGGACCTGTTTTTCCAGTCATCAAACTTGGCTCTGATCTTCTGTATCTGATTCCTGTATGTGGTACGTGCATCTGGACTCTGTCAATTCTACTTCTATTCCCAGGTACTTCCCACCATCGCTCTTCTATGAATATTCAGATAGTGTCTGATGTAACTCTTCATTTGTGGCGTTGAATTACGTGATCATCAATGTTGCTATCAGGTAATGTGAGCTTCCCGGTGAAAACTGTAATTAGTCTACGTAATTAAGGTTAGTCATTAATTCAATTTTCCCAATTCTCATGACCGGGTAACTAATCTAAGGTGAATTCTTGGGAAATACAGTTTTTTTTCATAGAGTTATGAAAAAATTGGTTTAAATAGAATAATAAAAAAGATAAAAGATTTTAGTTAGAATATTAAAAAATTATTATACAACATACAATAGTTATAAGTTTACGATCCGATCGATGCAACCTAAAAATTTTATTTTCATTTCTTATAATTTTCAGTTTAAATCTTGATTTTTTCAAAATTAGTGGAAAGACTATTTTCAAGAGGGAGTCTTGGGAAAGATGGTCTTTCCATAAGGTTATGGAAAGACGGGGTTTAACTAGAATAATAAAAGGTAAAAGGTCTTAGTTGCAATATTAAACTTTTAGAATGCAACATGTAGTAGTTATAAAATTTATAACCCGGTTCATGCAACCCGAAAATTTTATCTCCATTTCTTCTAATTTACACTTTAAACCTTGGTCTTTCCATAACTTATGGAAAGACCGTCTTTTAAGAGACGGACTCTTAATCTAATATTTGTGTATGTTGGTAAACTAACAGGATAGTTAAAACTGGTATTAATATATAAAGAAATTGATTTCATGATTATCCAAGATAAGAATAAAATAGTTTGTCGGCGATGAATAAAAAAATCAAGAAACTCAGTGTTCACAAATTCAATTAATTGGTTGGTGATACATTTATGATGAGCTATATATTCCTTTCAATCTTAAATATTTTACAGTTTCTGAATACGATCAAACGCGTTCTACGTTGGTAGGAAATAAGAGTAATAATCTGTGTTTATTCACTAGTTCAGAGGATAATATATAGTAGTACATGATACCTATACAAGTTAGGAAAATGTAATAGAATATAAATACAATTACAAGTAATATTCTAATTCCTTAACACCCTCCCTCAAGTTGGAGCATGAGGATCAGAAATGCCCAACTTGCCAAGTAATGAATGAAACTGGTTACGTCCGAGAGCTTTGGTAAATAAATCCGCAGGTTGATCTGTAGTGCGGATATGATGAGTAACTATAGCACCAGACTGCACAAGATCCCGGACAAAATAACAATCAACTTCAATATGCTTCGTACGTTCATGGAACACTGGATTTGTTGCAATATGAAGAGCAGATTGACTATCACAAAACAAACGCATAGGAGCAGTATGCGCAACCCCTAAGTCTTTCAGTAAAAACCTAAGCCATAACAACTCACAACATGTAACAGCCATAGTACGATACTCCGCTTCAGCAGAAGACCGAGAAACTGTAGGTTGCTTCTTGGTCTTCCAAGAAACTGGAGAATCACCAATCATCACAAAGTAACCAGAAAGAGAACGCCGGGTAATTGGGCAAGCAGCCCAATCAGAATCACAGTAAGCAGTCAACTGTAACGTACTACGAGAAGAGAGAAATAAATCTTGACCAGGATGACTCTTCAGGTAGTGCAACACACGAACAACAGCTTGCCAGTGAGGAACACAAGGGGACTTCATAAATTGCGCAAGAGTGTGGACTGAATAACTCAGTTCAGGACGAGTAATAGTCAGGTAGATCAGGCGCCCAACCAGGCATCGATACTGCTCCGGATCATGGTAGGCTGGACCTTCAACACGTGCCAAATCATGTTGTTGCTCCATCGGAAAGTCAGTCGGCTTAGAGGAAGATAAACCGGTATCTGATAAAATGTCCAAAGCATATTTCCTTTGCGAAAGGAACATTCCCTCTGGTCTTCTAGCAATCTCTATGCCCAAAAAATACGTAAGCAGACCAAGATCCTTCATATGGAAACAAGAACCTAGGTATTTCTTGAACTCAGAGATGAGCGAAGAAGAACTTCCAGCAATAACCAAATCATCCACGTAAACCAGAACATGTAAAGAAACTGATCCACGAGAAAAGACAAACAAAGAGTAATCAGCCTTACTCTGAACAAATCCAAATGCTCGTAAAGCCTGAGCCAGTTTAGCAAACCAATTTCTAGGAGCCTGTCGAAGACCATAAAGAGATTTCTGAAGACGACAGACCTGACCAGGCGGTACAGCGTAGCCAGGTGGAGGACGCATGAACACTTCCTCATGCAAATCACCATGCAGGAAGGCATTATGAACATCCATCTGATGCAGTTCCTAACCACGAATGACTGCAACTGACAGAAATAAGCGAACAGAGCTCATCTTCGTAACTGGAGCAAAAGTCTCAGTGTAATCAATTCCTTCAACCTGGCGATTCCCAAGAACCACTAGGCGCGCCTTATGACGTTCAATAGTACCGTCTGACCGAAACTTCGTCCGGTAAACCCATTTGCATCCAATAGCCTTCTTGTGCGCAGGCAAAGGAGACAAAGTCCATGTCTGATTTCGCTCCAGTGCAGTAAGTTCCTCAACCATAGCATCTCGCCAATGAGAATGACGGGAAGCCTCAGAGTAAGTAGTGGGATCTGCACTAGAAGTTACAGCACCCAAAAATCTAGAATGCATACTAGAAAAATTATCACAATTTACATAATCAGTAAGTGGGTAGAGAACACCTGAGGAAAGTGATGACGCATGAGGGAACGTAGTCGAAAGGGGGGGGGGGTCTTCAGGAGTAAGAGCACAAGCATAATCATCACAATCATAATCTGCCAAATACGACGGTGGGCGATGAGATCGAACACTCCGTCTGGTAGAAGGTGGATCGACGGCAACTGGTAGAGAAGTACCAGTGATGGACTGTGTAGGTAGACCGACGACGGCCGATAAAGAGGAACCGGCATCGGGCGGCAGAGCACGGCCGATGGATGCCGGTGTCGTGACGTCAGAGATGATCACCGAGAGTTGGTCGGTGACTGTTGTCGGTGAATCGATGGCATTGACCGATGTTGACTGGTTGGGGTTGACCGGCGTTGACCCATCGACGTTGACCGGCATTGACCCACTGGTGATGACCGTCGTTGACCCACCGACGTTGACCCGCCGACGTTGACCTGCGTTGACTGGTCGGCGTCAACCAGCGGTGATTGGTAAAACAACAGCTGGCGTCGGAAATCCGTTGACTGGCAGTGGTTGATTGGCTGTAGAAGGCGGATCGAAAAATCTGTGCGGCTCGGGTGAGAAGGAGGAGGAATCCGACGGTGTTGTGGTGATGCCGCCACGTTCATCGGATGAAGCAGAGTACGGGAACTGGTCTTCAAAGAAATCAGCATCCCGGGTATTAAAGATCACTCGAGATTCCAAGTCGAGAAGACGATAACCTTTCTTTCCGGCAGGATAACCAAGGAACAAACACCGCCGACTTCTTGGTGCAAACTTGTCACGGTATCTGGGAACACGAGCAGCAAAACACAAGCAACCAAAAACCCGTAGAGAAGAGTAATTGGGCGCCTAGTTTATTCATGAACTCAGGGGACATTATATAGTAGTACATGATACCTATACAAGTTAGAGTAATAATCTGTGTTTATTCATGAACTCAAGAGACATTATATAATAGTACATAATACCTATACAAGTTAGGAAAAGGTAATAGAATATAAATACAATTACAAGTAATATTCTAATTATTTAACAACATTCTATTACTTTAAGAACACTGAAATTCATTCAACTTTTATTTTTTAAAAAACTGAAATTCATTTGTATACTTTCTTGAACAAGAAACAGTAATAGTAATGTTTGCATACTTTGAAAAGCACTTTTTATATTTTTGGGAAATATACAAATATAATCTTATATAATTGAGAAAGTGCAGATATAACCTTGAGATAATTTTTAGTGCAAATATAATCCTAATTATTTGATGAAAGTGCAAATGTAACCTTATGGTGATATTTTCAGCGTTGACCGTGTTTTTTGGACGTTGACCCCCCTAAAAATGATAAAAATGCCTTCAGATCGAAATCTAAATTTGGATGGACAATTATACCCTTACACGTGTTAGACCGCCACGGGACCACCGCCGGACCACCATCGGACCGCTGTTGGAACATGTAGGGTTATATCAGCATATTATGAAATTTGATAGGGTTATATCTGCACATTCTTAAAATTTATAGGGTTATATCAGCATATTCATAAAAAGTGTAGGGTTATATTAGAAAATATTATAAAAGCAAAACTCATCAACATTAAAAACCCTAAGTCGAAAAACACAACAAAATAACAACTACACACAACACCAAAAGTTATCCAATCATTAATCCGGACTAAATTCAACAAAATAAAAAAATGTCATCAAAATCCTTATATTCAATACAATATTTACCGCTTATCTCTATTCATGTGACAAGAAGCAAAAGAAAATCACATAATCAAACTCAATATTGCATTAATCTAGTGAATTACGAGAAGTTTTGGATGAAGATAACATTTTTGGAAGGTTCCCGTACTTCCACTGCAACGTCCGCTGCGTCGACCTCGCCAAATCTCTTTCTTCAAACTAGAATCACACTCTGGAATGTCGGCAATCGGTAGAAGAGGTTAAAATGGCGGTTGCATGCGGTTGGCGTTGATTTTGTACTAATATGACACTTTGTTTTTAGAGCAAAGTGCATATATAACCCTACATAATTGACGAAGGTGCAGATAAACTCTATAAGTTTTAGGAATGTGCAGATATAACCTTATCAAATTTCATAATGTGCTGATATAACCCTACCAAGTCCGGTGGTGGTCTGACGGTGGTCTGGCAGTGGTCTGACGGTGGTCTGGCAGTGGTTCGATGACAATATTTAGGTAAAATGATGTTAAGGGCAATAACGTCATTTTTTATTTTTTAGTTTTTTTAAAAAAATTCAGAAGGGAAAAAATGTCTTTTAACGAAATTCCAGCTAATTTTTTTTTGGAAAAGGTTATATTTGCACATAACCTTAATAGCTAGGGTTATATTTGCACTTTTAATTATTATAGGGTTATATCTGCACTTTCGTCAATTATGTAGGGTTATATAATCACTATGCTCCGCATTTTTATAGGCAAAATGAAAAACATTTACCCGTAATTACTATATACAAAGTCTTGGGAAAGATCATCTTTCTAAAGGCTTATGGAAAATGAGGTTTAATTAGAATAAAAAAGGGTAAAAGATTTTAGTTGGAACATTAAATATTTATAATGCAAGGTGTAGTTCTAAAGTTTATTATCCGATTAATGCAACCTAAAATTTTTACTTTCATTTCTTCTAATTTTTCCTTTAAATCTTGATATTTTCATTACTTATAAAAATACCGTCTTTTAAAAAACAGTATCATTACTATAACTGAAAATTTACCGTCATTTTATAAAAAATATATTAAAGGAACCAAAATATTTAAACCACTACATACTTATATTAACAACCCATTATAGCACTATAAATACAATATACTATTAAAAATTATAGTTAACATAATACTTTTTTTAAACAAAATTTAATAAAATATCATAATAAATAATTATAAGTGTTACGTAAAACTTTAAATTACTCAAATATTGAGTATTGCGTTAAATTTAATTCAACAATATCTAATCTAATATTTGTAAAAGTCTTTCAATAGATCCAATTTCATATTATTAGTAGCTAAAGTAATCCTTTTTAAGGTGTTAGTTTAAACTTAATTCACAGTAGCGATAGTTGAAACTTTACAATATCAAAGGACTTATCGAGCTAGACATGCATCAGTTACCTCAGATTAGAATTAACTCCGGTTAGAATTGATACTGCTAATGATTCTTGCTCCTCTTGTAGGGTACTTCTATGGACCAATCCATTATCTCCAGGAAGGTACACTCAGATTTTATCTACGCGAAGGAACTCTCGGCCTTCACTGCACCAAACGGAAAGTTTTTATCGGCTCGGAAGAAGATTCAGTCCTCATGGACACCATTTTACCGTTTCTCCCCTCACTTGGATCTATTTTAGGTTAGTTGCCTGGCCAAAATACGAATTAACACGGGGTGTGGAGATTCGTAGATTTGGAATCGCAACTAACCTAGCACTGTTTTAGGATGGACATCTCATTTTGCAGACAATGATGTTGCATTCTGTAAATTATTACTATACTCTACTCTGGTTTCTTTTGGCTTGGGGTACCATATATATCAACCCCCACCTTCGGGTGCTATTTCATTAAAAAATAAAAAAAAAGATATCCCATCACTGTGCACTATTAAGGAACTATTAAAATCGGAAAAACAAATCATCACACCCGCGCATGATAAATCACTGAAACCGGAGAAAATCACAACGGATCACTAATTAGAATGATGGATAATCCCAAATTACAATATAATAAAAAAGAATTGCTTTCTATTTTGGTATTTTGGTACATATCTATTAATTGAAAGTATTGAAGTCATATTAATCAACCTAAATCCATATTGTATAAAAATAACATACCATCAATATTATTATATGTTATTGATTTTATTTATTTACTGTATATAATTAATATTAACTTGTTATATATATATTCTATAAAACATATTTAAAACCACAATTATCTCATTGTACTATATATACATATACCACTGAAGAAAATTTTAAAAAAGACAGAATCATAAATAACAAAAGGTTCAGATTTGTTTATACAATGATAAATAATTTTTTATAAAAATATTATTTATTTATATATCTCTCTTCGCACCCTTCACTGACTGACTACAGATTGAAGGATTGATACAAACAAGCCTACCGCGAGTCTAAAATTAATCATAAATTTTATTTATGATTGATATTGATAGTTATAAATGACAAATCAAATTTATACTTGAAGACAACGGCAAGGAAGAAGGTGAACCTGTCGCCATAGGAATGGAGGAACACGAGAATGAAGAGGGGTGAGACACACATAGAAAAGGAGGCAACCAGAGAGGAGGAACAAAGTAAAGGGAAGAACAATCCAAAAGAAAATGAGGCAATCCACACTGATTTAGTTACTGACACAGCTGAAACTAGGTTGGATACATTGTGGATTGATGTTATTAGTAGGAATCGAGTATAGGAGAATGGCTTACAGATTGAATTTGTAGCTCCTAAGATTGTTGATGGAGATGTTGAAGTTGAAATTGAATTGGAGTATGTAGTGGATGAAATTAAATATTGGGAATCTTCTTCAATTATGTATGTAACATGAGGGGATCTGACGATTAATGCTGTAAAGAGTTATATGACTAGGGTATGGTCTTTTGTGTCCCTGCCTGAGATGCTATATAATGATGAAGGATATTTTATTTTGAGGTTTAAGTCAATCTTGGATAGAGATGGAATTTTGAGGAAGGCACATACACTATCTTCAATATGTCCATGTTCCTGCATACATGGAAGAAGAACTTTTCCTTGAAAGATGATATGGTGTGAACCTTGCCAATTGGGGTAAAGTTACCTAAACTACCTTTACATTTATGGTAAGCTAAAAGCTTAGGAAAATTGGTAGTGTCATAGGTAAGCCTTTGTTTACTGATGAATGTACAACTATCAAACTCAAGGCATCGTATACTAAAATCTTGGTGGATGTTGATTAATATTACATAGAAAATCTCTGAGTAAATAGCTATTAAAGATGTGGGGGGAAATAAGATACAACAGAATATTGAGCTGGAATGGAAACCTCAATTCTGTGACAAATGTCTTGTGGCAGGGCACTGTTGTAAGAAGGAGATAGAAAGGGGTAAAACTGTGAAACAGTAGCAACCAAAAGCTATTGTGCTAAAGGAGAAAGAGCAGAAGCATACAGAGAAGAATTAAGGTGAGCAACATATGAATGAAACTGAGAAGATGCATGAAGAAGTATGGAGTGTGGTAAAGGAAAGAAGTAAAGGAAGAGGAAAAACAGTTCAAGAACTGGTTGCAATGGGAGAAAGTAGTAAGAACAGAAAAGCTGATAATCTGAGGGCTTGGATTGGTCCAGCAGATGTCATTGGGCATGTGCCATGTTCATAGGCTGGAATGCAACGGGGATGAATAAATCAGAAAAATTCAAAGAGATTGCCTACCGTCTCTATGATACAAATCTGACACTGGTTGTGTTAGTAGACACTAGAGTCAGAAAGGAAAAAAAGGAATGAATTTAGAATGAGGTTTGGGGGAAAGTGGTGTTATTCTAAAAAATTATGAATGGCATCCAAATGGTAGGATTTGGATTCTATGGGATTAACAAAAAATTTAAAGTCATGCAGAGTACTGATCAAATGATAGGCTATGAAGTCAGAGTTAAGAATGGAAAATTGTAGAGCCGATTTACAATAATTTATGTTGATAACCATTTGAAGCAAATGAAAGTTCTATGGACTGATATTGATAATATGGAACATAAAGTGAAAGGGCCATGGATAATTGTTGGTGATTTCAACAATGTCTTTACTACAAAAAACATGATTGGTAGGAATGAAGTACAAGTACAGGAATTCTGGGAGCAAGTGATGGAGAGACTAGGGATGTATGAATGTGATAGTGTGGGAGAATATTTCACATGGTCTAATATAAATGTAGACGGATTCATATATTCGATAATTTATCAAGCTATTGCAAATGTGGATTGGTTTCAGAAGTTTACTTCTGCTAAAGTGATAATTGTGGAGCCAAGGATATCTGATCACTCAATGTTGAAGATTTGTATACAAGCTGAGAACAAGAAGGTGAACAAGAATTTTAAGTGTTTTAATAAACTGCTTGAGGATTGATACAATACTACAAACAATTAAAGAAAAGTAGAATAGGAATCTGAAGGGAAGGCTGATGTACAAAGTTTGGAAGAAGTTAATCAGGCTACAGGTAGATCTGAAAGTGCATATAAAAAAGGTAATTGGACTAAGGAAAAGCTGGAGTGAGCTAGAAAAGAATTAAGCATGGCCCAGAGTGAATTATGAAGAAGCAAAAATGGATAAAACATTAATACAAAGGGTAATTGATTGTATTGCGAAGTCAAGAGATGGAATGAGATAGATGAGAAAATAACTATGTAGAAATATAAAGTCGATTGGTTAAGACTTGGTGATGGGAACAATGGGTATTCCATGCATCAGTCAAAGCAAAAGATAAGGCATTGGGTATTTTGAAATTGGAGAAGAGAGATGGAGTTGACATGAAGAAATGCAGGAGGAAGTTTTTCTTTCTTTGAACAATGGTTGGTAAGGAAACTTAGAATATCTAGCATATTGACTTGGGAATAATGAGAAAAAGGAAAGTTAGGAGTTGTGAAGCACAAAGAAGGTTGGTAGCAGAAGTTACAGAAGAGGAAGTAGTGAGAGCATTAAAAAGCATAGGTGATCTGAAAACACCAGGAGAGGATGGATTTTCTGCTAAATTCTTTAAATTGAATTGGAGTTTAGTGAGAACTGATGTAATGGCTGCAATTAAGGATTTCTTGGAAAATGGTTGGATGTATAAAACAGTGAACTGTATGAGTGTTACACTGATTCCTAAACACCCAAGTGCAAAGGTTGTAAAAGAGCTAAGGACAATTTCATGTTGCACTACACTTTACAAAAATCATTCAAAAGTTTTGACTAAAAGATTGAACGGGGAGATTAATGATGTTGTGAAAGAGGATCAAGATGTCTTTGTCCCAGGGAGAAATATTCATGATCATACTTTACTAATTAGGTGACTAGAGGATACAACTAGAAAGGTGGTGGATCTAGATATTTGTTCCATATGCATATACAAAAGACATATGGAATGTTTGATTGGAATTTGTTGGAAGAAATAATGAAAGAGATTAGGATCCCTGGAAGATTTCACTACAAGAAAAATGACCAATTACTTCGTCTCTTTTACCTCGGTTTTTTTCTTAACCCCAAAAAACTGAGGTAAAAAGTTCTTTTACCTCATATTTTTCAAATTTAAAAGGTATTAGTTACCTTGGTTATAAAAAAACTGAGGTAAATAATTAGTTTTTACCACGGTTTTATGGAAAGCGAGGTAAATAATTTTCACAATCGAAGTAAATAGAATGACCGACGTATGTGCGATATCGGTTGTGTTGGT
The DNA here is from genome assembly GCA_037428765.1 of Rubia yunnanensis. NCBI lineage: Eukaryota > Viridiplantae > Streptophyta > Magnoliopsida > Gentianales > Rubiaceae > Rubia > Rubia yunnanensis. The sequence continues at coordinate 86,540,036 of CM075063.1, forward strand.
CAAATCATGCAATATAACTTGGTCATGACAAGACTGAACTCGCTATGTACATCTTTCGATCAAATTGTAGTTGATTGCCAACAACGACATTTCATACAAAGGGATTTAGTCAGCAATTTTGGTTCCATTGATCGAATTCAATCATATGATACTCAAAAAATTTCTCCCCATTCCGAGTTGCCTCTTCGAAATTCAATTCCACATTCTTAGGGGTGGGAAATAAGGTTGTTGATTGTGCTCAATTACCAAGTAAGTTTTCCAATACCACAAATTTATAGTTTCATCTTCAAACTAGGTTCTAGGTTAGTTTATTTCATATGAGAGGTGTGTTTAAGTATGGGTTTATTGAAATTAGGCATTTCATCATTGTATATGGGTTTACGTTATATATATGTTATGCTAATATAATGAATATTTTTGTTGACATATAAGATTTGTGTATGTATGTCATGAATTAAATGAATGAAAGTGGATGTATTTTGTGCTAAGATAGGTCCATAAAGAGTGTGTACTTATTATTGTATTGTTGGAATGTCTATGGATAAAACCCATTGTTTTGATGAAGATCGAACAAGTGAGGGGTATCAATATTTTGTAGCCAACTTCATTGAATATGCATTTGCGAATGTCGCGAAGGAGAATTTGTCTTATAAATATTGTCCTTGCAAGAAGTGTCGAAATACCGCTATTCATGAACAAGCAATTTATTTGAAGGAAGACTTATTTATATACGGTTTTGATCCAACTTACAAAATTTGGTTTTGGTATGGGCAGAATGTGGTAGAGCATATTAGAAATGAAGAGAGGCCGAGAAGGATAATAGGATGGATGAGTTGGTTGAGGAGATTGTCAAGAACTACAGTGGAAATCCTAAAAGACTTTCAAACCTCCACGGACATAAAGAGACACTTCCATACGATGGATGCCCCGAAGGAATGGATGTATTGAAGGATACGTTACAGTTGATGAATGTGAAAGCTAAGTATTTTTATAGTAATGTCAGTTTCTCTGGTTTGTTGAAAGTGTTGAAAGAAATGCTTCCAGCTGGCAATGGTATAAGAGTCGAAGAAGGTACTATGTTCGGTGGGCATAGATTATGAAAAGATACATGCTAGTCGGAATGATTGTATCTTGTATAGGGGAGATCACCTGAATGTGGAGGATTTCCCTAAATGCAATACTCCAAGGTTCAAATTGAAGGAGGTCGATGTTGATGGAGAAAATGGAAATCGGCGGACGAAGAAGGTTCCTGCAAGGTTGTTTGATATCTACCTATTATTCCTCACTTGAGAAGATTGTTTGACAATCCTGAGGATGCAAAGAATTTGAGTTGGCATGCAGATCAGACCGTGGTTGATACTGAAGTGATAAGTTATCCGGGTGATGGTGATTAGTGGAAGAAGATAGATGTGGCCTTTCTGGTCTTTGGGAATGAGCCACGTAACTTGAGGCTTCATTTGTGCACCGATAGAATAAACATATTAGGTAATATGAGCAGCAATCATAGTTCTTAGCCGATGATGGTAATGATTTACAACTTGCCCCCTTGGCTGTACATGAAAAGGAAGTATATAATGTTATCTCTAATGATCTCTGGCCCGAGACAACCGGGAAATGATATCAATGTGTACCTAGCCCCTTTGGTGGATGACTTGAAAATTTTGTGACATCCTGGAATGAGAATATATGATAGGTTTCGGAAGGAGGAGTTTGATTTTAGAACAATGTTGTTTTGCACTGTTAATGACATTCCTGCGTATGGAAACCTTTCTAGCTATTCGGTGAAAAGACACAAGGCATGCCCAATTTGTTTAGATGACATGGATTATTGTCAGTTGAGGCATGGAAGCAAGGCTGTGTACCTTGGTCACCGCAGATGACTTCCAACAACTCATCGGTGGAGGAATAAACGTGATAAATTAAATGGAAAGGTAGAGTTGTCGCCCATTCTCCTGTATTAACAGGTGTGTAAATTTTGTACATATTGCGAGATTTTCATAATGACTATGGGAAGAGGAAGAGGAAACCAAAGGTTTCTGGTAGTTGGAAGAAGTGTTCCATATTTTTCAAACTATTATATTGGGAGATACTTAACGTCCGGCACTTTTTGGACATGATGCATATTGAAAAGAATGTATGTGACAATTTGGTTGGTACTTTGATGAATATCCCGGGTAAGATAAAGGATGGTGTGAAGTTAAGGAAAGATATGGTCGAAATGGGAATTAGACCTGAGTTGGCCCGAAAGGTGCGGGGGATGAAAACGTACTTTCCAGAAGCTTGTTACACACTTTCAAAAGCAGAGAAAGAGTTGATATGTTCTATTCTGAAAGGAATGGATACCCCAATGAGCTACTCATCCCAGGTAAGCAGTCTAATGTCCAATAAGGGATTGAGATTGGGGAGTATGAAATCTCACGATTCACATTGTTTGATTCAAGAATTTCTCTCAGTTGCGATTAGATCCATCTTGCCAATGCACGTCAGGAAGTTCATTACCTGGTTGTGTCGCTTCTTTAAGGAAATTTTTTGTAAAGAGATCAAGCGTCAGAAATTGGAGGAACTGCAGGAGGAAATAGTTATCATGTTGTGCGAGTAAGAGATGTATTTCCCGCCTTCATTCTTTGATATCCTGGTGCACTTGTTGGTTCACATTGTATGGGAAATATTGATTTGTGGTCCTATTTATCTTAGATGTATGTATCCTTTTGAGAGGTATATAAAGATATTCAAGAGTTATTTGAAAAATCAGTGTCACCTGGATGCCAGTTTTGTCAAGAGGTATGTGACTGAGGAGGCGGTAGAATACTGCGTGGAATTCTTGAAGAAGGAAGAGTCGGTTGGCATACCAAAATTGCGCCATGGAGATGGAGTGGGGGGGTAAAGGTTTGCGAAAAGGAACAACTCGGGTATTAACCTCATGGCGAGTTGACGAAAGTACACTTATATGTCTTGTGCAATTCAGATGTCGTTCACCCCTACGTGGATAGGAATATGGTCTCTATAAAAGAGAGGCACCTCGGTTGGTCGGAGAAGCAAGTACTTGCAGAACACAATCACACTTTCACTGATTGGTTACGACAAACTGTAGTTGGAGAAAGTCACGGTGAAACCTTGAATTGGCTAGCCTTCATGCCTTCTGCTAATGTGATTTCTTTCACAGGCTATGACATGAATACATTTACCTTCTCAACACAAAATAGTGGTGTTAGCATAGTTCCGGAAGCATTACACGTCAGCAGCTCAAAGGATAAGAATCCAGTATATGGGAACATGTCGTACTATGGTGTGATTAAAGAAATTTGGGAACTTCTCTACACAAGTTTCAGGGTCCCAATTTTCAAATGCAAATGGATTGACAACAATGCGGATGTATCGATCGATGAGCTAGATTTTATAGTCGTTGACTTGAGCAAGACACGTTCTACCCGCGATCCTTACATCCTTGCATCACAGTGTATACAATATTTTTACGCAGACGATCCTTGCGATTCAAGTAAATCAATGGTCATTGAAGGGAAAAGCCAATTTTTGGGAGAGATTAGTCCATTTTCATTGTAAGAGATTATTCAACATACACCACTCATATGGAGTGATGTCAGCCAGGAAGAGATAATTGGTGTAAAGCTAGCTTTGAGGAGAGACCACAAGGAAGGTGTTTGAATTGAGCAGCATCCCAAATCGAAAAGGAAGAAGAAAAAGAAGACATATATTAGTTCCCATTTTGTAGAGACTTATGTTGTATAATGATTATTTCTTGATTACAAAATTGCAAAGGAGTGACTAACGTTGTATAATGATTATTACTTGCTTTTTGTTCTTATGTAATTGGTAACCATTTGGCATTCCCATTTCGAATCGAAACACATAGGCAAAAGGTTTTGGGGATGTATTAGCCGACATCGCACAAGTATTCGTTAACAAATCGGGTAGAACGAGCACTCATTTACGACATCTCTTAAGTGCCTCATGTTCATGGAAAGTGGAGTTAGCAATGTTTCTTACAATGTTGATAAGGTAGTCGATTGAATATAGTACCTAAATCCACAAAAACCAATTAATTCTTGCGAGCTCGCAGCCATGTCTTACATTTCAACCAAGTAGTGTTTTAAGACAAATATGTGACATCGCACACTACAAACATTGGTTCATGAAATGACAGCTAAAAAGTTCTAACCAGAACTCGGAATGTAAAACATACAAAAAAATCATTCCGAGTTCACAACAACCGATAAAATATTAATAAAACACCAAACATGAAACAATGTATTGTGGCATACTCAAAAGGATAACATAATATAATTTTAGCGTACAATCGCTACTAAAATAATTCTCCAAACTATTACATGACATTAGGAAAATTCATAATGTTATCCAACAAAACATAAAACCACATCAAAGCTAGTCTTCGAGCATCTGGGTACCTGATCATCCTCTGTCTCTGTCTCACTGCCCTCCTCCCCATCCTCGCTAGACCCCGATCTGGAGATGGAACCCATCTCCTCATCATTAGTGGCCAGTGTGTCATCATTTGGGTTCCCGGTCTCCACTTGATATCATTTATCACTGGCCCCTGTGCAGCATTTCCAGGGCTAAGAAGGGCCCTCATCCCCTTCAACTCCGCCATCATCCTCCGTTGGTTTCGCTCCAAACGCAGTGTATTAGCCTTCATCTACTCTATGCCCTTCAGGAGCATGCTCCAGGCACTACGTCTCAGCCCTGATGCTAGAAAAATAATGTACAACTCATTAAAATTAGTTACTTTGATAAACTCTAATTACGAAAGAAAACAACTATGACCAATTTTCATACTAGAAGTGGATGGGACATGATGCCTATCTTCAGTGGCTAATTGAGTTCCCTCTTGCCTAGGGGTGGCTGTCGGATCAAAATCACCCTTGGAGATGTTGTGATCAACCCAAACCTCCGCCTCCCAGTGCCAATGCTTTTAGCCAGAATAGTTCGCATCATAGTACTTTAGGGCAATCTTCTGCTCAGACCAAATGGGAACATTTTATTTCTCTATGAGGGCAGTTATTATGTTACCGTATGGGAGAGTCCTTCTCTTTTGTGCCACAGCCACATTGTGCATCTCCTGGATGATGGTGTAACCGGGGTCAACAATCTTGTTCTCGCATATGTGCCAGTAGAGGACAAAGACGTTGATTGTGGGCTCGGAAGGATGACTAGCTGGGATGAGGCAATGGCAGATGAGGTAGTACTTCATCTTCTCCTCGAGCTCAAGAACACCAATCTTGATTTGTCTTGGTTTGAAAGTGTTGTTTACCACTTTCAAATTGAAGTATTTTTCAACCATCCGATTGGGATCGAGGTCCCTTGACTCATCGTCTTCAGCTACCCTATTAGGCCAATTATCACAGTATTAGACTTGGAGTCTTTCAACCGGGTTTTCTTGATCTTTACCAACTGTGCACCCAATAGCCTCATTGACCAACTCACTTGTGAATACCATATTGATGCAGTTAACTTGAGTTTTGAACTTCCCAGTACTGAGACAAGTTAAATTTGAGTAGAACTCTTAAACCCCATTCTCATAAGTGGGCTTGTCCAAGCATTTCAGCCCCTCCATCCCCGACGGTTTAATGGCCTCGAGGAATACTTTAAGGTCGATTCGTTGTGCATCATCGGGTTTCCTTCATCTCACCTCCTTTAGCTCCCTCTTGTTGATCACATTGTAACATTTCTCATTTTCCTCCACAAAAGACTGTTTGTCATAAAAGGTTAGTGGTGAAGGGGCATTTTTTGCCCTCTTCGTTCGAGAGGTGCTCGCTTCACTGCCCTTGGCCCTGGACCTTTTGGCTGTACTTTTGATTGCCATCTGATAGACAAGATTTTAAACATTGATCACTAATATGATCAACTCATTTGATGAATTTTATTCCATGACCGAGCTCACTGGCACGTCGATAACAATTCGACTGACTAGATTTACCACTACGAGGTCAGACATTCATTACATTATGAATGTGCAACCTCGAAAAGCAGGTCGGTCCGGTCGAATTGTTTGCAACACTCAGCCGAATGGTCAAAAAATGCCTAAATCCTATCAAAGAAGCCCATAACTCCCTCAATACAAAGCATATATGCAGAAAATAGAACTTTACCCTATCACATCCCCCCCCATTTCATCCAAGCACTGAAGAACATGATTAAACACTAATAAAATAGCCCTAAAACCTAATCAATCATATAGATCTCAAACAAAGCATGAAAATTAGACTAAAGCTACACATTTCAACAAGCAATTTCATCAAAGAATATTTTTTAAAACAACTAAAACAATAGAGCGAATAAGAAATCTGACCTCGTTCAGGGTTTGGCAACAATGTGGATGTCTCCTTTGGTGTTGATGGATACTGATGAACAAAGAATAATGAAGGGCTTTATGTTTTGATAAGAAGGTGGTTAGGCAGTTGGATTGGGCAGATCTTTTGTCAGGTTTTTAGAGAGAGAGAGAGAGTTATGAATGTGCGACGTCGAGTTTGAGAATGCAATGGGTTGGGGATTTTCCCTTTAAGTACTCCAACTTTACGGTGCCGTTTAACCCTTGTATGCGACCTCACATATATGCTCGACTATATCATACGCTGAACGAATAATGCCCGAGTTCGCATGATTGGTTTACTAGGCCAAATAATACATCTGGCCCAATTGTCAGTTGTGGGTTAAACAAACTTCACGCGAGCTCACATTCAACGTCCGTCGGCCAAATCAAAATTATGATGACACGCGAGTGACCTCACATATTACAATGGGCCGATTAAAGTTATTGGCCCAAACTAAATTAAAAACTAGCCCAAATGCCAGGCCAAGAGTAATTTATTTTGAAATATTGATAATATCAATATGAAATGAAAAATAAATGGTGTCATCAATTTAATTTCAAATGGTTGTTCATTAACCCCGAACTATTGTTGCCAGGGTTCATGATCAAAACTCGTGGCAAAAACACTATGGAAGTAGTACAAGAAAACAATACATAGTCTAGAAGTAAATACATTAATGCTTCTTTCTCGAAGTGTCGAACAACAGAGTCCATTATATATAGACTCTAAGTTTTACGAATAATGCTTCTTTCACAGACTGTTACTCGTCTAACATGGTTCAATGAACTATAGTATCAAATGAGATATGTTGTAATGGTATACTTTGCTCAATAACGTGATCGGCTTTTTCTGGGCCATTACAATCTCAACCATCGAACGAGTAATATTACATGTTCGTACAATTTCTTTAGTAAAAATTTAGTTACTTTCTCCATGCATAATGGGATTACCCTTTTAATTGTTACAACTGATATCTACTTGTTTAGAATAACATCGGTTGTACAAGGCTCTTAACAATGTTAATCATTTGATTTACACCTTGGAAAAACATTATTGTCCAATAGTATTGACGGTTCTCGAGGATCATGGGACAACCCTTTGTAATTATTATAACTAACATCAAGTAGTTTATTATAATAAGGTAGGCTATGCCACTTCCTACACAATCTCGATAAATGAACCATTACTGTTCAAAAGATTGAACATGTAAGAGGATTGAGTTTTCTTAGGCATAACTATAATTCCCCTTTCAATAGGTATAACTGGCATTATAGTCTTGAATAAAACTAACTGTAACAAGCCCTAAACACATCCAATAATATTGAACAAGTAATGTTCCTCCTAATATGTGCGTAATTGGATTGATGTTCTAACTGACGGTCGGCTGCAATTGACCATCGACATGTATATATGGTAATGCATGTGAAAGGGTTCACTTTACTTGTGGGCATATTTTTTTTAAAAAAAATCACTTTAATTCGTGAAAGATGTATCTATACTCCTCTAATAACATCGGGTATAACTATTGATGAAAAACTACTAGTTTCTATAATATAACTAATTATGGATATGCTAGACATACCCTAGTTGTCGACATCGCTTGTACCCTCGCATGTACCGAAGATATGAACAAAGACACAGAAATGTTGTACATGATTGTGAAATGGGCCATTTGGTCCATAAACATGCCCAATATATGAATTCCAACCAATGTAGATGGCGATGTCATAAGTGACTCTAACTAGATGGGTTCTGTTGCAAGAAAGCAGGCAGACGAAGCATCGGTAAGAGATTAAAATTTACATGGTTTGAGGTTTATACATAGTGGATACATAATTATATTTATGACCAAAGACATTTTTTTTATGATTAGATAAACTTATGCATGACTATATTATGATGAGTACAATCAATTGTGTATGTGGTTTGTGACTGTTAATGCTTCAGAATTGGAGAGGTCCATGTTTTCCTTAAATATAAGTACTATTTATGCGATGTCGCATAGTACTCATCAGACTATTTTCCATATGTACATAGTGGTTTGCGACATCGTGTGACAACAAAGGTTAGGTACTGTCTTCGATCGATGATCATAGCAGCGTCACATATTTTCCATTTGTATGATGCGAATTGTGTATCGAATGGTGAACTATGTGGCACAGAGACAAGAGAATTGTTTTACAATTTTACCTCATTATTTGTTTTATTTATTTTATTAAGACAAGAGCTTGATTTGATGATTTGACAGGGCCTAAGAGCTAAACATGTTGACGTTGCACAAGGAAACAAGATGCGACATACCATGAGTCGGGGTGGCTATGCACTAGTCACAAGAATTATTATGAAGGAAATGTTATAGGCAAGCGTGTTTGATAATATAGAGCATGGGATGACAGATGATGGGGCTAGGATTTCTACGGAGTATCCCACAGCAGATGAGGTTCCCCGATTTGAAAATTGGTTAAAAGGATATAAAAAGAGAAGGAAGAAGGAGGGTAAGTTCCACACCAAAGAAGTGGAGGTTGTTGCCCAACAAATTGTGAGTATGCTGACATTTTGGTTATTTAAAGTATGTGCAATTGTTCAAGATAATTTCGACCTTATATATGAGATTGATTATCGGTAATTTTTATGAGTACTTAAAAAGAAAATAAGAGTTCGGAGAGTTCATCGGGATTGGAAAGAAAGACATACTAGGTATAGCGCTTAACAAGGAAGAACATCCAGACAGGGTCCGGGGTGTCTGCACACTCGCTACACAAAGAGACATCTTTGTTAAACCTCGACAACCGAAGGTGGTATTTTGTCAAGTAGTCAACAAAAAGAGATTGATAGTTTGAAATCCACATTAAGCCAACTAGTGGCTTATGTCTCGTAAAAATTGAACGGGAGGAAAATGCCACTTGAATTGGAGAAAATCATTACAAGTACTAAACCAACAACCTCAACCACTCCTCGCGCTTCTTCTCTGGCAACCTCAACACATGAACACCCAGAGTGTCATAGTAAGCTTGCACCACCTTCTCCAACTTCAACAACACCTCTTGCATTTGACCGACTAAGAACAAAGTTAGTAGAGGTAACACGACGGAACAAGGCGGTAAAAGTGAATATATTACACTTTCATTTTAAAATTAATTTATACTTTGTTCTAAATTAGCGTTCTTTTTGTGAAGGATAATTCCTTATGCATTCTGCTTGCCGAATGTGTTATTGGCGAGAGCCATGTTGTGGCAGAAGGTAAAGTGTACACATCCATATGATTGCATCATCATAAGCTGGTCGCGAAGGAGAACGTGGTGGTCAATGTCACTAAGAGCCTGGTCAATGGTATAGTTCTTCCAATCCCTGGGGCCGAGGAAACTACGATAGACGAGGCCGTGGGAATATTTGTTGAATGGCCCATTCGTTTGGTCACTATTTTGGATAAGGTGCTCCCCAAGAAAGTAAATAAATTAGGTGGCAAGGCTATGAGCACATACAAAAGTTATTTACATAAATTTTCTAAATTTTTTCATGTAAATCGAGGCAATGATTAGTAGCCCGACCAAATCCTCAAGTACATGTGGGGATCCAAAACCTACAAAACCCGTGTCTCTAGAGTGAAGAAACCTCCATTCAATCTGTCGAAGGATGGATCTCTAAAGAGCATCCACACGATTGTGAAAACTCACCCTCCCTCATCTTCGTACGAAATTACCATGGATAAAGTTGGTATTTTGGGTTACAAGGTAAATCCAATCATCCGGAAGGAGGATTTTGAGGCATTACTTCATTTCAATAATGTCCCCCTCCCGTGACGCAACTACATTGCATGTAAGTATAAATGAATCCATGAACTGAATGTCCTACATATTTTTAATTATTGCATTTCCTATCAATTTATCGAGACTAACTATGTATATAGGCTTTTGCATGTACAATTGATTTCCAAAATGAAAGTGTGGATAGGGGTTCTTTGCCCCTTCAACATCCAACATGAATATGTGGCGATGGAAGAGCATTTGGCCTACTTGATCTCTAGGTTGATGAAAAAGGACAATTCGATATATATAACATCTTATTACGACAGTTGAGTCAAATCTACTTCCTTCCTAAAGAACTAATGTTTTCATTCTGTTATATATTATTGGATTATAATGAATTAATGAAAATTTCATTTTCCTAGCAAACATTGGATGGTCGCCATATTTCATTATTCCCTCAAGCACGGTGTATTGGTTCGATCCATTACATCAAACACCCCCGGAGACAATTTCATTCGCAATTGCAAAGGTGATGATATATCCCTTAATCAACAACTGCAAGGCATTCCATTGGAAATCAAAAAAGGTTAGAATTCACATCTAAATATAAACATGGCCCAATTATGGCTATAAGTACATCACTATGTGTTCCTAATCATATTGTGTGTACTGTTAGCATAAAAAAGAATCGGCCTCATGCCAAAGTGGTTAATATTGCATGCGCTTTATGAAGAACTTCATAGCAAATGTGAATGAGAATCAATATGACTTAGAAAAGGTAACTCAAATTCACATATTATGTTTCAATAAAGAATGAAAGGACTACACTCAACCATTATATTGATTTTGTGATGACTCCATCTTGTAGTATTTTCCCGAGGACAAATTATCATATGCAATCAGCCATTTGGAAGAAGTGCGAAAAAGTTGGACGATTTTCATGATGGTAAAGAATTTGAAGGATATTATGATCCCATCTACTATATGAGAAACTATTATTAGGTTAAGTTTTTTGTGCAAGAATCATTCTCTAAAATGCCCATTGATACATTCCAAGGTTATTTTTTGACACCTTGAGATAGATCTCTATCTAGTTAGGGAGTATCAATGGTATAGTTCATTTTGTGAGAATTTTGATTTTTTTTGTGCATTAAAGGTGTATTATGTATCATTCTTGTCTGTATGCATTACACTTGCTATAGCTACATGTCATATGAATGATTTTTGAGGACGGAAACACATTTTTAATGTAATTTGTATTCCTATTTATATTTGTAAACTCTAGATTTATCTAGTTGGCAATTTGTGGAAATTATGCAAATATAGTATTATTGAGTTGCAACATCAAAAAAGAAATTTTGGTGAAATAAGGAAAGGTTGAAGACTGAATCCGAGAAGGATACATCTTGTCCAGCTGTATTTGAGTTGGAAAGTATATCAATTCCTTACTTAAAGGGATTAGATTTGGTAATTCTTATCTCCAAGAGATTTGATTGTAATCAGAATATTATGTGGAGAAGGAATTACATTTGCACAAGACATACATGCGAATTAGCAGTATATTCACGCAAGATGTTTACGGAAAAAGAAGACAGAATATTATGGTATTTGTGAGTTATGGAAATCTAAATATTCTGCTATATGTTTAGGCGTGTGAAGCATAATTGGTTTATGGAAAATCCCTACTTATATGGAGAAGATTTATTCGAATATATGGGATAGAATGATATAAGGTAAATACCTTTATTTATGGGATTTGGATATGCTTCAAGAATCAGATTTGGAATAGGAATATTGTGGAGATAATCAAGGAGTATTCAGATCTGATTCGTGGATATAAATTGGGGACAAACACGGCTGCATACTAACGGACTTAATAGAAAAAATCTGCACACGGATTTTTTATCTTTCGAGAATTGCAAAGAGTCAGAATATTGTGTTTCAACACACAAACCTGCTGCACAAAGTTCAGAATCATATGCCTTAATTCCTCGGGAGGAGGAGATCTAGCGTCGACGAGTTTCGATGTCAGAGGGAGTCTGATCAAGGCGGATCTGTAGCAAGGGGAGCTTGCAGGATTCACGTTATAGTTAGATAAGATAAGTATAATTGTATGGTGTACTTTGTACTGTATCTTTCTGATTAGTGGATTCATTCTGAACTGGGCCAGACCCCGCAGATGTAGGTGGATTTCACCGAACTGCGTAACCAAGTCGTGTGTCTTTTACGTTTTACGTTATTATGCACTTGGTTAATTTAGTCATGTTGGAACACACCAGTAGTGATAATTGAATTAATTAGGTAAAACCAAATTTCAATTGGTATCAGAGCTTGGTCACTTATTATTCCCTTGGTTGTGTCAAGGAAAGTGAGATCCGGTTTTACCAATGGCGACCAAAGAAGGAGCTTTTGTGTCTCGGCCACCACTGCTGGAAGGAACAAATTACAACTACTGGAAGGCTCGCATGCGGGTGTTCATAAATTCACTGGATGAATTGGCTTGGTACTATGTTGAAACAGAATGGAAACCCCCTGTTGTTGGAAGTTCTGAAGGAGGAGAACCTAAGCCTAAAGAGTCGTGGACACCAGGTGAATGAATGGGAAGTTTGGCGAATTCTAGAGCATTAAATGCCATATTTACTGCAGTAGATGAAGATCAGTTCAAACTCATCTCTACGTGCCAACAAGCAAAGAAAGCATGGGATATTCTGCAAACTGTGCATGAAGGAACCAGTAGAGTTCGAGAATCTAAATTACAAATGTTGGCCACAAAGTTTTAGGAACTCAAGATGGAGGAAGATGACACCATTGCTATGTTCAATGGAAAACTCAGGGATATCTCCAACATGGCATACCAACTTGGAAAAGTATACAAAGAGGCGAAACTGGTGAAAAGGGCCTTGAGATCTCTTCCTAAAAGATTTGCTATGAAAGTTGCAGCAATAGAAGAAGCAAGAGATGTAGCCACCATGACCTTAGATGAACTAATGGGATCACTACAGACCTATGAGATGACAATGCAATAGCCTGCAAAGAAAGTCCAGAAGGAGTTGGCCTTCAAATCCTCTACATCAAGGGTTATCCATGAATCTGATAGTGATGATGAAATTGAAGAACTTGCTCCTATCACCAAGAGTTTATCAAGAATGCTGAAGAAGGTGGTAAACAAGAATTCACAAGAAAGATCTGGAGGGAATAAAAATCATCCTCAATATTTTGGTAATCGTGGAACTCGGATGGAACAAGGAAGTCAGCAATTCTCTAGAAACCAAAGTGGTGAAGGAAAGCAGTCTGAAAGAATTCAATGTCGAGAATGTGGAGGATACGGCCACATCCAACCTGAATGTGCTAATACTCTAAAGAAGCAAGGAAAATCACATATGACCTCATGGAGTGAAGATGATGAAGAAGACGAAGAGGAACTTACAAACAATTATATGGCATTTGGAGCAAAATTTTGTAGTGGATCAGTTGAGGTATGTTCCAACATGTCAGAGAAAAACGAAGCTGTATATTTCAACACAGGTTCTGATGGCACGTCCAGTGATGATGACGGACTAATTGTGAGTGATGAAGATATCTATAGTACATATGAGCAGATGTATGCCATGTGGCTTCAAGTTTTTGATACAAATAGAGTGTTGAAGGAAGAGAAAACTCATCTGGGCGAGAAGGAGAAGGGGTTGCAAGTTTTAGTTAGTAAACTCAGAAGAGAGATTGAAGAATTAAATTTGAATCTAAGCTCAACAACTAAGAGAGCTGAGATGGCCGAAGCAGCTATTACCAAGTTAAACACTGGAAAGGAAAAACTTGATGACATTCTGATCATGGGAAAACACTTTGGAGATCGACATGGAATCGGGTTTGACAATTTATCAGGAAGCAAGGTCAGTCTCAAGTCAAAGGTTCAAGAGGTGAAAAGAAAGTTTATCAAGACCCATCAAAGGAAACCTCTCATCTGTAGCTACTGCATGTATCAAGGTCATACAGAGGAACAATGCCGAAAACTGCTCAGAGATATCATGATAGGGCGACAACTCTCAGTATGTTCCAACATAGACGATGTGCAGTGATCAAGAATGGTCATAAAGGTATGGGTTGTTAAACGCACGAGTACTTGCCTTATTGCTCACATATCTCCTATTGCACATTCTAGAGACTCGTGGTACTTTGATAGTGGTTGCTCTGGCCACATGACTGGAACTCAGGAATTACTAACAAACATCCAGCCATATGGTGGTGGTTTTGTTACGTTTGGTGATGGAAAGAAGAGTCGAGTGGTTGGAAAAGGCGAACTGCATATTGAAGGATTCCCCGTATTCACTGGTGTTTTGTTGGTGGAAGATCTAAAGTCTAATCTCCTGAGTATCAGCTGGCTATGTGATGAAAATATGATCGTGGAATTCCATAAAGAAAAGTGCATAGTGGAACATGGCAACAACAAAGTGCTTACTGGTATTCGGTCATCAGACAAATGTTACTTATTGGAACAAGAAGTGAACTGCTGTAGTGTCAAATGTGATGAAGTAGATCGTACGGCTGACCATGTTCCAACATCGGTTGATTTCTCAGATCAACGATGTAATGATGTTGGAACATTGGATGAGACAAATCTTAAAGATAAAGCTGGTGATTCTTATATCTTCAACAATGTTGGAACACCGTCCTCTCCAGAACTCTCCCATGTTCCAACATCGGTGAAGGCTGAATCAAGCGGAAGAATGACTCGATCGATCCCTTGGGTTAATTATAGGGAACTTGCTGGTCTACAATATTTTCTCCCCCTCGTTGTTGTTTCCTCAGTTACCAGGTTAGAATCTATTCGCATTCTCCTTGTTATAGTGTGCACTGTGAATTTTATAATGTATCAAAAAGCTGTCAAGAGTGCTCCCCTACATGATGTGGTTAATGAGGAAGTATATCATCGATTCAAAAAGGCTTTGTATGGATCAAGACAAGCACCACAGACGTGGTATAAGCGACTCACGACCTTTCCTATTCAGAAAGGTTCTCGTGCCTTGCTTGTTTTTCATGAACAAGATTTTGTGAATTTGATGCAAGCTGAATTGAAGATGAGTATGGTGGGAGTATTTGTAAGAATTCGGGTTGAGAGAAAAGTCGTGGTAGCCTATGTTCCAACATCGAGGCCAATTGCGGATATTTTCACAAAGCCATTGGACACTGCTACGGTTGAGCTCCTCAGACAACACTTAGGTGCTTGTCAGATTTGAGGTATTTCTTTAAAAGCTTTTATTTAGCAGTAAAATTTTTGTTTATTTATTTTGTGTACAGAAAATTAGAAAAACACAAAAAAAAAATTAGAAAGAAGAAAAATGTGAAAAAAATGATGGTCGAATATATTAGAAAGGTGGTTCTTCCTGGTATTCTGGTTTATGATGATAAGGAGTTGGAAGACAGTGATGCTGGTCATGTTTCAACACAGAGTTTGGGGACAGGTTGAGAAGACGTGGACATGGATTAGAGATTCAGCTGTTCAAACATCAGTAACTGTGGTTGGAGAAGATTATGATCTGGATGGTGAACAAGTCTATGTTCCAACACCAGATAGGGGGAGAAAGTACTGATGAAGTGAAGGGAGCTGAGTAGGAGATGTGTTGATTCTGAAGCAATAAGAGCTGTTATGTTCCAACATTGGTGACTGTGTTCCAACACAAGGTGAGCAGATTATTGAAGGCACTTCTGATCAAACTGCCATGAGAGATATAATTTTAGCCGAAAGGACAACTGATCTGGGTGTATATGAGGAGTGTGAATTTACAGCTTACCTGGACTATTTGGGTCTCAAGACTGCTACCTCAATCTTCGAGAAGTACAACCGAGAGATTGTAGAAGAATTCTTGGGAGGCAACGTTGATCCAGATTTTGAGTGGTACAATGGTGTGAAGTTGAGAGCTCAATCCATTTAGATGGTAGCTTTGGAGGTAGAAAATGCCAGATTAGATGAGGCACAGATAGCTGCTCCTGAAGAGGTTTAAAAGTTCTGTTATTGCTATGTTCCAACATAGGCCAGGTATTTGCTTCAGGGGGAGCTGCATTTAATGGAGATTTTGGTTTTCTGTGTCTATTGCATGTGGCATGTTTATGGTCCCAAGGGGGAGATGTTTTGGGTTTCTTGGATGACGTTATTGGCTCCATTGGGTTGATGTTCCAACATGCCTACTATTCCCGGATGTTCAAGGAATGCGGAATTCAGGGGGAGACGTTATGTTTATATGTTCCAACATCCAGAGTGGTTTTCAAGGTTGATGTCTTTATTTGCATAAGCTCTTGTGATGAAATGCCAAAAGGTGATTGGTCCACAAAATGCTAAAGGGGGAGATTGTAAAGTCTATATTTATCTAGTTGGCAATTTGTGGAAATTATGCAAATATAGTATTATTGAGTTGCAACATCAAAGAAGGAATTTTGGTGAAATAAGGAAAAGTTGAAGAGTGAATCTGAGAAGGATACATCTTGTCCAGTTGTATTTGAGTGGAAAATATATCAATTCCTTACTTAAAGGGATTAGATTTGGTAATTCTTATCTCCAAGAGATTTGATTGTAATCAGAATATTATGTGGAGAAGGAATTACATTTGCACAAGACATACATGCGAATTAGCAGTATATTCACGCAAAGATGTTTACGGAAAAAGAAGACAGAATATTATGGTATTTGTGAGTTATGGAAATCTAAATATTCTGCTATATGTTTAGGCGTGTGAAGCATAATTGGTTTATGAAAAATCCCTACTTATATGGAGAAGATTTATTCGAATATATGGGATAGAATGATATAAGGTAAATACCTTTATTTATGGGATTTGGATATGCTTCAAGAATCAGATTTGGAATAGAAATATTGTGGAGATAATCAAGGAGTATTCAGATCTGATTCGTGGATATAAATTGGGGACAAACACGGCTGCATACTAACGGACTTAATAGAAAAAATCTGCACACGGATTTTTTATCTTTCGAGAATTGCAAAGAGTCAGAATACTGTGTTCCAACACACGAACCTGCTGCACAAAGTTCAGAATCATATGCCTTAATTCCTCGGGAGGAGGAGATCCAGCGTCGACGAGTTTCGAGGTCAGAGGGAGTCTGATCAAGGCGGATCGGTAGCAAGGGGAGCTTGCAGGATTCACGTTATAGTTAGATAAGATAAGTATAATTGTATGGTGTACTTTGTACTGTATCTTTCTGATTAGTGGATTCATTCTGAACTGGGCCAGGCCCCGCAGATGTAGGTGGATTTCACCGAACTGCGTAACCAAGTCGTGTGTCTTTTACGTTTTACGTTATTATGCACTTGGTTAATTTAGCCATGTTGGAACACACCAGTAGTGATAATTGAATTAATTAGGTAAAACCAAATTTCAATATTACATGTAATGACGTCGCTTGTGTAGAATTTGTCATTCTGTTCAATCGACTGCAAACACACGACGTCGCTAAATGTTCACCACACATTAGCAACGGTACCATGATAAGAGCAACGCCTGTTTGTATGACCTCGCAAATACCTCGTTCATCTTGGAAACAACACAATTGTCGCACAACCGCAAGCGATGTCGGTATAGTAAAATGACATCGTGATATCAACATGCCACATCATCACATGGGTGTCGACCAATCAAGGTTGGTCACCTAGACGTCGTACTATCACGCTGACATCGCAGAATGTTTGGCCGGCGGATCGATAATTACATATTTACCGCAATTTTTTATCCATAAAACACGAGTAGAAGAAATAATTACTGTAGTTTGTAACCACAGTCAAAAGTTGATGACGGTGCGACATCGGTAACAGAAATGAGCGACACCGTGTATAGGAAAAGACAACTTCGCACATTAAAATTGCGACACCGATTGTGGCGACGTTGCCAGCTTCTAGGCTTGTCGGCCGCCTCAACATGTTACCAACATCGCACCATAATCGGTATCCCTATTGGCTATTGGAGTATTTACCTTGGTTCTTTTTCCAAAAAACCGAGGTGAAAACTACTTTTTACCTTGGTTTTGAATCGAAAAACCTACTTTTTACTCCGCTCACATTTACCTTAGGTTTTTTTTTGGAGTAAAACCCAAGGTAAAAACCCCTACGAAACCGAGGTAAAATGTTTTGTCTCTTGTAGTGTTTGTATGGTAGGCAAGGATATGTGTGAAGATCAGTGTCTTTCTAATACATGATCAATGGAAGCTACTTTAAATTGGCTGGAGCAAGAAGATGGCTCAGACAAGGTGATCCAATTTTGCCATTACTCTTTGTACTGGTAATGGAATTGGAATATATGAGTAGGTGTATGCAAACTCTAAGGGATTACAATCAATTCAAATATCATGCAAAATGTGAAAATTTGGGATTGATTAACATGAATTCCGCTGATGATGTCCTCCTAGTGTCAAAGTGTGATGTGAAGTCTGTTAAGACTTTAATGGATTCATAAAAAATATTTGTTGATTCAACAAAATTAAAGGTAAATGAAACGAAAAGTAAGGTGTTCTTTGGGGCCGTGACAAAAGAGTTAAAACAGCAAACCACTAATTTTACAGTTTTTGAAGAGGGCAAATTACCATTTAGGAATCTGGGAGTTTCCCTGACCAGTTGGAAGTGTAATCTATTAACCTGTCAAAAGTCAAATGAAAGAATGGTTAGTAAACTGAAACACTGGACTGCCAGAACACTTAATTATGCGGGAATGTTGCAATTAATTTATAATGTTCTATTTTTCATAGCTAATTTATGGATGTAGAGTTTTCATTTACCTAAGGCTGTCCTGAAACATGTAGAAGCTTTATATAGATCCTTCTTACGGAGCGGAGGTGAAACAATGATAAGAAAATCACCAGTTACTTGGGAGAAATTTTGTACATAAAATATATATGGAGGTTTGAATGTAATTCAGTTAAAGGAATGGAATGAAGCCAACATGTTGAAACTACTGTAGAATTTATGCAAAAAAGCTTACAGACTCTGGATTAGATGGATTCGTTAGTATTATATACATGGAGATAATCTGATGAGCATTGTGTTCCCCTCAGACTGCTCTTGTGTGATCAAGAGTGTTGCTAAAAGTAGGGAAAAAGTGAAGGATATGGGGGAAAGGAAGATATAAATGGGGAATTAGAAGTTTAATATGAAGAAGATGTATAGCTGTCACTCTGATTCAATTGATCACTTTTTCATATCCTATACACTGGCAAAATTGATATGGAGTAGAATGGCTTCTCTCATTGATTTCAACCTTCCTGATTATCAATCCCTCTCCCAAAGATTCTATACATTTTGGAACTGTTCGGACTTAACTAAAAGCTTTTTTTTTTTTAATGAGAAACACCTGAGGGTGGGGGAGAGTATATTAGAGGTTCCCCAAGCCTCAATCAAACTAAGTAAGATTTACAAACATAGCATATTTGCTGTAGTTCGAGATGAGGCAACATGGTTGCCCCCCAAAAGTCCTACCAATACTAAATATCTACCTGCGTAAACAGCTATCCTAGCAAGAAAAAAAATACTTCCTTCCCTCATTTGTTGGTGTCTTTGGAAGGCTCGAAATAGGCATATTTATGATCAGGTTCCTTTTTCTGCTGAGCTTATATGTAGAGAGATACTGGACCTCATTAAATTATCACTATACTCCTGTCCTACTAAGATGAGTCCTAATACTGCATTTCCACAATCACTTAGACATCTAATTCCCCTTCTTAGGCCACCTCCTAAGCCAATCTTTAGATCTGTCTGGTGGGAAAAACCTGGCATTAATTCTATTAAAATTAACACGGATGCATCATGGGTCTCTCATACAGTTGCTGCTGGGATTATAGTAAGGGATAGCTCTGACATGCCTCTATTCATTAATTCAATCACTATTTAGGCTGTATCTCCTCTTCACGCCGAACTATTAGCTATACTGGCTGCTTGTCAATCTTTTCCACATAGAGACATTCCCTTAATCATTGAATCAGATTCTACTTTAGCCATTAATATGATTGAAAATCCATATTCTGCTAATTGGAACTTTTTCAATTTGGCCTATAAGGTTAAGAGTTTATTATGTGGAGCGGTGCTTAAACATGTTTATAGAGAATGTAATTCAGTGGCCAATGCTATTGCGAAACATCATTCTTCTCATAATCAGCCACTAAACTTGTATAATTTTCCAGTACATATCAAAGGTCTCATTTCTTTAGATATGGAGCAATTTCCTCATGTTCGAACTCAGAAACATGGCCTTAATAGGACTTGATACTGCTGATGGGGACTTTATTTTTATACAGATCAATATGCTACACATGAAGATGGAATGGAGCTGCTGCTCATCATACGGCTGCCAACCTGATCACATTAAGGGACTTCTACTGATGCTGCCAATAGCCTTCTCTGGTGCAGCTCTAGTCCTCAAATCTTCTTTTGGGTTCTGGACCTTCTCAAGCTTAGTTATTGACGTACTGTCTTTGAAGGTATCTGGCCAAGGGAGAGAATTAACACGAGGGGTGGAGATTCTCTCTTTTGGATCACAACTTCATTACAGATTACGTTACCCTTGTATAGATGCTCATATCTCCTTCAGTATAGATAGCTACAGGACTTTTGGAGGTAACTATGTTGCCTTAATGCTTAGGGAACTAGCAACACTGGATGTACCAAAGGTTGTTTTTGTCACAAGGTCTGGGGAACCTTGATACATATTCCCTCACCTTCGGGTGTTTTCATTAAAAAAAAAAAGAAGAAGATGTATAGAGCTATTAGGGATAAGCAGGAGAAAATGCAGTGGACAATGCTCTATAGGAACTATGCAAGGCCAAGGGTAATATTCAATTTGTGGATGACATTTCATGAAAGATTTGCTACAAAACATCGACTGATAAAGTTTGGAATACATGTGGAAGGCAAGTGTGTGTTTTGTGAGCATGATGAGTCATGAAGCATCTTTTCTATGGATGTGAGAAAACTAGCAAAATCTGGGAGATTGTTCTGGGGTGTCTACAGATTAATAGAAAACCAAAATTTTGGGAGGTAGAATCAGGATGGTTGGTGAAGAAAGGAAGAGGAAAGGGATGGAGAAATCGTTTGCTTAAAATGGCTACAACAGAAACCATTTACAGAATATGGAGATGGAGGAGTGAGGCATGTTTTAGGAAAACTGAAAGTGAAGAATTAGTTCTTAGAGATATTATTGAATGCATGGTATCTAGAACTTGATTGAAACCTAAGTTAAAAATGTATTGTGCTAAACTTATGGTATTAGACATTTAGTAGTGGTAGTGGAGATGATGTAAATGCTGAAAATGTTTATAAAAATAAAAGGTACTAATACTTAGTTCCAAAAAAAGAGATAAGCGTAGGTGTTGAGTAGTCTTTATGGGTTCGATTCGTAAGGAGAGATTCATTTAAAATATGATTCTAATGTGAACATGGGTGGAACCAAGAATTTTATATAAGGGAACTAAAGTTGTAAAAAAAATTGAATCGACCATTTAAATAATAAATTATAGTAGATTATTATATTTAAAGGACAAAAAAATCAAATACTAAAGACAAACTAGTGCTAAAGAAAATAGAGCAAATGACTTTTGTGACCCTTCAACTATCACCATCGTCCACCTCTGGCCCCTTCATTTTTTAAACACTTTTGGCCCATAAACTTACAAAACAGCTTAATTGTGACCCCTCTGTCAGGTCAAACCGTTAAGGTAGGTTTTCAACGTCAATTTTAAGGACAAAGTTGACATTTTCCATTTTTCTTTTATCTCTTTTTTCCTTATTCTTTTCGTTTTCATTTCCTTTTCCCATTTCCCCCAAATTCTGTCACCATCCACCCGATACCGCCCCCACCGCCTAAACTAGAGTTTTCCTTGATCCATTTTTTCATTCTCAAGTCGATCACCCCAGCTGCTTAGCTCAATAGACCTCGCGTCTGCTGCCACCTATTCATTGGCCGCCACCAGTTTCCGGTCTATAGCTCATCCCAACGTGTTACCGGTCACCCGCTAAGGGTGCTAACCGTGCAGCCTAGCCGTGTACCACTGTGTCACGACTACCGTCTAATTTCCCACGTGCGTCCCACTCAACTTGGTTGCACACATTACACCAAGCTTTAGAGGGACGTGGTCGAGTATGCAGCGAAAATACACACGAGTTTAGAATAGGAGCATGACTTCACACGCGCGAGCAACTATCACGGGTCGCCCATTAAGGGTGCTAACTGTGCTGCTAACCGTGCTAGAGTGTTACGACTACCGCCTAATTTTTCACATGCATCACACTCACCTTGGTTGCTCGCATCACACTAAGCCTTTAGAGAGACGTGGTCGAGTATGTGGCGGAAATACGCACGAGTTTAGAATAGGAGCTAGCTTCACACAACACTAAGCCTTTAAAGGGACGTGGTCAAGTATGTGGCGGAAATACACACGAGTTTAGAATATGAGCATAGCTTCACACACACAAGCCAACGATGCAATACAAAACTTGACACTGGGGGGAGCAAATGCTCATTTTTAATATATTGCAAAACAGTAACCGGATGTAAGTAGCCACCTTAGTTGCTCGCAACACATCAATTCTTTAGAAGGACATGGTGTAGTGTGCAGCAAAAATACATATACGGTGGTATACGGCTAGACCACACGGTTAGCACCCTTAGTGGGCGACCCGTGACACAACATCACCACCTGAGAAATAAAAACCCATACACCAGCATAGCAACCCTCACCATGCTTTAACCCCCTCTACCAGCACCACCACAATGAACAAATTTAAAAAACCATATTCAAATCTCAAGCCTAATTCCATGGAATTCACTTAATTCAGTATAGAAACTAATTTGGGGTTAAAATTAATAAACAAGAGTAGTCCAAATAGAAGGTCATGAGCTGAGCACCCTTTAGGAGTGGATGTGGCCTTGGTCGTGTTCTCGCCGACGGGCAGAGGCGGAACCAATGGTACGCGAGGTAGGGCTCCAGCCCTACCTAGATCGCCGGCCGGAGGTAGCAGGAGGCGGTCCGGTCGTCGAGCGCGTCTTCCGGCTGAGTCGAGCGCGTCTCCGGCGCGGTGGCAGCAAGCGTCCAGAGAAGAAGGCCGCGCTGCGGCCTTCTTTTTTTTAATGCCCAAGTACTAAAACGACGTCGTTTCATTCGGCCTTCTTTTTTTAATGCCTAAGTACTAAAACGATGTCGTTTCACGTTAGTGAAACAACATCGTTTCATTTAGTAATATGAAAAAAAAAATGAAATGTGAAATGGATTGGGCCAAAACTGAGCCCAATCCAATAACCAAACCTTGCAACAAATATCCCTGGAGGCGAGACTCGAGAGCAGCAAGCCTCTCCTAGTCTCCTCCGTCTCCTCCTCTGCCTCAGCCGACCCGTCCGCCGCCAGGCCTACCACCGCCGTCCGCCGGAAGCTGCCTCGTCCCGCTGCCTCTCCAAACCACGGTAACCACCGCCAGTATACTTCTTCTCTTTATGCTAAGATTTATTAATTTTAGGGTAATAGGGTTTATTCTCTTTTTTATTTATTTCTTCAAAACTTAAATATATGTGAACATGATTTTTAGATTGGATGTTGAATTGAATTTATATGGTTGTATTATATATGATTGTTGAAATTTAGTTGAATTGCATATTTGAATTTAGTTGAATTGCATATTTAGTTGGAATTTAGTTGGAATTTAGTTGAAATTTAGTTGAAATTGTAATTGTTTGATTTATTTTGTATAATTGTATGTGAAAATGAAATTGTCAATTTGTCATAATCGGTTTATGGAATTATCAATTAGGGATATTTGTTAAATTGAATTTAGATGAATATGATTTTATAATTTTTTTATCTCAATTTGTTATTGTTTCGTAACTCTTTTAGATTTTTTAAAAATAAATCAATTTGTTATTGTTATCTCAATTTTTTTGTTATTGTTATTGTTTCCCAGGGGCGGAACCAGAAAATTTTTTTCAGGGGCGAAAATTTTTCAGCCTCCCCTGAAAACATTTTCTGGTTCCGCCCCTGCCGACGGGGAAGGTGTTCTCTTATGGGAGCCCCCGCGTGGATCAGGTGCCGAACCGTTTCCAGAATGGCGGTGGCGGAGGTGGAGGAGGCGGCGCCGCTCCCAATTTCGGCGTAGTCAGGGAGCTGAATGCTCAGCTTACCCAGATTGAGAACCAGATATAGATGGAGAAGAAGTACGGGGATGTGCTGAATGCGATGTGCGGCGCCGCCATGGAGCAGAACACCCGCTATTGGTGGCGGGAAGAGTATCCCCACCTCTTTGGGGAGGCGCAGCTGGAGCAACTGAAAGACACGATGGAGGAGCTGATGCGGCGTGTGGTGGATCAGGTTGGGAAGATCATGGCAGATTTGGGATTAACTTATGGCAGGGGGCGATGGAATTAACCTAGCGGGAAGGGATGAGGAAATTGGGAAAGGAAAAGAGAATAGAAATAAGGGGAAAATAAAAATAAATAGGAAATGGAAAAGAGTCAGTCTCTTCAAACACCGTCTATCCATATATTATGGAAAGATCAAAGTTTAAAATAAAAATTAGAATAAATGAAAATAAAATTTTTGGCTTGCATAAATCGGGTTACAAACTTTATAACTACTACATGTTGCATAATAAAATTTTAATATTGCAACTAAGACCTTTTACCTTTTATTATTTTAATCAAATCCTGTCATTCCATAAGCCTATCGAAAGACTGTCTTTCCCAAGAGTTTGCTAATAGAAAATAGAAAAAGAAAAAATGGAAATGGAAAATGAATATTTTTCCATTAAAATTGACGCTTTGACCAAACTTGACAGTTTAACTTAATGGAACGGCCACAACTCAGCAGTTTTGTAAGTTGACGGGTCAAAAGTGTTCAAAAAAAAGATCAGGGGTAAAAGATGAACGATCGTTAAGGAGGTCACCATAGTCATTGGCTCAAGAAATACAAAATTCATACTTTTGAAATGGACAACCTTCTTAATTTTATTTAAGTTGTGTTTTCCTCTCCTTGATCATATAAAAAGTATCGATGATCGAATCAATATTAAATGTCTCTACAATATCATTTTCGATATGGGTCATTCTATTTACACCCCCCTTAATTCTATTTACACCCCTCTTTGACTACCTTGGAGTTATAAAAATTTATTGGGAGGGTGTAGATAGAAAAAGATGAAATATATGGCTGTTTACACCCCCTAGTCAAACATAAAAGTTTGTGTAGTATATTATTTATTTATTTTTACTCCAATATAGTATATTCTTTAGTACAATTAGAGCGAATAAGCTCATTGTAAGTATTAATCCGACTTTTATATGGAGTAATCCATGCATCTGCACAATTGTATCTGCGACACCTCCAATATTGAACAACAGTAGGCATCGGGTACCCTCCGGCCAGTGCTACTCTAATATAATGGTTATTATTGACGTAACTAATAGCAATTGAAACACGCTCATACCAAGGCGGAGGGTTAGATCGGAGGGGAAGATATGTCATACTACCTGCAATATTCAGAACATGCAATATCACATTATATCTGGAAGCAATCAGTGTACCCATTTCAGGCATAGTCTTCCAATGCTTAATTGGTGCACTTCGACCCAATTCAAAAAAGTTTAATGAATCGTAGACGTTATACCATCCTTGAGAGCCAAACATTTCGGTATACTCCGTCTGGTAAAGCACAAGCTCTTCCATCAAATTAGATCGAATTGTGGGCCATTCACTCTCCTGAAACCCAAGACACACAGCTATCGCTCGAAATCCACAATTTCCATCAGGTTCCACATCCTGAACTTGCATGATATAGGGATGGTAGATAGTCGGAATTTGATCAATATATGGATGGGATAAATGCCTGCCACCTGAGTAACAACTATTTCGAGCTGGTTCTTGAAATTGAGAAAACTTTGGCTCCACAAATCTTGATGCAGCTGAACAACTATTTCGAGCTGGGTCTGGAAATTGTGTTACCTTCGGCACCACAAATCTCGGCACATCCGAACAGCTATGTCGACCGGGATCTTGAGGGGGCATAGTTGGATCCACTTGATTTTTCCTGAGCTTTTTTGTTTTTTGAAGTGGGACGCCCACGAATATTTATTTGCACAGCTGGTTCACGCATCAAAGTTGTTGATGGCGCAAAAATCTCTCTCAACTTCCTCAAAAAGCTGAACTTACCACTTCTTGGTTGCTCCTTATACCGGTCATTAAACATTCTAAGTTCATCCTCACAGCCAAAATCCTCATCATTTAGGATGGTGAATGGTGATAAGTCAAGTTTTCTCCAAAATACATCAACCGAATTAAGTGGAATAGGACGGTCATTGCTAGAATATGCTACCTGTTCATGTGCACATGGAAGCCCACAACTTGAACGCAATTGACATCCACAATTTTCATAATCAAATCCATCAGCTTTAGACCGCTTAAACTCATTGAATATCAGATCGAGTGCATAACTTGAGACAAGTCCACGTAATTCTCGAAAATGTGAAGTGTTGAACCGATGTCGAATGACAGTTCTGCTTTCTTCAAGACTTGATATGATGGACATGTTTTGAGACTCAATGACTCTTTCAATAAAAAGAAATGATGTCTCCAAATATGACTGTGAGGATTCTAAGTATCTCTTTAACTTGGCATGCTGGCTCTCAACTCTGTTCGTTGTGTAATTTCCGAAATTAAGAAAGCGATCCGTCCAAACAGAGACAAACATTTCTTTATATGGTCTCAACCAATTATCATCAATATAACCCCAAACTCCTGAAAATGTGAAAAAATTGCATCAGAATCTCAAATCATATTTTTATAAAATAAATAAAACAATACATGTCCAATAATTACCTGGAAAGTCAAGCAAAATTTCTTTTAGTTGAGCCAAATTAGACATGTATGCATTATGGGACTGTGACTCAACTAAAGCATTCCATGATTTGTAGAATTTGTCCCACTGGCAGCTTGACGGTATGGATGGCCTGCATTTTCTCAAAATACTTCTGTAGATATGCCATCTACAAAGCATTCCTTTAGCGTCTGGATACACATTCTTGCATGCTTTCATCAATGCCAACTCCCTATCTGTGACGATAACACGCGGAGTAATACATCCTTCAATTGTGTCTGTGAGACAATTTAATACCCAAGTATAACTGGACTCATCCTCTTTGTGCATGAATGCAAATGCAATGCAAAATGTCATGTTGGTCGAAGTTACACCAACCATTTCGAGCAGTGGCATCGAATATCTATTTGTCTTATATGTTGCATCAATCAACAAGATGTGTGGAAATGCATGCCATTTTTCCAGTGATTTGGGATGGACAAAAAACAAATCTTCCAACTCATCCGCATCATTAGTACGCTTCTCGTGCACATAATCTTTGTCTTGTAAAAAAGACACAACAACTTGCATTTGAGTTTTACCTGCTTTGTCCGCCATCCTAATTTTTTGTCGAGCATTGTATATTGTTTTTGGAATGGAAACATTATTCGGATTTTGCTTCTTCACCGATACCAAAATATCTCGTGGTTTCACATTCATAGTCACCAGATTTTCCACCAATTGAACTTCATTTCCTGACAATCTTCTTGCATAAGGGTGACCTTCGAGGTGCGAAGCGGGGTCATGATTATGTGCCGCACACTTTACTCTGACGCTCCAACAACCGTCTCTGCGCATGTATTTTCCATTCAATTCGAATGGGCAATCAATTTTTCTGGTACCCGTATTCTTTGATGAGACTTTTTTTGGCTCGTATGTTCCACCACGATCACATTGGAATACAACTGCATATTTCCTTGACCTTTTGATCACAATAACATACCCGAGAGTAAGTCCAGCTGTTGCACCCAGTCAATCAAATCATCCCGAGAATTGAAAGCCTAATAAAAAATAAAACATTTGATTAGAAATTAAAATCAACTAGTCTTTTATAAATAAATTATAATAACTAAAGCAAATATTATTCAATAACAACGCAAAGAACAACCCGTCCTTCAAAATACTATTCAATAACAAAGCAAATAATTTATAATAATATAGGTAAAAATTCACATGCACCCACAAGCGTAAACTATATTATTAAAATAAAATAATGAATTATTTTCTAATTATAAAGTCAATGGTAGAAAATTTTACCTCATCCGTAGAGAATTCACTTCCAATATTGAGATTTGGATAGGCTTCATCATCATCATCATCATTTTCATTTTCACTTCCGTTTTCAACCACATTCGCGTCTTCTCCCTCCTATACATACAAACAGTAATATAACACACATACGAGTATCATACTTGATGACAAAAAAACTTAAAAAAATATTAACAATAATTTGAAGTACCTCATAGTAATGTTGCTGATTGTAGTTTTGATGTTGATAACCCATAAAATTGTGGTTTTCTCCCTATAAATACAAACAAATAATATTTTAATAATAATACTTGATAAATTATAAACCAATACAAACAAATAAATTTCGAGTAGTGTTTGATACCTCGTAGTGATGTTGCTGATTGTAATTTTGATATTGATAACCCATAAAATTGTGATTTTCTCCCTGTCAATACAAACCAATCAATAATGAATTGGTAATAATACTTGATAAATACTATGTAAAACGAAAAAGCTAATATGAATTACAGGTAAAACTAAACATTTACCTCGTAGGAACATCGCTGATCGTAGTCTTGAGGTTGAAAACTCATAAGATTTTCAATTCAGTCGTCCATATCGTCGCTCATACATAAATCGATCTTTCTGTGTATGGTTTGTTTGCTAAAATGTTGGATGGATTATTCTGTTTATCTCTCGTCCTTCTTATAGAAGTTTTTTTCCGAATTTCTATATCACCTCTCTAGAAAACTAATATATGAATCACACCGAATGTTGGTTTGACTGACCGTCCCATCGTGCCCAATATATGAATAACACCTATTTTGACTGACCGTCCATAGTACGAATGTATGACTGGCACAAAATACAGTATAGACTAGATTTTTTTTCACCACAGTAACACTAATTTTGATGACTAAAATTTTTTCACCACAATAACACTAATTTTGACTGACCGTACCCATGTATGAATGGCACAAAATACAAATACAGTATTGACTAAATTTTTTTCACCACATCAGATCGGATTGCTCTAACCATAATTAAATAATTAAATACGAAACACATATTGAGGTGTACTAGAAAAATAAAATTATGGAGAAATAATACTTTATTAATTTAAACTACTAAATAGTAATAAACAAAGCCGTATGATAATTTTTTATAGTTTTTATTAGAATGTATAATTAAAATATTGAATATTAATAAACACAGCCGTATGATAATTTTAAATTTTATTAGAATATTTAATTAAAATATATGGGTAAAAGCAATATAGCAATATACAATTATAAGTATATTCATGTTTGACTAAGAATTAATTAATGTAGAGATTGCACGAACTTTTGTGCTTGACTAGGGGTGTAAATAGCCATACACGCCATCCTATTCTATATACACCCTCCCAACTTGTATTTATAACTCCGAGGTTGTTTACACCCCTTTAGGGATGTAAATAGCAACACCCTTTCGATATATGCCAACAAATAATCTCGTAGAAAATCATTTTTCATTCAATTGTTAAGACACATTTTCAAAATTTTCATGGCCGGAAAAATTCATTTGTATGTTATAGTAGATGCCAAATCTTAAATGGAATTAAATTATTTCTATTAAATAAGACTGGCGAATAACTTGAGTATAACTTGGATAAAAACTTGAGTATAAATGGATAAAAATCAATTCTTAATCGGATATAAATTTAAAGATAAAAATCATTTCTGTAAAAACCTTTTCAAGTATATCTTATCTAATTATTCAAGTTAAAATTAGATAAAAATAAAATATATTTTTTATTGAACTCTACAATTAAAACAAATACTAACATTTTAAACAGCTTTCGTCTTAAATCGTAATTCGTATGTATTTCTTCCATATTCTATGTATACTGGAGTAAGTATTATTTGCCGGGGGAAGGGGTATAACAACATTTTTTTTACGAAACAAAAAATAAACAAAACACAAGAAATTTACGAAATATTCTGGGGGATCACATTTTTTTACGCCATTGAATGTGAAGGTCTTAAGGTGACCAAGTCTTGTTTTACACTGACTAATTGTTAAAAGAGAGCATTTTATAATTAGTTGGACTTTTAGGGGTCATCTTATATCTACTTTTATTTATTGCAATGAGGTGCTTATAATTATGATAATATTTTAAAATGAATCTAAACACATAAATAATAATTTTTAAATAAACTGAACGAAATAATATAAAAATAAATATTTTTTATTGTATTCAATATTTAAGGATATCTAACTAAATCTATTATTTCACTTCATAACTCATATATTTTTCTTAGCTGACAAAACTTTAAAACCTTTTTTTTTTTACTAGTCAAATGGTTCAGGCTCAGAATCAATGGTGGTATTGGCTTAAAACATCTGTCCATTATTAATTTATAACTCAGTCACTGCATTCGCTCAGGCGCAATATAATCAGATGAAGTGATACAAGAGTTTGCAGTTTGCGCAACCGAATGCCGCTCTTAGTAAATTGGCCCGCCCCTCATCACCGCGTGATTTCTTCCGTACCTGTAAATTCGATGACTTGTTCATATTTGATCCCGTGTCGCACTGAAGCATTCAACCTAGAAGGCTAGAACTATCACTGCCGCTACAAAATATGAATGGATAGCATTCATCTCATGTTACCCTCCCGCAAAACATCAATCATGTTGTAGATTCGCTTCTCTGCTTTCGACTGAACCTTAAAACCTTAACAAAACACACACAAAAAAAAAACATAAAAATTAATCCAAAATTTTTAATTTAATGCATATAATAGAAATTTTGTGATTTCTGTATTGGTCCACTTCCACTGTCAATTGAGGGTATTAAAATCATTTTGATTAACATAAACTCAAATTATCTAAAATTTATTTCTCTAAAATGCTCAGTAGTTTTGGTATTCATATGATATAAGAAATGCTCCATTTGCTCATTTGCTCCATTGCTCCATTGCTCCATTGCTCCATTGCTCCATTGCTCCATTGCTCCATTGCTCCATTGCTCCATTGCTCCATTGCTCCATGATATAAGAAAGTTACTTGTTGGAGCTAATTAATTGGCATCATACGTTTCAGTCTTAGGTAATGGTTTGAAATTAGTGCATGAAATCTATATCGTTGAAGACAATGGCAGAACCAAGACGTTATGTAAGGGGGCTGAAAAACAGAGGCAAATTTTTTTTGAACGCTTAATACAACAATATTTTAACGAACAAGACTTACATAATAAGATGAATACATAATAATTAGATTTTTACAAGTACGGCAAATCACTGCATAAAAAACTATTTTCTAATACTTGCGTTGCTAGGAGTACAACCACTAACCACCGGAGACAACTGTATCCTACGATGTTTCATACGCTGATAACGTTGCAAAATTGGCATTATCGATCCCAACAAAAATTGCTTTCTCAATATGCACTGTCATAACATCATTAATCCATTCATCTCTCATTTTGTTGCATAAATCAGTATTGATTCTCTTCATAGCTGAAAAAACACGTTCAACAGAAGCAGTTGCAACTGGTAGAACTAAGGCTAACTCAATCAGATGATATACCAGTGGAAAAGTTGTATGTCTGATTGTTTGAACCACCTTTTGAGCAAGACTTCCAAAGTCCTCAATAGCCAAAAACTCATGATTATGTTGTACATTCTGAATGAAAGTACTAACTTGTTGATGAAGCCTAGAACGATCTTCTACAAAAAAAAATGTCACTTGGATGAATAGAAAAAATGTCACTTCTATAAAATGACATTACTGAGAACTTAACACGAGGTTTGTGTCAATACAACGTTCTAGCACAAGTGCTAAATGATGTAGATGAATCGAAGGAATCTCCATGAATGATGAAATCATCCATGAAGACCTCAACGAATTGCTCAATAAATTCCAAGAATATGCTAAACATACAACTCTGGAAAGTACCTGGGGCATAGCAAAGACCAAATGGCATGCGCATGTAGGCAAAAGTTCCAATAGGGCATGTGAAGGTGGTCTTTTCTTGGTCCTTTGAATCAATGGCTATTTGGAAGTATCCCAAGTAGCCACCGAGGAAGCAATAATAAGCATGATTGGCCAATCTCTCAAGAATTTGGTCAACAAAGGGCAGGGGAAAATGGTCCTCGGGTCACCGTGTTTAAGAAGCGATAGTTAATACATACTCGCCGCCCATTTTGAATACGGGTTGGTACAAAATCCCCATCCTTTTTCTCTACCACAGTCAATCCACTCTTCTTTGGCACCACTTGAGTAGGGCTCACCCAAATACTATCGGAGATAGAATATATCACCCCCGCCTTAAACAGCTTAAGGACTTCTCCTTTAACTACTTCCATAATTGGCGGGTTTAACTACCTTTAAGGTTGGCGCAAGGGCTTTGAACCCTCCTCCAATAATATACGGTGCATGAAAGTTGAGGGGCTTATACCCTTAATGTCAGCTAAATTCCATCATATGGCTCCCTTGAATTTCTTTAGAACCTCAATCAACCTACCTTCTTGGTCACTAGTCAGCTTATTATAGATGATCACATGTAGTGTTTCCCCATTTCCTAAGAAATCATACTTCAAATGTTCAGGTAGGGGCTTAAGGTCAACTACAGGTGGTTCTTCTACTGAAGGTTTGGTCTCAGGCATCACCAGTTCATCTAAATTTTAGGTAGGGCTTCTATGTGAGTCTCAATTTGTGGGTCAAATTCCCCCACACTTCTCACTAGGTTAGCATCTAGAGTTAAAGCATGTATCATTTAAAGAGTCGTTCTCTAAATCTACCCTCTTATTCACATTGAAATTTTCTTGCACAATATCATCTACCATATCAAACTGAGGGGGTTGGTGATTAATAGTTTGATCTACAAATCTATGCTTAAATTCATGCCTCGAAACACATTATTCTTTCAACAATTCTTCACATTCAGGCATAAAATCAATAGTATAAAAAAAATAGAACTAACCTCACATTGATCAAGGATCTCAAATGGATTTCTATTCCTCAACCCATCCAAAGACGGAGGTGGTGGAGCTTCCTCATCCATTAGCTTGCGCCTTCCTATCAGTTGGTTCACCTTCCCTATCAGCTCACTTACTTTCCTACCAATTATCTCAAGACTAAATTATTTTTTTAGTCCCCTATAAAGTATCGTATACCATATTTTGGTCCCCATTTGCAAATCAACCCTTAAACGGTACCCAACAAATTCAAAACAATTTGTTTGGTCCCCAAAGGTTGTTTCAGGCAAGACTAAGTGGTTTTCTGGTATAGCAAGGGGTATAATGGTAATTTTACTAATTAAAAAATATTTTCAATTAAAAATTCCTAATTTTAAAATTTTCTTTTTCTTTAATTTTTCACCGCCGCCACCTTCCGCCACCTTCTACAAACAGTTAAAAGAATGCAATTCAATAGACGTGCCTCATTTCTAAAATTCAGGGACCCCCAAATTATAGAGTTGGTGTCGGATGATAATTGTTAGTCGGTACATGAATCTGCAGCTTCGACAATACCAGCCCAGCACCAGATCTTCTTTTCCATAGATTGACATCCGACCGTTGTGGAGCTTTTCCGATCACCGGCAATGGAGGATTCAGTTCACTGATATCCAAATCATTAGTTCTAGAGGAAGATGGCGGCGTTGTCGAAAGATTCTTCCCGGAAAACAATCTTCTGAGCTTCTCGGAAAACCACTTAGTCTTGCCGGAAGACGAGCAGCGGTGGCAGGCAGAAGGCGGCCAAGGCGGTGGCAGGCAAAAGGTAGTGGCGGCAGCGGTAGGCAGAAGGCGGTGGTGGTGGTGGCAGGCAGAAGGCGGCGGTGTTGGTGGCAGGCAGAAGGCGGTGGCGGTGGTGGCAGGCAGAAGGCAGCGGCAGTGGTGGCAGGCGGAAGATGAGCGAAGAAGACGTCCACTTTTTCTTTTTCTTTTCATTTTATTTTTTAAACTCAGGGTTATGATGGTCATTTTACACATTTTGACCAATTCTACCATTGAATTTCTCTGAAAACCACCTTTGGGGATCAAACAAATTGTTTTGAAATTGTTGGGTACCGTCTAAGTAGTTGATTTGAAAATGAGGATCAAAATATGTTATAAGAAACTTTTTAGGGGACTAAAAAAAAATTTAGTCTTATCTCAACACTTGAAGAAATCTGAATCTCACAATCCTTAATGCAACTACATACTTGGGTTTGGAGGAATTCACTGGTATTTCCAAAATTGGCTAAAGCCCCAAGTATTTCTTCACATGCGGATTTGGGAGCTAAGACCAAATCCAGTGAGTTATGGTATATGTACCATTCTCATTCCCTTTAGTCTTGTAACACAACAAGTTCCATCTCTCTCCCGTAGTCACTCAACCATGGGCAACATTCTGTAGGATGATCATAATGACACACCCTACGAAGTTTCATCCATTGAGTAGTTTCTGATCCCCACATTTTTTTCAATTAAGAACACAAATAAAGAAAATGCACAAAGTTCTGAATTGTAGTGCAAGGGTTCTTGTTTTCACCAACAACTCAAGCAACACCTATTCTGGAAAACAACAAACAAACAAAGGAACAATACTATCTATTGTCTCATGCTCAACACTAAAAACCAACTAAAGCAACGGAAATAAAACATAAAAAAATACAAACTACTCAACTAACGGGCAATGCAAGTTAACAGTTAAACTTTTAGACTAGCATCCTCGGCAGCAGCGCCAAAATTTGACCCACCTCTACTCGATGCCGTTAAATAACATTGCTAATCAATTAAACCTGAGCAAAGACTTATGATAAAAAATTAATATTTATATTATGCTCCTGTTTCTACTACTATGCTACCTAGAGGGTAGATAGTGGCAAGGTTGGGTTTGTCCATAGAGATGCTAGATGTCTAAAAGCCAACTACATACATGCACGTCCGAGTTGTCAATCCATCTGTGTGTTAGGAATAGCTAATACTGAAAACATATTTTGGGGGAAGAGGGTTTAACCAACAACTACAAGCATACGATATCACAAGAGAATAAAATTATAAATACTATCACTTGGGGAATACTTGCGTAACATGATTGGCAAAATATTTCGATCCTCGATTCAATCACATTCAAGACATTAAGCCTATTCTAGTTCTTATAACACTTGGTGTGGTCAATGGTCAACACTTTCCAATACATGTCACGTAGGATGCTCTTGTAATCTTCCATCGGCACTGCCTCCATAATTAGGGGAGTGCAACAATGGGTCTACCGCTATGCAGATAGTCCTTAATGTAACAATAGCTCACAATCCTTAATACAACTGCATACTTGGGTTTGGAGGAATTCACTGGTATTTTCAAAATTGGCTAAAGCCCCAAGTATTTCTTCACATGCGGATTTGGGAGCTAAGACCAAGTTGGGTGAGTCATGGTCTATGTACCATTCTCGTTCCCTTTAGTCTTGTAACACAACAAGTTCCATCTCTCTTGCGTAGTCACTCAACCATGGGCAACATTCTGTAGGATGATAATAATGACACACCCTACAAAGTTTCATCCGTTAAGTAGTTTCTGATCCCCACATTTTTTTCCAATTAAGAACACAAACAAAGAAAACTCAATAAGTTCGGAATCGTAGTGCAATGGTTCTCTTTTTCACCAAAAACTCAAGCAACACCTATTCCGGAAAACAACAAACAAACAAAGGAACAATACTATCTATTGTCTCATGCTCAACACTAAAAACCAACTAAAGCAACGAAAAAAATACATAAAAAAATACAAACTACTCAACTAACCGGCAATGCAAGTTAACAGTTAAACTTTTAGACTAGCATCCTCGGCAGCAGCGCCAAAATTTGATGTCATTAAATAACAGTGCTAATCAATTAAACCTGAGCGAAGGCTTGTGATAAAAAATAAATATTTATATTCTGCTCCTGTTTCTACTACTATGCTACCTAGAGGGTAGATAGTGGCAAGGTTGGGTTTGTCCATAGAGATGCTAGATTTCTAAAAGCCAACTACATACAAGCACGTCTGAGTTGTCAATCCGTCTGTGTGTTAGGAATAGCTAATATTGAAAAACCGATTTTGGGGGAGGAGGGTTTAACCAACAACTACAAGCACGCGAGATCACAAGAGAATAAAATTATAAATACTATCACTTGGGGAATACTTGCGTAACATGATTGGTAAAATGTTTCGATCCTCGATTCAATCACATTCAAGACATTAAGCCTATTATAGTTCTTATAGTACTTGGTGTGGTCAATGATCAACACTTTCCAATACATGTCACGTAGGGTGCTCTTGTAATCTTCCATCAGCACTGCCTCTATAATTAGGGGAGTGCAACAATGGCTTTACCACTATGCAAATAGTCCCCCCGTACAATTACGTCCCGGGAATTACACCACGAATGCTCTACTCCTAGGCCTACAGAGAGAAAGGAAGTAGGCACCTTATCGACGGCTCTAGGATTGCAAATATGCCACTCCCTCTATCCCAGCCAAACCTGCAGAGAGAGAAAGAGGAACAATTTCTGCTAATTAAAATGTCCTTCTTACCCTTCCACCACCCAACTAAACCACCACTAGCAACCACCTCCCCAGGACCACTAACAAGTAACAACCATCAACAACCATCAATTCATTCAACGAAACTCAACCATCAGTTCATTCAACAAAACTCAATCGGAATGTAAATTAAATCACAATCACCTTAACCCAGTTCAAGAAAACCCTAAATTAGAGAAACCCAGACGATGAAAGTTGACGAAAACCCCGAATTGACTAAACCTAGATGATGAAAATGTAAATCAGCTAAAATCAGATGATGAAAATGTGAAAAACTCAGAGGCCCTTATCTTTAAGTGTGACCCGACCTGCTTTCTCCAGACATGAAACCACTCCACATAGAGGCCCATCGTGAAGACCTTGAATGCAACATCGATCTGGTCCTAGCACAGGATCTTATTGAATGATGCAATGAGGTCAGCTTTGAGAAGGAAGGAGGGAGTGAGGTTTTCTGATTCGAACTGGTGCGCACACTTGAGAGATGGGATGGCTTGGATTGCTCTTATGCTTAGAGTCTGTCCC
The DNA here is from genome assembly GCA_037428765.1 of Rubia yunnanensis. Lineage (NCBI taxonomy): Eukaryota > Viridiplantae > Streptophyta > Magnoliopsida > Gentianales > Rubiaceae > Rubia > Rubia yunnanensis. Next base: position 86,577,310 of record CM075063.1, read on the forward strand.
CTGGAGATTGGTGCATGGTTGTCCCGTTTAGCTTATGCAGACGATGACACTACTGGCGATAATGGGTTGGGCGGTGGAAGGGAGGAGCCGACTGAGAAAGGTTAGATTTGGGTGGAGATATGCTCAAAATGAGCTTTGTGCAGAGGATTTTTGTAGGGAAAAAAGAGAAAGAAATGGGTGGAGGAAATGATTAAAGTTTGGGTTGAGTTTTTGGTTTTCATCATTATTGGAAGAGAAGTGGAATGGTTAGCAGAGGAAGTTAAAGAAATAAATAAGAGTTGAATGGTTAGCATAGGAACTTGAAGATGCAGCCGATCAAATGTAGTGTAAAATTGTAGACTTTTTTAGGGGCAAAAATGTCTTCTGTTGTGTTGAATATTTCCTAAAATAGAAAGTGTGCAGATTTGGCTGGGACACCTATAAAAGGAAAGTGTATAGATTTGGGACAGAGAAAGTAACCCTAGTTTGCTACCAATTATTATCTCTACCTATAACCCTTTGGACCTACTCGCCAGCTAGACTAGTGTGTTGTCATCATAATGGTAACTCGAAAAAAACCTACATGCACACACCCACATGGACCTGGACCCTACTACCCATATCACATCTAGGTTTCTCTCCCCTAGTGGGGTATCAATATATGTGCCAACGTGAATGTGAACTACGATGTGTGCCAATCTTAGTGTGACATTCATGCAATTAACAAGAATATGAAGAACAAGCCAACATAATATCATAAACACATAAAACAAAGGTAGATCTAAAGAATCTCCCAAAACATACACCAAATCACGAATATAAATATTATCCCCAATTAAATTGACTACTCCTTCCTAAGCACTGAATCCAAGTATTTCATTAGATTCAATGCCCTTGGGCAAAATCAAGAAGAAAAGAAATAGAATTAGAGAGAAGGGTTATTCCTTTTATCTCTCTAAAGTGCTCTCCAAGAGTAAAATAATGTGCCAAACTTAAACCCTAGTAGACATAGGCTTATATTTATAGTAGTAGGGAAATCGGCCTTGAAAAAGGCTCAGAATAGTCCAAAAAACACTAGAAACTGCAAACGGCACGGGCCGTCTTGTGTGGCGCGGTCGTGCCGAACGTTACTTGTGGGTTGTGCATCCTGGAACGACCGTGTTGGGTTACTCTGGCATGGGTCGTTCCAGCTAACACGGACCATCGGCTGGTGCTTGGTCATTGGCCTTCTGATCATGCGTGCCCGCTTCGTTTGGCGCAGGCCGTCGGCTGGGAGTGGTGTTTAAAGCAACTGACGAAATGGGCCGTGTGGAACTTTGTGAGACGTCAGATGGGAGTCGCTTTCTGAGCAAAATGATTGAATGGGCCGTTGAGAATATCACACCCCGTCGGCTGGTCTTCGAATCTCGAGTTGAAACAACAGGGGCCGTTTAAAGGGAAAATGGCTTGCATTCATACTTAGATGATTTTGGAAATTGGGCGAAACAGACTGTGCTAATGTCGGCAGCTCGTGCCAAAGGAGACTGGCACGTGCCGTACTGGGTGAGGCCTTATGCCAAGGGCCGTTGACATGGCTCGGGCTGATCCGGGCACCTCGTGCCAAGTGGTGCTGGCACGGGCCGTGCTAGACCGGGTGCCTCATGTTGGTGCCTTCTGGCATGGGTTGTGCTGCTCCAGGCACCTCGTGCAGGTGCCTTCTAGCACGGTTGTGTCGGCTGGCACGGACCGTGTCAGCTGATGCGGCCGTCCTTCATCTTTAGAACTTGAACTTTGACTCCAATAAAAACTCACGAGCAGCCTACTAGTAAGATCACAAAGAAAGATCTAGGTGCTCGTGAATACAAAGTATCCATTAGCTCCAATTAAGTTTACAAAACTTAAGATTTAGATAAGAAAACCAACAATAGTCATCTAAACCCTTTGTCTTGTAAACCTAACTAAAGCTAGCAATTAACCAAACAAAACATAATAACAAATGTGTCGAATGCATTAGTTAACGCGTGCATAAAGGTGCATATCAACATGTCATCATAACAACTTTGCATCTCCTTTCGAAAAATAACTTCTTCAATCGTGGAATGACAGAGATACCATAACACTTTGGCCAGGGTATTTTTTTTTGGAATTCAAAACAACTTCGGTACCAACCTCAATTTTGCTTCGCTTTAATTTATATTGGGACTCACCAAAAACCCTACATTGGTCTCGTTCCTCATCCTCTGGGCCTCTATAGAGCATACAATCGTTGGGATAATCATGTATTTTTTTTCAATTCCATCCCCATAGGACAAAGAATCCTTTTTGCCGCATACAAACGATCAGGTTAATTGTTACCCTCCCGAAGCAATTCCCTAACTAGTTCTATAGTCTCTGTCATCCCTTTGTCAGTCCACCCGAATTTCACTTTCAAACTCATCATTCACAAAGTTGCACTGTAAACCTAATGTTTTGAACCAAAGGCTTCTTATTGTCGTTGTGCAAAGCTTCTAACACTTTGGGTTTCCCATGGAATTATCTAGCAACGTCCTCAACCATTTCATCAACCTTCATCTACATCACATTGATCGGATTCTTTACGTCCAACATCTTTTACAATAGCATTTTCAACCTCCCCGTGCCACACCCACAAGGTGTAACTAGTTTGAAACCCAGTGGTTTGTCCATAAACTTATTTATGCATGTCACTTTCTCTGAGACTTTCTCTATATCCACCTAGCAGTAGATACTAATTTATGTGTTCCAATCGAAATGGTTGGGTGTTCATAAACTGGTTTGGACCAGTAAAATGGATTGAATTGGATTGAACCGGTGCTGGAAAATATTAGCACCAGCATTGTTTTATTAGCACCGGTATAGTCACAGGCTAATTCAGCATCGGTACCATTCTACCGGGGATGTGTATAGATTTCTATCATCGGTACAGTATAATTCAGCACCGATATCATTTTACTGGTGTTGTTATGGGGTTCATGCACCGATACTATATATCTTGCATATATAACTACGTTCTAACACCCCCTACTTAGACACCGATATTCATGGGAGCCGAATAACTGGTGCCTTTGTAGCGGTGAACCCGTGCCTATGTATAAGTTCTGCAACAATGATTATGCAATCTAACAAGATTTTTCTCTTTGATAAATTGTCAAACTAATACTCCCTCTATATTTATATTAGTGGCCACTAATTTTGGGTGTTAGAATTTAGGAGATATTAAATGAGTGGGTGAAATTGAATTGAAAGAAAGAAAATAAAGTTAATGGATGTAAAAATAACCTTAAATTTACCAAAATCAGAAATTGTCAATATAAAAGAAATATCTAAAATTAAAAGGTGTGTCATTATTAGTGAAACGGAGGGCGTATGAATTAAGATTTTCATCCTATTTGAAACGTTATCGGGTGACAACAAAGAAAATAGTAAACTCTGGCATAGTGACGTGTTGAGATTCCTTGTATTTTATACAATATCTATAGGTAAAATTAAAGCAGTTTTCTAGTACCGCTAATTAATCAGCTTAGAATTAATAAGCAGGTAACATGAAGTAAAAAAACAGTGGCCATCAGACTAGATCATGATTATGACACTACTTTGAAACATCAAATTGATTGAACTCGCATTAATTATTATATTAGGCGGACGACTTGGGAGACTCCTAAATCGTCTTCTTTTAGCTCATTATCTTATTTTTCAACACTTTTTTCCATCATCCTCTTTTAACCCCCTAACAAAACTGTAAAATCGTGGTCCTTCCGTATGGTCAAAACGTTAACTTCAGTAAAAAATGTCAATTTTAAGGGCAAATTTGTAATTTCACAATTTTCTTTTCTCATATTTCTTTTCTCTTTTTCCTTCCCTTTTTCCATTTTCCTAGGGGCTCGAATAGGGATGGGAGCTGCATGTTGGCGGCAACGCGGCTTGCGCTCAAGGCATCTCGCCGACTGGCGGGTAGAGACTAGTAGGGCCCTCATACCTTTGTTAGTTAATATCAGAGATAACAGTCCTAGATGGGTGGTTGATAGAGGGGGTGCAGGTGGCGGAGGATTCTGGTACAAGTCACACAAGCTGGTGAGCAGCGTTGCGTCAAGATTCGGGTCCAGGTTTCTTGTGTCGTCAAAGTCGAAGAGTCGTGGTTTGAAGGTGAAGCAATGGGCAAAGCCGATGGTGTGGCCATCGGAGAGAATTACCACGTCTTTTACGTCAAAGCTCTTGGCCGTGATGTTTGCTAGGGCCTTGAATGGAGACGGGAACTGCACGTTAATGTTGTCGTGGCTTGCGCTCAGGCTGTCTCACCGGCCGGTGGGTAGAGACCAGTAGGGCCCTCCTGCCTTTGTTAGTCAAGATCATAGATAATAGTCTTTGAGAGGTGGTGGATGATGGGGTAAAGGTGGCGGTGGATGGCGGCATCGGAGAAATGGCCTAAAGAGGAGAAACTCAGTGAGGAAGGGGAAAAGGTTTGAGAAAAGGAAAAATAGAAAGAAAAAGAAAGAGAAATAAACAAAATGGAAAAAGAAGAAAGAGAAATGAGAAAAGAAAAAGGGGGAAATGTGAAATTATTAATTTGCCCTTAAAATTGATGTTTTTTACTGAAGTTAACATTTTGACTGGACAGGAGGACCACAATTTAGCATTTTTGTTAGTTAAGAGGCCAAACGTGTTCAAAAAATGATTTAGCAGCTATGTTAGTTTAGCAGTTCTGTAACTTCTATTACAGGAACCTGTTTGAAATTTAGTTTCACCTAAATAATTCAATTATCACTACTGTGTTCCAACATAACCTATCTAATTAAGTATGCAATAAAGTAAAGCATAAAGACACAAGACTTGGTTACGCAGTTCGATGAAATTTACCTAAATCTGCGGGGCTTGGCCCAATTCAGAATGAATCCACTAATCAGAAAGATACAGTACAAAGTACATCATACAATTATACTTATCTTATCTAACTATAACGTGAATCCTGCAGGCTCTCTTTGCTACCTATCCACCTTGATCAGACTCCCACTGACCTCGAAACTCATCAATGTTGGATCTCCTCCTCTCGGGGAATTAAGGTATACGATTCTAAACTTTGAACAACAGGTTACATATGTTGAAACATATGAATTCTACATCTCGCAATACTCTCGAAAGATATAAAATCTGTATGCAGATTTATTTTTATTAAGTCTATGAGTTTAATGCAGTCTTAGTGTCCTCTATATATAGTCCATGAGCATATCGGAACTCTTCATAACTATCTCCACAATATTCCTATTCCTTATGTGTTTCTGAAGCGTATCCAAATCTCATAAATAAAAGGATTTTCCTTATCTCAAATATCCCAGAAATAATTTCCCTTACTTATATGGATTTTCCATAAACCCAGTATGCTTCTACCACACGCCTAAAATACCATACTGTGGAATCTCCATTCTTCCATAAATAAATATCCGCACAATATTCAGTCAACGGTTAAAACCTTTTAGGCTTCAGTTTTTTGTATGCTCCAACATGGAAAATCTTTGCACACGAAGTTTATTCCATCTCCAATTATGATACGCATGAAGTAATGTGCAAATATAATTCACTCTCCACATAATATTAAAATTACAATCAAATTCCTTGGAGATAGAAATTGCCAAATCTAATCCCTCGAAGTAAAGAATTAAAATATCTCGTTCATCTTTTTCATAACTGAATAATCATAGATCAATTCTCATTCCATAAATCTAATCCAATCCCATAAATATAGGAATTGATATATTTTCCAAATCAAACACAGTTGGACGATATATACTTCTCGTATTTCATCTTCAACCATTCATTATATCACCGAAATTCCATTTTTAATGTTTCAACACAACAATTCCATGTTAGTATAACTTTCCACAAATTGCCAACTAGATAAATCTAGACTTTGCACTGTTAATATAATTTGTCGAACCTATTCATTGTCGCTGCATCCAGCGGCGCCAGGTTCGAATCTGAACTATCCTAATTTGGGCACATGTCGTTCAAGCTGATGAGCAGCGTAGCGTCTAGATTTGGGTCCAGGTTTTTGGCTCGTCGAAGTCGAAGAACCGTGGCTTGAAGGTGAAGCATTGGGCGAAGCCGATGGTGTGGCCGCCGGAGAGAACTACCACGTCTTTTACGTCCAAGCTCTTGGCTATGAACTTGGTCGTTATGTTTGCTTGGGGCTCAAATAGGAATGGGAGATGCGCATTGGCGGTGGCGCGGCTTGCGCTCAGGCCGTCTCGCCGACAGGTGGGTAGAGACTAGTAGGGCTCTCCTACCTTTGTTAGTTAAGATCAGAGATAACCGTCTTGGACGGGTAGTGGATGGAGGGGGTGCAGGCGGTGGTGAGGTGGCGGCATGTGGCGGAGAAATGAGCTAAGGAAGAGAAACTTGGCGGAGAAATGAGCTAAGGAAGAGAAACTCAGCGGAGAAGGGGAAAATGTTTGAGAAAAGGAAAAATAGAAAGAAAAGGAAAAAATTAAAGAAAATAGAAAAATGAATAAGGAAAATGGAAAAAGACAAAGACAAAAGGAAAAGGAGAAAAGGAAAATGAAAAATGAGAAAATAAAAAGGGAAATGGAAAATGTAAAATTACTAATTTGCCCTTAGAATTAACGTTTTTTACTGAAGTTAACGTTTTGACCAGACGGAAGGACCACAATTGAGCAGTTTTGTTAGTTGAGGGACCAAATGTGTTAAAAAAAAATAAGGGGACGATGGAGGGAGTTCAGGGGTCTCTCAAGTCATTCGCCCTATTATATATATATATATATGTATCAATATTAATTTATGAGATTGTGTATGATAGTGTATTTTTCAAATATTAAACTTTTAAACATTATTACTCCATATAATACAAATTATGTATCTTCATTTATATGTTTAAAATCACTACTCTCTCTGTCCTAGATTAAATTGCACATAATCGTTTTCATAGTCTCCAACACACATATTTTACTATTAATATATCTAACTACATATAATATCGGTAAACAAAAAGTTACTTTCTAGAAACTAATTGTTATGATGAATCCAATGACATCACGTACAACAATATTATTTTTTATATATATATTCAAATATGTAATCAACGTTTTCTTAGTTTGACTAAATCTTTGATATTGTGCAATTTAATCCGAGACGGAGGGAGTATTAAAATTAGGAACAATAAAGTGGTTCATAACACTTCCTCCATTCTTTGAGTTTGACATCATAAATTTACATGCTTAAATTTAATTGAATGAAATGAGTGATTAGAATTAAGTTCAAAAAATCAAAAATATAGATTGAATGAATAAAAATAAAAGAATCTTGAAAAAGAAATGTCAAACCTATAACAACATTCAATAAAGAAAAGTGTATACCAAGCTCCAAGAATGAAAGGAAGTATATGTGTGTGGGCGCGTGCCATTGGGCGATTCTGCCGCCATTGGGCGATTCTGCCGAAACCTTAATTAACCCAACAGAGGTTGAACTGATTTCTGTTTTCTACTTATTTTATTAACTGTTAACATTGACACAAATTTGGAAGGTAGTGAAGGGTTTCAAAATAAAGAAGGTAATGAAGAACTTTAATTAGAAACCAATGTTTGGTCAATGCTAACTCATTAGTTAGTAATTTAGAGTTCTTCTTCAAGTTAATAACACGTGAGAATCTCAGGAATGATGATCTTTCCACAAATTTATATACAGAATTTAGAGATTTTTGCTTAATATATTTTAATTTTTTAGAAAATTTAAATATTACATTTTATAAGTTAAAACAAGCAATAATATGTATTTGAAAGTGAAAATATAAAAATATATGATATAAAAAAATATTTTCAAAAATTATATATTTTGTATGTAATTTAACAAATGCAGTGTATAAGGTAAAAAATAATGGCTTTTCCATAAACTTATGGACATACCGCATGTCATGAGACCCTCATACCATCTACTATATTTATTAATTTATACATTATAATTTTTAAATTAAACACTGAACTTTTAAATTTAAATAAAGTATTTTATATTAGATATTTTCTTTGAATCTGTCTCTTGAAAGACGGTATTTTCATAAGTCATGGAACGATCAAGGTTTAAAATGCAAATTAGAAGAAATGAAGATAAAATTTTTGGATTGCATAAATCGGGTTATAAATTTTATAACTAATACACGTTGCATAATAAATTTTTAACATTGCAACTAAGACCTTTTATCTTTTATTATTTCAATTAAACTTTATCTTTCCATAAGCCTATGGAAAGATGGTATTTCTCGAGACTTTGCCTTTTCATTTTTATATAATATTGTTTATAGAGAAAGTCTCAAGAAGGTTGGCCTGTCCACAAGCTTATGGACAAAACCTCTGACTTTTTACCGTAAAAATTATAGTTTTTAATAAAATTTAAATATTGTACTTATATAAGTTAAAACAGTGTGTTTTTTAATGTGAAATGATTTTTTAAAATATAATATAAAAGGTACATTTTAGAATGTTTAAATATAGTATGTAATTTAACAAATGCAGTATATAAGTTAAAGAATGAATGAATTAGAATAGAGCCATTGTCACGGTATTTATAGGGGGTTGATCCCTATTGGTTCTTCAAATAATAATAGGATAAATATGTACATTCCATGTAGAAATATGAGTCTTAATTACATTAAGAATTTATATATATCTATAAATATATTTTGAGAAGGGGTATATTTAGTATTACTCCGTCCCAGCCGAATGTGCACACTTTTTGGTCAACTTTCTCAGGTCATGTTTGACCAACGATAACTTTAGTTACGTATATTAATGGTGTGTTAAAATTTGATATTTAGAAAATACAGCATGCAGAGAATCCAACAATATCTCATATGATGACATTGGTATCTATATACTAGTTAAAATTTATGGTCAAACGTGTCTTGAGAAAATTGATCAAAAAGTGTACAGATTCGGCTGAGACGGAGGGAGTAGATATATTCTAAGTTGGAGATCTTCCCTTTGTATTGACCCAGTTGTAGTAGTAAAATAAGTGGATCACTATATCTCGCCCTGTATTTTACTATCCTCGCCCTAATACGTATACAGTATATATATTTAATTTAATTTAAATAATTAAATTAAATTATAGTTTAATTTTAAAAATTTAATTTCAAAAAAAACAAAAATGTGGCGGGAAAAAAAAAAATTGGCGCCGCCGCCGGACCGCCGGGCGCCGCCGCCGGACCGCCGGGCGCCGCCGCCGGACCGCCGGGCGCCGCCGCCGGACCGCCGGGCGCCGCCGCCGGACCGCCGGGCGCCGCCGCCGGACCGCCGGGCGCCGCCGCCGGACCGCCGGGCGCCGCCGCCGGACCGCCGGGCGCCGCCGCCGGACCGCCGGGCGCCGCCGCCGGACCGCCGGGCGCCGCCGCCGGACCGCCGGGCGCCGCCGCCGGACCCGGTTCGCCACCGGCTGGGCGCGAGGCGCCACCGGTCGGCTCGCCACGGCTTGGGCGCGAGCCGTGGCGGAGAGTCGCCGGCGGTCCGGTCGCCGCGGCATGGCCGCGTGCCGCCGGCCATCCGGTCGCCACCGCGGGACGGCGAGCCGCCGCCGGTCGGCCCGCCACGGACAGGCCGCGTGCCGCCGGCGGGCCGCTCGCCAGGGTCCGGGCGCGAGCCGGACCGGCGCCGGTCGCCTGCGCCAGCGCGCGAGCCACGGCTCGCCGTTCGTTGGCCGCGAGCCGGACGCGGTCCGCTCGCCAGGCCGTGGGTGCGAGCCGGACGCGGCTCGGCTCGCCTTGGCTTGGGCGCGAGCCGAGCCAGGAATTTTTTTTTTTTTTTTTTTTTTTGAAAAATCTGACCTCTATAAAAGGGTGCTCGGATTCCATTCTTCCAATGACACTTGAATTGTTTTGCAGGCCTAGTTTGGTGAAAAAAAACTCCAAAAAGGGTGTTGCAAATTCCATGTCTTCGGAGGTAATTTTACTAATTAGTTTTCTGTCCGTAAGTAGTTGTTGAATTTAATAATTTTTGCTGTAGAAATTTGTGCTCGTCTTTGTGTTTTAATTTGTTAACAGTTACGTAGAAATTATTGCACATTTATCTCCTTCGAATTTAGCTCCTATCAGTTGCAGTAACGTTAATTTTGTTGTTAATTTAGCTACATAATGCTGTTTTGAATTTATCTACAGTAATTCATGGCCTATTAATTATTGTAATGTTAATTTTGTTGTTCCGTTAAAATTCTTAAGCATTGCTGTAGAAATTTATGCCCGTCTTTGTGTTTTAATTTGTTAACTGTTACGTAGAAATTATTGCACATTTATCTCCTACGAGTTTATCTCTCATTAATTGCAGTACCGTTAATTTTGTTCTTAATTGAGCTACGTAATGGAGTTTTGAATTTATGTACAGTAATTTATGTCCTATTAATTACTGTAGCGTTGCTTTTATTATTCTGTTAAAATTGTCCTATTAATTATTCTTCCAATGACACTTGAATTGTTTTGCAGTCCTAGTTTGGTGAAAAAAAACTCCAAAAAGGGTGTTGCAAATTCCATGTCTTCGGAGGTAATTTTACTAATTAGTTTTCTGTCCGTAAGTAGTTGTTGAATTTAATAATTTTTGCTGTAGAAATTTGTGCTCGTCTTTGTGTTTTAATTTGTTAACAGTTACGTAGAAATTATTGCACATTTATCTCCTTTGAATTTAGCTCCTATCAGTTGCAGTAACGTTAATTTTGTTGTTAATTTAGCTACATAATGCTGTTTTGAATTTATCTACAGTAATTCATGGCCTATTAATTATTGTAATGTTAATTTTGTTGTTCCGTTAAAATTCTTAAGCATTGCTGTAGAAATTTATGCCCGTCTTTGTGTTTTAATTTGTTAACTGTTACGTAGAAATTATTGCACATTTATCTCCTACGAGTTTATCTCTCATTAATTGCAGTACCGTTAATTTTGTTCTTAATTGAGCTACGTAATGGAGTTTTGAATTTATGTACAGTAATTTATGTCCTATTAATTATTGTAGCGTTGCTTTTGTTATTCTGTTAAAATTGTCCTATTATTGCCGTAGAAATTTGTGCTACTGTTTGTGTTTTAATTTGTTAACTGTTATGTAGAAATTATTGCGCATTTATCTCCTATGAATTTATCTCCTACTAGTTGCAGTAACGTTAATTTTGTTGTTAATTTAGCTGCGTAATGCTGTTTTGAATTTATCTACAATAATTTATGCCCTATTAATTATTGTAACGTTAATTTTGGTTGTTCCGTTGTAATTCTGATTGGATGGAAAATACTATGTTAATTTAACTACGTAATGCTGTTTTGAATTTGTGTACAATAATTTATGTCCGATTAATTACTGTAGCGTTGATTTTGTTGTCCTACTAATTACCTGATGTTTATTGCTGTTTCAGGATGACAGTCAGTCATGTGAAGCTGCTGCAGGGCGGAATGGATACTCTCCATTTGCCACCTCAGCTGTGTTCCCAGATGTTGCCGAGGCTTATTCGTACCTGCAGCGGATTGCTCTGCAGGTGGGATTTGAACTTGTGACGGGGTCCTACAAGCAGAACAGGAATGGTCCGCTGAGGTTATATTGCATTTGCAATCGGGGCCGGAAGGATAAGGATGTAGATACGAGCGAATCTGATGTAGTCCGACGGAGTAGCAGCTCGACCAGCAGTTGTGGCTGCCCGTTCGCGATTGTCTTGAAACAGAGCATCACGGGGGATGGTTGGAATGTAGTGCCGTGCAAGGATCCCCGACGAGGGATGCACAACCACTCTTTCTCAGTGTACCCCGAGGGTCACAGACAGAGCTCCAAGCTCCATGCGGACGCGAAGCAGATGATCAGAGATTTGACAGATTCAGAAACAGCTCCAAGGCATATCAATGCCAGCCTCAGTAATTCGTTTCCGGACATGCATCAGAACATTAGGCAGGTGTACAATGAGAGATCGGCATATGTAACGGAAAGGCGAGGCGGGCGCAACACGGCGGAGAATTGTTTGCATCTGGCCACCGCGAAAGGGTATGTATCTAGTCACCGCTCAGCAGGTGATGGCACTCTGACTCATTTATTCATGGCCAATCCCGATGCTGTTGTGGCATTTCGCACGTTTCCGTGGGTTGTGGCCATCGACTCAACATACAAGACCAATCGGTACGGCATGCCATTCATTGAGATGGTTGGGATGTCCCCTTGCAACACAAACTTCTTGATTGCCTACGCAATTGTTGTTGACGAAACGGCAGACACCTATGAGTGGGTGCTGAACGCTCTGAAGAACTTGCTTGTGGATGGACCGTTCCCTGAGGTTGTGGTCACCGATCGGGAGATGGGACTGATTAGGCCACTTCGGACTGTGTTTCCAGAATCAAAACATCTGCTCTGCACCTGGCATATCAACAAGGATGTGGAGGCACGTGTCACCGTGCTGACGGGGAGTAAGAGGAACGGGTCAGGGTTCAAGAACGGTGCATGGTTCCGGATTTGCAATGCGTCCACCGTTACAGAGTACGAAACCGCCGTGGTTGATATGAGGGCTGCATGGGCTTGGAGCGTGGCTGTTATTAGCTACGCTGAGACGACGTGGCTCACACCCCATAAGGAGAAATTTGTGAGGGCATGGACGAACAGATTTCTGCATTTCGGGAACACAACTACGTGCAGGGTCGAGAGTGCACACTCGTCACTGAAAGGGTGGTTACACACGTCGACTGGTTCACTGGACACGATATGGAGGCGTGTCGACCTGCAGATAGCCCAGCAGATTACTATGATCAAGACCGGCCTCGAGAAGTCAAGAACGCGTATCGGAAGATTGCACCGTATGGCCATTTTCAGCAACTTGATCAACAATGTGTCCAAATTCTGCCTGGATAAATTGAGGGTCGAGTACCGCAGGATTGATGCACTGGGAGCACAGGTATATGCTTACTGCGGCTGTGTGCTGCGCTCGACATACGGAATACCGTGTGCATGCGTCATGGCCGCGGCAGTTGCTGAAGGAATCCCCTTGTACTTGGACGACATTCATCCGCTGTTTAAGAGCCTGGCATTGGGTGATCACCCGCAGAGCACGGAGAACATCTCGAGGGCCGAACAGGATCAGTCGCGGTTCGACACTCTGTTGGAGGAGTTGGCACGCAGCGACCCTTCGGTCCGACGACGGGTTGCATCCTACGTAGATGCGCAGTTGCATCCGGAGGAGAGCGGCGTTGGCGAGCCGGACATCTGTACCAGTGCACGTGGGAGACCAAGCGAGCAGGTCCCCCGATCAAGATCAACCCGACGTTCACCGAGCTACCACGAGCACGTGAACAGGCGATACGGGAGTAGTTCAAGGTCCCCGGGGCGTGCTTCAGGGAGCGGTCGCCGCCACGGTAAGTACAACATGTTTATCTTATTGTTTATCTAAATGTATATCGCCGCCTGCACAAGATATTTATGTTAATGTGTTGTCCTGCAGCGACATTCCCGTTCCTCGAAAGTGTCCCCCACATTGTCAGGCGTTACATCGGAGGCTGGAACGATGTCGTGAGTGATGGTAACTGTGGCTTCAGATGCGTTGCTGATGCGTTCCACGTAGACGGTGAAGGTGAATGGTCCACAGCGCGTCGGGCAGTATTTAACGAGATATCAACTCATTGGCCTGACTACGTTCCCATTTACGGTTCGCAAAATGACGTTGAACTCGCCAGAGCCCGTATACACCACACCAGCGGTCCATGTGGTCCAGAGCATTGGTTCACGGTCATTGCGGACATGTTTCCCGTCGCCACCTACTACAACACGGTCGTGGTTTTATATTACATTTTAGAGAACGGGTCGGCGGACCATTGCTGTACAGTCCTTCCACTGAGGGCGGGTGGGGGCGAGGCTGGAACAAGTAGGGAGCTGCACATTGTATATGTTCGCAGTGCAAGCCATTTCGTCCGGGTAAACATGAAGGAAAACTGTCCCATGCCCCCCGTGGTTAATCTGTGGACCACGCTAAGGAAGCCTGATGTCGTAGGTTGGGAGTTACCCTTTCGTAGGAGGCTAAGCGCTTGGAGGAGAGCATACTCCCAGAGTAATTAACTGTTGTTATTAACTCGGCATGTACGCAACCGTTACAGTTATTGCCTACGCGTCGCGTAATTAATGTCCGAATTAAAACTAAGTAATTTCTACAAAACACAATTTCTTCGTTTTAATTCCGATTATGTCACATAACTAAATAATTTCTAAATAACCCAATATCTAAAAAATACAATTTCTAAATAAATTCTATTAGGTCACATAACTAAATAATTTCTAAATAACCCAATTTCTAAAAAAAACAATTCCTAAAATATTATGTCCAAATTTAAACTAAGTAATTTACACAGAACACAATTTCTTCGTTTTAATTCCAACTAACATACCTAAATAATTTAGAACATCACAAATTCTAAACAAATAATTCCTAAGTAATTTCTATTATGTCACATAACTACATAATTTCTAAAAAATCCAACTTCTAAAAAATACAATTTCTAAAATATTATGGCCTAATTTAAACTAAATAATTACTGAAAAAACACAATAAGCTTCCAATTATGTCATCATGTCCAATTATGTCATCAATTCCGACAAGCTCAACAAAATTCTAACAATTCCAACAAGTTCAACAAAATTCGAATAGATCGGGCAACGATTCCCACGAAAAGAAAAAAAAAATTTCTCAAAAACTTACATTTTCCGGCGAAATTCCGGCGGGATTCCGGCCAAATTCCGACGAGATTCCGGCGGCGGGCGGCGGCGGCGGGCGGCGGCGCCGGGCGGCGGGCGGTTTCCGGCGGAAATGGGAAGGGAAGTGGGAGAGAAAGAAGGAGAAGGAGAAAAAGAAGAAAGAGAGGAGAAAAAAAATGAGGGGGAGAGGGTATTTATAGCCCTCTTCCATTTCTTTTCTTTTTTTTAAAAAATTTAAAATACATGTATTCATACGTATTAGGGCGAGAATAGTAAAATACAGGGCGGGATATAGTAATACCCTAAAATAAAGGCATATGGGCTTCGGTATAGATTATGGGCATTAACTCATCCCCCGTCAGTAGCTCCCGAGAGAGCCGAAAGTCGTGATTTTGCTGAGACCTTGGGTTCTATCAAGCTCAAGGAATCGAAGGGCACACTTTATTGGGGACTTTTGGTTTCTACATCAATACCCGTGGGTAATTATATCTATAACTTGGATTGGTTTTAGTCGTTAGGGACGTGAACTTCACCTCGGGGCTGTTAGTTTTGAACGAAAAACAGAGCACAAAAGAAAAGTTTTGGTGCAGAAAACTTGCTTACTGCTTTTCTCATTCATGGCTTCCTTATATACACAAACTTTGCAACATTATTCCTGAAAAATCTAACTACCTAACGTGCACATTCTCACGTTCACAAAACAAAGTCAGAGAAAACAACTAACTTCCTACAGATGCGAGACTTGCATCTTTATTTAGCTAAAAATAGTTTAAACTAAGTAAGGAAAAACCAAATGACTAGATTATCTCACAAATCACCCCCTTAATCTTGTCATCACTTTATTTCTGCGACTCCGATTCTGCCCCTAAGTTCCTGAAACCGAACTCGTCCGAGAGGCTTTGTCAGAATATCGGCGAGCTGAGCTTCTGTGTTGATGTAGTCAATTTCAAGATCACCCTGCTCCACATAATTTCTAATCAAATGGTAACGTGTATCAATGTGTTTACTTCGATCGTGAAACACAGGATTTCGGATAAGATTGATTGCCGATTTGTTGTCCACCAGTAATGTTGGTGCTTGTGGCTGTTCACCTTGCATTTCTCCAAGCAATCTACTAAGCCAAACACCTTGGCAAGCTGCAGTGGCTGCTGCAATATACTCTGATTCGCACGAAGAGATTGCCACCACCCGTTGTTTCTGTGATTGCCAACTCACCGGAGATTGGCCGAGGAAGAAAAACAATCCCGTCGTGCTCTTCCTGTCGTTGATGTCTCCAGCCAAATCAGCATCACTATATCCTGTCAAAAGTAAAGGTCCAACACCTTTTCCATACGAAACTCCAAAATCTAGAGTTCCCGCCACATAGCGTAGAATATGTTTCACCGCTGCCAAGTGCTCAACTTTTGGCTCCTCCATAAATCGGCTAACATAGCCAACTACAAAAGTAATGTCCGGCCGAGTGTGAACTAAGTACCTGAGGCTTCCCACCAAGCTGCGGTAATACGTGGCATCCACCGGTCTCCCGTCTCCGGTCTTGCTTAGTTTGAGCCGTGCCTCCATTGGTGCCGCGCATGGATTGCACTCTTCCAGTCCGGCCTTTTGTAAAAGCTTTCTCGCATAAGATGATTGGCAAAGAGTGACCAAACCCTTCCGTTGTTGTACTTGGATGCCGAGGTAGTAACTTAGTTCGCCGAGATCGCTCATCTCAAAGAGATTGGTCATCTCCTTCTTGAACTTCATCAGTTCTTCGATTGAAGTTCCGGTGATGATCAAGTCATCGACGTAAACCCCAACTAGAAGTTGCTCCTGCCCGTTGCTCCGGCGATAAACCGCGTGCTCGGCTTCACATCGCACAAACTCCAAGTTGCGGAGACTTTTGTCAAGTTTAGCATTCCAAGCCCTCGGAGTTTGGCATTCCAAGCCCTCGGAGCTTGGCGTAGTCCGTAGAGAGCCTTCTAAAGCCGGAGAACCTTGCCTTCGTTGCCTTGAATTTCGAAACTCGGCGGTTGCTTGACGTAGACCTCCTCGATCAGATCACCGTTGAGGAACGCGGTCTTGACGTCCATGTGGTGGACCGGCCAACCGTGGTGTGCCGCGAGCGCGATCAGCACTCGCACGGTTTCCATCCTTGCGATCGGAGCAAACACCTCTTCATAGTCCACCCCCTGTCGTTGCACGTAACCCTTCGCTACCAGCCGCGCCTTACGTTTCATCATCTCGCCATTTGCATCGCGTTTGAGTTTGAAGACCCACTTCAGTCCGATTGCTCGCTTTCCCGGTGGGAGCATGGTGAGATGCCATGTGTGATTCGCCTCGATACTAGCCAGCTCCTCCTCCATCGCTGCTCTCCATTCCTCATCCATTTTGGCTTCAGCAAAAGACACCGGTTCGTCGGCGATGAGAAGGCACTGTTTATCGTTTCCGACTTCAACCGGGGCTGTCGTGTTGAGCAAGTTATCCAGCGTTTGGTATCGGTGCGGTGCCTCCTCGCCTGGAGATGGCTCCGTTGCAGCTGACGGTGGGGACACAAACTCGACTGTTGATGGCGGAGGTGCAGTCGGAGTTGATGGCACCTCCGGTGAAATCGTGCCTTGTTCGCCGTTTCCGGAGAAGCTTCCGGTGTGCGAGGATGAGCTGCTCTCTGGCGCGTGGCTTCCTGTGACAGTCGAGACGAAACGTTCTACAGAAAACGTTTCCATCATCGGCTGAGTATGTTTTTCTTCCCCACCTTGTGAATTACTCCAATCCCATGCAGCGTTTTCATCGAAAACAACATCACAAGAGCACTTCACTCGATCCGTGGTAGGGCATAGACACGGTATGCCGCTGTACCCGGTTCATACCCAAGCAAGACCATCGGCTTGCTCCTGTCGTCCAATTTTTTCATGTGTGGGTCGGCGGTCTTGACGTGAGCCAGGCACCCAAAGACACGCAGGTGCTGCACGCTTGGCCGACGTCCGTGCCAAGCTTCGTAGGGTGTCTTGCCTGCTACACTTTTCGTCGTTCCACGGTTCAGCAAATAGACCGCTGTCGTCACTGCTTCTCCCCAGAACTTCACCGGCATCTCCTTAGCCTTCAAAAGGCAGCGAGCCATTCCAACCACGGTTTGGTTTCGTCACTCAACTATGCCGTTTTGCTGCGGCGTATATGGTGCCGTGAATTGCCGATGAATGCCGCGCTCCGAGAAGTAATCACCGAGACTATGGGCGGTGAACTCACCACCACGGTCTGTGCGTAGTGCCTTCAGTTTGCACCCACTCTCGAGTTCAGCCGCTGCAACTATTTTCTTGATCGCGTCCGCGGCTTGATCCTTTGAGGCAAGCAAAGAAATCCACATATATCGACTATGGTCATCTACCATCAGAAGAAAATATCGTTTACCTCCTGGCGTGGGTGGATCAATCGGCCCGCATAAGTCCGCGTGCACCAAGCCGAGTCGCTCATTCGCACGATTCTAAGCCTGCTTAGGGAATGTTGCTCGCTTCTGATTCCCCGCGAGACAGGCGTCGCATAGCCGCTCCGCTTCATCGATCATTGGGAGACCGTGTACTAGTTTGTCACGCGATAGACGCCGGAGTGCCTCGAAATGCATGTGCCCGTAACGGGCATGCCAGAGTCAGCCCTCTTTGCTTCCATGTATGGCTAAACACACAGGGCGTGCCACGTTGAGGTGCAACACGTAGAGGCGCCCATGGTTTCTTGGCACCCGTGCGAGTAAACATCCATTCTCGTTACGCAGTTGAAGCCAACTGTGCGGAATGTGCGTGTCGTACCCGAGTTCGTCCAGCTGCCCTATGGAACGATGCAGCTGTGCAACCGGGGTATGTAGTACACCTCCGTGAGCGTGAGGTGTTCACCATTTCGGCACGTGAAGAGGATTGTGCCGATGCCTTCAATTTTGACGGAGGTGTCGTCTCCAAGTTTGACGGAGCCTCGTATGTTTGTGTCCAATTCAGAGAAGTGATCCCGTCTTCCACACATGTGTGCACTTGCTCCTGAATCCAAGAACCATGTTGTGTCGCATTGGCCGGCTTCCTTCATCGATCTTGCTTGTGATCGAACCTCGTTGAGCAACACATGCCCGTTGGTTGCCTGACTTCCAGTCGTGAGAGTGTGCAGTCTCGCCACAAGCAATGATCCCTCCTCCTCTTGATCTTGCACAAGATTTGCTCGTTCTTTGCGCTCTCGTCGCGGTTCCGGACAGTCTCTAGAGATATGACCCGCGAACTTGTTACAATTGTAACACTTTATCTTGGTCATATCCCGATCACGGCTAAAGGCTCGTTGGCTGCCATCACGGCCGTGACCCTGCTGTTTCCCCTTCCACTTGGCCTTCCCCTTTGCGTTGGTTCTGGAGTTGGATCCTTGCCATTGCTCGCGTTGTTTCCCGCGCGCGATCCACTCCTGTTCCGTGTGAAGAACTTGTCCGCCTGAGTTACCCGTGGAGTTGATGGAGTACCGCTCAGAGGCCGACCGGAGCAGGCCGATCAGCTCCTCCACAGTCATGCCATCCAAGTCAAGGAGTGTCTCGATTGAGCACGCGATCTGTGAATATTGTGCGGGAACTTCACGCAGAAATTTTTGAACAACTTTTACCTCGTCAACGGTGTCCCCTAGCGATCGGAGGTTGTTGGCAAGGCTGGTGATCCGCATCCCGAAAGCGTCAAGTGTTTCGCCGTCTTTAAACGTGATCACCTCAAACTCTTTGCGAAGCCGTTGTGCCATTGCTTCACGAGTGCGATCCACCCCCATCCGCATGAGTCTCACTGCCTCCCAAGCCTCGTGAGCCATCTCCTTGTTCGCGAGGATCGGTACCATCTCCGGTGGCACTGCACGAAGTAGTGCAGCGAGCGCCGCCATGTCCTCTCGATCGCTTGGCTTGCCTTCACCAGACATGGCCTCCCAAAGACCTTGCGCGCAGATTGATCTTCATCACTTTCGCCCAATCGATGTAGTTTGTCGCCGTCAAAGTAGGGTAGACGATGTTGCTGCCGAAATTTGTGTGCTCCTGCACAATACGCTCGTGAACGACGACCTCGTTGCCGTTCCTCCGTGCCCGGCTTCATCCCCGACTGCATCCTCGAGCCCGTGGCAGTGAACCTGCGGTGTCGTCGTTCCTTGCTCCGCTGGACATGGTCACCAAAATCAGAGAGCTCTGATACCAGATGTTAGTTTTGAACGAAAAACAGAGCACAAAAGAAAAGTTTTGGTGCAGAAAACTTGCTTACTGCTTTTCTCATTCATGCCTTCCTTATATACACAAACTTTGCAACGTTATTCCTGAAAAATATAACTACCTAACGTGCACATTCTCACGTTCACAAAACAAAGTCAGAGAAAACAACTAACTTCCTACAGATGCGAGACTTGCATCTTTATTTAGCTAAAAATAGTTTAAACTAAGTAAGGAAAAACCAAATTACTAGATTATCTCACAGGGGCACCACTGTGCTGAAGTATTTAACAAGAGCATGCACTGAAACTTAAGTGGAAACTTGGCTAAAGCTGAAGTATGAACTTGGCTAAAGTTGAAGCAGAGTTCTGCCGATGTTGTAGTCTATACATGAGCATAGTCAAAGCGGTATACGAACTTTCTTGTAACTCAACGGTGAACTTTACCAATGTTAAGCATAAATAATCTCTTCATAAAAAAAAATCGCCTAGACTTTATCATCAAAATTTTGATGTTCGGATCCTCTTCCTGTAAAATCACCTTAATCCAGGTGATGGTGAAAGAGCTCTCAGTGTAGAGTGGGAGGCGTTTTTGTCTCTCTAGAAAACACGCTCTCTGGAAGAAAAAAGGACGAAATCCTTCTCCTGAACATCGAAGCCTTTTTCTTCCAGTTCCTCTCTCACGGCTCTGAGTTTCTGGCGAGAAATCCAACATTCTTGTTGGATTCCTCGTCGGGCATCTTTCCATGTAAGATTTGTTCTCGAATTTGAAGATTCGAAATTTGAATCTTGGTTTTGTACTCAGATTTTTGGAGGAAGATCTGCCTTTTCGATCTTGAATTTTTCAACGGATTCCACTTCGGGCATTGCCGTTGACTTGCGTGCACCATGGAGGATGACAGATTCAGATTGGACTCAATCCCATATCTAGATCCAGACTCGAAGTACGATTGAAGATTTCGGTCTTCATCCTGGGTTATTAATGGAGTGGATTTGACGAGGATCTGTCATTGTTTCAAGTAAGTTTCCATCTCTCGCTGATAAATCTAGTCCGGATGATGGATGAAATTGAGGATTTTTGTGGATTTGTGTGGATTTTTATGGATTTGTATGGATGTTTATGATGAATCTGTGTGGATATGTATGGAAGATCTTTGTTTATGGTTGATAGTTTATGTGGTATTCATGTTGGATTCGGAGTAGAGATGAAATTGACGCATAAAAAAATGTTAGCATTTGGGAGAATTCATAATGGATTCGATAAGAGGGTAAACTTGTGTTCTGATCCCGGGCACCCTCTGGCCTTGCTTGTGCTCAGATCCCGGTCAACCACCAGCCTTGCTTGTGTTCAGATCACGGTCACCCTCCGACCTTGCTTGTGTTCAGATCCCGGTTACCCCCAGGTCTTGCTTGTGTTCAGATCCCGGTCACTCCCCGACCTTGTTTGCTTTTTTTAATTTGAACCTTCGACCAAATGCTATGTTTTATGCCAAAACTTGGATCTATTTTCTTGTCTCATGAACACTCATATGGAATTCTTGATTTTGGGTGCTCGAATGTTGGACGAGGTTCATGTTTTGGGATCAGTCAGATTCAAGATAGATGTTTGGAGATGATTTACTATGTGTTTGTTGAATAAAGTTGTACGGCGGTCGGCCATGATGAGTTGGTTTAATCAGAATCATCAACGATGATATGCCCAATGTGTTGTCCTCATTTTTCAATTTCATGATAATGCCCAGATCAAGATGAATGGAGGAGCAGGTTTTTCATAATGAATGGATTATTTGGAGAATGAAGGCTTGAGTTTTTCCTAGATTTCGGCCACTCAATGGCGCCAAAAAAATGCTTCCCAGGCGTAGACTCTGATATGGGCGCTGGACCCATTTTTCTGTGCCGCCGGGTCGCCGAACCCAAGAAAGAATATACGGGGCAGAGGCTCTCTAGGGTTTCGACTTGGGTCAACGTCATCGAACCACTATGTCGTGTGGTGGTTCGAGTGGTGGGTGGAATAGTGGCTCAAGCGGATAATGTACTATCTCGACTGGATGATGCACTAACTCCAGTGGCAGATGCGATGGTGTGCACTCTCGAATGGTGGATACTACACTCTCGAGTCATAGGGATTCGAGAGGAGGGATGCGAAATAAGGTTTTGAGGGTTGCTTACTGTCCACTCCACTGGTGGTTGGTGTGCTATTTTGTGTACTCTCGATGTGGGGCTCGCATGATACGGGTTCGAGAGGTTGATGTTGGCCTCTCGACAGGCAGATTGTGCACAATGGGTTCGAGTGGTGGAATGGTGATTTGAGTGGATGATTCTCGAGTGGATGATGTCCCAACTCCAGTGGTAGATGTGATGGTGTACACTCTTGAATAGTGGATACTACACTCTCGAGTCACAAGGATTCGAAAGGAGGGATGTGTAATAAGGGTTCTAGGGTTACTTACTGTCCTCTCCACTGGTGGTTCGAGGGTTTCGCGTGATTCGGGTTTGAGAGGTTGATGTTGTCCTCTCGACAGGTGGATTGTGCACAATAGGATCGAGTCGCGAGATGTACCAACCCTAGTGGTAGATGGGGTATTCGTGTACCGTGGATGTCTCGAATGGTTACACTACACTCTCGAGTAATAGGGATTCGAGAGGAGGAATGCTTAATAAGGGTTCGAGGGTTGATATTCGTGTACCATGGATGGTGTACACTCTCGAAGGTTGGATACTACACTCTCGAGTAATAGGGATTCGAGAGGAGGGATGCGGAAAAAAGGGTTCGAGGGTTGCTTACTATCCTCTCCACTGGTGGTTGATGTATTATCTCGTGTACTCTCGAGGGGTGGTTTGCGTGTTATGCATTCGAGAGGTGAATGACTCGAGATATGGACGGCCTCTCTGCTGGGCCGATAATGGGCTGAATAGATAAAGGAGAAATCGAGTCCTCTTATAACCCGGTTTCTACCTAGTATTAACATAGGGAATGGTACAAGGTTGGCTCCAATCGGGTGAGCTGAATTCAAGGAGAGTTGGGCATAATTAAAATCATAATTTCTCAGCCTACATGGCCTTCCCATGTCACCCAGATTTGAGCAGAGCTTGTCCCAACCAGGATTTCACTGGACAATTTGGTTAATAAATAGACTCAAAAGGAGCTGCTGCCCTGCAAGAATTAAAAGGGTATTTTCCTTTCTTTTCTTGGCAGTTTTTGCTTCTTTTCTGGATCTATTTGGTGAATTTTTGTTGAGTTTCAGCCTTCTCTTCGAGCTGATGAAATTTTATTGGGTAGATGAAGGAGTTCTTCCATGATTTCATTGCACTTTTCCCCTTAACGGTGGGAGAGAAATCTTTCTTCATTTGGTTGCACAACCACGCGAATCAGGTAGTGGGTTAATTAATTTTCGTACACAAAATTAATTAACCCATTGCTAGTTTTGTTACTTGGATTTGACGGTTACCATGCGCTCTATGCTCGCGCTACTCTTTGTGTTAAATTAGTTGTCCATTTGCTTAAAATGGAGTGGGCGATTACAGAATCGCCAGGCTTGACACACGCAGTATAAGTTGTGTCCATTCTCTTCATCACTAGGAAGGCTATTTTTGGAGGGATCCACAAGAGTTATTGGCATTGCCTATGGATACTCGTTCCCTCTAAAATAGCCCCGTCTCACATCACAAGAACGTTTGAAGGCCAATAACACCTCTCTTTCTTCATCTTAGAGGTGTATGTAGTAGAAGTTGCTCCTCCATTAGCAGTCTCGGCTTCACTCGAATTATGCATCATCAGCACACCATGGCGACCATAGAAGATCTGAGTACACTACACCTGGCTGTGTTTTATGTCTACCATTGGCGGGTTCTTCATCAACTTCTCTCCAAGACCCGAGACCCATGTCTCGGCTACGATTAGGAGAACACATGAAGAGCCAGTACACATTTCTGTTTGCTATGTATAGGTCTAGATTCACACCTATATCTACACTTGCATTTATTTCCCTATGCTTAGCACCATCTAGCTTAAGGTTAGCATTTTGGTTGGGGGGGAGTGCTTCCGGTTGAGGACACCCCCCTCCCGACATCTCAACTTTCCCTAGGCTTTTCATCATTTAGCGCAGGGTTTGCATTGCTTTTTGTATTAGGTAGAGTCGCCTGTACTTTCATGGGGCCCTATCGGATATTCCACCACATTTTCTATTTATCATATTTACCTTAATCCAGGTGATGAGATCATCGTCACCAATAATTTCCTCCTCTTTAATCAGGTTATAAGATCATCATCATTGATCAGACTTAACATCTTCGGCCATGTCAAGAACACTAACTCATTAATATTTTATTTTTGGTTGTCAGAGCAAGCCCAACAACTTCCCTATAATGAGGATTTTTATTGATTTTAGGGACTCTACATTGATTTTTAGCTCCAACAGTTTCCCTATCTCATTCCCTGAAATAGGGATTTTGATGATAGGGAATGTTTACTTCCCCATATATGTAGAGAGAGAATAAAATTTTAGGGAAGGAAAATTTAATGCAATATTTATTGAAAGCATCAAATTTAACATTGTTTTTAGCCAAAATTTAAGTCTCACACTCTCCATATTCCCCTCTCCACTATTAATTGGTGATTAACCTTTTTGTAGTATTAATTTGTTGGACCAACACTCTTTTCAAAATCAGTCATTTCATAAAAAATTGTGTTAGTAAATGTCAGCTTCTCTATAATAGGGAATCCGTAGGAGATGAACACAAAAAATATAGAGAATGTGAGTTTTGAATATCTATTTTATAGAAAAATTAGGGAAGTTGTTGGACTTGCTCTTATTCAGTTCTCATAATCTAGTGCCACTAGTAGGATCATCATCATCGACTGCATATTGCAGGATGAACATTATCAATTGCATTTGGCGAAAGAACCTTCTTCGACGGTGATGTGCTTCATTTCTCGCGTGTTAACCATTGAATTCAACATAGTTTTTAGCTTATTTTATTTGGTGGTTTGCTAGTAGTATTTGAGTTTACATGACAAGGGGTTTAGACGGTAATGGATATCTTGTATCCATGGGCTCCTATATATTCCATTTTATCATCTTTAGTAGGTCGCTCGGGGGTACTTTTTGGTTACATTCTTTATGAAGGCCGTTCGTAAGGGCGATAGAAGGCCATTCGCAAGAACAGTAGAAGAGATCGAAGGCTATTCACCTCTAGAATGGTTGTAGACGAAGGCCATAAACATCAATGCATGGTAGAAGGAGATTGGAGTTAATGATAGGCGGCAACGAAGATCAAAGTGGCCAATAAAGAAATGGGGAACCATGGTCTGATGAGTTGTGCCAAAGTCTAAGAAATATCTGAGAGGAATTAGCCTTCAAGGATGATTCCATTGGATTCCTCTTATCGATCACTACAATATCAACTACAAGAACTCTAAAATTGGACTAACAGTTCACCCGTAGCAAAGAAAACAAGTTTAGGCGGCCAAGGTACCACGGGTCGGCGCGGGTCGTTCGTGTTTAGACACCAACGGCCCGCGCAAAGGAGTTGGCCCGTGTCTACAGTGTTCAACACAAGGCTATGGTGCGGCCCACACCAAATCTTACAGGACGCATGCACGAGTTCAAAACTTCACTCAAAATTGGCCAAGTATGGGCGTAGACCGTCATATTTGTAATGGCAATGCGTCGTTCCAAGTCCTATTTGTCAAGACCAGTCGATGACCTATGCCAAAGGCCGCTTCCCGTGCCAATTTTTTAGTAGACCAAAGCTCCATACAACATCCTGCTCCAAAATCCGCACCTCGCACCAAGTTTCTGAGCCGACTGAACCTACAGACGATGGCCCGCGCCAAGACCCGCGCCCCACGGATCAAAAGTTCCAAATCTAGCACACTAACGGTGGCCTGCATCAAAAGCCACATTCTGTGCCAGATGATGCAATGCGGTCCGCGATGGCTCACGTCGGGCGGCGACGGCCCACACAGCGACTAAACTAGCATTTAGTCATTTTTAGCCTATTTTGGGCCTTTTTTTAGGCCCGATTCCCTTCTCCTATAAATATAGGCTTAGTCTACTAGGTTAAGGGGAGTAGATAGTTTTATTTTATTCTTAGGCTATTAGGAAAGCAACTTTAGAGAGAGAAACACTCTCTCATTTACTTTACTTTCCTTTTATTTTTTTATTTCATCATGGATGTGGAATTCAAATCCATATTTGAATTCCATATCTATGGTGTAGTTTCTATAGCTTAGGGATAAATTGTAGGTGCATAGTTTAATCTTTGTTTTATGAGATTCTAATGTTCATCATACTTTTGTGTTCGTGATATTATTGTGATTGTTCTTGAACATTTGAAATGCATGAATAGTACACCACATTAGCACACACTTTTGTCTATATTCATGTATGGTAAAAATATTGATACCCCATTGGGAAAAGAAACCTTGATGTTAGAATGGGTAAGGGAGTATGTTGTGTCTGTGTGGGAGTGTGCACGGGAGACCCGAGTATTTCTCTGACTTATTTTCCACCGCACCAGTCTTAGCTGATTACGTAAAGTAGTCCGAGAGGTTACGTGTAGAGATAGTGAAAAAGTAGCAAGCTAGGGTTGTAAGAAGCCCTAGTATCATAGATAAGGTGCCAATGACCCCTTGGCTTAATTGATAGGACTAGGGGGAAGTAGTGCATTCGTGGTAGAAGCCTAAGTCGTAATCACTGGGGAAGAAACAAATCTATAACAATGTTTGGACCTTATTGTACTCCCATAATTACGATGGCGGTGTCGATGGAGCATTACGAGCGCATCGACGTGACAGGTACGAGGAAGTGTATGTCATCAGCCACACCACGTGTTATGAACACTATACTAGGTAGTCTAGTAAATTTTACATGTGAATGAATCAAGGATCGAAATACTAAATTAACCATGTTGCTCAATGACGCCACAAGTGCTTAGCTAATTAGATTACTCGCTTTTTATTTTTATGCTTTGTAGTTGATAATTTGAAGCCCCCCCCCCCCCGTTAATATTTGCATTTACTAGTTATTCCTTTCACTCGTACGGATTGACGACCCATACGAAGGTTGTGTTTTTAGTTGATACTTGAGCCCTAGCATCTCTGTGGACAAACTCAGGGCTTATTGCTAACTACCCTATCGGTAGTGTTGCTGTGAGAACGGGTGCTGAACTATAATTTATATCTTTAACCTTCCCAAAATCCTCTGCTTGGGTTAATTCTAAGCTACGGTTTTAACGACCCGGGTGGAGGCTGGTCAAATTTTGGCACCGCTGCCGGGGATGCTATCCAGCTTAAGTATCAATTAGCATAACTTGTTAGTAGAGTAGTTAGTAATTACTTTTGTTTTTGTTTTGTGTTGATAGTTAGGTTGTTGAGCTATTATGATAGTTGTTTTGTTACCTTTTGATCCATTTGCTAGTGTTGTATTCGGAAGGGTATTGTTAGCCCTAGTTTATAGTACACACTCGTACCACTAATATAGGCATCTTACACTACCCGACTGAGAACACATGTGTTCAGAGGCAAAGGAAATGGAGAACTAGAGCACAAGTTCAACTGAGGCAAGCAGTGTTGGTTGAAGAACCACTAGCAATAGTAGAAGACAATCGTACCTTATGGGAGCTCATGGCACCCAACCTGGAGAATTAGCCATTATGCATTACCTTCTCGCCACTACTCGCTAATATTAGTTGTGATCTAAAAAGTGGCATGATCCATTGCCCACCAACATTCAACGGATTGGCGGGGGAGGACCCAAACAAGCATCTATCGAAGTTTCACTTGGTGTGTACAAACATGAAGCCCCCTGAAGCTTTTGAAGACGATTACAACTTGAGAGCCTTCCTATTTTCCCTTCTAGGTGGAGCTAAAGACTGGCTATACTACTTGTCACTGGGATGCATTAGTTCTTGGATTGACATGAAGCGGAGGTTCTTGGAGAACTATTTTCCAGCGTCCAAGTCGGCGGGGCTAAAGAAACAACTGTCAAACATCACCCAAGGGGATACCAAGAGCTTGTATGAATATTTGGACTGCTTCAAGAGATTGTTGGCGAGTTTCCCCTACCATCCCTTAAAGGAGGGAGATTTAGTGTATTATTTCTTCGAGGGGTTATGCGATGAACATATACGGATGGTGAATGCTTCTTTCAATGTTTCGATAGCAAACAAGAACCCTAAGGATACAATGGCCCTCTTTGAAAAAATGGCTAATGGTATGCAAAAATTTGGCACAAGGTCAAGGGCTAAGGTTTTGAATGAACCTGCACAATCTCTTAAGTTAGAGGAGAAAGTCTAAGCTCTTGCTTCTATGATGAAGGAGCTCTTATGAGGAAAAGTGCATCAAGTCAAAGTGTGTGGAGTTTGCAACCTTAACCAAAACTCTGTAGAATGTCCTAAGGTCATAGATGACTTGCAAGAAGTGAAGGTCGTTGAGTACACCAATCGAGAGAGGCCACAATTTGCTAGAGGTCAACCATAAGGGTTCTGAGGGAACCAAGTAGATGCAAGGCCAGGTCCCTATGCAATAAAAGGTATCGAAATCATCCACATTTTTTTATAGAGGGTGGATAACCAAACTCAAGGATCCCGGGGTGGACAAGACCCATCCTTAACCATACCCTCGAGGTGAAGGCCCTTCCAACAACCATGTCTTGATCTACAAGTCAAATCCAAAAGAGATCTTAGGAGCCATTGGTCAATTGGGAAGAAACAAGAAGTCTTTATAGAGAGGGCATGGTGTGAGATTGAAAACCTTGGTAATAGAGCTTTCTCGAGTATCAAAAATCTTAAAGTTCAAGTCGGGCAACTTGCCACCTCGGTGAGCCGACTTGAAGCCAAGGAGTTTGGAAAACTCCCTTCCCAACCGAAGATCAATCCAAGGAACATGAGTGCACTCAAGTTGAGAAGCGGGAAGGAAGTTCGTGAGTCCAAGAAGAGGGTTATGCAAAAGGATGATAAGGTATTGGAGTCTACTAAAGCACACTTCGAAGAAGAGGAGATTATGGTCAAGGAGACACCTTCCAAGGAGCTTCCACCATCCGAGGCACAATCTACCATTCTACCTCCATTTCCAAATGCTTTGAGGGGAAAGCCAAAGGTGGTGACCAATGATGCGAACATTCAAAAAGTCTTCAAAAAGGTCGAGGTAACCACCCCTATATTGGAATTTATTGAACATATGCCATCATATGCTAAATTTCTTAAAGTTGCATGTACAAAGAAAAGAATTTAGGCCAACTAAGAGGTTAGGACTAGGGGTGGGCGTCGGGTCGGTTTAATTAGTTTTCAGGTTTTTTGGTTCGGGTTTTTCGGGTTGACCTCCAAAAACCCCAAAACTAAAACCGAACCGTTTAACCAAGAAACCCGAATTACCAGACCTAAATTTGAAATTCCAATTTCAATTTGAAACTGAGCCAGACCATTTGATTAGAATATTATCAACCTAGAAATAAAATTTAGATTCAATTCTTGACAATAAAATCTAAATAATTCATATACAATCAATAAACTATAAACATTACAACACAAATAACTTTTATAACCTACACTCTAACCTACAGATCTGGACTGAACTAGAGTACAAGAGAGGCTGTGGTGGCGCAGTGGTGGAGCATAGAGAACGTAGATGTGTTAGAATGGACATCGATGGTGGACTGGTGGTGGTGCGATGAGATATCTAATAGTGGCGCAAATCGTGAGATGATGGTATGCTCGGTGGTGAGGCATGGCAGGAGGCGGCAATATTTATGAAGAAAAATGATGGGGGAAAACGAAAATGAGGGAATGGTGGAGTGTGGGAGTGGTGATGCGAAAAGGTCCACCACTAGGGTTTGGTTAATGAGGCACCGCAACTTCTAAGTTTCTTGCTCTTGAGAAGAGTTAGCATTATATAGTAGTTTTTTAGGGTTTTTAAAATCTGGGCTATTTATTTGGGCTTAGGATGAAGGCCTAGATAAGAAATCACACTCAAAGGCTGCCAAATCTTGACTTTAATTTTGTAATTGGAGTTTAGTAATATTTTCCCAACACAGACATGACTTGAATTGAGTGCAGAAAAACAATACTCCATCCGTCCCAGATTGAATTGCATAGAATATTTTTCACAGTTATCAAGAAATATGTTTGACCGTTTTTTTAAATTAAAACCATCCTTAGATGGGGGGAATATATTTGGCTCCCCAAACCGTAGAATTATCCCCGAGGGTAGCAAAAAGAGTTACATCTGAACAATATCAATCATGTGATGATACAAAAAAGGGGAAGCGAAGTATAAATAACATCCTTGTCTCTCGGTTTGTGTAAATCTTATACCTTTACTAGAGATCAAACCGAAGTAAGGGAACACGAACAAGTCAGGGAGATGAGAATTCAAAACCCTTATCAGTCAATGTTCCTTTACCTAGCATTTGATCTCATAGAAGTCCTCATCTATGAAGATCTCGTGCCCCTTTGCGCCTGAACCTCTCATCCTGAGCATTTCCAGTCTGCAAAAAGAAAAGAGCAAACAACAGCAGTCTCTGTCCAAAAAAATTGTGTAAAGCCGGGAAAAGAATTCAAACTAGAAATCCATCCGTTGTGTGATCTGTGTTCCCTTTTGCTGTGCCTATTCTTACTCCATGAACTCCATTTTTATCTAGCAAGATCAAACCTCTAAGGAAAGGTGGGGAGTTTCTGATATTTAAGTCTCCGTTTAGGGATTTCTCCCTTGCATATTTTGCCAAAAAATCAGCCACTGTATTAGCTTCCCTAGGAGCATATTGGATTGGATTTTCTTTATGCAACAAATTCAGATGACTGGTAAGAGAAAAAAGTCTCCATGAACCCACATAAGGATCTTGTATTGCTTTAACTGCTGGTTTGCAGTCAGACTCAAAGATACTACCTCTAATATCCAATTCTAAGCAAAAAAGATGGGCAAAAAGGATACCTTCCAGCTCTGCATGTAGAGGAGATTCTGATCTAAAAGTTTTGACTCTCATGTGTTTCACATCTCCCCTCCAGTCTCTAACTACTACAGCACAAGAAGAGTCTTCTCCATTTACCCATGATGCATCTGTGTTAATTTTAAAACCAGTTGTTGGTTTTTCTCATCTTACTGCAGATACTGTGGTTACCTTCTTTTTTTGAGTTATATGAGGAATGATTCCAACCTGAACTAGTTTCTTATACTTTTCAAGATTACCTTTCACTGGATTAGCAGTAAAAATTAGGAGCATCAGATCCTTGATATTCTGAAAACATGTATCCACTGAAAAGGGAAGATTGTCATAGAGTATTTTGTTTCTATAAGTCCAGAGAGACCAAGTTGTGACAATGAGAGCAGCAGTATAGACTTGATTGAGAATCTTTGAGCCTACCCTGATGGAGAGATAATATTCAACTAGATGTCTAAAACTCCTGAAGACAGGTGTTTGCAGATTTAGAAGGCTATTAACTTTATTCCATACTGCAGTTGCCTTATTACAGGAGTTAAAAAAATGGTTGATGGAGTCTGAGTGATTAGAGCATATAGGGCATTTAGAGGCTAGTGAAAAACCAAGCTTGCACAGAACATTTTCAAAAGGCAGAATTCCATTCAGAGTTCTCCATATAAGTACTGACATTTTAGCTGGTATGAAATTTGCCCATACCTTGTGCAGATGTCTAATTCTTGTTCCCTTCTGCCTCAGGATCTTGTAAGCAGAACTGACTGAGAAGTTTCCATCCATTGAAGATTTCCATATCAGTCTATCCTCATGTGTGTTCTTGATGATCACATCCTGCAATATTGAAACTATATTGGTAGCCAAATATGGCTCCACAAAAGGAAGATTAGAGTCTTTGTTCAGGATAAAGGTGCTCAGTGAGATATCAGGGAAAGGAATTTCCACATCATCAGGCCATTTATAGTATAGTGCACCTTCTCCTGACCAGTTTGAGTTCCAAAAGGAGCATTCACCTTTTCCATGAATTACTCTAGTTAAACTATTAGTTTTTTCAGTTATGTTACAGATTCTTTTCCATACCTGAGATTTCTTATAAGACTCAGGTAGAGTCCACAGATGCTGAGACCATTGAGTTGTGTTCATTTGAAGCTTCCACCATAACTTACAGGAGAATGAATCAACTATAGCCTGAAGATCTCTAAACCCTATCCCATTCTCTTGTACTGGAAAACTCATTTTTCTCCAGCCTCTCCATTTTTTCCTGGCCTCTGTACTATCATTGGCTCCCCAGAACAGCCCAACAACCAGCCTTTCCATTTTCCTCAGTACAATCTTTGGAGGTCTTAAGACAGCAAACAAGTGGGTTGGAATTGAAAGAAAACAGTGGTTTATTAGGATAATTTTACCTGCAGTACTCAACCATCTGTTTTTCCAGTTATTAATACTTTTTTCCATTCTCTCCAATATAGGGTAATAATATCTCTGAGTGTTCCTTCCTGTAAATATGGGGATCCCTAAGTACTGAAGAGGAAACTCACCTCTAGCCATTCCTAAATTCCTGCTCAAGATTTGGATTCTATCTACTGAGGTGTTTAGAGCAGCACAGAAGTTGGATTTAGAAAAATTAACTTTTTGTCCCGTAGTTTGCTCATATGCACTGAGAAATATTTTAAATCTTTTCAGATTTTTCTTATTACCACTGAGGAATACAGCAGTATCATCTGCATACATTAGATGAGTGATCTGTGGGCATTTTTTAGGTAGACCAAAAAATTGCAGGTATCCCATGTTAAACAGTTTTTTTAAACCTCGGGAGAATGCCTCTGATAGGATATTATACAGAAATGGAGACAGAGGATCTCCCTGTTTAATTCCTCTATTTGATGCAAAGAATCCTGTTGCTACTCCATTAATTAAAACTGAAAAGTGAGCTGAGGCTATGTTCTGCATTATCCGGTTTACAAAAGTACCATGAAAACCAAATTTAAGGAGGATTGAATTAAGAAAAGACCATGAGACCCTATCAAAAGCTTTCTGCATGTCTAGTTTAATGATTAAGTTCTGCTTTTTGATTTTCTTGATAAAATTCTAGTCATTTCTTGCATCAAAATTATGTTGTCAGAGATATCCCGCCCTTTCATAAAAGCACTTTGTTCCGGGGATATAAGTTGAGACATGAAAGGCTTAATTCTTTCCATCATCATCTTAGAGAATACCTTGTTCACAAAATTAGAAAGACTTATTGGTCTGAAGTCAGAAAAGGTGACAGGTATAGTTCTTTTGGGAATTAAAGCTAGCCAGGTACTGGAAATTGCCTTTGGAATATTTCCACTTTTTAAAAAATCATTTGCAGCTTCAAGTAAATCTACTTTAACATATTCCCAAAAGGTAGTGTAAAAAAAACCAGAGTATCCATCAGGTCCAGGGGAACTATGTTTGTTGAGGTCAAAAACTGCAAACTTGAGCTCTTGGATCAGGAAAGGAGACAGCAGTAAATTATTTTCTTGTTCAGTTATTACTCTAGGGATTTCAGATAGAAATTGACTTATATAAGTTCCCTCTTTCTGGGGTTCATCCTCATTAAATAAAGCTTTATAGTACCCCACTACTACCTCTTTGATCTGGGTTGGATCTGTGATCCAGTTTCCATGTTCATCCCTAATCTTACTGATTCTAGATTTAGTCCTCCTTTCCCTTATTGAGTGGTGAAAATAACTCGTGTTTGCATCACCATATTTGAACCAATTCAACCTTGCTTTTTGCCTTAGATAGATTACTTTCTCTTTTTGAGCCCTCATCAAAAGATGTTTAGATTGGTTCAAATCTGACAGGATTGAATCATTTGGAGTTTGTTGAAATGAGATTTCTAAATCATTAACCTTGTTCTCATATTGTATCAGGTTCTGATCAAGATTACCAAATTGTGTTTTGTTCCATTGCTTTATTTCCATCTTAAGCCTTTTCAGTTTATATACTAACCTATACATTCCTCTGAAAGAAGTTTCCAGGTTCCAGTTAGAAGCCACTAAGTTTAGAAATTCCTGTCTACTAGTCCACATCTCTTGAAATCTAAATGGTCTAGGGGCTTGTTCCTCAGATGTTTGTACAGATAAGAGAAGAGGAGCATGATCCGAAGACAATCTATTAAGAACATGGATTGAACTGTTAGGAAATAAGTCAAACCAATCTAATGAGCAGATTCCCCTGTCTAACCTTTGGAACATCAAATCTTTGCATCTATCCTTAAATCTATTGTTGCTCCAAGTAAAAGAGTTACCTACTGTAGGAATATCATGCAAATCCAGGTCATTTAAAAATTTATTAAATTGCATCATGCTCTTTTTTGGGGTTGACTTTCTCCCTTTATACTCTAATACTGACGCTATAGTGTTAAAGTCTCCAACAAATATGGAAGGAAGAAGATTAGCTGCCTTTAAATCACTCCATAAAGACTCTCTGACTTGTCTATGAACACTTGCATAAATAAAAACACAGTTCCAGCTCAGAGAAGATAATGAATCAGTTATATTCACTTGTACATACTAATCAGTCTCGCTTATAACAGTAATGCTAAAAGACTGGTTCCAAAATAACCAAATTTTAGCACTATGAGCAGAGTAGGCATTCTGAAAACCCAAATCATATTTAAATTTTATGAGCTTCTGATTTCTTGCCATGGTTCTATTAAGCACATTATGTCTAACTTGTGTTTAAGTTTCAAATTCTTAAGTCTGTCAATTGAAGTGCCAATTCCCCTTATATTCCAAACTAGTACATTCCCAATTATGGTGTGTGTAATCATTTAAAAATTTTGGGATTGGCTTTTTGTGATGATCTTAGGTTTCTACTAGTCTTTGCTGAGTTTTTGCCTTTTTCTCCTGATTTTCCATTACTATGATCAGAATTCCCTGCTAACAGGTTTTGGGATGAAAGGTTTACCTTATCCTGCTTTCCTTCTTTTTCCAGAATGCTCAGATCAGAGATTGTTGCAGATTGTTCATTCAATGTTTCCTCTTTGCTGGAACTTTGCTCTGTAGGACCTATTTGATCTTGCTCTTTAAGCTCCAATTGTGCTTGTTCTTTTTGGGAAACAGTGGAAATAGATTTATTAGCAGAAACATCAGAGGTTATGACAAGTGGTACTTCCTGCGATTCAACTGTTTCATGAAAAATCTCTACTATCTCCCCTTCCTGCTCTTCCTCACTATCTTCTAGGGATTGAAAGGAATTAGATATTGTCACCGTGTTCGTGTTTGTTTCCTTATCCATTATGGAAGATTTTTCAGGGATCTTTTTTCTCCAAATGGATGTGGTTATTGGCTTAGATATATCATCGAGTGAGTAAAATGGGCCATTCCTTTTTTTATGACTTACCTTGTAGAAATCAAAATTGCTATCATTTTGGATTCCTATATTAATTATTTGTTTCTGAACATCCTTTTCCTTTTGTGATACAGTTAAAGCAGATGTTCCTTCAATGTTTACTACCTCTGTTGGGTGAGAATCTGTTCCTAGTTTGTTCTTATGTGTAATATTCTCAACCTTATTACTAGTTGTCTTCCTCAGATTAGGGTGTAAAAAATTACAATTTGTGTTGCTATGCCCAATTATTTTGCAGTGTGTACAATATGTTGGCAAATCCTCATACTCAATTGGGTATTCAGCAACCTTGTTTCCTATGCCTACCATAATTGACTTAGGAAGCTGAGCTAACAAATCAATTTCTACACATACTTTAATAGCTGAAGGTCTGGTTAAGGCCATGGTTGCAGCATCCATTTTAAGAAACCTACCTACCTGGCTACTTATACCCATAATTGCAGAGTTTTATAGAAATGAATTGGTATTTTGTGAAAAGTTACCCAGACCGGGACTATGGAGGATTCCACAGACGGAGAGAAATCTGGTGTCCATTTCTGCACTTTCATTGTGTATCCTTGTATTGACCACTGGCCCTTCATCCAACACCTTTGGTAATCTTCATTTTCCTGAAATCGGATCAAAACATGTCGATAATCAATAGAACCTAATTGAAATTTCGATTTAAAACCTATTGATTTAAAAGACTGTTGAAGTGAATCCATGTGAGGTTTCCCTCGGATGAACTTTCCGACGAGGGCGTTCTGGTAGTGCGAAGCTAGGATTTCTCCTTCTTCAGGGGGGAGTATGTATGCTATCTTTCCCATAAATTCTGTTATTGGGTGAAGGTTTGGAGTATCTGGGAGGGTTGATAGGAGGGGGGATTGTTTTGTGTTGAGGGCTTGGGCAAAACTTCTGATTGCCAGGGGCTTAGAGTGAGTTGGATCCGGAGGTAGAGGAGGCATCGGCGACGCCATGGTCAGCCACCGATGCTGATGCAGAGGATCAGTAATATGACCGTTAAAGAAGAAATGGAGGTGACGAAGTGAAGAAAGAAGAGTAGTATGTTTTTCGCACTATTTTCCGCACATAGACACAGTAGAAAGCTCAGTTCCCCAGCACAATATGCTTTGAAATCATCGGGCAATATGTTTGACCGTTAATATATTTAACTACGTATAATATCGGAAAATAAAAAAAATTAGAAACTACTCGTTATGACGAATCCAACAATATCAAATACGATAATATTATTACTTATATACCTATTTAAATATGCGGTCAAAGTTTGACCGTAAATAGTATCAAATAGTAAAGTGTGCAGTTTAATCTGGGACGGAGGGAGTAATAAAAAACACTTGCCTTAATAAATAGTGGTCGCATCAAGCACATCGTGATGGACTAAAAAATGGTCACATTAGCTTCCTTGAGATTGATGTATACCTAAAATCAAGGAACTCTCTTTTATTTCAAATGGCCAAAATTTTTAAATATAAATTCTATGTTCAGAATTTAGTAGCATTATATATATATGAACTTCACACCCGGTTACCTCATTTTGCAATATAAGCTAGATTGAGCTTTCGCTCCACCAAGTTGTTGGTTTCTACTTGTATTGCGCCCTAAGTACGACGGTGCGGACACTCTACTCGAGTGTTTGTGTTTGTTGCTCCTTTCTCGGTTAATCTAGACTTCCATGTCCCTCTAAAGGCCTGGTGTGCTATCTAGCCACCCGCTGAGTGCGACGTCCGTGGAATCTAGGTGGACTCTTTGTGTTCTAGCATTGAGTTTCTCACGGTTCTCCTGACCCAGAAGGGGAGACCCGTGACAGTTGGTATATATATATGGAAAAGTCTTGGGAAAGACGATTTTTCCATATGCTTATAGAAAGACAGGGTTTTAGAGTTTGGGGATAATTTTTAAATTTAAATATTGGTCCTCCGACTTAAATTTATTTATAAATTAAATTTTTTTGTTTTAAAACTTAATTATTATTATTATATGTTATTTATTTATTTATTTAATTACAATTCGGTATTCGGTTCGGATTTTGGTTTGAGTTTTAATATCCAAAACCGAACCAAAAACCATATTCAGAATTTGGTTTATTCAATTCGGATATCCAAAAACCGTATATTAAATTCGGTTCGGGTTATTCGAATTCGGATAATTCAGTTTTTGATTCAGTTTTTGGTTTTCGGTTTTTTTGCCCACCCCTAGTTAGGACATTTAAAAATGGAGGGAGACATCATTTTGAACCATAAAAATCTGCCTAAGAAATGCGATAACCTCGGAATGTTTTCTATCCCTATCTTCTTAGGTGGTAAACTTGTTGAAAATGCCATGATAGATTTAGGCACATCCATCAATGTGAACCCATATAGTCTATACCTAGAAATAGGTGAACTTAGGGAAACTAGAGTGATTGCCCAACTCGCCGATCATTTCCAAGCTAGTTCTCGTAGACTAGTAAAGGATGTGATGGTGCGAATTGGCAAGTTGGTTTTTCCGATGAAGTTTTATGTCCTAGACGTGGCGCATGATGGTAGTGCACCCCCGATACTTTCGGGGAGACCTTTCTTAAAACATCTAGGACTAAAATTGATGTCCAGTTAGGAACCTTGACTCTAGAAGATGAAATGGATAAAATGGAATAGGATATCTATAAATCTTGGCATGATTTGACAAATTCTTCTTTTACGTGCAAAGGTGTGACCTTATTTGATGAGCATGATGAAACCACTTGCGTTACCAATGAGCATGAACATTTGGATGAATCCCATTTTGATGATATTGTTGATGAGTCTGATGAATTGCATGATGCTGTGGATAATATTACTGGGCTAGATTGTTTTTCCATGCTAACTAACTTGCACCAAGAAGGGGGGAGTGTCAAGGGTTTAAAACCTCATCGACCTCCCCCTAACCCCAGAGTGACATTCACGGACTCAATGCTAGCGAGACACAGAGATTCATTTCCCATCATGGACAACAGGTCTGAAGGTAATGATGGTTTTTTGTGGAGACCTCTCCACAACAATGTCATCGTGGGTGGAGTCGCTGATAGCGATTTCGGAGACCCACGGGTAGGTTTTTCAAACTAGACTTGGATGAAAAAGAAATAAGTCGTGAGGACGATAATAAATCTACGATGTTTCTTTTTGCTTTCATATATTGAGTAGTGATTAGATAGATTTTGCATGTTCTTGTTTGCAATAAGGATTTTTGAGACGAAACTCTTGTTGGTTTGAAAATTTGAGTTCTTGGATGGAATTAGATTTGATGGGTGACATAGATTTTCGAAAAAAGAAGGGAAAAACAAAGGATTAGGCTAAAAAAATTTGGCAATCCCGTGCCAAAACCTAACACGGCCCGCGCCAAGAGCTTGGGTCCGTGCAAGGAGAGTTGGCACGAGGGGATGCCTCATGCCAAGGAGTTTGGCACAAGGGTTGATTCGTGCAAGAATGTTTGGCACAAGGCTTTGGTTTGTTCCAAGCACATTTTGTGCTAAAAATCAATTTTCCGTTGCCATTTTGTTCCAAAAATGCAAATTTTCAAAAATTATGAATTTCTAACTCAAAAAATGCATTTTTGGTTCACAATTTTTGAAATTTCCTAATCCCTTAGGATTTTTGTTGCAAATAGTACATCCTACATTCCTAGGAATAAATTGATTTGTACTCCCTCTGTCCCAGCTCTTTTTGCACTCTTTCCTTTTTTGGACGTCCTAGCTGTTTTTGCACTACCTTATTTTTTACCCAATTTTTGATTTTTTTAACCCAATATTATTAGCCCACATTATTCCATAACCCTTCATAATCTCTATTTAACCAAATCTTGGGCTTAATCTGAACGAAAATAAAGGAAAAGAGTTAAGAATTTCAGGATATCCCACACAAAGCCTTCAAATAGTACTATTCTTAAAAATACTTCCAGATTCTCTCTCCGCAGAAAGAGCTGGGACGGAGGTAGTACTATTTTCCCCTGATATGTAATTTGTTTATTAAAAAAATCCATTCTAAATCCATAGTACATTTTCCACCTAATTTCATCATTTGACACATTCTTCCTTCTCAAGAAACACTCACTCACACACACTCTTGGTGAAACTCGAAAAATTGAAGTTTTTCTTCCAAAAATTAGCAATTCTTGCTTCTTCTTGTGTGGATCTTGCAATTCTTAGCTTCAAATTCTCGGTAATCCATTGAACTCTTTGTTTATATACTAGATTGAAATTGTGGTGGTGTTATGAAAAGCTGGATTTTCAAATGGATATGTGTGTTGTTAGGATAAATGTTTGGGCTTGTATTAATGATCAGGTGTTGAAGAAAGTTTGGGTGGTTTGATGTGCTATTGTGTTTGAATGAAATGTTCTTCATGTATTAAGTGATTTGGGAGGAGATGAATCTTAGTTACACAGTCTTATTGATGGATTTTTACTGACTTACATGAGATTTGTTTTCCAATGAGGATGTTCTTGTTTAAAAAGCCTTCATGCTTAGATTATCATGTTTTGAATGTCTAGGCTATTTGGGTAGGATCTACTTGTCGGATGACAATGTGATCCATGCCTTATTTTGAAGTTCACATTACCAAGCCCCATTTTGTTAGGATGCC
Organism: Rubia yunnanensis; assembly: GCA_037428765.1. NCBI lineage: Eukaryota > Viridiplantae > Streptophyta > Magnoliopsida > Gentianales > Rubiaceae > Rubia > Rubia yunnanensis. The sequence continues at coordinate 86,617,049 of CM075063.1, forward strand.
ACTCAAAAGGAATACTTCAGAGAAGGGAAATTCCACTCGGGGTGAGAAGAGAAAGAAACCGGTGAATGGTGCAAACCATGAACCGGTAACTCCTAATCTTTGAAACCCCGCAATTGTCACCAATGAGTTTATAGGACTATCCAATATTTTTATGGCTGCAACATGGAGGTGGAGGAATTTGAGATACCCATATACTAGAGACTGGCTTCGCATGCAAAAACACACCGGCAGCTCTAGGCTTACTCGAACATGTGACATATCTCTTGGGTTGAGTAGGTTTAAAGGGGTTCTTGGAAAAACATTCTAAGAATTACATCAGGTGGACCCTAGAGTTCCTAGCTACTCTTTGGTTGGTCATGGACGAGAATGGACACAAGGCGATCAAATTCAATCTTGATGACAAGGAGTATCAAATGACACACCGGGAGATAGCCCGTACCTTTGGATGGAGGTACCGCAAGGAGACCCCTGGGACACACTTTCAAGGGGTGCCTTTTTATCTTGGGAACTTTTGGAGGCAGTTGACAGGAACTGATTGGAAGAATGTGTGTAAGAGCACCACTTTAGTTCATTCGGCATTTTGTTACGTTCATTGACTATTGGCAATTGGGGTTTTCTGCCACGATGAGCTAACACAATGTCCGGGTTTGGATGTTCATTACCTTTTGGCAATGGCTCTGAGGGTAATTGCTACCCAAACTTGGTGTGGAACTTTGTACACGAGTGCACGATGATGGGAGAAAGAAAGAGTGGTAAGATAGCTATGGGCAGAATGGTAGGTCTATTGGCACAACACTTAGGGCATCTAGTCACACAGATAGCGTTGGCTAACTTTGGACGATCGGGTACAAGGTGTAATACTGATAAGTTAGACAAAGCATTCATGGTGGTACCTACGACATCGAAGGGTAGATATGTATGGCTTTATGGCGGAGCGAGCACTTGTAGTTTCATGGTACTTCCACAACCAGAGCGCACCGTCATCAACCATGAAACATGCTTGGATGACCTATTTATTGAGTTGGACCAGTGCTTTGAGAGAGAATTCTATAGAGTCTTAGCCACCCCAGAGATAGACATTGAGGAGGCCGAAGGTGAGACATCTTTGAGGGTACATCATAGCCACTCTCGCCTATCCACGGACATCATTGACCAATTGCAAGCACTTAGGAATCAACTTTCGAGATCTACCCTAGTGTTGTAAGAGGTAGTACAAGCGATAGGATGAGTGAGGATGCAAGGGGAGGATCTTAGTTCAAGTATGGATTGCATAAGGGAACGCTTCAAGCAATAGGATACCTTTATAGGAGCTTTACTAGTCACGACGAGATGGAAGGCCCTTTTGGGCCGCAAGAGTGAGAGTCACTATTTCTCCCAACCTCAATTATGTTTTGACGTGATTTTTATTGCATTGGAGACTATTCATCGGTTAAGTGTGGGGAAGGGAGTAGTAAGTGCTTAGGGAGTTTCATTCTTGGATTTCCTCGGTGCATTTTCATGCTTTTGTTAGTAGTCTTTCTTGATTGTTGGTGATTTTGGTTTTTGATTGTTGAGGGATGTTTTGGAAGCTATTGGGGGTGTATTTTTGTGATTCATCTTATATTTGTAGTATGAAGCCTATTTTTGGGGTGATTTGTGCTACACCAAAAAAATTGAATACCTTGAAAAATGAAAAAAAATACAAAAACCTGGACAAGTTGAAAACCCAAAAGGGCGACTTGGGTAACATTGGGAAAAGCCTGGATAGGTTGACAAACCTAGGTAAAAGTGAGAGGCTAGGCCCGGCCAGGCTTATGAGCCTAGGAAAAATGAGAGGTCGCATGGAAAAAGTTGAGAAATGAGTACCCTTTGTGTGTTAAAGCTAGGAAGAAAACCCAAAAGGGATCCTATGAAAAATGAGAGAAATTGAGAGAAAACAAAAAAAAGGTTGTCGATACATTTGACTCCTTGGTTGTAAATAGGTCAAGAATCACGAAGTATCCCTATGTTACAACCAAGTCAACGACTCTTGGATTTCCTTGGTGGACTGTTTTTGGGATACGACACTTGGATTGCTTTAGGGGTCATTTTGGGAAAAGTAGGCTAGCTTTACACTTATCTTCTTGGCTTACCTTTTCCACATTTTACTTTGGGTGGTTAGATTGCTTATGTTCTTCGGGGAGTGCGAGAGTTGTGAGATTCTTACTCTTTTTGGGGGAGATAGGGTAATCTAGGAATAAGTTGGATGCCTCGGTTAACTTATGCTTGCACGCTACATTTTGCTTAATTCTTTGTCTTGTCTTTATTTACTCGAGGATGAGTAAATGGTTAAGTGTGGGGAGTCTGATGTGCTTCATTTTGCTTGTGTTAACCGTTGCATTCGGTATAGTTTTTAGCTTGTTTTATTTGGTGGATTGCTAGTATTAATTGAGTTTACGTGACAAGGGATTTAGACGGCCATGTTTGGTTTTCTTGTCTAAACCCCACGTTTTGTAGGCATAATTAGTACTAATGGACATCTTATATCCATGGCCTCCTAGTTCTTCCATTTGATCATCTTTAGTAGATCGCCTGTGGGTACTTTTTGGTTACATTCTATGTGAAGGCCGTTCGTAAGGGCGGTAGAATATATTGAAGATCATTCGCAAGAACGGTAGAAGATATTGAAGGCCATTCACCTCTATAATGGTTGTAGACGAATGTCACAAACATCAATGCATGGTAGAAGGAGATTGGAGTCAAAGATAGGCGGCAACGTAGATCAAAGCGGCCAATGAAGAAACGGGGAATCGAGGTCCGATAAGTTGTGCCAAAGTTTGAGAATGATCCAAAAATAATTAGCCTTCAAGACTAATTCCATTGGATTTGTCTTCTCGAGCACTAAAAAATTGACTACTAGAACTCTAAAATTAAACTAATGGTTCACCCGTAGCAAAGGACACAAGTTCAGTCAGCCATGGTACCACGGGTCGGGGTGGGCCATTCATGGTTAGACACCAACGGCCTGCACCAAAGAAGTTAGTCCATGCCTATAGTGTTCAACACGAGGCTATAGCACGGACCGCACCGAATCTTATGGGCCGTATGCTCAAGTCCAAAACTTCACTCAAAATCGACTAATTATAGGCATGGACAATCTCATTAATGATGGCCCGCTCGGTTCCAAATCCAAGATGCCAAGACCAGGCGATGGCTCTCGCTAAATTTTTTAGCAGACCAATGCTCCAGACAATGTCCAACTCCAAAGGCCACACCCCATGCCAAGTTTCTAAGCAGACCGAACCTGTAGACGATGGCCTGTGCCAAGACCCGTGCCCCGCAGATCAAAAGTTCCAAATACAACACACTAACGGTGACCCACATCAAAGGCCACGATCTATGCCAGATAATGTGACGCGGCCCACGCCAGATCCAGCGGCCCGCACCGGACGTGCCTCGTACAAGATCCTGCAGCCCATGACAAGTACATTGCGCAAACTGCGCCATCCACAACGGCCCACTTTGGGTTGCGGCTGAACTAGGATTTAGTCATTGTTGGCCTATTTTTGGCCTATTTTAAGGCTTAATCCCTTTCTCCTATAAATATAGCCTTAGTCTACCAGGTTAAGGGGAGTAGATAGTTTTATTTTATTCTTAGACTATTAGGAGAGAAACTTTAGAGAGAGAAACACTCTCTCATTTTCTTTAATTTCCTATTATTTTTGCTTTCATCCTAGATGTGGAATTCAAATCCATATTTGAATTCTATATTTATAGAATAGTTTCTATAGCTTGGGGATAAATTGTAGGCGCATGGTTTAATCTTTGTTTTGTGAGATTATATTATTCATCCTAATTTTGTATTCATGATATTATTGTGATTGTTCTTGAATATTTTAAATGCATGAATAGTACACCACATTAGCAAACACTTTGGGCTATATTCATGTATGGTGAAAATATTAATGCTCCCTTGGGAAGAGAAACCTGGATGTTAGAATGGGTAAGGGAGTACGTTGCGTCTGCGTGGGTTTGTACACGGGAGACCCGAGTATTGCTCTAATTTATTTGGCATTGCACCTATCTTTGCTAATTACGTCAAGTATTCTGAGAGGTTACAGGTAGAGATAGTGAAAAAGTAGCAAGTTAGAGTTGTAAGAAGCCCTTGTATCATAGATAAGGTGCTAACGACCCCTTGGCCTAATTGATAGGACCAAGGGGAAGTAGTGCATTCATGGTGGAAGCCCTGGATGTAATAAAATGGGGGAGAAACATACCTACAACAATGGTCAGACCTTGTTGTACTCCCCTAATTACAATGGCGGTGTCGATGGAGGGTTGCAAGCGCACCTAACGTGACAGTTACGGGAAAGTGTATGACATCGACCACACCACGTGTTATGAACACTCTATTAGGTACTCTAGTAAATATTATATGTGAATGAATTGAGGATCAAAACATCAGATTAACCATGTTGCGCAATGACTCCCTAGGTGCTTAGCTAATTAGATTACTCGCTTTTTATTTTTATGCTTTGTAGTTGATAATTTGAAAAAACCAACCCCCCCCCCTATTATTTACATTTAATATCTATTCATTTCACTCATACGGATTGATGACTAGTACAAAGTTGTATTTTTAGTTGATACTTGAGCCTTAGAATCTCTACGGAGAAACCCAGGGCTTACCGCTAATTACCCTATCGGTAACGTACCGGTGAGAACGGGTGCAAAACTATAAATTTCTATCTTTGACCTTCCCAAAAACCTTTGCTTGGGTTAATTCTAAGCTATGGTTTTAATGGCCCCGAGTGGAGGTGGGACAGATGGCATGTTTGCAGGACCTCTATTCAGTAAGTATATTCACCTGTCGTACAATATTTCTTGACTTGGGCTTCATTATTTGCCATGCAATCTCCATCACTCGGGATCTCATTCATCCACGTTATGGATTTTAATCCACTTAGGGGTATTCATTTGTCCACTTTAGTTATTTTCATCCCTTATCTATTCAGTAAGTATATTCACCTATCGTACAATATTTCTCGACTTGGGCTTCATTATAGGCCTTTTGATCTCCATCACTCAGGCTCCCATTCATCCACTTTATGGATTTTCATCTACTCAGGGGTACTTATTTGTCCACTTTAGTTATTTTCATCCCTTAGGTTAGTCGTTCATTGTCTTTAGGAATTCTTTAGCCCTTAGGGAGAATCATTCAGATGATTCATAAGTCCACTATAGGAATTTTCATCCCTTGGGGAGAATTATTTAGAAGAGTTTTAGTTTTTTATCCCCCTGAGAATCACTCAGAAGAGTCATCCATCCACTTTAGGAATCGTTTATCCCTTAGGGAGAACCATCATTTAAAAGTTTTCCCTTAAGGATGTTTTGTTGTATAGGGATAATCATTGAGGAGTAGCATATGTCTGCTTTAGGGGTTTTTTGTCCCTTAGAGAGTTTTTTTTTTTTTGTAAATTTCCAGTGGAGATCGGCTATCCTCCGATAGGATTTCTACCATTGGAGATTATTTTATGATGATATATCTCTTCAATGTAGAGTGGTTATCCTCTAGTGGGATTTCAACCTTTGGAAATTATCTTCTGATGAGACATATCTTCAAAGAAGAGTGGCTATCCTTTGATGGGATTTCAGTCGTGAGGATTATTTTCTGATGAGATATCTCGTAGATAGAGAATGGCTATCCTTTGATGGGATTTTAGGCGATAAAGACTATCTTCTGATGAGATATCTCGTTCATGGAGACCTTTGGCATCGTGTCAAATATGAACCTATGGTTCTCTGGGTGAACTACTCCCTGGGCATCAGACTACAAAAAACAAAGTGTTTCCAACCTACAGCCTTTTATTTGTGTGAAGCTACGCATTGGATGAAACACAAGATCGTCATCACTGGTTCGTTTATATCGAATCTAGCCCTATAGTTCTTCTTGGGGGTGAACTACTCCCTAGGCATCAGATTACCAAAAAAGAAAGTGTTTCTAGTTTATAGCCTTTTGTTTTTCAGAAGCTACGCCCTAGCTAGAATATAAGATTGTCATCACTAGTTTATCATATCGAATCTAGCCCTATAGTTCTTCTTGGGGTGAGCTGCTCCTTAAGCATTAGATTACAAAAAAGGAGACTATTTCCAGCTTATAGCCTTTTGTTTGTGGGAAGCTACACCCTGCCTGGAACACCAAATCATCATTGTTGAGAGCCTTGACTCATCAGTTTTATATTTTGGCGAACCCGCTGGCAATGTTCCTTAAGTACAAATTCAGCCAGAATATTCTCAAATATAAAATAGGCAAAATAATTTGTACTTATCATCATCATATCTCAAAATACAAGATATATGCTTGGTAAAAAAATATAGCATAATTTTATAGTATTAGGTTCATATAACCTTTATTTGGATCATTAACTCCAATGTTTTCTTCATATTAATCCTCGGAGGGTAATCTATGCTTTAGAAATTTTGTTTGAAGATTTACTATATACATATAGTATTTTATACCCCTTTTAATTTGTTGTGGGGCAAATCTTTAATGCATTCCTTGTATTTTCCAAGAATTTGAACTCTTTTCTATTCCAGGTAGTTCTATTGCCTTCCAATGATTCCAAGTGTTATCTTTAGCATAAGGATAGAGTATGGTTAGACCATTAATCAAGATGTTATGGGTTTCATGTTGTATCTATTATTTTATTGGGTCAATCCAGATTATCTTCATGTATTGACAAGACGTTCTTCGCATTCATCACATATACTCAGAAGATGGGATCATCTTCAGCCTGAGCTTCAGAAATCAGCTTTGGTAGTGATCTTTGAACATTATCTTTGGTCATCATCTGCATCCATATGATGGATCATCTTTGAGCTTCGGCCATCATCTGGGTGATGGGATCATCTTCGTCCATGAGCTTTGGCCATAAGCTTCGGCAGTGATCTTTGGCCATCAACTTTGGTCATCATCTCTATCTAGATAATGGATCATCTTTAAGCTTCGGCCATCATCCTTGTGATGGATAATATTCGTGCTTCAAGGGGATCATATATGGCCACCATTTTCATCCAGATGATGGGATCATTTTCAGCCATTATTTTCATCCAGGTGATGTGATCGTCTTCGAACATCATGTAAGTTGGCAACAATGTTCATGCTTAAGAGTTAATGCTACAAAACTCGTAAGTTGGCATAAATATTCACGCTATAAATCCCCCCAAAGTCATATATCGATCAAAATGTATATTATAATCAAAGCTTACAGTCTGAAGCTACAAGCATACACACATACATCACATATTTTATAATTGATGTGAGGTTTTGGCTTCCACGTCAAAGAAATTTAAAGGGTTGATTAAAATTGGGTCACACGGGGCTTGCCAATTGAGGCGTCAAAGATTGGACATAGCCATCATACCTCAAATTTTTTCCTCACATAACCATGACCTAAAAACAAAGCCCCTAGAGGGTCCCGGGAAGGATAAACTATGATGCTCATGTAAGATCGTGTATCAAGTTTGATAAAAAAAATGAATGAATTAGAATAGAGACATACCACGATATTTATAGGGGTTGATCCATATATGTTCTCCAAATCATAATGAGATAATTATGCACATTCATATAAGAACATGAGTCTTACCATGATAGATTTATCCACCAAGGTTCCATAAATATACTTGGAGAATAAGTATATTTCCATAAATATATTTAGAGTTGGATATCTTCCCTTTGTCTTAGGCTTTGACCCAGTGGTAGGGGTAAAATAAAGCCGTGTGGGTTTCGGTCTAGATTGTGGGCTAGGACTCATCCCTTGTCGCATACATAATATAAAAATCTAATATTTGAAGAAATAACGATATTAATATTTAATGACATGCTAAAAATATAATGCATCAACCAAAATGAAAGTATTATTAAAATTCTGAATACTAAGATAGTGAAATATCATAAAGTAGTGTTAAAATATATAAAAGTGTACAAAATTTAACATATAAGCAAAAAAAATCTTTAAAATGTCAAATTTCAACTTTAAACACAATATTTTATGGGAAAATATTCTTTTTAAAAACATCACAAGTTTTCATTGAAACATCGTATAATGTAGTTGAAATATCACGTTTTGAGCCAAAACGCGCTTGATTTGCGGGCTTATGAGAAGTTTTTTTACCCAAATTCTTAACCCACGCAATTCTTCTGAATCAAAATAATTAATTTTCCACTTATTTGCGCTCACTATCCCAAGACATGGTATGTGCACTGAAGGCCTCCCTTATACCCCACTAGTGTGGGAAAGGGGCATCAATGACAGTTAAAATGGGGGTCGAAATGCACTTCTTAACCGTCATCATTGGCATCATTCGGCAATTGGGACGATTATTGCATAGTGACTGAAGAACCACCTTATAAGCAGTTCCGAACACGAAACTGCATTCTGCTGTCAGTTAAATAATTCTGAGGCCAGTTCCAATATCGAAATTAGCCTCGAAAGTTAATAAAAATTTATGGGCTCTCTGGAGTGCAAAACGGAGAGAGCCTCGGTGACTAAAATTTGAGTACACTGTAGCTGTTTAATTTAGTGTACTCCAGCTAGACACATGTTTCGATGTCGGAACTACCCTAAAAATGCACTAACATAAACAACAAAACTACCGTACGACACTTTCAGTGGTGGCTCGATCTCACTTGTCATTGATAATACTACATTAGATGACGGTTGGTAAATAACCGTTGAGCATCTAGTGGATCTTCGGAGCAATTGATGCCAATCTGGCTATCAAACACGTGTTTCAAATTCGGAACTTTAGATAGAGGAAAGTTCTGAAGAAAAAAAATACATATCATTGTTAGCGATTCCTACAATAGTGCCCCAAACTTTATATAATTTTGTTAACAATTCATCCCTTCAATAATTTTAGATTTAAGTATTAAAATGAACTTGACTTTAAGCTGAAAGGGCCAATATAATTCTGCAATTTCAAAAAGTGCCAAAATAATCTTTGACTCCGCTGACTTTTTAGTCAACCTTTCCCTGGCCGGATTTGACCAAAAGAAAATTATGCCCTTGCATTAAAAAAACCAAAAAAAAATAGTAAAGAGTAAACTTGCCCCTTTTCTCCTTCCCTCCTGTAAATTGCAGAATTGGCGGTGGGGAGGTGGCGGGTGGATGTATCATTTTGCATAAATTGCAGAATTGATGGCGGGATAGTGATGGAAATGAGGTCTGCTGCGGGGAAAGGATCGCTGGTGTAGGCTGCAGTGGATGAGCAACGGTGACACGCAATTTCACACGGGTTAGAGCTCAGCAACATGAACTTTGTCTGGGCTCTCAGGTTTCCGACGGGGGAAGAAACGGGTGCTCGTGAAGCCCTGCCGGAAGGTTTTTGTTGGTGGTGTTAGTGGTGTTTAATCGGGAGAGGAGGAGGGGGCGATATTGGTGTTGGGGGTGTTAATCGGCCGCAAAGAAGTGGCAGCGACGGACGGACACGACCAATTGACCTGGGCACTTCCATATTTTTCTTTCTGTATCCTAGCATCTATTTATGTTGTAGTTTGTGCAATATGTAACCTCTTTCTCAGTCGTCTTCTCTCTGTCAATCTATATTATTTCTGCAATATAAGCAATGTGTTAGGTGGAATTTCAGGTGCTACAATTTTCATAGTAGCGGTGGAAGAACGAAGTGGCGGGTGTGTGTGTTTCAGAATGGAAGGGTAAAATGTTCAGCAGAAACTTAGAAATGAATCTACGGTTATTTTTGTCTTTTCAAATGCTAGTCATGCCAGAATTCATTTAGTCAATGCTGGAATTAGGGAATTTGGTTATATCTGCTATTAAGGAATTAGAATATTACTTGTAATTGTAATTATATTACTTTTTCCTAGCTTGTATAGGTATCATATACCACTATATAATGTATTATGAGTTCATGAATAAAGACACATTATTACCCTTATTTTCTACATGGTATCAGAACCTAAAATCTTGAAACCGTAAAGAAAATTTTCCTGCCATTACCGAGCTCCAGCACCACGCATCTTCCTCACGCGTTGCCGCCTCAGCCGCGTGTCAGATTTTTTCCCGCTGCTTGTCGATTTTAGCCGGCGTTGTCCGGTAGCAGTGATCTGTCAGCCGTCCGGTCCAATCGAGCTTTGCTTGACACGCGCCGATCCCACGCCTCACGTGTCATCGCCGTCAACTCCATGCGTTGCCGCATCTTGCTCATCTGATCCATCGTTGGTTATTGTACCTGCTACTGATCTGTACCTGATTTAACACTATGTCTGACTCCAAAAGAAATCCCGAAGAACGGGCCCATCTTGATGTTATTCCTGAGGTTCCAGAGCTTTAGGATATGAGTGGTTATGATGTGATTGTGATTTTACTGAAGCAGTTGCAATTGCGATCTGGCCCTCGAACTACTATATCTATTGGTCGTATGTCGACTGATCCTTACTTTATTGGCTCTGGTGATGTTCCGGGTTTAAAAATTATACCGAACATGCGAAAAGGGCAAGAAAGTTACATTGAATGGTCTGACGCGATGTGCTACGCATTCCTTGCCAAGAACAAGATTGAGTTCATTGATGGATCCATTACAAAACCCTAGGATGGTCATCCTGATGCTGCTGATTGGCCTGGGTTAATGCTACTCTTGTCTGTTGGATCTTGCAAACCCTGGATCCGGTGTTGAGATCTTCTACAAGCTCGTTCGTCACAGTTAAGAAAATGTGGGATGACCTGAAGGCATTATTTATTCTTGGTGATGGTATGAAAGTTTTTCAAATGCAAGAGGCTATTGAGTGTTGCAGGAAGAATGGTCAACCCATCGACATTTACTTTGGCAAACTGAAGAAGTTGTTTGTAGATTATCACTGCATGCGACCTCCCATAGTTTGTGACTATGAAGAAAGCAAGGAACTATGCCAATGAAATATTTCTGTGAGAGTCTTCCGACAGAGAGAGAAGGATTTGATTTACCATTCATCTCTGGCCTCGACGAAGGCTTTCACACCTTGCAATCACATATCATGCATTGATCCAATCCCACATGTCATGAAAGTGTATGCCCTTGTTGCCCACGAGAAGAATCATAGAGCTGTTATTCAAGCTCGTGAGCCTTCTTCTAACTCCATGGCATATGCTGCACGACGTCCACCATCTACAAGTTCTTCGCCAGTTGTTCTTACTGCATCTGATCGCAAGAATCTTATTTGTACACATTGTCAACGCAAGGGACATGATAAGGATTCCTGCTTCCATGTCTTTGGTGTACCAAAATGGTTCAAGGAGTTTAAGGAGAAAGCCAGCGCCAGCCTCTTGGCCGACCGCCACCATCGTAACCGAAGGTTCCGCCATGGCACTTCCTCTCCTGATGGCATTTGCTGGCACCACCATGTCACTGCCTGGTCTAGTGGCGGTGACTTCCTCTGGCCGCGTCCCTACCCGACCCAACTTTGGACCTACTCTATCTGATGACCACTGGAGCACGACCATGCATTTATTTAATTAGTTTAATTCTCTTACTGAAAATGAGTCCAGTAAGTCTACTTTAACATGGGTACTTGATTCGGGAGTCTTATATCATATGACTGGTGAAAAAGGTTCTCTTACTGATCTTACTATTGTTATTAATACTGTGAATGTTGTTCTACCTGATGGCTCTATGTCATCCACCACACAATATAGGTCTATTTGCTTTGGTGTTGTCACCCTTACTCATGTGCTATATATACCTACTTTACGGTGCAACTTATTATTATGTTCTAGATTGTTATCTACCATGAAATGTCTAGCTTTGTTACTGAAAATTATTGCATTTTACAGAAAATCAGTACGAGGAAAGTGATTGGCGTGGGTGAACAGAAATGGGGTTTTTTGGCTTCGTCTACTGGATACTCGTGATCATCCTCCTACCGCACAGTCTCTCCCGACAGTTACTTTTGTGTCTTCTTCTAATTTATGGCATTAGCGTTTTGGACATCCTTCCTCTACTTTGTTTTCTTCTATTTCTTCTCTTGATTTTAGCACTAATAAGACTTATGTTCCTTGCTCTATATGTTATAGAGCAAAACAGACTAGACATAGTTTTCCATTGAGTTCTACAAATGCTACTGCACTATTTCAATTAATTCATTGTGATGTTTGTGGTCCTTATAGAACACCATCTTCTACAGGTGCATTTTATTTTTTTACTATAGTTGATGATTATTCCCGAGCTATTTGGTTTTATTTATTAGTGGCTAAATCAGAAGTAGCTTCTAGATTTTTAGAATTTAGTGCCTTGGTGAAGAACCGGTGTGGCTGAACCATACAACGTGTTCGGGCTGATAACGGAACTGAATTTTGGCCTTTGAGATCTCATTTTGCTGCATCTAGGATCATTTTTGAGACATTTATGTTTGACACACCGCAGCAGAATGGTCGAGTTGAAAGAAAGCATCGCCATTTACTCAATGTGGCGTGTGCTTTACGGATCCAAGCCAGTCTTCCTATTAATTTTTGGGGAGGATGTGTTCTTACTGCTGCTTATCTGATTAATCAGACACCGATAAAACATCTCAATGGTCCAACTCCCTTTGAGTTGCTCTATGGGCAAGCTCCTAATTACTCATCATTAAGAGTTTTTGGGTGCTTGTGTTTTGCTTCTTATGTTCCTAGATATCGTGACAAGTTTGCACCAAGAAGTCGACGTTGTTTGTTTCTTAGTTATCCTGCCGAAAGGAAAGGCTATCGCCTCTTTGACTTAGAATCCCGTGTGATCTTTATCAGTCAGGATGCCAATTTTTTTTGAAGACTAGTTCATGTATTCTGCAATTTTGACATTGGCCTCTTCTGAAGAACCCGGCGGTGCCACCACCTCACCGCCGGAGTCGCACAGCCTACTGCCACTGGCCACCGCCGGTCCTTTACCATCGGTCTCCTCATGCTGCCGTCAGCCGCTGGCCTATCACCGTTGTACGCTGCCGCCACATCACCACCGGTAATCGCCAGTCCATCACCGCCAATTGCCGCCGGTCACTGCCAATCCATTACCGCCGATCGCTGCCAATCCATTGCCGCTGATCACCATCGGCCCATCGTCATCGGTCACCGCCGACCGCCGTCGGTCTATCACTGTCGGTCATCCACAGTCTTTTACCGCCAACCGCTGTCAAAATTCCACCGCCGGTTGCCGCCGGACACTCGTTGCCAGCCTATGCCCATTTTCCGACCTCGATTGTCGCTGACTCTGACCACCCGAAACAGTCTCCCTCTGTAGTATCTCCAGATGGTTCCGTTGCCAAGTTGCCCCCTATCAGACAGAGTATTCATGCTCGCCGACTGCCTTCTTACTTGGAAGATTATGATTGTGATGATTATACCTGTGCTCTTACTACTGAAGACCCCCCCTCCTTACGTCTACGTTCACTTGTGCATCATCACTATCCTCTGATATCCTCTATCCTCTTATTGATTATCTAAATTGTGATAAATTTCTAGTATGCATTCTAGATTTTTAGGTGCATTAACATCTAGTGCAGATCCCACCACTTATTCTGAGGCTTCACAGCATCCTCATTGGCAATACACTATGACTGAAGAGCTTACTGCGCTTGAGTGTAATCAGACTTGAACTTTGACTCCCCTGCCTCTGAATAAGAAGGCGATTGGTTGCAAATGGGTCTACCAGATGAAGTTTAAGTCAGATGGTACTATTGAATGTTATAAGGCGCGCCTAGTGGTTCTCGAGAATCGCCAAGTTGAAGGAATTGATTATACTGAGACATTTGCTCCGGTTGCAAAGATGACTTATGTTCGCCTATTTTTATCTGTTGCGGTCATTCGTGGTTGGGAACTGCATCAGATGGATGTCCATAATGCCTTCCTACATGGTGATTTGTATGACGAGGTTTTAATGCGACCCCCTCCAGGCTATGTCGTGCCTCCTAGTCAGGTATGTCACCTTCCAAAATCTCTTTATGGTCTTCGTCAGGCTCCTAGAAATTGGTTTGCCAAATTGGCTCAAGCTTTACGTGCATTTGGTTTTTTTCAGAGTAAGGCAAATTACTCTTTGTTTGTCTTTTCCCGTGGATCAGTTTCTTTGCATGTTCTGGTTTATGTGGATGATTTGGTCATTGCCGGTAGTTCTTCTGCGTTCATCTCTGAGTTCAAGAAATACTTGAGTTCTTATTTCCATATGAAAGACCTTGGTCTGCTTAAGTATTTTTTGGGCATAGAGATTGCTACAAGACCGGAGGGGATGTTTCTTTCGCAAAGGAAATATGGTTTGGAAATTTTATCAGATACAGGTTTATTTGCCTCTAAATCGACTGACTTTCCGATGGAGCAACAACATGATTTGTCACGTGTTGAAGGTCCAGCCTACTATGACCCAGATCAGTATAGACGTCTGGTTGGGCGCCTGATATATCTATCTATTACTCATCCTGAACTTAGTTATTCGGTTCATACCCTTGCACAATTCATGAAGTCTCCTTGTGTTTCTCACTCGCAAGCTACTATTCATGTGTTGCACTACTTAAAAAGTCATCCTAGTCAAGGTTTATTTCACTCTTCTCGTAGTACGTTATAGTTGACTGCTTACTATGATTCGGGTTGGGCTGCATTATTACTCGGCGTTCTCTTTTTGGATATTTTGTGATGATTGATGATTCTCCAATTTCTCGGAAGACTAAGAAGCAACCTACTGTTTCTCGGTCTTCTGCTGAAGCAGAGTATCGTGCTATGGCTGTTACCTGTTGTGAGTTATTATGGCTTAAGTATTTACTGAAAGACTTAGAGGTTATGCACTCTTCTCCTATGCGATTGTTTTGTGACAGTCAATCTGCTCTTCATATTGAACGCATAAAGCACATTGAAGTTGATTGTCATTTTTTCCGGGATCTCGTTCAATCTGGGACTATTATTACTCAGCATATCCGCACGTCAGACCAACCTGCAGACTTGTTCACTAAGGCTCTCGGGCGTAACCAACTTCACTCCTTGCTTGGCAAGTTGGGCATTTTTTATCCACATGCTCCAACTTGAGGAGAAGTATTATGGAATTAGAATATTACTTATAATTGTAATTATATTCTATTACATTTTCCTAACTTGTATAGGTATCATGTACCACCATATAATGTATCATGAGCTCATGAATAAAGACACGCATTATTACCCTTATTTTCTACATCGGCACAGTATTTTTGAAACTTAGGACTAGATTAGCACATACAATAATTAATTAGGGTTAAATTAATGAGTCTGTCTCCTGTGAGACCGTCTCATGGTGAGACCATGGACTAGAGGTAAAATAGAAAAAAAGTAAACTAAATTCGGGGGCAAAAAAACTAATTAAACTGGAAATGGGGTAAGTGGTATAAAGTGCTAAAAAGCTGAAGGACCAAGTAGCAAATAACATAGCACCTAACCCATTACCCATTCCCAGCCCAAAAACGTGAAAAACAAATCAGGCCCAAAACACGAAAATAAAAAATGGGAGAAAGAAAAATAGATCAAACACAGATCTTAACCAAAAAATTTCTTCCCTCTCTCACCGGGACTCCAGACGTTGTTCTTCATCAAAATTCAACCAATCCAATTTCGAATGAAAAAAATCAATCCACATCAGAAATTCACCCGGAAAGCAAGGTACAACTATATTATGTTTAAATTCAACATCAACTGCAACAAATCTGTTGCTAAACAGAATTTCAATATTTTGCAGATTCAAAATTGGATGAATATGGAAGAAGGTGATTTATAGATCGAAAAACAATTAGAAATCATACAATCAACGCAAACACAGAATCCTACACAAGAAAGAGAAACAAATATCAATGATGAACAGATTGTACCTATTTCACAAGGTAAGAAGCTGAACTTTTTGTACTTAAGCATGATGTTCTGTTTTCTAATTTGGAGAGCAGTAGAATGAGTATGTGAACAATTCCATTACGTTTAGCTCCTGTCAAATAAACAACAGAAAAAACTAATTAGTAGCAAAATTCTGATATTAATGAACACATCATGTTGTTCTGTTCTAGAACAGTGTATATTAGTTCTGAATATGCTACAAATTTCATTTAAAATGTCAGACCTTTCAAATTGTAGAGGTCACGTTATAAGAACTTATTTTTAATAGGATCTGTTCACATTTTGGAAATTGACAAATAACTGGACAATGTACTGATTTATTGCAGCAGTGTTCACTAAATATGACGTGATGTTTTAAATAAATGACATGATGTTACATATTAGTTGTACATAATCAGAATAACAATTTGCAGAAACATAGTGTGATGTTACTCTTGTACTGCTTGATGTTTCAAAAATATAACATGATGTTCTAGCTCTGCAAAATTATGTACAGCTTCTTTTTATAATTTATTTGGAGTTTTCAATTACATGATGACTTATTCTATTACTTTCTATCCATGTTATTGTGTTCTATGATAAATTAGAGTTTCACCAACTTTGCTATTTTGTGTCGTTAATCAATATTTCAAATCTTGAACTTAGCTGTACTTTCTTATTCTATTATGCATTTGGAAATTGTGTTTGATCGATGTATGTTGGGTTAGGATGCTTTCTTGTAGGAATAACGCCACCTTGCTTAGAATTTTACGTGCTCCTTTTTAATGTTCATGACAATCAAAAGATTTCAGTACCTCAAACATGTTCACAATTTATCGTAGAATCTTATGAACTTCTCCTCAGTTCATACAATCTGGCACAATATATAACATGGCGTTACATGCTAACTGAGCCTAATCAGAATAATAATTTGCAGAAAATGTGATGTAATGTTTCCCATATGTTGCTTGGTGTGTCAAACATATAACATGATGTTCTACATCTGCAGCATTGTGTGTAGCATCTTTTCATTATTATTAATTTAAGGGAGTTTTCAATCACAGGTCTACCAAACTTGTTGGAAATAGATCAAACAGAATCCCTTCAAGGAGTGCAAGCAACTACATGGGAAGAGCTTGAAACATTATACCGTGCACATGCAACTACACTTGGATTTTCTGTACGGAAGTCAACACAAAGACTAACAAGTGAAGGGAAGGTGAAGGAAAAATATTACACATGCTCGCGCCAAGGGAAATCAGTTTCAAACAATTTTGACACCCCAACCCAACAACCACAAAACAAGAGGAGAAAGACAAAAGAATTTCCCATTACAAGGACAGAATGTAAGGCTGCAATCAGAATCAAGCTTGTAGATGAAAACATCTATGAAATCAAGCACCACATCACTGAGCACAACCATGAATTTACAAGGAAGGAGTGGCAATACTTGCAGCGTGGTGAGAGGAAGATAGAGGATGAAAAGGCAAGAGCAATTGAGGCTATGGAATTGGCAGGTTTAAAACCAATAACAAGTTTCAAGTACTTGGACCACATTAATTATGTCAACAGGTTAAGAATGAAAGCAATTGAAGGAGGCGATACACAGAATGTGATAGATGAGCTCTACAAAATAGATGGAAGAGATGAGCATTTCTTCTTCAGAGTCAAGTTGGATGAGGACGGTAAACTATCCGTACTTTTTTGGAGAGATGCAATGATGAAAGAGGATTACATGCTCTATGGTGATGTGATGATATTTGACACCACATACAGGACAAACAAATACAACCTTGTTTGTGCACCGATTGTGGGAATCAACAACCACTGGAACAATGTGATGTTTGGTTGTGCATTTATCGGCGACGAAAAGAAAGGGACTTTCATTTGGCTGCTGGAAACATTCAAAAAGTCAATGGAAGGAAAATAACCAGTGATAATATTTACTGATCAAGACTCAGCTATGGCATATGCAATCCAAAAGGTACATACCCCAACCTGCTCAGTTACCGTGTTGATGTTTCACCATCTGTAAATGATGTTTCAGAATCTGTATGTTTCAGTCCTTCCTCAGTTACTGTGATGTTAAGTTGATTTTTCATAACTCAACATATATGATCATACAAACACCATAAATTCATTTCTAAAAATCATATATGATGCTCCTGTGCTATGAAATTAAATTTCATGAAAAGTTTTTTGATACTTACTGAAATCAATTTGAACATAAAATACCTATGCGTGATGTTTCAATAGCAGTTGGTAACCTTTCATAAATAAAGTATGTTGTTTCATACTGAAACAAATTTTTGTACCAGGTGTTCAGCAACACAAAACACAGGTTATGTCTATGGCATTTGAAACAGAATGCAATCAGTCACTACGGTAAAGTGAAGAGCGATGAAGAATTTGGCATGGCATTCGACCATTGTTTGAAAAAATGCGCAAATGAAGAAGAATTCCAGAGATGCTGGAACTCTATGATGGATAAGTACCAGCTTCATGACAACAAGTGGTTCAAGCGCCTATACGGACTACGAGAGAAATGGTGTACCGCATTGAGCAAAGACTTCTTCTCAGCTGGGACATTATCATCACAGAGAAGCGAAAGCACAAACAAAGCAATCAGCTTCAGTGCAAACAAAACAACAAACTTGACACAGTTTTTCTCAATCTTTGAAAAAATGGTATATAGCTGGAGAAGCACAGAAACCAGCAAAGAATACACCGGATCCATAGGAAAACCAAGGTCAACCGAACAAGGACCTGGACTTCTGAAACATGCAGCTGAAATTGACACACATAAGTTGTACAAGGACTTCGAGGCAGAATGGAAGCTAGCCATGGCAAGTAAAGCGGTAAAAACATTCAACCTTGGATTCGAAGATTTTTTTGAAGTACAACCAGAAAACGACAACACAAAAATGGAAAAGGTTACTTTCAAGAAACAGGATCAAAAGGTGGAAATCAAATGCTCTTGCAAGTACTTTGAAGAGGTAGGTCTGTTGTGTTTCCATGCACTTCGAATCCTGCATTTACAAAACATCACTTCCATCCCTGAAGATTACATCCTCAAGAGATGGACAAAGATGGCAAAGCAAGAAATATGGAACAAGGTGCTCGGAGGAACAGGAACACAAAACAAGGAGATCAAAGGTAAGGTACCATGGCGTCATGATATGCTACGAAAGTATTACAATCTTGTCTTGAAGTGTGAAGAGGACATAGAAACTAGAAGAATCCTTGAAGAAGGGCTGAATAGAGACTCGGCTACAATCAATCAAATCAAAGCAATCGATACACAAGAGCATTCAGCGACTAATAGTGCAAGAGGTTCAACAACAAAGGCTGCTCCCGAAGTGCTCGATCCACCAAAAATAAAAACAAAAGGAAGAAGTGCAAGAGTGAAAGGTAAGCTTAAAAAAAGGAAGAAGCCAGTCAAGAAGGAATTCGGATCCAAGACACCAAAAGCTCAATTGATATAAAACCAGCTTGTTGGAATATATTTACTGCAATACTGTGATCTTACACACTTATGGAATGATGTTACATTGTTAAAGTTTGATGTTTTAGAAATAAGTTCTGATCAGGATGTTAATTTTTTTCCCATGATATTTAAAACATAAATATACTTCTATTTTGGATGTTAAACTTGTATTCACTGCTGTTATTATTTTCTCATATGATGATTTACAAATATTACCCACTACCCTTAGTTTTGCTGACGATGTCTTACTAGTGTCAAAGGGAGATCTGAACTCAGTTAAAGCAGTAATTTCTGCATATAGAATATTTGCTGATTCTACAGGGCTTAAGGTGAATGAGGCTAAATCCAAAGTTTTCTTTGGGGTTGTGGATGATGAGTTGAAGAAACAGATTACTGAATACACAGGTAAGGTAGCTTGCCTTTCAGATATCTGGGAGTTTCTTTGACAAATAAAAAGCCTAATCTGATAACCTGTCAACCTTTGATTGAAAATATGGTTGAAAACCTAAAGCATTGGAGCGCTAGAACATTAAGCTATGCGGGAAGGCTACAACTTATTAATAGTCTGTTATTTGCTATTGCCAACTTTTGGATGAAAAGTTTCCCACTACCGAAGGAAGTTTTGAAGTATGCTGAAGCTTTATGCAAGTCCTTTTATGGAGTGGTGGTGAAGTCATAACAAAAAAGGCTCATGTTGCCTAGAGTAAAGTGTGTGAATAAAAGAAAAGAGGGGGCTGAATGTGGTTTCTTTACAAGATTGAAATGATGATGCCAATATGTTAAAGCTTCTTTGGAATTTAACTAAAAAGGCAGATATACTCTAGATTGGATGGGTTCACGTATATTACATACGAAATGGTGATATTAAAAATATAAAATGATCACATGCAACAAAACATAAAACTTCACACGGATAGATCAAAAAGTATAAAACATCACACACTGATTATGACACATCACATCAAAAAACAAAATGATCACAACCCATTAAACAAAACTTCAGACAATGATTGCTCAAAAGTATAAAACATCACACACTGATAATGAAACATCACATCAAATTATAAAATGATCATTTCCAGCAAAGTATAGAAAACTAAAAACAGTTTTATATCATCCCATACTGTCAAACCATAACAATATCACAATTAATCGAATAAAGGGTACAACTGCCCCTATCAAATACTAGTTCATCACACTCAAATCTTAATTCTTATTGATTCCCTTCCCAGTTGGACCTTTTGCAGATGATGCCCCTCTAACTTCTTCAATGCCAAGATCAAATGATGGCGTCACTCCTATATTACTAGCAGCAGCAACTGAAGCAGCAACAGGAGTGCGATTCCTAAAAGCATTCCTTACAATCTCATCAACAACATTAAACAAGTCAGAGTTATCAAAATCGTCCGAGTCAAAAGGAGGATAATCAGGCTGGGCATTAACAGTAGATACAACATCCTTAGCACTTCCACCCAACTCAGAAACCAAGACCCTAGTGACAACCTCAATATTCCTCTTGAACCTACGGACAACTTGATCAGCAATCTAGGAAAAAAAACAAAAAAATACAAATTATAAAAAAATAACAACAGAAATTTGAAATTTAAAATGCCTCATACAACATAAGAAACATCAGCTACTGATATTAAAATATCAAAGCTGGTAACACAAAAAGATTAAACTTAAACGTCACATACAAATTCTATAACACCAACTACTGATTGTAAAAAAAATCAATCTGTTAACACCTAAACCACAATTTTAAAACATCTCATAGAAAATCTAAAACATTTGATACTCCTATTAAAACATTAGAATTGAAAAGGTACTTACAGACCCCCCATCTTTCATAATCGCAGCATCAGTAGGCAAATCTTCTGGTAGTACAAAACATAAAACTTGCAAGCTTGAACCAGCTGCTGCTTCTTTTGTATGACTTCCTTCCTTAGATGTCGCAGTTTCTTTGGATGTCCCAGCATGCTTGGAAGTCATAGCAGGACCACCACCCACATACTTCCCCATAAAAGTCAAAGGAAATTCATCCTTAGACATAGGGCATGAATCAAAACCCGCCTCAACAATCTTCTTACAATGTTTCAGCAGCAAACTAGTGTCCCAGTGACGAATGAAAGGAACTATGGGAGGGCATGGTTTTCCTTGAAAAGGAAACCTATACAAGTAGCACATCAATGGAACAACTACACACGCATTAACTGCCGAGTATTTAGTAGTCTTATACCTATGCACAGCATCACCTAACTTCTTAAGCACATACCCACACCAGTCATAACTCCTAATCTCTGCTACATTCTCAACAACACGAACAGCTTAAAATCCACAAAGGATCTAGCAGTAGGACTCAAGAAGCTGCAAACTACATACATCACAAACAGTTTTTTAAATTCATCCCCACCTTCACGTAATCCCATCATCTTGTCAAACAGCCTCTCACAATAAATGTTACCCAGTTGATCATACCCAAACTCTTCCCTCCATCTCTGTCTAAGTTCTATGTCTTTCCTTTCGCCCTTCCCGGCATTACTAACCTCAGCAACTTCCTTATCACTAATAGGGAGTGCTAAAACATCATACACATCATCGCGGGTTATAAAATACCTATCAGAACCAATAGTTTGAACATAGCTAATTGGATTAAAATTCTGAATCAGGTAGGGAATGATGTCTTTAGGAAGGGAACAAAATTTAATTTTAAGGAGACCATCAAAACCAATCTCTTCCACAGATTTTATCTGTTCTGAGGTCAGCAAAGAAGACACTTTTTCAATTCTCCAAGGGCAACACTTCGCACTGAAGCCTTTCTCAGCACTGAAAAGAAAATTAAAATTCATGAAACATCACATACAAAATTGAAAAACATCAACAAACTAAAAGTAAAACATCAAGTCACATTAAAAAATCAACATGACACAGTTCATCAAACATCATATGCAGAAATTAAAATATCACTCACTTCAAAAAAATAGAAAGAAAACTGCCGAGAAAATACAATGCTAAAAAAATAAAAATAACAACTAGATTACAAACATAACTGACACATAAACTGCTCCATATTAATCAACTAGATGCATCAACACAACTACAATATGAAAGCAAAACATCAAGTCTCACAAAAAAAACATAAAAACACATAAACTAATAATCACCAAACACATTATTTAAAATATCAACTAACCTTTCATCATCATTAGACACAGCTTGTTTCCCTTTCACTTTCATCTGTTCAAACGGTCCAGAAGACTTCTTCACAACCACCACCTCAGGTTCTGATTCAGAATCAGAACCACTTGCAACATTATTCACAGCTTTACCACTCCCCTCCACGCTTTCAGATTCTGATTCAACAGAATGCGAGCTATCTTTATCATTATCATCTTCATCTTCATCTTCCGAAGATTCACTTCTATAATTGTCTTTAGCATCATCAACATTTTCAGCTCCAGCATCTACATTTTCAGTTTCAGGAGCAGTGCAATACACCTCTTCATCTACAAATATTGAAACATCATATCAAAATGGAAAATCATCAAAAACTAATATCTAAAAAGCAGAGGTGTTATCAAAAACTGATAACACAAGATTTATTTTATATTTCTCAGCAACTTTCTTCTTCACATCATCAACTAAGACAAAAAAAAGAAAAAAAAAAGAAATCAAACCAGATAATCAGACATTGGCATCATGAAAAACAAAAGATAGAAATCTGAAATAACCAACTATAAAATATGAAACATCATACCATAATTTTAAAACATCACGTTATTAATTTAAAACAGTACCTTTGCCACTGACACCCTCAGAAGCAACTTTAGGTTTCTTCACAGCCACAGTTTTCTGCAAAACCCTCCTCTTGGCACTTTCACCTCTAACATCATCATCCTTTTTCAATTCATTCTTCAAACTAGCATCACTCCTCAAAACAGGTTTTTTACAATTGCCAACACCAACAGCTAAAAAAATACATCACGTCAAATTCCATAAGAAAAGAGGATAAAACATTGTAAGGTTGAAAATTTTAAAACAACTAACTTAATTTTGAATACCTTTACCACTGACACCCTCAACAGCAACCTTGGATTTCTTGGATTTTTTCACAACCACAAACTTACGTAACATCCTCCTACAATATGGAATCTCAGGATCAGCAACTTTTTGAGCAGGTTCAGAACTTAATTCAGGTACCACATTCTGCAAATTGGAACCACCGGAATCTCCTGATATTCCATCTTCGTAATACAGATTAACATTCCTCTTCACTTTCTGCTTTTGTCTCCTCTTTGCAGGAAAGATTCCTGAAAACAGAACAACAACATCAATACAAATGTATGAAACATTAATATACACATTCAGAAGAGTAAATAAAAAAGTGAAAGACAAACTCTTGGGTTTAGCAGCCTCATCAGCAACAACAAAATCCGGAGGCATAGCAACTTCATTAGCAGCCAGTACAGATTTGTCAGCCTTATCAGTTTTTTTAGCAACATCCGGACCAGATTTTTCAGCCTTATCAGAACCGTTCAAACTAGAAACAGATTCAGTCAGCACTGTCTCCAAATTGTGTGCACCATCCGGTTCATCTTTATGAACTTCATCATCAGCCAGATTAAGATTTCTATTAGCTTTCTCTTTCAGTCTCCTCTTCATAGAGGACAGTCCTGAAATAGAAAAGCAACATAAAATTTCAAATACAAAACATTAATATACATCTTTCACAAAAAATAAATAGGAACAAACAGACCTGAAACCAAATCAACATTAGGATCACCCCTCAGTCGATGTGATTGTCTCACAGCACAGCTAACATTTGCATCTGAAACATTAAATTTAAATTATATAAACATCAGGAAAATATAATGCAGCAGTAAGCCCAAACAAATTCAAGGGAAAAAAATATACAAATCATCATTTAAAAGCTCATCCCACATCACAATCTACATCACTCCCCTAAGTTGAAACATACAACTAAACAGGTACAACATACACTAAATAACATACACTAAATTTAAAACATGATTCGATAAATTTAAAACATCATAGCCTAAACTTGAAAAGGATATAAAAACTGACATCATACATCATAATGTAAATTTAAAATATCTTTCAGTAACCTTAAAACATCATAGCATTAACTTAAAAAGGGAATCAAGCTGAAAAGCACACACCATAACCTGAATTTAAAACATCATTCAGTAAACTTAAACATCATAGCCAAAACTTGAAAGAATATCAAACTAAAAGGCAGACATCATGAACTGAACTTGGAACATCATACAATGAACTTAAAAATCAACATGTTAGCAAAAACCGAAAATGACAAAACATCATTCAAAAAACTTAGAAACATCATAGCCTGACTTGAAACCATATCAAACTAAAAAACATCGTATCCTGAAATTGAAAAAAAAAATCAAGAAAAAAAGCATACATCAAAACCTTAATTTAAAACAACATTCATTTAGTAAACATAACACACCATAGACTGAACTTGATAGCATATCAAACTAAAAATTATACATCATGACCTGAACTTAGAACACCATACAATAAACTTAAAAAATCAACATATCAGCTCAAACAAAAAATGACAAAGCAAATACTTGAAAACATAGATAACTAAAACTGAAGCACAACACAAGAAAGACACAATGGAAGAAAATTTACACTAGAAAGACACAAATAGATGACTGATGAACATAAAAAGAGCAAAAAGTAAAACATCAACATAAATATATAAAACATCATGTCATAGAAGTGCAACATCACAAAAAGCATAAGTGAAACATCATAAAAAATATGTGATACATCATGTCATAAACTTACAACATCACAAAAGGCAAAAATGAAACATCAACAAAAAAATATTATACATCATGTCATAAAATTACAACATCACAAAGAGGAAAAGTGAAACATCAGCATAAGTATATGGAACATCATGTCATAAAATTACAACATCACAAGTTACTCAACAGCTACAAAATACATTCAAAAATACATACAAAAATAGAGAAAGAGAATTACCTTCAGCAGGTCCTCGTTTCCTTGGATTTTTTAAGACAGCAGGATGACTAACTTCCTCACAGTCTTTATAGTTCTTTGCAATATTAGCAAGAACATCTAAAGCAGAATCATCGGTAACTTTGTCCTTCAACATCTAAAAATCAACAACAAAAACACAGATATTAACATACAAACTAAATGAACCCTAAAATGTCAAAGAAATTCAACACAGAAACCAAATCAATGCAAAAACCCGGAAAAAACAGTAATATAACATCACATGCAAGTAATAAAACACAGAAACAATAAGACCTACACAAAAAACAGAGCAATCCCCAAAATATAAATACACTAAACAACATAAACCTATAAACTTCAAATCGAACACATTAAAGCAACATTACACTACACAAACAAAAGAGAAACACAAAATAAGCAAAAGAAACACTCAGAAAACCTACAGAAAGCATAAAACATCACATGCATCCAAAAATTGGGGAAAACAACAAAATACGAACAAAAAAACCTAGCGACTACATTACCTTCGCAGATTAAGCACAATCCTAACTCTTCCAGTCATAGATCGTTAAAAACCGAACGGAATTCAACAAAAAACCCGAAGGAAACAGAAACGCAGCTTCAATCAGACCAATGCACACTTGAAATTGAAAAAAAAAATGAAGCAATAACTGATTATATAGAAGATTTTTGAGCGGGTGAATATTGTAAGTGAACAAACTTGAATACTGAGAAAAATAATTTCGCTTCCTAAAAAAACAAGAATGAAAAATGTGGCCAAACATGGAAAACAAGCCGTTCGACATAATTTGTATAATAGGACTAAATTGTAAATCATCAATATTACACATTAAATCCCTAGACTTTTAAAACATCAATATGAAACCCCATCTAAAAATATTTGCAATTTAATCCATGGTCTCACTGTGAGACGGTCTTATACAAGACTTTGTCTAAATTAATACTTTCTAATATTGCAAGAGATTATATTACCACTTTTATCATAAATTTAGAATTATAAATGTATTTATGTATCCATAATTTCATTGATAAACGATCTCATACTGAATACAAAATAAGCATTTGAATTCAAAATGATTAAGCACAAACAGTATATCTGTTTTGTAAAGTCAAGGGATTTGCAAGTGAATATTTGATTGGCAATTTTGTGAACAAGAAAACATTCCATGTTGGAACATGCTGAAATCAGCATAATTTACGCCAAGGAATTATAGAAATCAAAGCCGAAATATTGGAGTATTTTATGACTTATGGAATTCGTATATTTGGCTATGTATATCAGGCGTGTGAAGCATAATTGATTTATGGAAAATCCCTACTTATATGGAGATGATATATATTTGAATATATGGGATAGATTGATAGAAGGTAAATCCCTTTATTTATGGGATTTGGATATGCTTCAAGAAGCAGATTTGGAATAGGAATATTGTGGAGATAATCAAGGAGTATTCCAATCTGTTCGTGGATATAAATTGGGACAAACATGGCTACATACTCACGGATTTAACAGAGCAAAAATCTGCATACAAATTTTTGAGACATTCGAGAATTGCAAAGAGTCAGACTACTGTGTTCCAACACACCTAACCTGCCGCACAAAGTTCAGAATCAGAAACCTTAATTCCTCGGGAGGAGGAAATCCAGCATCGATAAGTTTCGAGGTCAAAGGGAGTCTGATCAAGGCGGATCGGTAGCTAGGGGAGCTAGCAGAATTCACACTATATAGTTAGCAAAGATAAGTATTGTGTAAACTGTACTCTGTACTGTATCTTTCTAATTAGTGGATTCATTCTGAACTGGGCCAGGCCCCGCAGATGTAGGTGAATTACACCGAACTGCGTAACCAAGTCATGTGTCCTTTACGTTTTACGTTATTATGCACTTGGTTAGATTAGTCATGTTAGAACACACTAGTAAGTACTAGAAAAGGTGGTAAAACTAAAATTCAATTGGTATCAGAGCCTCGTCACTTATTATTCCCTTGGTTGTATCAAGGAAAGTGAGATCCAGTTTACCATGACGACAAGAGAAGGAGCTTCAGTCTCTCGACCACCCCTGCTAGAAGGCAACAACTACAACTACAACTATTGGAAGGCACGCATGAGGGTTTCATCAATTCACTGGACGAACTTGCATGGTTTTATGTTGAGAATGAATGGAATCATCCTACAGAAGATGCTGATACAAGTTCTAAGGCGGTAGAAGGAGAGTCAAGCCAAAGGAAGCAGAAACCCAAAGACAAGGCTAAATGGACTCCAGATGACCTCAAAGAATCTCTGGCGAATTTGAAGGCACTTAATGCAATCTTCACTGCAGTCGATGAAAATCAGTTCAAGCTTATCTCTACATGTCACCAAGCAAAGAAAGCATGAGACATTTTATAGACTGTTCATGAAGGAACCAGTCGAGTTCGTAAATCCAAATTATAGATGCTGGCTACAGAGTTTAAGGAACTCAAAATGGATGAAGATGACACCATTGCTACATTCAATGGAAAACTCAGGGACATCTCCAACATGGCTTATCAACTTGGAAAGGTGTACAAAGAAACAAAACTAGTGAAAAAAACCCTGAGATTACTTCCCAAAAGATTTACAATGAAAGTAGCAGCAATAGAGGAAGCAAGAGATGTTGCGACCATAAGCCTAGATGAACTAATGGGTTCATTACAAACATATGAGATGACATTTCAACAAGCTACAAAAAGAGTCTCTAAGGAATTGGAGTTCAAAGTGTATCCACCTAAGGATAATCACGAGTCTGACAGCGATGATAAGATGAAAATCTTGCACTGATTATGAAGAATTTCTCGAGAATGCTAAAGAAGGTGGTCAACAAGAAGGTTTGGTGGAAATAGACAAAGACAACAAGACTCAGGTAATAATCGTGGAATGAGATTTGAACCATGGAATCCACAGTTCGGGAGAAATCAGAACAACGAATCAAAACAGGCTGGACGAATTCAGTGCAGAGAGTGTGAAGGATATGGTCATATTCAGGCTGAATGTGCTAACACTCGCAAGAAACAAGGAAAATCATATACCAGCTCTTGGAGTGAAGATGAAGATGATGAGAAGGACGAAGAGGAACTCACCGGTAACTACGTAGCTTTTGGAGAAAAGGTTCATGATAAATCAGAGGATTAATGTTCCAACACACTGAACAAAGGTAAAGCTGTATGTTCCAACATAGATCTGGATGACTCACACAGCAATGAAGATGATGATTTGTCTGTAAGTGATGAAGAAATCTACAGCACCTGTGAAAAAAGTATGCTATGTGGGTCTAAGTAGCTGACACAAACAAAGAGCTGAATGAAGAAAAAAAGAAGTTAATGGAAAGTGAAAGAGAATTACGGTTCACAATTGCAAAACTTGAAAAGAGTAATCAAGAACTGAATGGAAAACTGATAGCAGCAGCCAAGAGGGCCGAGATGTCTGAAGCAACTATTGTTAAATTAAATACCAAAAAGGCAAAGCTTGATGATGTTCTGGATATGGGAAGAAACTTTGGTGATCGACACGGGATTGGATACGGGAAAGAACCCAAGACTGAATCACATAAAAAACCAGTAACCCTCAAGGCTAAGATCCGAGAAGTAAAACGAAAGTATGGGATGCCACATCAGAGAAAGCCACTCATATGTAAATATTGTACGTATCAAGGACATACTGAAAAGCAGTGCAGAAGACTGATCAGAGATCAAATGACAAGAAGATAATTTCTGCTGCGTTCCAACATAGGCGATATTCATACAGTAAAATCAATCAGAAAGGTATGGGTTGTTAAAAAATCTAGTACATGTCTGGTGGCACACACTTCTCTAACAGCCTGTTCCAGTGATTTGTGGTACTTTGATAGCGGTTGTTCTCGCCACATGACTGGCACTCCAGAATATCTCACGAACATTACCCCATATGATGGCGGATATGTAACCTTTGGTGATGGAAAGAGAAGCAGAGTAATTGGCAAGGGCGAATTGAAAATTGAAGGGTTTCCAGTATTCACAAGTGTATTAATTTTTGAAGATCTAAAGGCAAACTTGGTAAGTATAAGCCAGCTGTGTGATGGCAATATGGTAGTGGAATTCCAGAAGGACAAATGTATAGTGAAGCATGGAGAAAACAAGGTTCTTTCAGGAATAAGATCATCAGACAATTGCTATCTACTAGAACAAGGAGTTCGATGTATGATTTCAAAGCAAGATGAAGGAATTCTTTGGCACAGGAAGCTCGGCCACATCAATTATAAAACATTGGTGAGAATCGCAAATGTGAAAGCTATACGAGGAATGCCTACCTTAACCAGCAAGGATGGAGTTGTATGTGGACCATGTCAACAAGGTAAACAAATTCGATCTCCTCACTCTTCAGTTCAGTATATTACTACATCTAGAAATCTGGAATTATTGCATATGGATATGATGGGTCCGGTTAATACACCTAGTATAGGTGGAAAGAAATATATCTTTGTATGTGTTAATGACTTCTCCAGATTTACATGGGTAGCATTTCTGAAAGAAAATTTTGATACGATAGAAGTATTTAGAAGCCTTGTAGTGAAGTTACAAACTGAGAAGGGGAGTCCAGTAGGGAAGATAATTCGAATTCGAAGTGATCATGGTAGAGAATTTGAGAATGAACAATTCAGTTCCTTCTGCGATGAGCTTGGAATCCAACATGAGTTCTCGGCTCCTATCACCCCTCAACAGAATGGTATCGTAGAACGAAAGAACAGAACTCTACAAGAGATGGCTCGAGTTATGTTGGCAGAGAAAGATACACAAGAAATGGTGGGCAGAAGCGATCAATACATCATGTTATACAATATATAGAGTGTATCTTCGACCATTCACTAGCAAGACATCCTACGAGATTTGGAAGGGCAGGAAACCAAATGTCTCATATTTTCATGTGTTTGGAAGCACATGCTATATTCTCAGAGATAGAGAACATTTGGAAAAATTTGATAATCGGAGTGATACAGGAATTTTTCTTGGGTATTTCATCAACAGCCGTGCCTAAAGAGTTTTTAATCATCGAACCCACACTCTCATGGAATCTATAAATGTTATTGTGGATAATTCGGAGAAGGAACAACAACCAGAAGGTGTAGAGGAAGAACCTAGCAACACTCATGTTCCAACACAGTCTCAAAACTCAGACAAGGAAAATCCATCAGTTGACTCTGACCTTCACCAACTGCTGGAACAACTGAGCAAAAGAATCCTAACTCTGCCGAAGCTGACCATGTTGGAACACTGTCCCCCGCTACTGACGCCCATGTTCCAACACATGACCAACCTGGTTCCACCATGAGAAGTACTCGATCAGTGCCTCGAGTTGATTATCGACAACTGGCTAGACTTCACTGTTTTGTTTCTCTAATTGAACCCAAGAACTACAAAGAAGCCTTACTTGATGAGTATTGGATTACTGCAATGCAAGATGAACTTAGTCAGTTTACAAGAAATGATGTTTGGTATCTTACTCCTCACCCCAAAGGCATTAATGTCATTGGTACGAAGTGGATCTTCAAGAATAAATCAGATGCAGACGGCTTAGTCACCCGAAACAAAGCTAGACTTGTTGCTCAAGGTTATACACAGGTGGAAGGTGTTGATTTTGATGAAACCTTTGCACCAGTTTCCAGGTTAGAATCTATTTGAATTCTACTAGCTATTGCCTGCTCTTTGAACTTTACTTTATATCAAATGGGTGTCAAGAGTGCCTTTTTAAATGGAGTGGTGAATGAAGAAGTATATGTGGAATAACCTAAAGGGTTTGAAGATCCTCATTATCTACATCATGTATATCGTCTTAAGAAGGCTTTATACGGACTAAAGCAAGCACCCAGGGCATGGTATGAATGACTTACTACCTTTTTTCTTCAGAAAGGTTATCGTCGAGGGGGAGTAGATCGCACTTTGTTTGTGCTTGACAAGGCTTCATGGTTTCTGATTGCTCAAATTTATGTTGATGACATAGTTTTTGGTTCTACTTCACCATCTATGGTACAGGATTTTGTCACCGTTATGCAATCTGAATTCGAAATAAGCATGGTTGGCGAGCTCACTTACTTTCTGGGATTGCAAGTCAAGCAAGGAAAGAACGGTTTATTCATAAATCAAAGTAAGTATGCCTTGAATCTAGTTAAGAAGTTCGGTCTGAGTAGTGCTCGAGCAGTTCGAACTCCAATGGGTGTTTCTGATAAATTGGTGAAGGATGAAAAAGGAGTTGCGGTCAATCAAAAATTATACAGAGGCATGATTGGAAGTTTATTGTATTTAACCGCAAGCAGACCAGACATATGTTTCAGTGTTGGGATATGTGCAAGGTTTCAAGCTGATCCTAAGGAATCTCATCTCACTGTAGTTAAAAGAGTTATTCGATATGTAAGTGGGACTTCTGAGTATGGTGTTTGGTATTCTAAGAGTCAAGATTCAGAGTTGGTTGGGTATAGTGATTCTGATTGGGCTGGTAATGCTAATGATCATAAAAGTACCACAGGTGGATGTTTCTTTATTGGAACAAATATGGTGTCCTGATATAGTAAGAAACAGAACTCGATTTCCCTATCTACTGCAGAAGCTGAATATCTTGCAGCAGGGAGTTGTTGTGCACAACTATTATGGATGAAACAAATGTTGAAAGATTATGGAATTCATCAAGGCCCCTTGAAGATTCTATGTGACAACACAAGTGCTATTGATATCTCGAAAAATCCAGTTCAGTACTCAAGAACCAAACACATTGACATAAGGCATCACTTCATAAGAGATCTGGTTGAAAGAAAGGAAGTGGAAATAGTCTATGTTCCAACACACGAGCAATTTGCTAATATATTTACAAAGCCGTTGGATGCCACCACTTTTGAGAGCCTTCGACAACACTTAGGTGTTTGTCAAATCTGAGGTAATTTTTACCGTAATTTTTCTTTCGTGTAACTATTTCTTTTGGTTATTTTTGTTTAGAAAAATCGAAAAAGAACAAAAAAAATGGAAGGAAGTAAAGGTGTACAAAAATAGGAGATGGTTAGTATGGTGTGTTAGAAGTTAATTGTGGCATGACAACTTGATTTGACAAGAGGAGAAAGTGCCATCATTATAAGTTTGGAAAATCTAAAAAGGGGGTTTCACGGGAAAAGAGGTGAATAGATGAAGAGTTAAAGTGGGATTCAAACTTGCCCAAAAATCCCTTCGTATCCTCTACTCTCGGCCGATAATCACCTCTCCGAAACTCTACAAAAAATTCTTGCTTCAACAACTCACCTCCAACTCCAAATTCTCTCGCACATGAAGCAGAGGCGTCAGAAATCATGAAGGAAGATCAAGTTTCAACTGATTTGGAATTGGTGTTGGTTGCTGAGCAGAGAAAATATGTTTATCAAGCTGTAAGAGATGAAGAAGAAAGTCAAGTCAGATCGGAGGAAGCACGGAGAATGCAGAGGTTGAGGAGACAGCTAAAGTTGAACCTGATGCTCAAGAACAATCTTCTGGAACCAAGAAGAAGAAACCCACGGTAACTGGTCCTGACCCTCGTCCATTAAAATTCATGGGTATTGAATGTAAGAGTGTGGATGAAATCTTTGAATGGCTTGAGGCTAATAGAGTTGCCATAGATTTAACAAAGATCAAGAGGATTAGAGGAGAATATTTGACTATTAAAGTTAAGGAGTTAGTGACAGGGAACATAGGAGAAATAAGGAGGCTTGAGAATTATGCTGTGAAATTTGTGATGGGAAGATATGCTGAGTTTAGGGAAAAAGACAGATTCTATGTGCATTGCTATATTCCATTGCCGAGTTGTGTTGTTTTGAGAGAGATAAATGACTGTGAGGTGTCTGGAAGAGAAGTTGTGAGAAACAGAGACAAGTTTCAGGTGGGATTCTATGATTTGAATTCTGCCAAGAGGATGGAAGAATTGAGAAAGCCCATCATCATTGAACTATCAGATAGTGATGACAGTGTTCCAACACAGAGGGGTGAACCTGATCATATGGATTTAGATTCTGATAATGATCTAGGAAGTGCAGATGATGGTGATTTTCATGATGATCAGGATGATGAAGCAGATGAAGGAAACATGTCTACCCAGAATGATGGTTCTGAGAGTAATGAAGAAACTGAGAAGGATGTTGAAGAATCAGGGAGTGTTCCAATACAGGATATTCCTGATTTGGCATATTCAAGTGATGAAGTACTGGATGAATTCTATCAGATGGCAAAAGGAAAAAAGAAAGGCTGCTAAAGCCAAGGATTCTGCTCAAGCAAAGAGGAGCAAGAGAAGGCATGACAGCAAGGAAAAGAGAGTTTTACCTCCCCCCTCTATCAGCAAGGCGTATTCTGCTGTATATTATGATGAAAAAGGTGAAGAGATGGGAGATTTTTTCTCTGAGAAGAAGTTTATAGCAGAAAGGCCTTTGGATTTAAAATCCTATAAGAAGAGTGGCTTCTCAGATTATCTAAAGGTGATTGGCATTACTACTACAGCAACGATCCAGCTACAATACAACAGACAGGTTGTACTTGAGGTATATTCTAACCTCATGACTGGTAATCTAGAGATAAGCTCCCCGTGGTATGGTAGGGTATATGTACGGGAGAAGATCATAGATGTCTCTGCTTCTAGAATCAACACATTGCTGGGTATGAAGACACTTGAGACAGGGGGAGTCTTTCCTGAAAACCTGGGAGTTTCTGGCAATGAAATATTATCTGTTATCTCTGGTGGTTATAAGGTTGAATGGCCAGCAACTGGATATTCACAAGCATCCTGCTTGTCTTCGAGATTCTTTGGATTATACCAGGTGGTTGTGCATTATTGGTTGCCATCTACTAATACCACAGCATTGACAAGGGAAATGGCTAAGTTGATGTACTGTGTTGGAACACAGAAGGATGTCAACCTTAGACTACTTATTCAGCAGCATTTGGTTAGACAAGCTACTGCTCCCAAGGTCAATGATGCCATCATTTACCCTGCTCTAGTCTCTGCACTATCCAAGAGTGCAAAAGTAAAAGGGAAGGCCTCGTATGTTGTGATTGATACAGAGTTTCTGAGGCTCAACAAGAAGACGTTCGGGCTAAGGCATGTGCAGGATCTTCCGTGGAACCATCTGGATCAACTTCTTCATCAGCAGCAGAAAAGGAGGCTAGGCTGATGGTTCTGAATGCCCGACTTGGAGCTTTAGGTATACAAATGGCTGCGTTGGTAGCAGGAAAAACCAGTCTGGAGGTAGAGAAGTCAAGGTTGGAAGCATGAGTTGATGTCTGTTGCATGGGGAGCATTATTTGTTGCTGATCTTGTGATGATTTTGATGATTTTAAGGTTACCTTTGGCATATGTGTGGTCCCAGGGGGAGTAATTTTGGATGTTGAAAATTTAAAATTGGTTTATTCAATTTGGCTGTAATGACATGTATGTTATCGATTTTCTGGATTTCTGGTTTCTGGTTTTCGAATTTCATGCTTAAAGGAATTCTAGTATTATGTTGATTATTATTCTGCTATTCTGATGCAAGCTTATGATATTGATGGAATTTTTCATTGGAAATTACATGTCCAAAATATTATGGGTCCACAAAAATGCCAAAGGGAGAGATTGTAAAGTCAAGGGATTTGCAAGTGAATATTTGATTGGCAATTTTGTGAACAAGAAAACATTCCATGTTGGAACATGCTGAAATGAGCATAATTCACGCCAAGGAATTATAGAAATCAAAGCCGAAATATTGGAGTATTTTATGACTCATGGAATTCGTATATTTGGCTATGTATATCAGGCGTGTGAAGCATAATTGATTTATGGAAAATCCCTACTTATATGGAAATGATATATTTGAATATATGTGATAGATTGATAGAAGGTAAATCCCTTTATTTATGGGATTTGGATATGCTTCAAGAAGCAGATTTGGAATAGGAATATTGTGGAGATAATCAAGGAGTATTTCAATCTGTTCGTGGATATGAATTGGGACAAACACGGCTGCATACTCACGGATTTAACAGAGCAAAAATCTGCATATATATTTTTGAGACTTTCGAGAATTGCAAAGAGTCAGACTATTGTGTTCCAATACATCTGATCTGCAGCACAAAGTTCAGAATCAGAAACCTTAATTCCTCGGGAGGAGGAGATCCAGCGTCGACAAGTTTCGAGGTCAGGGGGAGTCTGATCAAGGCGGATCAGTAGCTAGGGGAGCTAGCAGAATTCACACTATATAGTTAGCAAAGATAAGTATTGTGTAAACTGTACTCTGTACTGTATCTTTCTAATTAGTGGATTCATTCTAAACTGGGCCAGACCCCGCAGATGTAGGTGAATTACACCGAACTGCGTAACCAAGTCATGTGTCCTTTACGTTTTACGTTATTATGCACTTGGTTAGATTAGTCATGTTGGAACACACTAGTAAGTAATAGAAAAAGTGATAAAACTAAAATTCATGTTTTTTTTTAATCCAATTTGTCAAGATTTAATTTACTTATCAATTACTAGTTGTAGATACAACCAGATACCAATTATGCATGTTGGTAAGCATTGAGGCGACTAATGCGCCAACTTTAGACAGAGACCGGTTCTCTGACATGCGGCCGTCATAAGTTATGGATAGGTAAGGACTTAATTGCAAGAGGACAAAAGATATCTCAATTTGGCTGTGCAGAAGAGAAAACGCAGCGATCAATACACGAGGAGACAGAGCGAGCATAGTCGCCAGGAATCTAAAGCATGAAATATCTTGGTTCTTGTACGCTGAAATTGTGAAATCTAGATGTTCAATCTTTCTTATGTTTTGTATTGGATACAGAAAGAATGATGTCTGTTTGGAGAAGAATGATGTGAAGTGCCATAATGCATTCGAGATCTATTGCTTCAAGTTGTAGAGTAAGTTTGAGAGCGCAACATCCATATCACGATCAGGAATAGAGAAGATATAGACACTGCTTCCGTGGCTACAACTGCATATCCTTCCTTGAGCAAAATTTCCAGCTGCTCATTGTGGTCATCCAGATCATCGACTACAAGATCCGTTATCCGAAAGTCCAGGACGTTACTTAGGATGCGAGCCTGGTGTTTACTGATTGGACAATGTAATGGAATGGTTCTCCTGGTGATTGTTTTTAGGCCCTCGTTCCGTCCACATTACCTGCTTCAACATCAAGATAAACCTCCATAGCATCCTAATTTTGAGGTGACAGCTTCCTTGGCATATCAGAAAAAGAATGGAAGATGTAGTCTTCCATTTCCGCGCTGAATGTCTTATGCACATTGGATTTAAATGCGGCATTCAGGATGCTGCAGACCAAAGCCGCAGCGCAAGCCAATAAGGACTGCAACTTCTTCTGCTCAGTGCACTGCTTGGAGAAGCAGCACACCACATGTCTAAAGCGTTGCAACAGTTGCACGACATCCTTGTGCAAAGCAGAACCAAAAGGGAAACTGGTATGAATACTTGGCTGGTGGAGTTAGATGAAGTGTCTGACAAAAGGAAACCGAACATGCTCTCCCTAAACTCAAGATATTAAAGCAGAAACTTTTTATTGGCCCCTATCACATCAGTGACCTTGTGTAGTTCCTGAATAACAAGAAGTCGCAGTGCTTAAGATCCGATTGTTTACTTGCGGTTGCTTTGCTAAGCACGAAATTGGTTGAGACAATAGTGCAGAGGTAGTGAATAAGTTATGGTATTGTGGAAAGGAAAATTGCATTATCTGGTTACTATATAAAAGAAATACTCCGAAATCGCACGCTTGTATCAACCGTCGTCAGGGGCATAGTGGTCATTTCGCAGGCAAGCCGAACGTGTGTCCATGCATGTGCTCTCAAGTGGCCGCCCAAAACGACATCGTTTTGGGCACCATTTTTGTCGTTTTGTGCATCCCCTTTGCCAAACATTGCAGTGCCGCCATGTGCGTCTACATGTGCTGCCAGGTGGCTGCCCAAAACGACGTCGTTTTGGGTGCCCATTGGAGGGGTACCCATTCGAGGTTGGAGATGTGAAGGTTCCAGTGGAGATTCGAGAGGTGAGAATTCGACTGGAGGGTTCGAGAGGTAATGGTTCGAGAGTTACCGATTCGATAGCTGAAGGTTCAGGTGGAGAGGTTCGAGAGGTGAAGTTCAGTTGAAGAGGTTCAAGTGGAGGGGTTCCATTGGAGGGGCTCGAAAGGTACCCATTCGAGAGGTGAAGGCTCAGGTGGAGAGGGTTCAAGTGGAGGAGTTTGAGAGGTAGCAATTCCAGAGGTGAAGGTTGAAGTTCAAAGGATTCAGGTGTAGCGGTTCGAGATGTGAAGGTTCCAGGGGGGATTCAAGAGGTTAGAGTTCGAGAGGTACCCATTCGATAGGTACGCATTCGAGAGGTTCCATTGGATGGGTTCTAGAGGTACCAATTCGAGAGGTTCCCATTCGAGAGGTGAAGTTCAGGTGGAGAGGTTCCTTTGGATGGGCTCGAGAGGTACCCATTCGAGAGGTGAACTTTCAGGTGGAGGAGTTCCATTGGATGTGTTCCAGAGGTACGGATTCGAGAGGTGCCGATTCGGCAGGTACCCTTTCGAGAGGTACCAATTCCAGAGATGAAGTTTCTGGTGGAGGGGTTCCATTGGATAGGTTCGAGTGGTACCCGTTCAAGAGGTGAACTTTCAGGTGGAGGAGTTCCATTGGATGTGTTCGAGAGGTACGCATTCAAGAGGTTCTATTCGACTGGTACCCATTCGAGGCAAACTTCTAGGCGGAGGAGTTCCATTGGATGGGTTTGAGAGGTACCATTTCGAGAGGTGAACTTTCAGGTCGTGGGGTTCCATTGGATGGGTTCGAGAGGTGCGCATTCGAGAGATACCATTTCGAGAGGTCAAGTTCCAGGTGGAGGTGTTCCATTGGATGAGTTCGAGAGGTGCCCACTCGAGGAGTCCCCATTCGAGAGGTGAAGTTCCAGGTGGAGGGGTTCCATTGGATGGCTACGAGAGGTACCCATTCGCGAGGTAAACTTTAAGGTGGAGGAGTTTCATTGGATGTGTTCAACAGGTATGCATTCGAGAGGTACCCATTCCAGAGGTGAACTTTCAGGTGGAAGCGTTCCATTGGATCCATTCGAGATGTACCCATTCGAAGGGTCTAATTTCAGGTGGAGGGGTTCCATTGGATGGGTTCGAGGGTACCCATTCGAGATGTGAACTTTCAGGTGGAGGTGTTCCATTGGATGAGTTCTAGAGGTACCGACTCAAGAGGTTCCAACTCGAGAGGTCCCCATTCGAAAGGTGAAGTTTCAGGTGGAGGGGTTCCATTGGATCCATTCAAGAGGTACGCATTTGAGAGGTGAAGTATCAGGTGGAGGGGTTCCGTTGGATCCATTCGTTGAACTTTCAGGTGGAGGAGTTCCATTGAATGTGTTCGAGAGGTACGCATTCGAGAGGGACCCATTCGAGAGGTACGCATTCCCGGTGACATTGTTCCCCTCAACGTATAAATAAACTATGCAGAAAGCAAATATTATAAACATTGTTCCCCCTTTTTTCTCCTAATCCAAACTCTTTCCTCAGAATTTGGAATTGTACTGTTCTGAAATCATGTTCTTTGTTCTTCTCCAAGTAAATGCTTGTGGATTTTTGAATTTCAGGTCTTTGGCCAAGTTTATATAAAATTAAGATTTTTTTGGTTATAAAACTTGGAAACATACCGATGGAGGTCGTTGATCGATTAGACAAAAATGCTAAGAGGAGGAAGGCTTATGCTGAATTATCACCTGAGGCAAAGGGAGAATTGTTGCAGCGGAGAAGAGAGTATGATGCTTTAAAGTGTTCTTTTAAGCCAGTGGAGGGTTCAATGGCAAATGATATTGGCATGTGTTTTTGGTCGTAATTTTTTTCCCCAGTTTGAACACCAGTGTCATGATTACTGCTGATATCGCCACTGCCTGCTTCCCTTGTGAGCTCCATTTTCTGTTATTTTAGCGAATGGTCATCGTACAGGGGGTGTTTTGGTTTACCACTGTCAAATATATGCAGCAATGGTATTATGGACATTCATATTAGAATCAAATTTACTAAAATAATTTCTACAAGGGCTGAAATTGAACAGGTTGCAGGAGATCCATCAGCTATCAACCATGAAATTTCTAAGAGAAGAAAGGCTCATGGTCATATCCCTAGCGAAAAAAATTACTAATGCTCCAACAAAAAAGAGAGTAAGCCACACTAAGACGTTCATCTCAAACATCCCATCAACAGCCAGTGGCAAGTTTGTGTGTATAATTTTAAACTGTATTTATTTATCTTCTTCTGTTTATATAATCGGTTGTTTGAATTTATTGGTTTCAGTTCATGGAATGCAAGTTCAAAAAAGAAACCCCAAACATCTTCTGGTCAATTATCCGCTGATAGTGCATTCCCATCGAGGAATTTGATGGATAACAGTAGTTATGGCAACGCAGATCCAACAGGATCTGTAGCTTCTCATGATGATTTATTAATCATTGAGTCAAATGATTTGACTGTCCAGCAAATTCGGAATCTGCGAGCTAATGCACCATCGAGGAATTTGATGGATAACAGTAGTTATGGCAATGCAGAGCCAGCAGGATTGGCGTCCTCTCATGATGATTTATTAATCATTGAGTCAAATGATTTGAGTGTCCAGCAAATTTGGAATCTGCGAGCTCGTTGTAGGGGTCAGTTCCTTTCTGTTCATTGTATTCCTTTGTACCTACCTTTGCAGCATTATGTTTTGTCAGAGATTTTGATTTGTATTTGTGGCATTATTTGGTCAATGTCAAACTTGCTTCACTGTTATATATAGTTAAATTGATTCACAGTGATTAGTATATCCATTTCTCTATGTTTTCTTGGCAGATGCTTACTATGCATTCTTGCCTGCAACATATGGTTCATTTTCCAATTCTGTTGCATCTTCACGAAGAAATATTTCAGCTGATATTTATGCTCATGGTCACCACGCAGTATCCTCTTCGTATATTCATTTCGCCAACACCAGCTCTGCAGGTCTGTATATATTTGTGTATCATTCATCGTTCTTTCTTGACATATATAGCATTTTCTTTACTGTGTATTCCAACCTGCAACATATAATTCTTTTTCTTCTCGCGATGCTTTCTCACTAGGAAATTCTCCAGTTGATATTTCTGGTCATGTTCACCAAGCAGGGTGTTCCTCTTCTCATACTTATTTGCCAATTGTTAGTTCTGATATTCTTCATAGTACAAGGAATGGAAATTTACCTTCTACTTCTGCAGGTTTTTTTTTGGTTTATCATCAGTGCTACTGTGATCTTTATCAGATATTTATTTTAGCTCTACGTCAAAATTTACATGTAATTAAATGGCTGATATCCAAATGTGATACTCTTCAGTAAAATAGCTGGTATTTATATGTGTGATGAATAAATTAAATTATATCCTTACTGAATCAACAATTGCAGCAAAATAATGACATTAGATCAGGTTTAACTGGCTGGTGGTTATTTGTAGTATATTTAATTTTTTTCCGTTCAGGTCCACTGAAAAAAGAGAAAGTATAAAAATATTGCTCTGGGAGATGATATTCCCACCTCTGCACGGACATTACCTGTAATGACCGATTGTGTTCATTGCGAGGAAAAGATATTTAAGGGAGAGTTAAATCTATTCTGTTGTTCTGGAGGGGAAATTTACTTTCCATCTTTGCCAATGCCAGACCAATTAAGAGCTCTTTTTGTTGGCATCACACCACAGTCTATCCATTTTAGGAAGAAAGTTTGGACCTACAACAATAACCTAGCATTTACAACTTTGAGTGCAGGTTATGATCGCAACTTAACTGCTAATGCCGGCGGAATTTATACCTTCAAAGTTTATGGTAAAATGTATCACTACCTGAAACCTTTGAAAGGTTCTGAGGGAGCCGAACCTGCTGGTGTTCAGCTGTATTTTTTTGACACAGACTTTGAGTTGGAAAAGAGAATGGGGTCTGACTTTCGGAAAAATTCGATGAGGCAATGATGAAATTGTTGATGGATATATTGAGAGATAATCTGTATTGTCAGTTCTTTAAGCACTTGAAAAATATTGACAACATCGAGACGAAGACTATTGTTCTGCCCAAAACTTGATCAGAAGCGATACAACATTCCAACGGTGTCACAGCGACACAATATTTGTTGAGCCATTCGAGGAAGATGCAGTGAGGACTGTACCTGTTCAAGTCTACAACGATAATGGTAAAAATTATAATTTCAAACATTATTATGGATGTTACGATCCAATGCAATATCCTTTAATTTTTCCGAGGGGCCAATTTGGTTGCCATTTGATTATTAAAAGGATTAGGAAGAGGCATATGGTCTGTGAAGAGTCTAGAGGTGAAATGATGGTCTTTGATTGTCCTCGGTCACTAATAGA
This sequence comes from Rubia yunnanensis, assembly GCA_037428765.1. NCBI lineage: Eukaryota > Viridiplantae > Streptophyta > Magnoliopsida > Gentianales > Rubiaceae > Rubia > Rubia yunnanensis. The sequence continues at coordinate 86,658,788 of CM075063.1, forward strand.
TTCTGAGAGTAAAGGTCTTTAATCAACTTTTAAATTCAATAGTTGTGTTGTTTTAATTTTTTGACAATTTACACTACTACATGTTTATGTTTTACTTTCCTTATAGTTGTCAGGGATGGAAAAAAATAAAGATACAGTTACTGCAAGGGAGTACTACTGCTATAAATTACAAATGAGGTCAGATGATGAATCGATGTTTCTACATGTTGGACGCCTCTTACAGCAGTTTGTTGTTGATTCTTACATTAAAATAGAAACCAGCCGGTTGGAATTTTTTAGGGACAAACAGGGGCAATTCTAAACTGAAATGGTGCAGGGTCTTATGGATGGTATGAATGATGGTTTAGCAGAGGGATCTGCACTTGGTCGTCGGGTGGTACTTCCAGCTTCATTTATAAGTGGTCCTAGAGATGTGTGTCATAGGTATCTTGATGCCATGGCCATCGTTCAGAAATTTGGTAAGCCTGATATATTTCTGACCATGACTTGTAATCCCTATTGGGCAGAGATTCAAGAAAACCTTCATTTTGGTGAAGCTAAAAATGATAGGCCAGATTTACTTGCAAGAGTTTTCCGCGCTAAAGTTTATGAGCTGAAGGATGACATTATTCATAAGAAGATTTTGGTACTGTGCAATCTTTGGTGTACGTTATTGAGTATAAAAAAAGAGGTCTGCCTCACTGCTACATGTTAATCATTTTCAAACCTGGTTGTAAACCTTTGGGACCGGATGCTTATGATAAAATTAGTTGTACCGAGCTGTCGGATCCAGACAAGGAATCATATTTTTTTGGTATTGTCGGCAAAAATATGATGCATGGACCATGTGGTAGATTGAATTCTAAAATCCCCTGCATGAAGAACGGTAAGTGTAAATTAGGATTCCCTAAACCATTTACACAGTCAACATGTCATGCAAAGGATGGTTATCCATTATATAGAAAGATAGACGATGGTAGAACAGTTACCATAAAAAATGCTCTGGGAAATAACTGAGTTGTTGGCTATAATAAATACTTATCCGCGACATATGAGTGTCATATAAATGTGGAGATTTTCTCAACTATTCGACTCATCAAGTATGTTCACAAGTATATCTTTAAAGGCAGTGGCTGAGTTGGCTTTGCATTACAGGGTGGTGGACAGGATACAATTATTGATGAAATCAAATTGTATCAAGATAGCCGTTGGATTGGCCCATCTGAAGTAACTTGGAGAATGTATGGTTTTAAGTTAAACCATATGCAGCCTGCTGTTTACTCTCTTCAAGTCCACTTACCAGGTCAGCAATATATTACATTTCACAAGAATGCCGCTCTTGAGTCGATTACTGCAAATGAGTTTCTTAGTAGAACTACGCTTACATCTTTCTTTAAACTAAATGCATGTGACCCCGATGCAAAATAACTGAAGCTTTTATATAAAGAATTTCTAGAACACTTTGTGTGGTCAACATCGAACAAGACTTGGGCGAAGAAAAAATCCAAGAATGTTATCGTTATGCTGGTTGCAGTGAGTCCCACAGAAGGTGAACGCTATTACTTAAGGATTCTTCTATCTCATGTTAGATCACCAACATCCTTTGAAAACTTGAAGAGTGTGCAAGGAAGTAAATACAATACTTATAGAGAAGCTGCAATTGCATATGGTTTGTTGACTTCAGATACTTATATTGAAGACTCCCTACAGGAAGCTTGTTCATTCGAGATTCCATCAACTTTGAGATCTTTATTTGCTATTGTACTGGTATTTTTCTCGCCACATGATCCAAAGAAATTATGGCTCAGGTTCAGAGATAAACTATGATAAGATTTTCTAAAAATCAACACAGCCCTATCTCACTGAAGCCTTTATAAATACAAAGGTTTTGAATATTATAAATGGATTTTTTGTTTGAAATGGGTAAAGATATTGAACATTATGGTTTGATGGATAGTATTGCTGGTGTATCAGCTGATGAGGTTTTAACACATGAAATAGTCAGTGAGAGAAGTATTCAAATTTCTGATAAAGAATTACTATTGCCCGGTCTATTAAATGTTGAGCAAAGGCTAGCATATTATCGGATCATGCAAAGTGTTATGGACAACAGTGGAAAATCTTTCTTTATTGACGGGCCTGGTGGTACAGGAAAAACTTTTTTGTATAGAGCTTTGCTTGCGACATTGCGATCTGAAGGTCATATTGCATTGGCTGTTGCATCTTCTGGAGTAGCTGCCTCTGTGTTGCCTAGAGGAAGGACTGAACATTCCCATTTCAAGTTTCCATTTGATTGTTCCGACACCAAAGTTTTTCAATTAAGCAAGCAGTGTGGTTTAGCAAAGTTAATAATAGAAGCTAAATTGATTGTTTGGGATGAGGCCACAATGGCAAAACGTCAATCGTTAGAAGCTTTGGATATGTTACTAAAAGATCTCATGGATACCGATACTCCATTTGGTGGTAAGGTTGTTCTTTTAGGAGGAGATTTTAGGAAGACTTTACCTGTTAAACCAGGTGCATCAAGAGATGGAACAGTTCAAGCATCCATTGTATATTCTCATTTGTGGCCAAAATTGGAATATTTTCATCTTCAACAAAACATGAGGGCCTTAAATAATCCTCAATTTTGCTATTTTTTACTACGTATAGGTGAAGGGATAGAGCATATTGACTGCAATGAGGAGATCAAATTGCCAACTCACATTGTTATCCCATTTATTGGGAAAGAAGCATCCATCCAAAACTAAGACATTTGTATCCTTTTCGCACAAGTCTTCTACATAATGAATGGATTATTAATGGAAACATTGACAATATTTGAATTGTTTACAGGTTGATTCAATGTGTGTTCACAGATTTAGCTGAATATGCAGTAAATCCAATTGATATGATAGGAAGGTGTGTTTTGGCTGCAACAAATACTGCTATTGACAGCATAAATAACTTTTTGATTGATGCTTTTCCTGGCACCCCGAGATTATATATTAGTACAGATAGAACTTTGGGTGAAGAAAAATCAGAGTGATCATGAGGACTTTCTTAATACTCTTAATCCAAAAGGTCTCCCACCCCATAAATTAGTGTTAAAACCAAATTTCCCTATCATGCTCATACGTAATTTAAATCCAACCGAGTGACTGTGTAATGGAACTTGATTAATTTTTCGTGAGTTGTGTCAATCAACCATTAGGGCTGAGATAGTTTTTGGGCTTTATAAGGGCAAACAAGTCTTTATTCCTAGAATACCAATCATTTGTGACCAAAGTAGTAAGACCTACATCCCATTTAAAAGATTTCAATTCCCAGTGAGACTTTGTTTTGCTATGACAATCAATAAGTCTCAAGGCTAGACATTAGATTTTGTTTGACTATATTTAGAACAGCCCATGTTTTCCCATGGTCAATTGTATGTTGCTTTATCCCGAGTAAAAACCTCTGGATCTATCAAGGTTCTTTTGACACCTCTGACATTTGAGGGCGCACAACTAAATAATAAAACTAAAAATATAGTTTACAAGGAGATTTTTGAAGAGCAGTAATTTTATTTTTTCTCATCTTGTGCTCCCCGTTTTGGATCTGCAACATTTTGCCTTTTTCTGTTGCATATTTTGCAATATACGGGTTGATTTTGTCTTCTCCTTTTGGATTTGGTAGATTTTTTAGAGCTCCCTCATTTTTGAATTTACAGGTATTTCCTTATTTCATTTTCTATAGATGCCTTTAAGAACATTCTTCAGGTCTAAATTATTTATACATGTTGCTTTCATTATTTTCTACCTATATACAAGGCATGTATTTTTTAAATAAAGTTTTGCTTCTATAGGGTTAATGTTAATGTACAGATTTTGAGTACCCATTCGATCACATGAAGCAGAAATTCCTCAACCTAGAGTAAAATGCAACTTTGATGGCTGCCTTCATTCATTCTCTAATGTAAGTGTACAAAGTCTTACATGTTGCTTGATTTTACTGTTGATCTGAATTTTGATAGCTCCTATCTCACTTTCTATCATCTTAGCTCGAATTGCTTTACTACTTGCCCAGGTTCTGGAAATTTCTTATATGTTATCAACTTTGATTATATTCAGAAGTCAACCCTTCATCAGCACATCAAAGTTGTACACTTGGAGGTTAAGCTATTTATCTGCAGTTTTCCTGCTTGTGGGATGAGATTTACATTCAAGCATGTGAGGGATAAGCATGAGAAGTCTGGATGTCATTATTATACTCAAGTAAGTTTCTTCAACAAGCTGAGGATGGGGTTTCAATCACAGGCTGCATCATTTTGTTGGCACTGTGCTGAGGATATGTATGCCTTCATTTTATTCACTCTAACATGCTTTTATTCTCAGGGCGATTTTGAGGAAGCCGGTGAACAGTTTAGATCAAGACCGAGGGGTGGCAGAAAAAGGAAGATGCCAGCTATTGAATCATTGCTGCGCAAAATAATTATCCCGCCTACTGAATTTGATCACGCCTTTAATTTGGAATGGGACTATCTAATAAGGTTGCTCTCTCCGGATTCTGAAAATGAGATTTGAGACTCATGGTAATTTTCCTGGTGCCCTGGCCTCTGAAAAGTGTATAATTAGTCCAGATTTCGTTGAGAGAATGGGATTTGAGAAAAGTGTAATTAGTCCAGATTTGTTAGCTGTTTTGGTTACATTAGCTTCTTTGAATGTTTAACTCAGAGCAGTCTTTTTAATGTCCCTTTCCTTTTTGTAACTCAAAGCCTTCTACCTATAAACCCTAGTTTTCAGGCTGGGGGAGGTAGCTGCCCCTTCAACTCCGGCAGCTTCCTTCCACCACTCAAGCAAATACTCTGGTCAATCTACCCTTATTCCACTCAGTTTCTAGCTGCTCAGGTCTGTTTTTGCCTGCTCTTCATATATAGAGATATGATTCTCGACATACTGCCTTTAAAGAAGCACTTTAAATTCGATACCTTGAAACGCTCTTATTTTCAAAGCTCAAAAGCTCTTTTGCCGACAAAGTATCATTGCTCACTCGTTGTCCCTCTTCTTTCCCGTCAAAGCTCAAAAGCTCAGTCTAGAGCCCTGGATTGCTACCATAACAACCACGTCATGGACACAATGAAAATCTCGGATAAAATACATCATGTCAACGATGGAACGCTGCGGTGTGGTGGACGGTTGGAACGTAGATGCTCAATAGTGAGCCCTTTGATGATGTCTAGACAATGTCGAGACTTGATGAACTTATTTTCCAACGACGGTCTACTTCGCTGAATTTGGGATGGCCATGCATTACAATGGAACAATTGGGGGTTTAGTGCTCTCTTGCTGCCATTGAAGGTTACATACTGCGACAAGGAAGGTATCGGCGATCGAATATGGGACGGTCATGCTTTAGAACTTTGAAGGTACTGAACAACGACAATGAAAGGGTTTTTTGGGATAGTTTTGAAGATACTTGTTTATGTTTGTGGGCATTCTTATATGTATGTTGTTCGTTTATCTGTTCATTTTTTTTTAGTAAATTCATTCACGCCCCTCATTTTCTTATTTAGTACACATATATCTTCTGGTTTTCATGCCATAAGGTTGACGACGTCAGTTTAACTGTAGGATCAACCCACATGTCTCTCATGTGACATTTTTATCTCATTTTTCCCTAGATATATTTTTCCGTTAGCAATTTAAAAACGTAGTTTTTAAACCCCAAAGTGAAACTTTCTCAAAAGTAAATTGTGAATTGATGAGAATGCCTCAAAACATTAAGGAATGTGTCATATAAGCTAATTTAATGGTGAAACTGACGCCATCCACACTGGAATGATTGGTTTTTCAAAACAATTGTTGATCATAAATCCTTTTGATGGAGTAGAATCCACTTATGTCAATGCATTTATAAAGTGCAATCTGAAACCTGAAATTTGAAAAAATGAAGAGAAGTAAATTCAGCTGATCATTTGACTTGTGGAGCGAAACCCAAAGGGATGGTGCCTTGTGGCCTCGAAGGGGTCTTGTCTTGTGCCCTCGAAGGGGCAGTGTCTTGTGTCCTTGAAGAGGCAGTGTCTTGTGCCCTCAAAGGGGTAGTGTCTTGTGTCCTTCAATGAATGATGTATTTTGGACCTTCGAGGGTGATGTACTTTTGAGTCTCGAAGGGGTGGTATATTCTGGCCTCTAAGGGGTGGCGGATTCTGGCCTCAAAGGGGTGGTGGTGTCTTATGCTCTTGAAGGGTTAGTGCATTGTGCTCTTGAGGGGGTCATATATTCTAGCCTCGAAGGGGTAGTGTCTTGTTCCGTCAAAGGAATTGTGTATTCTTGCCTCGAAGGGAGTGGTCTATTTTAGACCTCGAAGGGGTTGTGTATTCTAGCCTCGAAGGGGTGGTGTATTCTGGCCTTGAACCCATCCAATGGAACCCCTCCACCTGATACTGCACCTCTCGAATGGGTATATCTCGAATGGATCTAATGGAACCCCTCCACCTGAAACTTCAACTCTCGAATGGAGTACCTCTCAAATCGGTATCTCTAGAATGGGTACCTCTCGAGTAGGCACCTCTCGAATGGAACCTCTCAAACCCATCCAATGGAAGCCCTCCACCTGAAACTACACCTCTCGAATGGGTACCTCTCAAATGGTACCTCTCGAACCCATTCAATGGAACTCGTCCACCTGAAACTACACCTCTCGAATGGGAACATCTCGAATGAATCCAACGGCTCCACCTGAAACTTCACCTCTCAAATGGGGTACCTCTTGAATCAGTTCCTCTAGAATGGGTACCTCTTGAGTGGGCACCTCTTGAATGGTACCTCTCGAACCCATCCAATAAAACCACTCCACCTGAAAGTTAACCTCCTGAATGGGTACATCTCGAATGGGTACCTCTCGAACCCATCCAATGGAACCCCTCCACCTGAAACGACACCTCTCGAATGGGTACATATCGAATGGATCCAACGGAAACCTCCACCTGAAACTTTACCTCTTGAATGGGCACCTCTCGAATGGAACCTTTCGAATCTAAACCTCTCGAACCCATCCAATGGAACCACTCCATCTGAAACTTAACCTCGAATGGGTGCATCTCGAATAGATCCAACGGAACCCCTCCACCTGAAACTTCACGTCTCGAATGGGCACCTCTTGAATGCCTCTCGAACTCATCCAATGGAACCACTCCACCTGAAATTTAACCTCTCGAATGGGTACATCTCGATTGGATCCAACGGTACCCCTTCAACTGAAACTTCACGTCTCGAATGGGTACCTCTCGAACAGTACCTCTCAAACCCGTCCAATGGAACCACTCCACCTAAAACTTAACTCTCGAATGGGTACATCTCAAATGGAACCAAAGGAACCCTTCCACCTAAAACTTCACCTCTTGAATGGGTACCTCTCGAACCCATCCAATGGAACCCCTCCACCTGAAATTACACCTCTCGAATGGGTGCATCTCGAATGAATCCAACGGAATCCCTCCACCTGAAACTTCACCTCTCTAATAGAACCTCTCGAATCGGTACATCTAGAACACATCCAATGGAACCCCTCCATCTTAAAGTTCATCTCTCAAATGCGTACCTCTCGAATGCGTACCTCTTGAACTCATCCAATAGAACCCCACCTAAAACTTACCCTCTCGAATGTGTACCTCTCGAATGGGTACCTCTCGGACCCATCCAATGGAACCTCTCCATCTGAACCTTCACCTCTCGAATCGTACCTCTCGAAAGGGTACCTCTAGAATGGTATCTATCGAACCCATCCAATGGAACCCCTCCACCTGAAACTTCACCTATTGAATAGGTACCTCTCGAGGGCACCTCATGAATGATTCCAATGGAACCTCTCCATCTAAACCTTCACCTCTCGAATGGATACCTCTTGGAAGGGTACCTTATGAATGGATACCTCTCGAACCAATCCGATGGAACCCCTCCACCTGAAACTTCACCTGTCGAATAGTTACCTCTCGAATGATTCCAATGGAACCTCTCGATCTGAACCTTCACCTCTCAAATGGGTACCACTCGGAAGGGTACCTTTCGAATGGGTACCTCTTAAATAGGTACCTCTCAATTGATTCCAATGAAACCTCTCCATCTAAACCTTCACCTCTAGAATGGGTACCACTCGGAAAGGTACCTCTCGAAATCTATCCAATGGAACCACTCCACCTAAAACTTTACCTCTCGAATGGGTGCATCTCAAATGGATCCAACGGAACCCCTCCAACTGAAACTTCATGTCTCGAATGGGTACCTCTCGAATGGGGACCTCTCAAATGGTACCTCTCAAACCCATCCAATGGAACCACTCCACCTGAAACTACACCTCTCGAATGGGTACATCTCAATTGGATCCAACGCCCCTCCACCTGAAACTTCACATCTCAAATAGGTACCTCTCGAATGGTACCTCTCGAATCGGTACCTCTAGAACCCATCCAATGGAACCCCTCCACCTGAAAGTTCACCTCTCCAATGCGTACCTCTCAAACTCTAACCTCTCGAATCCCCCTACTCGAACTCTAACCTCTCAAATCTCCACTGAAAACTTCACATCTCGAATCCTTACCTCTCAAAATTTGAGAGGTGAAGGCTCAGGTGGAGAGGGTTCAAGTGGATGAGTTTGAGAGGTAGCAATTCAGAGGTGAAGGTTGAAGTTCAGAGGGTTCGGGTGTAGTGGTCCAAGATGTGAAGGTTCCAGGGGGGATTCGAGAGGTTAGATTTCGAGAGGTACCCATTCAAGAGGTACCCATTTCAAGAGGTACGCTTTGAGAGGTTCCATTTTGAGAGGTTAACTTTCAGGTGGAGGAGTTTCATTGGATGGATTCTAGAGGTACCAATTCAAGAGGTTCCATTCGAGAGGTTCCCATTCGAGAGGTGAAGTTTCAGGTGGAGGGGTTCCTTTGGATGGACTCGAGAGATACCCATTTGAGAGGTGAACTTTCAGGTGGAGGAGTTCCATTGGATATGTTCCAGATGTACGGATTCGAGAGGTACCGATTCGACAGGTACCCTTTCGAGAGGAACCAATTCCAGAGATGAAGTTTCTGGTGGAGGGGTTCCATTGGATAGGTTCGAGTGGTACCCATTCAAGAGGTGAACTTTCAGGTGGTAGAGTTCCATTGGATATGTTCGAGAGGTACGCATTTGAGAGGTTCCATTCGAAAGGTACCCATTCGAGAGGCAAACTTCCAGGTGGAGGAGTTTCATTGGATGGGTTCAAGAGGTACCATTTCAAGAGGTGAACTTTCGGGTGATGGGGTTCCATTGGATGGATTCGAGAGGTGCACATTCGAGAGATACCATTTCAAGAGGTCAAGTTCCAGGTGGAGGTGTTCCATTGGATGGGTTCGAGGGGTGCCCACTCGAGGGGTTCCCATTTGAGAGGTAAAGTTTCAGGTGGAGGGGTTCCATTGGATGACTTCGAGAGGTATCCATTCGCAAGGTGAACTTTCAGGTGAAAGAGTTCCATTGGATGTGTTCGACAGGTACGCACTCGAGAGGTACCCATTCCAGAGGTGAACTTTCAGGCGGAGGCATTCTATTAGATTCATTCGAGAGGTGTGCATTCGAGATGTGAAGTATCAGGTGGAGGGGTTCCGTTGGATCCACTCGAGACGTACTCATTCGAGAGGTGAAGTTTCAGGTGGAGGGGTTCCGTTCGATCCATTAGAGAGGTACCCATTCAAGAGGTGAAGTTTCAGGTGGAGGGGTTCCGTTAAACCCATTCGAGAGATGAACTTTCAGGTGGAGGGGTTCGATTGGATGGGTTCGAGAGGTACCCATTAGAGAGGTGAAATTTCAGGTGGAGGGGTTCGATTGGATGGGTTTGAGAGGTACCCATTCGAGATGTGAACTTTCAGGTGGAGGGGTTCGATTGGATGGGTTCGAGAGGTACCCATTCGAGAGGTGAAGTATCAGGTGGAGTTCTTCCATGGATCCATTTGAGAGGTACGCATTCGAGAGGTACCCATTCGAGAGATGAAGTTTCAGGTGGAGGGGTTCGATTGGTTGGGTTCGAGAGGTACCCATTCGCGAGTTGAAGTATCAGGTGGAGTGCTTCCATTGGATCCATTCAAGAGGTACGCATTCGAGAGGTGAAGTATCAAGTGGAGGGGGGGTTAGATCCACTCGAGAGGTACCCATTCGAGAGGTGAAGTTACAGGTGGAGGGGTTCCGTCGGATCCATTCGACATATACCCATTCAAGAGGTGAAGTTCCAGGTGGATGGGTTCGGGAGGTACCCATTAGAGAGGTGAACTTTCAGGTGGAGGAGTTCCATTGGATGGGTTCGAGAGGTACACATTCGAGAGGTGAAGTATCAGGTGGAGTGCTTCCATTGGATCCAGTCGAGAGGTACCCATTAAGTTTCAAGTAGAGGGGTTCTGTCGGATCGATTCGAGATGTACGCATTCGAGAGGTATAGTTTCAGGTGGAGTGGTTCCATTGTATGGGTTCAAGAGGTACCATTCGAGAGGTTAAGTTTCAAGTGGAGGGGTTCCATTGGATGGGTTCGAGAGGTTCCATTCAAGAGGTGCCCACTCGAGAGGTGCCCATTCTAGAGGTGCCGATTCGAGAGGTTCCATTCGAGAGGTACCCCATTCGAGAGTTGAAGTTTCAGCTGGAGGGGTTCTGTTGGATCCGTTCGAGATGTACCCATTCAATAGGTGTAGTTTCAGGTGGACGAGTTCCATTGGATGGGTTCGAGAGGTACCATTCGAGAGGTGCCCATTCGAAAGGTACCCATTCAAGAGGTGTAGTTTCAGGTGGAGGGGTTCCATTGGATGGGTTCAAGAGGTACCATTTGAGAGGTGCCCACTCTAGAGGTACCTATTCGAGACGTGAAGTTTCAGGTGGAGGGGTTTCGTTGGACCTCCTCACCTAAACTTTCACCTCGCGAATCTGTACCTCTCGAATCATCCTCTTCAACCACACCACTGTCTCACAATCTCCACACTTCAATTACATGTAAAATTGGTACATTTGTAGTTTCAATTACTGCTCTTTTAATATTCCTATATCGTAGCATTCCTATAGTATTTCTATAATTTAATATTAAGCTCACCGCGCAATGCGCGGATTGCGCGGTGTGGCCGCACTAGTTATATTGGAATAGGGTAAAGGTTTGATGAGTAGGGGTATCCTTCCATTCAACAAAAGATTTAACCAACACAAATAGTAAAAATGGTGCGGAGCTTAGGAAATGTTCACACAAGGGGACACGAAATAAGCATTAAAAACTAACTGTGGAGATCAACCAAGAAGCATCGTGTCAAAATTGGATGCAAAATCAATGATCAACAGCAAATGAAAAAATAGGTCATATACAATATATCTACTAAACAATAAATAGTAATAAATGCAACATATAACTAAATAAATGTAATTTTTAATTTAAAATGAACCATCAACAACAAACAAAGCAAAAGTCATACACTTTACAACTAACAAGTACACATTACATATTAATAAATATAACATATAAGTAAACAAATGCAGTTCATAGTTCAAAATGAACAATCAACAACAAATAAAAGCAAAAGTCATACACTTTACAACTAACAAGTACACACTACATATTAATAAATACAACATATAAGTAAATAAATGCAATTCATAATTCAAAATTAACTATCAACAACCAATAAAAGTAAAAGTCATACATTTTACAACTAACAAGTACACACTGCATACTAATAAATGCAGCATATAGCTGAACAAATGCAGGTTCAAATTCAAAATGAACAATCAACAACAAATAAAAGCAAAAGTCATACATTGTACAACTAACAAATACACACTACATACTAACAACCACAACATATAAGTTAACAAATATAATTCATAATTCAAAATGAAAAATCAACAAAAAATGAAAACAAAATGTCATACATTATAACAAGTGCACAATGATTACTAGCAAGTGCAACATATAACTATATAAATGTAGTTCCTATTTCAAAATGAACAATAACAACAAATGAAAATAAAATGTACATATTGAATACTAACAAATGCAACATATAACTAAAAAAAATTGCATATTATAACATCAAGCTCACACAAATACAAAGTTTTACTTTATACATCATCTAAACTAACATGTACATAGATTTACAAAACATCTGCAATTTCTAATTGAAAAATAACAATCAAACTAAATCTATGTTGGAAATTAAGAGTTATTTTCTTGAAGAAACTGAAATATTGTTTCTCGATGTTGCATTATTGGTCTTAGAGAAGTCAAAACTGAATTTGCTTTGTGTTGTAACCAAGCCCTTAAGTACTTCATTCTTTGCAACATCTTCGGACAACTGGCCCTTTGTTTTGTAACACTTGAGCTCAGAGAAGTGCATTTCTGATTATGGTTAAAATCATTGATTTTGGCAAATAAATTGTTCTTTCTCTCCACATTGAAAGATTTTCTTCTAGCATTGTCTGATAAGCGAGGATATACCTATCATTATAGCAAATTCAATGAATATTAGGGTCGGCAGCAAAGCCGCAAAGGAACTTGTTCAAATCAAAAAAATATCATTTCAACTGAATCAAACGACAAATAAATAGAGGATTTGTTGCCCTAATTAACTGTGATTGGGAAGACAGTAGAATGAAAATAGAAATGCGCAGAGATAAAAAATTAGTATGGAATTACCTGCTACGAGTCGGATAATGAGCAGAGGGTTCATTAGGTATGCCAAACGAGCGTCGACAAAGCACGACTGAGTTCCGAAAATTGGCTGCTACTCGGATATTGAGCAGAGGATTCGGCAGGTGTTCCGAACGAACACCGATGAAACGCAACTGAGTTCGAAAAATTGGATGAATCGAATAGGGAAGGTGTGCGGTGTTGCTGCATCAAAAATCTCTAAGCATCGAATATAGAGATTCATCCGCCTTCTACACATTATTTAACTGATTAATGAAATCTATAATTTTTTATTAATTACAAATTGAATCTCATTTTACAAAATAATTCCTGATTTGTCCATAACCTTATAGACAAACCGACTTTCGTGAGACTTTCCCTTAGACAAATTTGGTATGACTGTAATGTTTTTCTTAGAATTCTATTGTACATTCAAAGATTCATCAAAATATACATTAATTGTCGTCCAATGTTCTAATTGAACATTCTGGATCAAAAAAAAGTTGAGCATTCAAAATGCTTGTCGCTTTATCTGATATATTTTCTCAAAATATTTCCTTTTAGTCGTAAGTTAGTGAAGCCTACCATAATATTCTATCGAAACTTGCGTTGAAATGTTAAGCCGCGGATGTTTTCTTTCTAAAAAATAAAACTCACGATGGCAGTGAGAAAGAATTTCTGATTAAAACCGCCTCAAGAGAGGAGGAGAGATTTTAAAAGGCACCCTATACCTCAAATGAAAGATGACATTTACATACCACGATGAGACCTCTGATTCTTGGAGATGAATCAACATATTGAAAAGTATTGTTAGAACATATGCACAGATTCTTTCTTCACAAGACCTTGATCATCATCCACAACATATGCAGCCTTTCGAACTTTGGAAATTATTGGTCTGGTTTCACTCATTTATGAAGTACAACGCCTTCCAAAAACAAGAAGTTTGCGGAAAACTGCTTTGATACCATGTTAAAATTCAGAATCAGAAAAATATTTTCATGATCAGATCAAAACTAGATGAAAGAAGAACAGAAGATGGGAAAATTTTCCGTATATTCTAAGTGTATTAAAAAGTGTTCTGTGTTAGTAATAAATCTTGTCAGTTTTTTTTCTTTGTGTTTAATTTCATTTAGGAGCATTTGTTATTCCTATTTTGTAACTCCTCATTTAGGAGCATTTAGAAGCATTTAGGAACATTTGTTCTTCCTATTTTGTAACTCCTCATTTAGGAGCATTTAGAAGCATTTAGGAACATTTGTTCTTCCTATTTTGTAACTCCTCATTTAGGAGCATTTAGAAGCATTTAGGAACATTTGTTTTGTAACTTGTTTTTCAATACTATTTATAGCAAAATATATGAAGAAAAGCAGTAAGTTTTCTGCACCAAAAATTGTGTTCTTATTTAAAATCTAACATTTGGTATCAGAGCACGCACGATCACGGCGACAATGTCTGGCGAGAATGAGATTTCGCTGTCGCCACCACGGGGACGTGGAAGGCAGCGTGGACGGAGCATGGCACGGCGGAACCATAACGAAGTGATCATCCACGAACGGACAAATCTTGGTGCCAACATCATGTATCCCACGTTGACGACAACAAACTACATAGAATGGGCTCTCGTGATGAAGATAAACCTACGGGCACAAGGTTTATGGGAGGCCACCTCCGGCATCGGAGATACGTCCGAACGGGAAGACATGGCGGCTCTCTCGGCGTTGATCCGCGCGGTACCACCGGAGATGGTACCGACGCTAGCTGTCAAAACGACGGCACACGAGGCTTGGGAAGCCATCCGGATGATGCGAGTCGGCCTAGATCGGGTGCGCGAGGCCACGGCGCAGCGTCTGCGCAAGGAGTTCGAGCAAATCACCTTCAAGGACGGGGAGTCGCTCGACGCTTTCGGCATGAGGATTACGGGCATCGTCAATAACCTTCGATCTCTCGGTGACGCCATAGAAGAGATCAAGGTGGTCCAAAAGTTTTTGCGGGAGGTGCCGAGCCAGTACGCCCAGATCGCTTGTTCGATCGAGACGTTGCTCGACTTGAACGGCATGACGGTGGAGGAGCTCATCGGCCGGCTCAGGTCGGCAGCCGAACGTTGCTCCATCAACATCATGGACAACACCAGCGGCCAGGTCTTACTCACGGAACGAGAATGGATCGCACGGGGCCGGGGCTCTAGCTCCGGGAACAAAGGCAAAGGCAAGGCTTTCCAGAAGGGGAAGAAACCAAGCCATGACCGAGACGGAAGCCAACGTGCAGTAAGCGGTGACCGGGACTTGACGAAGATGAAGTGTTACAATTGTAACAAATACGCCGGCCACATCTCCAAGTACTGCCCCGAGCCACGCCGCGAACGGAGGGAACGCGCCAACCTCGTGCAAGACCAAACGGAGGAACCAACGCTTCTTGTGGCAAGGCTTCACTCCCTCACGATCGGGAACCAGGCCTCCGAGGAGCGCATCCTGCTCAGCGAGGCGCGGTCTCTAGCACTGTCCACAAAGGAGCCCGAGCAGTGTGACACGACATGGGTCCTCGACTCCGGTGCGAGTGCCCACATGTGCGGAAAACGGGAGTACTTCTCCGAGCTAGACACAAATGTACGAGGCTCGGTCAAGTTGGGAGATGACACCTCTGTGGAAATAGAAGGCATCGGCACGATTCTTTTTATGTGCCGGAACGGTGAGCATCTAAAGTTGGACGAGGTGTATTACATACCTCGGCTCCATAGCAGCATCATCTCTCTCGGTCAACTGGACGAGAACGGGTACGACATGAGGATCCAGCACGGGTGGCTCGCGTTACGGGACCAAGGCGGGCGCTTGCTCGCGCGGGTACCAAGAAGCCGAGGGCGCCTCTACCTCCTGCATCTGAACTTGGCACGGCCCGTGTGCCTTGCGGTGCACGGGTGTGAGGATGGGTGGCGCTGGCATGCAAGGTACGGCCACATGCATTTTGAGGCTCTTCGTCGCCTGGCCCGAGAGAAGATGGTGCACGGACTCCCGCTGCTCGGTGACGCCGAGCGCCTGTGTGACGCTTGCCTGGTCGGGAAGCAGAAACGCGGTTCGTTTCCACGCCAAGCCAAGAACCGAGCTACCGAGCGCCTTGGGCTCATGCATGCCGATCTGTGTGGACCCATCGAGCCACAAACCCCTGGAGGTAAACGATATTTTCTACTAATGGTAGATGATTTTAGTAGATATATGTGGGTAGTCTTGTTGGCCTCGAAGGATCAAGCGGCGGACGCCATCAAGAGGACCGTGGCAGCAGCCGAACGGCAAAGCGGGTGCAAGTTGAAAACGATGCGGACCGACCGTGGAGGTGAGTTCACATCTCACGGACTCGGCGAGTACTTTGCCGACCGCGGAGTGCACCGACAAACGACGGCACCATACACGCCCCAGCAAAATGGCGTGGTCGAACGACGAAATCAAACGGTGGTTGGCATGGCACGGTGCCTCTTGAAGGCCAAAGGCATGCCGTTGAGGTTTTGGGGAGAAGCTGTGACGACGGCGGTCTACCTCCTGAACCGGGGAACCACGAAAAGCGTCATCGGCAAAACACCCTACGAAGCATGGCACGGGTGCCGGCCGAGCGTGCACCATCTCCGGGTGTTTGGGTGCGTTGCGCATGTCAAGGCCACGCAGCCGGGGTTGAAGAAACTGGAGGACCGGAGCACGCCGATGGTGCTGCTTGGTTACGAAACTGGAACCGTGGGGTACCGCATCTACGACCCCGCCACGGACCGGGTAAAAATTTCCCGCGACGTCGTCTTCGACGAGGATGCAGCATGGAACTGGACTCTTCCAGAGATGCACGCAGAGAGAGCATCGTCTTCAAACGCCGGAATCTCCACCGGAAACGAAGCCGGAGACGTGCCTTCACCAGTCACTCAAACTGTTTTGATTGCACCTCCACCGCCCACGGTGGAGTTTGTATCCCCACCGACCGGTGCTTCAGAACCATCTCCGGCGCCTCTCCGGTACCGCACGCTAAAAAGTCTATACGATGAAACTGCCCCTGTTGAAGCAGAAGACGACGAACAGTGTCTCCTCATCGCCAACGAACCGACAACCTTTGCTGAAGCCGAGAAGGATGAAGGGTGGAGAGCTGCGATGGTGGAGGAGTTGGGCAGTATTGAGGCGAATCAAAGTTGGCGCCTCACTGTGCTACCACCGGGAAAACGAGCAATCGGCCTGAAGTGGGTTTATAAACTCAAGAAGGATGCAGTCGGGGAGGTTGTGAAACGAAAGGCACGGCTGGTGGCGAAGGGTTATGTACAGCGTCAGGGGGTGGATTACGAGGAAGTCTTCGCTCCCGTCGCAAGGATGGAAACCGTGCGAGTGCTGATCGCGCTTGCGGCTCACCATGGTTGGCCGGTCCACCACATGGACGTCAAGACCGCGTTCCTCAACGGTGATCTGATCGAGGAGGTCTACGTCAAGCAACCGCCGGGTTTCGAAATTCAAGGCAACGAAGGCAAGGTTCTCCGGCTTCAGAAGGCTCTCTACGGACTACGCCAAGCTCCGAGGGCTTGGAATGCCAAACTTGACAAAAGTCTCCGCGACTTGGAGTTTGTGCATTGTGAAACCGAGCACGCGGTTTATCGCCGAAGCAACGGGCAGGAGCAACTTCTAGTTGGGATTTACGTCGATGACTTGATCATCACCGGAACTTCAATCGAAGAACTGACGAAGTTCAAGAAGGAAATGACCAATCTCTTTGAGATGAGCGATCTCGGCGAACTAAGTTACTACCTCGGCATCCAAGTACAACAACGGAAGGGTTTGGTCACTCTTTGCCAATCATCTTATGCCAGGAAGCTTTTACAAAAGGCCGGACTGGAAGAGTGCAATCCATGCGCGGCACCAATGGAGGCACGGCTCAAACTAAGCAAGACCGGAGACGGGAGACCGGTGGATGCCACGTATTACCGCAGCTTGGTAGGAAGCCTCAGGTACTTAGTTCACACTCGGCCGGACATTACTTTTGCAGTTGGTTATGTTAGCCGATTTATGGAGGAGCCAAAAATTGAGCATTTGGCAGCGGTGAAACATATTCTACGCTATGTGGCGGGAACTCTAGATTTTGGAGTTTCGTATGGAAAAGGTGTTGGACCTTTACTTTTGATAGGTTATAGTGATGCTGATTTGGCTGGAGACATCAACGACAGGAAGAGCACGACGGGAGTATTTTTCTTCCTAGGCCAATCTCCGGTGAGTTGGAAATCACAGAAACAACGGGTGGTGGCAATCTCTTCGTGCGAATCAGAGTATATTGCAGCTGCCACTACCGCTTGCCAAGGTGTTTGGCTTAGTAGATTGCTTGGAGAAATGCAAGGTGAACAGCCACAAGCACCAACGTTACTGGTGGACAACAAATCGGCAATCAATCTTATCCGAAATCCTGTGTTTCACGATCGAAGTAAACACATTGATATACGTTACCACTTGATTAGAAATTATGTGGAACAGGGTGATCTTGAAATTGACTACATCAACACGGAAGCGCAGCTCGCTGACATTCTGACGAAGGCACTTGGACGAGTTCGTTTCCAGGAGCTAAGGAGCAAGATTGGTGTTGCCAACACAACATATGCAACGACAAGATTAGGGGGTGATTTGTTAGTAATAAATCTTGTCAGTTTTTTTTCTTTGTGTTTAATTTCATTTAGGAGCATTTGTTATTCCTATTTTGTAACTCCTCATTTAGGAGCATTTAGAAGCATTTAGGAACATTTGTTCTTCCTATTTTGTAACTCCTCATTTAGGAGCATTTAGAAGCATTTAGGAACATTTGTTCTTCCTATTTTGTAACTCCTCATTTAGGAGCATTTAGAAGCATTTAGGAACATTTGTTTTGTAACTTGTTTTTCAATACTATTTATAGCAAAATATATGAAGAAAAGCAGTAAGTTTTCTGCACCAAAAATTGTGTTCTTATTTAAAATCTAACATTCTGTACATCAGCATATATAGCAAATGTGCTAACTGTCATCTGCTAAACTAACTACAAAACTGCAGAGATTAGCTGCAATATGCGGGAGTTGTGATCTAAGAGCAAGTCCAACAGGTTCCCTATAATAGGGATTTTTAATGATTTTAGGGATTCTACGTTGTTTTTTAGCTCCAACACCTTCCCTATCTCATTCCCTAAATTAGGGATTTTGAAGAGAGAATATTTGCTTCCACATATTTGTAGTAGAGAGAGAATAAAATTTTAGGGAAGGAAGATTTAATGCAATCTATAGTTGTATTAAAGGAGGTCATTTTTGCCACACCCTAACACATAATTCTTGTCACATGGCATTCACACATAATTCAACGTCACTTTCAAAAATTAATTAAAAATGAAATATTTTATAAAGTAAACTTCCAATTTACAATACAAATCTCTCCCATATTTCAATATTTTTCTCATACTTCAATCGCGGCCTAAATCCCAGCAAAAAACCCTGCTACCGCCCGTGCCTGTGCTCAGGCCGTCAACCCAGATCCTCAACAATGGCTCGAGGTTTGAAGAAGCATTTGAAGAGGCTCAATGCTCCAAAGCATTGGATGTTGGACAAACTTGGCGGTGCTTTCGCCCCAAGCCATCATCAGGACCTCACAAGTCCAGGGAGTGCTTGCCCCTGATTCTTATTCTCCGTAATAGGCTGAAATATGCTCTCACTTATCGTGAAGTCCAATCTATCTTGATGCAACGCCATATAATGGTTGATGGGAAAGTTAGGACTGACAAGACCTACCCTTCTGGTTTCATGGATGTTGTATCCATCCCAAAGACGAATGAGAATTTCCGCCTACTGTATGACACAAAGGGTCGCTTCAGGCTTCACTCAATCAGGGATGAGGAAGCAAAGTTTAAGCTGTGCAAGGTTCGATCAGTCCAGTTTGGATGAAAAGGCATCCCATGCATAAACACCTATGATGGGCGTACTATTCGCTACCCTGACCCCCTCATCAAGGCCAATGACACCATCAAATTTGATTTGGAGAGCAATAAGATCGTTGACTTCATCAAGTTTGATGTTGGTAACGTTGTCATGGTTACTGGTGGAAGAAACAGAGGCCGTGTTGGAGTGATCAAGAACAGGGAGAAGCATAAGGGTAGCTTTGAGACCATCCACGTCCAAGATGCAACTGGTCATGAGTTCGCAACTCGCCTGGGCAATGTGTTCGCTATTGGCAAAGGTTCAAAACCCTGGGTTTCTCTCCCAAAGGGCAAAGGTATCAAGTTGTCCGTTATTGAGGAGCAGAAAAAGAGGCTGGCAGCTCAGTCAGCCGTTACTGCTTAGAAGCCCTCTTATCTGTTTCTCATTCATGTTACTTTTTTTATGAAATTGCATTAAACTAATTTGAAGTAGTTTTGTTGGAATTCTGAACGCATTTTCTTGCCTTGGACCTTTCGATGACAATTTTGTAGATGTTTGATTATGCGATACTTTGGTTACAAATTCAAAAAAAAATGATTTTCAATTAATGAGTAACTAATCATACCATATTTATGAGGATGCCCATTCTTTTTATATTCTCAATCCATTTGTTAAGAAAATTCTTTCATAATACTTATTTTTTATAATATATATTTTTAAATTTGATCCACCTTCCATTTTGGTTTATCTTTTTAATATTATCAAACTTCAATTCATGATAATAAGTGAATTCATCTACTATTCTTTTCTTTACTCATTGCAATCAATACTTTCCTCGTAATTTAATTTGCCTACAAAAATATCTTAAATTACTATGTTAAACATATAGAATAATAGATGGAGTAACTTTTATTTATTTATATATATGTGTTTCTATTAAATTTTAATTTTGGGACAAAAATCAGTATAAAATGCTTTATAAAAATATTAAATATAGTATTGAAATATTTTATTTGTAAATACTTTCAATGGTTTATTTTTATAAATTATTAAATTTTATTTGCAATTTTTCTTAGAATACGTCTCTGGAAGACATTTTTTGCATAAATTATGTAAAAACCAATGTTTAAATTGCAAAGACTAAATTGTTTTTGTCCCCAACATATGTCGCAATACCATTTTTGCTCTCTGAGACCAATACCACGTATGTTTAGCAACTAGCACATACAAAATGATTTTTTTTTGTCCCCAGAGGTGGTTTTAACTAATGAAATTATGAAAATACCTCTGAAAACCACCTTTGGGGACCAAACAAATTATTTTGTATTTGTTTGTTGCTGAACATATGTGGTATTGGCCTCGGGGACCAAAAATTGGTATTGCGACATATGTTGGGTACCAAAAAACAATTTAGTCAATTGGAAATTAGAAGAAATCAAGATAAAAACTTTGGATTGCATTAATCGAGTCATAAACTTATAACTATTGCACGTTGCATAATAAATTTTAAATAGTGCAACTAAAACCTTTTACCTTTCTATAATTTTAATTCAACTCTACATTTTCATATGCCTATGGAAATACGGTCTTTCCCAAGACTGTTTATTTATAAGACTTTATTTTATTTTTGTTAACTATATTTAGAAATGACATATTTTAGTACATATCAATATGTGATTGGTAATAGTATTAAAAAATGAGTTCGTCTCTTGAAAGATCGTCTTTCCATAAGTTATGGAAATACCAAGGTTTTTTATTGCAAATTAGAAGAAATCAAGATAAATTTTTTGGATTACTTAATCGAGTCATAAACTTATAACTATTGCACGTTGCATAAGAAATTTTTAATATTGCAACTAAAACCTTTTACCTTTTTAAAATTCTAATTCAACCCCGTCTTTCCATATGTTTATGGAAATACGGTCTTTCCTAAAACTTTGTCTAATTATACGACTTTATTTTATTTTTGTTAACTAATATTTATAAATGCCATATTTTAGTACATATCAATATGTGATTGGAAATAGTATTGAAAAATGAGTTCGTCTCTTGAAAGACCGTCTTTCCATAAGCTATGGAAAGACCAGAGGCTAAATTGCAAATTAGAAGAAATCAAGATAAAATTTTTGGGTTGCATTAATTGAGTCATAAACTTAAAACTACTCCATGTTGTATAGTAAATTTTTTATATTGCAACTAAAACCTTTTATCTTTTTATAATTCTATTTCAACTATGTCTTTCCATATACCTATGGAAATGTGGTCTTTCTTCAGATTTTGTCATAAAAAAATTAATGTATTAAGGTACATTATATTTTAATTTTAATTTTAAATTTTGATTATCATAAATTATAACTTTCTTTAATCTGTATAATTAATAATTATGAAATATTGACAATTTAAGACTGAAGTATATTTTTTTTTTATCTATGAGGATGAATTTATATATTTTTGGATCAAAATTTAAAACTTATATTTTATATATTTCTAATTCAATCAATTAATCATGAATTGTTGACAATATCCCTAATTTAAATATTTTATATCTAACATACACAATTTTTTTACCATTATAAATGAGTTACTCATTATATTTGATCTTGCATGGTTCAGCCACGGGTGCCGCCGAAAATGTTCAACCTTTTTACGAAGTACAATATTTGTTGAACATGGAAGTTTTTACTGGTCTTCCCCAGAATGTTTACTAAAAAAATGACCTTCTCTAGAATTTTTTTTTTTGTCAAAAAATAGCACTGTGTTATCAATTAATCACAATGTATTAAAACATTTATTGGAAGAAGAATAAAATGGGTATCTATAACTCAATTGCACAAAGTTTAATTAGTAAAAACTCATCTAATTTAAATATTTTAAAAATTTTCATGATAATATAAATTTATTTTTTTATCATAAACGATCCAATACCACGATATTACAATCAAAAATCTTTAGAACTTTGAACATTTTTCATATTTTATGGAATCTGTATACATGCAATGTGGATAACGATAATATTATATTACCAAAAGTGGTATTTTTTTATATTTTTATCAATTAATTAAATTATATTAAAAATATATATTTATTTATATAATAATATTGAAATTCACGTCCTTGCAAATCACATGTGTTATCTAGTATTCATTGAATGCATTAGTTTGGCAAAGTCTTGGGAAAGACGGTCTTTCCATAGGCTTATGGAAAGACGGGGTTTAATTCGAATAATAAAAGGTAAAAGGTCTTAGTTGCAACATTAAAAATTTAGTATGCAACATGTGGTAGTTATAAAATTTATAACCCGGATCATGCAACCCGAAAATTTTATCTTAATTTCTTGTAATTTAACCTTTAAACCTTGGTCTTTCCATGACTTATGGAAAGACCGTCTTTCAAGAGACGCACTCCATTAGTTTTGACATTGTTTTTAGCCAAAAGTTTTAAGTCTCACACTCTCCATATTCCTCTCTCTACTATCAATTGGTGATTAACCATTTTGTAACCACTGGCTTCAGCCCAGTGGCCAGGGCGTACGCCCCCCAGCTGCGCCCCAGGTTCAATTTCAGTCTGGGGCAATTTTATGGAGTTTAGTCTCCAAATACACCGCGTCAGGTGTAGGAGCCTCACTTCGTGTGAGTTATGTGGGAGTCTCACCCCACCTTTGTGTGAGACACAGGGGAATCTCACCCCTTTTGTGTGAGGCAACTGGGTTGTGGTAATAGAAATGAAGTGTGTATTAAAAAAAAAACCATTTTGTAATACTAATTTGTTGGACCAACACTCTTTTTAGAATCACCCATTTCATGAAAAATTGTGCTAATAAATATCAACTTCCCTATTTTGTAGAAAAATTTAGGGAAAATATTGGACTTGCTCTAACCAACTCATCTAACTTCTATCTAAATTAATTTTGCAACCTGGTAATTGTTAATTAGAGCCACATCGTATGCTGAGCTGGTAGGATCAGAAGCCCACACCCAATAAATCCTTTTCGCTTTATAATGTGGTCAACTGGTTTAAATTCATTCTTTCTTATTATCATACCATTACGAGTGTAAATTGAAAAAGAAAAAAAAAAAAGCGATAACTAATGTATCGTATCTGTGATAACAATTTGTTCATTAGTAATCATAAATACTATGATTATTTTATATGAAATACAGAAGTTACTCAATCTCACCTCCTTATTAGAAAGCTTTAATAATTCGTTTGTTCATATACATTTACTACAAGCCTAAGGTTGCCTCAATCCCCTCTCTGAAATACTTAGAGCTTTGAAATGGCATGTGTAGGCAAGTTAGATCTTGGTGGGAGTTCCAGCTCTTTCCAGTCTTCATCATCCACCCTGGAGAAGTACCTATCGACCATATCTTTGCTCACAAGCTCCAGTTTAGAAGGTTGCCACTGTCGGAAAAGAGACAGCAGATCAGAGACATGCTCGTATTAATCAGAGAGTAAAATTTGTCAGCTTAGTTCGTACGTGACGCATTTTGATCCCTTATATTTTGAAACTGACTAATTTAGTCTTACACTTGACTTGCTAGCGGATTTGATTCTATACACCGGCTATAAGCATTCTTGAATAGAGATGATAGTTCAATCAATCGACTTTTTAGACTGCTTATAACTGGTTATCAGGAACACACCCGCCAACGAGCCTAACATAAGGAACTAAATCAACCAGCAGCAAAATATAATGGATTAAAATGGCTACACCCCAATCATAAGGAACCAATCTAATGCTTTTCCTAAATCTTTAAAAATTCAAGAAAAAAGTGTTCTTATAACCCTACCTAATTGACATAAGTGTCAATATAACCTTTCAATATTCGAAAGTGCCAATATAACCCTATCTAGTTAGTGAAAGTGCCAATATAACCCTATAAGTTTTAAGGATGTGCTGATATAACCCAATAAGATTGCATGATGTGCTGATATAACCCAATAAGATTGCATGATGTGCTGATATAACCTTACCTCTTCCGGCGGCGATCCGGCAAACTACGAGGGTAAAATTGTTCACCTAATTTCAGAGTTAGCCCAAAGGGTATTTTGGTCAATTTACATAGAGTCAACGCCGGAAAATTGAGGTCAATGCCGGAAAATTGAGGTCAATGCCGGAAAATTGAGGTCAATGCCAGAAATGGGGTCTGGGGGTTATATTGGCACTTTCATTAACTAGTTAGGGTTTACATTTGCACTAAAAATTATCATAGGGTTATATTGGCACTTACTCAAGTAGATAGGGTTATATTGGCACTTATCCCAAAATTCAAATATCCAGGTACACAGATGAACAGAGTGCATATATGTCTACCTTGGGGTTTTTATCTTTGTCCAGTAATAAGGCTCGGCAACCCTGTGGCAGTCAGATGCAATTCTTGTCATACAGTAGGAATTCGGAAGAAATGGGATGGGGATGGGGACGGGGACGGGGACGGGGAAGGAAGAAATTATATTGACTTGGTTCACAAACCTCAAGAAAATCCTTGCTCAAATCTGCCTTCATGACATGGCAAACCATTCTATATTCGCGAACTAGACACTTCCCAATGCCTTGAAGCCTACCTTTTCTAATCTGTAACAGAAAAGAGACTGTTAAATTTAAGCATATCATTCAAAAATATTAAAATGCATATATTTCCCAAGTGACAAGCCAAGAGTTATTACTATGCACTATTTTTGTGTCTATGCTTACATACAATGAGCAAATGTCCAAAATGATACCCACTTTTATTTGAGATTCATAGTTTGGTACCCTATTTCGAATTATCCTTTAAAGGTTCCCACTTTTCATTTATGTACCGAAAATGTATTTTTCAATTAAGTGGGTACCATTTCGATTTAAAATGGTGCCCAAGTTTTGCTGAAAGACACCTTTTCGGGACATAAATGAAAAAGTGGGTATTCTTCAAGAACAAAGAAAAAATAGGGTATTACGCTGTGAATTTCAATTTAAAATGGGTACTGTTTTGGCTATCTTATCTTACAAACAATGGCCCAAGTTAAACTAGATTCTTGAATCCGCCTCAACTCCAGTAACGAGGGCTGAAGGCTGAGGCTGAAGCCCCTGAACATACTAAACTTAGCTTTCTAATACAAAGATAATTAGACATAAAAAAATACAAAGATAATTAAGATTAATGAGGCTTCTAGAAGCTAAAACAAGAGTGCACATTAGGAATTAGGCATGATTAAAGGAGAAAAGTCTGTAAGTACCCTTTCTTTGAACAGGCAATATAGTCAAATATTGTAGAAAAGTTCTTCATTGAAACAAGATTTCAACAAATATCCACATTTGCCAATATTGACAAGCATTATATGCATCATGCCATCATGCTATATGACCCAGAGTTTGTATCGAATATTGTAACTAAAACTTTGTATCCAGGCCTAACATAAGCAAGCAAGTTGTGGCAAACAGTCTAATCAGAACTGAAGTCACAAGAGAAATCCCAGAGTGCAAATGATTGTCCTGCAATATAACTTTTTCCTCCAGAGCCAATAGATTTTTATGTTGGACCAATAACTCCTAAATCACAAGGCCACATTAACATGAGGTCATCACAGGCTTTAAGCAAACAGAAATAGGAATTGAATCAAGGCATAACGCATACACAAGGGATCAAGGCAGCCAGAGACTGGACCATCGAGAAGTAGTTTCCAAGATGGTCAAAATCTTTACCGATCTTAGTGCAATTTTAAGACTTGTAGGCGATGCTTTCTTCAATGATTCTATGGTTGATGAGATCCACTCATCCTTGTTGCTCACTGACTCCCCCTCCTACAGAATTGAGTGTAACATTGTCATCAAGTCTTTTATCTAATCAAAGTAGCTATATTAGCTAAAAGGGTTTAAATCTCACAAGGGTAGTCATAATGTCCTCGGCCGTTCTTTGAGAAAAGCACTTGTTAATGATATTTAACCTATAGACAGGGGAAAATGAATCAGCCAATATCACTAATGCCAGAATAAAAGTTGGGAAATGATGCAGGGTGTTAAATATAAAATTTATATCACATGAGCTATTAAACCAAGCATAGATACATTAAGTTTGCCAAACATGTAGAAGTATGATATGTCATGACTAGGGGTGCTTATCGAGAGACGTGCTCGACTCATGCTCGTTAATTTTTTTACAGGTTTGAGTAAAGTTCGAGTTGTTCACGAGCAGGTTAATTCAACCAAAACTTATAAGAAATGGTTAATATAATGAATTTAATAAAGTGATTTATACTATAAAAAATTAATTTAATATATTTATTGTCTAAAAAGATACGAAACTACTGGATTTTTATAAAACTATCAAATGAAATAATTTCAATATAATTAAGCATTCAAATGTTATTGAGCTGCTCGACTCGTTAAGCACCCCTAGTCATGACTCATAAAACATTGGTATTAAAGTTGGCCTTTGCAGGTACATGAAAAGGAACAACCAATTGGACTCACATTATTCACTCTCATGTGATATGAAGTTTATATCACATGAGCTATTAAACCAATCATAGATGTATGAAGTTCACCAAACATGTAGAAGTATGACATGTCATGACTCATAAAATTTTGGTATAAAAGTTCGCATATGCTGGTAAATATCAAAGAACAACCACTTGGACTCATAATTCCCACACAAAAACTGATTGCAGCAAATACTTGAGGGCATGGAGATAAATGAAAAAGAACCACCAAGTGGACTCACAATTACACACAAAAATCAAATGTATTACAGCAGATACTTGGTAGTAGTGGAGACATATAATCTTATCCTGGTACATATGAAGAAATTCTACAGTGTGTACAGGGCCTATTTTTTGTATATTCTTGAAAAGCAAACGTAATATTAAAAAAAAATATTGCTCACTGAAGAGAGCAACAGAAATAGAAGTTAACTTCACATATTTTATTGAGTTAATAAATGATCAAATTACCAATCCGCCCTGATTGTGTGTAAAATTACAAGTACCCTGGTTTTAAGGTCATTTGATAAAATTACCAGCCGATTTACCTATGATACGAGCTCTTGGAGTTCACAATTGGCACTTGTGAGAATTTATCAATGATTGAAGAAATAATAGCTGGATCACTGGAGTTAGCTCCATACAGTGTCTCTTCAAGTGAAGATAATCTCTGCCAGAAGTACATCACATATAAAGATACATTAGAATGAAAATTCACCAGATGCAATAACAAAAGCAGTATACCAGACATATGTTTGCTGCAAGACTGTAAAAGTCTAGTGAGATAGTAATAATTTAGATCTAAAACTCAGCAATAAAGTTTGTGATAGAGAGAAAATGAGTATCATGAACTCTGGCAATCGGAAATGACCAGTAAGGTGAAGGAGTTTGAGGATCAAGTATTATTAGCTACAGAGCCTCTACAAGAATCCAAAGAAAATTGCGAAACTTCACGTGCATAATACGATTTCTATCAATTGTATCTAACTACTAAACAGCTCTAGCAGCCCAACAAGACTGTTTCATTTCACAAGGTCTCATAAAGGACAAGTCACGTTAAACTATATAATATATACCACATTGAAATTGATCATCAAGAGGGCAGCATTATTGAAGCAATGGCAGTTATACTTTACCACCAAAGTAACATTTACCAAATATATAGAAGGAGAATAAGCCACAATGACCCTTTTGAGAGTTTAGGATACATCAGGAACCTACCGCTTTGATATTTTGATAAGCCAGTTTAACGTTTACAAAATCAATTTAGTTTAACTAATTTGGTGCACCCTAGCTGTACATTTCATAATTTGATAGCCCTCCAATGAAAGTTACTCATATTAACACATAAAACCAATATCTACAGAACTTTCACAGTTACAGTTGTGAGCTAAATAAATTTTAGATTCTTCTGACCTTAATACAATTTTGAAACAAAAAACAGTTGGAAATGCTAAGACTTAGTTAACTTTATTTTCCCATTAACACGGATCAGTTTTTTCCATCATGTGCCCACCTGAATGGATATATTTAAGGTCTTGGAAAAGTAGACTGAGGGACAAAAAACATTGGTTATGAATACATACTTAAAGTTGAAAAACGGCATGCCAATACTGAAATATTCGGAAAAAACTTTAATCAAGTGGTTACTTTAAACCATGACACTCAACCATACAATACTATACAATCAACCTTGGCCAAGAAGAAACGGATTTTATACCTCTGCAGGAACATAATGAGTTGCAAGTCCACACGCAAGCATTTCCGCACCATCAACCCTGGAACCAGTGAGGCCAAGATATTCTCCTGCCAGATGTATTAGCAAAATCCCAGATATTAGTAACAACGTTCTTAAGGAAGCATATGATACAAAGTATACTTTCTATGAAGCTTACAAATTAAAATGAGTATTTCCCTCAGATCCAACTTATAGATTGGTCATAAAAAAAAGAAGACAGGCTATAGAGTAGAAATGGGGACTATTTGTCAATATATGGTTAATTGCTACACACACTAGGTATGTGCAAAGCAGTGTGCGTATATAAGTCTATGGAGAAAATTGGTTGAAGTTCAACATAAAGTTGACACCAAAATACATATAAACTTTAGGTGGCAAAGAAAATTAGATATTAACTTTACATGAAGAAAATAATCATGAACTTCAGATTACCAAAGAATCCAGGAAGTCTTGACAGGAAGTAGGAGGCACCGATATCAGGAAAAAGTCCCAGGGCTGTTTCAGGCATCGCGAAAACCTTTCAGAAACATAAATTAAGAAGACTTAGCCGTGGAAACTTGAAAGTGTGTGACTAGACACAAACAAGATAAATTACAATGAAGTGAATGATTATCAAACTCCAAAAATAAAGCATTTGAATAGTATAATAGAAAATGGACAAAGCGTGCCAGCCACCAATTTCAAGCATCATTAGCGTGTTCCTCTGGCGGCGACCATTTGGTGAGTTAAATTCCAAACTCATGAGTTCCATAACTATAAGTGACACATAGTAAAGTAACTAAAAGTAAGAAGGAAAAACAACAAGCTGTGACCAAAGGGCTTTGTTAAGATTTGCTTTAGGTTGATAGTTGAAAAATTAATGGAATGTTCTAGCTTCGTCCTGTAAAATTTATATACATTCCTCCAACAGCTATTGACCAAACCATGTACTAAAAGGCAATGGAAATTCATCCGGTACATGTGCTTGCGTCCTCATTGAGAAAAAAAAAAGTGGAGTACGAGCGCTCAAGAGGATTAGACCTGTGCACCTAAGGTTTTGTAAGTACTGTTCATTATCTTCTTTTTACAAAGCTCATGGCAGAAGCAGTACTGAGTTTCAAAATATGTACACAATAATTATTAATTCAAGAATGCAAATTTATTATAGGTCATTCTTAATAGAAATTGGCATTTCCCATTATAGAAATTGGCAAGACAAAGTTTCGATAGGAGAAAAATGTACAAAAGGAAAAACGAAACATAGTAGAGAAAATATGCAAGCTCAGAAGCTACATAGTAAAATAGCCAGTATAGCTGCAGATAGAAGATGGAATCTACACCATATCAGTTCATATCATTAAAGACAATTAAAGCTGTAAAGTACCGAATTTTCAGTCGCAACACGAAAT
This sequence comes from Rubia yunnanensis, assembly GCA_037428765.1. Lineage (NCBI taxonomy): Eukaryota > Viridiplantae > Streptophyta > Magnoliopsida > Gentianales > Rubiaceae > Rubia > Rubia yunnanensis. The sequence goes on from CM075063.1 coordinate 86,688,867, forward strand.
CTACCATGCATTGCAAGACCCGCGCCACCACCCATGACTATTCCATTAAGTAATGAAACCTTTGATAGTAAAAGCCAGGTGTAAGAATTGTGAAGTAAGTAAGTTGAGAATGAAAATTTGCAGTATGATTATAAATTAGCACCTGTGGCTTACTGTATGTTGCTATCAAGTAGTCCAAGGTAAACTCGTTTCGAAAAAATTCAAAGCCTAATCTCCAATTTCCTGATACAATTAAACACAGTAAGTCATTTATATTTCTTGAGATAATCCCAGAGTCCACATGATTATAATTGCAAAGATGCTGGAAACTAACTTACAATAGAGAAGCTCAATAAAATTAACCCATCAAGTATCACTTCAGCCTTACAATTATAATAATCAATGATCAGATGTCTTTCATAGATTTACCCTTCCAAGCATGCAAACAACTTTGTAAATGAAAAGCTTACTGATATAACTGCAATCCATTGAACTTCACTAATAAATTTTTACTGATGACAGTGATATTGGTGAGTATGAGTCCAACAAGTTATGTCAGCATACATGCGGAAAAGTAACCAGTTCCTTAATTTGACTACCAATTAAAAGATAGAGCAATGATGGAGATGGACATGTTGATTGAAACTTACATCTCCAAAGACTATAGAGAGATGAATGAAGCCATACTCCATAACTGCATTCATCAACACTATATCTTCAAGACCAATTATTAGTGGATCAAAGACATAAGAATATTATGTCATGGTCCGCTGTCAAACCAAGATATGCTAATTTTACACTAGTATCTGTAACTAAAATAACTAGCTTGTGAATACACAAGGAATGGATCTACAGATGGACATGTAGAGATCTAATGTCTTCATAAGTACAAATAAAGATGAATAGAAATTAAAGCATGAAGCAAGAACAAACTCTAATGCAAGTCAGGAAGAAAATTACTCCATAGATCATTACTCAAAACAAATTTAACACAAAAATGAAACACCAGGGAATATTTCAATGACTGAGTAGCCCATTATAAACCTTGAACCTTTAACGTGTGAGACATTTACTATAAGATTATAGTAATCCTCAATAACTAGGGAGCCATCAAATTTTATTTACACTACTTTATTTCATGTGTTTGAAATCCACCCTCAAAATGGAAGAGCCTCGGTGCAACAATAATAACAAAATGGATATCCTGTATTTGTTAGCAATAATAATTTAATGGTAAAAAACTAATCCTCAAAAAGGAAGAGCCTCGGTGAAACAATAGAAGATGTTATGCTTTGACATGAGGTCATAGGTTCAAGATGGGGAAAGAGCATGTGCACGTGAGGTCTTCATGGCTTACTTAACTGCCTTTTTCCTAAACCAATAATCGAAATGCTAATACACAGTGTGTGCACAAAGACCCATAACATGGGCCAAAAAATTTTAAAACAGTCTAGTCTGGACTCTAGAATCAACTCTTAGAGCTTTCGATCAGACAAGTACATGCAAAGAAAACAGCCAGAAAAGAAGTAAGAACAAGGAAAGAGAAAGAAAGGATTAACCTTGATTAATATCACGAACCACACTAGCAACATCACCTCCAGCACAAAAAGCTCTTCCAATGCCCTATTGCAACAAACATCATAAGTATACATCAACAATAGAACTTACACACCAGGCAACCATATGTCATGAACTTAAGAAACTCTCAGTAACAGTCATGAGCATATGTCATGGCACAAATCCCGTAAAAAGGTCATCTTGGTGCATAAATCAAAATCCCCAAGAAGCCTATAAAAATCTAACTCAAAGATACCATATATAAGAAAAGCATAAAAAACCAACCTTAAGAATGATCAACTTCACACTAGGGTCCTTCTCCAGATGAATGAAAAGCTCAAGTAGGCGATCCACCATAGGGTAATTCAATGCATTGAGTTGTCTAGGCCGGTTGAGAACAAGAATTCTTGCACTGGGCCTCTCCTCCACCAAAATCTGCCACAACAAAAGATTGAGAAAGCTAAACAAAACACAGATAAGTTTAATTAAAAAATGCTGAGAATCAGATGGAATTAGGTAGTTACCAGGTCCTTGTCTGTGTTGCTTGTACCAACTGGAGCCATGCTTCCCCTTGCTTGGAATCGGAATCGGAATCGGAATCGGAATCTGGAGTATGAAATCCGAAGCCAGAACACAAGACTCACCACAAGACTCACTCAGTTTGGTCATCAGCAATAGTGACCGTTTCTTACATTCGGTGCCTAAGAGCTGTACAACCGATTTGGAACCCTTTGGACCCCACAGTGGGGGTTCAAAATGGAACCCAAAATTTTAAACCGCCGCTCGGTTTAAAGGATTTGGGACGGCTGACATTTGAAAAAGGAACAGAGCCCACGTGATGCCAGCCGTGCCTCAGCGCAGGCCATTTCTTTTGTGAATCATTTCTTTTGTGAATAGTTATATCTCGTGTTATATTTTATTTGATTATGTCATAATTTTATATTATTGAATATATAATATGTATTTTTAATTTAATTAAAATAATTTATAAATAATATTAAATAAAATTTAAATTTAAACACATTACCACCGTCGCTGGAGGTGTTTTTCGACGGTGGTGCACGACGGTTGGCGGTGGTACACGGCGGTCGGTGGTGATTTCTCTGGAGGTGGAGGACGGCGGCTGGCGGTGCTTCGCCCGCGACAGAGATGGCCGCCCGGCGCTAGTTCATCTTCTATGGCGCTGGTTCGTTTTCTCCAGCGCTAGTTCGTCTTCTCTGGTGACTGGTTCGTCTTCCCCATCCCCGTCCCCGTTCTTCCCCGTCTCCGTCCCCATTCTCCTCCTTCCCCGTCCCCACCTTCACCGTTCTCCTCCTCCGGTGACTCTCGTTTTCCCTGCCACGTTCTTCTCCTCCGGCGACTCTCATTTTCCCAGCCCCGTTCTCGTTGCCCCACCCCGCCCGGTTCTCGTCGCCCAATGCTTGTTTCCTCACCCGGCCCGAATCTCGTCGCCCGGTTCTCCTCCTTCCTTCTCTTGTTTTCTTTTTTCTTCCGATTCTCCTCCTCCCTTCTCTTGTTTTCTGTTTTCTTCATGTTCTCCTTCCTTCTTCCATTTTCTTTTTTCTTCTGGTTCTCCTCCTTCCTTCCTTTCCTTTCCCGTCAGCCCATTCTCGTCGCCCCACTCTCGTCGCATGGTTCACGGTTCTTGTTAGCCCACTCTCGTTGTCGGACCAGAGATTTCTCAGGTGGGTTTTGCTAGGGTCAGCGGTGGCACCGGCGGTGGCTCCGGTGCCGGCGTTAGCGGGGGCGGTGGCGGTGGCGGTGGCTCTGGCGGTGGCAGTATTGTTTTTTTTTTTATTTAAAATTAGTATTATACATGTATATAGGTATTAGGGCGTCACCTAGTAAAATACATGGTATGATATATCAATACCCTTTCTTTTTAACATGCTTCTAGTTGGACCACATGGCAAGCTGCACCTGAGCCTTTTTTTTAAAAAAATTGAACAGCTGATTGAGACACGCGGCCCAACCAGATGGTGTCACGTGTCCCAACTATACTGTTTTTAAAAAGAAATTAACTTTTTAAAAAATTGAAAATTAATTTGTAAAAAAATTTTAAAAATGAAAAAAAAAATTGCAAAAAAAAGGTTAAAAAATTCCAATTTTTTTAAAAAAATACAAATTAAATTTTGGCTCTTTTAAAAAATTGAAATTGCATTCTTCAAAAAAATATGGTTCATATTAATTCTTGTTCATAAAATAACGAGTAAAAATGTAAATTAATTTTAAATAAGAAATTTAAATAAATGAAATTCAATTCAAAATTTTCAAATTTATTATTAAATTTCATTTCTCAATTTATTTGGGTTATTTAAATTAAATATTAAAGGTATAATTAATGAGTGTGATAGAGAAAATCAAGTGGGATCCGTGGAGTGGTTGCAAAGTGGTTCGAACCATTATAGAGAGAAAAATTGAGTGGTTTATTTGTGGTTCCAATTGCCGAGGTAGAGGAGATAGGTTGAATATTTAAGAAACAGAAACCACGAGAGCGGTTCGAAAGCGATTTTACCATTGTACATACTCTAAGAGCATGGGCAATGGTGATTTCTTAATGTTATAAGAAACCAGTGTGATTTCTTTGAGTGGTTTCTTATTGAGAAATCACTCATTGGTTTTTTACAAAGAAACCATTTAAGAAACCACTTTCTCTCATCTGGTGGGATCTTTCGATACACTAAATTTATAATATGCTTTTGTTTTCTTAATTTTCTGTTTAAGATAGCATTTGGAAGTTCAAAACATATTTCAAGAAATTATTTTAATTAAAAAATATGATATATTCAAAAATGAAAAAAAATGAAAATACTTAATAAGTTTTTACAAAAAAAATTTTTAGAAATATATTATTAAATTTCACATTCAATTTATTTTTTGTGGACAAATTTATTTAAATTAAATATTAATGTTAAAATTAATGAGTAGGATAGAGAAATTCAAGCGAGGTACATGAATAGTAGAGAGAGTGGTTTCTTACCATTTTGGAGAAAAATATGGTGGTTTATTAATTGGTTTCTTAGGTGAGGTGGAAGAAAGAGATTAAGGGGGTGTTTGGTTAGGGTAAATCATGAAAGGGAAATGGAATCAAAGAGATTGATTCCCTTAGCTAGTGTTTGCTTTGGTTTTTTTATTATCTTTCCCCATTTCTAATTTCATCATTCTCTCAATTGGGTGTAACGTGATTATCTAGTTATACCTTGGTACTGGGATTCCCTTTCCCTCCTCTTCCATTTCCCTCTTTGTTTTATCAACTCCAAAATAAGATTATAATTAATATTTATTATCAAAATAAAAATTATAAAATTATGATTACAATTTAAATTAAAATATTATAATTTTTTTTATTGTATATAAGTCAAATTTAAATAAACTATAATTTTCATTTGAACTATTTTTTAAGTAAAAATAAATAAATTTTATCAAAATACTATTATTTTTATAATTATATAATATTAATATTAATATATTAAGTAGTAATGTTATACTTTAACTCAATTAAATTTAAGACAAAAAATTATTTCCATACGTAAAAAATAATATTATAATTTTACCTTTTAAGTTTTATGTGAGTGGAATATTAATAAAAATAATATTTATATAATTTTCATAAAGTATAATATTATTTCATAAATATTATTATATTATAGAGGTCAGCCAAACAAATTAAATATCATACCGTTGTCCTACCCAGATGAAAAGACAATATGTGAAATTTTAACTTGGTTCTGATACTTTTGATGGGGGTCGTGATATTTAGGCGTAATAAGGTTCTTGGTGTTGAATAATCAATGTTTAATTTATACAATTTAAATATTTTATTAGAAAAATATTTATGTGTTGATGAATAATAATACCTTCTGTAATATTTTTGATTTGCATCAATTTTATATATATTTTTAAATAATATCCTCTGGACGTCCAAATTTACGTATGCAATTTTTTTAACATCATTATTACTCCCTCCGACCCACTTATTTTTGCACTTTTACCTTTTACACAATATTTTCTATCCAAGTTTGACTGCATATTTGAATAGAAGAAAGTCTCAGGAAATGTAGCATTTTCATAAACTTATAGATATTTCACATGTGGCTTTTACCTTAAATGTTGTAATTTTTTATATATGTTTAAATATTGTATTTTATAAGTTAAAACTAGTAATAATATATATTTGAAGATGAAAATATAAAAATATATGATATAAAAATATTTTATAAATTTAATATGTAATTTAACGAATGCAATATCACTAATGTAGAATAGGCCTATTAAAGGTAGTTCTATCTTCTAAGTGCCTTTGCTGGTTCTACCTTTAATCATTCAGAAAATAAGGAGAATAATCTTTAATTGGATCACAACAAAGGCGGTTAAAAATTGCCTTTAATTTGAGGATAGAACCACCTTGAAAGTTTTTGAGTTCGAAAACTATTTCCTACCCTCCAAAAAAATACCTGCAGAAAATCTGAGGTTTTCGGCGGCAAAGCAACTTATATTGAGAGAGAGAAAAAAACCCAGCAACACGAATTAACAACAATGAACTTTAACTACGGAACCTCAGTTCCGATTCAAACAAAAGAAACAACAGTGGCGGGTTAACCTAATGGAGAAACAACAGCGGCGGAGGCGAGGGGCGAGATCTAGGGTTTTCAAAAATCAACAACACAGCGGTGGCGGAGGGACTCCATTCAGAGGCGGAGGGGCTCCATGGAAGCGGTAAGAGCTAGAGGAGGCAGAGGGACACGGTGGCGGAGTTCCAGGCGGCGGTGGCGAGAGAATCTCCAGGCAGCAGCAGCGGCGAGAAAAGCTTCAGGCGGCGGTGAGAGAAGCTCCAGGCGGCGACCAGAGAGAGAGAGACACCGATAAAAAATGGAGAAGGAGCTCTCGGTACCGATGATCGAAAATGGAAGAGCAAGAAAATGGAAGAGTAAGAAAATGGAGAGGTGCCGATCTGTTCATTAGGGTTTGGCATCCATTGGGTGAAAATGGAAAAGAGAGAAACACAGTGCCTAAGTATGAATTATATGGGTTAGCTACATACTGGGCCAAAAAAATAGCCCATTAAAGACGGTTCTAATGAGAACCGCCTTTAAATTAAAAGAGTGAGCTAGGAAATCATTTCCGAACTCAGAAATGTCATTTTTGAGTTTGGAAATAGTCTTGGACCTCGATTAAAGGCGATCAACAAAAAACTGGCTTAAAATTCGTATGAAGGACACGATCCATTATTTCTGAACTCGGAAAGTTTAATTAAAGGCAATTTTTCGTAAGCCGTCTTCCCTTGCTGCCTTTGATAGGAGGCTCTCTGCTAGTGTGTATAAGGTAAAAAATAAGTTGTCTGTCCATACGCTTATGGACAGGCCGCCTGTCAGGAGACTTAATCTTTGAATAAATATATGAACAACAATATTATCGTATATGATATTGTAAAATCATTGTAACAAGTAGAATTTAAACATTAATTTTTATTTGATGTTATTATGTGTATGCAAAGATATTAACGATCAAACATGTGTCTTGGACAGCGTGCAAAAAATAAGGGGGACGGAGCAAGTAGCACATTTTTATTTTTTATTGAACTACATATTTTTAAATCAATATGTCGCATGTAATATGAATTAAAAAATATGTAAAGATGAAAATATGCAAATAAAATATTTACCACAAATTATAAATTGATTTACATTTTTTTAATCACATACAACATATCAATAAATTAAAGATGATGAGCTACATATTTTACATATAATATTTTTATGTGAATTCAATATGAAAATATTCATGAATTACTTTATATTTTTTTAGAAGATTTGATAATGTGAAATAATTTCTACTCATATATGTTATTTTTTATAAATAATGCTAGAAATTAATATTTGGTTTCGTAGTGTGAACCAAACAGTAACAAAGAGAATGAGAAAGAATTTGATTCCCTTTCCACACTTGAACCAAACAGATTTTTAAAAATAGTGTTATTTCTTTCCTTTCCTTTCCCGATTCCATTCATTTACCTTGCTTGAACCAAACAGCCCCTAAGAGAAATGATATATTTAATTGGTAAGAAATCACATGTGATTTCTACCATTGCACTTGGTCTAACCTGGTAAATGGATTGCAACTTGTGATCCGTACTATGCTTTTGGGCACACTTTTTTAAGATGGAATTAAATAAAAAGAAAACAAGCACATGCACGTCTTGTTTTTAAAAAATAATAAAAGATTGTATCATCCTCTAAGATTAAATTAAGATAGGTAAGCGTGGTCGATTCATAAGATTATAGATATGTCAGAGATTATTTTATAAAATGAAGTTTAGTTGGTAATTATTGAAATTTTGAGTATTTATGAAAAAAATTGATTTCATTTTATAATCTTTATCAGATTTGGATGATTTCTCTTCTTCTTCATTGCATTCTCTGCATTTTTCTCTCTTTCTCCACCTCTTCTCCGTCTTTTCTCCCATTCTTCATCGTCGCTTTTTTCTTTTTCAATTTCGTGCAGGTAGTCTGATGTCGCCTTTCCGTTATTTTTGTTGATTGTTGTAGCATCTGGGGTATGTTTTACGGCGTCGACTCGATTCAAGGATTTTGTTTTCCGTTTGTATTGTTACTCAGTTTTTGTTCGAGAGTTCAATTTTTTTTCGTTTGATTGCTTCAGTGTTGGACAAACATCGTTTTTCCGTGTTTTGAATTGCTATGTGTGTTTTTCTGTGACTTGGTTTTGAATTGTATTATTGTTGCTACAACAAACTAGTTTATTGTTCGTTTTGAATTACGAGCTGCATCTGTTTACTTATTTGTTGCAGTTGTTGGAATCCAGTGTTTACCTGTTAGTTGTACTGTGAATGACCTTTTATTTTCATTCGTTGTTGATTGTTTGTTTTGAATTATGAGATGCATCTGTTTACTTATTTGTTGCAATTGTTAGTATCCAGCGTTTACCTGTTAGTTGTACTGTGAATGACCTTTTATTTTCGTTTGTTAATGATTGTTTGTTTTGAATTACAAGTTGCATCTGTTTACTTATATGTTGCATCTGTTAGCATTCAACATGTACTTTTTAGTCGTATTGTGAATAAATTTTTATTTTCATTTGTTGTTAATTATTCGTTTGAATTACGAACTACAATTGTTTACTTATATGTTGCATCTGAGTATCCAGTGTATGCTTGTTTGTTGTACTGTGAATGACCTTTTATTTTTATTCGTCGTTAATTGTTTGTTTTGAATTACGACCTGCATCTATTTACTTATATGTTGCATCTGTTACTGTTAGTATTCAGTGTGTACTTGTTAATTATACATTGCATGGACTTTTATTTTTATTAGTTTTTGATTATCCATTTTGAATTAGGAATTGCATTTTTTAAACTTTACGTTGCATCTATTAATATTTAGCATGCACTTGTTGGTTGTACTGTGAATGACCTTTTATTTTTATTCATTGTTGACTGTTCGTTTTAACTTACGACTTACATCTAATTACTTATATGTTGCATCTACTACTGTTAGTATTCAGTGCATACTTGTTAGTTATACTGTGTATGACCTTTTATTTTTATCTTTTGTTGATTATCCATTTTGAATTGGGAACTGCATTTGTTTACTTTATGTTGCATTTATTAGTATTCAACGTGTACTTGTTCACTATCACAGGAACCCTCCTCTAGCACCGGTTTTTTCTTGTTCTAGCACCAGTTTTTTTGACCCAAAAAATTGGTACCTAAGTGCACGATGGAAAGGTTTCACCGGTTTTCAAAAAATCGGTGTTAATTTAGCACTGGTTTTTTTTTAAACCGGAGCTAATTTGCTAAAATTTTTACAACGATTAAAAAAAATTCCTTCCTCTGAAAGCGGTTGTGGGCAGCCGCTGCCAGAGAAAGGGGAAAAGACCCAAAATTAACAATTTGGTAGGACATTAATTTAATAATAAAATTAACTTCACAAAATTGATAATATAGAAATAAAACCAAAAAAAATGTATGATACAAAATTAGTAATCTATGGGACTAAACATAACTATCCCAAACATAACTATATACGGGACTAAACATAACTTTACCTTGAACTAGCAATTGAATCATGTGGCCTGTACACATCAAATCACAAGGTTAAGCCACACAACTAATCTTGAATCTATGGTCTTTTGAAATGCTCAAATATACCCTACCATACCATATGCTAAAAAAACTAAATACTCAACTTTTCACCTAATCTGAACTAATTACTCAAAATAATTACTCATTAAAAAATGGAAGAAAATGTACCAAATACATGTATTATCATGTCCCCCAAGATATCGCTACATTGTCCAATCTTCAACTTTGAGTGTAAACTCCATTCTTAGTGTTGTAAAGGGGATTCTGGTCATCAGTTGTCTTTGAAATACTATATTCACAAATCCGATGTTAAGTTCAGCTACAACACACGGCATAAAAATTCCATACTATAACACAAAACCATACTACGGTGAGAACATACATGTAAAACACACAACATACATACATGAAAGCAGCATGTTAAGCTCCTGAGAAAGTATCAAAAGCTTTAAAAGGAAAAAGACAAATAAACTGACTAGTGATTTACCAAGATTGTCAAGATTTCCTTTGTTCTTGTCCAAGTTCTTAAGAACACCCTTTGAAATGAAAGAGATGGTGAGGGGGAAAACAAAAACGAGTGAGTAAATTACAATTTGTTCACTCTATATTGGATAAGAAAGTGCATGAGAAAGGGTATAGACAGTGTTACCTTGAGATGGTCGCCTTCTGTTCTCCTACCGGTGGGGATCAATGCATAACACAAGTAAGTTTAACCTATGAATTTGCAATTGCACTATGTTTTCTATCAGTAAGAGATAATATCCTAATTTTTTACAGAAGAATACGAAGTGAATAGACTGAAGGGGGGGGGGGGGGGGTAAATGTAAACAATGAAAATGGGTAACTATCGGAAGGATAATAGTAGAATAATGAACCACAAACAAAAAATACATAATGATATTTTCAATGAGGTTCATCATCGATATATAAAAGTTAAACCCAAGATTGAAATTTGCTTACTTGAATTCCTCCCCGAGCCCGAAATTAGTAACAGAACGACGGTGCCCATTTGTTCCGGTAGAATTAAAATACATCTTCAAACATGGGACTGCAACCGAAGAATTCTTTTCAGTACATAATTGAATGGACAGATAAACCTAGTCATAAGTACTTAAAAGAATGGAAATGAGATATGAATTGAAAAGGGCATTACCAATATTGAGTTGAGGTTAAGTAGATTCCTAGTTTGATTACTTGCAAGGGAGTTGTTCAACCTTCCCTGAAACTAACCGATCATTGTGAAACACAATCACATCAACAATATCAAAAATAAAGAGGAAATAAAGTCTTCAAGAAATGCAGCATATACATATGAATACCTTGACGGTAGCAACCACCATTTTTCTGTATCAGTAGACTAGGAAGAAGTGATGTTGTGAGTCCAAGGAAGGTAGATAAAATTATGGACTCATATGCACATAGTATATTGGAAGGATCCAATGGTGCAATTGAGTTCAAAACAAGCAAATAGTTGAACACATAAATTTCCACAAATTTTAAAGGTATTATTTGAATAATTTACTTGTATAGTTCAGCTCCAAACATTATTAGTGTTTATATATTGAAGTCAGCCACCAATTGATCCTTACTCACAAAACATTATCCTAGTTTAAAATACAAACGTACTTAGGTAGAAAAGAGCACGGAGAGCATAAGAAGCATACAAACATGCACAAAGAACAAAACAACATCAACTGTGAGAAATTCGGTAAGCAGAGACTGAAAACAACAGCCGATTAGAAAATATCACCTGTAGAAGGCCCAGCATCTTCATGTCCAGAACCTGATTAAGAACCAGAAGCAACACACCTAAGCAGTATATGGAAGATAAGTATCAGCAACCACTAATGTGCAACAAAATTGTAATGTATCATCTCTAGAATGACAAGTCAGGCATCTTCAAAACTCAACCAAGTCTGAGGTGTTTGTAAACATAATAACACTTAGTGGGCGTTTGTTCTTTCAATACATCCTTTAGAATAAGAAGTCCAACTTCCAATATAGTAACAAAATAAAATAGCCTAATTCATGATATGTCATTGGCCAAACAATACTCTCTTTTGAAATTTAAACCACCAAAGACACTCCTTTTCAGAAACTACCATACAACTCAAAAACTCCGAGGAATGTAAAGACACTGGGATTCTGGTGTAACCGAGTATAAGGTCACGAAGATGCTTCGGCAAAAGTAAAGGAAAAATACCAAAACCAGAGATAGAAGCCATTTTAGACTAGCATCCACACAATTCACAAAAGGCAAGATGAATATCAAACAGCCTAGTTCATCATATCATTTTCTACATACCTAATAGAAATGTAAACATGTCCATGCAACGCCAATACTCAAAACCCAGAACACGTGTTATACATACTCCTTGTTTCACACGTTGCCATGCCAATTAAACAGAATCACCAAAATGATTAATACTTTACACACATAATCAAGGCAAAACCCACGTTCATATATATATATATATATATATATATATATATAGAAATGATCAATCAAATGGCTTAAAAAACACAAAACCAATTCAAAGAGTTGATATAAAAAACATGACTCACTAATGGAAGTACTCAAGCCACCTATAAGCGGAAGGCCAAGAGCAACCAACACTTGAGAATCAACCCAAAGCCCTTTTCAGGGACGGCTCATGGCAAACGGTGGAGGAGGGATGAATGGAGAACGGTGGAGGAGCGGTGAACGGTTGAAGGAGTGCGGCTGCCTGGAGATGGGGGAAGTGAGGATATAGGATAACAGATTCGTTGGCGGATAGATCCGTAGAGGCGGAGGGCATCGACTTCAGCGGGACAAATCCGTAGAGGCATATAGAGGTTTCTCGGCAGTGGAGAACTTCTCGGCGGAAGGATCTTCTCGACTGAGTGGGCACTTCACGGTGGTAGAGAGGCTTCGCGATGGGGGGTTTCTCGACAGTGGGGGCTTCGCGGTGGTGTGGAGTGGAAGGAGTGAGCCATCAAGGAAAAGGGTGTAGTTCCGCCGTCAAGGAAGGGTAGGGGCGGAGGGTTTCAGTGAGGGAGATATCAGTTTTTCCTTATATATGATGCGATTTTAAAGGCTGAGATTCAGTGTATCTAAGTATACTAATGGTTTAGATTTATCAAAAATAAATAGATTTAAATTTTATTTTTTATTGCAGAATTTACAATAATTATTATATTAGTATAAAGGCAACTTAGTCATTAGTTAAAGTTAATTTACTTATTAGCATTTATATATCAAAAGTCAATTAAGGTTTGACCATTGATTAGTTAAAGTCAACTTAGTTATTAGTGTTCATATATCGAATGTTAAGTAAAGGTTGACCGTTGATCAGTGTTTATATATTGAAAGTCAAGTAAAGTTTGACGGTTGATTGGTTAAAGTAAACTTAGTTATTAGTGAATACATATTGAAAGTCAAGTAAGGTTTGACCGTTGATTAGCCAATGTCAACCTAGTTATTAGTGTTTATATATTGAAAGTCGAGTAAGGGTTGATCGTCGATTAGTCAAAGTCAACTTAGTTATTAGTATTTGTATGTAGAAAGTCAAGTAAGGGTTGACCATTGATTAGTTAGAGTAGACTTAGTTATTAGTGTTTGTATATAGAAAGCCAAGTAAGGGTTGACCGTGGATTAGTTAAAGTCAACTTAGTTATTAGTATTTGTATGTAGAAAATCAAGAAAGTGTGGAACGTGGATTAGTTAAAGTCAACTTAGTTATTAGTGTTTGTATATAGAAAGCAAAGTAAGAGTTGACCGTCGATTAATTAAAGTTAACTTTGTTATTAACATTTGTATGTAGAAAGGCAAGTAAGAGTTGACCGTGGATTAGTTAAAGTCAACTTTGTTATTAGTGTTTGTATATAGAAAGTCAAGTAAGGGTTGACCGTGAATTAGTCAAGGTCAAACATTTTTATATGTATTTATGTATACTAATTCAAAAAAAGTTTGACCGTTAATTAGTTAAAGTCAACTTTTTTATTAGTGTTTATATATTGAAAGTCAAGTGAGGTTTGACCGTTGATTAGTCAAAGTCAACCTAGTTATTAGTGTTTATATATAGAAAGTAAAGTAAGGGTTGAATGTTTATTAGTTAAAGTCAACTTAGTTACTAGTGTTTATATATAGAAAGTCAAGTAAGGTTTCACCGTTGATTAATCAAAGTCAACCTAGTTATTAGTGTTTATCTATTGATAGTTGAGTAAAGTTTGACCGTTGATTAGTTAAAGTCAACTTAGTCACTAGTGTTTACATATAGAAAGTTAAGTACAATTTGACCGTTAATTAGCTAAAGTCATCTTAGTTATTAGTGTTTAATTGAAAGTCAAGTAAAGTTTGACCGTTGATTAGTCAAAGTTAACCTAGTTATTTGTGTTAATATATTGAAAGTAAAGTAAGGGCTCAACGTTTATTAATTAAAATCAACTTAGTTGTTACTGTTTATATATTGAAAGTCGAGTACAGTTTGACCGTTCATTAGTTAAAGTTAGCCTAGTTATTAGTGTTTATATTTTGAAAGTCAATAAGGATTAACCGTTGACTAGTTAACGTTGTATTTATATATACTAAATCAATTATGGGTTGAACGTTAATTAGTTAATGTAAATAAATTTTATTCTTATTTATATATATTATGTCAATAAAGGTTTATCGTTGATTAGTTTAACTAAACTTAGTTATTAGTTAAAGTCAACAAAAGAAGTGAACGATTTTGAAAGTAAAAAAAAAAAAGAAATTTCTGGCAACATTATTTGAAAATTTTGGCTATTTTTTAAAAAAGTTTTGGTGAATTTTTTGAATTCTTTGGCAGGAAGATTGAACTTTTAAAAAATTTGACGAATTTTGAAATTTTTGCGGGAAGATTGAATTTTTAAAAATTTTGGCAATTTCTTTGGCGGAAAAATTGAATTTTTAAAATTTGTAGCACCGGTTTTTAAAAACCGATGCTATTTTTTCCAAAACCGGTGCTATTTAAAAAAAATTGCAATTTTTTTTGGCGGGAAGGTAGAATTTTAAAAATTTTTAGTGCTATTTAAAAAATTTTGGCAATTTTTTTGGCGGGGAAGATAGAATTTTTAAAAATTTTAGCAACGATTTTAAAAAATTGGTGCTATTTTTTTTCCAAAACTGATGCTATTTTAAAAACTGGTGTTAAATTAACACTGGTTTTAAATACCAGTGTTAAAATTTAAAATAAAACCAGTGCTATTACATTTTTGTCACTGATTTTCAAAACTGGTGCTAAAAAACCGGTGCTAGAGGGGGGGGGTGATCTCTGTGGTAGTGGTTTGTTGTATTGTGAATGAATTTTTGTTTTCATTCGTTGTTGATTGTTCGTTTTGAATTACAAGATTCACCTGCTTACTTTTATGTTGCATCTGTTAGTATCAGTGCATACTTGTTAGTTGCATTGTGTATGACTTTTATTTTAATTTGTTGTTGATTGTTGCTTTTGAATCAGGAATTCCATCTGTTTGCTTATACATTGCAACTGTCAGTATTTAATGTGTATGACTATTTGAAGGAGCTGGATCTAAACTTGAAGTGGTTATAACTTTTAAGAAATCAGAAATACTGAACATTGGACTCCACAAGATGTACCAGTACGAGGAGGATTTAGAAGAAGATGACATTGAACTTGAGGATTTTGAAGATGATCTTCCCTTGAAGATGAATACTTGATTCATTATATTAAGGACTATTAGTTAATCTAGATAGGAATATTGTTGTAATTGTAAGTTTCCTGATGGAAGATTTCTATCACGAGCAATTGTACTGTTTATCTCGTATCTCTATTTTGTTTAGATGTTGAGAGCCCCTGTTGTGTTTGAAACCGACAAAAGTTGCTTGTTTTTATACAAATCATGCAATGATTTTACATGTGTTGCTTTCATGCTAGCAAGACTTTCTGTGGCCTCCCTTTAATTTAAATCACGAAAATATGCTTCTGTGCTTGAAAACAAATACTCCCCATGTCACCCTATAAGTATCTTACTTGCCTTATTTGATGTCCCTTTATTAGTGTCTTTACTTTCATTTTTGGCAAAAAAAAAGCTAAATATGAAGAATAAAAGTGAAATAATTTTTAGTCCACAAATCATTTTTATGCTATTTCAACGACTTTTTAAAACTTAACTTTTTTTCGTGGTGAGACAGTTATTGAGGGTTGGAGGGAGTGCATGTTTAATGTAACCAGTATATTGTAAGGTATTAAATGTAGTATATATGAAAATTTGAAAAGGTATAAGAAGTGCTGTAATCTATGTTCTGTACACTATAAGAGATATAGTAATTGTGAAAATTCATTGTGAAACATCATAGTGAATGATGTGACATTATCACATCATTCACTATGATGTTTCACTATAAATTTTCAGTGTGAATATTATACCTAAAGAAATATTAGTTGTAGGCTAACATATCCATGTCTTAACAAAATGATAATGATTCATAAGGTAGTTTCTGCACTACCTCCTGGTAAAGTTTTGCTATTCATAAAAGGAATTGACAGTTTCAAATTAGATGCGTGTTTTTATTCAAACAGTACATGTTGTAAAGTAGTCAATGCACAGTTAATATGACAATTTTACATTGTCAAATTTTAGTCTCCTCTTTTGTGTGTAATAAATAATTGTACTAGTTTTAGGCTAACATATGCACGTTTTAACAAAACAAAAACGGTCCATAACTTAACTTATACACTACCTCCTAGCAAAGTTTCATAATTCATATTCGTAGTTTTAAAAAAATGCATGTTTTTAATGCAAACGATATGTATTGTAAGGTAATAGATGTATAGCGTATATGAAAATTTTCAACAACATTTGGTACACTTTTTGAATATTTGCCACATGTTTTTACATGTTCATAGCAACATTATTCATACATTCAAAAGTTTGAAATTGAAAACGCCTTTTTCTTGAATTTTTGTATGCAAAAACAACAGAACCATCTGATCTACAAGATTGACAAAAATGAAAATTGAATAACATAGGAGACTGGCAATAGAACCATCATATGCAAACTGTAAAATTACAGCCTTGTCTTACTTCCTCTGTTGACTCATCCACATGCACCATAAAGTTCTCGGAAATCACCTTGTCGCCACCAACCTTATGGTCAAATCTTCAGATTCTATCCCTTGTGTGATATGTCATTCCAAATCAAATATGGGCATGAAGAACATACAAGAATTCATTGAAAAATTACATGTTCATAGTAGCATTATTCATACATCCAGAAGTTTAAAATTGAAAACGCCTTTTTCTTGAATTTTTGTACGCAAAAAACAACAGAACCATCTGATCTACAAGATTGGCAAAAATGAAAATTGAATAACACAGGAGATTGGCAACAGAACCATCAGATGCAAACTGTAAAATTACAACCCTGCCTTACTTCTTCTGTTGACTCGTCCACGTGCACCATAAAGTTCTCGGAAATCACCTTGTTGTCACCAACATTATGGTCAGAATCTTCAGATTCTATCCCTTGTGTGATATGCCATTCCAAATCAATGGGCATGAAGAACATAACAAGAATTCATTGAAAAATTGTCAGTCGATTGGAGAATTCATCGGTTAAGGAAGGGTTTATATAGGAGGAATTGATCAAAGAAGGAAAAGGAGGAATGTTTGTAGGTTGGTTGGGGGAAGTTAGGTTTGCAGAGAAGTTTTGTAGAAAGTAATTGCCTTCATCGTCAATTTTGGGGAAGAACTAGTTTGGTTTGAAATAAAATGTTATAACCCAAGTTTCGCAATTGGGTTAACCCACAAATTTTGCTATATTTGAATTAATTGCAAATTGGTCGATAGCCTATCCATAAGTTTATAGACCAACCGCCTGTCTAGAGACCCCATCCCCACATACAAAACCCCACAAAAAAATTTCTATGCAAGTTTGACTTGTTTCCAGGATATAATTTACCTCATATAATGTGGTAGTTTTTTCTTTTGCAAAAAAAAATTAAGTACTCCATCGGTTCCTCTGTATATGGCACTATAGCTTTAGATGTTTGGATTTAGGTGAATGATATGAGTAGATGAAATTAATTTTTTTTAAAAGTAGAACGTGTGGATGAAATTGAAGAAATATTACCAAAAATAGAAATTGTGTCAATATAAAAGAAACACCCCAAAAGAAAAGTGTGTCATATGCAGAGAAACATATGGCGATACGGTTTGAGTTACTAGAATGATAATGATCTTGAGCCGCTTGAAGGATCTATGAAAGAATCTCCCAAATTGTATTCGGGAGTAATCTTCGATGATAAAGTCAGTATATGGAGTTGGATACTAAAAATGCTATTGTTGTTACTTTGGTTCTTTCATTTGGCTTCCAATTATAGGGTAAGTTTCCCTACATTATCGGTTGTTCGTGTCAACGTTGGCCATGCCGGTTTATCTGCTATCGTTGGCCACGATCCCTAGCTCGTAGCTGCTGCGATGCGTTATACATTTTAGCAAACCAAAAGCCTTTAAATTCAAGAAAAGAATCATAACTCGCTTGCCCCTAGACCTCCCCACCTCCACGACATGAGCAATCAATTCCTGCATAGAGTTTATTTCATTCTTCCATTTTAATTATCTACTAACAGGAACATTATCGTTCCATATCGGCATCAAATCATTGCCAAGCCATTTAACATAGATAAACTTATTCTCCCAATCACCAGGGTCATCAGGAACCTCCTGCACGAGATTAATTTTGGAGGTTGCAGGTTTAAAAGTCACCCAAGATTAAGCAGCGTCCACCTTGTGAATGTGGTAATATGTATAAACCAATTCCACACTAAAAATTCTCCTAGCCTTACAACATACCCGCTCAAAGATAACTAGTATGGCCATCCCCCTGAGGGTGTAACTGAGTAAGAGCAACCCCATAAGCCTCTAACAAGCTCATAAAGTATCTTGGATAACTAGGGTCAGACCATACTAATTGGCGTTTATACACACCGAACATACCTGACGATAACCTCATCACAACATCTCGAACACATGGAACCCTGATCTTACAAATAGATAAACATGGGTGATAATCCCTCAGTACAACCACATCAGATGGTCAGTATACTACCACACCCTACTCTAACCATCCTTGAATGCTACAAATAATTATATGAATCTACATGTATCCCCCTTTAACTAGCTATAGACTGATTATGATAATTACAGTGACTCCTTAATAGGTGATAACCCCCCTGTGCCGCTCCTTTTATATTTCAAACTCATCCCTACATTCTCGGGCCACTAACAACTGTAGCCTGAAAAAAAAGATATGCTCAGTCGCATATATCTGTATATCTTTACCCAAGGAGCCAATACTTACTCTGACATCGTTTCATTATAAACTCGCAAGGCAATCAAACCCGCCTCAATAACTCACTCCATGATTACACCTTTCTAGATATAATAACAGGACACGATGGCTTAACTCACCATAACTTCTTGTCTAGGAGGGGGTGTGGGTTGTGTATACACCTCTCTAAACCAAAGTATAGCCCAATATAACATCTTGCACCACTGAATAGAGACAACGAACACAAAGAGCAGGCATAATGCAAGGAGCACCTCGCCCGAGAGGAAAAATGATCAGTGCCCATGATCATCTTACCAAGACCACGGTCCAGTAATAATAGGAACGTCGTGGATCACGATCAACTATGATTACATTGCACATCTCATCGGCTATAAATGGAAATCAAGAACAGTGAGAAAGGTAACTACATTTTCTCCAATAATACCCTTACACCAAAATGAAAGATGACTTGGGTATATGAGCTTAGTCCCGGGAACGTCCCGGGACATTGTTTGCAGGCACACAGACGATCAAACTAACTCGCACTGATTCTGGAGACTGTGGAGGTTTGGAAGGAATCTCTGCATCAGCACAACATAGAAATGGGAAGATTAATTTAGGGTTTGGGGTTTGAAGTCGCGAAGTTAAAAGGAGACTGGGATAGACATAATTGTCATTTTACCTTTTGTATTTTTTATTTTTTTTATTTATAAGCGTAAATTGATCTTTTCACATCAAATCGATGAGAACTAATATTAAGCAATTTTTTCGATGAGACCAGAATTATATCAGCACTTCAAAAAACAGGGTGTTATATCAACCCTTATTAAAGAACTAAGTGTTATATAAACACTTTTTTCTAATTAAATTGATTGAACAATGTAATAAATACTCCAATGTAACACATTAGTGAATGACTAAAAATAATTTAAAACTTTCAACGTACACTATAAAAAGCATGGGATAAATGTGCACTAAAAAAGGAAATGTGAGATATGAATGCATGTTACTCTTTTTTTTATAACACGGTATGATTCAACACCCGAGCTGGGATGGTATGATATGAAAAACACGAAGCACGTGGGTGGATCGTGGACCGACTTTTATTTTGATATGAACGACACAAATCACAATTGACACAAATACGATGTAGACCCTAAATTATATGTAATAAGATGACACGAGCACGATCGATACAACTTTACTTTGAACAACAACAAATATTTTGCCTCACGACGGAGTGATGCTCACTAGCCGTCAACTATTAATTTATTAGCACTCTTTTCGTGCCATCCCAAACTACCTCTCAATTATTGCACATGATTTGAAAAATATATTTAACCGTTAATATGATTAACTGCGTATAATAACCGTAAATAAAAAATTGATATTTGTTACAATATTATTTTCTTTTATCTATTTAAATGAGTATTCAAGTATGTTTAATTTCTGTCAAAACTTTGATAGATAGTACTTGCGTAGTAGGTGTGTAATTTGGGCGATAGAGGGAGCATTGTAAATTTGTAATCCTCAATATCTCCTCTGAAACTCCCAAATTGGTAATACTCTTGGTTGATTGTAGATTGCAAGGATGGCATCAGCGAGAGTTTTTGATGAGAAAGATTTCTTGTCATGCTGTGGAAGCACCAAATTCGCCCGAGCCATGGCTTTAGCTGGACCCTTTTCCAATATCAAGCCGGCCATCGATGCTGCAAGAGACATCTGGTTCAACAAGGTCGCTCGTGCTCTTTCTCTTCCATTCCTCGTCGTTGAAAAAAGAAGGGATTTTTATGTGATGGGGTATTTTTTATATGTGATTTTAGGTGGATGTGTATGGCTGGCTGGAAGCTTTCTCAGCTCATCCTAAAATTGGTGAAACCTCTCCTCACAAGAGGGCAACCGCTGCAAGTCTTAGGTATTGGTCTCTTGGCAAATGAATGCTATGATATTGAATGACCACTTGGTTTCTGGTTATCAAGGGGTTCTAGTTCCTGATTGTAATGGCACAATCTTAGCCTTTTAATCTGTACAGGATATCATTTGCAGGAAATGATCCAATCTACTAGAAGAACACAGCCTGGCTGAGTCTTTAGTGTTTGATGAATACAATTCACTGTTATTTAAATGAATATACTTCCGGTGATTGACGGACTCTTCTCTTGGCTGTTTATCAGTTGATTGAAACACAGAAAGTTGTTACGGTGATATGTTATGATATAAGTTAGCATTGTTTACTGGTTTACTCCTGAATTTGACTTGCTAGATACCTCATTGAAAGATAGTTAACTATGAACATTATATGGGGACTGCTTGTTTGTAGTGACACAAACCATTAACTTTTTTCTGGTCACTGCTTCTGTTCAGTCTTCGTAATTTTCATGGACATATTGCATCTCATTTGAAGGAAAACCTACGGTTCTGTACTCATTATCTTGTAGATTTCTCTATGATTGGTTTAGAGCGAATCAAGCTTCAATTTTTTTCTACAATCAATTCATGAAGTGAGAACCAAGATATTTTCTGGAAAAAAGGCCTCCATAGCTTCTCTTTACTTTGATAAATGTGTTTCATGTCATCCTGTATCTGAAGAACCAATGTCAAGAAAATTTGAAGGTTGATCTCTTCTTTTGTAGTTGGAGCAAAGGAGAACAGTCAACAGCTTTGTCTACTGCAACAGATTCTAGTTTACAGGTGCCTCAAACATCCTGACATTCGATTTGTTTCATTCTCTGATGCTTACCCTGAATAGCCCCTCTGCCACACTATCATTTTATTAGAAGAACTCAACATTTACAGCCACTAAATTTTTGTGAGATTTTTAAGCTCACGAAGTTTTGGGGCAAATATGCATTTCTGTCTGCTCACTACTTCAGTGTAACTCTGAAGAGATGAAAGTGGACTGCTGTGAAAGTTTTCGTACAAGTACAACTGGGCAGTACTACTTTGGATGGGATCCTGTTACTTATGATCACTGACTTTTTCCTTTATTTTTGCAGGAGCTAAGTGAGTGGAATGCACGTTATAGGGAAAAATTTGGTATCATCTTTATAATATTTGCATCTGGAAGGAGTACCCATGAGATTCTTGAAGAATTGAAGGTGAAGATTTAATTTGGTATAAATCTTTGATCATCAATTAGGCTTTTGTCTGTGCTTTGTTCTCTGGCTGAATGTACAACGATTATTCCCTTCACATGGTAACACGACCATAGCCCCAACAATGCTTAAGGGATTGGAGTTTTGGACTGCTAAATCTGAACTAGAACATGTAAAATAAAAGGAAGGTAGCTGAAAAGAGAATGTTAATAAGGATGTATATGCATTTTTTATTGGATGGAAACCATATAACAAGTGATTGATAAGTTAGAGGTAATACTAGAATAATCTGAATACACGGGGAACTTGGAAAACTCGCTCAAGATGGTTAGGATGTGTGCAGTGGAGAACTTCGGTGGCCCAATATTATAGGTAGAAAGGAGATAAGCATAGCACACATTAGAAAGGGAAGGGAAAGACTTCATATAGAATGGGAATAAAGTATTGCACATATGCCTCATGTGTTTCAGCCTAACAAGATGATTCAAATTACGGGCTCTATTGCATGGAATAATTTGAAATAGAATGGGAAAAACTATTAAACATGTCCTATTTTTGGATATGGATAAAATCACGCGTTTCAGTCTAACATGGTCCACGTTGCAACCCTCATTGAGTGGAATAATATACTTGGTTTTTGTAGAACACCACCCCCACACCCCCTCAAAGTCCATTTTTTATCAAAGAAAAGGCCTTATCAGTTTTCTGATTCCGCTGTCTCCTCTTGGCAGAAGCGTTACAAAAACAGGCCAGTGGTAGAGCTTGAGAATGCTGCACAGGAGCAAATGAAAATAACAGAATTACGTCTCTCTAATCTTTTTTCAGTTGCAGCAGATGCAGCTTCCAAAACCAAGTCAGAGCATGCCACTGACATCACAAAAGCAGGAGGTAATTTTGGTACTTAATTACATCTCAATATACCAGTTAGGATTTTAGTTCAGTTTCACAAAGGTGAACCTGAACTCTGTTACTGCTCGGTATATATTCTGCATGCTGGTCTACTTTAGTACACCACCTGTACAAAACCCTGGTTATGCCACTGAGTGATTAGGATTAGCATTTTTGGTAAAATGTTCTGGCATGCTTGGCTGCTTAACTTGAAGCTTGTTCGAATATTCTTAAATTCTAGTTTGTTAAAACTTTTGAAATGCCCAATCTTGTGTCATAAATGGCTTCAATTCTTGATTCGTAGAAGATCGTATGAGTGTCATAGGAGCTCATTTTCCTGTTCCTAGGGAAGTGTCAGTAGCAGCACCTCCTCAAGCTCCCCCAAGAACTCGCCCTCCAATCACAAGCCATGTTCTGGATATTGCGCGCGGCTCTCCAGCATGCGGCATTGAAGTGTTGTTAGAGTTTTGGCTGGGGGATGAACCACCATCGGTGTTTCAACACAACCCTAAAGGTGAATGGATCACGAAAGCACGGGCAATGACAGACAAAGATGGAAGATGTGGTTCCATGTCAACAAAAGATGAGATTTTCAACTCGGGACTCTACCGGATTAGCTTCAACACTGGTAAATACAACCCTGAAGGATTCTTCCCCTATGTCTCCATTGTCTTTGAAGTTAAGGAGTCACAGAAGTTGGAACACTTTCACGTCCCTTTGCTTCTGTCACCTTTTGCTTTCTCTACTTATCGTGGTAGCTAGTTTCATCTTTTGGCGAGAAAATGCAGCAAAGATGGATTGTTCCTTGGTTGTGAAGTTTCTTATGTTTGCTTCACAGAACTCCTTGAATTCATCAGAGTTGAATTCACCGCCACAAAAATTGGTATACACTGTCATTATGTGATATTCATCTAATTTTCTACAGAGGATGCTACCATATGCATCAACCATAAGATCCATAACTAAACTTTCTCACTGTATTGGTATAAGTTAATATGGATCATATTTTATCATCGTGTTTGGCTTAGCCTATAGGAGGGCAAAGTAAACATAATTCATTACATTTGGTTCAGCCGGCTGGTTTGTTGGGTAGCTTTTATACTTGAGATTCACTCACACATGGTCTCCAAGAACGTTTCATTTTATATTGTCTATAAAAGGTGACCTTGCTGTAGTTTTTTTTTTTTTGAAAGATTACATGTTCCTTCTGTTTCATTTCAATTTGCACACTCTGACTTCTTTTACTTTTGGCAACTGACTTGAAAAATGTTTCATCCTTAATACCTTTCACTAAAGATAATTAAAACTTGTGATATTTTAAAAATATATGTTATAACGAATCTAACAATGTATCACACAATAGTATTTGTCTTAGTATGCTAATTCAACTTTGTGGTCAAAGTTAAATTTTTTAAACTAAATAAATAGTGCAATTGCAGCTTCAAATGAGACCAAGCAACCAAATTACATATAAACTTCATCCATTTGCATAATGGACTTCCCATAATGCTAGGTAATTCTTACAAAAAACAAATATATAAACTTCATCCATTTGCATAATGGACTTCCCATAACGCTAGGTAATTCTTACAAAAAACAAATATCTCTAATATTGACAATTTTTGAAGAGGTTTGTTTTCAACCCTAGAGCTTCCAATTATAGAGAGAGTGAATAATCACCCAACCAGCTCGCCTTGCAATAGGTTTATGTGGGTTAATTAGTCTGATGACACAACATTTGTTAAAAGTGAACCGGCAAAAGTATAAATACAGGACAGAAAAGAGGACAATGGCGAAATTCAAATTTTACTATTTTTATTTGTCCAAATTTAAACGTGTTCAAGCAAGCTCCATGATTTCGATTAGTTACTGATCAAGTTCTACATATTTTCACATGCAACAATTTTTTTAATCGATTCGAATGTCCTGTATATTTTTGTATAACACTTTGAGTAATACTATCTAAAATTATAAGACATGTCTTTTAAAAGAGGAAACTGAAACTCTATGTAACTATGTCACTTTTATTACTGGTACACAATATGTCAATATTACATCAAAAGTAACACAAAATATCATTTACCACTAAAAATCTGTCATTTCTCTCTTTTAATTAATTACCTCCAATTTTCTATCGTATACTACGAGTATTTTTTATTTTTTTTGATAAAACACACCCACTTTATTAATAAGAAGAAGAGATTACAGAATGTGCAAGCTGATGAGCTAATTTAACCTCCTCTCTATTAGCTTTTACAAAGAAAACAACATGAAAGGATGTGCATAGATGCAGGATTTCCTGGACTATATGATCATTGGGATTGTCCTTATACTTTAATGTTGAAAGATGTTAGAATAAATCAGATTTCTGATGAGATTATAATTTATTATGATTAGAATTTTTTTCTTATTTCATCTTTATTGTACTCTTTATATATTCAGTCATCAATAATACAACTCTTTATGGAAAATCATTTTCTCAAGGTATCAGAGCAAGTTCGGATCCTAAATCCCAAACCCTATTTTTTTTGGCCACCTCTTTCTCTCTTTTTTCGGCCGACTGAACAATCACCGGATTCCGTCCAAATTCCAGCCACATTCCGGTGCCTCCAGCAGTCCTTTCCAACTACTATTTTGTGTCTCTCCGGTAGTGGCGAATTGTTTTCTCTCCAGTGGCGCACCTCCAACAGTCTGACTTCCTCGTTTTAGCGGTCAAGTAGCAGCTGACCTTTCAAGTTTTCCGGCGGTCGACATCCTTGCTTTCACAGTCGCCTCCGACGAATAACTACATTTGCAATTTTCAATCTCCGGCGAGTTCCAGCAATTATAAACGATGTGCTTTATCGGTTTCTTCATCTGCTTCATCGGCTTCCATCCGTAACCACTTCACGGTTTCTTCATCTCCTCCAGGCCAGTCGATTTCTCTCGGACGATGGCTCTTTGCTTCACTGCACCAGCGAATCTTCCAGCACGTCAGATCCATGCACCGAGCATGCCTACACGCGCCCAAGGTGTTCAGCGCTCCCGCAGTTGTTCAAGCGCGTGGCTATATGCGCCTTGCAATGTCCAACACTTCTCTACATTTGTCCAGCTTCTCTGCGCATATTTGTTCATGTTTTCTCTCTCTGCGCATTATGACTTATTCTAGTGATCTCTCGAAGTTTAAACACAATGGCTCTAAGTGGAAATTGGATTCTGGCGCCACAAAACACATAACATCGTCTCGGGAAGATTGTTCCGTTAATTGGATTACGGACAAAGCTTTGTTTCAGGCTAGTTTGAATGGTCCCAACTATCATCCTTTGTCGAATCAGTGGATCGTTGATTCAGGTGCTACATCTCACATCACTGCTCGCACCAGTCATCTTGATAAGGTACAATGTTATCATGGTTCTGATTCTATTCTTGTTGGAAATGGTGAATCATTATCTATTTCTCACATAGGTTAGTGTCATTTCTCTGGTTTCTCTGTTAATGATGTCCTTGTGGTCCCTCAGATTATTAGAAGTTTATTGTCCATTAGTAAGCTTACTCGTGATTTATCTGTCAGTGTTATATTTGATGCTAACGCATTTTCCATTCTGCAGAAGCATACAAGGAAGTTAATTGGTAAAGGTCGTCATAGTTCAGGTTTTTATTTTCTTGAGACTGGTGATTCTAGCTTTTTAGGCTAATTACGCTATGGAAAGCTTCAGGCTTCTTTTGGGCAGTGGCACTCTCGCCTCGGTCATGTGTCTCATGATACTGTTCAGTTGTTAAGTCGACGTGGCCATATTACTGTCACTTCCACTATGTCGAAATCTGTTAGTTGCTCTCCTTGTCAGATGGCCAAGAGTAGCCATTTACCTTTTTCCACTAGTGACAAGCACGCTACTGGTTTGTTGGATAAGATGCATTGTGATTTGTGGGGACCATCCCCTGTTTTATCGGCAGGTGGTTTTTCTTATTATGCCATTTTCATCGGTATTTTTTGCGATTCACATGGCTTCTCCCGATGCGGTATAAGTCGGACTTCTATGACACATTTATCCAGTTTCAGAAATTCGTTAAGACTCAGTTTTCTACTAGGGTTAAAAATTTTCAGACCAATGGTGGCACAAAGTTTACTAATCATCAACTTCAGGCTCACTTCATGTCATGTGGCATTCATCATTATATGTCATCGCCCTATACACCTGCTCAGAATGGCCGAGCTGAGCGGAAGCATCGTCACATCACAAAGACTGGTCTTGCCATATTTTTTCACTCTTCCGTGCCACACTGTTACTGGGTGGAAGCTTTCTCCTCCATTGTTTACATCATTAACCGTCTGCCTAGTTCAGTTCTTGGTGGAAAATCACCTTTTGAGGTTTTTTGGTCATGTGCCTGACTATACCCTCTTTCACCCATTTGGCTGCCGTGCATTTCCATGTCTGCGTGCCACTGCTACTGATAAGTTTGCACTGAGATCCATTTCGTGTGTTTTTATTGGCTATAGCCCTCGCCACAAGGGCTTCCAGTGTCTTGACCCGACTTCTGGCTCATCTATGTCTCTCACCACGTTCATTTTGATGAAACTTTATTCCCTTATGTCTCATCTTCCGCGGACAGTTGTTCTATTTTGGATTTTGAAATTTCATCTTTTTTTGATGGAGCTGTCACGTCACCGATTTAGGCCACCACACCTATGCCTGTTCCAACCGCCTCTCCTTCACCACCGTGCTCCATTTGGATGGCCGATCCAGACCTAGCTCCTCAGCCAACATCCACTACACCTCAGCCACCGGCCACCACGCCTCAGCCATTGGCCACCATACCTCAGCCAGTCTCGGTCATCCTTTCTCTGGCGACTTCCGACGGCCACTCTTTGGTCAGCGCAGCTAGATCTTCTTCGACATCGTCAACTGGTTCGACTCCTCCAGCATCACCGCCACAACTTCGTACCCATCAGATGGTTACTTGGTTTTCTACTGGTGCCATTCAGCCCCGGGATTATTCGGATAATATTGTTCATGGTTTCACTGCCGCACTCCTTTCTCAGAAAAAGCACACTGATTATCGCTCTACCCTTCAGGATCTAGCCTGGGGTTCAGCCACAGATGATGAGATGACCGCTCTTCGTGGTCAGCACACATGGGATTTGGTGCCTCGACCTTCGAATGTTAACATTTTTGGCTCCAAATGAGTATATAGGCTCAAGTATCGACCAGATGGCCCTATTGAGCATCACACAGCTAGACTTGTGGTGCAGGGTTTCTCGCAGATTCTGGATTTTAATTTTGACCACACTTTCAGTCCTGTGGTCAAAACCTCCACTGTTAGGATGGTTCTCGCCATAACCACCATGCATTCCTAGCCACTTCATTAGTTGGATGTCAAGAACGCTTTCCGTAATGGTGTTCTTGATGTTTTGGTCTACGTGAAGCAGCCCATTGGTTATTAGGATTCTGCTTATCCAGACTATATTTGTCGCTTGCGAAAGGCCATATGGTCTTAAGCAGGCTCCCCGAGCTTGGTTCCAGCATTTCAGCAGTTATCTGCTACAGCTTGATTTTTGGTGCAGCTCAGCTGATACTTCTTTATTTGTCCTCTCAAGAAGGTCGTCGTTACTGTACCTACTTGTGTATGTGGACGATATCATTCTTACAGGAAATGACTTGACTCTTTTTCGCCAGTTCATCGATCAGACACACATAGAGTTTGTGATCAAGGATCTTGGTGCTCTTCATTACTTTCATGGCCTTAAAGTTTTGCCTACCTCTTCAGGAATACTGCTTGGCCAAGCAAAGTATGCTCGTGATATTTTGAATCGGGCCTGTATGTCTGACACGACACCTGTTTCTACTCCATTTGTCGCTGGTTCTCAGCTTCACAGCTCTACCAGTCCTCCGTTTCGGGGTCCTACACTTTATCGTTCTCTTATTGGTGCTCTCCAGTATCTCACCATCTCTTTTCAAGATTTGGCATTCTCAGTCAACACAGTGAGTCAGTATCTTCAGGATCCTAGAGATGACCATTTCGTTGCAGTGACACGGATTTTCGGTATGTTCACGACACTCTTCATTTTGGTCTTAGCTTTTGTTCTCCTAGTATTCCCGATGTGTTAGGGTACTCTGATGCTGACTGGGCTCGCTGTTTGGAGACTCGTCGGTCCACTTATGGTTATGCGGTTTATCTTGGTGGAAATCTGGTTTCTTGGAGTGCCAAGAAACAACCCACAGTTTCTCGCTCTAGCACTGAGTCTGAATACCGTGCTCTCGCCAACACTGCTTCAAAAGTGGTATGGCTCACTCATTTGCTTCGTGATCTTTGGGTTCCGCTTTCTGGTTCTCCACTGCTGTTATGCGATAATAGCAGTGCTATCTTCTTAGATTAGAATCCGGTGGTGCCCAAGCGAGCGAAGCACATCGACATTGACTACCATTTTGTTCGTGAGTTAGTGACATCTAGAAAGTTGCGCGTTGCTCATGTTCCGACTTCTCTTCAGATTGCGGACATTTTCACCAAGGGGCTCTCTCGTCCGCTGTTCGAGTTCTTCAGGTCCAAGCTGTGTGCCAGCGAGCATCCGACGCTTCACTTGAGGGGGTGTTAGAATAAATCAGATTCTTGATTTGAGTATGATTTATTATGATTAGAGTTCTTTCCTTATTTCACCTCTATTGTACGCTCTATATATATTCAGTCATCAATAATATAATTCCTTACGGCAAATCATTTTCTCAAAGGATATATCACACATAGGTTTCTTACAAGGATAATTACTAATATATAAGGTGTTGGGTCACCTCACTTAGTGCAGCCGCGGCCGTCCCTCCAGAGCGGGCAACTCCTGCCGCGGCCCGCCGTGGATGCCCTGCTAGCGCGGCCTCCTTCCGTGCCCATCGCACGGTTGCTTTCTGCTAAGCTCGATGAGTGGCCGCCTCCTGCCGAGCCCACCGCACGACACCTTCTGTCAAGCCTGTCTCATCACCAACAACTCCATCCACCGTTCGTCCTCCCAGCAATCGCCTTCGTCAGCCTCCAGTTACATCACGAGATTACATCTGCACTGCTACTCGCTCCATAAAACCCTCCTCTGCTGATCTCGCATCACCTGATTCACTGTCCTCAGGTACGCGTTACTCTATTAATGATTATGTTTCTTGTAGTAATTTTTCGGTTTCACATTCTAGACTTTTGGCTGTAGTGACAGATGCTGCTGATCCAGTTACTTTTTCTGATGCTTATCGCCATGATCATTGGCATGCGGCTATGTCCGACGAGATTGATGCACTCAAGCGGAATAATACATGGGTTCTTGCTCCTCTTCCTCCAGGCAAGAAGGCTATTGACTGTAAGTGGTTTATCAGACTAAGTTTAAGTCTGATGGTTCTATTGAGCGATACAAGGCTCATTTGGTTGTACTTGGTAATCGTCAGACTGAGGAGACTGATTTTACTGAGACATTTGCTTCAATACCATGTTAAATTTCAAGGTATCTTGGTCTTCCATGTTAAAACCAATTGGTACTAAGTGAAGATATTCCAAAACTTTATATGTAAGTCATTTAAAAAATTGATGTGGGATATATCTTTCAACATTTGTCCCTGTAATTAATTGGATTGCCACCAACTAGTCTCAGCCAATGCAAATATTGGTGAATCCATCTTGGATACAGCATTCCAAACATAGCAGAGAACGCGGTCCGAATCTTATTTACTACATCCGTCTAATACTAGATTGTAAATACTGTTTGGCGGTATTCAATGAACACATTTGGCTCTAAATATCTATAACTACCTATAATAAAAAATTGATAGTTAAAATATAGATGTTAAAATAAATCTAATACTATCTCATAGGATATTTTATTATATACACACTAATTTATATTTAATGTCAAAATTTATATAATTTGACTATTTTAAAGTAAATAAGTAATTTGGTTTGGGAGTATATGTTGTTGAGAAAATTGATGATCAACACTATTTCCAAAGTTTTTGTACAAGTTAGCGAACCAACCTCAACAGATCACACCAACCAATAATAATCTTCAAACTAAAACCCTAACCTTGGATATCAACCTATCTTTTGTCCTCCAACTTATTTTACAACTTCTTCTTCTGATCTTTTCGGAGCTCACGGGGGCAATGGGAAAAGAAGAAAAGAAAGAAACTGAAGTGATCATTGCCGTTTACAAAATAAATCTGCACTGTCCACAGTGCGCTAAAGATATACGGAGGCCTCTCCTCAGAACCCCAGGTAAAAATATCATCATTTCTAAATATACGTTTTCTTGCATCATTTTACAACTGGGATACATCTGTAGTTGACACTTGATCACTGACGAGTAAATGAAGGAGCTGACAAAAGCTTCAAAAGTTTCAGTTCGTATATTACAAGTATAGCTTTGCACTACGAGGCATGCGCAAACAAGTTATTAATTGAACTCTACTGTAAATGGATGGCCCAGGAGTACACACAGTAGACGTGAAATATGAGAAAAACGAAGTAACAGTGAAAGGAGCCATTGATGCTAAAAATGTCCATGCAAGGATACAGAAATGGAGCAAGAAGAAGGTTGAAATTATATCCGAAACCAAGGCTTCAGACAAAGACAAAAAGGATGAGAAGAAAAAGGTAACGAATCCGTCCTTTTTCTATAGAACATATAGGTAGCGCACTATATCATATTATTAATAATAATAAACAACAATTTTCATTCTTAATTAGGCCATGACATTGTCTTTGTTCTTCTTTCTGGTGCTGAAGGAAATCATAAAGACGATACAAATGAAGGTTTACATCCATTGTGCAGAATGCGAGCGCAACTTACGGTCCAGATTACTTAAGCACAAAGGTTCCTGAAAATTATTTTCATTTTTCTTTCTATTATTTAATTAATTTATGCAAATTCGTATGCAAACACGCATCCTTAAAAGATATGCAATTTTAAGCTGATTTACATGTTACAGTTTTGCAGTCTTGATTAATCAATATTCTTAATAATGTTTATGTGTCGTAACAAGGAAATAATGTTTCCAGTATATGTCTTGTTTTATTTTCTCTTCTAAATTCACAACTAAAAATATGACTACTTACACTTGTAGATTATTTTTGATAAATCTAAACACACTCGCACACACAAAGTTTTTCCCAAAACTTTGCTATAGGTAAAATAAGTGGAAAAACCCATGACGAAAACTTGTGTTACCATGTCTACCTTGTCATTAATATAACGTTATGTTCAATATTATAGAATGATTTTTCTAAATAAATCTAACATTTTCCAAATTTCTAAATTTGGTTGTGAAAGAACTACTCCCTCCATCCCAAGATTATTGGTCTATTTACTTTTTCATACTCAAACTTGGTAAACTTTGACCCTAAATATAAATTAATACATATAACATAAGATATTGTTAGATTCATTTTAACATATATTTTTAAAGTATTAATTTTTTATGCGAACATGTTATATGTAGCTAAAAATATTGATGGTCAACCATGATCATTGGACAACGTAAAAAAATAAATATGTCAATAATCTTCGTACAGAGGGAGTATAATTGATGATGCATGCAGGTAGCTGGCAGGGTGGAGGTAGACTATTACATGGTGTAACAGATAGGTTACTCCATGATTTAAAAATTAGCTGAAATACGTATTACAAAGAGGCCACCCTAATTTATTTTTATAAGTTATCCTTGTACAATTCTAAATATAAAAAGAATTAGTCTAAAATTATTGTGGTAATTCGAGAATATTTGAGCTATGAGATTTATTGTAAAAATGTCTTTATATTAGAGATTACCCAGATATTTTGATTAAAAATTTGTCCCTGCGTACAGGCATTCACAATGTGAAAACGGATGTCAAAGCCCAAAGTGTAACCATTGAAGGGGTCATTGAGCAGGAAAAGCTGATAACCTATATGCGAAAGACAGTACACAAGTATGCAGAAATCATCCCTCCAAAAGACAAGAAAGGTGAGGAGAAGAAGAAGGAAGAAACCAAAGTTGAAATTAAAGTTACGGAAAAGATAGTTGAATTCAAAGAAGTAGATAAAGTTGGTGCCAAAACTAAGGAAGGGGATACTCCATACTTTGTTCATTTTGTATATGCACCTCAACTATTTAGTGATGAAAATCCTAATGCTTGTTCTGTAATGTAGTTAATATTTACTCATACCACACATGTATATAATTAATAAAATTCAAAAAAAAAAAATAGTTCCTATTGGTTTTTTATTTTTCTCACTTGAAGCCCAAAACAAATCATTTCACATCAAAGCAATAGAAACATCCTATACATGTCAATTGTAATGTATTTAAAAATTTCAAACTTGTTATGAAATATACCCTCAGTCCAGATCTATTTGCACCCACTAATATTCATTTATTCAAATTTTGTAACTTAGAAAAGTAAATTTTAAGTATTATGTAAGATAATATATTATCACGTGCAATATCATTAGAATCACACACATTGTTTCTCTATTAATGGCACCATATGATTAGGTTCTTGGACTTAAGTGAAGAAAATGAGTGGATAAAATTGAATGTGGAAAGTAAAAAGTAGAATTAGTAGATGAAATTGAAGGAATCTTGCCAAAAATAGAAAGTTTGTCATTCTAAAAAAACACCCTAATTAGGTAAGTGTGTCATTTAAAAAAAACACCCTAATTAGGTAAGGGTGTCATTAATAGAGAAGAGAGGGAGTAATACGCTACCTCATATGTTTGCATGAGTACATCAATTTCAGCTATCAAAGCAAGTGAATGCATTCAATTTCAGCTATCAAAGCAAGTGAATGTATTCAATTTCAGCTATCAAATTAAGTGAATGCATTTGTAACTCACTTCATTCCCGAGACCATGTCCTCCTTAATTCTTAGAGTAAGTGTGTCATTCCCGAGACCATGTCCTTCTTAGAAGCTTAATGGACATTCACACATGCATTACATACTACATACAATTGATGTTTTATAACACTCCCCCTTGAATCCCCATACATGTAATACTGCCTCATTAATACTTTACAATGAAAATTCAGCGTGCACTAGTGGAGCGTGGTGTGTGCACGTTGCCCATGTAAGGATTGCATAAATGATGTATTCTTTGAGGGGGGGGGGGGAAGAAGTTGCGTGAACATCTCGTAATGCGAGGTTTTCAAACTCGTTACACTTATGGATATGGCACGGGGAGGTTGAGAAAGATAACGTTGGAAATGTCAATTTGAATTAGATGGAGATAATGGATTTGATTAGATGGTGAAGGATGTTGCTAGAGAATCCCATGGTAAACCCAAGGTCCTAGAAGCGCTACATAATGACAAGAAGACGACATCGTATGAGGGGTCAAAAATTATGTTTTAAGCGCCACCTTGAGAATGATGAATTTGAAGGCCCAATTCAGTTGGAACGATAAAGGGATGACTGAGACTCTTGAATTTCTTTGAGAACTTCTTCTAGAAGGTAATCTTATGCTCGATAGATTGTATGCCGCAAAAAGAATTCTATGTCCAATGGGATTGGATTTGCAAAAAATTCATGCATGTCCAAATGATTGCATGTTGTACAGGGGAAGAAGGATGAGAATCGAGAAACACGCTGGATATGCGAAGAGTCTCAGTACAAGCTGAAGCGGGTTGAAATTGCTGTGGGTGCGGAAGTGAGGTCTGTTTCAAAGAAGAAGACACTCACCAAAGTGTTACAGTATCTTCCGATAATTCCACTATTAAAGAAGTTGTTTGCTTGCAAAGAAGATGCAAAGTTATTGCGATAGCATGCATAAAGAGTTTGACCGGGGGATGATGTTATCAGGCATACGTCAGACGGTGAGCAATGGAAGAAGCTTGATGCCATATACATAGAGTTTGGATCGAAGCCTTGAAATTTGAGGTTAGGCCTGTCTACCGATGAATGAATCAATTTGGTAATCCAATGGTAGTTTGGTCGAAATTGGTGGGGAACGGTATTGACTGGACCGTATGACTAGAACGACTACCCTCAATGTTTTTGGTATGCTAGCATAACCACTTGGTTTCTGATATGAGTTCATAATTGAACATTTTGGGCGTGGCTAACGAGTATAGATTTCTGGATCTGATAGCCTTCGGGCACCACTGAAGGGTTTATGCTCAGATGTCAGTCACAGTGGCCATATAGGAACTTAACTGCGTCTTGGCATAACCCACCCATATCCTTTTACTACGTGCTAGAATTTATGTGGCTATTTTCATTATGTGATCGCTAAATTCAACTTGGTAAATATTGGTGATGGAACCTCACTAAGAAAGAAGCTTACTCTAGTTTAAACTTACCCTAATAGGTGTAACTGTGCAGTTGGAGTGAAGTACAATGATGCCTATACTTTTTTTGACGAAGGATTCTGGGCGGACCTTTAGAATCTTTATTGGATATTTTGTCTTAGGTTTTGTTATGGTAATGTAAAATATTTAACGTAAAACTGATCCTTACCGAATTTTTAAGAACTTTAGCCAGTATTTTTTTGTTAAAACCACAGTTTAATAATTGTATAAGACTTTCACTACAATAGCAAGTTAGGTTTTAGATTTCTAAATTTGCTTCCGATAAACTGTATCTGCTCGTTACTTTATTTAAGCAATCCGACCCATTGGATTATGGTAACATGCCCAGGTTCGACCCAAAACTTGCATTGAGCAAGTTAGTCATAGTTCTGGGGTGTTATAGATGTGGTATCAGAGTATCCCCATGTCAAGTAAAGGCTAACTCTAAACATACCTAAACTTAATTAGTTACAAACAATACTTTGGTTTGATCCAAAATTAGCCTATACATTCAAACTAACAACCACTGTTAGTTAACATAAGAATTAAAGGCATAATGTTTTGGGTGAGAACTTTAGGGAACCTATTAAGAGGGCGTGATTAAGAGTAAAACCATTCATCTTTACCCCTTAGGAAAAGCCTTAGATGTTTTTAATATAAAATTACACTACCCAAACTATTTAAAGAACAGACTTTGTATCAAAATGATTCCTTAGATATTATTAGATTAATGGGTGAATTCACTAAAGAAAAAAAACTAAGAAAGTTACCTTTTTAATTTGAATTGAGAAACCTTTGAATCGCTTGGGGATGGTCAACCTAGAGTTTGAATCAGGTTCTCAGTTTAAATTGAAAGGCATTTAAATAATACTAAAATTTTAAGCCCTAAAAACAAGACAATAAAATCATCATATCTTCATTACAATTTAATAGCCTATGAAACAAGATTAGTTCGTTGAATGTAGTGAATCTAAACGCATACATAGCCTAACTAATATATCAAATAAATGTCTTACCCTAATTGGGTAATGTGAGCCTAGAGAGTCCTTAAACTAGAGAGTCCTTAACCATTACCCTAATTGGGTAATTGTTATAAAGCAAGAGAGATTAATCTCCAGAGTCCTTAAACTAGAGAGTCGCGAGCAGATGTGCTAACGAAGCAGAGGTTAGAGCCAACACAATTACAGTAGAACACAATAAAGTATGTGATATTGAGACACAAGAATTAGGGTTGTAGGATATTGAACGTCAGGGAATAAGTCAGGGTCGGACTCAGACTCAAGGTGCCGTCCGAGACTTGCGTAAGCAGGTGGCGGGAAATTGTAGGCAACCAACCAAGCAAGGTTAGAGCAACATGGATAGAGGTCTAGAATTAATTGATCAAATTGTTGAGGTACTTTAGGGTGATCTTACGAATCAAGCATCCCATGGTACTGATGGGAGAAATAATGTGACTCCACTAAAGAATCTAGGTTAGTTGAGCATAGAATCTAGAGAGACCAAACTAGTACGTAACTCTTGTAAATAAAGAAAACAAAAGAAAATAAATTAAAAAGTACTTGCACATCCCGGGGATTTACACCCTATGGTGATCATGCAAGTTATGGATAAGAACCAAATGATAGATCAGGGAGAAGTCAAAGTTTAATGGTGGATTAGTTGGCGAAATAGCCAAATATTGGGTGGAAAAAATGATTCAAATCTTCCAACCCTAGGATATATAGATGAGAGAAGGATGAGTTTAGTTATATTAGAAGAGATATACTCCAACCTTGGACTATATGATGTGGTCCAGGTATTTCTAGTGGTTAGGAAGAATCATCTCGAGTCCATTGCATGTACTGTGAGAAAGAAAGGCATGAAGAGAAGGATTACTTAAAAGAGGCCAATAAATGTCTACGATATAGGAGTTCCAAGCATAGGGTATCAGAGTGTCCGTGCCTTAGTCAAGGTACTCGTATGAAGGGTGGAGCTAGTGAAGGTGGTAAGCCAAATGTGCAGGTTTGGATACGCCATAGAGAATAATGAGACCCTCTTATTCTGACCGAGGACATTGACGGTACCTTCTTTATCTTTGGTAATCCCACTAAGGTTTTTAATAATCCTAGTGTTTATCATTCATTTTCTAGTTATTTCTTCCTTGAAAACATGAAAGATAAGACATAGAACTTAC
Source organism: Rubia yunnanensis (assembly GCA_037428765.1). Lineage (NCBI taxonomy): Eukaryota > Viridiplantae > Streptophyta > Magnoliopsida > Gentianales > Rubiaceae > Rubia > Rubia yunnanensis. The sequence goes on from CM075063.1 coordinate 86,726,224, forward strand.
CCTATAATCTAGAAGTTAGCACTTCTTCATATGATGATAAAACTAAGCTAGTTGTGCTACCAATACACTTAACTATCCTACCTTTAAAAAGATAGGAAGTTATACTTGGAATAGACTAGCTTGCTCAATACCCTATCTAGATATATGGTCATGCGAAGGAAGTTAAGTTATATTGGTCGGGAAAACCAACGATTCAGGTAAACTTAGGAAGAAAGAGGTTATCATCATTGATGATTGACAATTTAAAGGCCCAGAATATGATTTATAAGATGGCAACTGGAATGTTGTCTTATATCATAAGTATGCCAGCAGGTTAGGTGAAAGGGGAAGATATACCGGTAATTCGGGATTTCCTTGAAGTATTTCTTGAAGTATCCCCTGAGGAAGTTTTCAGTTTGCTTTCGAGAAAAAAAAACTGAGTTTACCATTGATTTGGTACTAGAAGCCGTGCTTGTTTCTTGAATTCCTTTTCGCATGACACCACTAGAATTACATGAAATGAAATTATGACTTGAAGATTAGTTAACTCGGGGGGTTCACCCAACTGAGTACATTACCCTGGGGAGCCCAATGTTTTCAAGAATGAAGATGGCTTCTAAGTATGGATAACAATTATTGAGGCCCAAATAATGTAGCGATTAGGAATAAGTGCCATGTCCTCATTTTTGAGAAGTTGTTCGATCAACTCCAAGAAGCAGTCGTAATTTCCAAACTGGATCTACGACTAAGGTACTACTGATTGTGGGTGAGGAAGGATGATGTGTTGAAGACAACCTTTAATCTTTTGCTAGCTCATTTTGGGTCCATGGTAATTTTGTTTGAAGTGAATACCTCCCACATTCATGGGTCTTGTGTATCGACTGTTTCGATCGAACTTGGATGAGTTTATCATCATTTTCATTACTAACATTCTAGTCCATTCAAAGGTTCATTAGAAGCATGATTTACTTGTAAAAAAGGTGTTGCAACTACTTAAGGAATACAAGTTGTATGCGAGATTTAGTGAGTAAGAATTCGGGCTAAACCACATAAACTTTTGGGACCTATGATTAGCAAGGAAGAGATATCAGCGGACTCCTCTAACGTTGAACTATTCTAATTTAGAAGGTGTGACTAATAGTATGAAGATTCAGAGTTTCCTAGGAATGACTAGATACTATAGGTGCTTCGTTGGAGATTTCTCTAGATTAGCATCTCTCCCATTCCGTCAAACCTACAAGAGAGTTAAGCATGACAGGAAAGAAATGATTAGAGCCAGTTTTCAAAAAATGAATAAGCGAGTGACAACTACCCCAATCCTTGTGCCACCCGAGTAAAATGATTGATTTTTTTTATACAACGATGCTCTGGGAGATGGTCTGGGATACGCGTTAATGCAAAAAGAACAAAGTAACACCCATACCTCTTGAGGATTGAAGCTCTATGTGATGAATTACCCCACACCAAACTTCAAGCTCGTCGTAGTAGTGATCATCTTGAAGAAAGGGTAAATTTATCTATATGGAGCCACGTTGAGGTAATGTCAAATTACATGAATTTGAAGTACCTGTTCTATCAAGAGACTTGTTCATGCACCAACGTATATGAATGGAATTGTTTGGGAGCATATAATAGGATGATTAATCATCACCATGGCAAGGAAAGTATGGCAGAAGACGCCTTCAGTTGAAAGGAAAATTCGACGCTATTGTGGTAAAGGGGACAAAGTAGTTATCAGGTAGGGAGTTGGAACTGCGAGGTTAAACCTGATCAAGTCATATTCTCCAACGTAAGGGTACAATCTATTTTTCCCATTGAGGTATATATATATATATATATATATATATATATATAACACTTAACAATCCATAGTAAAGTGGATGAAGCTCATCGCTGAAGGTGAGTTACCAGACTTGGAAATTAATGTTAATGAGATTCTAAAATGCAAGGGTGGTTTCCACTTATCCGAGATTCAAAAATCAAACCAAAGGTACTAGAGGAAACCCACCAATACAAATATATGGTACACCCTACAGAAACCAAAATGTATTGGGACTAAAAATAGAAGTATTGTTAAGACGACATAATGAGTGACATTACAAAATTCATGGAATGATGATTGGTGTGTCAGCAGGTCAAACCTAAGCACCAGAAACCACCAGTGTCAATACAACCATTAGGATTCCCTGAGTGGAAGTGGGATCCCCTCACGATAAACTTTGTAATAGGAATACCAGGAACACAGAAGGTTATGACTCAATTCGGGTGGTAGTTAATGATTGAACAAATCGTCATGTTCCTCGTCGATAAACATTAAGTATTCTCTAGAAAGTTAACGTCACTCTGCACCCAAGAAATCCTAAGGTTACAGGGGGTGTATGCAACTATTGTGTTGGGCACCATCTTTTAGGTAGAAGTTGGAGGAAAAAATTTCCCCTCACTAACTAGTACACCTTGGGTTGAGGAATCCATGGAAAGGGTTAAGATAATAGGGCAACATTTTCAATCGGCTTAGAGTCGACATAAGAGCTATGCAGTCTGTCAAAGGAAAGACTACAAGTTTGAAGTTGGTGGCATGGTATTACTGAATATAACCCGTTAAAAGGGTCTAACTCCACATGGTAAAAAAAGAAAAGCTAAGTCCAAGGTACAGTGGTCCTTCCTAGATTACTCAATGAATCAAACTAATGGTTTATCTACTCGACTTGCCCAACCAACTAGGAAAATTACATGATGTTTTGAATGTATCACTCTTGAACAGAGACCACCCTGACCTTGAACCCGTAGTAAAACATGTAGATTTAGAACTAAATGAAAAATTGATGCACAAGCATACTCCAATGAATATTAGGTCGTAAGATCTAAAACTCTACGTGATAGAGACATTATCATGAGTTTAGGGTTTTGAGAAAACCATAAATTTGAAGAAGTAACATGAGAAGTGGAAATAGGCATGAGTAGTAGGTACCATGAACTATTCATGAGAGAGATTTGAATTTCGGGGACGAAATTCCTGACCGGGCCCGGGGAGGGGGTGGTGGAGGATGTGAACCCGCCCTTAATGAATTCACTACGGGGCTAACAATTAAGTTTAAACCAGAGCGATCTAATTTTATTTTCCTCTTCGACTACACACCTTGAAATATTTTTTAAAACATTTAAACAAGATCGGAAATTTAAAATAATGTAGAGTATTGATTTTATTATATTATTCGCCTTAGTACATTAGCTAAAAGTATGTACTCAGTATATAAGTAAGAAAATAGAGGAAAATTCTGTCAGGATAATAAGCTAAGGTTGAGAAAAAAGCAGAAGTAAAATCCAAACACTAAAAAATGAACATTTAATCAAGTAAGAAATAATAATTGGAGGTTATATTTAGATAGAGATTAGATATAATAAAGTATATTGAAAATTCTATAATTGACATAATATTATTGGATATATAAAGTCTCGTAATGCCGTAGATATAGCTGATATCAGTATATCAATATATGTGTATCCATCACAGATTATGAAAAGGGAAAAATAAGTAAAATACAATATAAACAAGTTCTCATTATAGATGATTTGAATAAAAAAAAAATAAAGAAAATAAGAAGGAAAATATAAATGTTACCATTAATAAACAAAATAAAAATAATAAGAGGGAAAAAATAAATTAAAGAGTGACACGTATACAATACGTGCTGGAATAAGGCATCAACGCCTTCCTAGGTGATAGCACTAGGTAGCAATACATGTCTGATGGCTTTTTGAGCCAAAATACCGCATCAACAAACTTACCAGCCAAACCACGTACCATGTGTACCGAATATGCTGGTAACCGATGATGTGGTACGGTAATACCATACCATACACTTAAGATGGGACGATAATGATATTGAGAAAATATTACCATGGTACTACCGTACCGTACCACACAACTATATATATATATATGTATATATATATATTAAAATATAATTTTTTTATAAATAAAGCCACCTATTATAATGGGGGGTTTGGCATGGACCCCTGCCCGTTTATTAAAATGAAAAATAGAAGTACAAATAAAGGGAGACGTTTAATACCTGACCTCAAAAAGGTTTTCTACACCCAATACATTTTCCTATCCAAATCTAGGGTGCTAGAAAACAAGAAGCAAAATTAAAACACAAGGTTCATGGTTAACAAAACGTGTAAAAAGTGGAAAACTTTTGAATTTACATCAACGCAATCTCATATAGGGAAAGTCCCTACTATCTAGATCCGCAAGCCCTCGAATGTGTTGAGGTAACTTAATTCATAATCCCTTTTTATTTCACTTGCCATTTTGGCCAATGCACCTGCAAGAGAGTTAGCTTCACGATAGATATGTAAAAAAGAAATGTTAGCAAACTCACCTTGCAAATCCCATATGGCTCTTAGAAGTGGAATGAGCTTCCAAGAAATCTTACATTCCTTTTTGATCATCTGCAGTAAGATCAAGGAGTCTACTTCTACTTCTAAATTGTCCACTCCATGGTAGAAAGCCATTTGTAGTCCAAATATGAGTGCTTGAGTTTCTTCTTCCAAGCTGTCTTTGTTCTGAAGAAAAATTGCTTTAGCTCTTGAAACTCTTCCATTCTTGTCTCTTAGAATTAACCTTGTCCCATCTACACTTCCTTGTGATGATCCATCTGTGTTTAGTTAAAAACCTTTCAAGGGTAGTTTACAACATACTTGCTTAACTGATGATTGTCAGCTCAATGACTGTACTGGTGCTAAACACAAAATCTCATAATTCAAAGTATTAGTATCAGAGCTGCACCAAGTTAAATTGTGTGCCTTTAGTATTTCCTGAATCAAAGGCAAGGTCCTTTTCTTCATTGTTTGTAGCCTAGGAAGAATCTTATCATATATAAAGCTATTTCTAGAACACCATATAACCCAAGTAGCTACAGTAGGAAGTAATCTCACACACATTCTCTGCAAGTTAGTTTTCAGATTGATATTCCAGTAATAGAACATTCTATCCCACAGATGTGTCAAATTTTTTGGTGTTTGATCACACAAGTTATGTAAAAAATTCCAAATATGTGACACCATAGGACACTTATGAAAAACATGTTGCAGATGGTCAGTGGAATTCATACAGAAACAACATTTAGATGGCATATTGAAAGACTGCTCCTGCATGACATCTGTTAAAAGGATCAGCTTATTTAAAAGTCTCCAATTAAACTGGCCATCTTTCTAGGGAGATACTTAGATAATAGATGCTTAAATGAGTTCACTTCTAATATTTTTGGTCTCTGTATCTCATAAGCAGGGGAAAGGCTAAACTGTCCATTTGACTCTGGTTTCCAAATCATTAAATCCCGATAGCCTTAAAAAATAGTGATGTCCTTAGCCAGTAGTTTATTAATCTCAGAAGAGAAACCATGAATGAAACTTAGTCTCAAGGTTTCCTGATTATAAAAGTACTCTTTAACAGTTAGCTTTGGAGTTTCAATATCAGATTCTGGATCCCAAAATTCTTCTAAAGCTCCAATGCCAAGCCAATTGGAATACCAGAAAGATATGTCACCTGATCCTATCTGTAATTTGGTATTCTCTTTGGCTAAGTCATCTACTTCTCTATACCTCTTCCAGTTTTTGGATGTTTTCTTATTATCTAGGTAATGACCACATAAAAGAAGCCTAGAGACTGACACCCTTTTTCAATTTCCACCACAACTTTAGGGAGAAACTTTTTATTATGTGATGAAGATCTTTAATTGCTAATCCATTTTCATTATATGGAAAACACACATTGCTCCATGATCTCCATATTTTATTCTGTCCATAATCAAAGTTTTCCTAAAGAAATTTGGAAAAAATGACATGTAATCTATATATTACTCCTTTAGTCGGCTTTATAACTGTTAAAATGTGTAAAGGAATAGCAGATAATACATGTTTGATCAGGATTAGTCTTCCAACCCGACTTAACCACTTATTTTACCATAAGATCTATTTAGCTGTGATGCTATAAAAAAGTGGTTGAAAATATGAGTGCGTTATTCTTCCTATAAATATAGGACATCCCAGGTATCTAAATGGGAAGCTGCCTTGAGGGATATGAGTGATTTGTGACAACATTCTATGATAATATTGTGGGGGGGGGGGGGGGAGGGGGGGAATTTAGATAAATAATAAGAAGATTTCTACAAATTAACCTTTTGCCCCGTCACTTGTTCAAATTTTGCCAAAAAAATCATAAATTTTTTTAGACTTTTCTTGTTAGCTCTCAGAAAAACTACAGTATCATCTACAAAGCTTAAGTGAGTTACTGGAGTGGCAGAATTAGGTGGGTTATAGTAATCAATTCTTGCATTTTCAAATAGAATCTTTAGATTTCTTGTAAAAGCTTCAGTTAGTAAAAACAAGTATGGAGACAGTTGATCTCCTTTTTTAATCACCCTAGAAGTTTTAAAGAAACCAAAAGGTTTTCCATTTACAAGAACTGAAAAATGTGCAGCTAATAGATTACCTAATATGTTGCGAACTACAGATTCATGGAAGTCCATTTGCAATAGCAGTTTTCTTTAAAAAAATCCCATGACACTCTATCAAAGGCTTTCATCATGTCTAATTTGAAAAAGACATTGAAGCCACCTCTTTTATTGTTTAAATGGTCAGCAAGTTCATACATCAGAAGCACACTGTATGCCAGCTCTGTGCCTTAAACAAAGTCTGATTGCTCTTGTGATATGAGATTAGGCATTTAATGTTCAAGTCTTTCTCTGTAAACTCTAGAAAATATTTTGATAAAGACATTGGTGAGACTGATATGCTTGAAATCTAAAAATATAGAGTTTACTTGCTTGGAAATTAAGGTTATAAAAGAGGCAGCTATTGCTACTGGTATTGTAGTTCATGATAAGAAATCATTAACATCATATACAAGGTCAGTAGCAACAATATCCCAGAAATGTGTATAAAAGGCTCTTGTGTATCCATCAGGCTATGGAGCAAAGTCCTTATCCATTTGGAAAACAATATGTTTAAGTCATTCAGCTGTACATGTTTCATAAGCATCTGATTGGTCGTGTCCTCAATTAGTGTTGGAATGTTTTCTGGCATTTGTGTCTAAAAGATTTCATCATATTCCAGAAGTTCATCAGTTAAAAGGTTAGATAAAAGTTCACTGTTTCATTTCCAATAGCTTCATGTTCAGTTATCCATTTATTATCAGAGTTTTTTATTGCATCAATTTTCTGCTTTGAGTGTTTAACTTTAACTGAAGCATGAAAGAATTTTGTATTGGAATCACCTTCCTTTAGCCATTTGATTCTTGATTTTTTGCTTCCAGAACATTTATTCTCTTTTAAGAGCAAGTGTATGTTTAGCCTGGGCTACATGCAATGAAGATCTACTCTGGTCAGTGTTATTAGCTTGATGTTCAATTTCTTTTTGTACCTTTTCTTCAGCCAGCTTAACATCGTCATGTACATTGCCAAAGGTTAGTTTTTTCCATTCCTTTAATTTCACTTCAATTTTCTCAGTTTCATTGAAAATTTAAGCATTCCTCTTGTATTGATTACTTCTGACCAGCTTTCATTAACAATGTTTAGAAACTGTTCATGTGTTGTCCAGCAATGCTAAAACTTAAAATATTTGTATCCTGAATTAGAAACTTGATTATCAAATTTTACCAAGAGTGGAGAGTATCTGAAGGCCATCTAGACTTTACATGTATGATTATATTGGAAACAGGTTTAAGAACTCTTCAGTTGTTAAACCTCTGTCCAATCTTTCCCATACATTTCCTCTATTTCTAACACCAGTCCATGTATAATTATTTCCAGATGCTAGGATTTCTATCTGACCAGGATCATCAATAAAAGCATTAAAATCTAGCATAGAATTAAGACTAGGCGTTGATTGGCTTATATATTCAGATGAATCACTTATAGCCTTAAAAATCCCCAATTAGAATGGTAGCTTGATTACAATGATTAGCCAAGTTAGACCATAATACTGATCTATCAGTAGTGTTATGTCTATCATAAACCAAAGCTGCATTCCATGGAACTGGATTGGAAAAATGAAATATCCGAGCTATAATAAACTGATCATGAATAGAAGTAACCAAGACTCTAAAATTATCATTCCAAAACATTAGTATTTTGTCTCTTGGTTCAGCATAGAAGTGGTTATAACCTAACTTGAAGGCTATGGATTGAATCTGGCCACTATCTATGAATGGTTCTATAACAACAAAGAAGCTAATGTTATTTTTCCTTTTAATGTTCAAAACCCTATCCCGTGTTCTATTATTTTTTATCCCTCTTACACTCCAAACACAAATGTTAAAACCTATCATGGATTAAACTAATGATTTAGGGTCAACTTGAGATCTAGTCACTACAGTTTTCATCATCCCATTTCCTTTTGCTTTTCTTGTTGTTCTGATTATCTTGGTTGGATTTTAAATCATCTTCTTTATCTTCAACTTCTTTTAAAATCCTGTTGAATCTATTCTAATGTATTAAATTAGTATTTAAGATGATGTCTCCCTGAGTGTCTGGTGTGGACTTTTCCACAAAACATTGAACTGTAGGCTTATCAGGTATGTTATGAATCAATTCAATATCCTCAGGAGAAAAATCCTCCCTTACCTGTAATGACTTACCTGGATTTTCTGGAAAATTTTCTCCCTAATTAATGGAGCCCTTGGCATAATTTGTTAACTGCTCTTTACTTGCCCAAGATTGTTATCTTCTTGCTATTATTCCTTATGATATGGGATAGAATGCACTGATTATTTGTCACTTGAACCTGATTTTGCATTTTCTTTTGACATAAAATTGTTAGTGGAATTCACACCAGGGGAATTATATCTGCTGGTGTGTTCAGACATAACCTTAATCTTATATGTTCTATCTGATATATCCTGATTAGAGTCATCCACATTAATAGGACTGTTGCTGATTTATTTAGGATCAAATTGAGCCAAATTAGAATTATCAGTATTACATTCTTTTTTATTAGAATCATTGCAAGAAGAATTTGTATGCATTTTTGCATTATTAGCTATAACAGTTAGGCCTTTATCATTCTGAGAAATAACATTTAGTTTTATCACTGGCCTATAGATTTGAGTAATTTTCTATTTTTACGGCTTACAAAGCAATGCTTTATCATTTTCAGTGTGGGCACTTACTTGCTTTGGAGTCTGATTGGGTCTCTAAGCATCAGTCCTGGCATTTTGTTCTAGAAATTTACAGGAGACCTGATAATGGCCTAGTTTCAGACACTTAGTGCAGTAGTATGGAATACCTTCATAGTCCAGATAATTCCACAAGCCCGATCCTCTATACTTGATGCAAATTCTTTCAAGCCCTGGTTGTGTGACATCTAGCTCAACACATACTCTTCCTATATGTGGCTGAGCCTGATTCAGAGTACCCTTGTCAAATTTTTACTGGGTGCCCCAACTAGATTACCAATGCACATCATAGCTTCGTGGTAAAAAATTGTTAAAGTAATCCGTAGCAAACCACCCTGATCTGCTTCATTATGTGTGCATTAATCGATGCATTTGGTATACTTTTTAATTACTTTTACTTGGTAGATTGTTAGTATTAGATGAGTTTACGTGACAAGGGGTTTGGACGGCCATGTTTGGTTTTCTTGTCTTTATCCCACGTTTTTTATACTTAATTGGTACTAATGGACATCTTGTAGCCACAGACTTCTTGATCTTCCTTGTGATCATCTTAAGTTGGTCTCCCGTGGCTACTTTATGTTTACATTCTATGTGAAGATCATTCGTAAGAGCGGTAGAAGATATTGAAGGCCATTCGCAAGAACAGTAGTAGAGATGAAGGTCCATTAGAATGGTAGGAAACGATGGCCAAGATCATCAATGCATGGTAGAAGGAGATTGAAGCTAAAGATAGGCGGCAACATAGTTTAAAGCGGCCAATGAAGAAATGGGGAATTGTGGTTCGATGAGTTGTGCTTAAGTCTGAGAATGGTCCAAGAAAATTAGCCTTCAAGGCTGGTTCCATTGGATTTATCTTCTCGAGTACAACAAAATCGACTAATAAAACTCTCAAATTAGACTAACAAGTTCTCCCGTAGCGAAGGAAACTAGTTCAGCTGGCCAAGGTTGGTGCGGGCACTGTATGGTTTGGCACCAATGGCCCGAGCCACAGGAGATGCCCGTATACCAGCACAAGGCTATGGCACAGCCCGCATCAGAGGCCACGGGCCACCATCACAAAGTGAATAATCCATCACGCGGCTAAGTATGGGCGCGAGACGTTCCATTTTTGGCATCCCACAGTGTTCCAAGCTCAATATGCAAAGACCAGCCGGCGGGTGTGGGAAATCGTACGGACCGTGCCAAATTTCTAAGCAAAGCACACATCCTGACCACAGCCCGTGCCAACGGTCATGGGCACAGATCAGGACCTCAATTTTCAGCATCTTAATGGCGCCCTGCAGGAGAGACGTGGCCTGCGCCAGGGGTTAGATGCAACCTGTACAAAGCCTCACGCCATGCTTGACATGAAGATCTGCTCCATGCCCCAGATCCGGTGCATTGCACAGATGAAGGGACACCACCCGCACCAGTCCTTGTAGCCCATGCCAAGGACAAGTTATGGGCCACATCATCCAAAATGCCCCGTGCCAAGCGGCGGCTGAGCTAGGGTTTACCCTATTTTGGGCCTATTTTTAGGCCCAATCTCCTCCTACTACTATATAGAACCTTTGTATACTAGGTTTTCATATGCTACATACTATACATTACATTAGTTAGATTAGAAGAGTAGTTTGGAGACTCTTTCCTTGGGAGAAACTTTATCTTTTTCTTCTTTTTATTTTGATTTGATCCTAAGATGTGGAATTCAAATCTTTGTTAGTGACTTGGTTTAATATATATGCCTTTTGAAATTCTTTAGTTTATCACAATTTGTGTTCATGATATTATTGTGATTTATTCTTGAGTTTAAATGCATGAGTAGTACACCACATATAAGAACACACTTTGGGCTATATTCATATATGGTGAAAATATCGATGCCTCCTTGGGAAGAGAAACCTGGTTGTTTGAATGGGTAGAGGAAAACGCGTCTGTATGGGTGTGTGCACGGGGGATTCGAGGTCACTCTAATCTACTTACCATCGCACCAGTCTTAGTTGACTTCGTAAAGTTGTCCAAAAGGTTCTGGGTAGAGATAGCTAAATAGTAGCAAGCTAGGGTAACAAAAACCCTAGTATCATAGATAAGGTGCATACGACCATTGGGCCTAATTGATAGGACCCAAGAGAAGTAGTGCATTCATGGTGGAAGCTCGGCACATAATCGCATGGGGAAGAAACAGACCGACAATAATGGTCGGACCTTGTTGTACTCCCTTAATTACGACGACGGCGTTGATGGAGGGTTGCAAGAGCACCCGCCGTGATAGGGATAGGGAAGTGTATGCCATCGACCACACCACGTATTATGGATACTCTATTAGGTTTTCCTGGATCTCTATGTGAATGAATCAAAGATAAAAGCATTAGATTGACCAAGTTGCTTAATGATTTCCCCAAGTGTTTAGATTAATATTGTAGTTGTATTTTTATTTTTCATGTTTTGTAGTTGTTAGATTAAAAAACCAAAACCCCCCTATTTCTATGTTAGCTTTACTAGCTATTCCTTTCAATCGTATGGATTGATGACCCGTACAAGGTTATGTTTTGAGTTGATACATTAGACCTAGCATCTCTGTGGACAAAACTAAGGCTTACCGCTAACTACCCTATAGGTAGCGTAGTTGTAGGAACAAGGTGCAGAACTATAAATTTTTATCTTTAGACCACACCGCCTCCAATCGGGTTAATTCTAAGCTACGATTTTAATGACCACGGGGATAGGTAGGCTACACCAAAATCAGAACTATTGGAGAATCTGCCGCTAGACTAAAATTGTGCGACCACTTTGTGATTATGAGTGAATAGGATCCAAAGTTCCAAATTTTGTGCATTTAGCACCTATAGTAATCCTCAAGCAGCGCAAATCGGATTAAGACTTGCCTTCAATTCAGCAAATGGATCTCTTTTGAACCCTTAAATCTGGAAGTGTGAAAATCCTTCCTTAGTTTTTCCATCGTGGTTCTTCCTTTTGAAAAATTTCCAACCAGAGTCCCTTTGAGCAACGCTTCTAACCTATCACATTCAGCATCATTGAAGAATAACTCAGGTTTGCCTAGATGGTCAATTATTTGCTTTGGATTGAAGGGAGATCTTGTGATTGTTGATTCAGTATGTGTCGGAAAGGATTCATGGATGGTGGATTGAGAGAGTATTTTGGCGTAGGTAGGAGGTGGTGGTTGTGGCTCTGCCATAGCGGCGGTGCTGGTTGTTTTCCGGCAAGAACCCTAGAGCTGTTATCAGTGGTGCGAAAGTTACAGAAGAAGAAATTGCCTCAGAGCATTTTTTCCATCCGTTATTATGTAAAATTTGAAATTTTATTCAGTTTAAATTTAGTCATTCATTAATATTAAAACCAAGAGAAAGTCTTGTGTGAGACCGTCTCACTATAGATTATGGTGAGACGAGGGATTAAGATGCAATTTATAGGAAATAGAATGAAATTCGTGGGTCACATAACGGGTCGATTTTGGGTTATAAGAATGATCCGGTATTCTATTCCCCCTTCTTCTTTTCCTCTTCTTTTTCTTCTCACGGGTCCCTCTGTCTTCCTACGGAAAGTACACAATAAACACAGCGGCATGCAAAAGCCCACTATCAAAGAAGAAATGAGGTTATCAATTGAAGAATTGCCTGAAATTTAGTCTGAAGTGAAGCTAATCAGTTAAAGAACTCTCCTTGAACTTTGTGCAGAGATTGGTCTCCTTATTAACCATGGTTTTGGCTTGAAATTGTTTTTTTCCTCCAAAGATTACTGCGCGACTTCTTCTCCATTTGAATTCGAACCTCCAGACGTTTCTCCTATTTCCTCAATTGTTCAGTAGCTATCCAAATCCAATATTGAATTTCGCATTTAGTTGTTGCTTAAGGATTAGTCGCCAACTGATGTTAAGAATTTGGGAAAGAAATGACTCGAAATAAAGAAATAATGGTAAGACACAGAATGGAAGGTCTTGGAAACAATACAGCTACATATTTGGGTACTTTTTTTCAAGAGTTGAAATCTTGTGCATTTTTGCATTATCCTGGTGGGATTGATATTCGGCAGTATCAACACCAAATGGGGAATGGTTTTAATTGCGATTTCATTGTTGCTGAAGAATGAACACTTTACCGTTTACACTCTCTATTTTTTTCTTCTATTTTGTATACACACTAATCACTCATTTATTAACATAAATATAATGTTTATTACTGGTCGGAAGTTTTTGTAGAAAATGAAAGTCTAAACAAAGTAGTTAAAACGATTAAGAAACAATTTAATTAAACACACAAACAATGTATGCTAGTCGGAAGTCGTGTAGAAAATGAATGTCCAAACAAAATAGTTAAAATGATTAACAAACATTCTAAACATATGAGCTATTGTATAAATTTTTTCTAGCCAGAAGTCTTGTAGAAGTGAAAGTCTAAAAATGTAGTTAAAACGAATAACAAATGTTCTAAATACATGAAACTAATGTATATAGTTTTTCTAGCTGGAAGTCTTGTAGAAAATGAATGTCTAAATAATGTCGTTAAAACGATTAACAAACGTCCTAAACACATGAACTAATGCATATATTTGCTAGCCGGAAGTCTCGTAGAAATAAAAGTCTAAAAATGTAGTTAAAATGATTAACAAAAGTTCTAAATACATGAAAAATGTATATAGTTTTTCTAGCTAGAAATCTAGTAAAAAAGGAAAGTAAAAAAAATAGTTAATAAGATTAACAAATTAACGTTCTAAATATATGAACTAATGTATATAGTTTTTCTAGCTGGAAGTCTCGTAGAAAATGAAAATCCAAAGTAGTTAAAACAATTAAGAAACGCTCTAAACACATTAGCTAATGTATAAATTTGCTAGCCGGAAGTCTTGTACAAGTGAAACTCTAAAAATGTAGTTAAAACGACGAACAAATGTTCTAAATACATGAACTAATGTATATAACTTTTCTAGCTGGAAGTCTTGTAGAAAATGAAAGCTAAACAAAGTAGTTAAAACGATTAATAAACGCTCGAAACACATGAACTAATGTATAAATTTGCTAGCTGGAAATCTTGTAGAAATGAAAGTCTAAAAATGTAGTTAAAACGATTAACAAACGTTCTAAATACACAAGCTAATGTATATAATTTTTCTAGCTCGAAATCTTGTAGAAAATGAAAGCTTAAATAAAATAGTTTAAATGGTTAACAAATGCCCTAAACACATGAACTAATGTATACATTTGCTAGGCGGAAGTCTGGAAAAAAATAAAATCTAAACAAAGTAGTTAAATCTTTAAAAACATCCAAAACATACGAACTAACGACCAAAATTTACGAAGTGAACTAATCTATATATTTGTCGACCTTTTAACTAACTGTGCTTATAGTAGTTCAATCCTCTCTGTTCCACTTTCTCATTGAGATCACAACTCAACATTACAGATATCATTAACATATAATTCACATTTTTTATGACTACATTGGTAAAATATAACACCTTTATGTCTCTACACAAATTCTCGAAGAGATAAAATCCAATCATTCCACTTTAGTTCCAAACCAGAAGAAGAAATATAATTGCAAGTGATGTGCCAAAGGGTGACATTAATTTGCTTTGTGGCTTGCTCTTTCAAGGCCAATGCCATTTCCAATTCACCTCGAGCTTGCTGCCTTATTCTCTCAGCATTAGAAAATTGTCGCTTGGCCAACTCGATCGGTCTCTTAGCATGTCTTCTAGCCTCCCCAGTATGTGCCTTTTCAGCCATTGCAGTTGCAAGCTACTCCTTTGCTTCAAACTGCAATGCACAATCTGCCCCCCCAATTTCGGAATTACTACATTCAAAACAAGAGGAAACAAAGGAAGATGAATACATAACCAAAAAGACAAAGATACTAAATGGCTCACTAAAGATATAAAAGGAAGAACAAAAATTTACATTGTACAATTCCAATGTACAACCAACAAAAAATAGTCTTCTCAACTTCTAAATTTACATAAAAAACAAAGGCATTAAATACCTGAACAGAAGATATAAAGACATACATGAACAATGAATCTTTTCAATGTTGTCCGGCCTCTTTGCCTCGAGGAATCAGGAAATTGCTAAATTGCTAGCCTGATTCTGTATTATGATGTTGTGTATATACTTTGTTAGTATGATGTTTTTAATACTTCGTTATTGTGTTAATAGGTTCTGAATTTTCTCTCATTTTTGTTTTATACATTCATTTTCCTTAAAGATATATAGTAAGGTCTTCCTAATTTACTGACCACATATTCACAATTCAACATGGAAAATATTATTCTCGCAATCGAACTTGACCTCATCCGTCTTCAATGTTTGGATGACCTCAACGTTAAGCTCGTAGTCTCGATATTCTCATATCTTTTTCTTACTCAAGGAAAAAGCAAAGCCATCTAATACATGAACTAAAGATATAAAAAGAAGAACAAACAAAAAGACAAAAAAGTTACCAGAATATGTATTGAAGAAGCACTTGCCCATTCGTGTTCGCTTTTATCTGCCAGCAATTTGAAGCAGATTTGTGCCTGCAAAAACTAGGAGGAAGACTTGGTTTTTCATTCAAATCCATGTTTAATCAAACGAGGATAACTATGTATTCCTTATGATACATCACAACATCTAATGTACCAATCTGTTAAATAAAAATGCATATTGCTCTAGAATATCTAATGTACCAAGAAACTGAAATGCACATCACAACATCTAAAAATGAAATGCAACAAAAACCTGATAATTAACCAGAAGAAGACATTTCATTAAACTGTTACATACATTCCAAATCATTTTACAGGAAATTAACCTATAAATGCAAGAAAGGAGAAATTAGAGTAGATTAAATGAAAAAAAAAATCAGGAACATGAATTTCAGAAACGTTAGAAATTAATACCTCTAGATTAAACAAGAGCTCTATGAAAAATCCTTTGAGCATGACGGTAGAGCTTCAGCACTCGAGCTCAGAGAAGAAAATCCCCCAAATCTAAAAACACTTTTCCAGTTCTGATTCAGAAACTACTGCAGTGGTTACAAAACAAAAAACATCACATAAAATCGATTAAATAACAACATCAAAGCCGCAAACCAACAATTAAAGCTAGGAAACGAGAAAATTATGAGTAACAGGCAAACCTAGGGTTTCAGAAGAGGAGAAGCAAAGCGGAGAAGGAGCGGGACTGAGGAGAGGAGCAGGGCAGAAGAGGCGCGACAGAGGAGGAGCGCGGTGGAGGAGAAGGCGCGGTTGTGGAGGAACAGTGCAGCGACGGAGGCTGTAGATACAGTAGGTATAATTAGGGAAGGTTAGTTTATATAGAATCCTTATAATTATATTGAAGGCCCTCTATCTTTTCTTATTTTCATATAGAACCCGGTCTCACCATAATCTTGGGTGAGACGATCTCACCCAAGTCTTTGTATAAAACCAATAGCAATAATTTGAAATTTGTCGTCTATGTTTTGGTTCCAATATGTTGGATATTGGAAAGAGTTTAAATTATTTTTCTTAAATAAGGTTTCTTTACAACTGATATTTTTATATTAAGTCTAACAAAAATAAATTAAAATCATAATTTTCTTTTATATTTTATGACTTACTACTATAGTTTTTAAGGTGATGTTATCTTACTTTATTATTATTACTATCTTTCATTCCAAGGCATAACTTGTATCCATGCGCTTCATATTCGCCCGGAGTTGAAAATTTAATTTTCTAAAATTATGCTTATGCAATAGAAATCCGAATTAATTGTAGTTTTTTTATGAATAAAAAAATCAATTCATTATATTTTAAATTTGGTAGTATTCTAGCATACCATACCGATACCAACCGACTTTTTGGTATACCAATGTGTTGGTATACCAAAAATTTGGCACAGTATTGGTTTTTAGAAATAATATACCGACATTTTTTATTTGGTACATGGTATTAGTAAAAAATAACGGTAACCATACCGAATCCACCCCTATGTCTGATAGGGAGCATAACATTTGCCTTTGCCTTAGAGCATGTGCAATGGTGAAACCCCCTTGCAACTATTTTTGTGGTTTTAGTTTATTAAATATTCAATCTCTCTCCTCTACCCCAACAACTAAAACCACAAAGAAACCATTCAATTTTTCTCTCCACAATGGTTGAAACCCTTTTGCAACCATATCATGGACACCACTTGATTTTCTTTATCCTACTCATTAAATATACCTTTAATATTTAATTTAAATAAATTTGCCTACCCAAATAAATTGACATGTGAAATTTAATAATGCATTTGTAATTTTTTATTTGAATTTTGTTTTCTAAAATTTAATATTTAAAATTAATTTCAACTTTTAAAAATTATTTTATGAAGCAAAATTAAAAAGAATAATTTTATGTTTAAAAGAATGTAATTTCAATTTTAAAAGAGAATCAAATTTAATTTTGATTTTTTAAAATAAAATTCAGAATATTTAAAATCATAATATGAAAAATAAAAAATTTAAAATCAAAATTTAAATAAAAAAAAAGTATTAAAAAAAGGCGACAACTAAAGCTGCCACGTGGCCCAATCAGAGGATGGCACGTGGCAACAAGGGGAAATAATTTGACGCAACACAAGGCCATGGCCCAGGCCATCACATGCACACATACACAAAGGAGCGGTTCCTACATTTGGGCAATGGCCACCGGGGGAGCCCTTTTGGAACCCCCATTGTGGGGTTTCAAAGTTCCAAATGGGTTCCAGAGAGGTTTCAGTTCCGAACTGAAACTTCTCTGGAACCCCATTGCACATGCCCTTATATATAAATATGGCATCTTCCGTCTTCGAAAACAAATACTACCTTCATTTCATTAGGTGTGGCACACTAGATTTATGTGTTTGGATTAAGGTGAATGAAATGAGTAGATGAAATTAAATTTAGAAAAAAAGTAGAAAGAGTGGATGAAAATAAAGGAACCTTATCAAAAAAAAGGAAAGTGTGCCAACTTCACTAAAACAACCAAAAAAGGAAAGTATATTACATCTAATGAAACATATGGAGTATGCCATCTTCTTATTGAAAAAGCATGGCCTTACCTTAAAATGAGGTCTACACTAGTAGCCTCGCTGGTTAGTTTTGAAGAAATCTATCCGTTTAATAGCAAGTTATGGAGGTTAAGGGCTCTGTTTGGCAAGGGTTATAAGTGATTTGCTTTAACCTAGCCACATGTTTTGTGTTTGGTTAACAGCAAAAAAAGTGCTTATTTAAAAGTAGGCGCTAGTTTTTGGGAAAAAGCAGAAGCTGGTCTCCCTGTGCTTTCAAAATAAGTTAGCTTTGCTTATAAGCAGAATTCTTCCGAACACAACCAAGGTATCCCGATAAATATATGTTGAAAGCCTGAAATTGTTTAGATTTTAAAAAGAGGTCTATGCTTCATTAAAGTGAGTGCTTTCATCGACTTAGCACGAATTGAATTCAAAAGTGGTTATTGTATGTAATACTATGCTTATTGATTTAAATGTGTTGTTTGAAAATGTTAGATCTTGCATAAAACATTATGTTACTATTGCGATTATTCTTGTTAATTATTTTGTTTTCATAATAATTAAGTGCGGTGTGTACTTTATCACATTGTGTCTAATTGTTGTGATATTATGTGGATAATCAGCTTGTTGTTAAGGAGATCTTTTGTTATATTTTGTGTATATCTTGTGCCCCAGATAGAATCCTTTTTCATTTGTGATTCTGTACATGGTGCCTATGTATGTAACACCCTTGTATCATTAATAAAATTTAACTGTTCATATTTTACAAGGTATCTGAGCTAAAAGTCCTGAAACCCTGAACCCTAAAATTTTCCACCACTACCGCTGCCTCACGTACCCACGTGCCACTGCCGCTGCCTTGATCCCGCTTCACGCACTGCTGCCGCCGCAAAGCCGGTCGGCGCCACTGTCATCCTTTTTCTGCTGTCATGGATCTCTATAATCAAGTTGAAGTCTAAGAACTCGACATTGCTGCTAATCATGTTGTTTCCGCTGGTGAGGGTGCTCCCGAGCTTCAAATCAGAGCCGATCCACCCACCGTTCAGCTTTGCTCACCGATGCTGGTGCCACTTCTGCACAGGGACTTCCCACCAAAGGTCCGCTGCCGCCGCTCCTCCAGGTTTCCGTCATGCCAAATTTTCCTGGTTTGCTCACTGTCGATGTCGTTTTCTTCCAGGCCACCGTACAGATAGCGGCAGTTGCCAGTCTGTCGGTGACTTTTCTCATGTGTTACTTGCCAGCCACCCCTACTATGTTCATTTTTCAGATCATCCAGGTTTGATAATTTTTCCTGAGATCTTGAAAGGTTATAATTATAATGAATGGAGGATCTCCATGTTTAATGTATATTCTTCTAAACTTAAAGAGGGTTTTCTTGGTGGTTATATTCTTAAGGCTTTACCTAGTGAGCCTTTTTATGATGACTGGAATAGTGTCAATTCTATGCTTGTTGGTTGGATTGTTGAGACTCTTGATCTATCCACTCAGTCTAGTATTACTTGTTGTGCATATGTTAAGGAACTTTGGGATGACCTTAAACGACATTTTTCTGTTGGTAATGGTCCGCGCATATGTGAGATTCGTGTGGCCATTTATACTTGTCTTCAGAATGGTTAGTCTGTTGCTGCTTATTATAGTAGATGCAAGAAGTTGTGGGATGAATTTATTACTTACCTACCTGCTCAGACATGTGTATGTCCAGTTGCTGCTATTGCTACTAAGTGTCGTGAGAATCAGATAGTTCATCAATTTCTCATTGGTATTGATGAAGGGTATCATACATTGAGATCACATATCTTAACGCAAGATCTCTTACCTTTATTGGTCGTGTTCACTCGCTTGCAATTCAGGAGGAGCATCACAGGAATTTTATTAATGCCCGTGTGTCCACTCCGGACACCATGGCCTTTGCTGCACGACTCCCAACATTGTTCCCTACTCTAAAGTCAACCACCGCCACCCCAGGAAATCTTCCTGCTGCCACCGTTGATCGGAAAAACCTTTTGTGTACTACCACAAGAGCCACGATGTTACTACATGCTTCAAGATCATTGGCTATCCTGATTGGTTCGTGGAAACAATTCTCCATGGAAACAGTTCTTCGGGATCCAGTCAGAAAGCCCAAAACTAGTGTCATCGTACCCCTGCAGAGGCGCCATTTGTCGAAGCTGCCCTTGCTGCCACTGCCGCAATTCTACCAGCGGTCAACGCTGGCACCGTCATCTCCGATGTTGATCCGACTTCTTTTGGTCCCTCCTTGTCCAAGGAACAATGGAGTATGATTCTTAACATGTTCTCTAAGATGACTAATGCTAACAATACGTCAGGTAAGCCTACTTTACCTTGGATTCTTGATACCGGAGCTTCATACCATACGATCGGTGCCAGGGATCTTTTACATGATATTGAACCTGATGATCATGTTGATGTCATCCTTCCTGATGGCTATATTTGTACTACTACTCAACACGATAATTTATATTTTGGTGATGTTCTTGTTTCTCGTGTTTTGCTTATTCCGAAATTACGTTGCAACTTATTGTCTTTTTCCAAGTTAACTGTTGCTTTGAAATGTCTGGTTTTTCTTACCAATAAATTATGATTATTACAGGAAATCATCACAAGAACTGTGATTGGCGTGGGTGATCGGCAGGGAGGGGATTATTGGTTGCACAGACTTATAAAAAGGTCCAACCGTTGTTGTAGGTCTGTTTCTCCCCTGTGCAATTACATCCCGGGCTTCCACCATGAATGCATTACTTCCCAATGGTCCTATCAATTAGGCCAAAGGGTCGTTCGCACCTTATCTATTATCTAAGTCCTCTCACACCCTAGTTTTCTACTATTTGCTCTCTCTACTCGGAACCTCTCGGATAACTTTACGAAGTCAGTTAAACTGGTGCGAGCACCAGGAACCCGGATCCCGGAATCGCCGAGCACTCACCTTCATCGTCATCTGGTTAAATTACAATATTATGTATGCACTACATATTGCGCTATAACCCCCTCCCCCTTGCTTTCTTTTCACCACCTGATATGTCTTCAGGTACTCGTTACCCTATTGCTGATTATCTTTCATGTAATAACTTTTTGGTTTCACATTCTATATTTTTTGTTGTAGTTACAGATAGCTCAGATCCTATTACTTATTCTGAGGCTTCTCGTCACTCACGTTAGCGAGCAGGAATGGCTGATGAGATTGATGCACTTGAGCAGAACAATGCCCGATTCCTGTCTCCTCTGCCGCCTGATAAACATACTATTGGAAAGAAATGGGTGTTTAGAACCAAGTATTAGTCAGATGGTTTGATTGAGCACTACAAGGCTAAGTTGTTTGTTCTTGGTAAACGACAGATTGATGACACCGATTTCACTGAGACTTTTGCTTCTATTGCCAAGATGAGCTCGGTTCATCTTTTCTTGGCAGTTGTTGTTATTTGTGGATAGGATCTTCATCAAATGGATGTACATAATGCATTTTTTCATGGAGATATGGATGAGGAGGTTTACATGCGGCACCCTTCTAGTTATACTCTTCCCGCACCCAGCCTAGTTTGCAAGATTCACAAGTCTTTTTATGGTCTTTGTCAGGCACCCAGAAACTAGTTTGCGAAACTTTTTGTAACTGTGCGCATTTTTGGTTTTGTACAGAGTAAGGTGGATTACTCTTTCACGTATTTGTGTGATGGTGTTTCCTTACACGTTTTGGGTTATGTTGATGATTTGATCATTGCTGGATCTTCTTCAAATATGATGATTGAGTTCAAGAAGTATCTCAGCTCTTGCTTTTACATGAAGGATCTTGGTGTTCTAAAATATTTTTTGGGGATTGAGACTGCTGGGATGCCTGATGGTATGTTTTTGTCTCAACGGAAATATGCTCTTGATATCTTAACTGATACTGTATTGTTAGCTGCCAAGCCTATGGATTTTCCAGTGGAACAACAGCACAATTTGGCATGCCCAGAGGGACCAGTCTATACCGATCATGTGCAATATTGCAGACTGGTTTAGAAGCTGATTTATCTGACTATCACTCACCCGGAGCATAGTTATTCTGTGCACACTCTGGCGGAGTTCATAAAGAAATCACGAGTTGCACACTGGCAGGCCATCCTGCGTATGTTGCATTTTTTTAAAGAGCCATCTAGGTTAAGGTTTATTTATTTATGCTAAGAGCTCCCTTCATCTTACTATTTTTTTGCGATTATGATTGGGCTGCTTGCTCAATTACGAATTGTTCTTTGACTGGATATTTTGTTATGCTTGGTGAATCTCCTATTTCTTGGAAGATAAAGAAATAACCGACTGTTTCTCGGTCTTCCGTAAAAGCTGAGTATTGCGCCATGACTGTTGTTTGTTGTGAGTTAATTTGGCTTAAGTCCCTTCTTCATGATTTGGGAGTAGGCCACTCTTCTCCTATGCATTTATAATGTGACATTCAAGTAGCCCTTAATATTGTAGCCGATCCTGTGTTTCATGAGCGTACAAAGCATATTAAGATAGATTATCATTTTATTCGTGATTTGGTACAGTCTGGTGAAGTTGTTACCCATCACATTCGCACTTCCAATCAACCTGCGAATTTATTTACTAAGGCTCTTGGACAATAGGCATTTCAGACTCTTCTTGGCAAGTTGGGCATTTGTGATCCACATGCTCCAACTTGAGGATGAGTGTTTAGGAGATCTTTTGTTATATTTTGTTTATATCTTGTACCCTAGATAGAATCCTTTTCCATTTGTGATTCTGTACATGGTGCCTGTATATAGCACCCTCGTATCATTAATAAAGTTCAACTGTTCATATTTTACACTTGTATTTTATCTTGCCATGTCAAAACTTGGCTGCATGTTAATTACTTGTATGTGTTTAGTGGGGTCCTCGTCGTCAATGGCAGTTTGGTAGAAATTGGTGGTGAACAATATAGACCGGACCGTACCACTAGAAATACTATCCCAAAGTTTTTGGTATGCCAACATAACTATTTGGTTTCTGAAATGAGCTCGTAATTGAACATTTTGGGCATGGTTGACGAGTATGGATTTTTGGATCTGATAGCCTTCGGGCACCACTGAAGGGTTTATGCCTTGATGTCAGTCACAGTGGCCATATAGGAACTTGAATGCATCTTGGCATAACCCACTCGTATCCTTTTACTACATGCTAAGATTTATGTGGCTATTTGCATTATGTGATCACTAAATTTAACTTGGTAAATATTGGCAATGGAACCTCACTAAGCAATGAGCTTACCATAGTTTAAACAACCCTATGAACACCAGTTAATGGTACATGTGCCTCCTATGCCTCTACTGTCCCATTAAACCATTTTTTTGTCGATCACCATTAGGAAGAAACCTCCTATGACCCTGATAAATGGTCTTACAACTGTTTCTCAATTGATAGAAATGGGTATCACTCTCACGCACGGGACAAGCAAGGTGAACTTTCACCGACTACCCTAAAATATTTCCTGTATACAGGGAAATCGTTGATAGTGAAAACAACAGAGCTTTGAATGTGAAAAATTCTCCCACACTTCCATCAAATTTTCAGACACCATCATTAAATAAAGTAAAAAAATATTCCACAAGAGGTGCAAGATATACATCTATATCATTACTGGGTTTCTTCATTAGGCCCTGCTATCGTCGTAGATAACAACACATACTTACGTTTTATTGTCAACCACACGGGAGATTGTATATCACCAACATAACATGCCATGAACTATAAGTGCTACTAATATTAGCAAATGGATTCATTTCATTAGTCGATAACCCTAACCTCAAATGCCGGGGTTCAGAGCCAAATTTGGGGTACAATTCATCGAGTTTCTTCCATTGCTCGCCGTTTGATGTATGTTTAATGACGTCATCGATGAGCCAGTCCCTCTCGGCATACCAACGCAACAACTTTGTGTCATCTTTACAGGCAAATAACTTCTTCAATCGGATAATAATAGGGAGATACCATATCACTTTAGCTGGTGTTTTTTTCTTCAATTCCAACACCAATTCCGCTCCTATAGCGATCCACCCATCTTCAACTTATACCTAGAATCACCACATACACGACATGTATCCCGATCTTTATCAACCTCCCCCATGTACAACATACAATCATATAGAAATGCATGTATTTTTTGTAATTTCAATCCCATTGGACATAGAATACTTTTCGAGGCACACAACCCATCAGGCATAAGATTACCCTAGGGAAGAAATTCTCGTATCAATTCGAGAGTTTTATTCATTGACTTGTTGGTCCATCCAAATTTGGCTTTCAAATTCATTATCCACAAAATGACACTTAAAATGGATTGGTTTGAACCATTATACAAAGGCGTCTTCTTATCATCATGTAGAGCTTGAAGTATATCGGGTTTACCTTCAAACTCTCTAGTAACATCATCCACCATTGCATCAAATTCCTCATTGGCATCTAAATAATCTCTGACATTCTTCTTATCCAATTCAACATTGCGAGATGTTCCCTCTACTTCCCCATGCCATATCCAAGTAGTGTGCCTAGTTTGAAATCCTCTCATTATTAAATGTCCACGCAACTTCTTCCTCCCTAAATACACATCATTTCTACAATCCTTACATGGATATCTTCACGGGCCGAACCATTTTTGGAAGCATGTTCAAAAGAAAAAGAGATGAAAGATTCTACCAAGGGCATATAATCGGAAGATTTCCTAAGATTATTAACGATAAGTTCAAATTAATCCATTTCCATACAAGTCAATTATAACTCAATCCATGAGCAAGCAATGCACAATAATCAAAGCACAATTATGACACAAAAGGAAAACCTCAATCAACTTATGTATTTTAAAGAAATGTAACCATTTTTTTCATCTTATACCAAATGAATGCAAGCAATAAAATAAAACATACCTATACCAATGATAAACTGTGTGCTCCAATGTTTCAATTCACTTCTTCATCAATAGAAAATATATCGAAGATAGCCCCCAAAGGGTTTCGTTTGGATCGATAATAGAATCATTTAGGGTTTTA
This sequence comes from Rubia yunnanensis, assembly GCA_037428765.1. Classification (NCBI taxonomy): domain Eukaryota; kingdom Viridiplantae; phylum Streptophyta; class Magnoliopsida; order Gentianales; family Rubiaceae; genus Rubia; species Rubia yunnanensis. The sequence continues at coordinate 86,751,389 of CM075063.1, forward strand.
AAGAAATTAAGTTCCGAACTCGGAATCTGTTTTTAGAAATATAGTCACCCCGGCATTTGGTTTCCAAACTCAGAAAATGGCCCTGGCACATGTTATGAACTCGGGAACTAACTCTGAACTCGGAACCATCATGCGTTCCTTGGACCTGACCCAAAATTATGTTTACAAATTCAAAACTTAGCTTCTAAACTCAGAAGGATTTACGATCAAAGGAAGTTTTACATAACCATCTTTGATTTGGATCAATTATAGGAGGTTATGCCAAGAATCGCCTTCTCTCGAATTGATCAAAGGCTGTTATTGAATAAATGCCTTTATTAGCGGTTAAAATGCCTTTAAAGTCATTTCCCAGACAAAAAACAAGCCTCCCGAGTTCAGAACATCTTGAGGAAGGCAGTTCCTCAGTTTTTTTGCGGAATCGCCTTCTATCGCTGCCTTTAATGGGCAGCTCTCCACTAGATGTTGTTTTCTTCCATGTTTGCCTTTACTTTTACTCTCAATTTTCATGATTTTTGACTACTCAATTACTTTTCCTTTAATCAGTACAAGAAACAAGAAAAAACTTGGGGTGCAGGCATTACGTAATGCTATACGCTGCCAAGTGCATCCAACATGTACAGGTGAATTACCTTACAATCGACGAAGTAAGTTTTGAGTACCATGTTTTGTCCATTCTCAAATTATTTGTTGTCCTAATTGTCATAATAGTCATATTTTCATACTCGCGGATTTTTCAAGCCAACCACAAGTCGTATTTGCAAGATGATATCAACATCACAAGAAATTGCTTGGCTAGCTATTTAGTGGATGCCCAATCCACATCTATTGGAAATCCAAACTTGGTTTAAAATTGTGTAGAATAGAATTTCTAGTATATATGTGATATGAATCTCCTTGCGAAGACTCACGATTTGTGGAATTAATATCTTTGATCTAGTGAAGGGATCTGCAAACCCGCACTATCTCGCATGAAATTCAGGAGTCTAGCCCTTGGGGTACGCCTAACTTCGACTTGCTCTCTAACTAGCCATCAGGATCAGATTACAAGGTTTATTGATACTTAACTAGCCCTCGGGGTTAAGAAACAATGGAATAGCTCGCAAGCAAAGAGTATGAACTTAAAAGGTTGTATATTTGATTGATGGAAGGTTGTTATTTTCGTCCATAAGGCCTCCTTTTTTATAGGGTTACAATCTTGCCTCAAACCCTAATCACAAATAGAAACTAAATCGACTTATGGCAGCTTTAAGAAGCTAAAACCATATCTAACTAAAATACCTAAAATAAATGGTAATCTAAGGTAATCAGGTTGAATTTTTCAAGAAGTAACCTTGAAGAATATTACCTATCTTACCAAATCTAATTCTAATCAGAATAAAACTGAATATACTAAACCTTAATGAACTGTATTTTTGAAATTCGTCTCTTCAAAGCCCACATGGCCGAGCTATCAGTCCAATAAACCCAAAATTAAATAATTTTACAATGATCACACTACCTCATTAAAAACCCAGTGGGAAAAAAGAGTATAGTGTTCTTCATGATGTCTTCAGTTCGTCGACAATCTTGAATAATGAATCCAAGATGTCGATAGTGACTCCTTCTTCAATTCTTCATCATAAAGTTGATCCATCAAAGCATTTAAAGCACATCAAAACATTTGATATTCGTATCAATATGGATGACGTGAAATGTGTGGAATAGAATTTGTGAGATTTCTATTCCTATCTATAGATTGTTGCTTCGTTAGCGTAGTCTATAGATTTTTGTAACTTTGGGATGATCATGTTATGTATTTTGTGGAATAGAAATTCCTATATAAACAATGATTCTTTGTTAGCGTATTCTATATTGTTGTATGAATTGGTACTGTTGTATGAGGCTTTTCTTTAGGCCATGTTACATATGGTAGTTTACATTGTGTACCTCTTTGTCCGATTAAGTTTCGAGTCCAAAACTAGTCTCCTAGCTTTTTGTGTCTAGATTCTAAAGTATCGATGTACCAATTCCGATTTCGTAACACATGACACGAAACATGTTCCGAGTTTGGAACATAAATACCAATTAAATCAATCATATGAGTCAAAATCCAGAAGTAGACCGAAAATGACGCCCAACTTAGGAACTTACTACAAAGGCCAGAAAAGGGTGCCGATGCAGGAACCTACAAGCAGTTCCAGACTCGAAACTCCAATCTACACCCGAGGATCCAATACAAGATCCAAACTTAGAACATGAGTTCCGAACTTGTAACCCCAAGAAGGCGGTTCCACCAACATAGTCAAAGGCGAAAATTAACCGCCTTTAATGGTCCATTTTAAAGGCGCTTTCAGAAATCGCCTTTGATCGATAACGATCAAAGGCAGGACCAGAAAAGTCACGTCCAATATAACCGCCTTTTATAGGCCTTTCTCAACTAGTGTTTTCAGAGGGCCCCTCACATGTTTCGAGTTTGGAACCCTTTCCGGAAGATGGTTTTTTTACGTACCCGCCTTCAATGGAGCGTTTAATAGGCAGCTCTTCACTAATGTTAGCCTGATTTTTTAAAGCATGTTATATTTCTTTTATATAAATAAATAGAATATTCTCGTTAAGTCATTAGTAATTTTGATCTCTTCATTTTATTGTTTCCACATAATTCAATTTGCATAAAATATTAGGCAAAGTTTTGGGAAATACCGTCTTTCGATAGGTTTATGGAAAGACGAGATTTAATTAGGATAATAAAAAGGTAAAAATTTGAGTTGTAATATTAAGAATTTATTATGCAACGTGTAGTAGTTATAGGTTTATGATCCGATTAATACAACCTGAAAAATTTTATCTTCATTGCTTCTAATTTGCAGTTTAATACTTGGTCTTTCCATGTCTTATGGAAATCCGTCTTTCAAGAGACAGACTCTAAGCAAAATCTTGGACAGGCCGTCTTTACATAAACTTATGAAAAGATGGAGTTTATTTAGAATAATAAAAAGGTAAAAAATTTTAGTTGCAATATTAAAACTTATTATTCAATGTGCAGTAGTTATAAAGTTTATGACCTGATTAATGCAGCCCAAAATTTTTATCTTTATTTCTTCTAATTTACAGTTTAAACCTTAGTATTTTTATGACTTATGAAAAGACCGTCTTTCAAAAATTTTAGGTACTTGTGTTTTGTTGCCCAAAAATTAACTTATATACTCCTATTCAATTCAAGCAGTGCATTTATTTTCCTTGAAAAGTTACAACTTTCGATTTATTGTACTATTTAAGAGTTAGTCTTAAAATACGCTCTTTGCATAAGTTATGGAAATACCAAAGTTTAAAATGCAAATTAGAAGAAATGAAAATAAATTTTTTGACTTGCATGAATCGAGTTATAAACTTTATAACTACTAAACGTTGCATAATAAATTTTTAATATTACAACTAAGATCTTTTATGTTTGATTAGTTAAACCCCATCTTTCCATAATCCTATGGAAAGACGGTGTTTCCCAAGACTTTTCCATTGTTTAATAGTTTTGCACTAACTTTTATGCTAGAAATTATTATTTGTGTTGACTAATTAAAATGTTTGCTCTTTAATTTTCTTTACACGTTTCTATTTATGAAGAGAAAAATATCAATCTAAATAATTAACAAAGTACGTATCACTCTTTAGAAAACGAACTTTAATTATATTCTGGAATATAGGCTTTCAGTTACCTTCCAAAAAAAATATAGGCTTTCAGTTACCTTCCATATTTTTCAATTTTCCTCCCAACAAATATTAATTCGTATACAGGTATCCTGATTCCATAGTTGTTTCGGAAGATCAATTTCCTTAAAATAAAAGATTTGTTTATAAAATTGGATAGGGAATCTGTTTCAATAACCTAGACCCGCTGTAAGTAGGTTATTCTGAAGCCATCTTTCGCACAGTTGAACACATATTCCTTTCTTTCAGTGTTCCACCCAAATAAAACATTTCCAGAGTTTGTTGAAGCTTTCAGCAGGTTATCAAGATAATGGAAAACGATGCTTTATCTGAGATTCTGCTGAGAGTGGGTCCCTCCAACATCATAAAGTTCCTATTGTTGAATGTATATTGATAAAATATGTGGAAGTTAAATAATGAAATTATACGAGCAATTTAACTTAAGTAACAATAAAAAAATTGTATTAATTATTCATGCGTACAATTGGAAAGTTTAAAATACAATTAATAAGCACGTTTCAAGCAATCACATATATCACATATTGATGGAGTCACGAGTACACTCGCTGTCCTTGAAATGAATGAGTCCCGTCGTGGATATCGTTCCCTAGGATAAAACTATCGAAGGTAATTTTAACAAGTAAAAATTGCTCCGGAGTCACACAAAGCCTGAAAGACTATCACCGACAAAGACATAAAAAGAAGATAAGACTCAAGTTTAGAAATAGGGAGGAACCTGAGAATGGTACGAGGTTTCTGTCTGACATAGAGGATGTCTAAGAAACTCTATGGAAAGATACGTAGAAGATCTGATTCCCGTAATAAGAGAAAATATTCTCTAACCACCAAATATTTGAATAGATTTTGGAAAGATAAGAATATCATATTTCTTATCATGATTAACCGCGTATCAAATCTCATATATTCCATACGTGATTCTAAAGAATATTTGTTACGCGGTTTGGACTTTCTAGAGACTTCCACACGATCCAATGCATTTTAGACAGTAAAAAATTACAGAAAACTTAGTACGTGCGAATGAATTTCCGCCTAAGTTTCCATTTGAAGAGTGACTCTTTGAGCACCCATATCTCATTCACGCTTTATCCGTTTTGAGAGTTTAAACAGTCGATTTTATAGTACTCGCAGAGTAGAATCCAAAAATGATGCCCACTGACTCCAATTCAGTTCGAGTCCAACTCAATACGAAGCCCAAAAGTTGACAAAATTCAACTTGTTTTACAATCAATTTCCAATAATCCCCCACATGAATAGATATTGATGTGGAATCAAAACAATCACGCTAGACACAGAGTTTAACTTGGTGATAGATTCATTTCGACGGCATAGATGCTGCATAGGATAAGTAGGTGTCACCCTTTGAACTTTCCCTTGAGAGAGTACACTTAGCCCACTCGCAAATTACTATTAAGAAGTAATGAATGTGGATCTTCGATCGGGAAGTGATAGCATTCCCCATAGGTGGTAAATGTTAATGAATTAGTAGATGAATCTATGATCTATAAAAAGTTTGAAGGGGAAGTCGATTGCCCCCAAGGCTCCGTAATTGTTGTTTTAATCATCTTTTTAGTTGTTGTGCATGATTTTAATTGCTCCTTTACTTTTCTAGTTACTTGTCTTTCAATTCATAATTTAGGATAAAAAACCAACCAAAACCCCCCTATTTACATGCTTTTATATGTATCTATATATGTCCATATCTAGTATGTTTTCCACTCTATATGTTTAAACACTTGGAAAGATCACTCTTCTTGTGGACGACCCCGACTTGCAATTATCTACTTAATTGTAGATATGAAGTATTATGACTTAAAAATATAACTTTAAGAGGTACGGCGACGACCTCCCATCCTTCTATCTAAACTAGAGAGAGAAAAAAATCTACATTATGCCTAGTTAGGGTTTACTAGAAAACTAAGGATCCTATATATAGTTGTAGAGAATTCAGCCTAAAGATAGGCCCAAAATAGGCCAAAATTAGGTTAATACCCCAGTCACTCTTTCCCTCTTGTAGCAGAATATTTCTCGAATAAAATGCTCAAATCCGTGAACCTCCTGGAGCTGGGATTAAGTTTGTTTGATAGAGCTCAGAAATATGAAGATTTCGATATATGGTAGAGGAGATCGGATGAAAATTGAGAGAGTTATAACCAAAATAGTGAGAAACCATAGTTCAATTGCCCTTGTCATGGGTCGTCGTGGATGGCGCGGTCCGTGCCGTGTCTTTGTCCTTGGCGTGACCACAAGATTTGGAGCAAGTTGCGCCTCTTCATGTGGCGCGGGATGCTAGGATAGGCGCGAGCCCCGTCATACCTCTAGAGCGGGCTGTGACGCCTGGTGCGGGGTGCCATCAGTGTGTTGACCTTGAGGCTTTTGATCCGCGCCCGTGGCCATTAGTGTAGGCCATGGTTTGGAAAGTTGATCCACTCATAAACTTGGTGGGAACCGTGTGTTTTCCCATACTCCGGCGGTAGGTCTTGGCACCTTGGACTCGGAACAACGTGGGACATCGAGAATGGGATGTCTCATGCCCATACTTAGCCAATTTGGTGGGAACTTGAGATATATGCTTGCGGCTCGTGGAATTTGGCGTGGGCCATGCCAGTGCCTCATTTGAAACATTTTAGCTTCTGATATCCTATCAGAAGCCATTAGTGTGTTGACCTTGATGCTTCTGATCTGCGCCCGTGGCCGTTGGCGTGGGCCATGGTCGGGAAGGTTGATCCACTTTGAAACTTGGCAGGGGCCATGTGTTTTCCCACACCCCACCGGCTGGTCTTGGCACCTTGGACTTGGAACGGCGTGGGACTTCGAGAACGGGATGTCCCACGCCCATACTTAGCCAATTTGGTGGGAACTTGAGATATATGCTTGTGGCCCGTGGCGTTTGGCGCGGCCGCGCTAGTGTCTCAAGCGAAACATTTTGGCACAAAATCTGGCCTTATGCGGAACATTTTGGCACTAACCTTCCTCTTACTTTGGCCTCGTGCTGATCATTTTGCGTGGAACAGCTCCTTCGGCGCGGGTTATTGGTGCCATCCATGAACGGCCTGCACCGACGCGTTTGTGCCTTGGCTGATTGAATTTATTTCCTTCGCCACAGGTGAACTATCAGTCCAATTTGAGAGTTTTAGTAGTCGATTTTATCGTGCTCGAGAAGACAAATTAAATGAAATCATACTTGAAGGATGATACTTCTCAGATCATTCTCAGACTTTGGTGCAACTCTTTGGACCACGATTCACCCTTTCTCCCTTAGCCGTTTTGAACTCCAATGCCGCCTATCCTTGGCTCCATTCTTCTACTACCATGATTTGATGTATTTGACCTTCATCGTCTACCATTCTAGTGTGAATAACCTTCGATATCTTCTACTGTCCTTACAAAGAGCCTTCAATATCTTCTACCGCCCTTGTAAACAACCTTCACATGGAATGTAAACAAAAAGTAACCATGAACGACCTACTAAAGAGTATCACAAGGAAGATCAAGGATCCTATGGATACACGATGTCTATTAGTACCAATTCATTCTACAAAATGCGAGATTTAGACAAGAAAATCAAACATGGTCGTCTAAACCCCTTGTCACGTAAACTCAACTAATACTAGCAATCCACCAAATGAAACTAGCTAAAAAGTATGCCAAATGTAATGGTTAATGCACGCATAATGAAGCACATCAGATATAAACCTAGCCCTTTGACTCGCATTTGTGCTTGACTTCTTGGAAGCACCTCCGTTTGAATTCCCCTTCTCCCCTTTCCACCTTGTTGTGATAAAGACATGATTTAGGCCTACCCGTGCAAAGATGGTGTTTGAATTTGTGGGTTTTGAATTGTTTCAGATGCCAGAACGACTCTCTCAATTGCAAATTAGGGTTTTGGATTTCTTAATTTGGGCGTTTTGCCCAATTTCTTATATAGTAAGTAGATTTCCAAATTCGGAAATCAGTCTGGCCCTTTTAACAAAGAGCCGATTAGCATTTTCCAATGAGGAACCAAAAAAATGATTTAAAAACGTGTGTTCTACTAGGTTTGGACCGGAAATGACAGCCGAATTCAGAACCTCTATTCTTAATTCGTAACGTTAATCATCTCCAAATTCTTAATACATGAAAACATAACCCGAACTCGCAATAGGAGGGGGTGAGTTTAAGCTATAAATTTCTAATTTTCAAAGTGTGCCTTATATTCACCAGGTTTGGATCGGAAATGTCACATGAATTCAGAAGCTAATCTTCCATGTCCGGAAGCTTGTCGGTCGTAGTACATTTCACTGAACTGAGGATTATCCATCCTAGTTGAAAATATTCCGAGCTCAAACTTCAGTCAACCGAGTATTTTTAATTGACCCAACATAATTTCGGTTTCAGAAGTGATTCATTTCTGATGGTACATTCAGGAAACTGCCCTTAAATTACAAATTTACAATCTTATGCGCTACCCAAAAATTAAATATACTGGATGAATCACTAAATTCAAAAGACATTGTATTGTTCAATCACGTCATAAAATTCCAAAAATATTGTGTAGATGTTTAAAAAAAAGTAGTACGAACAATCAAATCCATAAAATTCCATACAGAATGAATTCAAATGCTCTAATTATCACCAAAATCATCATCAATCTCATCTTCATTGGTGGCTTCACGATCTGTGTCATCAGGGTCACTCTCAGAGAATTGAGGGGCAAAGTTTGGCATTGTCTGCAACTGCACCCCAGAGGCTTCGATGATCTTGGCATGACGAGCCTCAACACAACCCAATTCTTCATTTTCCTTGCTAACGTCACCATAGATGCACACTATGTACCTCGAGACCCAACTCTTCCAGACACCTCAACTACCTAAAATGAAAAAAATAAAAAAATTGAAGAAGTCAACAAATATGTTTGTACAAATTACTTTACACAAAAATTTATATGTGGGACATTTAATGCACTCATGTGATGACTCCGCCCTATCCAACGCTGCATCCCTGGCTATCTTTGCAGTTATTATGGCTGCGCCGGGGATTACCTTGTTACACCACTTGCCATCATCGCCCATTTATAATTGCTTGTGTAAAAACCAAATCTTGTCATATAATTCTAATCTAAGTGGCCTATAAACAGGTATGACCCCAAATTGCTTAAGCAATCAGTGATCAATCCCTCGTAGGAGAGATCATTTTTATTGTCCCTGCCGCCTTCCATGTAGTTAATTATAGTATACCCCGGGTTTATTGGAATGACCTCCATCACATAATAGAAGAGCATGAAGTTACCTATTGTTGGCTCGCAAGGATTCCCTACCGATGGAAAACATTCATACAAATCCATTTATACACTAGCCTCTGCTCAACAGTTAGTTTTTCAAAATCGTAGCGCTCAGCCTTACCCGGGGTATCCTCTACCCTCCCAAAGTACTTCTTACCCATTGCAACCAGGCACAAGGGTGTGGGTTCAATAACACCCGACCACTGTTGTTGATGGTAGATTTCAGAAGGACCATCGGGATTGTTGGACATAAGTTTGGTCGGGTCGGTATACTTATTTCCTAAACCATTATTAACTGTGTACTTTGTGAAAGTGACATATTTTGTTCACCATGGCTGGATCACCGTTTCCAAATTTTTGACCTAAATTAGCATAGAATTGGACAACCTCATCCATATGAACACTCTCCTCTAATGTCATCAATTTATCCATACCCTGATTTTTAAAACACTAAATTATTTTTTTGTCCCCAACATAGCATCTTATAATTTGTTTAGTCCCCAAGGCCAATACCGCACTTGTTCAGCAACCAACAGATACAAAATGATTTGTTTGGTCCCCAAAGGTGGTTTTCAAGTAAAGTTAATGGTAAAATTGATCAAAATATTTGAAATGACCATTATACCCCCAAGTTAAAAAAATCACTAATGAAAACACCTCTCTCTTTCTTCTTCCTCATTTTCACCGGCAGTGTCTCAGTGAAGAAAGCTACCACTGCTGTTGGTTCTCCGTGACCTCCGGATAGAGAAAAATGGACTGATCGAACATGATTTTTGCAACAGAGTAAAGCTCGACATCAACAAACTGGATGCATCAGAGTAAAATTCGACATCAACAAACCATTGCTCAAAATTTGTGATTTCTGCAACAAAACCATTGCTAAAAATTCGTGAATTTGTGTACAACGACTTAGTGAGGACATGACGTACGACACAACAAGGGAAGAGGACATACAAAAGTGCATCAAGGGCAGACGGTGGATGGCGGCGCAATAGGAGGAATATGATAGGGTTTACGAGAGGAAGAAGATGAGTAATTGGGCCAAAATGTTATTGTCCCATTTTTTTTTATTTTTTTCCTTTCATTAAACAAAACGCTGTAATTTCACTTATACAAAAATGATTTCATTTTTTTAATGAAGAAATAAGAAAAAAAGAAATAAAAAAATGGGCAGTGTCTTCTTCATCATAGCTTGCCGGAGTAGCCTGTAACCTAGGGTTTAGGCGGGGCGACACAGTTTGCTACCTAGGGTTTAGGCAGGGAAAAATCTGGAAATGGGCACATTTGCCGCCCATTTGGAGTTTTCCGTGTATATAATTTCAATATCAGTATGGTTATCCCTGCTAACGTTGTTTAATTCGATTAGCTTGATGGGATTTTTTCCCAAAAATATAACTGGAGCCGGGGTTATTTGTATTTGCAACTTTTTGGACCAAACAAATAATTTTGTATTTGTTGGTTGCTGAACAAATATAGGATTGGCCTTGTGGACTAAAAGATGGTATTCCGATATATGCTGGGGACCAATAAAACAATTTAGTCTTTTGAAAATACCTAAGAATATAGCCTAGAGACAAAGTTTCCATTTCCCAGCTACGGGCTACTTTAGGATTAGTGCATTTTCTTAATCTAAGAAAATCCACATACCTCCATTCTGCGTTGCTGTTAAAAAACTAATCACTCTAGTTGATCTTGGTGAAAGGATCGTGGCTCCGGCTTGAACATTCAATCAATTTTCTTGTTTTTCTACCTTTAGTTTACCAACATAATTAGCTACAATATATACTAAAATATTCCAACATATTATTGGATTCTAGAATGTTAAGAAATCCAATATTAAATATAATTCCACACATTAATAAAAGGTCTTCAAACCGTACATAAATCCCACAAATGAAAAATAAGATTCTAATATTTTCTATTTTTTAGGTTCCTTCTCCCTAACCAACTAGAACATTTTTTCCATGTCTTCATCGACGTTCTCTTTCTCTTGGTTTGGACCTTCCTTCGCCTCCTCCCCGCTCTCCGAAAAAATTGGCTCCAAGTTTGGTGACTCTTCATCCTTGCTAAGCACAAGAGTGATTCCCTGGAATTCCAAGAAACGTTGTTGCTGCCCCTCCGCTCTAGTCAACATCTCGTGGGTTTGCTCTATATTGCCTCAAATACAATTCAAGTACCGGGAAAAAAAATGCTCTTCCAACCACTTTGCAAACCTATTAACACAATGAAAATACAAACACAGTGTTAAAAAATCAAAACATATAATGTGTGGATATAATATAAATTGAATTTTTAATGTTATAAATTCAAAATTTACGAGAAGATGAACCCTCGGCTCTACCAACATCCTCATCCCTAGCCATTTTTTGCATTATTTGCGGCTTGGCCAGGAATCATGCGGTGCGCCCATCTATTGTCAAATCCAATATGAAAATTCTTATGTTGGAACCACGCCTTATCATAGTACTCTAGTCTTTGAGGACGGTCTTAGATTACGCTTCCGACTTTATTAATCAAGGCTATAATCAATCCACCGTAGGGTAGATCCTTCTTCTTCACATTCGCCGCCTTTAGCATGCTCATGAGTATGTTGTACCTGGGGTTTATCCTCACACCCTCCATCATATAGTAGAAGAGCATTAAATTACCTAACATTGGTTCACATGTATGCCCACCCGTGGGCTGCACATTCAAGCAAACCCACACATAAATTAGGCGTTACGCAACCATGAGAACCATAACATCATAAATATCCGCAGGCTCGGCGTAGCCCCCCTTCGTCCAAAATACTTCCTAGCCATTCCCAAGGGGCTTAATAGGGTGTACTAGGTGACGGATGGCCAAAATTATTGGTGATAAGTTTCTAGGGAGCCATGGAGATCAGACTCGTTTATCAATTTTTTGGGTTAGGTATAGCTTGATTTTAGGGCTTCACATATTTTATACTTGCTAACCATTATGATTTTCCTAATCACCTCTGTACTATCCCTATCGCTAAAACTTTCCCCTCAATTTCCATAAACTGTACCACCTCATCATGGTACCCACTATTTTCTAAGCGCATCAATTTTTCAAGGCGTTGAACCTAGAATCTATCTAACAAGTAGCACAAACTTAATTACTCAATAGGATGCCTTAATAACCTTGGAATTAATAACTTTACGATTTAGAAACTCAACATACCTCTCCTCTGCGTTCACGGAGAAAAATCATTCCGATGCCTCAATTTGTTGAACGAGTTGATGGCTATGGTCACTAGCCACCCTGGTGCCTTTCTTAGTTGGCCTCTTTCTTGACATTGTTTTGGGTTGGACGAATTGATGTTGATTGTAGGGGTTAGGGTTTGAGAAGAGCTCAATTTGGGGTTCTATTGTTTGAAAACAATTGAACTCTGTTTTTGCAATTTTTTTTATACTAACAGAGGTTCGAGTTCAGAACCTGTTCCAAGCTTTTTGATGAAGGGTGGAACAACTTCCGAGTTCAAAAGCTCTTTCAGACGGGAAAAAAATAGCATTAAAGACGGTTTTTTAAATGGGTATTAAATACGTACCCTTATGAAACTTTCCATTTTCCCTTCCCACCACCACAACACCTCTCCATCCTTCTACTCCATTTCTTCCATCCTTTAATCTCCATTTGTCTTCATCTTCAAATCAAAGGTATGAGTTCTATGATCGATACAACCACTTTCCTCTTCATTTTTGTAAATTTTCACTTCATTTTCTTCTTTTCTATTGGGTTTGAGATTATTTGCTGCACAACTTGTAGGTGGGCAATCTTTGAGTGAGATGAAGCTCTCATTTGTTTGATGTAATAGTTGGTGCTTCTAAACCCTAGATTTCTTGAATTAGAGAGATGTTTTCTTTCATTTTTGGGTTTCTTTAGGGCTAATGTTCATAATGATAGTTCAATCTTCTATTTAAGGATCTTACCTAATGAATATGATTTAGGTAGCACCAGGAGTTATGAAATTTTGTGTTTGATATAGTGAGGGTTGTTGGTTGACCTAGAGACAAATTTAGGGTTTAGAATTTCACTAAAAATGCTGGATGGAAGTTAGTTTCATAAATTGTTGAGGAATTTTTTAATGTAGGGGTTAACAATGTCTAAGAAATAGACTCGTGATGATCTGTCGCGTTAACGAAATTCCCAACCACCGCAATTGGGATTTAGTGACGATGGCGATGAGGTGTCCGGGGAGAGAGGAATTGCCAAAACTCATTGTAGAGCACTAAAGCATGGGATGGCTAGGAAAGAGTTGACAGATATTGATTTTTATATTTACACTAATTGAAAATTTTTATTTCAACAAGACGGCAAAGTGTTTGTCCAAAGAACGAGCAAAGTGGTCTAGTTGGGTTGCGAAGATAGGAAGAAAAAGGGTCGACATCAAGTACGATAGTTGGCATAAGGTGCTAGAGGACTATAAGGAGACCCTATGGATGGAATCCAAGGTACCCTTAATGGCCATAGTGTTCTTCACATCTCGTATTGAACATATTAATTTTCCCCTTATTTTAACTCCCACCATTCTAAACCCTCTTAGAGACCTTTCGAAATCAATTTCCTGAATATGTCATTTTTAAGAAAGAAGGCAATGAGCATAATGTGCAAGAGTTGGCGGGAACACAAATATACTTTGTCTAGAGACTACATTTTTTTCTTTGGAGAAGGGTGATCGGCCGTGGATAACGTACACACACCTTCAACCACAGAGTTGGGAGATCCACAAGAGAAGGGCATTGTAGAGTAATTCTAATGTTAGTAATCAAAATTTTAATTTACAAAGTATTTAGATGAAAGCATCTTTAGTGTTGACATGTCTCTAACATTGGGTACACTAAAAGTAAAACAATGCTTAGCCAATTTGAATCTAGTTCCTCATCATTGAAGCCATGGGGGGGGAGTATGGAAGGGAGACAATGTAATTAGTGGAAGAACGTCTTGAAAAAGATGTCCAAATTGCAATCAAGGCCGGGATGACCAAAGAAGAGGCAAGGGCAACTATAAAACCAATGGATGTTTATGATATTGATCGATGTGATTTGTTCCTCAAAGGTAGACAAAACAAGAAGGGTATGTACAAGAAGTCGGAGGAAAAAGAAATTGTGGAACGAGTGGTAAACTTTCAGGTCCTTTATTTTTTCTTCTTTATACCCTATTTCCCTTTTATATTAGCTAATCAATTCCAATAATTGTAATGGTTAGGAAAAATTAAAGAATGACGATTTGGAGGGAAAATTCATACCCACGTTTAAGAAAGACATACTTATTGAGGCTACACAAAAACCAGACCACGCGGGGCATGTTAGGGGAGTTAGAGAGTTCATGACCCAAAGAGAGGCATTTGGGATTTCTCGGTACTATAGGGGTGCACAACCATCGCGGATACACATTTTGCAAAAGCAAGCCCTTCAACAAGAGAAACAGATTGAGCACATTCTCATTCCGAAGTTGATCCAACACACGAGGTTTGCTATTCCCAATAACTTAGATGATTTGACACCCGATTGGGCACAAACATCAAGAGGATCACATCATTCTCTCAAGGATGTTGAGGTAAATCAAAAGGCAATCATTCAAACTCCTAATGATGAGGCCAACAACCTCGAGAAGGCCATCCTCGCAAGTGATAAAAAGGTACATAATTATCATTTTTTATAGCACTCACCCTAATTGTGTTGAAATGGTTGATAAATGTAACTTGTGCAATGTAGGGTTCTCATGTGTGTGAATTATACATTGATCTAGACATATATGGTAGACCACTCCACGCAGCCAATGGAGTTTTGCATGAGTTAATGAAATATCATCACACAGTACCAATTGCATAAGGTTTGCCAAGAGTTTCTTTGGACAACGTGTTGGTGAAGGGCACTTCGTTGCCTATTATGGCCGGAAAATACAAAAATATTGGGGCAACACTAGTAATGTTTATTTTTTGTCAGTGTCAACTTATTTATGCCAATCCTATAAAGGATCGGCATTTGAAAGTCACACATCCCAAACTACCTAAAGCGGTCCAAGCTACACCAAAACCGGTCCACAAAACACCCAAACTGATCCAAACAATACCAGACAAAATTAGACAACCGGTTCCAGGAGGACAAGTCCCGAAAGACTCATCTCACTAGGTACGAGTGCTAAACAATTTTCTTCAACCACATGCACGGAACTCGACTTACTTTTTTTTGGGTAACGATTTCGTATTTGGTGCAAAATAAGATATCATCGTGCTATGGAGTGATTTCGAAGACTTATGGAAATGTGAGCTGGTTAATCAGACGCTCATATCCATTTACATCTTGTAAGTAACATTTATTTATATATACATTTATTTCTTGTTCACTATTTATTATTGTCACATTGTATACAACTAATGTGATAAATTACTTATTTACAAAGTACTTGTATTTTATGTACAATCAAAAGAAGGCATGGGTCGGATACATGTGCCCGGCAATGACTCAAGGAATTGGATGTACAAAGCAAGAGAGAATCGACTACATTCGCAACAATCTTGGGAGGAGGGATGAGAAATCGGTCACTACGCCCCACATTGAAAGGTCATATTAAAAATCACAATTATGTTTACAAACATAATTTAAGCTTTTTTTATCAACATTCATTTAATTTTTTCGAATAGAGATCATTGACGATTGATCATAATTGTTCTGGAAAAGAAACATGTGTATTGGATGGACCCATTGCACTTCCAACCATCGGAAGCATTCGTCAAGATTTTGGAGTCCTCTATGAAGGACACTTGTGAAGTTGATGGAATGAAATTTATGGTGGTGGAAATCAAGGTATAAATTAGTGCAATTTCTTTTCTTTTTCCAAAGTGATTATTTAGGTATTTCTACACATTACAAGTTCGATGTGGTTTTTACTTATTATAAGAAATAAGCCCAAACGTGGATACACAATAGAGTGCATAAAAGGTGTAAATGCTGATTTGCTTGAAATTGACAAGGTAATTGCACATTCGCTTCTCCTAAACATTAACAGTTTCTCAAAGTCCAATTTGTATTTGCTAATATCTTGAAACACTTAGGTTCTTCTGAAGGCAACAGGATCCTATTCAAAAGAAGAAATCAACAACGCAAGGAATTTTTTGGCAATGCATCTCATTTTCAACCGCTCTCACTCTCTTAGAAACCCCAACTTGGTATAGTAACACATTTTATATACATTAGTATGTAGTGATAGTTCGGAATAGAATTGTGTTCATTACCATTTCTATCTATAGAATATTGCTTAGCTAGAATTTTCTATAGATTTTGTGACCAAGTACAATATATTCGTGTATTCAAATGAGGCCTGTTTTGAGCCGGGATGAAAATATAATTTTCATATTGTGAATCATGTCGGTTTCAAGTCCGTAACTACATTTGGCCCTATTATATTGTGTAGCCAAACGGGCTTCCGAACTTGGAAGTAAATTTACAAAAAAAAATCTGCTCCCAAAAATTTACAGATTTGGACCGGAATGGATGGCTATTAACCGCTCATAGGGCCAAATATAGACACAATTTTCTTTCCGAACTTGGAACCAGAATAGGTTCCGAGTTCGTAACCGTTGGCATAACCCCAAAGAATCTGATCAGTTTTTGAGATCAGAAACTAATAAAGTACGTTCAACTAGATATTTAAAGGCGGTTATTAACCACCTTGAACGAGGGTTCCGAGTTCGGAACAACACCTAGGGCCGAATGAACCCTGACACCTTCCGAGTTCGTAACCTATTAAAGGCGGTTCCTCCAACCTTTCAAATGTGGTTCAAAACCACCTTTAATTGCCCTTTTTTAAGGCAGTTTGCAGAACCGCCTTTAATTGATGATGATCAAAGGCGGAATCAAAGAAGGCACTTCTGGTCTGATAAAACTGCCTTTAATGACCCTTCCCTCCACTAGTGTCATATGAGATACTTTTAGATTCGTCATAACATGTAGTTTCTCAATATTTACTTTTTACGTGCCGTTATTATACATAGTTGCATATATTAACAATCAAACATATAACCACTGTTTGGCATTAGATATTTTATTGGCATTTTGATTTTCTTTTGGCGGTTGGCGTTTTCGCTCGTCAAACAGCCAATGAATACGAAAATAAAAGTGTTTGGTTGCCTAGCTTTTTCATGTAGCATTTCCGCCAAATAAAAAATGCTAATAATACTAGCATTTTTTCTAGCGTTTGACTTTTACCTTTAACAATTTTTTTAACTTTCTACCTTTTTATCATAACATTTATTTCACACTGATCCTCTGCGTCACTCTCTCCACGCCATTGGAACGCCATTAACATACAACATCGTTTTATTACTTTTGGGATTTAAATTTAATTTTTTCATCGACATTTTTTGGGATTTAAACTTAACTTTTTCACGGTAAAATTTTAATGCAATTCAATTTTATTTTTCCTCTCTTATTTCAACATTTGTACTTTACTCAATCTAATTGTCGATAGGAGAACATTAGTTCCATGTGTGTGTATATAAAAGTTTTAGAACTCTAAAATTTCACCTCATTAGATTTATGTGATTTACTACTACTAATATACATTAAAATTTTATAATATAACTAGTTAGATTTAAAATTGATATTTTAATATTTTTAATGTTGTATAAATATTTGAATCGACAAACCATCCACCTCACATAACCGATTGATTGAAGCTCAAAGAGCTAACCAGGTTTGACGCTAATCTTAGATTTTAAAATTTTCAATAGTTTTTTAATAATTTTTTTTGTGTTATTTAGAAAATAGAAGTATGTTTCATGTGTTCATAAACGAGTGAGTCTCCTGACAGACGGTCTGTCCATAAGCTTATGGACATGTCACTTATTTTTTAATTTATGCATTGCATTTGTTAAATTACATGCTAAATATATAAATTCTAAAAATATTTTTTATATTGTAAATTTTTATTTTTTCACATTAAAATACATATTATTACCTTTTTAACTTTTAAAATAAAATATTTAAATTTTATAAAAAAAATACAACATTTAATGTAAAAGTCACCGTGGTCTGTCCATAAGTTTATTGGGAGACCGTCTTTCCTGAGACTTTCTCTTCATATAATATTGTATTTTTTACATTTCAAATATAATTAAACTTTCTTATATCTAATGAATCTAAGTCAAGTAAAATAGTTTACAATTATTCTCTTATATTAATGCTCATAGTGAATAATAGTAAAAAGTATTTAAAATGAATTAGTAAATATATTGTATTCAATATTAGTGAATATGTTAAAAAATTAAAAATAAATTATATTAATATTAATAAAAATAAAAATAATAAAATATGTAAAATAATTAAGTTTATAAATAGTGAATGGTCGCCTTGTCGTTAAATGTCATTTTGCATAAATTGTGAATAACCAACAATTATATTTGCCAATCACTTTTGTAAACATCTAATGATCAAATAGTAAAAGAAACAACCAATAGCCAACCACCAACAAACAATTAACACTAACATCTAACATAAATAGTTGGTCAAACTAGGTAAATGAAACAGTCAACGGCTAATGGCTAACTGCCAACAGCTGATTGTCAAGGGCCATAGTCAAGTACATTTATTAGAGACCGAGAAAAAAATTGTTCAAATTTAACTGGGACGGAGGGATTACATTTTGTCAAATCAGTAAGTATTCAACAACTCTATACAAAATAGAACCCACATAACAATCAAACACATTTATGACATCAAACTAGTCAACCAAGTACAATCTATCTAACAAAAACCAAATAAATATGCCGATCACATGTTCCACCAAAATTATGTTTATCAAGATAAAGATTTTTCATTGATATCGTCAATCTGATCCGTGCTTACATTATATAAACCAAACCAGGAAATTCATTAATCAATTTAGAGTAATTGTTTTTCTACTCCACCAATAACTCACAAACAATTCATATTTTGATCCAACCCGTAAACATGAATTCAATTCCATATCATGAAGTCAACATTTTAGAACCAAATGGAGGGTCTAAAATTGTCAATGTGCCAGTAATTCAAGAGCTAGTGGCTCACCACGAGACAGACTCATTGCCATTGCTTGAGGGGTTTATGTGGGCTGCATCAAATTGTACAGTCCCACCACCTTTAGTATCGAATCCAGCCATGGACATGTTGAAACACTAGCCCAGTGCCTTTTCGGAGGATTGAGAAGAAGAGCTCCGACATCTGTTTCGTGTGGCCAAGGAACAAGGGATGTGTTTAGTGAAAAACAACGGGACCCCGTCCAATGTTTTGAGTGATTTAAGGAATGAGGTTGAAGGGTTCTTCCGGCTGTCTTATGAAGAAAATAAAGCAAGCGTTAGATCATACTCTACTTTTGAAAATACCGGATATGGTCGGAACTATGTGAGACCAGAATGTCTGGATTATCATGATCGTTTGTCTATTAAAGCTTCCCCAAAGGAGACAACTCAAGGACTCACTGCCTGGTCTCAAAATCCACCACATTTTAGATACATTTTACCTTCACCATGATGTTTATGTGTTTTAACGATTCTTATCCATTCTATTACCTTTTTTTTATATTAGATTAAGCATTTTGAATAACATATTTAGTAGTCTATCTCATGATCACTTGTGTTGACTTTTATAAATGTAATTTATCTTAAAGGAACAATCAATTGTATCAGAAATAGATAATGATAAGCAAAGATAAAATTATATTTCCTTATTCTTATCTACACAGTTTAAATATTTGGGTAATATTATTACATTTCTCTCACCGCCCTCATTCAATTCAAGAATTTTGGAGCATTCCAGGTCTATAAGGACCAAAAATGGATTAGTGCGAGATGTGTTGGTTAAAGTTGATAAACTATTTTTCTCCGCAAAATTTTATGTTCTGATATATCGCATGATGAGAGTGCACCCCCTATCTTGTTGGAAATTGTGATAAAAATGGGAGATTTTTTGGATATCATGAGCAATGGCAAACTCGTAAGCCCTTGGCATCGTGTGGCTACTTAGAAGTTTAGGCGGTTATCAGTGCCTATGTTTTATCCGCCTTCCAACGAAGTTGAGATTGTACTTGCGGTTGAAGGTGAAGAGAATGGTAGGTTTAAGAAGGTTTTTGTGGGAGATTACGTCCAAAAACATTATTTTTTAGTTCTGTTAAATGAAATGTGGTCATACTAGGGGTGTAAACTAAACAATATTGTTCACGAGCAATTAAGAAGATAATCATACACGAGTATGACCAAATTCAAGCAAACCTGAGCCAATTCAAATAGTATTTGAACTCGATCTCGAATTCAATTAATAATGCTCGTTCAGCCCGTCCAACTTACCGAACCAAAATAATATATAATTAATATATATTAAAAAAATATTAAAAATAAAATTATATTAAAGATAATCATAACTTTAGTTCAAACTCGAAATCGATCACAAGTGATAAGACGTCAAATGCATGTATTTTCCAAAACATCTAACATATCTTTTGTTATCTTTTTGTCATAGATTGCTAGATATAGGTATGTTTACACCAAGTTAGTCAAATAGCATACTCGGTGGCCTGATTAGAAGCTAGGGATTCTAGGAAACCTTCATCTCAATCGGAACTGAACCCAAGGAAAAATGTAAGCTCAATAACCTTGAGGAGTGGGAAAGAAACCAAGGAGCCCGATGGAGTTGTTAAGGATAGGAAGGAAGTCGAAGTGAAGATTATGATGAAAGATTAAGAGGTTGAGGAGGTGATCACTCAGCCACCAAAGAAGAGAGAAATTGAAAAAATCCTTTTACCACCACCTGTTTTGACGGTTTTGCGGGACAAGATTCTCAAGGAAGAGAATAAAGCCCTTTTTGAGGTTTTCTGCAAACGTGAGGTAAAATTACCCTATTTGATGCTATCAATCAAGTTCCTAGGTTTTCTAAATTCCTTAAAGAGTTATGCACAACTAAGAGAACTCAAGCATTGAAGAATGTGGGAAAAAAAATTAAAATTAGTAGGCAAGTGTCGGCTATTTCAAAAGAAACTGCCTCCTAAATGCAATAATTCTAGAATGTTCACTATCCCTTGTGTCATAGGTGACAAAATTTTTGAAAAGGCAATGATAGACCTAGGAGTCTCCATTAATGTAATTCCCTACTCTCTATACAAGACTCTTAACTTAGGTACTTTGCAAGAAACTAGGGTGATCATACAACTAGCCGATCATTCCCAAGCTATTCCGAAAGGATTAGTGCGAGATGTGTTGGTTAAAGTTGATAAACTATTTTTCTCCGCAAAATTTTATGTTCTGATATATCGCATGATGAGAGTGCACCCCCTATCTTGTTAGGGAGACCATTTTTGAAAATGGCGAGAACTAAGATCGATGTGCATAGTGGTACATTGACATTAGAGTTTGGCAGAGAAAAATTAGGTTATGAGATCTACAAGGATAAAGAGCTTCCAAAG
Source organism: Rubia yunnanensis (assembly GCA_037428765.1). Taxonomy (NCBI): domain Eukaryota; kingdom Viridiplantae; phylum Streptophyta; class Magnoliopsida; order Gentianales; family Rubiaceae; genus Rubia; species Rubia yunnanensis. The sequence goes on from CM075063.1 coordinate 86,772,783, forward strand.
GATAAAATGTCTTACCATGGTGTCACTATGATTGAAAGTTTGCATGAGCCTCACAACGAATTTGAACATTGCTACATAATTAACTTAACTGAAGATGTTAATGGAATGAACAAGGCATCTAAGCAAATTTCTATTAGTTTGAGCAAGGTCAATATTGCATATGCGAATATCTCTAGTACAAACTTGCAGCGAGTGAAGAAGGGGTTAAAGAAACATCATCTAAACCCCCTTCGCTCTGAAGAGTCCCGAAAACCACCTAAAAAGGGGCAAGGTACACAAGTCCATTTGGCTTTGGAGGTGAGGTTTAAGGAGAGAATGTTGGAGACCAATACATATAGAGACAAGAATGGGTGAGATTACGGATGGTGATTTCGGAGCTATGCAGACTGCTTCTCCCAAGTTCCTGAGGAACAGCCTGTGCCCTGGGAAGGTTCATATGACACAGTCCGTTCCCTATCATCCATCTTGGGCTGAAAAGCCCACTGGCTTTTCCTCCTTGTGGCCCAAACCTAACCCTAAATCCACAAACACAAATAACAAGAATAAAATTGCTCAAGCACAAAAAAAAGATTAATTCATCTCCTAGAAACACATCCAAACAATATTAATCTAACTTCACCATAAATAGAATAACATGAATTCAAGAAAAACAAAAAAGCACTATATTTTTATTGTCGTCCCCACAAACTATTATTCATTCATTCATTGATCATATAAAGCTTACCCCCGGGTTTCCAGAGTCTCCATCGACAACTCTACATTTTTATTTGGTCTCCAGATTTTTCGTGCCTTACCTTTCATCTTTGATGCCACGAACCATACATGCCTATCCTTAATTATTGTTGTAGGCTTTTGTTTTGTTTTGGGATTAGGAGGAGATAAAGGAGATTTTAGTTCCTTTCCTCACTCTTTCACTTGCTACATGTTAGTGTCTATAATGATAGAAGCATAAGAATCACTCATAATCATAGGAACACCATCAACATGTTTTTCACCGAAAGTTTCAACAACATATTCACTAATCAAATCAATGACATGCAATGTTCCCATATCATGTGGTAGCTCAACAAATTCACTAGTTACACATTTATCATCAACAATATCACCATTATAACATACATAAATGCCATTGCAAGAATAAGAAGAGGTAAATGCTTATTTAGACTTATAAATCCCAAAACCTATCTTGTCTTTCTCATCCTCTAGGGTTAGTGTTATCTTGTGGACAGTAATTTTTGTTTTCAATGTTTTGAGAAATGATCTCCTGAATAAAATTGGGGGTCCACCTCCATCGTGCGCCATGGCGAGAATGTAAAGGGCTTCCTTTTGCAAGATGTGGACCCTTAATGGTTTAGCCTGATCATAGGAACGAACAATTACAAAAGCCTCTCTTAGGAATAAGAATGCTCCAACCCCTCTAGCACATCTTGGGTAGTTGGGTTTTCTTTAGCCTCATGTAGGATGTCGTGCTTACCCAAGGGAATCCCTTATAATTGCTCATTCTTTAACTTAGCCCATGAACGAGTAGTAGTACATAACACATTAATTTATATAATAAATATATGAACGTAATTAAAAATTATAATTAGGGGCTTGCCACTTCTTGTGCAACTTCAATTTCAGGAGCTTTATTGTATCCACTCTTATTGTTTTGATGGCTCTTTAGGAATTCATCAAACCTCTCAATATTTTCCATGTCGATGGGTTTTACTGATGACCTTGCCTCTTCCTTGGTCACCCCCTCCCCCCTTGCATTGCAATTTTGACATCTCTTTCAAAACCCCTGTGACTCTTCCGATGAGTAGTTATGTTCTTCAATGCAATATGTTGTTTTTTGACCCTCGTACCCTACGTCAGGATATTATAAAAATGTCACTACTAAACAAATTTAGTCTTAATACACTATAAAATGTATATAAATGGACTAACATTTTCCTCATACTTCAAGCCTCTTACCTTGTCGTTATCATAACTTTCCGGTTGAATGTGTCTATAAGTCAACCATGAACGATCCCATTTTCTACTCAAGAATGTGTAATCTCTAGATTAGGTGTACTTGTGTTCTCTCTAACTCTTTAACAACATGCCAATTGCCTTCTTATTTAAATCCTCCAAATTTGGAGCATCGATCTCAAACGACATCTATTAAGATTTTCAAGGGTTATGTTGTCAAAGTAAATAGTTTAAGATATGATTAAAAAAATGATTGGTGCATTTTTTTTCAAGTTCAATCAAATTCATTTTAACATAGCCGCTAATAGTTAGGCACAATTAAAGGGGATTTTATGACGAACCACCTTTGATCAAAATGAATCAAAGACAGTTCTTTGGAAACTGCCTTCTAAATACCTTGAACCTCCTTCATATTTTTGGGGGTCCGAATTAAATGAGTTCCAAACTCGGAACCTGTATCAAAAGGCAGTTCTTTGGAAATCCTCCTGAACCACCTTTGATTGATACCTTTAATGGACCATTCTCCACTAGTCTAGACTATCAACCAAAGTGAGAAGAAATCCAAGCCGAATATAGGACACGTGAAAAGATTGAAGGTACACAATTCATGCAGTTGACACATATAGAAAAAACTAAAGTGTCATGAAGAAAAAATACAACGACGAAGATTACTATGAAATCGAAATTCTCGCTTTTAAGATATAGTAAATTTCAGCACACAATTATTACATTATAAATAAAACATTCACGATAACTATCTATTCAGCAATTATTCAATAGCTATATACAAATATAATACATATAACAATCAAACACATTTATGACGTCAAATTACTGTCTTATCGGCATATTGGATAGCTGGGACTATCAAACATATGATTATGCTCAGATGGATTGTGAATTAATTATATTCCTTAACAGTTTAAATAGAAAATTTGAGAAATACATTTGAACATGATAAGGATGACACGTTATCTTACCCTTTGTTCGGATGAAGACATGGATTGACAAAAAAATTATATAATGCACACTTGTTCTAAATGACAAGTGGCGGATTGTTAGAATAGTATCCTTCAATCAATGTGAAAGTGCTTAATATAGTTTGAATATTAATTAATTATGGCGGTGAATGATTAAGCTTTTATAGTGATAGGAATGTTTAGATGGAAATTGCTTTCGGTCTGTTAGTATCAATTGCATTGAATTGCAGTTTATTATAACTGAACTTACATATATGGTCACACACAAAACATATATAAGAAAAAACTATTGGGGTAGATATCCATTCGTAAGTAAATGAGAATTGAGTTTAAACCTCATTAAGTCTAATTGAGTTAGGCCCTAAATGACTTGGATTAGGGTTCCTTGGATTTATGTGTATTATCTATAAATAGATATTTTTACAGGAATTAACTATACCGTAATTATTAGAACTCTGAAACGACAAAGCATATGAAACCAATCAAATCAATTTTCTGAAAATGAACCTCACTGTTAAGAGAAGAAGAAAGATGTGGTATTTGCTTGCTGATCAATGTTCTAAGCTAATAGCAGTTTAGCCGATCCGATCGAGCATTGTAAGTGTAGAGCAATCACACATAGGATTCTCATCCCCACGGTTGATTGAATTTGACGGTAAATCATGTTTCAAAGGTAATCCAAACTCGTAGACAAATTCAAATTAGTTACTTGCATAAAATCCGGGATTAGATTATTGATATTCAGCTAAATTAGATTTAATCAATTCCTAACACATGGACACCATACCAAGACTATCAACTAAAGTGAGAAAAAGAAATCAAGCCGCGTGTAAGATGCGTGGAAACATTGAAGGCACACAATTGAAGCAGTTGACACATATAGAAAAAAGTGAAGTATCATGAAGATAAAAATTCAATGCCGAAGATTACTATGAAACTGAAATTCTCGCTTTTAAGATATAGTAAATTTCAGCACACATTTATTACATTATAAACAAACCATTCAAGATAACTACTCCCTTCATCTAAACTCTATTTGTACTCTTACTCTTTTGGAAATTTATATTTTTCTATCAAAGTTTGACTGTATATTTAAATAGACATATCATACAAATCAAATATATTTATTAGAGACCAAAACAAAGATTGTGCAAATTTAAGTGGAAATGAGGGATTACATTTTGTCAAATCAGTAAGTATTCAGCAGCTATATACAAAATAGAATGCACATAACAATCAAACTTTGTTGTGACATCAAACTAGTCAAACAAGTACCACATGTCTAACAAAAACAAATAATATGCCGATCACATGTTCCACCTAAATTATGTTTATCAAGATAAAGATTTTTACATTGATATAGTCAATCTGGTCCGTGCCTACATTTTATAAACCAAACCACCAAATTCATTCATTAATGTAGAAAAATTGTGCTTCTACTCCACCAATAACTGACAAACAATTCATATTTTGATCCAAACTGTAAACATGGATCCAATTCCATATCATGAAGTTAAGATTTTAGAACCAAATGGAGGGTCTAAAATATTCAATGTGCCGGTGATTCAAGAGCTGGTGGCTCACCATGAGACGGACTCATTGCCGTTGCCAGAGGGGTTTACGTGGGCTGCATCAGATTGTACAGTCCTGCCACCTTCTTTACCGATTCCAGCCATAGACATGTCGAAACTCCAGCCCGGTGCCTGTTTGGAGAATCAAGAAGAAGAGCTTCGATCTCTGTTTTGCGTGGCCAAGAAATGGGCGATGTTTTTGGTGAAAAACCACGAGATCCCATCCGATGTTTTGAGTGATTTAAGGAATGTGGTTGAAGGGTTCTTCAAGCTGTCTTATTAAGAACAGAAAGCAAGCAGTGGATACCGAATATGGTCAGAACTATGTGAGACTAGAATGTCTGGATTTGCATGATCGTTTGTCCATTAAAGCTTCCCAAAGGAGACAACTCGAGGACTCACTGCCTGGCCTAAAAATCGATCACATTTCAGGTCCATTTTACTTTCACCGTGATGTTGATGTGTTTTAACTATTCATATCTATTCTATTACTTTTCATATTATATTAAGCATTTTGAGTAACATATTTAGTAGTCTATCTCAAGCTCATTTGTGTTGAGTTTTAGAAATGTGATTTACCTTAAAGGTACAATCAATTGTATCAGAAATAGATAAGAATAAGCAAAGATAAAATTATATTTCCTTATTCTTATCTACGGTAATATTATTACATTGTGTCATAAATATGATTTTAAATTTATGTGTATTATTATAGCACAAGTCTATGTACATACTCGTACACAATAACTATTGATATATTAAATATCATTTTAAAAGTTGAAAGAAAGTATTCAATAAAAGTTCTTGATGTGTTGGGAAATGTATTGTAGGTCATCCCTTGAAAAGTATGTTGAATGTGCAAGTAAAATGAGCGATGATATACTCCAAGTCCTAGCTGAATGTCTATCTCAGGACTGAGATGCTTTCGTGAAACACCATGCCCGAGACCCGATCTGGCCTCGGGGCACATTCCGACGGCAGTGCTCTCACCGCCTTCATTCAGTCTGAGTATTCCAATCGATTTCAGGTTTATAAGGATCAGAAATGGGTGTCAGTGCAATGTACGGTCGGAGAAATTGTGATAAACGTGGGAGATTTGGTGGAGATCATGAGCAATGGCGAATTCGTAAGCCCTTGGCATCGTGTGGCTACACAGAAGGTTGGGCAGTTATCGGTGGCTATGTTTTATCTTCATTCCAACGAAGTTGAGATTGTACCTGTGGTTGAAGGTGAAGAGAATGGTAGGTTTAAGAAGATTGTTGTGGGAGATTATGTACATAAATTTTACAGGGTCAACCCAAGTGCTACCAAAGTGGCCATCAATTTCGCTCACATACAGCTCATGAGTCATGGCCTTCTGTCTTTGCTATTAACTGTATGGAACTTAATAAATTTGTGTATTTTGATGACTTGTACCAAATATAAAATGAATCGCATAGTCATGTTATGTTTTTGTGTTTTCTTTCTTCTTGTTTTGTATGGATTTAATTAGAGGAGGAAATATATCTCATTACCAATGGGATCTCACTACAGGGGGGAAATTTTCAATCACTTTTCATTTTGGAATCAAATGGAATGAAATTATATGGGATTGGGTAGTAATGGGGATAGGGGAAGGGATCACCCATTTTAAATACTAATTAATTCGAGAATAAATACTTTTTTTTTTGTTGTTGTAGGGAGAGCTTTTGAGGAAGATACTGAGATTGCTACGGGTAACAGGAAAGATAAGAATGGTTGAAAGATATGTTACAGTGTTGTATCATTTATGGGAAGAAAGGAATGGAAGAATTTTTCAAGGGAAGAAGGTGGATGAGAACGGTACAGAAAAATAGGAGCAGAAATGGTACTGGGGAATCAACTCTGAAAAATGCTAATTGGGGGTTTGGGCAGATGTTAAGGGCTTATAAAGCTTGTTTCTCATTGCTAAGAGCTATTATCAGGTTAATGTACCAAAAAATGGCGCAAAAATGAGTACAAGTTTAGCTCATTACATTGGCTACAAATATCTCCTTTTTTTTCATTACAGGAGTTGTATTTCAACGAATTTTGTAATATCCCTGAGTGAGGAATGGAATTTTATAAATGTTTTTTGATTGGTTTGAATGAAAATTTTAATAGTTATAAAAAACATTATTTTTTAGTTTCGTTATATGAAATGTGGTCATACTAGGGTTGTAAATGAAACAATATCGTTCACGAGCAATTAAGAAGAAGTTCTATAGAAGCTCGACTCAAACATGAGTATGACAAAATTCAAGCCAACTTGAGCCAATTCAAATAGTATTCGAACCCGATCTCGAATTCAATTAATAATGCTTGTTAAGCTCGTCCAACTTACCGAACCAAAATAATATATCATTAATACATATTTACAAAATCAAATATATTAAATTTATATTAAAAAGAAAATTCTATTAAAGATAATCATAACTTGAGTTCAAACTCGAAATCGAGCACGAGTGATAGGAAGTCAAATGCATTTATTTTCCAAAACATTTAGCATCTCTTTTGTTATCTTTTTGTCGTACATTGCTAGATTTAGGTTGGTTTATATCATAAGGGGCTAAAATGACTTTCATGTCTAAATCCTTCATTTTGTAGTCTATTTATAGTCTAATGGATTTTTGGCCCTTACGAGCGTGTAGATTCCTTTTTGTAAGTTTAATTTGTAGATTGCTTGCTCGTAAGCTCTTCGGATGGTTTGATGAAGGCCATTCGTAAGAATGATAGAAGATTAAAGGCCACGAGCCAAACGTGGTAGGAGAAAGTCCAAATTTGAAAAATGAATGCCAGCCGATCGATGCAAAAATCGGTCGGCCAACCAGCCAGGTGAAGAAGACCGGGTGCTCGGCCAGCGCCCTTAGCCACATGCCTGCGTGCCACAGAGTAGGCCTGGTGCAAGCCCTGAGTTCCACATTGCACGCCCCGTGCAGAGTAGAGCACGCCAGCACAAAGTAAAACGCACCTGAGCGCGGAGGCCCCTGATAAGAAGATTGGGCGCGCAGCCAATACTTTTAGCCGCGCGCCCGCTCGCGCAAGATTGGCCCGGAGTGCAGTTCCCCGGACTCCATCGTGTGGCCTGCGTGTCCCACCGCGCACCCGCGCTCTCAATCGGGTACCTCAGCCTCGCGCGCCCACACGGTCATCGTGCCTGCTTTGGTTTGACCTTCTTTTGACAAAAACTTTGTACTATAAATATCCTAAACCTTATCCTCTCTTCCCTTATTCATTTCCTACCCAAAAATACTCTCTAATACCCTAGGAAGAATTAAATTCTTCTTTTTTCTTTTATGTTTACCATGGATTCTTGCTATTTTGTTATGGGTTTTCATAATCTAGGCTAAATATACTCTTGTGAGAAATTGGTAAGCATTTCTAGTATGAATTTTTGGGATTTGGTTTATCCAATTTTGTGCTTTGATTATCAATTATGTGTTGTACTTTGTTGTGAGATTAATGCATGATTTAGACTAGGATGATCAACTAGTTGAAGAATGTGGGTTGATTATGTGCTTGGTTTTTGGTCAAATCCAGAAGACTTTGACTGTTTGTAAAAGTGATTATTTTTAGTCAATGCTAGGTTATAATTAGAAGTGACAGCTAATTATGATTGTTGATTGATGAAATTTCTTAGACTTGGGATGCATTTGAATGGGTTTGACTAATTATCAACGTGGTTCACTAATTACGATTAGCATGAAGGCCGACCCTCGTAGTCGGTATTAGCTACTATACTTGTGCTATCTATGTGTTTCTCACTTGTAGAACATTGTGGTAGTTGTGTTGGGTCTCCATGTGTTTTGCTATCCTCAGGGAAGTCTATGACACTGATCGTCTAAACTGAAGCGAGGATAAGGGTTATTGTGTGGCGATCGCCCACTCTAACTATATTCGAGGAGAGGTGAGAAATATCAACACTCGAAAGGTGTTGATAAGTTCTCCACAATATTTGATTAATGCATAAAAATAGGATGATTAATTGATGATCAAAGGATGACTAGAAATGTAAACCAATTATGCATACGACTCGCTATAATCTTAGTTACATCATTTGTGCTATTTGTGATCATATTTATATCGCTCTTTCTACTTGGTTGTTAATTTAGTAGTTTAAAGTAGTCAAAGCATTTTACAAAAATAACCCCCCACTTTGTTACCACACACTTAGAGTGACATCTTAATGTGCTTTTTTACTATGCTTTAACACTCGATAAAACCCCCCTTTTTTCGCGTGGACGGCCCCATCTTACCACTAGCTACTATTTAGTTGTTAGCCATAATTTGGGCATATAAATATTATCTTTGAGAGGCATGGTGATGACCTCCCAAATTTTGGCACCGGTGCCGGGGAAAAGGCGCATTTTATTAAAATGTTCGTAGTATTTGTGTGTTTTTGTTCTTACTTGTTTGTTGGTGACGTTTGCTTGGTTTTGTGATTGTTACTTAAGATAAGGCTGTATTTCTTTGGTTCTTGGTTTATGATCGATACTTGTACCAATAGACAAGAACCCCGATCTATTAGGAACACTCCGGAGAGCAAAGAGATTAGCCCATTTTTCTCACCAAGCTACCCAAGATCCAGCCGAGGTAGTTACACCAACTATGGCATATGATACTAGAACCTTGAGGGAGCTCATGGCTCCATACCTAGAAAGCCAACCACTTTGCATCACATTCCCTCCTCTTCTGGAAAATGTCACTTGTGAGCTTAAGTCTAGGATGACCCATTGTCTACCATCTTTCCATGGGATGAGCAGGAGGATGAAAATAAGCATTTTTCCGAGTTCCACAATGTGAACATGAACATGAAGAAATCTGGAATTTCAGTGGACAGTGTCAATATAAGGGCATTTCAGTGGACAGTTTCAATCTAAGGGCATTTCCTTTCTCTTTGAAGGATGCGGCCAAAGATTGGTTGTACCACCTTCCCCTGGGGAGTATAACATCATGGATGAGATGAAGACTAAGTTTTTTTATAAGTTCTTTCTGGCATCCCTATCGGCGGGGCTGAAGAAGAATTTAAGCAATATCTCCCAATATTTGGGTGAATCTTTATACAAATATTGGGAGAGGTTCAAGAGGTTTCTAGCTAGTTACCCTTACCACTCATACAAGGAAGACAATCTTGTATACTAAATCTTCGATGGATTGTCGTCAAAGATATGAGGATGATCAATGCCACTTGTTCCATCAAGAGCCCAAAAGACACCATGTTTTTTTTGTAGACATGACAAATGGAACAAGACAATTCAGGGTGAGAGAAAGAGCAAGGGTGGAAGGGGTTCCACATCCGAAAATCCCCAAGCTTGAGGAGCAAGTTCAAGCTTTAGTTTCCGTGATGAAGGAGATAATGAATGGGATGATACATCAAGACAAAGCTTGTGGGGGTTTTTTCACTGGATCACCACACTAATGTATGCCCTTAACTCTAAGATAACAGGCTTGAAGAAGTAAAGACAATGGGATACCAAGGCGAACAAGGGTAAGGCGGACAAGATTTCCTAAGAGGGAAAACTCATGAGAAGAAGTATGATCCATACTCCCAAACCTACAATCTCGGGTGGAGAGACCATCCAAACTTTAGATGGAGAGATGATAAAGCCAGGCAATCAAATCCCCAATGTGGTCATCAAGGTGGCCAAAGTGTGTATGAATTGACTCGTCAAGGAGGAAAACCCCAATACCAAGGAAATTAAGGGTACAATCGGGCTCCAAAATAACCCTACCCAAGGGATGAAGGATCATCTAACCCTCGAGAAGGAAAGCCAAGGTCAGAGCATGAGCATCTCATGGATGCTATAACCAACATGGTCGCTAACTTGGAAGACTGAACTGCAACTAGAATTGCGAACGTGGAGGACCACTCTTCCAAAATATTCATGAGTTTGGAAGTCCAAGTTAGTCAAATAGCATCCTCCGTGGCCCGGTTGGAAGCTAGGAATTCCGGGAAACATCTAACTCAACTGGAACTGAACCCAAGGAAAAATGTAAGCTCAATCACCTTGAGGAGTGGGAAGGAAACCAAGAAGCCCGAGCGAGTTATTAAGGATGGGAAGGAAATCAAAGTGAATATTATGATGAAATACTAAGAGGTAAAGGAGGTGATCACTCAACCATAGAAGAAGAGAGAAATAGAAAAAATCCTTCTAGCAACACCTTTTCTGGCGGCTTTACAGGACAAGAATCGCAAGGATGAGAATAGCCCTTTTTGAGGCTTTCCGCAAATGTGAGGTAAAAATTCCCCTTTTTGATTCTATCAATCACGTGCCTAGTTTTTCTAAATTCCTTAAAGAGTTATGCACAACTAAGAGAACTAAATCATTGAAGAATGTTGGAAAAACTAAAATTGGTGGACAAGTGTTGGCTTTCAAAAGAAACTACCTCCTAAATGCAATGATCATGGCATGATCACTATCACTTGTGTGTCATAGGTGACAAAACTTTTGAAGAGTCAATGATAGACCTAAGAGACTCCATTAATGTAATTCCCTACTCTCTATACAAGACTCTTAACTTAGGGATTTTGCGTGAAACTAGGGTGATCATACAACTAGCCTATCATTCCCAAGTTGTTCCAAAAATATTAGTGCGAGATGTATTGGTTAAAGAGGATAAACTAGTTTTCCCCACCTATTTTTATGTTCAAGATATGTCGCATGATAAGAGTGCGCTCCCTATCTTGTTTGGGAGATAATTTTTTAAAACGGCGAGAACTAAGATCAACGTGCATAGTGGTACATTGACATTAGAGTTTGACAGAGAAAAATTAAGTTATGAGATCTACAAGGATAAAGAGCTTCCAAAGGATAAAATGTCTTGCCATGGTGTCACTATGATTGAAAGTTTGCATGTGCCTTATGATGAGATGTCAAATGCATTTATTTTCCAAAGCATTTAACATCTCTTTTGTCATATTTTTGTTGTAAGATTGCTAAATTAGGTAGGTTTACATGATAAGGGATTTAGATAGTCATTTTTGGTTTTTATATCTAAATCCTTGATTTTGTAACCTATGTTTAGTCTAATGGATTTTTGGTCCTTACAAGCATCGAGATTCCTTTTTTTTGTAATATTAATTTGTAGATTACTCGTGAGCACTTAGGAGTGGTTTAGTGAAGTCCATTCAAAAGGATGGAAGAAGATGGAAGTCCACTCACAAAGTGGTAGAAGGTAAAGTGAAGAAAGGAGAGCAAAGCAAAGGGTGAAGAATGATCTATGTTTTGAACCAGAGTTCTTAGAATTTTCTGAGAAGAATCAACCTCCAAGGGTGGTACCATTAGATTTTTCTTCTCGAGTACTATAAAATTGACTACAAGAACTCCCAAAATAGATCAACGGTTCACCCGTGGGAAGCAAAACAAGAAGCCCGTGCGAGGCCATTTCTAAATTTTTGGGCTGAAACCAACGCCGCCCGGGAGGGAACCTGCTGCATTTTTTGGTTTTTCTTGACCAAATTAGACTATAAATATTCCCCATTTTCCCAAGCCCGACTTGGGGGCTCCAAAACCCTAGTTTTTCACCATTTCTTCCATTTCTTCTTCTTTCTTTGTCGATCTTTGTTCTATGTTATGGGTTTTGATTATCTAGCTTAGTTTTGTACTTGGGAGCAATTGATTGAGACTTCCTTGATAATGTCTTGAGAATCATTTCTATCTATTTATTGCTTTCTCTATTGTGCATTTATTGAGTTTTGAATGTGGATTGTTAATGACATTAATATTGTTGGAAGTTTGAGTATATGAATTGCTTGTATGATTGCTTTTAGGGTTGGAAGAAAGTAGCTAATTTTCACCTCTTTTAATGTGGAATCCAAGGGCATGAGTTAGAGCTTCTAATGACGTTGATGTGTTGATAATTGCTAGATGAATGTGATGATGTTGAACTCGTTGTCATGTTTGTTTTAGGTAGAAAATGAGATAAGTCTATGAATGTCGATCGTTCTTGACTAATCTTGTGTACTGCATGAATTGGTTAAATTCTTAGACACGGTTTAGTTTTTATAAGTGTTGTCAAGGTTGTTGATTCTTCGTGCTCAATGCTATCAATGAGATACATTTAGTCGTGTTTTGACTAAGGGAGTCATTGGTGAGGTTTGACAAGAGATGTCGAATTCACTCTTTCAAACTACTATCTAGAAGGATAGAAGATTTATCTTCACAACAAGTAGTAAAGCAATTAATAGACTGGTTCACTTGTTCTTGAAGCTTTTGTTATTTAGCATTCATGTGTTCTTAATGCTATATTTTACTTCATTTATGCCATGGGGTGTTTGAGAATAGGAAGTGTTTGTATGATTAAAGTGTTAAAAGTGTTAGGAAAATTACAAATTCCTTAAATCTTTGGCATGAAAATCCAAGAACATGGACATAGAACTTCCCGTGCATAATCTGTTGTGATTCTTGCTAGATAAGTATGTTAATGTGGATTGTTCTCATATTTATCCTATAGATGCAACGAAAGGTTGAATCTTGAATGTGGTTTGTTCTAGGTTTAGCCTAATGAATGTTATGTTTGGTTAAATGGCTATGTCTTTGGTAGAAGGCTTGTTGTTATCAAATCTATGGTCCTTCATGTGAAATGCTATTGATGAAATACCTCTATGGTGTGGTTTGCTTAGAGTGATTGTCAACGAGGCTTGCAAATTGTTGTTGTTTGTCTTTGCAAATTACTATTTAAAATGAATGAATGTTGATCTTTGAATGAGAAGTGATAACATTCCCCATAGGTAACAAATGTGATTGAATGAGTGAATGGTTCAATGATCTACATGAGGCTTAGAAGTGGATATCAATTACCCCGAAGGCTTTACCTTTTGTAGTTTTTACCCCCCATTTTCTTAGTTTGTTTGATGATTAGCATAGTTACTTAACTTTGCTAGTAAGTTTGTCTTATAATTTCATAACTTAGGAAAACCAACCAACCCCCCCCCCCCCCCATTTACTTGCTTTTATATATCTATATATTTTTTTCTTCTAGCCTAATATGAACCTTATATGTTTAAACGCTTAAGAAAATCCCTCTTCTTCGTGGATGACCATGATTTTTCACTATCTACTTAATTGTATTTAGTAATCATAGAGGGCTTATAAATTATAACTTTGAGAGGTACGACGATGACCTCCCAAATTTTGGCGCCGTTGCCGGGGATGAGGCGTTTATTTTTAAGTGTTTAGGCATGTTATGTGTGATTATGTGCTAGTTGTAAATATTTGTTAGTTTGCTTTTGTTTTGATTTCTTAGTTGACTTGTCATTTTTGCTTGGCTTGGAGACGTATTGTTCGAGTTCTTGGTGCATGGTTCGTACGTGATCCTCTTCACAAGAACCACTACACTACAACCCCGAGTTAGAATTGAATTTGAGACGGGCTATGAAGCTTTCTTTGGAAAGTGTGAATAACACCCCTCCTAGTGACTATTTTGTGGATACCTCTACTTCTATGGAGCATCAACGTGAGCATGATGATGAGCATTCAGAGGAGGGCTTCAATATCCTCCTCTACAAGAGAGAGATCCTCCACTCTGCGGAAGGGAGATTCCTTTGGGGCAAGCATTGTTAAGAGACATTATGACTCCCAACCTCGATCAACAACTGATGTGCATTGAGTATAACTTGGTTGGACCAAATGGGTACTTCGAGCTAAAGACCGGGTTTATAAATATGCTACCCATCTTCCTTGGTAGGCAAGGGGAGAATGCCGATAAGCACCTCACCGAGTTTCACTTTTTATGTGGTGGTACGGTTCCTCATGGAGTAGATGGGGATTTTTATAAGTTGAAGGCATTCCCGTTGACACTAAGGGATGGTGCAAGAGATTGGATCCACTACTTACCACCTAAGAGCATCAAAGGTTGGCTTGACATGAAGATGAAGTTTCTAGCCAAATACTTCCCGGCCTCGAAATCTGCCACCTTGAAGAAGGACATAAGTAACATCCTCCAATAGCATGAAGAATATCTTTTCGACTATAGGGAGAGGTTCAAGAAGCTTTGCACAAGTTGTCCTTACCATGTTTATTCGGAGAGGGATTTGGTCTATTACTTCTACAATGGTATTCTTGATGAGGATTAAAGGTTGGTAAGGATTTCTTGTGGTAAAACCCTTGGGAACAAGACGACATTCGAGGCTATGCAATTGTATGAGGAGCTAGCTCAAGGAACTTTAGCTCAAGGGCTTATTTGAGAAGGAGAAATCAAATGCCCGCAAGTGACTCTTCCAATAGTGGGAAGCTCAAGGACCAAGTCTCAGTCCTCGCATCTATGGTGAAGTAATTGATGACAAAGCCGGAAATGTGCTGCATGTCAAATCGTTCGAAATTTGTTACTTTGAGCATCCTAAAGACACTTGTCCTACTTTACAAGAGGACTATGTTCAGGAGGTGAGTGCCATGGGATATCAGGGCAACCAAAACTACCAAGGTGCGCAAGGATATTAAAGGAATGAGGGGTACCAAGGTGGCCAAGCCCACTTGCTTTTCGTCCTTGTGGCCCAAAACTAACCCTAAATCCACAAACACAAATACCAAGAATAAGCTTGCTCAAGCACACAAAATTGATTAATTCATCTCCTAATAATACATCCAAACAATATTAATCTAAATTCACCATAAATAGAATAACATGAATTCAAGAAGAATAAAAATGCACTATATTTGTATGGTTGTCCCCACAACTTATTATTCATTCATTCATTGATCATATAAAGCTTACCCTCACGTTTCCTAAGTCTCCACCACTACTCCACATTTTTTGTGCCCTACCTTTCACCTTTGGTGCCAAGAACCATACATGCATATCCTTAATTATTGTTGAAGGCTTTGGTTTTGTTTTGGGATTAGGAGAAGGTAAAGGAAGTTTTAGTTCCTATCCTCGCTCTTTCACTTGCTGCATGTTAGTGTCCATAACAATAAAATCATAAGAATCACTCATAATCACAGAAACAATATCAACATGTTTTTTCACCAAAAGTTTCAACATCTTCACTAATCAAATCAAGGGCATGCAATGTTTCCATATTTTGTGGCAGCTAAACAAAATCACTTGTTGCTTATGCATCACCAGCAATATCACCAGCAATATCACCATTATAACATATATCAATGCCATTGCAAGAGTAAGAAGAGGTAAATACATTTAGATTTATAAATCTGAAAACCTATCTTGTCTTCCTTATCCTCTAGGGTTAGTGTTCCCTACTGGACATCAATTTTTGTTTTCAACGTTTTGAGAAATGATCTCCTCAATAAAATTAGGGTCCACCTCCACGTGTTTCATGTCGAGAATGTATTAAAGGGCATCCTTTTGCAAGACGTGGACCCTTGATGGTTTATCCTAGTCATTGCAACGAACAACTACTAAAGCCTCTCTTAGGGATAAGAATGCTCTAGCACATCTTGGGTAATAAGGTTTTCTTGTAGCCTCATATAGGATGTCGTGCTTACCCGGGGGAATCCATTCCAATTCATCATTCTTTAATTTAGCCCACGTACATGTAGTAGTACATAAAACATTAATTTATATAATAAATATATGAACTTAATTAAAAATTAAAATTTGGGTCTTGCCACTTATTGTGCAACTTCAATTTCAGAAGCTTTATCGTATCCACCCTTATTGTTTTGATGGCTCTATAGGAATTGATCACACCTCTCAATTTCATCCACGTCAATGAGTTTTACTGATGACCTTTCCTCTTCCTTGGTCACCCCTCCCCCTTTCTATTGTAATTTGGACATCTCTTTTAAAATATTTTTCCACTAACTCGGGGCTGCCAATCCATAACCCACTTGACTCTTCTGATGAGTAGTTATGTTCTTTGATGCAGTAGGTATTTTTTCGACCCTCGTACCCTACGTGAGGATATCATTAAAATGTCACTACTACATAAATTTAATCTTAATACACTATAAAATTTATATAAATGGACTAACATTTTCCTCATACTCCAAGCCTCTTATCTTGTCGATCTCCTAAATTTTCGGTTGAATGTGTCTATAAGTTAACCATGGACGATCTCCTTTTCTACTCGAGAATATGTAATCTCTAGATAAGGTGTACTTGTGTTCTCTCCAACTCTTCGACATCATGCTCATTGCCTTCATCTTTAAATTCTCCAAATCCGGAGCATCGATCTCAAATGGCATCCATTAAGATTTTCAAGGGTCACGATGTCAAAGTAAATAGTTTAAGATATGATAAAAAATGTATTGGTGAGCTTTTTTCAAGTTCGATCAAAGTCATTTTGACATAGCAGCTTTTAATTAGGCACAATTAAATGGGGTTTTATGACGAACCACCTTTGATCAAAATGAATCAAAGGCAGTTCTTTAGAAACCTCCTTCTAAATTCCCTAAACATCCTTCATATTTTTGGGGGTTAGAATTGAAGGGGTTCTAAACTCAGAACCTCTTTCAAAAGGTGGTTCTTCTGAAATGCTCTAAAACCGCCTTTGATTGATGTGTGAGAAGAAATCAACTAAAGTGAGAAGAAATCAAAGCCTAATGTAGGATGCATGGAAATATTGAAGGCACACAATTCACGCAGTTGACACGTAGAGAAAAAACTAAAGTGTCATGAAGAAAAAATACTACGACGAAGATTACCGTGAAACAAAAATTCTCGCTTTTATGATATAGTAATCAGCACACATTTATTACAATATAAACAAACAATTCAAGATAACTATCTATTCAACAAATATTCAACGACTATAAACAAATAGAATACATATAACAATCAAACTCGTTTATGACGTCAAATTATTGTCTTATCTGCATATTGGATAGCTAGGACTATCAAATTTATGATCGTGCTCATATGGATTGTGAATGAATCGTTTTCCTTAACAGTTTGAATTGGAAATTTTAGATATACACTTGAACTTAATAAGGATGACACGTTATCTTACCCTTTTTTTGGTTGAAGACATGGATTGACTAAGAAATTATATAAATGCACACTTGTTCTAAATGACAAGTGGCGGATTGTTAGAATAATATCCTTTAATCAATGTGAAAGTTCTTAATATAGTTTGAATATTAATTAATTAAAACAGTGGATGATTCAACTTTTATAGTGATAGGAATGTTTAGTTGGAAATTGCTTTTGGTCTGTTAGTATCAGTTGCATCGGAATTGCAGTTTATTATAACTGAACTTATATATTGGTAACACACAAAACATATAATTGGATATAAGAAATAACTATTGAGGGTAGAAATACGTTCGTAATTAAATGACAATTGAGTTTAAAACTCATTAAGTCTGATTGAGTTAGGCCCAAATTGACTTGAATTAGGGTTCCTTGGATTTATATTTATTATGTATAAATAGATATTTTTACAGGAATTAACTGTACCATAATTATTAGAGCACTGGAACAACAAAAACATATGAAACCAATCCAATCAATTCTAACAAAATGAACCTCACTGTCAAGAGAAGAAGAAAGATAAGGTCTTTGCTTGTTGATCAATGTTCTAAGCTAATAGCACTTTAGTCGATCTGATCGAGCATTCTAAGTGTAGAGTGATCAAACATAGGATTCTTGTACCCGTGGTTAATTGAATTTTGCGGTAAATCATGTTTCAAAGGTAATCCAAACTCGTATACCAACTCAAATTAGTTACTTGCATAAGATTCGGGGATTAGATTATTGATATTCAGCTAAAATAGATTTAATTAATTCCTAACACATGGACCCAATACCAAGACTATCAACTAAAGTGAGAAAAGGAAATCAAGCCGTGTGTAAGACGCGTGGAAACATTGTAGGTACAATATTCATGTGGTTGACACGTATAGAAAAAAGTGAAGTATCATGAAGAAAAAAATACAAAGCCGAAGATTACTAAGAAACGGAAATTCTCACTTTTAAGATATGGTAAATTTTAGCACATATTTATTGCATTATAAATAAAACATTCAAGATAACTACTCTCTTCGTCCCAACTCTATTTTGTACTCTTACTCTTTTGACTATATATATATATATATATATATATATATATATATATATATATATATATTTTTTTTTTCTATCAAAGTTTAACTGCATATTTAAATAAATATATCATACATGATTTTGTTGAATTCGTCATTACAAATAGTTTATAAATATAAACTTTTTGTTTGTCATTATTATACGTAAGTAAACATATTAACGATCAAATATATCTTAAAAAAACTTAATGATAATTGTTGTACAAATATAGATTGGAGCAGGGCGGATTTAGGGAGGGGCAAGGTGGTGCTCTGACACCACTTCAACTACGACATACAATGAAGTAGATTTAAATATTTTCTCGTAAGCACAGCCACTGCTCAATAAAGTGCTTAGTTCTAAGCTAGCGTTGGAGAGGAGAATACATGAAATTTGGATATTCGAATTTTAAGAATAGCTCGCCGAAGATGGAAGAATTGTAGCCGCAGAATTGTAGAGAAAGTGAGGAAGACGCTACTTTATATTAAAACAAAAGCTGGGTCATGTTGAACATTAAATGAGTAGTCAACTTGACCACTTAAGTTTAAATTTAAAAAATAAAAATTACCAAATTCCTTTAAGGCGAAAGGCGATCAATCCGCTCGCCCTCAGCGGTCCATACCAGCCCACACCCAGGCCATTGTATGAGAAGTAAATCACGGTAGCCCAGCACCAGGACCCATGGGCTTGGCATTGCCTCGGTGCGCACAAGGGAGCCTTGCAAAGCAAGAACTCCCCACACTGCCGCTGTCGAGGATCGAACCTGGGATTATTGGCTTACCCACCCATGTTCCAACCAATGGGGTACACCCGTGGGTGTCCAAATTCCTTTAAGGAATTAGACGTGGGCACGCGTGTCATTCAATATTACAAAACCTTTTTCAAATATCCAATCATAAATTTTCTTTTAAAATTTTTTGCATCATTCAATATTTAAATTTCTTTTGTCATCTTACTTTAATTCAGAATTTAATCTTGAATTGGAGGTAAGGTCCCTACAAGAAACAACAACTATTACTTCATCCATTTTACCTCGGTTTTTTCCTTAACCCCAAAAAACCATAGTATTTTTTTGAGGTAAAAAAGATTTTTTACCATAGTTAAAAAAATTGAGGTAAAAAGTACACTTTTTACCTCATTTTTTATGAACACTTAGGTAAAAGGGCTGACATGACCGACATCGCACATCTTGCGTACCGATGTTGTGATCGAGGTCGTAAATACCTATCCGAGACAAGAATGACCGCCGTTGCACGCATGTCTGGTTTACCGACGTGAACGAGGTTGCACGTACCTATCCCAGACAAGAATGACCGTTGTGACCGAGGTCGCACGTACCTATCCCAGACACACATGACCGACGTCGCACACATGTCTGGCTTACCTACCTCGGTTATTTTTCTGACCGACGTTGCACGTCACTCTTGCAGACATTGTACTTAATTATAAGTATATGGATAACAGATAACACCATTGCTATGCGTGATTTAAAATAATTGAATATATATATATATATATATGTATATATTAATAATGTAACTTATTTTTTAACAAAACTAAAATATAATTTTTAATTTTTTTATACAACTCTATTTCTTTTATATTTTGAAAGATTTTTTTATACCTATGCTTTTAACTATAACTTTATGTTTATATTTTCAAATGAAATGAATTAAACTTAGATTTTGAGTAATACATGATCGCAGTCGAATATAAATAAATAAAATTTATTTTCTCACCGAATAAAATTTTATTGACTACTTATTCATAATTATATAAAATAAGTAGTATATAAAATTTTATATGCTACTTATTTTATATAATTATGAATAAGTGGTATATACAATTTTATTTATTTGATATGGGGCTACTTCCAAGGGTGACACACATCAAAGGTTACGTGGCTAAGAGTTACTTTTTAGCAATTTTCATTTGATATGTGGCTACCAGTGGCGGAACCAGGAAAAAATGTGAGGGTAGGCTGAAATTGCATCGTGGCGGATTGGCGGTGGCGGGTGGCGGACGACCGGCGGCGCTGCGGCGGTGTGACAGAGGAGCCGAGAGCGAGAGGGAGTCAGGGGACGGACGGGAGAGGCTGAAGATGAAGAAGAGAGCCAGGGGCGGGAGAGGCTTCTTCCTCAGTTCCTCCGGCGAACGGGCGGCGCGCCTACGCCGCAGGCGGAAACCCTCGATCCGTCGGCCGGGAACAGTAACTTCCGCCTGGCCGACGGATCTCGGGGCAGGCGCGCGCCTGCCCCCGCCTTCAAGTAGTTCCGCCAATGGTGGCTACTCCATTTCTTTGTTCTATGTAACCAACTCTAAGTGACTCTACAACATATACTAGCGCTTTCCAACATTTCACCAAAAAAATAATATTTTTTATATATCTATATTTAGGCAAGAATAACAAAAATAATGTATTTCAAAGCAATGGATAGTAGGGTAACACAATTTTGGGCCATAGTGTATTTTTTAAAGATTGTGCAGAATTAATCAATGTTGACTTTTGAGGTCCTTCCATTCACCCATACATGCCAAATTGTAAAATTACAACTGTACATTATGAAATTGAATTTTGATGTTGCCATTTTCGTGATTCAACAATTCCAACTTTCTCGAAGGGACCTACGTGCAAAAAGTAAAAACTTTACTCGTAACTCCAAATTGAAATTCGCTTGAACGTGATGTTACCCTATAAACCCAAGTTGTATTTTCCAAGTCCACAACATAGTATTTACTAATAAACATGCACAAAATTACATTTGTAATTTTTTCCGATTTATCTTTCTTACTTCTAGGTAACCAACTCTAAGTTACTCTAGAACATGGACTAGCGCTTTCCAACATTTTACCAAAAAATAATATATTTTATATATCTATATTTAGGCAAGAATAACAGAAATTATGTATTTTGGAGCAATGGATTATAGGGTAAAACAGTTTTGGGCCATAGTGTAATTTTTAAAGATTGTGTAGAAGTAATCAACGTTTACCTTCAGTTCCCCCATACATGCCCAAATTTAAAAATTGCAAGTCTACATTATTGAATTGAATTTTGATGTTGCCAATTCGTGATTTAACAATTCCAACTTTCTTGGAGGGACCTATGTGCAAAAGGTAAACACTTTACCTGCAACTCCAAATTAAATTTCGCTCGAACGTGATGGTACCCTATACACCCAAGTTGTATTTTCCAAGTCAATAACATAGTATTTACTAATGAACATGCACAAGAATATATTTGTAATCTTTTCCGATTTATCTTTCTTACTTCTATGTAACTAACTCTAAGTTACTCTAGAACATGTACTAATGCTTTCCAATATTTTCGCCAAAAAAAATAAAATATTTAATAGATAGGCAAGAATAACAAAAACCATGTATTTCAGAGCAATGGATTATAGGGTAAAACAATTTTGGGCCATAGTGTAATTTTTTGAGATTGTGTGGAAGTAATCAATGTTGACTTTCGAGGCCCTTCCATTCACCCATATATGCTCAAACTACAAAATTGCAACTGTACATTATTGAATTGAATTTTGATTTTGCCAATTTCGTGATTCTACAGTTCCAACTTTCTTGGAGGGACCTTAATTCTCATTATTACTCCGTCTCCTCTCTTTTTTCACAATAGATCTCCACCCTTCTTCTTACATTCAACCTCCTCTATCACTCCTTTGCTCCTAAATCGCCATCCTTCGCAGCCAAATTGCCACCCTCGCTTCAGTTCCACGCCGCCACTTTCCACCGCTGTCCACCGTTCATCGCCACCACTAATCGGAGCTCGACCTCCGTCGCCATTACCAATAAGAGCCTCGCAACCCTCGGCTGCCCGTCGCCACCACCGGGCTGTCCATCGCCACCACCAGGCATGCCTTTCCACCACCAAGAAGCGCCTCACCATCCTACCGAACAGTGCCTCGAATGCCCAGATTCGTCGCATCACCAGCTGAGCTCCTCTGCCGTGCCACCAGACGCACCACCAACCCATTGAACAGGTGCTCAGATTAGTTTATTTTGGTGTGTTTTGTTTAATAGATTAGTTGTATTTTTTAAACTTATTAGGGGTGTCATTTGGTGTAAATTGTATTAGCTGTATTTTGTAAATCGATTAGGTGTATCATTTATTGAATTTTGTATATTTCATTAGCTCAATGAACATGTGATGGATCTGGGTATTTTTTTCCAGAAAAATTCCTTTTGATTTGAACCACCGAAAGCAGAATTGACGTTGATTATATTTTTGGTGATTTTTTTTACTTTCTGGAAAAAGCTTTTGCGAGGTCGCACAAGGCTCGTTTGTTTTTTTACTCCGGTTTTACAAGTTGCGACCTCGCTATACCTTCGATCCATCAAACACTTTTTACCTTAGTTATTTTTCAAATAACTGAGGTAAAAAATGTTTTTTCTCGGTTTTGAACCGATGTAAAAAAACATTCTTTTTACGCCACCACTATTTACTTCGGTTCTTTTGGACAAAAAACTGAGGTAAAAACCCTTGTATAACCGAGGTAAAAGGTGTTGTCTCTTGTAGTGGGTATTCTATTGCAATTGATCTTCTAACATCTCCAAATCAATAAAACCTTCAAGAAACTGGTAAAAAAGTATATATTTTTTTCTTTTTTTTTCTTTTTCCCTTGCTCATGTAAAAAAGTAAAAAAGCCTAGAATCATGAGATTAAATATTATAAACTATATGTTTTTTTTATTAACATGTGATGAAAAATATTTAGAAGATTTTAACTTTCATCTTTTGTGCTTTAATTTTAAATTTTTTTAAAAATTTTATTTAAAGATTATATGAGGGCTTTTTCTGCAATGATTATAGTCAAAATCCACTTGTTTAATAGAATGGGGAATAAGAAGTTTAATGATAGTTAATTTTATCTTGAAAAAAAGAATTGTTAATCAAAAATGAAAATAAACAAATTCTACAACGATTTCACTATATGAAAACTCGCATATTTCAATTATATCTGCTTGATTCATAAGTTAGTTATGTGATATGTACTGAAACTTAAATTTGAAATTTTGTTGATCAACAATTTTGTTACTTATATATATTTTACTAAATTGATTCATGATTCTTAATAGCAACCCCCTCAATATGTAGTCTGGATCTGCCATGGGATAAGAGGGAGTACTACTCCCTCCGTCCCAGCCAAGCATACACAGAATCTTTCTTTCAATCAAATTTGTTAAACTTTGACCACATATTTACATACATATATGAAGAATAGTACTATCGCACTAGTAGAGAGAAGCCCATTAAAGGCTGCGGTAGAAGGTGGTTTGAAATAAAAAGATGTGGAACCGCCTTATTTCAAAGGTTTTGAACTCGGAACCTCCGATCCGCCCTAGAAAAAAAGATTCAAGGGTACTTTTTGTTCAATTAAAGGTGGTTAACCATAAAACCACCTTTAATTAACCTTAATTAAAGGCGGTTGTGTCTAACCGCCTTTGATTGATGCTTGTTCCGAGTTTGGAAAGAGGGAACAAGTGGGTTCCGAATCCGTAATACTATGTTAGTATCAATAGTGAAGAGATCATAACTCTTTCGAGTTTGTTGACCTGCCTCACCCTGGGGTCATTAATTATAGCTAATTAACCAGAGCAGAGGATGTGATCAAAAGATAAGAAGTTATAGTTCTGCACCCTGTTCTCACTGCTATGCTACCTAGAGGGTAGTTAGCGGTAAGCCCTGGGTTTTTCCACAGAGATTCTAGGTCTAAGTACCAATCAAAACACAACCTTAAATGTGTCATCAATCCGTATGAGTGAAAGGAATAGCTAGTAAAGCAAATATGCAAAGGGGGGTTTTTGGTTTTTCAATCTAACAAATACTAAGCATAAAAGTTAAAAAGCAAAGTAAGCTATTTAACTAAACACTTGGGTATTAATTGAGCAACATGGTTAATCTAATGTTTCGATCCTCGATTCATTCACATAGAAATTGAGGCAAACCTAATAAAGTGTTCATAACACGTGGTGTGGCTGCTGGCATATACTTCCCCGTCCCTGACACAGCGGGTGCACTCACAACTTTTCATTGACACCGCCATCGTAATTAGGGAGTATAACAAGGTCCAACCGTTGTTGTAGGTCTATTTCTCCCCTGTACGGTTACATCTCAGGCTTCCACCATGAATGCACTACTTCCCAGTTGTTCTATCAATTAGACCAAAGGGTCATTGGCATCTTATCTATGATCAAAGGCCTCTTACAACCCTAGCTTTTTACTATTAGTTATTTCTACCTGGAACCTCTCGGAAAACTTTATAAAGTCAGCTAAGACTAATGTGATGGCAAATAAATGAGAGCATGGTAGAATCCCCCATGCACACACCCATGCAGACTCATTCTCCTTTACCCATTCTAACATCCATGTTTTTCTTCCCAAATGGGCATCGATATTTGCACCACACATGAATATAGCCCAAAGTGTGTGCTTATATGTGGTGTACTATTCATGCATTTCAAATAATCAAGAACAATCACAATAATATCATGAACACAAATATTAGGATGAATCTAAAGGATCTCACAAAACATGTAAATTAAATCATGCTCCTACAATTTATCCCCAAGCTATCGAAACTACACCATAGATATGGAATTCAAATAAATATTTGAATCCCACATCTAGGATCAAAGCAAAATGAGAAAAGAAAAGGAGAGAGTTTCTCTCCTAACTACAAGACTAAAGATATAATATAAACCAATAACATGATATGATACCCTAGTAGACTTAAGCTATATTTACACAAGTAGGAGATTAGGCCTAAAAACAGTCCCAATATAGGCCAAATTAGGGTAAACCCTAGCTCAGCTACCACCCGACATGGGCCGTCACGGATGGTGCAGCATGTGGCGTGTCCTTGGCTTGGGGCGCGAGATCTGGCACGGGTTGGGCCTTTTCATGTGGTGCGGGATGGCCGTTCTAGTGTGTGGTCCTGGCTACGTCATCTGGAGTGGGCCGGCATCAAAGGGCTTAAATTGGGGCTTTGGATTCACGCTCGTGGCCGATGGTGCGAGCTGTGGTCAAGAAGGATGTTCCCCTCAGAACTTTGGTGCAGGCCGTGTGATTTCCCACACCCCAATGACTGGTCTTAGTATTTTGAACTTGGAATGGTGTGGGACATCGAAAATGGGATGTAACAAATGGGATGTCCCATGCCCATACTTAGCAGTGTGGAGTGGATTTAGCCTCGTGCTTGCAGCTCATGACGTCTGGCGCATGCCGCGCCATAGCCTCGTGCTGATCTTCGAACGGGACTGCTTCTTTGGCACATGCCGTTGGTGCTAACCATGAACGGCCCACGCCAGCCCGTTTATGTCTCGGCTGGTTGAGATGTAGTTGATTTTGTAGTGCACGAGAATACAATTCTAATGGAACCAACCTTGAAGGCAATTTATCTCGGATCGTTATCATACTTTTACACAACTCATCGAACCATAATTCCCCATTTCCTCGTTGGCCATTTTGAACTCCATTGCCGCCTATCTTTGGCTTCAATCTCCTTCTACCACACATAGATGCTCGTGGCCTTCATCTATTACCATTCTAGTGTAAATGACCTTCGTCTCTTCTATTGCCCTTGCGAACAACCTTCAATATCTTTTACCTCCCTTACAAACAACCTTCACATAGAATGCAAACAAAAATTAACAAGGAAGATCAAGGATCCCGTGGATACAAGATGTCTATTAGTACCAATTAAGTCTACAAAATGCAGGATTTTGACAAGAAAACCAAACATGGCCGTCTAGACCCCTTGTAACGTGAGCCCAACTAATACTAGCAATTTACCAAAAAAACTAGCTAAAAACTATACTAAATGCAACAGTTAACGTACACATAATGAAGCAAATCATTTGTAAGGTAAATTCTTATATACCTTTCGAACTCTAAACAAAATTTTCCATTTTTTATATTATTTTTAATGTGGGGTTCTTGACTCAGAACCCACTATGTATAATAAAAAGAACGCACCCTCTTCTTCAATTCAGCACAACTAATCAAATTTGAAGGGTTTTCTCCCCCATCCTAGCCAATTGAAGAGGATTTCATTCATTGGAGAAGGTTAGTTGTCTAAAATTTTATCTTACATAATTATTATTGGTTTGACATATATGTATATATAAATTAAATCTTAAATTAGGGTTTGAGTAAGGTTACCTATTTTTTAGGGACTATGATTATTGTTGTGAGCACACTAATGGGTTTGCATTTTGATTAACTTATAGGATATGGAACGGGATGAAATCATTGGTAATGATCTTAGAAAATCACCCTATTACTTGCCATTGATTGAAACGTTTCTTACAGTAGCGTTTGATGATGCCTCTAAAAATTGTGTTGTGCGAGCCTAATGCCAGTGTAAAGATTGTAGAATAATTTTTATTTAGTGAGGAAGAAGTTTCAAGGACATTTAATAATGAGGGGGTTTCAAACTTCGTATAATCATTAGGTATGTCATGAGGAAGTTGGGGAATCGGTGCAGACAATTGATTTGAATGATGCGAATGTGGAAGATGAATTAGATGGGAATGCGGAATATGACGAAATGGTTGAAGATATTGCTAGAGAGTTCCATGGTAAACCCGAGGCATTACAAGCTTTAATTGATGACAAAGATACACCATTGTATTCAAAACATTTCGTACTTTTTTTGACTTTGAGGATAATGAATTTGAAGGATAAATTTGGGTGGACATATAAGTCGATGACAGAAACTCTAGAATTCTTAGGGAATTGCTCCCGGAAGGTAACATGATGCCAGATAGGTTGTATGCCGCAAAAAAAGTTCTTTTCTCAATGGGATTGGAATTGAAATAAATGCATGCTTGCCCTAATGATTGAATGTTGTACCGGGGGAAAGAAGATAAATATATAGAAACATGTCGGGTATGTGGTAAGTCTCGGTACAAATTGAAGAGGGGGCCAATTGTGGTAATTCCAGAAGTGGTGAATAAAATAAAGAAAAAAACACTGGCAAAAGTGATGTGGTATCTCCCAATCGTTCCCAGATTGCAGAAAATTTATTTGCATGTAAGGAAGATGCAAAATTGTTGAGATGGCATGCGGAGATGGATCGACCGGTAGATGATGTGATTAGACATACATTATATGGTGAGCAATAGAAAAAAATCGACGCTCTTTACCCTGAGTTTGGAAAAGAACCTCGATATTTGAGGTTCATCGTATGCATCGATTGAATGAATCCATTTGGTAATATGAGTAGTACACATAGTCTTAGCCTGTTATGTGTGTCATCTACAATCTTCCACCATGGTTAACAATGAAAGGTAAGTACGTATTGTTATTTGTGATGATTTCCGGTCTTAAGAAACCGGGTGATGACATAGATGTGTATCTTGCTCCTCTTGTTGAGGATTTGTTGATGTTATTTGAAAAGTGGGTGTGGACATATGAAGGGTGAATTAAAGATTATATTACATTGAAAGTGATGTTATTTTGTATTATCAATGATTTTTTTGTCTACGGTAATTTTTCCGGTTACTAAGTGAAAGACCACTTTTCATGCCCAGTGTGTGAGAAGGAAACTGTTCACCATCAATTGAAGCATGATTGTAAAACTATTTATCAAGGTCATTGTATGTTTCTTCCAATAGATCATCCATGGCGCTTGGCAAAAAAAAGGTTCAATGGGGAAGTAGAAGCTAGAGAAGCTCCGGTTGTACAAACAAGCATGCAGATATTTGAAACAGTGAATAATTTTTCCAATGACTTTGGGAAGAAGAAATATAAAGTGCCCATGGATGGGAGCTGGAAAAAATTCTCCATTTTCTTCGGATTGCCTTATTGGGAGCATATTGAGAAGAATGTCTGTGATTCTTTGGATGGGACCTTGTTGAATACCCCAGGGAAAATGAAGGACAAACTTAAGGTTAAGTTAGATTTGGTCGAGAAGGGAATTAAGAAGAACCTAGGCCCTGTGATTTTGGGTGAAAATTCTTTCTTGCCCCCTGCTTGCTATTCTATGTCTCAAGTGGAGAAAAAAAAATCTTCCTGTGAGACCCTAAAAGGTGTTAAGGTCCTGGACATCTATTCTTTGAATATTAGTACTTGTGTGTCAATTGAGGAGTTGAAGTCTCATGATTGTCACAATCTGATGCAGGAATTGAATGTCATTGCAATTCGATCATCATTGCCATCCAATGTAAGAATATGCATTACAAAGATTTTTCTATTTTTCAAGTCCATTTGTAACAAAATCATTAGTGTGTCAAAGTTAGGCCATTTGCAGTTAATGATTGTTGAAGTTTTGTGCCAGATGGAAAATTATTTTCCACCATCATTCTTTGACATCATGGTCCACTTGTGTGTTCATCCAGTCCAGGAGATAAAGCTTTGTTGTCCAGTATTTCTTAGGTGGATGTACCCGTTTGAAAGGTACATGAAAATATTCAAACATTTTGTGAAGAATTGGTACAGTCCCGATGCAAGTATTGTACAGAGGTATGTGGCTGATGAGGTCATCGATTTTTGTACTGATTATTTGAAGAAGGTCGATTTGGTTGGGGTTCCAAGTCATAGACATGAGGGAAGGTTGGATGGTCATGGGGTTAGGTAGGGGAAACTATTAAGCCCTAGTGCGGAAGATTTAAGTACCGCCCTTCTTTATACTCTTCGCAATCATAAAGATGTTGTCCCATACATAGAGATTCACATGGATGCCATTAGAGTCACGAACCCTAATTTCAATGAAGCCCAGTTCTTGGGACTACATAGTGGTACTTTTTTGTCATGGTTGCTTGAACACGTAGTACTGGGAGATCATCCTATGACAATGAAATGCTTAGCTCGTAGACCACTTGGCACTATTCTATCTTATGGATGATTCAATGGGTTTATGTTTGCAACAAAGTCTGTTGATGATAAGGGTGTGTCTCAGATTAGTGGAGTCTTCCTAGTTTTTGAAGCTTTGCATCTCGATAGTGGAAGTCATAATAATCCAATGTACGCTCTTCAGTGTTATTTTGGCACAATTTTGGAAATATGGGAGATGGACTATGCCACTATGCGAGTTACTGTTTTAAATGTTAGTGGATGGATTTCAACAATGGACAACGTATTGAGAATTTTGGTTTCACACTTGTAGACCAGGGATCGGTTGGCGGGAAGATCCTTTCATCTTAGCATCCCAAGCGCACCAGGTTTTCTAAGTGAGGCACCCTTCTGATCCTAGGTGGGAGATAGTGGGGGAAGGGAAACAAGATTTTGTAGAAGATTATGAAGTCGAAGAAATTGTTGGTTTTGTTCAAAATTCCACCAGTGCTGTTATCGATGATGCTATATTCCTTGAGGAGGACGATATGAATTTGAATAGTTTTGTGGGACGTAGTGATCATAATGAGGGAATTTGGGTTGATGTCCGTGGAAAGGCCACCCATAAAAAGAGGGTGTCTAAGAATGTTCCGAAGAAAAGAAAACATAAGAAGTAGCATCTTAAACATTCTCGATTGTAGTTTTCTTTTTGTGAAAATTAAATTAATTCCTAATCATTTGGATCCCTTAAAAGAAGTTTCTTGAATATATCATGGTAATCAAATTATAAATCCATAGTTCGAACTATTCTTAATAGTATTGAAGATAACCATAAATTAACATCTGAAGTAAAAATTAGAAATTAACAAGTCTCAATTCCAACCATGTAGAACAATGGGAAATAAGAGAAACAAGACTAGTAAAATCTACGGAATATAGGACTCCAAGTCATCCTCTAGATCGCTTGTGGATGTGGATCGATCAAGACGAGGTTTATGCATTGCCACGATATGGCGCTCATAGACTCTTTTTCTTTTCTCCATCTTCAAAGTTCTCCCCTTCATTACGGAGAAATCCATGCTGGCCCATTTATAGCAACCTCTTATACTTTTGAGATAGGCCTTCTCAAATTCTACAATAGTTTAACATACAAATATTAATATGCATCGAGACAATGTACATAAGTCAAAGATTAAAAGACAATTTGGCGCACCTCCTTGCTTGGGCTTATCGAACCATTTACCATCAACCAAGATCCACCCCCAATTTTTGAAGTAAATTTTGTCAAAAAAAACTTTGGTGGTTTCTCTTCACCTGCAATTTCCAACCCTTCAACCTTCTTCAATATCGTGGTGATCAAACTCCCGTATGGAAGGCTTTTCACCACCCTTCACTACAAGAAAATGGATCTTTTACTTTGCCCATTTTACCTCGGTTTTTTTTCTTAACCCCAAAAAACTGAGGTAATAAGTTCTTTTACCTCGGTTGGTTATTTTTCAA
The DNA here is from genome assembly GCA_037428765.1 of Rubia yunnanensis. Taxonomy (NCBI): domain Eukaryota; kingdom Viridiplantae; phylum Streptophyta; class Magnoliopsida; order Gentianales; family Rubiaceae; genus Rubia; species Rubia yunnanensis. Next base: position 86,803,558 of record CM075063.1, read on the forward strand.
AGTAAAAAATATTTTTTACCTCGGTTTAAAAAACTGAGGCAAAAATTCTGCATGACCGACAACGCACGCAGGTTCGGCTTACCTACGTCGGTTGTTTATGTGTCCGAGGTTGCACATACCTATCCCAGACTCATTTGACCGACGTCACAAGCATGTCTGGATTACTTAGGTCAGCTTTTTATGTGACTGAGGTAGCACATACCTATCCCAGACACACATGACCAACGTGGCACGCATGTGTAACTTACCTACGTCAGTTGTTTTTGTGACCGATGTCGCACGTACTTCTTGCAGACATGAAATGACCGACGTCCAATGCATGCTGGTTTACCGACGTCGCATCTTCCACTCGCGGACACCATTGTGATGCACGATTTAAAATAATTAAATATATATATATATATATTAATAATATAAATATTTTTATCAAAACAAAATTATAAATTTATTTATGAAACTCCATTTCATTTTTAATTTTAAAAGATTTTATAATTATACTTTTAACTATGACTTTATGTTTTATATTTTTCAATGTAAATAAATTAAATGTAGAGTTCAAGTAACACATGATCAAAAATTTTAATAATAAAATTTAATGTTAAACAAAACAAAAATATAATTCTGTAAATTTTTTATGCTACTCCATTTCTTTTAAACTTTTTAAAGATTTATAATTATACTTCTAACTATGACTTTATGTTTATATTTTTAAAATAAAATAAATTCAATGTAGAGTTCGAGTAATATGTGATCGAAATAGAATATCAATAAATAAAATTTATTTTTTCACGGAATAAAACTTTATATACTACTTTCATAATTATATAAAATAAGTAGTATAGAATTTGGGCTATAGTGTAATTTATTAAGATTGTGTATCAGTAATCAATATTGATTTTTGAGGCCCTTCCGTTCACCCATACATGGCCGAATTTCAAAATCCCAAATGTATATTATTGAATTGAATTTTGTTGTTGCCAATTTTGTGGTTCGATAATTCCAACTTTCTTGGAGGAATCTAAATGTAAAAGGTAAAAACTTCACTCATAACTCCAATTGAAATCCGCTCGAACGTGATGGTACCCTATACACATAAGTTGTATTTTCCAAGTCCATAACATAGTATTTATCAATAAAATGCGCAAGAATATATTAGTAATATTTTTCGATTTACCTTTCTTACTTCTATGTCAACAACTCTAAGTTACTCTAGAACATGTACTAGCGCTTTGCAAAATTCCACCAAAAAATTCACATATTTAATATTTCTATATATATGCAAGAATGTTAAAAAAAAAGTATTTCAGAGCAATGGATTATAGGGTAAAACATTTTGGGCCATAGTGTAATTTTTTCAAGATTGTGTAGAAGTAATCAATGTTAACTTTCAAGTCCCTTCCGTTCACCCATTATTGCCCAAATTACAAAATTGCTACTGTGTATTATTGAACTGAATTAAATTTTGATGTTGCCAATTTCGTGATTCGACAATTCCAACTTTCTTGGAGGGATTTAAGTGCAAAAAGTAAAAACTTCACTCATAATTTCAAACTGAAATCTGCTCGAATGTGATGGTACCCTATACACTCAAGTGTATTTTCCAAGTCCATAACATAGTATTTATCAATAAACATGTACAAGAATATATTTGTAATCTTTTCCGATTTACCTTTCTTACTTATATGTAACCAACTCTAAATTACTCTAGAACATGTCCTAGTGTTTTGCAACATTTCACCAAAAAATTCACCAATTTAATAATTCTATATTCATGCTATAATAGAAATAAATCATGTATTTTGGAGCGGAATGACGGAGAGCCTCCGTCATGCTATAATAGAAATAAATCATGTATTTTGGAACACATTTTTGGGCCATATTGTAATTTTTCAAGATTGTGTAGACACCGATGAAAATGCTTGACTTCAACTAATTAAAGGTCAACCCCTAACTTGACTTTCTGTATATAAACACTTATAAAATATTTGATTTCAACTAATAAACAGTCAATATTTACTTAATTTTTTAAATGTGAACCCTAATAAAAGGTTTGACTTCAACTTATCAACAATCAACCTTACTCGACTTTCTTTGTATAAACATTATGAAATTAGTTTCACTTTAACTAATGTATGGCCAATCCTTTAACTAATGAAATTTTATAAAACATAACTAATCATCGATGAACCATTACTCAACTTTCGATATATAAAAACAAAAGAAAATGTATGACCTTAACTAGTGAACGGTCCACTCTTACTTGACTTTCCATATATAAATACCAATTAAATATTTCATATAAATATAATTATAATAGTTTTAAACACAATTTAATTTTTAACATAGTTTTCCAAAAAATTGAACTTATAAAATAAAATGTTAATGCACATTTTAATTTCTGAAGACTTTGTAAATAAATTGTTATGGGCCTTATTTCAACCCATCCAATTCAGCTCAATATTACCCAAATCCCACACCTATAAATGACTAAACCCTAGTTATCTTTCTTTCATCTCAAAATCAACTCGCTCAATACATCCTTCTTCCCTTTTATCTGAAAATTGCCACCCCTCATTTCGTTCTTCCCTTTCCTTTGAAATTCGACACTCCAATCCAAACGCTAGCCAAATCGCCACCTCTCTCTGCCAGATCGACGCCACTCCTCTCTACAAATCGACGCCATTCCCGCTATCCACCGTTCTCGCCCATTCTCTGCCTTTCTCCACCGTCCTTGCTCTCCGTCATTCTGCTCTCCGTCATTCCGCTCTCCGTCATTCCGCTCTCCGCCATTCGAGGTCCTCGCTCTCCACCGTTCGAGGTCCCCGCTCTCCGCCGTTCGAGGTCCCCGCTCTCCGCCGTTCGAGGTCTCCGCTCTCCGCCGTTCGATGCTTCTCTCCACCACGTGATGAGCAGATGCTATCATTCGTTCGATGACGTAGCTCTCCGTCATTTACCATTGCCACTGACAGCATTTGCTCCGCCTAACTCCAGCGTCCTCTGCCGATCTGTGCCAGTATCGTCTGTGCTCTGACCTAATAGCTAGTAATGTGTTAGTTTAATTTTTTAAAATCATCTCCATTACTCTCTTGATAGATCTATGTACCCGTTTTGTAATTTGTAGATTTAAATTTGATCAATTGCTCAAATTGGTACCCACTTTTAACTGAAATTCACAGTTTGATGCCCAAAATTTTTAAATGTATAAAAATCATACCCAATTTATTAAATTTTAAAATATTCCTTAACTTGCAAGCGCAGGATTAAATTTGGTCAAATCTCTAGTCAATGGTTAATGGGGTTAATTTGTTAAAAAAAGAGTTGAGGGAGGAGAAGGATAAAGTTCCATCAACTATCCTTACGGAGTACTGTTAAAGATGATATTGACGGAACCACGCTGGAGAATCCATCTCCATCATGTCTCACTCCCACCCATATCACACTCACGTCTCTATTGTGGCATTCGGTGGAATCATCTCAATGAAAGATACTAAATTAATGGGGGCTCATATAGCTTCGCTCATTTTTTCTAAAGCTCCAAACGCATAAGGCTCGCAGACTGAGCAAGAACCAGACTCCACATTTGAATATGTGCAGAAATTAATGAAGCTGCAATAACCAACCGGCATCCATATGCTATGTAAAATCCATCCCTATGCTTTTAATGGAGCAAGGATAAAAAAAATAAAAATCTTATGCCAGCATATTCACATATTGATTGGATTTGAGGAATCCCATTTCTCCTCCTCTTGGGACGCCGAAAATTGGTAAACCCTTTTGATTCTAGGCATGGTTCTTGTCGGAGTAAGATAAGGTGAGGAGATGGAGTCACCGGTGCTGTTGATTTCAACCTTGGCCGGAGGAAATTTTATCCCTTCGTCCCTTAACTCTTTTAATTATAGATTGACCCCATTCATCGTTGATTTGATATTTGACTATAGTAAAACCTACTATTACCGGTCACATGATCATTTTAGAACATAAATTAAAATTTGGGTACGTTTTTGGCACATTTTTAAAATTCGGGTATTGAACTGTGAATTTCATGTAAAAGTGGATACCATTTTGAGCATTTACTCCTTTAAATTTAATTAAATTGAGTGATTTTCATTTTTCTACTGTTGTTGTGCTGCCATATTGGCTGGCATGTGAGTTGTAGATCTGGTTGGAAAATTCTAGTTGGCTGTGAACTACCGAAAGCAGAATCAATGTCGATTCTGCTTTTGGTATTTTTTTTAATTTCTTGAAAATAGATATTGACGTCGCACCATGATCGTTTCACCTTTTTACTGCATTTTGAAGTTGCGACCTCGTAACACCTTCGGTCCCCATCTCACTTTTTACCTCGGTTCTTTTAAAAAAATCATGGTAAAAAATATACTTTTTACTCCGCCTATATTTACCTCAGTTTTTTTGAAGCTAAAAACCGAGGTAAAAACCCCTGTAGAACCAAGGTAAAAAGTGTTGTTTAAAAGAAAATTGTGCGCACCCTGTTCAACTATCGGTCCCTTGCTTGACTCCCTTCCTTGCTTGGGCTTATCACACCATTTACCATCAACCAAGATCCACCCCCAATTTTCAAAGTAATTTTGTCAAAAACCTTTGGTGGTTTCTCTTTACTGGCAACTTCCAACCTTTCAACCTTCTTCAATATCATGGTGATCAAACTCCCGTATGGAAGGCTTTTCACCACCCTTGTCGAAGTGGCAACATGGAGCATGTGTTAAAAGATCGCCGCCTCGGGATTGATCTTCCTACCCTCCATTATCAAATAGAACATCATTAAGCAAGCATAGTTGGGCTTGGTTACGTGTCTGGAGGATGGAACCAAACATCTTGCAATAATTTGAAAAACGATACGATCGTCGTTTAACAATAGAGAAAGATAAAAGGTCTCGGGCTTCCCCATATCCACCGCATCCAATTGGAAATGCGTAACACTAAGTTATGCAGGGTCTACGTAAGGGGGATTAACACGTTTAGGACATTTTCCCCTATGATAACAATCATCCAATGGGCCCTCGGTATCTTCCAGGTAAACGCTCCTAGGCTTCCCATACGGGCACTCTAGGGTTTCATTCAAAATCCAGCTATCAAGCGGAATATCAAATCCCCCTACCCTGGTGGAGTAAGCCTCATTTAAGAGCTCATGTAGATTACTACAAAATTGACATACAAGTTCAAAAAGGGAGGTTTCAGTGCAAAAAAGTAGTTTCTCAACATATTGATCCCTAAATTTTTCTAAGGGATCCGCTAAACCTAGTCTCATAAACTCATTGAAATCAATGGCATAAAAATCAATCAATTTCCCTTTAGAACGTAGAAGTTCATACCTCTTTTGTGCACCATATGAAACAAGTCATACCCGAGATTGTTGCCGGTCGATCTAGCGCGAGGGATGCATGATGAACCTCTCCTTGCCATTAGGATGTCAAAGTAGCCTTAGGTGTTTAGTGGTTGAAGTCAATTTCTTCTCCAGGGTAGGAAATGGGTTTTTGTTATTTGCAAATCGACAAAATGAGGGTTTTAAGTCGATTTGGGATTTTTTTTCTTAAATACAGGGGAGGTTCCGAGTCCGGAACCTGATCGTCCCCTTAGAAAAAAGGGCCAAATTCCCCTTTACATGTTCAAAAATAGTAATTTGGCCCTTTGTTCAAAGGGCACGATCAGGTTTGGGACTCGTAACCTGATAAGTACTCCAAAATAGAACACACAATTTTCTAACCAGATTCGGGACGGAAATGGCGGACGAACTTGAAACTGACGTTTCCAAGTTCGGAGCCAAATTCGGCCTTATATCAAATTAGATCCAATCAATTTCCAAACTCGTAACCCTTGGCTGCTAATTTTTCTTGAAGGCATGATTAGTTCCCGAACTTGTAACCCTAGTGGCAATTTTAACATTCAATAAAGTTTCCTGTTTTTCTACCTTTAGTTTACCAACACAAGTAGCTAAAATATATACTAAAATATTCCAACATATTATTGGATTCTAGAATGTTAAGAAATTCAATATTAAATATAATCCCATACATTAATAAAAGGTCTTCAAACCGTACATAAATCCCACAAATGAAAAATAAGATTATAATACTCATGTTTTTTTAGGTTACTTCTCCCTAAACAACTAGAACATGTTTTCCATATCTTCATCGAGGTTCTCTTCCTCCTGGTTTGGACCTTCCCCCGCCTCCTCCTCGCTCTCTAAAAAAATTGGCTCCAAGTTTGGTGACTCTTCATCCTTGCTAAGCACAAGAGTGATTCCTTGGGATTCCAAGAAATGTTGTTGCTGCCCCTCCACTCTAGCCAACATCTCATGGGTTTGTTTCATACTCCACGAATGCAATTCAAGTACCGGGAAAAAATGATCTTCCAACCACACTGCAAACCTATTAGCAAAAGGAAAATACAAACACATTGTTAAAAAAATCAAAACATATAATGTGTGGACATAATGTATGGATATAATGTGTGAATCTTTAATATTATAAATTCAAAACTTATGAGAAGATGAACCCTTGACTCGATCAACATCCTCATCCCTAGCCCTTTTTGCATTCTTCATGGCTTGGCCTAGAATCACACGATGCGCCCATCTACTATCAAATCCAAGAACCACGCCTTATCATAGTACTCTAGTCTTAGAGGATGGTCTTGGGTTACACCTCCGGCTTTCTTAATCTTAGCCGTAATTAATACACAGTAGGGTAGATCCTTCTTCTTCGCATTCGCCACCTTTAGCATGCTCATGAGCATGGTGTACCCGAGGTTTATCCTCACACCCTCTATCACGTTAGAAGATCATCAAATTACCTAACATCGGCTCACATGTGTGCCAACCCATGGGAAACACATTCAAGCAAACCCACTCATAATTTAGGCGTTGCTCAAACGTGAGAACCCCAATGTCATAACTATTTGTCGGCCCTGGCGTAGCTCCCCTTTGCCTGAAATATTTCCTAGCCATTTCTAAGGGGCTTAATGGGGTTTCTCGATTACAGATGACCAACATTTTTGGTGATAGATTTCTAGGGAGCCATGGGGATAAGACTCGGTTATCATTTTTTTGGGTGAGGTATGCTTCATTCTAGGGTTTCACATATTGTCTACTTATTAACCGTTATGATTTTCTCATTCACCTTCGTACTATCCCTATCGCTAAAGGTTTGCCATAAATTTGCATAAAATTGTACCACCTTATCATGGTACACACAATCTTCTAAGCACATCAATTTTTCAATGTGTTGAACCATAAATCTATCTAAAAAGTAGGACAAACTTAATTCATCAATAGAAGATGCCTTAATAACCTTGGAATTAATAAATTTATGCTTTATAAACTCAACATACCTCTCCTCAGCCTTTGCAGAGAAAAATAGTTCCGACGCCCCAATTTGTTGAATGGATAGCTACGGTTGCTAGCCGCCCCAATGCCTTTCTTTGTTGACCTCTTGATCGAAATTGTTGTGGGTTGGATGAATTGAAATTAATTGTAGGAGTTAGGGTTTGAGGGAAGCTCCATTTGGGGTTCTATTGTTTAAAAATGATTGAACTTTGTTCTTGCAACGTTTTTATACTTACACAGGTTTCGAGTTTGGAACCTATTCAGAGGTTCTTGATGAAGGGAGGAATAGCTTCCTAGTTTTAAAGCTCTTTTAGATGGGAAAAAATAGCATTAAAGGTGGTTTTTCAAAAGGGTATTAAATACCCTTATGAAAACCTCCATTTTCCTTCATATCCCACCACAAAAACACCTCTCCATCCTTCTACTCCATTTCTTCCATCCTTTAATCTCCATTTGTCTTCATCTTCAAATCAAAGGTTTGAGTTCTATGATTGATACACCCACATTCCTCTTCATTTAAAAAAATTTTATTTCACTTCATATTTTTCTTTTCTATTGGGTTTGATCTTATTTGCTACACAACTTGTAGGGGGGCAATCTACGAGTGAGATATTTTTTTTAAATGAAAACACCCTAGGGTGGGGGATAATATATAAGGTTCCCCAGGCCTTTGTAAAGACAAATATATGCAGAGTAATGTTTTGTACACAGAGATCATTGAGGCAACATTGTTTCCTCCAAAAGAATACCTAGCATCTAGTAATGAAAATGAGAATTGACGGATTTAGTGAATATGAAGGAGGTTAGGAATGGAAGTTGCGATTCCAAAAGAAAGAATCTCCACCCCCTGTGTTAATTCTTTCCTCTGGCCAGGCAACTTCATTCTAGCACATCAAAATTAAAAGCTTAAAACACAACCAAATCTTCGTTCTAGGAGTTACAGAAGAGTTATAAATTTGAGAATTCCATTCTTAGATCCAAGGCAGCCTGAGTGGCTGACCAGTAGGGATGGATTTCTGTATGTATAGAGATCAGCACCAGAAGAGGATTTGAAGTAGAGTTTAGCTGTTGTACCTATAGAAAACCAAATGACAGAATATTAGCAGTATCAATCCTGCCTTGAGCCGTGCCTATGTGTTCTAATATAGGGTGTGTGCTCCCTATCCAGAGAGATGAGGCCTCTAATGTGTGTAGGTATATTGGAAAGGTTCAGAACCAGTTCACTATTGTGGGCTGGGTGATCCTTAGCAATTGCATCCGCCACAGAATTACATTCCCTGAACACATGTTTAAGGTCAGCATTCTTTAGCAGGGAATGCACCTTAGAGGCTAAAGTGAAAAAAGGCCAGTGTGCAGTATAAGGGTTCTTTATCATGTTCACATCCAGCAAAGGATCAGATTCAATGGTGAAGGAACTATCCAAAGCTGGATAGGCTTGGCAGGCAAGTAGAATGGCTATAATTTCTGCTTGAAGTGAAGAAACTGCAGATATGATAGTAGACTTTATAAGGCATGGAATTCCATCACAGTTTCTAGCAATCAGACCAACGGTGGAGTTAGTATAGGACCATGAAGCATCAACATTGATCTTTATGCAGTTTGGTTTCGGCCTTTCCCAGAAGACAATAGATATTATAGGTTTAGTTGGTGGTCTAGGGGAGGGGATTAGATAAGAGAAACTGTGGCTCATAGAGAGGGAAGAACTAGAGGGGCAAGGTTTGGCAGAGAGGGATAGGTAAATTAGATCACTGATTTCCTTGCATATTTGAACTGGAGAGAAGTGTTTGTTATCAAAATATAGACCATTTCTAGCCTTCCAAAGGCACCAGCAAATCAGAGAGGGAAGTATTTTACATATCAGCTGATGCATTCTGGGAAGATCATTGCAATTCCAGAATAAAAAGAACCTTTCATTTATTGAATCCAAACTACGAAGATTAAAATCTAGTAAAGCTTCCATCTTATTCCATATTGATTGAGCAATGGGACAGGAGATAAAAAAGTGTTGGAGAGAATCATAGTGATTACATGCAGGGCATTTTGAAGCAAGACTAAAACCACATTTCATCAGCACATCATCAAAAGGCAGGAAAGAGTGCATCAGTTTCCATGTGAAAATAGAAATCTTTTTTTGCATTCAAGGATTCCATATAAGCCGAGTAGCAGGGAAGGTACCTGAGGAGAAAGTGAGCGTCTTATACGCAGATTTGAAAGTAAAAGCTCCTGTCACCTCTGGTTTCCAGATTAATCTATCCTCTCTGTCTTCTGTGATTTCTGCTGCCTGCAAAAAAGAGAGAGTATCATGCTCTAAAAAAGGAGAAATCTGTGGTAGGATAGAGTCTCTGTTGCTTATAAACTGAGCAACTGAGCAAGATAAGAGTGGAGAAATGATAGAGATAGGGATGAGATTCATAAGTGGCCCATTAGGGCACCAGTTAGCAGACCAAAAATTGCAGCTTCCTCTGCCATGAATACTTAGTGTTATTTTATGCAAAAGAGTTAACTGAGCATATTCTCTTCCAAGTCATGGATTTTCTGTGTGTTTGGGGTAAGGACCAAATCATTTTTGCCCACATTGTGGTTCTCAATTGACTTTTCCACCAAATTTTAAGTGAATAAGAATCAATTATAGCCTGAACTGATCTAAAACCTAAACCATTCTGAGACCTAGGAGCAGCTACATCAGACCATTTTTTCCAAACTTTATTCTTCTTCCCTTTAGTCTCACCCCAGAAAAAAGTAGACACCTTTCTCTCTAATGTCTTAACTATATGGATAGGAGGCTTAGTGACAGTCCATAAGTGTTGAGGAAGGAGTATATACAGGATTGAATTAGGGTCAGTTTACCTCCCGAGCTCAACCATTTATTTTTCCAATTCATCAGCTTTTTATCCAAAATTTCCATTAAAGGTTGGAAGTATATGTTAAGTGTTCTACCTTTAAATATTGGACATCCTAGGTATTTGAAAGGAAAAGATCCTTTTTCATTTTTAAGATCATCTTAACCTGATTTATCTTAGCAACTGTAGCCCTTTTACTAATGTAAAAATCATATTTTTCAAAATTAAATTTCTGGCCCGAGGTAAATTCAAAGATTTCTAGGAAGGCTTTCATCTTAATAAGGTTAGGTTTTGAGGCCTGCATGAAAATAATGGTATCATCAGCATACATTAAGTGAGAGGCTGGTGTGATTGCTGAGGGTAACTGGAAATATGTGAGGCTGTTATTCAAAAAAAAATGAAGGAGAGGCTCTTAGAAAAAGCTTCTGAAAAAATATTAAAGAGAAAGGGGGAAAGGGGATCACCTTGTTTGATGCCTCTGGTAGCTTTAAAAAAGCCCACTGGATTACCATTTATAAGTACAGAGAAATGAGCCTGGGACAACATTCAAAAAATTCCCAGTAAAACCAAATCTAACAAGTGTGTTCTTTAAAAAATCCCAGTTAACCCTATCAAAAGATTTCCTGAGGTCTAGCTTGAGAATACAGTTAGGAACTCTATTATTTTTATCTCGAAATCTTAACATTTCCTACAGGTAAAGTATATTATCTGAAATGTCTCTGTTCTTCATGAAGGCAGTTTGATTAGGTGAAATTATATTTTCCATATAAGGTTTCAATCTTTCGATTAAAACCATAGAACCAATTTTATTTACCACATTTGAAAGGCTAATAGGTCTGAAATCATCAAAGCAGGAGGGTGTGGCTTTCTTTGGAATCAAGGTTATCCAGGTACTAGAAATACCCCTAGGCATATCTGACCCTAAGATGAAATCATTGACAGCAGCTATTAGATCTTTCTTAATAAAATCCCAACACTTAGTATAAAATTTCCTAGAGAAACCATCAGGGCCTGGACTACTGTTTTTGTTCAAACTCTTTATTACTAATTTGAGTTCCTCTTATAAAACTAGTCTGGATAGAGTTAGGTTATCTTGTTCAGTAATGACAATAGGTATTTGGCTAAGAAAATGAGGGTAATAAGTGTTATTAGCCATCTGGTTGGGTTCAAATAAGAGTTCAGAGAAAAAGGCTACAACTTCTTTTTGGATATCTGATTGGGAGTTAAGCCATTGTCCCTGTCCATTTTTAATTTTTGAAATTTGTAATCTACAGTTCCTTTCCTATACTGTCTTATGAAAAACTGAGTGTTATTATCACCAAGTTTGAACCATTTTGATCTAGATTTCTGTTTCCAAAATTTATCTTTTTCCTTTAGAGCTCTAAGTAATAATGCCCTCTTCTCATTTAGTTTGATTAATTCTGAATCTGAGGGAGAGGAGTCATAAACTAGTTCCTGTAATCTAAGGCCTTCCTCTGCAGTAGCTACATTAACATCTATGTTACCAAAACAGTCCCTATTCCAAATCTTTATCACTTTTTTTCAATCTAATCAGTTTTAGGTAGAAGCCTAACATTCCTGACTGGGGCTAGGAATTGACCAATTTTCCTTCACTAGGTCTATAAATTCTGGTCTGTTAAACTAGGAATTTATAAATCTAAAGGGTTTAGGGTGAGAACTAACTAGAGATGATACCTGTAGGAGGAGAGAAGAGTAATATGAGGATTGTCTATTCAGAATTTGGATAGAAGATGATGGGAATTTTTTGTTCCACTAAATAGTACAAAGTCCTCTATCAAATCTCTTAGAAGTGGGATTCCTAAGCCTTGAGTTTGTCCAAGTAAATAGGTTCCCCACTGTGTTAATTTCCCAAATTCTAGAAGAGCTAATCCAATTGTTAAAATCTCTAATACTACCTAGGGAAGGTGAGATGGGGCCTTTATATTATGAAAGTGAAGAGATTTTATTAAAATCTCCTATGAAAATAGTTTCATTTTTAGGGAGTACACTCAGATCATTCCATAAAGACTTCCTACCATCCCTAGTCCTAAGGGCATAAACAAAAACTGCTTCCATGTCAATAGCTAAAATTAGGTGAGCTATTTTTACATACAGGAACTGATTATGATGTGAGATTAGGGAGACTGATACAGGGTCATTCCACATTAGCCAGAATTTTCCATTATGAAGAGGGAGATTATAAGTAAATTTGAGCTTTTCCATATAAGATTGACACTGGCTATTATCATGCATGGGCTCAATGATACAAAGTAGTCGTATTTTCTTCAGCTTAACTAGATGGTTTAGTCTTAGCATTGAAGATTCCATACCTCTAAGATTCCATACCAAAATATTAAAAGTTAAGGTGTGTGTCATTATTCACATGATTTATGGCTTTAAGTAGACGATCTTAACATCATCTTATTCAGCTGGCTAAGGTAATTGTTCTTTTTATGCTTTGACTTACCTTGCTGTTCAGTGTTACCTTTTAGGCTATCAGGCAGTAGTGCCGAGTGGGTGAGGTGGCTGTTGGAAAAGCTGGCCTCCTTCACCATGTCCTGCACTTCTAGATTAGTGAGTTCTTGTGATAGTGGGAGGGGACTGATACCGGGTTAGCCTGTGGGAGCCAATTTAAATATCATCCTTTGAATAGGCCAAAGGAGTAGGATTAGAAAGAGCAGTGGCATTTAAAAGTTTTGTGAGGGAAGATTGAGAGTTATCTGGGGGTGAGTTGGTAGGGGACTGAGCTGGAGTAATTCTTGGTGATTGATGAGAAACAGTTTCAAGCTCTCCATTTATAATCCGAGGTAAGTAGGAGGAAGGGTTCAGAGAGAGGTTTGTTGTGGCTCTCTGATGTGCTAGATGGCCTTTACTGGGAAGAGGGTTAACAAACTAATTTTCCAAAGTCATAACAGGTGCCTTGTTAAATTTATTCCCAGTAGCCTGCCACTGTGGTTGAGTTTGACTTTGTGGGACGGGAACCTGATTATCCAGTAGCTTACCATCGATGCTTTGTGGGTTGGCTCTACACTAATTAAAGGAGTGGCCTAACTTAGCACAATGATCACAATATAGGGGAACATCTTCATATTAAATTTGGTATTTTCTATTATTAGTGACTGACCCAAGTCTGATGAAATTATTCAAAGGTTTCTGTAGGTCGATTTCAATACACAGTTTAATAGCAGAAGGCCTAGTGAGCATTTCAGTGGCTAGATCATTCTTAATGAAGCTTCCTATACTATTTCCAATGACCTCAATAGATGCCGAATTATAGTAGTACAGAGGAACTTCCTTGATAGTGCACCAAATTGGCACGATTGGAGATTCCCTATGTGTGGAGAAGTCAGGAGACCATTTGAGCATTTTCAGCTAGACTCTATTGAAACTCCAAATGCCCTTGATCCAACACCTCTGGTAATCATTAACTTGATAAAACCTGATCACCACGTGCTTGTAATTCAAGGAGCCCAGTTGATAGTGGCAACCAACTGTCTTGAACCCTAGATCTAATTGCTCCATCGACAGCCTCCCCCTTGTGAATTTACCGACCAACGAGTTAGCATAATGAGCAGAGAGTATGGCAATATGGTCATCAGAATAAAGGCATGCCGGATCCCCTAAGTGTTAGGATTTGGGGGTTAGCTCGGGATTGTTAGGTAGGGATGTAATTAGAGGTGGGGATTTGGTCTGGAGAGTAGCTAGGAAAGTTTTTGGTATAGCCTGCGTGGTGTTGCTATCCGCCATTGCGGCCGACGGAGCAGGAGCCGTCTCTCAGGTGGTCATTATCGGCAGAAATAGCCGTTAACGGCGAAGAGAAAAAAGCAGTTTCCGACAAGAGAGGGGAAATGGTGATTCAGTTACTGTAGCGAGAAAGGATTCAGTTACTTTTGCATTAAGAGAGATAAAGCTCTCATTTGTTTGATGTAAACATTGGTGCTTCTAAACCCTAAAATTCTTGAATGAGAGAGATGTTTTCTTTCATTGTTGTGTTTCTTTAGGGCTAATGATTATAATGCTACTTTAATCTTTTATTTAACAATCGTACCTAATGAATATGATTTAGGTAGCACTAGGAATTATGAAATTTTGTGTTTGATATAGTGAGGTTTATTGGTTGACCTAGAGACAAATTCCTGGTTTATAATTTCACTAACAATGCTAGCTGGAAGCTAGTTTCATGAATTGTTAAGGAAGTTGTTAATGTAGGGGTTAACAATGTCTAAGAAATGGACTCGTGGTGATCCATCACATTCACGGAATTCCCAACCCTCACAATTAGGATTTAGTGGTGATGACGATGATGTTTCCAGGGAGAGAGGAATAGCTAAAACTCATTGTAAAGCACTGGAGCATAGGATGGCTAGGAAAGAGTTGACAACATTGGATTTCAAATATTCGGCAAAGTGTTTGTCCAAAGAACGAGCAAAGTGGTCTAGTTGAGTCGCGAAGATAGGAAGAACGAGGGTCGATATCAAGTATGATAGTTGGCACAAGGTTTTAAAGGACTATAATGAGACCCTATGAATGGAATGCAAGGTACCCTTAGTGGCCATAGTGTTCTTGCATCTCTTATTGAACATATTAATTTTCCCCTTATTTTTACTCCCACTGTTTTAAACCCTATTAGAGACCTTTCAAAACCAATTGCCTGGGTATGTTATTTCTAAGAATGAAGGCAACGACCATGATGTACAAGAGTTGGCGGGAACACAAATATATTTTGTCTAGAGATTACATTTTTTTCTTCGGAGAAGGGTGATCGGCCGTTGATAACATACACACACATTCAACTGGAGAGTTGGGAGATGAAGGGCGTTGGAGAATAAATCTAATGTTAGTACTCTAAATTTTAATTTACAAAGTATTTAGATAAACACATCTTTAGTGTTGACATGTCTCTAACATGGGGTACACAGAAAGAAAACAAAGCTTTTCCGGTTTGAATATAGTTCCCCATCGTTTAATCCATGGGGGTATGGATTGGCAGCAATGCAGTTAGTGGAAGAACCTCTTGAAAAATATGTCCAAATTACAATCGAGGCCAAAATGATCGAAGAAGAGGCAAGGGCAATTGTAAGATCAATGGATGTGGATGATATTGATCAGTGTGATTTGTTCCTCAAAGGTCGTCAAAACTAGGAGGGTATGTATGAGAAGATGGAGGAAAAAGAAATTGTGGAATGAGTGGTAAACTTTCACATCCTTTATTTTTTATTCCCTATACACTATTTCCCTTTTATATTAGCTAATAAATTCCAATAATTTTAATGGTTAGGAAAAATTAAAGAATGATGAATTGGAGGAAAAATTCATACCCATGTTTAAGAAAGACATACTTATTAAGGCAACACAAATACCTGACCATGTGGGGCGTATTAGGGGAGTGGTATGGTTCATGATCCAAAGAGAGGTGTTTGGGATTACTTGGTACTATAGGGGTGCAAAACCATCGCGGATACACACTTCGAAAAAATAAGCCCTCCAACAAGAGAAACAGATTGAGCCACAAAACATTCTCATATTGAAGTTGATCCAACACATAGGTCTTGCTATTCCTGACAACTTAGATGATTTGACACCTGATTAGCCACCGCCATCAAGATGATCACATTATTCTTCAATGGATGTTGAGGTAAATCAAAAAGCAATCATTCAAACTCCTAATGACAAGGCCGACAACCTCGACAAGGCTATCCTCTCAAGTGATAAAAAGGTACAAATTATCATTTTTGTTATCGTTTACCCTAGTTTTGTTGAAATGGTTGACAAATGTAATTGGTACGATGTAGGGTTCTCATTAGTGTGTATTATACATTGATCGAGACATAGATGGTAGACCACTCCATGTAGCCAATGGATTTTTGCGTGAGTTAATGAGTTATCATCACACAGTACCAATTGTAGAAGGTTTGTCAAGAGTTTCTCTGGACAACGTGTTTTTCAAGGGCGTTCTGTTGGCTGTTCCGGCCGGAGAATATAAAAATATCGGGGCAGCACTCAGAATGTTTTTTTGGTGGACACGTCGACTTATTTATGCCGATTCTATAAAGGATCGACATTTGAAAGTCACACGTCCAACAACACCTAACGTGGTCCAAGCTACACCAAAACTGATCCACAAAACACCCAAACCGGTCCAAACAACACTAAAAAAAAATAGAAAACCGGTTTCAAGAGGACAAGTCCCGAAAGAATTACCTCATTAGGTACGAGTAATAAAATTTTTGTTAAAACCACATGAACGGAACTCGACTTACTCTTTTTGGGTAACAATTTCATATTTGGTGCGAAACAAGATATCATCGCGCTATGGAGTGATTTTGAAGATTTATGGAAATGTGAGCAGGTTAATCAGATGCTCATGTCCATATACATCTGTAAGTAACATTTATTTATATATACATTTATTTCTTGTTCACTATTTATTAATATCACGTTGTTTACAACTAATGTGATAAATTACTTATTTACAAGGTATTTGTATTTTTATGTATAATCAAAAGAAGGCATGGGTTGGATACATGTGCCTGGTGATGACTCGAGAAATTGGATGTGAAAACCAAGAGAGAATCGACTACATTCGCAACAATCATGGGAGGAGGGATAAGAAATTGGTCATTGCGCCCTACATTGAAAGGTCATATTAACAATCACAGTTGCATTTACAAACATAATTTAAGATTTTTTTATTAACATTCTTTTAATTTTTTTGAATAAAGATCATTGGTGATTGATCATGACTATTCCAGATAAGAAACAGGTGTATTGGATAGACCCATAGCACTTTCAACCATCGGAAGCATTCGTCAAGACTTTGGAGTCCGCTATGAAGGACACTTGTGAAGTTGATGGAATGAAATTTGAGGTGGTGGAAATCAAGGTATAAATTAGTACAATTTCTTTTCTTTTTCCAAAGTGATCTATTTAGGTATTTCTATACGTTACAAGTTTAATGTGGTTTTTACTTTGTACAAGAAACAAGCCCAAATGTGGGGATGCGACTATTACGTAATGTGGTATGCAATAGAGTGTATAGAAGGTGTAAGTGATGATTTTCTTGAAATTGACGAAGTAATTGCACATTCGCTTCTCCTAAACATTAATAGTTTCTCAATGTATAATTTTTATTTGGTAATATCTTGAAACGCTTAGGGTTCTTCCGAAGGCAACGAGACCCTATTAAGAAGAAATCAACAACGCAAGGAATTGTTTGGCAAGGCATCACATTTTCAACCGCTCTCACTCTCTTGCAAACCCCAACTTGGTATAGTAGCACATTTTAGATAAATTGGTATGTAGTGATAGTTCGGAATAGAATTGTGTTCATTTCTATTCCTATATATAGAATATTTCTTAGATAGCATTTTCTATAGATTTTTGTGACCAAGTACAATGTATTCGTGTATTATGTTACAATCCTGTCTTCAAATGAGGAATGTTTTGAGCCGGGAATTTGAATGAAAATATAATTTTCAAATTGTGATTTGTGTCGGTTCCGAGTTCGTAACTACATTCAGCCCTATTATATTTATGTAGCCGAATGGGCTTCCGAACCCGGAAGTAAATTTACGGAAAAAAATGCGCTCCCAAAAATTTATAGATTGGGACCAGAATGGAGGGCCAATCATGGAACTTCCCAGCTCATAGGGCCAAAAATAGACAAGATTTTCTTTCCAAACTCGGAACCAGAATAGGTTCCGAGCTCATAATTGTTGGCATAACCCCAAAGAATCTGACCAGTTTCCAAGCTTGAAAACTGGTAAATTTGGTCCAACCAGGAATTTAAAGGCGGTTATTAACCGCCTTGAATGGCGGTTCTGAGTTCAGAACAACACCTAGGGTCAAAGAAACCTAGACGCCTTCCAAGTTTGGAACCTATTAAAGGCGGTTCCTCCAACCTTTCAAAGGTGGTTTAAAATCCCCTTTAATTGGCATATTTTAAGGCGGCTCGCGGAACTGCCTTTAATTGGTGACGATCAAAGGTGGGACCAGAGAAGACACTTTGAAAGTGCCTTCTCTAGTCCAATAAAACCACTTTTAATAACCCCTCCCTCCACTAGTGTTGTTTGAGATACTTTAGATTCTTTGTAACATGTTGTTTCTTAATATTGACTTTTTACGTGACGTTATTATTCATAGTTGCATATATTTACAATCAAACATATAGGCACTGTTTCACATTATATTTTCTGTTGGCGTTTTGATTGGTTTGACGGTTGGCATTTTTACTCAGTCAAACATCCATTAATACGAAAAAAAAGTGCTTGGTTGTTCGACTTTTTCAAGTAGCGTTTTCACCAAATACAAAATGCTAATAATACTAGCATTTTTCCTAGCATTTGAATTTTACCTTTAACAATTACTTTTTTTTAACCTTCTACCTTTTTATCCTAACATTTAAAACCCTTTTATTCCACACTGATCCTCTGCGTCACTCTCTCCATGCTATTGGTTTGCCATTAACGTACGACTTCGTTTTATGTATTTTGGGATTTAAATCTAATTTTTTGATTGATATTTTTTGGGATTTAAACTTTACTTTTTCACAGATAAATGTTAATGTAATTTAAATTAATTTTTCTCTCTTATTTCAATATTTATTCTTTACTCAATCTAATGGTCGATAGGAGAACATTAGTTCGATGTGTGTATGTATAAAATTTTTAAAATTTCACCTTATTAGATTTAAGTGATTTACTATTACTAATACTAATATACATTAAATATTTATATTATAAATAATTAGATTTAAAATTATAATTTTTAAATATTTTTAACGTTTTATAAATATTTGAATCGACAAACCATCCACCCCACATAACCGATTGATTGAAGCTCAAAGAGCTAACTAGGTTTGACGTTAATCTTAGATTCTTAATAATTCAATAATTTTTTTATAAAATATTTTTGTGCTATTTAGAAAATAAAAGTATGTTTCATATATTCATATAAGAGTGGTTCTCCTAACAAACAGTCTGTCCATAAGCTTATGAACATGCCACTTATTTTTTACTTTATACATTGTATTTGTTAAATTACATATTAAATTTATTAATTTTAAAAATAATTTTGATATTTTATATTTTCACATTCTAATAAATATTATTAATTTTTTTAACTTTAAAAATACATTATTTAAATTTTATAAAAAATTACAATTTTAATATAAAAAGCACCTTGGACTGTCCATTAGTTTCTTGAAAGATCGCCTTTCTTGAGACTTTCTCTTCATATAATATTGTGATTTTTACACTTTAAATATAATTAAAATTTCTTATATCTAATGAATCTAAGTCAAGTAAAATAGTTTGTATTTATTCTCTTATATTAATGGTCATAGTGAATAATAGTATAATATATTTGAAATGAATTAGTAAATCTATAGTTTTCAATATTAGTGAATATGTTAAATAATTAAAAATAAAATAAATTAATATTAATAAAAATAAAAATAATAAAACATGTTAAAAAATTAAGTTTATAAATAGTGAATAGTCGCCATGTCCTTAAATGTCATTTTACGTAAAACCGCGACCATCCAACAATTATATTTGCCAAACACTTTTTTAAACATCTAATGGTCAAATAGTAAATAAAACAACCAACAACCAACAACCAACCACCAACAATTAATTAACTCAAACTTCTCACATAAACAGTTGGTCAAACCATCTAAATGAAACAACCAACAACCAACAATCAACTGCCAACAACTAATTGTCAAGGGCCATAGTCAAATATATTTATTAGAGATCGAGAAAAATATTGTGAAAATTTAACTGGGACGGAGGGATTACATTTTGTCAAATCAGTAAGTATTTAGCAGCTATATTCAAAAAAAGAATTCACATAACAATCAAACACGTTTATGACATCAAATTAGTCAAACAAGTACCACCTATCTAACAAAAACAAATAAATATGCCGATCATATGTTCCACCTAAATTATGTTTATCAAGATAAAGATTTTTACATAGATATAGTCAATCTGGTTCGTGCTTACATTATATAAACCAAACCAGCAAATTCATTCATCAATGTAGAATAGTTGTGTTTTTACTCAACCAACCACTCACAAACAATTCATATTTTGATCCTGCCCGTAAACATGGATCCAATTCCATATCATGAAGTCAAGATTTTAGAACCAAATGGAGGGTCTAAAATTGTCAATGTGCCGGTGATTCAAGAGTTGGTGGCTCACCATGAGACAGACTCATTGCCTTTGCCGGAGGGATTTACGTGGGCCACATCAGATTGTACAATCCCGCCACCTTTAGTACCGATTCCAACCATAGACATGTCAAAACTCCAGCCCGGTGCTTGTTTGGAGGATCGAGAAGAAGAGCTCCGATATCTGTCTCGCATGGCTAAGGAATGGGGGATGTTTTTGGTGAAAAACCACGGGATCCCATCCGATGTTTTGAGTGATTTAAGGAATGTGGTTGAAGGGTTTTTCAGGCTGTCTTATGAAGAAAAGAAAGAAAGCGTTGGATCATACTCTACTTTTGACAATACCGGATATGGTCGGAACTATGTGAGACCAGAATGTCTGGATTGGCATGATCGATTGTCCATTAAAGCTTCCCCAAAGGAGACAACACAAGGACTCACCGTCTGGCCTCAAAATCCACCACATTTCAGGTACATTTTACCTTCACCGTGATGTTGATGTGTTTTAATTATTCTTATGCATTCTATTACCATTTTTATATTATATTAACATATTTAGTAGTCTATCTCATGATCACTTGTGTTGACTTTTAGAAATGTGATTTACCTTAAAGGTACAAACAATTGTATCAGAAAAATAGACAAGCATAAGCAAAGATAAAATTATATTTTCTTATTCTCATCTACCCACTTTAAATATTTGGGTAATATTATTACATTGTGTCATAAATATGATTTTAAATTTACATGTATTATTATAGCACAAGTGTATGTACATACTCGAACACAATACCTATTGATATATTAAATATCATTTTAAAAGTATATAAAAAAGTATTCAGTAAAAGTTCTTGATGTGTTGGGAAATGTATTGTAGGTCAGCCATGGAGAAGTATGTTGAAGGTGCAAGGAAGATGAGCAACGATATACTCAAAGCCCTAGCTGAATGTCTATCTCAGGATCGAGACGCTTTCGTGAAACACTTTGACGAGAAAAAGAGCCAAATTAACCTTAAAGTTAACTGCTATCCGCCATGCCCGAGACCCGATCTGGCATTAGGCCTTGGGGCGCATTCCGACGGCAGTGCTCTCACCGCCCTCATTCAGTTTCAGAATTCTGAAGGATTCCAGGTCTATAAGGACCAGAAATGGGTGTTACCACAGTGGCCGGTCGGGGAAATTGTGATAAACGTGGGAGATTTGGTGGAGATCATGAGCAATGGCGAATTTGTAAGCCCTTGGCATCGTGTGGCTACACAGAAGGTTGGGCGGTTATCGGTGGCTATGTTTTATCTGCCTTCCAACGAAGTTGAGATTGTACCTACGGTTGAAGGTAAAGAGAAGTGTAGGTTTAAGAAGATTGTTGTGGGAGATTATGTACAGAATTTTTACAGGGTCAACCCAAGTGCTACCAAAGTGGCCATCAACTTTGCTCACATTTAAAAGGCAGCTCATGGCCTTCTGTCTTTGCTATTAACTGTATGAAACTTAATACATTTGTGTATTTTGGTGACTTGTACCAAATATAAAACGAATTCGCTTAGTCATGTTATGTTTTTGTTTTTTCTTACTTCTTGTTTTGTTTGGATTTAATTAGAGGAGGCACAGTATATCTCATTACCAATGGGATCTCACTACAGGGGGAAATTTTCAATCATTTTTCATTTTGGAATCAAATGGAATGAAAATATATGGGTTTGGGTAGTAATGGGGATAGGGGGAAGGGATCACCCATTTTAAATACTAATTAATTCGAGAATAAATATTTTTTTTGCTGTATGAAGAGATTTTGAGGAAGATACTAAGATTGCCACGGGTAAGAGGAAAGATAAGAATGGTTGGCAGATATGTTACAGTGTTGTATTAATTATGGGAAGAAAGGAATGGAAGAATTTTTCAAGGAGTGAGGAATGAAATTTTGTAAATGTTTTTGATTGGTTTGAATGAAAATTTAAATAGTTATAAAAAACATTGTTTCATAGTTTAAATGTGGTCATACTGGGGGTGTAAACAAAACAATATTATTCACAAGCAATTCAGAAACACTTCTATAGAAGCTCGACTCAAACACGAGTATGGCCAAATTTATGCAAACTTGAGCCAATTCCAATAGTATTCGAACTCGATCTTGAATTCAATTAATAATGCTTGTTAAGCTAGTCCAACTTCCCGAACCAAAGTAATATATAATTAATATATATTTACAAAACAAAATATATTAAATTTATATTAAAAAGATAATTATATTAAAGATAATCATAACTTGAGTTCAAGCTCAAAATCGAGCACAAATGATAAGACGTCAAATGCATGTATTTTCCAAAACATTTAACCTCTCTTTTGTTACCTTTTTATTATAGATTTCTAGATTTAGGTAGGTTTACATCATAAGGGGTTTAGATGACCATTTTTGGTTTTCATATCTAAATCCTTCATTTTGGAACTTATTTGGTCCTTACGACTGTCTATATTCCTTTTTGTAAGCTTAATTTGTAGATTACTCGTTAGCACTTTGGATGGTTTGATGAAGGCCATTCGCAAGAATGGTAAAAGATTGAAGGCCACGAGCCAAATCTGGTGAAAGAAAGTCCGTATTTGAAGAACGAAGGCCAGCTGACCAACGCGAGGACCGACCGGCTAGGTGAAGAAGACCGGGCATAAGGCCAACGCTCATAGCCGTAGCTTGCGCGCTACGGAGCAGGCCTGGTGCAAGCCCTCAGTTCCACTTCGCACGCCTAGCGCAAAATAGTGTGCTCTCGCGCGCGAAGGTCCTTGATCAGAAGATTGGGCGCACGACCAGATCCTTTAGCCACGTGCCTACTCGCGCAATATTGGCCCGGAGTGCAGGACCCAAGACTTTATCGCGTGGCCTGTGTGTCCCTCTGCGTGCTCACACTCTCCACTGGGTGCCTCAGCCTCGCACGCTCACGGGCCCACTGCGCGACCAACTTGCCTGCTGTGGTTTTGACCTTCTTTTGGCTAAAACTTTGTACTATAAATATCCTAAAACCTTATCCTCTCTTCCCTCTTTCATTTCCTACCCAAAAATACTCTCTAAGACCTTAGAAAGCATTTATTTCTTCTTTATTTCTTCTATGTTTACCATGTATTCTTGCTATTTTGTTATGGGTTTCATAATCTAGGCTAAATATACATTTTGGGAGCCATTGGTAAGTATTTCTAGTATGAATTTGTGAGATTGGTCTATCCTATTTTGTGCTTTGATTAAGAAGTATGTTTTTTTGCTTTCTTGTGAGATTAATGCATGATGTAGACTAGATTGATTAACCAGTTGATGATTTTGGGCTGATTATGTGCTAGGTTTTTGGTCAAACCTAGAAGACTTTGACTTTTTATCAAAGTGATTATTTTTAGTCAATGCTAGGTTATAATTAGGAGTGACAACTAATTATGATTTTGGTTGATGAAGTTTCTTAGACTTGAGATGAATTTGAATGGTTTGACTAATGATCAACATGGTTTACTAATAACGATTAGTATGAAGGCTGATCCTCGTAGTTGTTATTAGTAAATATATTTGTGCTATCTATGTGTTTCTTGCTTGTAGAAAATTGTGCTAGTTTGTTGGGTCTCCATGTATTTTTCTATGCTTAGGGAAGTCTATGACACTGATTGTCTAGAGTGACCCGATGATAAGGATTATTGTGTGGTGCCGATCGCCCACTCTAACTATATTCGAGGAGAGGTGAGAAATATCAACACTCGAAAGGTGTTGATAAGTTCTCCACAATATGTGATTAATGCATAAAAATAGGATAATTAATCGATGATCAAAGGATGACTAGAAATGTAAACCAATTGCGCCCAAGACTCGCTATAATCTTAGTTACATCATTTGTGCTATTTGTGATTGGATTTGCATCCCCTTTTCTACTTGGTTGTTAATTTCGTAGTTTAAAGTAGTTGTAGTGTTTTACAAAACCAACCCCCCCCCCCAACTTTGCTACCACACACTTAGAGTGACATCTTTATATGCTTTTTTACTACGTTTAACACTCAATAAAACCCCCTTTTCTTCGTGGATGACCATGTCTCACCACTAGCTACTATTTAGTAGTTAGCCATATTTTAGGCATAAAAATTCTATCTTTGAGAGGCACGGCGATGGCCTCCCAAATTTAGGCGTCGTTACTGGGGAAAAGGCATATTTTATTAATGTGTTTGTAGTTTTTGTGTGTTTTTGTTCTTTCTTGTTTGTAGGTGAAGTTTGCTTTCTTTTGTGATTGTTACATGGGATAAGGTTTTATTGCTTTGGTTCTTAGTTTATGGTCGATACTCGTACCAATAGACAAGAACCCCAATCTATTAGGAACACTCCAAAGAGCAAGGAGACTAGTCCATTTTGCTAACCAAGCTACCCAAGCATTAACCAAGGTAGTTACACCAATTATGGCGGATGATACTAAAACCATAAGGGAGCTCATGGCTCCTAACCTAGAGAGCCAACCACTTTGCATCACATTCCCTCCTCTTCCAGAAAACGTCACTTGTGAGCTTAAGTATGAGATGATCCACTATCTACCATCTTTCCATGGGATGAGCGGGGAGGATGTGAATAAGCATTTATTCGAGTTCCACTATGTGATAATGAACATAAAGCCATCCGGAATTTTGGAGGACAATTTCAATCTAAGGGCATTTCCTTTCTCTTTGAAGGATGCAGCCAAAGATTGGTTGTACTATCTTCCCCCGGTGAGAATAACATCATGGAAGGAGATGAAGAACAAGTTTTTGGATAAGTTCTTTTCAGCATCCCTATCGGCAGGGCTAAAGAAGGAGTTAAGAAACATCTCCCAATATTTGGGTGAAACTTTATACGAATATTGGGAGAGGTTCAAGAGGTTTCTAGCTAGTTGCCCCTACCACCCATACAAGGAAGGAGATCTTGTATATTATTTCTTCGATGGATTGTCCGTCAAAGATATGAGGATGATCAATGCTACTTGTAATGGGTCGATTGCCAAAAAGAGCCCAAAAGACACCATGGAATTGTTTGAAGACATGGCTAGTGGAACAAGGCAATATGGGGTGAAACAAAGGGCATGGAATTGTTTAGATAAGTTGGGGTCTCCAACTTGAGGAGCAAGTTCAAGCTCTAGCTTCTATGATGAAGGATCTAATGAAGGGGAGAGGGATGCATCAAGACAAAGCTCGTGAGGTTTGTTCACTGGATCACCACACCAATGTATGCCCTCAACTCAAAGATAACGAGCTTGAAGAAGTAAAGGCAATGGGATACCAAGGTGAACAAGGGCAAGGAAGACAAGGTTTCCTAAGAGGGAAAGCGCATGAGAAGAAGTATGATTCATACTCCCAAACTTACAAACCCGGGTGGACAGACCATCCAAACTTTAGATGGAGAGATGATCAACCTAGGCAATCAAATACCCAAGATAGTCATCAAGGCAGTCGGGGTATGTATCAACTGACTCATCAAGGAGGACAACCCCACTACTAAGGCAATCAAGGGTACAATCGAGCTCCACAATAACCCTACCTAAGGGATGAAGGGTCATCTAACCCTTGAATAGGAAAGCCATGGTTAGAGCTTGAGAAGCTCATGCATGCTATAACCAACATGGATGCTAACTTGGAAGACCAACCGTAACTAGAATTGCGAACGGGGAGGACCACTCTTGCACAATATTCAAGAGTTTAGAAGTCCACTCAACGGCTCAGTTGGAAGCTAGGGATTCCGGGAAACTTCCATCTCAACCGGAACTGAACCCAAGGAAAAATGTAAGCTCAATTACCTTGAGGATTGGGAAAGAAATCTAGGAGCCCGGGCGAGTTGTTAAGGATGGGAAGGAAGTCAAAGTCAAGATTATGATGAAAGACCAAGAAGTTAAGAAGGTGATCACTCAACCACCAAAGAAGAGAGAAATTGAAAAAATCCTTCGACCACCACCTTTTCTGGCTGCTTTGCCAAACAAGAATAGCAAAGATGAGAATAAAACCCTTTTTGATGTTTTTCGCAAATGTGAGGTAAAAATTCCCCCTTTTGATGCTATCAATAAAGTGCCTAGGTTTTCTTATTTCCTTAAAGAGTTATGCACACCTAAGAGAACTAAAGCATTGAAGAATGTTGGAAAAATTAAAATTGGTGAACAAGTGTCGGCTTTTTTTCAAAAGAAACTACCTCCTAAATGCAATGATCCTAGCAAGTTCACTATCCCTTATGTCATAGGTGAACATATTTTTTGAAAAGTTAATGATAGACTTAGGAGGCTCTCTTAATGTAGTTCCATACTCTGTATACAAGATTCTTAACTTAGGGACTTTGTATGAAACTAGGGTGATCATACAACTATCCGATCATTCCAAAGCTATTTCAAAAGGATTAGTGCGAGATGTATTGGTTAAAGTTGATAAACTAGTTTTCCCCACTGATTTTTATGTTCCCGATATGTCTCTTGATGAGAGTGCACCCCCTATCTTGTTAAGCAGACCGTTTTTAAAAATGATGAGAGCTAAGATCGACGTGCATAATGGTACATTGAAATTAGAGTTTGACGGGAAAAACGTAGGTTATGAGATCTACAAGGATAAAGAGTTTCCAAAGGATAAAATGTCTTGCCATAGTGTCACTATGACTGAAAGTTTGCATGAGCCTTACAATGAATTTGAACATTGCCAAATGATTAACTTAATTGAACCTAATAATGAAATGAGCAAGGCATCTAACATAGTTTCTAGTAGCTAGTTTGAACAAGGTCAATGTTGCATATGCGAATGTATCTAGTACTAACTTGCAGCGAGTGAAGAAGGGGTTAATGAAACATTATCTAAACCCCCTTCACTCCAAAGAGTCCCCAAAACCACTAGAAAAGGGGCGAGGTACACAAGTTCATTTGACTCCGAAGGTGAGGTTTAAGGCGAGACAATGTTGGAGACCAATACATATGGAGACAAGAATGGGTGGAATCATGGATGGTGATTCCGGAGCCATGGGAACTACTTCTCCTGAGTTCCCGAGGACAGCCTATGCCCTGGGAAGGTTCATCCGACACAGTCCGTTCCCTATCATCCATCCTGGGCTAAAAAACCCACTTGATTTTCCTCCTTTTGGCCCAAACCTAACCCTAAATCCACAAACACAAATACCAAGAATAAGCTTGCTCAAGCACAAAAATTTGATTAATTAATCTCCTAGAAAAACATCCAAACAATATTAATCTAACTTCACCATAAATAGAATTACATGAATTCAAGAAAAATAAAAAAGCACTATATTTTTATTTTTTCCCCAACTTATTATTCATTCATTCATTGATCATATAAAGATTACCCTCGGGTTTCCAGAGTCTCCATCCGCGACTCCACATTTTTGAATAGGTCTTCACATTTTTGTGCCCTACCTTTCACCTTTAGTGCCACAAACCATACATGCCTATCCTTAATTATTTTTGAAGGCTTTGGTTTTGTTTTGGGATTAGAAGGAGGTAAAGGAGGTTTTAGTTCCTATCCTCGAGCTCTTTCACTTGCTGCATGTTAGTGTTCATAACGATAGAAGCATAAGAATCACTCATAATCACAGGAGCAGTATCAACATGTTTTTCACCCAATGTTTCAACAACATCTTCACTAATCAAATCAAGGGCATGCAATGTTTCCATATCATGTGGTAGCTCAACAAAATCACTTGTTACGCATGCATCATCAACAATATCACCATTAAAACATATATCAATGCCATTGCTAGAATAAGAAGAGGTAAATGCATATTTATACTTATAAATCCCAAAACCTATCTTGTCAACCTCATCCTCTAGGGTTAGTGTTCCCTTGTGGACATCGATTTTTGTTTTCGACGTTTTGAGAAATGATATCCTCAATAAAATTGGGGGTCCACCTTCATCGTGCGTCATGTCGAGAATGTATAAAAGGTCATCCTTTTAGAAGATGGAGACCCTTGATGGTTTTTCCTGGTCATAGGAACGAACAACTACAAAAGCCTCTCTTAGGGAATCCCTTCAAATTGATCATGCTTTAACTTATCCAACGTACGTGTAGTAGTACATAACACATTAATTTATATAACAAATATACAAATGCAATTGAAAATTAAAATTAGGAGCTTGCCACTTATTGTGCAACTTCAATTTCGGGGGCTTTATCGTATCCACCATTTTTTTTGTTTTGACGGCTCTTTAGGAATTGATCACACCTCTCAATTTCATCCACGTCGATGGGTTTTACTGATGACCTTGCCCCTTCCTTGGTTACCCCCCTCCCCCATTCGATTGTAATTTGGACATCTTTTTCAAAACATTTTTCCACTAACTCGGGGCCGTCAATCTATAACCCCCATGACTCTTCCGATGAGTAGTTATGTTCTTCGATGCAATATGTTGCTTTTTAGACCCTCGTACCCTACGTTAGGATATCATAAAAATGTCACTACTAAACAAATTTAATCTTAATACACTATAAAATTTACATAAATGGACTTACATTTTCCTCATACTCCAAGCCTCTTATCTTGTCGATCTCCTAACTTTCCGGTTGAATATGTCTAAAAGTCAACCATGGACGATCTCCTTTTCTACTCGAGAATATGTAATCTCTAGATAATTTTGTTCTCTTCAACTCTTCGACAACATGCCTATTTCCTTCTTCTTTAAATCCTCCAAATCCGGAGCATCGATCTCAAATGGCCTCTATTAAGATATTTAAGGGTCACGATGTCAAAGTAAATAGTTTAATATTTGATAAAAAAATGTATTGGTGATTTTTTTTCAATTCGATCAAAGTCATTTTGACACAGCCACTTTTAATTAGGCACAATTAGAGGGGGTTTTATGACGAACCACCTTTGATCAAAATGACTTAAAGGTAGCCCTCTAAATACCTCGAACCTCCATATTTTTGGGGATCCGAATTAAAGGGGTTCCAAACACGGAACCTCTTTCAAAAGGTGGTTCTTAAGAAATGCTCCGGAACCGCCTTTGATTGATGTCTTTACTAGACTGTTCTCCACTAGTCTAGACTACAACTAAAGTGAGAAGAAATCAAACCGAATGTAGGGAACTTGGAACAATGAAGACACCCAATTCATGCAGTTGACACGTATAGAAAAAACTAAAGTGTCTTGAAGAAAAAAATACAACGACGAAGATTACTATAAAACAAAAATTCTCGCTTTTGAGATATAGTAAATTTCAGCACACATTTATTACATTATTAAATAAAAAATTCAAGATAGCTATATATTCAGCAAGAATTCAACAACTATATACAAATAGAATACATATAACAATATAACACGTTTATGACGTCAAATTATTGTCTTATCGGCATATTGGATAACTGGGACAATCGATCGTATTATCGTGCTCATATGATTGTGAATCATTCATTTTTCTTAATAGTTTGAATTGGAAATTTGAGAAATACATTTGAACTTGATAAGGATGACACGTTATCTTACCATTTGTTCCGATGAGGACATGGATTGACAAAGAAATTACATAAATGCACACTTGTTCTAAATGAAAAGTGGCGGATTGTTAGAATAGTATCCTTCAATCAATGTGAAAGTGCTTAATATATTATGAATATTAATTAATTTAGGCGGTGGATGATTCAGCTTTTATAGTGATAGGAATGTTTAGTTGGAAATTGCTTTCGGTCTGTTAGTATCAATTGCATTGGAATTGTAGTTTATTGTAACTGAACTTATAAATATGGTCACACACAAAACATATAATTGGATATAAGAAATAACTATTGGGCTAGAAATCCATCCGTAATTAAATGAGAATTGAGTTTAAAACTCATTAAGTCTGAGTGAGTTAGGCCTAAGTCCATAACCAAATTTGGCTCTTATATCAAATTAGAGCCGATCAACTTCCAGACTTGTAACCCTTGGCTGTTATGTTTTCTTTAAGGCATGATTGGTTTCCGAACTACTAACCCTAGTGGAAATTTTAACGTTCAATAAATTTTCCTGTTTTTCTACCTTTAGTTTACCAACATAATTAGCTAAAATATGTACTAAAATATTCCAACGTATTATTGGATTCTAGAATGTTAAGAAATCCAATATTAAATATAATCCCACACATTAATTAAAGGTCTTCAAACCGTACATAAATCCCACAAATGAAAAATAAGATTCTAATATTCATGTTTTTTAGGTTCCTTCTTCCTAGCAAACTTGAACATGTTTTCCACGTCATCATCGAGGTTCTCTTCCTCTTGGTTTGGACCTTCCTCCGCCTCCTCCTCGCTCTCCAAAAAAATTGCCTCCAAGTTTTGTGACTCTTCATCCTCCCTAAGCACAAGAGTGATTCCCTAAAATTCCAAGAAACGTTGTTGCTGCCCCTCCGCTCTAGCCAATATCTTGTGGGTTTGCTCCACATCACCACGAATGGTATTTAAGTACCGGGAAAAGATGCTCTCCAACCTCTTTGAGAACCTATTAACACAAGGAAAGTACAAACACATTGTTAAAAAATAAAAACATACAACGTGTGGAAATATTATAAATTGAATCTATAATATTATAAATTCAATACTTACGAGAAGAAGAACCCTCAGCTCTATCAACATCCTCATCCCTAGCCCTTTTTGCATTCTTCACGGCTTGGACCAAAATCACGCGGTGTGCCCATCTACCGTCAAATCCAAGATGCAAGTTCTTATATTGTAACCACACCTTATCATAGTACTCTAGTCTTTGAGGACGGTCTTGGGTTACGCCTCCGGCTTTCTTAATCATGGCCGTAATCAATCCACAGTAGGTTAGATTCTTCTTCTTCGCATTCGTCACCTTTAGCATGCTTATGAGTATGGTGTACCCGTGGTTTATCTGCACACCCTCTATTACGTAGTAGAAGATCATCAAATTACCTAACGTCGGCTCACATGTGTGCCCACCCGTGGGCAACACAATTAAGTAAACCTACTCATAAATTAGGTGTTGCTCAACTGTGAGAACCCTAATGTCATAACTATCCGCCAGCCCCGATGTAGCTCCCCTTCACCCAAAATATTTCGTAGCCATTTCTAAGGGGCTTAACGGGGTTACTTGGTGATAGATGGCCAACATTGTTGGTGATAAGTTTCTAAGGGGCCATGGGGATCGGACTTGGTTATCAATTCTCGGGTGAGGTATAGCTTGATTTTAGGGCTTCACATATTGTATACTTGTTAACCATTATAATTTTCCCATTCACCTTTGCACTATCCCTATCGCTAAAGCTTTGCCCTAAATTTGCGTAAAATTGTACCACCTCATTAGGTACACACTATCTTCTAAGCACATCAATTTTTCAAGGTGTTGAACCATGAATCTATGTAAAAAGTAGCGCAAACTTAATTTCTCAATAGATGATGCCTTAATAACCTTGGAATTAATAACTTTATGCTTTAGAAACTCAACATACCTCTCCCCTGCCTTCGTAGAGAAAAATCGTTATGACGCCTCAATTTGTTGAACGGGTTGATGGTCATGGTCACTAGCCGGCTCGGTGCCTTTGTTCGTTGGCCTCTTGCTCGACATTGTTGCAGGTTGGATGAATTGATGTTGATTATAGGGGTTAGGGTTTGAGGAGAGCTCAATTTGGGGTTCTACTGTTCGAAAACAATTGAACTCTATTTTTACAATTTTTTTATACTAACAAAGGTTCTGAGTTTGGAATATGTTCCATGGTTTTTGATGAAGGGCGGAATAGCTTCCAAGTTCGGAAGCTCTTTCTAATGGGGAAAGATAGCATTAAAGGTGGTTTATTGAAAAGGTTATTAAATATCCTTATGAAACCCACCATTTTCCCTCATTTTCCACAACAACAACACCTATCCATCCTTCTACTCCATTTCTTCCATCCTTTAATCTCCATTTTTCTTCATCTTTAAATCAAATGTATGAGTTCTATGATTGATACACCCACTTTCCTCTTCATTTTTGTAAATTTTCACTTCATTTTCTTCTTTTCTATTGGATTTGATCTTATTTGCTACACAACTTGTAGGTGGGAAATCTTTGAGTGAGATGAAGCTCTCATTTGTTTGATGTAAATGTTGGCTCTTATAAAGCCTAGATTTCTTGAATGAGAGAGATGTTTTCTTTCATTGTTGGGTTTCTTTAGGGCTAATGTTAATAATTCTTGTTTAATCTTCTATTTAAGGATCCTACTAATGAATATGATTTAGGTAGCACTATGAGTTATGGAATTTTGTGTTTCATATAGTGAGGTTTATTGGTTGACCTAGAGACAAATTTAGGGTTTAGAATCTCACTAGCAATGCTAGCTGGAAGTTAGTTTCATAAATTGTTGAGGAATTTTTTAATGTAAGGGTTAACAATGTCTAAGAAATGGACTCGTGATAATCCGTCACATTCACGGAATTCCCAACCTTCACAATTGGTATTTAGTGGCGATGATAATGATGTGTCCGTGGAGAGAGGAATAGCCAAAACTCATTGTAGAGCACTGGAGCGTAGGATGGCTAGGAAGGAGATAACAACATTGGTTTTAAACAAGTCAGTAAAGTGTTTGTCCGAAGAACGAGCAAAGTGGTCTAGTAGGGTTGCGAAGATAGGAAGAACAAGGGTCGACATCAATTACAATAGTTGGCATGAGGCGCCAAAGGACTATAAAGAGACCCTATGGATGGATTGCATGGTACCCTTAATGGTCATAGTGTTCCTCACCTCTCTTATTGAATCCATCAATCTAAACCCTCTTAGAGACCTTTCAAAATCGATTGCCCTGATATGTCATTTTTAAGAAAGAAGACAACGGCTATGATGTGCAGGAGTTGGTGGGAACACAAATATAATTTGTCTAGAGAGTACATTTTTTCTTCGGAGAAGGGTGATCGGCCGTGGATAACATACACACATATTCAACCACAGAGTTGGGAGATCCACAAGAGAAGGGAATTGGAGAATAATTCTAATGTTAGTAATCAAAATTTTAATTTACAAAGTATTTAGATAAAGACATCTTTAGTGTTGACATGTCTCTAACATAGGGTACGTGGAAATAAAAACAACACTTAGCTGGTTTGAATCTAGTTCCTTATCATTTAAGCCGTGAGGGGTATGGAATGGAGGCAATGCAATTAGTGGAAGAACGTCTTGAAAACTATGTCCAAATTGCAATCAATGCCAAGATGACAATAGAAAAGGCAAGGGCAACTACAAGACCAATGAATATGGATGATATTGATCGGTGTGATTTGTTCCTCAAAGGTTGATAGAAGTACAAAAAGTCGGAGGAAAAACAAATTGCGGAACGAGTGGTAAACTTTCACGTCCTTTATTTTTTCTTCTCTATACCCTATTTCACTTTTATATTAGCTAATAAATTTCAATAATTGTAATGGTTAGGAAAAATTAAAGGATGACGAATTGGAGGGAAAATTCATACCACGTTTAAGAAAGACATACTTATTGAGGCTACACAAAAGCCAACCACGCAGGGCGTATTAGGGGAGTGGGAGGGTTCATGACCCAAAGAGAGTTGTATGGGATTACTCAGTACTATATGGGTGCACAACCATTGTGGATACACACTTTGTAAAAACAAGCCCTTTAACAAGAGAAACAGATTGAGCAACAAGACATTTTCATTCGGAAGTTGATCCAACACATTGCCTTTCTATTCCCAAAAACATAGATAATTTGACACCTGATTGGACACCTCCATCAAGAGGATCACATTATTCTCCCAAGAATGTTGAGGTAAATCAAAAGGCAATCATTCCAACTTCTAATGATGAGGCCGACAACCTCGACTAGGACATCCTTGCAAGTGATAAAAAGGTACACAGTTATCCTTTTTGGAATTATTCACCCTAATTTTGTTGAAATGGTTGACAAATGTAATTGGTGTGATGTAGGGTTCTCATGTGTGTGAATTATATATTGATCGATACATAGATGGTAGACCACTCCACGTAACCAATGGACTTTTGTATGAGTTAATGAGATTTCATCACACAGTACAAATTATGAAGGTTTGTCAAGAGTTTCTCTTGACAACGTGTTGGTGAAGGGCACTCTGTTGCCTATTCCGGCCGGTGAATACAAAAATGTTGGGGCTGCACTAGGAATGATTATTTTTTGGCAGCATCGAATTATTTATGCCGATCCTTTATTTGAAAGTCACATGTCCAACAACACCTAAAGAAGTCCAAGCTACACCAAAACCGATCCACAAAATACCCAAATCAGTTAAAAAACTGGACAAAATTAGACAACCGGTTCCAAGAGGAAAAGTCCCAAAAGACTCACCTCATTGGGTATGGGTGCTAAAAAATTTGCTTCAACCACATTAACGGAACTCGACTTACTCTTTTTTGGGTAATGATTTTGTATTTGGTGTGAAATGAGATATCATCGTGCTATGGAGTGATTTCAAAGACTTACGGAAATGTGAGTGGGTTAATCAAACACTCTTGTCCGTATGAAATTTGTAAGTAACATTTATTTATATATACATTTATTTCTTGTTCACTATTTATTAATGTCACATTGTTTACAAATAATGTGATAAATTACGTATTTACAAGGTACTTGTATTTTATGTACAATCAAAAGAAAAAATGGGTCGGATACATGTGCACGGTGATGACTCAAGAAATTGGATGTGAAAAGCAAGAGAGAATTGACTAAATTCGCAACAATCTTGGGAGGAGGGATAAGAAATTGGTCACTGCGCCCAACTTTGAAAGGTCATGTTAACAATCACAATTGCGTTTACAAACATAATTTAATCTTTTTCATTAACATTATTTTAATTTTTTTGAATAGAGATCATTGGCGATTGATAATGATTGTTCCGGAAAAGAAACAGGTGTATTGGATGGACCCATTACATTTCCAACCATCGGAAGCATTCGTTAAGAATTTAAAATCCACTATGAAGAACACTTGTGAAGTTGATGGAATGAAATTTGGGTTGGTGGAAATCAAGGTATAAATTAGTACCATTTCTTTTCTTTTTCCAAAATGATCTATTTAGGTATTTATATACGTTACGAGTTTAATGTGGTTGACCTGCCTCCACCGGGGGTCATTAATTGTAGCTAAGTATCTCGAGCGGAGGCTGAGATGGTCAAAAATAAAATTTATATTTTGTACCCATTCTCACTGCTACGCTACCTAGAGGGTAGTTAGCGGCAATCCCCGGGTTTGTCCACAGAGATTCTAGGGCTCAAGGATAAACTAAAAACACAACTTCGTACGGGTCGTCAATCCGTACAAGTAAAAGGAATAGCTTGTAAATGCAAACAATAAGGGGGGGGGGGTGAATTTTCAAATTAACAACTACAAAGCATAAAGTAAAAGGCAAGTAATCAAATTAAGCTAAGCACTTGGGGAGTCATAGCGCAACATGATTAACCTAATGTTTCGATCCTCGATTCATTTACATGCAAGATTTACTAAGCAACCTAATATTGTGTTCACAACATGTGGTGTGGCCGATGGCATACACATCCCCATACCTGTCACACCGGGTGCACTTGCAACCCTTCATCAACACCGCCATCGTAATTAGGGGAGTAAAAAAAGGCCCGACCATTGTCGTAGGTCTGTTTCTCCCCGTGCGATTATGTCCCGGGCTTCCACCACAAATGTACAACTTCCATCGGGTACTCTCAACTAGGCCCAAGGGTCGTTGGCACCTTATCTATGATCTAAGGCCTCTCACACCCTAGTTTGCTACTTTTCACTATCTCTACCCACAATCTAAAAAATTTATGCAATCAGCTAAGACTGGTGCGATGGAAAATAAGTTAGAGTAACACACGGGCCTCCTGTGCACACACTCACACAGATACAACGTACTCCCTTACCCATTGTAGCATCCATGTTTCTCTCCCCAAGGGGGCGTCAATAAGTGCACAATACATGAATACAACCTAAAGTGTGTGCCGGTATGTGTTGTAATATTCACGCATTTAGAAAATTCAAGAAAAATTATAATAATATCATGAACTCATATAATAGGATAAATCTAATGAATCTCACAAAAAAATATAGATTAAAACATGCGCTACAACTATTTCCAAGCTATGGAAACTACTCTATAGACATGGAATTCAAATATAGATATGAATTCCACATCTAGGATGAACCCTAAATTAAAAGAAAAGAAAGGAAAATGAGAGAGTGTTCTTCTCTCTAAAAGTGCTCTCCTAATGAACTAAACTACTTTCTACATGTTTAACCTAGTACACTAAGGTCATATATATAGGAGAAGGGGATTGGGCCTAAAAATAGGCCCAAAATAAGCCAAAAATGACAAAACCTTAGTTCACCCGCCGCCTAGCGCGAACCAACATGGATGGCGCAGTCTATGGAAAGTACTTGTCGTGGGACGAATGATCGCATGTGGTTATAGTTCTTCATAGGTGCGGGGCGCTAAATCTGGCAAGGGGCTGTGATATTAGGCTCTAGCGCGGATCGTGGACTATGGCGCGGGCCATGGTTAGGAAGCACAATTTGCTCAGAATTTTGGCGCGGGGCGATGTCTTTGGCACGGGCCGACGGTTGGTCTTAGAATGGGACGGGTCATTGTAAAGGGGATGGTTCACACTCATACTTAGCCATTTTGAGCAAATTCTTGAACTTGAGCTATGCATGCCACGGGGTATGGTGCGGATCATGCCATTGCCTTACGAATAGTCTTTAGATAGAATTTAACCAAAAGGTACCCACGGGGGACCCACTAAAGATGATAAAATGGAATATCTAGGAGTTCGTGGATACAAAATATCCATTGGTACTAATTAAGTCTACAAAATGCAGGATTTAGACGATAAAACTAAACATGGTCGTCTAAGCCCCTTGTCATGTAAAATCAACTAATACTAACAATCCTCCATACAAAATATACCAAAAACTATGCCGGATACAATGGTTAATGCACGCAAAATGAAGCACATTATACTCCCCACACTTAACCGTTTGCTCTTCTTCAAGTAAACAAAGACAAGACAAAGAATAAAGCAAAATTTAGCATGCAAACATAAGTTAACCTAGGCATCCCATTTATTCCTAGATTACTCTATTTCCCCCAAAAAGAGTAAGAATCGCACAAATCTCACACTCCCCAGAGAACATAGGCAATCCAACCATCCAAAATAAAATGTGGAAAAAAGTAAGCCAAAAAGATAAATGTCAAGCTGACTTACTTTTCCCAAAATGATCCCAAACCAATCCAAGAGTCATTTCCAAAAAAAATCCACCAAGGAAATCCAAGAGCCGTCTACTTGGTTGTAACATAGGGATAATTCGTGATTCTGGACCTAATTACAACCAAGGAGTCAAATGTATTGTTAACCTAGTTTTTTTGTTTTCTCTCAATTTCACTCATTTTGCCTAGGTGCCCTTTCGGGTTTTCATTCTAGCTTTAACACACAAAGGGTACTCACTTCTCACATTTTTCCACATGGCCTCTCATTTTTTCTTCGGCTAGTAAGCCTAGCCTCTCATTTTTAACTAGGTTTTTCGACCTATCCGGGCTTTTCCTAAAGTTACCCAAGTTGCTCTTTCGGGTTTTTTACTTGTCCAAGTTTTTTTTTTCATTTTCCAAAAAAAATTGTGTAGCACAAAACTTCCCCAAAAGTGGGCTTCATACTACAAAAGATAATCAAACACAAAAAAAGATACACCACCGATATCCTAAAAAAACCTACCCCATGCAAGCTAGAAACTCTAGCATAGCATGTCATGCCACCAAATATTCATCCAAAAGCATCCCTCAACAAACACAAACAAAAATCACCAACAATCAAGAAAAACTACTACCAATGCAAATCATGAAATGCACCGTGGAAATCTAAGAATGAAGACTCCCTAAGTGCTCACTACTCCCTCCCCACACTTAGCCGATGTATAGCTCCAATCCAAAACAATAAAGCCAAAATATAAGTGAGGTAGGGAGTAATGGTTATACTCACTCTCGTGGCCCCGAAGGGCTTTCATCCTTATGATTCTTGACACTCCTCTCGATGTATCTTGTTGCTTGAAGTGTGGTCTCAGTGCTATCTATCCTCGAACTAAGATTATCCACTTGCGAGCGCACTCCTCTTATAGCTTGGACCACCCCTTGCAAAACTTTGGTAGAGTTTGAAAACTTTTCCCCAAGAGCTTGCAATTGGTCCATAATGTCCATGGATATGCGAGAACGACTAGGAGGTGATCTTGGAGTGGTCTTGCCCTAGGCCTCCTCAACATCTATCTCCGGGTTGGCTAGACTCTATAGAACTCTCTCTCAAATCTCTGGTCCGGAAAAATAAATAGGTCATCCAAACATGTGTCATGGTCAATGGCGGTGCGCTCCGGCTATGGAAAAACAATGAAACTACAAGTGCTCGCTCTGCCGTAAATCCATACATATCTACCATTCGATGTCGTAGGTCCCACCATGGATGTTTTAGCTAACTTCTCTATGTTGTACCTTGTACCCGATCTTCCCAAGTTAGCTAAAGCCATTTGTGTGACCGGATGACCTAAATGTTGCACAAACAGACCAACCATGCCGCCCATAGCTATCATGAAAACCCTGCATTCAAGAACATAAAACCCAAGCGTAGTTCCATTCCAAACAAAATCACTAGTTTCAAACTCAGAATTTTCAAGTTCACTATTGGAAGGAGATGGAATTTGGGAAATTCCGGGTTGAGCAATAATTCTATGTAGTTTTTTACCATCCCACTAATAGGATTATGCAATCAAGATTCACTTTCTCCCAAATCACCCAACACATGAAGATCACATCTTTTAAGCATAATAGCACACCAACCCACCCACACTTTATTGAACACGAGATCATGCATACAAACCCAAACACATTTCTCAAAAACATACACTCATTCAAAAATCATGTTGTCCATAACACCACCGCAATGTCAATAAAGCAT
The DNA here is from genome assembly GCA_037428765.1 of Rubia yunnanensis. Taxonomy (NCBI): domain Eukaryota; kingdom Viridiplantae; phylum Streptophyta; class Magnoliopsida; order Gentianales; family Rubiaceae; genus Rubia; species Rubia yunnanensis. The sequence goes on from CM075063.1 coordinate 86,842,819, forward strand.
ATAAACCAAGAGTTCAATAGGTTACCAGAAATTTGAAGCTAGGGTTTGTAAGACCCACACAAAAAGCGAAAATTACCAATTTTTGGAAGAAAGTTTCCATTTTTTTTAGTTGCACCAAGAGTGTGTGAGAGTAAGTGTTTCTTGAGAATGAAGAATGTGTCAAATGATAGAATTAGGTGAAGAAATGTACTATGGGATTGGAATTTTCAGCCTAGGTGACAAGTGAGAGAGGTACAATTAGGATACAAATGGAATTTAAAAAATTGCATATTAGGTGACCATAGTACAAATTTATTAAGTCCTAGGAATGTAGGAAGTACTATTTGTATAAAAAAAATCCTAAGGACTTATGGAATTTAAAATTTTTTGAACCAAAAATGCTTTTTTGAGTTAGAAATTCAGAACTTTTGGAAAACTTGCATTTTTGGAACAATTTTGCAATGGAAAATTGGAAATCACCACAGAATATGTTTGGTGCGGACCAAAGCCTCGCGCCAAAGCTCCTGGCACGAAACATCCCCTTGCTTCAAATATGATGGCTCAAGGTATCCCCTCGCACCAAGCTCCTGGCACGGTCCTAATTCCTTGGCGTGGATGTGAGGTCTTGACTCGAGATTGCCAAAAATTTGATCTAATCCTTAGTTTTTCCCACTTTTTTTCAAAACACTATGTCACCCATCAAATTTAATTCCATTTAAACACAATCACGAGTTACGAGCATCAAATTTACATATTGATCAAGAGTTTCATCTAAAAAATTCTCATAGCAAAACATGCAAAATCTATCTAATCTCCACTCAAAAAAACAAAAGCAAAAAAGAAACACCGTATATTTTTTATTGTCCTCACGACGTATTTCCTTTTTCATGTTTTCTAGTTAAAACCACCTACATTTGGGTACCCAGAATTGCCATCGGCGACTCCACCCACGATGACATCATTGTGGAGTGGTCTCCACAATGAGCCATCCTTACCTTCGGACCTCTTGTCCGTCATAAGGAATGAACCCCGTGTCCCGCTAGCATTGAGTCTGTGAATGTCTCTTTGGGGTTAGGGGGAGGTTGAGAAAATTTTAAACTCTCTACCATATTATCTAGTATGGAAAAACAATCTAGTATAGACATATTATCCATAGCATCGTGCAACTTCTCGGACTCATCATCAATATCATCAACATGGGATTCATTTAAACATTCATGCTCATTAGTAATACAAAAAGATTCTTCATGCTCATCACATAGGGTTATACCTTTGCACATAAGAGAAAATCTTTTCGAGTCATGCCTAGACTTATAAATATCAAACTCCACTTTATCCATCTCATCTTCTAGAGTTAAGGTTCCCAAGTGGACATCCATTTTAGTCCTAGAAATTTTAAGGAAAGGTCTCCCCAAAAGTATTAGGGGTGCACTACTGTCGTGCGCCACATCTAGGACATAAAAGTCTGTCTGAAAAACCAACTTGCCAACTCGCACCATCACATCCTTTACAAGTCCACATGGACTAGCTTGGGAATGATCGGTGAGTTGGACAATCACTCTAGCCTCCTTAAGCTCACCTAGTTCTAGGCGTTCATATAGACTATATGGAATCACATTGATGGATGAGCCTAAATCTATCATTGCATTTTCAACAAGTTTACCACCTAAAGAGATGGGATAAAAAATATTCTGGGTGATAACATTTCTTAGGCAAATTTTTATAATTCAAAATGGGGTCTCCCCCCATTTTAAAATGTCCTAAACTCTTAGTTGGCCTACTTCTTTTCTTTGTACATGCAACTTTAAGAAATTTAGGATGCGATGGCACATGTTCAATCAATTCCAAGATAGGGATGGTTACCTCGACCTTTTCAAAGATTTTTTGAATGTTTGCACCATTGGTCACCACCTTCGGCTTTCTCCTCAATGCATTTGGAAATGGAGGTGGAATGGTAGTTTGGGCCTCGGGTGGTGGAAGCTTCTTGTAAGGTGCCTCCTTGACCACAATCTCCTCTTCTTTGAAGTGTGCCTTGGTAGCCTCCAATACCTTTTTATCCACTTTCATAACCAATTTTTTATACTCACAAAATTTTCTCCCACTCCTCAATTTGAGTGCACTCACATTCCTTGAATTGATCTCTGGTTGGGAAGGGAGTTTTCCAAACTTCTTGGCTTCAAGTCAGCTTACTGAGGTAGCAAGTTGACCGACTTGAAATTAAAGTTGTTTGATACTTGAGAAGGCTCTATTACCAAGGTCTTCAATCTCCCGCCTTGTCCTCTCCGTGAAGACATCATGTTTCTTGCTCAATTTACCGATGGATTCTAAAATCTCTTCTCGATCCGACTTGTAGATCAAAGCATGGTTGTTGGAAGGGCCTTCATCTCAAGGGTATGGTTGAGGAGGGGCTTGTCCGCCACGGTATCCTTGAGGTTTGTTATCCTTCCTCCATAAAAAAATTGGATGATCTCGATACATTGGGTTAAATGAGTTTGCATAGGGATCCAGCCTTATGTCTTCTTGGTTCCCCTGGTTGACCCCTAGAAAATTGTGGCCTTTCCAGATTGTTGTACTCAATGGCCTTCACTTCTTCCAAATCCTCTACTTCCTCGGACACTCTTCGGAGTTGTGGTTAAGGTTTCAAACTCCGCAAAATTTGATTTGATGAACCTTTCTTGACAAAAGCTCCTTCATCATGGAAGAAAGAGCTTGGACTCGCTCTTCCAAATTGGGTGATTGTGCGGGTTCATCCAAAACCTTAACCCTTGACCTTGTGCTGAATCGTCGCATACCATTAGCCATTTATTCAAAAGGGACATTCCATACTAAGGGCTTTTATTCACTATTGAACCATTGCAAGCAGCGTTCACCATTCGCATCTTCATCACACAACCCCTCGAAGAAATAATATAGAAAATTCCCCTCCTTGAAGGGGTGGTAGGGACAACTCGCCAAAAGTCGCTTGAAGCGTTCCTAATAATCATACAAGCTTTTGGTAGCCCCTTGGGGATGTTTGACAATTGTTTCTTTAGCCCCACCGACTTAGATGCTGGAATATACTTATCTAAGAACCTCCGCTTCATGTCCATCCAAGAACCAACCCATCCCGGTGGAAAGTAATATAGCCAATCTTTAGCTTCATCTTAAAGGGAAAATGGGAAGGCTCTCAAGTTGTAATCGTTTTTAGAAACTCCCAATGGCTTCATTTTCGTACACACCAAGTGAAACTATGAAAGATGCTTGTTTGGGTCCTCCCCCGCTAATCCATGGAATGTAGGTAGGCAATGGATCATGCCACTTTTTAGCTTACAACTAACATTGGTGGGTAATGGAGAGAATGTGATGCATAATGGTCTCCAGGTTGGGGGCCATAAGCTTCTGTAAGGTACGATTATCTTCCACCATCACTAGCAGATCTTCAACTAACACTGATTTCCACAGTTGAACTTCTACCCTAGTCCTCCGTCTCCTTCTCCTTCGAGCACCTGTGTTCTCAGTTGGGTAGTGTAAGACACCTAGATTAGTGGTATGGGTGTGAACAATAGACTAGGGCTAGCAATACCCTTCCAAATACAACACTAGCAAACAGATCAAAAGGTAACAAAGAAAATATAACCACAACTCAACAACCAAACTAACAACACAAAACAAAAGTAAAAGGAAACTACTAACTACTTCAACTAACAAGTTGTGCTAATCAATACTTGAACTGGATATCATCCCTGGCAGCGGCGCCAAAATTTGACCCCACCTACACTCAGGATCATTAATTGTAGCTAATAAACCTGAGCAGAGGCTGAGAAGGTCAAAGATAAAATTTATATTCTTCACTTGTTCTCACTGCTACGCTACCTAGTGGGTAGTTAGCGACAAGCCCTGGGTTTTTCCACAGAGATGCTAGGGTTCATTTATTAACTAAAAACACAATCTCGTACGGGTCGTCAATCTGTACGAGAGAAAGGAATAGCTAGTAAATGCAAACAAGGGGGTGGATTTTCAAATTAACAACTACAAAGCATAAAGTAAAAGTAAAGTTATCAAATCAGGCTAAGCACTTTGGGTGTCATTGCACAACATGATTAACCTAATGTTTCGATCCTCGATTCATTCACATGTAAGATTTACTAATCAACCTAATATTGTGTTCACAAAAGTGGTGTGGCGATGGCATACACTTCCCCGAACCTGTCACGTTGGGTGTGCTTGCAACCCTCCATCGACATTGCCATCGTAATTAGGGGAGTACAAAAAGGTCCGACCATTGTCGTAGGTCTATTTCTCCCCCGTGCAATTATGTCTCGAGCTTCCACCACGAATAGACAACTTACCCCGGGTCCTCTCAACTAGGCCCAAGGGTCATTGGCACCTTATCTATGATCTAATGCCTCTCACACCCTAGTTTGCTACTTTTCACTATCTCTACCTACAACCTATCCAAAAAATATATGTAATCAGCTAAGACTGGTGCGATGGCAAATAAGTCAGAATTATACTCAAGTCTCCCGTGCACACACTCATGCAGACGCATCGTACTCCCTTACCCAAAGTAACATCCATGTTTTTCTTCCCAATGGGCCATCAATGAGTGCACCATACAAGAATACAACCCAAAATGTGTATGTTGTGTAATATTCATGCATTTAGAACATTCAAGAATAATCATAATAATATCATGAACTCATATAATATGATGAATCTAATGAATCTCACAAAAACATATATATTAAAACATACGTTACAAATATCACCAAGCTATGGAAACTACTCCATAGACATGGAATTCAAATATAGATTTGAATTCCACATCTAAGATGAACACGAAATTAAAAGAAAAGAAAGGAAAAGGAGAGAGTGTTTCTCTCTCTAAAAAGGCTCTCCTAATGAATTAAACTACTTTCTACATGTTTAATCTAGTAGAATAAGGTCATGTATATTGGAGAATGGGATTGGGCCTAAAAATAGGCCAAAAATACTAAAACCCTAGTTTCGCCACTGCCTGGCACGGACCGTCGCGAATGCCGCGGTCCGGGCCAAGTACTTGTCGCAGAATGAATAATTGTACATGAGCCATGGTTCTTCATAGGTGCGAGTCACTTGATCTAGTGTAGGGCCGTGGCGCGAGACTCTAGCGCAAACAGTGGCCTATAGCGCAAGTCGTGGTTAGGAAGCACAGTTTGCTCAGAAGTTTGGCGCGGGCTGTGGGCTATGGCACAGGTCGTGGTCAAGAAACACGGTTTGCTCAAAAGTTTGGAATGGGGAACAGACTTTGGCGCATGCCGATGGCTGGTCTTGGCATCTCTATCTTGGAGCGGAGTGGGCCATTGTAAAGAGGACGGTCAGCGCTAATACATAGCCAGTTTTTAAGCAAATCCTTGGACTTGAGATGCGTAGGGCATGAGGTATGGTGCAGGTCGCACCATTGCCTTGTACTGGAATTGTTGGCACCAAGCGTCTCCTCTAGCGCGGGTCATTGATGCTAGTCCATGAACGCCCCGCGCTGACCCGTGGTATCTTAGCCGGCTAAACTTGTTTCCTTTGCTACAGGTTAACCGTTGTTCCAATTTTTGAGTTCTAGTAGTCGACTTTTTAGTGCTCAAGAAAATGAATCCAATGGAATCAGCCTTGAAATCTAATTATTTTCAGACCATTCTCAGAATTTTGCACATCTCATTGGACCATGATTTCCCATTTCTTGATTGGCCGCTTTGATCTCCGTTGCACCCTATCTTTGGCTCCAATCTCCTTATACCATGCATTGATGTTTGTGGAATTCGTCTACTACCATTCTAGAGGTGAATGGCCTTCGATCTTTTCCACCATCCTTGCAAACAACCTTCGATATCTTCTACCGGCCTTACAAATGGCCTTCACATAGAATGTAACCAAAAAGTACCCACGTGCGACCCACTAAAGATGATAAAATGGAATATATAGGAGTCCCTTGATACAAGATGTCCATTAGTACTAATTAAGTCTACAGAACACAGGATTTAGACGATAAAACCAAACATGGCCATCTGAACCCCTTGTCACGTAAACTCAATTAATACTAGCAATCCGCCATACAAAACATACCAAACACTATGCCAGATGCAACGATTAATGCACGCAAAATGAAGCACATTAGTGGTTTTTTACTTAGTACAAGAAACAAGCCCAAACATAGGAATGCGGCTATTACGTAATGTTGTACGCAATAGAGTGCATAGAAGGTGTAATGATGGTTTTATTGAAATTGACAAGGTAATTGTACATTTGCTTCTCATAAACATTAAGAGTTTCTCAATGTCCAATTTGTATTTGCTAATATATTGAAACACTTAGGTTCTTCCGAAGGCAACGAGACCCTATTCAAAAGAAACCAACAATGCAAGGAATTGTTTGGCAAGACATCTCATTATCAACCTCTCTCACTCTCCTGGAAATCCCAACTTGGTATAGTAACATATTTTAGATACATTAGTATGTAGTGATAGTTTGGAATAGAATTGTGTTCATTTCTATTCCTATAGAATATTTCTTAGTTAGCATTTAAAATAGATTTTTGTGACCAAGTACAATACATTTGCGTATAATGTTACAATGATGTCTTCAAATGGGGCCTGTTTTGAGCTAGGGATTTAAATAAAAATACAATTTTCAAATTGTGAATTGTGTCGGTTCCGAGTTCGGAACTACCCAGCTCATAGGGCTGAAAATAGACACGATTTTCTTTCTAAACTTGGAACCACAATATGTTCCGAGTTTGTAACCATTGGAATAACTCCAAAGAATTTGATCGGGTTTCCAAGCTTGGAAACCGGTAAAGTCAGTTCAACCAAGCATTTAAAGGCGGTTATTAACTGCCTTAAATGGGGGTTCTGAGTTCGGAACATCGCCCATGGCCTAAGGAACCCAGACACCTTCTGAGTTCGGAACCTATTAAAAGTGGTTCCTCCAACCTTTCAAAGGCGATTCAAAACCTCTTTTAATTGGAATTTTTTAAGGCGGTTCGCAGAACCGCCTTTGATTGGAGACAATTAAAGGCATAACCACTGGTTCTATAAAACTGTCTTTAATGACCCCTCCCTCCACTAGTGGCGTATTAGATATTTAGATTCGTCATAACATAAAGTTTCTCAATATTGATTTTTTACATGCCGTTATTATGCATAGTTGCATATATTTACAATCAAACGTATAGGCACTGTTTGGCATTAGATTTTTTATTGGCGTTTTGATTGACTTTGGGTGGTTGACATTTTCACTCGGTCAAACAGCCAATGAATACATAAAAAAGTGTTTGGTTTCTCGGCTTTTTCACGTAGGGTTTCCTCTAAATACAAAATGCTTATAATACTAGCGTTTTTCCTAGCGTTTCACTTTTACCTTTAGCAATTACTTTTTTTTAACCTTTTACCTTTTTATCCTAACATTTACAACCCTTTTATTCCACACTGATCTTCTCTGTCACTCTCTCCACGCCATTGGTACGCCATTAACATACGACATCGTTTTATGTCTTTGAGATTTAAATTTAATTTTTTCATCGGCATTTTTTAGGATTTGAACATTACTTTTTCATGATTAAATTTTAATGCAATTCAATTTATTTTTCCTCTCTTATTTCAATATTTATCCTGTACTCAATCTAACTATCGATAGGAGAACATTAGTTTGATGTGTGTTTATATAAAAGTTTTAAAATGCCAAAATTTTACCTCATTAGATTTATGTGATTTACTACTACTAATGTACATTAAAATTTTATAGTATAAATAATTAGATTTTAAATTATAATTTTTTAATATTTTTAACGTTGTATAAATATTTGAATTGACAAACTATCCACCTCACATAACCGATTGATTGAAGCTCAAAGAGCTAACTAGCTTTGACGTTAATTTTAGATTTTTTAAAAATTCAATAGTTTTTTGGCAAAGTCTTGGGAAAGACGATCTTTCCATAGGCTTATGGAAAGACGAGGTTTAATCAGAATAATAAAAGGTAAAAGGTCTAAGTTGCAATATTAAAAATTTATTATGCAACGTGCAGTAGTAATAAAGTTTATAACCCAATTCATAAAACCCGGAAATTTTATCTTCATTTCTTCTAATTTACACTTTAAACCTTGGTCTTTCCATGACTTATGGAAATATTGTCTTTCAAGAGATAGACTCTAGTTTTTTAAAAAAAATTGTGTTATATTGAAAATTGAAATATGTTTCATAGTATATTCATATAAGAGTGGGTCTCTTGAAAGGCAGCCAGTCAATAAGGTTATGGACATGCTACTTATTGTTTTACTTTATACACTGCATTTGCTAAATTACATACTAAATTTATAAATTTTAAAAATAATTTTTATACTGTATATTTTTATATTTTCACATTCAAATAAATAATATTACCTTTTTAACTTTTAAAATACAATATTTAAATTTATAAAAAATACAAAATTTAATGTAAAAGTCACTGTAGACTGTCCATAAGTTTATTGAAATGCCGTCTTTCCTGAGACTTTCTCTTCATATAATATTGTAATTTTTACATTTTAAATGTAATTAAAAATTCTTATATGTAATGAATCTAAGTCAAGTAAAATAGTTTATATTTATTCTCTTATATTAATGATCATAGTAATAATAGTAAAAAAACATTCAAAATGAATTACTAAATGTGTTAAATAATTAAATAATTATATTAATATTAATACAAATAGCAATAAAAATATGTAAAATAATAAAGTTTATAAATAGTGAATGGTGGTCATGTTTTTATATGTCATTTTGTGTAAAACCACGAATAGCCAACAATTATATTTGCCAAACACTTTTGTAAACATTTAATGGTGGAACAGTAAATGAAACAGCTAATAGCCAACCACCACCAAACAATTAACACAAACGTCTAACATAAATAGTTGGTCAAACCATCTAAATGAAACAGGCACCAACCAACCGCCAACAGCTGATTGTCAAGGGCCATAGTCAAATATATTTATTAGAGACCTGAAAAAAGATTTTATAAATTTAACTGGGACGGAGAGATTACATTTTGTCAAATCAGTAAGTATTCAGTAACTATATACAAAATGGAATTCACATAAAAATCAATCACGTTTATGACATCTAATTAGTCAAACATGTACCACCTGTCTAACAAAAACAAATAAATATGCTGATCACATGTTCCACCTAAATTATGTTTATCAAGATAAAGATTTTTACATAGATATCATCAATTTGGTCTGTGCTTACATTATATAAACCAAACCAGCAAATTCATTCATCAATGTAGAATAATTGTGTTTCCACTCCACCAATAACTCACATACAATTCATATTTGGTCTAGCCCGTAAGCATAGATCTAATTCCATATCATGATGTCAAGATTTTAGAATCAAATGGAGGGTATAAAATTGTCAATGTCCCGGTGATTCAAGAGATGGTGGCTAACCATGAGACGGATTCATTGCCTTTGCCAGAGGGGTTTACATGGGCTGCATCGGGTTGCACAATCCCACCACCTATAGTACCAATTCCAGTCATAGACGTGTGGAAACTCTAGCCCGGTGCCTATTCGGAGGATCGAGAAGAAGAGCTCCAACATCTATTTTGTGTGTCCAAGGAATGAGTGATGTTTTTGGTGAAAAACCATGGGATCCCATCTGACAAGCCGTGGGTTTGTCCACAAGGATGCTAGGGTTCAAGTACTAATTAGAAAAACAACCTCGTGCGGGTAGTCAATATGCACGAGTGAAAGGAATAGCTAGTTGTGTAAACATGCAAGTGTGTGTGTGTGGGGGGGGGGGGGTATTTTCAGCTAACAACTACAGAGCATGAAATCAAAAAACAAGTAACTATTTATACTAGGCACTTGGGAATCATTTAGCAACATGGTAGTTCTAATGCTTCAACCCCCGATTCATTCACATAAAGACTTACAAAAGACCTATCAGTGTGTTCACAACACATGGTGTGGACGATGTCATACACTCCCCCAATCATGTCACGGTGGGTGCACTCGTAACCCTCGATCGGCACTGCCATCATAATTAGAGAAATACAACGAGGTTCGACCATTATTGTAGGTCGGTTTCTCCCCTATGCTATTATGTCTCGGGCTTTCACCACAAATGCAACTACTCCCCTCGGGTCCTATATACGCTAGGCCCAAGATTCGTAGGCACCTTATATGTGATACTAGTGTTTCAAAACAACCCCCAGCTTGCTACTATTAGCTATCTCTACTCGCAACCTCTCAGACAACAGTTACGAAGTCAGCTAAGACTGGTGCAATGGAAAATAGGTCAGAGCATTCTGGAATCTTCAGTGCACACACCCACGTGGACGCATTCTCCCCTATCTATTCTAAAATCTAGGTTTATTTTTCCAAGGGGGCATCAATAATTTCACCATACATAAATATAGCCCAAAGTGTGTGCTTATATGTGGTGTAGTATTCATGCATTTAAAAATTCAATATCAATCACAATAATATCATAAATACGAGGATAGGGTGAATCTAATGAATCTCATAAAGCAATTAGAATACACCGAGTGAAAAGATTAATCCCAAGAAAAAAATCTACTCTGCAAAGGTTAGATCCATGGAAAATAATAGGTTAGATGCTATGGATCTAGAAAATAAGATGAAATGAAAAAAAAAGAGAAGAAGAACTCTCTTCTTCTTTCTCTCTAAACTAGAGAGAGAATCTACTATACATTATGCCTAGGTTGATAGGGTTTACAAGAAAACTAAGGCTCCTATATATAGAAGTAGGAGATTGAGCCTAAAAATAGGCCCAAAATAGGCAAAAAATAGCAAAATCCTAGGGCAGCCACCAAGTCTTCATGGACCGGCATGGATGCCATGACCCGTGAACTATGTATAGCCACATGATGCCTGATCTGCCATGGTCCATGAATGTTCATGGTCCATGAATGTTCATAGCCGTGGCCCATTCGATCTGGCGTGGTCTATGAAGCTAGGATCGTTCCATTGTCCGTAAAGGTTTTCATGGACCGCGAGCTGTATAAGGTATTTGCTCAGAGTTTTCCCACGGTCTGTGAAGGTTATCACAGACCGTGAACAACTTGTGGCTTTTGCTCAGAAATTTTGTCACGGCCCGTGAAGGTTTTCACGGACCACAAGCAGTTTGTGGTCATCCTTAGAAGTCTTCTCATGGCCTGTGAAGGTTTTCATGGATCGGCTCCCCTTGCATCACAAACCAGTGCTTTTGTCACGGCCCGGTGCTTTTGTCATGGTCCGGTGCTTTTGTCATGGCCCGGTGTTTTTGTCACAGCTAGGTACTTTTGTCACGACCTGGTGCCTTGCCTCGGGAAGGTCTCATGCAGGTTTTCACAGAACCCCTCGATTCTTGTGTAGTGCGGGTTGTGAAGATTATCATAGGCTGCTGGTGCTTGACCATGCATGGTTCGTGACCGGCCACTGGTGCTTCGTTGGCTGAACTTTGTTTGTTTGTCACTGGTGAACCGTTAGCCCGAATCAGGAATTCTAGTAGTCAATTTTGTAGTACGTGAGAAGCCAAATCCAATGGAACCATTCTTGAAGTCTAATTCTTCCCTAATAGTTCTCGAACTAAGGAAACACTCCTCGGACAACTATTCACCATTTTCTCCTTCGACCGGCTTGAACTCCGAAGCTGCCTATCTTTGGCTTCAATAACCCTTCTACTTTGCATTGATGTTCGTGGCCTTTTTCTACTACCATTCAAATGCGAATGGCTTTTAAATCCTTTACCGTTAAAAGCAAACAGCCTTCACAAGAATTTAGTGAAGACAATACAATTCACGGGAGACCTACTAAAGGTACTTATAATGAAGACCAAGGAGCCCGTGAACACAATATGTCAATAATTACTCATTAAGTATATAAAATGGGGAATTTAGAATAGAAAACCAAATATGATTGTCTAAAACCCATGTCATGTAAATTCAACTAATATTGTCAAACCGCCAACCCAAAGTAACTAAAAACAATGTCAAATGCATTGGTTAGAGCATGCGAAATGGTGCAGATCACCATCCGATGTTTTGAGTGATTTAAGGAATGTAGTTGAAGGGTTCTTAAGGCTGTCTTATGAAGAAAAGAAAGAAGGCGTTGGATCATACTCTACTTTTGACAATACCGGACATGGTCGGAACTATGTCAGACTAGAATGTCTGGATTGGCATGATCGTTTGTCCACTAAAGCTTTCCCAAAGGAGACAACTTAAGGACTCACCGTCTGGCCTCAAAATCCACCACATTTCAGGTACATTTTACCTTCACCGTGATGTTGATGTGTTTTAACTATTCTTATCCATTCTATTACCTTTTTATATTTCCTTATTCTTATCTACACTGTTTAAATATTTGGGTAATATTATTGCATTGTGTCATAAAAATGATTTTAAATTTACGTGTATTATTATAGCACTTGTCAATGTACAAACTCGTACACAATAACTATTGATATGTTAAATAACATTTTAAAAGTATAAAAAAACGTATTCAGTTAAAGTTCTTGTGTGTTAGGAAATGTCTTGTAGGCCAGCCATGGAGAAGTATGTTCAAGGTGCAAGGAAAATGAGCGACGATATACTCCAAGCCCTAGCTGAATGTTTATCTCAGGACTGAGATGCTTTCATGAAACACGTTGACGAGAAAATGAGCCAAATTAACCATAAAGTTAACTGCTATCCACCATGCCCGATACCCGATCTGGCATTAGGCCTCATGGCGCATTCCGATGGTAGTGCTCTCACCACCCTCATTCAGTTCGAGAATTCTGGAGGATTCCAGGTCTGTAAGGACCGGAAATGGGTGTTGCTGCAGTGGCCGATCGGGGAAATTGTGATAAACGTGGGAGATTTGGTGGAGATCATGAGCAATGACGAATTTGTAAGCCTTTGGCATCGTGTGGTTACACAGAAGGTTGGGCAGTTACCGGTGGCTATGTTTTATCTGCCTTCCAACGAAGTTGAGATTGGACCTACGGTTAAAGGTGAAGAGAAGAGTAGGTTTAAGAAGATTGTTGTGGGGGATTATGTACAGAATATTTTACAGGGTCAACCCAAGTGCTACCAAAGTGGCCATCAATTTCGTTCACATATAAAAGGCAGCTCATGAGTCATGGCCTTCTGTCTTTGCTATTAACTGTATGGAACTTAATAAATTTGTGTATTTTGATGACTTGTACCAAATATAAAATGAATCGCATAGTCATGTCATGTTTTTGTGTTTTCTTACTTCTTGTTTTGTTTGGATTTAATTAGAGGAGGCAATATATCTCATTACCAATGGGATCTCACTACAAGGGGGGAAATTTTCAATCACTTTTCATTTTGGAATCAAATGGAATGAAATTATATGGGATTGGGTAGTAATGGGGATAGGGGAAGGGATCACCCATTTCAAATACTAATTAATTCGAGAATAAATACTTTTTTTTGTTGTTGTAGGGAGAGCTTTTGAGGAAGATACTGAGATTGCTACGGGTAACAGGCAACTCGACGAAGATACTTGAGTTCAAACTCGAAATCGAGCACGAGTGATAGGATGTCAAATGCATTTATTTTCCAAAACATTTAACATCTCTTTTGTTATCTTTTTGTCGTACATTGCTAGATTTAGGTTGCTTTATATCATAAGGGGTTAAAATGACTTTCATGTATAAATCCTTCATTTTTGTAGTCTATTTATAGTCTAATGAATTTTTGGTCCTTACGAGCGTGTAGATTCCTTTTTGTAAGTTTAATTTGTGGATTGCTCGTAAGCTCTTCGGATGGTTTGATGAAGGCCATTCGTAAGAATGGTAGAAGATTAAAGGCCACGAGCCAAACGTGGTAGGAGAAAGTCCAAATTTGAAAAATGAATGCCAGCCGACCGACGCAAAAACCGGTCGGCCAACCAGCCAGGTGAAGAAGACCGAGTGCTCGGCCAGCGCCATTAGCCACATGCCCGCGTACCACAGAGTAGGCCTGGTGCAAGCCCTGAGTTTCACATGGCACGCCCTGTGCAGAGTAGAGCACGCCTAACACAGAGTAAAATGCGCCCGAGCGAAGAGGCCCCTGATCAGAAGATTGGGCGTGCAGCCAATACTTTTGGCCGCGTACCCGCTCGCGCAAGCTTGGCCCGGAGTGCAGTTCCCCAGACTCCATCGTGTGGCCTGCGTGTCCCACCGAGCACCCGCGCTCTCAATCGGGTACCTCAGCCTGGCGCGCCCACGCGGTCATCGTGCCTACTTTGGTTTTGACCTTCTTTTGACTAAAACTTTGTACTATAAATATCCTAAACCTTATCCTCTCTTCCCTCATTTATTTCCTACCCAAAAATACTCTCTAAAACCTTAGGAAGCATTTATTTCTACTCTTTTCTTCTATGTTTACCATGGACTCTTGCTATTTTGTTATGAGTTTTCATAATCTAGGCTAAACATACTCTTGGGAGCAAGCATTTCTAGTATAAATTTGTGAGATTTTGTTTATCCTATTTTGTGCTTTGATTGTCAAGTATGTTTTTTGCTTTCTTGAAACATTAATGCATGATTTACACTAGGATGATCAACTAATTAATGATTGTGGGTTGATTATGTGCTAGGTTTGTGGTCAAACTAGAAAGACTTTGACTTTTTGTCAAAGTGATTATTGTTAGTCGCTAGGTCATAATTGGGAGTGACAACTAATCATGATTGTTTATTAATGAAATTGCTTAAAATTGGGATTAATTTAATGGGTTTGCCTAATTATCAATGTGGTTCACTAATAACGATTAGCATGAAGGCCGATCCTCATAAACATTATTAGTAAATATACTTGTTCTATCTATGTGTTTCTCACTTGTAGGACATTGTGGTAGTTGTAATGGATTTCCATGTGTTTTTCTATCCTCGGGGAAGTCTATGATGCTGATTGTCTAGAGTGACCCAAGGATAAGGGTTGTTGTGTGGCGTCGATCGCCCACTCTAACTATAACCGAGAAGAGGTGAGAAATATCAACACTCAAAAGGTGTTGATGAGTTCTCCACAATATGTGATTAATGCATAAAAATAGGATGATTAATCGATAATCAAAGGATGACTAGAAATATAAACCAAATGCGCCCAAGACTCGCTATAATCTTAGTTACATCATTTGTGCTATTTGTGATCGTATTTATATCGCTCTTTCTACTTGGTTGTTAATTTAGTAGTTTAAAGTAGTCGTAGTGTTTTACAAAACCAACCCCCCCCCCCACACACACACTTTGTTACCACACACTTAGAGTGACATCTTTATGTGCATTTTACTACACTTTCCCACTCGATAAAACCCCATTTTCCTCGTGGATGACCTCATCTTACCATTAGCTACTATTTAGTAGTTAGCCGTGATTTGGGCATATAAATACTATCTTTGAGAGGCACGAAGATGGCCTCCCAAATTTTGGCTTCGTTGCCGAGGAAAAGGCGTATTTTATTGAAGTGTTAGTGTAGTTTTTGTGTGTTTTTGTTCTTACTTGTTTGTTGGTGACATTTACTTGATTTTGTTATTGTTACTTGGAATAAGGTTGTATTTTTTTGGTTCTTGGTTTATGGTCGATACTCGTACCAATAGACAAGAACCCCGATCTATTAGGAACACTCCGGAGAGTAATGAGACTAGCTCGTTTTGCTCCCAAGCATCAACCGAGGTTGTAACACCATTTATGGCGGATGATACTGGAACCTTGAGAAAGCTCATGACTCCTAACCTAGAGAGCTAACGACTTTGCATAACATTCCCTCCTCTTCCAAAAATGTCAATTGTGAGCTTAAGTCTGGGATGATCCATCGTCTACCATCTTTCCATGGGATGAGCTGGGAGGACGCGAACAAGAATTTGTCCTAGTTCCACTATGTGAGCATGAACATGAATCCATCCAGAATTTCAGAGGACAATTTTAATCTAAGGGCATTTCCTTTCTCTTTGAAGGATACAGCCAAAGATTGATTGTACTACCTTCCCCCGGGGAGTATAACATCATGGAAGGAGACGAAGAGAAAGTTTTTAGATAAGTTCTTTCCGGCATCCCTATCGGTGGGGCTAAAGAAGGAGTTAAGCAACATCTCCCAATATACTTGTGAACCATTTTACGAATATTGGGAGAGGTTGCTAGCTAGTTGCCCCTACCACCCATACGAGGAAGGTGAACTTGTATATTTTTTCTTCGATGGATTGTCAGCCGAAGATATGAGGATGATCAATGCCGCTTGTAATGGGTCGATTGCCAACAAGAGCCCGAAAGACACCATGACATTGTTTGAAGACATGGCTAATGGAACAACACAATTCACAGTAAGAGAAAGGGCAAGGGTGCAAGAGGTTCCACATCCAAAAAACCCCAAGCTTGAGGAGAATTTTCAAGCATTAGCTTCCATGATGAATGAACTAATGAAGGGGAGGATGAATCAAGACAAAGCTTGTGGGGTTTGTTCATTGGATCACCACACCAATGTATGCCCTCACTACAAGAAAGTTAACCTTTTGCGACATATACACATGTGACCAATATGTAAATGTTGTAAATTTTCCACGCTTATACCAAAGTGTTATTTATTTGTGGCATTCATATGCCATTTTTTTTATATTCCACCTTTCCGGTGACACATATGTGGCACTTTCTTTAATGTACCAAATTTATGACAATTATTTACGATGTTCTACTTAAATGCTACAATTATATGACACAATTATACTTTTGTTGAAAATTTGTGGCACAATTGCGTCATTTCTTTGTGTTGTCAGTTTTCTTGTGACATATATGCGAAACTTTCCATCATGACCCAAGATTGCGACAAATTATTCATGCCACTATACTAAAATGTCTTATTTAGACAACACAATAATAAATTAGTTGTAAATTTGTGGCAAAATTGTGTTCAATTTTTGTTGCATCATCTTTCTTGTGATATATATGCAACACGCTTTATATAATGTCCCAAAATTTTGTCAACTATGCTTTTTCAGAAATTTTCCCCGTTCATGCGCTTCCCAGTATGACCAGCACATAGAGGAGAGAAAATTCTCTCTGGAGAGAAAAAAGGGCGCAGCCCTTCTCCGGACTACCGGGGCCGATTTTCTTCCAGTTTCTCTCCTATGATTCAGAGTTTCCGGCGAGGAATCCGACATTAATGTTGGATTCCTCGCCGGGCATCTTTCGAGGTATGATTTGTGCTTGAATTTGAAGATTTGATCTTTGGATCTGGAGGTTTTGGGTGAAGATCAGACTTTTCGATCTTGAAGTTGTTCATGGAGCGTCTATGATGAAGATCTATCATTGTTCCAAGTAAATTTTAATCTTTCGTTGATAGATCTAATCTGGATGATTGATGGGGGTTTGTTTATGATGAATCTGTGTGGGTTCGTATGGAAGATTATATGTTAATGGTGGATAGTCAATGTGATGTTCATGTTGGATTGAGAGTAGAGATGAATTTGAAGCATGAATTTTTTTAGTATTTGGAAGAGTTCATGATGGATCTGTTGAGAAGGCATTCATGTGATCCCCACAGTCCATGATTGTTTGCTTTAATTGGAACTTTGACCAGATTGCTATGTTTCATGCCAAGAATTTACATTTATTTTCTTGACTGATGAACACTCGTGTGGGATTCAAGATTTTGGATGTTTGAATGTTATTGTTTGATGGGGTTGATGGTTTGGGATTAGTCGGATTCAAGACAAATGTTTGGAGAGAATAGGTTTAATTGGAATCATCAACGATTATACACCCAAGGTATTTTCCACATTATTTCAATCTCATGATAATGTTCGGATCTAGATGAATGGAGGAGCAGATTTTTCATGACGGATGGATTATTTGGTTGATGATGGTTGGAAGGATTCGGACGTGTTTGGTGAATTTCGGTTTTGGAGGTTGGATTTTTGGTTTTCCGATCGGACGTCGCCGGAAAACACTATTCCGATGAGTGTACACCATTAATTAGCCTCGATTCTCTGTTCCTTGACTCGGATATGCTTATTAAGGATGGAATAGTGAATAAACGGGTATTGATTTGGTTGTTTTTGCCCATCGGAAAAAACGCGATCCCGTCAAGAAGAAAGGTACATGTTCGGCCGGAACACTTTGCTTGGTTTGGAGAAAGGAATTTCCATGATTTCGATGCTATATCCGGTCGGCATTGCGCGTTGGATAGGTGCCCAGATTTGGGTGGAATTTTCGGCCACATTTTTCCGGATTCCGGCAATGTAAGTGTTTTGCCGGAATGCATTTGCTTGGTTTGGAGGAAGGAATTTCCGTGTTTTTATGCTACATCCGGTCGAAATTACCCGTGGGAAGAAAGCCCAGATTTGGGTGGAAAGTTTTGCAAAACATTTTTGGGATTCCGGTGACTTTTCCCAGTTTCCGGCGGTTCTTCGTCGCCGGAAAAATGCGAGTCCGGCAGGATTTTGGATCTGGGTGCTCGACCCGGCCGTGTGCGCCGTCGGGTCAAAAAATCCGAACAAGGTGAACCGGGTCTGAAGCTTTTTAGGGTTTTGACCCGTTTGGTGGCGGCCGGGTCATATGACCCGTTAAGGAAGGAATTCGGAGCAAGGGCTTAAACCCTAGCTACTGGGCCAAGGCTGTTGGGCCGAAAGATCACATGCGGCTGGGCTGATTTGAAAATAGTACCCGGGTCATCTTATAACCCGGTTGCAAACCGGGTATGGAGGCCGGGTCACGCGGATGGAAGGCTGGCCAAGCTGCTGGGCCGTAATAAAAGGCTCTGGTGGGCCGAATTCGACGCTACTGGGCCGAAATGATAATAGAAGGAGGATTACAATACATGAAGACAAGGGTCAAGCTTATAACCCGATTTTTAGCCCGGTCAATGGCAACATTAAAGGAGGTGCTGCGGTCAAGTTGAAACCCTAGCTATTGGGTACTGGGCCGAGCGCGGCCGAAAATGGAGCTGCTGGGCCGAGTGAATAAATCAAGTGGGTGGGCCGAATTCAAGGGTTCTTGGGCCTAATTAAATTGGGAATTTTCAGCCTACTCTTGGGCTGAATTTTCTTCATTTTTTGGGCTCTAATTGGTGATTTTTGTTGAGTTTTAGCTTTCTCTTTGGGCTAAAATTATATTGGGTTGATAATTGCATATTTTCCCTCGGAGGGTCGGAGAGCATCCTTTCTACATTTGGTTGCACGACCATAGGAGTTGGGTAGTGGGTTAATTAATTAGCGTACGCAAACTTAATTAATCCACTGCTAGTTGTTACTTGGACTTGACGGTTATTTTGCGCTCTATGCTCGTGCTACACTTTTGTGTTAAATTAGCATACAGCTGTCCATTTGCTCAAAATGGAGTGGGCGATTACAGAATCGCCAAGCTTGACGCACGCCGTATAAGTTGTGTCCGTTCTCTCCACCCTTAGGAGGGCTACTTTTAGAGGGATTCACAAGAGCTATTGGCACTGCCTACGATACTCTTGCCCTCTAAATTAGCCTCGGTTCATATCACGAGAACGTTTGAAGGCCAATAACACCCCTCTATCCTCACCTTAGGGGTGTATATGGTAGAAGCTGCTCCTCCTTTGGCGGTCCTAGCTTCATTTGGATTTAGCAACACCAGCACACCATGGCGACCATTCAAGACCCGAGTACACCACACTCGGCTGCGCTTTTTGTCTACCACTGGCGTCCTCTTCACTATTTTCCTCAAGACCTGAGACCCGAGTCTCGGCTGCGATGAGGTTTTCATATGAAGAGCCAGTACACATTTCTGGTTGCTATGTATAGGTCCAGATTCACACATCCGGACTTGCAGTTATTTTTCCCTAGGCTTAGTACTTTCTAGCTTAGGGTTAGCATTACTTTAAAAATAATTGGGGGGGGGGGGGGGGGGGGGGGTTACTCAATTGGGTATCCCCCTCCCCCCCCCCCCCCCATCTTTTTCCCTAGGTTTTTAGCTTAGGGTTGGATTATGTTTTGCATTTGGTAGGTCTCTTTTAGGGCTCTACCGTGGGTTCCACCGTCTATACTATTTACCTATTTACTCCCAAAATTTTGTCAACTGATTTACGACACACTACTAAAAATGTCTTAATTAGACTATGTAATTATAGTGTGTTACAAATTTGTGGCACGCTCACTAGATCTTAAAACATTCAGCTTCAATTGTACGTGAAAACTTGTAATGATATTGCTTTCAGTATGCACATACTGGACTGAATACTGTATGGGAATGCGAAAACCGCTTGTGATATTGCTTTGAGAATTATAGTGGAATGATTATGTCTTCGAAGATTGTATGCGTATTTGATACGAAGTAGTTGATTTTCAAACGTTTGCCACAGATATTCAAATTCAGATAGTATGCGTATTTAACTCCAGTGCATTATAAATGAAACAGAGAATACCCTTTTGCCATATACTCCACCGATCATCACAAATTAAAAAACCCCCCAATTTGCTGCTTCATGAGCCTTTTCCGAACCCTAGAATTTGCAAGCAAACACTAAGATGTCTGGTTGGGCAAGGGAGACGCCAAGAGGAACAAGAAGGCTGCTGCAAGGTGCGATAGTTGTCTTCCGTGCATTATTTTGAAGAAATCCTGAACCCGCAAGGTTGAATGTTTAGCTTGCTTTCCGAGAATTCAATCAGAGAAAATCCCGCCATCTTATATTGTTGATGGGGGAATTATTATCGGGTTGAAGAAGAGACCGTGGGAGCGGTGTCCAGGTATCTTCTGCTTTCCCCACTAGCAGTAGCAGCGGCGGAGCTGAATGGAGTGGTGGTGGTAGAGTCGCAGCGACGGTTACGATACAGTTTGGATCTCCAACCGAGCTCTCACACCTCCTCTCGAAATCTTGGACGGTCAACAGCAGCAGCGAGCTCTTAAGTAATAATACTCTTACGTTTTGAAAGTTGCAGTCTTTTCCATACAATTCAGTTAAGTTTAAAAATCATTTACACTTTTTTTTGAGTTTGTTGAATTTGAACTCAGGTCCGGAAAACCGAGCTTGATGCAAGTGGTCGAGCGAAGACATTGAGAATGAAGAAAACTTGATCGAAGGTGTTGACCAACGAATATTTTGTCCTCTATTTATTTGTCAATTAGTAGGCGCATATTAAGTTTCATATCTCAATCCCGCCCATCGGTTCTTTCGAAACATGTTTACATTTGGCGTGATTTGATTATGCTATTTGCGTGTTTTTTTTACTGATTTGAATGTACATTGTGTGATTTCTGGTATTTTGATGGCACTATTTGGATAGTGTGTTTTGGCCAATAAGTACAAAATCACCGTAAAATTGGTATATATTGAATGTTGGGAATTTTGTAAAATCAGACCTGGAATACAAATAGTGTTGTGTAGTCGGCTACTTTCGAGTGGAAAATGCTATTTTGTGTGTATTGTGGGTTGTAGGGTGTTGTGTTTAGTTTGTAGCTAAATTATTTGTAGTGTCAGTGAGTTTCATATTCTCTCTCACATTTTTGTAGCTAAATTAAATGATCAAGGTAGATTGGTCCTTATTGATGCATGGATGTATAGAACACCACATTTATCCAACACAAGCCCTTCAAATCCGCCAAACTTTTTCTTTTCAGAAAGAAATGACTTATGTACTCGCGTAATGAAAAAAGTCCAAGTTTGTCCATTAAGGTTTTCCCTATTCAATATCTTGCTGATTTAGTTTGTAGACATATCAGCATCAACATAACAAAAGGATGAGCTGCCCTGCTATGGCCCAACTCCTCTCAATTATTTTGTACTACAATGGTTCTTCCCGTATTATGCTTTCAATGAAGTTAAGATGTCTTGTAAATGTTAGTGAATTTTCATTCTGTAAGAGTTTCTTTGCTCTCACTATCGTGTTTTTTGTTTTTTCAATTTTTTGAGGGAAGGGTTGTGCATTTACGTAGGATGCAGTTGGATCCTGTGAAAGGACTGGAAACAGAGCCCAGTGGTTCAACACTCATTATGCCCTTCTATGATAACCAAAATCTCCAATCCCTCCCAGGAAATTACATGAACTAATTTTCAATAAAAAAAAAGGTAGCGGATCCTTTTGAAATTTCCTTTGACTTATCATTCATCAATTTATCCAAGATGTTGTCACACACCACTCTCAGAATCAAAAGTTGTCAATTTGTTGAAAACCCGTTTAGCTTAAGTATTTACTACCTACTCTGTAAGTTTTGATGTCTCATCTATGTCAGCTTCCATGTTGAAATTTACTTTACAAATAAGATAGTTTAGGAGTCTTGGGTAACATGTCTGTTTAAACCTTTCCCATAGAATTGAATCTGAGGGTAGGATGATATGGAAAAGGGAAGTCAGGAAATCCACCTCTATTTTCAAGTCTACCTACTTATATCTTGTTTTCATCAGTTTCATGCTAGAAAAATATTGGTGAAATGAAGTGATTGGGTCAGCTGGTTCTTTCAGTTGATCATTAAGGATGAAAAGTGAAATTTTATTTTACCTAATTAATTCAATTATCACTAATGTGTTTTAATATAACCTATCTAAAAATTAAGTGTCCGTCAAACTGCCTGTCTGGTTTCATGCGTTAATTCTGGTGATATGCGTTAATTATGCTGTTTATTTTATTGGGATTAACTGTGATTTTACGGGATAATGTGCACTTTAGGTGTTTTATTTGTCACAGATCACAGTTTTTGGGTTCAAGAGGAATTTGGAGGAGAGTAAGGACTATTGAGCAATTACGACAAATGAAGTCGTCAAAGTAGAGCAGAATCGTAGCAGTTAATTTGGAACAGATTGGACTGATATTTGTGGAGATATCCTTGAAGACATTTGAAGATAATTTGGAGATTTGATTTTATCTCTTCAAATCAGAATTTAAATTTGGAAAGAATTTTATTTTATTTGGAAGAGTCCAATATGGACATGATTTTTGTAATTGCAGCGTATATATATATTATGTACGCATGAAACCAGACGGGCAGTCTTTCTTTTTGGTTTTGGACGCGAGTTCACCAGAATTAAGGACTTAGTCTTAGTTTGAGTTTCGTATTTCATTCCATACACAGACAAAAACATATTTTCTTCTCTTGGTTTTAATAGTTTCCATCGTAGACGCTGGAAGGGTGGAATTTCTTGTTGAATCATAAGTTTTGCATTGATTTTCATGCTTAAGTAATCACTGTCATTGTTTCCCTTATTTTAGTTTTACTCCTGCGCATAGATTAGTTACTGTGGAGCATTGCAATTGTTGGTTGAATTTGTCACTTCCAGCGAATTTCTTGCGCACAAGGGTGTGCCACGGTCTGATTAAATTATTAATTTCTTATGTCAACTCATGTTTATTATTTGCATCGATAGTTTGATTAATTTAATTACTATGAGTAGCTAATTCATATATCGGCAGAGAATAACAAATGCTAGTTTATAAATTGTGAGGCCTAATTGCATTATAACTGATTCTTGCATGTTCTTGATTGTTCTTGGTTGAATTTTATTTCTAATATGTTTAAACTTGATCAACTTAATGTTTTTAGAATATTGCTATCTAATTTCCGCCAATACGTAATTGTTGGATGGGATTAGGAAGTAGCACAGTCTTGTGAAAAATAGCTAACTAGCTAAGACTGTAATAGCAAGATAGGGAATAATTGAGTGTGCGTTACTATTTACTTTTACTTTGGTAATTGCTATATCGGGTTCTTTTAATACTTAATGCTATCAAAATGTGTTCTGGTTTAGCGAATACTTTCTGGGAACATTTTGGTAAGGGAAACAGTTAATTAATCATAATTAGTTGACTGTCGATAAAGTAAGAAAGAATTGGGGGGGTTTAAGCGTACCTACTTCCCTATAACCGGTAAATGTGTAGGAATTGGTTCATTATTGTGCCTATGATCGATGATTAACTAGCATGAGTTATTCTTAGCCGATATCATTCATTTATATATTTATTTCATTGTATTTGTTGAGTATAGTTTTTTTAGGTGGTTTTGTTCTTTGTTACATTTTTATTGAGCTTGCTTGAGGGAAAGCAAGGTTTAAGTGTGAGGAGGATTATATGTTTGTCTGCTTATGTGTTAGTGTCATTTAATAAAAAATAAAAAATATATTTTTGACTTTTTTTTAGTCGAGTCAAATTCAGCATACTATTCTTGATATTATTGTTTCTTGATAGACTGAACTTGCTTGTGAGAAAGCTCTTGTGTGACATATTTGGTTACTTGATACACCTCTAAAATTACTTGGTAAATGTGTCCAATATAATTGGGGTAAATTGGCCTAGATGATACTTGGGATGACGAAAAAATACAAGTAATTGAACATTTGAGCCCAGTAAAAGTGAGGTTTTGAGCTAGAGTAGAGCAGTCTCTACATCAATTTTTTTTTAGAGTCATGGCATTACTTGAACTATTTGGTGTGAAAATGATGAAAGGCAAATTTTGATCAATCAAATATTGCAAAGCCCCAGTTAGGATTTAACCTCACAGCTTATACGGCCTACCACGCATCACACTTAGTAAACCCTTTGAAGTCTTGACCTTTTTCTTTGTTTGAGCCACAGAAAAAAAAAATGAAGCCAAAGCCTATTTTTTTATCCCTTCTTTTGTGTCCCTTATACATGCATGCTTGTGATTATGATAGATTTCTCAGATTATTTGCTGCTGATGTGCTTTAAGAAATATCAGTGAGTACCTTGATGTTGATGTATGAAGTGACCATGCGGTACTTAATTCAAAAGTGCGGTAAAATGATAATAAAATGAGTGATTTGGTGCTGGAAATTCAGAAAAAAGAAGGAAAAAATCAGAAAAATCAGGAAAAAAAAGGGAAAAATGAAAAAAATTCAGCACCAACACTTAGTTATTGCAGCCAGTTCTGAGCGGATTTTTCCACTTTATGATGGCTGAAAATTATCTTTTTGATTGAGGACTTTTTGGGCTGAAAAGAGCATGCATGTATATTTATATTTTTAAGCTTAGAACCCTTAGGACCTTACCTCGTTTTTATTCCCCCTAGCCCCGTTACAACCTTGAATAAAGACATTTCTGATTTGCATTGAATGATTTGAGTATTCCCATGTGAAATTCATATATATTGAGTGACTGTCCCTTACATCTAGAGCGAATGTGTGAAACGTGAGAAATGTTAGATACTTGTCTGATTTTGACTAAGTTGAGGGCTGGTTTGCATTAATTTGAGGATGAGTTTACCAATGTAATTTGAAGGGTGTAAGAGTGTCAAGTGTTTTATACATGAGCCTTTGTTATTAGTAAGGTAAAGTTTGTCTATGGATCAAGAAATTAAGGATTGGTATGCTGAGTTTGATTGTTTGTTAGGTTGTAGTTAGTGTTTTCTTTTTGTTATTTTTCTTTTGAGTCTTTCTTAGAGTCAGTTGGGGATACTTGGAACTTTGTAATAAACAACATGATTTGATTCTCATTTCATACTTGAGGGCAAGCATGACTCAAGTGTGAGGATATTTGATATGCGTTAATTATGCTGTTTATTTTATTGGGATTAACTGTGATTTTACGGGATTAATGTGCACTTTAGGTGTTTTATTTGTCACAGATCACAGTTTTGGGGTTCACGAGGAATTTGGAGGAGAGTAAGGAGTATTGAGCAATTATGGCAAATGAAGCAGTCAAAGTAGAGCAGAATCGTAGCAGTTAATTTGGAGCAGATTGGACTGATATTTGTGGAGATATCCTTGAAGACATTTGAAGATAATTTGGAGATTTGATTTTATCTCTTCAAATCAGAATTTAAATTTGGAAAGAATTTTATTTTATTTGAAAGAGTCCAATATAGACATGATTTTTGTAATTGCAGCGTATATATATTATATACACATGAAACCAGACGGGCAGTCTTTCCTTTGGGTTTTGGACGGGAGTTCACCAGAATTAAGGAGTTAGTCTTAGTTTGAGTTTCGTATTTCATTCCAGACGGAGACATGAATACGCAGACTTAGGAATTCATTAGTTTAGTTTTCATTACTTTGGTTCCAGGAGGGAATTTGTGAACAATGGTTGCATGCTTTTGACTTTGGAATCAATATTACCTTAACCTGGATCATCCGATCGTGTATCTATTTGTTCTATAGTTTGCTTAATTTTATACATTAATTATGTATTGTTTTTATATTTTTTATTTGTTTAGTTTAATTATTATGAGTAATAATTCATATATCGGCAGAGAATAACAAATGTTAGTTTATAAATCGTGAGGCCTAATTGCATTGTAATTGATTCTTGCATGTTCTTGGTTGTTCTTGGTTGAATTTTATTTCTAATATGTTTAACCCTGATCAACTTAAATGTTTTTGGAATGCTGCTATCTAATTTTCGCCAATACGTAATTGTTGGATGGGATTAATAAGTAGCACAGTCTTGTGAAAAATAGCTAACTAGCTAAGACTGTAATAGCAAGATAGGGAATAATTCAACGTGCGTTACTATTTGCTTTTACTTGGGTAATTGCTATATCGGGTTCTTTTAATACTTAATGCTATCAAAATGTGTTCTGGTTTAGCGAATACTTTCAGGTTATTTGGCGAGTAAAACGATGCTCACCAACCCACCTCTATTTTCAAGTCTACCTACTTATATCTTGTTTTCATGAGTTTCATGCTAGAAAAATATTCTTGAAATAAAGTGATTGGGTCAGCTGGTTCTTTGAGTTGATCATTAAGGATGAAAGTGAAATTTGATTTTACCTAATTAATTTAATTATCACTACTGTGTTCCAACATAACCTATCTAAAAACCAAGTATGCAATAAAGTAAAGCATAAAAAACACAAGACTTGGTTACACAGTTCGGTGAAATTCACCTACATCTGCGGGGCCTGGCCCAGTTCAGAAGGAATCCATTAATCAGAAAGATACAGTACAAAGTACACCATACAATTATACTTATCTTATCTAACTATAACGTGAATTCTACAAGCTCCCCTTGCTACCAATCCGCCTTGATCAAACTCCTTCTGACCTCGAAACTCATCGACGCTGGATCTCCTCCTCCCGAGGAATTAAGGCATATGATTCTGAACTTTGAACAGCAGGTTATGTATGTTGGAACATAGATTCTGGCTCTTTGCACTTCTCGGGAGATCAAAATCTTGCCAATTTTTCTATTAAATTCGTACAGAACGCAGTCGTGTTTGTCCCCTTTTATATCCATGAGCAGTTTGGGATTCTCCATGATTATCTCCACAATATTCCTATTCCAAATCTGCTTCTTGAAGCATATCCAAATCCCACAAATAAAGGAATTTTCCTTATCACAATCTATCCCATATATTCGTAAATATCAACTCCATATATGTAGGGATTTACCATAAATCAACTATGCTTCACACGCCTAATAGAACACAGAATGTTCAGATTTTCATACATCACAAATACAATAATATTCTGTCTTCTTTTTCCGTAAACATCATTGGCGTAAATATGTTGTTTTCGCATACACACAAGAAGTTTATTCCATCTCCAATTCCATAACATTAATCCAATCCCACATATATCGAAACTAATATATTCTCCAACTCAAATACAACTTGGACTAGATGTATCCTTCTCGGATTCAATCTTCAACCTTTCCTTATTTCACCAAAATTCCGTGTTTGATGTTGCAACTCAATAATACCATATTTGCATAATTTTCACAAATTTCCAACTAGATAAATCCAGACTTTACAATCTCTCCCTTTGGCATTTTGTGGATCAATCACCTTTTGGCATTTCATCACAAGAGCTTATGCAAATAAAGACATCAACCTTGAAAATCACTCTGGATGTTGGAACATAGAAACATAACATCTCCCCCTAAATTCCATATTCCCTCAACATCCAAGAATAATGATAATGTTGGAATATTAACCCAACGGAGCCAATAAAGCCATCCAAGAAATCCAAAACATCTCCTCCTTGGGACCATAAACATGCCAAAAGCAATAGA
Source organism: Rubia yunnanensis (assembly GCA_037428765.1). Taxonomy (NCBI): domain Eukaryota; kingdom Viridiplantae; phylum Streptophyta; class Magnoliopsida; order Gentianales; family Rubiaceae; genus Rubia; species Rubia yunnanensis. The sequence goes on from CM075063.1 coordinate 86,870,702, forward strand.
CACAGAAAACCAAAATCTCCATTAAATGCAGCTCCCCCTGAAGCAAATATCTGGCCTATGTTAGAACATAGCCATAACATAACCTTTAAACCTCTTCAGGAGAAACTATATGTGCTTCATCTAATCTGGCATTTTCTACCTCCAAAGCTACCATCTAAATGGATTGAGCTCTCAACTTCACACCATTGTACCACTCAAAATCTGGATCAATGTTGCCTCCCATAGAATTATTCTACAATCTCTCGATTGTACTTCTTGTAGATTGACGTAGCAATCTTGAGACCCAAATAGTCCAGATAAGCTGTAAATTCACACTCCTCATATACACCAAGATCAGTTGTCCTTTCGGCTAAATTTATATCCCTCATGGAAGTTTGATCAGAAGTGCCTTCAATAATCTGCTCACCTTGTGTTGGAACATCAGTCACCGATGTTGGAACATAACAGCTCTCAGCTTCACCTGCTTTCTCTATATTGGAACATAAGATCCTTTTATTGCTTCAAAATCAACACATCACCTACTCAGCTTCCTTCACTTCATCAGTACTTTCTCCCCCTATCTGGTGTTGGAACATAGACATGTTCACCATCCAGATTATAATCTTCTCCAGCCATAGTTACTGATGTTTGAACATCTGAATCTCTAATCCATGTCCACATCTTCTCAACCTGTCTCCATACTCTATGTTGAAACATGACCAGCATCACTGCCTTCCAAACTTCTCATCATCCTAAACCAGAATACCGGGAAGAGTCATCTCTCTGATCTATGCATCCCATCAATCACCATAATATCTTCAACACCAATTTCTAACATGTCCAACTACGCCTCTATTTTTTTTTCTCATTTTTAATTGTTAAGTTTTCAAATTTTCTGAAAAAAATAAAATAAAACCTACAGCTAAATAAAAGCTTTAAAGAAATACCTCAAATCTGACAAACACCTAAGTGTTGTCTGAGGAGCTCAACTGTAACAGTGTCCAACGGCTTTGTAAAAATATCTGCAAATGGTCTTGATGTTGGAACATAGGCTACCACAACTTTTCTCTCAACCCTAATTATCCTTTTGACTTCATTTAAGTGAGATTCCTTAAGATCATCCTGAATTCTTACAAAAACTCCCACCATACTCATCTTCAATTCAGCTTGCATCAACGTCACAAAATCTTGTACCAAGTATGGTGAATTAGACCCAAAGATCATATCATCAATATAGATTTGAGCAATCAGTGTATTTTATGATTCTCAAAATACAAGCAAGATGCGATCTTTTCCCCATCGACGAGAACCTTTCTGAATAGGAAAGGTAGTGAGTCGCTTATACCACGCACATGGTGCTTGTTTTGATCCATACAAAGCCTTCTTGAGTCAATGATATACTTCCACATTAACCACATCTTGTAGGGGAGCACTCTTGACAGCTTTTTGGTACATCATAAAATTCATAGTGCACGCCATAACAAGGAGAATGTGAATAGATTCTAACCTGACAACTGATGCGAATGTCCCATCAAAATTAACTCCTTCATTCTAAGTGTAGTCATGAGTAACTAATATTGCTTTATTATCACTGGGTTCGATAAGGGAGAGAAACCATTGTAGGCCAGCAAGTTCCCTATAATTAATTTGAGGGTTCAATCGAGTCCTTCTTCTGCTTGATTCAGCCTGCACTGATGCTGGAACATGAGAGAGTTCTGTAGAGGACGATGTTCCAACATTGTTGAAGATATAAGAGTCACCAGCTTCATCTTCAAGATCTGTCTCATCTGATGTTCCAACATCATTACATCCCTGATATGAGAAATCAACTGATGTTGGAACATGGTCAGCTGTACGATCCACTTCATCACATTTGACACTAAAGAAGTTTACTTCTTGTTCCAATAAGTAACATTTGTCTGATGACCGAATACCAGTAAGCACTTTGTTGTTGCCGTGTTTCACTATGCACTTTTCCTTATGGAATTCCACGGTCATATTATCATCACTTAGTTGGCTGATACTTAGGAGATTAGACTTTAGGTCTTCCACCAACAACACACCAGTGAATATGGGGAATCCTTCAATATGCAGTTCACCTTTTCCAACCACTAGACTCTTCTTTCCATCGCCAAACGTAACAAAACCACCATCATATGGCTGGATGTTTGTTAGTAATTCCTGAGTTTCAGTCATGTGGCAAAAGCAACCACTATCAAAGTACCACGAGTCTCTAGAATGTGCAATAGGAGATGTATGAGCAACAAGGCAAGTACTTGTGTGTTTAACAACCCATACCTTTTTGACCATTTTTTATCGCTGGACATCGTCTATGTTGGAACATACTGAGAGTTGTCGCCCTGTCATGATATCTCTGAGCATTTTTTGGCATTGTTCCTCCGTATGACCTTGATACACGCAGTTTGATGGGTCTTGATAAACTTTCTTTTTACATCTTGAATCTTCGACTTGAGACTGACCTTGCTATCTGATGAATTGTCAAACCCGATTCCATGTCGATCTCCAAAGTTTTTTCCCATGATAGAATGTTATCAAGTTTCGCCTTTCTAGTATTTAACTTGGTAATAGCTGCTTCGACCATCTCAACTCTCTTAGTTGTTGAGCTTAGATTCAAATTTAACTCTTCAATCTCTCTTCTGAGTTCACCAACTAAAACTTGCAACTACTTCTCCTTCTCGCCCAGATGATTTTTCTCCTCCTTCAACACTCTATTTGTATCAACAACTTGAAGCCACATGGCATACATCTGCTCATATGTACTATAGATATCTTCATCACTCACAACTAGTCCGTCATCATCACTGGACGTGTCATCAGAACCTATGTTGGAACATACAGCTTCCTCTTTCTCTGACATTTTGGAACATACCTCATCTGATCCACCGTGAAGTTTTTCTCCAAATGCCACATAGTTGCTTATAAGTTCCTCTTCGTATTCTTCATCATCTTCACTCCATGAGGTGATGTATGATTTTCCTTGCTTCTTTAGGGTATTAGCACATTCAGCCTGGATGTGGCTGTATCCTCCACATTCTCGACATTGAATTCTTTCAGACTGTCTTCCTTCACCACTTTGGTTTCTAGAGAATTGCTGACTTCCTTGTTACATCCGAGTTCTACGATTACCAAAATCTTGAGGACGAGTTTTGTTTTCACCAGATCTTTCCTGTGAATTCTTGTTTACCACCTTCTTCAGCATTCTTGAGAAATTATTGGTGATAGGAGCAAGTTCTTTACTTCCATCATCACTATCAGATTAATTGATGACCCTAGATGAAGAGGATTTGATGGCCAGCTTTTTCTGGACATTTTTTGCAGGCTGTTGCATTGTCATCTCATAGGTCTGTTGTGATCCCATTAGTTCATCCAAGTTCATGGTGGCTATATCTCTTGCTTCTTCTATTGCTGCTACTTTCATAGCAAATCTTTTAGGAAGAGATCTCAAGGCTTTTTTCACCAATTTTGCTTCCTTGTAAACTTTTCCAAGTTGATACGCCATATTGGAGATATCTCTGAGTTTCCCATTGAATATAGAAATAGTATCATCCTCCTCCATCTTCAGTTCCTCAAACTTTGTAGCCAACATCTGTAGTTTGGATTCACGTACACGACTTGTCCCCTCATTTACAGTTTGTAGGATATCCCATGCTTTCTATGCTTGTTGGCACGTAGAGATGAGTTTGAACTGATCTTCACCCACTGCAATAAATATGGCATTTAATGCTCCGGAGTTCGCCAAGCTTCCCATTCTTTCACCTGGTGTCCACGACTCTTTAGACTTAGATTCTCCTCCTTCAGAACTTCCAACAACAGGGGGTTTCCATTCTATTTCAACATAGTACCAAGCCAATTCATCCATTGAATTTATGAACACCCGCATGCGAGCCTTCAAGTAGTTGTAATTTGTTCCTTCCAGCAGTGGTGGCCGAGATACAGAAGCTCCTTCTCTGGTCACCATTGGTAAAATCGGATCACACTTTCCTTGTCAAAACCAAGGTAAAACAAGTGGCTTAGCTCTTATACCAATTGAAATTTGGTTTTACATAACTAATTCAATTATGACTACTGTGTTCCAACATAACCTATCTAACCAAGTATGTAATAAAGTAAAGCATAAAAGACACAAGACTTGGTTACACAGTTCGGTGAAATCCACCTACATCTGCGGGGCCTGGCCCAGTTCAGAATGAATCCACTAATCAAAAAGATACATTACAAAGTACACCATACAATTATACTTATCTTATTTAACTATAATGTGAATCCTGCAAGCTCCCCTTGCTACCAATCCGCCTTGTTCAGACTCCCTCTGACCTCGAAACTCATTGATGCTGGATCACCTCCTCCCGAGGAATTAAGGCATATGATTCTGAACTTTGAACATCAGGTTATGTATGTTGGAACATAGAATTCTAGATCTTTGCACTTCTCGGAAGATCAAAATCTGTATGCAGATTTTTCTATTAAATTCGTACAGAACGCAACTGTGTTTGTACCCTTTTATATCCATGAACAGATTGGAATTAGCTCCACAATATTCCTATTTCAAATCTGCTTCTTGAAGCATATCCAAATCCCACAAATAAAGGGATTTTCCTTATCACAATCTATCTCATATATTCACAAATATCAACTCCATATATGTAGGGATTTACCATAAATCAACTATGCTTCACACCCTAATAGAACACAGAATGTTCAGATTTCCATACATCACAAATACCATAATATTCTGTCTTCTTTTTCTGTAAACATCCTTGGCGTAAATATGTTGTTTTCGCATACACACATGAAGTTTATTCCATCTCCAATTCCATAACATTAATCCAATCCCACATATATCGGAACTAATATATTCTCCAACTCAAATACAACTTGGACTAGATGTATCCTTCTCGGATTCAGTCTTCAACCTTTTCTTATTTCACCAAAATTCCTTCTTTTTTGATGTTGCAACTCAATAATACCATATTTGTATAATTACCACAAATTACCAACTAGATAAATCTAGACTTTGCAAAAAGAACTTTTAAGCGTGACTCCGAATTTCAGGCATAAACTTACTGGAATATTTAATTGATGTTTATAGGGTGACAAGTTGGAAATCCTTGTAGGAAATGCTCAGGCACTCACTGGGAGTACATGGTACTCTGATGATCTTGTTGCACTTTCAGTTGCCAGTAGAAAAACTTAAATACTGGTGGATTTCAATTGCAACTAGAAAAAAATTTGAATATGGTTGGACTAGGTTAATATAGTACTGTACGGTAATTATATTCAATTGGGGATATTTTTATTTTGAATATTGATAATTTAATAGATATGATTTAGAGTGCGTCACTTGAAAGACGATGTTTCCATAAATTATGAAAAGATCAATGCTTAAACTGCAAATTAGAAGAAATGAAGATAAAATTATCGGGTTGCATGAATCAGGTTACAAACTTTATAACTACTACACATTACGTACTAAAGTTTTAATATTATAAATTAGACCTTTTGTCTTTTATTATTTTAATTAAAACTCGTATTTTCATAACCCTATGAAAAGACGGTCTTTCCCAAGATTTTGCCTATGATTTATTATTGGTTTTTTAAATTTTAGTACTTCAGTTAGGCATTCCTATTTAGATTGCAATTATCTAATTAACATATGTTTAATTTGTACTATAATTCATTTTATAAAATATGGTATAACGTCATTGTAAAAAGATATTTGTCAAATTAAATTAGTAATTTGAACATGTGAAAAAATTGTGTCCCATCGAATATATTAATATTTATAATAATGGTAAAATATGTCGTAAATACATTATGCGACCAAAATTTAACAAATACACAAATATTGTTGTGAATTATTATGTCATAAGAATTAGCGATTCTTAATATGATGTATAAATTACAACACAATAATTATGTGATGCCAGGGGTGTGGTATTAGTTGCCACTAATATATATTATATATAACAAATATTGTGTATGCAATAATATACGCTTCTGCATGCTAATATATATGTCGTAACGTATCACATCACATTATTTGATGTCACAAGTACTGTCATGAATTACAATTCAACAATTTAAATAAGGTCGCACAATCTGTCGAAAAAACATGCATTACTATATGTAAATAATGCAAAAATGTGTCGTGAGTAACCATGCGTTATAAAAGGTGAGTGATGTAAAATGTGACGCAAATATCTCCGCGCCACAATAGGCAAATGATGTGCTGGAAATATCCCTACATTACTAAAAGTAAATGACGCATATTGTATCACAAAAATACATATGTCACTAAATGAAATTGTTGCATAATATGTCGTAAATAAAAACATGCTTCACTGATGAAAATGCCACAAAATATGTCGCAAAATACAGGACATGTAATTTAGTTACACCGAAAGTGTCGTTTACTTTGCGGCACAATCAAAAAATTGTGTAGTCAAAATACTACACGTGTATACACGACACAATAAAAGGTGACGAAAATTGTGTCGCAAAATAACATTTGCTACACTATATCAGCGATAAGTGACACATTTTGCATGTCGCAAAAGGTAATATTTGTTGTAGTACCTCAACTCCATGATAATGGGCTTGAAGAAGTAAAGGCAATTGGATGCCAAGGTGGACAAGGGCATGGCGGAAAAAGTTCCCTAAGAAGGCAAGCTCATGAGAAGAAGTATGATCCATACTTTCAAACTTACAATCTTGAGTGGAGACACCATCAAAACTTTAAATAGAGAGATGATCAAGCTGGGCAATCAAACCCCCCAAGGTGGTCATCAAGATGGCTAGGGGGTGTATCAACCGACTCGTCAAGAAGGACAACCCAATACCAAGGACAACCCCAATACTAAGGCAATCAAGGGTACAATCGGGCTCCACAACAACCCTACCCAAGGGATGAATGGTCATCTAACCCTTGAGAAGGAAAGCCAAGGTCGGAGCATGAGGAGCTCATGCATACTGTAACCAACATGGTCGCTAACTTGGAAGATCAAACCGCAACTAGAATTACGAACGTGGAGGACCGCTCTTCTACAAGATTCAAGAGTTTGGAAGTTCAAGTTAGTCAAATAGCATCCTCCATGGCCGGTTGGAATCTAGGAAAAATGTAAGAACAATCACCTTGAGGAGTGGAAAAGAAACCAAGGAGCCCGAGCGAATTGTTATGGATGGGAAGGAAGGTGAAATGGAGATTATAATGAAAGACCAAGATGTTAAGGAGGTTATCACTCAACCACCGAAGTAGAGAGAAATTGAAAAAATCCTTCCACCACCACCTTTTCCGGAGGCTTTGTAGGATAAGAATCGCAATGATGAGAATAAAGCCCTTTTGGAGGTTTTCCGTAAATGTGAGGTTAAAATTCCCCCTTTTGATGATATCAATCAAGTCCCTAGGTTTTCTAAATTCTTTAATGAGTTATGCATAGGTAAGAGAACTAAAGCATTGAAGAATGTGGCATTTCAAAAGAAACTACCTCTAAATGCAATGATCCCGACATGTTCACTATCCCCTGTGTCATAGGTGACAAAATTTTTGAAAAGGAAATGATAGACCTAGGAGCCTCTATTAATGTAATTCCCTAAACCATATACAATATTCTTAACTTAGGGATTTTGCATGAAACTAGGGTGATCATACAACTAGCCGAATATTCCCAAGCTATTCTGAAAGGGTTAGTGCGAGATGTGTTGGTTAAAGTGGATAAACTAGTTTTCCCCACCAATTTTTATATTCTAAATATTTTGTATAATGAGAGTGTGTCCCCCTATCTTGTTAGGAAGACCGTTTTTGAAAACGGTGAGAACTAAGATCGATGTGCATAGTGGTACATTAACATTAGAATTCGACATAGAAAAAGTAGGTTATGAGATCTAAAAGGATAAAGAGCTTCCAAAGGATAAAATGTCTTTCCATGGTGTCACCATGATTGAAAGTTTTGCATGATCCTCACAATGAATTTGAACATTTCCACATGATTAACTTAATTGAAGTTGATAATGGAATGAGGAAGACATCTAAGCAAGTTTCTAGTTGTTTGAACAAGGTTAATGTTGTATATGTGAATGTCTCTAGTACTAACTTGTAGCGAGTGAAGAATGGGTTAAAGACACGTCATCTAAACCCCCTTTACTCCAAAGAGTCCTTAAAACCACCCGAAAAGGGGCGAGGCGCACAAGTCCATTTGGCTCCGGAGATGAGGTTTAAGGCGAGTCAATGTAGGAGACCAATACATATGGAGACAAGAATGGGTGGAATCACGGATGGTGATTTCGGAGCCATTTGAACTGCTTCTCCTGAGTTCCTGAGAAATAGCCCGTGCCCTAGGAAGTTTCATTCGACCCCGTCCGTTCCCTATCATCCGTCCTGGGCTGAAAAGCCCACTTGCTTTTCCTCCTTGTTGCCTAAACCCAACCCTAAATCCACAAACACAAATAACAAGAATAAACTTGCTCAAGCACAAAAATTTGATTAATTCTTCTCCTAGAAACACATCCAAACAATATTAATCTAACTTCACCATAAATAGAATGACATAAATTCAAGAAAAAAAAACACTTATTTTCATTATCGCCCCCACAACTTATTATTCATTCATTCATTGATCATATAAAGCTTACCCTCTGGTTTCCAGAGTCTCCATCCGCGATTCCACCTTTTTGAATAGGTCTCCATATTTTTTGTGCCCTACCTTTCACCTTTGGTGCCACGAACCACACATTCCTATCCTTAATTATTTTTGAAGGCTGTTTTGTTTTGGGATTAAGAGGAGGTAAAGGAGGTTTTAGTTCCTTTTCTCGTTCTTTCACTTACTGCATGTTAGTGTCCATATCGATAGAAGCATAAGAATCACTCATAATCACAGGAACACTATCAACATGTTTTTCACCAAAAGTTCCAACAAGATCTTCACTAACCAAATCAAGGACATGCAATGTTTCCATACCATGTGGAAGCTCAACAGACTCACTAGTTACGCATGTAGCATCAACAATATCACCATCATAACTAACATCAATGACATTGCAAGAATAAGAAGAGATAAATGCATATTTAGACTTATAAATCCCAAAACCTATCTTGTCTTCCTCATCCTCTAGGGTTAGTGTTCCCTTCTGGACATCAATTTTTGTTTTCGACGTTTTAAGAAATGATATCCTCAATAAAATTGGGGTTCCACCTCCATCATGCGTCATGTTGAGAATATAAAAAGGGTTTCCTTTTCCAAGACGTGGACCCTTGATGGTTTAGCCTGATCATAGGAACGAACAATTACAAAAGCCTCTCTTACGAATAAGAATTCTCCACTCTAGCACATCTTAGGTAGTCGGGTTTTCTTGTATCCACATATAGGAAGTCGTGCTTACCTGAGGGAATCCCTTCCAATTGATTATGCTTTAACTTAGCCCACGTATGAGTAGTAGTACATAAAACATTAATTTATATAATAAATATATGAACGTAATTAAAATTTAAAATTAGGGGCTTGCCACTTATTGTGCAACTTCAAGTTCGGGAGCTTTGTCGTATCCACTCTTATTGTTTTGATGGCTCTTTAGGAATTAATCACACCTCTCAATTTCATCCACGTCGATGGGTTTTACTGATGACCTTGCCTCTTCTTGGTCACCACCTCCCCCCCCATCCCCCCTTCGATTGCAATTTGGAAATCTCTTTCAAAATATTTTTCTACTAACTCGAGGCTGCCAAACCATAACCCCCATGACTTTTCTGATGAGTATTTACGTTTTTCGATGCAATATTATGTTTTTCGATGCAATATTTTGTTTTTCAACCCTCGTACCCTACGTTAGGATATCATAAAAATGTAACAACAAAACAAATTTAATCTTAATACACTAAAAATTTTATATAAATGGACTAACATTTTCCTCATACTCCAAGCCTCTTATCTTGTCGATCGCCTAACTTTCCGGTTGAATGTGTCTATAAGTCAACCATGAATGATCTTCTTTTCTACTCGAGAATATGTAATCTCTAGATAAGGTATACTTGTGTTCTCTCCGACTCTTTGACAACATGCCAATTGTCTTCTTCTTTAAATCCTCCAAATCCAGAGCATCGATCTCAAATGGCATCTATTAATTTATTTAAGGGTCACTATGTCAAAGTAAATAGTTTCAGATATGATAAAAAAATGTATTGGTGCATTTTTTCAAGTTTGATCAAAGTCATTTTGACATAGCCATTTTTAATTAGGCGCAATTAAAGGGGGTTTTATGATGAATCACCTTTGATCAAAATGAATCAAAGGCAGTTCTTTGGAAACCGCCTTCTAAATACCTTGAACCTCCTTCATATTTTTGGGGGTCCAAATTAAAGGGGTTTCAAACTCGGAACCTCTTTTAAAAGGTGGTTCTTTGGAAATGCTCTGGAACCGCCTTTGATCGATGCCTTTAATAGACCATTCTCCACTAACACTACTCGAAAATAGGTATATACGCACCGATATAAATTCATGAGTACAGGTATACCGGTGCATATGTAACCAATTGCACCAGCATTTATCATGTTAACATCAGTACCAGTGCGAATAAGTACATACGCACCAGTATCCTGTCAACCAATGTACAATTCACCTATTTTCGCACAAGTGTTGGTTCTACCGGTGTACAAACTCAAATATTTTGCACTGGTATTATCTGTACAATTGGTTTTGACCGGTGTATTTACCTATGTGTGCACCAGTAAACGATTACCGGTGTGTACATATTTCTTTTTTTTATTTGGCACCAAGAGGATAACTTTTTAAACCGGCAACGGGAAATTACCGGTGCTGAATTTAAAAAAATGTGGGAAATATTTACATTTGTACGCTGGTTACTATTTGAACCGGTGTAGGAATTGAACATGCACCGGTATTTTATTAATACCGGTGCATAGGAAATTTATTTTTGTAGAAATTCGGTGCCAAAAATATTTTTTTTCACATAGGTACTATGATCGTACCGGTGCAGAAGAATAAAATACGCAGGTTTTGGCTAATATCTACTCCGGTAGCTATTTTTACCGATGTAATAAGCTACAAATGCACTGGTAAAGTCTAAATACCGGTGTATTAAATCGCATTAAATGTTCACCTACCACCTTTTTTAGTGGGTTAAAAATGAGATTTTTGGAAGAAGAGGTTCATTAATGATGTATTTTGGTTGATGAAGGCTATGAATTTTCCACAATGAAGACCCTTGAAGGTACGATTTTTTGAATTACATTTATGGGTATTAAGGATTTTATGTATGTTTTGGTTAGTAGAGATATTTACATTTTGTGTTTGACCATTTGATGATGATTGAGGTAGAATTATTTATATTAGTTTGTGATTTGTTCTCAAGGTTGTTGTAGTTATAATGCTATGACTTTTGATTCCTATGGTGTTGGACATGTTAAGAATGTTGTAATTCTAATGTGGACTATTGGTGTATATTGTGCATTTATGATGTTGCATGATTAGGAAGTCATCATGAAAAATTCTATTGTATTAAATATGTTGAAGTTTTAGTATTGGACATTTATTGATATGTAGAGTTGTATTGCACCGTCGAGAGGCTTAAGCATGTGTATGCCAACGTTAGTAGGGTGAGCGATGAATATATTATGTTCGTGGATGAGTTCTTGGAGCATGCTTTTAGTCAAGAAAAGTGAATATTATGTGCATGTCGTGAGTGTGGAAATCGAATTTGTACTGATAAGAAGGACATCCTGAAACTCCATTTTTATAATCAGGGATTTGCAAAATATTATGTTGTGTGGACCTTTCATGGGGAAAAATCACCACCGGAAGTGAGAGTTATTAGTGACAGAGAGTGTTTTGGGGATGCTAAATTGGATGACATGTGTGAGGAGGTTGTTAATGAGTTTAGAGGGAGGCCCGAGGTTTTGGCTAACCTCCTTGGTGAGAAGCATACACCATTGTATCCCGGTTGCAAGAAGAAAGACACGGTCATGTCGTGTTTGATGGAGTTGTTTAATTTGAAAGGTTAAGGGTCATGGAGTATTACTAGCATGAATAAATTACTTAAGTTTTCGAAAGAAAAACTTCCACCCGGTAATGGGGTTCCTGATAACCTTTATGAAGCTAAGAGAATTTTGTGTCCGATGTGATTGGAGTACGAATGGATACATGCTTGTCCGAACGATTGTGTCCTATATAGGGGTGACCTTAAGGATAAGATTGTTTGTCTAGTATGTAATGTGTCGCATTATAATAAGAAGAGAAATGGGGTTGTCGGTGGAAAGCATGTTCTACCATCAGTTGAGAAATGAGTGGAAGACTGTTTATTTGGGTCACCGTAAATTCCTACCAATGAAGCACAAGTTGCGGGATAATGCGGTTGCATTCGTTGGTGGAAAGAAGAGGAGAAAGGCACCTAAACCTTTGACCAGTGTAGCTATTCAGAGTAAGGTGAAGAAATTGAATGTTGTTCTTGGTAAAAAGTTATTAAAAGGTGATGGGTCTGTAGACGGATGTCATGCATATCAAAAAGAATGTTTGTGAAAGTCTAAGTGGAACGCTTCTGAACATTCCCGGGAAGCCTAAGGAAAGATTGAATGCGAGGAAAGATTTAGTGGACCTTGGTATACGGTTGGATCTGGCACCGGAGGTAAGAGGGAAGCGAACGTACCTACCCCCCACTCCTTACAATTTGTCAGTTGCTGAGAGGAGATCGGTGTGTGAGAGCATCCAAGGAATGAAGATACCGTTCGGTCACTAATGTTAGTCAGTTTGTGAATAATGAGTTGCGTCTTAATGCTTTGAAATCATACGATTGTCATGTCCTTATACAAAAAATTTTGCTCGTTGCAATCTGTGGGTGTTTGGAAGAGGAAGTTAGATTTTCAGTTATGCGCTTGTGTTTCTTCTTCAACTCAATATGCAGGAAAATTATTAGCAGCCAACAACTAGAAGTATTTTCTCCCGTTATTCTTTGACATCATGGTGCACCTAGTGGTACACTTGGTCAGGGAGATACGTATGTGTGAGCCTGTTAAAATGCACTGGATGTACCCCTTTAAGCATCACATGGCTGATTTCAAGGGTTATGTTCATAATCGTAGTCGGCCTGATGCCTCCATTGTTCAGAGGTACATTACTGAGGAGATCATAGAGTATTTTACAGCAAACTTGGTTGGAAGAAGAGCGGTTGGTGTTCCAGGTGGATCCCATTGCAGAAAGCGAATGGGATTCCCCGTTACAAGGGTATGCTTCATACACCTTAACACAATGAGTTGATGATTGTTCACCTTTATCTATTACGTAATAGTAGCAAGATTGTAACATATCTTGAAGATCATATTTCCCCGTTGGAAGAGATTCATCTAGACTGGCCCCCAAATAAAATTCAGGTCGAGTATTCTTTAAGGTTTGTTAACTGGTTTTATAATCACTGTAATGTCAAAGGGATGCCTAGTAAGCTACGGGCGTTTACAAGGAAGCGGAACTTCACCATTAGACGATACCTTGGTTATGACATTAATGGCTTTAGTTTCTCAACATTGGTGAAGGATGAGAAGAGCACCACTCAAAATAGTGGTGTTTATATTGAATCTAAATCCATGTGGCAGGAAAGCAAGAGAGATAAACATTTGGTTGTTGCTGCAATGCCTTTCTATGAGACGATTGAGGAAATTTGGGGGTTGGATTATGTAGTGTTCAAGGTTGTTGTCTTCAAGTATTGTTGGGTGGAATATGATTCAGGCGTTGTAGTTGATGGGGTTCACGTTGGTTGACTTGAATCGTGTAGGATATGAAGATGACAAGTTCATTTTAGCTACCCAGGTACGACAGGTTTTTTACATCAAGGACCCTTCAAATGAAAGTATTATGTGGTGTTGCATGGGAAGTAGTTTTACTCTGATGAGGAGATTGATCAGCCCGCCATAACTGATAGTCTTGAGTTTCCATCAGTATTTCCTGGTTTGGAAGATGTTTGGGAACCCTTTGTTGGAAGGCATTCTCATGGTGATGGGATGTGGGTTGATAAGAGAGGTGAAATAGTAGGTGGAAACAATGTCTTGAAGCGGAAGCGATAGATTTTTCATTCTCGGTCATTGTTTTTGTGACCATGTTTAGTGAAAAAATTTATGATCATTAAACGAATTAGCGTGTAATGTATTTAATTGACACTCTTTTAGGAATTGGTTGGTATGATCCGTGATTTCAATGGAGTATTTATGAATTGAATCAGTTAAAATGTGTTTTAATTTTAATTAAAATTTCTACTAGGAGCTAATTTTTTACACCGTAAAGATTACATTACCGCTGTAGAAAAATAAGAGAGGTGCTAATTTTTTACACCGGTAAAGATTACATTACCGGTGTAGAAAAATAAGAGAGGTGCTCTATTGTTTTTACTTACGCACCAGTACTCTTACTCCTGCATAATATTTAGAAATATTTTTGGTTTTTTTCTCTCAGGTCCGACAATGTTAATTTTTTGGGTATTAAAAGCAGCTAGTTTTTTTAAAAATTTGCACTGGTAGGTGTACCGGTGCTGGATACGAAGAAAACAATTTGAGCATTCGTATCTAGTGTGAAGAACCAAATTTTGTTGGCATTTAAAGCAACCTAAAGCAATTGTTTTTTGTTCAATTTGCACTGGTAAATGAACCAGTGTTGGGTACTCAGAAATTGTTATTGAAATTTACTCTTAGTTGGATTAGGTAGATTTTTTTTAAAATTTAAAGCGGGCTAAAGCAGCTGCTTTAGGCCTTGTTTTACACCGGTATATGTAGAATACCGAGGTATAAAAAATGTTCCATTATTTAAAACTCTCTCAGATCCCCATTTTCACGGTAGCAAATTTATATCTCTCACTTAATTCAATCTCCATCACTACCCATATTTGTTGAAATCTTACGAAGGTTGTTATATTATCAGGTAAACTACTTCAATACCATATCAATATTATTAATTAGCAATTGAATATGAAATAGAATAATTGAGAATGTGGCATCATGAATAGCTTGACTTGCATGTAAGGTGTTTGATGAAATGGTTCAATGTGTTTTTAAAGAAATGCCTCCCAAATCAATTCGAAAAGGATGCACCATTCACCGTCCCCATGATTGCCAAAAGTATCACCACACACTTACCTTGATAGTACCTTCGTGTCCGAGGGGGCTAGATTGGTCCAAGAATTATACAACACATTCGAACAAACTATCTGGAAGCTTGGGTGGGTAAAATTCTGTGAGACTCTGCAACCATTCAACCTGGCCATTGTAAGTGAGTTCTATGAAAACTTGAAGTGCGGGCCGAGCTAGGATCACATGTATTTTAGAGGTAAAACTGTCCATGTCACACAAAAATCTATCAATGGCTTTTTTGGGTTGCCCAATGATCCAAACGATGAGGACGAGTTTCTCACACTCTATTTTCTAGGTGATGACGGTTATATTCTACAACAGCCAATTGAGAAGGAGATTGTTGGGACAATAACTAGGGCAGGTATGGACATAGATGAGTTGGTCAAAACAGGTTGGAGCAAAATACCTAAGAAAACTCTAACTTCGAAAATGAATGGGTTGTACCACTTTGTGACATCTAGAATCCATCCAGTAATTGTGAACACAAAAGTCCACAAACTTTGCCTCACCTTCTTGTATGCAATAAAGAAAGAGCTTCAATGGAATGTTGGTCATCGACTTTGTCCTCGTTGCAAAGGGAACGAGATCAGATGGGATCTTATTCCTATTGCAGTATCATCTTTGTGCTTTGTTCAAGAGCGGGAGTTAGTGCCCATGCACATGACGTTTATGGCCAACCAATGAGTAAGATTTGTGTGGACATTTTCTATAGACAGACATCTGACACTTCTGTCGCTATTATTGAATCCAGAGTTGTGCCTTAGTGGTCCATGTAGCATGACACGCCTGCCAAGATTATGACGTATCAATTTCCTAACGCCTGACACAGACATCTGACACACCTGCCAAAATTATGACGTATCAATTTCCTAACGTCGTGGAAGCAGTCGGATATTTCCTAACCTTCCGCGAAGGCAATGTCGAGGACATAGATGTTGGCACAAGTACATGTGATGGTGATGCAACAGGACCTGCTGACGGGGTTGAACTATTTTCTCGTTATTATTCGTAGAAAACTTGTAGTTGCAGTTAGGAAGTGTAGATTTTGTACTAAACATTGACAGTGTTGCACTAAGATAGCTGCCATATTTACCTTTGATAAACATGCACGATGATAGGTCGAATAAAAAATTTGTACACTACATGATATGAAATTTTGTCGGACAAATACACTCACGAAGATAAAAAAAAAAAGATAGGCCGAACATAGTTGGCCTAAGTGGTTACATTATGACTCCCGAATTTGGTGCATTATATCCCAAGTATGGTTAGAATTAAAAAAATGGTAGCATTAGAGGCTATGGAGGTTCCGCAAGTAAATTTGTGGGAAATAGTATAATTTTGGAAAATATAGTGCAAACATTCACCGTTGGTTTTATAGGGTCTTCCGTCCACCCGTAGGGTCTACAAATGCATTAACATAATTTTAATGTATTTAATTTCATTGCATATATGTGGAGCCAATTTTATATTTCGACCCTTCTAAGATTCTTGGAGGGACTAAATTGTAAAAAGTATAAAGTTTACTCGTAAATCAAAATCGCAACCCGATTGAACCGGATGGTCCATAAAACAACATTTTTGTATTTCCAAGTTCCACATGCAAGGAAACAAATGGGTCCAGACTCCGTATTTAGTTTGGAAGATGTTCGTATTACACATAATAACAATGAAGTAAACCCTTGTCGTTTACTCTACAACACCTACTAGCATTTCAGAACGAATCACCACTTGAGCACAAATATGTTGCAATTATGATTTAAGCCTGGAATATTAAATTTGGTAATTTGTGTAGTTTCCTAACATGTCGTAATCACATGTCACAATTTGGGGGACCTAATTGCAATAAACGCATATGATCAGTGTTGCAGGTTCCTTGGTACCATTGAGGTATGGAATGTTACTTATTCAATATGGAGCCTCCTAAAATTCCATTTGGGCGGGTGGAAAAGTGATTCACGGGGTGAAACAAAATGTTTGGGACCAATATGCAAATTTTATAAAATTAAACAATGCTTAGTAACGTCAACGTACGGGGCCCATGTGTGGTCGATATTTGCATGAAACAACTAGTACAATGTGTATTCACAATAATTTAATGGTAATTTGAATAAATGGGGTTGTTGGTAAAATGCACGGGAGGTAAATGAAATACGAGGGGATTAAAATAATTAACAAATTTTTTTTACACCGGTTATATTAAGCAATTACCGGTGTATGTGTTCAATTTTTTGGCGGGCATTTCAAAATTTTCAATTTCTTTATTGTTTAATAAGCCGCAAAATTGTTTGGTGAAAAAAACATATACCGGTTCTGAACACTTAGTCTAAAATTTCTAAAGTTCCTCTCGGGTTCAACCTATTTTTCCAAAAAATATTTAAGCAGCCGAACACAGCTGCTTTTTGTGCATATTTTACCCCAGTATCAACATTTTTTACACCGGTAAGAAATAGCGGTGTACAACAGTTAGTCTAAATTTTCAATTGTTGCCCTCGAGTCAGTGAAAAAATCATTTAAAGCAGCTGCACGCAGCTATTTTTTTCCTTTTTCTACACCGGTAAACGTATCGGTGCTGAACAGTTAGCCAATTTTCAAACCCCGTTTTCACAAATATTACACCGGTACTCTGCATATTACCGGTGTAAAAAACGTCTTCATATGTTTTCAACCTTTTCAAATGGACATAACTCCCACAACTCCTCCTCTCCTCATCAAACACCTTCAAATTCTCTTTGAAAACCGCCATCCACCACTTCAACCATTCAATTCACACTAAATGGAGCCACCATAACTCCTCATCAATCATTGTAACTCCCATCATCTATCCTATAAAGTGTTGAGAAACACAAGAGAAGCAACCCTTCATCAACCCTTGACAACACAAGAGAAGAAAGTACTTGGCGATTTCATCATCCCATTCCGTTCTTGGCGAGTTCGACAAAAGGGAATAGCAACACAAACGCTCCATAGGTAAAGGTAATTGTTGGTGTTTATGTTACCATGGGTTACCATATCAATTTCTCTTCAAAAAACCATTCCAACCCTCACACACAACACATGTTCGATTAAATTCCTCTATGAACAAAAACATGTAAATTAACAAAAAGTTGAAAGGGTAAATTTAATGGTATGTTTATACGATTGTGGGGTTAAAAAGTTTTGGGTTTTTTTTGTGGATGGATGATGTAGTACTATAGTTTTTTGGTTGGTGATAATGTTGATAGTCACGTTAGGGGGGGGGGGTGATAATTGCTTGGTTGTAGGCCTATTTTATGAATCCAAAGAGATTGGCATGGTTTTTTATCAAGTTCTATTAGGTTCCATTTCATTCTATATCATGTTCCATGCCTTGTTCATTCAAGTTTTATACCATGTTATATGAACTTTTATGCCTTACATAATGCAATTTTATGTATGAATTGTTCAATTTCTATGTATTTTAATCAATCAAATAAAAATTCCTAGTTTGGTAATATACGGGAAGAAGTAACCATTTTAATTTTCTTTCTTGACAGACTTGCATATGCATACCAAAGGGAGAAGAGAAAGATGGAGTTAGAACCCGACTACACTTGGAAAATCAACAACATCATGGTAAGTCATTCTGTCATTTCATCCCTCAATTTATTATGTTTAGGATTAGTATTTACATTTACCTTTCCTGTGTAGTACCGAACCCAGAATGGTTCGTGACAATTAGGGTACTCCATCATGCTCTTCATGGTAGAATTTGTTAATCACCCCGGAGACAAACAATATCTTGGAGGTAAACCTTGTATCTCAAAATTTGTTATTATTAATTTTTTGTAAATGTAACGTTATTGACTAACAGTGTAAGTTTAAAATTAACATATCTTCCCAGAGGGCAAATGGCCATACCATGTGTACAAAATTCAAGGTGTAGCAGAGAGATGGTGTGGGGTTTGGCTTGGAAACTACCAGCAGCAGGCGAACACTACGTTGCAACTTTTGGATGATAAGAACGACATAATAGATTGATGGTTTATTTTGAATGGTTGATGATATTAGAATTCGATGGATGGTGTTTGGTTATAGTAGACTTGTGTGATTTTATACTTTGTTTCAATCCATGCTTAAGATAGTTCTTCTATTTCATAGTTTAAATAATGTTCGTGTGTTTTGCGAGCAATATTTTCGTAATAGGATTTTTCAAATTTCTTACCAATTCAAAGGTTTCCAATTTATAATAGTTCACAAGTATCTCAGGCTGTCGTTACCCCAGAAATGATCCAGGAAAGACCATCCAAAAACAAATTGGGCATTGCAAAATTTAACCAAATAATACACCGGTATAAAATGAATGTACCGGTGTAAAAAAATCAAATTTTTAATAATTTATTTTAAATTATTTAAATAATACCGGTGCATAAAGTAATGCCGGTGTAAAAAACATACCGGAGCAAACAGTTCTGGTGCAAAAAAAATAATATTCCTACTACAAAAGAAAGATCAGTGTTATATTTAATACCGGTATAAAAATCACGGTTTTAACCGGTTCATATGTTATATACCAGTGCCAAATTTCTACACCGGTGTTCCAAATATACCGATGCAGATATTTTGTGCTTTCAAAATTATTACACTGGTCTAAGGTGCCAGTGCAAATAACTTTCTACATCGGTTCATTTTACAGGTGCAATGTGTTGCATTTTTACATCCCTATACATACACACCGGTATTTTGGGAGGGCAAAATACCGGAGCTATTGCCCCAAATTACAGGTACAAATACCCATGTCCTATTGTAGTGTAGTCTAGACTATCAACTAAAATGAGAAGAAATCAAAGCCGAATGTAGGACGCGTGAAAATATTGAAGGCACACAATTCATGTAGTTGACACGTATAGAAAAAATTGAACTGTCATGAAGAAAAAAAACAACGGAGAAGATTACAATGAAACAAAAATTCTCGCTATTAAGATATAGTAAATTTCAGCACACATTTATTACATTATAAATAAAACATTCAAGTAACTATATATTCAGTGAGTATTCAACGGCTATATACAAATAGAATACATATAACAATCAAACACTTTTATGACGTCAAATTATTGTCTTATCGGCATATTGGATAGTTGGGACTATCAAACGTATGATCGTGCTCAGATGGATTGTGAATTAACCATTTTACTTAATAGTTTGTATCGGAAATTTGAGAAATACATTTGAACTTGATAAGGGTAACATGTTATCTTACCCTTTGTTCGGATGAAGACACTGATTGACAAAGAAATTATATAAATGCACCCTTGTTCTAAATGACAAGTGGCAGATTGTTATGATAGTACCCTTCAATCAATGTGAAAGTGCTTAATATAGTTTGAATATTAATTAATTAAGGCGATGGATAATTCAACTTTTATAGTGATAGGAACGTTTAGTTGGAAATTTCTTTTAGTATGTTAGTATCAACTGCATGGGAATTACAGTTTAACATATAATTGGATATAAGAAATAACTATTGGGGTAGAAATTCATTCGTAATTAAATGAGAATTGAGTTTAAAACTCATTAAGTATTATTGAGTTGGGCCCAAATTGACTTGGATTAGGGTTCCTTGGATTTATGTTTATTATGTATAAATAGATATTTTTACAGGAATTAATTGTACCATAAATATTAGAACACAAGAACGACAAAAACATATGAAACCAATTCAATCGATTCTCAGAAAATGAACCTCACTGTCAACAATAGAAGAAAGACGGGGTCTTTGCTTGCTGATCAATGTTCTAAGCTAATGGCAGTTAGCCGATTCGATCGAGCATTGTAAGTGTAGAGCGATCACACATAGGATTCTCATCCCTGCGGTTGATTGAATTTGATGGTAAATCATGTTTCAAAGGTAATCCAAACTCGTAGACAAATTCAAATTAGTTACTTGCATAAGATCCAAGATTAGATTATTGATATTCAGCTAAATTATATTTAATCAATTTCTAACACATGGACCCCATACCAAGACTATCAACTAAAGTGAGAAGAAGAAATCAAGCTGTGTGTAAGACGCGTGGAAACATTGAAGGCACACAATTCATGCAGTTGACACATATAGAAAAAAGTGAAGTATCATGAAGAAAAAATACAACACCGAAGATTACTATGACATAGAAATTCTCGCCTTTAAGATATAGTAAATTTCATCACACATTTATTACATTATAAATAAAAATATTCAAGATAATTACTCCCTTCGTCCCAACTCTATTTGTACTCTTACTCTTGACTATATATATATATATATATATATATATATATATATTTTATCAAAGTGTGACTTTATATTTGAATTGATATATCATGCATGATATTGTTGATTTTTTCATAACCAGGCACAGCCTCACCTTGAGGAAAATTAAATAATTTCCTTAGGCACCCAAATTTGAATTATATAGGAGCCTCATTTTCTAAAATTTTCTACTATATATGTAAGAAAAACAAATTATATTTTCTAGTTAGCTGGCTCAGTAATTTTTTCCCCCTCACATATGAGGCCCCATTTTACAAATAAAACACACTCTAAATAAAATATATGAGGCCCTTTTTTTTCTAATTTGCTTCCAGCCTCCAAAATGTTAGGGTCTGCCCTGGTCGTAATAAATAGTTTCTAAATATCAACTTTTTATTTGTCATTATTATACGTAGGTAAACATATTAACGACCAAATATATCTTGAAAAGCATTATAATGATTGTGATGCACATAGCTTGGAGCAGGGGCAGATTCAGGGAGGGGCGAGGTAGTGCACCCTTCAATTTTCTCTTAAGCGCCGGCATCACCTCAACTACGACATACAAGGAGGTAGATTCAAATATGTTCTCTTAAGCATCCATCAATTTTCCAAAAATCCAGCCACTGCTCAATAAAATGCTTAGTTGTTAGAATAAAGAAAGTAGATGATTAGATAATATTTTATTCCATGTTAATGACTAGTACTAGAGTTATATTTAGACTAGTCTTCTTTGTACTCTATATATATTCTTCATCATTAATCAGAATCATTATGGGAAATTACTTTATCATGGTATCAGAGCAAACCTGATTCTAAAACCCTCCTCTCTCTCATTTGGCCGCATCCTCTCCTTTTTTTATCCGCCGCCGAAAATCACTTTTCTGCCATAGACTTTGTCTGCTCGCATTACACAAGATTCCAAGCTTCCATGTCCCATTAAACAAGATTCCCAAGAACTTTTCTCTGCTTTGTTTTCATCCCATCCGAAGCCATTATTCACTTCCCGAAATTTTTGTTATTTTCTCCTCTCATTATGTCTGACGATAAATTATCTTATAATACTTTGCTCCACATGATGACTATCAAGTTGTCATCATCCAGTTATTTGTTGTGGAAGCATCAAGCTGGTTATGTTCTCCGACCTCAGAAGCTGTATGGTTTTCTTGATGGTTCCAGGCCCTGTCCAACTGTTCCTCCTCGCCCCCTGGCCGCCGCTTCCGTCTTCTATGCAGGGGCTGTTATTATACGTAGGTAAACATATTAACGACCAAATATATCTTGAAAAGCATTATAATGATTGTGATGCACATAGCTTGGAGCAGGGGCAGATTCAGGGAGGGGCGAGGTAGTGCACCCTTCAATTTTCTCTTAAGCGCCGGCATCACCTCAACTACGACATACAAGGAGGTAGATTCAAATATGTTCTCTTAAGCATCCATCAATTTTCCAAAAATCCAGCCACTGCTCAATAAAATGCTTAGTTGTTAGAATAAAGAAAGTAGATGATTAGATAATATTTTATTCCATGTTAATGACTAGTACTAGAGTTATATTTAGACTAGTCTTCTTTGTACTCTATATATATTCTTCATCATTATTCAGAATCATTATGGGAAATTACTTTATCATGGTATCAGAGCAAACCTGATTCTAAAACCCTCCTCTCTCTCATTTGGCCGCATCCTCTCCTTTTTTATCCGCCGCCGAAAATCACTTTTCTGCCATAGACTTTGTCTGCTTGCATTACACAAGATTCCAAGCTTCCATGTCCCATTAAACAAGATTCCCAAGAACTTTTCTCTGCTTTGTTTTCATCCCATCCGAAGCCATTATTCACTTCCCGAAATTTTTGTTATTTTCTCCTCTCATTATGTCTGACGATAAATTATCTTATAATACTTTGCTCCACATGATGACTATCAAGTTGTCATCATCCAGTTATTTGTTGTGGAAGCATCAAGCTGGTTATGTTCTCCGACCTCAGAAGCTGTATGGTTTTCTTGATGGTTCCAGGCCCTGTCCAACTGTTCCTCCTCGCCCCCTGGCCGCCGCTTCCGTCTTCTATGCAGGGGCTGTTATTATACGTAGGTAAACATATTAACGACCAAATATATCTTGAAAAGCATTATAATGATTGTGATGCACATAGCTTGGAGCAGGGGCAGATTCAGGGAGGGGCGAGGTAGTGCACCCTTCAATTTTCTCTTAAGCGCCGGCATCACCTCAACTACGACATACAAGGAGGTAGATTCAAATATGTTCTCTTAAGCATCCATCAATTTTCCAAAAATCCAGCCACTGCTCAATAAAATGCTTAGTTGTTAGAATAAAGAAAGTAGATGATTAGATAATATTTTATTCCATGTTAATGACTAGTACTAGAGTTATATTTAGACTAGTCTTCTTTGTACTCTATATATATTCTTCATCATTATTCAGAATCATTATGGGAAATTACTTTATCATGGTATCAGAGCAAACCTGATTCTAAAACCCTCCTCTCTCTCATTTGGCCGCATCCTCTCCTTTTTTATCCGCCGCCGAAAATCACTTTTCTGCCATAGACTTTGTCTGCTTGCATTACACAAGATTCCAAGCTTCCATGTCCCATTAAACAAGATTCCCAAGAACTTTTCTCTGCTTTGTTTTCATCCCATCCGAAGCCATTATTCACTTCCCGAAATTTTTGTTATTTTCTCCTCTCATTATGTCTGACGATAAATTATCTTATAATACTTTGCTCCACATGATGACTATCAAGTTGTCATCATCCAGTTATTTGTTGTGGAAGCATCAAGCTGGTTATGTTCTCCGACCTCAGAAGCTGTATGGTTTTCTTGATGGTTCCAGGCCCTGTCCAACTGTTCCTCCTCGCCCCCTGGCCGCCGCTTCCGTCTTCTATGCAGGGGCTGTTACTTCCACTCTAGTTCGAGGCTACTCCTCCAAGCCTGATCCCATGGAGGCTTACTTGAAGGCTCAGTCTGATTATGAAAATTGGGTTGATGAAGATCAACGTGTTTATAGTCTTCTCTTTTCTTCCCTCACCCCGGAGGCTTTGGCGGTTTTGCCTGACTATGCCACTTCAAAGGAAATTTGGGACAATCTTCAGTCAATTTATCATGACAGCAGTGCTTCATCTGTCCTTCGTCTTCGTGCTACTGCACATGGTATACGTAAGACTGGTACAGTTCTGTCTGGCATCATCCGCCAGCTCCACTTCTTCCGCCTCGCCGCCTCTGCCTCGTACACATAGAATGTCCACTCGATCATCTACTGGTGCCATTCAGTGACGGGATTATTCAGATATTATTGCACATGGCCTTACTGTTGCTCTTCTTTCTCAGACAAAACCCACGGATTATCGCTCGGCTCTTCAGGATCCCGCCTGGGTTTCAGCTATGGACGATGAGATGGCTTCTCTTCGTAGTCAGCATACTTGGGATTTGGTGCCTCGACCCTCGGATGCCAACATCGTTGGCTCTAATTGGGTCTATCATCTCAAGTATCGTCCGGATGGTACCATTGACCGTCACAAAGCCAGACTTGTGGCGCAAGGCTTTTCGCAGATTCCAGGTTTTGATTTTAACCATACTTTCAGTCCTGTGGTCAAGGCCTCCACTGTTCAGACTGTTCTTGCAATTGCCACCATGCGTTCTTGGCCACTTCAGCAGCTAGATGTCAAGAATGCTTTTCTTAATGGTGTTCTGGATAGTCCGGTCTACGTGAAGCAGCCAGTTGGTTATCAGGTTTCTTCTCATCCAGACTATGTCTATCGTTTGCGCAAGGCTATTTATGGCCTTAAGCAGGCCCCTAGAGCTTGGTTTCAGTGGTTTAGCAGGTATCTTACCCAGCTTGGTTTTCGGTGCAGCTTTGCTGATACTTCTTTATTTGTTCTTCCGAAGGGGTCTTCATTGTTATACCTCCTTGTGTATGTCGACGACATTATTCTTACAGGGAATGATTCGACTCTTCTTTATCAGTTCATTTCTCGGATGCACAAGGAGTTTGCGATCAAGGATCTTGGTGCTCTTAATTACTTTCTTGGTCTTGAAGTTTCTCCTACTCCCTCAGGGTTGCTTCTCGGCCAAGCGAAGTATGCTCGGGATATCCTGACTAGGGCTGGTATGTCTGCTTGCGCGCCTATTTCCACGCTGTTTCTTGCTGGCTCTCAACTGCACAGTTCCACTAGTCCGGCGTTTCGGGATCCTATTCTTTATCGCTCTCTCGTTGGGGCCCAGTATCTCACCATTACTCGTCCGAATTTGGCCTTCTCGGTCAACACTGTGAGTCAATACCTTTAGGATCCTAGAGATGATCATTTTGCTGCAGTTACACGGATTTTGCGTTATGTTTGTGGTACTCTTCATTATGGTTTGGTTTTCAGTTCTGCTAGCACTCCAGATGTGTTAGGCTATTCTGATGCTGACTGGGCCTGCTGTCTAGATATTTGACGTTCCACTTATGAATATGCAGTTTACCTGGGTGGGAATCTTATTTCTTGGAGTGCTAAGAAACAACCCACGGTTTCTCGTTCCAGTACAGAGTCTGAGTATCGTGCTCTTGCCAACACTGCTTCTGAGGTTGTTTGGCTCACTCATTTGCTTCGTGATCTTCGAGTTTTGCTTTCTGGCTCTCCATTGTTATTATGTGACAACAGTAGTGCTATCTTCTTAGCTCAGAATCCGGTGGCGCACAAGCGGGCCAAGCATATTGACATTGATTATCATTTTGTTCGTGAGCTGGTGAATCTGGCAAGCTGTACGTTGCTCATGTTCCAACTTCTCTTCAGATTGTTGACATCTTCACCAAGGGTCTTCCTCGTCCGTTGTTCGAATTCTTCAGATCCAAGCTTTGCATCGGCGAGCATCCGACGCTTCGCTTGAGGGGGGTGTTAGAATAAAGAAAGTAGATGATTAGATAATATTTTATTCCATTTTAATGACTAGTAATAGAGTTATATTTAGACTAGTCTTCTTTGTACTCTATATATATTTTTCATCATTATGAGAAATTACTTTATCATTAGTTCTAAGCTAGAGTTGGAAATGAGCATATATGAAATTTGGATATTCAAATTTTAAGAATAGCTCGCCGAAGATGGAAGAATTGCAGACGCAGAATTACAGGGAAAGTGAGAAAGATGCTACTTTATTACTCCCTCCGTCCCAGCCGAATCTGTACACTTTTTGGTCAACTTTCTCAAGACACATTTGACCATAAATTTCAACTAGTATATAGATACCAATATATCATGTGAGATATTGTTGGATTCTCTGCATGCTGTATTTTCTAAAAATCAAATTTTAACACACCGTTAATATACGTAACTAAAGTTATCGTTGGTCAAACATGACCTGAGAAAGTTGACCAAAAAGTGTGCACATTCGGGTGGGACGGAGTAATAAAACAATAGCTGGGTCATGTTGAACATTAAATTAGTAGTCATCATGACCACTTAAGTTCAAACTTTTTAAAAAGAAATTACAAAATTCCTTTAAGGAATTGGACGTGAGCACATGTGTCATTCAATATTACAAAACCTTTTTCAAATTTCCAATCATAAATTTTCTTTTCAAATTTTTTGCATCATTCATTATTTAAATTTCTTTTGACATCTTACTTTAATTCAGAATTTAATATTGAATTGGAGGTAAGGTATTCTATTGCAAATCAATGAAACCTTCAAGTGTCTAGTAAAAGAGTATCATTTTTTTCTTCTTTTTCCTTTTTTTCTTGCCTAGAATCATGAGATTAAATATTAAAAACTACATTTTGTTTATTAACATGTGATGAAAACTATTTAGATGATTTTAAAATTCATCTTTTGTGCAATAATTTTTAAAACTTTTAAAATTTTATTTAAAAATTATATGAGGGCTTTCTGTGCAATGATTACAGGCAAAATTCATATGTTTAATAGAATGGAATGAGAGGGTAAATGATAGTTTAGTTTTATATTGAAAAAAGAGTTGTTTGACATACATTAATCTTATCATGCGAAAATTAAAAAATAAAAATTGAACGAGCAATTTACAAATGCAAACATAATAAACTTTTATTAATTATTCATGCTTACAATTGAAAAGCTTAAATTGCAAGTAAATAAAGCATACATGCGATTTAAATCACGTTTCAAGCATTAACAAATTGATGGAGTCACGAGTAAACTCGCTGCCCTTGAAACGAATGAGTCCCGTCATGGACATCGTTCCATCGGGTAAAACCATCGAAGGTAACAATTAACACATAAGAGTTACCTCGGATTCATGCAATGCCCAAAGGACAATCACCGATAGAGCAACAGATGGAAACTTCGAAAAAGATAGAAAGAAGACTCAAGTCTAGAATATGAGGAGACTAGAGAAAATGGTGTCAGTTTCCCGACTGACTTAGAGGCTCTATTTATACTGCTCCAAGTGACCCTAATCATGTAAACGTGATATTCTGATTTTTTGTAACTAGAGAAGAATATTCCCCAATCACCGACTCACCAAATCCAAGACATTCCATGAATTCTAGAATTAAATCTGTTGGAAATGGAAGAAATATTTGCACAATATTCTTCAATGTATTAAACATGATAAACCACATATTCATTTAAGACAAGATATCTCAAAAAATATAGAAGTATTTTGTTCTTATCTCTTAAGAATTACACACAAGCAATTCCATATATACTACGCGGATAGGCCTTCTAGAGACTTTCACATGGTCAATACACGTTTTGGACAGTCCAGAGAAAAATTTATCAGGGCCAATTTTCGCCCTATTTTTCTCTTTCAAGAGTGACATTTCAAACGTCCATATCTCATTCACCCTTGATCCTTTTTTAGAGTCTAAATTGTCGATTTTATAGTACTCGCGGAGGAGAACCCATAAATGACATCTACCGGCCCAAAATCCATTTGGGTCCCACTCAAAGTGATGCCCAAAAGTTGACAAAATTAAACCTTTTAACCATCATTTTTCAAAAATCTTCCACATGAATAGATATTGATGTAGGAATCAGAAAAATATGCCAGACACGGAGTTTGACTTGGTGATAGATTCATTTCAACGGCATTGATGCTGCATAGGATAAGTAGGTCTCACCCTTTGAACTTTTCCTTGGTTGAGTACACTTAGCCCAGTGTTTAGGAAGTAGACACGATGTCCTTGAAAGTGCCCTACTGCTTGTGTGAATGAAAATGCAGTTCCCACATACATCTTTCCTACAAACACGATGTCTAGCCCTTGCGCTTTCGTTGGTTGTGTCCATTAATCAGGCCATGGTACACGCCTAGTACTGTAAGGTTTCTAAAGAATTGCATCCCAACAATTCCCATTCAAAGCAGCCACACTTCTCGCTTACATAGGTGATTCTTGGCATAAGAGAAGTTCCGTAAACTATTACGCTATTTCGAGTACTACACACTCGATGCCTTGAATCATTAAAAGCAACTTAATGCTTATCCTCCATGCACATCACTTTTTCTTTGTCATAGGAATAAGACAGTAGGTATGAAACCCCCACAGTGATCACGATGGGTCTTCGTAGTTTAGTTGTCCCTTTGAACCTAGATTTTGGGATCTCCAGTCACATAGGTTGGGTGTCCACATACGTAACCCACCATTTATTGGACTTAGTCCTATTCCTTTTGATGAGTTTTGAACTAACTCTCGATTCCATTTCCTTGTTAAGTAATCGACTCAATCCTTTCGTCAAAGAATCATAACTCTTATCATATTAACCTAATTACGTAGTCAACATCGATAATTCTCGTAGAGAGTAGTCGTTCAATGGTAAAGTGTTTATGTCGTGACACATCATAATTGATATGGCTTTATGCTACACCAATAAGCATACACGTTCTTTTATCATCCTGGGGTATATCTTTACCAATTTTTCCAACACAATGGACTTAGATTCCTCTATGAATCTAGCAAGAGAGAACCATTTCTCTACACAACTCAAGTCATATCCACGACTCTCACACATACTCGTGTATCATCTTACTATCCCTTGTAAGAATGGTCTAATGTGCACTTTAATAAGCACTTCAGACTATCACTGACTCTTGAGTTCTCTTCAGACACCTCACCTTTACAAAAGGTAACTCACAATGTTTAGAGTCATTCCATTGAATACGACATAACTCCAAGAGACTTAATCATCAAATCAATTTTACTATCGATGAGAAAATCATCAATTCAAAGACATAAATGACATGGTCATTTTTCGTGTCCCTTAGCATATACGCCTTCATCAAACTCATTGATTTAATATCATTGGTAAACAACTTGTTTGGTAACATGGTGGGTCATTTAGGAGCATTGAGCTTTTCATTTTTTCTCTATTCAGATTTTAATATCTAAATCTCTAAAAACTATTTAGGTCCATTAAATGTATTTCTAGCTTTCACAAAGCCTCGATAGCAAGTATCATGACCCTTGGACTCATTCTCATGTCTTGAGAACTCCCATCAAGTACACAAATATACTTACTAATTGTTCAAATCTACTAGTACTCTAGTGATTTGCACTCATGTGTTAGATCAATTTCTTTATTGATCGTTGGGTTCCACAAACATCATTTCATGGAATCTCGTTTCCTTCGTTGTTTTATCCTCGATCCTTAACGATTTCATCTATAGACTCATAAGTCCATTTAAGATAAATCAGGATCTCTAATAGAAATTTTCTCAAAATCACTTTCCATCAAGATGTATTTCTAATTTCCGTATTTTATTTCTTGTGAATCTCAAGAAATTGATAGCACTTCAACATTGTGCATATCTAGTAAAGATATCATTTAAGTATTTATTTTACTACCTTCGCAATATGCCAGCCCCCACATTCAAAAGAACTTGTAGGATGGCTCTATGAGGGGTTTTATTTTCCTCCTTGGGGTATCTTATTTAAAAGATCGCCAGCCAATGCAAAGGCTCCCCCACATTGCTTGATCATTTCTAGTGATTTTGTTCAATCACCATATGACCTTGCGAATGTGTCTACATTGTGAACCACATTCCCCAAAGGATTCCGTGGCTTCACCTCATGGTCACATATAACCACATATTGTTTCTATGCATCACGCAAGTGGGTTCGTTAATTTACAGACCCCACTTACTAAAAATCCCATGTGTTCAATAATGAATCAAACACTAGGTTCTTACCCATAAAATTTATTTTAGGGATAGATCCTTTCAACAATCAAAACACTTTCATGTATTGATCTTTTATCGCGGAAGTCTCTCTTATTCCTTCAACTCCATTCGAATTAGAGATAACTAAACTTCCCGATCTCAATTAATCGTTCATCCTTGCATGACCATTACCACAACTAATGTAGTATCAAACAATCGAGAATTTGATTAACTCTCATTAGGACGCAGTGTGAGTTTACTAACTCCACGCAATTTTATACCCAGTTTAAAGCCAAGTTTCAATACAACCACACTTAACTCTTCAACTGCTCAAATCAAAATTGAGTGCCTCTGTGCTCGAAACAATTCAAGTCTGTTGCTCGACTCAATTTCGAGTTCCTTGCATTCTCGACTTAATCAACTAGATTAAAGTATTTCGAAATGACTTTTCATCTCGAGTACCTATCAAAATTAATATGGTCATTTAATTTTTAGGTTTTTCCCAGCCCCCACATTGGGCTGGTTTTATTTAACATCCCCACTTGTGTTAAGTTTCTCAAAATCTCGGGTCTTGGGGTTCCTAGACCAAATGTCTTAGGATTCCTCATCTCAGAATTCTGAGGTTTTTCCAACCAAAAATATGGAGAATTGGCCAAATGTCTTGGGATTCTCTATCTCATGATTCTTAGATTTTTCAACCATAAATCAAGAGATTTGACCAAAAGTCTCAAGATTCTCATTATCGCGATTCTTAGTTTTCTCGACCAAATTCTTGAGCTTTTTCCCATCAAATCTTTGATTACTAGTAATCAGTGTTCTTAGCATAGTCATGATAACTCATGCTTTAGGGTTTATACCATGGTTCACAAGAACCAATGCCCTAGACATAGTCATAAACTAATGTCTTCACGTTCACATTTTTCAGGTCATACAAAATAACCAGAATATGTCGAACTTCGAGCCCATATGCTCTATCTGTGCAATCTAACATTTTTCACTCGTGAGCCATATGCTCGTAGGCAATCAATCAAGATAGCCAATTATCATGACAAGCCTTGTCAAACCTTTCATTACATCAAAAGGGCACTTTCCCAAACAATTTAATATAATCATAGCATATAAAAACATAACACAATTTTAGACACACCATATATCTAAAATTTTTGTATATGCAGCTAAACCAAGTCCCTAAATCAACGGGATTACATCATGGATCAAATAACCCAATGTCACATACTTCATTCATGCACAAATATATTACACTCTTGCCGAGAGATATCATGTTTAAGTGCAAAAGAAGTTTACCATTTTATCGCATGAGATTCTCATATCAAGCATATAAAAGTCATGAATCACTAGCAGCACATTCTCACACAAAATGTGGTTTAAAATTTTTAAACAACACAAGCAGCCCACACAACCAAATTATTATACCATGCAAAATAGGTATTTCAAAATTTGATCAAGTATTTAAACAAATACTATAGCATTTTGAGGACTTAGGAAATTAAATGTCTCATAATTTCCAACACATGTGCACTGCTTTCATGTAATTTCATTATTAAAAGAAATAATAATGTTTGATTCAATATTCCAAACTTTTGACAATTTTTTATATTTTGAGCCAATCTATCATGCAAAGAATCAAATATAATTACCATATCATCATTTAATCTCATAAGCATGAATATCACGGGATTAGCATATTTCCATAAGCATGTCATGCCATGTAATTTAACATACACACGTACCATACACTCAATTTGCGAAACTGTAATTGCAGCTATAACCAAGAGTCAACTCCTCTTTCATGTCAACAAGCAAAAATCTTGTTGCACCTCCATGCCACCTACTTTCTCTTCCATATATAAAGATATACAACCATGTCTCGCAATCACCAGTGTGAACATACAAAACATTATTCATCATTAAATATATGTGCACATCTCATATCGCATATAAGCATTACAAATAATGTTTTCAAACTAAATAGAACACATTGCTCAAATGGTTTTGCTACCAAAACCCAAGAAATTTCCAAAGAATTATAACATTACTCAAAATAATTTTCGCTTACTCATCAAAGCATGTAACGAATCATGCAATTTCTATAAAAGCATGTAAATTTCATTAACCTATATAAATCATTTAATTTTGAAATGTATATATTCTCCGTGCAAAAATGGATCTCGCAACATCAAACCAATACGGTATGCAGTTTAGCAATTTCCAAACAATGCATACAGTTGATACTCAAAATAAGGCATGCATATTGCAATTGTAGCATCCGAAATCCAAGGGATGGAAATTTCGATCAAAGGATTGCATACAACATGCAATTATGTGCACAAACTTTTAATTACTTGTATGAAGTATAAACCAAAATTGTCAAGAACTAATTATTGTGCAAATCAACTGTCGTACTGCAATTTTCACATGATACGTCGTGCAATTTCCACAAGATTGCAACTAAATCCGAATCAATATTGTTCAATAAATATAATTCATTTCAAGACCGTTGGACATATATTAATCTTATCATGCAAAAATTAAATAATGAAAATTGAACAAGCAATTTACAAATACAAGAATAATAAACTTTTATTAATTATTCATGCTTACAATTGAAAATCTTAAATTGCAAGTAATTAAAGCATACATGCGATTTAAATCACGTTTCAAGCAATAACAAATTGATGGAGTCACGAGTAAACTCGCTGCCCTTGAAACGAATGAGTCCCAACGTGGACATCATTCCATAGGGTAAAACCATCGAAGGTAACAATTAGATTTATGTGACTTACTAATACTAATATACATTAAAATTTATATATTAAATAATTGGACTTAAAATAATAATTTTTAAATATTTTTAATGTTGTATAAATATTTGAATCGGCAAACAATCCACCTCACATAACTGATTGATTGAAGCTCAAAGAGCTGACTAGGTTTGACGTTAATCTAAGATTTTTAAAAATTCAAAAAAACTTGTGGTATTTAGAAAAATGAAGTATGTTTATTTTTTCTTTTTTTGTAAAAAACACCACCTATTATGGTGGGGGGTTTGGCAGACCCATACCTATTTATTAAAACTAAAAAATAGTTTAAAAAGAAGAGGGGGACATAAAACCTTACCTCTGATAGTTAGAGATCAAGAAAACCTAGTAAGCTATACATAATCCTATAAAAACTAGTCCTAAGGTTTTCTGATCTCACAAACTGTGGAAATATTACAAACTGGAATACTTAAATTACAATAGATTAGGTCTGTAAAAACTCTAAGAAACTATTTAGATTTCCTTATATAAGGAAAATAAATTTTATCGAGTTGGATTCTCCCTTTGATGTCTTTAGGTAAACCTGCAAAAATAAAGAAAGAATTTACCTGTTTTTGTGCTCGCAAGTCTAGCTAACGCATTCGCAACATTGTTTGCCTCTTTGTATATGTGGGATATGCTTCATTGCATAGGATGTAGAATTGCCCAGATCAGTTGAATTCCATTTGTGCATTGCCAAGAGATCTTGTATTCTCGTCTAACAATCTGCGCGAGTAACTCTGAATCGCATTCAATTTGGATGTGCTTGATTCCATATCTGATAGCTGCTTGTAGGTCATATTGAAGAGCTTGAACCTCTGCTTGCAAGCTGCTACATAGTTGGACACGTTTTGCAGTAGAAAACACAAGTTTACCTTTGTTATCTCTTATTATAAAGCCCAAACCTGCATTACCATTTCTGAGAACTGAACCATCTGAGTTCATTGTGAAATGGCTTGGTTTACTCCAACTGATCACTTTCCTGTTTTGAACACTAGTTGATCTTCATATAATTAATCTGAGAGTATCTGATGTCAAATTCCACTTACTTTTAATGTTACGACCAATGAGAATGTCATTTAATTGCCACATTATTTTCCTGAATATACTTTTTGAATTTGTTTAGTCTATTCATATTAATATGCATTTCTAGCACACCAGATAAACCAAATACAAATACATGGAACAATTTTAACAAGCTTATTATATTCAGGGTGTGTTATGTTGAGATTCCAATAGCAGAATAACTTGTCCCACAAATACTCAAAAAGATTGTGAGGCAATGTCAAACACTCTATCAATTCTATCCCAAACATTTATTATGAATTGATATCTATTAAAAGAGTGATGAATTGTTTCATATTCCTTGGAACAGAAACAACATATGAAAGCAATATTAAAAAAAAATCCTCAAGCATATTAGGGAATGAAATCGGTCTATTTAGCAATCTCTAGTTCAGGATTCTTATTTTCTTGGGTACCAACTTAGACCAGAGAAATTTATATGACTGAACAAAGACCTTTTTTGGTCTGATTGTTTTGTCTGCAAATTTCAGTGAAAATAGACCATTAGAGTTAGGTTTCCAAATCAGTTTATCTTCATAATCTTGAAAGATTGGCTGGTTCAAATTAATCTTACAAAAAATGTGATTTGGGAGATTTTGCTGAATGGATGTTAGATAATTATCTGGTTGAGATAGAATTTAAGCACTGTTAGATTTTGGAAAGGCAGCTCTAAAACAAGATTGCTTTTATTGATTAAGGGGCCTAAATCTGTCCAGTTACATTCCCAAAAGGAAATTGATCCCTTTCCCATTTGAACCTGTGTGTGTTTAATGGCAAGATCATCAACCTCTTTGATTCTTTTCCATGTTCTTGTGGATTGGTGGTTTACAGGTGTTGGCCACATAAAATTAGCCTAAAGAGAGTTTCCTATTTGTAGCTTCCACCAAATTTTTAATGAAAACTTTTAGCCATTATGTTCAAATTCTTGAAACTAAGTCCATTCACATCAATAAGGAAGCAAAGTTTCTCAAATGATCTCCATGATTTCCCTTTTTGAGTTAAAGATTTATTGGATTCTAAAATAATTGTGCCATTGTCTTATGGATTTGATTAATTATAATATTTGTTGGTTTGAGTATAGTTAATATGTTCAGTGGTATAGATGATAGAACATGGCTGATTAAAATAATCCTTCCGGCTGGAAAAAGCAGCTTGTTTTGACACTGAAGTATTTTGGAATTTATGGAGTTTAGAAGGCTGTGATAATGGGAGTTTTTATTTCTCCCAATGAAGATAGGGGATCCCAGATACAAGGAAATTTCCCATGTGACGTTAGAGTTTCAGATTTAATTTGATTGATTAGTCTTGGATTGGAAATTTTTTATATGAGAAATGAAGACTTCTCATAATTAATTTTCTGACCAGATGCTTTTTAATAAATTTGAAAAAAAAATAGTTTTTTAATGCCAGGCTTAGTGTATTTTAAGAAGATTGTTGTGTCGTCAGCAAAAAGATATATGGGTTACATTAAGCATGTTGTTTGGAAGTTTGTAATAGGGAATTCCAGCAAATTGAAAGTATAAATTAAGGGTTTTGGAGAAGCATTCATCCATTAAAATGAATAGCAAAGGAGAAAGTAGATCTACTTGCTTCAAACCTCTTGAAGCTAGGAAGAATCCAAAAGAATTTCCATTTACCAGAACTGAAAAAAAATGTAGACCTTATATTGTTCATAATAAGGTTTACATAGTTTTCATCAAATCCCATTTTAATTAGAAGTTTAGACAAAAAGGACCAAGAAACTCTGTCAAATGCCTTCATCATGTCTAATTTGATTATCGTGTTAAAATCTCTTATTTTTTAGTTAGTGTAACTTGCCATCTAGAGCATTTTCAGACAGTTCTCTACTTGAGGTAAATGTTGATTGTTCTAGACTGAGAATTTCATTTGTTATAGGTTTGAGTCTATATGCAATGATTTTTGCAAATATTTTATTTGAAAAATTGCAGAGATTGATTGGTCTATAGTCCTTGAAAGAGGAGCAGACATCTTTTTTAGGAATTAACATGATTAGTGTTACACTTATGACTTTTGGTATTTTAGCTTGATTAAGGAAATCCTGAACAACTTGTAGGACATCATTTTTTATGATGTTCCAACATGTTTTTAAAGAATAGACCTAGAAAACCCTATGGTCTCGGTGCAGAGTCACTATTCATATTCGTTACTATTTCAGTCTGTTGTTCAAAAGTTACTGGTTTGATTAGTTCTTGATTCATTATGTTGGTTATGGAATTAGGCAAGTTTTCCAGTAAAAGTAGTGTTAATTCTAAACTGATTAGTTTGTTCATTAGTTAAAAGTTTGAGGTAGGAATCTGCTTCCAAACCAATCTGATTTTAATCATATAGCCAATCCCCCTTTGAGTCTTTAATTCTAGATTTTATTTGTTTTTTGTGTTTGTTTTTAACAGATTGATGAAAACATTTTGTGTTTGAGTCTCCTTCTTTAAGCCACTTAATTATTAGTTTTTACTTCCAAAAAGATTCCTGATTTGAAAGAGCATGTGTGAGATTTTCTTTTGCTTGATTAGAGACAATTAAGCTAGTTTGATTGTTTAAAGCTTGGAGGACTGACTCATCTTTCAGAAGAGCTTCTTCACATTTTTGGATAGTTGTAAAGATGTTTCCAAAAGTGTTAATATTCCATTTTTTTAATGTAGCTTTTAAGGTTTTTTATTTAAAAACTAGATTTCTCATCCCATATAGTTGGATTGAACATTTCAAGTCTCTTCAATTGTTTTCATAAATGTTGGATGATTAATCCAGCAATTAAGAAATTTAAAAGAACTACATCCCGAATGGTTTCAATGTTCAGAAATGTGAAGAATGAGAGGACTGTGATATGATTGATCCCTGGCCAGTGTTTGGATGTGTGATGTTTTTAAATGTTGGCTCCATTTTTTATTAGGAAGTCCTCTATCAAGTCGTTTCCATACTCTACCCTTTGGTCTCATTCCAATCCAGGTGAATAGTGAACCAGAGGTAGGTATATCAATTAAATTATTTTTGGATATGAATATGTTAAAAGCTAAAATGTGTTTATTGTTGGGGAATGATGGTCCTATGTACTCATCAATGTTGGTTATGACATTAAAATCCCCAATAAGACAAAAAGAGGAATTTTGTATACATAAAGTGCATTCCACATTTCCTTTCTTTCCTTATTTGTACACTTAGCATAAATGAGACCAATTAGGCATTCATTTTGTAACAGAGGATGCTTGAATGTTGTGATTGTAAATTGCTCTGCCACTGTATTTATTTGAAGGTTGATTTCATTAGTCCAAAAGATCCAAATTTACATTTAGGATCAAAGAAGTATTTTTGAAACCCTAGTGTTTCAGAGATAGCTTCAATGTCTGTATTACTTAGCATTGGTTCAATTATTACAAACATCTCAGTTTTATAACTGTTTCTTATGTCTCTTATTCTAATCTTTGTATCTTTGTTGCCTACACCTCCAGCATTCCAGACAAAAAATTTGGACTCAATCACTAAGACATCTTTGAGATGTTCAATGAGGAACGGGTTGCAACCATTTTTAGGGTAGTTGTGTAGTCTTTTTTATTGTATTTTTTAGGTTTTGCTTTTAGATCACTAGTATTAGTGATATCTGGGTTTTCCTTGTCTGTTGAATCTTTCAGGTTTAGTAAAGTGTTGAACTTATTGTTAGATTCGATAAGGCATTGTTTTATGTCCTGAAAATTTATTCTTTATTCAATTGGTTTAGAAAATTGGACAGTCTTAGGTGGTTCAACATAAAGCCATTCAATTCTTTTGGAAGATTTGTGACCTGAGAATAGTAAAGGTGAGGTCCCTGTACTGAGTTCAATGAAATCACCTTTCAGGGTGTTAAGATTATGGTTTTGATTATCTAAGTTAAGTCTCTTAGTATTATTTATCATATTGGTATAAGTATTTTGATTGATAGTGGGCGAGTTCATAGTTTCAATACGTTTCAAGTTAGATTGGATCAAAACCTGATCATTACTATTAATACTACAATCATTTATATGATCCAGTATCACTAGTCCAGAATATACAGAACTAACAGCAACCAATATAACATTTTTAGCATTGTGCACCATATGAGCAGAATCATCAAGCATATCAGTTTTATCCTTATGCTTCCCAGAGGCAGAATCAGTCATAATCAACTCAGTAGCATCTTTATTATGTGAAATAGTCATATTTTGAGAATTTACAACAGCATTTTGTTCAGGCATAGCATGATTATTCTCAAATGACAAATTAACAACATTTGATTCGTAATTCTTCTCACTAAGAGATAGATTAGGAATAAACTGCCCCTCCTTGGAGAGGGTGACATTTTTGAGTTCATCAGTAACCATAATTTGTAGTTCTGTTCCTTTTTACATCCCTGAAACTTTGACAGTTGAGGTTGATCCCTTATCATTTGCATTAGTATCTTTCCCCTAAATATTTACTTGAGCAGTAGGGCCAAAAGAAATTTTATTCGTAACAACAGGGACATAAACTTTTTCAGACATTGAGATTCCTGAATTAGAGGCCTTGCCCCCATTACCCGTGTTTCTTCCCTGTGATTCACTGGGTTCAAGAACCTTACATGTGGTCTGAATCAGTGCCAGATTTTCCTTGGGTCTCCAAGCATTAACTGATGTTTTGGCCTTGTCAAACTTACATACTGATGCAACATGTCCCAATTTAAGACACTTTGAGCAATACATTGGAACCATTCATAGTCTAAATGCTACCCAGAATCTCGATATTATATCCAAATCTGTTCCCTTAGTGGCTTTGAAATGTCTAATTCCATGTAAACCTTGGCCAAATGGGGACGAGTTCTATTGAGTGTTTCTTTGTCTACCTTAATTGAAGAGCCGAAAAGACTTCCAATGGACATCATGACTTCTTGATCAAAGAATTGTTGCAGGAGTTCATACAAAGCTATCCACACTGGAACTATTGGAGAATCTGCGTTTGGATCGAAATGTGCTGTCCATTTCATAGTACAGAATGAGTAGGTGCCAAACTTCCAAATCTTGTGGAGCCAACATCTGTAGTAATCCTCTGGTTGATTCAATTGATGAGGACTTGTCGATTGTCAAGAAGATTGATGTCGATTTGGCCCTTGAATCCTGCGGTTTGGAAGTTTTTCCTTAGCTTTTCCATTTGAGGTTGACTCCATGAGAATTTTCCCACTAAGGTCTATCGGAGAGGATCTTCGAGGCAGTCGCATTCTTCGTCGGTGAATTTCAGCCTTGGCTCACCGAGGTGTTCAATTCTTGTTTTTGGATTGAATGGGGCTCTAGAAGGTTTGAGGGCATCTGCAAGAGTTTGATTCAACATTTGAGCATATGAGAAAGAAGGAGCTCGTAGGGGCTCTGCCATAGCGGTGGCGCCGGTAGAAGGTGAACGGAGAAACCTAGGGTTTAGTCTAGGCGGCTCCGAGAAAAAAGGAAGAAGATAATCGGCCGGTCATAAACTACACACACCGATGATATTTCTCCCAGAATTGACATCTGTTTCAAATATTCATATAAGAGTGGGTCTTCTGACAAGCAGTCTGTCCATAATCTTATGGACATGCCACTTTATACACTGCATTTGTTAAATTACATACTAAATTTAAAAAAATTTAATTTTTTTTATATTATATATTTTTATATTTTCATATTCAACTATATATTATTAATTTTTTAAATTTTAAAATAAAATTTTTAATTTTAATTTTAAAAAATACAAAATTTAATGTAAAAGTCACAGTGGAATGTCCATAAGTTTACTGAAATGCCGCATTTCCTGAGACTTTCTCTTCATATAGTATTTTAATTTTTATATTTTAAATATAATTAAAATTTCTTATATCTAATGAATCTAAGACAAGTAAAATAGTTTATATTTATTCTCTTATATTAATGCTCATATTGAATAATAATACAAAAAATATTTGAAATGAATTAGTAAATATATTGTTTTCAATATTAGTGATATGTTCATAATTAAAAATAAATTATATTAATATTAATAAAAATAATAAAATATGTAAAATAATTAAGTTTATAAATAGTGAATGGTCGTCATGTCCTTAAATGTCATTTTGTGTAAAACCGCGAAAAGCTTACAGTATATTTGTCAAACACTTTTGTAAACATCTAATGGTCAAACAGTAAATGAAACAGCCAATAGCCAACCACCAACAAAAAATTAACATAAACAGTTGGTCAAACCACCTAAATGAAACAGCCAACAGCCAACGTCCAATAAATGATTGTCAAGGTCATAGTCAATTATATTTGAGAAAAGTGCAAATATAACCCTATATAATTGAAGAAAGTACAGATATAAC
The DNA here is from genome assembly GCA_037428765.1 of Rubia yunnanensis. Lineage (NCBI taxonomy): Eukaryota > Viridiplantae > Streptophyta > Magnoliopsida > Gentianales > Rubiaceae > Rubia > Rubia yunnanensis. The sequence continues at coordinate 86,911,413 of CM075063.1, forward strand.
CCTGCGCTATTCGAAAGTGAAAATATAACCCTATCTATTCAGGTTATGTGCAAATATAACCTTTTTAGCAGGTTTGAGGCCGGAATACTGTGAAATGACCAATTTGCCCCTGATGATTTTTAAAAAAAACTGAAAAAGCCTCATTTATCAAATGATAATATTACCCCCTTACCCCTTTTTCTCTTTCCTTTTCTCTTTCTTCCGCTCCATTCTCTTTTCTCTTTTCTTCCTTTCTTTTCTTCCTTTCTTTTCTCTTTCCTTTTCTCTTTCCTTCCTTCCCCGCTTCAAACTCCTTCCCTCTCTGAATCCAATCTGCAGATGGTGGTGGCGGAGAGCTCGCGGCTAGGGTTTCACCAGTGGTGTTGTGGATTCGGGGCTTGGTGATGGTAAAGGCGGGGATAGGGCAGAGGAGGATGCGGCGATGGCGAGGAGTTTCGGGTTGGTGGCGCTATGGTGGGGTGGTGCAAGGTGGTGCTAGGGTTCGAGGCAGGTTGTGGCGCGAGGTGGGGCTAGGGTTAGGAGCAGGTGGTGGCGCGAGGTGGCGCTAGGGTTCGGAGCAGGTGGTGGCGCTAGGGTTTGCTGTGGGTGGCATTGAGTGGCGGCGAAGTTTGGGGTTGGTGGTTAGAGGTGCGGGGATGGGCTCAGGTGGTGGCGGCGGGAATAGGCTCAAGTAGTGACGGCTGGGATGGGCTCAAGTGGTGGCGCTGGGGATGGACTCAGGTGGTGGCGGCGGGGATGAGCTCAGGTGGTGGTGGCGAGGATGGGCTCAGGTGGTGGTGGCTGGTGGCAGAATGGGCTCAGGTGGTGGCAGGCGGATTGGTGGTGGTGTGGCTGGTGGCGGGGATGGGCTCAGGTGGTGGTGGCTGGTGGCGGGGATGGGCTCAGGTGGTGGCAGGCGGATTAGTGGTGGTGTGGCTGGTGGCGGGGGATGGGCTCAGGTGGTAGCAGGGGGATTGGTGGTGGTGTGGCTGGTGGCAGGGATGGGCTCAGGTGGTGGTGGCTGGTGGCGGGGATGGGCTCAGGTGGTGGTGGTTGGTGACGGGGATGAGCTCAGGTGGTGGCAGGCGGATTGGTGGTGGTGTGGCTGGTGGCGAGAATGGCCTCAGGTGGTGGCAGGTGGATTAGTGGTGGTGTGGCTGGTGGCGGTGGCGGGGATGCATTTAGGTGGTGGTAGGCAGATTAGTGGTGGTGTGGTTGGTGGCTGGGATGGGCTCAGGTGGTGGCAGGCGGATTAGTGGTGGCGGATTGGTGGTGGTGGTGGATTGGTGGTGGTGGTGATGGATTTGTTGTGGTGGCAGGCGGATTGGTGGTGGTGGATTGGTGGTGCGGGTATCTTTGTCTTTTAAATTTTTGTATTCGGTTAGAAGGGCATTTTGGTCATTTCCAGTCGATCAATGGCCGAAAATGGCCAGTCAATACCGGAATAGTGGTTTTGGGGTTATATTTGCACTTATGTGTAATAGATAGGGTCATATTTGCACTAAAAAATAACTCAGGGTTATATTTGCACTTTCCTCAACATATAGGGTTATATATGCATATTACCCATTATATTTATTAGAGATCGAGAAAATAATGGTGGAAATTTAACTGTGACGGAGGGATTACATTTTGTCAAATCAGTAAGCATTCAACATCTATATACAAAATAGATTCACATAAGAATCAAATACCTTTATCACATAAAATTAGTCAAACAAGTACCACATGTCTAAAAAAAATAAATAAATATGCTGATCACATGTTCCACCTAAATTATGTTTATCAAGATAAATATTTTTACATTGATATCATCAATCTGGTGCGTGCTTACATTATAAAACCAAACTAGCAAATTCATTCATCAATGTAGAATAATTGTGTTTCTACTCAACCAATAACTCACAAACAATTCATATGTTGATCAAGCCAATAAACATGGATCCAATTCCATATCATGAAGTTAAGATTTTAGAACCAAATAGAGGGTCTAAAATTGTCAAAGTACTGCTGATTCAAGAGTTACCATGAGATGGACTCATTGTCATTACCAGAGGGGTTTACATGGGCTGCATCGGATTGTACAATCCTGCTACCTTCAGTACCGACTCCAGCCATAGACATGTCGAAACTCCAGCCCAGTGCCTGTTTGGAGGATCGAGAAGATGAGCTCCGACATCTGTTTCACGGGGCAAAGGAATGGGGATGTTTTTGGTGAAAAACCATGGGATCCCATTAGAAGTTTTGAGTGATTTAAGGAATGCGGTTGAAGGGTTCTTTGGGTCTTATAAAGAAAGGAAAGCAAGCGTTGGATCATACTCTACTTTTGACAATACTGGATATGGTCGGAACTATGCTTGACCAGAATGTTTGGATTGGCACAATCATTTTTCCATTAAAGATTTCCCAAAGGAGACAACTTAAAGAATCACCGTCTGGCCCCAAAATCCACCATATTCTAGGTACATTTTACCTTCACTGTGATGTGGATGCCTAAGTTTCAACTATTTATTATTACCTTTTTTTAATTAAACATTTTGAGTAACAAAATTAACTAGGTTGGTCATGCTGACCCATAGGTCAGGACAGGTCAGTGTCCTGGCCCAAATCAACCCAAAATTTAGAATCAAATGGGTCAGTTAAAATTCTCATAGTTTGGGTAGGGTTGGATCGGGTTAAAAATTGACCTAAATTGACCCATATCGACCTAAATTATAGTAATTTTTTTATTATTTATTCAATAAATTGAATAATTTTTAAATTTTTAAATAATAAATAAAATGATAATTTATTTTCATATAATTTAAAATAATAAAATTTTACTTTAGTTTGTAAATCATTCACTTAATAAAAAATACAATTATTTTCATTCTACTTAGTTAGAATACTTTCAATATTTCAATTAAATATAATTTTACTAAAATTTATTTATATAATCATGAATATATATTTCATATTTTAATCAATATATTATTAATAATTAATAGTAGTTTTACAAAATTATTTTTATTTTTATAAATATTTATTTTTTTCAGGAATGTTAAACTTGTTTATGAAGTAAATTGATGGTAGATATGTTGAATTAAACTAATTTTTGATATGACTTTTTCTTTAAAACAATTTTTTTCTCCAAGAAAATGGGGCAAAAATATAAATGTATTAAAATGGGTCAATTTGGATCGAAATCCAACCCGAGCCATACCCAACTCAACGCAAATTGAATCGATCCACTTGACCCAAATGACACATTGACCCCACCTAACCCAAATGGACCAAATCAAAATGGCCCGGGTTGGGTCGGGTCATGCAATTTGAACACCCCTATAAATTAGTACCCATCTATCTCATGATCATTTGTGTTGACTTTGAGAAATGTGATTTTCCTTAAAAGTACAACCAATTGGAATAGAAATAGATAAGAATAAGCAAAGATAAAAATTGATTTCCTTATTCTTATCTACATAGTTTAAATATTTAGGTAATATTATTAAAACTTGTGCCATAAATATGAATTTAGATTATGTGTACTATATAGCACAAGTCGATCTATGTATATGCACAATAAATATTGATAATATTAAAAAGTGTAAAGTCAGAGAGATTTGCATTGACTAATTAGTTGGCAGTATTTGTGAACATATAAGGAAACGAAAAACTTTCTATGTTGGAACACTCGACAGGAGTATTACGAAAAACTTTCTATGTGAACACTCGACAATTTACGCCGATGGTTTTTGTAAAAAGAAGACAGAATATTATGGTATTTGTGACTTATGAAAATTGTTATATTCTGTTATATAGTAGGCGTATGAAGCATAGTTGATTTATGGAAAATCCCTAAATATATGGAGTTGATATTTGCGAATATATGGTATATATTGTGATAAGGAAAATCCCTTTATTTATGGGATTTGGACATGCTTCAAGAAGCAGATTTGGAATAGGAATATTGTGGAGATAATCACGGAGTATTCCAATCTGTTCGTGGATATAAATTGGGACCAACACGGCTGCATACTCACGGATTTAATAGAGCAAAAATCTGCATACAGATTTTTGGAGATTTTTGAGAATTACAAAGAGTCAGATTACTGTGTTCCAACATACCTGACCTGCTGCACAAAGTTCATAATCATAAACCTTAATTCCTCAGGAGGAGGAGATCCAGCGTCGACGGAGTTCGAGATCAGAGGGAGTCTGATCAAAGGGAGTCTGATCAAGGCGGATCGGTAGCTAGGGGAGCTAGCAGAATTCACGCGTTATAGTTAGTAAAGATAAGTATTTTGTAAACTGCACTCTGTACTGTATCTTTGTAATTAGTGGATTCTTTCTGAACTGGGCCAGGCCCTGCAGATGTAGGTGGATTACACCGAACTGCGTAACCAAGTCGTGCGTTCTTTATGCTTTACTTTATTATGCACTTGGTTTTTTTAGTCATGTTGAAACATACTAGAAGGGCTAGAAAAATTGGTAAAACCAAATTTCATTTGGTATCAGAGCTTGGTCACTTATCATTCCCTTGGTTGTGTCAAGGAAAGTGAGATCCGGTTTTACCATGACGACAAGAGAAGGAGCTTCAGTCTCTCGACCACCCCTGCTAGAAGGCAACAACTACAACTATTGGAAGGCACGCATGAGAGTCTTCATCAATTCACTGGATGAATTTGCATGATTCTATGTTGAGAATGAATGGAATCACCCTACAGAAGATGCCGATACAAGTTCTAAGGCGGTAGAAAGAGAGTCAAGTCAAAGGGAGCAGAAACCCAATGACAAAGCTAGATGGACTCCAGATAACCTCAAAGAATCTCTGGCGAATTCAAAGGCACTCAATGCAATCTTCACTGCAGTTGATGAAAATCAGTTCAAACTTATCTCTGCATGTTATCAAGCGAAGAAAGCATGGGATATTCTACAAACTGTTCACGAAGGAACCAGTCGAGTTCATGAATCTAAACTACAGATGCTGGCTACTAAGTTCGAGGAACTCAAAATGGAGGAGGATGACACTATTGCTATATTCAACGAAAAACTCAGGGACATCTCCAACATGGCATATCAACTTGGAAAGGTTTAAAAAGAAACAAAGTTGGTGAAAAAGACCTTGAGTTCACTTCCCAAGAGATTTGCAATGAAAGTAGCAACAATAGAGGAAGCAAGAGACGTAGCCACCATGAGCCTAGATGAACTAATGGGTTCATTACAGACATATGAGATGACATTCCAATAAGCTACAAAAAGGGTCTCTAAGGAATTGGCGTTCAAAATGTCTTCATTAAAGGACAATCGCGAGTGTGACAGTGATGATGAGATTGAAAAACTTGCACTTATCACAAAGAATTTCTCGAGAATGCTAAAGAAGGTGGTCAACAAGAAATCTCAGGAAAGGTTTGGCGGAAATAGACAAAGACAACAAGACTCGGGCAATAATCGTGGAATGAGGTTTGAACAAGGAAATCAGCAGTTCGTGAGAAATCAAAACAATGAACCAAAACAGTCTGGACGAATTCAATGCAGAGAATGTGAAGGGTATGGTCATATTCAGGCTGAATATGCTAACACCCATAAGAAACAAGGAAAATCATATGTCACCTCTTGGAGTGAAGATGAAGAAGATGAGAAGGACGAAGAGGAACTTACCAGTAACTATGTAGCGCTTGGAGCAAAGGTTCATGATACATCGGAGGATGGATGTTCCAACACACTGAACAAAGGTAAAGTTGTATGTCCCAACATAGATCTGGATGATGCACACAGCAATGAAGATGATGATCTCTCTGTAAGTGATGAATAAATCTAAAGTACCTATGAAAAAATGTATGCTATGTGGGTCCAAGTAGCCGACACAAACAAAGAGCTGAACGAAGAAAAAAAAAGAAGTTAATGGAAAGTGAAAGAGAATTACGATTCACGGTTGCAGAACTTGAAAAGATTAATGAAGAACTGAATGGAAAACTGATAGCAGCAGTCAAAAGGACCGAGATGTCTGAAGCAACGATTTCTAAATTAAATTCCGGAAAGGCAAAGCTTGATGATATTCTGGATATGGGAAGAAACTTTGGTGATCGACACGTAATTGGATATGGGAATGTACACAAGACTGAATCACATAAAAATTCAGTAACCATCAAGACTAAGATCCGAGAACTGAAACGGAAGTTTGGTATGCCTTATCAAAGAAAACCACTCATTTTTAGATACTGTACGTATCAAGGACATTCTAAAAAGCAGTGCAAAAGACTGATATGAGACCAAATGACAGGACGATAACCTCTGGCATGTTCCAACATAGGCCATATCCAGAAAGTAAAATCGATCAGAAAGGTATGGATTGTTAAACGATCTAGCACGTGTCTGGTGGTACACACTTCTCTCACAGCTTATTCCAGAGATTTGTGGTACTTTGATAGTGGTTGTTCTCTCCACATGACTGGCACTCCAGAATATCTCACGAATCTTACTCCACAAGATGGCGGATATGTAACCTTTGGTGATGGAAAGAAAATCAGAGTAATTGGGAAAGGCGAATTGAGAATTGAAGGTTTTTCCAGTATTCACAAGTGTATTATTTGTTGAAGATCTAAAGGCAAACTTGTTAAGTATAAGCCAGCTGTGTGACGACAATATGGTAGTAGAATTTCAAAAGGACAAATGTATAGTGAAGCATGGAGAAAATAAGGTTCTTTTAGGGATAAGATCATCAGACAATTGCTATCTGCTAGAACAAGGAGTACGGTGTATGATTTCAAAGCAAGATGAAGGTGTTCTGTGGCACAGGAAGCTCGGTCACATCAATTATAAAACACTGGTGAAAATCGTAAATGTGAAAGTTGTACGAGGAATGCCTACCTTAACCAGCAAGGAAGGAATTGTATGTGGACCATGTCAACAAGGTAAAAAAATTCGATCTCCTCACTCTTCAGTTCAGTATATTACTACATCTAGAAATCTGGAATTATTGCATATGGATTTGATGGGTCCGGTCAATACGCCTAGAATAGGTGGAAAGAAATATATTTTTGTATGTATTGATGATTTCTCCATATTTACATGGGTAGCTTTTTTGAAAGAAAAATCTGATACGTTAGAAGTATTTAGAAGCTTGGTAGTGAAGTTACAAACTGAAAAGGGGAGTCCAGTTGGGAAGATAATTCGAATTCGAAGTGATCATGGTAGAGAATTTGAGAATGCACAATTCAGTTACTTTTGTGATGAGCTTGGAATCCAACATGAATTTTCGGCACCCATCACCCCTTAGCAGAATGGTATTGTAGAACGTAAGAACAGAATCTTGCAGGATATGGCTCGCGTTATGTTGGCTGAGAAAGATATTCACAAGAAATGGTAGGCAGAAGCAGTCAATACAACATGTTATACAATCAATCAAGTGTACCTTCGACCATTCACCAGCAAGACATCCTACAAGATTTGGAAGGGCAGGAAACCAAATGTTTCATATTTTCATGTGTTCGGAAGAAAATGCTACATTCTCAGAGATAGAGAACAGTTGGAAAAATTTGACAATCGGAGTGATACAGGAATTTTTCTTGGGTATTCTATCAACAGCCGTGCTTATAGAGTGTTTAATCATCGAACCAACACTCTCATGGAATCCATAAATGTTATTGTGGATGATTCAGAAGGAACAACAACCAGAAGGTGTAGAAGAAGAACCCAGCAACACTCATGTTCCAACATAGCCTCGAAAATCTAACAAGGCAGATCCATCAGTCGAATCTGAACTTCACCAACGTGTTGGAACAACTGAGCAGAGTAGTCCTAACCCTGCCGAAGCTGACCATGTTGGAACATTGCCCCCCGCTACTGAACCCCATGTTCCAACACAGGACCAACCGGAATCCACCATGAGAAGTACTCGATCGGTTCCTCGAGTGGATTATCATAGGCTAGTTGGACTGCACTGTTTTGTGTCTCTCATTGAACCTAAGAACTACAAAGAAGCCTTGCTTGATGAGTATTGGATTGCTGCTATGCAAGAAGAACTGGGTCAATTTGCACGGAACGATGTGTGGTACCTTACTTCTCGCCCCAAAGGCATTAATGTCATTGGTACGAAGTGGATTTTCAAAAATAAATCCGATGCTGATGGCCAGGTTACTCAAAATAAGGCCAGATTAGTAGCTCAAGGATACACACAAGTGGAAGGAGTTGACTTTGATGAGACATTCGCACCAGTTGACAGGTTAGAGTCAATTCAAATTTTACTTGCTATTGTCTGCTCTATGAATTTTATATTGTATCAAATGGATGTCAAAAGTGCGTTTCTAAATGGAGTGGTGAATGAAGAGGTATATGTTGAACAGCCAAAAGGATTTGAGGATCCTCATTATCCATATCATGTGTATCATCTCAAGAAGGCTCTATACGGTCTAAAACAAGGACCCAGAGCATGGTATGAATGACTTACTAACTTTTTTCTGAAGAAAGTTATCGTCGAGGGGGAGTAGATCGCACTTTATTTGTGCTCGAAAAGGCTTCAAAATTTTTGATTGCTCAAATTTATGTTGATGATATTGTATTTGGCTCTACTTCATCATCTATGGTACAAGATTTTGTCACCATTATGCAATCCGAATTTGAGATGAGCATGGTTGGAGAACTCACATACTTTCTGGGATTGCAAGTCAAGCAAGGAATGAGTGGTCTGTTCATCAATCAGAGTAAGTATGCTTTAAATATAGTGCAGAGGTTCGGCCTAAGCAATGCTCGAGCTGTTAGAACTCCCATGGGTGTTTCTGACAAAGTAGTAAAAGATGAGAAAGGAGTTTCAGTTGATAAGAAATTATACAGAGGCATGATTGGAAGCTTACTATATTTTTACTACTAGTAGACCATATATATGCTTTAGTGTTGGGATTTGTACAAGATTTCAGGCTGATCCAAAGGAGTCTCATCTCACTGCAGTCAAACGAGTTATTCGATATGTAAGTGGAACTTCTGAATATGGTGTCTGGTACTCTAAGAGTCAAGATTCTGAATTGATTGGGTATAGTAATTCTGATTGGGCTGGAAACGCTGATGATCAAAAAAGTACTACGGGTGGATGTTTCTTTATTGGTACAAATTTGGTGTCTTGGTATAGTAAGAAACAGAATTTGATTTCCTTATCCACTGCAAAAGCTGAGTATCTTGCAGTAGGAAGCTGTTGTGCACAATTGTTGTGGATGAAACAAATGTTGAAAGATTATGGAATTCATCAAGGTCCTTTGAAGATTTTATGTGACAACACAAGTGCTATTGATATATCGAATAATCCAGTTCAACACTCGAGAACCAAACATATTGATATAAGGCATCACTTTATTAGAGATTTGGTTGAAAAGAAGGAAGTAGAGGTAGTCTATGTTCCAACACATGAACAATTTGCTGATATTTTTACCAAGGCGTTGGATTCTGCTACCTTTGAAAGCCTTCGACAACACTTAGGTGTTTGTCAAATTTAAGGTAATTCTTACCTATATTTTCACTGTAAATATTCTGCTTATTTTTGTTTAGAAAATTGAAAAAGAACAAAAAAATTAGAAAGAATGAAAATGTACAAAAATAGAACATGGTTTGTATGGTATGTTGGAAGCTATTTCTGGCGTGACATCTCGAGTTGACAAGAGGAGAAAATATCATCATTATAAGCTTTGGAAATCTAAAAAGTGTTTTGCGGGAAAAGAGGTGAAAAGTTGAAGAGTTAAAGTTGGATTCAAACTTGCCCAAAATCCTTTCGTATCCCTCTACAATCGGCCACTTTCTCATTCACTTAGGCATTCTTCGAATCTTTGCCGAAAAAATTCTCTCCACGATCCTTCTCCACAGCAACGTCGTGCTAGAGATTGAAAATCCCAAACTCTCTCACACGAGAAGAAGAGCTTTCAGAAATTTCTCAACCCTCAGAAGTCATGGAAGAGGAACAGATGACGGACAGTGTGGAGTCAAATCTGTCCGACGAAGGCGAACACTATACAGAAGAAGTTGAGGTCGAACTCTTTCCTGAAGAGAATGGCAAGGCAGAAGTGACTGATGATGGTGTGAAGAATGTAGAGACTCTGGATTCGGGTGACAATGGCGACATTCAGGAGGAACACCCCAGTGCCAAAAAAAGGGTCGATATGGCAAGGTAACTGGCCCTGATCCCCCTCCTTTAAAAATTATGGGTATGGAGTTTAAGACGACTAATGAGATCTTTGAATGGTTAGAAGCTAATAGATACTCTGTAGACTAAACAAAAATTAGGAGTATAAGAAGAGATGGAGTTTCTGCATGTTAAAGTTGAAGAAATTGTGACTGGGGATATTGAGAAGGTTTACGATATTCAGAACTGGAATGTAAGATATCTGAGGGGGATGTATGGTAGGCTCAGGGGAAAGGGAAAGGATAAATTTCATATTTTCTGCCGCATGCCCCAGCCAAGCTATGTATTTTTTAGTGAAATCAATGAGGAGGAAGCTGCTGGTATGGTAGGAAGGAAGTTTGTTAAGCATTCAAACAGGTTGCAGGTTGGTTTCTTTGATCCTCATGCTGCTAAGAGGATGGAAGATCTTAGCAGGCCAGTTCTAATTGAGTTATCAGATAGTGATGAAGATGAAAATCACATGGAGGTGGATTCTGATGCTGATTTGGGAGGTGAAGACCAGTATGAGAAACCTGAAGAAGATATGACTGACCCAAAGGACTTGGATCAAGATGAGATGTCTGAAAGAGAATATGAGAAGGAGAATGAAGCTGGAGGTTCTAAGAGTGTTCCAACACAGGAAATTCCTAATTTGGCATACTCAAGTGAGGAAGTCCTTGATGAGCTTTATCAGACAGCTAAAGGCAAGAGAAAGGCTGCTGATGCCAAGGTATCCTCACAAGCAAAGAAGAGCAAGAAAAAGCAGGAATGCAAGGAGAAGAAGATACTTCCTCCCCTCTCTGTAAGTAAGGCTATGTTATTTTCTTATTTTGATTCAAAAGGAGAGGAGATGGGAGAGTTTTTTTCAGAAAGGAAATTTACTCCGGAGAGACCAGTGGATCTAGAGGCATACAAGAAGAGTGGATTTTCAGAATTTCTGAGAATAGTGGGCATGACAAAGGCAACCACAGTACAACTGCAGTACAATCGGCATATTGTAATTAAGGTATACTCTAACCTCATGACTGGAAATCTGGAGACTGATTCCCCTTGGTCTGGAAGAGTCTATGTGAGGGGAAAGATAATTGACTTGTCTGCAGCTAGAATTAACAAAATGTTTGGTCTTGAGACACCAGAAATAGATGGAGTTTTTCCTAAAGATTTGGGAGTTTCTGATGATCAGATTTTAGCTAATATCTCTGGTGGGTATAAGGTTGAATGACCAGCAACGGGGTATTCACAAGCATCTTGCTTGTCCTCGAGATTTTTTGGTTTATATCAGATTGGTGTTCATTGTTGGATGCCTTCAACAAACACCACTGCATTGACAAGAGAGATGGCCAGATTGATGTACTGTGTTGGAACACAGAAGCCTACCAACCTTGGGTTATTCATTCAGCAAAATTTGGTCAGACAAGCTACTGCCCCCAAGGTCAATGATGCAATCATCTATCCTGCACTGATTTCTACACTAGCCAAGAGTGCCAAAGTGAAAGGAAAGGCAACTGATGTGTGGTTGACACAGAGTTCTTGAGGCCAAACAAGAAGACTTTTGGTTTAAGGCACATTCATGATCTACCGTGGAAATCCAAAGGTTCTACATCAGCTGAAGCAGAAAAGAAGGGCAAGTTACTGTCTCTGAATGCAAGATTGGGAGCCATTGCTATTCAAGTGGCAGCGCTGGAGGCAGAGAAGGCCATTCTGGAGGCAGAGAAAGCTAAATTGGAAGCTTAAATTCAGGGGGAGTCTCAGGATGCTTTTTTATTGCCTCTTGCATATGTTCTTTTTTTTGTCTTTGGCATCTGTGTGATCCCAGGGGGAGAAATTTTGGATAATATTCATTTTGTTATGCTGTAATCTGATTTTTGGGAATTCTGGATTATTTGGTATTCGTGTCTTGTGAAAATTTTGGAATTCTGATATTAATGTGTTTTCTATTTAATATGTGGTTCCAACATAGGTGAAGATCTGGAAGACCTATGTGTGCTAAGTTTTTTCGTTGTTAGATTCATGATCAAAATGGTATGGGTTCACAAAATGCCAAAGGAGGAGATTGTAAAGTCAGAGAGATTTGCATTGACTAATTAGTTGGCAGTATTTGTGAACATATAAGGAAACGAAAAACTTTCTATGTTGGAACACTCGACAGGAGTATTACGAAAAAAATTCTACGTGAACACTCGACAATTTACGTCGATGGTTTTTGTAAAAAGAAGACAGAATATTATGGTATTTTTGACTTATGGAAATTGTTATATTCTGTTATATAGTAGGCGTATGAAGCATAGTTAATTTATGGAAAATCCCTAAATATATGGAGTTGATATTCGCGAATATATGAGATATATTGTGATAAGGAAAATCCCTTTATTTATGGGATTTGGATATGCTTCAAGAAGCAGATTTGGAATAGGAATATTGTGGAGATAATCACGGAGTATTCTAATCTGTTCGTGGATATAAATTGGGACCAACACGGGCTGCATACTCGCGGATTTAATAGAGCAAAAATCTGCATACAGATTTTTGGAGATTTTCGAGAATTGCAAAGAGTCAGATTACTGTGTTCCAACATACCTGACCTGCTGCACAAAGTTCAGAATCATAAACCTTAATTCCTCGGGAGGAGAAGATCCAGTGTTGACGGAGTTCGAGATCAGAGGGAGTCTGATCAAGGCGGATCGGTAGCTAGGGGAGCTAGCAGAATTCACGCGTTATAGTTAGTAAAGATAAGTATTTTGTAAACTTCACTTTGTACTGTATCTTTATAATTAGTGGATTCATTCTGAACTGGGCCAGGCCCCACAGATGTAGGTGGATTACACCGAACTGCGTAACCAAGTCGTGCGTTCTTTATGCTTTACTTTATTATGCACTTGGTTAAATTAGTCATGTTGGAACATACTAGTAAGGACTAGAAAAATTGGTAAAACCAAATTTCAAAAATTATTAAAAATTATATTGTTGGAGTATTCAGTAAAAGTTGTTGATGTGTTGGTGAAATGTAATGTCAGCCATGGAGAAGTATGTTGAAGGTGCTAGGAAAATGAGCGACGATATATTCCAAGCTCTAGCTGAATGTTTATCTCAGGACCGAGATGCTTTCATGAAACACTTTGATGAGAAAAAGAGCCAAATTAGCTTTAGAGTTAACGGCTATTCGCCATGCCCGAGACCAGATATGGCATTAGGCCTCGGGGAGCCTTCCGACGGCTCCCCGAGGCCTCATTCAGTTCGAGAATTCTGGAGGATTCTAGGTCTATAAGGACCGAAAATGGGTGTCGCTGCAATGGTCGGTCAGTGAAATTGTTATAAACATGGTAGATTTGGTGGAGATCCCGAGCAATGGTGAATTTGTAAACCCTTGGCATCGTGTGGCTACACAGAAGGTTGGGCAGTTATCCAAGACTGTGTTTTATCTTCCTTCCAACAAAGTTTAGATTGTATCTGCGGTTGAAAGTGAAGAGAAGGGTGGGTTTAAGAAGATTGATGTGGGAGATTATGTACGGAATTTTTACAGGGTCAACCCAAGTGACCATCAACTTCGCTCACATATAAAAGGCAGCTCCAGGCCTTCTGCTTTTCTATTACCTGTATGGAACTTAATACATTTGTGTATTTTGGTGACTTGTACCAAATATAAAACGAATTCGCTTAGTCATGTTATGTTTTTGTGTTCTCTTACTTCTTGTTTCGTTTGGATTAAATTAGAGGGGGAAATATATCTCATTACCAATGGGATCTCACTACAGGGGGGAAATTTTCAATCACTTTTCATTTCAGAATCAAATGGAATGAAATTATATGGGATTGGGTAGTAATGAGGATAGGGAAAGAGATCACCCATTTTAAAGAATAATTCGAGAATACTAGCTAGAGTCCCACAACATGTTGTGCGATGTTTCGATTAAAACTATTTGTTTAATTAAAATATAGTATTTACGTTTCATATTTAAAATAAAAATAAAAATAAAATAAAATTATAAATATATTTCATCTAATAGTAACAATAAGAATTATATAGTAAAAGTAATCAAATTGGGTAGAATTTATTTTAAAATGAATGAAATTAAAATAATTATTGTTATAACCTTTCCTGAATTAACATTATTATAAATTTATAGATACACCATAGTTTGGACATATTGAATATCTTGCTTCCCTGCAATAAAAGTTTGTTAGGATTGCTTTGCTACCTCCTAATACATACATATGCACTGGTGTAAAAGCTATAAAATCATTCTTCATTCTTGCTTCTGCTTGTCTCTGTCTTGCTTAGTAAATGTTTCATTTGAATTCAAAGTTGTAGGATGCGATTGTAGCACAAAAACACTTATTTACAGGTCTTGTAGTGATAGTTTTGTAGTATATTTTAAAAATAAAATCATTAGTTTTGCTGTTACCACCTAAAAGATATACATTTCAAAACATTATAAGTAAATCATGGAAAAACAAAATATTAAGCTAAAATATAATTGGATTTCCTTTCGATGGAACTCAATAGGGAGATGGTCCAAAGATCACCCGAGCAGCAAAGGAGAGAGGAACATTTTCCGCAAAACACCACCAAAGAACTATGATACAACGGCCATTCTCGATACTGAAGGCGCCTTGAAAACATGAACTGAACATAGATCCTCGAGAACAGATAATAACAATATTGTATTGAGTATATAAACCGTCATCACACAATGGTAGTATTTAATGTGCTATATTATGTGGTTGGCTATAGTAAAACAGTTGCTCTTAACATTTTAAGGTTTAGTCATTGGAAGTCATACTCAATTTTGTTCTAATATATCTTTAACCATTTGGTTTTTTGAGCTCTTGAAAGAACATTTTGTCCAACTTCCTTGTTTCTTTGTAATCATAATATGAGTTAAAAGGTTGGCATGCCGTTATTGGTGGTTCAGAGAGAGAGTTAACACAATGTATTCCACTTCCTTTGTTTCCTTTGTTGTAATAAAATGTAATCATAGTTAAGAGGTTAGCATGCCATTGTTGGTAGTTCATAGAGATATTTAACATAATATATGCCACTAACTGCTCCCTTTTAATCTCATCCAAGCTTTCTTCCAGTGGCACATAACAATAATTATCATTTTCAACACCTGAATGTCCACTGGAAATTCAAAGGAATATACACTGCCATAGAGACCCACCTCTAGCACCGGTTTTTTTTAGCAACGGTTTTTTTGGAAAAACAAAATCGGTGCCTAAGTAACCGATGCTAATTTAGCATCGGTTTTTTTCAACTGGTGCTAAATTAGCACCGATTTTTTTGGTTAGCACCGGTTTTTCAACCGGTGCTAAATTAGCACCGGTTTTTTTGTTAACACCGGTTTTTCAACCGGTGCTAAATTAGCACCGGTTTTTTTTGTTAGAACCGGTTTTTTTATTAGCAGCTAAACTAGCACCGGTTCTTTTTTGTTAGCACCGGTTTTTCAACCGGTGCTAATTTAGCAACGGTTTTTTTGTTAGCACCAATTTTTCAACCGGTGCTAATTTATTTACGATGACGAAAAAAAATTCCTTCCTCTGAAAGCTGCAGCACGCTACCGCTTTCAGAGAAAGGGAAAAGACTCAAAATTAACAATTTTATTCCACATTAATTTAATAATAAAATCAACTTCACAAAATTAATATTTTATTTCCACATTAATGTATACAAACACCTTGTCTCGCACGACTATGACAAGAAAAATAGTCCTAATTATACAATAATAAAACTACTGGAACACAATTTATGGTGCACTGCCTTCACTTACAGCTCTAGAATCTCAGTTTCTTCTCTACTCTTGCAAAAACAAAGATGAAATGAAAACATAGTTGGGAGAACCGAACCTATCAGCAGTAATTATAATTCCCAGTTTCCGAATTGGAGGTAAAGAAAGGTGCAAGTGGTTAGTGAAACAATCTAATGATTCTGGCAAAATGATCGACAAGAACAAGATGGAAAGTAAGAATGATTACTCATTGTGGTTAAAGAGATATTCGTTTGAAGCAGAACTGTTGCCAGGAAGGGGCTAAAATCCTTGGAATGAGAATGAAAGAATCTTGAACAATCCATCGGGGTTGCATGTACTTGCACGTTGCAAAAATATTAGTGTATTCAACGTCTCCACCATGGATAACCTAGCATATTATTGGTTTAATTCACCCTTAACTATATAAAATATTACTTCATCCATCCTTATAAAAAAGGTGTATTGTTTCTGCAATAGTGCGAGAAATATGATTCATTTTGTTTTAGGCTAAGGTGACGCTACTAGTACCTCCAAGAACTTGTTAGAACCCAACAATCCTAGCCTAGAAAATAAACAGTTCTCATTTTTCCATTTATTGCATCCTAACATCAGTATCAATTCTCCCATTTTCTTCTATGCAGACACTATATTTCTTAAAATACATAAACGAGTCCAGATCCATATACCACTGAAATAGATGAAAATCATTTGTATAATTGTATGTTACATGCTCGCACACTCTATATTTTACCAGACACCATTTTGTCACTGGATATTGAAAACTACATTAAGAAACAATCAACCACTGGCTTTAGCCCAGTGGCCAGGGCGTACGCCGGCCCCAGATGCACCCCAGGTTCAATTCTGGCCTGGGGCAGTATTCTGGGGTTCAGTCTCCAAATACACCGTGTTAGATGTAGGAGCCTCACTTCGTGTGAGTTATTTGGGAGTCTCACCCCACCTTTGTGTGAGAAACAGGGGAGCCTCACTGGCAACTTGGATGTGATAATAAAATTAAAGTGTGTATTAAAAAAAAACAATCACCTTCAAATGTGAAACCATGTTACTATGAAAACAAAATGATGAAGCGAGGATATATTCCCTTTTTACTATATCCAACACGGAAGCAAGAACTTGTGACGGATGGTAAATTTATTCTGACAAAAAAACATAACCTTGAAACTGGATGTAGCTAGACGGGCGAGAATTCGGTAAAGAGAGAATAGGCTAACTTTCACTAATATCCTGAAAGCAAAAAGTTTGCTGGAAGCATGTAGTACTGAATTCTGGACATTTTGTTCAGAGAGAGAACATGACAGTCAACCACCATTACCACAGCTTGAGTCAATTATACAATTGGCATGAAAAACAGAACTCTCCATTGGAAGACATCATCTAAGATACCAAGCATATATCGCAGGCAGAGTTAATCTCATTGAATATTCTATCTCATGGAAGACATCATTGAAGATACCAAGCATATACAAAGCATATATCCCAATGGTACATGCAAATCCAGAAAAGTTATTGCAGACGGGAAGATTCTATCTGCACTCTGAAGAATAAGAAAGCTTGAGAGAAGAATGAATATTGCTAAAAGATCAATCATTGCTGACCATGGTCATTCCATGAAGGATGACAATTGTCAAGAAAATACACATCATGAGCCAAACAGAGTTTTAGTCGTATAAGCATTACCTGCACTACAATAAAAATAGCGCTCAAAAGTTTAAAAACCAGTCGGGAGACAGGCTTCTAAGCTTATCTCCAAGCGAGGAACCTCCCCCTGTCAGAAAATGTATCAATAACTGATATAAATAAACCCTCCCCATCCAGATACTCAAACTGGTTATAATTTAAAGTAAGGAACTAAAGATTAAAAATTTATGACATATTTTGTGGCAGATTATAATACAACAATATTTTCTTTCCACCTGACATGAAGGGAAGAAGGATTATCCTGGAAAGTAACTTATGAGACTTACCATCAGCATCAACCATCCTTTCACCTTGAACATCTGAGGCAACGAGAACAGGAAGCCACTCAGAAACTGCTGCCTTGAAAGCAGCTTTCATATCAGCAATAAGTGTATCACGATACATTCTCAACACTACAGGGAGTCTTGCCTAAAAGGAATTTTTATAGTGATTTAGTAATAATGTGTGACTAATTCTACTTTGAAACATTATCAAAGATAAGCAATGGCTGAGATTTCTTGAGTAAATATTATATCAAATTAAGCTTAACAGATCTTCAACAAATCAACAAATGGAACAAATGAGATGAAAATATTTGCGTAATAGCACCAAATACTCGCTTCTCTTTTTTACAATAGAACAACAGAAGAGCATATACTTAGTAAAATTAGCCGGAAGTCACATTCAAACACTTATTATTCCAAAAATATTTAATCATCATACTCCCTCTATCCGAACTTAAGTTACACAATTTAACTTTTCACGATTGATTTAAAACGCAAACACAGCAAAAACAGCAAACACAACAAAAAAAATAAAGAGAAGAGAACTTTTGATTATGTGCAGCAACGTCCCCACCTTGATTATGGTTAATGCAATCAAATCTCCACCATCCTATTCAAAATAAAGCCTATCTATAACCATATGAACAAGAAAACACCACATGTTTAAAACCAAACTAAAGATGGCAAACTTGCAACATAATAATTTCCATCTTTAGTTGCCAATTTCCATTCTTTGAAGCAGTGACAACAAAGCACAGGTAAAACAAAGAATCAGACATTAATATGGAGAAATCACAAAGTATAATCAATAACTAACCTAAGGAAGAACAACAAAAGGATACAAACTTTTGGAAACTAGAAGGAATAACAACAGAAAATAGATCCAAAACCAAGCATAATCAATAACTAACCTAACAACATGTGATTCAAAAAATTATCATAGTAATATGTATATTGACATCGGCTCAAACGAACTAGAATGGAACTTCATCAAATATTCACCTGTGCATTGGTAAGCGCAGCCGATGATGGGAGCTCCGGCAGAGGGGACCGGTGTGGAGGTGGTGGAGAGCATCGTCATCGGTGGTGGGAAACGAAGAGGTGGCATGCGATGGTTAGCACAGCAGCAATGGGATCTCCGGCGGAGAGGGCGCATATCACTGGTGATGGGAGATCCGACGGCGATGGGAGATTCGACGGAGAAACCGGTGCGGAGGCGGTGGAGAGCATCGCCATCGGAGGTGGGAAATGAAAAGGTGGCATGCGATGGTTAGCGTGGCGGCGATGGGTGCTCCGACGGAGGGGGCGAGTATCACTAGTGATGGGAGCTCCGGCGGTGGATTTGGACAGAACATGGGTACAGAAATGGACCTATGAAAAGTTCAGTTTTTAACTGAATATTTAGGACAAAAATGAACCTGTGAAGAGCCCATTTGCACCTTCAAGAAGATCAAATACACATCCAAATAAAGTTTGACCGTCAATTAGATAAAGTCAACTATGTTATTAGTGTTTATTTATTGAGAGTTAAGGTTTGACCGTACAAAGTCAAACATTTTTATGTGTATTTATTATATACTAATTAAAGTAAGGTTTGACCATTAATTAATAAAAGTCAACCTAGTTATTAGTGTTTATATATTGAAAGTAAAGTAAGGTTTGATCGTTGATTAGTTAAAGTCAGCTTAGTCACTAGTGTTTCTATACAGAGACAAAGTCAAGTAAAGTTTGGTCGTTGATTAGTTAAAGTCAACTTAGTCACTAGTATTTATATATAGAGAGCAAATAAGCTTAGACCGTTGATTAGTAACAGTCAACCTAATTATTATTGTTTATATATTGAAAGTCAAGTAAGGTCTGACCGTTGATTATTCAAAGTCAACTTAGTTATTAGTGTTTATATATTTAAAGTCAAGTAAGGTTTGACCATTGATTAGTTAAATGCAACCTAGTTATTAGTGTTTAAATATTGAGAGTCAAGTAAGGTTTGACCGTTGATTAAACAAAGTCAATTTTTTTATATTTGTTATATACTAATTAAAGTAAGGTTTGACCATTAATTAGTTAAAGTCAACTTTGTTATTTGTGTTTATATATTGAAAGTCAAGTAAAGTTTGACTGTTGATTAGTTAAAGTCAGCTTAGTCACTAGTGTTTATATACAGAAAGTCAAGTAAGGTTTGACCGTTGATTAGACAAAGTCAAACATTTTTATTAGTATTTATTATATACTAATTCAAATAAAGTTTGACCGTTAATTAGTTAAAGTCAACTTTGTTATTAGTGTTTATATATTGAAAGTCAAGTAAAGTTTGACCGTTGATTAGTTAAAGTCAGCGTAGTCACTAGTGTTTATATATAGAAAGTCAAGTAAGGTTTGACCGTTTATTAGACAAAGTCAAACATTTTTATTAGTATTTATTATACACTAATTCAAATAAAGTTTGATCGTTGATTAGTTAAAGTCAACTTTGTTATTAGTGTTTATATATTGAAAGTCAAGTAAAGTTTGACCGTTGATTAGTTAAAGTCAGCTTAGTCACTAGTGTTTATATATAGAAAGTCAAGTAAGGTTTGACTGTTGATTAGACAAAGTCAAACATTTTTATTAGTATTTATTATATACTAACTCAAATAAAGTTTGGCCGTTAATTAGTTAAAGTCAACTTTGTTATTAGTGTTTATATATTGAAAGTCAAGTAAAGTTTGACCGTTGATTAGTTACAGTCAGCTTAGTCACTAGTGTTTATATATAGAAAGTCAAGCAAGGTTTGACCATTGATTAGACAAAGTCAAACATTTTTATTAGTATTTATTATATACGAATTCAAATAAAGTTTGACCGTTAATTATTTAAAGTCAACTTTGTTATTAGTGTTTATATATTGAAAGTCAAGTATAGTTTGACCGTTGATTAGTCAAAGTAAGCCTAGTTATTAGTGTTTATATATTGAAATTCAAGTATAGTTTGACCGTTGATTAGTCAAAGTTTGCCTAGTTATTAGTGTTGGGAAAGTCTCAGGAAATGCGGCATTTCCATAGGCTTATGGACAGTCCTCAGGGGTATTTGTCTATAATGTTGTAATTTTTTATAAAAATTTAAATATTGCATTTTATAAGTTAAAACAAGTAATAATATGTCTTTCAAGGTGAAAATATAAAAATATATGATTAAAAAATATTTTCAAAAATTTTAAATTTTGTATATAATTTAAGAAATGCAGTGTATACGGAAAGAAATAAGTAGTCTGTCCATAAGCTTATGGACATGTCGCCTGTCAGGAGACCCACTCATTAGTGTTTATATATTGAAAGTCAATTTTTCACGATTGTTTATATATCTATTCAAATATGTAGTCAAAGTTTTCTTAGTTTGACTGAATCTTTGATCTTGTGCAGTTTAATCCGGGACGAAGGGAGTATACTAAATCAAAAGGGTTGAACGTTAATTAGTTAATGTAAATAAATTTTATTCTTATATTTGTATATATGAGGTCAGTGAAGGTTGATCGTTGATTAATTTAACTTAACTTAGTCATTAGTTAAAGTCAACAAAAGAAGTGAACGATTTTGAAAGTTAACAAAAAATAGCTTAGAGCGGCTACGCAGTTGCACCCATCTCATGAAATTTCTGGGAAGATTATTTGAAATTTTTAGCGAATTTTTTGAATTCTTTGGCGGAAATAATGAAATTTAAAAAATTTCGAAAAATATTTAGAACTTTTTGGCAATTTCTTTAAGGGAATTTTTTTTGGCGGGAAACATTTTAAATATTTTAGCACCGGTTTAAACCAATGCTATTTTCTTCCAAAATCGATGCTATTTTTAAAATTTTTGGCAATTTCTTTGGCTGGAAATTTTTTTTGGCAATTTCTTTGGCGGGAAAATTTTTAACCGGTGCTAATTTTTACAAAACCGGTGCTATTTTAAAATTTTGGGCTATTACTTTGGCAGGAAAATGAGTAGAAAATTTTTAGCACCGGTTTTTTAAAAGTCGGTACTATTTTGAAAATTTTAGCACCGATTTTTAAAACCGGTGCTAAATTTTACAAAACACCGGTGCTATGTTTTAATTTTTAGTCCGGTTTTTAAACCGGTGCTATTTTTTGAACAAACCGGTGCTATTCCTTAATTTTTAGCACTGATTTTTAAATTCGGTGCTATTTTTAATTTTTTGGCGGGAAGATAGAATTTTACAAATATTTAGCACCAATTTTTAAAAACCGGTACTAATATTTTCAAAACCAGTGCCATTTAAAAAAATTTTGCTATTTCTTTGGCGAGAAAATGAGTATTGAAAATTTTTAGCACCGATTTTTAAAAACTGGTGCTATTTTTTACAAAAAAACTGGTGCTAAATCTTAATTTTTAGCACAGGTTTAAAAACCGGTGCTATTGTTTTACGGAAACTGGTGCTAATATTTTCAAAATCGGTGATATTTAAAAACTTTTGGCTATTTCTTTGGCGGGAAAAATAAAATTTTCAAATTTTTGCACCAACCGGTGCTAATTATTTCCAAAACCGATGCTATTGTAAAATTTAGCACCGGTTTTTAAAAAATCGGTGTTAAAATTAAAAAAATCGGTGTTAAATTAACACCAGATTTTATAATCGGTGTTAAAAATTAAAAAACTGGCGCTATTAGATTTTTAGCACTGGTTTTAAAATCTGGTGCTAAAAAACCGGTGCTAGAGGGGGGTCTCTGTGGTGGTATTACACCATAACTATGTTATTGATTTGGTTTTTTACCATTTTTATCTGGAGCCTACTTACTTCGTTTGGTGGGGGCATCGTCACCAAAGAAGTTATCAGGTTGTTTGCCTATTTCTTGATCGTGTCATCACTGCTATCATCATCTGACGAGTTTCTATATCTTTTCTTGTATCATTTCTTTTTCGCATGCATCTTCCTAATATAAGCCTCCCAAACCAACTCTGAATCTCTGTCTTTCTTCTCTGAGATACGTTTGCTTAAATCTTCTGAACTGTTGTTGAAAGCACTTCTATGTCCTGGCCCTTTTCCACTTCCTTGTCATCATTATGTAAAACATCTCTAGACTAGACTAAAGCATAGTACACCCCACACTTCTTTTGCTTTCTAAGAGATTCATCTAGTTCCTCGCCGCCATCATCACTCTCACTATCAGTAGCTATAAACTTGTGCAACTCTACCGCAGGCTAGAAAAAAATAGAGCAAAAGAAAACATTTTTTATCACTTCTAGGAGCTAAAAGAAAAAATATATAGCATCCTTATTTACACTTAAGAAAGTAAAACAAGAAATATGCACTTTGGTATCGACTCCTCAATTTGAGATTCTATATCTATCAAGCTGTGTGTCACTCTTTATCTTTTATCCCCAACTTTATTTTAATCTTTATAAAGCTAGGGGAAGAGTCTGTCATGCCTGTTAACAATATAGCAGAGCGGTAATTTATATTTACAACTTAATAGAGCCTCCAATCCCTATCTTTTCCTCGACTATAGGTGTAGCAATTATTGACTCTGCTTGATTAATGACTATTACACAAACTCCCGACCTTTTATTCTTAAAGATCACATATCAAACCACAAAAGAAGCAAAAAAATAAGTAAGCCAACATCAGGAACATAGGACAAACACACAACAAGTAAAACTTACTACTCCAATATCATAAAAAACCTGTTAACACAACTAAAGGAAACACATAACACCAATAATAGAAAAAATTGAAAGCCTCAAGGTCCTAAAGATAGCTTTTTTTCACCATCATAAACAATCCTAAATCTGCAAACAATTACCAACATTCCTAAATCTAACATAAAGAACTCAAATTGATCTTTGTACAGGATCAGAGCGAAGTAACTCCAACGCATAACATCAAATCCAACACTTAAGATAAATCAAAGTTATTGAGAATTTCTATCAGCAACTGTAATACCAGTGCAGTTAACCTCTAAATTTAAGAAAGAAGTAGAGATTTCATACATGTATACTGCTCGACCGGGGTAATTCAGGTACTCCATGAATACACCAATGCGTACAATCGGATAAACAGACATAGAGTTGCGCGAGAAGGAATAAACAGATATGTGGGGACGAATACCTGGCCAAGTTAATACCAGTCCATTAGAAATTATCGAGCATAGGCTACCACAACTTCCTTCCTTTCCACAAGATCTCTAATAAAATGATGTTTGATGTCTATATGCTTAGTTCGAGAGTGCTGGACAGGATTTTTAGAAATATCAATAGCACTTGTGTTGTCACATAAAATCTTCAAAGGGCCTTGATGTATTCCATAGTCATTCATCATTTGCTTCATCCACAATATTTGTGTACAACTTCCAGTAGCAAGATATTCATCTTCCGCGGTAGACAAAGAGATCAAATTTTGTTTCTTACTATACAAAGAAACTAGATTCATACCAATGAAAAAACATCCATCTGTAGTGCTTTTACGATCATTAGCATTACCAACCCAGTCAGAATCAATGTACCCAATTAGATAAGAATCTTGAATCTTAGAATACCAAACACCATACTCAGAAGTCCCACTTACATATCGAATAACTCATTTGGATGCAGTCAGATTCCTTTGGATCACCCTGAAATCTTGCACATATTCCTACGCTGAAACATATATTTGGTCCACTTGCTGTCAAATAAAATAGACTCCCAATCATGCTTCTAAATAACTTTTGATAAACTGTTACTCCTTTCTCATCCTTAACCAGTTTGTCGGAAACCCTCATAGGTGTTCAAACTGCTTGGGCATTAAACTGAATCTCTTCACTAAATTCAGGGCATACTTACTCTGATTTATGAACAGGCAATTTTTTCCTTGCGTAACTTGCAGTCCTAGGAAATCTGTGAGTTCTCCAACCATGCTTATCTCAAATTCAGCCTGCATAATAGTGATGAAATCTTGTACTATAGATGGTGAAGTAGGGTCGAATACTATATCATCAACATAAATATGAGCAATCAAAATTCTTGATGACTTTTCAAGCACAAATAAAGTGCAGTCTACTCCCCCTCGACGATAAACTTTCTTAAGAAGAAAGTTAGTAAGTCATTCATACCATACCCTTGGTGCTTGCTTTAAGCCATGTAAAGCCTTCTTGAGGTGATACACATGATGAGGGTAATGAGGATCCTCAAATCCTTTAGGTTGTTCTACATATACCTCTTCATTTACCACACCATTTAGAAACACACTCTTGACATCCATTTGATACAGAGTAAAGTTCATAGAGCGGCAATAGTAAGTAAAATTTGGTGCGAATGTCTCATCAAAGTCAACTCCTTCAACTTGTGTATATCCTTGAGCTACCAGTCTGGCTTTGTTTCGAGTAATTTGTCCATCAGCATCAGATTTGTTCTTGAAGATCCATTTTGTTACGATAACGTTTACTCTTTTAGGGTGAGGAGTGAGATACCATACATCATTTTGTACAAACTGACTGAGTTCTTCTTGTATTGCAGCAATCCAGTATTCGTCCAGTAATGCCTCCTTCTAGTTCTTGAATTCAATGAGAGAGATGAAGCATTATAATCCTGCAAACTTTCTGTAATCAACCCGAAGAGCTGATCGATTGCTCCATGTCATTGATTCATGTTGATCCTGTGTTGGAACATAGGATAAGGCAATGGGGATGATGTTCCAACATGCTCAATATCATCTGGTTCAACAGGGTAATCAGTCTGCTCAGATGTTCCAACATGCAATGGATCTGGCTCGTTAGGTTGACTCGGTTGTGTTGGAACATGGTCTTTATAGGGTTCATCTTCTATAACCTCTAAACCTCGTCCTTCTTCAGAATCATCCACACTAACCTTTATAGATTCCATGAGAGTGTTTGTACAAAGATTGTAAACACGATATGCCTGGCTATTCACAGAATAACCAAGAAATATACCAATATCACTGCGATTTTTTAATTTCACCAATTGCTCCCTATCTCTGAGGATGTAGCATTTGCTTCCAAACACATGAAAGTATGAGACATTTGGTTTCTTGCCCTTCCAAATCTCGTAAGATGTTTTGCTTGTGAATGGACGCAGATACACACGATTGATTGTATTAATGGCTTATGCCCACCATTTTTTGTGAATTTCTTTCTCGGCTAATATAACTCAAGCCATCTACTACAGAGTTCTGTTTTTTCCATTCTACAACACCATTCTACTGAGGGGTGATTGGTGCAGAAAACTCATGTTGAATTCCGAGCTCATCACAGAAGTCACTGAATTGGGAATTTTCAAATTCTCTACCATGATCACTACGAATTCGAACAATCTTCCCGACTAAACTTCCTTTTTAAGTCTTTAATTTTATCACAAGACTTCTTTCCACAGTATCAGATTTTTCTTTTAGAAACGCTACCCACGTAAATCTAGAGAAATCATCAACATATATAAAGATATATTTCTTTCCACCTATGCTAGGTGTATTAACTGGACCCATCAAATCCATATGTAATAATTCCACATTTCTTGAGGTGGTTGTATATTGGACTGAAGAATGGGGAGATCAAATTTGTTTACCTTGTTGACATGGTCCACAGATAATTTTGTCCTTGCTTGTTAATGTAGGTATACCTCATACTTTCTTTGCATTTGCAATTTTCACCAAGGTTTTGTAATTGATGTGACCAAGCTTCCTATGCCACAGAAAACCTTCATCTTATTTAGATATCATAAACCTCACTTCTTGTTCAAGCAGATTGCAATTATCTGATGATCGAATGCCTGAAAGGACTTTGTCTTCTCCATGTTTCATTATACATTTATCTTTCTGAAATTCCACAGTTATATTGTCGTCACATAGTTGACTTATGCTCAGCAGATTAGCCTTTAAGTCTTCAACAAACAAAACACTGGTGAATACTGGGAATCCTTCAATTTGTAGTTCACCTGTTCCAACTACCATACTCTTCTTTCCATCACCGAAGGTGACAAAGCCACCATTGTAAGGTGTGATATTTGTGAGAAATTTTTGGGTGCCAGTCATCTGGCGAGAACAGCCACTATCAAAGTACCACGAATCTCTAGAATGTGCTATAAGAGAAGTATGTGCAGCAAGGCACGTACTAGAGCTTTTGACAACCCATACCGTTCTGACCATTTTTAAATTTTTGGCCATCGTCTATGTTGGAACATACCGAGAGTTGACGTTCTGCCATGATGTCTTTGAGTACTTTCTAGCATTGTTCCTCTGTGCGCCCTTGGTATGAGCAGTAGCTGCATATGAGAGGTTTCTGTTTATGAGGCTTGCTAAACTTTCTCTTTATCTCTTGGATCCTTGACTTGAGCATTACTGTGCTCTTAGGTATCTCTCGAGTCTTAGACTTGAGCATGACTGTATTCTTTGATGGGTTGTCATACCCAATTCCGTGTCGATCTCCAAATCTCTTTACCATTACCAGAATATTATCGAGTTTTGCTTTTCCAGAGTTCAGCTTAGTAATAGGTGCTTCAGACGTCTCAGCTCTCTTGGTTGCTGAAATTAACTTCACATTCAACTCGTCGTTCTCCTTTCTAAGTTCAGCAACTTCCATACGCAACTTCTTTTCTATATCCGCTAGATGAGGTTTTTCTTCCTTCATTACTTTGTTTGTATCAACTACTTGGAGCCATATAGCATACATCTTTTCGTATGTACCGTAGATTTCTGCATCACTTACATCAAGTCCATAATCATCACTAGACACCTCATATGAATCTATGTTGGAACATACAGCTTAATCTCTATCTGATGTGTTGGAACATCCATCTTCTGATGCATCATGAATTTTTGCTCCAAACGCTACATAATTACTTGTAAGTTCCTCTTTGTCTTTCTTGCCCTCTTTATCTTCACTCCAAGAGGTGACTTGTGATTTCCCCGTTTCCTTCGAGCATTTGCACACTCAGCCTGAATATGACCAATCCTTCACATTCTCTGCATTGAATTCATCCAGGCTATTTTGTTTAACACTTTGATTTCTGGAAAACTACTGATTTCCTTGTTCAAATCTTATCCCAAGATTACTTCCAAATTCTTGTAGCCTTGGTCTATTTCCACCAAATCTTTCCTGAGATTTCTTGTTTACTACTTTCTTCAACATTCTTGAGAAATTTTCGTGATAAGAAATTTCTGTCCCAAGAAGAAATTTTTTTTTCAAATTTGTCATCACTGTCAGATTCGTGATTGTCCTTTGATGACGATGTTTATAAAACCAACTCCTTTTGGACCCTTTTTGTAGTGTGTTGGAATGTCATCTCATAAGTCTGTAATGATCTCATTAATTCATCTAAGCTCAATGTAGATACATCTCTTGCTTCTTCTATTGCTGCAACCTTTATTGCAAACCTTCTCGGAAGTGATCATAAGGTCCTTTTCACCAATTCCGCCTCTTTGTAGACTTTTACAAGTTGATATGCCATATTGGAGATGTTCCTGAGTTTTCCGTTGAATATAGAAATAGTGTTATCTTCTTCCATCTTGAATTTCTCGAACTTTGTAGCCAACATCTGTAATATAGATTCTCGAACTCGACTAGTTCCTTCATGAACATTTTGCAGAATATCCCATGCTTTCTTAGCTTGATGACATGTAGAGATGAGTTTGAACTTATTTTCATCAACTGTCATGAAGATAGCATTTAATGCTTTTGAATTTTCCAGTGAGGCCTTGAGTTCATCAGGAGTCCAAGTATATTTGTCTTTGAGTTAAAGCTCCCTTTGACTTGACTCTCCTTCTTTCACCTTAGAGCTTGTATCAGCATCCTCAGTAGGGTAGTTCCACTTGTTTTCAACATAGTGCAGAGCAAGTTCATCCAGTGAGCTGATGAAAACTCTTATGTGTGCCTTCCAATAATTGTAGTTGTTGTCTTCCAATAGAGGTGGCCGAGACACCAAAGCTCCTTCTTTGGTCGCTATGGTAAAATCGGATCACACTTTCCTTGAAACAATCAAGGGAAAAATAAGAGACCAAGCTCTGATACCAAATGAAAATTGGTTTTACCGAATTTTCATAATTATTACTAGTATGTTCGAACATAACCTATCTAACCAAGTATGCAACAAAGTCAGGCATAAAAAACACAAGACTTGGTTACGGAGTTCGGTGAAATCCACCTACATCTGCAAGGCCTGGCCCAAATCAGAATGAATCCACTAATCAGACAAATACAGTACAAAGTACATCATACAAAATACTTATCTTTACTAATCAAATGTGTGATTTCTGCTAGCTCCCCTAGCTACCAAACTGCCTTGATCAGACTCCCTCTAACCTCGAAACTCATTGACGCTGGATCCCCTCCTCCCAAGTAATTAAGGCATACGATTCTGAACTTTGAACGACAGGTCATGTATGTTGGAACATATAGATCTGGCTCTTTGCAAGACTCTGGGAAAGATGAAAATATGTGTGCAGATTTTCTCAGTTTCGTGAGTTTAATGCAGCCGTGATGTCCCCTTTTAAAGTCATGAGCAGATCAGAACTCTTCATGATTATCTCCATAATATTCCTATTACTTATCTGCTTCTGAAGCATATCCAAATCCCATAAATAAAAGGATTTTTCTTATCACAATATCTCTCATATATTCGATAAACTCAATATCATATTTGTAGGGATTTTCCATAAACCAAATTTGCTTTTACCACTGCCTAACATATTGCAGAATATTCAGATTTCCATAAGTCACAAATACCATAATATTTTGATCTTCTCTATTTGACTCTGTAGGCATAACTGTGGCTTGTTCGCATGTTCCAACATGGAAAGTTTTTTTTGTTTCCAAATATTTTCACAAATTTCCAATTAAAATATTCAATGAAAACCACTTAATTTAAACTATTTGTTTAATTAAAATATAGTATTTATGTATCGTATTTAAAATGAAAATTAAATAACATAAAATTATAAATATATTTTATGTAATAGTAACTATAAGAATTATATAGTAAAAGTAATCAATTTAGGTAGAGTTTATTTTAAAATGAATGAAATTAAATAAATTATTGTTATAACCTTTCCTGAATTAACATAATTATAAAATTATAGATACATGTTACGGAATTAGTATTATAGTTATGGAATTAGTGTTAATTAGTATTGGTATTGGACTTGGATTTGTATTCCTACCATAATTGTAGATATAATTGTATTCTGTTACCTTCTCCTAGCTGGGATAGGTATCCTGTACTACTATATAATGTATCTTGAATTCATGAATAAACATACAGATTATTACCCTTATTTCCTACATGGTATCAAAGCCTAAAATTTTGAAACCTGAATAGAAAATTTTCCACTGCATTAAACCCTGCCGTCCGACCTCCACGCGCCACCGATCCCGACGCCACGCGCCGATCGCCGGAGCCGCCGTCCAATGTCCGACGTCGTTTCCCGCCCTCACGCGCCACCGCTCACTCCGCATTGGTGTGTCCTATGCTCCTGATTTGCACCTGATTTTACAATATGTCTGGCTCCGAAGATTAGCCTAGTTCTGATGTTTCGAAGATTCAGGACATGAGTGGTTATGATGTGATTACAGCTTTACTTCAGCAGCTGCAATTGCGATCTGACCCTCATCCTACTTTGTCGATTGGTCGTTTGCCGACTGATCCTTACTTCATTGGTCCTGGCGATGGTCCGGGTTTATAACTTGTACCAATCATGCTGAAAGGTGCAGAAAATTACAATGAATGGTCCGATGCAATTTGTCGCGCATTCTTGGCCAAACACAAGATTGGGTTCATTACTGGATCCATCACCAAACCCCAGGATGATCATCCTGATGCTGCTGATTGGCCCGGGGTTAATGCTGCTCTTGTCTGCTGGATCTTGCAAACCCTGGATCCGGTGATAAGATCTTCTACAAGTTCTTTTTCCACGGTCAAGGATTTGTGGGATGATCTTAAGGCACGGTTTATTTTTGCCGATGGAATGAAGCTTTTGCGGACACAAGAAGCCATTCAAGGTTGCAGGCAGAACGGTCAGCCCATCGACATCTGTTTTGCCACACTGAAGAAGTTGTTTGCAGATTATCACTGCATGCGACCTCCTCTGGTTTGTATTTGTGAAGATTGCAAGGCATTATGCCAGTGCAATTTTCAGGCAAAAATTCTCCAAGAGAGAGAGAGGGATTTGATCTACCAATTCATCTCTGGTCTCGACGAAGGTTTTCACACCTTGCGATCCCACATCTTGAGCATTGAGCCACTGCCATTTGTCATGAAGGTATATGCCCTTGTTACTCAGGAGGAGAATCATAGAGCTATCATTCAAGCTCGTGAGTCTTCTTCTAACTCCATGGCGTATGCTACACGATGTACCCCACCTGCAAGTTCTTCGCCAGTTGTTCTTTCTACAGCCGACCGCAAGAATCTTATTTGTACCCATTGTCGTCGCAAGGGCCATGACAAAGATACCTGTTTCAAGATACATGGTGTCCCAGAGTGGTTCAAGAAGGGCAAGAAATCGGCACCACCTGACCGGCCATTAGTCAACGCCAGTCAACCAAGTGGTGCCACCGATCTCTCGCTCCTACCGCCGTTCGCCGGAGCTGCCTTGTCGCCACCTAGTTTGGCAGCGGTGGCTTCCTCTGCTGTACCTGCCCGCTTCGATTTTGGCCCTGCTCTGTCTGATGAACAATGGAGCACGACCATGAATCTGTTTAATCAGCTTCACTCTCTTCCTGGTGATGAGTCTGGTAAGCATACTTTACCATGGATCCTTGATTCAGGAGCCTCCTATCATATGACCGGTGACAAAGGTTCTCTTTCTAATCTTACTACTACTATTGATGCTGTGAATATTTTTCTGCCCGATGGCTCGATGTTCTCCGCTACACAATTTGGATCCATTTGTTTTGATGCTTTTATACTGCCGCACGTGCTATATATCCCTACATTGCGCTGCAACTTACTGTCATGCTCTAGATTGTTATCTACCCTAAACTGTCTAGCTTTGTTTACTGAAAATTATTGCATTTTACAGACAATTAGTACGAGGAGAGTGATTGGCGTGGGTGAACAGAAAGGGGGGTGTTTTGGCTTCGTCTGCTGGATGCTCGTGTTCGAAGTCCTGTCCTGCAGCCTCTTCCTACAGTTGCTTCACTGTCCTCTTCTGATTTATGGCATCAGCATTTTGGTCATCCATCTTCCATGGTGTTGTCTTCTATTTCTCCTAGCAATAATAAACATTTTGTGCCTTGTTCTATATGTTATAGAGCAAAATAGCCTAGACATAGTTTTCCTTTAAGTACTACTAATGCTACTGCATTATTTCAATTAATTCACTGTGATGTTTGGGGACCCTATAATACACCATCTTCTAGTGGTGCTTTTTATTTCTTGACAATAGTAGATGATTTTTCCCGAGCTGTTTGGGTTTATTTGTTAGTAGCTAAATCTGAAGTAGCTTCTATATTTTTAGAATTTAGTGATTTAGTCAAGAACCAGTGGGGAAAAACAATCCAACGAGTTCGAGCCGATAACGTCACTGAATTTTTGCCTCTCTGATCTCACTTTACTGCATCTGGGATCGTTTTTGAGACGTCTATGGTTGATACTCCGCAACATAATGGTCGAGTTGAAAGAAAGCGTCGTCATTTACTCAATGTGGTGCGAGCTTTACGGTTTCAAGCCAATCTTCCTATTGACTTCTGGGGATAATGTGTTCTTACTGCTGCCTACTTGATCAACCAAACACCAACACAGCTTCTCAACGGTCGTACTCCCTTTGAGTTACTCTATGGACATGCGCTAAATTACTCTTCCTTATGAGTATTTGGATGCTTGTGTTTTGCTACTCGTGTTCCAAGATACCGTGACAAGTTTGCACCAAGAAGTCGTCGGCGTTTGTTCCTTGGTTATCCTGCCAGAAAGAAAGGTTATCGTCTTCTCGACTTGGACTCTCGAGTTATCTTTAATACTCGGGATGCTGATTTCTTCGAAGACCAGTTCTCGTATTCTGCATCTCAGCAAGTCGCTTCTTCAGATGAACCTAGCGGCGCCACCACTACACCGCCGATTTCCTCCTCCTACTCGCCGGAACCATACAGTTTTTCTGATCAACCGTCGGCTGCCCTTCCGCTGGTCAATACTGACCGGTTAACGCCAGTTAACACAGGCCGGTCAATGCCTGTCAACGCCAGCGGGTCAACACCGGTCAACGCTGGTGAGTCAACTCCGGTGAGTCAACGACAGTGACCTAATGGTCAACGGCGTCCAACCAACTCCGGCCACCGCCAGCGTGCCACCTCCGACCGATAAACTCCCATTGGGGGTCTCTGGTGGAATACCGTTGACTACGACGCCCGACGCCGGTCCTTCTCCGCCAGCTACCGTCGATCTACCATCCACCAGACTAAGTGTTTATGCTCGACGCCCACCGTCGTATTTGGCTGATTATGATTGTGATGATTCTACTTGTGCTCTTGTTACTGCAGACCCCCCCTCTTCGACTACGTTCCCTCATGCGTCATCACTATCCTCAGGTGTTCTCTACCCTCTTACTGATTATGTAAATTGTGATAATTTTTCTAGTATGCATTCTAGATTTTTGGGTGCTGTAACTTCTAGTGTAGATCCCACTACTTACTCTTAGGCTTCCCGTCATTCTCATTTGCGAGATGCTACGGTTGAGGAATTCACTGCCCTAGAGCGCAATCAGACTTGGACTTTGTCTCCTTTGCCTGTGCATAAAAAGACCATTAGATGTAAATGGTTACCGAACGAAGTTTCGTTCTGATGGTACCATTGAACGTTACAAGGCTCGTCTCGTAGTTCTTGGCAACCGCCAGGTTGAAGGAATTGATTACACAAAGACTTTTGCTCCAGTCGCGAAGATGAGTTCCGTTCGCTTGTTCCTGTCAGTTGCTGTTATACGTGGTTGGGAATTGCATTAGATGGATGTTCATAATACCTTCCTGCATGGTGATTTGCATGAAGAAGTGTTCATACGTCCCCCGCCTGGCTATGCGGTTCCGCATGGTTAGGTTTGTCGCCTTCAGAAATCCCTTTATGGTCTTCGTCAAGCTCCTCGGAATTGGTTTGCTAAACTGGCGCAGGCTCTACGGACATTTGATTTTTTCCAAATTAAGGCAGATTATTCTTTATTTGTCTTTTCCTATGGTTCACAATCTTTACATGTTCTGGTTTATGTGGATGATTTGGTCATTGCTGGTAGCTCTTCTTCGCTCATCTCTGAGTTCAAGAAATACTTGAGTTCTTGTTTTCACATGAAGGATCTTGGTTTGCTTAAGTATTTTTTGGGCATATAGATTGCTAGAAGACCGGAGAGGATGTTTCTCTCGCAAAGAAAATATGCTTTGGACATCTTATCCAATACAGGCTTATCTGCTTCTAAGCCAATTGATTTTCCAATGGAGCAACAACATGATTTGGCACGTGTTGAAGGTCTAGCCTACCATGACCCGGAGTAGTATCGTCTCTTAGTTGGGCGCCTAATTTATTTGACGATCACTCGTCCTAAACTTAGTTATTCAGTTCATACTCTTGCGCAATTCATAAAGTCTCCTTGTGTTCCTCACTG
This sequence comes from Rubia yunnanensis, assembly GCA_037428765.1. Lineage (NCBI taxonomy): Eukaryota > Viridiplantae > Streptophyta > Magnoliopsida > Gentianales > Rubiaceae > Rubia > Rubia yunnanensis. The sequence goes on from CM075063.1 coordinate 86,945,777, forward strand.
ACAAGCCGCGGTTCATGTTTTGCACTATCTGAAGAGTCATCCTGGTCAAGGTTTATTTCTTTCTTCTCGTAGTACTCTACAATTGACAGCTTATTGTGATTCGGATTGGGCCGCCTGTCCAATTACTAGGCGTTCCTTATCCGGTTATTTTGTTATGATTGGTGATTCTCCAGTTTCCTGGAAGACTAAGAAGCAGCCTACTATTTCTCGGTCTTCTGCTGAAGCAGAGTATCATGCTATGGCAGTTGCCTTGTGAGTTATTATGGCTTCGGTCCTTGCTGAAAGACTTAGGGGTTTCGCACACTTTTCCTATGAAATTGTTTTGTGACAGTCAATCAGCCATTCACATAGCAGCCAACCCAATTTTCCATGAACGTACTAAGCACATTGAAGTTGATTGTCATTTTGTTTGAGATCTTGTTCAATCTGGCACTATTGTTACTCAACATATTAGTACGATTGACCAACCCGCGGATTTGTTCACTAAAGCTCTCGGACGTAACCAGTTTCATTCCTTACTTGGCAAGTTGGGCATTTCTGATCCGCATGCTCCAACTTGAGGAGGAGTGTTACAGAATTAGTATTATAGTTGTTATGGAATTAGTGTTAATTAGTATTGGTATTGGAATTGGATTTGTATTCCTACCATAATTGTAGATATAATTGTATTCTATTACCTTCTCCTAGCTGGGATAGGTATCCTGTACTACTATATAATGTATCCTGAATTCATGAATAAACATACAGATTATTACCCTTATTTCCTACAATGCACCATAGTTTGGACATATTAAATATCTTGCTTCCCTGCAATAAAAGTTCGTTAGGATTGCTTTGCTACCTCCTAATATATACATATGCACTGTTGTAAAATCCACCATTCTTCATTTTTGCTTCCTCTTGTTTCTGTCTTGCTTAGTAAATGTTTCATTTGAATTCAAAGCTATAGGATGCGATTGTAGCACTGAAACACTTCTTTACAGGTCTTGTAGTGATAGTTTTGTAGTATATTTTAAAAATAAAATCGTTAGTTTTGTTGTTACCACCTAAAAGATATATATTTTAAAAAATTATAAGCAGATCATAGAAAAACAAAAACTAAGCTAAAATATAATTGGATTGCCTTTCGATGGAACTGAATAGGGAGATGGTCCAAAGATCACCCTAGCAGCAAAGGAGAGAGGAACATTTTTCGCAAAACACCAATAACATACCAAAGAACTATGATACAACGACCATTCTCGATACTGAAGGTGCCTTGAAAACATGAAGTGAATATAGATCCTTGAGAACGGATAATGACAATATCGTATTGAGTATATAAACAGTCATCACACAATGGTAGTATTTATGTGCTATACTATGTGGTTGGCTATAGTAAAATAGTTGCCTTTAACATTTTAAGGTTTAGTCATTGGAAGTCATACTCAATTTGTTTCTAATATGTCTTTAACCATTTGGTTTTTTAGCTCTTAAAAGAACATTTTGTCCAACTTCCTTGTTTCCTTTGTTGTAATCATAATCAAAGTTAAAAGGTTGGCATGCCATTATTTGTGGTTCATAGAGAGAGAGTTAACACAATGTATTCCACTTCCTTGTTTCCTTTGTTGTAATAAAATGTAATCATAGTTAAGAGGTTAGCATGCCATTGTTGGTAGTTCAAAGAGAGAGTTAACATAATGTATGCCACTAACTGCTCCCTTCTAATCTCATCCAAGCTTTCTTCCAGTGGCACATAACAATAATTATCATTTTCAACACCAGCAAATCCACTGGGAATTCAAAGGAATATACACCATAACTATGTTATTGATTTGGTGTTTTTGCCATTTTTATCTGGAGCCTACTTACTTCGTCTGGTGGGGGCATCGTCAACAAAGAAGTCATCAGGTTGTTTGCCTGTTTCTTGATCGTGCCATCACTGCTATCATCATCCGATGAGTTTCTAGATTTCTTCTTATATCCTTTCTTTTCTCACGCCCCTTCCTAATATAAGCCTCCCAAACCGACTCTGAATCTCTGTCTTTCTTTGCTTGCTTAAATCGTCTGAACTGTTGTTGAAAGTGACTTCTATGTCCTGGCCCTTTTCCACTTCCTTGTCATCATTATGTAAAACATCTCTAGACTACACTAAAGCATGGTACACCCCACACCTTTTTCTTTCTTAGAGATTCATCTAGTTCCTCACCATCATCATCATCATCATCACTCTCACTATCAGAAGCTATAAACTTGTGCACCTCTAACTCCGCGGCCTAGAAAAAAAATAGCACAAAAGAAAACATTTTTTTACCACTTCAAGGAGCTAAAAGAAAAATAAATAAATATCATCCTTATTTAGACTTAAGAAAGTCAAACAAGAAATATGCACTTTGGCATCGACTCCTCGATTTAAGATTCTATATCTATCAAGTTGTGTGGCGTTCTTTATCTTTTACCCCCAACTTTATTTTAATCTTTATAAAGCTAGGGGAAGAGTTTGGCATGCCTGTAAACAATATAGCAGAGCGGTAATTTATATTTACAACTTAATAGAGCCTCTAATTCCTATCTTTTCCCCTACTGTAGGTGTAGCAATTATTGACTCTGCATGATTAATGACTATTACACAAACTCCCGGCCTTTTATTCTTAAAGACCACATATCGAACCACAAAAGAAGGAAAAAAAAGTAAGCCAACGTCAGGAACATAGGACAAACACGCAACAAGTAAGACTTACGACTCCTATAACATTAAAAAAATGTCTAACACAACTAAAGAAAACACATAACACCAATAATAGCAAAATTCAAACGCCTTAAGGTCCCTAAGATAACTTTTTTTTCACCGCCATAAACAATCCTGAATCTGCAAACAACTACCAACATTCCTAAATCTGACATAAAGAACTTAAAATTGAGCTTTGTACAGGATCAGAGCGGAGTAACTCCAACGCATAATATCTAATCCAACACTTATGATAAATCAAAGTTATCGGGAAATTCTATCGGCAACAGTAATACCAGTGCAGTTAACCCGTAAACTTAAGAAAGAACTAGAGATTTCATACATGTATATTGCTCGATCGGGGTAATTTAGGTACTCCATGAATACACCAATACGTACAATTGGATAAATAGACATAGAGTTGCGCAATGAGGGATGAACTGATATGTGGGGATGAATAACTGGCCAAGTTAATACCAGTCCATTAGCAATTATCGAAACATGAAGTGCACATTCAACACATGCCCGGTGAATGAAAAGTTTACCACGCCTCAGTTTCTGAATGAAAATTTTGAGAACAAACACAACCGTCGAATTAGAAACCTACCAGAGAACATTGGAAATCCAAGAGCTCTAGCACAGCCTTCTTCTATAGCTGGGTTGACGGAGAGTCGAGGTCGAAGACCATATGGGCAATGTATTTGTCGGAGATGGTGGCTCTGGGGTGTGGAACTTGTAGAGATTTTGAATTGGAGCAGAGGTGAGGAAGAGAGAGGTTCAAGAAACCTTTACACCGGAGCGATTTCGTTTTAGGGTAGTGAGGAAGTGAGATTTAGTCCTAAAATAATGTCGCTCAAGTAAAGACAGGTAAAATAACATAAATACCCTCGGTTGATAGCAGAAAGCAAACAATCATTGTTATATTGTCTTTTTCCATGAAACTTAAATTATTATTTTTATAACCTTTCGATAAATTATATATAGCAAGTATATGAAGTAAAATATAAAACAAACATTCAATTTGTTAAAAATAAAACTTGTCCTTGAAAATACAAGTAAATAACAAAAAAAAACGTGTTCATTGCTAAGGAAATCATATTCTCACAAATGAATTTGCCCAAATATGATCTAGTTGATCTAGTTGAGGCAGTTAATGACTTTATTATGGGTTCTGCCTTGCCTAAAGGAATATCCAGCACCTGGATAACCTTAATACCAAAAAAAAACTACTCCATGCTCATTCGATGATTTTAGGCCGATTAGTCTATCCAATGCCCTCAATAAAATCTGCTCCAAAGTTTTAATGGAAAGATTAAGACCCTATATGGACAAATTGATCTCCCCAAATCAATCGGCCTTCATGAAAAATAGGGATATTTCGGATAATATCATTTATCTTTAGGAAATGGTTATGACAAAAAGGCTAGAGTTCCTAACTGTATTCTAAAGCTAGATTTACAAAAAGCATTTGATAGAGTTAATTGGGACTTTCTCAAGAACGTACTTATGAAGTTTGGTTTCGATGGAAAATTTTTAAATACTGTTATGTCAAATCTCTCACAAGCTTATTTTTCTATACTTATTAATGGCAATCCAGTGGGCTTTTTCCAAGCCACAAGAGGAATTAAACAAGGTGATCCCCTCTCTCCTTTTCTCTCATACTATCAGTTGTCATCTTCAATTTCAGTAACCTCTCACCTTATGTATGCTGATGATACCATTATCCTTATGCAATCTTCAAAATCTAACCTTATTAGGATTAAGGCTTTTCTTGACATATTTGAATTCACTTCGGGCCAAAAGTTTAATTTCCATAAATCTGATTTCTACATTAGTAAAAGGGCATCAACTATCAAATTAAATCAGATGAGGTTGATTCTAAAAATGAAACAGGGATCCTTTCCTTTTCAGTACCTAGGCTGCCCTATTTTCAAGGGCAAAACATTGAATAGATATTACCAACCCCTGATGGAAAAATTGGATAAAAAGTTGTAAAACTGGAAAAATAAGTGGCTAAGCACAGGGGGTAAACTAATTCTAATTCAAAGTTGCTTGTACTCAATGCCACAACACTTATGGTCTGTAACTAAACTCCCAAAATATATAATCAAAACTTTTGAGAAAAGACTGGTTAGATTTTTTTGGGGTGAGTCAGAAGGAAAAAGAAACAGAATATGGAAAAAATGGGCAGATCTAGCTAAACCAACTTCACAGAATGGGTTGGGGTTTAGATCCATCAAATCTATAGTAGATACATGTTCCCTTAAGTTGTGGTGGAAAGTCAGCTAGGTATTCTGATTGTGGATTAGTTTGATTATAATTGAAACACTATTCATGCGTGCGATCTGAGTGCGAAACACACACTAAAATAAAATTTCCTTCTCCCTCCTCCTTCTTCACTGATAACGGTTATTTTCTTTACTCCGGCCGCCGACCATGGTGGCTCCAACGCCAAATCCCCCACCTCAGACCCCCGCTAATAGAAGCTTCTTGCAAGCCCTCAACTCAAAACCTTTCCCGCTCTTCTCATCTCTCCCTGATACGCCTAATCTTCACCCGATTACAGAATTTAAGGGCAAGATTTCCTTCATCCTTCCTCCGGAGGAAGGCGACATTCTAGCATCGCACTATCAGAATGCTCTTGTTGGAAAATTTAACCGAGGAAAACCCCCAATGGAAATTTTACTTTCGGCTTTAAAATCAATTGGTTTCAAATCCAAATTTCAACTTGGTTCTATTGACTACCGCCATGTTCTTATTCGTTTTCAGGAAAGCGAGGATTACCAACGATGCTGGATGAAAGGCCAGTGGATGATACAAGGAGCAACTATGAAGGTTCAGAAGTGGTCACCTGATTTCTCACGAACTGTGGAATCATCCATTGTTCCCGCTTGGGTAACAGTACACAAACTTCCTATCCATTTTTATAATACTTCTGCTATTATTGGTATCAGTAGTCAGATAGGTAGATACCTTAAGATGGATGCTGCCACTAGTGCTTTAACCAGACCCTCAGCCATTAAAGTATGTGTTGAGGTTGATCTTCTATCTCAGCTTCCATCTTCTATTGTGGTAGGAATTGGCAATAAGGTAGCTGAGTATCCAATTGAATATGATGAACTGCCAGCATACTGCACACATTGTAAGATAATCGGACATAGCCAAGTTAAGTGTAACTTTTTACATCCAGAGTTGAGGAAAAATAAAACCAATAAAACTGAAGTCAATGAACATAAGGATAGAACAGTATATGTTCACACTCAGAAAATTATGGAATCCCCACCAAAAGATATACTTAATGTAGAGGGTTCCTCATATCTATTTGTTTCACAAAAAGAAAGGGATTTTCAAACTCAAAAAATGATTTCAGGTTCTTCACAAGAAAATATCCTTAAATCTTTTACTGTTGATCACAAGAAGAGAAATGTCCATTTTTACTCCCTGGATGACATCTCCAAACCAATTACCACATGCTTCTGGAGAAAAAAGAGTCAACAACCTGATCTCATTCCTATCAGGGAAGATTTAACAAAAAAGAACACAATTACTATATCAAATGCATTTCAATCTTTGGATGACTTACAGGATGATCAAGAAGATGAAGTTGTTGAGATTTTCCACGAATCACTGGAATCACAGGAAGTTAATGTGCATCCCAACACTGAAGAGAATTTAATTCTATCTATAGAAAGGATGCATGTTCCTGAGGATACACAACCCTGCTCCACAGAGCAGAATATCACCTCAGCAATCAAGCCTTCAGCCATCTGTAATGAGCTCAGTAAAGATGATCAGGTCAGTGAAGCTAAAAGTTCAGAATTAATTTCAAACGTAGATCAAACTTCTCAGGTCAGGGTTAGTAACACTGAACATATATACACCTCGGATAACATGGAGAAAATTATGGGCAGGTCTGGAAACAAAAGTAAGAATTCTGTCACAACAATTAGGAACCTAAGATCATCACAAAAAGCAACCCCTACTGTTTTAAAATGATAAAACACACCATAATAGGGAATATATTAGTCTGGAATGTTAGAGGTTATGGAACTTCAATAGATAGATTACAGGCCCTAAAATCTAGACATAACATTGACATACTATGTTGAATAGAACCTTGGCATGATAAACAGAATTTAAATACCTTGATGCATGTCCTTGGTTTCAAATATGCTCTTCCTGCTCAGAATGCCAAGATCTGGATTCTATGGAACCATGTTTTTAGTATAACTAGGTTACGGGAATCTGATCAATTTCTACAAGTCAAAATTTCTGAAACTGCCACCTCTGTTAACTGGAATTGTTTTTTCATATACGCTAGTATAAATAGACAGAATAGGGAGGTTTTATGGAATGATCTACAAAATCCAATACATGATCCTTCTATTTATATTGGCGATTTTAACACTGTTGCATCTGTACATGAATATAAAGGTAGGAAAACTACACCAAAAAAGAGCATGAAACAGTTCAATGGATTTATGAACAATATGGACTTGCATGAAATCCCTACAGTAGGAAACACCTTCACTTGGAGCAATAATAGATTCAGAGATAAATGCAAGGATTTAACTTTTCAGAGATTAGATAGGGGTATTGCCACTTTAGATTGGTTGGAACTCTTTCCTAATAGTTCTATTCAAGTTTTAAATAGAATGACATCGGACCATTCCCCTTTATTTTTATCAGTTCAATCAGCTGAAGAACAGGTTCCTAGGCCATTTAGATATCAAGATATGTGGTCAAACAGAGAAGAATTTAAGGCCTTAGTAGTTTCAAACTGGAATCTAGTCTCTCCATTCTATGGAATGCAAAAGTTAGTTTTTAAATTAAAGAGGCTAAAGATGGAAATTAAACAATGGAACAATTCTCACTTCGGTAATGTCAATAAAAATCTACTAAAATCTGAGAACATTGTCAATGATCTGGAAATTTCTTTCCAGCAAACACAAGATGAATCAGTTTTGGCAGAACTAATTAAAGCAAAGGACTTACTGATGAGAGCCCAAAAGGAAAAAAGTATTTTTTTTGCAGCAAAAGGCTAGATTAAATTGGTTAAAACATGGGGATGCAAACACTAGCTTCTTTCACCACTCTATTAGAGAAAAGAGAGCAAGATCAAGAATTAGTAAAATCAAGGATGGGAGTGGGAATTGGATATCAGAACCACATCTGATTAAAGAAGAGGGAGTGAGATATTATAAGGAATTACTTAACGAAGAGGCCCCTCAAAAAATGGGAACCTATCTACAGCATTTCCTAAAAGAAATCCCTAATGTCATCACTGATCAACAAAATCTCAATCTTCTGTTACCTTTTAACATTCAGGAACTTAAATTTGCAGTATTTGATCTCAATAAATCCAGTGCTCTAGGACCTGATGGTTTCTCTGGGGCTTTCTACATTTCTTTTTGGGATACTATTAAGGATGATCTTCTAGATGCAGCAAATGACTTTCTTAATTATGGAAATATCCCCAAGGCCATCTCTAGCACCTGGTTAACTCTAATACCCAAAAAACAAATTCCTATCACCTTCTCGGACTTCAGACCCATCAGCCTATCTAATTTTGTGAATAAAGTTTTCTCAAAAATGATAATGGAAAGGATTAAACCCCTAATGACATTACTTATATCCCCCGAACAGAGTGCTTTTATAAAAGGGAGGGATACATCTGATAATGTTATACAAATGCAAGAAATGACCAGAATTTTGTCTAGGAAGTCACAGGTTTCTAATCTCATAGTTAAACTAGACATGCAAAAGGCTTTTGATAGGGTCTCTTGGTTTTTTCTGAATTCAATACTGCTCCAGTTTGGATTTCATGGTAAATTCGTGCATCGCATCATGCATAATATTGCTGCAGCTCATTTTTTAGTATTAATAAATGGAATAACCTCAGGATTCTTTGCCTCCTCTAGAGGTATTAAACAGGGAGATCCACTTTCTCCATTTTTGTACAATATCTTGTCTGAAACCTTTTCCAGAGGTTTAAAAAAACTGTTCAGTATAGGATATTTGCAACACTTCTCCCTGCCAAGGTCTTGTCCTCCAGTTTCACATCTGATGTATGCTGATGACACAGCTGTCTTCCTGAACACTAATCACACTAATCTGAAAAGATTTAAAATTTTTCTGAATGCTTATGAGCAAACATCAAGTCAAAAAGTTAATTTTTCAAAATCAGAAATCTATGTTGCCCCAAATACCTGTATGGCTACTGCTCATTCAGTGTGTAGGATTTTAGGAATGGTGAAAGGCACTTTCCCATTTAATTACCTAGGAGTTCCCATATTTCCAGGTCGTAATCTACAGATTCATTACCAACCGATCTTGGAAAGAATGGAGAAATGTATTAACAATTGGAAGAACAAATGGCTAAGCACTGCAGGTAAAATCATTTTGATTAATCACGTTTTTCTTTCAATTACCACACATATGTTTGCTGTTTTAAGTCCTCTGAAGATAGTGTTAAAAAAAATGGAAAAACTTGCATCAGGTCTTTTCTGGGGGAATTGTGACAACATAGATAGAAAAAAGTGGAGATCCTGGAAAAGAATGAGCCTCCCTGTAGATGAAAATGGAATTGGCTTTAGAGATTTAAATGCTATAATTTATGCTTTCTCATGCAAATTATGGTGGAAACTGCAAACTAATAACACTCAATGGTCTGCTCATTTATGGTCAATCCCTGTTTCTTACAAAAAATCCCATACTTGGAACAGAATCTGTAAAATTACAGCTAAGGCCAACAACCTTTCTAGAGTCATTTTTGGTATTGGAGAATGTTCTTTCTGGAATGCTAATTGGAATGGTGCTGGTGCTTTGTGTTATGAATGGCCTCAGGGGTTGGATATCCCCTTCGAGGATATTACCCTCGGGTCATTCATAATCAATAAAGCTTCAATTCTTCCAAACCTGGAGCCTCATTTGGCTACCAATACTCTCAATATTTTGCAGGATGTCAAACTGGTCAACTCCCATGCAGATAGGCTAGTCTGGACTCCATCATCTGATGGGAATTTCTCTGTCAGCTCCGCATATAAACATTTCAGACAAAAAAAAGTTCATATCAGACACATAATTAAGGTATGGTCTCCTTTCATTCCTAAAAAGATGTCAGTACTTATGTGGAGAGCTTTAAACAGTATTCTTCCATTTGATAATATTCTGTGTAGGTCTGGTTTTTCTATAGCATCCATATGTCCTCTTTGTAAGAATCATTCCGACTGTTTGGACCACTTCTTTAACTCCTGCCCCTCATCTGTTGCAATATGGCATAGAGTTAATAATCTCATACACTTTCCACATAGAGTTTTTGGAAATCTAAAAAGCAGAGTTGAATTATATCTATCTTTTAGACCAGATTCTAAGATCCATTCTAACCTGATTACTGCTGTACTGTTAGTCACAACGTGGTCTCTATGGATAATTAGAAATAAAATCTTTTTTGATAATCAAACTTTCTCAGAGGAAGCATGCTTCCAGGATGTTAAAAAATTGATTTACCTCATTTTTTCAGCTCACAATTTGAAAGGTAATATAGATAAACATAAGTATCTGATTCAACAAAGAATCATCCCCAAAATCCTTCCAAAACAAAAAAAAAAGATTACTGTGGTTCACTGGAGTAAACCACTACAAGGATACAAGATAAATACCGATGCTACGTGGAAACTTGATGGTTTATCTTCATCTGCAGTCATAGTTAGGGATTGGAAGGGGGTAGTGATTAAAATGAGAGTTAACATCTTCCACGCTCCTTCCTCATTACATGCTAAACTTTATGCAATTCAATGTGGATATGATTTGTGTTCAGATTTGGATCTAAATTGTTGTGTCATTGAGTCTGACTGTTTACAGGCTGTAAAAGGAATTCAAAATCCTATGACATGCTTGTGGACAGTTTTCTCTATTTGCAGCAATCTAAATTCAAAACATTTAACGTATCCAATCCAACACACTCCCAGGGAAGCAAACACTGCCGCTGATTTTTTTGCTAAACATGCTCTGGATAATAAGCTACAGGGAGATTTGCACATAAAAAATGTTCCCCTATTCCTAAGGGGTCTTTTACTTTTGGACAACAAAAATTTCCCTGGGATCAGAATTGACTTTCATTCTAGACAGTAATATGATCTTGGTTAAGTCCTGCTATTTTCTATTTCTGATATCAGGTTCCTATACTTATTCATATAAACATCTACCTTTCCATCCCATTTCGAAAAGATACTGCTTTTCTCCTCTTTCATGTGCAGGTTCGATGAAGAGTAGATGCTAAGATAATGCTACCTCCGATCGATTTGGGAGCTCATTCGGACTAGATGCTGGACCTTATGCTGGAACCCTGCTTTACTACCCTTACCCTATTTCCAATTTATTCTGATACACACAAGGTCTAACTCCTTTTGACTGCTTATCATTGACAAACAGGGGCTTCGAGTTCTCGATTCCCCGATCTGTTCGTGATTAATCAGTCTATAGGTATTATAAGATCCACTGTCAGAGCTCTGATGCTTTATTAGTTTACTCTGTGCTTAAAATAAGTGCATACACTGCTTCTGCAAGCAACAGCCTTATTGCTACAAACTCATGGATGATCTTCTGTAATATTCAAACTCATGTTGCGCCTTTTGGCCAAATCAAGTATGGTTTGGGGAGCCTAATATATTCCCCCCATCCCCGGATGGTTTAAATTTAAAAAAAAAGGAAAAGTCAGCTAGGTATCTCCTTATGGGCAAAACTGCTGTGGTCTCTGCCCCAATCTCGTAGGAAATCTGTTACATGGAAAAGAATTTGTTCTGTTAATCTCTTAGCAGAAACTAATTCTCTCATTATCCATGGTAAAGGTAGCTGTAACTTTTGGACTGCTAAATGGTGCCCCAATGGCCCATTGATAAACATTATCCCTAGTCATATCTCTGATGCATTACAGCACTACTCCGTATCTGATTTCATCAGAGATAAATCGTATATATTAGCTCAGATTTCTCCTTTTCTGGAAAATGATACTTTGTTGTTTTTGCAGAATGCTGAAGTTGTGGAGGATAGAGAAGATAGGATTATATGGAAATCGGATGCATCTGGCACCTTTTCATTCAAGTCAGCATATCGGATGCTCACAGGCTCATCAGGTAATTTCCCGGCTTCAAAGCTTCTGTGGAATGCTTCCCTTCAGAAAAAGATATCTATTTTTACATGGAAAATGCTTCATTCCTTTCCTCCTTTCGACGATGTGCTTATTACCTGTGGATATAGTCTAGCTTCGAAATGTCCAGTATGTTGTCACTCGGATTCAATTGAACATTTCTTTATATCTTGTACATTGGCTAAATCTATATGGAATAATATGGCATCTCTGGTTCATTTTAACCTCCCTGTATATCATTCCATTTCTCAGATTTTCTGGAACTGTCTTGACCTCTCTAAGTGTCATCAACTGATATGTAACATACTCCCTTCCCTCATCTGTTGGTGTCTGTGGAAAGCTCGGAATAGAAACATCTTTGATCAGATTCCATTTTCTGCTGAACTTATCTGTAGGGAAGTACTTGACCTCATCAAATTATCCTTTTATGCCAATCCTACACATCTGAGCTCTCCTACCGCATTTCCACACCCACTTCATCATTTAATCCCTCACCTTAGGCCACCTCCAAAGCCAATCATACGGACTGTATGTTGGGAAAAGCTGGTTTGAACTCAATTAAAATTAACACAGATGCTTCTTGGTTTTCGCATACGGCAGCAGTTGGGGTTATTGCTAGGGATACCTCTGGCACTCCACTCTTGATTAACTCAATTACTATCACGGCAGAATCTCCCCTACATGCTGAAATACTTGCCATACAATCTGCTTGCCAAACCTTCCAACATCTGGATGACTCCTTCATTATTGAATCTGATTCTCTGTTAGCTGTTAACATGATTAATGATCCATACTCCGCTAACTGGCAACTTTTCAATTCTTCTTATAAAGTTAATAGCTTATTAAGTGGAGCTGTGCTTAAACATGTTTACAGGGAATGTAACTCAGTGGCTAATGCAATTGCAAAATACCATTCTTACCATAATCAGTCACTTAACCTTTCTAATGTGCCAGTTCATATAAAAGGTCTCATTGCCTTAGACAAGGAGAAATTCCCTCATATAAGATTGCAAAAACACGGATATGATAGGGGTTGATACCGCTGATGGTAAATTTACACATGCAGGTACAAGCTTGATTCATGATGCATCTGCACAGATGCAACTACCTTTAGTCCTCAAACTGCTGTTTCCTTGGCTCTGATACGAAGGATACTTCCTCGGTTCTGATTCCAGTGTTGCTTCGCACACTAGGGTTCCTGTCTCTCACAATTCACTCCTACAGCAATGATGTGGATTGGAATATTTCAGGAAATATTTCCTGATTCATGCCATCCCTGGTTCACTAGCTTCTAGTTCTAGCTTGCTAATTTACTGACAGATTTTATCTTAGTAGTTGCCTGGCCAAGTACGAATTAACACGGGGTGTGGAGATTCGTTTACTTGGAATCGCAAATACTTCATTTAGGTATTCCCATCGATCTTATATAGATTAGATCTCTAGTAGTTGACATCGCTTTTGGGGGCAATGATGTGGCCTTTTGTAACAAATTACTGTCATTGTTCACATGGCTTGTTCTTACTGGTTTGGGGTACCAATATATCAACCCCCACCCTCGGGTGTTTTCATAAAAAAAAACAAATGAATTTGCCCCCCTATATTATTTAGGATAATAAATAGAGAAATTATCAAGTCTATATATGTTATTCTTGTCTTTGATTTCGATTGCTCTCATCTTCACTTTCAATCCTTGACATCAAATTAAGTTGCACCTTATTCTTCTTCCTCCTAAATTTTATATTTTGCATTGAAGAAGTAAACTATTAAACCAGGAAATAAATGTTAGTAATAACAAATTGACATATCATTATTAGTGGTTCAGAGAGAGAATTAACAAAAAGTATGCCACTAACTGCTCCCTTCTTATCTCGTCCGAGCTTTCTTCCAATGGTACAAAGCAATAAACATCATTTTCCTGAAACCGTCAAGTCCACCGGAGATTCTGAATGAATTGCATGACATGAAACTAAGAATCAACAAAAAGAAGAAGAAAAACTAATTCCATGGAAAAAAGCAGCATGCATATTCTGAGTTGCTTCTTCTTCCTCTCTTTCTTCATTTCGCTGTTGCATTCAGTGGTGTAATGCAGTTGGATGGAGTTTCGAACAAATGATTCAACGGGGTTCTCAATCTGAGCCAGAGTCGTGGAAGTTATTGGGTCAAAACTTCAGATTCCAGAATCTGCACAACTCTATGCATTGTAGGCCGATCCTCAGGGATTGAAGATACCCACTCAATGGCAGTGGCAAGCAAAGAGTGGGGGCCTTCTGTTTGTACTCCTTTCACAACGTTGATAAACTGTGTCCCATTCTCTGTTTCCAGCTATTAGAAAGTATGCACAAGGATATATTAAAACACATGACACTATTTGACAAGCATTACCAAAAAATATTGCAGTTATTCCATTTGCTCATCAATTAACCATGGAAGCAAGTAATGGAAGGAGTAGTAAACATACATAGCCAACAATGTTTAAACCCTTTTCAATGAATGATGCATCTGTAAGCCGCTTGCCACTCACAACTTCAAGCATCAAAACCACAAAGTTATAAACGTTTATCTTCTCCTAGCTCTACCACTCTGCATATACTCGGGTACCAAAGTTGAGTTTTATAGTTGACCATATTTCCACGAAACCATATTTGATCCTTTTTTACAATATTTGATTGCATGTCCAATCATGGATGCATCTGCAGGGGACGAGCACAATCTCAAGCTCATCAACTCAACTCCACAGCCATCACACCTCCCAGTCTGTGAAGAAATTTGGTCTTCACCCAATCGTCCATGAACATTCACTTCTTTTGAGGATAGCGAAGACAATCATTCAAAGCATTAAATTGCAACACTATTCTCATCCTATGCTTAGCAAGTTGAAGCATTATTTCTTTGACTATTGGGGTTCAACTATTATGGTTTTTTGGCAAGAACCATTTGGAAGTAATGTTCACAACCCATGCTTGAAGCAAGAAGGAGGATTTCTTGGGATAAGTTTTGTTTGAGAGCTCTTGGCCATTGGTGAACTTGGAGTAGTATAAATAGGGGATAAATTTAGTAGTTCAAACACACTTCAAGCAGAGCATTCCTTTGCTACTTGATTTCTTCTCCCTTTAGCTCTCCTTTGTAGTTGTAGAAGCCAAAGCCCTCATCTTTATCTTTTGCCACATAATTCCTTCATAGGTGGTAGGCAAAGTCTTGTAATACTTTCTCCACATATAGTGAAACTTCCGGTCTCCTCCGGCCGTGGATGTAGGTCAACTTGACCGAACCACGTAAATTCTTGTGTCCATTATTTCCTTTATTTTCTTTACGTTGTCTTTGTTATCCATATTTTTGGGCTAATAGATATCTCGTGGGATTCATATTCCTAAAAAATTGGTATCAGAGTTATATCTCATCTTTTATCTATTAGCCATCATGACGGTAACAAGGACTTCTATTGAAAAGTTTGACCGGAGTGTAAACTTCGGTATGTGGCAACTCAAGATGGAAGCCATCCTAATCCAGGATGGATGTGAGCTAGCCCTTGAAGGAGTGGAGGAAAGGTCAACAGACATGTCGCCAGAAGATTTTGGTGATCTAGACAAGAAGGCTAGATCAGCCATTATTTTAAATCTCTCTAACGAGGTTTTGCAAGAAGTTGCTAGTGAGAGAATTGCCAAAGGTATGTGGGATCAGTTGAAATCTACATACATGAAGAAAACAATGGAGAATCGCCTCTATTTGAAACAAAAGTTGTACATGTTGAAAATGGCAGAAGGTACATCTATACTCTCACATCTTGATAAATTTGATTCCATCATTTTGGATTTGGAGGATGTAGATGCTAAAGTTGATGAAGAAGATCAAGCCATTTTATTGTTATATTCCCTTCCCATGTCCTTTAAGTATTTTCGAGATACTATGATTTATGTGAAAGGGTTGGTCTCATACAATAGTATAAAATCTGCATTAAAATCTAAAGAGCAGATTGATAAGGACATTACAGGGGAATCGAGTGGAACTCATGCTGAGGGTTTGTTTGTGAGGGGTAGAGGAGAAAATAGAGATTCTGAAGGTGGTAGATCCAAAGGGAGGTTGAAGTCTAGATACAAAAATAAAATTTGCAACTATTGCAAGAAAAAGGGGCACATCAAGGCTGACTGTTTTAAATTGAAAAATAAAGAAAAATATAAAAATAAGCAAAATAGCAGCAATGCTGGTGAAGCTAGTGTAGCAGAAGATGAGAGTGATGGAATCATATTTGTGGCCATGGATAATAAATCAAGGTCTTCTAGTGAGTGGCTCTTATATTCGGGTTGTTCTTACCACATGAGTTATGATAGGGGGTATTTTTCCACTTATGAGGAATGGGATGGTGGAATTGTTTTGATGGGTAATAATGCTCCTTGTAAAGTTGTTGGCAGAGGAACAATTCAAATCAAAATGTATGATGGCATTATTAGGACACTCACCAATGTTAGGCATGTTCCTGACTTAAAGAAAAATCTCATCTCTCTTGGCACTCTTGATGCTCTCGGGTACAGATATTCAGGTGATGGTGGAATACTGAAAATCTGTAAAGGTGCTCTTGTGCTAATGAAGGCTTGCAGAGTTGGCACTTTGTATGTTTTGCAGGGATCTACAGTAACTGGGGCAGTGGCTGTCTCAAATTTCTCAGATTAAGACATCACCAAATTGTGGCATATGAGGTTGGGACATATGGGCGACAAAGGCTTAACATTGTTAAGCAAGAGAGGTCTACTTTGTGGTCAAAGTACTGGTAAGTTGGACTTTTGTGAACACTGTATTTTTGGAAAGCATAAAAGAGTTAGCTTTCGTTCACATGCAGTTCATAGAACAAAAGGTACTTTGGATTACATTCATTCTGATCTTTGGGGGCCCTCTCGTGTTCCTTCTAAGGGTGGTGCAAGATATATGCTTACTTTTATTGATGACTATTCAAGAAAAGTTTGGGTATATTTTTTGAAGCTTAAAAGTGATGTTTTCCTAACATTTAAGCAATGGAAGACTTTGATTGAAAAATAGACATGAAAACAAATTAAGCGACTGAGGACTGACAATGGGTTGGAATTTTGTGGAAATGAATTCAATGAGTTCTGCAAAAATGAAGGAATAGCTCAACATCGTACTGTTAGAATGACTCCTCAATAGAATGGTGTGGTAGAGCGGATGAATCGTACTCTTTTGGAAAGAGCTCGGTGCATGATCTCAAATGCCAAGTTGACATTAGATTTTTGGGCAGAAGCCATATCTACGGCTTATCACATCGTCAACCGTTCTCCATGTGCACTTCTTGATTTCACGACTCCAGAGGAAGTTTGGTCAGGTACTCCTGCTGATTACTCTAATTTAAGAATATTTGGGTGTCCAGCTTATATGCATGTTAACGAGGGAAAGCTAGAGTCTAGGGCTAAGAAATGTATTTTCCTCGGCTATGCTTCAGGGGTGAAAGGATATAGATTGTGTTATCCTGATCCCAAATCACCCAAATTTGTAATTAGTAGAGATGTTACATTTGATGAATCTTATATGTTACATCTTGGAAAAGAGTCTTGCAATCCTTGTGATTCAGAAAAAGAGAAGAGTGCACAAAAGCAGGTGGAGTTAGAGATTGGTGGTTCTTCCGGGAGAAACCCAACCCAAGAAGTGGCTGAAGAATCTGATCATGAACATGCTGAAGATCAACCGGGAGATGGGGATTGTTCCATTGCCAGGGATAGACCAAGATGTGACATTCGACCACCATTGAGGTATGCAAATTTGGTTGCATATGCTTTATCAGTGGCACAGGAAACAGGTGGAGACGAGGAACCTTCCACATATTTAGAGGCAGTTTCAGGTGCTAATTCAGACAAATGGTTGGTGGCTATGAATGAAGAGATGGAATCTCTACATAAGAATAGAACATGGGATCTTGTGGTGCCACCAAAAGGAAAGAAAATTGTTGGTTGTAAATGGGTTTTCAAGAGAAAGGAAGATACTTCAGGTGTTGATGATGCAAGGTACAAAGCACGATTGGTTGCAAAGGGCTACAGTCAGGTACAAGGTGTAGATTTCAATGATGTTTTCTCTCCTGTTGTAAAACATAGCTCTATTTGTGTATTGCTTGCTTTGGTTTCCATGTATGATCTGGACTTAGAACAGCTGGATGTCAAGACAGCTTTCTTGCATGGTGAATTACATGACCATATCTATATGAGTCAACCTGAAGGTTTTGAAGTTCAAGGTAAGGAAGACCGAGTTTGCTTGTTGAAGAAATCCTTGTATGGATTAAAGCAGTCTCCAAGACAATGGTATAAGAGGTTTGATTCATTTATGTTGGGCCATGGTTTCTCCAGGAGCATGTATGATAGTTGTGTTTACTTTCGGAAGTTACAAGATAACTCATTCATTTATTTGCTATTATATGTTGATGATATACTCATTGCAGCTAAGAATCTTACAGAAATTCATGAGTTGAAGGCCTTGTTGAATAGTGAATTTGAGATGAAAGATTTGGGTGCAGCTAAGAAAATTCTTGGTATGGAGATAAGAAGAGATCGAGGAGTTGGAAAGTTGTACCTGACCCAGGACAGTTACCTTAAGAAAGTTTTGGAGCGATTTGGCATGCATGATGCCAAACCAGTTAGCACTCCTCTTGGTAGCCATTTCAGGCTATCTGCTGCCCAATCACTAAAGACAGAGGAAAAAGAAGATTATATGGCTAGAGTTCCTAATTCAAATGCAGTTGGGAGTATAATGTATGCAATGGTTTGTACTCGCCCTGATATCTCACAAGCTATTAGTGTTATTAGCAGGTATATGGCCAATCCGGGAAAATCACATTGCCAGGCTGTGAAGTGGATTCTTAGATACTTAAAGGGTACTTCGAACATGTGTTTGGAGTTTGGTAGAACCAATAACACTCTGGTTGGTTTGGTAGATTCAAACTTTGCCGGTGATCTTGATAAGCACAGGTCTCTTACAGGTTATGTATTTTGCATTGGAGGTTGTGCAATTAGCTGGAAAGCTACTTTACAACACGTAGTTGCTTTATCTACTACTGAGGCAGAATATATGGCAGTTACAGAGGCAATCAAAGAAGCTTTATGGTTGAGAGGTCTCTTCGGCGAATTCACTCTACAACAAAGGGTTACTACCATTCATTGTGATAGTCAAAGTGCAATTTACTTTACTAAAGATCAGATGTATCATGAGCGGACAAAACATATTGATATTAAGTACCACTTCATTCGTGATATCATTGCACAGAACAAGGTCTTTGTTCAGAAAATCAATACAAAGGATAATCCTGCTGATATGTTCACGAAGGCTCTTCCCTATTTCAAGTTCAAGCAGTGCTTGGACTTTATTGGTGTTCATTGTTGGTGATTCGGCCCATTAGGGCCATGCCGGAGGAGGGTTAGTAAGCTATTAGTTTTGGGGTTCAGACCAAGGTGGAGATTTGTGAAGAAATTTGGTCTTCACCCAATTGTCCACGAACATTCATTTCTTTGGAGGATAGCAAAGACAATCATTCAAAACATTAAATTGCAACACTATTCTCATCCTATGCTTAGCAAGTTGAAGCATTATTTCTTTGACTATTGGGGTTCAACTATCATGGTTTTTTGGCAAGAACCATTTGGGAGTAATGTTCACAACCCATGCTTGAAGCAAGAAGTAGGATTTCTTGGGATATTGGGATAAGTTTTGTTTGAGAGCTCTTAGCCATTGGTGAACTTGGAGTAGTATAAATAGGGGATAAACTTAGTAGTTCAAACACACTTCAAGCATATCATTCCTTTGCTACTTGCTTTCTTCTCCCTTTAGCTCTCCTTTGTAGTTGTAGAAGCAAAAGCCCTCATCTTTATATTTTGCCACATAATTCCTTCATAGGTGGTAGGCAAAGTCTTGTAATACTTTCTCCACATATAGTGAAGTTTCCGGTCTCCTCCGACCGTGGATGTAGGTCAACTTGACCGAACCACGTAAATTCTTGTGTCCATTATTTCCTTTATTTTCTTTACGTTGTCTTTATCATCCATATTTTTGGGCTAATAGATATCTCGTGGAATTCGTATTCCTAACATAGTCAATGTTACCATCAAAGAGCCAATTGATCCTTCTTTCCCAATTATTGTTCCAGTTGCACCAAGCTGAGAGGACAATGAAAACAATTTTAGTCTAATCTTCTATTATTGCTTTTCTAGGAGTGTGGGGTAGAAATAGAAAAATTCTATACACGCTTATAATTATGGGATTGGTTGATATACCAGAGAGAACCAAACTTCCTTTCTCAGGTTTCTTAGTCCTTTTAGGGAGATAGAAGGGAGGAATTTATCAGCATCCACATCCATTTCCCCATTTTTGGCGCCTACAAGCATTTGTGTATCTATTTTACATGCCTTTTCAGTGGCATCAGCTACAGCATGATATAATTTTTATTTGCTTTTTATGAAAGATAATCCTAAAGTCCCTAAAATTTTTTATTAAAACGCATGACTCTAATCATAATAAATCATAATATCTAACACTGGGACTCTTGAGTTACTAGTTACTTCAAGCTTAAGAATCCTTGACCACCATACAAACTTAAGCGAGCTATTCCTTATCTACTCTATGTTCTCGACCATTGCTACAGTAAATAAAGCATAATCACCAACCTACGCATACAAGTTGAAAGTACTAAAAAGCAAGGCAACTTCGAAACAAAAAGGTAAGAGCTCGAAATAGCGAACTGTGTACCTTATGATTGAGATAATCGAGGTCCGTTTTACGTCATTTAAATTGCACCGGCTAAAAATAAATGTAATTCCTCTGTTTCACTATGTTTGGCATATATGTTCAGGTTTTGTTATTTTCGTAAGTTGAAATATGTGGAGGAAATTGAGTGAGAAGAGTAAAAAATTTAATGAATGGTTAATGGGGAAGTCATCATATGTGTAGCTCTAAGCATCTCATACCAAACTTATGAGATGCAATGCTCTTATTTAAGTGCTCAAAGAAAAGAAATATGTAAGGAATATGCTCTAAGCCTTCCAAGAATGAAACCATTCCTCCACTGTAGCACGAAAACGATGAACCAGGTATAAAATGAGAGGGAGGGAAGCTACTATATCTTCATGTCGAGATGGAAACAACTGCAAAGGAGCAAGACATTTCAAATAACACGTGGAATAAAGCAATAGAAGCTATTGTCGTGAATGACAAGAAGACCCAAGTAATGATTACACTATTACTTAGCAACTCTGATAAATTAAGCAAGTCCTCAACATTTCAATAAACATGAAAAGTTAAGACGTATCACAAAATATAGCTTTGTTTACCTTAGGTGCCCACGTGCATACAAAAAATACACTGTAAACATCATAAACTGTGAAGTGGAAAAAGTAGCCAACAACTTTGGCATACAAAAAGCACTTAATATAACAATCATAAACTGTGAAGTGGAAAAATTAACTAACAACTTTGGCATACAAAAAGCACTTAATATAACATGTTAAGCCATTAAATTACCCTAATAATATGGCCAGTAAATATAACCCATACTGAACTCAGGTGGGTTGCAAACATCGACGGTTTAAATATTCTTTTCCAAATCACAAGTCTTTCTCCTGGATTTTAGGTACTCCATAGATGTTCACGTCCACCTTCTCTGCTTTTTGGTCATTCCGGTGCTCAAATTCTTCTCATCTCTCGATAACTAACATCCCAACTGTTGGTATGCTTGAATACTGTAATAGCCGCTTCTGCGATCCTGGCCTGGGGGTCCGGGGGGGCGGAGTCGCCCCCGGTCCGACGGTATAGCTTGTCTCTTTATTGGACTGCTGTTGATTTGGGCCGAATTGTGTGTTTGGCCCAGTTTGTTAGGGTTTAGTGGAGACAGCATATAAAGTGTCTCTCTTCTCTCTGTAAACCAACTCTATTTCTGATATAGTGAATCCGTCTCCCGTGGATGTAGCCGAATTGGTGAACCACGTAAATCTTGTGTCTTGTTATTTTTGTTCATATTTTCTGTTCTTTCTCCATTCCGCACAACAAACTGGTATCAGAGCAGTTTCTTTTTCCGGCGATATCCGTAGTGGGTATATCGGATTCTGGGCTCATCTGATCGGGGCTGATCGGGGAGAAAGATGTCTGGGTTGAACGTGAAGATCGACAAGTTTACTGGGAGAAACAGTTTCAGTTTATGGCAGATCAAGATGCGACCTTTGCTGAAACAGCAAGGTTTGTGGACTCCGCTGACGAAGGATTTCACGAGCAGTTCTGACGATGTTGTGAGTCTGGAAGAAAAGGCACACTCGACGATTATGCTGTGTCTCGCGGACGAAATCATCACTGAGGTCTCAGATCAGGAGACTGCTGCACAACTGTGGCTGAAGTTGGAGAGTTTGTATATGACGAAATCTCTAACCAACAAGTTGCTTCTGAAACAACGCCTCTTCGGTCTCCGAATGCAGGAAGGTACGCAACTCAGAGACCATCTAGAGCAATTGAATACTTTGTTATTAGAATTGCGAAATATAGATGTGAAAATTGAAGATGAAGATGCTGCTTTGATTTTGCTAGTTTCTTTACCACTTTCGTATGAGAATTTTGTTCAGTCATTTATTGTTGGTAAAGATTCTGTGTCTCTGGAGGAAGTAAGATCCTCTCTCCATAGTAGAGAGTTGCGACATAAGGCAAATAGTACAGGTACAGAAAGTCAGGCCACTGGCTTGTTTGCTAGTGACGGAAACACAAAAGGCAAGGAAACCGGCAATAAGAAGAAGGGCAAGAAGTCATCTTCAAAGGGTCCCAAGGCCAATGATGTTTGTAACTACTGTAAGGAGAAGGGGCATTGGAAAAAGGAGTGTCCGAAAAAGGCTAGTAAATCTGGGAGTACATCTGGTACTGCTACTGTGGCTGAAGGGGATTTCAGTTCTAGAGATGATTTTGCTCTAGCTGTTACTGGGAAAAATAATCATTCTAATGCGTGGTTTCTTGATTCTGGGGCATCCTACCATATATGCCCAATGAGAGATTATTTCTCAACTTATGAGCAAGCTGAGGGCATCATTACTACGGCAAATGGTGTTGCGTACAAAGTAGTTGGGACTGGTTCAATCAAGATCAGGACGCATGATGGTAGTTTCTATACTTTGAACGATGTCAGGCATGTTCCATCGATGACAAAGAATCTGATTTCTCTTCCTACGTTGGATAGAAAGGGTTTCGTCTACTCAGGGAGTGATGGAGTTCTGTGTGTCTGCAAAGGTTCTAGGCTGGTTCTGAAAGGTGTTCTGCATGGTACTTTGTATTTTCTACAAGGTTCCACGGTTATGGATTCTGTTAATGTTTCATCTTCGGAGGTTCACCAGGATGATATGACTAAGTTATGGCATATGAGGCTTGGTCACATGGGTGAAAGAGGGATGCAGATTCTGTCGAAGTATGATCTTCTTGGTGGCCACAAGATCAAGAGCTCGGACTTCTGTGAGCATTGCATTTTTGGGAAGCATCACCGCAGCAAGTTTCCTAAGGCGATTCATAGAACAAAGGGCACATTGGATTACATCCATTCTGATTGTTGGGGACCTTCTCGAGTTGAGTCACTGGGAGGTCACAGGTACTTTGTTTCTCTGATTGATGATTACTCAAGGATGACTTGGGTTATCATGATGAAACATAAGAGTGAAGCTTTCTCGAAGTTCAAGGAGTGGAAAGCTTTGGTGGAGAATCAGACCGGCAAGAAGATCAAGAGGCTTCGAACTGATAATGGGCTGGAATTCTGCTCGTCTGAGTTTGATCAGTTTTGTAGGGATGAAGGGATTGCTCGTCATCATACAGTCAGGAATACGCCACAGCAGAATGGCGTAGCTGAGCGGATGAATCAGACATTGCTGGCGAGAGCAAGGTGCATGCTCTCTAATGCTGGTTTGGAAACGAGATTCTGGGCAGAGGCGGTGAGTACAGCTTGTTACCTGATCAACCGCGGGCCTCACACGGGTATAGAGTGCAAAATACCTATGGAGTTGTGGTCAGGTAAAGTTGTTGATTACTCCAAGTTAAAAGTTTTTGGTTGTACATCTTATTATCATGTTAGTGATGGTAAGTTAGAGCCCCGAGCCAAGAAGGGTGTCTTTGTGGGCTATGGAGATGGAGTTAAAGGCTCCAGGATATGGTCTCCATCTGAGAAGAGGGTTATTCTGAGCAGGGACGTTGTCTTTGATGAAAATTCTTTGCTTAGATCTATGGTGAAGCCCACAGTTGTGCTAGAAACTAGTGGAGTTGATAAACAGGTGGAGCTTGAAGTCACTCAAGGTGAAAATAGATTGGAACAATTTGAGGTGGATCAAGAGCCACAGACAGAATCTGAGATACCGGAATCTCCACCACCAGATCCTCAACCATCAGGAGCTACAGTCCGCAGTTTAGCTCAGGACCGACCCAGGAGGGTTGGAGTTGGGGCGCCAAAGAGATATGGGTTTGAGGATATGGTGGGTTATGCACTGTCAGTTGCCGAGGAAGTGGATACTCAAGAGCCATCAACCTTCAGAGAGGCTACTTCATGTACTGATGCTGATAAATGGCTTGCTGCAATGGGAGATGAGATGGAGTCTCTTCAGAAGAATCAGACATGGGAATTGGTCAAACAGCCTTAAGGGAGAAAGGTAATCAGTTGCAAATGGATTTTCAAGAAGAAGGAAGGAATATCACCTGCAGAGGGAGTCAAGTACAAGACAAGAGTTGTTGCAAGAGGTTTCAGTCAAAGGGAGGGGGTAGACTATAATGAGATTTTCTCACCAGTGGTCAGACACACTTCCATCAGAGTGTTGCTAGCCTTGGTGACACATCAGGATTTGGAGCTCGAGCAACTTGATGTGAAGACCGCTTTTCTACATGGAGAGTTGGAGGAAGAGTTGTACATGACTCAGCCAGATGGTTTCCAGGTTCCTGGCAAGGAAAAGTATGTTTGCAAGTTGAAGAAGTCTTTGTATGGACTTAAGCAGTCTCCGAGGCAGTGGTACAAGAAGTTTGACAGTTACATGCTTCAGCTGGGATATACGAGGTGTGCTTATGACTGTTGTGTCTACTACAGCAGGTTGAGAGATGGGTCATTCATCTATCTGGTGCTTTATGTAGATGACATGCTGGTAACCGCAAAGAGTAAGCACGAGGTTCAGAAGTTGAAAGGACTTCTTAGTGCTGAGTTTGAGATGAAGGATCTGGGTGCAGCTTGGAAGATACTAGGAATGGAGATTCTTAGGGATCGAAGTCAGCGGAAGCTTTTCTTGTCACAGAAAGGCTACATTCAGAAAGTGTTGGCTAGGTTTGGCATGTCTACAGCCAAGCCTGTAGACACTCCTAGTGCTGCAAATATCCATCTCACCACCATGTTTGCTCCTCAGTCAGACGAGGAGAAGGAGTATATGTCTCGGGTTCCTTATGCCAGCGCGGTGGGGAGTTTGATGTATGTTATGGTTTGCACGAGGCCAGATTTAGCACAGGCAGTCAGTGTTGTGAGCAGGTTCATAGGGCAACCGGGAACGGAACATTGGCAAGCTGTGAAGAGGATTTTCTGGTATCTTAGAGGTACGTCTGATGTGGGTCTCATTTATGGAGGTGATACCGAGTGCTTAGTTACATGCTACTCTGATTCTGATTATGTTGGTGATGCTGACACGAGGAGATCGATGACTGGTTATGTGTTCACTTTGGGAGGTTCTGTGGTTAGCTGGAAGGCGACTTTGCAACCTACAGTGACGTTGTCTACTACGGAAGCAGAGTACATGGCTCTGACAGAGGCTGCAAAAGAGGGAATATGGCTGAAAGGGCTAGTTAGTGATCTTGGTCTACATCATGATCAGGCTACTGTGTACTGTGACAGCTTGAGTGCAATCTGCCTAGCCAAGGATCAGGTCCATCATGAGAGGACCAAGCATATTGATGTCAGATATCATTTCTTGAGGAGTGAGAGGAGAATCAGGGTGAAGAAAGTGGGAACTGCAGATAACCCCGCTGATATGTTCACCAAATCTGTTCCACATAGCAAGTTTCAACATTGTTTGGACTTGCTGAACATCAGAGCTGATTAGGTGCTCTATGGGCAGTCCCGGGAGTGGAGGGCAAAGTCTACTCATCTGGCACTATAATGGTGCATCTGGAGTTTTCTACTTTGAGGATTCAAGTCAAGGTGGAGATTTGTTGGTATGCCTTGAATACTGTAATAGCCGCTTCTGCGACCCTGGCCTGGGGGTCCGGGGGGCGGCAGTCGCCCCCAAATTGGTGAACCACGTAAATCTTGTGTCTTGTTATTTTCGTTCATATTTTCTGTTCTTTCTCCATTCCGCACAACACCAACTTTGTTGATAAGCGTATATAAAGACCGTTTTAGCCACCTAAAGAGTCATGTTATCATGCCAATTTTAGTTACAGAAATAGAACTCTTCATGTGAAACGTAAGTAGTACACATGCACCAATATTAATAGAGGGAAGAAAAAAACGTCACTGCAAAAGTTAAGAGAAACAGTTGAGTTTGCTTCTTTCGGTGCAACTTATCATTAACTTTAGATTATTTATCTGGCACCTGAATTCTTTAAGAAAACTGCAGCCTAAATTGAATAACGTCATGTTCTTTCCATCTGATTTATATTGAATCAAACCAAATTAAACTGAATTAAACTATGCAAAAAATACTTCATAACTTTAGCAGGAATGGAACACTCAATAAAATCAAAACACTGTGTGTGTATAAACCCCAACAGCTATTAAAGTCATCCAAACACCTAGCACGAAAATCATTCATATGTACAAGAGCAACAAGACTTCAACCTTGTTCTTGTTCCAGAGGAAGGAGAATCTAGAAATGAGTTTAAAATGACACTATATTAAGCCAACAAGAAACTTGTAACAACTCATATGCTATAATCGTTGAACTTTTCCAGGACATAGAAGTCAAACTTGACATCAACGGAGCCAGGCCCCGTAGTGGTGAGGTTGAAACCCACTCAACATGTAGGTCCAACATCATTCAACTCATGGGTGAAAGTGGGTAAATCTGGGATTTTAATCCATATATGAACCCATATGGGTAAACCTGTGGATTTTAATCCATTTATTGATCTATGTGGATTATATACCAACTCATTTGGATAAACTCGCGGACCGATTAGAATATAACTTAAGCATGTGAATAAGTAAAGGTTAGTCCAATAACACCAATCTATTACACTGCTGAATTATATATGCAATAAAAAGCATAATTGAGAAAAATAATTATTTTTAGAGTCCGTCTCTTGAAAAATGGTATTTCCATAAGTTATGAAAAGATCAAGGTTTAAAGTGTAAATTAGAAGAAATGAAGATAAATTTTTTGGGTTGCATGAACTGGATTATAAATTTTATTACTACATGTTACATACTAAAATTTTAATATTGCAACTAAGACTTTTTACCTTTTATTATTCTAATTAAACCCCGTCTTTCTATAAGTCTATAGAAAGACTGTCTTTCCCAAAACATTGCCTTATTTTTATTATAAGAAATTTTAATAAACAAAAGCTACTTTGTAAAATTGAAAATTGACTAGTTATTATATCATCAAGTATTTTAATTTTAATTTTTTTTATATAATAAAAGTTTATTAACCTATATATACCCTTAAATATATTAATTCGAAGTTATATAATGAAAACATTTTTTAACAATATATTTATTTTAACACAAATTTTTTATATAAATTTATATATAAATATATATATATATATT
Source organism: Rubia yunnanensis (assembly GCA_037428765.1). Lineage (NCBI taxonomy): Eukaryota > Viridiplantae > Streptophyta > Magnoliopsida > Gentianales > Rubiaceae > Rubia > Rubia yunnanensis. Next base: position 86,973,368 of record CM075063.1, read on the forward strand.
AATGGTTATATTAAATATATATTGTATAGCATTAATTTGTGAATTTTAGTGAATTAGTTGTTAGAAACAACACCTTTTAGCTCAGTCCTAGGGGGGATTTTACTTCAGTTTTTTTCTAAAAATAACCCAGGTAAATAGTGGCACAGTAAAAGGTATACTTTTTACCGCAGTTCATAACCAAGGTAAAAAGTAATTTTTGCCTAGGTTTTTTTTGGAAAACAAAACCCGAGGTAAAAGTTTATGACTGACACTGCGACCTACATCAGTCAAGCTAGTGTATGATTGATGGCAACGTTATCAAGCGGCATCTGTCTTACTGAAAGCGCAAGCGACGTCGATATAATCGATTGCCATTTTCTTTGGTCGAACCAAATATGTCACCGATGTTGCTCTAGTCAATTAACGACATCGGCCTGCTGTCGATTGAACTAACATTTCTGGCATGATTAGGCAACATCTAAATGTCGGACGTCAGTTGTGTTTATAAGAGATGTCTATCGCCTTGACATATTTTAGTATTTTATCGTCGATAATGCAGATAATGGACGAATGACACAGAATATTTAACTGATGTTCAATTTATGCAAAATGGGAGCCCATGACAAAATAACCACTACAATAACATATTAAAAGCTTATATTACATCTACTAAAAATAATTCAATCGTTTCTCCGTTATTGGAAGTCAATCTCCATTACATAACCCCTAAACGGCATTAACAATAATAACGCGATAAAACCATGAGAGGATATTACAACAGTGATCTTTACAATCGATATTCGCCATAATATAGTGGTCGCGTTATATTTGATTCAAACACTTGGTAGATGACCTTTAACGAAATAGCTGAATGATGATCAATTTCAATTATTCTATACATTGAAAATCCATTGATAATTCTCACCGTCCCATTACTACAATTTCAGACAAAGCATAGATTGTGTTAGAAATAGGCAGCCCGCAAATGATATTAACCTGCTTCCACCTGGGGTCATTAATTGTAGCTAATTAACTTGGGAGGAGAGCTTATGTGTCAAAAGATAAGATTTATAATTCTACACATGTTCTTAGTGCTAAGCTAACAAAGGGTAATAAGCGGAAAGCCCTGGGTTTGTCCACAAGGATGCTAGGGCTCAAGTACTAATTGGAAACACAACCTCGTGCAGGTTGTCAATCCGCACGAGTGAAGGGAATAGCTAGTAGTGTAGACATGCAAGTAAGGGGGGAGGGTTGGTCTTTTTAACTAACAACTACAAAGCATGAAATTGACAAACAACTAAACTATTTATACTAGGCACTTGGGAATCGTTTAGCAACATGGTAGTTCTAATGCTTCAATTCTTGATTCATTCACATATAGACATACTAAAGACCTATAAGTGTGTTCCTAACACGTGGTGTGGTCGATGCCATACACTTCCCAAACCCTGTCACGGTGGGTTCGCTCGCAACCCTCCATCGGCACTGCCATTGTAATTAGGGGAGTACAACGAGGTCCGACCATCATTGTAGGTCTGTTTCTCCCCCGTGCTATAACGTCCTAGGCTTCCACCACAAATTCAACTACTCCTCCTGGGTCCTATATACGCTAGTCCAGAGGATCGTAGGCACATTATCTGTGATACTAGGCTTTCAACACAACACCTAGATTGCAACTATTAGCTATCTCTACCCACAACCTTGCGGATAACAGTTACGAAGTCAGCTAAGACTAGTGAGACGACAAATAGGTCAGAGCATTCTCGAATCCCCCGTGCACACACCCACGCAGACGCTTTCTCCACTACTCATTCTAACATCCAAGTTTCTCTTCCCAATGGGGCATCAATAATTGCACCATACATGAATACAACCCAAATGTATGCTTATATGTGGTGTAGCATTTATGCATTTATAACATTCAAGAACAATGACAATAATATTATAAACACAAGGATAAGGTGAATCTAATTAATCTCATAAAGAAAATAAATCATACCAAAATCTAAGATGAATCCTAACCTAATGAAACTACTCTACAAAGGTTAGATCCATTGAAAATATTAGGTTAGATACCATGGATCTAGAAAATAAGATTAAAAAATAAGATATGAAAAAGAATAAGGAAGGAGAAGAAGAACTCTCCTCTTCGTTCTTTCTAAACTAGAGAGTGAATCTACTCTACATTATCCTAGCTTCTAATCTACTTAGGGTTTACAAGAAGACTATGGCTCTTATATATAGTAGTAGGAGATTGGGCCTAAAAATAGGACAAAAGCAGCAAACCCTAGGTTAGCCGCCAAGGCTTCACGAACCAGCACAAATGTCACGGTCAGTGAAGCATTTAAGCATGTGGCCTGGGATCTGGCCTAGTCCATGAACATTTAGAGTCGCGGGCCGTGGGATATGGCGTGGTCCGTGAAGTAGGTCTCGTGCCACGGTCCGTGAAGATTGTCACGGACCGCGAACAGTTCACAATTTTTGCTCAGAAGTTCTCACAATCCGTGAAGGTTTTCACCGACAGCGAACAATACATTATTTGGCTCTGGAATTTCTTCACAGTCCGTGAAGGTTTTCATGGGTCGTCACCATACTTAGCCAAATCTTTAATTCTTCATCTTTGAGCTCCACGGTCCGGGTTCTTTGTGACAGCCTGGATCTTTGCTTCATGAAGGTCTCATGCAGATGTTCATGGATCCTCTGGTGTCCCTCGTGTAGTATGGGCTGTGTGCTTTGTCACGAGCCACTGGTGCTTGACCGTGGGCGGACTGTGACCGGCCACTAGTGCTTCGTTGGCTGAACTTCGTTTGCTTACTATGGGTGAACCATTAGTCCGAATAGGGAGTTTTAGTAATCGATTTTATAGTACTCGAGAATACAAATCCAATGGAACCAGCTTTGAAGGCTAATTCTTCTTGTATCATTTTCATACTAAGGCAACACTTCTCGGACCACGATTCACCATTTTCTCCTTTGGCCGCCTTGAACTTTGAAGCCGCCTATCTTTGGCTTCAATATCCTTCTACCACTCATTGATGTTCGTGGCCTTTATTTTCTACCATTCTAATGTGAATGGCCTTCACATCTTCTACCGTCCTTGCGAACGGTCTTCACAGAGAATGTAACCAAAAAGTACCCACAGGCGACCTACTAAAGATGATCAAAATGAAGACCAAGGAGCCTGTGGATACAAGATGTCCATTAGTACCAATTAAATCTACAAAACTCAGGATTTAGACAAGAAAATCAAGCATAGTCGTCTAAACCCCTTGTCACGTAAACTCAACTAATGCTAGCAATCCACCAAATAAAACTAACTAAAAAAGTATGTCAAATGCATTGGTTAAAGCATGCTTAATGGTGCAGATCAGACTCCCCACACTTAAACCCTTACTCGTCCTCGAGTAAATAAAATCAAAGAAAAAGGTTCAAGTGGAATGAAGCATGCAAAAATAGCCAATGCATTCAACTTATTTCCAAGCTACCCTAGTTTCCCCAAGAAGGTGAAAATCCTCACAACTCTCACACTCCCCAAAGTTCCTAAAGCAACCAAACCACCCAAAGCAAGTAAATGTGTATGGAAAAAGATAAGTGACAAATTATCGGAATAAAGTCAAGCTTACTTTACCCAAAGTAGTCCCAAAAGCAATCAAAGATTAATCCTCAAGCAAAACAATCCACCAAGGAAATCCAAAAAAAGCCGTCAACTTGGTTGCAACATAGGGATAACTCAAGAAAGATTCTCAACCTAGTTACAACCAAGGAGTCTAATGTATCGTCAACCTAGTTTTTGCTTCTTTTTTTTTCTTTTTTCTCCCAATTTATCTCATTTTACCTAGGAGCCCTTTCGGGTTTTCATCCTAGCTTTATCCCACAAAATGTACTCACCTCTGACCTTTTTCCACACGGCCTCTCACTTTTGCCTAGACTCGTAAGTCTAGCTGGGCCAAGCCTCTCACTTTTACCTAGGCCTTTCGACCTATCTGGGCTTTTCCTAATGCTACCCAAGTTTCCCTTTTGGGTTTTCGACTTGTCCAGGTTCTAAAAAAAATCAAAATTTTCAAAATGCTCTTATAAAAGCTATTAGCTACATAGAAACAACCAAAAACCATAAGTGTGATATCTAATCCCCTTCCCCACACTTAAAGCTTACATTGTCCTCAATGCATATACAAAATCAAAGAACACGTGTCAAGGGAAAGAAATAGGAAAGCACTTATAATAAAAAAGAACACTAAAATCTACCCTTGATGGCACAATTATGTAATGTAGAGAACAAACTACCATCACCCTCAATATACTACCCATAAACTCTAATCATTAAAGATCAATCTAATCACTATCATGCACCACAAATCGAATCAGGAATTGAATCACAATGAGAGTTACCTCTTAGGTCTCGATGTGTGTGTCTCAAGGGTTTTGGGGGTAGGTGGGTTTTGGGTGGTATTTTGGTGGTGGTAGGGAAGAAATGGTGATTGGGTGGTGTAGGAAGGTATGTGAGCTTCATGAATCGTGCACGTCTACACACCCCATAAACTTGGGGTTTGGTTCTCTTCCTCGTCCACCATTTTGAGCATCACAAACCATGTATGTCTACATGGTTCATGAGTTGGACTCCCCGTTTGCTCACCTTCCTCCAAGAACCATAAGCTTCCTACAAAACAAACATGCACACCAAGTGTAAGAGTGTCCCTAAAAAGAGCTACAAATAGAAAATCACACCAAAAAATGCTAAACTAATCTAATTTTTCAAAGCTCGAGTTGCCTCCTAAGAAGCTTCGTATATTTAAGGTTGTCAGCACGACCCTAATGTTATCCATAGGGTGTGGGTTTGTACCCCATCACCTTGGACAACCGAGAATGAAGAGGAGGGGTTAAGAGTCTTCCAAGAGGAAGATATATTAGAGAAAGAGTCAACCTTAGAGGGAATAAGTGGTTTGAAAGCTTAGCATATTCAATTGGCTTCCCTATGGTTTCCTCTGAGGCTTCCAAAAATGTGGAAGTAGGTTCTATAGGTGGAGGTAGGGGTGAAAATATGTAATATGGAAAATTAAGCATAATTATCCCTTCCTTTACTTCTTCACTCTCAACAAACCATTCCCCATCCCCTTTAGATTCATCTATCAAAAGTTCACACTCAACAAGGGATGGTTAATTTTTGAAATATTGGGTTTCTATTTGGTTCACCAAATCAAGCACTTGCCCTTCAAATTTCTCAATGCTTGAGAATAGTTGAGTTCCCAAATCGCTAATCTCGCTAAATATTTGTGATTAGAGTAAATCACTACTCTTGGTCACATTAGCTATAGCTTGCAAAACTTCCACACAATCCAATTTGAGAACCAATCCCAGGGATTGGTATTGGGGCATTGGGTAAGTTGGTGAAGTCCAACTATCTAACCCAACGTATTGGTTTCCCAACGCATCCCCATACCACAGATTTAAGTTACCACTAAACCTAGAATTGGAGAGTCATGGTATGGGTAACAATCTTGATCTCATCGGCCTTGGGAACCAACAACTCCTACCTCTCTTTCAATTTCGCTCATCCAAGAGCAAGACTCCGTAGGATGGTCACAATGACATATCCTACAAAATCTCATTCCTCTCTTCGGCCAAAGTCACTCAACCTTGGGCAACACTCCGTAGGATGATCATAATGATACACCCTACAAAGTATCAACCGTTGAGTGCTTTCCCACTTTTTTTTTCTTTTTTCCAATTAAACCCCAACAAAGAAGACACAAAATTTGGAATCGTAGTGCAAGGGTCCTCGGTTTGCACCAAGAACTCAAGCAATACCTACTCCGGAAAAAAATAAGAAAAGGATCCCCGAACTGAAAAGAAATACTAACTATTTACTAATGTGTTATACTTAACTAATACTCGAACTGAAAAGCATCCCCGGCAGGGTGCCAAAATTTGACCCGCCACCACCCGAGGTCATTAATTGTAGCTAATTAACCCAAGTGGAGGGCTTATGAGTCAAAGATAGAGATTTATAATTTTGCACCGGCTTTCACTGCTAAGCTACCAAGGGGTAGTAAGCGGCAAGCCCTGGGTTTGTCCACATGAATGCTAGGGCTCAAGTACTAGTTAGAAACACAACCATGTGTAGGTCATCAATCCGCACTAAGTGAAAGGAATAGATAGTAGTGTATACATGCAATTAAGGGAGGGAGGGTTTGGTATTTTCAACTAACAACTATAAAGCATGAAATTAACAAACAAGTAAACTATTTATACTAGGAAATTGGGAATCATTTAGAAACATGGTAGTTCTAATGCTTAAATCCTTGATTCATTCACATATAGACATAAAAAAAACCTATCAGTGTGTTCACAATACGTGGTGTGGCTGACGGCATACACTTCCCCAACCCTGTCATTGTGGGTGTGCTCGCAACCCTCTATCGGAAGCGCCATTGTAATTAGGGGAGTACAATGAGGTCCGGCCATCATTGTAGGTCTGTTTCTCCCCCATACTATTACGTCCCGAGCTTTCACCACAAATGCAACTACTCCTCCTAGGTCCTATATACGCTAGGTCCAAGGATCATAGGAACCTTATCTGTGATACTAGGGTTTTAACACAACACCTAGATTGTTATTATTAGTTATCTCTATACACAACCTCTCGGACAATAGTTATGAAGTCAGCTAAGACTGGTGTGACAAAAAATAGGTCAGAGTATTCTCAAATCCTCCATGTACATACCCCCGCAAACCCGTTCTCCCCTACCCATTCTAACATCTAGGTTTCTTTTCCCAATGGGGCATCAATAATTGCACCATACATGAATATAGCCCAAATTTTGTGCTTGTATGTGGTGTAGTATATATGCATTTATAAAATTCAAGAACAATCATAATAATATCATAAACACAAGGATAGGGTGAATCAAATGAATCTCATAAAGCAAGTAAAATATACCGAGTGCCAAGATGAATCTCAATCTAATAAAACTACTCTACAAAGGTTAGATCCATGGAAAATATTAGATTAGATGCCATGGATCTAGAAAATAAGATGAAATGAAAAAAAAAAGATAAGAAAAAGAAGAATGAAGGAGAAAAAGAACTCTTATCTTCCTTCTCTCTAAATTAGAGAGAGAACATACTCTACATTATCCTAGCTTCTAATCTACTTAGGGTGTACAATAAGACTATGGCTCCTATATATAGTAGTAGGAGATTAGGCCTAAAAATAGGCCCAAAATAGGCTAAAATGAGCAAAACCCTAGGTCAGCTGCCAAGGCTTCACGGACCGACACGGATGTCAGGGTCCGTGAAGCATTCAAGCATGGGGCGTGGGATCTGGCGTGGTCCATGAACATTCAGAGCCATGGGCTGTGGGATTGGGCATGGTCCATGAAACAGGTCTCGTGCCACGGTCTTTGATGATTGTCACGGACCGCGAACAGTTCAAGTTTTTCTTAGAAGTTCTCACAGTCCGTGAAGGTTTTCACAGACCCCAAATAGTACATTTCCTCGCTCAAGAATTTATTCAAGGTCCGTGAAGGTTTTCACGGGCCATCACCATATTTAGCCAATTCTTCATCTCCAAGCTCCACGGTCCGAGGTCTTTGTCACGGCCCGGCTCTTTGCTTCATGAAGGTCTCGTGCAAGTCTTCATGGATCCTTTAGTTCCATTGTGTAGTGCGGGATGTGTGCTTTGTCACGGGCAAGAAGTGCTTGACCATAGGCGGACCCTTACCGGCCACTAGTGCTTTGTTGGTTGAACTTCGTTTGCTTGCTACGGGTGAACCGTAAGTCCGAATAGGGAGTTCTAGTAGTCAATTTTTTAGTAATCAAGAAGACAAATCCAATGAAACCATCCTTGAAGGCTAATTCTTACTGGATTATTTTTGGACTAAGGTAACACTCCTCGGATCACGATTCACCATTTTCTCCTTTGGCCGCCTTGAACTCCAAAGCCGCCTATCTTGGCTTCAATCTCCTTCTACCAAGCATTTATTTTCATAGCCTTCATCTTCTACCATTCTAATGTTAATGGCCTTTGCCACTTCTACCGTCCTTGCGAACGACCTTCACATAGAATGTAACCAAAAACTACCCACAGGCGACCTACTAAAGATGATCAAAATGAAGACCAAGGAGCCCATGGATACAAGATGTCCATTAGTACTAATTAAGTCTACAAAATGTAGGATTTTGACAAGAAATCCAAACATGGCTGTTTAAACCCCTTGTCACATAAACTCAATCCACCAACTAAAACTAACTAAAAAGTATGTCAAATGCATTGGTTAAAGCATATGTAATGGTGCAGATCTGGTATAAAAAAAATCGTACTAATGCAAAACTAATACTTCGTAAAGGTAAAAGTTAACTGATAACATAGTAGGATTAGAACCTATATGGGCTAACACATTCAACACTTCTAAAAAGGCCAAAGACCCAAGGTATGTTCAAATGGGTCACATGATGGAAGATCATAGTTGGGCATCTTACTAAGAGAGGAAGGCAATTATTTAGAGACCAAGGATATTAGGGTTTTAGGAAGGTATAAACAAGGAGGTATGTCTTCTATTTTTGGTAACACTCTATTGCCTATGTTTACTCTAAGATAGCTACTCGTTGGTGACTAACTTGACCGTCAGAGAATCTCCCACCTTATTTCTCCGAAATTTGTTTTCCTTTGCAGATTATAGGTTCACTAGTCAGGATTGAGATTAGGCTTGGATCGAGGTTCTGGATACGCATCAATTGGTACACACAGTGGAACCTTTGGTTCAGCCAGATCTAGATCTCTTAGTGTATGTCTGTATCCACGTCTTCCACTTGGCAGAGTTAGAGGTTAAGGATCAAGGGAACTGGTGCTGGTGGTGAAGTCAGATCTTCGTACAAGACTGAACAGACGAAGAAGATGGTTTCTCTTACAACTGCACAGAGTGTGGAAATGGCACCAGTTGAAACATCGGTAGATCTGGTCTTGCCGGCCCTTGTGATCGAAGGGTTGTAGGTAGAGGTTCTACCAGGAATATCAAAGGACATTAAGGTTACCATAGAACCAGCTATGGATATAGGCACTACAATTTCATTGTTTAGATTGCGAGTTATGGATGGCCATCTCACAGAGTGCTCTGTTGACTTGCATGTCGAGGCTTATGAACGAAGGATCTGAGAAAATTGTATGGAAGATTAGGCGATGAGCCAATCACAGAACTTTAATCAGATCTCACCGATGTTGGTGGTAGCAGGCTACCAGGTTGTTCCTCCTTCAATAATTCTTGGACCATTGATGACTGTGAGGCCTTCAATAAGTCACAGTTCATTGTTGGCTCTGAAGCGCAGATTAGAGCCCTGCCTTTGGTATACTAAATGTTGGGCATCCAGTACTTGAAGTATGTGAGGGAAGCTGCGTTGCCAAGACCGCAATCTTCTTTTCCTAATTATATGCAGGTGAGCTATCCTGTGTTTGCCTCGATGCCGATGAATCTTTTCCCAGGAGTTGAATAAGATTGATAGGCTTCATCATGGCTGGGAGTCCTAAACCAGTTGAACCTTGCTAGAAGGGGCCATGCAAAAAATTATAGGTCATCGTGGGCAAGGATACCTACCCTTCGCCCACACAAGAGATGTAAGAGTTGGCTTTCACTCAGGGCATTTTACTTTGTAGCATGTATACACTTTCTTGAGTGATGATCCCCCTCGAGAACCAAATCAGAATAGAGACTATCTATATGGTGGAGCAAAAAGTGCCCTGGGAGGGAGTTGGATAAGTTGATATGTCCAACTGGACAAACTGCAGGGTCTCCGTTTGGTTCAATTGTAGACGGATTATTGGCCCAAGGATATGAAGCCACCAGAGGGGCTCCCTACCTACTTAGGAGATTCAGACCCCGGAGAATTTATTCAAACCTTTTTTTAGATTGATAAACTCTTGAGACTTCGGTGAGAGGTTTATTTGTAAACTAGTGGGTACTTACCTTCGAGGAAAAAATCCAGGAATGGTTCAACAAGCTAGCAGCCATATCAAGATTTTAGTGGGGCACTACTGAGTCAGTATTGCCAGAAGAAGAAGTTTACTAAGACATTGACAAATTAGTACCAGATAAAACAAAAGGGGAATCCACGAAAACCTTTTTCCGTAGGTATCTCGATGACAGTCTAGGGGTGGTTGAAGGTACCAAAAATGGGAACATCTAAGGTTATTTGTTGGGGATGAAATATCCGAAGCTTTACAAGAAGCTAACGGCAAAGACCCCAAAAACACTTCAACAGCTCCAAGAGGTTGTAAGGCAGCATTTAAGATTGAGGAGGCAATCCAAAGAAAAAGAGGAGATGATGGCCAATCAGGCAAAGCTCAATGATTCCCAAGGTAAGAGGCTGATGGAAAGATCAAATTTCAAGAGGTACACACATATGCAGCATTCCTTGGCGGACATATGGAGTATCCACAGTGGAATTTTCAAGCCCCCGCCTCCAATGAATGATTCCAACATAGCCTTCACTGATAGGAGAGCCACCAACAAGTTCTGCGGCCACCACAAAAATTACGGTCATAACACAAATGAGTGTACCCACCTTGGATGGAGATTGATCGATGTGAGAGGGAAGGTCTTCTAAAAAAATTCTTCCGTCAGCCATTCTAAGATAACTATTCAAAGCACAAAAATGAGCGGGAAAATAAGTGGCCCCCAAAGTAAAAATTTAATGCTGGAAATAAAAAGGGATTGTGGCTATTAGGGACAGCGGCAGGAGCACTGCAAGGAGCCCCAATAAAACCCTCCAGCGGAGAAAAAAAATATAAATGAACAAAACCTTGATGTGCATAGGGTGATCAATGTCACCAGCAGAGTTGTCAATGAGAGATCTTCAAATGCAGTAATGAAGCACAGTTACGTCGTGTCCCACCAGGAGAGCCGGTGGGCAAGAGGTTTCGGCCTGATGAGAGGATCACATTTTCAGAGGTGGATGCAGTTCCAAACAAAACCCCTCATGCTAACCACATGGTTATTTCAGCAATGATTGGGACTTTGTTGGTGAAAAAAGTGTTTATTGACGATGGACGTGAGGTTGAGATCATATTTCTGAGCTGTTTTGACTAGCTCAAAATTTGACGTCATAACCTAAAAAAAGTCAACTTTGTCATTGTCAGGGTTCATGGGAAAAATGGCATACCCACTAGGGGAGATAACTTTACCTTTAAGGGTCATCGATAGAAATAAAGGGGTCACAGTATATTGTAGTTTCGTAGTCATTGATGTTTTCTCTCCTTATAATGTGATTTTGGGGAGACCTTGGATGTGTTAGGCTCGAGCGGTGTGGTCTATTTTCCATTTGATGATGAAGTTCCCAATGGAGAATGGAGTGGCATCCATCTATGGAGATCAGTCAGTAGCTCGAAGTTGCAATTATGAAGCAGTAAAATGAGCTGGGAGAATGAGAAGTGTGTCCTCGATACATAGAAAAGTTAGACCAGCTGATACTCTATAGCTTTCTATTTGAAGCTTTGGAATGGTAGTTGTACGAAGAATGATACAAGAAATAGTAAGATGGAAGCTGAAGGCTTTGCTTGATCAATATTACGATATGTTGGATACATCAGACTTGACATAGGTCTAGCGCAATCGGCTATCTACAAGCTAAACATTAACCCTTCGATAAAGCTGGTTAAGCAGAGAAGGAGGGTATTTGCCAATGAGAGGGCCGACGCAATAAGGTTAGATGTAGAGAAGCTCCTCAAGACGGGGATTATGAAAGAGATATTCTACCCAAAATGGTAAGCCAACCCTGCCCTGGTCCCAAAAAAATGAGGCGTGGTGCATGTGTATTGACTTCACATATCTAAACAAAAAGAATTGAAGGATAGATACCCTTTCTTCGATGGATCAGCCGGTGAAAGCGATAACAGGGTATCAGATTTTGCCTTCTTTTATGCTTACAAAGGTTATCACCAGATAATGATGGCAGAGGAGAACAAGTAAAGAACTTTGTTCATAACAGACATGGGTACTTTCTGCTATAAGAAAATGTCATTTAGGTTGAAGAATGATGGTGTTACTTACCAACGGCTGGTTGATAAACTTTTCAAAAGGCAGATTAGGAAGAGCCAAGAAATATATGTCAGCAATATAGTTGTGAAAAGTGTAACCTATGACCAGTTTTTGCAGGATTTAGAAGAAATGTTTGATGGGTTACGAGGGGAAAACGTAAATTTGAATGCATCAAAATGTGTGATCGGAGTCGGTGCAGGAAATTTTCTAAGCTTCATGGTTTCAGAAAGAGGGACCGACATTAATCTAGAAAAAATGGAAGCATCGATGAATATGAAAAGTCCACAGACTGTGAAGGAAGTTCAGAGGTTGATAGGGTCCTTGGCAGTGTTGAGTCAATTCTCATCGAAGGGGGCAGAGAAACACCTACACTTTTTCAAGGTACTTTGTAGAGCTAAAAGGTTTGAACGGACGGATTGATGAAACTGGAAAAGGGGTAGTTCTATATCTATATATTTCCTGCATCAACCTTGGCTATCAACATTGTATTGGTAAAGGAGAAAGAAAAGCAAGAGCATCTCACACATACTTCGTTAGCAGAGCCTTGCAAACCTCAAAAGTGAGGTATATTGTAGTCGAAAGGCTAATTTTGGCACTGGTCCATGCAGCTCGAAGGCTGCAACCCTATTTTAAGGGCAACACCATATTCTTACTCACCAATTATCTTATCGGGCAGATACTTCTAAAACCTAAATCTTCTGGGAGGATGATGAAATGGGCCGTAGAGATAGGAGAACATGATATACAATTACAGCCCATGCTTGCGATTAAAGGTCAAGCATAGGCAAATTTTACTGTGGAGACCACGGATATAATTGAGGAGTGTGAACCTGTAAGAAAAGGGGTATGGAAGTTATTTGTGGATTGATCATCGCACTCGGGGAGAAGTGGGGCAGGGACACTACTCACTAGCCCTGATGGTATTGATTACCCTTATACTCTGGATTTCAAGTTCAAGGCCACGAACAATGAGGCAGAGTACGAAGCTTTGATCTCTTGGCTTTGACTGTCGAAGAAGATGAAAGTGGAAGATGTGGAAATATTCAGTGATTTCCATATTGTGTTCAATCAGGTTATAGAGAATATGAGGCTGGGGGACTTAATTTACAGCGCTACTTGGAGGTGGTGAAGCCCTTGTTGAAATGCTTTCAATCTATACTCTTTCTCAGGTGCTGAGGGAGGAAACCACAAGGTAGACACTCTGAGAAAATTAGCTTCCTCATTTGAGGGGATAGACACAGAAACAAGTGCTATTTGAAACCTTGTATAAACAAAGTTTCGAAGAACTTATTGTAAAGGCGATCGATGAAGGAGAGACATGGATGATTCCGATTTTCATATACCTCCAAGATAGAATGCATCTAGAAGACCTCATCGAAGCAAGGAAGATTCAACTCAAGGCACTCAAGTATGTGATACAAGATGGGAACTTGTATCAAAGGGGATACTTGCAGCCTCTACTTCGATGTGTCACACCTTGTGATGCGCATTATTTGATACAAGAAGTCCACAAAGGTATTTGTGGTAGTTACCAGGGAGCTCGTTCTGTCACTAGAAGGAGGATTCGTGCTAGGTACTATTGGCCGACAATGTTCAATGATGCCAATGGGTATATCCAAGCTTGCAACCAATGCCAGACACATGCGTCTATAACCTACGTCCCTCAGACAAAATTAATTAAAATACATAGCTCATATCCATTTGACAAATAAGGGATACACTTGATAGGACCTTTTCTAGAAGCACCGGGAAGGTTTAAATATTTGATAGTGGCAGTCAATTGCTTTACCAAATGGGTCAAGGTAGAACCGTTGGTGAACATCAAGGGGAAATATGTTATCTCATATTATTGGAAGAACATCATTTGTCACTTTAGCATTCCAAAGACATTCATTACAGATAATGGAGCACAGTTCGCGAATGATCCTTTCAAGAGCTGGTGCGAGGAGTTCAAGGTCCAGCTGAATGTGACATCAGTGTATCATCCGCAAGCAAACGGTCAGGTCGAAGTTACCAACCACACACTTGTGAAGGGAATCTTAGCAAGGCTCGAAGGAGCTGGGGGGGAATTGGGTTATTGAACGGCCAAGAGTGTTGTGGGCTTATCAAACTGTCGAATCCTCTGCCACAAGTGATATGCCTTATAGGCCAGTCTATGGCTCAGGAACCGTGATCCCAGCGGAAATTGGTGTACGAAGTCCTAGAATGATAGAATTGGTGGGAAAAAGGCGAGCCATGGCGTCGATTCACGAGGCCAAACTAAATGAAAAGGTCAAGCGATACTATAATCCAAGGTGAAGAAAGTGCATTTTACCGTGGGAGACCTTATAATGAGGAAAAATGAGAAAAAGCGCCAAAAAACCAAGGGAAATCTAGCTCCAAATTGGGAAGAGCCTTATCGAGTTCTTAAAATTCATCCATTAAGTAATTTTACGATAGGCACGAGGGATGGGGATCGCATACAGAGAAGTGGAACATAGTTAATATTCAAAAGTATCATCAGCTCTGAAGGTTAATGACTCAGTCGTAGCAAGGTTGCCAAGTGGCTGATTTTACTACATGTAATTATTCCCATATTTGTATGCTCTGCGCAGCAACTGGTTGACTTAATGAAAATTTGACACTATGAAAAGTTCGGTGCAAAACTTTTCTTTTAAGCGATCAAATCATTTTCTCTTAAGCGATACAAAAATTTTCTTTTAAGCGATCATAATACTCGCTTTTAAGCGATCGAATCATTTGCTCTTAAGCGATAAATAATTTTCTTTTAAGCAATTGAAATACTCGCTTTTAAGTGACCAAATCATTCACTCTTAAGCAACAACTAAATTCGCTTTTAAGCAATTGAAATACTTGCTTTTAAGCTATCGAAATATTTGCTCATAAGCAACAAATAAATTTGCTTTTAAGCGATTGAATCATTCACTTTTAAGAAATAAATAAATTTTCTTTTAAGCGATCAAAATACATGCACTTAAGGGATTGAATAATTTTCTCTTAAGAGACAAATAAATTCAATTTTAAGCGATCAAAACACTCGCTTTTAAGCGATCGAATCATTCACTCTTAAGTGACACACAAATTTTCTTTTAAATGATCAAAATACTCACTTTTAAGCAATCGAATCACTCGCTCTTGAGCGATAAATAAATTCGCTAATAAACGATTGAATAATTCGCTCCTGAGCGATAAATAAATTTTCTTTTAAGCGATAAACATACTTGCTTTTAAGCAATTGAAATATTTTCTTTTAAGCGATCAAATAATTCTCTATTATGCGATACATAAATTCTCTTTTAAGCAGTCAAAATACTTGCTTTTAAGCAATCGAATTACTTGCTCTTAAGCGGCAAATACATCTTAGGCAATCGAATAAATCAGCCTTAAGGCAGCATACATACTTGCTTATAAATGATCAGTTCGTTTGCATATTAAGAAAGTGACTATTTAGAAGGAATCATTCATAAAATCAACAACTGTGGCAGTAACACACAAACAAGAATTGTAATTTTATTAGAAGATACAGAAGTTTGAGCAATCGATTGTTTAGCAGGAATCATTCATACAATTAACAATTATAGCAATAACATACAAACAAGTATTGTAATTTTATTAAATATCCTTGGGCTTCAACCCAGTGGCAATCATAAATATATGATTAACTTCGCTCTTTGAAGCCTTGGGGATAGGATTAGTACATCGCCTTCGATGATGGATTAAATCTCCAGGAGGCAGAGAATCCCTCTCTTCATTACAATTATAGGTTGGCGGGACATGCTCATTATTATCATGGACCACTTTTGGAGATTCTTTTGCAGACTTAGTTGGGAGAGTTTAACTTGAAGAACTGACAGGTGGAGTCTTATTCCTAGGCTGGGATTTTTTTTAGGCTGAGTCTTCTTTTTGGAAGACCTTTTCAAATGCTTCCCCTTTAAAGGGATCACTAGTGGAGAATTCCTATTCGAGGGACCTGTTTGCTGAGAATTAGCATCCGCCTTCAAACGAAGGCTCTCTTTCCACTCATGAACATCATTAAACACCACATAGTGGTCGGGATCTCTATCTAAACTATTTTTCATCAAAGCATCTCAGTATCATATATGAATCTAAGCATATCACTGATAGGGCCCATATTGAGAACTCTATGGGACAATGCATATGCTCAATGGTTGTCGAGGAAAAGTTGAATAATAGCGGTTTATTCTGAAACTTTGTTCAAAAGCCGAGAATTTTGGCATACAAGTTCATCGCAAAATGGATGGTTGTCGTCAGTGACCTTTTGCAGCCTAGAAATTTCCTCTCTAAGAAGCTTATTTTACTCCACCATCATGGAAATTTAAGATTCGAGCTTCTTAATCTCATCCCGGTAAGGCTTGCTATCCCCCCTATTGATTCAAAGTACGGAACAACATGGCATCACTAGACATTTATACAGACTAGAGTATTCCTTCATCATCTCTCACAAGGCATTTTGATGTTCTATTTCAGTGGCACTACACGCCTCGTCTACTATAGCAGGAGCAACAGTTGTTCGACCAGTTTTAGGATCTCTCTGTGATTTACTAAGGAGCTCCCAGATTAAAGTATGATTTCCATTGTGCCACGATGATAGCTCCTTATTAGCTTCAAATAAATCCTTGCTTAATTGGGTTAGCTTGATGAGAGTTTTTGAAAACTCTACCCTAACCCTAGCAAGCTCGTGAGTGGATCTCTTTAGTTCGTCTCTCAAACAAAATTTCTACAAAGAATGGGGAGTGATAGTCAAATATTTGAACTAAAACATTTGATAAAATACTTAAAATATAAATTCCAATATATGCCCATTCAATGATGGTTCCAAAATACAATCCAAAAAAGAAGGGGCCGGAACTCATACATCTCTCCCATCAGGCCCTAAGCTATGTTTAGTATCTTTGTTCACTGCAACATCTTGATCATCTTGAGCATTCTGAGCACCATTACCATGGTCACCATAGTCATCATTTCCCTTCTAAGGTTCGATCTGCAAAACAGGGGCGTCGATGGCAAGGTTTTGAAGTTCCTCGGCTGTGTAAAACTTCTTATCTTTCTTTATGATGTCAAGAAGTTGAAACTTGAAGCTGCCAGGGGTAGAAGCTGTTGGTATGCCTTGAATACTGTAATAGCCGCTTCTGCGACCCTGGCCTGGGGGTCCGGGGGGCGGCAGTCGCCCCCAGGAAACAAACGG
This sequence comes from Rubia yunnanensis, assembly GCA_037428765.1. Lineage (NCBI taxonomy): Eukaryota > Viridiplantae > Streptophyta > Magnoliopsida > Gentianales > Rubiaceae > Rubia > Rubia yunnanensis. The sequence goes on from CM075063.1 coordinate 86,990,579, forward strand.
GGGTCCGACGGTATAGCTTGTCTCTTTATTGGACTGCAGTTGATTTGGGCCGAATTGTGTTTTTGGCCCAGTTTGTTAGGGTTTAGTGGAGACAGCATATAAAGTGTCTCTCTTCTCTCTGTAAACAATTAATTCTGATATAGTGGAATCCGTCTCCCGTGGATTTAGCCAAATTGGTGAACCACGTAAATCTTGTGTCTTGTTATTTTTGTTCATATTTTCTGTTCTTTCTCCATTCTGCACAACAAACTGGTATCAGAGCGATTTCTTTTTCCGACGATATCCGTAGTGGGTATATCAGATTCTGGGCTCATCAGATCGGGGCTGATCGGGGAGAAAGATGTCTGGGTTGAATGTGAAGATCGACAAGTTTACTGGGAGAAACAGTTTCAGTTTATGGCAGATCAAGATGCGAGCTTTGCTGAAACAGCAAGGTTTGTGGACTCCGCTGATGAAAGATTTCGCGAGCAGTTCTGGCGATGTGGTGGGTCTGGAAGAAAAGGCACACTCGACGATTATGCTGTGTCTCGCGGACGAAATCATCACTAAGGTCTCAGATCAGGAGACTGCTGCACAACTGTGGCTGAAGTTGGAGAGTTTGTATATGACGAAATCTCTAACCAACAAGCTGCTTGTGAAACAACGCCTCTTCGATCTTCGAATGCAGGAAGGTATGCAACTCAGAGACCATCTAGAGCAATTGAATACTTTGTTATTAGAATTGCAAAATATAGATGTGAAAATTGAAGATGCTGCTTTGATTTTGCTAGTGTCTTTACCGCTTTCGTATGAGAATTTTGTTCAGTCATTTATTGTTGGTAAATATTTCGTGTCTCTGGAGGAAGTTAGATCCTCTCTCTATAGTAGAGAGTTGCGACATAAGGCAAACAGTACAGGTACAGAAAGTCAGGCCTCTGGCTTGTTTGCTAGTGGCAAAAACACAAAGGGCAAGGGAACCGGTAGTAAGAAGAAGGGTAAGAAGTCATATTCAAAGGGTCCCAATGCCAATGATGTTTGTAACTACTGTATGGAGAAGGGGCATTGGAAAAAGGAGTGTCCGAAGAAGGCTAGTAAATCTGGGAGTACATCTGGTACTGCTGCTGTGGCTGAAGGGGATTTCAGTTCTGAAGATGATTTTGCTCTAGCTGCTACTGGGAAAAATAATCATCCTAATGCTTGGTTTCTTGATTCTGGAGCATCTTACCATATATGCCCAAGGAGAGATTATTTCTCAACTTATGAGCAAGCTGAGGGCATCATTACTACGGCAAATGGTATTGCGTGCAAGGTAGTTAGGATTGGTTCAATCAAGATCAGGACGCATGATGCTAGTTTCTGTACTTTGAACGATGTCAGGCATGTTCCATCAATGACAAAGAATCTGATTTCTCTTCCTACATTGGATAGAAAGGGTTTCGTCTACTCAGGGAGTGATGGAGTTCTGTGTGTCTGCAAAGGTTCTAAGCTGGCTCTGAAAGGTGTTCTGCATGGTACTTTGTATTTTCTACAAGGTTCCACGGTTATGGATTCTGTTAATGTTGCATCTTCGGAGGTTCACCAGGATGATATGACTAAGTTATGGCATATGAGGCTTGGTCACATGGGTGAAAGAGGGATGCAGATTCTGTCGAAGAATGATCTTCTTGGTGGCCACAAGGTCAAGAGCTTGGACTTCTGTGAGCATTGTGTTTTTGGGAAGCATCACCGCAGCAAGTTTCCTAAGGCGATTCGTAGAACAAAGGGCACATTGGATTACATCCATTCTGATTGTTGGGGACCTTCCCGAGTTGAGTCACTGGGAGGTCACAGGTACTTTGTTTCTCTGATTGATGATTACTCAAGGATGACTTGGGTTATCATGATGAAACATAAGAGTGAAGCTTTCTCGAACTTCAAGGAGTGGAAAGCTTTGGTGGAGAATCAGACCGGCAAGAAGATCAAGAGGCTTCGAACTGATAATGGGCTGGAATTCTGCTCGTCTAAGTTTGATCAGTTTTGTAGGGATGAAGGGATTGCTCGTCATCATACAGTTAGGAATACGCCACAGCAGAATGGCGTAGCTGAGCGGATGAATCAGACATTGCTGGCGAGAGCAAGGTGCATGCTCTCTAATGCTGGTTTGGAAAGGAGATTCTGCGCAGAGGCGGTGAGTACAGCTTGTTACCTGATCAACCGCGGGCCTCACACGGGTATAGAGTGCAAAATACCTATGGAGTTGTGGTCAGGTAAAGTTGTTGATTACTCCAAGTTAGAAGTTTTTGTTTGTACATCTTATTATCATGTTAGTGATGGTAAGTTAGAGCCCCGAGCCAAAAAGGGTGTCTTTGTGGGTTATGGAGATGGAGTTAAAGGCTCCAGGATATGGTCTCCATCTGAGAAGAGGGTTATTATGAGCAGGGACGTTGTCTTTGATGAAAATTCTTTGATTAGATCTATGGTGAAGCCCACAGTTGTGCCAGAAACTAGTGGAGTTGATAAACAGGTGGAGCTTGAAGTCACTCAAGGTGAAAATAGATTGGAACAATTTGAGGTGGATCAAGAGCCACAGACAGAATCTGAGATACCGGAATCTCCACCACCAGATCCTCAACCATCAGGAGCTACAATTCGGTGTTTAGCTCGGGACCGACCCAGGAGTGTTGGAGTTGGGGCGCCAAGAGATATGGGTTTGATGATATGGTAGGTTATGCACTATCAGTTGCAGAGGAAGTGGATACTCAAGAGCCATCAACCTTAAGAGAGGCTACTTCATGTACTGATGCTGATAAATGGCTTGCTGCAATGGGAGACGAGATGGAGTCTCTTCAGAAGAATCAGACATGGGAATTGGTCAAACAGCCTCAAGGGAGAAAGGTAATCAGTTGCAAATGGGTTTTCAAGAAGAAGGAAGGAATATCACCTGCAGAGGGAGTCAAGTACAAGGCAAGAGTTGTTGCAAGAGGTTTCAGTCAAAGGGAGGGGGTAGACTATAATGAGATCTTCTCACCAGTGGTCAGACACACTTCCATCAGAGTGTTGCTAGCCTTGGTGACACATCAGGATTTGGAGCTCGAGCAACTTGATGTGAAGACCGCTTTTCTACATGGAGAGTTGGAGGAAGAGTTGTACATGACTCAGCCAGATGGTTTCCAGGTTCCTGGCAAGGAAAAGTATGTTTGCAAGTTGAAGAAGTCTTTGTATGGACTTAAGCAGTCTCCGAGGCAGTGGTACAAGAAGTTTGACAGTTATATGCTTCAATTGGGATACACGAGGTGTGCTTATGATTGTTGTGTCTACTACAGCAGGTTGAGAGATGGGTCATTCATCTATCTGGTGCTTTATGTAGATGACATGCTGATAGCCGCAAAGAGTAAGCATGAGGTTCAGAAGTTGAAAGGACTTCTTAGTGTTGAGTTTGAGATGAAGGATCTGGGTGCAGCTCGGAAGTACTAGGAATGGAGATTCTTAGGGATCGAAGTCAGCGGAAGCTTTTCTTGTCACAGAAAGGCTACATTCAGAAAGTGTTGGCTAGGTTTGGCATGTCTACAGCCAAGCCTATAGACACTCCTAGTGCTGCAAATATTCATCTCACCACTATGTTTTCTCCTCAGTCAGACAAGGAGAAGGAGTATATGTCTCGGGTTCCTTATGCCAGCGCAGTGGGGAGCTTGATGTATGCTATGGTTTGCACGAGGCCAGATTTAGCACAGGCAGTCAGTGTTGTGAGCAGGTTCATGGGGCAACCGGGAAAGGAACATTGGCAAGCTGTGAAGAGGATCTTCAGGTATCTTAGAGGTACGTCTGATGTGGGTCTCATTTATGGAGGTGATACGGAGTGCTTAGTTACAGGCTACTCTAATTCTGATTATGCTGGTGATGTTGACACGAGGAGATCGATGACTGGTTATGTATTCACTTTGGGAGGTTCTGTGGTTAGCTGGAAGGCGACTTTGCAACCTACAGTGACATTGTCTACTACGGAAGCAGAGTACATGGCTCTGACAGAGGCTGCAAAGGAGGGAATATGGCTGAAAGGGCTAGGTAGTGATCTTGGTCTACATCATGATCAGGCTACTGTGTACTGTGACAGCTTGAGTGCAATCTGCCTAGCCAAGGATCAGGTCCACCATGAGAGGACCAAGCATATTGATGTCAGATATCATTTCTTGAGGAGTGAGAGGAGAATCAGGGTGAAGAAAGTGGGAACTGCAGATAACCCCGCTGATATGTTCACCAAATCTGTTCCACATGGCAAGTTTCAACATTGTTTGGACTTGCTGAACATCAGAGCTGATTAGGTGCTCTATGGGCAGTCCCGGGAGTGGAGGGCGAAGTCTACTCATCTGGCACTGTAATGGTGCATCTGGAGTTTTCTACTTTGAGGATTCAAGTCAAGGTGGAGATTTGTTGGTATGCCTTGAATACTGTAATAGCCGCTTCTGTGACTCTGGCCTGGGGGTCCGGGGGGGCGGCAGTCGCCCCCGGGAAACAAACGGGGGTCCGACGGTATAGCTTGTCTCTTTATTGGACTGTTGTTGATTTGGGCCGAATTGTGTTTTGGCCCAGTTTGTTAGGGTTTAGTGGAGACAGCATATAAAGTGTCTCTCTTCTCTCTGTAAACAATTAATTCTGATATAGTGGAATCCGTCTCCCGTGGATGTAGCCAAATTGGTGAACCACGTAAATCTTATGTCTTGTTATTTTCGTTCATATTTTCTGTTCTTTCTCCATTCCGCACAACAGAAGCCTTACCCCAATTCGCTTTAATCTTTGCCATGGCTTCATTATCGATATACTCCTCAAGGACCTCTACATGTTCGGTGGTGAGGTGCTGGACACCCAGCCAATGATCTTCATTTTACCCCACCGCTTTGCTATCCAGAGAAGTTCAAGGAAGTTGTCATATAGATCTCGAGATCCCATTAGCCTACCAGCAAAGCTTTCCAATAGTGCATCCTAGGATTTGGGCGAGCAATTCTTAGAGAGATACCTTTCCTTTTCTTTCAATTTTCTCAAGTCCTCCTGAAGCTTGTCCATCTCCTTCTTCATCTTTGCAAGCTCATCTTGTCGAGCAGCCTCAACTGCTTCCTCGATAGGACCTTGCAAGAGGGGGAGGACCTGGCTGGAGAAGACAACAGTGGCAGATTGCAAGGTCAATCGTACGACCGCCACAACCTGAATAAATACATGAGGAGTGAAATGGGGCTTAACGAGAAAATAAATAAATTTATATAAGAAAACAGACAGCAACATACCGAAGGTTTATTGCTTAAATCTCTAAGGTACCCAAGGGGCAGATCATCCTTGTTGGTTTCATCGTGGGGATTGTTGCGATCATGCTCGGTGGAGACATTAATAGTCTCAGATCTTTTCTTCTTTGAGGAACTCTCTTGTATGGGAGACCTTGGCTAGGTTTGTGCTGGAGTAGGTTTCCTAAGATGCACCCTCATTGAGGGTTCACATCTTGATCAAGGGCATTGACAAAGTCATCTGCGCTGCTCACTGCATGAAGAAAGAATGGGTTACGAATTTTGAAGAAGAAAAAGAGAAACAAATTTCTAAGAATATCATCCAAAAAACCATTGAAGGTATCTGAAGAAGTTATCTCTTCAATGTGTATTCCCTGAGAAGGAGCTTGAGACCGAAGAGGCCGTGGACATAATGGTCGATCATTGCCTCTTTTTCTCTTATTATTCAAGTCTACAATTCTTCATGCTGGGATTCGGGCGAGCAATTCTTAGAGAGACGACTTTCCTTTTCTTTCAATTTTCTCAAGTCCTCCTGTAACTTGTCCATCTCCTTCTTCATCTTTGCAAGCCCATCTTGTCGAGCAGCCTCAACTGCTTCCTCGATAGAACCTTGCAAGAAGGGGAGGACCTGGCTGGAGAAGGCATCAGTGGCAGGTTGCAAGGTCGATTGTACAACCGCCACAACCTGAATAAACACAACCTGTCGGCATTTCTTTTAGTTTTTGTTTCTTAGTTTGTGTTTCTTAGTTTGTTTTTGTTGTTGTTTTGTTTTGTTATTTTTATGGCATGTTTTTCTATGATTTTGTAGCAACATGAAGTGCATTGCAATGATGGAGATGAAGGAACGAGATCAACGAACGAGGGAAGAAAGCTTGGACAGTTGGTGAGAAAACGAAAAAAAATTTAAGCCTGGGATACCCTGCCGTCGCGAGTCGCGATGGGCTTCGTCGCGAGTCGCGACGAACAGGGGAGAAAAATCACTCCCAGCGCCAACTTTCCGCGAGTCGCAATGACTTCGCGAGGCTCGTCGCGAGTCGCGACACACTTCGTCGCGAGTCGCGACGAGCTCAGAAAAATTTGAGCTCTCGGACTCACCTTTCCGCGAGTCGCGATGACTTCGCGAGGCTCGTCGCGAGTCGCGACACACTTCGTCGCGAGTCGCGACACACTTCGTCGCGAGTCGCGACGAGCTCAGAAAATTTTGAGCTTCCGGACTCCACTTTCCGCGAGTCGCGATGACTTCGCGAGGCTCGTCGCGAATCGCGACACACTTCGTCGCGAGTCGCGACGAGCTCAGAAAAATTTGAGCTTCCGGACTCCACTTTCCGTGAATCGCGATGACTTCGCGAGGCCCGTCGCGAGTCGCGATGAACCTCGTCGCGAGTCGCGACGAGCTCAGAAACTGTTGAAAATTTATTTTGAGCACGGATTTCAAATTTCCAAGCTTCCAAGTTTCCAAATGATTTTAAACATTGCACAATTCTTCCTTCTTCTCCACCCAACACTCCCAAGAACTACCACATCTCCACTCATTCTCAACCATCCTACATATATTGGCATATGAACATTCTTGCATCTTTATAGTACATTTGTTGATTGTAGTATGCCGACTACATCATTGTGATCGTAAGCGCACATCCTATAATGATGCTTGTATACATGTCAATATGTGTTGGATGTTTTTCATGATTATTCTTATAGTGTTGGTTGAGTGTGATTTGGTTGTTCTTTGAAAATACTATGGTTATTAACTCTTGATGCTAAACCTAGTATTACATATCCTTATGTACTTGTGAGTTTAATGTGTTCTTCGTGGTGTAGTCTTGATCAAACGGCGCCATGGAGACAATGCTTTTCTCGAGGGGTGAGTTCTTCTACGGCATCTTTGCTCACCCTTCCGGTTCCGAAACCTATCTCGGGACCATCCAAGTACTTGGATATCGCCATATCACCGGCGAATTTGCGGAGACACGGGTGTCACTCTATCCCCTTACCTTGATTTTTATTGTTCTTGCCTTACATATTTACATTGTGGGCAATGTAATGTTTTAAGTGTGGGGAGGGGTTAGAGGATTCACATGCATGCTAGCTTGTTTTGGAATGCTTTTTGCTACTTTTCATTGGAAAAACATGAGAAAAAAAAATAGAAAAACAAAAAGAAAAAAAAAGAAAAGAAAACCCGCTAGGTTGAAAACCCGAGAGGGCAACTTAGGCAACATTGGGGGCCCGGATAGATCGAAAACCCTTAAAGGGTGGCCTAGGCAAAAATGAGAGGCTAAAATGTGCGGAAAAAGGTGAGATGTGAGCTAAAGAAACATGATGTGTGGCTAGGATGAAAACTCGAAAGAGCTCCTAGGCAAAATGAGAGAAAGTGAGAGAAATTGAAAAATGCTATGATTTCACTCATTTGCCGGCGTTGGAGTCATAAGGTTGCGGTTGTCACACGGATGGATCGGGTAGCTCAATATCTATAGACCTCTTGGGATTGGGTAGCTTAGTGGGTTAGGAAACGAAGTGTGGTTATGAAATTCCTTATCTCTTTCTACTTCGTTTTTGGTTGATATATTGGCATTTAGTGAAGCATGTGTTTGAAACTCTTATATGGTTTTAGCTTCATTTTAGGTCATTGGATTTTGGTTGATATATTGGCATTAGGTGTAGTATGTGCTTAAACCTCTTAAATGGTTTTAACTTCATCTTGTGTCATTGGACTTTGGGAATATCAATTCGGGGCTTTGAAATATTTTATGGGTAGTGAATTGATAAGTGGAAGGTTTGGTTAGATTTAGGATTGGGGATGTGTGTGTGAAAAAATTCTCATGTGAGCTTTTATTTTGGGATTTTTGATATTGAGAGTTTTTGTGAGGCTTTGATTGGGGGATTAGTTTAGGTTTTGGATATATCATTTACTCCGTGTGCTTGGTTCTTTTCTTACTCGAGGGCGAGTAAGGTTTAAGTGTGGGGAGGTTTGATATGTCCATTTTGTGTGGTTATTTTAGGGGTTTTAGGATGTGGATATGCCATTTCCTCCGTATGCTTGAATCTTTTCTTACTCGAGGGCGAGTAAAGTTTAAGTGTGGGGAGGTTTGATTTGTCCATTTTAGACGCTTTATTCATCTTGTGTCATTGGACTTTGGGAATATCAATTCGGGGCTTTGAAATATTTTATGGGTAGTGAATTGATAAGTGGTAGGTTTGGTTAGATTTAGGATTGGGGATGTGTGTGTGAAAAAATTCTCATGTGAGCTTTTATTTTGGGATTTTTGATATTGAGAGTTTTTGTGAGGCTTTGATTGGGGGATTAGTTTAGGTTTTGGATATATCATTTACTCCGTGTGCTTGGTTCTTTTCTTACTCGAGGGCGAGTAAGGTTTAAGTGTGGGGAGGTTTGATATGTCCATTTTGTGTGGTTATTTTAGGGGTTTTAGGATGTGGATATGCCATTTCCTCCGTATGCTTGAATCTTTTCTTACTCGAGGGCGAGTAAGGTTTAAGTGTGGGGAGGTTTGATGTGTCCATTTTAGACGCTTTATTTAGTAGTATTTAGGATCACTTTTGTGCTCTTTTATTATCGAGAGCTTGTGTTTTACCTTGAAATTCACTTAGGAGAGGCAAAAGCAACTTTGTACTCTTTTACCTCTTCTAAGTGGATTTTGTGTGACAAGGGAAGAACACGGAAGCAACGAAGACCGGAAGACATTGAAGACTATACTTTCGAAGACTTTTGGATACTCACTTCGAAGACATGAAGACCGGAGGCCGTTGAAGACCATTTTGGTGCTGTTGAAGACTGAAGATTAAGAGGGATGGCTATGAAGAAGACAAAGAAACAATGCAAAACTGTGGCTGCCGTCGCGACCCCGTCGCGACACCATCGCGAGTCGCGACCAACACCGTCGCGAGTCGCGACCAACGGGCGGCCAGAAATCATTCTTATTTTCTTTGCACTATAAATACCCTCTTTTTCCTCCTCTTCTCCAGCTTTTTCCAGCCCGTTTCTCTCTGGTTTTTTGGCGAGAAACCTAGGTTTTTCTCTTCTTTCTTTTCTTAGCTTTCTCTTAGTTTAATTATGTCTTTTGTTGTTCTAGAGTAGTTCTTGTACTTGGGAGCTATGGATTGAAGCTTCCACTTCTATGTATTGAGAACCATTTCTATCTATCTATTTGATGTTTTTGCTATTGTGCTTTTATTGTGCTTTGAATGTTAATTGTTGATTCTATTAATGTTGTTGAGAGCTTGATGATATGAAATGCTTGGATCAATTGCTAGCTAGGGTTTGGGGGATTTGGGTTAATTTCCCCCCTGTTCTTGTTAGTAATGTGAGAGTATGATTTAGAGCTTTTGATTGTGTTAGTGTGTTGACAGTGTGCTAGACGAATGTGATTGATGTTGAACTCTTCGTCATGTTCGTTTGTGTAGCAAACGAGAAGAGTTATATGCTCGTGGTCTATGAGTGGTCGCTCTTGACTAATCTCGTGTAATTGCATGAATTGGTTAAATGCTTAGTCACGGTGTAGTGGTCATAGGCATTGCCAAGCTTGTTGGTCCTTCGTGCTAAATGCCACCAATGACACCTTGAGTCGTGGTCGCGACTCGGGAGTCATTGGTGAGGTTTGACGAGAGATGTCGAACTCACTCTCGCAAACTACGAACTAAGAAGGATAGGAGTTTAGTCTCCACGACAAGTAGTTGAAGTATTGAATAGATGATTTAAATTCATTCTTGAAGCATTTGTTATTTGGCGTTTATGTATTCTTGACGGTGTGTTTCACTGCATGTGTGCCATGAGTTGTTTGAGCATAGGTAGTGCTTGTGTGGTTGAATTGCTTAGGTGTAGGAACGTGACGAATTCCATAGCGCCTTTGCATGAAGATCTATGAGCATGAACTTAGAACTCCTTGTGATGTGTGTGGTGTGGTACTTGCTAGATGGGTGTGTGAGCGTTGGGTCATGAATGCTATATGATGGAATGTGTGAATGATTCGATGAACTACATTAGATGTGGAAGTGGATATCCGTTGCCCCCAAGGCATTTTACCTTTGTAGTTTAAAACCCCTTTTCTTAGTTTTGTTTGATGATTAGCATAGTCACTTGACCTTGCTAGTTATCTTGTCTTTTTATCTTCCGTAACTTAGGAACCAACCAACCAACCCCCCCCCCTTTTACTCGCTTTTAAGTGTGTGTAAATATAGTTACTCCTAGCCTAGTATCAACCATTTGTGCTTGATTGCTTAGGAAGATCCCTCTTCTCATTGGACGACCCCGATTTGCCACTATCTACCTAGTTGTAGAAAGTAAGCAGAAAGGGCTTATAAATTATCTTTTGCACGGCGGGCGCGACGACCGCCTGCCCGTCAAAATGGCGCCGTTGCCGGGGATCGAACCCGGGTCACCCGCGTGACAGGCGGGAATACTTACCACTATACTTTACCCGCGTGACATGCTATTGATGTTATTGGTAGCTTGAGGATACAAATTGCTTGATTGATTGCTTGTTAGGGTTGGAAGGAATTAGCTACTCTTTCCCTCTTTTAATTAGGAATCCAAAGCATGAGTTAGAGCTTCTAAATGATATTGATGTGTTGATAATGTGCTAGACGAATGTGATTGATGTCGAACTCTTCGTCATGTTCGTTTGTGTAGCAAACGAGAGAGTCATATGCTCGTGGATGAATGTGCGTTGCACGTTCATCCAATCTCGTGTAATTGCATGAATTGGTTAAATGCTTAGTCACGGTGTAGTGGTCATAGGCATTGCCAAGCTTGTTGGTCCTTCGTGCTAAATGCCACCAATGACACCTTGAGTCGTGGTCGCGACTCGGGAGTCATTGGTGAGGTTTGAAGAGAGATGTCAAACTCACTCTCGCAAACTACGAACTAAGAAGGATAGGGGTTTAGTCTCCACGACAAGTAGTTGAAGTAGCAAATAGATGGCTTTTACTCTTTCTTGAAGCATTTGTTATTTAGCATGTATGTACTCTTGATAGTGTGTTTCACTTCGTGTGTGCCATGAGTTGTTTGAGCATAGGGAGTGCTTGTATGTTTGAATTGTTTAGGTGTTAGGAACGTGACGAATTCCGTAGCTCCTTTGCATGACGATGTATGAGCATGAACTTAGAACTCCTTGTGATGTAAGTGTTGTGATCCTTGCTAGATGGGTATGTGAATGTTGAGTCATGTATGCTATATGATGGAATGAGTGAATGATCCAATGACCTACATTAGATTTGGAAGTGGATATCCATTGCCCCCAAGGCTTTTTATCTTTGTAGTTTAAAACCCCTTTTCTTAGTTTTGTTTGATGATTAGCATAGTCACTTGACCTTGCTAGTTATCTTGTCTTTTTATCTTCCGTAACTTAGGAACCAACCAACCAACCCCCCCCCCCATTTTACTCGCTTTTAAGTGTGTGTAAATATAGTTACTCCTAGCCTAGTATCAACCATTTGTGCTTGATTGCTTAGGAAGATCCCTCTTCTCATTGGACGACCCCGATTTGCCACTATCTACCTAGTTGTAGAAAGTAAGCAGAAAGGGCATATAAATTATCTTTTGCACGGCGGGCGCGACGACCGCCCGTCAAAATGGCACCGTTGCCGGGGAAGAGGCGTTTATTCTTAAGTATTTAGGTGTATTTGGTTGTGTATTGGCTAGTTGTTTTTATTTTCCACTACTTGGTGGTTGTTTTTGTTCGGAGTAGGTATTGCTTGAGTTCTTGGTAATTTATTTTATCGAGAATCCTTGCACTATGATTCAGAACTTTTGAAAAATAAAAAAAATAATAAAAAAAAAAATTTTATGGAGCGTCTCACCTTGAGGGAACTCATGATGAGAAGAGAGGCTCAACAAGCAAGGTTTTGTAGGATGTGTCATTCCGACCATCCTACCGAATCTTGCCCTTTGTTGTGGGAAGAGCACTATGACCGAGAAAGAACCCTTGGTTTCCAAAACCATGGGTACTATGAAGAGTGCTATCAAGAGGTAGGAGATATTGGTTTTCAAGGGCAAGAAGCTCATGAATGCTATCCATACCACAACTCTTACAATCCGGAATGGAGTGGTAGTCCGGATTTGTGGTATGAGAATGAGCCGGAAAACCAATATTACGAGCAACCTTGTTGGCCATCACCACCCTATACCATACCCCAAAACCAAGCCCAACAAGGAAGTTCAAGTTTGACACGTGAGGATGTCTTAAATACCATAGCAAACTTGAACTCCTTTACTAGTGAAGAGCCGGATACCCAGCTCTCCTCTAGCGTTGAGGCCATTGAGGGGCATGCGAGGAACATATTAGAGGTATTGGCCCGAATGGAAGCTCGTGATTCCGAAAATACACCATCCTAACTTGAACTCGATGATTCGGTGAGTGAGGTCACCAATAAAAATGATTTTGAGTTTGAAAGGGATGAGGAGTTGGTTGTAGAGGATAGAAAAATGGAGGAAGAGGTGACAGTGCTACATCCATTAGCATCGTCACCCCTTCTCCCACCTAGTGAACCAACTCTAATATTTTCGGAAGTTTTGAGGGAAACGAGAGAGGAGCCAAAAGACTATCCCAAGCTCCCTAACCACTTAATTCCCTTTGAACCATCTCCACCTCCACAAGACTTTCCTCTTGAAAGTTTTGTGCCCCCGCCTCTCTTATTTTGGATGCTCATGGTGAAGAGCTTCAAGCCTTCACCATACGGATAACATTAGGGTCGTGCCGACGACCTTAAAAATACGGAGCTTCGTCGTGCCGACGACGTTAAATAAAGTCGGCATTTCTTTTAGTTTTTGTTTCTTAGTTTGTGTTTCTTAGTTTGTTTTTGTTGTTGTTTTGTTTTGTTATTTTTATGGCATGTTTTTCTATGATTTTGTAGCAACATGAAGTGCATTGCAATGATGGAGATGAAAGAACGAGATCAATGAACGAGGGAAGAAAGCTTGGACAGTTGGTAAGAAAACGAAAAAAATTTTAAGCCTGGGATACCCTGCCGTCGCGAGTCGCGATGGGCTTCGTCGCGAGTCGCGACGAACAAGGGAGAAAAATCAATCCCAGCGCCAACTTTCCGCGAGTCGCGATGACTTCGCGAGGCTCGTCGCGAGTCGCGACACACTTCGTCGCGAGTCGCGATGACTTCGCGAGGCTCGTCGCGAGTCGCGACACACTTCGTCGCGAGTCGCGACGAGCTCAGAAAATTTTGAGCTTCCGGACTCCACTTTCCGCGAGTCGCGATGACTTCGCGAGGCTCGTCGCGAGTCGCGACACACTTCGTCGCGACGAGCTCAGAAAAATTTGAGCTTCCGGACTCCACTTTCCGCGAATCGCGATGACTTCGCGAGGCCCGTCGCGAGTCGCGATGAACCTCGTCGCGAGTCGCGACGAGCTCAGAAACTGTTGAAAATTTATTTTGAGCACGGATTTCAAATTTCCAAGCTTCCAAGTTTCCAAATGATTTTAAACATTGCATGATTCTTCCTTCTTCTCCACCCAACACTCCCAAGAACTACCACATCTCCACTCATTCTCAACCATCCTACATATATTGGCATATGAACATTCTTGCATCTTTATAGTACATTTGTTGATTGTAGTATGCCGACTACATCATTGTGATCGTAAGCGCACATCCTATAATGATGCTTGTATACATGTCAATATGTGTTGGATGTTTTTCATGATTATTCTTATAGTGTTGGTTGAGTGTGATTTGGTTGTTCTTTGAAAATACTATGGTTATTAACTCTTGATGCTAAACCTAGTATTACATATCCTTATGTACTTGTGAGTTTAATGTGTTCTTCGTGGTGTAGTCTTGATCAAACGGTGCCATGGAGACAATGCTTTTCTCGAGGGGTGAGTTCTTCTACGGCATCTTTGCTCACCCTTCCGGTTTCGAAACCTATCTCGGGACCATCCAAGTACTTGGATATCGCCATATCACCGGCGAATTTACGGAGACACGGGTGTCACTCTATCCCCTTACCTTGATTTTTATTGTTCTTGCCTTACATGTTTACATTGAGGGCAATGTAATGTTTTAAGTGTGGGGAGGGGTTAGAGGATTCACATGCATGCTAGCTTGTTTTGGAATGCTTTTTGCTACTTTTCATTGGAAAAACATGAGAAAAAAAAATAGAAAAACAAAAAGAAAAAAAAAGAAAAAAAAATAAAAGAAAACCCGCTAGGTTGAAAACCCGAGAGGGCAACTTAGGCAACATTGGGGGCCCGGATAGGTCGAAAACCCTTAAAGGGCGGCCTAGGCAAAAATGAGAGGCTAAAATGTGCGGAAAAAGGTGAGATGTGAGCTAAAGAAACATGATGTGTGGCTAGGATGAAAACTCGAAAGAGCTCCTAGGCAAAATGAGAGAAAGTGAGAGAAATTGAAAAATGCTATGATTTCACTCATTTGCCGGCGTTGGAGTCATAAGGTTGCGGTTGTCACACGGATGGATCGGGTAGCTCAATATCTATAGACCTCTTGGGATTGGGTAGCTTAGTGGGCTAGGAAACGAAGTGTGGTTATGAAATTCCTTATCTCTTTCTACTTCATTTTTGGTTGATATATTGGCATTTAGTGAAGCATGTGTTTGAAACTCTTATATGGTTTTAGCTTCATTTTAGGTCATTGGATTTTGGTTGATATATTGGCATTAGGTGTAGTATGTGCTTAAACCTCTTAAATGGTTTTAACTTCATCTTGTGTCATTGGACTTTGGGAATATCAATTCGGGGCTTTGAAATATTTTATGGGTAGTGAATTGATAAGTGGAAGGTTTGGTTAGATTTAGGATTGGGGATGTGTGTGTGAAAAAATTCTCATGTGAGCTTTTATTTTGGGATTTTTGATATTGAGAGTTTTTGTGAGGCTTTGATTGGGGGATTAGTTTAGGTTTTGGATATATCATTTACTCCGTGTGCTTGGTTCTTTTCTTACTCGAGGGCGAGTAAGGTTTAAGTGTGGGGAGGTTTGATATGTCCATTTTGTGTGGTTATTTTAGGGGTTTTAGGATGTGGATATGCCATTTCCTCCGTATGCTTGAATCTTTTCTTACTCGAGGGCGAGTAAAGTTTAAGTGTGGAGAGGTTTGATTTGTCCATTTTAGACGCTTTATTCATCTTGTGTCATTGGACTTTGGGAATATCAATTCAGGGCTTTGAAATATTTTATGGGTAGTGAATTGATAAGTGGTAGGTTTGGTTAGATTTAGGATTGGGGATGTGTGTGTGAAAAAATTCTCATGTGAGCTTTTATTTTGGGATTTTTGATATTGAGAGTTTTTGTGAGGCTTTGATTAGGGGATTAGTTTAGGTTTTGGATATATCATTTACTCCGTGTGCTTGGTTCTTTTCTTACTCGAGGGCGAGTAAGGTTTAAGTGTGGGGAGGTTTGATATGTCCATTTTGTGTGGTTATTTTAGGGGTTTTAGGATGTGGATATGCCATTTCCTCCATATGCTTGAATGTTTTCTTACTCGAGGGCGAGTAAGGTTTAAGTGTGGGGAGGTTTGATGTGTCCATTTTAGACGCTTTATTTAGTAGTATTTAGGATCACTTTTGTGCTCTTTTATTATCGAGAGCTTGTGTTTTACCTTGAAATTCACTTAGGAGAGGCAAAAGCAACTTTGTACTCTTTTACCTCTTCTAAGTGGATTTTGTGTGACAAGGGAAGAACACGGAAGCAACGAAGACCGGAAGACATTGAAGACTATACTTTCGAAGACTTTTGGATACTCACTTCGAAGACATGAAGACCGGAGGCCGTTGAAGACCATTTTGGAGCTGTTGAAGACTGAAGATTGAGAGGGATGGCTATGAAGAAGACAAAGAAACAATGCAAAACTGTGGCTGCCGTCGCGACCCCGTCGCGACACCATCGCGAGTCGCGACCAACACCGTCGCGAGTCGCGACGAACTCGTCGCGAGTCACGACCAACGGGCGGCCAGAAATCATTCTTATTTTCTTTGCACTATAAATACCCTCTTTTTCCTCCTCTTCTCCAGCTTTTTCCAGCCCGTTTCTCTCTGGTTTTTGGGCGAGAAACCTAGGTTTTTCTCTTCTTTCTTTTCTTAGCTTTCTCTTAGTTTAATTATGTCTTTTGTTGTTCTAGAGTAGTTCTTGTACTTGGGAGCTATGGATTGAAGCTTCCACTTCTATGTATTGAGAACCATTTCTATCTATCTATTTGATGTTTTTGCTATTGTGCTTTTATTGTGCTTTGAATGTTAATTGTTGATTCTATTAATGTTGTTGAGAGCTTGATGATATGAAATGCTTGGATCAATTGCTAGCTAGGGTTTGGGGGATTTGGGTTAATTTCCCCCCTGTTCTTGTTAGTAATGTGAGAGTATGATTTAGAGCTTTTGATTGTGTTAGTGTGTTGACAGTGTGCTAGACGAATGTGATTGATGTTGAACTCTTCGTCATGTTCGTTTGTGTAGCAAACGAGAAGAGTTATATGCTCGTGGTCTATGAGTGGTCGCTCTTGACTAATCTCGTGTAATTGCATGAATTGGTTAAATGCTTAGTCACGGTGTAGTGGTCATAGGCATTGCCAAGCTTGTTGGTCCTTCGTGCTAAATGCCACCAATGACACCTTGAGTCGTGGTCGCGACTCGGGAGTCATTGGTGAGGTTTGACGAGAGATGTCGAACTCACTCTCGCAAACTACGAACTAAGAAGGATAGGAGTTTAGTCTCCACGACAAGTAGTTGAAGTATTGAATAGATGATTTAAATTCATTCTTGAAGCATTTGTTATTTGGCGTTTATGTATTCTTGACGGTGTGTTTCACTGCATGTGTGCCATGAGTTGTTTGAGCATAGGTAGTGCTTGTGTGGTTGAATTGCTTAGGTGTAGGAACGTGACGAATTCCATAGCGCCTTTGCATGAAGATCTATGAGCATGAACTTAGAACTCCTTGTGATGTGTGTGGTGTGGTACTTGCTAGATGGGTGTGTGAGCGTTGGGTCATGAATGCTATATGATGGAATGTGTGAATGATTCGATGAACTACATTAGATGTGGAAGTGGATATCCGTTGCCCCCAAGGCATTTTACCTTTGTAGTTTAAAACCCCTTTTCTTAGTTTTGTTTGATGATTAGCATAGTCACTTGACCTTGCTAGTTATCTTGTCTTTTTATCTTCCGTAACTTAGGAACCAACCAACCAACCCCCCCCCTTTTACTCGCTTTTAAGTGTGTGTAAATATAGTTACTCCTAGCCTAGTATCAACCATTTGTGCTTGATTGCTTAGGAAGATCCCTCTTCTCATTGGACGACCCCGATTTGCCACTATCTACCTAGTTGTAGAAAGTAAGCAGAAAGGGCTTATAAATTATCTTTTGCACGGCGGGCGCGACGACCGCCCACCCGTCAGTAGTTGCTTAAATCTCTAAGGTACCCTAGGGGTAGATCATCCTTGTTGGTTTCATCGCGGGGGTTGTTGCGATCATGCTCGGAGGAACTCTTTTGTATGGGAGGCCTTGGCTGAGTTTGTGCTGGAGTAGGTTGCCTAACGTGCACCCTCAATTGAGGGTTCACATCATGATTGAGGGAATTCACAAAGTCATCTACGTTGGTCACTGCATGAAGAAAGAATGGGTTACAAATTTTAAAGAAGAAAAGGAGAAAAGAATTACTCAGAATATCATCCTAAAATTTTTTGGAGGTATCCTAAGAAGTTATCTCTTCCACGTGTATTCCCTGAGAAGGAGCTTGAGGCCGAAGAGGTCGTGGACATAATGGTCGGTCATTGCCTCTTCTTTCTCTTATTATTCATATCGAGGGCTTGCGTTCACCTCCTTACACCAAACCATAAAGGTCATTATAATCACAATCACATTAGGGTGCAGTTGGGATAGACTAACATCAAAGTCTCCCCTTAGGTTCGACAAAAGAGAAGCTAAATGGGAGCTTAGTCCATACCTAATGTGCTTGTTATAGGTTATGGCTCTTCCTACGGGTAAAGCAACATGAAGGTCACCTGCTTCGAGTGCTTTTAGTTGGCTATTTAAAAGAATACACTGATAAGGAGGAACTTCTTCGATAAGTTTTTGTACCTCCTCATGAAAAAATTACATTGCTAAACCATCCCCACCCGATGAAGACTTACCACTTGGATGTTTCTCCACCATATTTGAAGGTACGTACGAAATTTTGTTTCTAGCCTTCTCAACCCTAAGACCATCCACGGGATTAAGACTACCCCCTGATTGATCGATAAAGCCCTCGCCTGAAATATCACCTAACCTAGGGGACTCAACCCTAGTAGAACTAACCCTGTAATAAGGATCAGGAATCTCATCGAAATTAGGAATAGGGCCAGTTGACTCCGTACTTTCTGAGTCAACCAAAAACCTACCTAATCAATGAGAAGTCTCGCCAGAAAATTAGAGTTAATGTTCTCCGAGAATTCACTCCCTGATGAACTTGTTCCCTCACTGTTGCCCCTCTTAAGATCTACTATGGGGGAAGATTGGGAGAAAGAAGGGATAGTACTATAATCTAGAGGGTTAGGAAAAGCCATGGAAACTTACTTGTGGAGATGAGGATGGAAGAAGATTAGGGCTTGGGGGCTGGAGGAATTTTGAATCAAGAACTCACAGAGAACAGCTTGCAAAAAGAAAGAAGAGAAGATAAATGGAGAAGAACGAGAAATCTTTTGGGGATAATAAAGGCAGGAGAAAGAGAAAAGATGGAATAATGATTACTTAGAGAAGGGGGAGAGCCTAAAAAGGTTTAAAAAGGAAAAGATTCCATTTAGCATGCCACGCGTGACGTCTTCCCGCTATTAACTTATCCACGTGCCTTTAGGAATTTCCAAATTTAAATCATTTTAGAAAATCTAATTGCTCATCTGACAAGAGCTAAGTCCCAAAAGGCAAAGGTTTTTGAAGCCTAAGACACCTCCGAAGGTGACCATAACCATTTTATCAAACCATAAGTTATCAATGGATAGAACCTTTGATACCTAGGTTTAACCTTCGAGGGAACACACCTCTGAAGGATGGAAGATCACTTAGTTTTTTGGGGGGCTTTTGATGACAAAGAAGGATTAGAACCTATATGGGCTAACACATCCAGCACTTGGAGAAAGGCCCAAGACCCAACGTATGTTCAAGTGGGTCACATGATGGGAGATCATAGTTGGGCCTCTTATAAGAGAAGAATGAGACTAGGTCATAGACTAAGAATATTATGGTTTTACTAAGGTATAAATAAGGAGGTATGTCTTCTATTTTTTCTAACACTCTATTGCCTATTTTTATTATGAGCTAACCACTCGTTGGTTAACTTGATCGTCAGAGAATCTCCCCACCCCCACCCCCCATCTCGATTGCTTAAGGGTCTGTTTTCCTTTGCAGATCACAGGTTTGCAAGTCAGGATCGAGATTGGGCTTGGATCAAGGCTCTAGATTGGGAGGTCGTCGCCATACCTCTCAAATTTAATACTTTTAAGCCCTAATGCTTCCTATCTACAATTAAGTAGATAATGGCAAGTCAGGGTCGTCCATGAGAAGAGGGATCTTTTCAAATGTTTAAACATATATAGAAGAAAATATACTAGGCATATACAGACATAGATACATATAAAAGAATGTAAACAAGGGGAGCTTTTGGTTGGTTTGATCCTAAGTTATTAAATTAAAATACAACTAGCAAAGAAAGAGAACTATGCTAATCATGCAACACAACTAAAGATACGATGAAAACAACAATTAACAGAACCTTGGGTGCAATTGACTTCCACTTCGAAGCCTCGTATCAATCATTGAACATGCAATCTATTTACTACTTTCACTACTTGTTGTGAAGACTAAACTTCTATCCATCTTAGATAGTAGATTGCAAGAGTGAATTCGACATCTCTTGTCAAACCTCACCAATGACTCTCGAGGTCGAAACACGACTAAAAGTATCCCATTGATGGCATTTAACACGAAGAATCAACAAGCTTGGCAACATTTATAAACACTACACCGTGTCTAAGCATTTAACCAATTCATGCATTTACACAAGATTAGTCAAGAACGATCGACATTCATAGACTTCCCTCATTTTCTACAAGCAACAAACATGACAAAGAGTTCAACATTATCATATTCATCTAGCAATTATCAATCCATCAACACAATCAAAAGCTCTAAATCATACTCTTGGATTCCTATCAAGAAAAGGGGAAATCAACCCATTTTCCCAAACCCTAACAAGCATATCATACAAGTATTTCATATACTCAAGCTTTCAATAACATTAATGACATTAACAAACACATTCAATGCTCTATAAATGCATAATAGTAATAGTATCAAATTGGCTACAAATTGTTCTTAAGATATGGGCTTGGAAGCCTTAGTCAATTGCTCCCAAGACCTAGATTTAGCTACAAAAGTTCATACTAATTAATGCTAAGCAACTAAACAAAATGCAAGAGAATTAAAAGATGAAAATGGAAGAAAATAGGGTTCTAAACAGTACCAAAAATGCAGATCCAGAAGTTGTGACTGAGAGGAAAGAGAGTGCTATTTATAGTACAAAAAGGATAAGGTTAAATTCTGGCACCCGTTGGTCGCGACTCGCGACGGGTGCCAGAATTTAATCTTGTTTTCTTTTCTTCTTCTTGTGGTATACATTTATCTTCACAGCAATTCCTCTCATTTTTCAAGTCTTAAATGTCTTTAAAAATGGTGCTTGGTGGCCTCCGATCTTCATGTCTTCGAAGCAAGTCTTCAAAAGTCTTTGAAAATGTGATCTTTAATGGCCTCCGGTCTTCATGCCTCTGTGTTCTTTCCTTGTCACGCAAAATCCACTTAGAAGAGGTAAAAGAGCGTAAAGTTGCTCTTACCCCTCCTAAGAGAATCTCAAGGTAAAACACAAGCTCTTGATAATAAAAGAGCACAAAAGTGACCCAAAACAGTACTAAATTATGCACATAAAATGGGCATATCAAACCTACCCAAACTTAAACCTTACTTGCCCTCGAGTAATAAAAGATCCAAGCATATGATGGAAATGACGTATCCACATCCTAACTACTATTCCCCCAAATCAATACCTCACAAAACTCTCAATATCACACATCTCAATGTTAAGGTCAAATGAGGAGTTTCCCACAACCCCTATTCCTAAATCTACCCAAACCATATCAACCCATCAATTCATTGATATCCCTAAAACATTGCCAAATCCCAAATTGACAATCTCAAATCCAATGATACAAGGTGAAGCTAAAGACATGTATAAGGTTTAAAACACATGATCCACTTTATATCAATATATCAACCTAAAAATGAAGCATATTAACGATCAAGAATTTCATAGCTTACTTCATCTTCTCCCGCTAAATTTTCCACTCCCAAAAGGTCCTCAAGATGTCAAGCTACCCAATTCATTTGTATGGTCACCGCAAACTTATGACTCCAACGCCAGCAAATGAGTGAACATTTAACATTTTTCAATTTCTCTCGTTTTCTCTCATTTTTCCTATGAACCCTTTCGGGTTTTCATCCTAGACACACATTATGTTTCTTTGGCTCACGTCTCACCTTTTTTCGCACATTTAGCCTCTCATTTTTTCCTAGGTCGGCCTTTCGGGTTTTTTACCTATCAGGGCCCCCCAATGTTGCCTAAGTTGCCCTCTCGGGTTTTCAACTTAGCGGGATTCTTTTTATTTATTTTCATTTTTTTTCAAATTTTTCAGCATTTTTCACATTTCTCCAATCCAAAAAGTAGCAAAGTCTTTCGAAATGTTAAGGCTAAGAAAAGTATCAAAGCCAACATTATCCAAGTACATAAAAAGAAAAACATCTCAAAACAAAAGGGAAAAATATTTAAAACAAATCAAAAGAGCTATGCAAAAGTATCTCTAAAAGTATCTTCAATCCCAATCACCTCAAAGTAGATACCCCTCCCCGTACTTAGAACACTACATTGCCTGCAATGTAGACAATAGGGAAAAAACATACAAAGCGACGTATGGAAAGGGTAAAGATATGGTGCTCACAAATCACTGTTGTGATAAAGAAGGGCCACCGCGAAAATAGCGTTGCTGATAATGTGCCAGCTACTTTGTGCTCCTCTGCCTTCTAGCTCTCTGCCTCTCCACTCCCAGATCGGGGCCTGAGACACCCCCTGCTTGGGACTGCATCTCATGGATGCGAGCTGACAGGTGATCAATCTCCTCATCCATGTCGATCAAGGTCTGGGAGACAAATACATTATGCTCCAATATCATGCTGTCCTGGTAGTGGAATCCATCTTGCATAGTCTTCATCATCTGCTCGTAGAAGTCCGGTGGAGGCAGGGAATAGTGAGGTGACACATCGTCCTCCTGCATCTGCTCGGTCTCTGGTGGAGGCTGCGGGGAGTGCTGCTGCTGCTATCGCTTAGAAAAAGGTAGGGTGCTATCATCATGCTGGACGGGAGCTGGGCCAAGGTTGTGGAGCTCGTGCTGGAAGTCATCTCTACATGAGGCGTCAGGTGAAATCGCCAAGTCTCCTAGAGGTGGATCAAATTCCAGCTTCGTCTTGTTGGGCTGAGGAAGGGCCATGAATGTGACCTTCCTCGCGCTATAAAATCAATGGAATAGCCCCATGGTCTGTGTGGCACTGAGCATCTCAAATCTAACTAACCTCTCAGCAGTGATAAGATAGGGCGTGCATCTCCCAAAGCGCGGAATGTCAGCTTGAGAAACCAATCCTAAGTACTCTGCTAAAAGGCCTATCATGCCTACGACCATGATCTTCCCCTTTGGCTTTCCTTCCACCTCTACGATTCTCTTTAACCACAACTCAGCCCACAACCTGTGTCCTATTCCCTCACTTGTTAAGTGCCACAAAAAGTGTATGTCAGTGTATGGCACATTCGTCAGCTCTGCGGAGCAAAGTACTGTGCCAGCCAACAGTTGGTGCACATAACGGAGTGAAAGGTGGATAATAGCGCTAGTCTTATCATAGAAGTTCTTTGGCATCATGTTGATGACATTCCAAAAGTGCATGTCATCCTCGATCGATTGCTCATGGGCTTGTGGGTACGTCTATAAAGCTCGTCTCCTTGAGTTGATGACTCGCCAGGGCCTCCCACCTCTCAGCATAGGACCCGGTGATCTGGGTCAAACCTGTGTACCTATCCAGAGGGGGAGATACTGGGCTCAATTATGGAGCTGGTGGAGGAGGCGGAGGTGGAGCGGTGGTGCGTCCACCTCGGGGAGGAGCCTTGGGTATCTTTGTGGAGGCCATATCAAACAACCACGGTAAATAAGTCAAAGGCACAGGAATATGTGTATAAGTAATATTACAAATTCATATTCAACCTTAAACTAGTTCATCATCACAAGCCAAATCAAAATCAAGTCAACTAGTTCAAGTCCTAATCACAATTGCATATACAATCCATATTATGTCCAACAAGCCCATATTCTCAAGTCCATGAAATTCTCACATAGTTGAAATCAATATGCTATATCTCGAAACCACAGTTGTGCTCAACTAGTTTAGCCACCATTAGTACATTCACAATGTCAACATCCACGTCCTATGGCTAAACTACCCTAAGTACAATAACATTGCAAACCACAATAACATTTTACCCAAATAACAACTATTTTTAATCAAGGGCCAACATGCCTCATATCTAGCATAAGTCACAATCCATTCTCAGCCAAAGCAACACAAATGCAAACAATCCAAAATCAAACAAGCACAATACAATCCAAATTGCAACCACGAAATATACAATCCACACCGCAACCACAAAATATGCACACAATACCCATCAAATTAAATTGCAAGCACAATATATTCACCAAAATCAACCAAGGTCCAAAAATTTAATTTCCCAAGGCATCACGCATAATCAACGCAATATCCAATAAATGGAGCATACATTTATAATCACAATTGAAGCTCAATAAAGTGAATAAATGTACCACTTAGATACTTAGGAAGAAGAAAGGAGGAAGCCCACAATCAATTCGAAATCGAACTGCCCAAAGTCACAAAACCCCCAAATTCTAGGGTTTGTGTTCTTCAAAGTTTTATGGTGATTTATAGGTGGAGATTGGGAAGAAGATATAGGGTATGGAGTGGTGGTTGTGGGCGGTGGTTAGCGGCAGCAAGCGGTGGTCACTTGGTGGAAAGGCGGAGGAAGGTGAAGAGAGGTGGCGGAAATGTGGATATGTTTGTGGCAAAAAGGGTTCTGCCCATTTTTTAAAGCAGAACTGTACGCCTATCGCGACTCGCGACGTGTTTGTCGCGACTCACGACGGCAGGGAGGGCTCAGGTCTGGCTAGGCTCGAATATGAAAGATTTGGTCTCAAGGGGCTCGAGCTTGCTAGGATCGATGATGAAAGATTTGGTCTCGAGGGGATCGGGTCTGGCTAGGCTCGAGGATGAAAGATGATGTCTCAAGGGGCGTTGGTCTCGAGGGGCTAAAAGGCTTCACTGGTCTC
Organism: Rubia yunnanensis; assembly: GCA_037428765.1. Classification (NCBI taxonomy): domain Eukaryota; kingdom Viridiplantae; phylum Streptophyta; class Magnoliopsida; order Gentianales; family Rubiaceae; genus Rubia; species Rubia yunnanensis. The sequence continues at coordinate 87,015,246 of CM075063.1, forward strand.
GAGGGCTTCTGGCCTAGAGGACCTGAGGTCTCGAGAGGTTTGTCTCGCAGCCTCAAGGGCCTATAGCCCCGAGGTCTCGAGAGGTTCGGCTCACGACCAGAGTCGAGATCTTGCGGCCTCGAGGACCCAAGGTCTCAAGGATAGGTCTCGAGAGAGTGAAGCCTCGAGGGGTGATGGACTTTTGGGCTCAGCTCGAGCTGAGGGCTTACGGCCTCAAGGTCTCAAGGGAATAATATCTCGACAACTGGTCTTGAGATCTGATCTCAATTGGGTGATAGACTTTTGGGTTCAGCTCGATTCAAGGGCTTGTGGCCTCGAGGTCTCGAGGGGATGATGTCTTGAGGGGCTGATGAACTTTCAGGTTCAGCTCAAATCGAGGGCTTGCGGCCTCGAGGTCTTGAGGGGATGATGTCTCAAGGGCTGGTCTTGAGGATTGGTCTTGAGCGGGTGATGGACTTTCAGGTTCAGCTCGAGTCGAGGGCTAGTGGCCTCGAGGTCTCGTTGAGATGATGTCTCGGGGACTCGCGACGAGGCCATTGCGATTTGCAAAAAGTGGAGGCTGGGAGCTGAATTTTAAAACAAAATTTCTGATTACATCGTGACTCGCAACCACTCCGTCGCGACTTGCGAAGGACTACTAACCTGGTACTTAGAAAAATTTTCTGATTCCTTCTCTTGTCCAAGTCTTTCCTTTTTTACTCCAAGTATTTTTCCCTTCAAAAGTCCAATGTCTTGGCTTCAAAATTGCTACAATATCATGGAAAAAAAACCTGTGAAAAGCATAAAGCAAAACAATGAAACTTAATGACAAAATCCAAACCAAACAACATCAATGAAAAGTCACGAATGATGACCCAGATAATCAAAACCAAGTTTATTTAATGTCGTCGACACAAATTGCTCCCTTTTCTTGGGTTTTACTCACAAACTGGATCGAGGAGATCAACGTCCTCTCCTTTTTCAGGCTCAAATTTCTCGTGGTATGGTTTCAAACATTGACCATTAACATTGAATGTATTGGACTTAGCTCAATCTAGAATCTCCACCATGCTATGTGGAAATACCTTAACCACTTCAAAAGAACCAATCCATCAGGACCTCAACTTACCTAGGAATAGGTGAAGGAGAGATTGGAATAGGAGGACCTTTTGACCAACGTGAAAATCCTTCCTAATGATCATCTTGTTGTGCCACACCTTTGTCTTCTCTTTATAGATTTCGTTGTTCTCATAGGACTCCCTCCGGATCTCGTTCAGTTCATCCAATCGTAACTTTCTATGCAAGTCGGCCTCATCTATATCAAGATTGAATTCTTTGACTGCCCAGTAAGCCTTATGTTGAATTTACACCGGTAGATGACAGGGCTTACGAAATACTAACCCGTATGGTGACATGCCGATTGGTGTCTTGTAAGTCGTCCTATACACCCACAAGGGATCATTCAACCGAGAACTCCAATCCTTCCAGTTAGGGTTAACCATTTTTTGAAGGATGGACTTGATTTCCCAATTGGAAACTTTGGATTGCCCATTGGTTTGCGGGTGATAGGCGGTGGATGTCTTATGAGTGACGCCATACTTTTTCAAGAGGGTCGCTATGGTCCGATTGCAAAAATGGGTTCCACGATCACTAATCAAGGCTCGGGGTACCCTAAACCTAGAAAAGATGTTATCTTTCAGGATTTATGCAACCACTTTAGAATTGTCAGTCCCAGTGGGTTTTGCTTCAACCATTTCGACACATAATCAACAGAAAGAAGAATATATGTAAAGTCATAAGAACTAGGGAAAGGTCCCATAAAGTCAATACCCCAAACATCAAATATTTCACAATACAGAATAGGCCTTTGGGGCATTTCATTCCTAGTGAAGATATTTCCTACTCTCTGGCATTCATCACATGATTTACAAAAGGTGTATGCATGCTTATTCAATATAGGCCAATAAAACCCACTTTCTAAAACTTTTCTAGCAGTCCTCATTGCTCCAAAATGACCGCCACATGTATGAGAATGACAAAATTCAAGAATTGAGTGTACTTCATTATCGGGGATACATCTCCTAACAACTTGATTCACATAATGTCTCCCCAAAAAGGGATCATCCCACACATAATACTAGCATCAGTCTTTAATTTATCCTTTTGGGCCTTAGAAAAATGAAGAGGGAATTTACTGGCAACAAGAAAATTTACAATGTCGGCATACCATGGTTGGAGATCCCTAATGGTGAACAATTGTTCATCAGGGAATTCCTCCTATAGTTGCTCCTTCATTGCAGGGTTTACCTCAATGTCTTGGCATGGAGTCAACCGGCTCAAATGATTGGCCACAAGGTTTTCTGTGCCCTTCTTGTCTCGCACCTCTAACTCAAATTCGCTCAAAAGCAGGATCCACCTAATCAATCTTGGCTTGGCTTCTTTCTTTGTCATTAAAGGATGAAATGCTTCAAGGTTAGTATACAAAATAACTTTTGTACCAAGCAAGTAAGATCGAAATTTCTTCAAAGAAAATACCACTGCTAGCAACTCATTTTCGGTGGTGGAATAGTTTCTTTGGGCTTCATTGAGAGACATGGATGTATAGTAGATAGCGTGAGGCACTCTCCCCACCCTTTGACCAAGCAATGCTCCAACAGCGTAATCGCACATAATCTCAAAAGGCAATGACCAATCCGGGGGTAGTATAATAGGGGCCGAAACTAACCTTCCTTTCAATGTATCGAAGACCCCTTTATAACCCTCATCCATCACAAATTCCACCTCTTTTTGAAATAAATTTCATAAAGGAAACTCTATTTTCGAGAAGTCCTTGATGAACCGGCGATAGAATCCTGCATGACTAAGAAAATAGTGCACTTCGTACACATTAGTAGGATAAGGCAAACTTGAATTGTGTTTATCTTTGCCTTGTCACCCTCAATACCCTTAGAGGAGACAACATGGCCTAAGACAATGTCTTGCTCTACCATAAAATAACACTTCTCAGAATTTAACGCAATATTAGTATCAATGCAACGTTTAAGAACTTGTGCCAAATTTGCTAAACAGTTGTCAAAAGAATTACCATGAATGGTGAAATCATCCATGAATACTTTGACAAAATTTTCAAAAAATTCTAAGAAAATGCTTACCATACACCTTTGGAAAGTTGCGGGGCCGTTACATAAATAACCCAAAAGGCATACGCTGGTAAGGAAACATACCAAAGGGGCACATGAAGGTGGTCTTTTATTAGTCTTCTAGGGCGATAACCACTTGAAAGTACCCCTAGTACCCATCCAAAAAGCAATAGAAGGGGTGGCTTTCTAACCTTTCAAGCATTTCATCAGTGAATGGCAAAGGGAAGTGATCCTTCCGGGTTTTCGCATTTAGCCTCCGATAGTCAATGCAAACGCGCCACCTGTTTTGAACTCGGGTGGGCACCATTTCACCCTTCTCATTTTTTACCACCATCAACCCACTATTCTTGAGTACCACTTGAGTTGGACTTACCCACTTGCTATCCGAGATTGGATAGATAATGCCCGCTTGGAGTAACTTGAGGATTTCCGCCTTTACCACCTCCATCATAGGCGGGTTTAAACGTCGTTGGGGTTGCCAGACGGGTCTTATATCTTCTTCCAACAAGATTCTATGCATACAATTGGATGGACTTATGCCTTTAATGTCAGCAATAGTCCATCCAATTGCTTCTTTGTTTTCCCGTAACACCGCCATCAACTTTTTTTCTTGCTCTTTAGTGAGCTTTCTTGAAATGATAATCGGAAGCGTCTCCCCTTCCCCAAGAAAAGCGATCTTGAGGTCACTTGGCAAAGATTTAAGTTCAATCACCGGCGCTTTCACAAGTGATGGGAGGAATTCCGGTTCCTTGGGTTTCTCTAAGAGTAGAGGAGGAGGTTTTGAGAAACTTGGTTTCATTTCTTCAAGCAGGTTCAAATCCTCAGAGTTCTCCTTCTAGTTAGTGCTCATAGAGTATACATTGTAGGCATCATCACGATCACCTCTTCCTCCATTTTTCTATCCTCAACAACCAACTCCTCATCCCCTTCGAACTCAAAATCATTTCCCATGGTGACCTCACTCACCGAATCCTCGAGTTCGATTTGGGATGGTGTATTTTTGGAATCACGAGCTTCCATTCGGGCCAACACTTCTAATATACTCCTCACATGCCCCTCAATAGCCTCAACACTAGAGGAGAGCCGAGTGTCCGGCTCCTCACTAGTAAAGGAGTTCAAGTTTGCTATTGTATTCATGACTTCCTCACGTGTCAAACTTGAATTTATTTGTTGGGCTTGGTTTTGGGGTACGGTATAAGGTGGTGATGGCCAACTATTTTGCTCGTATTGCTGGTTTTCCAGCTCATTCTTATACAACCAATCCGGATTACCACTCCATTCCGGATTGTAAGGATTGTGGTATGGATACAATTCTTGAGCTTCTTGCCCTTGAAAACCAACATCTCCTACCTCTTGGTAGCACTCTTCATAATATCCTTGGTTTTGGAAACCGAGGGTTCTTTCTCCCTCATAGTGCTCTTCCCACAACAAATAGCAAGACTCAGTAGGGTGGTCGGAATGACACATCCTACAAAACCTTGCTTGTTGAGCCTCTCTTCTCATCATGAGTTCTCTCAAGGTGAGACGCTCCATTTTTAAAAGATTTTTTTTTCAAAAGTCTGAAATCATATTGCAAGTGTTCTTGATAAAAGCTCACCAAGAACTCAAGCAATACCTACTCCGAACAAAAACAACCACCAAGAAGTGGAAAATAAACAACTAGCTAATGTGCAACCAAAAATGCCCAAACATTTAAAAATAAACGCCACTTCCCCAGCAGCGGTGCCAAAATTTGGGAGGTCGTCGCCGTACCTCTCAAAGTTAATATTTATAAGCCCTAAATGCTTACTATCTACAACTAAGTAGATAACGGCAAGTCGGGGTCGTCCACAAAGAAGAGGGATCTTCCTAAGCATTTAGGCACAAAAGGTTGATATTAGGCTAGGAGTAGATATATGTACACATATAAGAGCAAGTAAAAGGGGGGAGGGTTGGTTGTTTGGTGGTCCTAAGTTATGAAATTAAAAAGACAAGATAACTAGCAAAGTCAAGTAACTAGGCTAATCATCAAAAAAACTAAGAAAAAGGGGGTTTAAAACTACAAAGATAAAGCCTTGGGGGCAATTGATATCCACTTCAAAACCTAATGTAGATCATTGAACCATTCACTCATTCTATCACATTCATTACTTGGCTTAACATTAACATACTTATCTAGCAAGAATCACAATGCACAAGAAGTTCTAAGTTCATGTTCATAGATTTTCATGCAAAGGAGCTAAGGAATTCGTCACTTTCCTAACACCCGAACACTTCAATCATAAAAACACTTCCTATTCTCAAACAACCCATGGCATAAATGAAGTGAAACACACCATTAAGAATACATAAATGCTAAATAATAAAGGCTTCAAGAACGAGTGAAACAATCTATTCACTACTTCAACTACTTGTTGTGAAGATAAATCTTCTATCCTTCTTAGATAGTAGTTTGCAAGAGTGAATTCGACATCTCTTGTCAAACCACACCAATGACTCCCTTAAAACTAAGAGTATCCCATTGATGGCATTTAGCACGAAGAAGCAACAAGCTTGGCAAAACTTATAAATACTACACCGTATCCAAGCATTTAACCAATTCATGCATTTACACAAGATTAGTCAAGAACGATCGACATTCATAGACTTCTCTCATTTGCTACCTAAAACAAACATGACAACGAGTTCGACATCATCACATTCATCTAGCAATTATCAACACACCAACATCATTTAAGAAGCTCTAACTCATGCTCTTGGATTCCACAGTAAGGAGAATTAGCTACTTTCTCCCAACCCTAACAAGTAATCATACAAGCAATTCATATACTCAATCTTCCAACAACATCAATGCCATTAACAATTCACATTCAAAGCTCAATAAATGCACAATAGCAAAAGCACCAAATAGATAGATAAAATGGTTCTTACTACATAGAAATGGAAGCTTCAATCCTTTGCTCCCAAGATAAAACTAAGCTAGAAAACTAAAAGACATAATTAATCTACAAAAACTAAGAAAAGAAAGAAGAGAAAAACCTAGGGTTTTAGCCCAAAAAATGCAGGAAGAAGAACAGGGCAAAAGCTGTTGAAGAGGAGAGGATAAGGGGAGTATTTATAGCACAAAAATCAAGAAGAAATTCAGACCACTCGTCCATCGTGAGTCGTGACGTGCTCGCAACGAGCTCGTGACGAACCATCGCTTGTCGCGACGGTCTCGCGACGGACACAGATTCCAGGTATTATTTCTTCTTTCTCTTTTATATCTCATATCCTTGTCTCCTCTTCACTTCTTCAATTTTCATATCTTCAAAAAGCTCAAATCCAAGTCTTCAAATCTTCAAATCTTCAAATCTTCAAAGATATTCTTCAAAGTCTTCAAAGTTTTCAAAGTCTTCAAACAAATTACCTTGTCACACAAAATTCTCTAAAAAGCGATAAAAATGTAAAAGTCGCTTTTAACCCTCCTTAGATAATTTCAAGGAAAAATTTCACATTTAGAGCACAAAAGTGTACAAAAGTTAATCCCAAAAGTCCTAATATAACAGTATAAAATGGGCACATCAAGCATTTAACCAATTCATGCATTTACACAAGATTAGTCAAGAACGATCGACATTCATAGACTTCCCTCATTTTCTACAAGCAACAAACATGACAAAGAGTTCAACATTATCATATTCATCTAGCAATTATCAATCCATCAACACAATCAAAAGCTCTAAATCATACTCTTGAATTCCTATCAAGAAAATGGGAAATCAACCCATTTCCCCAAACCCTAACAAGTATATCATACAAGTACTTCATATACTCAAGCTTTGAATAACATTAATGACATTAACAAACACATTCAATTGTCCATAAATGCACAATAGTAAGAGTATAAAATAGGCTACAAATTGTTCTTAAGACATGGGCTTGGAAGCCTTAGTCAATTACTCCCATAACTAGATTTAGCTACAAGAGTTCATATTAATTAATGCTAAACAACTAAACATAAAACAAGAGAATTCAAAGATAAAAATGGAAGAAAGTAGGGTTCTAAACAATACCAAAAATGCAGATCCAGAAGTTGTGAATGAGAGGAAAGAGAGTGCTATTTATAGTACAAAAAGGATAAGGTTAAATTATGACCACTCGTTGGTCGCGAACTCGCGACGGGTGCCAAAATTTAATCTTGTTTTCTTTTCTTCTTCTTGTGGTATACATTTATCTTCATAGCAATTCCTCTCATTTTTCAAGTCTTCAATGTCTTCAAAAATGGTCTTCAGTGGCCTCCGGTCTTCATGTCTTTGAAGCAAGTTTTCAAAAGTCTTCGAAAATGTGATCTTTAATGGCCTCCGGTCTTCATGCCTCCGTGTTCTTTCCTTGTCAAGCAAAATCCACTTAGAAGAGGTAAAAGAGCGTAAAGTTTCTCTTACCCCTTCTAAGAGAATTTCAAGGTAAAACACAAGCTCTTGATAATAAAAGAGCACAAAAGTGACCTAAAACAGTACTAAATTATGCACATAAAATGGACATATCACGAATATGCATTATTACCATTGATGTCCTCCTTTGAGATGTTGTGGTTTACCAACCTTAATTATGTTGCATCATTTCTTTTATGATATCACATTTCCACTAATTTTAGTTATAGAAGTAATTTCCCATGTAATACAAAAAAAATAAGATCTCCTGCATACATGCGACACCGATCACGGTTACTTTTCGTGTCGCACGGACTGACGGGATGACTGACGTCGGACATTAAAGCAATGTTCTAGCGAAATTGACATTCTTGTCAAACATCAACCTTAATAAGTATATGTTCAATACTTCTCATTAGTTATACATGACATTGCATGCACAACAACATTATACAACGGATAACATGTAACACAATCATTACAATCCATGAAAAGATTCAATATTTCCTTCATCAAAAAAAATAATTCCACCAAAAGATTTTAAATTTTAACATGTAATGAATGAAAACAACCTCAATTTGCATAGCTTATGTGAGATATGGTGATTAAGCCATTTGGAAGCTAAAGTGTCTTAGTTTAGGTTTTTTTTTAAAGCACAAATGCAAACTCCTACCAAAAGCTTCAGAGAACAAATTAAAAAGACTAGGGGGAGTGGATCACCCTACTTAATACCACTTATAGGTTGAAAGAAACCTGCAGGTTTTCCATTCATGATCACAGAGAACCAAGCAGATGAAAGATTTAACAATATGAATTTGACAAAATTATAGCTTAAAACAAATCTAATCAGAATGACTGAGAGAAATGACCTTCTTACTCTATCAAAAGACTTTGTTAAGTCCAATGTTAAGATGCAGTTAGGAATCTTATGTTTGTTATTCAGAAACCTTACCATTGCTTTCATATAGCACATTAACTGCAATCTCTTTGCCCTTCATGAAAGCTTATTGGTTTTCTGAGATCAGTTTAGCAAGAAATATGTTATCCTATTAACTAACATCTTAGTAAAGATCTTGTTAACAAAGTTTGACAGACTTATAAGTTTGCAGTTAGAAAATGTATTGGGGGTTCTATTTTAAGGATTAGGGAAACCCGGAAACCAGATATACCAGGTGGGATTTGTCTTCCTGTCATGAAATCCAAGGCAGCTTCTAATACATCCATTCCTATGATTTCCTAGTTTGCTCTGAAGAAATAGGATGTATATCGATCTGGTCTAAGGAAGCTATTGATATTCAGTGAGTAAGCTATGGTCTTGATTTCCTCTAAAGATGGTTCAACCATTAATCTAAGGTTATCCCGGATGGTGATGATTTTAAGTATTTGACTCAGGAAATGGTGTTGGGAATTATCTAAATTCTAATCAGGATCTTCTGTTAAGATGTCCTAGTAAAACTGAATTGCTTCATTTTTAATGTCCCTAGGGATATCAAGCCATTTACTTGTGTTATTTTTAATTTTAGAAATGTTTATGTTAAGTCTTATCTGCTTGACTAGGGCATGAAAAAATTGTGTCTTTTCATCCCCCCCCCCCCTTAGCGATTTAATCTTTGTTTTCTGCTTCCAATAGAGTTTTCCTTCATTTAAAGTCTTTAGAAGTAGTGCATTTTTGTGATTCCTTTGAATGTAATTATGTTCTGAATTACTAGATTCATAAGTTATTTCTTATAATCTAAGAGCCTCTTCTACATGTTTTATGTTTGCATTTAAATCTCCAAAGTGTTCTTTATTCCATTTTTACATGAATCTTTTAAATTTTAAGAAAAGTAAGCATTCCTTTTTCTTGGAAAGGTAAGTTCCAGTTATACTCTATTATCCCTTCAAGTTTTGGCCTAGTTAACCACACATTTAAGAATCTAATAGGCTTAGGGGATGATGGGACTTTTCTCCCATTTGTAAGAAGGAGAAGACAACGGTCAGGGGGTGTTCGTTCAGTGTGTGAATTGAGCTATTATGGAAAATGAAGGTTTTTTTTCCTACCATTTTTCCAGGTAAAATGTTTGCCCACTGTGTGCAGGTGTGTGAGATGGTTACTGATAATAAAAATTCTCTCTCTAGCTCTGGGGCGAAAAAAAGAAGAAAAAAGGCGCAGCCTTTCTTCCATCTTCTGGAGGCCGATTTCTTCAATTTCATTAACAATCCACCGATGAATTATGGTTTAACGGATTCTACTCTGGATTCCGCACAAAACTATATGCAATTCGTGGTGAGTTTTTTATCTAAATCGGCTTTGGAGTAGGGTTTGAATTCGGCAAAGAGAGTTCTTGGTGGATCTTGATCGTGATTTGGACTTGGAGTGTGGATTCGGTTTCGGATCAGGATCTGGGGGGGAGATCGCAATTGTTCTTCACTTGAGTCCTAGTTCGAGAAGGAGATTTGATTGAAAAACTCAATCTTTCTTCGATTTGGATTGGGATTTGGTGTGTGCATAGGAGTATAAAGGTTTTGAGTACAATTTTCAGCACCAATTCTACTCAAATTCCTACACTTTTGATCGGATTTGGCACCAAGATTGGAGTTTTGATCGGAATCCAACTTCGGACGCAAGAATTGAATTTGGTTTGCTTGGAGATCACGGTTTTCACGGTTTCCAGGTTTATTCGATCCATCTTCTTGAGTTTTGTTTGTATTTCGATTTGGAGCATGATTTTATGTATGTGTGCATCCGATCTAATACTTGAAAGATTTCGGTTTTAAGATCAATTCTTCATCCGATTTCTTTTAGGTTTTAAATCGGTTTTATTTCAAGTATTGTTCTTGCTTGATTTCGAACTTGGTTTTAACATTGGTGGATTATGGTTTTGATTTCAAGCTTTTGTGGTGATCTCGGTTTGGTGTTAAGTTTGTTCTTGAAACCGATTAATCCTAGGGTTTTCGATTTAGAGTGCAAGCTTTGTTCATTGTTGGTGTGCTCCTGATTGGTGTTCACCCGATCGGATTGTTTGTTTTCGTTTGTGATTTGGTTGTTTTGGTGAATCCGATCTGTTTTATCGGAATTCATCCATAACAATGGTGATGAATGTGGGGAATAAATCGGGAGAAAAGAATAACAATGGTGAAGGCACGGCCGATAAGAATGTTAATCAGAGGAAGAATCAGCAAGTGCATCCAAGAGATTGGAATGATCCGAAATTAGAGAGGAGAAGGAGATGGGATGATCCTGAAATTCTAATGAATAAGTCGGACATTGAAGTTGTTGCAAACAATGGAGATAGTGTCGATTTTGTGCTCACTGATGAAGAAATTCACAAGGATCTACATAAGCCATTTTTTGGATTCTTGGGTGTGTTTCCGGGTTTCTTTCCAGGTATGTATGCCATTCGTACATTGTTGGTAGCGAAGTGGGAGGTGCAGTGTAATGTTCAGACCAAGCAGAATGGATACGTCATGTTCAAGTTCAACAGTGCAGAGGATAGAGACAAGGTGATGAATGGTCCTGACCATTATCTCCATGGAAAGAAGTTGTTCATGATGCTAGTTGATGAATCTGGGCAATATGATGCGACCATCCAAGCCACTAAACCAGTTTGGTTAAGGATGGAACACTTGCCAAAGGCGTACTGGCACAAGAAGTCGTTAGAGAAAATTGCTACTTCACTAGGAGAACCTATCCTTATGGACAATGGTACTCTTGAGTTAAGGGGCTATTATGCACGCCTCTTGGTATGGATTGATACATCAAGAAAGCTTAAGGAGGAGGTGATTTTTCGTATTCCATCTGGTGATTTGTTTGTGCAAAAGATCATCTATGATTATTGTAGACCTTGGTGCACTAATTGTGGTGAAAACAATCATCTCATGGAAGAGTGCGATGACTATTGGAATGCCAAGGAGACACAACAAAAGAAACCTATGGCCGAGAGCAAAGTTGTGAAGGCGAAGGGTAAGAAAAGTATGAGAACTCGGTACAATGATCATGTTTGGGTTCGGAAGATGCAAGCTGAAACCATTGGAGATAATCATAACTCAAACTCGGTTGGAGGCAATGAGAATGTGACCATTGAAAACGCCTCTTCGGACAATGAGGAGGTAGAAAGGCAAAGGAAAGGGAAAGGAAAAGTGGTTGAAAGCATAGTCAAGAATATCGAGAGAGTTGGAAGTGCAAGAAAAGGGCCAGGAATAATCATTCGGGGGTGCAGGAAGAAGATCTTCGGGCCGTTGTTGCGCTGCCTGCAGCACCAACGGCCGTGGCCATAAGCACTGGCGCTGCAAGCATAGGCGCTGGACTTCGTGGCGCGGGCGCAAAATCAAGCCACACAGCGCCTGGAGATGCTGGCACTGGACACGGCGTTGGCACCAAGTCTACTCAAGCACCGTCCGGAGCTGCTGGCACTGGGAAACAAGCACAAATATCGCGCGGCAGAAGCACTGAGCGCAAGCAATCCAGCACCCGTTCGGCCAAGGAACTCGATAGAAAACAGCAAGCGTTTGGAGATGATGATAATCCGATTGAAGGGGCAGGTAAATTGCCTAAGCAGATGATTCATCCGGATGCTCGGGGCTCTAAAATACCAAGATTGCATAGGAGTAAGAGTAAGAGTAGACCTCCCTCCGCATCAGGGGTTTTGACTAGGTCTAGAAGCAAGAGTAGGACTCGATTAAATGAGCAAGGGAAGGGTATCCAGAAACCTTTTCAGCGAATGCTATCAGCTACAAGGAGTCACTCAGACAGTTCTGGAAGTAAATCAACTGAAGGCGGCGGTCCGAAGCCACAAGGGACCTCTGTTTCCCAATGAATACATCAGCAATGAATGTCAGGGGTCTATCGGCCCCTGTAAGAAGGAGGTGGGTGAAAAATATCATCTCCACGAATAGAGTTGGACTGTGTGGTTTGTTGGAAACAAAAATGGAGGATAAGGTGTTGCGCATTTTTCTGAAAAGTTTTAAGGGATGGAAGTTTACGCACAATTTTGAACTGTGGCAGAACTCGAGGATATTAATCATCTGGGATCCGAAAGGCTTCTTGGTTGATGTTCTAGGGAAAACGCCGCAATGTATTCATCTGAAAGTTCGTAATCTTGCTTCTGGTATTGAGTTTTTCTGCACATTTGTGTATGGGCATAGTGAGGGACGTTTGGCGCGTTTACCACTATAGGAGGAGTTGAAGTCGTTTGGAGCTAGCCTGAATTCGCCTTGGATGGTCCTTGGTGACTTTAATGCTATCCTTAGCGTTGAAGATCATTATGGGACTAATGTGCCTAGTCTGTATCCTATGAAGGAATTTCAGGATGTTTGTGTAAAGTGTGGACTTAGGGATGCACCTGCTTTGGGAGAGCACTTAACCTGGCATAGTGCGGATTGGAAGATTTGGAGGAAGCTGGATAGAGTACTATTGAATCATGGTTGGGATGAAGCTGCTTGTCGTACAACCTTCTTACCAATCTCGGCTCAATCAGACCACTCTCCCATGGTGGTGGATATGTCGCAAGAGATATATGGAAAGGGAAGGCCTTTTCGCTTCCAGAATATGTGGTTGGGTCATCCGAATTGTGGACAGATTGTAGAAGATTATTGGAGTCCGTCGGTTGAAGGGACTAAGCAGTTTTCGGTGACCAGGAAGTTATTTCGTATGAAGTACCCCTTGAAGGAATTGGGTCGACTTGATTTAAGCCATATTTCCGAGAAGGCAAAGGCTGCGGATGCAGAGTACAACAAGGCTTTTGATGAATTCGATGCTAAGTATGCCTCGGAGGATGATGTTGCGGCATTGCGTAAATTGAAGAAGCAAGCAATGTTGTTTTATTTGGCGGAGTCCTCTTATCTTGCGCAAAAGGGAAGGATTAATCATATTACTCAGGCGGATAAGGGATCACAGTATTTTCACTCGATGGTCTCTGCACGAAAAGGAGGAGGTATCCCTGCAATTATTGATAGTGACAATCGGATCGTTACTTCCAATAGTCGCAAGGGAGAGTTATTTGCTGAGTTTTATAAAGGACTATTTGGTAAGAAAAAGGACAGATTGGCCACGGATCCGAGCATTTTTTATGCGAGTACGAAGATAACTGAGGTGGAAAGAGCCTACTTGGATCAGGATGTGGCGAGTATTGAAGTTAAACAGGCGCTATTTGCAATGGCAGATGATAAGTCTCCCGGTCCGGATGGCTATACGGCAGGATTTTTTAAGAAGCAGTGGAATACAGTGGGAGAGGAAGTCACGGCTGCAGTACTTGAATTCTTTCAGACAGGCGACATTTTGGCGCAGCTTAATCACACTGCGGTGGCCCTAATTCCGAAGAAGCCGGATAATTCGAAGGTCGGCGACTTCAGACCAATTGCGTGCTGCAATGTGGTCTATAAAATTATCACGAAGATTATGGCGAACAGGATTGAAGGTATTTTACCAGGTATTATTGACCCTAGTCAGGGAGCATTCGTGAAGGGCAGAAACATTTCGGATAATGTCATGTTAGCGCAGGAATTTGTCTGGGGATACGGAAGAGTTCGAAATTCGCCCAGATGTATGATTATGGTGGATCTTCAAAAAGCGTTTGATACAGTCTCTTGGGACTTCTTAGAAGAAGTTTTACTTGGACTGGGATTTCCGGAAAGACTAACGAACAGAATTATGACCTGTGTGTGCACTTCCTCGTTCTCGATTGCAGTTAATGGTAAACTGTGCGATCACTTTCAGGGTCAGAGTGGTATTCGTCAGGGTGATCCTTTGTCGCCTCACCTGTTTGTGATCTGCATGGAGTATTTCTCGAGACTACTTAAAAGGAGGACGGCATCTAGGCATTTTACATTCCATCCGAGATGCGAGACTCTTCGGATCACGCATTTGGCTTTCGCCGATGATCTCATGCTCTTTTCTAAGGCGAACACGAGTTCAGTACATATACTCATGGACGCCCTGAATAAGTTTGAGAGCACTTCGGGTTTGGGTATTAATGCTGCAAAGTCGAAGTTCTTTGGGGTGGGTATAAAGGAGGATTTGAGCTTCACAGGTATTCCTTGGGCGTCATTCCCCGTTAGATACCTAGGCGTGCCACTTGATTCCAGCAAGTTGAAGGTGACACAATTCGGTACTCTATTGGGAAAGGTAGATTCGGAAATAGCTAAATGGAAGGGCCATACCCTCTCATATGCAGGCAAATTGGAACTTGTGAGATCAATCGTTGGAGGTATTGCGGGATTCTGGATTCAGAATTTTGTTATACAAACTACGGTAATGGATGCTCTCGAACAGAAATGCAAAAGGTTTTTATGGGGAGGTAAACATAAGGCAAAGGTGGCATGGAAGAAACTTTGTGCGCCTAAGTCTTTTGGAGGCCTCGGTTTGAGGGACTTTGTTACGTGGAATCGGGCCTCAATGGCTAAAAGGCTGTGGGATGTTCACTTGAAAAAGGATAGCCTTTGGGTCCGATGGATTCATTCGTACTACCTTCAGGGAGTAGATTTTTGGGGATTAAATCCGAGAATTGCAAATGGTAGATTGGGAGAGCGATACTCGAGCTACTTTGGTGACCTCTGCAAACTCAGGGATGAATTGTTCGCAATGTTTAATGGTGATTTGCAAGAGGTAATCGGCCATCATGGCGTTTGGTCTGGCTCGGGAAAGTTTACTAGTGCAGCTTATCTTCATATGCATCGTCATAGATACCCCAATGTTTATGATGTTGGTCGATCAAGTGAAAGGGTTTTCAACAGTATTTGGCGTGGGTTTGTTCCGCCGAAATTCTCATTCATCACTTGGTTGGCGGTCATTCAGAGACTTCATACTAAAGATAAGCATCGGATGGAGGAAGGGGATAGCATGGAGAAGGTATGCTCTTTATGCCATTTGGAAGAGGAGACAAATGAGCATTTGTTTTTCAAGTGTGAATTTTCTGAGGTTGTTTGGGGGCGTATTCGGACTTGGATTGGTTTAAGGAGACGAACTAATTCAATCCAAAGTTCCATGACTTGGGTGAAGAGGCAAGTTAAGGGCTCCAAGTTGCGAAAGAAGTTTGGCATACTAGCCTTGATCACCACGGTTTATCGCCTTTGGAGGGAAAGGAACAATGTGGTTATGGATGGTGCTCAACCAAGTTCGGAAAGAGTGGTGAAAATCATCATGAAGGATTGCTACATGGTGATGAATAGGCTATTTCCGGAGGAGCACTTGTTCTAAATGGAAAAGCTGCTTGGCGATTGAATGGTGCTGGCGGCAACGTGCTATGTGCTTCACATTTCGGGTCAAGGTGCTTCATTCCTGGCACTGTGCTGGCGTCAGGCGTAGCGCTGGACTTCGTTACGGCCGAAGGGATGCAGGACGCCAGCAAGGGAGATGCTTTTGGCGATTGAAGGCTGGAACGGCGTGTCACGGCTTGGGTCTTCTGGCATGGTTTTCAGTGATGGTTGATGCGATTTTCGGCACCGGGAGAAGCTGTTTTGTGCTCGATGGAGTCCGGATTGATCTACGGTTCTTCTTGGATTTCTTTTGGCACTTGCAGCACGGTATTCAGGAGGAGGCAATAGGTTTTGGAGTAAGGATTCCCGTCCTCATACTCTTTCTCCTAAGCCTAGTTTTTACTACTGATTTGACGGTTATTTATGCGCTTTATGCTCGCGCTACACTCTGTGTTAAAATAGCATATAGCTGTCCATTTGCTCAAAATGGAGTGGGCGAGTACATACTCGCCACGCTTGGTGCACGCGGTATAAGTGCATCCATTCTCACATCTTTCGGAAGTGGATTTCACTGGGAGACACTAAGGTTGGAGGCACGGCCTCATTAATCTTGGCCCATAGGATCAGCTTCGGTGCAAAAGGAGAATGCCAGAAGGCCAATAACATCCCTCTTTCTTCATCTTAGGGATGTATATGGTAGAAGCGGTTGTCCATTTGGTTCATCGGCTTCAACTTTTATGCGACATCCAAGACCCGAGACATCCTCGGCTGCATTAGGATTTTCTTTTTATTCGTTCTTGGTTCTTAGTCCCTTCATCAACGATCCATCAACTACATTAATTCAAGACCCGAGACCCTTCTCGGTTGCATTTCGGAATTGGATTGAAGAAGGCCCCATTTGTTAGGGGTAGAAGCGGATTTGTTTATGGGTAGTGAGTTTGTTCTCACCCCATCATTTCGTTTGGGTTATAGCCTGTGTTTTTCCAGGTTGTTTTGTGCTCCCTCTGCTCGGCTATCTTGCATTGGGTTGGTTGTTATTTTATTTGGACATAAGGGGGGGGATAGTCGAGTGTTGTCTTCTGGATTTACACTCTACTATTCCCCCCCCCCCTACCTCTTTCGGATTTTACTCCTTAGGTTTACTATGTAGCCTAGGGTTGGATTCTTTTGTATTTGGTGGGGTCCATTTAGGGCTCCACTGCAGGTTCCACTGTCTATATTATTTACCTATTTACGTGAGATGGTTACTGATTATGAATTTTGATAAGTCCTTAATCTTTTGAGAATTAGGTTATTCAAAGATATATTACTATAGTTGAATATATTTAGTTTTCTATAATTTTCATAAATATTGGAACACAACAATTTGAGCACACCAATTGTGAAAATCAAAATTTCTTTTTAAAGCACAATATTATAAAGGAAATTGTTTTTATTGATTTTTTAAAAAATAGCTAGAATAGAAAGAAATTTTTTATAAAGTAGTGCTATTGAAAAAACTGCTACAACATGGCTGCTAATTTTTCTAAAATAGATGCAATGTGTAGCCATTATTTAATGGCTACGGAAAAAATAGCTACCTCACAAAGCAAAGGTTAAAATGTATCGCTGCAAAAAAAACAGTAGTGTGTAGAATGTGTTAATAAACTGCTGCTATGACATAATTCCATAGCACCACTCACTTAGGAACCTTTTTTGGAAAATTAAAAAACAATTGCTATTGGGCCAAAAAAACTTCTAAAAGGGGGTCTTCTAGTAGTGTTAACCCAGAAAGAAGGAAGTTCAGATAAATTCACCCTCATTACTAGCAAGATATTGAAAGAAATTGACCCAACAGTCGATTGCTTGAATTTGGTGGGCAAAAGGTTATCATGGGGAAATAGAGTTGAATCTGAGGAAACAACGAACTGGAGCTTTTTGTTTGGTAATGAACAAAAGGTGGTCAAACATTACAACACGGTGAACATTAAAGGTATGGAGATGGGCGAGATTACTGCTAAAACCAATGGGAAACAAGTGTAATATGCCAGGTGTTGGGATGTAACCCTCCTTTCAATGTGATGGAAGAGTTATTGATCCGGATATGGGGCAAGAAGGTGGTGAAGGTATGACAATTATATAAAGGAGTCTTTATGATTAAATTGGTATCTAAATTTCATAGGGATGAGATAGTAGGAAATGAAATGATCATGATTTATGGAAAACTGGTTATAGGAGAGCCTTTGTCATGTTATTTTGATCTAAAGGAACCAGGAAACGTCCATGTGAGGATACAACAACCTGAACTACCTTTAATACAAGCAACCTAAGATGATCAATTAAATTGTAAACTCTTTGGGTAAACTTCTATGTTTGAATATAGCCACATTGGATAAAGAAAGACTTGCATATGCTAGAGTTCAAATAGAAATGGAAAATTTTGAAATTGTGCCTGACATTATTATGTTTGTGAATGAGAAAAAAAAGTAATTATACAACTGGAGGTAAGTTTCAAGTGGTGTCCGGTTAAATGTGCAAATTGTGTTATGTATGGCCATCAGGAAGGCCTGGGTATCTTTTAGAGGAAAGAAGAAAAGGAGTTTATGCAAATGAAAGGAGAAAATAAAAATTAGGTGTACATACCTGTAATATTTATACAAGTAGAGAAGAATGGAGAAATGGAAGTGGGAAATATCAGTGTGAAGTTTCAAGATGATACATATAAGCTTGGAAGAAACTGCAAGCAAACAAAGGACGGGTGAAGGAAGTAAGATGACTGTGAAAAGGGGAAGGAAGGATCACAAATGGGGAGCACAAATAGAAAAGAGTATAATAAGCAAGAGAACCCTCCATATGGCAAGTAATATCACGGTATGGAATGTAAAGGGAATAAACAAGGGAGATAAGCATGCTATGATCAAAGGATTTTTCCAGAAAAATCATACTGTGATGCTTGGACTGCTAGAAAGAATAATTCAAAAATTAATAAAAAAAATACAAACTTGGAAAAAATGGATTAAGAGGGAACTTATGGACAAATTGAGAGGTGGTAAAAGGAGGTAGGATTTGGTTGGCCTGGGGGATGATTATTGTGTGATAAAAGTATTGAATATTGATGAAAAATGGATAAATATCGAATGTTGGACGAAAAAGAAAGACATAAAATTGTAATGCACAATAGTGTATGGATACAACACAACAAGGTATAGGTTGAAAATGTGGGACTTTTTGAAAAGTAAATGGAAAAGAGACATGGCCTGGATAGCGATTGGTGATTTAATTCACCATTGGAAATTAAGGACGGATTAGGGGGAAATCTTGTTGAGGATAAAAAAGTTTGGGAATTCCAAGAGACAATAGAAATGTTGAAGCTTGTGAAGAGTAAAACAATTGGGGCGAGATATACTTAGAGCAATAGAAGAGCAACATAAGAAAGGATTATGAGTATAATTATTAGAGGATTGGTGAACAAAAAATGGATTGGGGATTTGCAGGATTTTGTTTGTGAAATGCAGAATAAGCTTATGTATGATCACATGCCTTTGGTTATCAAGTTTAGTAAGAAGTTAGAAATAAAGGAAAAAAATATTACGTATACTTTAACATGTGGTCACAATCACAACTGTTCAAATATACTTTGAGGAAAATATGAAGTATTAGGGGAATCATGAACTTGGATGATCTGGCTAAGGCATTACACAGACTAGAAAAACAACTGATAAAGTAGGTCATGAGAGAGTTTGGGAGTATTGGAGAGAAAGCATAAGTAGCACAAGAAAACTGGAGATGAGCACAAGAAAAACTGAATGAAAATCAAGGTTCAGGAATAAATCAAGATAAAGAACAAGAGACAAAGAGAGAGGCAGGGAGGGTGAAAGAAGTTGAATATAGCTTCCTGCTGAAGAAACCAAAATTTGAATGGTTTAATCAAGGGGATAGGCCAACGAGGTTATTCTATGCCTCATGAAGAAAAGGGCAGTATCATAATCACATTGTGGCAATGAAAAAAAGGAGAGGAAATGTGAATTAATCAAAAAGAAATAAAAAAGGGAGCTACCCAGGCATTTCAGAAACCAAGTGGGAGCTGAAAAAACAATAGTCAAGCTAGACTCAAAGGTGGTCAATTATGGGGCAACTCTCAGTTTGAAAAGGCAACCAAAGTTGATTATGCTTGTAAGTGATGAAGAAATCCAAGAGTGACAAGAATGTTGACAAGAATGGAATACTTGACAACAATATTGAATAAGGAGTTCATGGATGGGGAGATAAACTATCACCGAAGGAGTAAAAAGGCAAAAGTGCACACTTTACTGTTTGCTAATGATTTTCTACTATTTTGTGGTGCTAATAGGAAATTTTTGGAAAGAGTTAGAGGAATTCTGAACAGGTTCATGTAAGTGACTGGCCTAGCCATCAATAAGAAAGAGTGCAAAAATATTTTCTCTTTTTTTTTAATTTTAAACCATCCTTAGATGGGGGGTATATATTGGCTCCCCAGGCCAGTAATAGGCATAAAGTATACAGGATTTACAAAGGGTCAGACAAAAAGATGAACCTAGAGCTAAGTATTGCCCCTGAAGGACAACATAGAAAAACATGAGACCCTCTTGATTGTTGTGGCGAAGAAGTAAATCTAATCTGAAAAGATCATTTAACGGATCACTTCGCGAACAGGGCGAAGAAACGTAAGTACGAGACTTCTATTTGTCAACGAAGCGACCGTTAATATGAAAATTGTCAAGCAATGTAGAGGAGTCTATGAGGAGTTAGCTAAAATCCTATAAACAATAAGCTGCCAAAGAACCAGCAGTGATTTCAAGTTTCCTTCGTTCATTGAAGTGTTCCCCTCTTCAGTATGAACTTGCATACATTTCCTTCGTTTATTGATATGCTCCTTTCCTGCAAAAAACCAAGAAAAAGCAGCCAGCAGTATCCATAGAAGCAAATGACAAAAACTATGATAAAAGCATCTGGTATCTTATATCTGAATTCAGGAGGCAAGACGAATGCCTTGCATTCCAATTTTATCAAGATGAATGAGACCATTGAAAAAAGGAGGAGTCATGTCCATGTTTAAATCTCCATGCAAATTATTTTCCTTAGCATAATTGGCTAAAAAATTAGCAGCTGTATTGGCCTCCCTTGGGATGAATGTGATTGGATTCATTTTATGCAGCTCATGCAAGGATATACAGGTAGAGTAAACTGTCCAAGGACAGGCCATAGGTGTCTGAATTCCTTTAACCGCAGATTGGCAATCTGACTCAATCAAACAGCCATGTAAGTTAAGCTCTGTGCATAAATCATATGCCATTTGAATTCCTGTCAGTTCAGCATGAATTGGGGATTCAGAATGAAAGACATGAACTCTCAGTTTGGAAACCTGACCATTGTTATCCCTCACAATTACTGCACATGAAGAAATACCCCCAGATATCCATGTAGCATCTGTGTTTAGTTTAAATCCAGAATGTGGCTTTTCCCATCTTACAGCTACAAAATCTTTTTTCTTCCTATGTAATATATCAGGTATGAGGCCTGCTTGAATTAGGTCTTTATGTTTCTCTTTTTTGCCTCTGAGTGGATGTGCAGTGAAGATTAGCTTGATCAAATCCTTAGCATTATGAAAGCATGCATCAAGAGAAAATGACTGATTATCATATAGACACTTGTTCCTATGAGTCCAGAGGGTCCAAGTTGTGACTATTAAGACTGCCATAATCACTATGGAAGTTAACTTCGAGTCTGCCCTTTTAGATAAATAAAATTCAACCCGATTTCTGAAACTATTAAAAATTGGGGGATGAAGATGTATGATGGAGTTAAATCTGTTCCAAATTTCAAGTGATGAGGGGCATGAGTTAAAGAAATGGTCAATAGTATCCGAATGATTCCTACACAAAGGACATTTAGATGCTATGGAAAAACCAAATTTGCATAAAATGTTATCAAATGGTAGGATTCCATTAAGCACTCTCCAAATTAGCACAGACATTTTGGAGGGAATGAAAGGGGACCATATTTTATGAAGGTATAAGATTTGTGTACCTTTTTGTCTAAGATTCTTATAGGCTGAGTTAGTTGAAAAGTTGCCATCCATTGTAGGAGTCCAAATCAGTCTATCCTCATGCGTGTGTTTAAGTGTCACTTCCTGCAAAAATAGATTAGTAGTGGTAGCCAAATGAGGCTCCAATATTGGTAGGTAGTGATTTTTGTTAGCTATGAAAGAGCTCAAGCTTATCTGAGGGAATGGAACGTCCATTCCATCCGGCCATTCATAAAATAAAGCACCACTACCTATCCAGTTTGCATTCCAGAAGGAACAAGAACCTTTTCCATAGAGAATTCTAGTAAAAGTGTTAGCTATTTCTGTTACCTTGCAAATTCTCTGCCAAGTGTGAGAATTCTTATAAGATTTTGGGAGAGACCACAGATGTTGAGTCCATTGAGACTTGTTGAGCTGTAGTTTCCACCAAAGTTTACAAGAGAAGGAATCAACTGTTGCATTAATGTCTCTAAATCCTATTCCATATTCTTGAATTGGGAAACTCATTTTTTTCCATGATCTCCATTTCTTTCTATTTCCAGTGATCTCATTTTGCCCCCAAAAAAGTCCTGATGCTAGCTTTTCCATTTTTCTTAAGACTACTTTAGGTGGACTTAGTACTACAAACAGATGTATTGGAATGGATAAGAAACAGTGATTAATGAGAATGATTTTTCCTGCAGAGCTTAACCACTTATTTTTCCAGTTGTTTAAAGTTTTTTCCATTCTTTCCAAAACAGGTAGATAGTGCACTTGTTTATTTCTTCCTACAAAAATAGGAGCCCCTAGATATTTAAAAGGGAATGTGCCTCTTGTCATACCTAAGGTCCTGGAAATTAATTGCAGTCTATCCACTGGTGTTTTAGGATCAGCAAAGAAGTTAGATTTGGTAAAATTTACTTTCTGGCCCGAGGTTTGTTCATATGCATACAAGAATTTTTTAAATCTTTTCAGATTCTTTTGATTACCATTCAGAAACACTGCTGTGTCATCTGCAAACATAAGATGAGTAATATGTGGACAATTCCTGGGTAATCTGAAGTTCTGAAGATAGCCTATATGAAACAATTTTTTAAGGCTTCTTGAAAAGGCCTCGGAAACTATGTTGTACAGAAAAGGAGATAAAGGATCCCCTTGTTTAATGCCCCTATTTGCAGCAAAAAAACCTGAAGTTACACCATTTATTAGCACTGAAAAATGAGCTGAGGCTATGTTTTGCATTATTCTATGCACAAATAATCCATGAAAACCAAATTGCAGCAGGATAGAGTTAAGAAACGACCATGATACCCTGTCAAAAGCTTTCTGCATGTCTAATTTAAGGATGAGGTTTGGGGCTTTTGATTTCCTAACTAAAATTCTAGTCATTTCCTGCATCATAATTATGTTATCTGATATGTCTCTCCCTGTTATGAAAGCACTTTGTTCAGGAGATATGAGAGAAATCATTAGTGGTTTTATCCTTTCCATTATCATCTTAGAGAAAACCTTATTCACAAAATTAGATAAACTTATGGGCCTGAAATCAGAAAAAGTTACTGGAACAGGTTTTTTGGGTATCAATGTTAACCAGGTACTAGAGATAGCTTTAGGAATATTTCCAGTTTTTAAGAAGTCATTAGCAGGCTCCAAGAGATCTGTACTGATTACTTCCCAAAAAGTGGTAAAAAATGCTCCTGAGTATCCATCAGGTCCAGGTGAGCTAGATGGATTTAGGTCAAAAACTGCATTTTTTAATTCCTGAAGTTGGAAGGGAGATAAGAGATGATCATTTTGCTGATCAGTAACTATCCTAGGTATTTCTTTGAGAAAGTGATTAAGAAAAGTCCCCTCTATGTGATTATCTTCCTCATGAAAAAGTTCTTTATAAAATCTCACTGCTTCCTCTTTGATTAGAGAAGGATCAGAGATCCAAATGCCATTCCCATCTTTAATCTTGCTTATTCTGGTTTTGGTTCTCTTTTCTCTAACTGAGTGGTGAAAATAGCTAGTGTTGGCATCACCAAATTTAAACCAGTTAATCCTAGCTTTTTGCTTAAGAAATATAAATTTTTCTTTTTGAGCCCTCATAAGCAACTGTTTTGATTTATTCAACTCACTAAGGATTAAATCATCATTTGTTTGCTGAAATGTGACTTCCAGATCTCTGACCACATTTTCATATTTTTCTAGATTCTGTGATACATTACCAAAATGTATTTTGTTCCATTGTTTAATTTCCATCTTTAACCTTTTCAATTTAAATACAAGCCTGTACATTCCTTGAAAAGGGGATGCTATCTGCCAGTTTTTAGCTACCAAATCAATAAATTCCTGTCTGTTTGACCACATGTCCTGGTATCTAAATGGTCTAGGTGCTTGTTCCTCAGATGATTGGACAGATAGAAGTAAGGGGGAGTGGTCCGAAGTCATCCTATTTAATACTTGGATGGAGCTATTAGGGAAAAGCTCCAACCAATCAATGGTAGCTAATCCCCTGTCTAGCCTTTGAAACATCAAATCTTTGCATTTATCCTTAAATCTGTTGTTACTCCAGGTGTAAGAATTCCCAACAGTAGGAATTTCATGCAAGTCCTTAAAATTTATGAAGTCTTTAAATTGTCTCATGCTCTTTTTAGGTGTGGACTTTCTTCCCTTGTATTCAGATACTGACAAAACTGTGTTAAAATCTCCTATGTATATAGAGGGGGCTTGAACAATGTCATTTAGATCCTTCCATAAGTCCTCTCTCAATTGTCTATGCACACTTGCATAAATAAAGAAACAATGCCAGGTAAAAGATGAAGTTGATTCAGTTATGTTAGCATGAACATATTGATCTGTCTCATTTAAAATGGTAATGTGGAAGGAAGGTTCCCATAAAATCCAGATTTTGGCAGTTTGTGCAACTAAAGCATTATGGTATCCAAGATCATGTTTTAATACTGAGAGCCTTTGTTTATCTTGCCATGGTTCTATTAAACACAGAATATCTATTCTATGTTTAAGTTTTACGGCCTTTAATCTTTCTACTGAAGTTCCAATACCCCTGACATTCCACACTAAAACATTTCCTATTATGGTGTATCTAATCATTTAAAAATTTTGGGGTTAGCTTTCTGTGAAGATCTTAAATTTCTAACTCTCTTTACTGTTGTCTTTCCTTTATCACCTGACCTACCATTACTTGTCTCTATATTACCCATGGTGGAAACCAATTCAGGAGAGCTAACCTTATTCTGCATGATTTCCTCCTTATCAGTTTCATTTCTGAGTGAATCCCCTTTGTTAGCTCCTGTGTTTGCTTCTGAAATAATCTGCTCTGTGTCTCCTGCTGGGAGTTTCTCAACAAAAGGATGATTAGGAACAGAGGTCTCAATATTATCAGAGATAATCTGAGGAATTACATCCTGTGATTCCACAGATTCATGAAAAACTTCTACTGCCTCATCTTCCAAGTCTTCCTGAAAATCATCTAATGATTGAAAAGCATTAGAGATAGTAACTACATGTTCATGTGTAGCTTTTGTTTGGGGTTGAGTTGTTTCATTTAACTGATTCTTTTTCCTCCAAAAAGAAGTAGTTATTGGCTTAGATATGTCATCAAGAGAATAAAAAGTTGCATTTCTCTTTTTATGACTAAACTTAAGCATATTGTTGGTAATTTCTTGCTGCAATAAAAAAGATTTTTGATTTTGGGATTCCTTTTCCTTTTGAAGAACAGTTAGTTCAGAGGATCCTTCCATGTTAGGTTCTTTTGATTGTACTTCTGGTCTTTTGTTCTCTATATGAAAATTAGCCTGAGGAACTTCTGTCTTTTTCAAAGTTATTTTCCTTAACTCAGGGTGCAACTGGTTACATTTTAAGTTGTTGTGACCTAACATTTTACAATGAGAACAGTATTGAGGCAGCTCTTCATATTCTATTGGGTAATCTGCCACCTTGTTCCCTATTCCTACCACAATTGAGTTTGGGAGTTGTGATAACAAATCAATCTCTACACAAACTTTTATAGCAGATGGTCTAGTTAGGGATTTGGTGGCTGCATCCATCTTAAGAAATCTTCCAACCTGTGAGCTAATACCTATTATTGCAGAATTGTTATAGAAATGTAGTGGCAGATTATGAAACGTTACCCAGACCGGCACAATGGAGGATTCCACCGAAGGTGAGAAATCGGTCGACCACTTCTGTACTTTCATCGAGTATCCTTGGATTGTCCAAAGCCCCTTCATCCAACACCTTTGGTAGTCCTCGCTTTCCTGAAATCGAATTAGCACATGTCGGTAATCTATTGAACCAATCTGAAATTTGGATTTAAAACCTATAGATTTAAAGGCTTGTAGCAGAGAATCCATAGGAGGTTTCCCCCGGATGAATTTCCCAACTAGGGCGTTTTGGTAATGCGAAGCAAGGAGTTCTCCTTCATCAGGTGGGAGAATATATGCAATTTTGCCTTTGAATTCAGTAATCGGATGTAGGTTTGGGGTGTCCGGGAGTGATGAGAGCAGGGGAGTTTGTTTGGTGTTAAGCGCTTGGATGAAGCTTTTGTGGCCCTGGGGGATAGGGGGGGTTGGGAACCGGTGGATAAGGCGTCGGCGACGCCATGGTTTCCCCAGGGGAAGTCTGGAGAAACGTATCAGATGAAGATATAACCGTTGGAGGATCGAGATGAAGAAGAAGAAGTACTGTTGATTGGAATCAGAGGGAGATAGAAAAACTGCTATTTTCTCGAAGATGGATGAGATAGAAAAACTGCTATTGGCATCAGACCTTCATGTGCTGTAGAGTGACTTGTAAGAACCAAAATTTCCAATAAACTAAACAATGTGTATGAAAGTAAATTATAGAATTAAGAAAGTGTAAATTCGAACATAAAAACTTATTGAATCCAAAAAATATATGGATTGATGCAGAGTCAAGATGAAAATCTATGTAGTTAATTCTAAAAATTCCATGTAGTGTGTAACGGTCCAATAGCGTTTCGAATCCCAAATACAAATGCAAATAGATTTTGTCCTGCACAACTCGATACAGAAACCGACAAACTAACAAATTTCTGGCGTACTCTCAGACTCGATAACAAGAGGCTGTGAACAAAGATCAGGGCAAACCAAGAAACTATATATGAGTAGAGGAGAAGGAAATGAGAGGAGAGAATTTTTGTGTGTTTTAGAAAGAGATTAGAGGCAGCCGTTTATAGGCAGGAAGGCACTAATGCCTAGGAGCCATTCGTGGAGTAATTCATGCCTCCCAAATTCTAAAAGGGGGATTCCATTTTGTGTAATAAAAAGGGAGGAAGACTGGCAGCGATTTACTCCTCTTCAAGTAGGAGGGTTGATCGTTTCAAAAATCGAAGTTAGGCCACAGTCCAAAAAGATCTACCCAAACCAAACATTCTGAGAACCCAACCCGACTCAAACAAATCCAAATAGAACCGAACCACGTGCGTGTGGTCTTGAATCGAGGTCTCCCAAACCACTAGTTGATATCCCTAGTGTTTTCATTATAACCTTTATACTAGAAATATGTATCTCTAATTTCTAATGTGGTATTTCTAATATACCACAAAACCCAAAATGTTACTCTTCAATTAGTCACTTTTGAGCTCTCATTTCTTATTCAAACGGAACCCAAATTTAACGGGTGAGTATAGTACGGTGTAGTACTTGTGGAGATGAAGGAAACGCTCCCTTATTCCAACACAAACAGTGGCCGGAGCGTTAGAGCCCATAGGAATCTTGCATAATAAATTAATCCTATTATACATGGGTGTTCTAAACGGATGTACTTTTGAGAGAAAGAGCTAAGAATCACATTATTTGGAATGGTAGCATTTCTCAGCCTTGAACCACCTAAAGTGAATAGTTATCAGATTTACTTGACCAGGTAGTGAACATAATGTCTTGAACCACCCGGCCCTCTGTGAAAACCAGACAATATCTATCACACAATTTCATCTTCTCACAAAACTTGGTTCTCTGATTGTGTTCATTTTGGACTTGAACATCCCTGGTTATTCATGAGTGAACTTAGAGAATTCAGTCTCTCTTAATTCTCCCAGGAGCGACCATATTTCACACTCATAAGGTGATTGACCATAAAGGGTATCCTGTCATACCCCACTTTTATTTCAAAGCTATGGAATCATTAAAAGCCAAGCTTAACCTTAACTTGCACAGGTAGCACTTTTTCTATCATTATAGGAACTGGGAAAAGATTGAAATCTCCATGTGCATATATTGATTCAACTTGATTTTGTTTGCCCCTTGAACCTATTTCTTGGGATCTCCAATCACTTAGGTAAGGTTATTATCAAGCATCATCTGTATTCATAGGCTCTAAACTCATTCTTCTAGATGACCTAACAACTTGGTCTCATGACAGACCTTTAGTAAATAGATTTCCTAGGTTGTTAGCCGATTTGATGTAATCTATCGAGATTACACTTGTTGAAATCAATTTTCTTATGGTTTTCGGTCGTCTTCTTATATGGCGAGATTTACCATTGTATATGGAACTCATTGCTTGAAGTATAGCCAATTGACTATCACTTTGTACACTTAATGTTGGCATTGGTTTTTCCCATAGTGCAATATCTTCCAAAAACTTTCGAAGCCATTCTGCTTCTCCAGCTGCTTTATCTATAGCAACGACTCAATATGTTAATAGTTTGTTCTAAATCGGGTCTTGTAAAAAAATTTCATATACATTAGCTTCCCGATCACTCGGGAATATTCCAATTGTAATATCCCATTACCCGAGTTTTTCTTCATCTTGAGATGAGGGTCTTCGGGACTTTTAACTATCCCACTTGAATAGTTCTAGAATCTCTTAAGAACTTTCTTGGCGTAATGATCTTGAGATTAGACAATTCCTTCAAAATGTCTAATGATTTTAATCCCTAAAGATCACATTTGCTAGTCTCAAGTCTTTCATGTAAAACTTTCCTTTAAGTAAGTTCTTGGTTAATTTGATCATATATTTACTGCTACCCATGATGAGCATGTCATCCACATATAGGCACGATAAAATGAATTTGTTTAGAGTATCTTTGACATAGATGCACTTGTCACATTCTTTTATTTTTAA
This sequence comes from Rubia yunnanensis, assembly GCA_037428765.1. NCBI lineage: Eukaryota > Viridiplantae > Streptophyta > Magnoliopsida > Gentianales > Rubiaceae > Rubia > Rubia yunnanensis. Next base: position 87,044,024 of record CM075063.1, read on the forward strand.
ACCATTTGACATCATTACATTGTTAAATTTTTTGTGGCACTATTTAGGTGCTTGTTTTAACCCATATAGGGATTTCACAAGTCTACACACTTTGTATTCATTTACAGGGACGATATAATAACCCTTAGGTTGTTTCATATAAATTTCCTCTTCAAGCTCTCCATTTATAAAATTTGTTTTTACATCCATTTGACGTATCTCTAGATTATGTATAGTCGGGATTGGTATTAACATTATAATTGAAGTTATTCTCATAACCGGAGAATAGGTGTTAAAGAAATCCAAGCCTTCTTTTTTTCCTAAATCCTTGCACCACAAGCCTAGCCTTGTACTTATCTATCGAGCCATTTGTTTTGAATTTTCTTTTGAAAATCCACTTTCTCCCCAAAGCTTTAGAACCCAATGGCAAATCAGTTAATTCCTTTGTAAGGTTTTGCATAATGGAGTCAATTTTACTGTTCACCACTTCCTTCCATGAAGTTGCATCCGAGGTAGACATGGTTTCCTTAAATGTTCTAGGATCATATTCTAATAGATAAGCCATTTCAAAGCCAGAACCAAATTATTTCTCCTTTCTAGCTCTCTTTCTACGTCTAGGTTCATCATTGCCCTCTTCTTTTTGTTGAAAAGAAGTACTTTCTTCTCCTTCTTCACAAGTTCATTTATGACTTACTTTGTCCTTACATGGGAACATGTTGTCAAATGATGCATTCCTTAATTCCATTACTATATTTTCATGTATATCTGGTACATCAGACTTGTACACCAAGAATCGATAAGCACTACTATTGTGTGCATACCCGATGAAAATACAGTCAACATTTTAGATCCAATTGTGACTTTTTTATGAGGTGGTGATGCCACTTCTGCTAGGCATCCCCATATTTTGAGGTACTTGTACGAAGGTACATTACCATTTCGTAACTCATAAGGCGTCTTTCCAGTCACCTTTAAGGGTGGGCATCGGTTTGTTTTAATAGGTTTTCGGTTTATTCGGTTTGGGTTATTCGGTTTGGGTTATCCGATTTTGCCCCTAAAACACCCAAAACCAAAACCGACCTGAATAATTATCCTAACCAAATTCGGAATTTGGTTTCATTTTGAAACTAAATTCAACCCGAATAAACTAAATCGACTGTAAAAAACTTAATAATTACTAAAATCGTATAACTTAATCTAAAATTAAATAAAAATATGTAATCTAATTTCTACATCATCAAAATTAAGTTTTCAATAAAAATTTAACAAGTACAATACAAATTCAACCATAACAATTTTAGCATTACTTTTAAAACCAAGGAAAATTAGTTCGTCTTAATATTCATCATCAAAACCTTCACATTCTCCAAGCCTTCAAGCACTCGACATTCACATTCACCTTCAAGCACTCCAGAAACTTACTTGGGGTTTAGAGTTTGAGGATAATTTATTAAATTTAAAGATTAGTCCTCCAACTTAAATTTATTTGTGTTGTTTTAAAATTTAATTACTATTATATATAATTTATTTAAGTAATTACAATTCAGCATTTGGTTCGGATTTCAGCTTAAGTTTTAATATCAAAAACCAATCCAAAAACCATATTGAGAATTCGGTTTATTCAATGTGGATATCTGAAAACTGTATATCAAATTCGGTTCGGGTTATTTGAATTCGGATAATTCAATTTTTAGTTCAATTTTTGGTTTTCAATTTTTTCCCACCCCTAGTCACCTTATGTGGTATCTTGTTGTGAATGTAGTTGGAGGTTAGTATAGCCTCCCCCCCCCCCTCCTCCACATGTTTTGGGATAACCCAGATTCTTGCAACATTGCATTCATCATCTCTTTTAGAGTTCGGTTCTTTTGTTCCAAAACTCTGTTAGATTCAGGTAAGTAAGGAGTGGTACTGTGATGAAAAATACCATGTTCTATGCATAATGCATTGAAAGGTTCATTATACTCACCTCCCCTATCACTTCAGATAATTTTAATTGTTCTACTAAGTTGGTTCTCAACTTCCAACTTGTACTCTTTGAACTTTTCCAATGCTTCGTCTTTGCTAGTAATAGATAAACATAACAATATCTTGTGCAACCGTCTATGAAAGTCACAAAATAATTTTTACCGCCTCTAGTTTGCACAAACTTTAAATCACATAGATGTGCGTGAATTAATCCTAGAGGTTCGGTTGTCCTCTCCACATGTGGAGATGGTGTTTTCGTGAGTTTTGCATGCACGCAAACTTCACATTTTTCTTTACTTGGTTTGCATTTTGGAATCACGTTCATGCTCATTAGTCTATTAATATATTTATAATTCACATGTCTCAATCTTTAATGCCAAACGTTAAAAGACTCGGCGACATAAGCAAAGCATTACTCTTATTCATTAAAGACTCGAGATGACTGTCATTGCATTCATTTTAATCAGTCCATCCTTCACCTACCCCTTTCCCACATACACCCTATTCTTAGAGATAACTAACTTGTCAGGCACAAGCTTGATCATAAACCCGTTCTTGGAGAGGAGGGTGCCCGAGATCAGATTCTTGTGAATGCCTGGCACATGCAGAACATTGTTGAGTGTCAACTTCTTCTTGGAAGTCAGCCTCTGCACAACCTTCCCTTGACATTCAATCGTTGAAGTGGCAGAGTTTCCCACGAAGATTTTCTCTTATGTCTTGCTCTTCTTATATGTAGTGAACATACCCCTATTTAAGCATATGTGTCGGGTGTCACATGTATCATACCACCACTCCTTTGGATTTCTCCCAACCATGTTTACTTCAGTCATCAAAGCACATGGATCTAAAAATCCGAGAGTTGGCTTTCAGTTAGGTTGGCTAGAGCCTTTCTCTTCCTCATGTCGACCTTGCTACGACATTCATCTATCGTGTTCCCAATCTTTTGACACTTGTGGCACTTCCCACTGAACTTATTGGTAGGTTGCTTCTTGAAGTTGCTCGAGTTCTGGGGTTGTAACTTTCTTTTCTTCCCCTTATACTCTGCCATGTTTACTTTCTGCTCAAGCTGCACCCCATCAACCTTTCGGTTGGTTGACTTAATTTGAAACTTTACAATCAAGTCCTCGACTTTCATTGCCTTCGAGTTGTGCAACAGATAATGCTTGAAGTTCTCCCACTTAGGAGGAAGCTTCTCAATGAAAGCACCTACGTGAAAGGTTTCACAGATGTTCATGCCTTTAGCTATGACCTTATGTGTGATAAGTTTCAACTCTTCAACCTGTTCCATGATCGGCCTTGAGTCTACCATTTTGTAGTTCAGAAACCTTGCCACTACATGATAATTTGTGCCTGCATCTTCATACTCACATTTCTTGTACAAGGCCAGCCACAAATCTTTGCTCGTTTTTCAGTACTGTACACATTGTACAACGAGTCAATCATTCGTACTGTAATATAGCCCTTGCACATACAGTCTCCTTGAATCCAGCTCTATGGGTTTTCCAAAGCGTGCATATCCATGTTATTTGGAGAGATGACATGTTTGTCCTCCTTGAGGCACTTGTCCAGATTCAACGTGGTCAAGAAGAAGTGCATCTTTTGACTCTGCATCTTGAATCCTGTTCCATCAAACTTTTCGGGTAGAATTCCCGCTTATTGACCATTTGGCAATGCTGGCATGGCATGCCTGATTTGATGAACATCATTTCCAAATTTGGATTCACCATAATTTTAACAACTTCGGGTTGAACTACCGGGGGTGGCCCACCTTGGTCTCAATGACTGGTAAATCAACTGGTGGTAGACCACACCCAAACAGAATTTGGGACATCGATTCACGAAAGTTTCTAGTATTAACATTTTTATTTGCCATTTGTCACAAATCTATTTTCAAACAATGTAAACAAATTATTAATGGCTTTAGAACAGATTTAAAACACGTTCATAGAATTTTCTTAAAATTTCCAGGAAAGGCTTGTGGAGGGATACAATGTCTCCTCAAAATCACCAGACTCACTAGACAGAATTATTGTTTGTCATTCAATAAAAGTTGCTTTTAAAAATTATTTAAATACTCCCTCTGTTTTTCTATTTATGTCATTATAGGTTTAGGTGCTTGGATTTAGGTGAAGAAAATGAGTTGATCAAATTGAATGTAGAAAGTAAAACGTAGAATGATTGGATGAAATTAAAGAAATCTTGCCAAAAATGGAAAGGGTGTCAAATGAAAGAAAACATTCATTTATAGTAAGTGTGTCATAAATAACAAAATAGATGGAGTATTTTTTTTTCAAATTTCAATTTTTGATTTAAAATATTCAAATTAAATTTGAAAATTCAAAATATTAAATATGAATTTTTTTTCTTCTTTTCCCCTTTCCTCAACTTTGAATTCTACTTTTCAAATTTAGATCTTATAAATAGTTTTAGATTTGAAATTAGAAATTTAAGAATAGTTAAAATCCTGATTAATTCACGGTAAACTTAATAAAGAACGCTACTAAATTCAGAATTAACTAGAATAATTACACCGGTAATTAAAATTATTCATAATTAATTAGAATTAGAAATAATTCAGAATTAACTATTCTGAACTGTTCCAAATTATAAGAAACTTATTCAAAAAAAATTTCCAAATTAAAGATATAAATTTCAGCAATGTAAGAGAATTTAGAGCAGATTAGATAAAGTTTACTAGTCATTCTATTATGAACTTCACAATTTCATATTTATAAGTTTTTAGGAATTATAGGTAAAAAAAATCATAATTAAGATTGTAAATCTCAATTTCCAATAAACTAAACAACGTGTATATAACAGAATTAAGAAAGTGAAAATTCAAACATTAAAAGTTACCGAATCCAGAAAATGTCCAGAAAATGGATGGATTGATGCAGAGTCGAGATGAAAATTTATGTCCTCAATTCTAAAAATGCCCCGTACTGTGTGACGTTCTGATAGCATTCTGAATCCCAGGATACAACTGCTAATAGATTTTGTCATGCACAACTTAGAAACAGAAACAAGCGAAGTAACGAATCTATGACTTACCCTCAAACTCAACGAACAAGAAGGCTATGAACGAAGGAACTCTATATGAGCAAAGAAGAAGGAGAGGAGAAGAGAGGATTTTGTGTGTTATAAATGAGATTAAAGGCAACCTTTTATAAGCAAGAGGGTATTAATGGTTAGGAGCCATTTGTGGAGTAATACACGCCTCTTCAATTCTAAAGGGAGAATCCAACACCCTGTAATGAGAAGGAAGGGAGACCAGGAGCGATTTATGCCTCTGCAATTAAGAGGGTTGACCGGTCCAAAAATAAAAGTTGGGCCACGATCCAAAAAGACATGCCTAAACATTCCCGAGGACCAAGCCTGACCCGGTTGAACTGAACTGAATTGCGTTCGTGTGGTATTGAGTCGAGGTCTCCCAAACTACTAGTTGATATCCCTAGTGTTTTCATTCTAGCCTTTATACTAGAAATATTTCCTTCACATTTCCAATATGGTACTTCCAACATACCACAAAACCCAAAATGTTACTCTTCAAGTAATCACTTTTGGACCCTCATTTCTCATTCAAACGAAACCCAAATTTAACGTGTGGGTATAGTACGATGTAGTAAGTGCAAAGACGAAGCCAGTGCTCCATTATTCTGGCGCAAATGATGGTCAGAGCGCCGGAGCCCACCAAAATCTTGCTCGGAAAAATTTGGTTCCAACATGACTTGCCAATGAAATATCTAGGGCTCCCTCTATTTACAGTGAAATAGGAGGAAAATGACTGTGAATTGCTAATAGAAAAGATTAGAGAGAGAATTGAATGATGGACAACCAGGACTTATCTAATGCAGGAAATATACAGCGATGAATGGTGTACATCTGAGCATTTTTGGATATTGGGCTAATGTGATGCAAATACCTTAAAGTGTGCACAAAATAATAGTTCAGATTTTTACCAGTTATTTGTGTGGAAGAGAAGAAGGACACAGGGGCTTCACAACATCAGCTTGAGAATCTTTATGCATGAGTAAAAAAAAGCGGAGGTGTGTGCTTAAGGGATCCTTCTAATTGGAATAAGGTAGCGTTATGTAAACATCTTTGGAACTTAACTCGGAAAAAAATATATATATTATGGGTCAAGTGGATTCAAGAGTATTATCTGAAGGGTACGGATATTGGAAGCTATAAGTATTCAGTGACACAAAGCTAGCCATGAAGAGTGTTGATGAAGTTGAGAGAGATGGAATATGTCCAAAGCGGAAGGATCGTGCTAACAAGAAAGGAAAACTCAAGATTGCAGTTGTGTATGAGATAATAATGGGAGGAGATGAAACCATATACAAAAGCAGGATAATGTGGTACAAGAAATTCTTGCCAAAACACAGGTTCTTTCTTGGGTTACCCATCAATGGAAAACTTGTCACTACTAATAGGCTACTAAGGTTTTGACATATTGGCTGGGAAGAATGAATGCAAACTGTGCAAGGAGGATCAAGAAACAGCTCAGCACATGTTCATTGATGTAGCTATGTGAAGGAATTACTCAGTATGTTGTAGGTACCAAGAAGTAAAACCTTGAGAGAATTGAAGAAAATGATGTGGAGGCTGATCAAATTGAAATCAAACAATACATTGATGAAAATGGTGTCAGGTCTATACAATGTTTGGCGGGAGAGGAATAGAAGAGTATTCACGGATCAAGAACCTAAGACAAAAACATTGGTTTTCCAGATTTAAACAGAGTTTAAATGGAAGGAAGCCAAAGGCTGAAAGAAGGAAATATACAATAGACAGTGGAAAACCAAAAAAAAATTTATGTGGGGGAGGTGGGGGCTAGTTAAATAATGACATGTAGCAATGGAATGGGGTCATATTTTAATTCTATGTTTTTTTACTATTTTTTTATTCACTCACTGATCACATGTCAGTATTTAACTAGTCTATCACCTCCCCACATTAAAAAAAAAAATTGGAGGAAAGGGTGAAGAAGAAACGGGAAAGAAAAGTCTTAAAAGAATTAAGGTAGAAAAGAATGTGAAAGTAATATATTAGGAGTGAAGACCTAAATTTTGTCATATATTGGCCTTAATTTTAATATACAAAATGCTTACCAAAAAAACCTTTAACGCACAATCCTATAAATCAATAATAGTTTCGTGATTTTTGTTTATGAGTGTGTAATTTTTAATTGTTGATTAGTCATAGCTAATCCTAGCAAAGAAAAGATCTGGATTTGCCCCAGATTCGATCAACCGAACAGTTTCGGTAAACAAAAATTGTCAAACATACTAGAGAGTTTTAGCAGTGAACCTTAATAATTTTACCTTATTTTGAAAACAAAATTGGTGTGAAGTAACATTTATTATTCCACATATTTTATGGATCCAATTATGTACAAAAGTTCCTACTAAGAGTAACTCATTCGACAATGGATTAGGAAAGAAAGATCTGAAAAACTCTTGACAAGTTTAAAATAAATTTAACAAATTAGTATGCACAATAACAAGAAAATCTTGCCTCTAGGCTCTATCATGCAAAGTAGAATCAATTCCATCTTCTGAAGAACCAATTCCCTCCCCGCCATTTATGCCCAGTGAGATCGATCTTCTGTATTCTTCCTCCGAATTCTCCATTTCAACGGCGTCGCGAACAGGATCTTTAGGTTGATCATCGCACATAGGCACCCCCAGTACCTGGCTATCATCCTCGACCACATGAACCAACTCATTTTGGTCCCTCTGAACTTCAAGAGAGGACACGTTGATGATTACCGAACTCTGCGAATGCGCCGTGACAGGAGAAAAGGGATTAACCCTGGCCCGGCAGAGAGGACAACTGGACTGAGATTTGAGCCAGGTATCAATACATGGGGGATGAAAAGCATGGCAGCATTTAGGCATAAGCCTGAGATTCTCCCCTTCTTCAAACTCACTCAAACACACCGAGCACTCAGTCCCCTCCACCAATCCATCACTCTTCCTGTACTTAAAAACCGTGATCGATTTGATCACGAAATCCTCCAGTCCACAGGCTGCAGCCTGCCACTCATCCGGAAGGGCCTCATCGCGGTGCACCCCATAATCAGTCTGCGCATTTCCGGAACCCCTTCTCCTCCAGTATATGTACACGAAGCTGTAGTAGCTGACGACAAGGAACACGCAGGCTAGAATCACCATAACCGCGATCATCACAGGGGGGAACGCGGCGCTGGAGCCGACATCATGTCGGGATGCAGGCTGTGGGGGAGGAGAGAAGACTATGTAGCACCACTGAGGACAGTAGATGCTGCATATCCCTGATGAACAATCTCTGTATGCTTCATAGGGTGACCATGAGGCTGGGGGGCTTTCTGAAGACCCCATTTGGAAGGGACAGAGTTTAAGGTTTTTAACCTTGATTTGGCTATGTATGAACTTGAGGTGGCTTTTAGGAGGGACTTTTGATTCTTTGTTGACCAAAAGGGATGGTGTTGGTTGGGTTGTTGATGAAAGTGCTCAATCAACCCCGTGTTGCTGTCCAAGGTAGTTGATGAATTGCAATAAACTTAAGGGTTTGTTGTCCCACTACAGAGAGTGACACAAAGATTGTGTCGAAATTACTCAAGCACCAAAGGTAAAACAATCGTTAGAAGCCACTTCTTTGTTTTTCCTTTGGTTGAGGGTTATTATTATATATAGACAGCACAATTAATCCTAAACCAGATAGGATTGTGTAACTAAATCCTATCGGAAACTATTTCCTAAACTAGACAGGAAATAAGTAATCATAAAATATTAATTTCCTAATTCGGTTGGGTTTGATCGGAATTTCTTCCGGAGGGATTCATTATGATTCAGGGATCCTGGAGATGTGCTATTAAGGAAAAGAATTTGGAACAATTACATTGGCTCCTTCAGACTTCAATGAATTAAGAGGGGATCTTTGGGGTTTAATACAGATGCAGTTGTGGAGATTCCCCTCAAAATTGAAGGATACCAAGAGATCCTCCAATGTTTCTAGTAGTATATAAATTTATTTTATAGGAAAAGTCTCAGGAAATGTAGTCTGTCCATAAACTTATGAACAGACTTGCGACATGCTTGCAATTAATAAAAAAAAGTAGACAGCATGCCAAGCCCAATAGTTTGGATCCATCATTGTCTTTAACAACAACAAAGATTAACAATGCCTCAACGGAGATCCATCGATGGAGTCGATTTCATTCTAAACTTCCTTTTCTTCTTCTTTGTCGTCATCCTCAATTATAAACTAATGGCTGCGATTTTGATTAGTCGCCTCGCAACCAGCATCGTCGGAATTTTGTGCGGGGCGTGTTGGATTCCGTGTTTGTTTAAAATCTCTGTTTTAGTTGAATTTGTGTGTTCAAGCGCGCAAGGGGAAAGAGAGATCAAGGTCTCGTTGGAACTGAATGAAGATGTTTTGCAGCGTATGGAAGTCAGCTCGGCCTTCTGCTTTTTCGTTTTAAATTACGAACTGTGTCTGTTTACCTATATGTTGCACATGTTAGTATTCAATATGTACTTGTTAGTTGTACTGTCTATGACCTTTTTTCATTTGTTGTTAGTTGTGCGTTTTGAATTATGAGTTGCATCTGTTTACTTATATGTTGCATCTGTAGTATTTAATGTGTACTTGTTAGTTGTACTATATATGCCTTTTATTTTATTTTTTTTGCTTGTCATTTTTTAATTAGGAACTGCACATGTTTACTTATATGTTGCATATGTTAGTATTCAATATGCATTTGTTGGTTTTACTTTTTTTTAAAAAAAATTTGTTGGTTGTTCATTTTGAATAATGAACTGTATCTGTTTACTTATATATTGAATCTGTTAAAATCCAGTATATACTTGTTAGTTTCATTGTGTTTGACTTTTACTTTCATTGTTCATTATTTTCGTTTTGAATTAGAAATTGTACATGTTTGCTTATATGCTGCAACTGTTAATATCCAGTATGTATGACTTTTGGATCTATGTTTTTTTGTTTTAAATTTCAAGGATTCATATGCATGCTTTTATTTGAACAATACGTGTTGTAAATTAATTAATGCAGAGTTAATATAACAATGTTAATTATCAAATTTTAGTCTCATCTGTCTGTGTAAACTATTACATATACTAGTTGTAGGCTAACATATGTATGTTTAAACAAAACATAAATGATTCATAAGGTAACTTATGCACTACCTCATAGAAAATTTTTGCTATTCATAAAAAGAATTGATAATTTAAAATCATATGCGTGTTTTTATTTAGGTGCATATTGTAAAGTAATTAATGCAGAGTTAATTTGACAATTTTAAATTGTCAAATTTTAACTTAACTTATCCATGATCTCATGAAAAAATTTTATAATTCATATTCACAGTTTTTATAACAGGTGCATGTTTTAAGGCAAACAATATGTATTGTAAGGTAACGGATGTATAGTATATATGAAAATTTTTAGCAGCATTTAGTTCCTTTTTCGAATATTTTCCACATGTTTTTAACTTGTTCACAGCAGCAGAATACATTCAGAAGTTTCAACAATAATTTCAACAACATAAACTTTTGTGATCTTCCCAAAAATGATCTTTCCTCATCGGACCAAGTGATCTTCCCCCATTCCGTCTGAGGATTTTTGGGCACCGCCTCCAGCTTCCCCGCTTGAATCCGAACCCGAAAGTGTAGTCCTCATAACCACTTTTGTGTCTCGGTGCATCACTCCCCGAGAATGACAATGCTCTCGTCCTCATAGAAGTTTCTTTGTGTAGCATTTAACCTGTGAAAAAAAACATTAGAATCATTTTTTCAATGCTCATTTCATTCTATAACATGATCCTAAGATGCTGATAAAACACCTTGTAGCGAACCTGGGATTTGCTGAAATTGACATTGGAGCAGGATGCCAATCCCGATATGCCATGTTCCATGTACTAAAATAAGATAGATGCTACAAGACAATCGTGAAGTGATTATTTCCTCCAACTTTATGATATTCGGGTGGTCAAGCCTGTGAAGAATCATTATCTCTCGAGCCATAAACCGAACACTCTATGGTTCAAAATTGTCAAACCGAACCTTCTTCAAAGCAACAATCATCCCAATCTCCAGATCACGCACTCGAAACACGCTGCTATATGTACCCTGGCCTATCTGTTCAGATCAAAGAAAGAACAAGTTTCATTTGCTTGAGAAAAAATCATCACTACCTTATTGTTGCCTTATTGCTACAGAAGCCTATAGCTGAGGGGATCCATAGGATACTGTAAGCTAACAAAGTAGAGACCCGAGACATGAGCAGATAAACGAAAACTAGTAAACTAAACACTCAAAGCCTACATACTTAGCAAGCATGAGTGGAGACTTCCTACATGCTTCAACTAGGAATGATTAACAACTTTGTGGATTTAAGCTTCAGATTTAAACACTATTTAGCTAAGAAATTGCAAAAACCAGGGGTATGAAATGATTATATTTAAAGAAGTCTTACTTCCACCAAGCATGATGAAGCCCCTCAAGGATAAAATCGGACAGTTCCCCTGCAAAATGACATCAGTATAAATCAACTGCCAACGGGTACTCAGGATATCTTATTTTGTCTCCTATCCTAAAAATGATGGGCGATCTCATACTATCACTGATAACAACATACTATCGGCTGATACTTTTACTAATAAAAAATCTTTAGCACATTTCATAGTTTTGGTAATGACAGTTTGCCTGCAGCCAAGAACTGCAAACAACTTTGTGGCAAAAATTAAATTTTGTGATTCGGGTAGTTGATGATAGCCTAGGATGTGTATACCTGTTGGGCAGACCTTCAAGGGATCTCCAGTGGATTTTCTGGTTTCAGATTGGCTGCAAATACACATGCATAAGTGAGACAAGGATAAGAAACATTAGTTAATCGGCGTATGACAAACATGAAGACTTTATACCTGCATATTTCTAGCAAACTAGGAAAAAATATCTTGGCCAAATGCTTTGTGATATAAACTTATGAACACATCTGCATCAACTTAATATAAACTGATCCAAATTTTACAATAAACAGTCAGTGCCAATTTGGCAGGCACATAACAGATGAGAAAATTTTATTCATCTATAAGCAAACACTCTTCAGATGGCATGATTTCACCATAAACAGTAATAAGCAAATTTCCCTTCCCTTTTCAATCAATTCAATTCAACCTGATCAATATGTGCTTCAACAGTACAGAACTAGAGAGAGGCAGTCACCTATATGCTTCTCCTTCTGGTGAAACATGAAAGAGTGAGTTCCATCTACAACATGAATCAAACCATCAAAACGTTCAAAACACATTATAAATCGATGAAGAAGCATGCAAATCGAGAAGTTATACCAAACACAGAGGCATAGAGTCTGCTCCATTTGACTCGTACATGGCGATAATCACTAGGAACCTGGAGATCTCGCAAGCATCGAATCCTTTCCATTTCTCCTCCATTTCTCCATTGCTGGAAAAGTCAAATTGAAGGCCAAAACAGGGTACAACAACAAGCTCGTGAGATTCCTCACCACCCTATTTCGGACGCTCGGGAAGGCCAAGGATCTGTACGTCAATTAGAATTGAATGTAATCTAGTTAGTACCTAGTTAAGTAAGTCTTTAGTGGATCGATGTAATCTTTGTACCCGAGGGTTGCCATTGACCACAACAGATCATCTCCATTGATAGTCTTTCTCTTCTCCCTCTGGCACTTATCACTCGCCCTGACATTTCAATCAAAGTTCAAACACAATCAAACTAAAAGAGCAATAAAAAAAACTTAGATAGAGGATACAAATTATTCACGATGTTCTTCTATGTTCGATCAAGTAAGTCATAAGTGATAATTTAACAGTCGCTGTTGAATTAGTGCATATTGAACTTGTGAATTCCATCTACTAGATTGTGACAATTCAATTGAAATGCACGTAGTCGCTAGTGATGAAGCTGATGAACTTGGAGGCGCATACGAGCTACGCCACTGAGGTCGACTATGGCACCGATTACGCCGGAACCACCTCTGCGGGCTATGGCGGCGGCGCCACCGTCCTGCCCAAGAGCTTCAGCGTCAACGTGTCGCGCTCTGACAAGAATGACGATCTCCGAAAGCTCATCAGGGCGGCATCCGTGCGAAGCATGGTGGAGAAGATGGACGTTAATCTCATGATCTTGGATCACCATCTGGGGATGCTTTTTTGGTTCTATGAAGAATCAGACGAATTTTGTTATATTTGCATTAATTGCAAATTAGTCCCTGGCCAGGCCACCTGTCATGAGACAGACCCTATTTTATTATCTTATCAAATCTTGAGGTGTGTCGAAAAGTTATCATATTTTAGATATTGCAAGGATTTTGTGGAAACTCAACCGAGTTACTTTTTCTTCAACTTTGTTCAGTTGATCGCAAAGGAATCAACGCTTGTACTTTACAAAAAGGTACAATTCATTTGATTGGACTATCATTATGCTGCATTAGCGCTAACAGTAGTTGTAAATTCAAGGGGTTGTTGGTATGGACAAGCTCAAACCATGCACAAGCACAACAAAGATTCAGTATTTATTGCTAATATGTTCAGCCTTAATCAGTATTGCAATATATGAACTAATACTGATGTATCGCCCGCTAACTGGCAGACTCAAGCGACTGAAGTCTTGATGCCTCCCAAGCACCCATAAGTATCCACGGAGCACGCATGATAAATCTGGATTACATTAACTGAAAGATTCTAAGCAACTATGTATCACAAATCACCGTGCAACTGACTTTTGTTAACTGAGCTGGCCAGAAGCAACACTGGACTCGCGTGGATCAAATTGACCAAGTAACAAACACAATTCGTATCTCAATATTCATTATTCAGAACTCGTCTCGTGCATCACAACATAAGTATGAACCAGTAGTTTCTAAAACAACAGGGAAAAAGAAGTTGCAGGCTTTGAAACATTGCCATTACACCTGCAGCACGTCAGTACAACATGCAGCCATGCAGGGAAACAACAGTCATCATAGGGATGAACTCGCTATTCTAAGAGCCAAGCAAGGTTTCACATACCAAGCCAAAGATTATATTGACGAGGTCAAAACATCTTCTGCTTCAACGAGTCAGGGAGTTCTGGTAATCATGAATCCATTCTAAAAGAGTAGCAATATAGAATATATCAAACCTTAAAGACCATAAGAGTAGAAGAGGATCCTACTCACTATCTAAAATCTAACAAAATGATTCCAAATACCCACTAACCACAACCACCTCAAATATTCAATTTACTATGAAACAGGAGCTCTTATACTATGAAAATGTGGATTGAGAACCCACATGATTTTATTATCAAGGGGGAATTAGTATACAAAAATATGTGCATTGCAGCGTTCTCACCTGATCCATTTGCTACAAAGAATAATACCTAGCTACAGAACTGTACTTCTATGAAAATTTTATGCTCTTCCTTTCCTTTTCTCATCCAATGCCTGTTCGGAAAAATAAACAAGTATTAGCAAGTATCATGGCAAAACACATTGCAAAAACAACAAACTTCATAATTAACTAACTAGTAGAAAGTATGAGATGTGCAAGTGACTTCGTATAATTTTATTTCTTTTTTCACAAAACCAGTGAGAAGAGCTTCTGTCAAATTAGAAAGGCACTTTTGGTATCAACTCTTTATAAGCATTGACACCAACAATAGAAAATAGACATGAATCTGATTTGATACAAGATAATGGCCACTATTTAATCTACTCAAACTATCTGGATTATTTACTGTTACTTTCAATGTTATTAGGATGGATATAAACCATTTAATTTGTGTGCTTGGTTTAAAAACGAGTACATTGAAACACCTAAGAAAAACTGTAAGAGATGCATAGCTTCCTTCAGATAATGTACAAATGCAAAAGGTTACCTTGTGTTGGAAGAGTCTTAATGTCAAAACGAGTGTATCCCGCATACTGTAAGAAAGCAATGCATAGAATCAGACAATACCAATACATAAAAGGAGGATGTGAAGTGAGGTGTAGCAACAGTTAACTACTGGTTTATCTCAAACTCTGTCTGAGGAACCATTTACTAATTGGTCTCTTCTATAGCACATATTACAAATTTACAATTAAGGTAAAGGGCAAAGGAAATCAGAAATTTATGGGAGCTACATCGCAAATCAGGTTAACAAGACTCGGTAACTATCATATGAGGTCTTTGGATCACTCAATTCATTGACAATTAATTTGAGTCAGAATTCTCCAACCTGAATCAGACCTTAGGGGTTATGCTCAGCTTTCCAAACATGAACTGCATTAGAGTAGGGTTAGGAGGATCTTAGCCAGTGGACCTGATACTCAGTTCAGCTTCTAGAACTGGGCAGGGATTCAGTGTTCCACACTTGTCAATATTTAAGCTCAACATGAGTCATGTTTACCAAATTACCACATTCTACATGCTTTTATGAAGGAAATGCTATAAACCACTTTCGAAGTAAGTAGTAGCCATACACCTAAGTTACAGCCTGTGTGTTAAAGGTACATCCGCAAACCGTTACAGGGCTTGGCCATATATCATAAAATAAAAGCGAGGTACCCACCGAAAAGGTGATTGATAGTATTACTGTGCAAATGGCAAATATAGTTGGTGCACTATGAGCCAATTTCAAAATTCAAGTAGTTCATTACCGGACATCATTGTTCGTGCTGAAAAAATGTGAGGAACCATCAGAGCATGTTAAGACAAGCTGTGATGATAGCCCGTTGGGAACTTTAACCTGCAAAAGGTAAGAAAGAAGGCCATTGATACATGCCCATAAAGGCCTTGTCCAAGGTGTGTTTGGTGGAGTTGTTATTTGAAAACCACAACAAAAGCATAATATGTGATTGTGTCACATGTCAACATTGGCCTCGATAGATATTGACTGCATGGTAAATTGCAAACCCAAGCACATGAAACTTACATCTGCAGATAACCTAGCAGGCCATTATTACTATCGCAAAGCAATGCCAATTCAGGATCAGTTTTGCAAAAATACCAGTTTTTCATGGTTCTGAATCTTTAAAATAAATATCAGATTGAGGGTTCATATCTTTTCTCAGACTATTTAGTAGAAGAGAATGCAACTGAAACAGGATAGGAACTCACTCTTTGTAACATAACTACTCTAACAGAACATAAATGCCTCAAAATAAAGAGATATAAAACAAACTCCTTTTCTACTTAAGCAGTTGGTTAAAGGAGATCGATACCACGTCCAACAGATGCCAGAATCTTTTCCACTAATCACGTGATGGTAGCGAAAAGTAGCTTCACAAAGAGCTACAGCATCTTTACTTTTCTGGTTGATATAAAGTAAAGACTAAAGAGCGTACCGACAAGTCTCTGGAAAATTTCTCTGCAATTACCACAGCCTGCGTTCTGTGAACTTTAACTTGAAAACTATATTTCCCTAGAAATAGGGTGGTTAGCTCCCAAGTCTCAGAAGAATCTTCCTGTTTAAGAGTTGACAGCTATTATAGTCATGTAAGAGCATAAGGAAAAGAAAATAGGAATGCTTTAAATCAGTTGGCAACATATATACTTTAATTTGCAAGGACTGAAGACAATTTACAGGTCATTCATTTGCATTTATTGCATCAACCCACCACATACAGTAATTCAAGTTAATATAGTTATGTTCGTTTAATATGATTCAGTTAATTCACTTTTGAGATCTCATTGTTTTAGTAGCTTTATATGTGCAGCTTTCATGTGAGCAGAGCGTGTAAGCAGAGCCTATGCACAGGACATACTGTAACCAACAATCTGTCAGATTTTTTAATGCAGAAAGGAGTGAATGGAAGACCTAACAAACAATTTCCAGCAAGGCCAGGAAACCATATAAAATTATAGTGTAAAAAAATTTATAAAAAGAAGTATTTCTCAGCAGAAGAGCCAGGAAACCGTATAAAATTATAAATCTCTTTAAGAATGGGATATACAAAAACCACTCTCTTTCTGAAATTGTTTGCTACAATAAAAATATATATGCATTTCAGAACAGAATCAGAATTAAATCAAACATACAAGCATAAGAACATCAAACGTTGCATGGCCATTAGAGCTGTGAGTGTCAATCTCAAGCTGCATGTCCGGATCTGGAGAAAAACAAAATACAAAACATCAGTGAGAGCATACAAAAATCAAAAGGTCTTCAGAGTGGATAAGTATATACATATCAACTGATAGCTACTTTCCTATAGCAAGAATGGCCGGTGAATTCAATATATTCCTTTTTAAGTGGTAAACTGCAAGACAGTCTAAAAGCTACATAATAACATATCCTCCTGGAAAAATATTATTCATTTGAAAAAGAACTTACGGGGGGAAAATATATTTCAGGGTACCTACACAAATGTTCTTATTTAGATGCTAAGAACAATAGCTTATTGTTAACAGGAAATTATCATCATTAAGGAATGCTGAGCATGGTAACATATTATTGTGAGCAAAGTGCATTTACAACCCCAGTTCCATTGAAAGTGCCATCTGAACCTAAAGTATTTTTTAGAAGTGCGAATTTACCCCTTGATTCAGCGGGGATAAAAGTCAATCCTGTGGATTGGTCCAATGACAAATTTACCCTTTATCCATAATTTGTAACGAAATTTTCTCGAATCCATCGCCTAAGGGGAAATAGCAGCTTCCTCCTCACCATATCGTACCGAGTACCAACCACCCTGGTTTCTAATACACCACCGCACCTATACCTCATGCCACTGCCAACACCTCGCACCACTACACCGCATCCCACCACAAAGAACCACTGTCGATTTCTCCTACTACACCGCACACCCCTTACGCCACTACTAAAAACTCGCAATACCAGCACTTTCCCCACCACCGCTATTGTTTTGAATCAAATATGAATGATGAGGATGATGATGATGATGCCCACTGCATCAATTAAGGACGATGACGATGACGCACTGTATCCAGACTATGATGATGGTCGTGATTAGGCAGTGCCATATGGTTGGTTGGTTCAGTAGAAGGTGGTCGTGTTTTCATTGGTTGTTCGATGATGGGCGGCATTGGTTTCGTAGGGTAGTGAGTAAGGTGGTGGTGGTGGTGGTGGTGGTAGTGATGGTGATGGTGAGAAGAAAGATGAAGAAATGGGGGAATGGGGTGTGGTGGATGGTGCGGCAATTTTGGGGATTTATAGTTGAAGGGTATTTTGTTCAATTCAATTTTGTTTTCACTGGATGTAGAAATGCAGGAGAAATTCCGACTTTAGGGGCTAAGTCAAATCTGTTTACATCATTCAAGGGTTTAATCTGCACTTTTCAAGAACTCGGGGTTTAAGTGGCACTTTCAGCTAAACTCAGGGTCTCTCGTATGTTTAACCCTGTAATTGTAAATCAAAACAACTGGCTTACCGCATGTTATTGTGTTCTGGTCATTTGCAAACAATCTGACAAGATGTCCCTGGTAGATAAAATGCAATCCCATCAGCCAAGAAGTAATTAAAATCATTTGCTTAAACGAGATAAACTCTTGCAATAACCAAAATACAAATTCAGAATCAAGAAAGAATTTCCTCATAATTTATAATGCCCCAAACAATTATTTCTCAAGTATCGCAATTCAATAAGCAACTAAAAAGGGTAATGAAGAAATATGAGAGATTTCAAACCAAAAAACTTCACTCCATAGATATTAACTTCATATTCTCTAGTTGCATCTACTATGTCAACTCCTATTGGCAACATATTATGCTCCTACTGTGAGTGGTACAGACTAAATTCATCAATCTTTAAAATCTGATTCACAAACCTGAACTATCATAGAGCCAAATCATTAAGGACAAAAGTTTAAGATATCTTAAAAATAGTAGGTAACAACAGACAACCATGATCCCATATTTGAACCCATATTCAAGTAAGATTAAAAACAATAAGTTACAACAACTAAGAACAGCTGGACAAAATTATTAGAAATTACTGAAATCCATCATTTTCAGTCACACTTTTAGTATCAGTGATATAATTTCAAGATCCCGGGAAAAAACTCTACAAATATCCATTTATGTTGCTCCCGTGTGTCTAGACTGGGCACAATGATATGATCAGTATAGCCAGCCCCAACCAGTGGGATAAAGGCATGATTGTTGTATATCAATATGTTGCTTCTAATACTGAACCTCAAGGTATCTTCCCACATTTGTGTAAAGCATGAATTCCATGACAAAGAAATGTGATATCCATCTTCATTGATCCCTTATTTCATCCTATTCCTACCTAAAGGAGTAATAAGAAGATGCTGTATACCACTATGGTGCAAAGGAGAGCTGCAGAACCCTTTAGCCAACCTAAAAAGAAGGGGGTCTGTAATAGTTAGACATCAGTTTGTGGAATAAATGAACCATACTTGACACATCTCAAAATTATAATTCTTCTGAGTACAATGGTTGTTAGGGAATGGCAGGAACAGTTTATTTAGGCTGGACAATAAAATATCGGAATCATCCAATCTGCTCATTTTCATCCTTTGCGAGCATTATACTCCCTCCGGTTCACTAAGATTGGCACACTGACTTTTGGCACTTAGATTTAGAATAGGAAGAATTAGTGGTGGAGAATGTGTTGAAAGAGTAAAATGTAAAATGAGTGGATGAAAACAATCTAGAATTTACCAAATAAGGAAGGAGTCAATGTTAAAAAACCATCCCAAAAAGGAAAGTGAGCCAATGTTAGTGAACCGAAGGGAGTAACACCAAATTTGCAAAGTGATAACCAGAAGTGACCCCACAAAGTATTTAAATACTACTTCCACCCTTTTCTAATTAAAGCAGATGCAATAAAAAGGCTAGAACAGCCCTCAAATGAATTGAATACTATTCCACCCTTTTTCTAATTAAAGCAGACGCGATGAAAAGGCTAGAACACCCCTCAAATGAATTGACTGTGGCTTCCAGCCCTCAAGTAGTCAGTTTAAGGTTCACTTATACCATTTTTTAATGCCCCTTTTTAAGGTTAACTTTCTATTTTCAGGAAAAAGAAGAATAAGTATGAAGAGCAAGTGGACCTTATTATTTTGTTCTTTATACAAATTTGTGAGCCCAAATCTTGGATGAACCTTAAAAAGGGACCCAGGCAGTAATTCTTTTTAAAATTCCTTCTTACCTCAGTCACATAAAAAATATAAGAGCCAAAACCAGAAAGGTATTGTACCAAAGAGAGGCATAATATCAACTGTATATAGAGCAATAATAATCACCAAAGATATATGGCTTTTATTACTTGTAAAACAACAAAGCTTGTGCCAGTACCATTTCATAAAAACTGGAGATCCAAAGGTAGCATCATTTGGTAAAGGGGGTAATGCATTACCTGGTGTCCATGATCATCCATTGGTATGCATTCAACAGCTATAACCTTATCAACATCATCGGCTGTAACTACATATTCTGGATTGGTGGCTCCTGATATTAAACACCAACAAATGTAAGCACAGAACCTATTTGTCAAACACATAGCAGCAATATGATTTATCATCGCTCCACAACGTACTACCGAATAGGTTCAGCCTGTAATAAAGTTGAAGAGTAGGAACAGTTGAAATGAAGAATACTGATTACCTTCAATGTACTGCCTAGTTCCATCTGGATAATGACGAACCCACTGATAAATTACAAAAGTGTTGGATACTGAGGTGTTAGCAACAACAAAAGTAGACGATACAAAACATTGACATGTTGCAAATACTCTTCTCTGAGACTTACCTGAAACATACAAAGAGAAGTCCCACGTACACAAAATCCACAGCCTAAAAGTTTTCCTCCCGGCTTAGCATCACCAATGATTTGAAAGCCATCTATTCCAGGACCCTCTCCTAATAGAAAACTGAAATTTAGACTCCTACAGGATCTAAGTTTATATTACTTATATAATATGGCAACTACATTACCTTCTGATGTTAAGGAACCATTTCTGTCATTGCTCAGTTGAGAATTGTATAACTGATCATTCATCGTATCCGATGATCTCATTTGTAGACCACTTCTATCAAATATGTCGTAAACCTCAGAACTTGCAAAACTCCTGTAGTTTTGTTGACAGAAACAAATGTTTTATCATCACAGCCAACTACTTTTGAGTAATCAATTACTTTATTTCAGTTCAAATAATATATAGTAGAAAATCTGACAGTGAAAACATATGGAAAACTAACTCCAGGCAAAATGAACCAAAGTAACAATTACTAATTGTAATAATGAGTACAGTGACAGAGCGGAAAGTGAATTTTATTTCCATAGAGTGTTTTTGTTGGTAACCATGTTCCTCTGTGAGCGTGTTTCTTGTTTCCTCTCATTTTTTGTTCTTCCAGTGATCTAGATTCTAGGTCATACATATGAATAGATACACAGTTGAAAGGGAAACTAGAAAAATCATCTATCCACAAAGCAATCTGAACTTGACAGCCATTAAATCAGGGATAAAATTATTCTAGCTTCTTAAGAAAGAGGTAAAAGAAAATTTCCTTTAATCAAGAAGACATCGATAAAATCACCCACTAGGAAATATACCCATTTTCCATGAAAACCCAGAGATGTGACATGTTATATTTCAATATTAACTTGGCATACTCATAACCATATCTCAGACCTCATATTCGTAAGTCATCATCTCAACAGAGGGATTGAAAATAAGTACATTATAATACATGCAATTCTAGGTTATTTTTATTTGTCCAAAAAGTAGATTCACTGACTTCAGATATATCAAAATTTCTATCAATTGCAGACTGCAAAATCTTGTTAACCTCTATAATATCTGTGATATATCATATGTAGTACTTGTTAAGATACCCTGCATGCTTAATAAACTGGTGTATCACAATTGTCAAGCAAACAAACATCATCACTATTTCCTCTAAGAGTCTTCACAATACCGTAGTTGAACTCTAAAAGATATAACATCATTTGCACATATTATCTAATCACATAATAAGAGCCAGTTCTGACAATTGACTACATCTCAATGCTTTCATGTAAGAAGAAAGACACCTCAAATTTATTAACCAGCGTTCTTAACTTGCATGATTAGGGGAAAGGACAATTCAATTATTATTACTAGTTTTAACAGGAGAATCTTACCATGCAAGCCGAGATCCCTCCCCCTTAAAAAAACACCTAGTGGGATAGAGTAATGTTGAAGAAAAAAAAAGATGATGCTTTCATACTGCAGAAGTAGCTGCGATATAGAACTAACTACTAAGGCCAACTACTTTAAGAAAATAAACCCAGAATATCCCATAGGCAAAGTTACAATTTTTAACGTTTCCAAAATGATGGAGATTTGATGGTAACTCCATGTTAATCAAAGATCACACGAAATTCTGAAGGGCTCAGGTCACGGCATAAGTGGATCTTTAAGCAAAACAACAAACAATCATTGAGAGTAGTCTAATTTGTAATGAAATAGCACTAATACATTCCAATGCTACCCACATGCAAAAAATAAGTCAGTTCCAGACATACCTATCAATCTCAGCTGATGGCTTTGGATTATTAACAGCAGAGGACCGAAGTGTTTCTTGTTTGAGTATTAAACTTCCTGTTCTTTGATTGTCATTATCTTGCATATATTTTGGCATATCAGCAGGTTCTATATGGTGTCCATCCACATAGTGTTTCAGAACAGAAGTTCCACCCACACCCTACAATCACAAAGAAGTATACGAGTGCTATTATTAAAATGAAAAATATAATTTATAGAAGATAAACAAAAAAAAACCGCAGCAGTAGCTCAATTAACTTTCATGAGCAACAGCAAAACAATAGGAACCAAAGTATAATTTCACATACCATAGAAGTGCTCGGAAGTTCACCTATGCTGTCACCAGGACTGTGGTTGCCCATACTATGAGATGCATTTCCAGCCTGATTTCCAGCCATTACATTTAGCTCTTCGATTCTATCCTGTGCCAAACAAAATTTCAGTCACGAGTCTACTAGAAAGGTAAATAACAAGTTACCAACTCCAGAGATAAAATTTGGAGATGACGTAAATAATCTTTTGAAAATTAAAGTAAACTTTATACTTAGGAATACCAACTGTGCAAAGACACAACAGCAGAATTTTATAAACCAATAGTACCAATTAGTGCTCTCCCATAGAGGATAGAAGTGAACTATGAAAGGTAATTCTAGAGCATGTACAATATAGTGAACTATCAAGAGCCAGATGAGACAAAACAAATGCCGTAGAGAGAGATCTTTTAAAACAGCTAATCTTCATAAGCAAAAATACTTACATGTGAAGTTTTGATCTTCATCTGCAACTGATCATGTAGGTGCTGCAACGATAATAAAAGACATAAGACATCTGGATTGCCTTTCATTTTATTATCAGTATACAAAATTATCTTCTAACTAAGTTCTGCATAAATAGTAACAGACTAGAATGCAAAAATTGGAAGGAAAAAAAGAAACAGCAGTTGAAAACTGCAATCTAAAGTGAAAACTCGATAACAAAAGAAACAAACTAAAATATAAAAGAACAGAAAATGGGACAATGTGTAAGAGGATAGCTCTTATAAAGAAATAAAAAAGATTGCTCTTATTCAGAGTCAAAAGGATTTGTTGGGATATAAGATCATCACTCCAGCAATTAGACAGTGATATACACATATAAGAATTAGTTAAATCATGAAATATATTGGTGCATCTTAATAGCATAGTGCAAGATGCATTATTGGATGCTAACCTTTATGCTGTTTGTAAGAGCAAAAGCATTTGTAACCCGAGGCCAAATACCATATTCTCCCAATAATCCTATCATAGATGACATGAAGATACATCTTTCATCCTCTGCAATCTAAAGAACACATTGACACAATAAAGCAATATAATATCCCATTACAAAGGAGCAAATGAAATTTCAAACTCTATATCTTGCTAGATGGCACTTGGCAGAATAATATATGATGCATGACAACCATTTGAACTTATACAAACAGGCATTTGCAATGTTGAGTGCTCTATCATCAAAGTGAAACCCAGTTTTATTAATCACGAATACAGGCCCAGGCATATCAGTATAAAATGACATCAGCCTGAACACCAAGTTTAAAGATTAATCTTTCCACCATACTGATGGGCAATCAGAGGAACAAAAATTGGTAGTTCAAACTAAGTCCAGTAGAATTTCTATTCAGAAATTGAAGAAAAAATTCTACCTTTAACTCATTAATCAACCTCAGGTTTTCTTCAAGATCTCCTTTTCTCCTGGCCAATTCATTTGAGGCAGAAGTTATGGCTTCATTCTGCTTGTCATCCAGAGCCTGTCAGCAACAAAGTTTATCCATTCAGAGACTCAAGAAAGATTGAAAAGTACAGAAGGAAAATGAGATATATTGAAAAGATACCAACCAATCTAAGTTCTGAGTATTTCCGTTCCATTGAGTGTTTCTCATTCAACAACTGAGATTCCTAACCAAGAAGGTGAGAGTTGATCGTCATTCCCAGTAGAGATATGACTTACAATGTAAGGAAATTCATTATGTAATACCTTGATACTGGCAAGAGCAATTTGCTCTCTAAGATTCATTATCTCATCCTCTTTACTCCTAACTCGTGAAAAGAGTTCCTAACGCCGAGCATAATTAGTGAAAAATGACAAAAACAATGCTCAAACATAGGGTTATGATGAATTTAGAAGTACAAATACCATTGCTTCTTGGTCTTTGTAATTGTTAGCATCATCAATTTCCTTGAGTTTCTTTGGTGCAATATTATTGGCCATTTCCAACCTGTAAAAATATAGAAGTTGGCTCTAAAACATAGATAGGACTGCAGAAGTTTGTAAAAGTACCACCAATAGTTTCAGATGCTGGACCATAAATTACCTGCTGGCAGAATCGGAGCTCTGTGCCATAGCTGGAGTGTCTATGCTTCCATTCACAGATACATTACTCAGATACATCATGATATCTTACAATCATTTTATTAAATCATCATCCGAAGAATCATCTCATGCCATCGTTTCATATAACCTATCTGCTGTTTATCATATTCTCCACTCCTACATAGCTCTAACCTCCAAATAAGACACTGCATAATTATCACAAAATGATCCACGTGACCACGGGAATTAACCAGATCAGCTCAACAGTTTACCAAAAATAGGACCATAATTGCTGAAAGATGAAAAGCAAAAAGCAAACCACGCATAACATATAATGTGATAATCCTATTAGCTATTCCCACAAACCAATTCTTTTCAATATACAACTTCACTCGACAAAAACATAACTATTCCTTCCTGTTGGATAATAAATAATCAATCTTGGATCAAAATCACCATTAAAACAGGTCAAAGTAAAGTTGATTTGACAAAATGGAAATCAACTCGAGTTTGGCAGTCGATGATTCTTGAGGAATATCTTAAAATTTTTGGTAGTGCTGTATAGAGCCCTAAACAACACCCACTAACATACGAACAAACATACATTAATACCTACATACATACATATTACATGCACGCTTACATGCATATCAAATACACATGGAAAAAGAGGCATGACTCTCATGGAATGCTGATGTCTTAACCAGAACAACCCAAAAGAAAAGTAGATAAATCTATAAGTGAAAAAAAAATTCTAATTTACTGCAGTTGAGTTTACATGACAAATTTGCTCAAAGAAAACAAAACATGAACCCAATATAGTGTCAAAGATAACAAAAAATCTGAAGAAACATTTCTATTTGATAAAAGAAATAAGCAAATAAAAGGAAGATTAACTAGAGTAAAAAAGTACATTTTTAGTGAAGTTACACAGGGTCAGGAATCAAGATTCCCACTACAAACACAGTACGTGAAGATTAACAAGAGTAAAAGAATAATTCAAGTCTGAATAAGGGAGTGATGTGACAGAAGATTTCCAATACAAAGAGAGTGAGAGTAACGAAGTTAAAATTCACAGAAATAGCTCTCACCAAGACCAAAAGTAGCATCTTTGAAAGAAAGTGAAAGAAGAACAACAGCTGGGACGACAATTCTAACACATGCTTAACCAAATCAAATGCGAATATGAAGAAGCTCAACTAAACACAAATATCACAATAAGCAATACACGCACAAGCGTTACTCCAATCCCATGATTCATTCAGCAACATAAATGTGAAATGAGACATGTATACCTCTAGTTGTTATTAAGGAGAAGCCCAGATGACAATAATCAAGAAAATTTGATTCTTGGTGGGTTGTGAATGCAATTGAGAAGAGGGGCGCTAGCTCAGCGCTGATGGTGTTCGTTTTGTAACGTTTTGCTGTGTTCTCAAAAGTCAAAACGTGGGTCGTCGAAGTTTTTTCCTACTCCTTTCCTTTTTTTCATTTTCTTCCTCTCGTTTTTTCAAATTGCAAGGAATCTTTTTTACGGTTATCAAGAAATATGTTTCATCGTAAATATATTTAACTATAAATAATAACGATAAAAAAAATTTGATACTTAGAAATTATTTGTTACGATGAATTCAACCACATAAAACATGATAATATTATTGTTTATATATCTATTCAAATATGTGGTCAAAGTTAAACAGTAAATAGTGATATAAAGTGAAGTGTGCAGTTTGAGTTGGGACGGAGGCAGTACTGAAAATTCGTGGGTCAAAATCAAGCAAATCTAGGCCAAAAATCGGATCATAAGGATTTGGTTATCTCACGCGCTATATAAGGTAAAACCTCATCTTTCCATCTTTTTCCTCAAACCTACCCGCAGCCCTGCTATATTCGAACAAAATCCCCAAATCTTCAAACACAACTATGCGATCTTTGATTCTGCCGTCTTCCATTCTTCACACACCGGCCAACGGCGGCATCACAGATCGCCGAAAACCGTCGCAGACCAAGCACTCATTCTAGTATCAAATCGAAGAAGAATGAACTCATTCTTGTAAGTTTCATTACAAATTGAGATTAGATTTTGTTTTATTCCGATTTTGTTCGCGATTTCAGTTTTAAATTGCAATAAAATGCTAATGTTTCATTACTTTGATTGAATCTCACTGTTTAGATGCTCTTAACCGAAGGAAACGAAGAACAGATTGGCGTTGCTGCTAATATACCTTCTGAAGGTATGAACTCTATCAAATCGCTTTCCTTTTGATCCACTACTAGATTCATTAAAATTTGAATGTTTTACACTGACAGTGAAAGCTTTTAAATTATACGTACTACCTTTCTGTTGATCAAATATGAAGATTTTTTGTTCATGAAATATGAAATCTCAATACATGTTAAGATTTAAATATCATTTCATATTTCATTGTTATATGATTTAATGTCTATGTTTCAACCTAAAGTTCTAATGTTTTATGCTAAACAATTTCAGAAGATATTTAAAAAATACAGATCAGAGAAGAATCGAAAATAAAAGTTAACTAAAATCACGAATAAGTAACATATGACCTATATGTTTTTTGTTTTTAACCAAAACTCAAATTATTCACTTGCTGGAGACTATGAACATCTATCAAACTTAGTAGAAATTGACGTGACTGAATGCGTCAATGGACTATAAGCAAGAACGATGCAAGAATTGGAGGATCTTTACAAATGACATGCTAAAAAATTGGGATTCAGCTACAAAAAAACCACGCAGTGGATGAACAGCCAAGGAGTACTTTGCATGCTCATGCTAAGGGAGAACTCGGGAAAAATAGCGACATCAACCCACCAATACCAATTTGTGATGGATCGAAAGATTCAAACTCGAGAAAGACAAAGACAAAGGAATTTATTATAATTTGAACGGGGTGTAAGGCTGAAATACGAATCAAGATGGTTGACAGTCTTTATAAAGTTATGCACCATATCTTGCAGTGCAACCATAAGTGTACAAGACTGGGTTGGCAATATCTACAACAGATTATGCACCATATATGAATTATGCATTTTATGGTCAATATCTATCATAATAAACATGAAATATTTTAACCTAAACGCCTAACTTAACAAACAAAAAATTAGGTAACTTTAAAATTTTAAAAATCGAACTGACACCAAACCCAAAATGCAACATCTAAATTGTGAATTTCATGGTGAAAATCTATCACTATAAACATGCAATGTTTAAACCTAAACATCCAACCTGGCACACAAAAAAATCATGTAACTTTGAAATTCTAAGAGAGAACGAAAACAAAATAAACCTGTGAAATATGCATTTCATAGTTAGCATTTACCCAATAAACCATCATTGTTTTTACCTAAAAATCTAACTTGTCAAACCTAAAATCATATTACTGCAACATAACTAAACAGTGTCTCTTGCATCCAAAACAATCCAATTACAGATTAAATCCACAAAACCATTACATAATTATTCAAATAAAATACCATCGAGACCAAGAAGTTGTAGGCATGGATCCAATTGCTTTCTTCTTAAAATCATGCATGAGATTATCGATCACCTTTCACGTAGCGAGATCATCAAGAATGTCTTGAGTGTTGGGCAGGTGCTTTGAATTTGTGTTCGGATCATCTTGAATAATCACCATTTGTGCTTTCGACAACCGTTTGGATAATTTAAAAGAAACCACTTCCATATCTCTTCGAAACAAAGCAAATGCTTCACCAACAAACTACAAAAAAATTTACAATAAGACCTGGAATCTCTTCATCCGTTAAAAACACAATAGAAATATCGAATTACAAAACCCAACTGCCAGCAACAGCTTTACCTAGCTCACTCGAACTACCAACAAAGGCTATGCCTTTCAACACACTGGATCACAGTACTACAACACACGCAAAATTAACACCAATAATAACAAAATAACACATTTGAATCCAAAACACAGTATCTTTCAACTCAAACATAGCACCTCTCACTGAATTTAACGAAAAAATTTGGTAGGAGGCAAAAACATACATTACACACTAAAACAAAAGGCAATGTAAACACAACGACCACTTAATATCAACATATTACACTATAAACATGTACCCTTCCACAATAAACATCATATCTTCGAAAAATAAACCTCTTAAATTGGGGAAAATAGTAAACATGCTAACAATATCACACAAAAGAATTAGAAAATGGTTATACTGCAAACTAAAGCAAATGCATCCGCATTTGACACCAAAACTACACATTAACAACACGAATTCAACGGAAAAATTTTAC
The DNA here is from genome assembly GCA_037428765.1 of Rubia yunnanensis. NCBI lineage: Eukaryota > Viridiplantae > Streptophyta > Magnoliopsida > Gentianales > Rubiaceae > Rubia > Rubia yunnanensis. Next base: position 87,073,125 of record CM075063.1, read on the forward strand.
CTTCGACATTAGAAGAACCTTCGACAAATTTTCCCCTCTTTTCACCATTATGCTACCATAAAACACAAAAAGATTCATACTATAAAACCAAAAACCTAAGAAATTGAACATAAAATAAAAAGGGAACTCAAAAAGAGAAAATTACCTGAGATGAACGCAATCGAAGCTTCAATCGATAGTGAGCCTTGTATTTCACAGCAAATACATAACCTTTTATAACAAGGGAAATATGAAAATATAACCCTATGTAATTGAGAACGTGCAGATATAACCCTGATATAATTTTTAGTGCAGATATAACCTTAACTATTTTACATAAGTGCAAATATAACCCTAAAACTTATATTCCAGCATTATCTGTCCATTTCTGGCCATTGACCAACTAAAAATGACCAAAATGTCCTTTCAGCCTAAAAAAAATTTGAAAGATAAAAAAATTCCCTTACCCACCACTCCCAGTCGTTGAATACCACCACCAGACCACCCATCCGCTGCATTGCCGCCACCACCACCATGTCGTCACCACCGCTACCCAGCTCCACCTGGCCGCCACCACCCTCTCCCCTCTCCACCCGCACCGCCACCACAGGGAGTTTGTCGCCGTACATTTCATATTCTCAAACAACAAATGGTATAAATGAAGTAAAACAAAATATTAAGAACGCATGAATGCTAAATAACAAAAGCATCAAGAAAGAGTGAAATAGAGGTTCTTACTACATATGTGTGGAAGCTTCAATCAATTGCTCCCAAGTACAAAACTAGCCTAGATAATCAAAACCCATAACATAGAAAATAAATCTACAAAGAAAGAAGAAGAAATGAAAGAAAAAGATGAAAATCTAGGGTTCTGGATCCCCTAAGTCAGGCTTAGAGAGCTAAGAAATCAGTGGATAAAATGTTATAAATAGTACAATAAAAAGGGTAGTAAAAAGCAAGTTGCAGGGCAATTTTCCTGAGTCACGAAGCCTTCTTCGCGACGCCTTCTTCACGACTCGCAACTAGATCAAGAATTTTGTGAGAATTGTGAGCTCTCAGGTTAACATTTTGTGAGTCGCGACACAAAAAAGTCCAGTTTTGCTTTGCTTTTTCCGGGTGAACCGTTAATCCATTTTGGGAGTTCTTGTAGTCGTTTTTACAGTACTTGAGAAGACGAATCCAATGGTACCACCCTTGGAGGGTGGTTATTCTCGTATCATTCTCATAAATCTACTTCAAAACATAGATCATTCTTCACCCTCATACTATGCTCTCCTTCTTCACTTTATCTTCTACCACTTTGTGAGTGGCCTTCCATCTTCTACCATCCTTGCAAATGGCTTTCACTAAACCAATCTGAAGTGCTTATGAGAAATCTAAAAATTAATCTCACAAAAAGAAATCTAGATGATTGTAAGGACCACAAATCCATTAGACTAAAAGTAGGTTACAAAATGAAGGATTTAGATATGAAAACCAAAAATGGCCATCTAAACCCCTTATGATGTAAACCTAACTAAATCTAGCAATCTTCCAACAAAAATATGACAAAAGAGATGTTAAATGCTTTAGAATATACATACATTTGACGTCTCATCAAATCTCCCCACACTTAAACCTTTACTCGTCCTCGAGTAAACAAAAACAAGCAAAGATCAAAGAGTAAGCTAGCATGCAAAAGTTTTCCCCAAACATCCAACATCATATTCCTAGACTACCGTAACCCCCAAGACATAAGAATCTCTCACACCCTCACATCCCAAAGTCTAAGATAATCTAAATGACCATCATACCATTCAAAGGTGAGGTTCAAAATACAAGTGTAAAACTAGCTTACTCTACCAAAGAAACTACCGAATAGAAAAATCAAAAGAATCATAAAAAAAAATCTATTTCTTTCATTTTCTCTCATTTTGCCTAGGAGCCCTCTCGAGTTTTCATCCTAGCTTCACATATTTTTTTTCAATGCTCACCCTCACCTTTTTCCACACCATTTGGCCTCTCATTTTTGCATAGGTTTCCCTTTTAGGTTTTCAACCTATCCGAGACTCCCACTTTTGCCTAAGTTGCCCTCTCAAGTTTTCAACTTAGCAGGACTTTTTTTAAAAACAAAACAAATCATAGTAGAGTATATAAATACTACTATACAATATAATGAGACATATTTCTCTTAACCTCTCCACACTTAAAACACGCATTGTCCTCAATGTGAACCGAAGGACTAAGTTTCTATTCCTCTGAACATATCTTCTTCTTCCTCTGATAACGATCTTTTTTCATCATTCTGGCCGCCGTTCATGGCGGCTCCATCGTCAAATCCAATGCCTGAAACTTCTAGTCTTACTAACAAAAGTTGCCTCCAAGCTCTCAATTCGAAACCTTCCCCGCTCTTGTCATCTCTACCCGATACGCCTAATTTGCATCCCATCACTGAGTTTAAGGGCAAGATTGCCTATATCCTCCCTCCGGAGGAAGGCAATCTTTTAGCCTTGCATTATCAAAATGCTCTGGTTGGAAAGTTTAACAGAGGGAAACCTCCGATAGAAACGCTACAATCAGCTTTCAAATCAATTGGTTTTAAGTCTAAATTCCAATTAGGATCTATTAACTACCGTCATGTTCTAGTTCGTTTTCAGGAAAGCGAGGATTACCAGAGATGCTGGATAAAGGGCCAATGGATGTTTCAAGGTGCGACCATGAAGGTTCAAAAGTGGTCTCCTGACTTCTCTCCAGCTGCTGAATCATCCATTGTTCCTGCCTGGGTAACAATTCACAAACTTCCTATTCACTTTTATAATACTTCAGCAATTATTGGTATTAGCAGCCAGATAGGTAGATATCTCAAAATGGATGCTGCCACAAATGCTTTAACTAGACCATCTGCCATCAAAGTATGTGTAGAGGTTGATCTATTATCTCAGCTCCCCTCTGTTATTGTGGTAGGAATTGGTAACAAAGTAGCAGAATACCCCATAGAATATGAGGAAGCCTACATACTGTACCCACTGTAGGATTATTAGTAATAGTCAGGCAAATTGCAACTTTCTGCATCCAGAATTGAGGAAAAAGAATACTAATAAAGCTGAAGTCAATGAGCATAAGGAAAGAAAACACCCAGTACATGATGACACTCAGAAAGTTTTAGTACCTCCTCCAAAAGAAACAATAGATATAGAGGGATCCTCAACTCTATCTGTCTCACAAAAAGAAAAAGATTTTCAAACTCAAAAAATGATTACAGGTTTCCAACATGATAATAATCTCAACTCTTTTAGTGTTAGTCATAAGAAAAGAAATGTTCCTTTCTATTCTTTGGATGACATTTCTAAACCAATAACCTCATTTTTCTGGAGAAAAAGAACCAACAAGCTGACCTTTCTCCTATCAGGGAAGATTTGACTAAAAATAACATGGTCACAATATCAAATGCTTTCCAAACCTTAGATGATTTACAGGAAGATGATCAGGAAGGTGAAGTAGTCGAGATTTTCCATGAGTCTTTGGAATCACAGGAAGCTTTTGTGCAATCTACTTCTGATGACAAGACAACAACAATAGGAAGGCTGCCAACCCCAGAGAATGTGCAAGTAGGTCCCACAGAGCAAGTTGTCATCTCAGCAATCAAATCTCCAGTCAACACCGATGATTTCATTGATGGGGAACAGGTTAGTGAAAATATTACATCAGAACAGAATATAAATGAAGAGCACAACCCTCAGGTAAAGGTAAGCAATTTTGAACTGATTTCCACTTCAGATAACATGGAGAAAAGTGAGGGAAAGGTAGGTAACAAAAGTAAGATTTCTGTTACAAAACTTAGGAAACTAAGATCTTCACAAAAAGCAACCCCTACAGTTTTTAAATGATAAAACACACCATTATAGGGAACATACTAGTCTGGAATGTTAGAGGATATGGAACATCACTAGATAGATTAAAGGCCCTAACTTTTAAACATAAGATTGACATTTTATGCTTAATAGAACCTTGGCATGATAAACAGAATTTAAACACTTTGATGCATGAACTTGGATACAAAAATGCCATTCCTGCTCAGAATGCTAAAATCTGGATATTATGGAACCATGTTTTCAGTATAATCAGTATAAGGGAATCAGATCAATTTTTACAAGTCAGAATTTCTGATAACGCCACTTCTGTTAGCTGGAACTGTTTCTTCATATATGCTAGTGTAAACAGACAAACGAGGGAGGTATTATGGAATGATTTACAAACCCCAACCCCTGAACCTTCAATATATATTGGGGATTTCAATACTGTTGCCTCTGTTACTGAATATAAAGGAAGGAAATCAACACCCCAAAAAGCATGAAACAGTTTAATGAATTTATAAATAACATGGATCTGCATGATATCCCTACAGTAGGTAATTCTTTTACTTGGAGTAATAATAGATATCGGGATAAATGTAAGGATTTAATGTTTCAAAGATTAGACAGGGGCATTGCTAATTTAGATTGGTTGGAACTCTTTCCTAACAGCTCCATACATGTGCTAAATAGAATGACTTCGGACCACTCCCCTTTATTTTTATCTGTTCAATCTGCTGAAGAACAAGTACCTAGGCCATTTAGATATCAAGAGATGTGGTCAAATAGACAAGATTTTCTAGCTTTAGTTGTATCAAACTGGAATTTGGTTTCTCCATTCTGTGGGATGCATAGATTAGTATTTAAACTAAAGAGGCTGAAGATTGAAATTAAAGAGTGGAACAAATCACACTTTGGTAATGTAAATCAAAATCTGTTACACTCTGAGACCATAGTTAATGATCTGGAAATTAGTTTTCAGCAAACACAAGATGAATCAGTCTTAGCTGAACTTATAAAGTCAAAAGCCATGCTTCTGAGATCTCAGAAAGAAAAATTTATTTTTTTGAAGCAAAAGGCAAGGTTAAACTGGATTAAATATGGGGATGCAAACTCTAGTTACTTTCACCACTCTATTAGGGAAAGGAGAGCAAGATCAAAAATTAGTAAAATCAAGGATGGTGGAGGGAATTGGATAACGGAACCACAATTGATTAAAGAAGAAGGGGTGTGTTTCTTTAAGGAATTACTTAATGAGGATGCCCCTCAAAAGATGGGTACTTATCTACAACATTTCCTTAAAGAAATTCCTAAAGTGATCACTGACCAACAAAATCTCACCCTGTTGCAACCTTTTAATATCCAGGAACTTAAATTCGCGGTTTTTGATTTAAATATATCTAGTGCTCCAAGTTCTGATGGATTCTCAGGTGAGTTTTACACCTATTTCTGGGACACTATTAAAGATGACCTCTTAGATGCTGCAAATGACTTCCTAACTAATGACAATATCCCAAAAGCCATCTCTAGCACTTGGCTTACCTTAATCCCCAAAAAACCAATTCCAATCACGTTTTCTGATTTCAGACCTATCAGCCTATCCAATTTTGTGAATAAAGTATTCTCTAAAATGATAATGGAAAGGATTAAACCTCTGATGCCAATACTGATATCCCCTGAGCAGAGTGCTTTTATTAAAGGAAGAGATATTTCTGATAATGTCATCCAAATGCAAGAGATGACCAGATTTCTGTCTAGAAAATCTAAGGCTTCAAACTTGATAGTTAAATTAGATATGCAAAAAGCTTTTGACAGGGTGTCATGGTCATTCCTGAACTCAATTCTCCTCCAATTTGGTTTTCATGGTAAATTTGTTAGAAGCATCATGCATAATATGCTTCAGCTCACTTCTCAGTTCTAATTAATGGAGTAACTTCAGGCTTCTTTGCATCTTCGAGGGGTATTAAACAAGGAGATCCACTTTCTCCTTTCTTGTACAAGTTACTGTCTGAAGCTTTCTCCAGAAGTTTAAAGAAATTGTTTAGCATAGGGTATTTACAATATTTCAGTCTGCCAAAGACATGTTCCCCCATTTCACATCTGATGTATGCTGATGATACTGCTATTTTTTTTAATACAAATCCCACTACTCTGAAAAGGCTTACAAATTTCCTGAAAGCATATGAGCAAACATCAGGTCAAAAGGTTAATTTTGCAAAATCTGAATTTTTTGTTGGCCCGAACACCTCTACAGCATTAGTTCAATCTGTGAGAAGGAGTCTAGGTATGGTAAAAGGTTCTTTTCCTTTTAAGTATCTAGGAGTCCCTATTTTTTCAGGTCGCAATCTGCAGGTTCATTACCAACCTTTTTTGGAAAGAATGGAGAAATCTATAAATAATTGGAAGAATAGATGGCTAACTACAGCAGGAAAGATTATACTGATTAATCATTGTCTTCTTTCAATTCCCACACACATTTTTGCAATTTTAAGTCCTCCAAAGATAGTTTTAAAAAAATGGAAAAAATTGCTTCTGGCCTATTTTGGGGGAGCTGGGACAACACAAAAAGGAAAAAGTGGAGATCCTGGAAAAAAATGAGCCTCCCTGTGGAGGAAAATTGAGTAGGCTTCAGAGATCTAAATGCTATAGTTGATGCTTTCTCTTGTAAACTATGGTGGAAACTGCAAAAAAATAATACTCAATGGTCTGCTCATTTATGGTCTCTTCCTGATTCTTACAAAAAATCTCACACTTGGAACAGAATTTGTAAAATCACTGCTAAGGCAAACAACCATTCTAGAGTTATCTATGGTATTGATGAATGTTCATTTTGGAATCTAACTGGATAGGTGATGGAGCTTTGTGTTATGAATGGCCTCAAGAGATGGATATTCCCTTCGTGGATATCTCCCTAAGGTCATTCATAACCAACAAAGATACTATCCTTCCAAATTTGGAGCCTCATTTGGCTACCAATACTTTTCATATCCTACAGGAAGTAAATCTGGTTAACCCCCATGAGGATAAGCTTGTCTGGACACCAACCATGGATGGGAATTTCACAATTAGTTCTGCCTACAGAATCTTCAGACAAAAGAGACCAACTATCAGACATTTCAACAAGGTTTGGTCCACTTTCATCCCTAAAAAGATGTCTGTTCTTATGTGGAGAGCACTCAATGGAATCCTTCCATTTGATAATATTCTCTGTAGGTCTGGATTTTCTCTAGCTTCTAAATGCCCCCTATGCATGAACCATTCTGATTCTTTGGATCATTTCTTCAACTCCCGCCCTTCTTCCATTGGTATATGGCAAAGAGTTAATAACCTTTTACAACTTCAACAGTCAGTTTTTGGAAGTCTAAAAAGTAGAGTAGAACATTACCTATCCTCTAGGGCCGACTCTAAGATACAGTCAAATCTGATAATTGCTGCTCTATTAGTTACAATCTGGTTTCTTTGGATCAGCAAGAATAAAATCATTTTCGAAAATAAGCCTTTCTCCACAGATGCATGTTTTTAGGATATTAAAGACATGATATTCCTAATTTTCTCACTCATCAACTGAAAGGTAATCTAGATAAGCATAAGCATTGGATCCAAGCAAAAATCATTCCTAATATCCTTCAAAAAAAGAAAAAAATATGTGATTGTGGCGAAATGGCATATACCACTAATGGGATACAAAATTAATACTGATGCTACATGGAAACCTGGTGGTCTATCCTCATCTGCAGTAATAGTTAGGAATTGGAAAGGGATTGTGGTTAAAATGATAGTCAAAACTTTCCAATCTCCTTCGCCATTACATGCTGAACTTTTATCCATTCAAAGTGGCTATGAATTATGCTCAGAACTGGCACTAAATTGCTGTGTTATAGAATCTGATTGTCTAACGGCTGTTAAGGGTATTCATAATCCATCGAGATGCCCATGGAGAGTTTTCTCCATTTGCAGTGTTCTTCATTTAAAACATCTGGTGCATCCAATCCAACATACTCCTAGGGAAGCCAATACTGCTGCTGATTTCTTGGCAAAAATTGCATTGGAAAATAAACTAGGGGGTGACTTACATATTCAGTCAGTTCCCCTATTTCTTAGGGGTCTTTTCCTCCTAGACAGGAATGGTTATCCTGGGCTTAGAATTGGAACTCCAATGGATATTAATAGGAATTAGAATAAGTGTGTTTATGCTTATCAGTGTTAGTATAAGTGTGTTTATGCTTATGAGTATGCTTGTTGCTTAGGAGTGTGACTGATGATTGTTGCTTATCAGTGTTAGTATAAGTGTTGTTGCTTATGAGTATAAGCAACAAGTTTGTGCTTGGTGAAGCTTCATTTATTGGAACTTCACTGGTTAATCATATAATTGCCTCCTTCACCATTAGAACAGAAACTGCTGCTATTTCTTTTATGCTTGGCAGGTCTGATGCTGACCTGATGCTGATGATACTTCTTCTACTTCATCCTCTGATGCTGCTGGGATTTTGCCCTGCTGGAGTTTATTGAAGTTCTTGTCGTATGATGACACCACTCCACACTGAGTGCTTGCCTTATAGCTGCTCCATTGTTTATATTGGTTCTAATCTTTCTCTCCATCTAGCTGGCATATCATTGACAAACAGGGGTTTCGATTTCTCGATTCGCCGACCTGTTCATGGTATATCAGCTACATGGAATACTAAGATAGTAGTCGTTTAGCATATTGATGATCATTAGTTTCTTTTAGCTTTGAATAGGTGGAAACACCACTTTTGGAAGCAAGTGCTATATTGTTTCAAGTGCTTATTTTGGCTCTTGGATCACCAATTGGATGATCTTTTTGTAAAGAACAAAGACATTCTGAGCCTAATTTGGCATATTTAAATTTGGCTTGGGGAGCCTAATAAATTCCCCCCATCTTCGGATGGTTTAAATTAAAAAAAACCGAAGGACAAGATAAAGACATAAGGGAGAAAGAAAAAGTACTCACAATTAGGACCTTGAAGGTCCTTCCGGTGATGGCAATGCTCACTTCTCAATGAATTTTATTTCCTCCGCGTTCTCGAACTCCGCCAAATATGAAACTTTAACCCATCCACTACAAATCCATAATTATACAAGTCTCGATTAACACCCGCAAAAAGAAACAACTAGAAGTACTCCTAGATAGTGGTTTTGATGGTGGTTTTAGGCAGTGGATTGTGTTGGTGTTTTTATGGTTTTGGGTAAGAGTTTGAGGATATGGTTGAGGATTTATTTTTCAAGAAAAGAAAACCAGTAGCCTAACGTAAAAGCTAGGGTTGCTTCCCGAGAAGCTCCGTTTATTTAAGGTCGTTGGCATGACCCTAATGTTATCCATATGGTGAAGGTTTGAACCCCTTCACCATGAGCATCCAAAAGTAGAGAGGTGGGAATAAAAAACCTTCAAGAGGAAAGTTTTGTGGAGGTGGAGTTGGTCTTGAAGGAGTGGGGTGGTAAGGAGGCTTGGGATAGTCTTTTGGCACCTCTCTTATATCCTTCAAAACTTCTGAAAATGGTGGAGTTGGTTCACTAGGTGGGGGTAGGGGTGATGATGGCAATGGATGTATCACAATCACCTTTTCCTCAACTTATTTGTATTCAACAACCGACTCCTCATCCCCTTCGAACTCAAACTCATTTCTCAAGATGACCTCACTCACCGTATCTTCAAGTTTGACTTGGGATGGTGTATCTTCAGAATAACGAGCTTCCATTTGGGTCACCACTTATATTATATTGCTCACATACCCCTTGGGAGGCTATCTTCGTGCCTCTCAAAGATAATATTTATAAGCCCAACTTACGGCTAACTACTAAATAGTAGCTAGTGTAAGACGGGGTCGTCCACAAGAAAAAGGGGATTTTAACGAGTGTTAAATGTAGTTGAAAAGCACACAAAGATGTCACTCTACGTGTGTTGTAACCAAATGGGAGGGGTTTGAATTTTGGAAATATTACAACTACTTTAAACAACTAAATTAACAAACTATTAAAAAGAAAGATGCAAACACGATCACAAATAACACAAATAATTTAACTAAGATAGAAACGAGTCTTGCACAATTGGTTTACATTTCTAGTTATCCTTTGATCATTGACTAATCATCCTATTTTTATAAATTAACCAAATATTGTAGAGAACTTGTCAACACCTTTCGAGTGAACACATTTCTCACCTCACCTCGGTTATAGTTAGTGTGAGCGATCAGCGCCACACAATAACCCTTACCCTCGGTTCACTCTAAACGATCGGCATCATAGACTTCCCCGAGGATATCAATACACATGGAGACCCAACACAACTACCACAATGTCCTACAAGTGAGAAACACATAAATAACACAAGTATATTTACTAATAACGACTACGAGGACCGGCTTTCATGCTAATCGTTATTAGTGGGCTAAATTGATAATTAGTTGAGCCCATTCAAATTCATCCTAAGTCTAAGCAGTTTCATCAATCAAAAATCATAATTAGTTGTCAATCCTAATTATAATCTTGCATTGACCAACAACAATCACATTGACAAAAAGTCAAAGTCTTCCCAGTTTGACCAAAAACCTAGCAAAGAATCAAACCATAATCATCAACTAGTTGATCACTCTAGTATAAATCATGCATTAATCACACAAGAAAGCACCAAACGTACTTGATAATCAAAGCCCAAAATAGGACAAACCAAGTCTCACAATATCATACTACAAATGCTTACCAATTGCTCCCAAGGTGAAATCTAGCTTAGAAAATGAAAACCCATAACAAATCTACAAGAATCCATGGAAAAGATGTTAAAAATAAGAAGAAATGAATAAATCTAGGGTTTGGAGGCCCCCAAGTTAGGCTCCAATGAAATGGGGAGGAAGAGGGGCTATTTATAGCCCAAAGTCAAAAGAAAAGTCAAAAGGAGTGAAGCAGGCGAGCGGGGCTGCTAGGGCAAAGGTGCTTGGTTTCCAGAGCTAAAGTGCTTCTTGCGCGGGTGCACGTTATCAGGCATCGGGAGCACATTTATAGACGTGCACCATGGTTTATTTCTCTCGCACGGGTGTGCGGTGAAGGGTGCAGCCCATGCGCCCGGTCTTCTTCACCTGCCGGTAGGTCGATTAGTCACTACAGCTGAACCGTTGCTCTGATTTTGAATTATTGTAGTCAATTTTATAGTACTCGAGAAGATAAATCCAATGACGCCACCCTTGTATGCCGATTCTTCTCGAATCATTTTAAAAACTTGTTCCAAACTTCTGGGTCACAATTCATCCGCTTCTTTGTCTTCCTTCTTTGACCCTTCTATCTTCTACCATGTTTTGGTTCGTTGCCTTCACTAAACCACTCCAAAGTGCTCATGGTCAATCTAAATATTAAGCTCAAAAAAAGGAATCTAGATGCTCATAAGGATCACATATCAATTGGACTAAAGATAAGTTACAAAATGAAGGATTTGGATAAGAAAATTGAAAACGGTCATCTAAACCCCTTATTATGTAAACATATCTAAATCTAGAAATCTTCTAACAAAAATCTACAAAAGAGATGTTAAATGCTTTGGAAAATGCATGCATTTGACGTGTTACCAAACCTCCCCGCACTTAAACCTTTACTCATCCTCGAGTAAACAAGAACAAGCAAAGATCTAAGCCTAAACGAGCATCCAAAAGTTTTCCCAAAACATCCAGCATCGTATTCCTTGACTACCCTAACCCCCAAAACATAAGAATCTCTCACACTCTCACACCCAAAGTTTAAGATAATCTAAACAACCTTCATACCAATAAAAGGTGAGGTATACAATACAAGTGTAAAACTAGCTTACTCTACCAAAGAAACCACCAAATAGACAAATGAAAAGAAGCATAAAGTTTTTCAATTTCTCTCATTTTTCATAAGAGCCCTCTCGGGTTTTCATCCTAGCTTCACAATGTTTTTCAATGCTCACTCTCACCTTTTTCCACACCATTTGGCCTTTCATTTTTGCATAGGTTGCCCTTTTGGGTATTCAACCTATCCGAGCCTCCCACTTTGCCTAAGTTGCCCTCTCGGGTTTTCTACTTAGCAGGACTTTTTTAAAAACAAAACATATCAAAGTAGAGCATATGCATACTACAATATGATATAATGAGACATATTTATCTTAACCTCCCCACACTTAAAACACATATTGTACTCAATGTGAGCCAAAGGACAAGATAAATACATAAGGGAGAAAGAAAAATACTCACAACTAGAACCTTGAACGTCCTTCCCGGTAATGGCAATGCTCACTTCTCAATGAATGTTCTTTCCTCCATGTTCTCGAACTCCACTAGATATGCAACTTCAACCCGTCCACCACAAATCGACAACAATGCAAATCCCAATCAACACTCACACAAGACAACAACTAGTAGTACTCCTAGATGGTGGTTTTGGTGGTGGTTTTAGGTGGTGGTTTTAGGTGGTGGATTTTGGTGGTATTCTTGTTGTTTTGGGTAAGGGTTTGGGGACATGGTGGATGATTTTTTTCAATAAAAGAAAAAAAATACTAGCCTAACTTAAAAGCTCGGATTGCCTCCCGAGAAGCTCCGTATTTTTTAGGTCATCGGCACGACCCTAATGTTATTCATATGGTGAAGGTTTGAACCCCTTCACCATGAGAATCCAAAAGTAGAGAGGTGGGGATACAAAACTTTCAAGAGGAAATTTTTGTGGGGGTAGAGATGGTTTTAAAGGAGATGGGTGGTTTGGAAGCTTGGCATTATCATTTGGCTCCCCTATTGTCTCCTTCAAGCATTCTGAAAATTGTGGAGTTAATTCAATTGGTGGAGGTGGGGTGATGATGGTAAGAATAGTGAATATAGGACAATCACCTCTTGCTCAACTTCTTTGTCTTCAATAACGAACTCTTCATCCCATTGGACTTCATCTTCAACTTCCTTCACCACTTCGACCATCAAGGTAGAAGGATTTAAACTTGGCTCCAGTCTCACGTCCGGTCGTAATGGAAGATTTCCAGAATCTCTAGCTTCCAAATGGCTCACGAAAAAAGCAAGTTGACTATTTTGGGCCTCCAAGTTTTTGAATCTTGAGGAAGTGTGAGCCTCCAAATCTTGGACCATATTCGATGTTGCTTGTATGAGTTCCTCATTCGAGCTTGAACCTCCTCCTTGAGCATGGATTTGGGACATGGAATGAGGTGATGAATGCCAATCATGTTTCTCATAGTGTTGGTTTTCTGGTGCAATGTCATACCACGAATCCGGATTACCACTCATCTTCGGGTTGTAAGAATCATAGTATGGATACCATTCTTGAGCTCCTTGACCTTGGAAACCAACATCTCCAACCTATTCATAACAATCATCATGATACCCTTGGTTTTGAAAACAAAGGTTTATATTCTCCTCGTAGTGCTCCTCTCTTAACCAATAACAAGACTCGGTATGATGGTCAAAATGAAAAATCCTATAAAGACTTGCTTGTTGAGCCTCTCTTCTCATCATGAGTTCCCTCAAGGTGAGATCATCTTTTTTCCCTTTTTTCAAAAAATGGAATTGTAGTGTAAGGATTCTCAGTAGATATACACTAAGAACTCCAAACAAAAACAAATAATACAAAGAAGCACAAAACATTTGGGGTCATAGTGCAAAGGTTCTCGGTTCTTGGAACGAGCACGTACCATAAACTAAGAACAAAAGCAATACGTCCTTCCAAAAAAAAACAAGCACAAAGTATGAACAAACAAGAACACACATAGACAAAACAAAACAAAAACACAAAGAACTACACTAACACTCAACAAAATATGCCTTTTCCCAAGAAACAACGCCAAAATTTAGGTCATCGCCATGCCTCTCAAAGATAATATTTATAAGCTCAACTTATGGCTAACTACTGAATAGTAGCTAGTGTTAAGACGGGGTCATCCACGAGGAAAATGGAGTTTTATCGAGTGTTAAATGTAGTTGAAAAGCACACGGAGATGTCACTCTATATGTGTGGTAACCAAATGCGGGGGTTTTGATTTTGGAAACACTACAACTACTTTAAACAACTAAATTAACAAACTATGAAAGATAAAGATGCAAACGCGATCGCAAATAACACAAATAACTTAACTAAGATGAAAATGAGTCTTGGGCGCAATTAGTTTGCATTTCTGGTTATCCTTTTATCATTAACTAATCATCCTATTTTTATACATTAACCACATATTGTGGAGAACTTGTCAACACCTTTTGTGTGAAGACATTTCTCACCTCCCCTCGGTTATAGTTAGAGTGAGCAATCAGCGCCACACAATAACCCTTACCCTCAGGTCACTCTGGACGATCGGCATCATAGACTTCCTCGAGGATAGAAATACACATGGGACCCAACACAACCACCACAATGTTTTAAAACTGAGAAACACATAGATAGCATGGGTTTATTTACTAATAACGACTATGAGGATTGACCTTCATGCTAATAGTTATTAGTGGGCTACATTGATAATTTGTCGAACCCGTTCGAGTTCATCCTAAGTCTAAGCAATTTCATCAATCAACAATCATAATTAGTTATCACTCCTAACTATAACCTATAATTGACCAACAACAATCACATTGAAAAAAAGTCAAAGTATTCCGGGTTTGACCAAAAACCTAGCAAAGAATCAACCCATAATCATCAACTAGTTGATCACTCTAGTTAAATCATGCATTAATCACACAAGAAAGCACCAAACGTACTTAATAATCAAAGGCCAAAATAGGATAAACCAAGTCTCACAATATCATACTACAATTGCTTACCAATTGCTCCCAAGGTGAAATCTAGCTTAGAAAATGAAAACCCATAACAAATCTACAAGAATCCATGGAAAATATGTAAAAACTAAGAAGAAATGAAGAAATATAGGGTTTGTAGGCCCCCAAGTCGGGCTCCAGTGAAATGGGGAAGAAGAGGGGCTATTTATAACCTAAGGTTAAAAGAAAAGTCAAAAGAAGTGTTGAAGAGCGCAGAGCGTGCGCCAAGCACGCTGTGCGCGCGAGGTGCTGGGCTTCTGGGACCAAGGTGCTTGGTTTCTGGGGCCAAAGTGCTTCTCAAGCGGGATCAGCGCCGGACGCGCATTTCTAGACCGAGAACGTGTGCCATAGTTTATTTTTCTTGCGTGGTCGCATTGTCAATGGCGCAACCCACACGCCCAGTCTTCTTCACTGCCCGGTCAGTCATTGCATTGCTACGGGTGAATTATTGCTTCAATTTTGGAGTTCTTGTAGTCGATTTTACAGTGCTCGAGAAGAAAAATCCAACGACGCCACCCTTGTAGGCTGATTCTTCTTGGATTATTTTAAGAACTTGGTCCAAATGTCCGGGTCACAAGTCATCCACTTCTTTGTCTTCCTTCTTTGACCCTTCTATCTTCTACCACGTTTTGGTTCATGGCCTTCACTAAATCACTCCAAAGTGCTCACGAGAAATCTAAAAATTAAGCTCACAAAAAGGAATCTAGATGCTCATAAGGACCAAATATCCATTAGACTAAAGATAAGTTACAAAATGAAGGATGTAGATAAGAAAATCGAAAGCGGTCATCTAAACCCCCTTATTATGTAAACATATCTAAATATAGAAATCTTCTAACAAAAAGCTACAAAAGAGATGTTAAATGCTTTGGAAAATGCATGCATTTGTCGTATCACCCCTCCAAAGCCTAAAGACTAGAGGAGATTTGGGTTTCCGATTCCTCATTAGTCTTAGCCAAGTTGCTCAAGTTTTCAATTGCATTCATTATGTACTCATGTGTCAAACTTAAACCTTCTTGTTGTACTTGGTTATGGGTACGATGTATGCTGGTGAAGGATAACTGTATTGCTCGTACAGTTGGTTTTCTGGCTCATTCTCATACCACAAATTCGGATTACCACACCACTTTAGATTGTAAGAGTCATGGTATGGATACCATTATTGAGCTTCTTGCCCTTGAAAACTAACAAATACATCCTCTTGGTAGCACTCCTCATAATACCCTTGATTTTGGAAACCAATAGTTCTTTCCTCCTCATAGTGCTCCTCTCTTCTCATCATGAGTTCCCTCAAGGTGAGATGTTCCTTTTTTTCCCCCAAAATTTGAGAATCATATTGCAAGGATTCTTGATAAAAATTCACCAAGAACTCAAGCAATACCTACTCTGAATAAAAATAGCCAAAAAGAAAAGGCAAATAAAAATAACTAGCTAATATGCAACCAAACATACCCAAACACTTAAAAATAAGCACCTCTTCCCCGGCAGCGGTGCCAAAATTTGGGAGGTCATCATCGTACCTCTCAAAGTTAATATTTATAAGTCCTAAATGCTTCCTATCCACAATTAAGTAGATAATGGCAAGTCGGGGTTGTCCACGAGAAGAGGGATCTTCTAAAGTGCTTAAACATATAAGGTGGATACTAGGCTATATATACATATATATATATATATAAACAAGTAAAGAGGGAAGGTGGGTGGGTGGGTTTGGTTGGTTTTTCCTAAGTTATGAAATTAAAGACAAGATAACTAGCAAAATCAAGTAACTATGCTAATCATTAAGCAAACTAAGAAAAAAGGTTAAAAAATACAAAAGACAAAGCCTTGGGGGCAATTGATGTCCACTTCCAAACCTCATTTAGGTCATAGAAGCATTCACTTATTCTATCGCATTCGTTACCTATGGGGAATGCTATCACTTCCATTTAAATAGATAGACATTCTTTTCTTCTTAAAGGTAATTCACAAATACGTTCAATGACCATTTCTAAACCTCATTAATGATCACTTTTAGGTGAACCACGCCATAAAAGGTATTTCATTAATGGCATTATACATGAAAGACCATAGATTTGATAACAATAAGCATTCGACCAAATGCATAGTCTTTTAACCAAACAAAACATTCATGAGGTTAAACCTAGAACAAACCACATTCAAGATTTAACCTTTCATAGCTTCTATAGGACAAATATGAGAACAATCCACATTAACATACTCATCTAGCAAGATTCACTTCACATTATACACAAGAAGTTCTAATTCCATGTTCTTGGATTTTCATGTCAAATGAGCCAAGAAATTTGAAACTTTCATAACACCCTAAAATTTCAATCATTCAAACATTTCATATTCTCAAACAACACATGGTATAAATGAAGTAAAAAAATATTAAGAACATATGAATGCTAAATAACAAAAGCTTCATGAAAGAGTGAAATAGAGGTTCTTACTATATAGGTGTGGAAGCTTCAATCAATTGCTCCCAAATACAAAACTAGCCTAGATAATCAAAACTCATAACATAGAAGATAAATCTACAAAAAAAGAAGAAGAAATTAAAGAAAAAGATGAAAATCTAGGGTTCTTGAGCCCCCAAGTCGGGTTTAGAGAGCTAAGGAATCAGTGGATGAAATGCTATTTATATTACAAGAAAAAGGGGAGTAAAAAGCAAGTTGCGGGAAAATTTCGTGAGTCACAATACCTCTTCATGACTTGTGACCAGATTAGGAATTTTGTGAGGATTGTGAGCTCTCGGGTCAACATTTCGCGAGCCGCGACAGAAAAAAGTCCAAAAATCCATTAGACTAAAAATAGGTTACAAAATGAAGGATTTAGATAAGAAAACCGAAAACGGTCATCTAAACCCCTTATGATGTAAACCTACCTAAATCTAGAAATCTTCCGACAAAAAGATAACAAAAGAGATGTTCATGATGATCACTCAATTTAATTGTTCATGCCAATGTATTTTTTTTTATCTGATTTTACAAATTGTGAGTTTCTCTAGGAGGAGCCTTGGTCTTGATATGTGTTTTTTAAGGTGTTTATAGTTTGGTCAAGATAGATCATGTTTTGGATCAAATGGTGTTACAGTTTTTGAAGATCCCTGCCTAGCACAGTGATATTGATGTGTGGTACATCATTCTCTACCAAATGGTCATAAGTTTTGTGGGAAGAAAGTTAACATTCCTAGATATCCTTGCAATAGGTTAGTTATTGTTAGAGACTAGTTAGGTTGGATATCAATTCCACTCATTGTAATCCCCGCTAGGCGTTTTTCCCACCATTGTTGAATGATTGATTTCAAAAAATAAATAATAATACTTGTGGAAGTCTTAGGAAATGTGGCATGTCCATAAGCTTATAGATAGGCTGTTCCACTGTTTACCTTAAAATTTATATCTTTGTAAGAAATTTAAATATTTATTTTATAAGCTAAAAAAACTATAATTGAATGTAAAAATATTAAAGTAATATTTTATAGATTTTACCATTTTTAACTTTTTAAAATTTAGTGTGTAATTTAACAAATGTATTGTGTAAGTAAAAAAATACAGTGGCATGTCCATAACTTAAGGAATGCCCACATGTTTGATAATTAGATCGTGTTTGATAATCAAATCAAATGAGGCGATCTAAACTCAAAAACCCTACTTTTTCCTTCAATATTCTTTTCTCTATCTTCCAAGTATGGGGAGATGGGGAGCCAGTACATTTTTCAATTGATATTCTTTGAGCATTAATGTTACTGAATAAGCATGGATTTGTCTCCACAATCCACACATTAATTTGGTTATTTGACCTGATATATTATATTGATGCGTTCATGATGATCACTTGATTGAGTTGTTGATACGATTTCAAAAATATAATTTATTTTAGTTTTTTTAAAATTATTATTAATTTAGGGTTGTAGGAGGATAACACTATACTCTTTTTCCCATTGGGTTTTTTAATGAGCTGGTGTGATCATTTTAATTTATTTCATTTTCGAATAAGGCTCATTAATTTGCCCATGTTGGCATTGGAAGAGTTAATTTTGGCCGTGCTTTTATTTTAGGGTTTAGAATATTCAGTTTTTATTTGTTTAGAATTAGATATGATAAGTTTAGATATAGTAGATTCCTTCAAGAATTCATCCAATATTTGGATTGATTTACTTGGATGAATATGGTTATCATTTGGATTTAAGCTAGGTACTCCCTCTGTTTTCTTAAGTTTGACATACTTACCATATTTGTATATTTTTCTAAGTTTGTTACATTTCCTTTTATGGCAAAAAGTACATCATTCTCAACCACTCATTAAACTTTTTACTCTCCTCGCTCAATTTCCTCCATACATTTCAACTTACAAAAAAAAAAACCTAAACCTATGGTGTCAAACATACTAAAACGGAGGGTATTTTAGTTTAATATGATTTTAGCTTATTAAGCTGACATAAGTCTTTTAAGTTTCCGACAAGAATTACTGAATCCTTTTCTTCTTTGTATTCTTGAAGACCATACCTATGTATTATAAATACGGTATAGTTTTCAACATTTTAATTACCTCTGGCATTTTATGCATCATATATTGAGTTATTACTCTTTGCTTGAGAGCGTTTCATTGTTATTTAATCTTGCGGGTTAATTAAGTTAGCAATTTCCTTCAAATCTGTGAGCTAATTTTGCGGGCTAGTTAGTGAGCGATTTATCAAATTTGTGAGCTAATCTTGCGGGCTTGTAAGTGAGCAAAATTTCAAATTGAGAGTCAATCCTGAGGGCTTGTTGGTGATCAATTACTGTAAGTGTTGTTAGGGTTTGCGAGATTCCCTTAATTGCAGTCAAGAAATTATCAAAATTCTGCAATACAGAGTCTTTGTAAGGAGATTCATATCAGTTGTTCGTGTTGATGTCTTGTTCTCGATCTGGTTGTACAGATCATGTTCGTAATTATGTTTGTATTTTATATTAGGGTTTCTATTAATTTGGATGCTTCCGATATGTATTTTTCAATGTGTTTACAACTTGGACAACATAAACCATGTTTTGGATGAAGCTATATTGCAGTTCTTGGAGATCCCTATTTGTCAAAGTGATTGATGTGTGATACACTCCTTTTTACCAAGTCGTCATTATTTTTGCGAGAAACGAGTTAATACTCTGATGGCAATATTACAGTTTTAATAGATCTTCAATCTCTAATGCTCCCTCTGTCCCATTAATTCTTATTTGATTTGGCCTTTGAAAGTCAAACTAAACCAAATTCGGCCATTTAATTCTGTTATCATATTTATAAGACTATTATCATGTTACATGTTTTGGATTCATCATAATATATATTTTTGAATATTACTTTTTACGCACGTAAATAAAGATATCAATAGTTACACATTGATGATGTTGACTCTCAAAAGTCAAATTAGGAAAGAATTAATATGACGGGGGAGTAATACAGACGACCGGTTTGGTTGACATGTAATTTTAAAATATCCATGCAATAGATTAGCTATTGCTAGAGACTAATTGAGTTTGATGTCAATTTCACTTAGTATAATCGTTGTTGGCCGTTTTACCCATCACCTATATATGACTATTTTCAAAAATAAAATAAAATAGATCATGTGTTGATGAAGTGAACCGTTAGTTTTTTTTGGAACAAAAACAAAATAATGAAATAGGTTTGCTAATAATGTGTGATATTCATGTGCCATATACCCTTCATTCGATGATGATGGTCATATTTGTATTTTTATGATGCTTCAGAAAGACAGTTTTACCATGATAATATATTTATTTATATTTTATAAGACCATACACAGCGAGAAATTTTTAGACAGTGGAAGAGGGTGTTTTGATGAGTTTTGTCTCACAATAGGAGAGTTTTGAGAAAAGTGGAGAACTTGTGTGTGTGGGGGTGGGGGGGGGGGGGTAACTCTCCAAAACTCTCCTCCAAATTATTCTTTGTAGGCCACATGATAATGTGATTATTTGGGAGATATCTGATCTCTTCTAGTCCAATAGTAATAAGTCACGTGTCTCCATAATTTATATTTTTTATCCTATGGATTTAAAGGGAAAGAAACGAGCAAAACTCACTAGTCTTTATTTAAAAAAGGCCAAACAATTTCAGTGAACCCTAAACTATTGTCATCGTTCACCTTTAACCCACACTTTTCTTTTTGAACACTGTTGGCCCTTGAACTAATAGAAGTGTTAAGTCGTGCCACTTACGTCTAGCCAAATCGTTAAGCTTAACTTTTGTTGACATTTTGAGGGGGAAAACGTCTTTTCCTATTCAACTTCATAATTCTTTGCAAATCAGAAGAATGTTTTCATGAGTTGTGCATCCGACGCGTGATATAATATTCAACTTTGTCCGCATTGTCGTCGAAGACATATGAATGACTCGAGAAGATATCTTAACCCGGATCTTGCACGGATCGAGAATTCATTCCTCTGAATTGCAAAGAACTCTGGGGTTGAATAGACAAAGACATTTTTGCCCCTTAACATGTCAACGAAAGCTGAACTGAACGGTTTGACTAGACGAAAGTGGCACGGCTTAATACTTCTATTAGTTTTAGGGCCAAGAGTGTGTAAAAATAAAATGGAGGGCCAGAGGTGAACAATGACAATAATTTTAGGGCTAGTGAAATCCTATGCCCTAAAAATTAAAACGACACTAAACGTATTCTTAGAAAATTCCCTATAAATAGAGCCCAACATTGATGCATTTATCACATCTCTTTAAAATTATTATCATATGTATTATTTTTAGTAATGTTAATTTTTCTAATTACAATATCCGGCTTCCATTTTTTAAAATTATATATATATATATATATATATATATTGCTTGGAGGGCATATATACAAGTGTATAACTATAAACACACACACACACACACATAAGTGTATATTCGTGTTACGGGTCTTCCTTCAAGATAGAGATAAATCTCAAGGCTGATCAACATGGTCCTCTCATCGAGTACCTGCGAATCCCTCAGGAGGTCCCCAGGGAGAAGTTCTGACGCCCAAGTTAGACTCGGGAAATATATCCATTGGTTGTTTTTCTTGTCACCTTCCCTTAATATATGTGTCTCTCTTCCCTTCTTGTAGGTCTCTAGATCGTGCAATCGTGGCTTACGTTGTTTTCTCATCCTGTGCTTGATCGCGGACTTTGTGGGGTGCGTTGGGTAACGGTGCTTCCATACTCCATTCATTGAGATGACTAGTTAGGTTCGCTTCCTTGCTTAAGGCAGACTAGTTGTACTTGATTCTATAATGTGTGGAATAGGTATATACCATAAGCCTCCCTTCAACCGTAAAGCCTAGAGAGGGTATAGTGTTTTCGAGCTTTACTCATAATGAATACGCAGTGTGTTTGATGTTGGGGAGGGTTAGTGGAGCTAAAACGAAGTGACATGTGGCTTCGCAGATGAAACAATCTATTTTTAAAATATCGAGGGACGAGATACAAAGTTCCAAAAATTAAGGAATTTTGATAGTCCAACTAATTGCTTGGTGAGTAATTATCACGGGTCTCGTCGACCAATTGAAGGCTCCCCTTTTCAACTGACTTAAGAAATCCATTCTTATTGAAAATGTGTGTTTCGTTTGAGGCACAATCTATTATGAATATAAAGAGTTATTAGGGTAATTTGTTGGGCGTACCTAAAATTGTTTCGCTTTGCTGGAGATTAAGCAGGATCGCCTCGACTCTCATAATTATATGGTGTTACCTCTTTTTCTTTACCTTTGTTCCAAGTACGCTAGATGAGCATTCAGAATTATCTTCTTTCGTAACCCGTTCTAATGTGGGTGATGGCGAAAGGGTAGATATTAGGGAGAAAGGTGTGGTTGAGGAAAGAGTTGGTCAAAGTAACCAAGAATGTGATAGTATTATAAATGCAGAGTCGTTAGTGAGTTTAGTAAACTTTCATCCCTCTTTAGGAAAATTTGAGGTTAAGTTGCCTGTTGGCGGTGAAAGGGTCTGGAACCCCCCCTTCTAGCTTTTTTGGCATTTACGAATACCATTTTCTATATGGTTTGACCTTGCCTGTCTCAGATATTGTAGGCGAGTTTTAGGTACACATGATGTTCCTCTTATGCAACTGCATCCGAGATGATTGACCTTAATGATCGATTATGAGGAGGTGTGTCGAAGTGCTAATAGGGAGCTAAGGTTGGGAATTTTGTTAGGTTTTATGCATTTTGAAGTGCTGGTAAGGAGGGTTTGTTTACCTATTACCCAACCATGTCTAAGGTTCACCTTCTTAAAGGTTTCCCTGTAATTGTGGGCTCTAGAGGGACAAGTATATTTTTTTATGAATGGGGAATGTAATCTCATGCCCCCTTGGAACCCTGTTGTTCCATTCAAACCAAGGTCTGGTGAGTTAGGGAAGCTAACTGAGAAGAGTTCACCTGTGAGGGAATTACACCCACATGCGGTGAAAATATGTCGTCCTACAGGGGAGCAAGGTTGTTATTGCTATTGTCCTTCTCTTTTTTAATCATTCTAAAACTGAGGTATATTATGTTCATCATTTAGTGCTTGGTGTAGGTATGACTCTATTGAAGATTGTGTCTTCGGAACCTATGGCCATTAAGAGGGGAAATGAGGAAGGGTGTGTCAAGGCTTCTTTAGAGTGCTGATCCCGGAAGAAGCATAGTTCCAGAAGAGGATCCAGTGATGCCCCTATAAATTCATAGGATGTTGGGGTGGCATCTGGTTCAGGGCCCTTGTTGCATGCGAGTATGAATGATAAGAGGGCTAGTAGGGCTATCGTTTTACCCTGTCCTAATGTGGACTCCAAAGATCCTAATGCCCTACTAACTAATGTAAGGGTTGTGTGTTTTAAATTTATTTTGGCTTATGACTAGGCTTGTCTCTTAAAGGGGTAGTTTTTATGTTTGTATTTGCGAGATGTTGTAGAAAATGTTTCTCAATATGTTACTAGTTAAGATGGGGTGATGAAGGATGTAAATGATGAGTTTCGTGAGAAGATGAAGCGGTCGAAGGAGTGATGTGAGCAGCCGCAAATAGAATTGGCAATTACCAGAAGTTTAGTTGATGAGAAAGAAAGAATGAATGTTGAGTTACATAGGGAGCTTTTTATGTTGAGGAATTAAGGTTGTATTGATCATAGGTACCTTCGTGTAGTGGAGAACAAGTTGTCAAAAATGGGTAATTTTTTACAACCGCTTTGCTTAGATGTACGTTAAGATTGTGGATGTGGGGTGGTAGTGTGCATGGAAAAGTGTGCACGACCAGAATCACACTTTAGAAATAACGAGGTTACCAAGTGCTAATGATATTGAACACGCAAAAACTGAAGCAAAGCGAGTTGTGAATGAGGCACATAACGAAAAGGTTGCGAATAATGCGCACTCCTTCCCCCTTTTTGATAAGTTGAAAGGTATGCCGAAGTTTCCCGTGCTTTTCGAGTTTGAGATATGAGAGATTGATAAATACAGGGATGATTGTGAGGAAGAGGATGGGACTATTTCCAAGGTGAACGAGCTCCTATAGCAGCCTGATTCACTTCCGAGTATGTTTGGTTACACCCATATTCCGGAAGTGAATAGCTCAGAGACCGTTGACCATGTTGCCACCAGGTGGGGTAGTAGGGGAGAAGGGAATGCATAGTGTAACTGTCTTGGTTTTTAAATTTTGAAATATATGCCACCATGGATGTTTACTGGGTATTTGGATGATGGTTTTATAAACTGCATTGTTATTTTTGTTTTTTTCACTTTAAAGTTTATATCTTTTTGTAATTCTGGAATTGACAAAGTGGGGTTTTCTTAAAAAGGTTACAATGTTAGGGTGTGTTCCTGGTCCTCGTGGTCTGGTAATCATTGGCTGGGCACTTATGTCACTGACCAATGGTTTTTTAGGCGTATGCAAAGTTGTGAACAACTACCCTTGCTACCTTTCCGCCAAGGTTACCATTATACATATCCATTGGGTGTATTATTGCTAATTATATTGTTGTGGTAAGGTTTTTTGTATGTGTCCAAGAAGCAGGGAGAGAAGGATTGACCTTGTGTCGCTGTCTGGAGGTTTCCCAGCGTATGTGAAGTGGAAGCTTGTCCCCTGATCTTGCAGCGGTGCATTTTAGAGTGTAGGAATGTGTCTGGGTAGACTTAGGTGTGTTTTATGGGCTTCCACCATTTTTTTATGTGGGCTTTAGTTTTTAGGCAAAAGTGCCACATGGGTTCAGTACTGTGTGCCTTTTCAACAAAAAATTTGGCATTCCATTTTCCAGTACCGACTATTCAGTTGGTTGGTTTATCAAGAAACACATTATATTGAATGTTTTTAACAATTCTAGTTTTTCAATGCTCAGGGCTGAGTTGTGCCTATATACGGGCCACTATCCCCATGTTTTAACACAAGATAATAGCATTTTGAAGAGGTGGCTTTTTAGGTGTTGTGTATGATGAATTGTCTAGGCTATCGTATGGCTTATCACCGGTTATGCGGTGGTCGGGGTTGGTTGGAGGGTTTTCTCCATTGCGGGGGAGTATTGCTTCCAAGTATAGGTTAGGGCAATAAGGTTATACAGTAAGTGTGTTTTATGTGTAGGTATTGCGTACCTTTAAAGTTTTGTTGCTAAAATACATGATTTTTATGCCTTTTGGAAGGATTGGCAAATGGGATTAGCGAAAGCAAGAGGGGGGAGATAATTCCGCTGTGACATTTTCTCAGAGATCTGTTGAGCGGGCACGAGAAAGAACTCACATAGGATTCATGGTTCGGGCTTGCTTCGAAGTGCATTCAGTGGAAGAGAAAGCGATGTGCAGGTGGTAATCTACAAACATATATCTTGTTTGGGTGGTAGATAGGTTAAGCGAAGCAATCTCATTGCTTCGCATGAGATGGTAGTATTCATGGCTGGTTTGAAGGTTTATATGTGTTTATGGTCGGGTTGTATTCCCAGATGTATCTAGAAATGGTGTCCTAAGCGAGGTTTATTAGGGGAGGTTGAATGATGTATTGGTCTTGAGCATTTTTATTGTTGTAATAATGATTATGCCGGTGTAATTTATGTGGAGTGCATTCACAGTATAGCGAACCTAACACCATGTCTAAGCGCGACCTTATTGCTACGTCTTCTAACATAGGGCTGAATATAAATAATTTATTGGGTTGTGCGAGGTTGTGGATGTGCTTTTACGTACCTTTGTTTGTGTGTACCTTAGTTAGGATGGTCTTTTCCTATGAGTTTGCTGATGCGGTATTGCTATGGCTGCAATTGGTTTGTTTCTTGCTTTTATGACGTCCTAATATTTCTTAATCACCGTTGATTCATTCTTTGCTTTGTTTCTTGCTTTTATCCTTGTTAGTTTTTGGGAGTTGGGGATCCCTAGTACCTGAGTAGTTCCTCCTTGCAAGAATTATTTCCTTCTTGCAATATTGAGTTTGTGTGTCATTGCTTCTGGTACTTTGGGATTGAACTTGACTAACCTTGGGGTCTATCAAAATCTAGAAGAAAAGATTAACAAAGATCGATCCCCACAAACGGCGCTACTGCTGGGGGTCTGACTTCCAGATAGCGATATACCTCAAGAGCAGTCGATATGCTCCTCTCATCAGGTACCTGTAAGAAGCTCTCTGGGGAGGTCCTTTGGGAGAAGCTCTGACGCCCAAGTCAGACTCGTGAAACATATCCATTTTTTTGTGTTTCTTGTCACTTACCCCTGAGATATGTGCTTCTCTTCCCTTCTTATAGGTCTCTAGATCGTACAATCGCGGTTTACGCTATTTTCTCATCTTGTGCTTGATCCTGGGCTTAGCAGAGCACGTCGTGGTAATGGTACTTCCATACTCCATACATGGAGATGATCGCTCACGAGCAGACTTAGTTAGGTTCGCATCCTTGCTTGAGGCGGACTGGTTGTAGCTGATTTTATAATGTGCGGACTAGGTATATACCAATTCAAAACAGGGCAAACGATTTTCTGTGGCCACTAAGCTCTCGTTCACTTTTGGCTATCCATTTTTTTTTTAAAGTTTTGACCACTAAACTAATCAAACTGCTAAGTCGTGGCACTTGTGTTATATCAATCCGTCAAGTTGGCGTTCTTCACCTCACTTGCGATGTGTGTGATAGTTTTAGGTGCAGAATAGTCTTTTCTATGTGAGTGGCCAAAAGAGTTAAAAAACATATGGGTGAACAAAGGTGTTCAAAAAAAAAGATGGGAGACCAAAAGTATCTATAAATATGGTGAGAGATATCTATAAAAAGGGCTAAAATTACACATTTCATCAAATTGCTATCTCCAACAAAAGCTCTGATGCTCCACTGTCATGGAACTTGTATGATTCACCATTTTTCACGCTTTTAGACTTTGTCTCCGACCACCAATTTGTGTGTTGGTTTTGTCGTTTTTCCACAGTTATAATCTTCTTCTCACACAAACTAAACAATGCATAGTACTTCTCGGATACCATATTTTGGCCATTGTTGTAGAACCTCAAAAAATTGATTCACCATTGCTTAGCTACCCCCTGTCGTGTGCCCTGCCCTGCTCGACTTTGACGATGACTTCAACACTTTCAAACCTCTCTATCTACCTCTTTCGCCGAGCTTCTCTATTTAGCCCCCCTCATGTATTGACCATTCCTCTTTGTGCCTCTCATTGTCATTTTAGCGGTTGATTTTCTACTGCAGAAACATTAGCCTGCTTGTTAACTGTCATGTTTTTTAATCTTCATTTTGTTGAAATTGAAATTAAATTGGTGGAACGACGCAGCATTCGTGATGAATGCCGGTCGCCGCCACGACGAGTAGATCGATGAAATTGTGTACAATGTGACATCATCTTTGATTATTAAGGAGTTTGGAGTGGTCAAAGCAGATAACTTGTTATGTCACGCGGAGATGAAGATCGTGCTTGAGAAGCAGAGAAGAAATGTAACGAAGAATGGCACCATATAGGTGACAGAGCGGCTGAGCTTCTGCTGGAGATGACTGGCTGATTAAATGTGTAATTTTGGCCATTTTTATAAATATCACTCACCATTTTATAGATACTTTTGGTCACCCATCTATTTTTTGAACATTTTTGGCCATTCATATTTTCTGAGAGTCCGTCTCTTGAAAGGCGTTATTTCTATAAATTATGGAGAGATCAATGTTTAAACAGTAAATTAGAAGAAATCAAGATAAAATTTTAAAGCTGCAATAATGGGGTCATAAACTTATAATTGTTGCGTGTTGCACAATACTGGAAAAGAAAATAGAAAATGGTGAGAAAAAAGGGCAAAGAAAATAGAAATTTCTATCAAATTGGTTTTTTTAAAATGTGGTTGGATTATAGTGGTTCAAAGGATGCAATATTTTGTTTTTGGTGTTATCTTTTCACATTTTCAACCAGAGAGTCTTGATTTTGTGATGAAGCATTTAAGTGCACATGAGTAACTGACTAGAAAAGGGTATTGCAAATGTTTAACATACATACAGAGTTGCTGGTGGCACTAAACTCTTGCCATCATTCACTTTTAGCTACCTATCTTTTTGAACACTTTTGGCCACTCAACTAATCAAAATGCTAAGTCGTGGCACTTCTGTTGAGATAATCTGGCAACATAGCTTTTTGTCCCCTCGCGTGCGATCCGTGTGATATTTTTAGGGGTGAAATAGTCTTTTCCAAGAGAGTGGACAAAAGTATCTATAAAAGTGGTGAGTTGTATCTATAAAAGTGGCCAAAATTACACATTTTATCAGCCCTCCGTCTCCAATAGAAGCTCCACCTCTTCGCCGCCTTCGTGGTGCTATTCTCCATTGCATTTCTTATCCACTTCTCAAGCACGATCTTCATCTCCATGTGACATAACAGGTTATCCGCTTGAACCGCTCCAAACTCCTTGTTACTCAAAGATGATGTCACATTGTACACAACTTAGTCGATCTCCTTGCCGCCGCAGCGACCGAAATTCATCACGATTAATCGCATCGTTCCACCAATTTATTTTCAATTTCAACAAAATTAAGATTATAAAATAGGGCGGCTATTAAACAGAATAATTTTACTAAAGTAGAAAATCAACTGCTAAAATGACGGTGGGAGGCATGGAGATGAGTAATTAATACACGAAGAGGACTAAATAGAGAGGCTCGACGAAGGGAATAGACAGATATGTTTTGAAAGGGCCGAAGTTGTCGTTGAAGCCAATCGCGGCGGAGCGCATAATGGGGGTAGCCGAGCGAGGGCGGATCAATTTTTTGAGGTTCTACAACAATGACCAAAATGTGATATTAGAGGAATGTTGCATTGTTTAGAGCGTGTGGGAAGAATATTATGACAGTGAGAAGACAAAAGAACCAACACGCAAATTGGCGGTTGGAGAAAAAGTCTAAAGCGTGAAGAGTGGTGAATTATACAAGTTCCACAACAACGACAGAGCTTTAGTTGGAAATATTTATGGTCACCCATCTTATTTTTGAACACATTTGGTCACTCACCTTGAAAAGACTATCTGCCCCTAAAACTATCACGCACATCACACGTGAGGCGACAGAACGCCAAGAAATGATTAGCACTAATATAAAAAAAATATCATTCCATAGCACTAATAAGAAATTATTAGTGAAAATTAATTTACATTTATTATTCAAATGAGATTATAATTATACTTTGCAAAAGGGAAGATTTATCAAATGAATCAGCAATTTACAACGAGTATTAAATTCATAGATGAAAGCACCAATTTAATTAAAAATCTTACCTTTTCAAGTTAACTTCATAAAAGATACCACATAATAAAGGGCAACATGTAATTTTGATCATCGAACATCAAATAATTTTTTCACACGTTTGGTCACTGAAAATTTTAAAATGCGTGATTTGGATCAATTTCCCTGTAAGTTCTGCCCAAAAGCTGACAAACAATCTTTTTTTAGGGTAACTAGCGGGACTCCCACAGTGCGTTGTGCGGTGTTCTTGATTAAATATATTTAATTTAATTAATATATAATATTTACATATTACATTTGAATTTAAATAAATAAATAAATTATAAGTATATTCATCTAAGAATAACTATCTAAATTGTAAAACAAATGATAAATTTTGTTGGAACTTATTAAATAATCAATAAGATAAAAAATATTACTTTTATAACCTTTCAAGAAATAATATATTGCAAATACATGAAGTAAGTAAAATATAAAAAAAGAAACGTTGAACTTGTGGAAAAACAAGGAACTGTGTGTATATCAGTGTTCTAAACGGCGGCGCCTAGGCGGTCCTAGGCGGCGCCTAGGCGCTAGGCGCCACCAAAACGCCCGGATTAGGGCCTGTTCGGCGACATTAGGCGTTTTCACCTCTGGGCGGCGCCCAGACCCGCCTAATCGGGTCTAGGCGCTAATCGGGGGTCTGGGCAATTTGGTTTATTCGGTTTTTTTTCTTAAAAATTCAAAACCGAAACCGACCCAAACCATTTAAATTATCCAATTTAACCGAACCGAATTCAAAATTCGGTTTCGGTTTAAAACCAAATGAACCGAATTAATTTCAAATTTTATCAAATTAAATTTAATTAAATTAATTTTGGACCATACCAAAAAGCCCATAAATATACTAAAATTTTAACTCCAAATAAATAATTTTGGCCCAAAAATTAAGGCCAAATAATTTCGGCCAAATAATTTGGGCCCAAATAATTTCAACCCAACAATTGCCAATTGCATCTCAAAGCTGATGCTTTGGCTTTGCTGTGGATAAAAGGAGCAGTGAGTGGTATTTATAATGCAAGATTGGCTTTAGGTTCCTTCCTTTTGCCGATGTGGGATAAATGTGTTGCTGCCTGCCTGCCTTCGCCTTGCCTTTGCCTATGCCTTTTGCAAGATTGCTGCCTTTGCCTTTGCCTTTTGCCTTTTGCAAGATTGCTGCCTTCGCCTTTGCCTTCATTTCCACCTTTTCTTCCGTTGTTTTTTTTATTGAATATATTATGAGTCTATCTCTTAAAACACGGTCTTTCCATAAGTCATGGAAATATTATGGTTTAAAATGCAAATTAGAAGAAATGAAGATAAAGTTTATGGGTTGAATGAATTGGGTTACAAACTTTATAACTACTACACGTTGCATAATAAAATTTTAATATTGCAACTAAGACATTTTACTTTGTATTATTATAATTAAACTCTATCTTTCCATAAGCCTACGGAATATTGGAAACACGGTATTTTCAAAGATTTTTTCATTTATTATTACATTATTTAATTTGAGGAGTATTTTGTGACTGAGGATTATTTAATACCGTTTGATCTCAAATCCTTTTTATTATTATTACCCTATTAATTTGACTTATGTTTTTACTTTTTCCAT
Organism: Rubia yunnanensis; assembly: GCA_037428765.1. Taxonomy (NCBI): domain Eukaryota; kingdom Viridiplantae; phylum Streptophyta; class Magnoliopsida; order Gentianales; family Rubiaceae; genus Rubia; species Rubia yunnanensis. The sequence continues at coordinate 87,104,027 of CM075063.1, forward strand.
ACATGATGAATGTGTTTATAATATATTCTGGCAAAGTCTTGGGAAAGACGGTCTTTCTATAGGTTTATGGAAAGACGAGATTTAATTATAATAATAAAAGGTAAAAGGTCTTAGTTGCACTATTAAAATTTTAGTATGCAACATATAGTAGTATGTAATATATATATTCATTTGTGTCGTTTATCATGAAATTTTCATTCTTGTATTGTATCATTTGTATGTAATATAAGTTATTGTGACTTGGGAAATAGGTTTTTATTTTATTTTTAAATATAATTAGTATTATTTTATTAATTATATATAAAAAATAATTAAATAATACAAATCCGCCTAGACCGATTAATCCCCGATTAATCCCCTAGGCGCTAGGCCCCAGCAAACCGCCCGACTAGCGCCTAGCGATTTTTAGACCACTGGTGTATATGTGAACTAAACAATGAATTTGGTGGCTTAAATGCAGACAAGCTTTTGTCACAATCATTGTCTATATGTTTATTTTGGAGAATTGTTGTCTATATACCAATATAATCTTATATACTTGCGAAAGTGCCGATATAACCTTCAATCGTTTGAAAGTTAGAAAGAAAACTACCTAATTAATGAAAGTGCCAATATATAATCCTCTGGTAGACTTTCCAGCGTTACCGTGCTTTTCCAACTGTTGACCCACCTTAAAATGACTATAATGCCATTAAACCAAAAGCTAAATTTGGGTGGATAATTATAACCTTACCAGCAACCATAGAACCATCGTTGCCGCTGCCGTAACATGTAGGGTTATATTAAGACATTATGAATTTGATAGGGTTTGGGTGGTACTGGGTTTGAGTGGTACTGGGTTTGAGTGGAGAGGGTTCGAGTAGCACTGGGTTCGAGTGGAAAGGTTCGAGTGGAGAAGTTCGAGTGGTGGGGGTACCATATACCACTGGAGAGAGTACTATCCACCCCTCGAGAGTGGTATACCATCCACCACTGGAGAGAGTATTATCCACCCCTTCAAGAAGTTTGTGAACCACCCTTCGAGGGTACACCATCTACCTCTTGAGAGGGGTACTGGGTTCAAGTGGTAACGGGTTAGCTCTCGAGGGTTACTAGGTTCGAGTGGTTATGGGTTCAAGTAAAGAGGTTTGAGTGGTACTGGGTTCAAAAGGAGAGGGTTCGAGTGGTGAGCATTCAAGTGGTGAGGGGTCGAGCGGAGAGGGTTCGAATAGAGGATTCGAATGGAAACGGTTTGAGTGGTGATGGTTCGAGTAGAGGTTTGAGTGAAGAGGTTTGAGTCGAGGGGTGATGCCTCGAGGGGGATGGTTGATGGTTCCAAGGCTTTGAGGGTTAATGAATCGAGTGCAGATGCCTCGAATCAACACCCCTCAAGGCGGATGGTTGATGTTCAAAGGGTGGATGGTTCGAGTGGTAGGGAGGCCTTGAGGCAAATGGATGATGTTCGAGAGGTGGATGGTTTGAGTGGTGGTGTGGTGGATGTTCAAGTGCATGGTTTGTGTATGAAATCAAATAGTTTTCATATAAATGTCCAAGCTCCTGGTACTATTAACTAAATAGGAGGTATGCAACACATGCATAATACCAAAAGGTTTATAATTAGACCTCTACAAAAGCAGTTGACTTACAACAAAAACTCTTAAGCTGCAACTCTTGAGAGTCAGAAATAGAAGTGAATAAGAGGAAATAAAAGGAAAGGACAAGTCAAGTGGCACACAAATATGCAGAACATGCACGGAGAGTCAAAAATAGACAAAAACACATAACAATACACAGACCAAAACCCATAATTTCATCTTATAGAAGCTCGTACAAGTAAGTAAGCCAAAAGGGCTTTCAGGAGTAAAGGAAAACAAGAAATAAAAGTTAACGTTAAGTAAGTATCTCTAGAAAAGTGTAAAAAATGTAAGTTGACGTTAAGTAGATGTTAATGTTGTTCACTTCATGTTTGAATCATTCAAGTTGAGGGGGTCGATTTACATACCAGTTAAAGGGGTCAATAAATATTTGTGATTCTAAGAGATGAAGTACAGTTTCATTGGGGAATCGAGAAAGTGTCTTATGTATTAAGTTAAGTTAACACAAGTTCACACAAGAATATACCAATGCATCATCTATAACGTCTGGCTCGTGAGTCATATCGAAATAGTTTCTCCTGATCTAGGAGTTCTGAATTTGTCATTATCTTTCTGATGACACAAGGGGAAGGATTTCTGAAAGAGCATTAAATTTTTTAGCTTCTCAAAGGAGAAAAATTAAGGAAATGTAGCCATTGCAATGTTTATTAGGTAGACAAAACTTACTATGCTTACCACCTTCCTAGGAATCACCAAAGGCTTCGGAGCATCCTTAACATACTCTTCCATGGAAGCTAGGAATGATTCGGGAGGCTGCAATTCAAGGTTCAGAAAAATAAGAAATGCTAAACTAAACTAAATCAGGAGTATGCTAGAATGAATGGAGTCTAAAAGATGGTACTTGATCAATTTTAGCGTAGCTTTGTTCTCGTCCGAATTTAAGGCTCCTGCAGATCTCAAAGAACTCGAATATCTATTCTGCCTTCACACATTACAATTCTAGTTTAAAGTTGAGAATATTCAAACTAAGTTAGTATCCATAGATGAAATCAGGAGCAATGATTAAATCTGTTTTCCCAACTTCTTGTAAATTTTGAGCGTTATAACTGCATCATAGTGTTGCATCCCAAAGAACTACTAAAGAATTACACCAGAAATACGCTCTGTAGTGCGTAAAATGTACATACAAAGGAAATGATATAATAACATATAATGTATATACCTTGTCAACCATATTTACAACTCTATCTGTAATCGCCACGTATAACCTCACACTCTCATCAGTAACCTTGATCACTATGACCGTTATAAAGGAGAGTAAATTTGGACCAAATCAAGTACATTTCTTGGTTTTCGAAAGTATATATCAAATAAAGAACTTAACAATCACTTATTTTTTAAACAATCATGTTGAATCAAGAAATTTTTTGGTACTTCGGGAATTTGCTGTAAATCGGCAGCGAACATTTCTCTTGAGGTAGAAATGATATCTGATTGAAATATAAATGAGGCTTAACCTGACAATCTAGAAGACGAGAAAGAAGCTGTTGCAATCTAGGTAATTGTTCAAGCAAATCTGAAGTGTCGAGACCACACCAGCACAATAAGTGTCACCAGAAAACTATATAACACCAAACTCGTTATGTACCTTCAATTTTCTGCTCCAATCATAATGTGTAACACCCCCCTTACCCAAACGCAAGTGTCAGGTTAGGTCTGGGCATGCTACCGAAAGTGCTAACAGTAATGAACAGATAAATTTCATGCGGAAGCGATTCAGATAAATTGAAAAAAACCTAAATTACTATTACAGTGAAAGTATTAGCATAAGTGTTAAATGAAAGTTTCACCTAACCTTTACAGATTCAAAATCCATGTTAAGGTTCATCCAGGATCTCTCTCAAAATAAATAAAGACATCAAAGTGTTGTTCTCTTACCGTCCTTCTTTACTTGAAAAGGGTTTATTTAACTAGGGTAAGCTCATTGCTTAGTGAGGTTCCATCGCCAGTATTTACCCAGTTGAGTTTTAGTGATCACAGAATAACAATTAACAACTAGCCATGTATGTCCTAGCACATAGGAAAAGGACACAGGTGGTTAATGCCGAGTTGTTGCCAAGTGCCTATATGGCAACTGTGACTAACATACACGACATAACCCAGTCAGTGATGGCCGAAGGCTATTGTTCATAATTCACTTTCCCGTTCACACCGGTGTTCAGTTACGAGCTCGTATCAGTCAGGTGGTTATGCTAGCATACCAAACTCCACGTGTAGCCGGTCTAATCAGATGGTCCGGTAAGTACCGTTCCCCGCCAACTTCGATGAAACTACAATCGCGTTGGGGCCCTCAAAATTCACAAACAAGTAATCAGGTAGCAAGTAATTCAAGTTTGACACGGCAAGATAAAGTACAAGCCGGTCTTTCATAAAACAAATATCAGAGCAGTTCAGGAGTTCAGTTTCACGATAATCTAGTATAGTATGATTAAATACACACTTAATTCAACAGTCGGTAAATACCATCATTTGAGTGTAACCTTCATATCTCTCTCTCATGGCTAGAGTATCGAGTAAAAAGGTTCAAGGATTAGGGTTTCGAGTACAAGGGTTCGAGTAGTTGGGTAGGAGGTTCGAGAGGTAAGTTTCCAGTGGCACTAGTTTGAGGGGTAATGTTCGAGAGGTAAGGTTCGAGAGGTAAAGGTTTTAGTAGTACTAGTTCGAGGGGTAAGGTTCGAGGGGTACATATTCGAGAGGTAAAGGTTTTGGTGATACTAGTTTGAGGGGTACAAATTCGAGGGGTAGAGGTTTCAGTGATACTAGTTCGAGGGGTAAGGTTCGAGGGGTACATATTCGAGGGGAAAAGGTTTCAGTGATACTAGTTTGGGGGGTAAGGTTCGAGGGGTACATACTGGAGGGGTAAAGGTTTCAGTGATACTAGTTCGAGGGGTAAGGTTCAAGGGTTGAAGTCTTTCAGTAGTTCGAGGGGTGAAATTTTTAGTGGTTCGAGAGGTGAAGGTTTTCAGTGGGTTCGAGAGGTGATTTTTCAGAAGGGGTTCGAGGGGAGAGGTTTGAGAGGTAGTTTCAGTAGGGGTTCGAGGACAAGGGTTCGAGAGGTAGAGGTTTAGCAGGGGTTCGAGAGGTACTGTTTAGTAGGGTTTCGAGGGCAGGAGTTTCAGTAGGGGTTCGAGGATATGGGTTAGAGGGGTCAAGGTTTTAACAGGGGTTCGAGGGGTCAAGGTTTTAATAGGGGTTCGAGAGGTGAAATTTTGGCAGGGGTTCGAGGGGTGGAGTTGCAGCAGGGGTTCGAGGGGTCAAGGTTTAACAGGTCGAGAGGTAGAGTTTTGGCAGGGGTTCAAGAGGTAGAGTTTTGGCAGAGGTTCAAGAGGTGGAGAGTTCAGGTTCTGATGACATTATATATATATATATATATATATATATATAGGTAAACATAAACTCAAATTTTACTTAGATTCATGCTAGGGTGTGTAATACTCACCTTAGTTAAACTTGGCTGGCAATCCTCCGCCTCTACTTCACTGTTTAACCACTATTCTTTGGTAAGAATTTTCTTAAGGCTGTGAGTTTTAGGAAGGATATCACTAGTATTTATACTAGGTAAAATAATAGGCTCTATCACCCTACCTACCTAGAATTTTATCCCTTTAACACTCAAGTGTCTATGTCCACTTGCCCAAAAATTACTTTGGAGAACTCTATCTCACGTCCGCCGTCCATTTCTTCTTCACGTTAATTTCCTTTGCTTGTTTATTCATTTTATTTATTGTTATTAAGTCCGTCGTCCATTTTTTATTTATTTCTATTATTTGTTTATTCATTTTATTTATTTGTTATTAATTTCCTCACGTTAATATCTACTGCCAGCTTTTCTTCATGGTAATTTTCTTGCATTTAATTATTCTTTTGCTCCTTTATTTATTATCATTATTAGTATATTATATAATGTATACTTATGTATAAATAGGTATATTCTCTTCTAGGTAATTTCTCTTATTTATTTATTACTATTACTATTATTTATATATATATATATATATATATATATCTTCCAGGTAATTTCTTTTGATTTATTTATTCATTCATTTACTTCTTTATTTATTTATTACTATTATTATTATTATTTTAATCATTGCCTTGTTTTTTCTGTACCCCAAATATTTTTCTTATGACACCACATCCCACCGTACTATTTGTTTTTCTTTTTGGTGTTTTAATTTGTTTAATTATTTATTGTCTCATTTTATCTTTATCCGTTCCTTTCTTTGAATTCTTTATTTACTGGTTTTTCTTCTTTTTAATTTACAATACTTATAATCAATTATATATATATAATACAATTATATTCCTTGAAATCAAAACAATATTAGAAGTGATAACTTATTTATTTTATTCTTATTTGTAATTACATATGAAAATTATTATTATATAAAATTGTGATAAGTATGAAAAATATATTAGGAAGTTATGAAATTAGTATTCCTCAATTAATTAGAGAAATATTCGTTTTAGAGGAAGATACAAGGTAAACTATTGGAGATGTTTCTAGAAATTTATTTAATAACTCAATTTATCATTTATTACTTTACTCATTTTAAAAGGTGCAATTTGTATATCCCGTTTCCGTACTATTATTTCCTTCCTCTTTCTTAAGTGAAACCTATACTAAACGACAATACTTTATCATCGTTTGATATATATGTATATATATATATATATTCCAATTAGAGTGGTATTGAAGGGTTAAATTCAGATAATATGATTTGTATCGGAGGTACATTTTCTTTATTAATCTAATTGGGTTCGGGGTTTCACATAATGTATACTAAACATGGAGTTTACACATGGGGTTCATATACTCCTCAATGGACATACAACAACATGTAAACACGAGGTTCATATACTCCTTAATAGACATACAACAACATCTTAACTGGGGTTCATATACTCCTCAATAGACACATGTAGTACAGAAAAAAGTTACAGCTCTCCCTATTTGCATCTTCTACCAGCAGAACCTTAGCCGAAGCCTTGACCACCACATGCTTCTACATTTAGAGCTGCATCGGAATTTCCATTTTCGACACACCTACAAAATAATTAAAAAGATGGATGTGACAATAAAATAGGCTACGGAAGAAGATAAGAGCAAAATGGAGTATAAGGTAAATGTGTTGTGAAGCAAATCACCACACCAAATTATTGAGGCACAGTAGTTCACCGCCTCCGTCGAGTTTTATCTGAGCAGATCACAGTAGTACAGCCCAGAATTTCAATAGGCTGAGAAAATTGCTCTCCTATCTTGACCCCTAACAAACCCCCATCATTCCATATAACAACAGTATGTTCAACTCATTACGCACACTCTCAGATCACGGGACTGCATCCACTACAGCTATATACTAATGGACTGCATGTCAGCACAAAAGTTCTATCAAACACAATGCGCAAAAGCACAAGTAGTAAGAACAGAGAAACAACACAAAATAACACAAAATAACACAAACATACCAAACTTTGTTAAAGATAAGGCAGGGAGGCCAAAGCTCTCCCCGCTAATGGAATCTCATTCAATTGCGAACTCGAACGGGAAGAATACAACAACGACCTGAAAATCTTCGAAAGAATACAGTAACGGCCTGGAACTGAAAGAATTCCTTGAACCGTACCAATAAGGGGCTGAAAATCACCTCTGCCACATTGGAAACGACGTAGTTATCACAATATATAGAAAGAGACTAATTCGAACTCCTCATGTGTCGCCTGCTGCTGCAATTGGATCGATGGAGAGCCGAGGCTGGAGACCATCTGGGTGATGAATTCGTCGGAGGCGGCGACTCTAGGATGAGGAACTTGTAGAGATATCGAACGGGAGCGGAGGTGAGGAAGAAGGCAATGAAGAAGCGGAACATGGAAGAAGAGAGGGATTTTGAAGGTAAATCAATGTCGCTTTCTCAAAGAAGGAACTCAGAAAATTACTTAAATAGCCCCGGTTGACAGACAGAAAGCAAACAATATCTATTATAGGGTGATTGGGAAAAAGTGTCATTTCATGACTTAAAAAATAAATGGCATGTAAAGAAATTTGAATTATTAAAAGGTGCCATTTCACCGCATTTTGAATTTTGAAAGTTGATTAAATAAATTTTTTAATAATAAATATCTTTATTAATGCGTGTAAAGAAATTTTAAAAAATAATAATTTATATATATATATACATTGATAAATCCAACAACATATAACATAATAATATTCTTGCATATATAATAATAGAATTTAATAATCAACATTGGCTCAGTTTGACTTCCAAAATTTAAAATGTATTATTTTTACTTGGGCGGAGGTAGTACTTTTTTTTCTTTCTTCCTCCTTCGATTTGTCAATTTTCTGCTCCTATAACCTTTCATCAAATCGTCACCACTCCCTTAAATGTTGTCCAAAAAGAAAGCCAAGAAATTACCATTTAGCACTTTAGCCACTCCATTCTGGGAGGACTTGGAATTGTACAACTGTGATAAAGAGGTCTGGACTAGAGTCATTGGAGATTGGATCAACGGAGGACACGATGGTGAAGCAGCAGGGCTTTCTGGGGTAGTGTCGGACCTGTCGGTGGATATGTAAAGAAGTGTAGGGGTTCATCTTTCTGATCCCAGGTGCAATGTGGATTTATTGGTGTGACTATGTGTCATCTCTCTGGTGGCATTGGTGAAGGGTGATGGTGCAGATGGTGATTGTCGGTGGTGAAGGGTGATGAGAGCTAGAGGTGGTGGCGGTGGGAGAAATTCTGACTATTTAATAAAAATTTTGAAAAGCCCAAAAGTATGCTAAAAATTATTAATTTTATCCTTTAATAAGTGAAAGGCAAAAATAACCTTGTTTTTTGGTTAATAGTTCAACGATCAAAGAGTTTGTCTCATGAAAGACGGTCTTTTCAAAAGTCATGGAAAGGTCAAGGTTTAAAGTGCAAATTACAAGAAATAAAGATAAAATTTTTGGATTGCATGAACCGGGTTATAAAATACGTTACATAATAATTTTTTAGTATTTCAACTAAGAACTTTTACTTTTTATTATTTTAATTAAGCCTCATCTTTCTGTAAACTTATGAAAAGATGGTTTTTCCCAAAAATTTACCCTGATCAAAAGTATGAAAAAAATTATTTGATGATTAAATCTGAATTTAAATTGTTCGATAATCATAAGTGAAATTAAATCCTTTAATTAAACTCGTGACTTGCCGAGTCAACAAACTATTTCCATCCAAAACTGAAGCTATAATAATATTTCATTCTCCTGAATTTGGTCTAAATTTAGCTGTGTCAAGCTGACAATATACAAAATCCGAAATTCAAATTTGGACGTGGAAAATAAAAGTAACAACAAAAACTTATCATAAATTGTATTTAAAAATCACTCTTACAAAGTCTTGCCCAAAATTATTTAAACGTTGTTTTTGTTGTGAGTTAATATTATCTGTTTAGTTTCCAAAAGGCGATTAATCGGCTCGCCCTCAGCCGTCCCGGCCATCCGACACCACATGTCTCACCGGAGAGGTAAATCACATCACTCCCATAGCCGAACACATGGCCCTCGACTGTGTTCGGTGCGCACAAGGAGTCCTCCCACTGGAAGAACCCCCACACTGCCGCTGCCGAGAGTCGACTATCACGATGGTGAAGCAGCAGAGCTTTCTGGGGTAGTGTCGAAACTGCATAACCAAGTCTCGTGTCTTTATACTTTACTTTATTACATACTTGGTTAGATAGATTGCATACTTGGTTAGATAAGTTATGCTGGAACATAACAGTAATAATTAAGATAATTCGATAAAACCAAATTTCAAATATAATATACTTGGATTAATAGTCAACGCGAACAATTACCAGTAAATTGTCGTTTGCCTTCTCTGCTTCAAGGGCCGCTACTTAGATGGCTATAGCGATTTCTTCATCACTCACATCAAGTCTTTCATAATCATTAGACACCTCAATCGAATCTATGCTGGAACATACAGCTTCAATTTTATCTGACACGTTTGAACATTCATCATCTGATCCACCATGAATTTTTGCTCCAAATGCCACATAGTTGCTCATAAGTTCTTCTTCGTCTGTCTCATTTTCTTCATCTTCGCTTCATGAGGTGACATATGATTTTCCCTATTTCTTCCGAGTATTTGCACATTCAGCCTGAATATGATCATATCCTTCACAATCTCTGCATTGAATTCGTCCAGGTTGTTTTGATTCACCACTTTGATTTTTGGGAAACTGTTGATTTCCTAGTTCAAACAGTGTCTCACGGTTATTTCCAAATTCTTGTGGCCTTGGTCTATTTCCACCAAACCTTTCATGTGATTTCTTGTTTACTACTTTCTTCAGCATTCTTGAGAAAGTTTTCGTGATAAGTGCAAGTTTTTCAAATTCATCATCACTGTCAGATTCGTTATTATCCTTTGATGAAGATGTTCTGTATGTCAACTCCTTTTAGACCATTTTTGTAGTCTGTTGGAATGTCATCTCATAAGTTTGTAATAATCCCTTTAATTCATATAAACTCATGGTGGCTACATCTCTTGCTTCTTCTATTGTTGCAACCTTTATTGCAAACCTTTTAGGGAGTGATCTCAAGGTCTTCTTCACCAATTTTGCCTCTTTGTAAACTTTTCCAAGTTGATACGCCATATTGGAGATGTCTATGAGTATCCAGTTGAATACAACAATAGTGTCATCTTCCTCCATCTTGAGTTTCTCGAACTTTGTAGCCAACATTTGTAATTTAGATTCTCGAACTCGACTAGTACCTTCATGAACAGTTTGCAGAATATCCCAAGCTTTCTTGGCCTGATGACATGTAGAGATGAGTTTGAACTGATTTTCATCAACTGTCATAATGATAGCATTTAATGCTTTTGAATTTTCCAGTGAGGCCTTGAGTTCATCAGGAGACCAAGTATATTTGTCTTTGAGTTTCTACTCTCTCTGACTTGGCTCTCATTCTTTTTCTTTAGAACTTGTTTCAGCATCTCCAGTAGGGTGATTCCACTCATTTTCAACAAAGTGCAAAGCAAGTTCATCTAGTGAGTTGATGAAGACTCTCATGCGTGCCTCCAAATAGTTATAGGTGTTGCCTTCCAGCAGAGGTGGCCGAGACACCGAAGCTCCTTCTTTGGTCACCATGGTAAAATCAGATCAAACTTTCCTTGACACAACTAAGGGAAAAAATAAGTGGCCAAGCTCTGATACCAAATGAAATTTGATGTTACCGAATTATCTTATTACAGCTATGTTTCAACATAACCTATCTAACCAAGTATGCAATAAAGTAGAGCATAAAGACACGAGACTTGGTTACGCAGTTCGGTGAAATTCACCTACATCTGCGGGGCCTGGCCCAGTTCAGAATGAATCCACTAATTAGAAAGATACAGTACATAGTACACCATACAGAATACTTATTTTACTAATTAAACATATGAATTATGCTAACCCCCCTAGCCACCGATCCACCTTGATCAGACTCTCTCTTACCTCGAAACTCATCGACGCTGGATCTCCTCCTGCCGGGGAATTAAGGTATACGATTATGAATTTTGAACGGCAGGTCACGTATGTTAGAACATATAGATCTAGCTCTTGCAATACACTTGGAAAGATAGAAAATTTGTATGCATATTTTCACAATTAAGTTCATGAGTATAATGCAGTTGTGATGTCCCCTTTTAAAGCAATGAGCAGATCGGAACTCTCCATGATTATCTCCATAATATTCCTATTCCTTATCTGCTTCTGAAGCATATCCAAATCCCATAAATAAAGGGTTTTTCCTTATAACAATATATCCCATATATTCCATAAATCCAATTCAATATTTGTAGGGATTTTCCATAAACCTAATATGCTTCTACCACCGCCTAATATATTGCAGAATATTCAGATTTTTATAAATCAACATAATCACAATATTCTGTCTTTCTGTAAACCCTTGTAGGCGTTTGTGGTTGTTGTCCGTATGTTCCAACCTGGAACGTTGTTCGCTTCCAATATTAGTTCACAAATTGCCTATTAAACAATCAATGAAAATCACTTGACTTTACAATATTTATCGGAGTTATATGCATGCTTCCATGGTCTTCCATAATATATTAGTCATGCCCAGTGGCGGAACCAGACCAATATTTTGTGGGGGGGGGGGGGGGGTTCAATGATAATGGTAAAAAAATCGGCACTTTCGGTGATGGAATCAGATTTTTAAAATACTAAATATAAATACTAATAATTAATAAGATTCAAATTCATCATCATAAAAATGAGAGTCTATTCAAAAATGGCATTTCCATAAGTCATGGAAATACCAAGGTTTAAACTGCAAATTATAAGAAATGAAGATAAAATTTATAAATTTTGGGTTGCATTAATCGGGTCATAAACTTTATAACTACTGCACATTGCATAATAAATTTGTAATATTGCAATTAAAATATTTTACTTTTTTATTATTCTAATTAAACTCCGTCTTTCCATAAGCCCATGGAAAAACAGTCTTTCTCAATACTTTGCCTTCATAGAAATAGAAAACTAAACAAATTCACACTAAAAATAAGTAGATGAAAATCTACCAATAAAAACTAACAAACAAATAACATGAATAAAAAAACTAAAAAAATTCACAATTCAATTTTGTGCCACACAATTTGACGGAAAGTATTTTAAAAGGGAAAGACAATCATCCCATTCAGATTTGAGATTGAAACTAACAAATTAAGGAAAACAATTCTATAGCATTTAGTTTGGGCCGATGGTATCAGATTTGAGATTTTACAATCAGACCATTTGGCCCTTTTCTAAGATTCCCTTCCTTCCTTCTCAGTACATTCAGCACATTGATTCTTCTACTTCAGTAAATTAAAGAAGCGACGTCGTTCCAGGCGTCTTCTTCAGGTCATCTCTTTCCTCTCAAAGAAACGCAGATATGAAACTTCAAAATTTCATAGGAGGGGCGGAACTAGTCATGACACTCTCAGTCCTAACCCTATAAGCTGAGAAATACCCTATCCGGGGGAACATAGGGAAAGCAGGTGCACCCCCTCGCCCACCCCTAGTTCTGCCACTGGTCATGCCTCCACTGGCATCCGTAGAAAAATAATCTCTTTTCATTGCCTAAAAATATATGCTCAATTAGGGATGACAATGAGACATGTCAGATGCACATTATGACATCTCCACATCCATTTCCACCAAATAGTTTCATATTTATTTCGGTCTCATTATTCACTAAGGATACACTATTAAAACTCATTTCATCATGCTCGATCTTATATTATAATTTCATCACAGTCTCTTCATCCACTTGAATTTCCATACCAACGTTAGAGACATCATACTCGATCCATTTGAACATGGCCAACTACTAACAAGCCCATTCAACTCTACAGAATTGGAGCCCAAAAATTTTGGGGCCCAAATTTTATTGACAAGTATTGTAGATATATGTACAAAAATAAATAAAAAATCCAAATATGTTAATTCTATGCAGAGCCGGTCTTAGATCATGTGCAATGGTGGTCTCTTAATTTTAAGAGATCGCTCTAGACAGTGACGGAACCAGAAAAGTTTTTCAGGGTAGGCTGATAAATATTAATGACATAAATTTTAAAAATTCAACTCAACAATAATGAAAAATACTACATAATATAATAAATCAAGTACCATACAATAATATTTTTACAAGTTCACTAAACTACTAAAATAACTACTTTCTAACGCTCGAATTACTAGAAGTAGAACTAGGAAAAGGTGGGGGCCACAGATATCTACGAGACTCCATGGCTTGATAACATTGCATAATCGGTTCATTCTCAATCTTAACAAAAATATCCTTTTCAATATATACCATCATAACATTGTTCAACCATTCATCTCCCATTCTATTATGAAGATCGGTCTTGATATTCTTCATGGCAGAAAAAACTCACTCAACAGAAGCAGTTGCAACTGGTAGAACTATATGCTAACTCAATAAGACGATATACCAATGAATAGAGTACCATGCTACGTGATCGAACCATATGTTGAGGAAGACTTCCAAGATCATTGATGACCGAATAGGCATCATCACCTCTCACATCATGAATGAAGAAATCAAGTTGTTGCTCAAGTTCTAAATGATCAACAAGGGAGAAGTCATCCGGATAGAGTTCAGCAAGGCGAAGCAACTTACCAACATCAAACATGACAAATCTTTCTCTCGGATCAAGGCATGCAATACAAGTGAGTAATTCCGAGCTTGCTTCGCAAAATCGATGATTCATTTCAAGAATCATCCTGTCAACGGTCTAGTATTGAAACAATAAAAAATATAACAATAAGATAAAAAATACATATAAAATACTATAAACAAAATAAATTAAACTATGTAAATATTAAAGTAGTACCTGAAGAAAAATATCAACACGGTAGAAATCATGATTGGTTGACATTTCTCCCCGTCGTCTAGAACGGTGACGAATTTTCCGTTGTGCTTCCATCACGTCTAATGTGATCTCATGCTTCACACAAAGTGTGTTGATTCCATCCAATAATTTATCAAAACCACAATCTCTGAATTCTTGCAATTCAGTCTTCATTCTATTCATCATTCGCACAGCCATCGAAATATTTTGATCTCTTTGTTGCAAGGCAAGGGATAATTGACTTGTAGCTCCCAACAAATGCTTCATAAAAAACATACAAAATACAAATTCATAGCTCTCCATTCTATCAATCAAACCCTTTGCTGTAGAGGCATTTTTATCTAAATTGCCATGTTCACAGATATTAAGAAGCACCTGAATAATTGAAGACCACATAGCCTCAAAGCGAAGAATAGTACTGTAATGTGATTCCCAACGTGTATCACCAGGCCGTCTCAAACTCATTTCTTAATTTTTGCCTCTGCCACTAACATTCTCCCCACTCTCCAATGCCTCTATAGGTCTAGCATGTTCTAATTGCACAAGCATATCTTTTCTAACACATGAACCTCCAACTAGATTCACAGTTTTAACAAGATACCCAAAAAATTCACCCACAGATAATGTACTAGATGCAACAGAAACAACAACCAATTGAAGTTGGTGAGAGAAGCAATGAATATACCTTGCAGAAGAGTTTTCTTTCAATATCAAAGCTTGCAATCCATTAAACTCCCCTCGCATATTTGAAGCCCCATCATATCCTTGGCCTCTCAACTTTGACAAGGACAATTTCTTATCTACAAACAGTTGCTTAAGAGCCTCCATCAAAGTAATAGCTTTAGTATTGGAAACATGCACAAGAGCAAGAAAACGCTCAAGAATACATCCTTGTTTGTTGACATATCTCAAAACGACCCCCATTTGCTCTTTTATTGATGCATCTCTAGCCTCATCAACAAGAATAGAAAATACACTATCTCCAATGTCATTAAGAATAGCATCAGTTACCTCGCCAGCACAAGCACTTAAGAGCTGTTTCTGAACTCTGGGGGATGTCAACTTGCAATTTCCGGGAGCATTTTCATTCATTACCTTAGCAACATCTTCACTTCGCTTGCAATACCATTCAACCAATTCAAGATAATTACCCTTGTTGATGGAATCCCAACCTTCATCATGACCACGAAAAGCCAAACCTTGATTTAACAAGTATCTTGTCACATCCAAAACCGCATTCAAACGTGTGCGATATGCCTTTTTTTCTTCAGTAAAATGACCATCCAAACAATGTGAGATACTTTTCTTTTGAAGGCTAAAAGTTCTCAATTTGATTGCTGCACCATGATGAATTCCATCCACATTCTTAGAATGTTTCCTAAATACTTTAAGGTCATTCTTCCAATTCATCACCCCATCCACAGTATATGCCGTCCCCTTTGCTGAATTTTTAAAAAGATAGCAAGGAAAACAAAAGGCCACATCCTTTGAAACACTATACTCCAACCAATTAAATTCATCAAACCAACCCTTTTGAAAACTTCTAAATTCATCATTGAACACTGTCTTTGGAAAAGTATGATTCTTAAGTTGGCAAGGACCTCTTAATATATATTCTCTTAGCACTTCATCTCTAATAGAAACATCAATCTCTTCAATAGGTTTACGTAGCCCGGGATCACTTATAACATCATTCTGATTGAATTCTACACGAGATTGTTTTGTACTACTACCCTCTTCATTGTGCCTTTGTTCATTAGATTGATTCGATCTCTTTAAAGATTGAGATCCGCTACTTCGAATTAAAAATTTGTCCATAACCTATTAAATATCAAATAGGGAAATTATGTAAATTGATTTATTTTTAAAAAATCTAAAAGAGTTACGAAACAATAACAAATTGAGATAACAAAAATTTATAAAATCATATTAATCTAAATTCAATTTAACAAATATCCCTAATTGATAATTCCATAAACCGATTATGACAAATTGACAATTTCATTTTCACATACAATTATACAAAATAAATCAAACAATTATAATTTCAACTAAATTCCAACTAAATTCCAACTAAATTCGACTAAATATGCAATTCAACTAAATTCAAATATGCAATTCAACTAAATTTCAACAATCATATATAATACAACCATATAAATTAAATTCGACATCCAATCTAAAAATCATGTTCACATAAATTTAAGTTTTGAAGCAAAAAATAAAAAAGAGAATAAACCCTAAAATTAATAAATCTTAGCATAAAGAGAAGAAGTCTACTGGTGGTTTGGAGTCTGGAGAGGCGGCGTCCGGCGTGCAGAGGCGGCGGGACGAGGCAGCTTCCGGCGGCGCCGCGGCGGAGACCTGGTGGCGGACGGTGGTGGCAGAGGGCTCTCGGCTGGGGAACTGACGGAGGGAGAGGGAGATGCTTTTCTGCTGCTCTCGCCTCTGTTCCAATATTTTGTTTCTGTTTGGATTATTGGATTGGGCTCAGTTTTGGCCCAATCCATTTCACATTTCGTATTACTAAATGAAACGACGCCGTTTCACTAACGTGAAAACGACGTCATTTTATTACTTAGGCATTAAAAAAAGAAGGCCGCAATGCAGCCTTCTTCTCCGAGCAAACCTTGGACAGTCGCCGGAAGACGCGCTCGACGACCGGACTGCCTCCTGCTACCTCCGGCCGGCGATCTAGGTAGGGCTGGAGCCCTACCTCGCGTACCATTGGTTCCGCCTCTGGCTCTAGAAACCAAAAATGTTCACAGTGGTGGTCTCTAGAGCGTTCTCGTAATAAGAGACCACTCCATGACCTCTTAGCAAGAGACCACCAAAGAGACCAAGGAGGGCCCAAATTCTCTGCTCCCTTGTCAGCACATGAGGCCGCTCACATGCGGTCCCTTTTTTTTGTCCCAGCCAGGGACACATGTCGCCATGTGAGTGGGCCACGTGTCCCACTAATAGCAGCTTATTTTTTTGTTTAATTGAGGGACACGTGTTACCCATTGATTGGGTCACGTGTCCCAACCTTTCTTTTTAAAATTTTTAAAAATCTGATATTTTTTAAAAAATTTAAAATTGATTTTTAAAATTTGGAAAATAATTTAAAAATCTTGTAATTTTTTTTAAAGGAGCAGAATTTTTTTTATCTCAAATGATTTAATAACTGTTGAAAAAAAGATGAAAATAAATTTTAAAAATAAAAATATATTATTGAATTTCACATTCAATTTAATTTGTATGGATAAATTTTATTTAAATTAAATGTAAAAAATTTAATGAATATAATAGAAAAAATCAAGTAGGGTCTATAAATAGTAGAGAGTAGTCTCTTACCATAGTAAAAGGAAAAAAATGGTAATCTGTTAAATGATCTCTTAAAATAAAGTAGAAGATACAGATTAAGATAAATAATATAATTAATTGGCAAGAGATTAGTGACTGTCTACTATTACACTTGTTCTTAACTTCTGCGCAAAGAGCTTCCCGGCATCCAACTTCTCCTCTTCCAAAGTCCTAATTCTCCTCTTCCATTATTTTCCTATTGTATAAGAACTCGTTTGTAGTGTTTTTCATATTTTATACTACTATAGTACTCCTCCATCCCACCTATTTTTACACTCTCTCCTTTTTAAATGTTCTAAGTGTTATTGCACTCTTCACTTTGTTTCCTTCTTTGGTCAACTTTTATTTATTTTTTATGTTAAAAAGAGATGAAATTGAATGAAAAAAGGAAATAAAATAAAGGTACCCCACTAGCACATGGGAAAGAAAACATATAATAGTGGATCCTTAAAAAAACTTCCTCCTCCTCTTTTCGCAAAAATAGCTGGAATGTAGGAAATAATTGAAATTTGATTTTACCGAATTTTTCTAATTCTTATTAGTATGTTCTAACAAGATATATCTAACCAAGTAAGCAATAAATTAAAGTATTAACGACACAAGACTTGGTTACGCAGTTCGGTGAAATTCACCTACATCTGCGGGGCCTGGGCCAGTTCAGAATAAATCCACTAATTAGAAAGATACAGTACATCATACAAAATACTTATCTTTACTAACTATAACGTGTGAATTCTGCAAGCTCCCCATACTGTCGATCCGTCTTGATCAGACTCCCTCTTACCTCGAAACTTGTCGACGCCGGATCTCCTCCTCCCGAGGAATTTAGGCATATGATTCTGAACTTTGAACAGTAGGTCCAGTATGTTAGAACATTGAATTCTGACTCTTTGCAATTCTCTCGAAAGATTGAAAATCTGTGTGCAGATTTTTTCTGTTAAATCTGTAATCAATGCAGCCGTGGTTGACCCCTTTTATAGCCATGAGCAGATCGAAATTCTCTATGATTATCTCCATAATATTCCTATTCCATATATACTTCTTGAAGCATATCCAAATCCCATAAATAAAGGGATTTTCCTTATCACAATATATCACATGCATTCGATAATATCAACTCCATATTTGTAGGAATTTTCCATAAATCAACTATGTTTCTATACGCCTAATATATAACAGAATATTCAGATTTTCATAACTCACAAACACCATAATATTCTGTCTTCTTTTTCCGTAAACATCCTTGGCGTTAATATGCTATTTTCGCATGTTCCAACATGGAAAGTTTTTCGTTTCCAAATATGTTCACAAAAATGGCCAATTAAATAATCAATGCATATCTCTTGACTTTACAGTCTCCCCCTTTGCCATTTTGTTGACCCAAAATTTTTTGCCGTTAATCACATAACGAAAAACTTGTCATCATACACATAGGTCTTCCCAACTCCACCTATGTTGGAACATATGCACAATATGCACAATACTGAATCTGAACAAAAATTGAATACCAGAATTCCATCAAAACATGAATACTAAAAATCGAATACCAGAAATCCAGAAATTCCATCAAGAATAAACTTCAGATTATAGCTAAATTCAATCCAAAATCCAAAATTCTCCCCCAGGGCCAGAAACATGCCAAAGGCAATTAAAAACGGAAAAAACATAAGAAGCAAGTAGGCTCCCCCTGACTTTGACATATATGTTGGAACATAGAGAAGAAATCTCATTCAGGAGCAAGCTTCCAACCGCGCTTTCTCTTCCTCCAGGTTTGCCTTTTCTGCCTCTAGTGCTGCCATTTGAACGGCTATTGCACCCAGTCTCGCATTCAGAACCACCAGTTTAGCCTTCTTTTCAGCCGATGAAGAAGTAGACCCAGAAAGACTCCATGGTAGATCATGCACATGCCTCAACCTGAATGGCTTCTTGTTCAGCCTCAGGAATTTCGTGTCAATAACCATGTCTTTAACCTTTCCTTTTACCTTGGCGCTCTTAGCCAGTGCTGAAATCAAACTAGGATAGATAATAGCATGTTTTTCTTTGGGAGCTGTGGTTTACCTTACCAGGTTCTACTGAATAAACAATCCATGATTGACTGGCTTCTGTGTTACAACACAGAACAGTAGCTTGGCCATTTCTCTCATCAGAGCAGTCGTGTTCGAAGATGGCATCAACAGTTAACTGCTATCTGGTACAGGCCAAAGAACCTTGATGATAAGCATGAAACTTGTGAATACCCTGCTTCCGACCACTTAGCCTTGTACCCTCCTGAGATTGTCTCTAGTATTTGATCATCTAATACCCCTAAATCCTCAAGAAACACCCCTTCAAACTCCGGTGTTTGCAGCCCCAAAACCTTATTTATCCTAGAAGCTGAGAGATCCATAATCTTCCCTCGCACATACACTCTTCCAAACCAGGGAGATTCAACTTCCAGATTTTCAGCCATCAAGTTGGCATACATCTCGATAACCACTTGCCTATTATACTGCAGCTGGACAGTGGCTGCCCTCTTCATCCCTATCAAATTCAGAAAATTCAAAAAATCACTCTTCCTGTATGCCTTAAGATCTATAAGTCTCTCAGGAATAAACTTCCTCTCAGCAAAAAATTCTCCCATTTCTTCACATTTTAAATCAAAATACGAGAAAGAAAGTGCATTGCTTACCGGGAGGGGAGGCAATACTTTCCTCTTGGTAGATTCTTGACTCTTCTTGGCCCTTTTTGTTAGTGGAGAATCTTCTGGTGAAGCCATCTTCCTCTTTTCCTTGACCGACTGTAAGAATTCATCCAACACTTCATCACTTGAATAATTTATCTCAGAGTGTTCATGTGTTGGAACATACTGAGTTTCCTCTGCATCTTCAGTTTCAGCAGTCTGTGTTGGAACATACTGCACTTCTTCTAATTCACTTGATTCTGCTATTGGTTCTGCATTGTGAGTTTCTTCCTTGCCATCATATGCATCACCAATTATATTAACCTGTTCTTCTCCTACCATATCATCATCAACATCCATCTCTTCACTGTTTTCATCCTCAACCTGGTGTGTTGGAACATAGGCACCATGTTCCTCTTCCTCACTGTCAGAGAGGTCAATAATTATTGGTTTCCTCAGCTCTTCCATTCTCTGAGCTGCCCTCAAATCACAAAATCCTACAGGCAATCTGTCAGTAGACCGAATCACTTCTAGTCCTGTAGCATCCCAATCATTGATTTCTCTAATAACAACACAGCTTGACCGAGGAATCGAAGAATAAACATGAAATTTGTCCTTCCCTCTGTACTCCTCATATCTCCCCCTCAGGAACTTCACTTTATAGTTCTTTACATTCCACAACTCTCCCATATTCTCAGTAAAAATTCCTTGACCTTGACACTCAAAAATTCACCCTTTATGCTTTTAATCTTTGTCAAGTCTATTGTCAATCTATTAGCTTCTAACCATTCAAATATATCATTCACAGTCTTGAATTCCATCCCATGGATTTTAATAGTTTGAGGATCAGGTTTAATTACCTTTTGAAATGGACCCTTTCCTTTGGTACTGGGGCATCCATCCTGATCTCCATCACGGCCTTCTTCAGCATTATCCTTAACAGAGTCACGACTTTCATCATTCTGCTCAACACCAATATCAGCCTCAAGATTCTCTTCACATTGACTGTTATCTTCAGGAAAGACTTCCTCAGCATTATCCTCCATTTGTTCCTTGGTTGCTTTTGCCCGATGTTGCAGAGATTCTTGGTTTTTAGATTCTGCCGAGGGAGAGTTTGTGGTTGAAGACATTTTTGGCAAGAAGCTATTGTGGGAAAAGGATCATGGGGAGAGTTTGTAGCTAGAGTTTGAAGAATGCCGAAGAATGGGAGAGTGGCCAAAAAGAGAGGGATTCGAAAGGATTTGGACAATTTTGAATCCAACACAAACTCTTCAACTCTTTTCCTCTTTTGCCACGAAACCCTTTTTGGTTTTTCAAGATGAGTAATGATGACTCTTTTCCCTCTTGTCAACTCAAGACTTCACATCAAAAACAGCTTCCAACATACTATAACTTCTAATTATCCAACTATTCTTCTTCTATTTTTGCACACCTTTTCTTCTTTTCATTTTTTTTGTTTTTTCTAAGTTTTTTACAGAAAATAAAAAAAATTACATTTGACTAAAGGCAAGGATTACCTCAAATTTTAAAAACACCTAAGTGTTGTCTAAGACTTTCAAAAGTGGCAGTGTCCAACGGCTTGGTAAAGATATCAGCAAATTGCTCGTAAGTTGGAACATAAACTACCTCCACTTCCTTCCTTTCAACAAGATCTCTAATAAAGTGATACCTTATGTCAATATGTTTGGTTCTCGAGTGCTAGACTGGATTTTTCGAGATATCAATAGCACTTGTGTTGTCACATAAAATCTTCAAAGGGCCTTGATGAATCCCACAGTCGTTCATCATTTGTTTCATACATAACAATTGTGCACAATAACTTCCAGCAGCAAGATATTTAGCTTCTGCGGTAGATAAGGAGATTGAATTATGTTTCTTACTATACCAAGCAACCACATTCGTGCCAATAAAGAAGCAACCACCTGTAGTGCTTTTTAGATCATCAGCATTACCAGCGCAATCAAAATCGCTATACCCAATCAACTCATAATCTTGATTCTTAGAATACTAGACACCATACTCAGAAGTCCCACTTACATATGGAATAAATCTTTTGACTGCCGTGAAATGAGACTCTTTTGGATCAGCCTGAAATCTTGCACATATCCTAACGCTGAGACATATATCTGGTCTACTTGTAGTTAAATACAATAGACTCCCAATAATTCCCTGTATAACTTTTGATCAACTGCAACTCCTTTCTCATCCTTGACAAGTTTGTCAGAAACTCCCATAGGTGTCTGAACTACTCGGGCATTGCTTAACCCAAATTTCTTCACTAGATTCAATGCATACTTTCTTTTATTTATGAACAAGCCATGTTTTCCTTGCTTAACTTGCAGTCCTAGAAAGTATGTGAGCTCTCCAACCATGCTCATTTCAAACTTAGCCTGCATAACCGTGACAAACTCTTGTACTATAAATGGTGAAGTAGAACTGAATACTATATCATCCCCATAAATTTGAGCAATCAAAATTTTTGATGACTTATCAAGCACAAATAAAGTGCGATCTACTCCCCCTCGACAATAACCTTTCTTAAGAAGAAAGGTAGTAAGTCGTTCATACCATGCCCTAGGTGCTTGCTTTAATCCATATAAGGCCTTCTTGAGGCGATATAAATGATGAGGGTAGTGAGGATCCTCAAATTCTTTAGGTTATTCAACATAAACTTCTTCATTTACCACACCATTTGGAAATGCACTCTTGACATCCATTTGATACAGTATAAAATTCATAGAGCAAGCAATAGCAAGTAACATTCGAATTGACTCTAACCTGGCAACTGGTTCGAATGTCTCATCAAAGTCAACACCTTCAACTTGTGTGTATCCTTGGGCAACCAGTCTAGCTTTGTTTCGAGTAACATGGCCGTCAGCATCAGATTTATTCTTGAAAATCCATTTTGTGCCGATGACATTAACACCTTTAGGACGAGGAGTGAGATACCATACATCGTTTCTCGTAAACTGACCTAGTTCTTCTTGCATTGCAGCAATCCAATATTCATCCAGTAATGCCTCCTTGTAATTCTTAGGTTCAAAGAGAGATGAAGCATTGTAATCCAGCTAACTTCCTATAATCCACCCAAACTTCCTATTATCTACCCAAACTTCTTGCCATTGATTTAGGTTGATCCTGTGTTGGAACATTGGATACAGAAGTGGGGGACGATGTTACAACATGCTCAGTATCAACTGGTTCAACATCAGTCTGCTCAGATGTTCCAACATGTAATGAATCTTCCTTGTCAGGTTGACGAGGCTATGTTGGAACATGAGTGTTACCAGGTTCTTCTTCTCCGACATCAGAGTTTTGTCCTTCTTCAGAATCATCCACAATAACATTGATAGACTCCACAAGTGTGTTGGTCCGATTCTTATAAACAGAATAAGCACGACTGCTGATAGAATGCGCAAGAAAAATTCCAGTATCACTACGATTATCAAATTTTGCCAATTGCTCTCTGTCTCTGAGGCTATAGCACTTGTTCCAAACACATGGAAATATAAGACATTCGATTTCCCACCCTTCCAAATCTCGTAAGAGGTTTTACTGGTGAATGGACGCAGATATACTCAATTAATCGTATAGCAAGCTATGTTAATAGCTTCAGCCCACCATTTTTTGTGAATTTCTTTCTCGGCTAACATCACTCGAGCCATCTCCTGCAAGGTTCTATTTTTCCTTTCTACAACACCATTCAGCTGAGGAGTTATTGGTGCAGAAAACTCATGCTAAATACCAAGCTCATCACAGAAATCACTAAATTGAGAATTTTCAAAATCTTTACCATGATCACTAAGAATTCGAACAATCTTTCCAACTGGACTTCCTTTTTCGGTCTGTAACTTTATCACCAGATTTCTGAATACTTTTAGTGTATCAGATTTTTTTAAAGAAAAGCTACCCAAGTATATCGAGAGAAATCATCAACACATACAAAGATATATTTCTTCCCACCTATACTAGGTGTATTAACTGGACCCATTAAATCCATATGCAACAATTCCAGATTTCTTGAGGTGGTTATATATTGAACTGACGAGTGGGGAGATCGAATTTGTTTACCTTGTTGACATAGTCCGCACATAATTCCGTCCTTGCTTGTTAAGGTAGGCATACCTTGTACATCTTTTGCATTTGTAATTTTCACCAAGGTTTTGTAATTGATGTGACCAAGCTTCCCGTGCCACATAAATCCTTCATCTTGCTTCGAGATCATACATCATACTTCTTGTTCCAGAAGATAGTAATTATCTGATGATCGTATGCTTGAAAGAACCTTGACTTCTCCGTGTTTCACTAGGCATTTATCTTTCTGAAATTCCACAATCATATTGTCATCAAACAATTGACTATGCTCAGTAGATTGGTCTTCAGGTCTTCCACGAACAGTACACTAGTGAATACTGGAAATCCTTCAATATGTAGTTCACCTTTTCCAACCACTCGACTCTTCTTTCCATCACCAAACGTAACATATAACCACCATCGAAAGGTATGATATTTGTAAGAAATTCTTGAGTTCCAGTCATATGGCGAGAACATCCACTATCAAAGTACCACGAATCTTTGGAATATGATATAAGTGACGTATTTGCAACAAGACATGTACCAGTTCTTTTGACAACCCATACCTTCCCGACCGTTCTGGTTTTCTGGACTTCGCTTATGTTGGAACATATATCGAGTTAACGTCCTGCCATTTGATCTCTGAATAGTTTCTGACATCTATCCTCGGAGTGACCTTGGTATGAACAGTAGCTGCAGATAAGAGGTTTCCTTTGATAGGGCTTGCTTAACTTTCTCCTTACCTCTCGAAGCTTTGTCTTGAGATTCACTAGATTCTGGAGTAACTTGTGTGCCTCAAACTTGAGTGTGCCTGTATTATACCAAATTCCGTGTCGATCTCCAAAATTCTTTCCCATATCCAGAATATCATCAAGCTGAGCTTTTCCAGAATTCAGTTTAGAAATCACTGCTTCAGGTGTCTCAGCTCTCTTGGTTGCTAAGATAAGCTTTTCATTTTATTCTTCAATTTCCTTTTTGAGTTCAGCAACTTTTACATGCAGTTCTCTTTATGTTTCCATCAACTGCACTTTTTCTTCCTTCAATTCTTTGTTTGTATCAACAACTTGAAGCCATATAGCGTACATATTTTCATAAGTGCTGTAGATTTCTTCATCAATAACAACAAGTCCATCATCTTCATCACTGGATGTTTCATATGGATCGATGTTGGAACATACAGCTTCAACTTTATCTAGTGTGTTGGAACATCCATTCTTCGATGCATCATAAGTTTTTGCTCCAAATGCCACATAGTTGCTTACAAGTTCCTCTTCATCTTTCTCTTCTTCATCATCTTCACTCCACGAGGTGACATAATATTTTTCCTGTTTCTTTCGAGTGTTAGCATATTCAGTCTGGATATGACTATATCCTTCACATTCTCTGCATTGAATTCGTCCAGGCTGTTTTTGGTTCACTACTTTGATTTCTGAAGAACTACTGATTTCCTTGCTCAAATCTTGTTCCACGATTATTACTAGTATCTTGTGGCCTTGGTTTATTTCCTCCAAACCTCTCCTGAGATTTCTTTTTTACTACTTTCTTCAGCATTCTTGAGAAATTCTTCGTGATAAGTGCAAGATTTTCAAATTCATCATCACTATCAAAATCGTGATTGTCTTTTGATGAAGATGTTCTGAATGCCAACTCCTTTTGGACCCTTTTTGTAGCTGGTTGAAACGTCATCTCATATGTCTGTAATGATCCCATTAGTTCATCTAAGCTCATGGTGGCTACATCTCTTGCTTCTTCTATTGCAGCAACCTTCATTGCAAACCTTTTAGGAAGTGATCTCAAAGTATTTTTCCCCAGCTTTGCGTCTTTGTAGACCTTTCCAAGTTGGTATGTCATATTGGAGATGTCCCTGAGTTTTCCATTGAATATAGCAATGGTGTCATCCTCCTCCATCTTGAGTTCCTCAAACTTAGTAGCCAACATTTGTAGTTTAGATTCTCGAATTCGACTGGTTCCTTCATGAACAGTTTGCAGAATATCCCATGCTTTCTTGGATTGATGACATGTAGAGATGAGTTTGAACTGATTTTCATCAACAGCAGTGAAGATTACACTCAGTGCCTTTGAATTCGCCAGAGATGCCTTGAGGTCATCAGGAGTCCAACTAGCTTTATCTTTGAGTTTCTGCTCTCTTTGACTTGACTCTCCTTCTTTTGCCTTAGAGCTTGTATCGGCATCTTCAGTAGGGCAATTCCACTCATTTTCAACATAGAACCATGCGAGTTCATCCAGTGAGTTGATGAAAACTCTCATGCGTGCCTTCCAGTAATTGTAGTTGTTGCCTTCTAGCAGAGGTGGCCAAGACACCGAAGCTCCTTCTTTCGTTGCCATAGTAAAACCGGATCACACTTTCCTTGACACAACCAAGGGAAAAATAAGTGACCAAGCTCTAATACCAAATGAAATTTGGTTTTACCGAATTTTTCTAATTCTTACTAGTTTGTTCCAACATGACCTATCTAACCAAGTATGCAATAAATTAAAGCATTAACGACACAAGACTTGGTTACTCAGTTCGGTGAAATCCACCTACATCTGCGGGGCCTGGGCCAGTTCAGAATGAATCCACTAATTAGAAAGATACAGTACATGGTACATCACACAAAATACTTATCTTTACTAACTATAACGTGTGAATTCTGCAAGCTTCCCTTGCTACCAATTTGCCTTGATCAGACTCCCTCTGACCTCGAAACTCGTCGACCCAAGGAATTAAGACATATGATTCTGAACTTTGAACAGCAGGTCAAGTATGTTGGAACATAGATTTCTGGCTCTTTGCAATTCTCTCGAAAGATTGAAAATCTGTGCAGATTTTTTCTGTTAAATCTGTAATCAATATAGCCGTGGTTGTCCCTTTTTATAGCTATGAGCAAATCAAAATTCTCTATGATTATCTCCATAATATTCTTATTTCATATCTGCTTCTTCAAGCATATCCAAATCCCATAAATAAAGGGATTTTCCTTATCACAATATATCTCATATATTCGATAATATCAACTCCATATTTGTAGGGATTTTCCATAAATCAACTATGCTTCTATATGCCTAATATATAGCGGAATATTCAGATTTTCATAACTCACAAATACCATAATATTCTGTCTTCTTTTTTCGTAAACATCCTTGGCGTAAATATGCTGTTTTCGCATGTTCCAACATGAAAAGTTTTTCGTTTCCAAATATGTTCACAAAAACTGCCAATTAAATATTCAATGCATATCTCTTGACTTTACAATAATATTTAAGTACTATTATTACTTTATCTCTATCTTTATATTTGTTTAGAAAAAATGTTATACTCTAATTACGTAAATTTTATTTGATAACTTTATTTCAATGTAATTAAGGGCATAATTTCACACTTAGCACAAGATCTCTAATTAATAGTCGGAGACGACACTGCATTTGAATCTCCATAACAAACTTAGGGTTATTTTAATATTATAATTTTAGAATGTAGTATTTTAATAAGTTGTATAAAGAAGACGATAAAATTTTACAAACATACCCATTCAAACAAAATTAATATCTAATAAACATAAATACATGTACTTTTAGAAAAGATGAAAGTGCATTTTTAATCTTATGTTTTGATTAAAAATGTAGAAATGATATTGTAAAATTTAAAAGTGTAAAAATAATTTTGAATTTTATTGGCCTATATGTCAATGGTCAAATTGACTGAAAATGGATGAAATGGCCATTATGCTTCCAAGTTTAAAAAATGTAAAATAAAATAAAATCACAAAAGACACTAATAGCCCTACCCACTTTGCCTAATTCCCATCGTCATCTCTTTCCATCTCTTTCTCGTTTGTTTGCGACAGCCACAGCCACCCTCTCCTCTCAAGAATGCCCCGCCGACTCCGTCAATCGCCGCTCCCCCTCTACAGCCCCACCACAACCTCTCCTCACCTCCCGCCTAAACCCACCACCCTCTTCTCTCAAGAATGCCTTGCCGACTCCATCGATCGCCGCTCCCAGGGGCGGAATCAGAAAATTTTTTCAGGGGAGGCTGAAAAATTTTCGGTGTCCGGCGTGCAGAGGCGGTGGGACGAGGCAGCTTCCGGTGGCGCCGCGGCGGAGACCTGGTGGCGGATGGCGGTGGCGGAGGGCTCTCGGCTGAGGAGGGAATTGACGGAGGGAAGAAAGGGTGATAAATATCAATGACATATAAATTTTAAAAATTCAACTCAACAATAATGAAAAATACTACATATATAATAAATCAAGTAGCATACAATAATATTTTTACAAGTTCACTAAACTACTAAAATAACTACTTTCTAACGCTCGAATTACTAGAAGTAGAACTAGAAAAAGGTGGGGGCAACAGATATCTACGAGACTCCATGGCTTGATAACGTTGCATAATCGGTTCATTCTCAATCTTAACAAAAATATCCTTTTCAATATATACCGTCATAACATCGTTCAACCATTCATCTCCCATTCTATTACGAAGATCGGTCTTGATATTCTTCATGGCAGAAAAAACTACCTCAACTAATGCTAACTTAATCAGACGATATACCAATGGATAGAGTACCATGTTACGTGATCGAACCATATGCTGAGCAAGACTTCCAAGATCATTGATGACCGAATAGGCATCATCATCTCTCACATCATGAATGAAGAAATCAAGTTGTTGCTCAAGTTCAAAACGATCAATAAGGGAGAAGTCATCCGGATAGAGTTCAGCAAGGCGAAGCAACTTACCAACATCAAACATGGCAAATCTTTCTCTCGGATCAAGGCATGCAATACAAGTGAGTAATTCCGAGCTTGCTTCGCAAAATCAATGATTCATTTCAAGAATCATCTTGTCAACGGTCTAGTATTGAAACAATAAAAAATATAACAATAAGATAAAAAATACATATAAAATACTATAAACAAAATAAATTAAACTATGTAAATATTAAAGTAGTACCTGAAGAAAAATATCAACACGGTAGAAATCATGATTGGTTGACATTTCTCCCCGTCGTCTAGAACGGTGACGAATTTTCCGTTGTGCTTCCATCACGTCTAATGTGATCTCATGCTTCACACAAAATGTGTTGACTCCATCCAATAATTTATCAAAACCACAATTTCTGAATTCTTGCAATTCAGTCTTCATTCTATTCATCATTCGCACAGCCATCGAAATATTTTGATCTCTTTGTTGCAAGGCAAGGGACAATTGATTTGTTGCTCCCAACAAATGCTTCATCAAAAACATACAAAACACAAATTCATAGCTCTCCATTCTATTAATCAAACCCTTTGCTGTAGAGGAATTTTCAACTAAATTGCCATGCTCACAGATATTAAGAAGCACTTGAATAATTGAAGACCACATAGCCTCAAAGCGAAGAATAGTACTGTAATGTGATCCCCAATGTGTATCACCAGGCCTTCTCAAACTCATTTCTTGATTTTTGCCTCTTCCACTAACCTTGTCCCCACTCTCCAATGCCTCTACAAGTCTAGCATGTTCTAATTGCAGAAGCATCTCTTTTCTAACACATGAACCTCCAACCAGATTCACAGTTTGAACAAGATACCCAAAAAATTCACCCACAGATAGAGTACTATATGCAACAGAAACAACAACCAATTGAAGTTGGTGAGAGAAGCAATGAATATACCTTGCAGAAGAGTTTTCTTTCAATATCAAAGCTTGCAATCCATTAAAATCCCCTCGCATATTTGAAGCCCCATCATATTCTTGGCCTCTCAACTTTGACAAGGACAATTTCTTATCTACAAACAGTTGCTTAAGAGCCTCCATCAAAGTAATAGCTTTAGTATTGGAAACATGCACAAGAGCAAGAAAATGCTCAAGAATACATCCTTGTTTGTTGACATATCTCAAAACAACCCCCATTTGCTCTTTTATTGATGCATCTCTAGCCTCATCAACAAGAATAGAAAATACACTATCTCCAATGTCATTAACAATAGCATCAGTTACCTCGCCAGCACAAGCACTTGAGAGCTGTTTCTGAACTCTGGGGGATGTCAACTTGCAATTTCCGGGAGCATTTTCATTCATTACCTTAGCAACATCTTCACTTCGCTTGCAATACCATTCAACCAATTCAAGATAATTACCCTTGTTGATGGAATCCCAACCTTCATCATGACCACGAAAAGCCAAACCTTGATTTAACAAGTATCTTGTCACATCCAAAACTGCATTCAAACGTGTACGATATGCCTTTTTTGCTTCGGTAAAATGACCATCCAAACAATGTGAGATACTTTGCTTTTGAAGGCTAAAATTTCTCAATTTGATTGCTGCACCATGATGAATTCCATCCACATTCTTAGCATGTTTCCTAAATACTTTAAGGGCATTCTTCCAATTCATCACCCCATCCACAGTATATGCCGTCCCCTTTGCTGAATTCTTAAAAAGATAGCAAGGAAAACAATAGGCCGCACCCTTTGAAACACTATACTCCAACCAATAAAATTCATCAAACCAACACTTTTGAAAACTTCTAAATTCATCATTGAACACTGTCTTCGGAAAAGTATGATTCTTAGGTTGGCAAGGACCTCTTAATCTATATTCTCTTAGCACTTCATCTCTAATGGAAACATCAATCTCTTCAATAGGTTTACGTAGCCCGGGATCACTTATAACATCATTCTGACTGAATTCTACACGAGATTGTTTTGTACTACTACCCTCTTCATTGTGCCTTTGTTCATTAGATTCATTCGATCTCTTTAATCCGCTACTTCGAATTAAAAATTTATCCATAACCTATTAAATATCAAATAGGAAAAATATGTAAATTGATTTATTTTTCATCGATTCAAATTCAATTTAACAAAATATCCCTAATTGATAATTAACAAATGTAAATAAAAAGTTTATAAAATCATATTCATCTAAATTCAATTTAACAAATATCCCTAATTGATAATTCCATAAACCGATTATGACAAATTGACAATTTCATTTTCACATACAATTATACAAAATAAATCAAACAATTATAATTTCAACTAAATTTCAACTAAATTCCAACTAAATTCCAACTAAATTCCAACTAAATATGCAATTCAACTAAATTCAAATATGCAATTCAACTAAACTTCAACAATCATATATAATACAACCATATAAATTCAATTCAACATCCAATCTAATTATCTAAAAATCATGTTCACATATATTTAAGTTTTGAAGAAATAAATAAAAAAGAGAACAAACCCTAAAATTAATAAATATTAGCATAAAGAGAAGACTTACCGTGGTTTGGAGAGGCGGCGGGACGAGGCAGCAGCCGGTGGCGGATGGCGGTGGCGCGGCGACGGACGGCTCTGACGGGCTGAGAGCGAGGCTGTGAGGCAGAGGAGGGAACGGAGGCTAAGCTTGCTGACTTGCTGTTGCTTGCCGTTTCTCGCCTCCAGCATATAGAATGGATTAAGGTTTGGTTATTGGATTGGGCTCAGTTTTGGCCCAATCCATTTCTCATTTCAATTTTTTTTCATATTACTTAGTGAAACGACGTCATTTCACTAATGTGAAACGACGTCGTTTTAGTACTTAGGTATTAAAAAAAGAAGGCCGAGTGAAATGACGTTGTTTCACTAATGTGAAACGACGTCGTTTTAGTACTTAGGAATTAAAAAAAAGAAGGCCGTAGCGCGGCCTTTTTCTCCGATGAACAGGGCTTGGCCCTTGCTGCCGCCGCGCCGGAGACGCGCTCAACTCCGCCGGAAGACGCACTCCCGCCTCCTATTACCTCCGGCCGGTGATCTAGGTAGGGCTGGAGCCCTACCTAGCGTACCATTGGTTCCGCCATTGGCTGGAGCCCTACCTAGCGTACCATTGGTTCCGCTATTGGCCGCTCCCCTCCACAGCCCCAGCTCCCCCAGGAAGCCTACTTTTGGGTCCAGGGCCACCCTTGTGAGGGTCTATCGAAGGTCTGCTGCTAGGTTCATCTGCGGGGAGACTCGTTGGAGATTCGTCGGAATCGACCTGGGAAGAACTCCGCCTTGGCGGAGAAGGTCATCGGAATCGAAGGTTTGCTGCATTCTTTGGTGTCTGATTAATTTTTTCAAGCCGTCGTTGGTTCACGAGTATACTATGCGTTATGGGTTTTGTCTCTTTGTGTGATTGGGGGAATGAAATTTGGAGAAAGATGTAAATTTGTGTGTTTTATTTGTTCGTTGGCCCACGGAGAAGTAGGTTTCCTTGATTTTTATCATCTGTGACTGCATTTATTTGTTCATCTTTGTTGCTAGTTAGTGGAGAATTCTTTGTTCATTCACGTAATTCCAGAAACGGTTGTTTTGTTTGATGAACATGTTCTTGTTGGTGTTTTATGAAACACAAGTCTATTTAAGTATAATTGGATTCGAGTAGCTGTGAGTTCGGGACATTATAACAAGTTCGGTGGTGCGGAGTGCACACTTGTATAAACTATCTACGTGCTTATAATTTCAGGATAAGTATTAAATTTGCGTTAGTCTGAATACTGATGACTAACATGTTTTGTCCTAGTGTGGAAAGATTTATCATTTCAGAATTTATTATAACTCTGATGTGGTGGTGCGTATTGCCCAACTTCTCTTTGATGGAAAAGATAAGGATGATACATTGAATGTGGCATTGCAATGTGAAAAGATGTATCTGTATCGTGTGAAAAATTACATCATTTCAGAATTTGTAATTCTGACCGGAACATGGTTTAGTGTGGAATGATGAAGTGTTGTGTCTTTTCACGACATTTGTTTCCTATATATAGAAGCATACGCATGCACAGAATAGTGACAGGAAACTAAGAATTTTCCCAGACATATATATAACCAAAAACACAGATACTCATTAGTATTCTTCTGATTCAAGCCTAGAACAGGAGGGATTCTCGATTGTTTTATCCTCGAAGGGAATTCGTGTAACCCAAGGCTGTAATAGGGTCGAATTACTCTTTAAGGAAAGCGTACATAATGCGACTCACATCGATATCCAAGAAAAGTTTCATCACAATCATCCAAGCGTGATTTTGTCATTCCATTGGAATGCATTATTACAGCTTTTACCCCAACAGTTCTATCTCTTGAGCTTCATTATTGGTTCTTTAATAATTAGGGATCTTATGGTTTTGCTGGTTTTAGCTCGTTCTTTGGTGTCAGATTGTTTGATTAATTTTTAGGGTGTTTGAAGTCGAAGAAGAAGAAGATTAGGGGGTATAATGGTCATTAGGTTTTTTTTTAAGGTTAGGGGTATTTTTATCTCTTCGTATTAGGTCAATGTCCGAATTACTTTAATAAACACTGAAATAGTGAAAATTTGAGTATATATGCACCATTGCTAAAAAAATTAGGATTCGTTTAGCACTTTCAAATTTTACAGTGTCATTTATGCACTTTATCAATTTAGAAAGTGCACTTTTCCCTTTAGAAAAAAATTTAGGGTCATTTTTACACTTTTTCCTTTAGAATTTTTTTTAATAAAATTCCCAACATCTCAAGTTCAATAATAATATTAAAACTCTAAATATTTAACAAGTGGAAGAACCGTAAAGTTGATTTTTTTAAAAAAGAATAAAACAAATAAAAATGATGTCATTCATTGGTATGTTTTTGTGTTTTTTTTTGTATGAACTTCCATTACTTATTATTAATTGCTGAGAAAGTTGTTACAACTTACATTGACATATGCTAGAATGTGGGCATCATCGACTGCTAGTCTATCCACCTTAATTATAGCTATTCGGTGGAACACCAACCCTAGAATTATAATTTTCTTAACTAAATGCCTTATGTCTGGTGGAATTTTTGGGTAATTAGTGATATATCGTAGTGCATTTTCGCAGTCTGTTTTGATGAGTAAATGCTAACACTTTTTGTAAGTAGCCTGCTTCATAGCATGGTAAATAACTAATAGCTCTGCCTGAACTGCCGAGGACGCATGGATGTTAGTTGTTCCATTCCATCTTACCTGCGTAGATTCCTTTGCACACCAGGCTGCCTTTCCTTCTCCAATGTTGATGCAGAAGGCCGCATCGGTAATTATGATTGTATGATCATGAAAGAGATGATCTACATCACCATCATTCTTCAACCACATAAGTTAAATGTCTCCAACTTTTCTTCTCTCTGAATGGCTCCTCGTCTGTATCATTTTGGATTCCTTCATCCTGGAATTCCAACAGTGGGTCCAACCTTTGCGTCAACCGAGCTACATTCCTTACCATAGCTCTGTTGGTCAAACCATCTATTCCATCCATTATTTGCTTAAAAGGAATAGTTGTTTGTTCTAAGGTGACTGTGCATCTCGCACACCAAATACCCCATATTATGAAACATGTAAGTTCTCGATCTTTCTTCTCTGGAGCGATTTGAAACTAGTTTTGTATCCATGCCTTGAATGAGGTCAGAGTGCCTAAGTTGAAGTTCAATCCCAATCTACTGTACCTCCATATTTTCATGGCTATGTCACAGTTGAAAATAATGTGCTCCATTGTTTCATCCGACATGAAACACGTTTGGCATTTCGTAGACAGTAACATCCCTCTTTTCAGGAGATTAGGTGCTATTGGGCATGCCCCACTAATCATTCTCCAAATCAGAAATTTAATGTATTCTGGGATGTTAGCATTCCATAGAGTTTTCCACATTTTTTAATCTGACTGGATTGTTGGTGGTACTGAAGATGATGATGAGGGTTTATCCTGAACCTTAGCTTCCTTTGCTGTGTGGTAAACTATTTTAATTGAGTACTTCCCTAAAGCGTCCCTGTCCATGCCAAGTGGTATATATCCCCAAAACTGTGAGTTGGAATATGTATTTTTTTTGTATTTCCCTGATTGTGAGTGGTGGGAAAAGGATTCTGAGTAGCGGCATCCTCCATGATTTGTTTGCGTCAATGATATTAGAAAGTTTAATACGTAGATATGGTAGAGTACTTACTTCGTATTTGATTGGATTAACCTTATTTGGTATCCAATTATGTTGAATATCCACTTTTTTCCCTGTCACAATCTTCCACTTGAGATGGGGTTTAATTAGTTCCAGGCCCTAGAGTATCCCTCTCCACCCATAAGAATCCCCCTGCTTCTGTGTTGTTTGTAGAAAGTCATGCTTCCTACAATATTTTTCAAGAAAGAAAT
The DNA here is from genome assembly GCA_037428765.1 of Rubia yunnanensis. NCBI lineage: Eukaryota > Viridiplantae > Streptophyta > Magnoliopsida > Gentianales > Rubiaceae > Rubia > Rubia yunnanensis. The sequence goes on from CM075063.1 coordinate 87,139,296, forward strand.
TAGAGAAAAAAGTGTCTTTATCGGTTACCAGTGTCCACGCTTGCTTTCCCAGCATAGCCTGGTTCATTTTAGACGTTGAACACAACCCTAATCCACCGGTCCATTTTGATTCGTACAACTTATCCCATGACTTCCAATGTATCCCCTTCCCTTCCGGGTCTCTTACCCAAATAAACCTTGACATATGTTTATCAATCTCCTTTGCAATTGTTTTTGGTATTCTGAATGTCCCCATGGTATACTGAGATAATGAGCACAGTACATGCTTACACAATGTGATCCTTCCCATTACTGAAAGGCCAGTCTTTCTCCACGCTGATGTCTTTGAAATTATCTTCCTCTGTAATTCTTTAAACAGTGTGACTTTAGAACCCCTGAAATTGGAATGACGGCCTAGGTATTTTCCCTGTAAAAGGTCCGGCTTTATGTTAAATCTCAATTGAATCAGGTTCGTTGTGAAGTCATTTGCATTTGGACTTATCAGAAATGAAGATTTATCAAAATTCAATCTCTGTCCCGAATAAACTGCGAACAAATTCAAGGTAGTCGCTAGTTGCTTCATACCTGGCTCCGTGACCTCAAAGAAGAGAATACGGTCGTTCGCAAACATCAGGCTTGAGATTCGTGGTACACCTCTCCCACATTGAATTCCCCTGCACACTTGTTGGAATGGTGCCGATGCAATCATGGAAGACAGTGCTTCTTGGCATAAGATGAATAGGAACGGTGAAAGTGGACAACTTTGTCTTAAACCTTGTTTGGGCTTGAATGGTTCTGATAGTTCGCCGTTAAACTTGATAGAGTAGGTGACGGTAGTGACACATTCCATAATCCATTAAATCCTCTTTATTGGAAAACCCATCCATCCCATGACATTCCTTAGGAAGTCCCAATATACTCGGTCATATGCTTTGCTCATATCAATCTTTAAAGCCGCAAGGGCTACTTTCCCTCTCTTATGCTTTCTAACCTTCTCAATCAACTCATGTGCCACTAAAGAATTCTCAACTATGGACCTTCCTTTTACAAAATCTACTTGGTTGCTAGAAACTAGATACCCCATAATACCCTTTAACCTATTGGTCAGCACCTTGGCAATTATTTTGTACTTAACATTACACAAGCTAATAGGTCTTAGATGAGCAGGTTTTGGTACCTTATTTTTAGGGATGAGGGTAATATTGGTAGCATTCCAGTCATTGAGCATTCTTCCGGTTGAGAAAAATTCCTGTACTGCTTTGGTGATATCCTCTCCGACTTGGCGCCAATATCTTTTATAGAATCCTGCTGGTATTCCATCTGGTCTCGGTGTCTTCCAATTTTCCATTTGGAATACTACCACTTTTATTTCTTCTGCCGACACCCCCTTTACTAGATTCCGTTGTTGTGTCGAGCTAACCGTTGGCTCAATAAGTTGTAGAATGTCCAGGATAGTTGTATTTCCGTATGCATCACGTGGCATATCGGATTCATTCACGAAGACCATACTGACATATTCCACCACCATGTTTCGCAATTGGATTGGATTCGATACCCGCCTCCCTCGGTTATCCTTCATTTGAGTGATTCGATTTCTTGTTTCTTATTGGCCCATTGGTGAAAAAAACTTGTATTCTTATTACCTTCTGCATCCCACTGGATTTTTTCTCTTTGTTTCTAGTAGTCATTTTGTTGGATAAGGAGATCATCTAGTTCTGCTGCTCTAGTTCTTGCTACTTCAAAGTCCTGGTTGAACTGAAGTCTATCAATTTCTTTTTCCTTCCTCCGTATCATGTTGTCCAAGACGCCCACATTGTTCTTACTCCAGTTACTCAGCTTGTTCATTGTGGAGGTGAGCTTCATGTCCAGCATGTGCATAATGCATTGTTGTGTTGTGTACAATGCTCTTACTCCAGCTTCATCAATTTGGAACTGGTTTTGGTTCCGTTCATTGTTCCAAATCTCCGTTACGAACCCATTAACCTCGTCCTTGCGTATCCAAATTGATTCAAATTTTGGCCTTTCCTGTTTCTGCCAACCAGAAGCATAATGTTGTGTATTCAACACCATCGGCCCATGATCAGATCTTGACATAGGTAAGTTCCTAAGTCTATATTTAGGGAATAGGTTAATCCACTTTCGGTTGGCAAAACCTCTGTCCAGCCTTTCCACTATGAGCTGGTCGCCATGACGTCCATTTGACCATGTATACCACTGTCCTTGATTCTGTAGCTCCTGTAAGTTATTCCTTATTATAACAGCGTTGAGCGCGACTGTGTGTTGTTCAGTGACTATATTACCTCCTCTCTTATCTTCATTCCCAGTTACTTGATTGTAGTCCCATATAATAAGTGTCGGTAATGAGGTTGGTATTAGGTCAGTATTCAACTCGTCCTAAACTTGTTGCGTCTCGCTTTTTTCCGGATAACCATACAGTAATACAAGCTTCAATTCATCCCCAACTAAAGAGGTTATATTACAAGATACAAAATTGTGGGAGCTTTTTGCTACCCCGAGGTTGATATCCAGTGTCCAAGCCACACAGAGACCACCTTTAGTTCCCCTTGGATCTACGATTTCCCAGCTATTAAAATATGACATATGTAGCCATTTACTAATCTTACTACTATTACATTTCGTCTCCATAAGAAAATTAATATTAGGTTTATACTGTAAAAGGAGTTTGTTTAGGGTACTTACTGTCAGAGGTGCGTCAGCCCTCTGCAGTTCCAGCAAAGTAGATTCATACTGATGTTGGTGGTTGTTCTGGGCCAACCACCGAAGTACCATCGTCAGAATGTTCGAATGATTGCATAACTACTGAGACTATGTCCTCATAGGTTCGGCCACCGACAATGACCATTTGCCCCTGCTCCACTCCCTGATTGTAGTCAATCTCATGAAATTTCTCGACCACTCGTAAAAGCTGTGGTTCGTCATCCACGTTCATGCGTGACCTCTTATGAAAAGCAATCACACCCAAGTCCGATTGTAGGTTTCCCTTTCTCTTTTCTCTAAGCTTTACTACCACCGGCATAAGATCATCCATAGCCCAAGTCATAGCGTTGGCTTGATATGTAGTGAAAACTGTTTCAGTGGACACTTCTGTGCGTTCCATTTATGTTTGTAGATGATTTACAACAGGACGTAGCTGGACTGGGACCATCTTTGGAAATAGGAAAATCGGTACAATTTGTCGCTGCATATTCCTCTCAATCAGTAATCTTGAGGCAATAGTTGATTTGGAAGGGGATAATCTCACCCTTGTTCCCCATCTAGCTCCTTCACTGTATCCCTGTAATTTACTTATGCTTGGAAGAGTGTCAACTTTCTTTGCTGTGGGACCTGTTGGGCCTGGAACCAAATGGTAAATGGAATTCGAATCCATCTCAGATTCCAGATGGGCTGGCCCATTGACCGATTCCACATTGTCTTTGTGGCTAACCAACATTAACAATTCAGTCTTCCCCCTCTATCTGCTTATTCCCATTCCCCAAAATAATCACTTCCTTCTCCCGATCCCATTGTAAATTAAGGACGGAGAAAGCTTCTGGAAATGCCTTGACCACTACAGCTCTATCCCCTCGCCCTTATCCCTCGCATATTGCTTCCTCCTGTATGCCTTGATCCTCCTTTGTCATATCCATTCCTACCGCCTGACCAGAAGATTGTATTCCGTCAGATCTGTCGTCATCGCTAGTGAGAAAAGGTTTCAGCTCCTGGGGAACTACGTCGCAAGATGTAGAATTCACACCAGTGTTGGAATGGATGAAAAACCCGTTGGAAGTGATATGTAGTTGAATGCATGCTTCATCATTTTTTGTTCCGGCCTCCGTCTCCACCTCCACAACTAAGGTGCGTTCTTCATTGTTCATAGCTCCTGTAATAGATGGTTGTTGCAATTCCTTCATTTTTTTGAGTTGAACATCTGTGAACTTATGATGCGAATTCATGTGTGGATCATAATGGTTTTGGACTGTTGAAATAATATTTGTAATTGGGCTTGTTATATTACCCGGATCCTGTTTTTTATCCGTGGTATAGTTTTGGGGGATTATGTCACAAAGGACCATACTGTTATTGTTTGGGTTTGGTAATTTAGGTTGGCCCATATTGGATTGTGATGGCCAGAAGGAGTAATTGAAGACTACAATGGTTGGGGGTCAGGATAGTTAATTTTGTGGGAAGAAATATGTGTGCTGTCATTACTGACTGGTAGTAAAGAAAATAGAGTTAAAGTACCTGCTGCATTTGTCTCCCCCATTAAGTTATCTTTATCTCCATTCTGTGAACCGCCAAATTTTGGTTGCTCCCCATCATTTCTTGCAGAGCATTCTCCTACACCATTTACTCCATCTACTGTACATCTCATGTTACTCCAGTACATCGCTTTATTTCTCTTCCTGACAAATACTTATTCCTCACACTGCCGTTTACCTTTCCCTTTAATGTCCTTGGATAGAATGTCTTCCAACAGTGAATTATCCATTGAATGCTCCTTATGGTGTGGTGTGGGCTCCTCCTCCGGGTCTGAGTTATCGCTTATCGACATTTGCTTCGACTGTTCCCCGTGCCTTGCCTCCACCAGTTATCTACCTTGATCAATGTCTAATGTTTGAGTTGACTCAGTAAGATTTCCCTGTAGCTGCCCCCGCCTGTCTTTGATGAACTGAGTTAGAATTCTGTCAGGATGGTGGATGAGTCTGCCATCTTCGTTGATTGTTTCCAATATGAGGGAGTTAGGATCTTTATCCCTTGCCTCGTCGTCAGCTAGAGTCCAATCGGCCATCACTGTCAGCACCCCATTAGACCTGGACTGCTCCACCATTGCCAACACCTCTGGGTTAGCATTCTCAGTTGTTACCCCCATTTATGGCTACTATATCTTCGTGTTCAAAGCAGCATATGGATTTGAGACTAGATGCTGCGGATTTACCTGTGCTTTGCTGTGATGTGTCTAGATGTAATTCCGCTGGTGGTTCCTCTGGAATGAAACCAATATCCATATTAAAGTCAGGATAGTTTTCAGGGGAAGAAGAATTGTAGTCTTCCCCTGCTATCTCCTCTCTCCCAGCACTGCCAGAATCGCCCTCTTGTGTGGCAAAAGATTGCCCCTAGCCATGCATAGGGCTTTCTTGACCTTCGACAACCATATCCTGCTCCATATGCCTATATTGAACCTCCTCCCAGCTGAATATTATATCTTCATAAAACTGAAACCCTTCTAGAATATCCCTCTTATCCCCCTGAAACCTGCATTGATTTATTCTGAGAAAACCGTGAGGAATTCTAGTAAACCTTCTAGCCAGTAAATTTCATGAACCCTTACTATCGCAGGGAAGAGTTCAGCGGTGTTATCCCTGAAAATTTCCACGCCCAGCTCCTGACTCCGTCTGACAAACCTTTCTGTCAAGTAGTATTCCAGAGCTGCATCATTTTGAAACCGGCATAATGGCATTGTATGCCCTAGACCGCCACATCTTCTACACATTTTGTGGACTTCCTCATACCCAATATATATCCAAGCCCCCCTTCTTCTGAGCTGCAAAAAAAATCCTAAAACCAGAGGCTCATTTATTTGAACCCATACTCGCACATTAGTGTAGTCTCCATTCTCCATTGTTGATAACCCCCAAAAAACCACCTAATTAGCCTCTCCAACTACCGCTACAAACCTAGCAACTGCATCTGGTGGTAGACCATAAATCCTGATCCACATCAAAACGTGAGTAACATGTATATGTGAAAGAACCATTTCCGGCATCCACCGTCGCAAAGCTAGAAGTCCTCCCTCCACTACCATTGGCCCATTATGCAGAATTACATTCATATGTGGTCGACTGTCAAACCGAAACACATAAAATCTACCTGATTTGATCATTACTTCCACTCCTCCACCCCAAAACTCATCCATGTGTGCTTGTATCTGTGCAACACTAAATTGTCTGTAGTCCACCAAATACCCCACTAACGAGTTTGCAAACATGTGCCTACCCTCGTTATAGTCCTCCACATCTCTGACAAGGACTGGTGCCCTTCGAACCGGCCTATGCATGCCTCGGTTGAAAGCATCTCCAAGTGGGACATCCCTGTACTCTTCCGAGAATTCGGACCCTTTCTGCGAGTGATCCGACCAGTGGTCCTCCAGTATCCTACGTGCCATATGATTGTTTACTCTTGTGCTTCCTCTACCTCTGAGATAGTAGTTCCTGTTTGTAGGGTTAAAGCTAATGTTTTCCTTGATTTTGGCAGGTTTATGTGTTGGCTCGTTGCTAAAAATTGAAGAAACTTGTACAGGGTGTTGCTTGGTTTTGGTGTTGGTTACAAGGTTTGGTTACAAGGTTGAAGGATTTTGAGTTTCTGAGAAATTTTGATTGATGGTAAACCTGTTGCTGTTGCTAGAGCTCTCAAGTGTACAGAGAGAAGTTCACATTTTTTTTGTGTTTTTGTGTATCAAACACAATAGCAATAGAAATCTCATGTGAAACAAATGAGTATAGACTCATAAAGAAATCAATTCTCTTTAAGAAAATGTAATTATTCGTACATTTTAAAATTAAAATAGACTTATTAATGGTTATCCATATACCACTTGCAAAATTTTAATTTACACTAGTTTAATTGTAAACTAGGTTTCTCCAACAATCAGAAGAAGTAAAATCCTTTTCAGAAGGCATAAACTAACAAAAATTAAAAAGACATCTCACAAAAAATAAAGGATTCTTGTTCAGAGGCACATAATCGACTAACATTCAAGGAAAGGATGAGCTAAATTTTCAATGAACATATTTGCTCATATAAGGGCACTTGTATCCTGTCTCTCTTGCTAATTATCAGATGTGATTTGGCGACAAAAGATGCCTGGTAAAACTCCATGGGTACTACATCCTTTTCGCTGAAGGTAATAACTTCGTTTGGGCGGAACCTTTTATCAGCTGGTTCTTGTGGAGGAGTGTACCTTGCCTTTGCCTTCCATGCGTTGTTGGACAGCTACTTTGTGGATCCGTGTATTGAGAAGATAATTGTTTCTGGTGCTTCACTATCCATGCTATCATTATACTCTACAACCACCATCATTTTTTTTATTTTTAGCCATTGTCGCAGTACCTCGATTTCGTGGAGATGGGTTCAGTGTCTTGCTTGCATCCCCACACTAATTTGTTGCTTCTTTTCTATATTGGCCTAAGTTGCCATTCCTAAGATTTTCTTCAATCTGTCTTCTTAGGTCTCTGCAGTACTCTATGTCATAGCCATCATCCTTGTGAAAGGCACAGTAAAAATCTTGTGATTTTTTTCTAGCAGTGCGATCATTGGTACTGGTTCTCGGAATAGATCTTTATTTGTTAGCCATATTTCTTTCCTTGTCTTCATTACAGGCGTATCTTGAAATGGCAAACCCTGTGAGCCCTACTTTCCTCTTCTGAAAGTGGTGTTTACTTTTCCTTTTTTAGGCCAGTTCTTTTGCGAATCATCCATTGTTCACTTTTCATCCCGTTCATTTTCTATCTTTTGATTGTTCACCTCCTCTGTTTGCACATGCTGTTCAATTATTTTCTATAGTTCTCTTAGGTTTTCTGGCATATTCTTTATCAGTTCCTTGTAGCATATTTCGGATCTCATGCCCCCTGTAAAAGTTCCCAATGATGATTGAAATGACAAATCTGGAACTTGTAGGCTCTCTGTGATGAATTAGTTATGATATTCTGCGAGGCTTTCATCGCTTCATTGTGCTATATTGTTGAGATCTGCATTCATTCTAGTGAACTTCTACTTTTGGTAGAAATGTCCCAAAAATAAATCTGACAGTTGTGCCCAAGACTTAATACTCTCGTGTGGAAGGTCTTTGTACCACGTAATTGCAGTGCCTGATAGAAAGATGGGAAATGCTTTGCAAACTAGTTCTATATTTGCGTCCCAGAATCTCATGATGTTTCTATATGAATGTAAGAACTCTTTTGGATCAGTGGTACCATCATAGACTTTAATGTGTAGAGGAAGATTGAAATCTTTAGGCATCCTGAAGTCTCGTAAATGTGGTGTGAGAGGTGACTTATCTGCATCATCTTCTACGACAATGCCACACATCTCTTCTTCATAGCAGAGACGTTCACGTTCACTTTTATATGGCCTTGGGGGTTTTTACCTCAGAGTCTTCAAGAATTGATCGTACAGATCCTCCCAGTTCGCTTTTAAGAATGCAGTGAATGCCCATTTTTTCCTTATCACAACTTGGAGATTCTGCCTCTTTTCCTCCTCTATTTCTTCTTTACTAGGTGTATGATGCTGGTGGTGGTGTGTTCCCTCATTATTTTCCTAGCGTTTGATCTTGTGACTGATGGTTGTGGCTTTTTGCACTCCTAGTGAACGTCATTGCTTGCCTGAGCAGGCTGAAAATGAAAGGAATAAAACATTCTGTTCCCTACAGACTACGCCAAATGATGTGATAGCCTTTCCAGGTAACCTCTTTTTAGTTCACTTGCTTCGATTCCTTTACCTGCAAATACAGCCCTGGAAGTGATTCCGGGAGAGAACCTCTGGCGATCATGTCAGTCCTCTCTTCAAGAAATGGAATTTCTTTATACCATGGCGCTTACCTTAGCTCCTACATATTTTGTTGTATTTATATGCTCATTCCCTTTGCATTTCCCTATTCTTAGGAATTTCATATCGTGGACATGCCACTCTTACGACGTTCCTTGGTCGTGGCCTTTATTTTCTGCATGTCCCGTCTTTGACGGTCCACGTTCTCTGCCACAATTTGTGATTCTTGTGTTCGCTACGTCTACCTATTCCTTTTTTGGACCAAAGCTTGGCTAGATAATGTTGGGTTGGGCCTAGCAACTCTCAACCCTTTGATTGCTGGGCCACACATACACCAATGGGTTAGATCACAAATGGGTTGGATCATTAAATGGATAATCTGTGGATAACTTGTGGGATAACTCATAAGATCCAAATTGGTTAAAATATATTAATCCAATAAGTCATTATCCACATATTTTCTCACATAAGGGAACTTGGCTCATGTCTCTCTTACCGATCAACAAATGTGATTAGGCAACAGAAGACACCCTATAAAAATCTATGTTACAGGTTCCAGAGTGAAATCTGGAATACAATTAACTATGATATCCCTCCAGGCTCTAGTTGATAAACTATATGCAACCAATTTCAGGCCCAAGTTGATGCCACCCACTTTGAAAACAATCGTATCCTCCCTTAGATTGAAAATGGGTTTACCTGCAAGCATATTGATATTCGGGAAAGGATCAATCACAATTCTTTTTCCAAGATTCTTGAAACCCATACAACCTTATTACAATGGATCATTTTACTCTCGATGTAAAGGCATCCTCCCAAAATAATTGCTTGCCAGCTTCCATCCAAACCTTCAAAAGGAAAAAACTCGAGGAATCCCTCTCGGGCCAAACTGAAAGCAGCTATAACATAACCACGTGCCTTTCATCACTCGACCCTCCACTCAGTGTAAGCAGCCATTATCGAATACTTCTAAAGATAGATGGGGTGAACTATGATCATATAGAGACTTTGCAAATCTCTTCCAAGACTTCATTTTCAAGCTATAAACATCCACAAAGGTGTCTACTCTACTAGACTAATGACAATGGTGAAAGGAATTCACAAGTCTGACAATTTTGTAATCAGCACTACTACTACAATAACTAGACAGTCAGACTCTCTACCGTTAGAATACATACTTTCTATTTCTAGATCCTCTAAAGGAAGGGGATTGATCGTAATTATACTATATCCAATGGGAAAATTAACAATGCCATGTGAGGAAACAATAATATGTCTTGTGGACACGTTTAACAGTGGAGAAGTTACCGTTCTTGCATCGCCGCCTTCGGTACTGAAGGTGATGAATTTTCTAATGAGTTTGCCATGTTTTATTTGGCTATATTTGATGAGAATGTTCAGAGTGCTGCCATGGATGTGGAAGTTGAGGAGGGGTTTGATAAATTCAAGACTTGAGAGACGAGACCACCATGGCTTCAAAACTATCTTAATTGGCCTACTGATTCGGCTGGGAGATGGATGAACACTTTTTCAATGAGATATTAGGGAACGTATGGAGCAGAATCATCTTGAGGAATTCCTGGAGCAAAATCAGTATTGTTGATCATATCTTAAGGAATGTTTGTAGGAGCCATAGCAGTAATGAGATTTTAAGGAAAGTCTGGAGTATAATCAGCTGAATTAGCCATGGCAGCGATGAGATCTGGAAGGAAGGTCCCTAGTTTAGAGGTATCACATTTCTGCACAAGGTTTCTCTATCTCGTGCAAATGTGTAGTTTGTCAAACTAGGTCAAAAGATTTGGTTTCCTTGTGTTCAATTCTATCTAATTTGGATTCTTGTTTTTTATTATTCATTTTTTTTTGGAAAAAATGCTAAATAATTTATATCAATAATCACTTTGAATATCATAAAAATATAAGTTACAGGAATTGTCCTTCTTTAAATTACCATGGATCAAATCTGATGTAACACTTAGCTATTAGGCCCGCCAAATGGGTGATTTGGATCAACCATTATCCTAACCTGATTAGCCCATTATGAGTCATTATCCAAATAACTCGTTTATTAATGAGTCATAATGGGTTGGATCACAAATGGATTGGATCATTAAATGGATAACCTGTGGATAACTCGTGGGATAACTCATATGATCAAATGGGTTAAAACATATTAATCCAATAAGTGATTATACACATATTTTCCCACACAAGGGCACTTGAATAATGTCTCTCTTACTAATCATCAGATGTAATTTGGCGACAGAAGAAACCCGGTAAAACTCCATATTATAGGTCCCGGAGTGAAATCTGGAATACCATTAACTATGATATCCCTTCAATCTCTAGTTTTTAAACTATATGAAACTAATTTATGTCAAAAGTTAATGCCCCTCACTTTGAAAACAATCACATCCTCCCTTAGAAGGCAAAGTGGTTTACCTGCAAGCATATCGATATCTGGGAAAAGTTCTATTACAACTTATTTTTCAATATTCTCAAACCACATACTCTTCCATCACCCTAACAACGTGATTACAATGGAACATTTTACTCTCACTGGCAAGGCAACTTCCCAAAACAAAAATAGCTTGACAACTTCCATCCAAACCTTCAAAGGAAAATTTTCGTGGAATTCCTCTTGGGCCAAACTGAAAGCAGCTATAACATAAATACAATGCCTTTTATCACCCAGCCCATCATAAGCAGCCACCCAATGTAAGCAACCATTAGCGAATCCTTCTGGAGACATATGAGGTGAACTATGATCTTATAGAGAATTTGAAACTCTCTTCCAAGACTTCAACTTCAAGCTATAAACATCCACAAATGTGTCTACTCTTCAAGACTGATGAGAAGGGTGAAAGGAATACACAAGTCTGACAATTTTGAAATCATCACTTTAACTACAGTAACCCAGACCATAGTACTCTCTACCATTATAATACGTACTTTCTACTTCTAGACGCTCTGAAGTAATGGGATTGATTCTAATTATACTATATACAATGCAAAAATGAAAAAAACCATGGCAGGAAACCATAATAGGTCATGTGGACACATTTAATAGTGGAGGAGTTACCATTCTTGAATTACTGTTGTCAGTACTGAAGGTGATGAATTTTCAAATAAGTTCACCGTCTTTTCTTCATCTATCTAAGATGAGGATGTTTGGAGTGCCGCAATGGATGTGGAAGTTGAGGAGAGATTTGGTAAATTCAGGACTTGAGAGAAGAGACTGCCAATACTTTGAAACCAACCTTAATAGGCCTACAAAATTGGGTAGGAGGTGGATTAACACTTTTTCAACAAGATCTTGAGGAACGTATGGAGCAAAATCATCTTGATGAAGGCTTGGAGAAGAATTAGTATTGTTGATCATATCTTGAGAAAGGTCTGGAAGAGCCATGACAGCAATGAGATTTCGAGAAAGGTCTGGAGCAGAATCAGCCAAATTACCCATAGAAGCGATGAAATCTGGACAGGCCCTAGTTTGAAGGTATCACGTTTCTGAGCAATGTTTCTGCATCCCTTTCAAATGCGCAGTTTGTCAAACTGGGTTAAAAGATTTGGTTCCCTTGTGTTCAATTCTATCCAATTTGGGTTCTTGTTTTTTATTCTTTCAATTTTTGGAAAAATTATTGAAAGAATTATGTCAATAATCACTTGAATATCATAAAAATATAAGTTATAAGAATTGTCCTTCTTTGAATTACGATTAGATCAAATATGATGTAAGACTTAGCTATTAGGCCTGTCAAATGGGTGATTTGGATCAACCCATTTTCCAAACCCAAGCCATTATCCAATTAACCAATTTATTAATGGGTCATAATGGGTTTTATCACAAATGGGTTGGGTCATTAAATAGATAACCCCTGGATAACTGGAGGGATAACTCATATGATCAAATGGGTTAAAGTATATTAACCCAATATGTCATTATCCATACATTTGACCACATAATGACACTTGGATCATGTCTCTTTTGCTAATCATCATATGTGATTTGGCAACAGAAAACACCCGATAAAACTCCATGTTACAGGTCCCAGAGTGAAATCTAGAATACCATTAACTATTATACCCCTCTAGGAAATGGTTAAACTATATGCAACCAATTTCTAGCCCAAGTTGATGCCACCCACTTTGAAAATAATCTCATCCTACCTTAGATGGCAAAGGGGTTTACCTGCAAATATATCGATATCCGAGAAAGGATCTATCACAATTTTTTTCTAGGATTCTCGAGCTCCATACTCTTCCATCACCCAAACAACCTAATTACAATGGAACGTTTTACTCTCGATACAAGGCATCCTCCCAAAACAATAGCTTGACAACATCCATCCAAACTACAAAAGGTGGAACTTCTTGGAATTCCTCTCAAGCAAAACTGATACCAGCTATAACATATTATCACCCAACCCTTTATAAGCAACCACCCAATATAAGCAGCCATTAGCAAATGCTCCATGATGCATATGAGGTGAACTATGATCATATGGAGATTTTTCAAGTCTCTTCCAAGACTTCATCTTCAAGCTATAAACATTGACAAATGTGTCTACTATTTAAAACTATTGAGAAGGGTGAAAGGAATACACAAGTATGAAAATTTTGTAATCATCACTCAACTACAGTAACCCAGGCTGTAGTACCCTCTATTGTTAGAATACAAACACTCTACTTCCAGGCCCTCTAAATAAATGGGATTGATCATAATTATACTATATCCAATTCAAAAATGAACAAAACTATGGCAGACAACCATAATCCACCATGTGGACACGGTTAACAATGGAAGAGTTATCATTCCTGCATTGCTGATGTCGGTGCTGAAGATGATGAATTTTTTGATAAGTTCGCCATCTTTTCTTTGGCTAACTATGATAAGGATGTTTAGAGCACCGCCATGGATATCAAAGTTGAGGTGGCATTTGATAAATTCATGACTTGTGAGAAGAGACCGTTGTGGCTTGGAAACCCACCTTAATTGGCCTAATGATTCGGATGGGAGGCAAATTAAAATTTTCTCGATGAGATCTTGGGGAACAAATGGAGCAGAATCATCTTTAGGAAGGCCAGGAGCAGAATCAGTATTGTTGATCATATCTTGAAGAAGGTCTGGAGAAGGCATGGTAGTAACGAGATTTTGAGGAAAGCCTAGAGCAGAATAAGCCAAATCAACCATATCAGTGATAAGATCTGGACATGCTATGTTTGGAGGCATCCCGTTTTTGCGCAAGGTTTCTCCATCCCGTGCAAATGCACTTGTCGAACTGGGTCAAAAGATTTTGTTTCCTTGTGTTCAATTCTGTTCAATTCTATCCAATTTGGTTTCTTGTTTTTATTATTTCATTTTTTTTGGACAAAGTACTAAATGAATTGTGTCAATCATTACTTTGAATGTTACAAAATATAATTTATAGGAATTGTCCTTCTTTAAATTACGATGGATCAAATCTTATCTAAGACTTAGCTATTAGGCCCAATAAATAGGTAAATTGGATCAATCCATTTTACAAACCCAGTTACCCATTATGAGTCATTATCCAGTTAACCATTTTATTAATGGGTCACAATGGGTTGGATCACAAATGAGCTGAGTCATTAAATGGATAACCAGTGGATAACTCGTGGGATAACTCATATGATCCAATGGGTTAAAATATATTAATCCAATAAGTCATATCCACATGTTTCCCACACAAGGGCACTTGAATCCTGTCTCTCTTGCTAATAATCAAATGTGGTTTGGCGACAGAAGACACCAGGTAAAACTCAATGTTACAGGTCTCAGAGTGAAATCTTGAATATCATTAACTATGATATCCCTCTAGGCTCTAATTGTTAAACTATATGAAACCAATTTTTGTCCCAAATTGATGCCGCCCACCTTGAAAAATCTCATTCTCCCTCAGAAGGAAAAAGGGTTTACCTGCAAAAATATCGATATCCGGGGAAGGATGTATCTCAATTTTTTCCCAAGTCTCGAATCCCATACTCTTTAATCCCCCAAACAACCTGATTACAATGGAAGGTTTTACTCTCGATGACAAGGCATCCTCCCAAAACAATAGCTTGACAACTTCGATCCAAACCTTCGAAAGGTATTTTCCTGGAATTCCTCTCGGCCAAACTAAAAGCAGTTATAACATAACCACGATGCCTTTTATCACTTGGTATTTTATAAGCAACCACCAAACGTAAGCAGCCATTGGCAAATACTCCGGGAGATAGATGAGGTGAACTATGATCATATGGAGAATTATGTTCCAAGACTTCATCCTCTAGCTATAAACATCCTCAAATGTGTCTACTATTCCAGACTAATAAGAAGGGTGAAAGGAATACACAAGTCTTGAAATTTTGTAATCATCACTACAACTACAGTAACCTAGACTGTAGTATCTTCTATTGTTAGAATACATACTTTCTACTTCCAGTGTAAATGGATTTATCACAATTATACTATATCTAATGCAGAGAAGAAAAAAAACCATGATATGCAACCATAATCTGTCGTGTGAACACGTTTAATAGTGGAGGATTTACTGATCTTGCATCACCACCGTCTGTACTGGAGGTGATGAATTACCGAATGAGTTCATCATATTTTCTTCTACCACTATGATGAGGATGTTTGGAGCTCCCAATGGATGTGGATTTTGAGTTGAGATTTGATAAATTTAGGACTTAAGAGAAGAGACCTCTATGGCTTTGAAACTAACCTTAATCAGCCTACTGATTTGGCTGGGAGGCGGATTAACATTTTTTCGACGAGATATTGAGAAACATATGGAGTAGAATTATCTTGAGGAAGGCCTGGAGCATTATCAATATTGTTGAACATATCTTGGGGAAGGTCAATAGTAGGGGTGTAAATGAACCGAACTGAGATCGAGTAGTGGTGTGCTTGAGCTTGAGCTTAAAATTTTTTACTGTGTTCGTGTTCAAGCCTAGAAAATTTATCTCAATCTCGTGCTCAATTGTTTATGATCTACTTAAACTTGGTTCGCAACTCGATGAAATTCGAGCTTGAGATCGAGCGATATTGGCTCATTGAGCTCATTACCTTCGAATGAGCCAATACAACCCTCTAATTTATACAAAATTGTAAATAAAATATAATATAGGTACATACTTGTGAAGCTTGACAAGCCTACTGAACAAGAATGAAGAAGCTCGAGCTGTTTGCGAGCATTTTACGAATGACTCGGTTCCTTTACACCCCTAAGCTTGACAGCTCCATCCAAACATTCAAAAGGAGGAACTTCCTGGAATTCTTCTCTGGCCAAACTGAAAGCATCTATAACATAACCACAATGCCTTTATCACCTATAAGCAGCCACCCAATGTAAGCAACTATAGGTGAATGCTCCGGGAGACATATGAGATGAACTATGATCATATGGAGAATTTTTTAAATCTATTCCAAGACTTCATCTTATAGCTATAAAAATTCACAAATGTGTTTACTATTCTAGACCGATGAGAAGGGTGAAAAGAATACACAATTCTGACAATTTTGTTATCATCACTACAACTATAGAAACCTAGACTGTAGTATCCTCTATCATTAGAATACATACTTTCTACTTCCAGACCCTCGAAAGTAAGGGGGTTGATCAAAATTATACTATATCTAATGGAAAAATAACAAAACCATGGCAGGCAGCCATAATCTTCCATGTGGATACGTTTAACAATGGAGGAGTTACCGTTCTTGCATTGTCGTCGTCGGTACTAAAGGTGATAAGTCGAATAAGCTTGCCATCTTTTATTTGGCTATCTTTGATGAGGTGATCTGCACCATTTTGCATGCTTTAACCAATGCATTTGACATAGTTTTTCGTTAATTTTGGTTGGCGGTTTGGAGACATTAGTTGAGTTTACATGACAAGGGGTTTAGAAACCATATTTGGTTTTCTATTCTAAATCCCACATTTTGTATACTTAATTAGTGATTCTTGACATCTTGTGTTCATGGGCTCCTCGGTCTTCATTATGAGTACCTTTAGTAGGTCGCCCATGAATGCTATTTGTTACATTACATTCTTGCGAAGGCCGTTTGCTTTTAACAGTAGACGATTTGAAGGCCATTAACATTATAGTGGTAGAATATGAAGGCAACAAACATCAATGGGTGGTAGAAAGATATTGAAGCCAAAGATAGGTGGCTTTGAAGTTCAAGACGGCCAAAGGAGAAGACGGTGAATCGTGGTTCGAGGAGTGTTTCCTTAGTCTGAGAATGATCAAAGAAGAATTATCCTTCAATATTTTTTCCATTGTATTTGTCTTCTCGAGTATTACAAAATTGACTATTAGAACTCCCGAATCGGACTAACGGTTCACCCGTGGCAAGCCAATGAAGTTCATCCGACGAAGCACCGTCAACACTTCACGGACCACACATGGTAAAGCACCAGTGGCCCATGAAAATAATGCACGGCCCACACTACATAAGATTCTAGGGGTTTTGTGAAGACGTGCATGAGACCTTCACAAGGAAAAAGTGTCGGGCCGTGACAAAGACCCCAGACCGTGGAGCTTGGAGATGAAGAATTAAAGATTTGGCTAAGTATGGAACCGGTTTGTGAAAACCTTCACGGACCGTGACAAAAGTTCTGAGCAAAGACCACAGGCTGCTCACTATTCGTGAAAATCTTCACGGACCGTGAGAACTTCTAAGCAAAAATTGTGAACTGTTTGCGGTCTGTGACAATCTTCACAAACTGTGGCACGAGACCTACTTCATGGACTGCGCTGGATCCCACGGCCCACGGCTCTGAATGTTCACAGATCCCAGATCCCACGCCCCATGCTTGAATGCTTCACGGATCGTGACATCTATGCTGGTCCGTGAAGACTTAGCGGCTGACCTAGGGTTTTGTTACTTTTGGCCTATTTTGGGCCTATTTTTAGGCCCAATCTCCTAGTACTGTATATAGGAGCCTTAGTCTTCTACTAAACCCTAAGTGGGCATAATGTAGATCCACGGTAAAGTGTCCCTTGGTAGCTTAGCAGTAAGAACAGGTGCAGACTATAAATCTCTTATATTTTGACCCATAAGTCCCTCGGCTCGTGTTTTAACGACAACCAGGTCAGGGAAGGTAAACAATTTAGCACTGTTGCCGGGGATGCTTTTCAGTTCGAGTATTAGTTCAGTATAACGTGTTAGTGAGTAGTTAGTATTACTTTTATCTTTTTCTTATTTTTTTCAGGAGTAGGTACTACTTGAGTTCTTGGTGCAAACCGAGGACTCTTGCACTACTATTCCAAATTTTGTGTGTTTTCATTTTTTGAAGTTTAATTGAAAAAAGAAAAAAATGTGGGAAAGCACTCAACGGAGGGCCCTTTGCAGGGTGTGTCATTGTGATCATCCTAAAGAGTGTTGCCCAAGGTTGAGTGAGTACGGGAGAATAATGGCTCAAAGAGTGATATTTTGTAGGATATGTCATTGCGACCACCCTACGGAGTCTTGCTCTTGGATGAGCAAAATTGAGAGAGAGGTAGGAATTTTTGGTTCCCAAGGCCGATGGGATTAAGATTGTTACCCATACCACGACTCTCCAAATTCAAGGTTTAGTGGTAACTCAAATTCATGGTATGGAAACACATCGGGAAACCAACACTTTGGGTTAGATAGTTGGACTTCACCAACTTACCCAATGCACCAAAACCTATCCCTAGGATTGGTTCCCAAATCGAATTGTGTAGAAATTTTGCAAGCTATAGCTAATGTGACCAAGAGTAGTGATTCACTCCAATCACAAGTGCTTACCGAGATTAGCGATTTGGGAACTCAACTATTCTCAAACATTGAGAAAGTTGAAGGGCAAGTACTTAATTTTATGAATAGGGTGAGCCAACTAGAAACCCAATTTTCCGAAAATGAACCATCCCTAGTTGAATGTGAAGTTTTGATAGATGAATCTAAAGGGGATATGGAAAGGTATGTTGAGAGTGAAGAAGTCGAGGAAGAGGTGATTATACTTAATTTTCCATATTACTTATTTGCACCCCTACCTCCACCTATAGAACCTACTCCCACATTTTCATAAACTTTAAGGGAAACCATAGGGAAGCCAATTGAATATGCTAAGCTTCCAAACCACTTATTCCCTCTAAGGTTGAATCCTCCTCTACTATATCATCCTCTTAGAAAACCCTTACACCTATGCTCTTCATTTTTGGTTGTCCAAGGTGATGGGGTACAAACCTGCACCTTATGGATAACATTAGGGCCGTGTCCACAACCTTAAATATACGGAGCTTCTTGGGAGGCAACCCGAGCATTGAAAAAATTAGATTAGTTTAGCATTTTGGTGTGTTTTTCTATTTGTACCTTCTTTTTTTCTTTTGGGACACTATTATACTTGGTGTGCATGTTTGTTTTATAGGAAGAATATGGTCCTGGGAGGAAGGTGAGCAAATGAGGAGTCTAACTCATAGACCATGTAGACGTACATGGTTCGTGACGCTCAAAATAGTGGATAAGGAGGAGAACCAAACCCCAAATTCATGGGGCATGTATACGTGCACAACCCATGAAGCTCACTTACATTCCTACACCACCCAATCACCATTTATTCCCTACCACCACCCTACCACCGCCAAAATACCACCCAAAACCCACCTACCCTCAAAACATTTGAGGCACACACATCGAGACCTAAGAGATAAATCTTCATTGTGATTCAATTCCTTATTCGATTTGTGGCGCATGATAGTCGTTAGATTGATCTTTCATGATTAGAGGCTATGGGTAGTATATTGAGGGTGATGGTAGTTTGCTCTTTACATTCCATGATTGTGCCATTAAGGGTAGATTTTAGTGTTCCTTTTTTCATTATAAGTGCTCTCCTATTTCTTTCCCTTGACATGTATTTTTTTATTTTGTATAAATATTGAGGAGAATGCAAGCTTTAAGTGTGGGGAAGGGGATTAGATAACACTTATGATTCTTAGTTGTTTCTATGTAGTTAATAACTCTTCTAAGAGCATTTTTAAAATTTTGAAAAATGAAAAAAAATGAAAACCTAGAAAAGTCGAAAACTCAAAAGGGCGACTTAGGTAACATTAGAAAATCCCGGATAGGTCGAAAGGCCTAGGTAAAAGTGAGAGGTCGTGTGGAAAAAGGTGAGAGGTGAGCATGTTTTGTGGGATAAAGCTAGGATGAAAAGCTGAAAGGGTTCCAAGGCAAAATGAGAGAAATTGAGAGGAAAAAAAAATAAGAAACTAGGTTGACGATACATTGGACTCCTTGGTTGCAACTAGGTCGAGAATCTAGCTTTATCCCTACGTTGCAACCAAGTCGACGACTTTTGGATTTCCTTGCTGGATTGTTTTGCTTGATAATTACTCTTTGATTGCTTTTGGGACAACTTTGGGAAAAATTAAGCTTGGCTTTATTCTGATCTTTTGTTACTTATCTTTTTCCATACACATTTACTTTATTTGGTAGGTTGCTTTAGGAACTTTGGGGAGTGGGAGATTTGTGAGGATTTTCACCTTCTTGGGGGAACTAGGGTAGCTTGGGAATAATTTGAATGCACTGGCTATTTTTGCATGCTTCATTCCGCTTGAACCTTTTCCTTTGATTCTATTTACTCGAGGATGAGTAAAGGTTTAAGTGTGGGGAGTCTGATCTGCATAATTTTGCATGCTTTAACCAATGCATTTGACATAGTTTTCAGTTACTTTTGGGTTGCGGTTTGGAGACATTAGTTGAATTTACATGACAAGAGGTTTAGACAACCATGTTTGGTTTTCTATTCTAAATCCCGCATTTTGTATACTTAATTAGTGACTTTTGGTCTTCATTATGAGTACCTTTGGTAGGTCACCCGTGAATGCTATTTGTTACATTACATTCTTAATGCTATTTTGTTACATTACATTCTTGTGAAGGCCGCTAGCTTTTAAAAGTAGACAATTTGAAGGCCATTCGCATTAGAATGGTAGAAGATTAAAGCAACAAACATCAATGGGTGGCAGAAGGATATTGAATCCAAAGATAGGTGGCTACGAAGTTTAGGACGACCAAAGGAGAAAACGGAAAATCATGGTCCGAGGAGTGTTGCCTTAGTCCAAGACCGATCCAAGTAGAATTAGCCTTCAAGCTTTGTTCTTGGATTTTTCTTCTCGATTACTACAAAATTGACTATTAAAACCCCCAAATCGGACAAACGGTTCACCCGTAGCAAGCAAACAAAGTTCAGCCGACGAAGCACCGGCGGCACTTCACGGACGGCACATGGTAAAGCACCAGCGGCCCATGAAAAATCTTCACAGCCTGCACTACACAAGATTCCATGGGTTCCATGAAGACATGCACAAGACCTTCACAAGGCAAAGGCGTCGGGCCGTGACAAAGACCCCGGACCATGGAGCTTGGAGATGAAGAATTGAAAATTTGGCTAAGCATGGAACCTATCCGTGAAAACCTTCACGGGCTGTGACAAAAGTTCTAAGCGAAGACCACAGGCTGCTCATAGTCCGTGAAAACCTTCACAGATCGTGAGAACTTCTAAGCAAAAACCGTGAACTGTTCGCGATCCGTGACAATCTTCACGGACCGTGGCACGGGACCTGCTTCACGAACCACACCAGATCCCACAACCCACGGCTTTGAATGTTTATGGACTGCGCCAGATCCCATGCCCCATGCTTGAATGCTTCATGGATTGTGACATATGTGCTGGTCTGTGAAGCCTTGGCGACTGACCTAGGGTTTTTCTACTTTTGGCCTATTTTGGGCATATTTTTAGGCCCAATCTCCTACTACGGTATATAGGAGCCTTAGTCTTCTACTAAACCCTAAGTGGGCATAATGTAGAGTAGATTCTCACTAGTTTAGAGAGAAGGAAGAGGAGAGTTCTTCTTCTCATTCCTTCTTATTTTCCTTTCTTGTTTCCTTTCATCTTATTTTCTAGATCCATGCCATCTAACCTAATATTTTCCATGGATCAAACCTTTGTACAGTAGCTTAGTTACTTGGGGATATTTGTATTCATGCTTTGATGATTTCTTCTTGAGATTTATATTTCCCTATCCTAATGCTTATGAATATTTGTGCTTGAACTTGTGTTTTCTAAGAATTATAATTTATGTTATGTCATTATGATGATGCACTCATACATTTATAGTAGTATAAATCGTGCTAGGCTTCATTGCGATCTTGGGAAGTGTTGGAATTGTGAAGTAGGTATAGAACACCGGGAAGATGAGTGCATTCATATCCTTTGGGAGAATATCCTTATATGCGTTATACCATGATTTTGATTGAATAGCTATGCTTGATGTAAATCACATGTCGCCCGGTCGATTCGACAAATGTCGGCGGGGGATATGGCTTATCCCAATAGATTAGCGTGTTGTATGTAGCGATTAGAGTTGTGCCAACTCTAGAGTCATCACAAGGTGTCTTTTCCTTTGCCTCTATAGGCCTAGGGATTAAGATCCACAGTGGAGTGTCCGGGAATGTAATGCATCTTACTACACATCTAACGGTTGTGACCTACGCGAGGCAATTCCCTTTTAGGTGGGTATTGTTCCTCTAAGCAAGGACGTGTTGGCCTTAGGAGTGAGTGATTAGGGAATGGTCTGCGGCATCGTAGAACTAGAGCGCATTGCCTAAAATTACGAAGACGGTGAGATATAGGCATTGTGGTAAGTACCACGTGTGACAGGCGGAGGGAAATACTTGGCTATCTCCACACTGTGTGACATGAGCATAACATAGGTTTAAAAGTATATATGTGAATGAATCAAGAATAGAAGTCATTTATCAAGCATGTTAATAAAATACCCCCAAGTGCCTGTTTATATAGTTGTTTTTTTTATTTCACTTTTATGCTTTGTAGTTATAGTTTAAGAAAGCCACCCCTCCCCATTTTCATGTTTGCATTACTAGTTGTTCCTTTCACTCGTGCGGATTGACGACCCGCACGAGGTTGTGTTCTAACTAGTATTTGAACCCTAGCATCTATGTGGACAAACCCAGGGATTTCCGCTTACTACCCCTTGGTAGCTTAGCAGTAAGAAAGGGTTCCGAACTATAAATCTCTTATCTTTTGACCCATAAGTCCCTCGACTCATGTTTTAATGACAACCGGGTTGGGGAAGGTCATGAGAATATTTGGAGCACCGCCATGGATGTGGAAATTGAAGTGGGATTTGATAAATTCACGACTTGAGAGAAGAGACCACCATGGAATCAAAACCAACCTTTCGGCCAACTGAATCGGCTAAGAGACTGATTGACACTTTGTTGACGAGATCTTGAGGAACGTATAGAATCCAATAAGTCATTATCCACATATTTTCCCACACATAGGCACTTGGATCTTGTCTCTCTTGCATATCATCAGATGTGATTAGGTGATATTAGACACACGGAAAACTCCATGTTACAGGCCCCAGGGTGAAATATGTAATACGATTAACTATGATATCCCTGTAGGCTCTAGTTTTTAAACTATATGCAACCCATTTCTGGCCCAAATTGATGCCACCCACTTTGAAAAAAAATATCATCCTCCATTAGAAGGTAAATGGGTTTACCTGCAAACATATCGATATCCAAGAAATGGTCTATCACGATTTTTTTTCCAAGATTCTTAAACGTCATACTCTCCCATCACCTAAACAATCTGATTACATTGGAACGTTTTACTCTTGATGGCAAGGCATCCTCCCAAAACAATAGCTTGACAGCTTCCATACTAACCTTCGAAAGGCAGAACTTCCTGGAATTTCTCCCAGGCCAAACTGAAAGCAACTATAACATAGCCATCAGACCCTTTATAAGCAGCCACCCAATATAAGCAACCATCGGCGAATGCTTTAGGAGACAAATGAGGTGAACTATGATCATATCGAGAATTCACAAGTTTCTTCCAAGACTTCATCTTCTAGGTATAAACATCCACAAATATGTCTACTATTCCATACTGATGAGAAGGGTGAAAGATATACACAAGTCTAACAATTTTGTAATCATCACTACAACTATAGTAACCTAGACCGCAGTATTCTCTACCGTTACAATAAATACTTTCTACTTCTGAACCCTCTAAATTAAGGATACTGATCACAATTATACTATATCTAATGCGAAGAAGAACAAAACCATGACATGCAGCCATAATCTGCCACGTGAACACATTTAACGGTAGAGGAGTTACGTTCTGGTATCGCTCCAGTCAGTACTGAAGGTGATGAATTTCTGAATGAGTTCGCCATCTTTTCTTCAACTACCTGTGATGAGGATGTTTGGAGCGCCACCATGGGGGTGAAGTTGAGATGGGATTTTATAAATTCAGGACTTGGGAGAAGAGACCCCATAGCTTCAAAACCAACCTTAATTGGCTTATTGATTTGGCTGTGGGGATTAATACTTTGTCAACAAGACCTTGAGGAATGTATGAAGCATCATCTTGAGGAAGTCTTGGAGTAGAATCAGTATCGTTGAACATATCTTGAGGAAGGTCTGGACTGTGGAGGAGCCATGATAGTAATGAGATTTTGAGGAAGGTCTGAAGCAGAATCAGCCGAATCAACCATAGCAGCGATGAGATCTAAACATGCCCTAGTTTGAAAGTATCACGTTTTTGCGCAAGGTTTCTCCATCCCGTGCAAATGCACAGTTTGTCAAACTATGTCAAAAGATTTGGTTTCCTTGTGTTCAATTATATCCAATTTGGGTTTTTGTTTTTTATTCTTTCATTTTTTTAGAAAAAATATTGAATGAATTATGTTAGTCATCACTTTCAATATCATAAAAATATAAGTTATGGGGATTGTCCTTCTTCAAATTACGATGGATCAAATTTGATCTAAGACTTAGCTATTAGGCCCGTCAAATGGGTGATTTTGATCAACCCATTATCCCAAACCAATTAACCCTGTATGAGTCATTATCCAACTAACCTATTGATTAATGGGTCATAATGGGTTGGATCAGAAATGAGTTGGGTCATTAAATGGATAATATGTGCATAACTCGTGGGATAACTCATATGATCCAATGGGTTAAAATATATTAATACAATAAGTCATTATCCACATATTTTCCCACACAAGGGTACTTGGATTCTGTCTCTCTTGCTAATCATCAAATGTGATTTGGCGACAAGAGACACCCAGTGAAACTGAAATTTGGAATACCATTTACTATGATATCCCTCCAGGCTCTCTTTTATAAACTATATGCAACCAATTTCTGGACCAAGTTAATGCCACCCACTTTGAAAACAATCTCATCCTCCCTTGGAAGGCAAAGGGGTTTACCCGCAAACATATCAATATCCAGAAACTTATCTATCATAATTTTTTCCAAGATTCTTGAACCCCATACTCTTCCATCACCCAAACAACTTAATTACAATGGAACGTTTTACTCTCGATGGTAAGGCATCCTCCCAAAACAATAGCTTGACAGCTTCCATCCAAACCTTTAAAAGGCAAAATTTCCTGGAATTCCTCTCAAGCCAAACTAAAGAAGCTATAACATAACCATGAAATTTTTTATCACCCTTTATAAGAAGCCACCCAATGGAAGCAGCCATTGGCGAATGACCAGGGAGACAAATGAGGTGAACTATGATCATATGTAGAATTTTCAACTCTCTTCCAAGACTTCATCTTCAAGCTATAAACATCCACAAATGTGTCTACTATTCCAGACTGATGAGAAGGGTGAAAGGAATGCACAAGTCTGACAATTTTGTAATCATCACTACTACTACAGTAACCTAGACCAATATCCTCTATCGTTAGAATACATACTTTCTACTTTCGGACCCTCTAAAGTAAGGGGATTGATTACAATTATACTATATTCAATTCGAAGAAGAAAAAAACCATGGCAGGCATCCATAATCTACCATGTGGACACATTTAACAGTGGAGGAGTTACTGTTCTTGCTTCGCCGTCTTCGGTACTGAAGGTGATGAATTGCCAAATGAGTTCGCCTACTTTTCTTCGGTTATCTATGATGAGGATATTTGGAGTGCCGCCATGGATGTGGAAGTTGAAGTGGGATTTTATAAATTCAAGACTTGAGAGGACTGTCATAGCTTCAAAACCAACTTTAATCGGCCCACTGAATCAGCTAGGAGATAGATTAACACTTTGTCGATGTTATCTTGAGGAACGTATAGAGCAGAATCATCTTGAGGAAGGCTTAGAGCAAAATCATTGTTGCTATACTTATCATAAGGAAGGCCAGGAGGAGCCATGGCAGTAATGAGATTTTAAGGAAGGTCTGGAGCAGAATCAGCCGAATCAGTCATGGCAGCGATGGGATCTGGATATGCCCTAGTTTGGAGGTATCACGTTTATGCGCAAGGTTTTTCATCACGTTAAAATGCGTAGTTTGTCAAACTGGGTCAAAAGATATGGTTTCCTTATGTTTCATTCTACCCAATTTGGGTTCTTGTTTTTTATTCTTTCATTTTTTTTGGAAAAAACATTGAATGAATTATGACAATCATCGCTTTGAATATCATAAAAATGTAAGTTATAGAAATTATCCTTCTTTAAATAACGATGGATCAAATCTGATGTAAGACTTAGCGATTAGGCCCATCAAATGGGTGATTTGGATCAACCCATTATCCAAACTCAATTAACCCATTATGATTCGTCATCCAATTAACCTATTTATTAATTGATCACAATGGGTTTGATCACTATGAGTTGGGTAACCCATGGAAGTTGGGTAACCTATGGATTGCTCCTGGGATAACTCCTATCATCCAACGGGTTAAAATATATTAATCCAATAATTAATTATCCACATATTTACCCACACAAGGGCACTTGGATCCTATCCCTCTTGCTAATCATCAGATGTGATTTGGCAATAGAAGACACCTTGTAAAACTCAATGTTACAGGTCGTGAAGTGAAATCTGGAATACCATTAACGATAATATCTCTCCAGGCTCTAGTTGTAAACTATATGCAACCAATTTTTGGCCCAAGTTGATGCCACCCACTCTGAAAAAAATCTCATCCTCCCTTAGAAGGCAAAGGGGTTTACCTGCAAATATATCGATATCCAGGAAATGATCTATCACAAAAAAAAATCCAAGATTCTCGAACCCCATACTCTTCCATCACTCAAACAACTTAATTACAATGAAATGTTTTACTTTCAATTGCAAGACATCCTCCCAAAACAATAGTTTGACAGCTTCCATCCAAACCTTTAAAAGACAGAACTTCCTAGAATTCCTCTCGAGTCAAACTAGAAGCAGCTATAACATAACTACGACGCCTTTTATCACCCGGCCCTTTATAAGCAGCCATCCAATCTAAGCAGCCATTGGCGAATGCTCCGAAAGACAAATAAGGTGAACTATGATCATATGGAGAATTTGCAAATCTTTTCCAAGACAAGACTTCATATGCAAGCTATAAACATCCACAAATGTGTCCACTATTCCAAACTGACGAGAAGGGTGATAGGAATACACAAATCCAAAAAAAAATTAATCATCACTATAACTATAATAACCTAGACTGTAGTATCCTCTATCATTAGAATACATGCTTTCTACTTCCAGACCCTCTTATACTAAGAAAAAACCATGGCAGGCAGCCACAATCTGCCATGTGGACACGTTTAACAGTAGAGGAGTTACCGTTCTTGCATCGCCGCCATCGATATTGAAGGTGATAAATTGTTGAATGAGTTCACCGTATTTTCTTTGGCTATCTGTGATGAGGATGTTTGGAGCACCGCCATGGATGTGGAAGTTGAGATGGGATTTCATAAATTCAGGACTTCAGAGAATAGATCACCATGGCTTCAAAACTAACCTTAATCAGCCTACTGATTTGGCTGGGAGCAGATTAACGCTTTATCAACAAGATCTTGAGGAACGTATGGAGCAAAATCATCTTGAGGAAGGCCTGGAGCATAATCAGTATTGTTGATCATATCTTAAGGAAGGCTTGGAGGAGCCATGGCAGTAATGATATTTTGAGGAAGGTCTGAAGCAGAATCAGCCGAATCAGCTATGGCAAAGATGAGATCTGGACAGACCCTAGTGTGGAAGTATCATGTTTCTACACAAGGTTTCTCCATCTCGTGCCAATGCGCAGTTTGTCGAACTGGGTCAAAAGTGGTTTCCTTGTGTTGAATTCTATCCAATTTCTTTTTTTTCTTTCATTTTTTTGGATTAAATAATGTATGAATTAGGCAAAGTTTTGGGAAAGACCGTCTTTTCATAACCTTGTGGAAAAGCGGGTATAACTAGAATAATAAAAAGGTAAAAAGTTTTAGTTTTAATATTAAAAATTTATTATATAACGTGCAGTAGTTATAAAATTTATGACCTGATTAATGCAACCCAAAAATGTTATCTTAATTTCTTTTAATTTGCAGTTTAGACTTTGGTTTTTTTTCATAACTTATGGAAAGTCCATCTTTCAAGAGATTGACTAAATGAACTATGTCGATCATCACTTTTAATATCATTTTTTTTAATTTAAAACCATCCTTAGATGGGGGGTATATATTGGCTCCCCAGACCAAAAAATCATACCAATAAATCAGCCTGTAATTCGTAAAGTGCAACAAAAATTTACAAAAGGTCATCCTGTAAGATGAATCCGGAGCTAAGTATAGTCCCCGAAGCAAGACAGATTGCTTCCAAAAGCAAGTGATCAACCAGCCAGAGTTGAAGAGAAAGATAATCTATCTTAACCAAGAGCATCTAACTGAACGCATCGCGAACAGGGCGAAGAAACGTAGATACGAGACTCCTATTTGTCAACGATGTGTCCGTTGAGATGTTAGTTATCTCCCATATGTGGAGTATCTACCAAGTGTTAGCTTCGAACCAAAGAGACCGTGTGTAGCCGTAGTATTCTGCAATTCCCACAGATTCCAGAAAGCAAGCCTGAAGGGATTCCTCAGTCTGATCTAGAATCAGTTATCCTATGTTGGTGAGATGCACCTTACCTGCATGAAATATAAAGAAAACCAGCAGTATCCATAGCAAATGATAAAAAACAAGAAATAGCAGCAGATGGTAGCATCCATAAGAGATCAGGAAACTACACGAATTCCTTGCATTCCAATTTTATCCAACACAATGAGGCCTTTGAAAAATGGTGGAGCCATATCCATGTTTATATCGCCATTCAAATTATTTTCATTAGCATATTTTGCCAAAAAGTCAGCTGCTGTATTAGTCTCCCTTGGGATGAATGTGATTGGATTAACTTTATGCAACTCATGCAAGGAACTACAGATTGAAAAAACTGTCCAAGGACTAACCATAGGTGCCTGGATTCCTTTCACAGCTGAAAGGCAATCAGATTCAATCACACAGCCTTGTAAATTAAGTTCAGTACATAACTGATATGCCTTTTGAATACCTACCAGTTCTGCATGTAGTGGGGATTCTGAGTGAAAAACATGAACTCTTAGTTTAATCACCTCTCCATTCCTATCCCTCACTATCACTGCAGAGGAAGACAAACCTCCAGTTTTCCATGTGGCATCAGTGTTAAGTTTAGCACCAGAAACCGGCTTTTCCCATCCAACAGCTAGAATTACTCTTTTCTGTTTTTGTAGTATATCAGACAAAAGGCCTGCTTGGATTAAGTCTTTGTGTTTTTCTTTATTGCCTCTCAATGGGTTTGCAGTAAAAATTAGCTTGATCAGGTCCTTAGTATTATGGAAGCATGAATCTACCGAAAAGGCCTGATTCTCAAATATACTCTTATTCCTATGGGTCCAGAGGGTCCATGATGTGACTAAGAGGACTGCAGTAATCATAATAGAGGATATCTTGGATTCTGCTCTTATGGATAAATGAAATTCTACCCTGTTTCTAAAGCTTCCTAAGGCTGGATGGTGAAGATGAATGAGTGTGTTAATTCTGTTCCAGATTTCAAGTGAAGAGGGGCATGAGTTAAAAAAGTGATCTAAAGTATCCGAATGATTCCTACACAAAGGACATTTGGAGGCTAAGGAATAACCATATTTGCATAATATGTTATCAAATGGTAGGATTCCATTAAGCGCTCTCCAAAGAAGAACTGACATTTTGGAAGGAATAAAAGGGGACCAGATTTTATGAAGATGTCTGATTTGTGTACCTTTTTGTCTGAGATTCTTGTAAGCTGAGCTAGTGGAGAAATTGCCATCCAGTGTAGGAGTCCAGATCAGTCTATCAGCATGTGTGTTTGTGATTACCACCTCCTGCAAAATTAGGTTAGCAGTGGTAGCCAATTGAGGCTCCAATATTGGAAGATAATGATTTTTGTTAGCAACAAAGGAGCTCAAAGTTATATCAGGAAATGGAATGTCCATCCCTTCAGGCCATTCGTAAAACAGAGCTCCACTACCTTTCCAGTTGGCATTCCAAAAGGAACAAGAACCAATTCCATAAAGAACTCTTGTTAAACTATTTGCAAATTCTGTTACCTTACAAATTCTTTGCCATGTGTGAGAATTCTTGTAGGATTCTGGGAGAGACCACAGATGTTGAGTCCATTGAGACTTATTGAGTTGCAGTTTCCACCAGAGTTTGCAAGAGAAGGCATCCACTGTTGCCTAAATATCTCTAAATCCTATACCATTCTCTTGAACGGGGAAACTCATTTTTTTCCATGAGCGCCATTTTTTTTTATTTCCTGTGATCTCATTATGCCCCCAAAAAAGTCCTGAAGCTAGCTTTTCCATTTTTCTTAAGACTATTTTGGGTGGACTAAGTACTGCAAACAGATGTATTGGAATGGAGAGGAAACAATGATTAATGAGAATGATTTTTCCTGCTGAGCTTAACCACTTGTTTTTCCAGTTGTTTAAAGTATTTTCCATTCTCTCAAGCACAGGGAAATAGTGTACTTGTTTATTCCTTCCAGCAAAAATAGGAGTCCCTAGATATTTGAAAGGAAAGGTGCCTCTTGTCATACCTAAGGTCCTAGAAACTGATTGCAATCTATCCACAGATGTTTTAGGATCAGCAAAAAAATTAGATTTAGCAAAGTTTACTTTCTGACCCGAGGTATGCTCATATGCCTGCAGGAATTTTTTAAATCTTTTCAGATTCTTGTGATTACCATTCAGAAAAACAGCAGTATCATCCGCATACATAAGATGGGTTATTAGTGGGCAATTCCTGGGCAAACTAAAATTCTGTAAATAGCCTATCTGAAACAATTTTTTTAACCCTCTTGAGAAAGCCTCAGACAAAATGTTATAAAGAAAAGGAGACAATGGATCCCCTTGTTTAATGCCTCTGTTTGATGCAAAGAATCCTGAAGTTACACCATTTATTAAGACTGAGAAATGAACTGAAGCTATGTTCTGCATTATTCTGTGCACAAATACACCATGGAATCCGAATTGCAAGAGGATTGAGTTAAGAAAAAACCATGATACTCTATCAAAAGCCTTCTGTATGTCTAGTTTAACTATGAGGTTTGGGGCTTTTGATTTCCTAACTAATCTTCTAGTCATTTCCTGCATCATAATTATGTTATCAGATATATCCCTCCCTTTTATGAATGCACTTTGTTCAGGGGATATGAGAGAAGCCATTAGTGGTTTGATTCTTTCCATGACCATCTTAGAAAATACCTTGTTCACAAAGTTAGATAAACTTATGGGCCTGAAATCAGAGAAGGTTAGAGGGATAGGCTTTTTGGGTATTAATGTTAACCAAGTACTAGAGATAGCCTTAGGAATATTTCCACTTTTTAGGAAGTCATTAGCAGCATCAAGAAGATCTTCATTGATGACTTCCCAAAAAGTGGTGTAAAATGCTCCTGAATATCCATCAGGACCAGGTGAGCTAAATCTATTTAGGTCAAAAACTGCATCCTTAAGTTCTTAAAGTTGGAAAGGGGATAGAAGATGGTCATTTTGCTGATCAGAAATTACACTAGGTATTTCTGAAAGGAAATGATTAAGAAAAGTCCCCTTTTTTTGTGAAACTTCCTCATGAAAAAGTTCTTTGTAAAACCTTACTGCTTCCTCTTTGATTAGAGCTGGATCAGAGATCCAATTTCCTTTTCCATCCTTAATCTTACTGATTCTTGCCTTGGTTCTCCTTTCTCTAACTGAGTGGTGGAAGTAGCTTGTGTTAGCATCTCCAAACTTAAACCAGTTAATCCTAGCTTTTTGCTTAAGGAAAATGAACTTTTCTTTTTGAGCCCTCATAAGCAACTGTTTTGATTTATTTAACTCACTAAAGATTAGATCATCATTTGTTTGCTGAAAGGTGATTTCCAGTTCTTTAACCACATTATCATAGTGTGCCAAATTCTGTGAAACATTACCAAAATGTTTTATATTTCATTGTTTAATTTCCATCTTTAGCCTCTTCAATTTAAAAACCAGCCTATACATTCCTAGGAAAGGGGAATCTAGTTTCCAGTTTGTAGCTACTAGATCCTAAAATTCCTGTCTGTTTGACCACATGTCTTGGTATCTAAATGGTCTAGGGGCTTGTTCTTCAGATGATTGAACAGATAGGAATAAAGGGGCGTGGTCCGAAGTCAGCCTATTTTTTTTTAAATTAAACCATCCGAAGATGGGGAGACATTTATAGGCTCCCCTAACCGTAGAGATGGCTAAAACGCCTAGGAGTTCATACATGATAATATAGGAAACATCCTTATGATAATCCGAGAACTATCTGAAAATCCTGATTGCAATTGCTATCAGATAAAATTGAACTATCCGCATTTAGCCTAGTAATGCAGATAATGCTAGTATTGTATCTTTCTATATGTATAACTTTTCGCTATTTTCCATGAACCGATCGGCGAATCGAGAATCGAAACCCCAGTATGTCCGTGAAAAACAAGCAAATGAAATATAATTAGAAAGATAGTCTCTGCCTAAAGTTTCAATGTGTGTGAGAGCTCGATCAAGTTGCCTTCTCATACTTCCATGTGTCACCGTACGTTCCAATGGTCATACTCTGAGTAGCCCAACATGTGTAGTCTCTTCCTCCTAAGCCTATTAATCTGCAATGAAGAAAACAAGAAAGAAGCAGTCTCTGTACCTCAAGAAAACATGAGCCCGAGAACCATATTATGTGTGATCTATGTTACCACTTACAGTTCCTATTCTGACCCCCTGAACTCCATTTTTATCTAGCATAATCAAGCCTTTAAGGAAAGATGGGGTATTTCTTGTGTTTAAATCTCCATTTATGGATTTCTCCCGAGCATATTTTGCCAAAAAATCAGCCACCGTGTTTGCTTCCCGTGGGACATATTGGATTTGGTTTTCTGTGTGCAGCTCATGCAGATGATAGTTAAGAGAAAATAGTCTCCATGAGCCAGAATAAGGATCGTGTATTGCTCTAATTGCTTGCTTGCAATCTGACTCAAGTATACTACCTCTAATATCCATATCTAAGCAGATCTGATATGCAAAAAGAATACCTTCCAGCTCTGCATGCAGAGGAGAATCAGATTTAAAGGTTTTGGCTCTCATAAGTTTCACATCTCCCCTCCAGTCTCTAATTATTACAGCACAAGAAGAGTCTCCCCCATTTACCCATGAAGCATCAGTGTTCAACTTAAGACCATTTGTTGGTTTTTCCCATTTTACTGCTGAAATTGAGATTTCTTTCTTCCTTTTTAGAGTTATACTAGGAATGATTCCTGCCTGGATTAGTTTCTTATGTTTGTCAGGATTTCCTTTCAACGGATTTGCAGTGAAAATTATGAGCATCAGGTCCTTAATATTCTGAAAACATGCATCTACTGAAAATGCAAGATTTTCATATAATACTTTGTTCCTATACGTCCAAAGAGACCATGTTGTAACAATGAGTGCAGCTATGTATACATGATTCAGATTCTTAGAACCTACCTTAATGGAGAGATAGTGATCAACTAGATGACTAAAACTCCTAAAACCAGGTGGATGCAAATTCAGAAGGCTGTTAACTTTTTTCCACACTGCAGTTGCCTGGTGGCAGGAGTTAAAAAAATGGTTGATAGAATCCGAGTGGTTCGAGCATATGGGGCATTTAGAGGCTGGTGAAAAACCAAGCTTACACAGAACATTTTCAAAAGGCAAAATTCCATTCAAGGCTCTCCAAATTAATATAGACATTTTAACTGGTATGAAATTTGACCATACCTTGTGTAAACTTCTGATGCTTGTTCCCCTCTGCCTCAGGATCTTGTAGGCTGAGCTGACTGAAAAATTCCCATCCCTTGAAGGTTCCCAAATCAGTCTGTCCTCATGTGAATTCTTGATGGCTACCTCCTGCAATATTGTAACTATATTGGTAGCCAAATATGGCTCCAGAGAAGGAAGATTAGAGTCTTTGTTCAGGATGAAGGTGCTTAAGGTGATATCAGGGAAGGGAATTTCCACATCATCAGGCCATTCATAATATAAAGCACCTTCTCCTGACCAGTTTGAGTTCCAGAAGGAGCATTCCCCCTTTCCATGAATTACTCTAGTCAAACTATTTGTTTTTTCAGTAATGGAGCAGATTCTCTTCCATACCTGAGATGTCTTATAGGAATCAGGTAGTGTCCACAGGTGGTGAGACCATTGAGTGGTGTTCCTTTGAAGCTTCCACCATAACTTACAGGAGAATGAGTCAACTGTGGCTTGAAGGTCTCTAAACCCTATCCCATTCTCTTGTATTGGCATACTCATTTTACTCCAAGCTCTCCATTTTTTCCTTGCCTCTGAACTATCAGTTGCACCCCAGAACAGACCAGAAGCCATCCTTTCCATCTTCCTCAAAACTACCTTTGGAGGTCTTAGTATAGCAAACAAGTAAGTTGGGATTGAAAGAAAGCAATGGTTTATTAGTATGATCTTTCCCCCTGTACTAAGCCACTTATTTTTCCAGTTATTAATGCTTTTTTCCATTCTCTCCAGTATAGGGTAGTAGTATCTCTGAGTGTTCCTTCCTGTGAATATGGGAATACCTAGGTATTGAAAAGGAAACTCTCCTGTAGTCATCCCTAATGCCCTTCTTATGGTCTGAATTCTATCTACTGGGGTGGTAGGAGCAACATAGAAGTTAGATTTAGAAAAATTAACTTTCTGTCCTGTTGTTTGCTCATATGCACTGAGAAATCTTTTAAATCTTTTCAGATTTTCCTTATTTCCACTGAGGAATACAGCAGTATCATCTGCGTACATTAGGTGAGTTATCTGTGGGCATGTCTTAGGTAAATCAAAATTTTGCAGAAAACCTGTGTTGAAAAGTTTTTTAATTCCTCTAGAAAAGGCCTCAGATAGTATATTATACAGAAATGGAGAGAGGGGATCTCCCTGTTTTATTCCTCTATTTGATGCAAAGTATCCTGATGCTACACCATTAATTATCACAGAGAAATGGGCTGAGGCTATGTTCTGCAGTATCCGGTTCACAAAAACACCATGAAAACCAAATTTAAGGAGAATTGAATTAAGAAAAGACCATGATACCCTATCAAAAGCTTTCTGCATATCTAGTTTGATGATTAGGTTCTGCTTCCTAGATTTCCTCTTTAACATTCTGGTCATTTCTTGCATCAAAATTATGTTATCTGTGATATCCCTCCCTTTCATGAAAGCACTTTGTTCAGGAGATATTAGTTGAGACATGAAAGGCTTAATCCTTTCCATCATCATCTTGGAAAAAACCTTGTTCACAAAATTTGAAAGACTTATTGGTCTGAAGTCTGAGAAAGTGACAGGTATTGTTCTTTTAGGAATTAGAGCTAGCCAGGTACTAGAAATAGCCTTAGGAATTTTTCCACTTTTCAGAAAGTCATTTGCAGCTTCAAGTAAATCTGTTTTTACATTTTCCCAAAAGGTGAGATAGAAAAAACCAGAATATCCATCAGGACCAGGGGAACTATGTTTATTAAGGTTAAAAACTGCAAACTTTAGCTCGTGGATCAGGAAAGGAGACAGCAGTTGATCATTTTCTTGTTCAGTTATTACTCCAGGTATTTCAGCTAGAAAGTGACTCATATAAGTTCCCTGCTTCTGTGGTTCTTCTTCATTGAATAGAGCTTTATAAAATCCCACTGCTTCCTCTTTAATCTTTGTTGGATCAGAGATCCAAATTCCTTGTTCATCTCTAATCTTACTGATTCTAGATTTAGTTCTTCTTTCCCTAATTGAGTGATGGAAATAACTAGTATTAGCATCACCATATTTAAGCCAATTCAATCTTGCCTTTTGCCTAAGGTAGATTACTTTCTCCTTTTGAGCCCTCATCAAAAACTGTTTTGTGTTATTCAAATCTGTCAATATGGAGTCAGTTGGAGTTTGTTGAAAAGAGATTTCTAAGTCATTTACCTTATTCTCATATTGAATCAGATTCTGATCAACATTGCCAAAGTGAGTTGTATTCCATTGCTTTATTTCCTTTTTAAGCCTTTTTAATTTATAAACCATCCTATACATTCCTCTGTAGGGGGTTTCCAGGTTCCAATTAGATTCCACTAAATTTAGAAAGTCCTGTCTACTGGTCCACATCTCCTGAAATCTAAATGGTCTAGGGGCTTGTTCCTCAGATGATTGTATTGATAATAAAAGAGGAGCATGATCTGAAGACAGTCTATTTAGAACATGTATTGAGCTGTTAGGAAAATTTTCAAACCAGTCTAATGAGCAAAGTCCCCTGTCTAACCTTTGGAATATTAACTCTTTACATCGTTCCTTATATCTGTTATTGCACCATGTAAAAGAGTTACCTACAGTGGGAATATCATGCAAATCCAGATCCCTTAGAAAATTATTAAATTGCTTCATGCTTTTTTAGGGGTTGACTTCCTCCCTCTATACTCAGATACTAAAGCTACAGTGTTGAAGTCACCAATAAAAATAGAAGGAGGAAGATTAGCTGCCTTTAGGTCCTTCCATAAGGATTCTCTGATTAATCTATGTACACTTGCATAAATAAAAACACAGTTCCAACTCAGAGAAGATAAAGAGTCAATTATATTTACTTGTACATACTGATCAGTCTCACTTAAAACTGAGATGCTAAAAGACTGGTTCCAAAATAGCCAGATTTTAGCACTCTGAGCAGAGTAAGCATTCTGATATCCCAAGTCATATTTAAACTTTATGATCTTCTGATTTTCTTGCCATGGTTCAATTAGGCACATTATGTCTAACTTGTGTTTTTGTTTCAGGATCTTAAGTCTGTCAATTGAGGTACCAACTCCCCTTACATTCCAAACTAATACATTCCCAATTATAGTGTGTGTTATCATTTAAAAATTTTGGGGTTGGCTTTTTGTGTTGATCTGAGATTTCTACTAGTCTTAGCTGAGTTTTTACCTTTTTCTCCTGACTTTCCATTGTTATGAGTATTCACAGATGAAAGATTCTGCTCTGAGGGACTTACCTGTGCCTGTGGCTGCTCACATTCTTTTTCCAAACTAACCATCTCAGAGGTTTCTGATGTTTGTTCTTTCAATTCTTCCTCTGTGCTGGAGCTATCCTCTGCTGAACCTTTTTGTGCTTGCTCTTCAAACTCCATTTGTACTTGTTCTTTTAGAACCACAGGGGAGGTATTTTGGTTAGTATTAACATCAATTGCTAATGTAACTTCCTGGGACTCAACTGTTTCATGGAAAATCTCAGCAATCTCCCCTTCCTGCTCTACCTGTTCATCATCACTATCTTCCAAGTATTGGAAGGCATTAGAAATTGTTACTGTGTTCTTATTTGTTTCCTTTTCCATTGTGGGGGAATGGGTAGGGGAGTGGTTCTTTTTTCTCCAAATGGATGTGGTTATTGGCTTTGATATATCATCTAGTGAGTAAAATGGACCATTACGTTTTTTATGACTTACCTTAAAGAAATTTATGTTTCTGTCAGTTAAGATTCCGGTGTTTATTGTTTGATTCTGCACATCCTTTTCCTTTTGTGAAACTGTTAGAGCAGATGTCCCTCCCAAGTTTGTTTCCTCTGTTGGGTGAGGGCTTGTTCTCAGATTGTTATTATGGGCATTATTCTCTAACTTCTTGTTAGTTATTTTCCTCAGATTAGGATGCAGAAAGTTGCAGTTTGTGTTACTATGGCCAATTATTTTGCAGTGAGTGCAATATGTTGGCAAATCCTCATACTCTATTGGGTATTCAGCAACCTTGTTTCCTATACCGACCATAATTGATTTAGGGAGCTGAGCTAACAAGTCTATTTCTACACAAACTTTAATTGCTGAAGGTCTGGTTAATGCCATTGTTGCAGCATCCATCTTAAGAAACCTTCCTACCTGACTACTTATACCAATTATAGCAGAGGTGTTATAGAAATGTAGTGGTAGTTTGTGAAAAGTTACCCAGACTGGTACTATGGAAGATTCCACTGATGGGGAGAAATCTGGTGTCCATTTCTGCATCTTCATTGTGTAACCTTGTATTGACCACTGTCCCTTCATCCAACACCTTTGGTAGTCTTCATTTTCCTGAAATCGAATCAAAACGTGACGATAATCAATAGAGCCAATTTGAAATTTCGATTTAAAACCTATTGATTTGAAGGACTGTTGTAGAGAATCCATTTGCGGTTTCCCTCGGATGAACTTTCCGACGAGGGCGTTCTGGTAGTGCGAAGCTAGGATTTCTCCTTCTTCGGGGGGGAGTATATATGCTATCTTTCCTTTGAATTCTGTTGTCGGGTGTAGGTTTGGGGTATCCGGAAGGGACGAAAGGAGGGGGGTTGTTTTGTGTTGAGAGCTTGGACAAAGCTTCGAGCGACCGGGGGTTTAGGAAGGATAGGATCCGGGGGCGGAGGAGGCGTCGGCGACACCATGATCAACCGCCGAAGTGTCTATCAAGCGAATAATAGGACCGTTTCAGTGAGAATTGGGTGAGATCGTTAGCAGTTAGAAATGGAGGTGAAGAAGAAGAACAGTGACAGTGTGTGAAATCGCACGTTTTCGCACAAAGTAACAGTAATGAGACCGTGAAGTCAGCCTATTTTAAAAACTTGAATGGAGCTATTAGGGAAAAGCTCCAACCAATCTAGGGAGGCTAAACCCCTGTCCAACCTTTGAAACATTAAATCTTTGCATTTTTCCTTAAATCTATTGTTACTCCAGGTGTAGGAGTTCCCCACAGTAGGAATATCATGCAAGTCATTTGAGTTAATGAATTCTTTAAACTGTTTCATACTCTTTTTAGGTGTGGACTTTCTGCCCTTGTATTCAGAAACAGATAGCACAGTATTAAAATCACCTATATATATGGAGGGGGTATTTCCTGTCACTTTTAGATCATTCCATAAGTCCTCCCTCAATTGTCTATGCACACTTGCATATATAAAGAAGCAGTGCCAGTTAAAAGAGGAACCTGAATCAGTTATGTTGACCTGAACAAATTGATCTGTCTCACTTAGATTTGTAATGTTAAAAGTTGGTTCCCATAAAATCCAAATTTTGGCCGTTTGTGCAGCTAAAGCATTATGATATCCAAGTTCATGCTTTAATACTGTTAGCATTTGTTTATCCTGCCATGGTTCTATCAAACACAGAATATCAATCTTATGATTAAGCTTAAGAATCTTTAATCTTTCAACAGATGTTCCAATACCCCTAACATTCCAAACCAAAATATTTCCTATTATGGTGTGTTTTATCATTTAAAAACTTTAGGGGTGGCTTTCTGTGAGGATCTTAGATTTCTCCAACTTTGCTGAAGTCTTACCTTTGTCACCTGACTTACCATTACTTTTTTCTATATTAACAAGGGTGGACATCTGTTCAGGAATGCTAACCTTAATCTGCATGGTATCCTCTTTCTCTGATCCAGGTTGTTTAAGATCCCCTGTGTTAACATCTGTGTTGGCATCTGTGATGATTTGCTCTGTGTCTCCTGTTGGGAGTATCTCAAAGACAGGAGAGTTAGGTGCAGGGGTTACATTTTTATCAGGAATGATTGTTGGAATTACATCCTGTGATTCCACAGTTTCATGAAATATCTCCACTGCATCTTCTTCCAAATCTTCCTGTAAGTCATCTAATGATTTAAAAGCATTTGAGATAGTTACCACATTTTCATTTAAAACATTTCCTTGGGATTGAGGAATATCAGGTAACTGACTCTTTTTTCTCCAGAATGAAGTGGTTATTGGCTTGGATATGTCATCAAGTGAGTAAAAGGAAGCATTTCTCTTTTTATGACTAACCTTAAAGAAATTGTTGGTATTTTCATGCTGCACTAAGAGTGATTTTTTATTTTGAAAATCCTTCTCCTTTTGTGAAGCAGTTAGTGCAGAAGAACCTTCCTTATTAGTTACTTCTCTTGGCTGAGGTTCTAAACTTTTGTTCTCCTTATGTACATATACCTCAGGTACTTCTGGTTTTTTCAGAGATGTTTTCCTCAACTCGGGGTGCAAATGATTACATTTTATGTTATTATGGCCCAAAATTTTACAGTGAGAGCAGTAGAGTGGCAGGTCTTCATATTCAATAGGGTATTCAGCCACCTTGTTACCTATTCCTACCACAATTGTGTTAGGAAGCTGTGTTAACAAATCAATCTCCACACAGACTTTTATAGCTGATGGTCTGGTAAGAGCTTTGGTGGCAGCATCCATCTTAAGGAATCTACCTATCTGTGAGCTAATACCTATTATTGCAGAATTGTTATAAAAATGTAGAGGCGGGTTATGAAATGTTACCCAGACCGGCACAATGGAGGATTCCACCGATGGTGAGAATTCCGGCGACCACTTCTGAACTTTCATCGTGTATCCTTGGATTGTCCATTGCCCTTTCATCCAACATCTTTGATAGTCCTCGCTTTCCTGAAATCGGATAAGAACATGTCGGTAATCTATTGAGCCAAGCTGAAATTTGGATTTAAAACCTATGGATTTGAAGGCCTGTAGCAAGGTATCCATTGGGGGTTTCCCACGAATAAATTTCCCAACAAGGGCGTTCTGGTAATGCGAGGCTAGTAATTCTCCTTCTTCAGGTGGGAGAATGTATGCGTTTTGCCTTTGAATTCCGTGATAGGATGTAAGTTTGGGGTGTCAGGGAGTGACGAAAGGAGTGGCGATTGTTTGGTGTTAAGCGCTTGAAGGAAGCTTTTGTGGGTTGGGGGAATAGGGTGGGTAGGATCCAGTGGCGGAGGAGGCGCCGGTGACGCCATGGTCTGCCCCCAGGTAACAACTGACGAGACTTTTCAGACCAGAGGAGGGATATAGCCGTTGGTGGTAAAGAATTGAGGTGAAGAAGAAGAAGCACAGTATTAGTGTGTGTTTCGCACACAAATTCGCCCACATGTACAGTAAATGGTAAGTGATTCGCAAAACAATAACTTGATTCACTTTTAATATCATAAAAATATAAGTTATAAGAACTTAATAAAATATTAAATACTTTATTATAGTGCATTGATATCACATCAATGACAGGAATATGATTCTAATTCTATAAGGAAATTACCATCTATAAAATAACCTACAAGGAAACTATTTCTACAAGGTAACTGTCATTTATAACCTTTCCTGCAAGGAAAGGGGGTTTCTAATCCTTATCACCCTCCCTCAAATTGGAGCATGATGAACAAGGATGCCCAATTTGCAAAGAATATTATGAAATCACTAATCATTAAGAGTTTTTGGGAAAAAAATCATCCATAGAACAAGATTCAACTTTGGTAGAAGTAGCATTAGCAACAAACAGCGGTAGAAGCAGTGGTTGAGCAATATTCAATTTTAGAAAGAGAAATACTTGTAAAAGACCATAAACATGATCGATCGATGAGCAACGACAAGTGGCGAAGGTCCTTGCAGCGACGACGGCAGCTAAGCGCAGCAGCGGTGGTAGGAAGGACATGATGACATCGGTTGAATGGTAGTAAGAACAATACTTTTGGAAATCCTTGTGGGCGGCGGCGACGTGTGAGTGGCAACAACGGTGGCACATGAGGACAGCAACTGAACACGGCAGTGGCGCATATAATTAACAAAGTGGAGCAATGGCAGCACTAGGCTCCTTAGGTGGCGGCGGTGTTAATCACGACAACGATGGAGAAGGTTAGGGCGGTGGCGGCAGTGCATATACAACTAAAGATATGAGGTCCCACATCGACCCGCTTTGATACCACGATAAATATAAAAGACTTTATTATGGTGAATTGATATCACATCAATGGCACATCTCATCAGTAATGAGGATTACAATATATAGGGCTACAAATTAAAGTATAACAGGAATACGATTCTAGTTATATAAGGAAATTACCATCTATAATCTATCCTACAAGGAAACTATTTCTATAAGGTAACTACCATTTATAACATTTCCTACTAGGAAAAGGGATTTCTAATCCTTATCAGAATTGTCTTTATTTAAATTATGATGGATCAAATCTGATGTAAGACTTAGCTATGAAACAGTTGTAAGCTGCCAACAGACCATCTCAAAAAACATACATTACTTTCGATCTGCGCATCAAAAGCATATATTAGAGGTGAGAAATTACATAAAGTATACTCCAACAAAGGAGTCGAGCATTGCTTGGAAAGTCTGGTGTACAACTTAGCTATAAAACAGTTGTAAGCTGTTAACTATCCATACAAGCATTGCTTTGAAAACAGCTAAATATTTAAATTGGCTAACTCTGGCAGATGACAAACATTAATATTTATGTTAACTATCCACACACACACAAGAAGAGCTCCCCTCTGAACTCTAGCACAAGCCAAAATGTTGGGTCATTCTCGTGCATAGTAAACGGTATGTGCTTTTCTGGAGAACAAAATACAAACTAAAAGGCAAATGATATCTACCACAAAGGTTTCTCTGACCTCTTATAACTCAACTTTGGAATCCTTATCACCTGAATCTAATTTAGCATGCCACAGTTGTTTTCAACTAGATAAATGTATCAATAATGTAGTGAACCTCTTTTAAAACTCACTTCCTCTCCTTAGTAACCAGAAAAAAAGAGGACATGCATGCTTTTCACAAAAGAATTTCTACAACTTAAGCAAGCCACACAATAAGGTTAATTTATTACATAAGCTCCCAAAACTGATAATTCTAATTAAACAAACCAGAGCAAGGGTAAGAACACACATTAGGAAATAGATAATCAACATTAAGCTTAGCTAAGTTCTCATTGTGAGCAACCTTCATCTTGTAAGCTTCATGCAATAGCACAAAATCTGTTAGTTGATAAGCTTCTCTACCAGCACGTTACATAAAACACCCCCAATCCCAAGCTCAAATTATGTTCTTATACAAAATACATATTTCGCATTACCAGGTAGAGCATCAAATAGACAACAATAATCAGGCTTGTTAAATAATTAAAAAAAAATAAAAACTATAGAAATTGGCATACATGTTTTCTCAGGTGGAGAAGTGACGCATTTGACTACAACCCCACTCGCTCTTCCATGGACTAAAAGGGTCCGAGTCCTGGAAAATCACATTCCTATGTTAGTTACTCCACCAACTATCAAAGACCATATTTTAAACATAAACTGCTTCAGGAGAGGAGCTTTAAAATGTATTGACAAGGGCTTCTTTAAGGAATTCGACATTCACACTCTAAACATAAGACATACAACGTTAACTAGACAAGAACGATAAAAGCATTCACTTATTTTAAATTGTTATTAATAAATTGTACAAAATGAAATAATGTGCAATAAATCTTCTAAAATGCATATCAACTAAAAATTAATACATGCAGAATTCAACAAAAATATCAATTTTCCAGTGAATTTTTACTTGATAACAGAGAGGAAGCGTTTTACTGAGTACCATGAAATGAAAAGTTGACAATACAATCAGATATTTTAAAGACAAGTGATTACTACATACGTGCTACCTACTTCAAAAAATCTTTTAGTCATGACAACATTTTGGCATGTGAAGTTGCGTAACAATGGAATCCTAGGAAATAGAGAAAAATGTTTTAAGGCCAGATAACTATATAGGAAAACAAGTACTTGCTAGAATAAACTCATAAAGATCCGTCCCAGAATACTGGAGCTGTTAAAATAGTCCAAGAATGGGAGATAAAATTGTAAGCAGAGAGTTCAAAATTGCATACTTTGATATTTTACTGGGGTTCTTTAAAGCCAAGGCAATCCATATAACCTATGATAAACCATTGGAAAAAGAACATAAAAAAAATCATATATCTGATCGAACCACCTGTATCATAAGCATGAATACGTAAGCATGCAAAATTTGCATGAAATACAAAAGTCGAAAAAAGTTTAGAAACCACTTTGTCACGTATACATGAATCACATGTGTGGTTTGTTCTTTCCAAACCTGAACGACAAGGGAAAACAGAGAGGCGACCCCAAGGACACCCAACAATTTATGGAATCCATCACAAAACTTATTTTTTCTCAAAGAAGTTTTCAGAATCTCAGAAAATCAAGTTATGATTCCTTGACAAACCTAAACACATGCATTATCATTTAATTTTGGCAAAAAGAAAACCGGTGTAATTAAATTTATATCCGGACTGTGGCTTGTCACTAAAACCAAATCCAATCCAGTCTGGGCAAGGCAGTGAAAACTAAAACCGGCCAGCTGGTAAAGCAAAAATTTTAGTTTA
Organism: Rubia yunnanensis; assembly: GCA_037428765.1. NCBI lineage: Eukaryota > Viridiplantae > Streptophyta > Magnoliopsida > Gentianales > Rubiaceae > Rubia > Rubia yunnanensis. The sequence continues at coordinate 87,183,375 of CM075063.1, forward strand.
AAATCAGAACACACACAAAAAGTGTAATAAGAACTACAAACGCATCGTTAAATTTCTTACATATATGTCATTTGACAACTACATTAAGATACTTCATATTACGACAATATGTAACCCCATAATCATGTGAAGCTTGGAAGAAAAAATAAAATCTGAAAACAGTTCTTGGTTGATCTCAAAAATTTCCATGAGATTGTCCTGATCTCGCTTTACTGTCAATCCATATATTGTCCTGTTGTCGCTTGACTTTGCACAATACCAAATTACCAATCATATTATCTTCCAGGGAAGTTTCTTCATATAATTCAGGGGTTTTGTTTTATTTACATTCATCATTATTGAATATCATACAGTATTAAATGGGATGAACACCGAAACCAATTACAAGTAGTGTGTATTCAAAAGCAATAAGAGAACAAAACAAGAAAATTTAGTGTGGGCTTGCATGATGTAATGGAACGTTTCAACAAAATAGGTGAATATTATTTTTCTAAATATGATAATTCATTGGTGAATAACCATCCAATTAAACATAGTCATGCACTACCAATACAAGAAAATTATCCAATAAAGTCTGACTCACCTGGAGATGGTTCATTAGCATCTCTAAAGACATTGTGCAACCGGATCCTACTTCATATGATCTTATGCTGAAGTTCTGGCAAAATACAAGTCCGTCCTGCACAATCATGCCTAAACCAAAAGGGTTGTATAGCATGTCAACCCTTTTCGGCCTCCAATCAAGTATCACCATTGCTTCTCAGCCGCTAAGAAATAGTGGTGATGGTAGCAAGTAGCATGCTCGAATCAGATAATGTATTAATGAATATCCTCTGTGGAGGCTACGAGACAGCATAGTTGCTAAGTTACCCGAGAACTATAGCATACTAAATCTGAAATTATATAAAATGAAAATGTAGATATAAAAAGAGATTCATGCTCCAAACACAGAAGTGCAGTAGCTAATTTTCAAATTATTATGATGTAAAGAGTCTAAAGACAATGCATATCTTACAAGTAGCATCTTCATCCTCACAAAACATAGAATCAGAAGAGCCTAAAAAAGTAGCAAAAACTATAATTCGCGAAACATTGAAACTACATGCACGACATTGAACTTATAGTTACTCTAGGCAGTAGCCCCCATTGTACCAGGCACATTTCTAGATAAGAATTCCTCAAAGAAATAACATCCTGGCAACCCGTTTACTCTCTCTCCACCAGCATAGCCAACTCATTTGCCCCAAATCCTGAATTCGTAAAGAAAATAACCTACATAAAGAATCCCACATTCAAACTTTCATCAAACACACATACACACACAAACACATACAAATACCCTACTTACAATCATCAACGGCGATTATTTTTAATGAGCAAATAAACCACCACGATAATCAAACAAAATGAACAACGACAACGAGGTAAAAAAAGGCTAATTTTTTTGTTGAAAGAACCGTGAATTTACCTTTAAGAAATTGGGTGACGGTGTGATTACCATATCCACAACAAATCAAAAGGAAATGGAGTACAGGCGTAACCCAGGAAGCATTCTGAATGACATACACGACGCCATGTCTAAGTGGAAATGGGAAGAATGAGCCAAAAAAAAGGAAAAATTAGAATTTCACTCGATGAAAAGTATTGTAGAATGTAAGATGAAAATTACCGTAGATCCAAATATCCTTGCTTTTAATACATATAGATAAAAGTATATTACCACTGTGTTGCACTTAGCTGCATCGATGCACGTACTGTCTGTGTTTCTTTACTTGTTTGACTTCTTATCCGATAAAGCCTCTACACACAGATATACTAACTTTCTTTCGACAATTTCCAGGCAAAACTAATACTCCATTCATCCTATTAAGCATAGAATATATTTTTAGTCAAAAGATGTCAAACTCTGACCCTATAATTGAATAAGTATATAAATAATAGCTTTATCGTTTAAGATGTGGTTATATTTGTCGTAATATATAGTTTTTAAATATCAATTTTTTGTGTGTCATTATAGTTCGTAGCTACACATATTTACAGTCAAACATTTTTATTAGATACCGTAAAAAAGTTTCTGTGTAGAAATAGTCAGGACGGAGGGAGTAGTGGAGGTCGTGAAGTGAAGAAACAATAAAATTTAAACTGCCTCTATCCCAAAACAAAGAGTAACTTGTTAAGAATAATGTAATGCTCATTAGCAATAACCTAGATTTGTGACAATTAATTATATCATTACTTATTTATCAAGGGGGAATACTATGTCATTACCCCCCAAACAAAAATTCTACTATAGATACCCCTTAGAGGATGAATAAAAAATGCACCTCTCATGCTCTCATTTCTCACTTCTTCTTATCTTATCCTCTTCTCTATCTTATCTTCTTCCTCATTCTCTCCTTCTTACTTTCCACATCAAGCCCTTCACTAATTTTTCAATAAATTAGTGCAAAGCGAGTAAAAATTACAACACATCATCAGCACGATCACTCTCCATCTTCATTGAGTAAGTTATTTTATAAAAGTTGTAAGAATTTTGTAGTTGGTATTACGGATACTAGTCCAAACTTTTCTATTAATTTATAGATGTTTAGAACCTCATGTGTTAAAACTTGATTATATTTGACTGCACAGATCAACTTCACAAAGTGTCCAGCAACTATGACCTAAAGTTTTTCCCTCATCCAGGGCACTCTTAATCAGGACTCTTTTGATTGACTCAATTTTCAAATAAATCTAAACATACTAGAATGTCTAATAATAATAATCAGTCACAGTAGAAATGATGTGATGTATAACAATTAACTTTCTAACTTCATAATATCATTAACTTTCTAACTATATAACACTACTAACTTTCTAACTACATAACACCATATTACTGTACACAGGGGGCTCTGCCGCCTTATGGTAATGTGATGTGATTTATTTACTTTCTAACTACATAACACCATATTACTGTATACAGGGGGCTCTGTGGCCTTATGGTAATGTAATGTGATTTATTTACTTTCTAACTACATAACACCATATTACTATACACAGGGGGCTCTGCCGCCATATGGTAATGTGATGTGATTTATTTACTTTCTAACTATATAACACCATATTACTATACACGCCTTATAATAAAGTGATGTGATTTATTAACTTTCTAAATTACATCTGACTAATCTTTAAATATTTCTATGATTAATTATGTCTCTAATATATTTTTCTATTTATCTGATGAAGTTATATTTCTAATCTACTCTTAAAATTTTAACCACAATTAATTAATATAACGGTTATAAATGGCTATATTTTCAGCAGTTTTTGTAACGGCTATAAACGGTTATAAATGGCTATATTTTACACTATAAATACAAAACATCAAATGATACAAAACCACAGTCTCTCTTCTACCTCATATTTTTGCTAAATTTTACCGATAAAATGTCTAAACTAGTACTTATCTTTGTTGCCATAATTATTTTAGCATTACATGTTACCATTCTCACCGTAGAAGTTTCACCGGAAGATTTTCGTTTTTCTTCATTGATGATCGGAATCACGTATTACTCTTTATTTTTTGCAATCATTATAGAATTCTGTATTTTGAATTATATCTAATGAACTATTTTACTTTCCCTATTAGTTATCATCATGTCAAACCTTCTGAAGCTTGAATTCAGTCCACTCGACATTAGTGGAAACAACTATATGCCATGAATGATAGACGTTGAGATGCACTTGGAATCAATGAACCTCCTTGAGACAATCCAAAAGGGGGATAACTCATCAAGGACGGACAAGGCAAGATCTTTAATCTTCCTTCGTCGACACCTTGATGGGAGTCAAAAATGAATATCTCACTATGAAAGATACACTTGAGTTGTGGGACAACTTGAAAGAAAGGTACGATCACACAAGGGATGTAATGCTCCCCATATACTGCGATGACTGGAACAATCTACGGTTCCAAGACTATAAGAAAGTCTACGACTATAATTCTGCAATGTACACATTAGTAACCCACTTGACATACTGTGGTGTTACAATAACTGACAATGAAATGCTGGAAAAGACTCTTTCTACTTTCCACGCATCAAATGTGACCTTGCAACAACAATATCGCGTGCGGGGTTTTAAAAGATATTCTGAGCTGATTGCTTGTCTCCTCATTGCGGGAAAAGAATATTGAGTTGATGATGAAGAATCACCAATCTCACCCGACTGGCTCAAGAGCATTTCCTGAAGCAAACGCTGTTAACTCCGATGAGCCTGAATGCAAAAATTATTTTCAGGGTCGAGAGAGAGGTCGAGGTCGTGGACGAGGTCGAGGTCGAGGTCGAGGTCATGGTTACGGACGCGGTCGAGGTGGTTACAATTTGTCCTATAAATCCGGTAACTACTGCCACAAGAAGCATCAATATGAGAGGAACCATGAAAGTACCTATAAAAGGGGAAAAGACACTAGCTCATTAAAGGGATCTGGAACCTCTTGTTTCAGATGTGGTGGAAAAGGACATTGGTCTAGAGTCTGCACAGTCCCGAAGCACTTATGTGATCTCTACCAAGAGTCCATAAAAGGAAAGTGGAAGGAGGCAAACTTTAACGAATCCATTCATTTCGAAGCTTCTGATTTCAATGATGATTTCATGGACATAGTTGGTGATTTCACTGAGCAACCAAGTGGTGGAAACTAAAATAAGGACAGTTGTATTACTATTAATCGGAATGAAACTAAATGGTCTGATGTCTGTTATATATATATAAATGGTTTTATTTAAAGCTTGCTACTTTCAAATTTATTATCTTTCTTATCGAATTTTTTTTGTTTTTAATTAAAGAGTTGAAATGGATAAAGCTAATCGTGAAGCCAACCAAAGGGTTAAAAATGAAGAAATTTGCATACTCGATTGTGGAACAACGCACACTATATTAAAGGATAAAAAGTTTTTCTCAAAGGTAAAACTAACGCAGACCATTGTGAATACAATATCAGGTCCTGTAGATCTGATTGAAGGAGTTGGCGAGGCAAACTTTACATTGCCAAATGGCACAATGTTTACAATAAATAATGCCTTATTTTTGCCAAAGTCCAAAAGGAACTTATTGAGTTTCAATGATATATATTCTCATGGATTTTATACTCAGTCTGTAACTGAAGTACCATGAAATATATGTTTCTCGTTGTGTATAAATCTGGAAGGAAATACATACTTGAGAAACTACCAATGCTCCATACTGGATTGCATTACACACATATAAATGCAGTAGAATCAAATACGGTAGTAATCAAACCTTCAATATTTACCATATGGCATGATCGGCTGGGCCATCCTGGTTCAACTATGATGCGAAGAATTATTCAAAGCTCACACGACCATCCACTGAAGGACCAGAAGATCCCTCATGGAAAATCCTTTCAATGTAAGGCTTGTTCCCTTGGAAAACTAATCATAAGGCCTTCATCGAGAAAGGTTGAAATAGAATCACCAGCATTTCTTGAACGTATTCAAGGTGAAATATGGACACATCCATCCACCATGTGGACCATTTCGTTACTTCATGGTATTGATATATGCTTCTAGCAAATGGTCACAAGTATGCCTGTTATCAACTCGAAATATGGCATTTGCCAAATTACTTGCTGAAGTAATCAAATTGCGAGCTCAATTTCTTGATCATACGATCAAGAAAAAGAAAATCAGACTTGATAATGTCAGTGAATTCACATCCTAAACTTTCGATGATTATTGTATGTCAGTTGGGATTGTTGTCGAGCATCCTGTTGCTCATGTGCACACACAAAATGGTCTGGCTGAATCACTGATCAAACGTCTTCAACTCATTGCTAGACCATTAATAATGAGAATCATGCTCCCTACTTTAGTATGTGGTTATGCAATATTACATGCTGCAACATTTATTAGCATCAGGCCAAGTGCATATCATAAATACTCCTCACTACAACTTACATCAGGCCAAGAACCAAATATATCCCATCTAAGGATTTTTGGCCGCGATGTTTATGTGCCTATTGCACCACTACAAAGAACAAAGATGGGACCACAAAGAAGTCTTGACATTTATGTAGGCTTTGAAAGCCCATCTATTGTTAGATACCTTGAACCCCTAACTAGGAATAATTGTACAGCTCGTTTTGCTGATTGTCATTTTGATGAAGAAAAATTTCCAGCATTAAGGGGAGAAAGAAAACAGCTGGAAAGGAATATTACCTGGTCTGTACCAACATTATTGCTTCTTGATCCTTATACAAAAGAGTGTGATGGAAAAGTCCAAATAATTTTGCATATGCAAGATATAGCAAATCAACTTCCTGATGCATTTACAGACACAAAGAGAGTGACTAAATCTCACATCCCAGCTGAGAATGCTCCTGCTCAAATTGAAATCCCGAAAGGGCAAATTTAAAACAAAGTCACTCATGAAATCATGAAATGCTTGAAGCGTGGAAGACCACTTGGTTCCAAAGATAAAAATCCTCGTAAAAGAAAAGGATCAGAGCCCAAAATGGAGGAACGTATTACTGTAGAAATATGAAACGAGGAAAATCAAGAAATTTCGATTAATTATGCCAATACAGGCATTAGATGGAATAGAAATGAGGAAATAAATGATGCACTCTTTTACAATTTGGCATGCGATGTTATGGATGAAAATAATGGAGATTCCGAACCACGGTCTGTTACTGAGTGTAAAAATAGACACGATTGGGCTGAATGGGAAAAGGCCATTGAAGCTTAGTTAGACTCGCTTAACCGGCGCAAATTTTTTGGGCCTATAGTACTCACCCCTGAAGATATGAGACCCGTTGGATACAAATGAGTATTTGTGTGAAAAAGAAATGAGAAAAACGAGATTGTGATATACAAGGCTAGACTCGTTGCACAAGGTTTTTCTCAAAGGCCCGAAATTGATTTTGAGGAAACATATTCCCCAGTCATGGATGGAATTACATTCAGATTCCTTATCAGTCAAGCAGTTCATGTGAAACTTAATATGCACCTTATGGATGTTATTACCGCATACTTATACGGATCATTTGATGCTGAAATTTACATGAGGATCCCTAAAGGATTCAAAATGCATGAAGCATTAAGTTCAAAACCCAGAGAAAGATATTCAATCAAATTACAAAGATCTTTATATGGGTTAAAGCAATCCCGGCGCATGTGGTACAACCGAATAAGCGAATATCTGTTACAAAATGGGTATGTCAATGACCCTCTTTGTCCCTGTGTTTTTATCAAGAAAACAGCATTCGGGTGTGTGATTATCGCTGTCTATATTGATGATTTGAATATCATTGGGACCAATGAAGAGATTCTGGAAGTAATCTCTTACTTAAGGAAGGAGTTCGAAATGAAAGACCTTGGGAAAACAAAATATAGTCTTGGTTTGCAGATTGAGCACTTGCAAAGTGGGATACTTGTGCATCAATCAAATTACATGAAAAAAGTATTAAAGAGATTCAATATGGATAAATCAAATCCACTGAGTACCCCAATGGTCGTAAGATTCCTTAATTTGGAAAATGATCCATTTCGTCCATGTGAGGAATCTGAACAGGTTCTTGGTCCAGAAGTACCATATTTCAGTGCAATTTGTGCACTTATGTATCTCGCTAATTGCAGTCGACCGGATATAGCTTTTGCTGTTAATTTATTAGCGAGGTTCACTTCATATCCTACTAAAAGACACTAGAACGGAATCAAACATGTGTTTCGTTACCTTCAAGGAACAATTGATCTAGGATTATTTTATTCCAACACCACGGAACTAGTTTTGGCTGGCTATGCAGATGCAAGTTACCAGTTAGATCCACACAAAGGGAGATCTCAAACTGGGTATGTGTGTACTTGCGGAGGGACTGCAATTTCTTGGCGTTCACAGAAACAAACACTCACCACAACATCATCAAATCATGCTAAGGTTATTGCATTGCACGAAGCAAGTCGAGAGTGTGTGTGGTTGAGGTCCATGACGCGATATATCAGAACCACAAGTGGTCTCCTATCAAATGAAAATCCCATCACACTTTATGAAGATAATGCCACGTGTGTTAATCAAATGAAAGAAGGGTACATCAAAAGCGACAGAACAAAGCACATTCCTCTGAAGTTCTTTTCATTTACTCAAGAGCTGGAAGAGAGTAATATTATCAACATCCAATATATCCGTTCCTATGAAAACGCAGCAGATCTCCTCACAAAGGCTCTCCCCACTTCAGTGTTCAGAAAACATGTTCATGACATTGGAATGCGAGACTACAAAATTTATGAAGAAATCACCAATGCCAACATGGGGGGAGCTATACGTGGCTGTACTCTTTTTCCCTTATTGTGGTTTTTATCCCACTGGGTTTTTCCAAGTAAGGTTTTTAATGAGGCAGCATAAACACGTAATTATTGAAATGAGCATTGAGCATTCCAGGGGGAGTGTTAAGAATAATGTAATGCTTATTAGCAATAAACTAGATTTGTGATAATTAATTATATAATTACTTATTTACCAAGGGGGAATAATATGCCATTACACCCCCCCCCCCCCCCCCAAAATTCTACTATAAATACCCCCTTAGAGGATAAAGAAAAAATGCACCTCTCATTCTCTCATTTCTCACTTCTTCTTATCTTATCCTATTATCCTCTTCTCCATCTTATCTTCTTCCTCATTCTCTCCTTCTTACTTTCCACATCAAGCCCTTCACTAATTTTTCAATAAATTAGTGCAAAGCGAGTAAAAATTACAACATAACTTAATTATTTATTTAATCTTTTTAAAAAAATTTAACCATAAAATTTAATTATCATATAAATTAAAATACTAACATGTGAGCTGTTATATTCATCATAACATATAATTTAAACATATAAGTTTTTTCTACTCATCTATAATCGAAGATATAAATAAACATACATTTTTTTAATCAACATTGTAAAGTTATAGTGGACTGTTTAATACGAAACAAATAGAGTAATACAAGTTGATTTCAAAATAGAAAAGCAACAAATAGAGTAATCCTTCCTCTAAAATGAGAGAGTTTCAAAAACGGGAACTCTAACCTTCCTGAAGATTTTCTCTCTAAGAATGTAGAGATCTTTTTCATCTGTGTTGAGAAGCACCGTGTCTTCAAAATTTCAAAATTTCAAAATACCAAGTTATTTGTTTTCCAAAAGTATAGAGCTTCCTATTTCCCCTTTCTTTCCATTCCCCTTTTCTTTCCATCTTTTAGTTTTCTAAACTTCTCTACTAAAAATCTGTTGGCTTCCTTACATTTCCACAAACTTTTAACAAGAATATCAATGGGTTTTATCTTTTCTTTATTGCCATGCTCAAGTTTCGAGGTTTATAATTTCTGGAATACCCGGAACTATGTTTGATTTCCAAGTCCATTAGAGGTTTGGGATCTAGTATGGTCATTAGTTTTTTCAGATTTTTATTTGTGAGTTTCTCAATTCAACTTGGGTTCATGCAAAATGGTTTGAAAAAAGGTTTTTGGTTGGGGGTCATCAGTTCTCTAAATTTTGAACATTATAGTGATAGTAGAGATATGTCAAAACTATGAGCTTGGGTAAGAAGAGGAAACATTGTGTGATTTTCAAAAGGGAAATTGAATTGTTTTCTTTTGAACAAAAATGGGAGTATGCCAAATCTTTGAAACATTTTTGTGGCGAATCCTCCGGGGGAAATCAAAGCTTTAAGGGAAATTTGGTGAAATTTAGTTTTACCAATTTTTCTAGTATTTACTAGTGTGTTCCAACATGACTATTTTAACCAAGTGCGTAATAACGTAATACGTAAAAGACACACGACTTGGTTACGCAGTTCGGTGTAATCCACCTACATCTGCTGGGCCTGGCCCAGTTCAGAATGAATCCACTAATTAGAAAGATACAATACACAGTACATCTTACAAAATACTTATCTTTATTAACTATAATGCATGGACTCTGCTAGCTCCCCTAGCTACTGATCCGCCTTAATCAGACTCCCTCTGATCTCGAACTCTGTCGAAGCAGGATCTCCTCCTCCCGAGGATTTAAGGTTTACGATTCTGAACTTAGTGCGGCAGGTCAGGTGTGTTGGAACACAGTGTTCTGACTCTTTGCAACTTCTCGAAAGTCTAAAAAATCTGTGTGCAGATTTTTGATCTATTAAATCCGTGAGTATGCAGCCGTGTTTGTCCCCAATTTATATCCACGAATCAGACTTGAATACTCCTTGATTATCTCCACAATATTCCTATTCCAAATCTGATTCTTGAAGCATATCCAAATCCCATAAATAAAGGGATTTACCTTATCTCATTCTATCTCATATATTCGAATAAATCTTCTCCATATAAGTAGGGATTTTCCATAAACCAATTATGCTTCACACGCCTGATATATATAGTCAGATATACTAATTCCATTTATTCCAAACTACTGCAATATTCTGACTTTGATTTCCATAAAAACTTTGGCGTAAATCTGCTGCACCAGCATGTTCCAACATGGTCTGATTTGCTGTTCAAAATTAATTCACACAAAATTACCAATAAAATATTTACTTGCAACTCCTTTGACTTTACAATCTTCCCCTTTAGCATTTTTGTGGACCCATAATATTTTGGACTGTAATTCCCGAACATAAACTTGTAAGCCAATAATCAACAAGATACCAGAATTCCAGAATTCCCTTAGACAGAAAAATCTGAAATGCATAAACCAGTAGTCAGAAATCCAAAACAAACAAATTACAGCCAAATTGAATCAAAGTCAAAATCATTCAAATCCAAAATTTCTCCCCCTGGGACCACACATAGGCCAAAGGTACCGCAGATTCATCAAACAAAATCATCAAAATTAGAAAAACATCAGTCTGTAGTACGCCCCCTGCATTAAGCATACAAATTCAATCTTCCAATCTGGACTTCTCTGCCTCCAAACTTGCTTTCTCTGCCTGCAAAGCAGCCATCTGTATACCTAAAGCTCCAAGTCTTGCATTCAGAACCAGCAGCCGAGCCTCATTTTCTGCTGCAGAAGTCGAAGTCAACCCAGAAGGTTTCCACGGAAGATCCTTCACATGCCTCAGCCTGAATGTTTTCTTGTTTGGCGTCAGATAATCTGTGTCAACCATCACATCAGAAGCTTTCCCTTTTACCTTTACACTCTTGGCCAGTGCTGAGATCAATGCTGGGTAGATAATCGCATCATTTACTTTCGGTGCAATAGCCCGTCTGACAGATGCTGCTGAATTAGGAGTCCGAGATTAACTTCCTTCTGCGTTCCAACACAGTATAGCAGCTTAGCCATCTCCCTGGTCAATGTTGTGGTATTACTTGAAGGCAACCAACAATGTACAACAATCTGATATAAGCCAAAAAATCTTGACGACAAGCAAGATGCTTGTGAGTACCCAACTGCTGGCCACTCCACCTTATAACCACCAGATATAACACCTAATATCTCATTATCAGACAATTCCAAATTTTCAGGAAACACTCCCCCTGTCTCAGGTGTTTTCAAACCCAGCAACATGTTAATCCTAGCAGCAGATACATCTATGACTTTCCCCCTGACATATACTCTACCAAACCATGGGGAGTTAACCTCTAAATTACCAGGCATAAGATTTGAATATACCTCAAGTACAACCTGTCTGTTGTACTGTAGCTGGATTGTTGCTGTTGTTGTCATGCCCGTTAGCTTCAGAAAATCTGTAAAGCCGCTCTCCTTATAGGCTTTTAGATCCAGTGACCTTTCTGCTATGAACTTTTTCTCTGAGAAAAACTCTCCCATTTCTGCACCATTTTCATCAAAACAAACAGCAGAGTATGCCTTGCTAACAGAGGGTAGAGGTAAAACCTTCTTTTCCTTGCTGTCATGTCTTCTCTTGCTCCTCTTCGCTTGAACAGAGTCTTTGGCTTTGTCAGCCTTTCTCTTGCCTTTTGTCATCTGATAGTACTCATCCAGTACCTCATCACTTGAATATTCCAGATCAGGAATATCCTGTGTTGGAACACTCTCTGAGCCTCCAGCTTCATCATCCTTCTCAGATTCTTTTTCATACTCCTCATCTTGATTCATGTCCTTTGGTTCAGTCATATCCTCATCAGATTCCACATCACATTCATACATATCACTCTGGTCTTCACCTCCCAGATCAGTATCAGAATCCATATCCATAGAATTTGCAAGTTCATGCTGCTGTGTTGGAACACTGTCTTCCTCATCACTGTCTGACAGTTCGATGATCACAGGTTCCCTGAGCTTTTCCATCCTTTTGAAAGCAGTTGAATCATAAAAACTCACCTGTAACCTATCTCCATACTTCACAATCTCCCTTCCAGTAGCTTCTTCCTCACTAACCTCCCTTAACCATACATAGCTTCGACTAGACATGCGACAGAAAATATGGAATTTATCCTTTCCCTTTCCATTTAGCCTACCATACATCCCCCTCAAATAACTCACTTTCTTGGTTTCTATATCCCAAACATCCGTAAAATGACCCGAGACAATTTCTTCAATTTTAACATGCAAGAATTCCATATCATTCTTTATACTTCTGATTTTGGTTAGGTCTACAGAATAACGATTTGCTTCTAACCATTCAAATATCTCATCAACAGTTCTGAACTCCATACCCAAAATTTTTAGAGGACGAGGATCAGGACCAGTTACCTTCCCATGTTGACCTTTCCTTTTGGCTCCGAGGTGTTCTTCCTGAATGTCACCATTGTTACCCGAATCCAGAGTCTCTGCATTCTCTATGCTTCCTCCGATCTGAGCTTGTATTTCTTCCTCAGCTTGTTCAACATATTTTCTCGTCTCAGTAGCCACCACCAAATCCAAATTCATCGAGCTTTGATCTCCCCTTATGAATTCTGGCACCGCAGCTTCCACTATTGGAGAGTTTGGGTTTGACATTCTTAAGCACAATGCCGAGATGGAGAGGAGTGTTGAGTATACTTTTTTTTTCCGGCAAAGATTTTGGGAAAATATTTGGCCAAGAGAAAGATGCCAAGGGATGTATTTGAATCCCACTTTAACTCTTCATCTTATTCACCTCTTTTCCCGCAAAGTCCCTTTTTAGATTTCCCACATATGGTAATGATGGCCCTTTCTCTTCTTGTCACGTCAAGTTGTCATTCCTTACTTGACTTCCAACATACCAAACTAACATCTCCTATCTTTGTAAGCCTTTGCTTCCTTCCATATTTTTTGTTCTTTTCTAATTTTTATAAAACGAAAATTACCAAAAGAAATATTTATAAACAGAGTAATTAAGGTACAAATTACCTCAGATTTGACAAACACCTAAGTGTTGTCGAAGACTCTCAGAAGTGGTGGCATCCAACGGCTTTGTAAATATATCTGCAAATTGCTCGTGTGTTGGAACATAGACTACTTCCACTTCTTTTCTTTCCACTAGATCTCTTATAAAATGATGTCTTATATCAATATGTTTGGTTCTTGAGTGCTGAACTGGATTCTTTGAAATATCAATAGCACTTGTGTTGTCACATAGAATCTTCAAAGGGCCTTGATGAATTCCATAGTCTTTCAACATTTGTTTCATCCATAATAGTTGTGCACAACAACTCCCTACTGCAAGATACTCCGCTTCTGCAGTAGATAGAGAGATCGAATTCTGTTTCTTGCTATACTAAGACACCAAATTTGTTCCAATAAAGAAACAGCCACCTGTGGTACTTTTGCGATCATCAGCATTACCAGTCCAATCAAAATCACTATACCCAACTAACTCTGAGTCTTGACTCTTAGAATACCAAACACCATACTCAGAAGTCCCACTTACATATCGAATAACTCTTTTAACTGTAGTGAGATGAGATTCCTTAGGATCAGCTTGAAACCTCGCACATATTCCAACACTGAAACATATATCTGGTCTACTTGCAGTGAGATACAATAAACTTCCAATCATGCCTCTATATAACTTTTGATCGACAGAAACTCCTTTTTCATCCTTCACCAGTTTATCAGACACTCCCATAGGAGTTCGAACTGATCGAGCACTACTGAGTCCGAATTTTTTAACCAAATTCAAGGCATACTTACTTTGATTTATGAATAGGCTATTCTGTCCTTGTTTAACTTGCAGTCCAAGAAAGTAAGTTAGCTCTCCAACCATGCTTATTTCAAATTCAGATTGCATAGTGGTGACAAACTCCTGTACCATAGATTGTGAGGTAGAACCAAACACTATGTCATCAACATATATTTGAGCAATCAGAAACCTTGAAGCTTTGTCAAGCACGAACAAGGTGCGATCTACTCCCCCTCGACGATAACCTTTATGAAGAAGAAAGGTAGTAAGTCGTTCATACCATGCCCTGGGTGCTTGCTTGAGTCTATACAGCGCCTTTTTGAGACGATATACATGTTGTGGATAATGAGGATCTTCAAAACCTTTTGGTTGTTCCACATATACTTCTTCATTCACCACTCCGTTTAAAAAATCACTTTTGACATCCATTTGATACAAAGTAAAATTCATAGAGCAAGCAATAGCTAGTAGAATTCGAATGGATTCTAACCTGGTAACTGGCGCAAAGGTTTCATCAAAATCAACACCTTCCACTTGTGTTTAGCCTTGAGCAACAAGTCTTGCTTTGTTTCGGGTGACTAAGCCATCTGCATCAGATTTATTCTTGAAGATCCACTTTGTACCAATAACATTAATGCCTTTGGGGCGAGGAGTAAGATACCAAACATCATTCCTTGTAAACTGACTGAGTTCATCTTGCATTGCAGCAATCCAATACTCATCAAGTAAGGCTTCTTTATAGTTCTTGGGTTCAATTAGAGAAACAAAACAGTGTAATCCAGCCAGTCATCGATAATCAACTCGAGGCACTGATCGAGTACTTCTCATGGTGGAACCAGGTTGGTCATGTGTTGGAACATGGCCGTCAGTAGTAGGGGACTGTGTTCCAACATGGTCCACTTCGACAGAGTTAGGATCCTGTTGCTCATTTGGTTCAGCACGTTGGTGAAGGTCAACTGATGGCTTTTCTTTGTCTGAACTTTGAGACTGTGTTGGAACATGAGTGTTGGCATATTCTTCCTCTACACCTTCTGGATGTTGTTCCTTTTCTGAATCATCCACAATAACATTTATGGATTCCATGAGAGTGTTGGTTCGATGAATAACAACTCTATAGGCACGGCTGTTGATGGAATACCCGAGAAACGTTCCTGGATCACTCCGATTATCAAATTTTGCCAACTATTCTCTATCTCTGAGAATATAGAAAGTGCTTCCGAACACATGAAAATATGAGACATTTGGTTTCCTGCCCTTCCAGATCTCATAGGATGTCTTGCTAGTGAATGGTCGAAGATACACTCTATTGATTGTATAACAAGCTGTATTGATCGCTTCTGCCCACCATTTCTTGTGAACATCTTTTTCTGCCAACATAACTCGAGCCATCTCTTGTAGAGTTCTGTTCTTCCTTTCGACGATGTCATTCTGTTGAGGGGTGATAGGAGCCGAGAGCTCGTGTTGGATTCCTAGCTCATCGCAGAAGGAACTGAATTGTTCATTTTCAAACTCTCTACCATGATCACTTCGAATTCGGATTATCTTTCCTACTGGACTTCCCTTTTCAGTTTGTAACTTCACTACAAGGCTTCTAAATACTTCTATCGTATCAGATTTTTCTTTCAATAATGCTACCCATGTAAATATGGAGAAGTCATCAACACATACAAAAATATATTTCTTTCCACCTATGCTAGGTGTATTAACCAGACCCATCAAATCCATATGCAATAATTCCAGATTTCTAAATGTAGTGATATACTGAACTGAAGAGTGAGGAGAACAAATTTGTTTACCTTGTTGACATGGCCCACATACAACTCCATCCTTACTGGTTAAGGTAGGCATTCCTCGTACAACTTTCACATTTGCGATTTTCACCAGTGTTTTATAGTTGATGTGGCCGAGCTTTCTGTGCCAAAGAATTCCTTTATCCTGCTTGGAAATCATACATCGAACTCCTTGTTCTAGCAGATAGCAATTGTCTGTTGATCTTGTTCCAGAAAGAACCTTGTTTTCTCCATGCTTCACTATACATTTATCCTTCTGAAATTCCACTACCATATTGTCGTCACACAGCTGGCTTATACTTAGCAAGTTTGCCTTTAAATCTTCAACAAATAATACAATTGTGAATACTGGAAAGCCTTCAATTTTTAGTTTGCCCTTGCCAATTACTCTGCTTCTCTTTCCATCACCAAATGTTACATATCCGCCATCATACGGAGTAATGTTTGTGAGGTATTTTGGAGTGCCAGTCATGTGGCGAGAACAACCGCTATCAAAGTACCATGAATCACTGGAATAGGCTGTTAGAGAAGTGTGTGCCACCAGACATTTACTGGATTTTTTAACAACCCATATCTTTCTGATCGTTTTTCCCGTATGAGTATCGCCTGTGTTGGAACACAGCAGTGGTTGTCTTCCTGTCATTTGATCTCTGATCAGTCTTTTGCATTGCTGTTTTGCATGTCCTTGGTACATACAGTATCTGCAAATAAGTGGCTTTCTTTGATGCGGCATCTCATACTTCTGTTTTACTTCTCGGATCCTGGCTTTGAGAGTTACTGGTTTTTCATGCAATTCCATCTTGGATTCTTTCCCGTATCCAATCCCGTGTCTATCACCAAAGTTTCTTCCCATATCCAGAATATCATGAAGCTTTACCTTTTCGGAATTCAGTTTAAAGATAGTTGCTTCAGACATCTCAGCCCTCTTGACTGTAGCTAACAGTTTCTTATTCAGTTCTTCATTACGTGTTTCAAGATCTGCAACCGTGGATCGTAATTCTTGTTCGCTTTCCATTAGCTTTCTTTTCTCTTCATTCAGTTCTTTGTTCCTGTCAGCTACTTGAACCCACATGGCATACATTTGTTCATATGTGCTATAGATTTCTTCATCACTTACAGACAGATCATCATCATCATCATCATCGATGTGTGCATCGTCCATATCAGTGTTGGAACATACGATTTTACCTTTGTTCAATGTGTTGGAACATTGACCCTCTGACATATCATGGACCTTTGCTCCAAAAGCTACATAATTGCTGGTAAGTTCCTCTTCGTTTCTTTCATCATCTTCATCTTCACTCCAAGAGGTGACATATGATTTTCCTTGTTTCTTGTGAGTGTTAGCACATTCAGCCTGAATATGACCATATCCTTCACACTCTCTGCATTGAATTCGTCCAGACTATTTTGGTTCGTTGTTCTGATTTCTCCCGAACTTCATATTCACTTGTTCAAATCTCATTCCATGATTATTGCTCGAATCTTGTTGTTTTTGTCTGTTTCCGCCAAACCTTTCCTGATGTTTCTTGTTGACCACTTTCTTTAACATTCTTGAGAAATTCTTTGTGATGAGTGCCAGCTTTTCAATCTCATCATCGCTGTCAGACTCGTGTGTTTCCTTCGCTGGAGAAGCTTTGAACGCCAATTCCTTGGAGACTCTTTTTGTAGGTAGCTGAAATGTCATCTCATATGTTTGTAACGAGCCCATTAGTTCATCTAGACTCATAGTGGCTACGTCTCTTGCTTCCTCTATTGCTGCTACTTTCATTGCAAACCTTTTGGGAAGAGATCGCAAGGTCTTTTTCACTAGCTTAGTTTCTTTGTACACCTTTCCAAGTTGATAAGCCATGTTGGAGATATCCCTGAGTTTTCCATTGAATGTAGCAATAGTATCGTCCTCCTCCATTCTGAGTTCTTCAAATTTGGTAGCCAGCATCTGTAGTTTTGATTCACGCACACGACTGGTTACTTCGTGAACAGTTTGTAGAATATCCCATGCTTTCTTTGCTTGGTGACACGTAGATGTAAGCTTGAACTGATTTTCATCAACATCAGTGAACATCGCATTAAGTGCCTTGGATTTCACCAGAGATTCTTTAAGGTCATCTGGAGTCCATCTAGACTTGTCTTTGGGTTTCTGACTCCTTTGACTTGACTCCCCTTCTACCGCCTTAGAACTTGTATCATCATCTTCTGTAGGATGACTCCATTCATTCTCAACATAAAACCATGCCAGTTCATCCAGCGAATTGATGAAGACCCTCATGCGTGCCTTCCAATAGTTGTAGTTGCTGCCTTCTAGTAGGGGTGGTGGAGAGACTGACGTTCCTTCTCTTGTCGTCATGGTAAAACTGGATCTCACTTTCCTTGAAACAACCAAGGGAACGATAAGTGACTCAGCTCTGATACCAATTGAAATTTAGTTTTACCAATTTTTCTAGTCTTTACTAGTGTGTTCCAACATGACTATTTTAACCAAGTGCGTAATAACGTAATACGTAAAAGACACACGACTTGGTTACGCAGTTCGGTGTAATCCACCTACATCTGCGGGGCCTGGCCCAGTTCAGAATGAATCCACTAATTAGAAAGATACAGTACAGAGTACAGTTTACAAAATACTTATCTTTACTAACTATAATGCGTGGACTCTGCTAGCTCCCCTAGCTACCGATCCGCCTTAATCAGACTCCCTCTGATCTCGAACTCTGTCGACGCAGGATCTCCTCCTCCCGAGGAATTAAGGTTTACGATTCTGAACTTAGTGCGGCAGGTCAGGTGTTCTGACTCTTTGCAACTTCTCGAAAGTCTCAAAAATCTGTGTGCAGATTTTTGATCTATTAAATCCGTGAGTATGCAGCCGTGTTTGTCCCCAATTTATTTCCACGAATCAGACTTGAATACTCCTTGATTATCTCCACAATATTCCTATTCCAAATCTGATTCTTGAAGCATATCCAAATCCCATAAATAAAGGGATTTACCTTATCTCATTCTATCCCATATATTCGAATAAATCTTCTCCATATAAGTAGGGATTTTCCATAAACCAATTATGCTTCACACGCCTGATATATATATAGTCAGATATACTAATTCCATTTATTCCAAACTACTGCAATATTCTGACTTTGATTTCCATAAAAACTTTGGCGTAACTCTGCTGCACCAGCATGTTCCAACATGGTCTGATTTGCTGTTCAAAATTAATTCACACAAAATTGCCAATAAAATATTTACTTGCAACTCCTTTGACTTTACATTTGGGAATAAACATTTGCAACTTCTTCGTTTATATCTCCATGTTGCGATCAAAATCTCCCAAACTCATACTTAAACATTTGGTTGGTTTATTCCAATCTTTTAACTATCCCATATACCCTCAAAACATTGATTTATATGTCGGAAACAACTTTTCAAATTTTCACTAAAATTTCCTTTACCTAAGCCTCTGCTTGCCATGCGCCCGTGCGCGCCTCCTCGAGATCAGCTAAACAGAACCTTTGTAGCCGCAAGCGCCACTGTGTGTGGCCAATGCACCGTCACACACGGTGCATTCTTGATATTTCCCCCTATTTCCATATCTAATCTTTAATTCTTTTGGATCCGTGTCCAAATGTGGGTCTTCAAAAACTTGTAATTCTTGTAAAATTCTTGAAATATCCAAACCTTCGTAGAATGTACGGATTACATTACTACGCCATAATGTGTGCCTATATACTCCCCTAAGAATGCTAACAATTGCTACTTCCTCCGTCTCACAAAAAAAAGCATGTTTTCTATTTTCTTCCATCCGAAATAAAATGACTTACCAAAAATAGCAAAGAATATATTGT
This sequence comes from Rubia yunnanensis, assembly GCA_037428765.1. Lineage (NCBI taxonomy): Eukaryota > Viridiplantae > Streptophyta > Magnoliopsida > Gentianales > Rubiaceae > Rubia > Rubia yunnanensis. The sequence goes on from CM075063.1 coordinate 87,203,071, forward strand.
TAAATTCTCACAATGTCCTCTTTAACTTTAACAACTTTTGGACTGGACCCACTGATTTCCCAAAATATCTTTTCCACAATTATTCCTTGTCACATTAGCTCTCCTAAAAAGTTCGTCTAAAAGCAAACATGTCATTTTATATGGGAAGGAGAGAGTAGTTATGTTGTTAGATGTACATCCTATCAAATATTCCCATAGTTAAACCTTGGTCATTTTTTAGTAAGCAAAATAAGACATACTCTTGAAATAAATACAAAGTACCCGGATCTAAGTATGCAATGACTAATAAGCAATAACAATGAATCAAATAGGCACAACACACATATAAGAGTGAATGTGATCATGCAACAAGTCATAATCTTACTTTTTCTCTCGTTATGCTTAGGCGTCTTTTCTGGTTTTCACTGAACTTCTCTTTTATTTTCCAATTGTAAGTCAACTTTTGCAACAGTTTATACTATTCAGACTTAGGCCATGGGCAGTGGTAAAGACCGCTAGCGGTCTCTTACCAATTAAATATATTATTTTATCTCTTTCTCTTCCACCTAAGCTTAAGAGACCACTTAAGAGACAACCTTTTTTTTCCACAATGGAAAGAGACCACTATGTACTATTCATGGAACTCACTTGATTTGCTCTATCCTACTCATTAATTTGACCATTAAATATTATTTTAAATAAATTTGTCCACCCAAAATAAGTTGAATGTAAAATTTAATATAATTATTAAAATGAAATTAAAAAATAAATAATAAGAGAATTCCATGTTTTTAAAATTATATAAAAACCATTAAAATTGCAAAAATCAATTATAACAACTATAAAAATTACAGAAAATACTAAATAAAATATTGATCTAGTCCGACCAATTATTACAATTTGAAAATCAAAATTATATTAAAATTGAAATTCTTAAAAAATAAAAAAATTGGAAAAAATTTCAAAAAAAAATGGTTGGGACACGTGTCACCACCAGAATGGGACACGTGTCCCATTCAAAAAACAATTCAGTGACCACACAAGAAAAAAACCGTTGCGGACACGTGGCCCAATCCTTGGGTGACACGTGTCCGCAACAGAAAATTTTAAAAAATGAATTGCGGCTTAGTGGGACATGTGGCCCACTCCTGGGGCGACACGTGTCCCAGGCGAACCAAAAAAAAGGGCCGCTTTTCAGCGGCCCATGCACCATGTGCGTGTGTTAGGCAATTGGCCCATGACCGGTCTCTTGCTTGGTCTCTTAGCAAGAGACTTTTAAGTTGTCTCTTGTTAAGAGACCACTCTAGAGATAACCACTGTGGTGGTTTTCGGTCTCTGGAGCGATCTTTTAATTTTAAGAGACCACCACTGCCCATGCCCTTACCTCCTTATTACCTAAGTGGCCCGCTCGGATTTTTTACTTTTCTTGGATTTTCAATCTATCCATTTTTATCCTTTATTTGTATTTTTTTAAATCAAGTGAAACTATGGTACAATATACAATTCCATAAGTATTAATCATACCCCCATAATAAAATGTTGCATTGCTTTCAATGTAAAAGATATAAAAGAATAATGAGAGTAAAAGATAATAAAACTCACTGAGTAAAGTTCTTCGTGCATACTCAAATGCATCACCTTCTCAAGCTAGCTATAAATAGTGGGGAATACCCCCATAATTAGATGATGGAATATCTTTAAAGCACCTTCAAGTGTACAAATTATTAATCATATCATTGCTATCAAACAAAAGTGGTGTAAGAGCTCTCTTACTGTAAGGTATAATCCTCCAATGATTTCAACCTCTATGTCATAGTGAAGAGGGATGTGAGGATGTAGATACGTGGTAGATGGAAGATTTATGGTAGATGGCGAATGATATTTGGTTGTTGATGCATGTTAAGCCATGATATGATAGTTGAACCTTGCTTCAACACGCCGAATATGCAAAACTGACTCTCCGGGGATGGTCAGGGGAAGAAGCTTTTTCGCCAAAGTCCAACCAAAAGTATTTGATCTGACTATTAAGAATTGAATTAATAAAACAAAGAGTACCTTGGTATTTATAGGGGTTGATCTCTGAGAGATCTTCATGCTAGGATAAATATGCCCTCTCTATGCAGGTATAGTTGTCTAATCATATATTTAGTACACCGTAATTGTACCTGGAAAAGAGGTGTGATCTAAATATAGAATTGAATTTGGAGATCTTCCAGCTGGCTAGTTGGGTTCCGGCCCAACAGAATGTATGATTTGACTTTTGTCCCAAATGGAGAGTAGTAGGATGTCCTTCTGCCAGAGAAAGAGCTTTGGCTCCAACCCTTATCAATTGTAGAAAATATTTAGAAGTGTGGATATGGTGTTAGAGAAGGAAAGTATGTATGGTATAGAAAGAAAAGGAATATGGATATGTGGTGAATTAGAAAAGGAAAGGAAGAATAAAGATGGAAGGAAATGTATGGGATGAACATGAGAAGTGTATGTGTAAAGGTTGATATAGAAGGCAACAATTGCTTTGGATTGAGTCTAAAATTCCAAAAGAAATCCAATTTCTCAAAGTAGTGGAACCCTAAAAAAAATTACTTCTTAAAATACCTTGCATATGTATGTTAGTAAATACAGAAACGATAACATAAAATTCAAAAAATTAAATATAAATAAAATACCTACTTACCACGGGTTGCTTGTAGCTCATTTCTTTTATGCATTGACTTGACATTATACCCTGGTCACAATAATTTTGGTAGAGTCGAAAGTGTTTAGCATTGATAATAAAATTAATGCTAAAGTCCTTGTCCCTTTACTCAACAATAACCTCTGGAAGTATGCACATCACCTTATATGGCCCTGCCAATCGTGTTCTATTCATATCGGGGTAGAGAGGAATAAATGCTTCAATGGGTTTAGTTTCACCTTTAGCTATCGTATTGGCTATGATTCCATGTCGATTTAGGGAAGACATAGAATCTACAACATGATAAATGACATTTTTTTCTTAAGGTTTTCTAGAATTTATAGCACATAAAGAATGAAAATTAATGAGAAACTATTCTTACTTTTGTAAATATCAAATGAGATTCTATCTCCATCAAATCCCATAGTGAATGTACCATTATTTACGTCAATCTTTGTACATGCAGTTTTCATCTACAATGTCCATAAAAAAAAAAGTTAAGGTGTGATTGTTGAGGTACATTTTAACCACAAAGAAATCAACAGGGAATATCAACTCATCACGAAACATCTTCTACTATGGCTAAGGACGTATACCTGACCCATTAGCTAGTTCAATTTGAGTATTAGTTTTGATCAACGGTCATAACCCTAGTGATTCATATACAACGGAGAGCTTGATGCTTATAGATATGCCTAAGTATGACATGAAATTTTTGTTTACATGTAACCTACAGTGCACGTGATAGAAAATGTATCTGGATCTCTGCACTTATGAGGTATATGCTTTGAATCACGACAGATACATGCTCATTTCTTTGACAAATCTCGTTGCCTTTGCTTTTTTATTCCTCTTGTGGTGCATAGCTCCTTCAAGAATTTAGCATATCGAGTAATGATTTTTATGAGCTTGAGCAGTATGGACATTCACTTCACACTTAGTGAACGTATCGAATAGTTCCTTGTCATCCACAACCTTCTTCTTTTTCTTCAAAGTGTATGGGAAGGGTGCTGGTGGCTTCAAAATTTGTCGGATTGCCCCCCCTCCCTTTAGAATAGGGGTAGAAAGTCAACTTTGAAACCAAAGAAAAACTCATCAATCAAATTGTGGTTGTGTTTGTGTTTGCCAGTCCTAGGTTGCGGGTCCTTGGGAATTACGCCAGTGATATTGGGTTAATCCTCCAATATTCATTCTTCCTTTATTTCATCATTCTTCTCTTTACTTGGAGCTATTGATGTGTCCATTTTATGTGCATATTTTAGTAATATTTGGGATCACTTTTGTGCTCTTTTGTCATCAAAAGCTTGTATTTTACCTTGAAATTCTCTTAGGGGAGGTAAGAGCAATTTACCCTCTTTAACCTTTTCTAAGTGGATTTTGTGTGACAAGGGAAGAACATGGAGAATTGAAGACCGGAGGCCGTTGAAGATCACCTTTGAAGGCTTTGAATACTTTCTTCAAAGATTTGAAGACTTGAAGAATGTGAGGAATTGTTGTTAAGATGAGTGCTTGCTACAAGAAGAAGAAAAGAAGACAAGGTTATGTTCTGGCACTCGTCACGAGTCGCGATGAACCTGTTGCGAGTCACGACACATGGGTGGCAAGAACACAACATTATCCCTTTGTACTATAAATAGCATTTTTCTTCCCTCTCTTTCATACTTATCTTCCAGCCCATTTTCCCCTCTTCAAAACCCTAGTTTTCCACCATTTTCATCCTTGTTTTAGTTTGATTAATGTTTGGATTGTTGTTGTTAATTAGTATGGATTGTAGTAGCTAATCTAGTTCTTGGGAGCAATTGATTGAAACTTTCAAACTTATGTGGTGAGATTCTCTATTTGCTCATTTGTGAACATTTATTGGAGAGCATTTATCATGCCATTAATGTTGTGTTTTGCTTCATTTTTATCATGGGTTGTTTGAGAATAGGAACTGTTTATATGATTGAAGTGTTAGGGTGTTAGGAAAGTTACAAATTTCTTGGCTCTTTTGGCATGAAAATCTAAGAACATGAACTTAGAACTTCTAGTGTATAATGTTTTGTAATTCTTGCTAGATAAGTATGTTAATGTGGATTATTGTCATATTTGTCATATAGATGCAAAGAAAGGTTGAACCTTGAATGTGTTTTGTTCTAGGGTTAGCCTAATAAATGCTCTATTTGGTTAAATGACTATGTCTTTAGTAGAAGACTTGTTGTTATCAAATCTATGGTCCTTCGTGTATAATGCCATTGATGAAATATCTTTATGATTGTTGAACGTCTAAAGTAATTATCAATGAGGTTTGCAAACGGTCGTTGAACATCTTTGTGAATTAGTATTAAGAATGAATGAATGATAATCTTCGAATTAGAAGTGATAACAATACCCATAAACACTTGAAAAAATCTCTTTTCTTATGGGCGACCCCGACTTGCCATTATCTACTTAATTGTTGGTAGGAATCATTAGGGATTAAAAGTATAACTTTGAGAGGTACGGCGATGACCTCCCAAATTTTGGCGCCGTCACCGGGGAAGAGGCGTTTATTTTTAAGTGTTTGGGCATATTATGTGTGATTATGTGCTATTTGTAAATATTTGTTAGTTTGCTTTTGTTTTATTTTCTTCATTGACTTGCCATTTTCTCTTGGCTTGGAGACGTATTGTTCGAGTTCTTGGTGTATGGTTCGTACGTGATCTTCTTCACAAGAACCCCTACATTACGACCTCGAGTTAGAGTTGAATTTGAGATGTGCTAGGAGGTTTTCTTTGGGAAGTGTGAATAACACCCTTCTTTGTGACCACTTTATAGATACCTCTACTTCTGTGGAGCATCAATGCAAGCATGAAGGTGAGCATCCGGGAGGAAGGCTTCAACATCCTCCTCTCCAAGGAAGAGCCCATCCATCCAAGGAAGGAAGATTCCTTTGGGGCAAGCCTTGTTGAGGGACATTATAGTTCCCAACCTTGATCAACAACTGATGTGCATTGAGTATCCTTAGGTTGGACCGAATGGGAACTTCGAGCTCAAGACTGGGTTCATAACATGCTACCTATCTTCCTTAGTAGGCAAGGGGAAAATGCCAACAAGCATCTCACCGAGTTCAATTTTTTGTGTAGTGGCACAGTCCCCCACGAAATAGATGAAGACTTCTACAAGTTGATAGCATTCCCATTCACACTGAGGGATAGTGCAATGGATTGACTCCACTACCTACCACCCAAGAGCATCAAAAGTTAGCTTGACATGAAGATGAAATTTCTAGCAAAGTACTTCCCAGCCTCGATGTCCGCCGATTTGAAGAAGTACATAAGCAATATTCTCCAATGGCATGAAGATTCTCTTTTCGACTATTGGGAGAGGTTCAAGAAGTTTCTCGTGAGTTGTCCATACCACGGCTATTCGGAGGGAGATTTGGTCTATCATTTCTACAATGGTCTTCTTGATGAGGACCAATGACTAGTGAGGAGTTCTTGTGGTGGTACCCTTGGGAATAAAACTTCAACGGAGGCTATGCAATTATACGAGGAGCTAGCAAAGGAGTCAAGAAACTTTAGCTCGAAGGCCAATTTGAGAAGAAGAAATCCAATGCCCACAAGTGACCCTTCCAACAGTGGAAAGCTTGAGGACCAAGTCTCTGCCCTTACTTCTATGGTGAAATCCTTTATGACCAAGCCCGGAAATGTGCCACATGTTATATCTTGTGAAATTTGTTACTCGGCGTATCCTACGAACGCTTGCCCTACTTTGCAAGATGATTATGTCGAGGAGGTGAGTGCCATAGGGTATCAAGGTGGGCAAGGCTATCAAGGTAACCAAGGCTATCAAGGCAACCAAAACTATCAAGGCTACCAAAGTGCGCAAGGATATCAAAGAAATCAAGGGTACCAAGGTGGCCAAGGCTACCAAAACTAGCTTTACAATGCGGGTAATAGAGTTCACCCAAATATCCGGTATATAAACACTCAAGGAGGCCAAAATGGTCAACAATAACGGCACCTCAACAACAATACCAAAGGCTCTAAGACAAGCCCCAAGATCGAGGGGAGAGCTCGGGTTTGACGAAAGATGAGTGGATGCAAGTCATTCACTGGTTGAGCATGTGTGTAGAGAAAGGCAAAAATTCCAAGATGAAGCCAAGGCGAGCATCATGAACTTGGAAACTTAAGTGAGCCAAATAGCTCAAGTGGTGAATTGGATGGAGTCATGGGAAAGGGGCAAAATTCCCTCCCAACCGGAGATCAACCCTAAAAAAAATCTAGTGTTATCACTTTGAGAAGTGGTAGAGAGGTTGGTACTTCCTCGGGTGATGAAATTGTTAAAACGGAGGCTAGAAAGGTTGAGTTGTTTGAGAAAGATGTTAAAGGAGAAGCCAACAATTTGGCCAAGGAGAAAGCAAGGAAGGGAAGGGAGAAGGAAGATGGGGTTATTGTTAAGAAGTCAACCTCCATTCTGGAACCTTCATCCCTCCTCACAAAAAGGAAAAAATGGTGGAGATTCCTCCATATGGACTGGAACCACCGTTTATGGAAGCTTCGAAAGACAAGAGCAGGAAGGAGGACAACAAGAACTTCCAGAAGTCTTTTGTAGATGTGAGATAAATATCCCACTCTTGATTTTCATTGAAAAAATTCATAGATTTGCTAAATTTCGTAAGTAATTATGTGTTGTGAATAGAAAGCAAAGAGCCAAAAATAAGTTGAAAAATAGGAAAAATGAGCATGTTTCCTACTTGTGTCAAAAAGAGCTACCCCCTAAGTGTAGTAATCCCAGTATATTCACAATCTCTTGCATAATAGTAAACACACATTTTCAAAAATTCGTGCTTGATTTAGGTGCATAAATAAATGTGATTACTTACTCTTTGTATGAAAGCCTAAACTTGGGTACTTTGCACAAAATTGGGGTTGTAATCCAATTGGCCGATATTCTAGTGCATACCCTAAGGGTATTGTCGAGGACATCTTTGTTAAGGTGGATTCCATAGTTTTCCCCGTAGATTTTTATGTCATTGACATAGAGCATGATAAACATGCCGCCCCAATTTTATTGGGGAGGCCATTTTTGAAAACTTCAAGGACAATAATTGATGTGCATAAGGGAACCCTCACTATGGAAGTTGATGGGATAAAAGTAGAGTTTAACATAAATAACTCTATGAAGTATCCTAGTGAAGAATATGATTGCCATGCCTTAGATGTTGTGCAAGATGTTTTTGAGCTATGTGGTGATGATTAATTGTTAGTTGCTTTGCAATATGATAGTAATGATGCATACAATGTATTTTTTATGGGCACTAACTTGAAGGAAAGCTTTGAGGACTTGAACTTGCTTAAAGAAATGAAACAAAGCCTCTCAAACAGCCCCCCCTCCTCTACTCTTAGAGGAACCCAAGGAACCGGAATTCCTTCCATCACTTGTGAAGGCTCCGGTGATAGAGGTTAAACCTTTGCCAAGTGACCTCAAGTATGCATTTCTTTGGCTTCCCGTTGCGGAGACTAAATGCGGAGACCCAGAAGGATCACTTCTTGTTACCATTCATTGATCAAATTCTCGAGAGGTTAGCAAGCCAATGGATACTCGGGGTATTTTCAAGTAGCCATTGCTCCGGAAGACCAAGAGAAGACCACCTTCACGTGCCCCTTTGGTACTTTGCTTACCAGCGTATGCCTTTTAGGCTATGTAATGCCCCTGCTGCTTTCCAAAGATGTATGGTAAGCATTTTCTCAGAATTTGTTGAAACTTTTGTTGAGGTATTCATGGATGACTTCACCGTTCATGGTAAATCTTTTGACAATTATTTAGAAAATTTATCACTAAGTTCTTAAACGTTGCATTGATACTAATCTTGTGTTAAATTCTGAGAAGTGACATTTTATGGTTAAACAAGGCATTGTCTTAGGCCATGTTGTTTCCTCTAAGGGTGTTGAGGTTGACAAGGCAAAGATAGACACGATTCAAACTTTGCCTTTTCCACTTAATGTGCGCGAAGTACGCTATTTTCTTGGCTATGCAGGATTTTACCGCCGGTTCAACAAGTAATTTTCAAAGATAGCATCAACATTGAGGGAAAGGTTAGTCTCGACCCCGATCATACAACCCCCAGATTGGTCTTTGCCTTTTGAGATCATCTGCGATGCTAGTGATTATTCCGTTGGAGCGGTGCTTGGTCAAAGGGTGGGGAGAGCGCCTCACACCATCTACTACACATCAATGTCTCTCAATGAGGCCCAATGAAACTACTCCACCACAAAAAAAGGAGTTGCTAGAGGTGGTATTTTCTTTGGAAAATTTTTTTATCTTACTTTCTTGGTACAAAAGTTATTGTGTACACTCACCATGCAGTGTTTCATCATTTGATGATGAAGAAAGAGTCCAAGCCAAGATTGATAAGATGGATCATGCTTTTGACCAAATTTGAGTTGGAGGTGCGAGACAAAAACGGCGTGGAGAACCTTGTGGCCAATCATTTGAGTCATTTGACTCCATGCCAAGACATTGAGGTAAATTCCTCAATGAAGGAGTAACTTTGGGAGGAGTTTCCCGACAAACAATTGTTCACAATTAGGGACCTCCGACCGTGGTATGCCGACATTGTAAATTTCCTTTTCGTCGGTAAACTCCCTCCTCACTTTTCTAAAGCTCAAAAGGATAAGTTAAAGAGTGATGCTAAATACTATGTGTGGGATGATCCATTTTTGTGGAAACATTGTGCGGATCAAGTTGTTAGTAGATGTATCCCCGATAATGAAGTGCACTCAATTCTTTAGTTTTGTCATTATTATGCATGTGGTGGTCATTTTAGAGTAAATATGACTGCTAGGAAAGTCTTAGAAAGTGGTTTCTATTGGCCAACATTGAATAAGCATGCATATACCTTTTGCAAATCTTTTGATGAATGCCAAAGAGTAGGAAATATCCCCTCTAGAAGTGAAATGCCCCATAAGCCTATTTTGTATTGTGAAATCTTTGATGTTTTGGGTATTGAATTTATGGGATCTTTCCCTATTTTTTGTGGCTTTACATATATTCTTCTTGCCATTGATTATGTGTCAAAGTGGGCTGAAGTAAAACCCACTAGGACTGACGATTCTAAAGTGGTTACATAATTCATGAAAGATAAAACCTTCTCTAGGTTTTGGGTACCCCGAGCCTTGATTAGTGACCGTGGCACCCCCTTTTGCAACCAGACCATAGAGGCACTCTTGAAGAAATATGCCATCAATGACAAGACATCCACCACCTATCACCCACAAACCAATAGGCAAGCCAAAGTTTCTAATCGAGAAATCAAGTACATCCTTCAAAAAATGGTTAATCATAATCGGAAGGATTGGAGTTCTCAGTTGAACGATGCCTTGTGGGTGTTTAGGAAGGCTTACAAGACACTGATCGGCATGTCACCGTACCGGTTAGTGTTTGGTAAGCCATGTCACTTATCGGTGGAAATTTAACACAAGGGTTATTGGACGGTCAAAGAATTCAACCTTGATATAGATAAGGCCGGTTTGCATAGGAAACTACAATTGCAAGAACTAGACGAGATCCAAAGGGAGTCCTATGAGAATGCCAAAATCTATAAGAAGAAGACAAAGGTGGCATGACTAGATGATCACTAGGAAGGAATTTGACATGGGTCAAAAGGTCCTCCTATTTCAATCTCACCTTCGCCTATTTCCCGGTAAATTGAGGTCTCAAGGGATTTATCCTTTTGAAGTGGTGAAGGTATTTACCCATGGTGTGGTGGAAATCCTAGATCGAGCTGAGTTCAATACATTCAAGGTCAATAGACAACGTTTGAAACCTTACCACGAGAGTTTTGTGCCGAAAAGGGGAGAGGATGCTGATCTCCTTGATCCGGTTTGTGAGTAAGCTCCAAGAAGGGGAGTAAGTCATGCCAACGATGTTAAATAAACTTGGTTTTGATCATCTGAATTGTCATTCGTGACCTTCCGTTGATAATGTTTGATTTTGAGTTTTTGTCGTTAGTTTCATTTTTCTTGCTTTGTGCTTTTCACGGTTTGTTTTTCTATGATTTTGTAGTAATTTGAACCCAAGGCATTAGATTGATAAAGGGAGAAATACATGGAGTTATGAAGGAAAATCTTAGACAATGGTTGAGGTTGAATTTATTTTCTAAGTATAAGGTAGGCAAGCCATTGCGAGTCGCGACTAGCCCATCGCGAGTCGTGGCGAGATTAGAAAAATGGTCCAATTTTGGAGCCCTTAGGCTCAACATTTTGCAATCCACAATGGATGCATCACAATTTGTGACAGCCCATTGTGAGTCGCGATGATTTGGTTGCGATCGCAATCAAATCAGGAGAATTTTGCAAAAATTGGCATCTCCCAGGTCCACTTTTTGCGACTCGCAATGGACCGACCGCAAGTTGTGACCTTAGCTTTGACTATAAATGTCATTTGACCGGCCCATCATGAGTCTCAACGAACGTGCAGGGGTGTTATAAGTTACGAGCAGAACACAACTTCTTCCCCAATTCCTCCTCTTTTTCTCCATTACCACCACCCCTAAGCTATCCTCTCCCACCCTCCTCCATTAAATCCAACCTCCAAACTCCTCCTTTAGGCTAGAATCTACTCCCTATCCACACTTCATAATCCCATTCCATCTCCTTCCACCAAATCCACCCAATTTTGAAAAAAAATCCATAACCCTGGGTTTTAGAATTTTTTTTTGAAATCTAGCTAATTAGGCTAGGATTGCTTGTGGGCTTCATTTTTTCATCCTCCTACACACACTATTGGTACGATTCCTCTCTTTTGAATACTCGAATTGTGAATTATGTGTTGTTTGATTTTGGTGAAAATTGTGCATTTTGTGGATGATGATATATTGTGTATGTTATGATAGTTCTTCACAATTTGTACCTTGAATTGCAAATATCTAGTGTAGATAATTATGTTGGATATTTTGAAATGGTAAATGCGGGTGTTGCTTTGTGGTTTAGCATTGACTAGGCCTTATGCATATTGTGCTTATGATTTGGTTTGATGGACACTTAGCTAGAGAGTGTTGATTAATATATGGTGGATTGAATTGATTATATTCATATGGGATTTTGGATGTGGGATAGCATTGTGCTCGTGTTGATTTGCTCATGTTGGTGTTGTGCTTGCATTGTGTTTATATTGTTGCTTTGGTTGAGAATTTGGTTGTGGCTTTTACTAGAGAATAAGCATATTGGCTTGATTGAACATAGTTGATATTTGTATGCAACGTTATCATGCTTAAGGTAGTTTAGCTATGGCACTTAAATGTTAATGTTATAAACGTACTAATGGTAGCTAAACTAGTTAGGCATGACTGTGATTATAGAATATAGCATATTGGATGTTTAACTATGTGACAACCTAATGGACTTGAAATTATGGGCATGTTGAATGTGACATGGGCTGTATATGCAATTGTGGTTAAGACTTGAACTAGTTGGCTTGGACTTGATTTAGTTTGTGATGTTGGCTAAGCTAGTTTGAGATTGAATGTGATTTTATGATATTGCATGTATGTATATTCTTGTGTGTTTGACTTGTTTGCTGTTGTTGTTAGATATGACCCTTTCCAAGAGACCTAGGGGTCTTCCACGAGGTGGGCACACCGCCGCTCCACCTCCACCTCTGTTGCCGACTCCAGAGGTGAACCCTATACCTTCCCCTCCTGATAGGTACATGGGGTTGACCCAGATAACCAGGCTCTATGTGGAGAGGTGGGATGCCTTGGTCACCCTCCAGCTAAAGGAGACGAGATTTATCGATGTGCCCACACTAGACGCTCTTGGGCTAACCCAGCCACTCCGATGCCTCCTTGCCAAAGGAGGATTGGAGGGCTTCATCATGGGCTAGATTTATCCCTCCTATCGGCGATACACATTGGAGTTCCTGTCCACAATCTGTATAAGCAGCATGAGGAATGATCGGCCATGTGAGAGGTACATCACTTTCCACTTTTATGATGTGCCTAGAGAGATGACTGTTTTGTAGGTTGAGGAAGCCTTTGGATGGGACATGACTAAGATCAGGGCATGGTTTGACCCACAGGCTCAGGAGCGCCCAATAGAGGATGATATGCATTTCTAGATTGTGATCAACAGGAGGGAAAAGAAATTCCATGACAAGAGTAGCGCCATCATCCATCCCGCACTCCGTTATGTGCACATACTTTTGGTTGGCACAATGCTTTGTTCGGGGAGCCGACGAATGTGCCAGACAATGACATTCATTTCCTATGGCACTTGATGAGTGAGGGGTTGGGATACGGGTTGTGGGCTGAGCTGTGGATGAAGAGGGTTTTAGAGGTGACTAAAGAAGCCAAAGGGGAAGATCATTGTGGGAAGCATGATTGGCCTCTTAGCGCAGCACTTAGGATTGGTTGCACCGGCTAATTTTCTGCGCTTGGGAAGACGCACTTCCTACCTTATCACTACAGAGAAGTTGGTGTGATTTGAGATGCTTGGCACCACACAGAGTACATGGGTGTTTCACTGGTTATATGGCACCAGGAAGGTCACCTTCATGGAACTTCCTCAACCCAACAAGACCAAGTTATAGTTTGATACACCCTTGGTGGACCTCGCAATTCCACTCGACTCCTCGTGTAGGGAGGAATTTTAGCGTGAGCTGAATGACCTTGGTCCAGACCCTGTTCAGGGCAACAAGAGTAGCTTTCCTTTCACTGAGTGATAGCATCAACATTCTCCACTGCCTCCTCCAGAAACTGAGCCTATACAGGAGGATTATGTGCCACCTCACTACTCCCAACCTCCGCCTGACTTCTTTGAGCGTATGATGCAGACTATGTCGGATGGATTCCGCCACCAGGACAGTATCATATTGGAGCATAATATTTTTGTCTCCCAGAGCTTGATAGACATAAATGAGGAGATTGACCACCTGTCAGCCCGCATTTATGAGATGCAGTCCCAGTCTGATTGTACCTTGAGCCCTGATCCTAGAGTGGAGAGGCGTAGAGCGAGGAGGTAGAGGAACACTGATTGGCTTTCCCATTATCAACATCGCTATTTTGGTGATGGTGGTTCATCCTCACATCAGTGATTGTGAACGTTACATTCTTACCATTTCCATACTTCACTTTGTACGCTTTTGCCCTATTTTGTCTACATTGAGGGCAATGTAGTGTTTTAAGTGTGGGGAGGGATATTTACTGATTTCATTTCTTGGTTTGGGGATTTTTTTTCTAGACTTGATGCTTTTGGGATATTTTTCTCTTTGTTTTGGATATTTTTCTCCTTTGATTTGTGAATGCTTTCCTTTTGATGTACTTGGATGATGTTAGCTTTGATATTTTTCTTAGCCGTAACATTTGGAAAGCACTTTGCTACTTTTTGATTGGAAAAACATGAAAAAATGGAAAGAAATTGAAAAAAAAATTAGAAAGGAAAAAGAACTAAAATAAAAAGAATCCTGCTAAGTTGAAAACCCGAGAGGGCATCTTAGGCAACATTGGGGGCCCGGATAGGTCAAAAACTTGAAAGGGTGACCTAGGTAAAAATGAGAGTCTAAATGTACAGAAAATGGTGAGATGTGAGCCAAAGAAACATGATGTGTGGATATGATGAAAACCCGAAAGGGCTCCTAGGAAAAATGAGAGAAAGAGAGAAAAAAGGAAAAATATTCTGTGTTCACTCTTTTGCCAGTGTTGGAGTCATAAGGTTGTAGTGACCATATGATTGGATCGGGTAGCTTGACATCTTTAGACCTCTTGGGATTGAGAAATTTAGCGGGGAAAACGAAGTAGGTTATGAAATTCTTGATTATTGATATACTTCATTTTTAGGATGATATATTAGTATAAAGTGGAATATGTGCTTGAACTTTATGCATGCTTTGTGTTGTTCCTTGAAATTCTCTTAGGAGAGGTAAGAGCGAATTTACACTCTTTTACCTTTACTAAGTGGATTTTGTGTGACAAGGGAAGAACATGGAGACTTGAAGATCGGAGGCTGTTGAAGATCACCTTTTGAAGACTTTGAAGACTTGATTCAAAGATTTGAAGACTTGAAGAATGAGAGGAAGTATTGTGAAGAAGAGTGCTTGCTACAAGAAGAAGAAAAGAAGACAAGGTTATGTTCTGGCGTCCATCGCGAGTCGCGACGCACGGGTGTCCTGAACACAACCTTATCCCTTTGTACTATAAATAGCATTTTTCTTCCCTCTCTTTCATACGTCTCTCCCAGCCTGTTTTCCCCTTTTCAAAATCCTAGTTTTCCACCATTTTCATCCTTGTTTTAGTTTGATTAATGTTTGGATTGTTGTTGTTAATTAGTATGGATTGTAGTAGCTAAATCTAGTTCTTTAGAGCAATTGATTGAAGCTTCCAAACTTATGTGGTGAGAATCTCTATTTGCTCATTTATGAACATTTATTGGAGAGCATTTATTATGCCATTAATGTTGTGTTTTGCCTCATTTATATCATGGGTTGTTTGAGAATAGAAAGTGTTTATATGATTGAAGTGTTAGAGTGTTAGAAAAGTTGCAAATTTCTTGACTATTTTGGCATGAAAATATAAGAACATGAACTTAGAACTTCTAGCATATAATGTGTTGCAATTCTTGCTAGATAAGTATGTTAATGTGGATTGTTCTCATATTTGTCATATAGATGCAAAGAAAGGTTGAGCATTGAATGTGGTTTGTTCTAGGGTTAGCCTAATAAATGCTCTATTTGGTTAAATGACTATGTCTTTTTGTAGAAGACTTGTTGTTATCAAATCTATGATCCTTCGTGTATAAGGCTATTGATGAAATATATTTATGGTTGTTGAACGTCTAAAGTGATTATCATTAAGGTTTGGAAATGGTCATTGAACGTTTTTATGAATTATTATTTAGAAGGAATGAATGATAATTTTCGAATGAGAAATGATAACATTCCCCACAGATAATAAATATAATTGAATGAGTGAATGAATCTATGGTCTATAAGAAGTTTGGAAGTGGAAGTCGATTGCCCCCAAGTGTCCGTTAATTGTTGATTTAATCATCTTTTTAGTTGTTGTTGCACGATTAGCACTGTTCTCTTGCTTTTCTAGTTGTTTTCTTTCAATTTTATAACTTAGGACCAAAAACCAACCAACCGCCCCCCTCTCTTTACATAATTTTATATGTATCTATATATGTTTATATCTAGTATGTTTCTCGGTATATATGTGTAAACACTTGGAAATATCCATCTTCTCGTGGATAATTCCAACTTGCCGTTATATACTTAATTGTAGATAGGAAGCATTACGGCTTAAAAATATAACTTTGAGAGGCATGAGGACGACCTCCCAAATTTTGGAGTCGCTGCCGGGGAAGAGGCATTTATTTTTAAGTGTTTGGGCATATTATGTGTGATTATGTGCTATTTGTAAATATTTGTTAGTTTGCTTTTGTTTTGTTTTCTTTGTTGACTTGTCATTTTCTTTTGGCTTGGAGATGTATTGTCTGAGTTCTTGGTGTATGATTCGTACATGATCCTCTTCACAAGAACCCCTACAGTACGACCCTGAGTTATAGTTGAATTTAAGACGGGCTAAGAGGCTTTTTTTGGTAAGTGTGAATAACACCCCTCCTAGTGACCATTTTGTGGATACATATACTTCTATAGAGCATCAACACGAGCATGAAGATGAGCATCCAGGAGGAGGGCCTCAACATCCTCCTCTCCAAGGAAGAGCCACTCCCATCCAAGGAAGGGAGATTCCTTTGGGGCAAGCCTTGTTGAGGAACATTATGGCTCCCAACCTTGATCAACAACCATTGTGTATTTAGTATCTTTTGGTTGGACTGAATGGGCACTTCAAACTTAAGACTGGGTTTATAAACATGCTACCTATTTTCCTTGGTAGGCAAGAGAAAATGCCAAGAACCATCTCACCGAGTTCCATTTTTGGTGATAGGGCCCCCCACATAGTAGATGAAGACTTCTACAAGTTGAAGGCATTCCCATTCACATTGAGGGATGGTGCAGTGGATTGGCTCCACAACCTACCACCCAAGAGCATCAAAAGTTGGCTTGACATGAAGATGAAATTTCTAGCCAAGTACTTCCTGGCCTCAAAGTCCGCTGCATTAAAGAATGACATAAGAAACATCCTCAAATGGCATGAAGAGTCTCTTTTCGACTATTGGGAGAGGTTCATGAAGCTTCTCGCTAGTTGTCTGTACCATAACCATTAGGAGAGAGACTTTGCCTACTATTTCTACAATGGTCTTCTTGATAAGGACCAAAGACTAGTGAGGAGTTCTTGTGGTGGTACCCTTGGGAACAAAATTTCAACGGGGGCTATGCAATTATACGAGGAGCTAGTGGAGGAGTCAAGGAACTTTAGCTCGAGGGCCAATTTAAGAAGAAGAAATCCAATGCCTACAAGTGACCCTTCTAACAGTGAAAAACTTGAGAACCAAGTCTCCGCCCTTACTTCTATGGTGAAATCCTTGATGACCAAGCCCGGAAATGTACCACAAGTTAAATCTTGTGAAATTTGTTACTCGGCGCATCCTACGGATGCTTGCCCTGCTTTGCAAGATGATTATGTCAAGGAGGTGAGTGTCATGGGGTATCAAAGTGGGCAAGGCTATCAAGGCAACCAATGCTATCAAGGAAACCAAAACTATCAAGGCTACCAAGGTGTGCAAGGGTATCAAAGAAATCCAGGGTACCAAGGTGGTCAAGGCTACCAAAACTGGCCTCACAATGCGGGTAATAGTGATCACCCAAATCTCCAGTATGGAAATCCTCAAGGAGGCCAAAATGCTCAATAATATCAGCCACCTCAACAATAATACCAAAGGCTCCAAGATAAGCCCCAAGATCTAGGGGAGAGCTTGTGTTTGATGAAAGATGAGGTGATGCAAGCCATTCACCGGTTAAGCATGTGCGTGGAGAAAGGAAAAAATTCCAAGATGAAGCCAAGGCGAGCATTAAGAACTTGGAAACTCAAGTGAGCCAAATAGCTCAAGTGGTGAATTGGATGGAGGCCCGGGAAAAGGGCATACTACCCTCCCAAATGGAGATCAACCCTCAAAAAAATACTAGTGTTATTGCTTTGAGAAGTGGTAGAGAGGTTGACACTCCCCCGGGTGATGAAATTGTTGAAAAGGAGCCTAGAAGAGTTGAGGTGTTTGAAAAAGTGGTTGAAGGAGAAACTGACAATTTGGCCAAGGAGAAAGAAAGGAAGGTAAAGGAGGAGGAAGAGGAGGTTATTGTTGAGAAGTCAACCTCTATTCCAGAACCTTCATCCCCTCCTAACAAAAAGGCAAAAATGGTGGAGATTCCTCCATATGTACCGGAACCACCATTTCTGGAAGCTTCGAAAGACAAGAGGAGAAAGGAGGACAACAAGGACATCCACAAGTCTTTTGTAGATGTGAGATAAATATCCCATTCTTGAATTCCATTGAATAAATTCCTAGATATGCTAAATTTCTTAAGGAATTATGTGTTGCGAATAGAAAGCAAAGAGCCAAAAATAAGTTGAAAAATAGGAAAAATGAGCAGGTTTCTGCCTTGTGTCAAAAGAGCTGCCCCTAAGTGTAGCGATCCCAGCATGTTCACAATCCCTTGCATACTAGGAAACACATATTTTCAAAAATCCTTGCTTGATTTAGGTGCATCGATAAATGTGATTCTTTACCCTTTGTATGAAAACCTCAGCTTGGGTACTTTGCACAAAACCGGGGTGGTAATCCAATTGGCCGATCATTCTAGTGAATAAGGGTATTGTCGAGGACGTGTTGGTTAAGGTGGATTCCTTAGTTTTCCCCATGGATTTTTATGTCCTTGACATGGAGCATGATAAACATGCCGCCCCAATTTTATCGGGGAGGCTATTTTTGAAAACTTCTAGGACAATTATTGATGTGCATAAGGGCACCCTCACCATGGAATTTGATTGGATAAAAGTAGAGTTTAACATAAATGAATCTATGAAGTATCCCAGTGAAGAATATGTTTACCATTGATATGTCCATTTTAGGCGCATTATTTAGTAGTATTTAGGATCACTTTTGTGCTCTTTTATTATCGAGAGCTTGTGTTTTACCTTGAAATTCACTTAGGAGAGGTAAAAGCAACTTTGTACTCTTTTACCTCTTTTAAGTGGATTTTGTGTGACAAGGGAAGAACACGGAAGCAACGAAGACCGGAAGACATTGAAGACTATACTTTCGAAGACTTTTGGATACTCACTTCGAAAACATGAAGACCGAAGGCCGTTGAAGACCATTTTTGGAGCCGTTGAAGACTTAAAGATTGAGAGGGATGGCTATGAAGAAGACAAAGAAACAATGCAGAAATCTGGCTCCCGTCGCGACACCATCGCGAGTCGGGGCACCGTCGCGAGTCGCGACGAACACCGTCGCGAGTCGCGACCAACGGGCGGCCAGAAATCATTCTTATTTTCTTTGCACTATAAATACCATCTCTTTCCCTCTTCTTCTCTAGCTTTCCCAGCCCGCTTTTCTCTCTGTTTTTGGGCGCCAAACCTAGGTTTTTTTTCTCTTCTTTCTTTTCTTAGTTTTCTCTTAGTTTAATTATGTCTTTTGTTGTTCTAGAGTAGTTCTTGCACTTGGGAGCTATGGATTGAAGCTTCCACTTCTATGTATTGAGATTCATTTATATCTATCTATTTGATGTTTTTGCTATTGTGCATTTATTGTGCTTTGAATGTTAATTGTTGATTGCATTGATGTTGTTGAGAGCTTGATGATATGAATGCTTGTATGAATTGCTAGCTAGGGTTTGGGGGATTTGGGTTAATTTCCCCCCTGTTCTTGTTAGGAATGTATGAGTGTGAATTAGAGCTTTTGATTGCGTTAGTGTGTTGACAATGTGCTAGATGAATGTGATTGATGTCGAACTCTTCGTCATGTTCGTTTGTGTAGCAAACGAGAGAGTCATATGCTCGCGGATGAATGTGCGTTGCACGTTCATCCAATCTCGTGTAATTGCATGAATTGGTTCAATGCCTAGTCACGGTGTAGTGGTCATAGGCATTGCCAAGCTTGTTGGTCCTTCGTGCTAAATGCCACCAATGACACCTTGAGTCGTGGTCGCGACTCGGGAGTCATTGGTGAGGTTTGACGAGAGATGTCGAACTCACTCTCGCAAACTACGAACTAAGAAGGATAGGAGTTTAGTCTCCACGACAAGTAGTTGAAGTATTGGATAGATAATTTAAACTCATTCTTGAAGCATTTGTTATTTGGTGTTTATGTATTCTTGACGGTGTGTTTCACTGCATGTGTGCCATGAGTGGTTTGAGCATAGGTAGTGCTTGTGTGGTTGAATTGCTTAGGTGTAGGAACGTGACGAATTCCGTAGCGCCTTTGCATGAAGATCTGTGAGCATGAACTTAGAACTCCTTGTGGTTTGTGTGTTGTGGTACTTGCTAGATGGGTGTGTAAGCGTTGGGTCATGAATGCTATATGATGGAATGTGTGAATGATTCGATGAACTACATTAGATGTGGAAGTGGATATCCGTTGCCCCCAAGGCATTTTATCTTTGTAGTTTAAAACCCCTTTTCGTAGTTTCGTTTGATGATTAGCATAGTCACTTGACGTTGCTAGTTATCTTTGTTAACTTAGGAAACAACCAACCAACCAACCCCCCCCCCCCCCATTTACTTGCTTTTAAGTGTGTGTATATATAGTTACTCCTAGCCTAGTATATCAACCATTTGCGTGCTTAGACGCTTAGGAAGATCCCTCTTCTCATTGGACGACCCCGATTTGCCACTATCTACCTTGTTGTAGAAAGTAAGCATTTAGGGCTTATAAATTATCTTTTGGCGCGCGGGCGCGACGACCGCTCGCGCCTGTCAACCATGCCTTAGATATTGCTGAAGATGTTGTGCAAGATGTTTTTGAGCTAAGTGGAGATGATTCCTTGTTAGTTACTTTGCAATGTAATAGTGATGATGCATACAATGTTTTTATTATGGGCACTAACTTGAAGGAAAGCTTTGAGGACTTGAACTTGCTTGAAGAAATGAAACAAAGCCTCTCAAACCCTCCCCCCTCACTCTTAGAGGAACCCAAGGAATCGGAATTCCTTCCATCACTTGTGAAGGCTCCGGTGATAGAGCTTAAGCCTTTGCCAAGTGACCTAAAGTATGCATTTCTTGGGGAAGGGGAGACGCTCCCAGTTACCATTTCAAGCAATCTCACCCAAGAGCAAGAAGAAAAGTTAATGATGTTGTTACAGGAGAATAAGGAAGCAATTGGATGGACTATTGCCGACATTAAAGGCATAAGTCCATCCACTTGCATGCATTAAATTCTTTTGTAAAAATATGCAATGCCCATACGACAACCCCAACGCCGATTAAACCCACCTATGATGGAGGTGGTGAAGGCAGAAATCCTCAAGTTGCTCCAAGTGGGTATGATCTATCCAATCTTAGATAGTAAGTGGGTGAACCCAACTCAAGTGGTACCCAAGAAGAGTGGGGTGACGGTAGTTGAGAATGAGAAGGGTGAAATGGTGCCCACTCGAGTCCAAAATGGGTGGCGCGTTTGTATTAACTATCGGAGGCTAAATGCGGAGACCCAAGAGGATCATTTCCCATTGGCATTCATGGATTAAACGCTCGAGTAGTTAGCAAGTCACCCCTTCTATTGATTTTCATATGGGTACTCGGGGTATTTTCAAGTAGCCATTGCCCTGGAAGACTAAGAGAAGACCACCTTCACGTGCCCCTTTGGTACGTTTGCTTATCGGCGTATGCCTTTTGGGCTATGTAATGTCCCCGCTACTTTCCAAAGGTGTATGGTCAGCATTTTCTCAGAATTTGTTAAAAACTTTGTTGAGGTATTCATAGATGATTTCACTGTTCATTGTAATTCTTTTGACAACTTTTTAGCAAATTTAGCACTAAGTTTTTAAACATTGCATTGATACTAATCTTGTGTTAAATTCTGAGAAGTGTCATTTTATGGTAGAGCAAGGCATTTTCTTAGGCCATGTTATGGATATTTTTCCCCTTTGTTTTGGGGACGCTTTCCTTTTGATGTACTTGGATAATGTTAGCTTTGATATTTTTCTTAGCCTTAACATTTGGAAAGCACTTTGCTACTTTTTTATTGGAAAAAACATGAAAAAAATTGAAACATTTGAAAAAAATATATTAGAAAATGAAAAAGAACAAAAATAAATATAAAAAGAATTCCGCTAAGTTGAAAACTCGAGAGGGCATCTTGGGAAACATTGGGGGCCCGGATAGGTCAAAAACTTGAAAGGGCGACCTAGGTAAAGATGAGAGGATAAATGTGTGGAAAAAAGTGAGATGTGAGCCAAAAAAACATGATGTGTAGCTAGGATGAAAATATGAAATGGCTCCTAGTAAAAATGAGAGAAAGAGAGAAAAAGGAAAAATGTTATGTGTTCCCTCATTTGCCGGTGTTGGAGTCATAAGGTTGCGGTGACCATATGGATGAATCGGGTAGCTTGACATCTTGAGACCTCTTGGGATTGGAAAATTTAGCGGGAAAACCGAAGTAAGTTGTGAAATTCTTGATTGTTGATATACTTTGATTTTAGGATGATATATTGGTATAAAGTGGAGTATGTGTTTGAACTTTATGCATGCTTTTAGCTTCACCTTTTACCATTGGATTTGGGATTGTCAATTCGTGATTTGGAGATGTTTTAGGGATGTCAATGAATTGATAGGTTGATATGGTTTGGGTAGATTTAGGAATGGTGGTTGTGGGCAACTTCTCATTTGATCTTAACGTTGGGATGTGTGATATTGACAGTTTTGTGAGGTATTGAATTGGGGGAATAGTAGTTAGGATATAGATACGTCAATTCCTACGTGTGCTTTGATTTTTTTTTACTCGAGGGCAAGTAAGGTTTAAGTGCGGGGAGGTTTGATGTGTCCATTTAATGTGCATATTTTAGTACTTTTTTGGATCACTTTGTGCTCTTTTGTCATCAAGAGCTTGTTTTTTTCCTTGAAATTCTCTTAGGAGAGGTAAGAGCGAATTTACACTCTTTTACCTTTACTAAGTGGATTTTGTGTGACAAGGGAAGAACATGAAGACTTGAAGACCGAAGGCTGTTGAAGATCACCTTTTAAAGACTTTGAAGACTTGCTTCAAAGATTTGAAGACTTGAAGAATGAGAGGAATTATTGTGAAGAAGAGTGTTTGCTACAAGAAAAAGAAAAGAAAACAAGGTTATGTGGCATTCATAGCGAGTGCGATGCACGAGTGGCCAGAACACAACCTTTTCCCTTTGTACTATAAATAGCATTTTTCTCCCCTCTCTTTCATACTTCTCTTCCAGCCCATTTTCCCCTCTTCAAAACCCTAGTTTTCCACTATTTTCATCCTTGTTTTAGTTTGATTAATGTTTGGATTGTTGTTGTTAATTAGTATGGATTGTAGTAGCTAAATCAAGTTCTTGGGAGTAATTGATTGAATCTTCCAAACTTATGTGGTGAGATTCTCTATTTGCTCCTTTATGAACATTTATTGGAGAGTATTTATTATGCCATTAATGTTGTTTTTTGCTTAATTTATACCATTGGTTTTTTGAAAATAGGAAGTGTTTATATGATTGAAGTGTTGGAGTGTTAGGAAAGTTGCAAATTTCTTGATTCTTTTGGCAAGAAACTAAGAACGTGAACTTAGAACTTCTAGTGTATGTGTTGCAATTATTGATATATAAGTATGTTAATGTGGATTGTTCTCATATTTTTCATATAGATGCAAAGAAAGGTTGAACCTTGAATGTGGTTTGTTCTAGGGTTAGCCTAATAAACGCTCTATTTTTTTAAATGACTATGTCTTTGGTAGAAGACATGTTGTTATCAAATCTATGATCCTTCGTGTATAACGCCATTGATGAAATATCTTTATAGTCGTTGAACGTCTGAAGTGATTATCAATGAGGTTTGCAAATGGTTGTTGAACGTCTTTGTATGTTACAATTAAGAATGAATGAATGTTAATTTTCGAATGAGAAGTGATAACATTCTCCATAGAAAATAAATGTAATTGAATGAGTGAATGAATCTATGATTTATAAAAAGTTTGGAAGTTGAAGTCGATTGCCCCCAAGGCTCTGTTAATTGTTAATTTAATCATCTTTTTAGTTGTTGCATGATTAGTATTGTTCTCTTGATTTTCTAGTTGTTGTCTTTCAATTTTATAACTTAGGACCAAAAACCAACAACCCCCCCCCCTTTTACATGCTTTTATATGTATCTATATATGCTTATATCTAGTATGTTTCTCGCTATATATGTGTAAGCACTTGGAAAAATCTCTCTTCTCATGGATGACCCCGACTTGCCATTATCTACTTTATTGTAGCTAGGAAGTATTAGGACTTAAAAATATAACTTTGAGAGGTACGGCGATGACCTCCCGTCTATCTAGACATGTCTTCTATTCCATAGCATCATAACACTCACGTTTGCTTTTAGGTTTACCATAGTATATGAAGGAAACTTCCCATATTGATGTGCCTTTATTCTTGCGACTGATTGCACCATCTGACTGGGTTGGGTTTCTATATTTTTTAAGGAAACCTTCAAATATCTCTCTAACCTAGTAGGATTCTGTCTCGCACCATCCAATTGATCCTTACATGACATCCCTTGATTTAGATTCAGATTTTGATTATGAGGTCTCTGATTAAATTAATGTCATAATTGTAGTTAGAATGCTTTGAGGGTATTATTCGGGTTTCCGTACCTCGGTTTAGGATGGTTCCTCCATTGTTGGTTAAGTGGTTAAATATTTGACCTTGACAACATTGAGTTTGGTACATGATCTTAGACTTGGGGGCATATATGCGTAGGGTGGCTTATGTTACCACAAACATCACAGGCGTGAAAGGCTACTGCGGCTTGCTTCTTTGCCAATCGCTTCACCATCTCTTTCAATTTTCCGTATCTCTTTCTAGAGTTATGTTGTACTTGAGATTGAGTTAACACCCTATGTATTAGACTTCCTTCCAAATTTCTTTAACTCTCCTGCTAACTCCAAGTATAGCTCATACAGTTCTTCTAGTGTCTTGCTCAAAATGCTTCCTCTGCATGTGGCATTTACGAAACAAAGTTCATCCTCAAGTAAACCACCATGTAAGTAGAAGAGTAGATATCATTCCGAGTAGCCATGATAGGGGAAACATGCACATATCCTCTTGAAACTCTTGTAGGTGTCATTAAGATTCTCTTCAGGAGTCTTCTTGATGTTTCTAATGTTTTTCTTCATGTCATTCAGTTTTTGCGTATGGAAGTATTTCTCAAAGAAGACTTTCTTTATCTTCACCCAAGTTGTGATGCTGCCTGGTTTGAGAATATAAAAACACTCCTTAGCTCCAACCTTTAGTGAAAAAGGAAAAGCTCGCAAATTTATTTGATCTTCCATGACTCCTTTCGGGGTTATGCTTGTGCAGCCGGCATAAAACTCATAAAGATGTTTGTTTAGGTATTCCCTTTCCAAACCATGGAAGCTTGACAGTAATTTAATATGACCATACTTCCATTCAATTTTTTTCGTGTCTTTCTGGCAGTGCGATTGTAAGGGGTTGTTGTTGAAAGTTTGGGGCAGTCAACTGCCTTAATGTTCGATCTCCCATCTTGACTTGGTGAATCTTCTCGCAATTCTTTCTTCTTAGTCTCGAAGTTGTTCTTTCAATTTCTGGCTAAAAACTCACGGAAATTTTATTAGTAGCACATGTGTGAACCATACTAGGTTCACAATAAAGAATTGGTAATGTAAAAATGAAATAACAAATTAAAAAATTACCCCTAGCAACGATGCTAAATTTGACAATAGTGTTATTTATGTCGTTAAATTAAATACTGGTTATCAAGATTAAATTTATAAACCTTATCAACCTTATCAACCTACAATATTATGGTAACATAGCAACAAATTAAGGGTCAACCCCCAAGAGATTATCCTATTCCTAATTTATTTATAAATTTTGTCCAACTCTACACCTTAGGGTTTGAGGGTTTTGGGAGTTTTGTTTATTTAAAACTAATGAATGCAAGAAAATAAGATAAGAGATTTAAATAATACTAAAAAATAATTCATCCAAAAAATTCCATACATAAGCTTAATACAACGATCACATGTTCTAGATTTAATCAATTCCTAATATTGCTCTCGTTCCCTATACTAGAACAAAGGGGTCATAATCGATACACCCTATCTAAAGTAACATTGCTTGATAATACACTTTATTATTAATTAGATTATGCAAATCCAGTCACGATTGTCCCTAATAATAGTATTACGTCCAGGAACAATGAGATACATGATAAAATGAACTAGTTGTCAATAACCATGCAATCTAAATTACTAATCTTTATCTTCTAGAAGGTCGTCAATCTTCTTTAGACTAGGTGGTCAATCTTAATAAATCACATAATATAATCAAATATAACTACATGACAATTAGTATAGTATAAATATGAATGAATAGAATCTTATTACTTCTTCTTGAACCTCACATTGTATTCAGCGATTGCTTCAATCGTTAGATGAAACTCGAAAATTACCTCTCCATTGATAGGTAGATTCGAAAAAGATACATAGTACAAAATCAGAATTTTCAAGTGAGAATACCCATCTACATCTCGTATGGACTCTTCTCCTTTCTTGAGATTCCCTTGGGTATTAATACGACAAGAAATATAACTAAAGGAGTAGGTCTCCTGACAGACGGCATGTCCATAAGCTTATTGATAGGCCACTTATTTCTTACCTTATATACTGCATTTGTTAAATTACATACAAAATTTAGAATTTTAGAATTTATTTTTTATATTGTATATTTTTATATTTTCACCTTAGAATACATATTATTAATTTTTTAACTCATAAAATGTAATATTTAAAATTTATAAAAAAATTACAACATTTAAGGTAAAAGCCCCTGTGAACTATACATAAACTTATGGAAATGCTGCATTTCCTGAGACTTTCTCTAACTAAAGAAGGATTGTAATTATTCTTCGAATCTAACTCTAATTATTCTAAGAATACCAAATCTAATTTATTCTTGCCAAGTCAAGAATTTTACCTCATTTGGAAAAGGAAAGAGAGATTTCTTTTAATAAGACTTCCTGATAAATAAACTAAGAATATTTTTCTAATAAGTATAGGAAACTAATTATATTCCAAATAGAAGATTAGGAATATAATTATAACTACAAAATAATTTAAATATTTTTCTTCAAACAAATGAATTATAATCTAAACAAGGAAGTAAATCCCAATTAGACATTGAAATTACCAAATAATATAATTCAGCCTTCAGTAATCGATGGGTTGTACCAAAGTGAGATTAGGAAAATCCTAAAACAACTTCTACCCAGGCTGCCGGCCCAGGCCTTCCGCATGCGCCTCCCAAAGATAGGTCACGCTCGACCCATGTTGCCTCACACGCCACCGTGTGCACCCAATGCACCGCCACTCGTAGTGCATTCTTAATGTTTCCCTCCATTTTTCTTCGTTCTTCTATGTGTCATCTTCAATTCTTCATTATGGGTCCAACGGTGGGCTTTCAAGTCTTCAAAATCTCTTAGTTCTTGTAAAATTCTCAAAACATCCAAATCTTCGTAGAATCTTCAGATTTCATAAATATGCCATGATTTGTGTATATATACACTCTAAAGTATGCTAATAATTACTACTTATGTTATAAAATTTATAGTTATCACAATTATATTAACGAATATTCGTGAACAAATTTCCAAAACTAAAATAACAAATTATTCCAAAGTAAAATTGTTCCACAATAATATCTTTAATCATAACAATAACGTCAATTTGCAAAAGAAATTCCATTGTAATGGAAAAACCAAGTTTATCTATTATCGCTGGCACGACTTATTCCCATTGAAGCTCTATTCACAAATCGAATTACTCATCGGGTAACCGGAATCGCCATCCCCAACTTCACCCGGATCCAACTTCTCATAAAGCAACCTCCAACATTGCATGGGTTTGAACCTTTCTTTTTGGGCCGTGAAGAAATTTTGTGAACCTTTTCTTCCGAGGGGAGGTTGTGGAAGTGCTCTCGAATAAGAGGGGATGAATGAAGGTTTATCATTGTGTTTCAACTCCCCCAACAAATTCTGAAAGTTAGCACTAAAAACGTATGCATGTTTATCATCATTCAATTAATGTTTACTAGCAACTTGTAAATCAGCCTTACCATTTTCCATTTCATTTTCAATTAAATCAACAATATGAAAAGATTGGTTCACATTAGGAGATTTTTCTCAGCGTCAAAAATGTTACAACCCACCTAAACTCTTTAAACTTTAGAGTGAGGGATCCATTATGCACATCAATTTTAGTTATAGTCATTTTAAAAGACGGTCTCCCTAACTAATCATAGAAAAAATATTTATCATGCTTCATATCTAGAACATAAAAAACCATGGGGAAGATCAATTTATCCAATTTAACCAACACATCGTTCACTACACCCTTATGATATGTATTAGATTTGTCGGCTAGCTATATTACTACCATGTTTTGTGTAAAAGACCAAGCTTTAAAGACTCATAAAAGGAATATGAGGTTACATTTATCGATGCTTCTAATTCTATCATGGCCTCGTCCAAATTGGCATAAGGGATTGTAAACATGTTTGGATCATTACGTCTTGGGGAAAGCATCTTTTGAAAAAAGTCTGATACTTGTTCACCAACCTTTATTTTCTCACAATTTTTCAATTTTTATTTTCTCCTATGGGTGCACAAGTACTTAAGAAATTTATCATTTCCAGGAACTTGATTAATAACATCGATAAGAGGAATGTTTACCTCACATCTATGAAAGACTTCAAAGATATCCTTATTGTCCTTGCACTCCTTGTCCTTCAACACTGCCGAAAAGAGTGGTTTTGGGATTTAGGTTGGAAGCATAGGCTTCTTGTGTTAGGATGGTGATGGCTCGAGTGCTAACCAATTTTTCTCCTTAATCTCACTCGCCACAACCACTTCTTTTTTTTACACCTTCTCGGCCTCTTTCTCTTCAATAATATATTCTCCTTCCCGGTCACATCTTTGTCACTTCTGAAGGTGATGGCACTCACATTTTGCCTCGGGTTCAAATCCCGGGATGTAATTTTTGCCTCACATTTTGCCTCGGGATGTAAGTTTTTTGGACTCTTTGGCCTCTAATCGGTTCACGAATGATGCAACTTGGCACATTTGAGTTTCGAAGTTCTTAATGCTTGAGAAAACTTGAGTTTCCAAGTTTTAGATGCTCGAGTGGGGTTTGAACTTGAAATTAGCCAAGCTCTCCAATGCTTGCGTGAGCTTCTCATTTTCCATGCTAGAATCTTCGTCTTGTTTATTTGACGGGCCTTAATTTCTAGGGTATTATTGTTGGGGTGGCTAGTTGTATTATTGACCATCTTGGTGATGTTGTTGGCCGCCTTGATCATTGCTCCTCTAATAAAAATTTGGGTGGTACCTCTAACCCAGAAAGTAGGTTTTTGAATAGGGGTCATACTTCTTTAGGAAGTCTTGACCACCTTGAAAAATTTTCCCAAATGGGAGAAGCAATAAAATTAACCAACAACTAAATTAAAGCTCAAGAACTAAATTATCATACAATTAACGCAAGTAGTAGAAACTCAAAGATTATGAGTCTTGGGCACAGTTTATTCACACTTCCAACCTATGCATTTATCATTGACATGTTATTCTACCTCTGTGACATTTAACCACATATTGTTAAGAGTTATCTCCCATTTACCTTGGGGATACCTCTCCACTTCCCTTAATTATAGTTAAAGTGAGTGGTTGGCTCTTTCAATAACACTTACTCCCATATAACCTAGGCAAGCGCCATATATTTAACTCGGAAGTAGAAATACAGATTAAGAAGCAATACACCTACCCATGTCTTGCATGTGAGAAACATGTAAATAGCACAATTGAGTCTTCTACAAAAATGAGTACATTGATCGACATACAATAAACGCCCCCAGTTGGCTACAATTAACAAAGAGGGGAAAACAATCAGATTTCACGTGCATAGTCTAGCAAGTAATTAACCCATAAACACAAACTAGTTGTATATCCTAGTCAATTCATACATCAATTACACAATAAAATCAAATAACACAATTGATAATCGATGTTTAAAGTAGAATCACAATACCAAGCTAGAAGTGCTCATCAATTGCTCCCTGGGCTAGACTAAGTCTACCATAACAAAACACATAATCATAAACATAAATTCAACAAGAAACATGAAATGAAAATGAAGAAAAATTACGTTTTTAGCTCTAAAGGTTGATGCTTCATACAAATGAGGATAAGAAAATATTTACAGTCCATGGAAATAAAGAAGGAGAAACAATCCTTGGGCGGTGAAATGCCCATCTTCGCAAAAAGTAATATATGTCGCGGTCCGTGAAGTATTTCTTCCTTCAATGCCTTGCTTCGCGCCATCCTTCGTGGGCCGTGACATATGTTGCGGTACGCAAAGACTCTTCTAAACTTTTGAGAAAAGTGGCTTTCCCTCTAATGATCTTCTCTTCACTTCAACATCCAAAATCTTCAAATCCGACTAGGTCATTGAAGGTCTTCAAAAAGGATCCCCAAGAACTTCATGAATTAAAGAGTTAGGACATAAATATATAGATGTCATTCTAACCCTCTAATTGACAAAATATCCTTTAACTTACAATTAAGCCTAAAATCTAAAAAACATGCCTAAAATTCTATTAAATTTATAATTCCAAATGTGCTAAAATTAAGGTATAAATTGAGAACACCAGTCAACATTATTCAAAAGATAAGCAAGTAAACCAGTGGATTATGCTGCAAAAAAATTGCGAAAAATAAAACCAATCTAGAGGTTGGAGTTCAAACTGATGTAGATGAAAATGTTGATACGGGTGATAATATTCTTGAAGATAAGGTAACTTATCCCCAGATAGGGTTTGATTCTTGTTTACTTGAATATATGGTGTTGGTGAATAAAAAGTAAGCTTCAAAGGAGATTGATGAGAAAAGGGTTTGGAGCCTTATTCCAAGGTACCAAAGAAAAGTATTTCTGTAAAAGAAATGTAGTGGCTGAAGGATTATCTAGTGGATATAGTTTCACCATTTATGGTTCAAGATGAAAATTTTAATCCAAAAACAAACGAAAGAGTGGAAATTTGCGCCAACACGAAAATTTTCCAAGAAAGAAAAATGTGGTATATTAGAAGGTCTTGGTTAGGGAAGTGTGTCTGATACATTAAAAGACAAAGAAACCTTCAAAATTACCTCAAGAGAAAAATCTATGGCCTGAATGTGAAACCTATGGCAGTTGCAGAGAAAACACGCATAACAAGAAAGAAAAAACAAGACAAAAGGTGCAGGGACTAGTTTGTTTGATTTAAAGTATGAGAAGACGACACATTTGTGGGACAATCTGAAGTGAATTGAAACATAAATGCAAGGCGAAATTATTATTTTTGGTCCCTAACATTTGATCTAATACCATTTTGGTCCCCGAGATCAATGCCACGTCCTTTTAGTACCCAAAAAATTCAATATAATTTATTTGATCCCCAAACCAGATCCCGGGTAGTTTTCAGGTTGACTAAATTATTTCTTTGGTCCTTAACATATGATCTCATACCATCTTTTGGTCCCCAAAACTACCTGAAAACTGTCTTGGGGATCAAACAAATTATTTTAAATTTGTTAAGTACTAAAAGGACATGATTTTGATCTCGGTGACAAAAAAATGGTATTAAGTCATATGTTAACGACCAATTATAGTCTAAATGTAATGCTTGGGAGAGCATTTCCAATTGAAAAGAAAAGGCTGACAAGGTGTAAATTCGTTTAGTCTATCAAAATCCATCACGTGAACAAGCCAGGCTCCCATGTTGACTAATTAATCTATGTGGCACAAGACAAAACCAAGTCATATTTAATCTATGTGGCATTTGTACAAACATTTCTGCATGTGGAAACAAAAGAAAAGGCCAAAGCAGAAGAAGCCACTATACATTAACGTCTCTTTGTCACTGTGTGCGATTCCACGCTCACTGTGTGCGACTAACCAGATCTGTGCTTTCCTCTTTCCCGATCTCCGGCACCGCCGTGATGGCGGAGCCACCACCAGCTCCCCCAAACCAACCTTTCTCTTACGCCCAAGCAGTGAGTCAAGAGTTACGCGAAGCTATGGGTCTTCCCCAATCCGACCCGATTGATACCAACTACTCCTCCTTCGTCCCCAAATCGAGAATCGAACATTTGGGAGAGCCAGGTCTCCACTTCTCGGAGGAAGAGTGTCTCAAATTGGAAGCTCCGTTCAAATGGACTCCGGTCGGCAAATTCGCCCGAAGCCGGCCTCAACTGGAAAGACTCCGGAAAGATTTCCTCACTGCCGGTTTCAAAGGGCACAACCAGATCACCCTCCTTGACAACAAACATGTTTTAATTTCCTTTTCGCTCCCCGATGATTACTACCGCTGTTGGCTTCACAAAACTTGGAATTTTGGGGCTTACTCCATTAGAATTACCAAATGGGAGCCGAATTTCAATCCAAATGCCGACTCACCCATTGTCCCAATCTGGGTCTCACTGTATGGCTTACCCCAACAGTTTTTTGACAAAGATGTTCTAATGTCTATTGGTAGTATTATTGGCTCTCCGGTCAGGGTGGATAGGGCATCCCTTAATAGAACAAGACCTCATGTGGCCAGGATTTGCGTCGAATTGGATGTAACCAAACCCAGATTAGATAGAATATGGCTTAGTTTTAGGGAAGTGGGATTCTGGCAATACATAGAGTATGAAAACATCCCCCACTATTGCGCTAACTGCTTGAAATTAGGCCATCTTGACACTGTCTGCAGGTTTGATAAAAGCTCCTCCAAATTCACTCCCTGGAAACCACAGGGGAACTCACAAATCCCAGGTAACAAGCCCATTCCCCATGATGTACAGGGCAGGTCCACAGGTAAAAGGAATGGCTTATCTTCCACTGCTGTTTTTATCCCTAAATCACAGCTGACCCTCAAGAACAGAGCTGACAATGCTGCTAACAAGCTTCCCCAAGTCTTCTCTTCTCAAGCAGGTACCTCGGCCCCGATCAAAGTCATAAGCTCGAATCACTCCATCCTTGGAAATGGATCCCAGGACTTCACCCCACAAGCAGAGACTGAGATTAGAACCAAAGACTCAAGTTCGAAAGATTGGATCCCTGAACAGGGACCCCAGGTTCCCTCTACTACCCTTTTAACTGCTAATGTGGTGTCTAATGCTGTAATCCCATCTGTTTCTGAATCTGTTCCTACTCTACCGATCTCCTCTCTTACTCAGGACTTAAGTATCTCCAATTCACCAAACAAACTTTCCTTACCCTCTCCACCAAGCCCACCAGAGATCACACCCAATCTCTCCCTACAAAATCACTCTCAGGACTCTACCAAAAACCAGTCACCCGCAGCTCCCTCTAACCCCCAATCCCCGAACAACTCCCCTTTGCAAGATCTCAGCCATCTCTCTGTGTCAGACACTAACTCAAAAAAAACTGTTCCTACACCAGTAGTACCTAGCACTGGTAAAAACACCTCATCCCCATGTGAGCACACCATCTCCCCCTCAATGGCCTCGGAGGAAAACTCTCACCCCATCTTTGCCAAAAGTCACATCCATAAATCCTTAGATTGGATTAACACAGAGGTTTCCCTCAAACAACAATCCCACCTGCATAATCAGGAAAACCTCAGTTTCGAGCATTTAAAAGCTATCCTCCTCAAAGACCATCTACGAATAACAAACATTCTCAACCCCCCTCAAACTGATTTTAAAAACAAACAAAGAAAATACACCAAAAAGGATTACACCTCCACCCCGAAAACGGTTTTCACCCGTTCCTCATTGTCTCTTTCCAATGATTATCCATGATTAACATTTGTGCCTGGAATATTAGAGGAATTGGCAACAACCCATCTCTGACTCATTTAAATAACATTAAAAGACAAAATTCGATTAAAGTCTGTGCCTTAATTGAACCTATCCTTAGCCCAGCCCAAATCCAGCCCACCTCAACTAAGCTAGGTTTCAAACATTCCTATGCTAATCCAATCACCAAAATCTGGCTTCTATGGGATGAAGACATAACAGTTGACATAATCAAAGTGGAAGACCAGTTTATCATTGCGAAAATCAAAGATACTCTTCTTCCATTTGAATGCCAAATCGGTTTCATCTATACTAAACACACGATTTTTTAACGAAATATTTTGTTGCAAGCTTTAGCTACCTTCAACATGGAACCTTTATGCCTGATTGGAGATTTCAATGTCATAGCTAAAAATGAGGAGTACCTGGGAAATTCCATCCCAAACCAAGCCAGTATAAGAAACTTCAACACCTTCCTAACTGATCAACAATTGTCTAAGATCCCCACCTCTGGAAATTTATACACCTGGACCGGGATGAGAACAAAAGGGAGAGTATGGAAACGTTTAGACAGAGGTATTTCCAACAATAGCTGGTGGGCAAACTTCCCCAGCTCAAAAATCAAAACACTTCCCAGGGAAGGCTCAGACCACACCCCTCTAATCCTTACTATCTCTAGTGCACAGTCTAAGTCTTCCCCCAAGCCTTTTAGATTCCAGGAATGTTGGACCAACCACCCCTCCTTTATAGACCTTGTGAAGGATGCTTGGAAAATCCACACCCATCTCAAAGGGATGAGAAGATTAGTTTTTAAACTCAAACATTTAAAACACTCTCTCAAAATCTGGAACAAGGAAACCTTTGGTA
Organism: Rubia yunnanensis; assembly: GCA_037428765.1. Taxonomy (NCBI): domain Eukaryota; kingdom Viridiplantae; phylum Streptophyta; class Magnoliopsida; order Gentianales; family Rubiaceae; genus Rubia; species Rubia yunnanensis. The sequence continues at coordinate 87,237,504 of CM075063.1, forward strand.
ATGTGTTTGACAAGACTCAGCTCTGTGAAGAACAACTCCTTAATGCTGAACATGATCTACAGCAACTTGAGTCCAGCAGTAACATTCAAGCCCTTAATAAAGCAAAAGCAAACCTAAAACTTGCTTTAACAAACCAGGAAACCTTCTTAAAACAAAAATCAAGACTTAATTGGATGAAAGAAGGAGATGTAAACACCAAATTTTTCCACCATTCCATCCAAAACAAACATAAAAGACAATCTATCTCCCTCATCAAAGCCAGAGATGGAAAATGGCTTAGTGACATAGAGGAGATAGAGAAGGAAGCTATTTACTTCTACTCAAATCTCCTAAGGGCTGAACCCTTGGACCCTTCTGGAATCAACACATCTTGCATCCTGGAAAATATCCCTACTGTCGTCACTGATGACATAAACTCATCCCTACTTAAAGATATCAACATAGATGAACTGACCAGCATAGTTTCCTCCATGAAAGGCAACTCAGCCCCAGGCCCGGATGGCTTCTCTGGCTATTTCTATCATTACTGCTGGGATATCATAAAATCAGATGTTCTCATGGCAGTGACAGATTTCTTTGCTGGTACTGCTATTCCTAAAGCCATCTCAGCTACCCAAATCATTTTAATTCCCAAAAAAGAGGTATGCTCTTCTTTCTCAGATTATAGATCCATCAGTCTATGCAACTTCTCCAATAAAATTTTCTCAAAAATCATCTCCACAAGACTGAAAACCTCTCTTGACACTTTAATCAGCCCTGAACAATCAGCTTTCATCAAAGGTAGGGACATTGCAGACAATGTGCTCCTTATGCAGGAATACACAAATTTCCTACATACCAAGTCTAAAGGACCTAACATGATTATCAAGCTAGATATGATGAAGGCCTTCGACAGGGTATCCTGGCCCTTTTTGGCTAGGGTGCTCATCAAACAAGGTTTCTCTACTACCTTAGTTAACCTGATCATGTCTAATATTAAAGCTGCCTGTTTCTCCCTTTTGATCAATGGCAAATCAGTTGGCTTTTTTCCTGCTTCCAGAGGTCTGAAACAAGGGGACCCTCTTTCACCCTTGCTTTTCATATTAATAGCTGAAGCCTTCTCCCATAACCTCAATTTTCTTTACCAATATGGTAATATTCTGCCTTACAAACTTCCTAGGCAGATGAAACACTCCTCTCACCTATCCTATGCAGATGACACAGCCATATTCCTGAACTACACAAAACAGGGCCTACTTACAATTATGTCCTTCCTGAAATCCTTTGAGCTTGCTTCCGGCCAAAAGATCAATCTTGAAAAATCTACCTTCTATATCTCCAAGCATACCCCTAACAGAATCACATCATTTATCAAAAAAGATACCTCCATGCTTGAAGGCTCCACCCCTTTCAAATACCTGGGCTGCCCTATTTTCAATGGCCGAGTAAAAAACTCTCTTTTTCATGGCATGCTCCTCTCAATCCAAAATAAAATTAGCCACTGGCACAATAAGCTTATCTCACCAGCAGGTAGAGCTACCTTAATCAACCATGTCTTAACATCAATGCAAATCCACCTCATAACGGTTTTAAAGCCCACCACACATATCATAAACCAAATCCATAACACTCTAGCCAGATTTCTCTGGAAGCATTCCTCAGATCATACCCAGAAACATAGATCCTGGAGATCTTACACCAAGCTTTGCTTTCCAGCCTCAGAAAATGGTTTAAATTTCAAGAATCTGCACACCCTGATCAAATCCTTCTCTTTGAAACTTTGGTGGAAACTCCAAAATGGTAACTCCCTTTGGGCAAAAGTAATGTGGACAATGAAAGACTCGCAAAAAACCTCCAGAACCTGGAGAAGAATCAAAGAGGTCAATGACACAGCATTACTGAACTCAAAAATCATCCTTGGCTCTGGAGAGGTGTCCTTCTGGGAATCGAATTGGTCCTCAAATGGTCCTCTCTCTTCTCACCTAATTAACCCCCTAGAGTATCCGTACCAAGACCTAACCGTGGCTGAATTTATGCACAACAGAGATTCATACTCGGATCAGATCAGAGCCTGCCTCCCAACAAACATTTTCCAAAGCCTCACCCAGGATCATCAAATCTCCCACCTTTTCGATTTTTCATTATTTGGAAAGCTACTCAATCAGGTCTCTTCACAGTCAAATCTGCTTATGAACTGATCAGAGTAAAGAAACCAAAGATCCCTTCCTATTCACACCTCTGGTCTAAGATACTTCCAAGGAAAATCAGTCTGTTCAATTGGAGATTGCTCAATAGACTATTGGCTCTTCCGGATGTTCTGGAAAGCTTTCAGTTCCACCTCCCCTCTAGATGCTGTTTCTGCTTTAACAGCTCCGAAACCATCCATCATTGCTTCAATTCTTGTGTCAAGGTAAACCTGATCTGGAAAATGCTCAACACCACTTTTAGTTTACCTAACCATCCATTCCAACTCCTATGGTGCGGCGGGCATCGGTTGCATTCTCAGAAACCTCAACGGCCAGGTATTAGTAGCTCTATCCAAACCCATACTGTCTGACTCTGCTCTGCAGGCTGAAGCTACTGCCTTACTACACGGGATCCAGCTAGTGCGAGAGCAAGGCATCACCAAGGTCGACATAGAAACAGACTCGAAACTTCTACTAGGGATGATCCTACGCCAATTCAAAATACCGTGGAGACTGCTTACAACGATACGAGAAATCTGGTTGCTACTACACGGGATGACCTACACTTTGTCACATATCTTCAGAGAAGCGAATGGTGCAGCGGACTCCCTCGCCAAGTTGGCATGCCGGAAGCAAGTGCACAGCATTTTCGGAGCACTGGATCTTCCCTCACCAGTGGCGGGACAGGTAAGGTTAGATGCAGCAGGTACTCCCAACGTCAGAATAGACTAGAATGTAGTTTGCAAGTATTGTAACTTCATTTCAAATTGTCATCGCTGATCTTCTAGTCCTTTAGTCCTTTGTATTATTCCTGTTAAGATCATCTGATGCACACTCAGAGGTAAGGTATTACATCCCCCTCTTTCTTTGTACTCTTTTTTCATATTAATAAACGGGTAGAGGTCTGCCAAACCCCCCACCATTACAGGTGGATTTATATATATAAAAAAAAGAAACAAAATAAAAGGCTTCAACTTTGTGAATAAACCAAAGACCCAATTATCCTACATGGCAATGTAATTATCCTATGTAGCAGATGAAGATAAAATCAAATCCATTCCCCCATAAATCTATGTGCACATTTATTCAAGATTCGAATCAAGATTGATGCCGAGACTTGGATTCATTTTTTTCAGATTTTCAGAAAATCTTCTTTGGATAGAAGAATTTAAGCATACAAGGAATTTCATTCAAGACCAAAGAGGTTGAAAATAAATTATTTAAGAAATATGAGTTACGCTGTTATCTATATTTCTAGGGGGCTTATGATAGTGTTGAGGTATATGATACACTTCAAGACATAAGTCATCACTCTAAATGGCTTAAGCTAGCACAGGTGCACAAGTGAAACAATAAGGGTTGAAGGTGAATAACTTGGACTTAGGTTTAGTATGTCTTTGCAGATCGATGAATTTACGTCTGACATAGCTGTGAAAGTTAGCAATCCAATTTTCCCTCGTAAGAGCACATCTGGAATCATACTTTTTACGTTTTATATAGATGCAAAAGTTCATTTTCTCTTCTCGTATCTCAGTGAGGCTCGTTGTATCTTTAACGGCTTAAGCCAATAGAAGAAGTCTAAAGCATACCGCTTCTTGAACAACCTAAGCCAACAGAATAGGTCAAATGAATATAAAAGGTCAGCATGATAATAGGAATAGAATGATTTCAAAGTGGAATAATCATAAGTAAAAAGAGTGAGGTGAGTACATCAAAACGCTGGAGTCTTTTGGCTAAGAAAAAACTCGAGACTAATTTAAGCGTCCGAGCCTTTCCCCTGGATCACTTGGGGGATTCTCCTTACAGTTTATCAGTCCATCAAACGGAGATTCGAAGCTTAAGCGGTCACACAAAATAGTGTAGGATGCTTCCTAGTCAAAGGAGAAAGCTAGAATCATTTTCGAAAATGAGTATAATAGGATATACAATTAGGTGTGGTAGTTATGAGTATGAATGAAGAACAAACTACAAAGGAATGTCGTGTAACGTAGACTGGGAAAAACATGGGTCAGGGTTGAATTAAGCCTTTAAAGAATTATTTCTTTAATTATCAATTACACTTGTTTGGGCTAAACAAAGATGTGTTACTTGAAAATAGCAACATAATTTTGTAGGGATATTTCATAGTTGACCCTAACAAACCATCGTAGGATCCACGAGGCTATTATATTAGAACTGTAAGGGTTTCAGTTGGTCGGCTGCCCATAATATGTTGTAATTGATCACATTATCCGGAACTGGCGTTTCTTATAGAAACAAAAAAAGTGGAATATGAGATTAAAAATTGTTATAAAATTGTTACTTTATTAACTGTGTATTTATTAATCCAATAAGACTATCATGATTAAATGGTATGAGGATCTCGGCTAGTGTTTCAGTATTAATCAGGAATCCAGAAAATATATCATTCCAACATTGTAGGTCAGTGTAAGAACTCCTATGATTGGCAATAGTGAAAAGGTATGCACATTGGTTTCTCCTTTACAAATGGAATTTGTAAAGTATTTGAGAAGCACTAGTAGCGACCAATCTTCAAGGCTACAAGTTTACAGTTTTATAGATAGCCTCGCTCATAACTACTAGATTTATCAGCCATACGAGCATGGATTTTAGGAACCTGAAGTCACTAGTCATGTACATTAGTAGTTTATCTAATAATTCTTCTTATAAGAAAAATCTCCGGAGAGGCTGTTCACCCAGCTCACAGGCTGACTACTATTGGGATGTGAACTTTAAGCATTGACTAAAAAATTAGGATAAAAAGGTTTCAAAATGATTACACTAATGCTTATTTTCCCACACACTTTGTGAACATCTTGAACATTGGAAGTCCTAGGTAACAAAAATATATATACATGTATGAGGATGCCGATTCCAACATAACTAACAAATTGAGAGGTGAGATTATAAACTAAAATTTTATCAGCTCTTTTCAACTAATATGATGTACACAGTTTCTTGGTTATGTCAAGTAGCTTATTGGAATTTGGTCTGTGTCAAGCCATAACCTACAATGATTCTTGGAATTGATCTGGAAAAAAATCCAACGATCAAGTCAGTAAATTTCGAATCGATTATCTATTTGTATTTGGAATAGAGTGTATAGCTGGTGTTTTTACCTTCATCTTATTTATAGAGTCTTCGTTCAATTGAGACCTATTACTTCAAATTGTGGGATCAATAAAACATTGTTACTAGAACGCTTAAATCTTGTATGGCCACAATTAGTCTAATCCACAAGCCACAAATATTGTGTGGATGTATTCCATGGAATCAATAAGTTATGTTGTTTGTGGGTATAGATTTGTACGGCTACCTTTGAGGGCTTTTATCTTGGGCTTTATGGTATATGTATACAACACCAACTCTTTGAATCTTTTTGGCAAATAGTTATTAGTTTTTGACGATTTCTTATTTTAATTTAGATGGTTTAACGAATTGATTTACATGTTCATGTGAAGTTGTTTGCTTTTAGAAATTTTTTTTTGAAAAATCATGGTTGATTATTCATTGTTGATAGAAAATATACAATTATGTAAAGTAGAAAGTTAAAAGTCAGAATAAAAGGTGTGTTTGACAAACAAATGTTAGCTGCTAGTTATTGGTTGTTGGTTCGTTTCATCTATATATATATATATATATATATATATATAACTTTTTGCTAAAATGAAAATAAACTAAGAAGAGTAGATTTATTTGTTTGGTTGTTGCTTTTTAGATTTGAAATTTAGTTTTACCTAATTAATTAAATAATTACTACCGTGTTCCAACATAATCTATCTACCCAAATATGCAATAAAGTAAAGCATAAGCACACGAGACTTGGTTACGCAGTTTGGTGAAATCCACCAATATCTGCGGGGTATGACCCAGTTCAGAATGAATCCACTAATCAGAAAAATACAGTACAAAGTACACTATACAATTATACTTATCTTATCCAATTATAACATGTGAATTCTGCAAGCTCCCCTTGCCACTGATCCGCCTTGATCAGACTCCCTCTGACCTCGAAACTCGTCGATGCTGGATCTCTTCCTGAGAAATTAAGGTATACGATTATGAACTTGATCAACATGTTATGATCGTGTTGGAATACAGACGAATGACTCTAGAGTACCCTTCGAAAGATATGAAAATTTGGATGCAGATTTTCTTCAATTAAATACGCGAGTCTAAGTCATACAGCCGTGATGTCCATCAATATATATACCATGAGCAGATTGGAAACTCCATCTTTATCTTTACAATATTCCGATTCCATATGTGTTTCTGAAGCATATCCAAATCCCTTAAATAAATGAATTTTCCTTATCTCAATATATCTCATAATATTCCATAAATCCAATTCATTAAGAGTAGAAATTTTCCATAAAACCAATGTGCTTCAATCACACGCCTAAAATAATATATTGCAAATCTCCAATCTTCCATAAATCAATATTATGCAATATCTTCAATTGACTTAATCATTTTAGTCTTTAGCTTTCCATATGTTCCACCATAGAAAGTCTTTTGTGAAAATAATTCCTATCACATCTCCAATTCTGATTGCAATAAAATACCATAGAAAGAGGAAATAAAATATATCCATCCAATCAAACTAAATCTCATACGGAAAGAGATATTATCACATCAATTCCAATTTCTTCCAATTCAATCCAATTGCATAAATATAAGAATTGATATATTCTTCAATCTCAAACATGGGCGGAATATTTCTGTCACCTTAGATTTCCTTTTGCCGCATATCTTTCTATATTGATGTTACAACATATACTTTCCACATTTGCATAATTTTCACAAATTACTAGTTAACTAAATATGGACTTTACAAGTTTTAATCACAATGTTTGAGTGAATTTTATAAAACATTACCATCCTTTTGGAAATTCCTAAAACACATCATTGTAATTTTAAAATGCCAAAGTATTACCACGCATTCCTCATTCTGTCAGCATCCTTATAAAAATTTCCACAGCACATCACACTATATTTGCAGGGCAAGAAAGTCCCTTTTCAAATTATCAACCTAAGTTTCTCAATCTTTTTCTTTCGCTGCACTGCTTTTCATAATTCATCAACGACCATCCCTATTGTCTCATTGTCGTTCCTCACCCACTAGTCGTTCAACCAAAATGTCCATCTACCAAACCAATTTTATGAAACTGTGATGAAATTTTCCTCTTCCATCAAGATTCACAAGTTAGTCTGAACCTACCATTTCCATGGTTGTCGAGCTAGACCAACAAAGCACCTCTGTTGCCACTACCTCGCCACCAATTTATATATCTAAACTAACTCTCTGCTCCCTCCTCACCCACAAATCCCTCATCGGCCTCCTCAAAACCTCCCTCACTACCCACTCATCTGTTGGGTATCTCTTCAAATCTCAAATGTTAGTTAATGAGGATTTCAAGAGTTTTGGATTCATAAATGGGTAACTCAAGGGTTGATTCATGAATCGAGGATTTTCAAGAGTTAAATTCATGAATTGGATGACTTTTGGTATGTATTTGAACTCTATAAATAGAGGGATAGTTATATTTGTCAGGTGTGAGTTTGATAGACAACTATTCTGGTCTTCAAATCACCCTTCCATATATGTAAGGTGTGGAAACAATGTAGTCCCTTCTGTATCGATAATCTAGGTCGGGTGGTCTTGCGTGACATCCTGACATCTGTAATCTGTCTGGTCATTTGGACAATAAGATTAATTTATTTCTGGTCGTGGAAGTAGTCAACATGCTTGGTGAACCACGTTAAATTATATGTTATGTTTCTTGATTCCTTTTCAGTCATCTTGATTCTGCGGTAGGGGGATTGTTTTCCCTAACAAATGGTATCAGAGCTTATGGTTCATCGGGGCTTCTATTTCAAGATGAAGAAAAGAAAGAAGAGAAATTTCGATGATTCTGCATGGGTCCAATAGGAAGCAGTACAATTTTTGTTCGCCTCCAGTGGTCTGCTCGTTTGGTGGTTTGCATTTTGTTAAGTCTACATGTCACCTTTTTCTTTATGTTGGTAAATTGATCAACTTTGATATCCTGTAGATGATTAATTACGATGATCAATTAGTCTATACAACAATTGATTATTTTTGTTGTTGATCAATCAAGGGTGCAACGATGGAGGTCTATTAAACTTTGATTATATTATTGAGGTTTAGCCGTGGCCTTTTGGCGTGCTGCTTGATAACTAATTCAGGTATTGGTCATGGTTCTGTTGGCAAGTATGGAGAAGACATTTATTTCTATTGCCTTTATCGGGATTTAGGAGCTGCTGTGTGTGACAAGTTCTTTCTTGGTTGAACTTATTTACATCTATCTATTTCTGTTGGAAAATTCTTTCCTGATTGAATTTGTTCATTTATTCTGATTAATAGTATCTGGATACCTTTGGTATGTCTTTCTTGCACTTATCTTGCGCATATGTAGCTGTCTGTTACATTTGGTACACCTGGCACAACCACCGTGCATCTGGTACATCTGGTACCATCATCGTGTGTCTGGTACATCTGACACTATCATTGTGCATCAGGTGCATATGGCACAATCATCGTGTATCTGGTACATCTGGCATAACCGTTGGACATCTGGTACATCTGGCACAACCGTTGGACATCTGGTACCTCTGGTACATCTGGCACAACCGTTGGGCATATAGTACATCTGGCACAATCAATGTGCATATGAATCTGGGATATCCGTCTATCAGCATCTGGCTCTTGATCTGTATTTGGGCTTTGAATTGAGAGGGGAATTATTGGGCATCTCTTCAAATCCTAAATATTTGTTAATGGGGATTTCTAGAGTTTTGGATTCATGAATGGGTAACACAAGGGTTGGTTCATGAATTGAGGAATTTCAAGAGTTAAATTCATGAATTGGATAACTTTTGGTTTGTACTTGAACTCTATAAATAGAGGGATAGTTAGAGTTGTTAGGTAAGAATTTGGTAGACAACTATTATGGTCTTCAAATCACCCTTCCGTATCTGTAAGCTGTGGGAACAATATACCCTTATGTATCTAAAATCTGGGTCGGGTGGTCTTGATTGACATCCTGGCATCTGTAATTTGTCTGGTCCATTTGAACAATAAGATTAATATATTTTTGGTCGTGGAGGTAGCCAACATGTTTGGTGAACCACGTTAAATTATGTGTTCTGTTTCTTGCTTTCTTTTCAGTCATCTTGATTCTGCGCAAGGGGATTGTTTTCCCCAACATCCTCCACTATCCAATCTCGACTCTATCAATCCCACCTACCAACCACCACCACCACTTCCCTCCTCATGCCATACTGGTCTACCATCTTTACCCTTCCATACATAAGTTTCAAGCTTGTAACTTTCCACACCAACTAAAAAAGCTTCCCAGATCTACTGTTACATGCTATTCCACTCTGTCACCAGCCAAACCTCAGCCAATATGGAGAAGTGAGAGACAAGGTCAAAATTGGAGGATAAGGTGGAAGTGGAAGGTAGAGACGTAGGGTGAACATGATATATAAAAGCGGTTGAAAGAGATGGGCTTGTGGAATTAGGGAACATGAAGTGGCGGCGAGTGAGACTGGTGAGAGGGGCAGAGGTTGTGATTATGGTAGGGTTTAGTGGTGGACTAGGTGGAGTTTGACAACAAAGTGGAGGAGGTTATTTAGTGATTCCTGTTGGGTATTTTATGGTGCATGTAAAGTGTGGAGGTCGGAGATGACAGTTACAAGAACATAGGTGCCCAAAATTTTGTATTTCCAACTATAGTTCTTGAGTTTCACCACCTCTTCATATTTGCCTTAGAATTTATTGTTTTCCCTTTAAAAACTAGAACCTTGAAAATTGACTATGACCCCGTAAAATGGAGGGGGAATTGAGTGTAACGGAAGAATTACAAAGTCATATATTATGAAGCAAAAAGGAAAGTACGATAATATTTTTTTGACATTTAAAAAATATGATTATGTGTTTTGAAACTTTTCGAATGATGATGTCTTATAAAATTCACTCATTATATTTTGTATTGAAAAGCCAGAGATTAATGGCCAGTTACCAAACATAAATTTTAAAGTCAAACAACTAATAAATAAATAGTCAAACCAATTAAATATTACACCCAACATTTTAAAAAATAATAATTATACATAACAGATGGAATAAATCTCCGACAACGATTACAATAATTGGAATTGACATTCAACTCAACTAAACTCTAGCAATAACTAATCCTAGATTAAAATAATTGGAATTGACATTCAACTAAACTAGAATCTAGAAATAACTAATCTATTATAAGGATATTTAAACTATACGTCAATCAAACTGACCATTTGTACTATAACAAATTAAAAAACCAATAAAAATTGTAATATCGCTATCAAGATATTAACTTAACTTGTTTGTGGTTGAAAATCATGACCACTCACCATAGAGAAGTGTATCACACATCAATATCACTAAACAAGGATCTTCAAGAATTGTAACATCATTTGATCCAACACACGGTTTATGTTGTCCAACCTATAAATACATTGAAAAACACAGATCAACTAATCCAAATAAATATAACTCTTAAAACAAAAAAATAGACGAAATCACGAACACGCTATCTGTACAATAAGATGAGACAAAATACATCGACATGAACAACTAAATCGAGTGATCATCATAAACACAACGATCTAATCTATCAGGTCGAAAAACAGTACTAATGTATGGAGACAATTCACACTTATTAAATAACATTAACATTCAAAGAATATCAATTCAAAAACAATATTTTCCCTATCTTCCCATAAAAGAACTTTTGAGAGAGAGAAAAGGGTGGGTGGGGTAGAAATAAAATATAAATAAATAATACACCTAACATCTAACTGGTAAAAGTCTTTCTAACATGTTTTAAACAAGCTCTCACTCCTTACTTCTCATTTCAAGTTGCACACTTTGATTTCACCATCTGACTTGATAAATGTTTGATCATTATCTATCACTTTTTTTAAAACAAAGAGTCATTCTTATTCTCATTAACTGCAAGATCGTTACACATTTGCATCAGGTTTATGTCGCACAACCCCTAGCTAACAACTATAACTAATCTGTTTAAAAATTCTAAAACTCTTTGGTCTCATGACCCACCTTCACCCAGGGTCGTTAATTGTAGCTAATTAACCCGAACGGAGGACTTATGAGAAGGTCAACGATAAAATTTATATTCTGAATCCATTCTCACTCCTTTTCTACCGATATGGTAGTTAGTGGTAAGCCCGAGATATGTCCACAAAGATGCCAGGGCCTACGAGTCAATGAAAACACAACCTCATAGGGGTCGTTAATGCGTACGAGTGAAAGGAATAGCTAGTAAAGCAAACAAAGGGGGGGGCTGGTTTTTCAGCTAACAACTACAAAATATAAAAGTAAAAAACATGTATTCTAATTGGGTTAGCACTTAGGGAGTAATTGCACATGTTCAATTTAATGTTTCGATCATCGATTCATTCACATAGAGATTTAGACAAACCTAATAGAGTGTACATAACACGTGGTGTGACCGATGACATACACTTCCCCGTACATGTCACGTCGGGTGCGCTCGCAACCCTCTATCGACACCGCTATCATAATTAAGGGAGTACAACAAGGTTCAGCCATTGTTGTAGATCTGTTTCTCCCCGTGCGATTACGTCTTGGACTTCCACCACGACTGCGCTACTTCTCAAATGGTCTTATCAATTAGGCCAAGGGTCGTAGGCACCTCATCTATGACACTAGGGTCTCTTACAACCCTAGCTTTCTACTTTCCACTATCTCTACATGTAACCTATCGGGATACATTACGTAATCAGCTAAGACTGGTGCGATGGAAAATAAGTCTGAGTAATACTCGGGCCTCCCGTACACACACCCGCGCGGATCTGTACTCCCTTACACATTCAAACGTCCAGGTTTCTCTTCCCAATGGGGCATCAATATTTTTGCCAACATGAATATAGACTAAAGTGTGTGCTTATATGGAGTGTACTATTCATGCAATTCAAACATTCAAGAACAAGTCACAATAATATCATAAACACAAAATTAGGATGGACTAGTTAATCTAACAAAACTTAAAATACCATGCGCCTACAATTTATCCCCAAGCTATAAATCTACTCCATAGATATGGAATTCAAACATAGATTTGAATTCCACATCATAGGATCAAAGAAAAAATAAAAGGAAAGAAAAGAAAATGAGAGAGTGTCTCCCTGGAATTGCTCTCCTAATACAAGATGAAGTCTAAAAATTATCTAAAAACTATCTCTTCTCTATAAAAGAAAAAGAAAAGAAAAGAAAAGAAAAGAGAAGGAAAAGAGGAGAAGAACTCTATAGAGAGAGAGAGAGAGAGTTCTAATTTTCCTAACATCTAAACTAGAAAGGGAAAAGAACTAAATTTATACCTCCTTAGGTTTTCCTAGAAGAATAAGGCTCCTATATATATTAGTAGATAATTGGGCCTAAAAATAGGCCCAAAATAGGCCAAAATTAGGTCAAACCCCTGGTCATCTTTCCCTCTTGCGACCAAATCTTTCTCGAATAAACTGCTTAAATCCGTGAACTTTCTAGACCTGAGATTTAGTGGGTTAGATAGAGCTTGGAAAGATGAATATTTTGATATATGGTAGGGGGAAATCGAATGAAAAATGAGATATTTATGGCCAAAATAGAGAGGGAAGACTGTGAATAGTGCGGCACAGACCATGAATAGTAGCACAGATCGTGAATAGTACCCTCGTGCCAAATCCATTGGCATGAAATTGTTAATAGTACCCTCATGCCAAATGCCTTTGGCACAAACCTGTGAATAGTAGGCATGGACCGGGGAATAGTGCGTGGCCCATTTCGGCCGTTTGGCACGGTCTGTGTCGTTTAGCGTGACCCATCATCTGGAAGGTTTTTTTGCTGAAAGACCCTTAGCGCATCCTGTGTCCTCTGGTGCGGGCCGTTGGTGCCTCCTTTGATGTTAACCATGAACAGTCCGTGTCGGCCCGTTCATGCTTCACCTGGTGAACTTGTTTCCTTTTCTACGGATCAACTGTTGGTCCGATTTGAGAGATCTAGCAGTCAATTTTATAGTTCTCCAAAATAAGAATCCAATAAAATCAACCTTGAAGGCTAGTTCTTCTCAAATCATTCTCTGACTTTGGCACAACTCATCGGACCACGATTCACCGTTTCTCCCTTGGTCGTTTTGAACTCCAATGCTACCTATCTTTGGCTCCATCTTTGTACTACCATGATTTGATGTTCATGGCCTTCATCTACTACCATTCTAGAGGTAAATGGCCTTTTATCTCTTATACCGTCCTTGCAAACAGCCTTCAATAACTTCTACCGCTCTTACGAACGGCATTCACATAGTATGTAACCAAAAAGTACCCACGGGTGACCTAATAAAGATGATCACAAGGAAGATTTAGGAGCTCATGGATACAAGTTGTCTATTAGTACTAATTATGTCTACAAAATGTGGGATTTAGGCAAGAAAGCCAAACATGGCCGTCTAAATCCCTTGTCATGTAAACTCAACTAAAACTAGCGATCCACAAAATAAAACAAGCTAAAAACTATGCCAAATGCTACGGATAATGCATGCATAATGAAGCACATCAGACTCCTCACACTTAACCCTTTACTCATCCTCGAGTAAATAAAGACAAGAAAAATAATTAAGCGAAATGTAGCGTGCAAGCATAAGTTAACCGAGGCATACAACTTATTCCTACACTACCGTGTTTCACCCAAAAGAGTAAGAATCTCACAACTCTAACACTCCCCGAAGAACATAAGCAATCTAACCACCCAAAAGTAAAATGTAGAAAAAGGTAAGCCAAAAAGATAAGTGTTAAGCTAGCTTCCTTTTCACAAAATGATCCCCAAAGCAATCAAAGAGTCGTCTCCCAAAAATAATCCACCAAGGAAATCCAAGAGTCGTCGGCTTGGTTGTCACTTAGGGATAATTCATGATTCTCAACCTAGATACAACCAACACCACAAGCGACAACACCTATTATCTTGGTTATATAGGGGTTTTTTCCTTGGTTTCTCGTCCAAAAAAAATTGAGGTAATTGTGGGCGGCGTAAAAAGGTAGTTTTTTTACCTCAGGTTCAAAATTGAGGTAAAAAGTAATTTTTACCTTAGTTTTTTGGAAAAATAACCGAGGTAAATACTGCAATGGTCGACATGGCTACCAAATATGTTGTGACATTGGTAATTTATGGAGGTGGCCGACAGTCCCTGAATCTTGTGACCTCTTTATAATCGATGTCGCAAATTTCATGTGTGAAATCATCTGTTCAAGTAGACAAATCCACTCATTCATGTTACCAACCTCGCATTGTCATTTGCATTTTTACTGTGGTTACAAGCCGCAGTAATTATTATCTTTTACCTCGGTTTTATGTCAAAATCAACCGGGGTAAATAAGTAATCATAGACTCACCACCCAACCAATTAGCGACGTCGACTTGAGAGTGCAACGTGGTTGATATCGTGCGACTTCATTTGGATCAAAATCGATTGGTCGGCCCCTATGCAATGATGATGTGGCATAATGATACCACGACGTTATTTTTGTAAATCGACTTCGCTTGCGGTTTTGCAATGAACGTTTTAGTTATGCAATGAACGAGGTATGTGCAACCTCGTTTTAAGTGACGTCACTTCTACCATGGTACCTTCTCTAATCTGTGGTGACCATTTAGCGACGTCGTTGGAGAAGTCGTGTCAGCAAAATGGTAAATTCTACACTAGCGAAGTCATTCCATTTATATAAACAACAATGAAAATTTCATGAAAATTGTGTTCCGGCATCAAACACCATTTATAGGACATGTAGCTACAGCAAATATAATGCATACAAACAAGAAGGATACATAGTACACCTTCGATGGACCTAAAAAGTTATCAAAATTCTCACAAAATGAACTATACCATTGATACTCCAAAAGTAGATAGAGATCTATGTCACATCATCAAAAAAAACCTTGGAAAGTATCAATGGACATTTTAGAGAATTATACTTGCACAAAAAACTTAACTCAATAATAGTTCCTCGTATAGTGGATAGGATAAGAAAATCCTTCAAATTCTTTATCATAATGAAAATTTCCCAATTTTGTGTACTTCGTCCAAATGCTTGATGGCTTATGGCAATTTGTCTTCGGGAAAATACTACAAGATGGAGTAAACACCATATTAATACAAAGTTTGGGTGTAGTCCATTTCATTGTTTATTGAAACATAATGTGTGGATTTTAGTTACCTTTTCTAGGTCATATTGATTCACATTCACATTCGCCACGAAGTCCTTCATAAAGCGCATGCAATAGTAACCGCTTTGCCATGGGGCCAATTCTTTTTTATGCTATTGATACACGTGATTTTATTAGGAACACGAAGAGATGTATGTATGGCAATAATTATGTCATGTCTATATTTAGATTTAAATTATAACCTTTAGGGATTTTCAATGGAATGCCTTACGGGGGTTGATTAAGTGATCTGTCATCACCTTTTCAATTCCAAATGAAATTGTCTCCAGGGGCATTTGATGTATTGGATCGAACCAGTACACCATGCTTGTTGGAACAACAAAGACGATGACCATCCAATGATTGCTAGAAAAATGAAATTGTCCTTAATTATTTATAATCCAATGATCTTTAATTTGAATCAAAACATTAGTTTTTTTTTGTAAGGAAGTAGAGTTGACTCACATCTCATAATATGGTGCGATATATATTGAATTACCATTTTTCATCAATCGAAAGATCAAGTAGGCCAAACGCTCTTCCATCGCCACATGTTCATGTTGGATCTTAAAGGGGCAAAGAACCCCTATCCACCCTTTCATTTTTTAAATTTTTATTGCATATGCAAAAGCCTACATACATAGTTAGTCTCGATAAATTTAGGGAAAACATAGTTGCATTATGGGTGGGGGTACATTATTGAAATGGAATAATGCCTCAAAATCCTCCTTTCGGGTGATTGGATTTTCCTTGTAACCCAAACTACCAACTTCATCTATGGTAATTTTTTAATAAGATGAGGGAGGGTGAGTTTTCACAATCGTGTGGATATTCTTTAGAGATCCATCCTTGGATGGATTGAATGGAGGTGCCTACACTATGGAGACACGGGATATTGTAGATTATGGATCCCCACATGTTCTTGATGTTTTGGTCGGGCTACTGTTGATTGCCTCGATCTACGTGAAAAAAATTCAAAAACATTTGTAAATAAATTTTGTATTTGCTCATAGCCTTACAACTGAATTTATTTTAACCTTTTCGGGGGGCACCTTGTCCAAAATAGAGACCAAACAAAAGGGCTATTCAATAACTATTCCCACGACATCGTCCACTATAGTTGCCTCGGCTCCTGGGATTGGAAGACCTATACCATCAACAAGGCTCTTTGTGAGATTGACCACCACGTTCTCCTTTGCAACCATCTTATGATGATGCAATCGTACGGATGTGTACACTTTACCTTCTGCCACAACATGGCTCTCACCATAAACACTCTCGGCAAGAAGAATGCACAAGGAATTATCCTCCAAAAAAAGAATTTCTATTTAAGAACAAAGTATAAACTAATTTGAACATGAAAAGTTTAATATATTCACTTATACCTCCATGTTCCTTTGCGTTGACTCTACTAACTTTGTCCTTAGTCGGTCAAATGCAACACGTGTTTTTGAAGTCGGAAAAGTTGGGGCAGGCCACTACGACGCTCTGGGTGTTCATTTGTTGAGGTTGCCAGAGAAGTAACGCGCGGGGTCGTTGAGGTTGTTGGTTTAGAACTTGTAATGATTTTCTCCAATTCTAGTGGTCTTTTCCTCCTATTCAATTCTTGTGAGACATAAGTCACTAGTTGGCTTAATGTGGATTTCAAACCATCAATCTCTCTTTGTTGACTACTTGACAAAATATCAAACTTAGGTCGTCGAAGTTTAATAAAGATGTCCTTATGTGTAGCGAGTGTGACGAAACCCCGGACCCTGCCCGAATATTCTTCCTTGTTAAGAACTACACCTAGTATGTCATTCTCTCCAACCCCAACAAACTCTCCCGACTCTTGTTTTCTTTTTAAGTCCTCCTAAAAATTACCAATAATCGAACTCATATAATAGGTTGAAATTATCTAGAACAATTTCACATACATTAATTCATCTGAATTGTTAGCAAACTCACAATTTGGGCAACCACCTCCACTTCTTTGGTGTGGAACTTACCCTCCTTCTTCCCTCGCTTTGTATATCCTTTTAACCATTTTTCAAATTGGGGAACCTCATCCGGTGTGGGATATTCCGTTGAAATCCTTGCCTCATCATCTGCCATCCCATCCTCTACTTTATCAAACACTCTTGCCTCGAACATTTCCTTCATGATAATTCTTGTGACTAGTGCATACCCACCCCGACTTATGGTTTGTCGCATCTTGTTTCCTTCTGCGACTTCAACATGTTTAGCTCTGAGACCCTGAAAAATTAGCCAATCAAGCGCGTGTCAAAGGAATGAACATAAAAAATAATGAGGTCAAAATGTATCAAATTTCCCCTGTCCCTGTGCGACATCGTTCACATTTTGGTAGGTAATTTGTATCTTACAAATGGATAGTGTGCGGCATTGATGTGATCATCGATTGAAGACAGTACCTAATCTTTGTTGTCATATGATATCGCTAGCCCCTATGTACTGATGGACACTAGTCTGATGTGTTCTATGCAACATTGCATAACCCATTTCTAGTACTTACATTTAGGGAAAATAGGGACCAATACAATGAAAGAATTCACTGTCACAAACCACATAGACAATTGATGTTTTAATCATAATAATGCCATGCATAAGTTCATCTCATCATAAAAACGATTGACAAACTTTAAAAATATAACTGTATCCACTATGTATAAACCTCAAACCATGTAAATGTCAATCTCTTACTGATGCTTCATCTGCCAGTTTTCTTGCTAAAAAACCATTCCAGCTAGAGTCACTTATGAACGGATGCTTAATCCTTGGGTTACAATGTTTCTTCTTCCCGAAAATGTAATCCCTTGCCAATTTGGCCTTGAAATCTCTCCATCTCTTGCCCAAGCGGCGTATGATTATTTTCTTCAACTTTTCCTTGTCTTCACACTCAATTTCAAATGCTAATTCAAGGGCCTTCCAAAGCTTCTCCTTGTAAGCCGCGTCGACCCGAGGCCAAGACTCGTACAAGAAAATGTCAACCTTTGTTCTAGCTATCAATCCTAGGTAACTAGACCACCAATTTCTATCCTCGCCTATAGCATTTCCAATATGGTCAAATTTCATTGGACATTTCATACCTTTGTCCACCATGTCTTTAACTTCTTGCAAATAGCCCTACTCCGACCGTGCTTACGTCTTTTCAATCCATTTTGCTCTCCTCCTCCTTCGGTAAATTTCCTCGTATCATGGATTACCACACGACGACCTAAAAAGAAAGACAACAAATCACACAACACTATGTCAACCACAACACACTAATGAATTACACACACTAAATAGTGATTGCAAAATTAAATCAAGGATTTTGCCATAACAACACCATTTCATCCCTTAAGTGACACACTATATATATGTTTGATAGAAGGGGATCTCCATATGATTAAAAGAAATGCAAAAAAATAAGTTGGAGAATTTATTTCCATATCGAATGACCACCATTTGAAAACTACAACAAGTGGTACACACAATACACATTAAAAAATGTAACCTTTGAAATAACCACACACAACCCTTTATGTATTGGCCATATGAAAAAATAGATGATACATAAGACACAAAATAACAACAGACCCTCATTCAAAATTCAATGTCAATGAACGTAACATGAACAATACGATCATTTTGCATGGTGTGAAAGATTAAACCTTACCAAAACTTTGATTCATGGAACCCCCAACTTTGGTGACGTCCATTTAGCATCTAATATGGAGATGGATGTGATTTCTTTTTTAAATAGTGATAAGTTGGAGAAGAAATGAGTTGATGAAGATAGAATTTGGTTCTTGGGGGATGGAGGGCACCATTTTTGGAAATAAATGTTCTTTCAAAGTTTTTGGGCCTTTTTTTTAGCTAAGTACGACGCATACTCCCGCCATACGTGCAACGTCGCACGATTCATGCGACACCCAGTAATTTAATCTATTTTAGGTCTATTAGTGGGTCAAAAGTGGCCCAACAGGACCATCCCATATGAATGTCCGACTTCACAATATGTTCATTCCAGACTCTGATTATACGATATTTGCACGGCATCACTATATACGTGAGTTGGAATTCATAAGTTGGGCCTGTTTGGGGACCAAATGGCTCATTTCACGTTTATGATTGACATCGATGTTTCTTCGACTCATCCTTGGCATGTCCGTCATATCCATAATTAGTTATAACATAGAACTTAATTCTTTCCTTCAATAGTCAAACCCATTGTTGTTAGAGGAGTATATCTACATTTATCACGAATCCATAGTGATTTATTTTTAAAAATTTATCCATCAAGTAAAGTTAACTCTATCACCCACATTATCATATATGTACATGTCAGTGATCAAACATTGCAGCCGACCATCCGTTAGAACATCCAACCAATTGCCCATAATAGGAGGAGCTTTATTTGTTCGATACATAATGACTTTTTTATGGCTTGTTATAGTTAATTTTATAAAAGAATATAATGTTAGTTATACTTATTGAACGGGGAATTATCGTTATCCCCACGAACACTCAGTCTTCTAAAACATTTCATGTTTTGGGCAGTAATAGCTCATTTATTGCGTTTGTGTATGGTGTGGCATATCCGACCTTATAAGTACCTACTAGATGATACTTACAGTAATTACAATGAGTTCTCCCATGTATCTCATGAACAGTCAATATTATAGGGCATAGCCAACCTTGCAAAACTATATTCAAACCATGTGGATATCAGTTGTTACAATTATAAAAGGTAATCTTGTTATACATGGAGAACGGACCTATAGTATTACTAAAGAAAGTGTACGAACATGTTAGACGACTATAATTGGCAATCCAGTACAGTGTATCACATTTTGTACCCTTATTCATTAAAACATGTAAAAGCATTAACAGTCTGAGAAAGAAGCATTAGTCGTAAGTCTTTGACATTACAATACGTATTCTTGTACAACGTAGCACAATTATAAAGGGAAATCTAGTACAACATATCACACATGGTACCATTGTTCATTGAACCATGAGAGGCAATTTTATACAATGTATCACACTTGGTACCATGTTAACTGATTAACAGTCTTACTTTCATAGTGTTTTTGGAACCATTTTCGATGAAGGGCTCAATGTTATAAACAACTATTCGAGATTAAATTGGTGATCACATTTATTTTTGGAAGTTAGATATTTATTTTATCGCATTTTTGAGACAAATTTCTCCGAGCCTTGCATTTGGGCTCGTGTTTAAATGAATTTGGGCCTAAAATTTTAATCAGCCCAACATCATGTGCGAAGTCGCTAGCGTTTCATCGTTATATCGATGTGTCCGGTGTTAAAGCAAGGTTGTGTCTGTATAGGGGAATTTGGCCAAGCCCAAGATGTTTTAAAATTTGGGCCAACTGTTATATTTAGCCCATTAACCCTATCGTGCGACATCGTCCAATATTCGTGTAGTGTACGGTAATGTCGGGAATATATGCGAGGTCGCAGGCAGGGTTAAACGACACCGTAACGACAAAGTACTTAAAAGATCAACGGTCCAACCCACCATATTCCAACACGGCGAGCTTGCACATTCAAAACATACCATTTCTAGAAAACCACCTCAAAACTGTCCAATTCAACTGCCATAACCACCTCCTTATTAAAAACCAAAGCTTTGCCGCTACTTTTTGTTCGTCATTACTTATTAGCCATGAAAGAGAGCTCCACATTTTCCCCAAACCCTAGACAAGGTCATATTTTTTCTATTATCTATTATTTTTGTTGTTTAGGATTATGCTTTTAGTTATTATGTTGTTGAAATGTATTGATTAAGTTCAGTGTGCAAGTTTTATTTGACATCTATGTGGATGATTAGGTTTTAGGGCTTCTTTAGTCGTGTTTGATATTGTTTTTTGGTGCATGGATGAAATGGGGTGGATGTGAAAGGGTAAATATCCTTTTCTGCATAATTGCTTCATATTAAGGGTGTTGTTAGTTGTTCTTGTGATGTTTAGCACTTTTTGTACCATTTGTCTGTACGTCGCTATCAATTCGTGCTTACTGAATTGCTATGCGAGGTCGCACATTCATAAATTTATAAATGTTTTTGAATGAGAGACCTTTCATTGGTAAATCATGTCAGTCGAATTGTTGTCGACATGTCAGCGAGGTCGTTTATGACATATCATTCAACATCAAATCAGTTCATCACATCACTGATTATTGTTTAAAATGTTATCCATCAGATGCCAGTCAAAAGTACAGCTAAAAGGACCCGAGAAAAGGGCGGCGAAGCGAGAATGTCTCATTCAAATAAGGAAAAGGCTGCCCCTCAACCACCAACCTTTGATGATAAACAATTTTTCTTGGAGGAAAAGGAGCAATGCTACACTTATATCATGATGCAGAGGCGGCAGAAGGAGGTGAGATGCATGAAGTCGGGTGAGATGCAGTGGCTCCACCTTGATGTATTTATTGAGGCATTCAAACCGTCGGGGATGGAGGGGCTAATTTACTTGGACAAGCCCACTTATAAGAACGATGTTAGAGAGTTCTGCAACAATTTCACTTGTCTCAGTATCAGGAAGTACAAAACTCGAGTTAATGACACTGATATGGTATTGACAAGTGAGGTGGTGAACGGGGCTATTGGGTTCACAATTGGTCAAGATTGTAAACTCGGTTAAAAGACTCCAAGTCTAGTGTCGTGAAAATTGGCCTAATAGGGTTACAGAAGATGATGAGTCAGAGGCCCTCGATCCCAATAGGATGGTCAAAAAGTACTTCAATCTAAAAGTGGGCAACCAGACTTTCAAACCGATAGAAATCAAGATTGATGTGCTCAAGCTCGAGGATATCTCATCTTCAACTACCTGATACCAGTTGGCCATCCTTCCAAGCCTACAATCAACGACTGTGCCCTCTACTGGCACATATGCGAGAACAAGATTATTGACCCCGGTTACACCATCATCCAAGAGATGCACACAGTGGCTGAATCCAATAATAGAAGGACCCTCCCTTACGACAACGTGATAACTGCCCTCATAGAGAAACAGAGTGTTCACATCCAGTCCCCTCAGAAGATCTCCCCAAGATACTATGATGAAGACTATTTTGGCCAAAAGCATTGGCACTGGGAGATGGGTGTGTGGGTTGATCGCAACATCTCCAAGGGTGACCTTGATCCAGCAGCCACCCTGGGCAAGAGGGGACTCAATCAGCCCCCGGAACTTCCGGTATGAAAATTTGTTTTTTTTCCAATTCATAACTAGAGTTTATCAATTTAAATAATTTTAAAGTATTGGAATTCTTTTTGTAGCATCACGGCTGAGATGCAGTACCCGGAGCATCCTCCTGAAGGGCATGGAGAAGGTGCAGGCTAATATGCCGTGTTTGGAGCAAAACCAGCAGAGGATGATGGCGAAGTTTGCGGAGCTGAGAGTCATTATTAACCCTGGAACTGCAGGAAAGGGGCCAGTGGAAAATGAAGATGAATTGGTGGTCGAGAACTCAAACAATGACGCACTGGACACCAATGATGAGGTGATGGATTCCTGCTCCAGATCGAAGTCAGGCGAGGATGAGGAGGGCAATGAGACTAATACGGAGAATGGTTAGCAATCCAAGATACTCGAAGACAAGCTCTGATGTGATTTATGTTTAGTTCGTTGATGCAATGAATTTTATTAAGGTTATCTACTATTGTGGAGATTTATTTTGGAAGCGATTATACGCTAGAATTTAATTATGATATCATTTTGCGTATGGTTCAATTAGATGCAATTATGTTTGGTGTGTTGTCAATATTATTGATATGAGCTATTGTGTACTAGTTTTTTGTGAACTTAAAATGATTCCCTTATGGGTTTACCACTCTGAGTTCTGGTAAAAAATTTCAGAACTCAATTCATGAATCAAAGTTTGGAACGTGCAAAGTCGCATGCTTACCTTAATACACTAATCGGTTGAAACAAAGTCTTATAGAAAAGCCGGCGAGGTCACAAGAATTAATTGGTTTTGTAGATTTAGGTACCGTCTTCAATCGACCACCTTAGTGACGATATTACTGACGTCACAAACTCCTGTTTTATGGGACCATGCGGCAGCTGTGCAAAGTCACACTGGAGTACTCTTTCTAACCAATTCTTATGACGAGTAGCTGTGCGATGTCAGCTATTACATCCCCAAAACCCTTTCTTATGTGATTCGATCAGAAATGGGAATGCCAAAAGGTTACCAATTATACAACGTTATTATCTCCTTCGCAAATTTATAATCAAAAGAGAACGGGATAATGAAAAATTTAGAAACTACATAATGGGAACAAATATAAGTCTTATTTTTCTTCTTCTTCTTAGATTTTGGAAGCCGCTCAATCCAAACACCTTCCTCGTGGTCTCTGCTCAATAGCTCCACACCAATTATTGTTTCTTGGCTGACATCACTGCCAAAGGGTGGTGTATGTGGAATAATCTCTGACAATGAGGATAGACTAACCTCTCCCACAAATTGGCTTTTCCCTTCAATGACTACCGATTTACTAGAATTGCAAAGATCATCTACATAAAACACTTGTATAGCCTGTGATGCTAGCATGTATGGATCGCCATTAGAACCTGTCTAGCTCAAGTCGACAACTGTAAAACCTAGCTCATTAATCGAAACACCCACATTGTTATCAACCCATTTGCATTTGAAAATTGGGACCCTGAAACTTGTATAGACCAGTTCCCAAATTTCTTCAATCACACCATAGTACGACATGTTCCTGTACACTGGATTCTTATCCTTTGAGCTGCTGACATGTATTGCTTCCGCAACTATGCAAACACCACTATTTTGTGTTGAGGTGTGTGTGTCCCATTTAAGGGTTGAGAAGGTAAACCCATTCATGTCATAGCCAGTGAAAGAAATAGATGTAGCAGAAGGCATGAAGGCTAAACAATTCAAGGTTTCATCGTGACTTTCTCCAACTACAGTTTGTTGTAACCAATCAACGAAGGTGTGATTGTGTTTGGCAGGTACTTACTTCTCCAACCAACCGAGGTGCCTCTCATTGATTGAGACCATGTGTATATCCACGTGGGGGAAAACCACATCTGAATTGTGCAATACATATAAGTGTACTTTTCTTCATGGGATAATACCCGAGTTGTTCCTTTTCGAAAACCTTTGCCCCCCACTCTATCGCCATGGTGCAATTTTGGTACACCAATCGACTCTTCATTCTTCAAGAATTCCATGCAGTATTCTACAGCCTCCTCAATCACATACCTCTAGACTATACTGGCATCCGGGTGAAAATGATTTTTCAAATAACCCTAGAATATCTTCATATATCTCTCGAAAGGATACATCCAGCTAAGGTAAACAGGCGCACAAATAAATATTTCCCATGCAACGTGAACCAACAAGCGCACCATTATGTCAAAGAATGAAGGGGGGGGGGGGAATACATCTCCAACTCACACAACACAATAACTATTTCTTCTTCGAGTTCCGCCAATTTCCCACGCTTAATCTCTTTATAACAAATTTCCTTGAAGAAGCGACACAACCGGGTGATGCACTTCCTAACGTGAGGTGGCAAGATGGATCTAATCGAAACCGGAAGAAATTCTTGAATCAAACAATGTGAGTCGTGAGATTTCATACTCCCCAATCTCAATCCCTCATAGGACACTAGATTGCTAACCCGGATAAGTTGCCCATCGGGACATCCATTCCTTTCAAACTAGATCATATCAACTCTTTCTCTGCTTTTGAAAGTGTGTAACAAGCTGCCAGCAAGTATGTCTTCGTCCCCCACACCTGTGGGGCCAAATCAGGTCTAATTCCCATTTCAACCATATCTTTCCTTGACTTCACACCATCCTTTGTCTTACCTGGGATATTTATCAAAGTACCAACCGAACTGTCACATGCATTCTTTTCAATATGAATCACATCCAAATAGTGTTTGGCGTCAAGTTTCTCCCAATACGGCAGTTCAAAAAATATGGAACGCTTTCTGCAACCACCAGCTACCTTTGGTTTCCTCTTCCCCTTCCCAAAGTTACGAAAATTTGCAACATGTACAAGGTTGACACACCCATTAATACAGGTGGAAGGGACGACAACTCTACGTTTCCATTGAATTCATCACATTTATTCCTCCCGATGAGTTGTTGGAAGCCATCTCTGGTGACCAAGGTACACAGTCTTGCTTCCATGCCTCAATTGAAAATAATCTGTGCCATCTAAACAAATCGGGCAGGCCTTGTGTCCTTTCACGAGCCAGAAAGGTTTCCATACGTGGGAAAGTTATTAACAGTGCAGAACAACATCGCTCTAAAATCAAACTCCTCCTTCTGAAATCCATCATACATTGTAATCCCAGGATGCCACAACTTTTTCAAGTCATCCACCAAGGGGGCTAGGTAGACATCAATATCGTTGCCCGGTTGTCTCGGACTGGAGATTATTAGAGATAACATTATGTACTTCCTTTTCATGCACAACCAAGGGGGCAAGTTGTAAACCATTACCATCAGTGCCCAAGAACTATGATTGCTGCTCATATTACCAAATGAGTTTACTCCATCGGTGCATAAACCAAGCCTCAGGTTACGTGGCTCGTTCCCAAAGTCCTGAAAGATAGCATCATCTTCTTCCACTGATCACCATCAACCGGATGACTAATCACTTCAGTGTCAACCACTGTCTGATTTACATGCCAACTCAAATTATTAGTATCCTCGGGATTTTCAAACAATCTTCTCAAACGGGGAATAATAGGTAGATACCAAATAGCCTTGACAGGAGCCTTCTTCGTCCGCCAATTTCTAGTTTCTCCATCAACATTGACCTCTTTCAATTTGAACCTTGGAGCAATGCATTTAGGGAAATCCTTCGCATGCAAGTATTCTCCCCTATACAGGATACAATCGTTCTGACAAGCATGTATCTTTTCATATTCCAAGCCCATCGGACATAGTACTTTCTTTGACTCATATACCATTAGTCTATTGCCAACTGGAAGCATTTCTTTCAACACTTTCAACAAAGCAGAGAAACTGACATCACTATAGGAATACTTGGCTTTGACATTCATACACTGTAATGTAGCCTTCAATACAGTCATTCCATCGGGGCATCCATCATATAGAAGTGTCTCATTATGCCCGTGGAGTTCTGAAATTCTTTTATGTTCTCCACTGTAATTCTTGACGGTCTCCTCAACCAACTCATCCATCCTATCATCCTTCTCGCCCTCTTCTTCATTTCTAGTATGCTCATCCACATTCTCCACATGCCAGAACCAAATTTTGTATGTTGGATCAAAATCATATATAAATAAGTCTTCCTTCAAAGAAATTGCTTGTTCATGAATAGCGGTGTCCCGACACTTCTTGCAAGGACAATATACGTAAGACAAATTCTCTTCCGTGGCATTCACAAATGCAAATTCAATGAAGTTGGCTACAAAATATTGATACCCATCGATTGTTTGATCTTTATCAAAATAATGATTTTTATCCATAGACATTCCTACAATACAATAATAAGTACACACTCTTTATCGGCCTATCTTAGCAAAAAAATACATCCACTTACATTCATTCACTTCATGACATGCATACAAATATCATACATATATATATATATATATGTATATATAAATGTTAACAAAAACATTCATTATATAAGCATACACACATAAATACCGAAACCCATATACAATGAAATTCCTAATTTCAATCAACCCACACATAATCACATCCTCTCATATGAAATCTACTAACCTAAAACCTAATTTGAAGATGAAACTACAAATTTGTGATATTTCAAAACTTACTTGGTAATTGAGCAAAATCAACAACCCTATTGGCCACCTCTAAGAATGTGGATTTGAACTTCAAAGAGGGAACTCGGTTAGGGATAAATTTTTGGGGTATTATATGATTGAATTTGGTCAATGGAACCAAAGTCACTGGCTAAGTTCGGTCGTATGTCACTCTAGGTCATCGACTCTATATCGGACAAAATGATATATTTAGCGATGTCATGTCACAATCTAGTTTTGCTGCATGATTTGACCAACCCAACCGACGTCGCAGATATGACGATTATTCTTTTTACTTTGATTGTAAACATTATTTACCTCGTTTTCCATACAACCGAGGTGAAAAAATTTATTTACCTTATTTTTTAAACTGAGGTAAGTAACAGTTTTTACTTCAAAAAAAACCAACCGAGGTAAAAGAACTTTTTACCTCACTTTTTGGGGTTAAGGAAAAAATCGAGGTAAAAAGGGTGAAGTAACAGGTACGGTTTCTTGTAGTGCAAGGAAGCAAATGTATCGTCAACCTAGTTTTTTGTTTTCTCTCAATTTCTCTCATTTTGCCTAGGAGCCCTTTCAGGGTTTCATTCTAGCTTTAACACACAAAGGGTAATCACTTCTCACCTTTTTCCACACGACCTCTCATTTTTCCTTGTCTCGTAAGCCTTTCCGGGCCTAGCCTCTCATTTTTACCTAGGTCTTTCGACATATCCGGGCTTTTTCCAGTATTACCCAAGTTACCCTTTTGGGTTTTCAACTTGTCTGAGTTTTTGTATTTTTTCATTTTTTTTGGTGTAGCACAAAATTTCCCCAAGAGTGGGCTTCATACTACAAAAGATAAGATCAATCACAAAAAAAATACACCACCATATCCTAAAACAACCTATCCAATGCAAACTAGGAACCCTAGCATAGCATGTCATGCCACCAAATATCCATCCAAAAATATCCCTTAACAATCCAAAAGCAAAATCACCAACTAGCCAGAAAAACTACCAACAAAAGCATTACATGCACCGAGGAAATCAAAGAATGAAACTCCCTAAGTGCTCACTACTCCCTTTCCCATACTTAACCGATGCATACTCCTTAATGCAAGGAAAATCATGTCAAAACATAAGTGAGGTTGGGAGAAATAGTGACACTTACTCTTGCGGTCCCAAAGGGCCTTCCTCTTCCTCGTGACTAGTGTTGCTCCTCTCAATGTATCATGTTGCTTGAAGAGCAGCTGCAGTGCAGTCCATCATCGAAGTAAGCTCCCCCACTTGCATTCTCACTCCCCCTATCGCTTGGACTACCTCTTGCAACACTACGGTAGAGCTAGAAAGTTGATCTCCAAGTGCATGCAATCGGCCAATGATGTTCGTGGATAGGCGAGAGCAGATATAATGTGTTCTCAAAGATATCTCACCCTCGGCCTCCTCAATGTCTATCTCCGTGATGGCTAAGACTCTATAGAAATATCTCTTAAAGTGTTGGTCTGGCTCAATAAATAGGGCATCCAAACTTGTGTCATGGTTGATGGCGGTGCGCTCCAACTGTGGAAGCACCATGAAACTACAAGTGCACGCTTTACCATAAAGTACCCTCTGATATCGTAGGTCCCACCATGCACGCCTTGGCTAACTTCTCAATGATACCTTGTACCCAATCATCTCAAGTTAGCCAATGATCTCTGTGTGATCGGATGCCCTAAGTATTGTGCCAGTAGACCTACCATGCCACCCATAGATAGCTTATCACTCTTTCTTTCCCCATTCATCGTGCACTCGTGTACAAAGTTTCCCACCAGGTTTAGGTAGAAGTTACCCTTATGAGTCATTTCCCAAAGGCAATGAACATTCAAACCTGGACATTGCATTAGCTCACCATAGCAGAAAACCCCTCATTACTAATAGTCGGTGAACGTAACGAAATACCGAAAGAACCAAGTCAGTGCTCTTACACACATTCTTCCGATCAGTCCCGGTCAGCTGCCTCCAAAATTTCCCGAGAGAAAAAGGCATCCCTTGATGGCGTGTTCTAGGGATCTCCTTTCCGTACCTCCATCCAAAGGCACGGGCTATCTCCTGGTGTGTCATCTGATACTCCTTGTCATCAAGATTGAATTTGATTGCCTTGTGTCCATTTTCGTCTGTGACTAACCAAAGAGTAGCTAGGAACTCTAAGGTCCACATAACATAAGTCTTAGAATGTTTCTCTAAGAACCCCTCTAGACCCACCTGACCCAAGAGATAGGTCATGGGCGCGAGTAAGCCTAGAGCCGCCAGTGTGTTTTTGCATGCAAAGCCGGTCTCTAGTATACTCCTCTTTGTCTCTCTCATATTACTCCACCTCCGTGCTGCATTCACGGAAATATTTGATAGTTCCATAAGCTCACTGGTCACAATCGTCGGGTTTCAAAGAGTAGGAGTTACCGATTCATAGTTTGCACCATTCACCAGTTTCTTCTTCTTCTAACCCCGAGTGGACTTGCCCTCCTCCGAAGTATTCCTTTTAGGTGGAATTCTAACAAAATGAGGTAAAAAGTGGTAATGTGATCTTCAAAAGAAGGCATGGCTCACATTGTCATTTAACAAGTAGATCCTACCTAAATAGCCTTACCATTCAAAACATGATAATCCAAGCATGATGGTTATTTAAACAAGAACATCCTCATTGAATAACAATATCACGTAAGTCATTCAACAACCCATCAATAAGACTATGCAACCAAGATTCATCTCCTCCCAAATCACCCAAACAAGAAGAACATATCATTCAAACGCAATAGCACATCAAACCACCCAAACTTTCTTCAACACATGATCATAGATACAAGTACAAACATGTATCCCAACAACACACATACTCATCAGAAGATCATGTTTTTCATAACACCACCACAATGTCAATCAAGCATATAAACAAAAGAGTTCAATGAATTACCCAGAACTTGAAGCTAAGAATTGCAAGATCCACATAAGAAGAAGCAAGAATTGATAATTTTTGTAAGAAAAGCTTCAACTTTTCGAGTTTCACCCAGTGTGTGAGTGAGTGTTTCTTGAGAAGGAAGAATGTGTCAAGTGATGAAATTAGGTGGAAAAGTGTACCATGGATTTAGAATTTCAGCATAGGTGATAAGAGAGAGAGGTACAATTAGGATGAGAATGGAATTTCAAAATTGCATATTAGGGGACAATAGTACAAATAAATTAATTCCTAGGAATGTAGGAAGTACTATTTGCATAAAAAATTCTATGGAATTAGGGATTTCAAAATTCTTGAACCAAAAATGCATTTTTGAGTTAGAAATTCATAATTTTAAAAAATTTGCACTTTTGGAACAATTTGGCAATGGAAAATTAGTTTAGCGCAAAATGTGCTTGGCACTAACCAGAGCCTCATGCCAAAAATTTAGGCACGAACTAACCCTCGTGCCAAACTCCTTGGCACGAAGCATCCCCTCGTGCCAACTCTCCTAGCACAGACCCAGGCTCTTGGCACAGACCGTGACAGGTTTTGGCACGAGAATGCCAAAAAAATTGACCTTATCCTTAGTTTTTCCCTCTTTTTTTGAAAAGCTATGTCACCCATCAAATCCAATTCAATCCAAATACAATCATGAGTCTCAAACTCAAATTTTCAAATCAACAAAAGTTTTGTCTCAAAAATCCTCACTGCAAACAAGAACATGCAAAATCTATCTAATCACTACTTAAAACAAGAAAGCAAAAAGAAATGGCATATATTTATTGTTATCCTCACGACCAATTTCTTTTTCATGCAAGTCTAATTAGAAACACCTACCAGTGGGTCTTTGAAATTTCCATTAATGACTCCACCCACGATGACATCGTTGTGGAGAGGTCTCCACAACGAGCCATCCTTACCTTCAGACCTCTTGTCTGTCATATAAAATAAATCTCCGTGTCTTGCTAAAATAGAGTCCTTGAATGTCACTTTAGGGTTACGATGAGGTCATGGAGGTTTTAAACCCTCGATATCCTTCATTTCCCACTGTAAGTTAGTTAGCATGGAAAAACAATTTAGCACAGACATACTATCGATACCATTATGCAATTCATCAGACTTACCAACACGGGGCTCATCCAATTGTTCATGCTCACTGGTAACACAAGAGGTTTGATGGAATTCATGCTCATCACCTAGGGTCACACATTTACACATAAAAGAAGAATTTGTTGAATAATGCTTAGATTTATAGATATCAAAATCCACTTTATCCACATCATCTTCTAGAGTCAAGGTTCCCAATTGGACATCGATTTTAGTCCTAGACATTTTGAGAAAAGGTCTCCCCAAAAGTATTGGGGGTGCACTTCCGTCGTGCACGTCTAGGACATAAAAGTCCGCCGGAAAAACCAACTTTCCAACTTGCACTATCACGTCCTTTACTAGTCTACGAGGGCTAGCTTGGGAGCGATCAGTGAGTTGGAGAATCACTCTAGTATCCCTAAGCTCACCAATTTTTAGGCATTCATATAGACTAAATGGGATCACATTGATGGATGTGCCTAAATCTATCATGGCATTTTCAACAAGTTTACCACCTAAAGAGATTAGAAAACATTCCGGGGTCGTTGCATTTCTTTGGAAAATTTTTATGATCCAAAATGGTGACTCCTCCCATTTTTAAACGTCCTAACCTCTTAGTTGGTCTACTTCTTTTCTTTGTGCATGCAACTTTATGAAATTTAGCATATGATGGCACATTTTCAATCAATTCCAAGAGAGGGATTGTTACCTCGACCCTTTCAAAGACTTTTTGAATGTTTTCATCATTGGTCACCACCTTTGGCTTTTCCCTCAAAGCATTTGGAAATGGAGGTGGAATGGTAGCTTGTGCCTTGGGCGGTGGAAGCTCCTTGGAAAGTTCCTCCTTGACCACAATCTCATCTTCTTTGAAGTGTGCCTTGGTAGCCTCCAATACTCTATCATCCTCTTACATAATCCTCTTCTCGGACTCATGAACTTCCTTCCCACTTCTCAACTTAAGTGCACTCACGTTCCTCAGATTTATCTCCGGGTTGGAAGGGATTTTGCCAGACTCTTTGGCTTCAAGTCGGCTCATCGAGGTGGCAAGTTGTCCAACTTGAACTTAAAGATTTTTGATACTTTAGAATGGTCTATTACCAAGGTTTTCAATCTCACACCTTGTCCTCTCTGCAAAGACTTCATGTTTCTTGCCCAATTGACCAATGGCATCTAAGATCTCCTCTCAATCCGATTTGTAGATTGAGGCATGATTGTTAGAGGTCACCTCGAGGATATGGTTGAGGAGGGGATTGTCCACCTCGATATCCTTGGGGTTGGTTATCCTCCATCCATTAGAAATTTGTATGATCTTGATATCTTGGGTTGAACAAATTTGCATAGGGTTCCAGCCTTACATCTTCTTAATTTCCCTGGAACCCTTATGGTTGGCCCCTTGAGAATTATGGCCTCTCTCGATTGTTGTACTCAACGGCCTTCACTTCTTGCAAATTATCCATGACCTTGGGAAACTCCTTGGAGTTGTGGTTAAGGTTGAAAACTCTGCACACTTTGACTTGATGCACTTTTCCTTGCAAAAGCCCCTTCATCATGGAGGCAGGAGCTTGGATTTGCTTCTCTAACTTAGGTGATTGTGCGGTTTCATCCAAAACCTTAGCCCTTGACCTTGTGCCAAATTGTCGCATACCATTAGCCATTTCATCTACGAGGGTCATTGCATCCTTAAGGCTCTTGTTCGCTATCAAACCATTGCAAGAGGCGTTCACCATTCGCATATCTTCATCGTATAGCCCCTCGAAGAAATAATACACTGGATCCCCCTCCTTGAAGGGAGGGTAGGGGCAACTCACCGACAATCTCTTGAAGCATTCCCAATAATCACACAAGTTCTCGGTAGCCTCTTGGGTGATGTTCGACAGTTGTTTCTTTAGGCTCACCAATTTAGAAGCTTAAAAATATTTCTCTAAGAACCTCTGCTTCATGTACATCCAAGAACCTATGCATCCTAGTGGCAAGTAGTGGAGCCAGTCTTTAACTCAGTCTTGAAGGGAAAATGGGAAGGCTCTCAGATTGTAGTTATCTTCAGAAACTCCTGGTGGTTTCATGTTAGTACACACCAAGTGAAACTCCGATAGATGCTTATTCAAGTCCTCCACTGCCAATCCGTGGAATGTTGGTAGGCAGTGCATCATGCCACTTTTCAGCTCACAGCTCATATTGGCGGGTAATGGAGGGAAGGCAATGCATAGTGGATGATTCTCCAGCTTGGGTGCCATGAGCTCCCGCAAGGTACGACTGTCTTCCGCCATTCTTTGTGGTTTTTCCACCAACACTGCTTGCCTTGGTTGAACTTCTGCCCTAGTTCTCCATCTCCTTCGTCTCCAAACACCTGTGTTCTCAGTCAGGTAGTGTAAGACGCTTAGATTAGTGGTATGAGTGTGTGCCATAAACTAGGGCTAAAAATACCCTACCAAATACAACACTAGAAAACAAATATAAAGGTAACAAAACAACTATGGCAACAGCTCAACAACCAAACTATCAAAACAAAAATAAAAGCAATTACTAACTACTCTACTAAACGCTATGCTAGTTGACACTTAGACTGAATAGCATCCCTGACAACGATGCCAAAATTTGACCCACCTCTACCCAGGGTCATTAATTGTAGCTAATTAACCCAAGCAAAGGAATTATGAGAAGGTCAAAAATAAAATTTTATATTTTGCACCCGTTCTCACTAATACGCTACCGATAGGGTAGTTAGTGGTAAGCCCTGGGTATGTCCACAGAGATGCTAGGGCCTAAGAGTCAATGAAAACACAACCTTGTACGGGTTGTCAATCTGTACAAGTGAAAGGAATAGCTAGTAAAGCAAACAAAAGGGGGGGGGGGTTTCAGCTAACAACTACAAAACATGAAAGTAACAAGTAGGTATTCTAATTAGCTAAGCATTTGGGGAGTAATTGCACAACATGGCCAATTTAATGTTTCGATCCTCAATTCATTCACATAGAGATTTAGACAAACCTAATCGAGTGGTGCATGGTGTGGCCGATGGCATACACTTCCCCATATCTGTCACGTCGGGTGCGCTCACAACCCTCCATCTACCTTGCCATCATAATTAGGGGAATACAACAAGGTCCGACCATGGTTGTAGACCTATTTCTCCCCTGTGCAATTACATCTCGGGATTCCACCACGAATGTGCTACTTCCCAAATGGTCAGATCAATTAGGCCAAGGGTCGTAGGCACCTTATCTATGACACTAGAGTCTCTTACAACCCTAGTTTGCTACTTTTCACTATCTCTAGTCGTAACCTCTCAGACTACTTTACGTAATCAACTAAAACTAGTGCGACGATAAATAAGTCAGAGTAATATTCGGGTCTCCCGTGCACACACCCACGCAGATCCGTACTCTCTTACTTATTCAAACATCCAAGTTCCTCTTCCCAAGGGGCATCAATATTTTCACCAACATGAATATAAACTAAAGTGTGTGCTTATATGGAGTGTACTATTCATGCGATACAAACATTCAAGAACAAGTCACAATAATATTATAACCAAAAAATTAGGATGAACTAGTGAATCTAACAAAACATAAAATACTATGCGCATATAATTTATCCCCAAGCTACAAATCTACTCCATAGATATGGAATTCAAATATAGATTTGAATTCCACATCATATGATCAAAGCAAAAATAAAAGGAAAGAAAAGAAAATGAGAGTGTTTATATCTCTAGAGTTGCTCTCCTAATACAAGATTAAATATAAAAATGATCTAAAAACTATCTCTCCTCTAGAAACAAAAAGAAAAGGAAGGAAAAGAGGAGAAGAACTCTATAGAGAGAGATATCTCATCTTCCTTCTATCTAAACTAGAGAGAGAAAATATCTACATTATGCATACTTAGGTTTTCCTAGAAGAATAACGCTCTTATATATAGTATTTTAGAGAATTGGGCCTAAAGATAGGCTTAAAATAGGCCAAAATTAGGTCAAAACCCTAGACAAATTTCCCACTTGCGGCTGAATCTTTCTTGAATAAACTGCTCAATTTCGTGAACTTTCTGGAGCTGATATTTATTGGGTTGGATAGAGCTTAGAAAGATGAAGATTCCTATATACGGTAGAGGGAAATTGGATGAAAAATGAGAAAGTTATGGCCAAAATAGTGAGAGAGGGAGGACTATGAATAGTGCGGCTCAGACAGTGATTAGTAGCACGGATCGTGAATAGCCCCTCTCACCAAATCCATTGGCACGGACCTATAAATAGTACCCTTGTACCAAATGCCTTTGGCACAAACCTGTGAATAGTAGGTATGGACCGGTGAATAGTGCATGACCTATTTGGCGCGGTCCGCTTCGTTTGTCACTGCTCGTCGTCTGGAAGGTCGTTTTGCTCAGTAATTTGGCACGCCCCATCAATTTTGGCACGGTCTATGCCGAAAGACCCTTGGTGCATCCCATTTCCTCTGGTGTGCGCCATTGGTGCCTCCTTTGATGTCAACCATGAATGGTCCGCGCCGGCCCGTCTGTGCTTAGCCGGCTGAACTTCTTTCCTTCACTACAAATGAACCGTTGGTCCGATTTGAGAGTTCTAGTAGTCAATTTTATAGTTCTCAAGAAGATAAATCCAATGTAATCAACATTGAAGGCTAATTCTTCTCGCATCATTCTCAGACTCTGGCGCAACTTATCGGACCAAGATTCACCATTCCTCCCTTGCCCGTTTTAAACTCCAATGCTACCTATCTTTAGCTACATCCTTCTAATACCATGATTTGATGTTTATTACCTTCATCTACTACCATTCTATAGGTGAATGGACTTCGATCCCTTCTACCGTCCTTGCGAACGACCTTCAATATCTTCTACCGCCCTTACGAACGGCCTTCACATAGAATGTAACCAAAAAGTACCCACAGGCGACCTACTAAAGAGGATCACAAGGAAGATCTAGGAGCTCGTGGATACAAGATATCCATTAGTACTAATTACGGCTACAAAACGTGGGATTTAGACAAGAAAACCAAACATGGCCGTCTAAACCCCTTATCACATAAACTCAACTAATACTAGTAATCCACCAAATAAAACAAGTTAAAAACTTTGCCAAATGCAACGTTCAATGCACACATAATGAAGCACACCAGACTCCCCACACTGTGGGGTGAGCCTCCCACAAATGGACCTATCATTAGGTTCATGTACCATATTGGAAATCTGCTACTCGAGTTGCACCTCCAATATGTCTTCATCGGGCTGCGATAACTCTGTACTTTGATGAGACAACAGCTAGATTTCTCCAATCATTAATGAGTGTGTTGAAGGAGTGTCGATAGAAGGTTCTATTTTGATTTGAAGTAGTCCGGTATTGCATGTCTCTATCTTTAACCAGTGTTGGCCAGCATTTATCCACACCGGAAGCAGTTCGTGAACCTTTTTGAAGGTTGTCGCTAGATTTCTCCAATCAGCGCGACGGGATGTCATCCATGTCTCGCCGGAGTCGCGAGAGAACCAATAGTACACATAGAAAAAGATATAGAAACAAACTAAAACAAAATAACCTAAACCCAGCCATCATTTAGGGAAGTCATGCTACAACACATATCTAACCTATCCCATAAGTAATTGTCGCCTTAAGAAAGTTGTCCTCCAAACTCGCCGCATGTGTGGTGCTGCAGCCAATGGGAACTTCGTTGTAGGCCAGAAATTCTGTTCGACGAATATGTACTACTACAAAAAGACCCATCATTTTTCAGTGAGCCAGACCACATACTCCTAACCACAAGATGACCTATTTTGACTGTTGCTAAAACCTAACACCATTAATGACAAAACTCAAACCAAATGCTTCCAATCGACTCTATATCGCAATCACCACAAGGTTGTCGTGGCTACAGCCGGTTATGATGAATATTTATTGGTGACTAGACAACACATTGGGTGGAGATAGATTATAGGGATGACCTAGAGAAGAAATTACGTTGGATGTGTTTTAAGCCTACATTTTCAACAGGGCCGAGTTGGGAAAAATCGTTCATCGCTGCCGCCTATTTGACCGACTTCATCATCTTTGACCGACTGCTTGCCAACATTTGACCAGGGCGGGAGGCCGTGGCTTTGGAGCACCCCTGAATAGCTCGTCGGAGAGTTTTACTGGTCCACCTGTGACCTTGCCGGGGATGTGGCCGACGTCTTCCATGTCTGAACTGACCAGATTTGGTGGCTGAGTAAGCGCAGACCGCCGTCCTGCTCACCGTATCTTAACTCGCTAGATCTGTCGATCGTTGGAGATGACCATTAGCCTTCCGTGGCTGGAGGTCAACGTTCAGATGTTGCCGGATTTCTTATGCCGCTGGAGTCGTGATTTCCAGCTGGGTCTCGCGAAGGAGCTCGCTTTCCCATCGATCAGTTGGGTGGAGCTGGCCTCTGTCGTCGTCTGCTTGTACTTGGCGGGTATGCTTGTCGATTTGGCTCGTTCGTCGGTGAACTCCGGTGGGTGGGTGTTCGTCGGTTCTTCGTTTTGCTTAGTAGAGCTCCGGTGATGGTAGCGGAGGGATTGGTGGTTCCCGACCATCCCTCCTCGTTCTACATGCTATGATACTAAGAAGAAACAAAAAGTAAAATAGGGTGGGGGAGGCTGTCGGCTGACCGATGGTGGTGGCAGCCTCCCCAATGATTAGGGTTTGGAGGCGGCTTTGGCTTTGGCGAGAGCTTTTGTCTTTAGAGAGAGAAAGTCCAAAAATCTGTCTTAAAAGTATTAGTTCATTATTATTTATCATTGACAGTAACTAAAACTTGTGAAAAATTGATATTTTGAAAAAAATACATATTATATCGATTCTTAAATAAGATATCACACAATAGTATTTATATTTATATACCAATTCAATTTTATGATCAAATTTAGGCTCTGTTTGACAAAGCTTTTAAGTTGTTGTGCTTATAAGCAAAACACTTTTTAGTATTTTGGTAAAGTACTAAAAAATTGCTTATTTTGAAAGCATGAGCTATTTTTGGGGAAAAAACAGAATCGGGTCTCCCTCTGCTTTCAAATGAAGACAACTTTGTTTATAAGCATAGTTCTGCCAAACAACATGGCATTAAGAAGTTTTTGACTAAATGAATAATTAAGTTGCAGATTGAAATGAGATGGATACGGTTCTATCATTTTAGTAACCGGTTTGCCAAACAAGCCCTTGATCTTACTCAATTTTCACAAAGAATCCTGGCAGAAAAATTATCTTCTCAAAAGATTAATTGCTATTTTTTAAGCTTGTTTCATTTCAATTCATTCCAGTGAATGAAAAGCAAAGCGTTACGCAGACACCCCTTTTTGTTGTCCCAGCTTGAGTGCTTCACTCCCGAAACTCAATTCCTAATAGAGAATAATTGAATCCATGAAAGATGTCCCAACAACAGCTTCAACATCTCTACACTACTACTGCCGGCACTAACAGCAACAACAATCATAGTAATCTTCCGGTGAGTGAAGTTTACTGGTCTCTAGTGGCAAAGGCTGACAAGAAGTTCTCCAAGATCAGAGACTTGCCTTACTACCAGCGGACAAGGTAATCAAGCCTCACACTTTCTAGATTAGTTTCACATTTCTACCACGTGGTTTGCTGTGGATTGCAGAGGGAGTAAATTGAGTGGGTTATATTGAAGTCTGGTATTGGGTTTTGTAGTTTATTTAAGTTTGGAGATCATGGGGTTTTGGGACGTGATTGAAAAAGTTGGGGGAGAGGGAAAATGCAATTGAATTTGGAAAAATGCGTTTTTGGGGAAATTAAGGATCTTGGTCTTTTGTTTAAGGTTTCCACATTCCTTAAATTTATCTAGAAATCTAATTTTCTTGCTGTTGGGAATCTGTAAGTTTTGAAATTACATGCACAATTTTTTTCTTTGTTTTTGGCATTGTAAAATTCTCTCTTTTATGCAATTTGAGGCTGTTGGATTCTGCTGATAGTTTTGGTTCTGACTCAAATGTTTAATTTTCTGCACCAGATATGATTCAAATTTTTCAAAGGTTTTTAAACTCTATACACAACTGTGGAAGTTCCAGCAGGAGAATCGACAGAAGCTCGTGGAAGTAGGTCTGAAGAGATGGGAGATTGGCGACATTGCTTCTCGAATTGGCCAGCTTTATTTCGGACAGTATATGAAAACCAGCGAGGCTAGTTATCTCTCCGAGTCTTACATATTCTATGAGGCGGTACTGACTAGGGAGTATTTCAAGGATGACATGTTCCAAGACATTAATATTGCTTTCAAGCAGTTGAGATTTCTTTCTCGCTTTTTGATGGTTTGTTTGGTCTTGAATCGGCGAGAAGTGGTGTATCAGCTTGTGAATCAACTGAAAATGCTGCTTGATGATTGCAAGAGATTATTCCAGGTTAAATCCTATCCAAAAGCACGTGGGGTATATTAGTCTTTTCTTGAACTTTTTGGTGCTAGTATTGTGTCACATCAGTCGCTAGCTAATTTTCAAATCTGAATATGTGACTACATTTAATCATCAGAAACCTTGAAAACAGATTTCTAATTTATTGAGAAACTTAGAGATTGCATCACTCCTATGATTACTCATCTACTGTTTTAAGAGTCTTTTGTTTTCCTTTTCCCAGTCCCAGGTAAGATGCCTTTTTTCTTGTTTGTGTATTCTGCTGACCAGTTAAGTAGCTTAGTTGGGTTAGTTCGATGTATCATTTTTAATGCGCTCTTATAGGATATCATTACCAAGCTAAAAGAATTTGCCTATGCTTGTCATGGATGTGAAATGCCTGTCTTTTACCTTTTCTTTTTTCAGAAGATAGTTATTCTGTTCAAAGTGCAATCAGAAGAGGCCTTTGAAGGAATTATAAGCAGCCGCTGTTTCTTTCTAAAACTAGCTGAATTTTATGCTCAATGAGTCTATCTAAAGTTTTAGCTACACATCTTTCAAATGCAGTTTGCCGACTTCGTATTTGTTTTTAGTTGTGAACTTGTGATTTTCTTGGGCTAGTTTCATTATTCAAATAGGGGTGTTATTGGGACTATGTGAGCACAGGGTTCTAAGAGATGCCGGTTACCATGATGTATTATTGATAGAAAGCTGTGGTTGTGTAGGAAACTGACTTCAAGGAGTGGAAGCTAGTGGTTCAAGAGATAGTCAAGTTTCTAAAAGCTGACACGAGTTTCGTGAATTTGAGGCCTCTGAGATATAGTGTGGTGCTGGATATTCCCCCCGATTCTATACCTAATGTCATTGAAGTAAAGCGAATGCTGAAGCTAAGAGATGCTTTGTTGTGCAGCTACCATCCTAATGAGGTTAGTACCTACTGTTCTTGGATAATACAGATGTAATGGGATTACTTCTTTTTGGAAGCTATATGGTATCAGTATGTGGCCTTTTCTGCTTTATTATACTGGCTTGTAATTGCTCTCTTTTATTATCTTTACATCAGGTGAAATTCTCCGAACTCACCCTTGACACTTTCAGAATGCTTCAATGCCTGGAATGGGAGCCCAGTGGTTCTTTCTACCAGACAAGTACCGCGCCTTCTATTGGTACCGGCACTAGTCAGAATGGTGCTCAAGGACTGAATCGCACTAACCACTCCCAGGATATTACTGATCCCACTTTACCCCCTAACCCGCGTAAAGCTGTGTTGTATCGACCATCTGCTACGCATTTTCTTGCTGTAAGTGTTTATTTCTTTCAGTTTCTCGCTTAATTGATGTAGTTTTGTTAAATTTCACATTAAGAGTTTTAAGCTTTGTCATCGGTATTCTAAATTCCGATGTCCATTTACTGGCCCTTGGAAATAAGACTAGGTTGTGGCTACTAACTTACTGGTCGGACTCGCTTTCACATTATTGAACATGTGAGTATTAATGGGGCTAAAGTCCATTCTAACAGGATTTGTTCATTTTTAAACTATTATTATTATTTGGAATGATATTGCTACATACAGTTATGTGGGTGCCAATTTTGAATGATCTACTTTGTAATGGTAATGGTGTCTAAGATATTTCGTGGCCATGGGTACATATTATTCTGATCATGACAATGCATGCATGTTTGTACAAATCTCCAGAATGTCAGGAGGCTTGTTTACTTTCTTTCACGGGATTCTTTCATTAACGATACGAACAATAATGTTGGTGCAAACTGTAGGCTTGCTGAATGCTTTAATAATGCAAACAAGCACAGGTTTATTGCATACGTGATAGGACCTTCAATCAACTCTTGTATAGTTCTTTCCATGCATAGGAATTTCTCTTTTTGCTTCCATTGTCTAAAGATGCGGAATGCAGGTATTGTCCACAATGTGCGAGGAGCTTCCTTCTGATGGTATTCTCTTGATACACCTCTCGGCTTCAGGTGACTAGAGTGTTCCATAATATTGTTATTTTGTTAATTATCTTGGAGTGTGGATTTTCTCAGGGCTCATATATTATAATCACTAGTGATGACTGTTAACATACTTCAGGAGTCGCTGGACATACCATGTCATCTCCATCCCATGCTGGAACTATGCACTCTGGAGTTGCATCCTCAACTTTGAGCTCTGAAAGTGATCGATCAAATCCTATTGGTTACAGTGAGGGGAATCATATTAATTGCTTAAATATTGGTGGGCGTGGAAGTGGAGGTATTCATCCAATTATATAGCTTTTACACTTATAAGGTGGTTAGAAACTTGGGATTGGTAATGGGTTATAGTTGATTTGTTACAGTTGTAGGGCTATGTGCTCTCTGTTCGCTGCAAATTGGTATTCTTTGTGATAGTGGAATTTAGAAAGTTTAGTAGTATATGCTTATGAGTGTTCCTGTTTAGAAGCTTCTCTGCAGATGATTTTATGCTCTGTTTCCTTTCAAATTTGGTTTATGGATATTCAAACAAGACCTTTTGATTCTTTGATCTGTAATCTCAAGCTTTATCTAATTTGAAATTAGATCCTTCTTTGAGATGGAAAGAATATGCTAATGAGACAAATAACTGATCCTGGCAATTGTCTACGTTGGTATCAATCTCACAGTAGGAAGAGTTCTTAGCAAACTGGTTTTTCTGTTAATGTTTTTGTGATGAAAAATTATTATCTTATTTTTCACTACAGTGCTCAAGGCGGTACATAGATAACCTGCATATATTCATCTTTGTATGTTTGTATATGAGAATTATTTACTATGAAGTCACTAGTACACCTTACTTCCCCCGTTTAAAAAAAAATGCCCTCACTATCATTTTAATTTGTTTCAAATTAACTGTCCATTTAGCTACTTTGGGTTTTTATAGTTTTGAAATAATTTATTTTGCCACCACTTATTAGTTCATAATTATCTGCTCCCTCCATCCCTTATTGACAAATAGGAGGTTGTTTTGGTGGAAGAGGGGGTAAGTGGGAAATGACAAGTGGGTAAAGGTCAAGTGGGAAATGAGAGAGAGCAAGAGGGAAGAGGTGGGCAAGCGGATCAATTCATGTTGGTTTTCTTGTCTAAAATGGAAATAAAGGGAAGTAAGACATGAGTTTGGGGACACCATTTTAGGTAAGTAAGACATACAATAGGCGACAGAGGGATTACTTAGTTCTCTCTAATACCTTTGTTCAAGCATTGAAATTGATCGACTAAATTGATTCTGTAATAATCTCAACCATTTAGCTTAATTAGGGATCACTGGGATCCATGTTATTTAATTGAGCTCATTATTTGTGTAGTTAAATGAAGAGTTAATGGATGCGGTTTGATTTTTTTAAATTGTGTGATTATAGTGAAAATGACAATTATTTTGAAATGGAGGGAATAGTATTCACTCTATTATGTGCTGTTCATGTTTCTTTATTACTTGAGATTTTAGAGCTTCTCGGTCTTATTTGTATAAATTGAAAAGTTATATCTCACTGCACTTAGTTATACTGTAATATCCTTTCCAGCTATTGTGAATCCATCAGCTAAGCCTAGTAATATTTCAGGTTCTTCTTGCATTTATCCTTGTGATTTACTTCCATTTACGAGAACACCAATCTTTCTTGTAATTGACAGCGACATCAGCAGAGCATTCAAGGTATGTATTAGCACACAGGCTCCTCCTACTAGAATTTTACTGTTTCCTCTATCAACTAAGGGTGTGTTTGGTAAAGCTGTGTGCTTATAAGAGAAGTTGACTTATTTTAGTAAGAGGGGGATACAAGCTCCTCCTTTTCCCTAAAATTTCCTTTCTATTTGTTTGAACTGTTTTTTTAGACTTTACCAAACACCAAGACCTCCACAACTTTTAAGTAAAGTGAGCTATACAAGTTAAACAAAACACAACCTAAATCATGTTCGTGAAAGTGCTTTGCCTTTTACATTTTTCTTGCTAGACTGGACTTATAAATAAGAAATTGGTCCCTTTTGCCCGTATTATGAATGAAGTAAATAGAATGTTTGCTAATGGAAGATGGGTATGGAAGGAGGGGAAATGTATGTATAGACAAGT
This sequence comes from Rubia yunnanensis, assembly GCA_037428765.1. Lineage (NCBI taxonomy): Eukaryota > Viridiplantae > Streptophyta > Magnoliopsida > Gentianales > Rubiaceae > Rubia > Rubia yunnanensis. The sequence continues at coordinate 87,281,217 of CM075063.1, forward strand.
ATATAGCTTATGCCAAGTTGAACTCTTTTTACTTGTCAGAGAAATAATCAGTTAATGCAATAAACTGGGTCTGCGGATTTGTTGATTGAGTTTAGTATTCTGTAAATTATGGACACGTGGACAGGCTATAGCTGGAGCAGAAAAAGGAGAGCCAGTCGCAATGCTCCTATCTCCCACTGCTTCATTGCCTATACTGGCTATGGAGTCTTCTCGCCAGCCAAGTGGAAGTTCTTTTACCATGTTCCTGGCAGCTCCTTTGCAGGCTTTTATTCTTCTACTCGGTTTCACTAGCTCTGACATTGAAACGGTGCGGCTACAGTAAAGAACCCCATTATCCTTTTTTCATGTTTATGGTTTTTGATTGCCAAAATACTTGAGTTTTACATGCGTATGTTATTTCAGCATGTGTACAAGGAGGTTGATGAACTGCTTTCATCATCATTAAACCATTGGGGATTGTTACTTGCAAAGTCAGAAAATCTCAATACTGTATGGGCGCAAATTTTGAGTGATCCATTCCTGAGGAGACTTCTTTTGAGGTATGTAACATGTGCTTATTCTGCTCTCGTGGTCCTTCACATTGAAGCCAAATTCACACCCTTAGGTAGGGGCCTTTGGTTTATGGGTAAATGAACGAAGAATTTGAATTATTCTGCTACATCTTGGAAAAAACCATGTTTTTTGTTAGTGCGTTTGAATGTGAAAGTTCCTTTCGATTTTGCAGATTCATATTTTGTCGGGCTGTTCTTGGGCTGTTTGCTAGGACGTCCGAACAGCAAGTGTATCAGCCGGAATGCAGTCCTCAACTTCCAGATGCTTTTCTGCCAACAAGCTCTACTTGTCAAACGACAGTTTCGCAACTCGCTGACATATTTGGTGCAACCAATCGGTTTGCATTCACAGAAGGAATAGTTATTCTTCCGGAAAATGGAGACACGGAGTAAAATGTAGCTGTACTTATAAAGTTGGGTTCGAATGACTGAAATGCTCAAGATTAATCATTTAAAGATAGGGCTGGCCTTCGTTAATTCATGTCTATTTCCTTCAACTCTACTTTTATAGCAATGAGTACTATGGATTGTGGATTAGAACTGTTCAAGGTGCTTTCATGTCCTTTTCTTGAAACCATGTATTCTGGACGAAAATATACCAAGAAAATGTTCAGATGCAACTTGAAAACTTGCACTTTAGGGGCCTTTTCATCTTAGTGGGTTCAAATAAATTAACTGAAAGATTGCTTTTAAAAAAAGAAAAATTGCTCCCAGTTTATTGATGTTGTGGTATCCCTGATCTGCCTAAGCGACCTTTGTTCACCTTGATGTTCCTACAAAAGAGATCCTGGAAGTAGTTGCGGGAAAAAGACTCTAATGCTAAAGTCAGTAGCTTATTTCTTTATAATCATGAATTATTAGTTTAGTTCCACATACTTGCACTGGTGTCCTTCCTTTTATAGTGTTTTATAATCGTGGTTCCACTTTATTAGGATTTGCCATCGTGGGTTTGATTATGGTTCCGATAAAGGCAGTTCATGCCTGAACTCAATCGTGGCTTCCACCTTTCTTGGTTCGTGGTCTAATTCATCCTGACCTGCTTTCGCTTTTTCCGCTTCAATTCGTGGTCATTTGTAGAGCCTAGATATGGGCTGGTCCTGAAGTCCAATCTTATAGGGTTCATGGGTTAGGTATACACCATAAACCCCCCTAGCCATGAAAACTAAAAGACACGAAGCAATGACACTGCATGTGGAATAAATGCGAACTGCTGTTGTATTCTAACAACCTGTTCGTCATTAATATTTCTCCTCTTGTCATCGCAGAGTGTTGTTGGTTTCCTGGCTATACTTGTGACTTTGTGAATATTGTAGTTTAAATTTTGAATTTTGAATCTTCTCCATCTGTATCATTGTTGTAATAAGCTCATCTGCTTAGATTTTGTTTCCAAGGACTGAGATTTCATCCTTATTCTTCGCTATACTGTTCCAATTTTTCTTGACTTTTGTTATCGCTCGATCTCTTAAATGGGGAACTTGAATCAATTAATTTAATTCCATCATCATTTAGTGTGTTGTCTACTAAAATTCCACCGTCGTTTCGATATTTGCAAAAGGTAACCTTACTTTTTGTGTTAGAATCTCATCAGTATGCTTTCAAACTGATTGATCTCCTTATTTTTTTCATTTCTCTATTGTTGCTTAAATACCAAAATTAATTTCTTATAGCTCATCTCCTCAGTCGGTGAAAACTCTTATCTTCTCCGGTTCTTCCTAACTATTCTGCGAATTACAGTACTTCTTCCTCTATAAAAGTAAGTTTGTTTCAGCTCTATTTCTCTTTTCTTTGTTGCATGTGGTAGAGTTATAAAGTATCCCTTCTTCATTTTCTGGTGGTTTACCGTTTATACCTTGAATTACATATTTCCGATCATCTTCTCCGGTATATCCTCTTTTGTTTTCCTTTTCTGCTATGAAAAAAATTATATCCAACCTTTGTAACTCTGATTAAGGCTTTTATTTCACATTCTAGGATACCTGTTTGTTCGAATGTCTTCCCCTAACCATATCGAGTCACTCGTAGAAGATGTTCACTCCAATGAGGATTCTGGTCATGTCACCGGGTCCTCCACTATTAGCAGTGTGTTGTCAGGCTCATTCTTGGAAGATTTAAAGAAATATTTTCCTTTTCTATCTTCGTTTGACCTTCGGGTCCGTTTGAAGCCTGAGTGTGTTCTCGCTCCTATTTCTGGCTATATGTCTTATTATTTGGCCTTTTTGAACTTTGGTTTTTATTTTCCCCTTCCTCAACCTGTTGTTGAGCTTCTGTCTACGTACAAAATATTGTTGTCCCAGTTTCATCCTGATGGCATCGCTATTATAATGGGATTTTAGCATGTGTGTGAAAATGTGAACGTTCCTTTCACCCTTGACTTATTCCACAACTTTTACCATCCCCGCAAAGTAAAAAATACAATAGATGAGTTTACTTTCTATGCTATTGTCCCTGATGTTGAGCTTGTGAGTGGTTTTCCCAGTAATGTTGGTCCTTGGCGTAGAAAATATTTTTATGTAAAAATGAACCAAAAACCCGAAATGGTCATTCCGTCTCGAAACTACAATGTGCCCAAGTCTAAGCTTTATAGTTGGGGGGGGGGGGGTTTCGCTTTACTGCTGACTCTAAGATCGTGGTAACACTCTGCGCTATACATAACATCTCCACCATGCTGATTCTTATGTTGAAGGTGTTTAGTTTGTTATTGTTTTGTCATGTTGGATCTGTTTTCTCTCTTATTTTCCCCAATTGCTTACACCTTTTGTGCGTTTGTATGATATGTGATATTTTCTTCTTTATAGAAATGGACCTAGGTGGAGGCGCTATTGACAAATTGATTTTTGATGGAGATGATGAGGAGGCGGCTGAAACGCTTGTCCAGCCTAATGATACTACTGCAAATGACATCCTCCAAAAGGGTGACAACCAAACCAGCGCTGGAAAAGGACTTGCTAAGGGCAAGATAACTGAGGGAGAAGAGAAGGGTGGTGATCGCACCACTGGTGAGTCGAAGGAGAAAAAGAAGAAAATGGAGAGGATTGATGGATCCTCAACCCATTTGCTGCCTCCGGTGAAAAAGGGTCGTGTCAACCAGCCTCGTTCTAAGGCTTTGGTGCGAACTGATAACCTGCTGGTGGAGGGGACAATACCTAATACTCTTTCCAAACTTTCTCTTTCTGATACTTTAGTTGTGGTATGTTTACTAGGAAGTTAGAGTTACTTTGCTATACTTTGGTACTCTGTATTTGGATGATTGGCTATCTCGTTTATATGTGTTTTACTCTATAAGATTGGAGAGAGTCTTTAGCTCGTGAGTGAGCGACTTTCAAAGTTCTCCCCTACGGATGAGTCGCTCTTGGAGAAGTACAAGACTGAGAAGAAGAGGTGCACGACTCCTGAAACTTCCTTAAAGCCACGAAGGAGCGTGCAAACACCGGTGAGGAGGGTGCAAAGATCGTTGAGGAAGAAATCACCAAGGTTCGCTCTGAGCTGAAGGAAATACGTACAAATGGACATGCTTTCCCTAAGTATCCTCAGGTTCTGGTGGATCGGCTCAACAAAATAAACTCTTTCTTTAAGTTATTTGAGGATGTTTCCAGCTCTGATGACACTGTTGGTTATTGCAAGACTGTGAAAGATTTACGCGAGTTGAACCCGACTGCGACAGTGAAGAGCTTGCCCTCTTTAGCTAAATGTACTGCATTGTTGGCAAAGCGGAAAGCTATGCTCGATGAGGGTTTTATTGAAAAAAAATTCCGATGGTGGGCATCCTTATGTCTTGCTATCGCATCTTGCGGGTCTTCCTTTCTTTCCCCCCATCTCAGAGCTTAAAAGTTGCTCGGGCGATTATTGTGAAGATCTTTCTTTGGTTTCTCCGGATGCTACACTGACCCCCATCCCATAGGCTAGTGCGCAAGCGGAGAACCCTATACAGGATGCAAGCCAAGGAGCAAATGCCCTCACTATTCAGAGCACTCCACCCTCTCATACCGAAGTCAGTTGAATTCTAAAGTTGGGATTTCATTTGAAACAATGTTAACTTTTGTTTGTAATATCTAATGGCACTATTAAGGATCGTCATATTGGATATTTTGTTTGACTTTTCCTATTGTCTATTATGATTTTATACATTTGTTTCATTTTTACTCGTTTGCAGGGTTTTGATTTTTTCATCGACCATAAATTTTTGAATCTTTGTGGCTTGTTTGGATCTAATGATCGTTTTGGGCATTCTCTTGGTTCTATGCCATCTGATTATTGGTATCCTAGCCTGCTAATTGAAGCTTCTAGGTCCATATCCTCAGAGTATCTTGAATTATTCTCTAGTAGTCATTTATCTAACATTGGAGACTCAGATTTAAACTCTATTCCCTTATGTCTTGGGTGGAATTCGTCCACCCCTTCAGTGACTTCATTGGCTTCTAGAGATTGTCTATTTAGGAAATTTATTCCTGATGGTTATAACCTCGAGTCTCTTGGTAAAGACATCATCCATACATTAGCTAATCTGGAATCCGTTGGCGCTTATGTTCGCTCGCTTAAGCTCCCTGATCGTGTTGAAGATGGGAGATTTTGTTGGGTCTACGCCGGAAATACATGCTCCTTGGTGTCCACGATTTAGAGGTTGCATGGACAAAAACTCGAAATGAGACTCAAGAGCATATATGTGAAATGAAAAGGTTCTGTTTAGAGCAAAATGATCTTATCCAGCGTCAGCAGCTGAATTTGATTAAGATGATTCGTTATTAAGAAGAAATTTTTTAATGTGAGCAAAGCGCGCGAAGCTTATCAGAAGACTGGTATCATAGACAAAAAATGTTCTTGCATTAATGACTTATTTGATTTATTGAAAAGAAACAAGATGCATGTGATCATCTTTCTAGTTATTCCATAGAGTGGAAAAACAAGTTCAATGAACAAGTTGCTATGAATATTGCGTAGCAATAACAATCACCTTTGTGCTGAGTGCGCATGTCTTGATTCGAATGTTCATGAACTTGAGCAGGCTTTTTGTAATTATAAAGATGAGCTGAAGGCCGCATCTGCAAGTTCTCAGAGGTATGCTGGTCAGGGTGATTTGACTATGAATATTGGAGGTCAGAGAGTCAATTTGTCTGAGGCTGTCCGGTCGAATATTCGCCATCTACAAGATGAAATCCACAATTTGGAGGAAGTGAATAAGAGTTATGAGGAGACTATTAACCTAATGAGCATGCAACTTGATCGAGAATAATTTGGTCCCATAACTGATTTTAAATCTTATTATTTCTTATATCTTCTTCGGATGGAGCGAAGTGGTTTAACTCGGCATCCTGCTTACTTGTATATGAAGTGGCGTTACGACCATATCATGGCTGAAGAGCATCAGGCTTCACACTCTCATCGTTGCGGTGGTTCGTCATCATCTAGGTCTTCTCGTGCCTCGAGGCATAGATAATTTATGATGCCATAAGTTTCCCTTTGAATGGGTGGAGTACTATTTCCCTTTTTGTTCTCACTTCTAGAAGTTGTCGCACTTTCTTTGTAATAATACCACTCTATGGTCGACGCGCTTTGGCTTGCGTGATACTTTCGTTGTTTTAAAGATCTATTTTTTTTGCTTTTATCTAGTAAAAATCTTCGTAGATAAGTGTGGAAATTGTGAAGCTATAATGTTTTTTGATTGTTTCCATTGCTTTTCTGCGAGCGCTTATGCCTTATTGCAAGATCTATAGCTTGCGTTTGTTTTATTGCGCGAAGCTGCAAGATCTAGTGCTTGCTTATGTCACTATTTTGTAGGCATGTTTTCCTAATAGCAAGATCTATAGCTTGCTTGATTTTAAAAATTTGTATTGTACGAAGCTGCAAGACCTATCACTTGCTTTTGTTGTTGTTTTGTAGGCAAGTTTGCCTGATAGCACGATATATAGCTTTCTTACTTGAAAGTTTGTATTATGCAAAGCCAAAGGTCTATCGCTTGCTTTTGTTGCTGCTTTGTAGGAATTTCTACCTTATAGCAAGATCGATTGCTTGCAGATTGAATTTTTTTTTTGCGAAGTGGCAAGAAGTATAGATTGCATAATCGACAATTTGTACTGCCGTAATCATGCATCTAAAAATTTCTTTTAATATTTTCTAATTGTTTTTTGTGATTGCAAGGTATAGTAATGTAAGTAAAGGATGAAAAGCAATTTGCTCCAAAGGGATTTTTTTAAAATATTTATATTGCAATAATATCGCCATCAAAACAAAACAAGGACATCACTAATGATCATGTCATGGTTTTCTATACAATCAACTAGATTTCTCCTGCCTTCTTCATTGATCCTACACATAAAAGTTTCTCAAGTTGATTACGTGCTAAGTGTTGGGACAGTGCTTCCATCCATTCTCTCTAACTCATAGCAGTTGGATCTGTGTGTCTTCATTATTTTGTACGGTCCATCCCATTCGGGCTCAACTTTCCTTTCTCCTCTGCCAGGCTGTCCTCATTCTTACTTAGTACCAGATCACCAATTTGAAATTGTGTTTGTTTGACTTTCTGGTTGTATGATCTATCCATCATTTCCTTGTATTTTGCTTCTGTGATCTCCGCCCTTTGTCTATTTTCCTCGAGCTCATCTAAGTCCAACCTCATCATCTCGGGATTATCGTCCTCCTTGTATTCTTCTACCCGTAGGCTTGGATTCCCGATTTCCACTGGTATTAGTGCTTCTTGCCCATATACAAGACTGTATGGTGTTTCTCCTGTTGGTTATCGCACCGTTGTTCTATACGACTACAAGGTATGGGGCACCTCATCGACCCAGCCCGTTCGCTTTCTCTCCAGTCTTTTCTGGATACCTTGAGCGATTGTTCTATTTTTTACCTCCTTTGACCATTTTCTTGAGGGTGAGCTACATATGTGAATTTTTGAGCAATTCTCATTCAGTAAAGATTCCACTCGTGAATTGTGTGCCATTTTCGGTGATGATGGTTTGTGGCACCCCAAAGTGACAAACTATATTAAGCCAGACAAACTTTCTTGTCACTTCCACTGACTTTTCCTAATGGCTTCGCTTCCACCCACTTCGTAAAGTAATAAATTGCCACAACTAGAAATTTGGCACTGCCGGCACCTTTTGGAAAAGGTCCAACCAGATCGATTCCCCATTTATCGAATGACCAGGCTCCATATATTCCCATTAAAGCGACTTGTGGCTTGTGTGACATTGGGGCATTAATCTGGCAACTTTTGCACTTCAGGACGAAGTTGTATGCATCACTAAACATGGTTGGCCAATAATATCCTGCTCGAATGATCTTTTTCGCGATTGTTCAAGACCCTTGGTGCGTTTCACATAATACTTCGTGTACTTCCTTAAAGATTTCACTCGCTTGCGATGGCCCTACACACTTTATCCATGGAGTTGGGAAACCTTTCTTGTGTAAGGTCCCTTCTTCATAAGCATAGTTGTGAGATTGCATTTCTAACTTCCTGGCTTGTACTTTGTCTGTTGGTAGCTTTCCTTTTTTAAAGTAATCAATTAGCGGTGTCATCCTGTTATCCCTTTATGTCTGAAACATTGACACAATTGTTATGCTCCTCACTGGGATGACCTTCACCTTCACATCCTTGTGTTTGGCTAATAACTCAAACCCAGTTGTTGCCAGCTTGCTTAAGGTGTCTGCTTTCGTGTTTTCACTTCTTGGAACATGTTAGATGTTGAAGTATTCGAGAAGAGTGATGAGCTGACAAACTCTGGTTAAGTATTTTACCAATTGCTCTTCTCTCACTTTGTAGTCTCCTCGTACTTGCTAGACCACTATCTGTGAATCACTAAAGGCTCAAACGCTCTCGACCTTGTTTTTTACTGTGAGATCTAAGTCACATATTAACGCTCTGTACTCACCTTCATTGTTGATGAGTAGAAAGCCAAAACAAAGAAAGTATTTGTATTCTCCTCCTTCTGTGTTGACCAATAGCAGTCCCTGGTGGAGAGGCTTTTACTAAAGGCAGCAATGGAAGGCGGTTTTTAAAAATCCTCCTAGAACCACCTTTAATTGAGCCTAGGAGCTATTTTCAAGTTCGAAAATAGCTCGTAGACCAACTTTTTCATTTTAAAGGCGGTTCTAATTAAATAAAGGCGGTTCCACCTTCAAAATTGAGTTTTCGAGTTTGGAAACTAGGTACAGAAGCATTTCCAACCTCAAAAATACTTTCTTAGGTCACCTTTTAATTTAAAGACGGTTATACAGGCAGAACTGCCTTTAATGGGATCAAACCCATAATTGTTTGCCCAAACCCATATCCTATTTTCTCCCTTGCCAATACTTATCCCGATTTCCTCATAATAAGTCCATTTTCCCTTAACTTCTCTTTTCCTTAATTTCATTTCCCCTGATTGTTCTTTTCATCTCTTCCACACACCTCCGCCGCCTCACTGTTCCTCCGCCGATCAGCCTCCATCGATCAACCTCTGATCATCTCTTCCACATGCTAGCTTCAGGTTCTCTCCGTCACCTCAGGTTCTCTTCACCGCTCGCCAGAGACGCTAGCCCCGCTCGCCTCAGGTTCTCTCTGCTGCCGCCATTTTCCATGAAACAGGAGAAGGTGGAGATCGATCCGCCGTGAAGCCAGAGCCTTCCTCCATTTGTCATTCGTTGCTCATCGTTCACTGTGAAGCCAAATGTCGTTCGTTTCTTTCCTCCTTCTCACTAAGCTTTGATTTTGCATGTTATTTGATTTAATCCATTATCATTTGTAATATTTTTTTGTTGGTGTTTCTTTCATTTGTATTGTTGTTATTTAGCGATTGTATTGATGTTCCATTCTTCATTGATGTTCTAGAATTTTTCTGAGATGGATATGGCAGCTATTTTTTTTGGAAGGTCAGAATGAGTTTCCAAACACAAAAACTAATTAAAGGCAGTTTTTAACCGCCTTTGCTTGCATTTTTTAATGGCGTCTCTTGGAGCCGCCTTCTATTGATGAACATTGGAAGGCTGGGCCAGAGAAGACACAATGAAAACTCCTTCTCTAGTCCGATATAACCACCTTTAGTAGAAGCCCTCTCCACTAGTGATCCCTGCGCCATGACCTACTTTGCCAGATGCCCCATTAACGAACAATTTCCAAGCGATATCTTCCCTCTTGGATTTTCCTTTTTCCATTTTAAGATTCTGCTATGTTTTCACTTGCTGCGCCCCTACACTTGTCATCTACGCGATGAAGTCTGCAAAAGCTTGTGCTTTGATCGCAGTTCGTGGCTGAAACTGAATCTCATATTGTCCTAATTCAAGAGCCCACTTGATTATTCTCCTGGACGACTCTGGCTTGCTCAAGATTTTCTTGATTGGGCAGTCAGTATAGACTATGACCCTATGGGCGTGGAAATAGGTTCACGGTCTTCTTGCCAAATATATCAAAGCTAGAGTCAACCTATCAGTTGGAAGATATGCCCTTTCAGCCTGTTGTAGTATTCTGCTGATGTGGAACATTGGTACTTGCTTCTGGCCTTCTTGTCACACCAAAACTAAGCTCACCACGTTCATTGAAACCGCCAAGTATAAACATAATGTTTCCCCATGAATTGGTGATTTCAACGTCGACAGTGTCTGAAGCTGCTCTTTCAATGACTCATATACTATTTGACAATCTTCGTTCCAGCTGAACTTTTTAGCCTTCTTAAGGACTTCAAAGAGTGGAAAGTATCTCCCGACCACCTTTGAAATGGACCTACTAAGCGATGCTAGCGATCCCATTAAGATTTGAACTTCCTTAATTGTTCATGGCTGGGAGAGGTTAGCAATCGGTTGTATCTTCTCCAAATTCGCTTCAATTCCTTTTGAGAATACCTTGTATACCATGAATTTTCCTGCACCTGCCCCGATTGTGCTTTTCCTGGGATTTAGCTTCATTCCAATCTCACTTAATGTATCCAAAGTTTCCCTTAAGTCCTGCGCAAAGTCACTTATTCGCTTATTTTTTATGACCAAGTTGTCGACATATGCTTCTACGTTCCACCCTATTTGACTGCAAAATGTGTTGTCAACCACTCTCTGATATGTTGCCCCTGCATTTTTCAGGCCATATGGAATCTTCACATAGCAAAATATCCCGAAGCTCGTTATGAATGCCATTTTTTCTGCATCTTCCGGGTTCATCAATATTTGGTGATATCCTTTACACGCATCCAAAAAAACCAGGACCGCTTCCACTAACTGATCGATCTTTGGCAGGGGATAATAATCCTTTGGATATGCTTTGTTAAAATTGGTGAAATCTATAAACATTCTCCATCTGGAATATGCCTTCTTCACTAACACTAGGTTCGTTAGCCATTTCAAGTATATCACCTCCTTTATGATGCCAGCTCGCAGTAACGCTTTTACTTCTTTCTCAATCATTTTCTATCTATCAGTAGCAAAAATTCTTTGTTTCTGCTTGACTGACTTGATCGAAGCACCGATATTCAACGAATGAGTTGCAATGCCCGGGTCAACTTCTCCCATGTTTTGTACGCACTATGCGAATGTGTCCTTGTGATATCGCAAGATTTGTATCACCTTATTTTTCTCCAGATCTAGAAGACACTTTCCTATTTTGACACACTTAGAAGTATCATGTCATCCAAAATGACATCTCTGGTTTTTTTCCTAGGTCTACTGGAGGATCCGCTTGGCTGAGTGAGTCACTATTCGTGATAGTACTAACCATCTTTGTTTGCTCCGCATTCTTTCATGCTCTCATCGCGATAACCATACACTGTTTGGCTGTTTGTTGGTTCCTCTCACCGTCGTGATCCCTGTTGGACTATGAACTTCATGACCGAATGGTATGGTGACCATATCATCTTCGCTCTATTCATCCATGGTGTACCGATGATACAATTAAACGAACTTGGTGCGTCCATGACAATGAAGTCACAAATGATAGGGCAGTTCCTACCATTTTTACCAATTGATCCGGGTAGCTGTATGTTGCCTAACGGTATCTGTTCCCGCTTTGTGAATCCTACGAGCGAGAATGTGGACCACTTCAAGGTGGTCCTCTTGAATCCCAATATGTCAAAACAATCTGCATAAAGGATTTCTACCACGCTCCCATCATTAATAAACACTCTATGAACTGTTGTGTTCCCAATCTTAGCGATAATGACCATCAGATCATTGTGAGGTGAAGCGTTAGGAACCGCATCCTCTTTGCTAAATATGATTATTTCATCCACACGCAATATTTTTTCAACATGCTCCTATCGTGGTAAATATATTGGCCTTAGCTTTCCTAGCATTATTTGATAAAGACTATGTTGACCCATGAATCGAGAAGACTACTCTCTCTGGAGCCTCATTAGATACTCCCTCTTCATAATCCACCACTGCTGTCTTCTTTTGATTTTTGTTCTGAGTGTTCATTGCGGCTTGGATTTCAACCATGAAACTCCTGCATTGTTAGCTTTGTTGTATCAGATTCTGCCATCTTCTTTCTAGTATTGGCTTAGATAGCCGTCTCTTAAGTTCTCCTATATCTGCCTACTCAGATCTATGCAATACTTAATATCGTGACCATGATCTTTATGGAAGGCACAATCTTATTCTCTTGATCTTTTCTCTGGAGGTGCTATCATCGACACTGGTTCACGGAATAGATCCATGTTCGCTTGCCAGATTTCCTTTTGTGATTTTGTTAGCGGTGTCACTTGAGACATGATGTTTTGTGTTCCCGCTTCTTTTCCTTTAAAAGGGAGACTTCCTTTCCCCTTCTTTGCCAAATTTGTTTGTGAGTCCCCCATTACTCTTTTCCCTTTTCGCTCTCACTCTATTTTGCAATTGTTCGATTCTTTGGTTCGCACATACTGATCTATCTTTTTTTGTAGTTCTCTTGGGTTCCCTGGCATATTCCTTATGAGTTCCTTATTAAACTCTCCCGATCGCATGCCTCCTCTGGCATATTCCTTGGTAGAAGCTTCCCAAGAACAGATCCAAGAGCTTGCCCAAGATGTAATACTTCTGTTCGGTAAATCCTCATACTATTTAATTGTTGTTCCCAATAGAAAGATAGGTTTTCAGCATCGCAGAATCTCATGCTATTACGATAGGAATGTGGGAATTCCTTTGGGTCAGTTGTTCCTTTGTAGATTTTGACATGAAATGGCAACTTGAAGTTTTTCGACATCTTGAAATCGCGAAGATGTGGTGCTAGCAGTGACTTGTCTGCATCGTTGTCTGCCACTATATCTCTTAATTCGTCCCCATATTTCAGATCCTCATTCTTTTGACTCGGTTTTTTACTTACCCTTAGGGACTTCAGTTTGAAAGTGGATAAAACTGATTTAAATGTTCAAATCGAGCTTGAGGTTGTCGATTTAAATGTTCAAAACTGATTTAAACTGATTTAAATGACAAAACTGATTTAAATGTTCAGTTTGAGGTTATCGATTTAAATGTTCAAATCGAGCTTCTTTGAAGGTAAATTAGAATAAGATTCGAATTCGAAGTAGGAGAAAAAGGAAGAGTCTGCTACCGAATTCGAACTTGAATGCCGACGTCAGATATGAGGAGCTACTTCTCTTGTTCGGGAATCATACATACTATGCTTTTTCTTTGGTTAGTTAAGTGAATTCGTGCAATTTATACTTTGGATTAGATTAATCATCTGATCACTTGCTCTTTCTGTGTTTTAGTTAGGTAAATAAATTAGGGAATTAAGCAAGTTTTGTAAAAGAATCAGCAATTATTTGGAAGAATATAAGAAATGGTCCAACGAGTAGAGTGAAAAATCCTTACTAAACTGTTGTACTAAAATAAGCAAGGAAATATCGCAAACTCTCGCCGCAGCCCTCTCTTGCCCAACCTTTTATCTTCAATTTTTTCTCCATCTTCCCATTAGGGGAGATGGGGCACAACAGTTTATTTTAACTCATATTTTTGTAATTGAATAAGTGTGAGATCTATCACCACAAAATAGTTTTGTTCTTCAACCTGATCGATTAGATTGTTGTGTTCATGATGATAACTCGATTTAGTTGTTCATGTTGATATATTGTTCTTGATCTGCTTGTTCAGATCATGTGTTCGTAATTTTGTTCGTGGTTTTATTTTAGGGTTTTCATTAGTTTGGATTCGTCAGATATGTGATTTTCAAGGTATTTACAGTTTGGACAACATATATCGTGGATGGATCAAGTGGTATTACAGTTGTAGAAGATCCCTGTTTGGCGCAGTGATATTGATGCATGATACGCTTCTCTTTGCCAAGTGGTCATGATTTTTGCGGGAAGCAAGTTAATATCCCCGAGGGCAATGTTACTATTTTTTTTATTGAATCTCTGATCTGTAATAGTACATACGATCAGTTTGGTTGATATGTAATTTAGATATTCTTGCAATATATTAGTTATTGCTAGAGTCTAGTAAGGTTGGATGTCAATTTCTCTCATTGTAATCGCCGCCGGGCGTTTTCCCAGCATATTGGAATGAATGATTGTTTTTTCAAAAAAAAAGAGCAAATTTATTGGACATTATGTTGACATTGACAGTTTATGGAAGAGTGGAAACACATAAAAAAATACGGTATGATGAAGAGAAAACCTTGATATGGTTTGACATGTTGCTATTTAATTAGTTTATTTTTTCATATGTGTATTTGTATTTTATGTTATAGAGGAAAAACATAATAGATGAAGTGTCCTTTTATACTTGATTATTATTGGATTATTTTGAAATTCCAACAAAAATGAATGGATGAAATTAGAAAAAGGGAGACCGGGAGGAAGTTCAAAGTTCAAATCGTCAAGTAAGACTGCATATTCATTCAATTTGGAAGATGACAATGAAGAAGCTCAAGAACTTGCAAGTGTAGAGAGACAAATAGGAAGAAAGACTGCAAAGGAAGTGATAAGAAAAGCAAAAATCAAAGAGAAAAATAGTGAGAATGAAGCAACATCTAAAAGTCTTTGGTTGTTGGAAGAGTTGAAGGCCAAACAACAGGAAAATGAACATAAAAGGAATGAACAATTTGAATTGCTTCTTACTACTAAACAAAAGCAAGTTGCTTTGAAACAAAAAAATATTGTAATTCAAACTCGAAGCGAGGATGCAAAAATAATGGGTTTAGATACTAGTGGGATGTCTATGATTTAAGGAGAGTACTTCACTAGCCTTAAAAAGGAAATTTTGGCTAAAAGAACTCGCACTTGTGACATATAGTACAAGTTGTAGGCTATGCTTAATTTAAAGCAATTTCTGACATATGTTGTTTCCGTGAATTTGTTTAAGAGATGATTATGTTCAAGTTCAGAAAAAATTATTTTTATTTCTATTTTGTTGCTGCTTAACCTCTTAATTTAAAGCCTGACTTGCTGTTTAGGACTTCCAGATATGTTCAGTTGCTTATGTTATGATGTCCAGTTACTCTTATGCTAAAAGGATTGTTTTGCTGTAATATTTTGTTATGATATTCAACTACATTAATGCTAAAATGATTGTTTTGTTATGATCTCCTGTTATGATTGTTGGACCATTATTGGTCCCTTGCTTGCGAAAATTGTGGTCTGTGATGTTCTTGAGGCCCTGAACTTGAAGGTTGTTGAGATTGCTGAACTTGAGATACTAGTTGTTGCTAGGGTGTTGCCATCACATGATTCTAATGTTGTGGAGGTGCTTGAGATTTCTACTGCAGAGTTTGTGGGTTTATTTGTGGCCTATGAGACGACAGCAAAGTTGGCCTCGCATGTGCATTAGCATTCAACCATGGTTGATTATGAGGCTGCAGACCTTGAGAACTTGGTAGTCTCTTGATGATGTGATTCATGTAGGGCTTGTCATGCTAACCTAGGGTTAGGGCGGATCAACTGTCTTGATCTAAATTGGCCCAAAATTTTAGGTCAAGTGGGTCGGGATGGGTTATTTAAAAAACCTAGAGCTTTGGGTCGGTCATGTCGGGACATGTCCATTACAAGAGAAAATACTTTTTACCTCTGTTTTGGAGGGCTTTTTTACCTTGGTTATGTTTTTGAAAATAACCAAGGTAAATATAACTGCATTAAAAATTATACATTTTACTGCGCTTCACAACCGAGGTAAAAATATTTTTTATCTCGGGTTTTAAAAGAAAAAACTGAGGTAAGAAGTGTATGATTAACACCGCGCCCGACAATGTTGCGACATCGGTCGATGTGGTGTATGTCCAATGGGAAGGTTATTCACCGATGCCGATCTTACTAAATGAATAAGTAACGTCGGCATGTTGACGATTTAGCCAATGTTGCTGGCATGGTTATGCAGCTTTGCAACATTGGTCGTGCACGACCGACGTCGATTGCATTTATGAGAGATATCGATATTCTTGACATATTTCAATATTTTATCATCGGTGGCATAGTCGACTTCGCTCACTCGATTTCTTTCGACCAATAGTGAATCTCCATACAAACAAAAATGATTAATAATAAGTAATTGATGTTTTACTCAGGCGAAATGGAAGCCCGTTACACAACCACCAATACAATAACATATACGTTACAAACTAATCATTATAAAAACTAGAGAAAAGTACTTATGTAACCCTATATAATTCACATAAGGGCCAAAATAATCTTGTGATAATTGAAAGTGCCAATATAACCCTATATAATAAGTGAAGTGCAAAAATACCCTTTCTGGCAACTTTTAGCCGGACTTCCTTGAAAAGACATTTTTACCCTTCTAGAAAAAAACCAAAAAATTGAAAATAGGAGATGGCGAAATGGCCCTTAGCGTCATAAGTACCCCGATTGTTTTTTCTGGACCAGGTAGAGTTATACACTACTACAAACTAAGGCTAATGTAAGACTTTGAAAGTGTTGCTTTAGGTGCTGATAATACTAAGTGGAGCCTATTGCAACACTTTTACAAGTATTATCTTAGGTGATGTTGCATTAGATCTAACGTAACACTTTTCAAAATTTTAGGTAACACTTTTCAAGGTTTACGTAACACTTTTCAAGATTTATGTAACACTTTTCAAAGGTTTAGGTAACACATTTCAAAGGTTTAGGTAACACTTTTCAAAGGTTTAGGTAGCACTTTTCAAAGGTTTAATTAACACTTTACAAGCTATATTGTAACATTTTAATAAGTGATGCAAGAAAAGTGTTACGATGGTTCTAATTTGTAGTAGTGATATCAGCAAATTATGAAAATTGATAGGGTTAAATCAGCACATTCCTAAAACTTATAGGGTTATATCGGAAGATTTATAAAAATTGTAGGGTTATATCAGCACATACTATAAAAACAAAGTGTCATGTCAGTACAAAATCAATGCCAACCGTACGTAACCGCAATTTCAATGTCTTCTATCAATTGTCGACGTCCAGAGTATGATTGCGGCAAAGGAGGAGCTTTGGCAAGGTCGTCGCAGCGCGGACGTTGAAATGGAGGTATGGGAACCCTTAAAAACTGGTATCTTCACCCAAATTTTCCTTTGATTCACTCGATTCATGTGATATTGAGTTTGATTATGTGATTTTATTTTGCTTCACATCATATGAATAGAGATATGCGGTATATATGGTATATAATATAGGGGTTTTGATGATATCTTGTTTATTTTGTTGTGTTTAGTTCAGACTGATGATTTGATGAACTTTGGTGTTGTGTGTAGTTGTTATTTTTCCGCATTCTTCGACCTAGGATTTTTAATGTTGATGGATTTTGAAATAAGGCTAGTTAGGATATGTGAATATGGTGTTTAATATGAATGAGGGTCTTATGATGTCTAATTTTATGGTGTATATGTTATATATGATGTGATAATGGTGTATATATATATATATATGATGTTGTGAGCGCCCATTAAGGCCAACCGAATGTATTACTATACACTTTCCCTTTACAGTATGTGGTGATTTAACCTTATACTTTTTACGAATGTGCTAATATAACCCTATAAGCTTTCATAATGTGCTAATATAACCTTACCTGGTCCGTCGGCGGTTCGGCAGTGGGTAAGGGAATAATTGTCCTCCCAAATTCAACTTTTGGTCCAAAGATATTTTTGTCATTTCAGGGGGAGGGGGGGAAGTCAACGGCCGGAAAAACATGATCAACGCCAAAATGTCCAGTTATCAGAGAGTTATATTGGATTTTCATAAATATATATCTAACATGGACATTGTTATTTATTATTATTTTGATAAATACATGAATGTTGTTCATCATTATTGATATGATAAACTCATGTGGCTGTTATTGATGCTACCACATCCAACATTAGGTGGGTTCATAATTTTAAAAACTGATGCTATTCGCAAGATGACAGCACAATTTGAGATGCTATCGTTTGGCTGGTCCCGGAGTATCAACTTTAAAATCCTTTCAGGTTCTTCTATAATCATAGATACATACAGTTCCCATACCAATTAAGCACCGTTAATTTTATACAACTTTGTATTTTTGTATTCAAGCTGTCCCAAAGTGATTATATGCCAACTGCTGAAATACAGTCGTAAGCGTGCTGCAGTCTTACATCTTGTACTAATAGTGATCAAGTACCGATCGTTGTTTTAAGATAATGTAGGAGTCGATGAGCTACGTAAGCATGGTACTCGTGGGTGTTTTGTGTGGTGTTATGGGGTTTGTTTGGCTGTTGAAGCAGGGGAACTGGTGGAGATTTGAAGTTCTTTTGGGTGCGAAAAGGTTGTGTCTACCACCCGGTGATCTAGGGTTGCCGTTCATAGGCAACATGATATCTTTTCTCGTAGCTGTCAAGTCCAATAATCCCGATTCTTTCATCTCCGCCTTCACCAATAGGTACATCTATATATTCTGTCTCTTAATTTGGTAAGGAAAAAAGTTTACGTAATGAATCATCAAAGTTAATGTGAGTGAAATATTTAGCATGTTTTTTTCTTTGATGCCATTAAAAGTGGCGAATGACGTCGACATATTATAACAAGAACCATCACGCGACTGTACATACCATGATACCAAAAATATAAAAAGTACTGTGGCATAAATTTGTCATGAGAATATTGTTGAAAATGAAAATATATAACTATCCTATTTGGAACCAACCAACCACTATTTTAATAATTACAACATCAATCACTTAACTTAGGAAAACACTTACTCCCCCGCCCCATTTCAAACTGCACACTTTCCTTTTTTGTCAGTCTCAATCAAAGCTGCACACTTTCACTTTATTCCTTATTTGGCAAAAAATAGCTCCAAAAAATACTATATTAACCCTTTGAAAATCCAAAATTTACACCTCATTTCTAAGTTAAGTTGGGCTGATTATTGAGTAAACCCAATTAACAAATAATCCTAACTTATTAATCCATTAAATACATTAACTCTCTCACTCCAAAATACTCCCTCAGATTTTTTTTTTATATTAGCATCCTTTTATTTTTGGGATGATCTTTTTATGTTAATACTTTCCTCTTTTGGCAAATCCGGGATCATTTTCTTCCACTAAATTCACTTTTTACACTTTCAATATAATCTCATCCGCCCATTTCACTTTTAAAACAAACATGACCATTGTAAAAGTGTCAATATTTTGGGACCGGGGGAAGTATTACACAGCCACCATACCCTCTCTCACCTCTCTCAAGAACCAAATCTACCATCAATGTTTTCAAAGAAAATAATTCCACCGTCGACTGTTTACATCTCCTTCTTCGATTGTTGCAACCTTGAGCCTTCATCTAATTTTAACTCCTTCCGGTAACTTTCAAATCTTCTCCGATGAGTGTTTTGTCGATGAGGGGTCTTTTTTGATGTGGGTTTCGTTCAACTCCGACGAGTTAACTGGTTGAAACCACCTCTCTTAGACCAGATCTGACACTGTGAGCCTGCCAATGAGTGACTTTTGCTGATTAAGGTGACGATGGTCGCCTTCTCATCTGGCCGGAGATGATGGTGGTCTGATCGATGAAGTCACCAGCGGTCAGAACCCAGTTCTGTTCGTATGTATAAAATTTTGAAATATGGATGACTTTATGTTTTTGTACTCTTAATGTTTGAAACATTGATGAGTCTGTTCTAGTTCTGGGTTCCTTCTTAATGTATTTTTGGGCTTCTAATTTCTTCAATGGAGTTGTTATCGCTGCCCAAGCTCAGTCTGTTCTGTAACGGATTAGGATATATGGATGAGTTTATGTTTCGCTGGTTATGGCTAAATGTGAGATTTTAATCTTTTGACTCTTTGATTTTCTGGTTTCTTACTGCCCAGTGAAACCTTTGTTAAGAAGAGAGGTGAAGAACACAATTAGAGATAGAGGTGTCAATTCGGGTTATCGTGTCGCATTCGTATCGGGTTTGAAATGTGTCGTGTTGAAACGTGTCGGGTTGGGTCGTGTTGATTTTATTTTTTGTGTTGGGTTGGAAATGTGTCGTGTTGAAACGTGTCGGGTTGAATCGTGTTACTTTCATTTATCGTGTCGGGTCGGGTTGGATTTGGGTTTTATCGTGTCGGGTTGAAAACGTGTCAGTTTTTTTCTCATGTCGGGTCGTGTCGGGTGAAGTTAATATCGGGTCGGGTTAGTGTCGGGTTGAGTAAATATCGGGTCGGGTTAGTGTCGTGTAATTTTTATACTCGGATTAGATCGGATCGGGTCAGAGTATTGTCGGGTTGGGTTAGTGTCGTGTAATTTTTATACTCGGATTAGATCGGGTCGGGTTAGAATATTGTCGGGTCGGGTTGGATTGGATTGGGTTATTGTCGTGTCCTTTTTTGTACCGGAGTTTTGTTCGGATCTGATTATGTCAATTATTTTATTGTTCATAATGTTTCACCTTGAATTTAGATATATTTTGGGTTGGTTCACTTTAGATCGGCTTCATGTCACCTGATTAAATTTGGGTTGATTTAGGTTATATTTCAATAATGTTATTGTTACAACTGCACTATTATCATGTATTGTTTCGTTGTAACTTGTAACTTGCAAAATGTAAAAATTTGACTCGTAACTCCAAATTAAAATCCGCTCGAAAATGATGCTACCCGATACACCTCCATTGTATTTTCCAAGTCAATGGCCAAAATAATCCCCAGTCACAACATACTCCTCGATTTAAATAATGTAATAATAAATGACAAAATCTTGGAAAATACCGTCTTTCCACCATTCCATAAGCTTATGGAAAGACAGAGTTTAATTATAATAATACAAAGTAAAAGGTCTTAGTTGCAATATTAAAATTTTATTATGGAACGTGTAGTAGTTATAGATTTTATAACCCGATTCATTCAACCCAAAAATTTTATCTTCATTTCTTCTAATTTGCATTTTAAACCATAACATTTCCATGACTTACGGAAATACAGTCTGTCAAGAGACAGACTCAAAATAAATTCAACCAAAAAATGCAATATTAATGAAAGGGAAAGTTGGAAAATTGGAAAAGTTAGGTCATGTCAGTTTATTAAATTTCAATGTTTCATATTAGATTTGGGTATATTTTGGATCAAGTCATTATACTACTTGACTAAATTTAGGTTGATTCACATTCTTATAGTTACAAAATTATTGGGTTATGTTCATTGTAATATGTAATTTTTAACTACAATTTATTAAAATCAATATTTAGTCGATCTTCTATATTAATTACTCAAAATCATGATTATTATTAAACACCTGTCTCTATTTTAATATTATTCATTGACTTTATAAACTTTGTAGAGTCCTCGGGGGTTGGACTTATTTATGACATATTGCGAATTCTGGTGATATGGTGTTTTAACACCACTGCTATCCAGTTTTTCCAGATCGCAGGATTCTGTCGACGAATAATGGAGCGAACTATGGAGTATAATTGTTCGATCAGATCAGAATATTGTGAAGATTATTATGTGATTTCGTGGCAGTCTAATTCTGGTAAACGAATATTCCCTGTAATAGTTAGGAATTGATTAAGTAGTTTATTTATGGTACAAGTCCTATTGATAAAGGATTGTCCAGTTAAATACCATATTAGAATTAGATCTTTCCTTAGTGTAGAAGTCTATTTATGGTAGAGTTAGACAAGGAAAGAGTTTGATAGAAGGCAGGATTGCGAAGGATATAAAAAGAAGAAGATACAACGCAATCAGTAAGCGACCAAGAATTCATCTCTACGTGAGAAGTGTTAGAGCGATCTGCCTGAGGTGTTTGGAGGAGTGCTGATTCATCCGACCAAGTTCTTAAAGATCAGAAACAAGGAAGTCTTAATTCCTCGGGAGGAGGAGATCCAGGGAGACGTGTTGATCGTGAGGGTTCAACGACGTAGGATCGACAGTGAGGGGAGCTCACGACATTCACTCATAGGTTACCAATGGATTAGTATTCAAGTTAAGCTTCTTGTACTAAAGACTGCTTTGTAGTGCATGGTTTCTGATTTGGGTAAGGCCCTGCAGACGTAGGTGTATTTGCACCGAACTGCGTAAGCAAGTTGTGTGTGCACTGTGTAGTCTGTGTGTTTTATTTCGTGTTCCAACACCAAACGATAAACAACTTGGCATAAAAGTATAGACTTTAGGTGAAACAGAATTCCAAACTTAATCGTAATTTTGCATTTTAAACTGACCCTTGCGCGCTAAAATTTATGACGAGATGAATTTATGTAATTATATTCGTAGATTTTTAATAAACATAAATCTCACTTTATTCTCATAAATATGTTCAACCAATATATTAGCCTAACATATAACCAAGTTTATTTAGTTCCATATTAATGTCAGTAGACTGTATATAGTTACATTGTTAATGAGTTTTACACACTAAACTATATCCCTATACAATTATATAAATTGTGTATAACTAATAGAAATCACGAATCAACATTTGGTTATGTATATATATATATATATATATATATATATATGTATATATATGAAATTTTTCACATAAATATATATTTATCTAACAAAGCATACGTTTCATTTGTGTAGACACTAATTTAAATTCAACATCTAATTTAAAATGATCATTTAATTATGACTTTTTGCAATAACTCATAAAATGGTTAATATACATCAATTGTCTTTTACATTTGTACATATGTCTAATGATTATTACATTCACATATAATAATAACTAATGTAATTTTTAATGACTACTGTTGTCTTAATAAGTGAAAAATATATTTAACTGTAATATATACGGTTATTTTCCGGTTATAAGTACATATAAGGTATATATAATATATATGATTTTCCTTTGAACTAGATGTTATGATTGGAAATTTGTAATGCAATAATGCAATGATATAATAAGGTATAGATGTTACAATTCTAATTAGCATTCTTAAACATGTAGCTCAGTAGCTGCATTCTTACATGAGAAGTTGATTTTTTTTTTTGAATAACTGCATTTATATCTACACTGATTATCCTTTGTACCTTTTTTTTTATAAACATTTCTATTTATAACTAGTTTGGCACTAATTAATTAATCTTTAGTTGATACTTCACAAATAACTTATTTGCCAAATTTTTACTGTTTTTGCAGTACTTTATTTCAATTTTTACAGTTTAGCATATCATTAATTAAATGAATTTATGATTGAGAATTCATAACAAAGCCTAAATAAATTTAGAAAAAAGAAATGAAAAAAGCTGAATTAATTAGAAAACATTAAAAAAATAAAAGAAATGAAATTAGGTTAAAGGGTAAGTAACAAATGAGAAAAGAAGAATAATAAATTAGAGACAAATTATCTCAGCCGTTGATTTCAACTAGGGTTAATCTGAGGCGTTGATTGTTTGGGCGCATAGTATAAAAGCCTTCGAGTGTCTCTCAGAAGGCGAAACCCTATTCCTTTCTCTCTCGATCTTCCTGAACTGAAACCCTATCTCCCTCGCTCTCCTTCGTCTCTGATCTCCCTCGTCTCTGATCTCCTAAATCTCTGCTCTCACTCCCTCTGCTCTCACTCCCTCTGCTCTCCCCCTGCTTTCTATCCCGTCTCTGCTCCCCCTCTCTTATCGTATCTGTAACTGCTCTCAAAATGATTGTTCTTTTTTTTGCTCTGTGTTGTTTTGATTTTTTGAATCGTCTTTGCTTGTTTGTTCTGAATATGTTATTGTCTATTTTTTGGCTACTTTATCAGGTCGGGAATTTTGGTTGATGTAGATGTACTGTGACTAGGGTTTTGTTCGATCCGGTTGCAATTGTGGTTCTGCTCTCCCTCTGTTCTTGTTCACTAGATTGCTCAGAATGTGTGCTGCCTGTTTATGTTAGAGTTGTCTATTTACTGCATGTGTATTACCCGGCTCAGATCTGTTGGCTTATTAAACAAATTTATTGACATGTTTATCTGGTCTTGTTCATGCTGCATGTTTTGCTTAGAGTCTGTTTTTGTCTATTTTTTTTGCTACCTTATGAGTTCTGAAATGTTGGATGGATGTAGAAGTACTGTGATTAGGGTTTTGTTGGATCCGGTTACAATTGTGGTTCTGCTCTCCCTCTGTTCTTGTTCACTAGATTGCTCAGAATGTGTGCTGCCTGTTTTGCTCAAAGTTGTCTATTTACTGCATGTGTAATACCTGGCTCAGATCTGTTGGCTTATTAATCAAATTTATTGACATGTTTGTCTGGTCTTCTTCATGCTGCATGTTTTGCTTAGAGTATGTTTTTGTCTATTTTTTTGCTACCTTATGAGTTCTGAAATGTTGGATGGATGTAGAAGTACTGTGATTAGGGTTTTGTTGGATCCGGTTGCAATTGTGGTTCTGCTCTCCCTCTGTTCTTGTTCACTATATTGCTCAGAATGTGTGCTGCCTGTTTTGCTCAAAGTTGTCTATTTACTGCATG
Source organism: Rubia yunnanensis (assembly GCA_037428765.1). NCBI lineage: Eukaryota > Viridiplantae > Streptophyta > Magnoliopsida > Gentianales > Rubiaceae > Rubia > Rubia yunnanensis. Next base: position 87,305,503 of record CM075063.1, read on the forward strand.
TGTATTACCTGGCTCAGATCTGTTGGCTTATTAATCAAATTTATTGACATGTTTGTCTGGTCTTCTTCATGCTGCATGTTTTGCTTAGAGTCTGTTTTTGTCTATTTTTTTGCTACCTTATGAGTTCTAAAATGTTGGATGGATGTAGAAGTACTGTGATTAGGGTTTTGTTGGATCCGGTTGCAGTTGTGGTTCTGCTCTCCCTCTGTTCTTGTTCACTAGATTGCTCAGAATGTGTGCTGCCTGTTTTGCTCAAAGTTGTCTATTTACTGCATGTGTATTACCTGGCTCAGATCTGTTGGCTTATTAATCAAATTTATTGACATGTTTGTCTGGTCTTCTTCATGCTGCATGTTTTGCTTAGAGTCTATTTTTGTCTATTTTTTTGCTACCTTATGAGTTCTGAAATGTTGGATGGATGTCGAAGTACTGTGATTAGGGTTTTGTTGGATCCGGTTGCAATTGTGGTTCTGCTCTCCCTCTGTTCTTGTTCACTAGATTGCTCAGAATGTGTGCTGCCTGTTTTGCTCAGAACTGTGTGCTGCCTGTTTACTGAATGTGTTACTCATGTACTGTTGGGATTTCTGAAAATATTGTTCTCCATTTTTTGGCTACTTTATGAGGTCTGAAATTTTGGATGCTGGATGTAGAAGTACTGTGATTACTGATTAGGGTTTTGTTATAGTTGATCATATTTATTCTGATTGTACTGTTGTCCGAAGCTTCACTTCTTGTCAAATCTTTCCTGTTTGTTTTTTTTAAAAATGGCTTGTTTGCTAGCTTGCTCAGAACTGTGTGCTGCCTGTTTATTCGGGAGTCTGTCTATGTATTGCATGTGTATTACCTGGCTCAGATCTGTTTGCGTATGAAACAAATTTAGGGACATGTTTATCAGGTCTTGTTCATGCTGTTTGCTGTTCCTCTAGTTCAGAGTATGTGATTAGTCTGTATGAGTTGCAGTTATGGAGTTTGGTGTTGCCATGTTTACTGAATGTGTTACTCATGTACTGTTGGGATTTCTGAAAATATTGTTCTCTATTTTTTAGCTGCTTTATCAGGTCTGAAATTTTCGATGGATGTAGAAGTACTGTGAATACAGATTAGGGTTATGTTGGATCCTGTTGCAATTGTGGTTCGGCTCCCCCTCTGTTCTCGTCCCTGCTCTCCCTCTCTTTTCGTTTCTTTTTTGCTTTGTGCTATTGCTCTTGTTGGCTGATTGTTATAGTTGATCATATTTATTCTGATTGTACTGTTGTCCGAAGCTTCACTTCTTGTCAAATCTTTCCTGTTTGTTTTAAAAAAAATTGCTTGTTTACTAGCTTGCTCAGAACTGTGTGCTGCCTATTTATTCGGGAGTCTGTCTATTTATTGCATGTGTATTACCTGGCTCAGAAGTACTGTGGTTAGGGTTTTGGTTGGATCCTTTTGCAATTGTGGTTCTGCTCCCCCTCTGTCATATGCCTTAAAAAAAGGCTTATTTGCTAGCTTGCTCAGAACTGTGTGCTGCCTGTTTATGTTAGAGTCTGTCTATTTAGTACACATGTATTACCTGGCTCAGATCTGTTGGCTTATTAAGCAAATTTATTGAGGTGTTTATCTGGTCTTGTTCATGCTGTTTGCTGTTCCCCTAGGTCAGATAAGTATGTGATAAGTTCATGCTGTTTGCTTAATGTTACTGAATCCTGTTACTGAATCTTTTTATGCAGGTGGTGATGGATGAAACTTCTAGATCTTTTGAAGTTAATGCTGAAAGTGCCGTGGACTTAAATTCCCAGGTAGGTAACAATGTTCCGGAGGAAATACCGGTTGATGACAGTGACCGGAAGATTTTACTAAAGCGTTCAGAGGTATGGTCTCACTATAATTTTTATAAAGAAGTTAAAGATGGGGTAACTTTGTTGCGTGCTCGCTGTAAGTTTTGCTGTATGACATACCCCGCTGAGGGTAAAGATGGTACTGGAAATCCAAGAAAGCATATACAGGTTTGCAAAGGTAAAGCATCATTAACTGAAAAAGGGTGTTCAAATTCAGCTCCATTTGATCAAAAAATCTATTGTGAATTATTTGCATGTGCCATTATTTGTCATGCATATCCCTTGAGAATAGTCGAGCATGAGTACCTTAGGAAAATGCTTACCTATTTGAACTCCAATGTGATACATGTGTCTCGTAATACGATGCTTAAGTATTGTATTTCAGAACATGAAAAGTTCAAATGCGAGTTACTTAAGACTTTGACTACTGATGTTCCCGGTAGGATTAGTTTTACTACTGATTTATGGACTGCTTGCACTAGTCGTGGTTATCTCACACTTACCGCTCATTATGTCGATAAAGATTGGATTCTTAGGTCTAAAATACTGAATTTCAGATATCTTGAGCCTCCTCATTGTGCTGCCAATATTAAAAATTTTGTGCTTGATTTATTAAAAGAATGGAAACTTGAAGAAAAAGTTCTATCTATGACACTAGACAATGCCCGATGTATGGATAATATGGTCAACTCTTTGAAAACTGAATTGAATAATATGACACCTCTACCTTGTGGTGGAAAATTTTTCCATGTTCGTTGTTGTGCTCATGTGCTGAATCTTATTGTTCAATCTGGTTTGAAGTGTGTTGATGCTAGTGTTTGTAAGCTACGTAATATTGTGAAATTTATTGATGGATCGGATTCTAGGATTACATCATTTGAACGAGCTGTGACTGAAGTTGGGTCTAATTTTTCATGTAAATTAATACTTGATGTGTCGACTCGATGGAATTCTACATTTGCAATGCTTTCGAAAGCTTTACAAGCCAAGGAACCATTAAACTATTTTGTTGTCCGTAATATGGATGTTGTGGATAGATTGGATGAGGAGGAATGGGAAACTATTGGAAGTATTTCTGAGTTTCTTGAACCTTTTTCTGTTATAACTAATTTATTTTCTGGCTCCTTATACCCTACTGCTAATCAGTATTTTTTTGAACATAATCATAATTGAAGAAAATTTAATGCGAGGGCACTTGGATCCAAAACTAAATGAAATGGCTAAATCCATGCTTGATAAATTTCAGTCTTATTGGGATAGTTATTCTGTAATTCTTTCTGTTGCTGTTGTTCTTGACCCGCGTTACAAGTTACAATTTGTTGCTTCTATGTATAGTCGTCTATATGTTGACTCAGAGTGTCAAATAAAGGTAAATCAGGTTAGGCTAGCTTTAAAGGATTTGTATGATTATTATTCATCTCTATCATCCACTTCTAATTCTTCTCGTCAAGTGTCATCTACTTCTGCAACAAATGCAGCGATAAGTTCTTTTCGACCCTTTAAAAGGGCTAACATACTGCAGGTATAAGTTTTTCCTTGTGATTTATTTGTCCAGTATTAGGTTTTGTACCATGTACTTAAGTTACTTTTTGTTGCTGCTACTAGGAATTCCAAAATAGTTCAGCCGCAACAATGACCACTCAATCTGAAATTGAGCGTTATTTGTTAACTCCACTTGAGCCTAAACCTGTTGATGTTGATCATGATGATTATGATGTCCTTAAATATTGGCAAAGTCAACTTGTTAGTTATCCCGTGCTTGCTGTTTTGGCTAGAGATGTTTTAACTATCCCAATTACTTCAGTTGCTTCCGAGTCAGCTTTCAGCATGGGAGCATGTACTTTGAGCAAATACAGATCTGCTCTCTTACCAAAGAATGTTGAAATTCTGGTCACAACTCAAAATTGGCTGCATGGATATGAGGAAATTGAAGAGAATGTTCTCGAAATAGGGAATGAGCTTCAAAATGAGTCTTCTTGAATCTGGATTTATGTTGTCATTTGCAATTTATTCTGAGGTCATTGCCCTTACATGTGATGGTGACTTCATTTTGAAGTTGCCCATATGGTATTTGCTGGTGATGACTTTTCTGCATTGTGACAACTAATGGTGGGTGGTTTTGGTAGGTCTCTTGTGCAAAGATTACTAATACGTTGTCATTTGCAATTCATTTGAAGTTATTGCCCTTACATGTGATGGTGACCTCTCCGCTATGGAGTGATGCCCATATTGTATTTGCTGGTGATGGCTTCTATGTTTGCAAATTGTCAACCAAGAACTCTATGATGATCATTCTTGTAATAAACCTAGGAAATTTTCCTTACGGTTAATTACTGGATCTGAGAGCTTCATATTAAACTACTACAATTAGTCATTATTAATTTGTTGACTATAATTTTTCTTCCTCGTTTTTGTAGGTGAAATTTTGGCCTATTGGGGTCATTAATGAGATTTGCGGTGATGAAGGGTTCTATAACACAGCATTTGAATTCTTTGATAGGCTTATGTAATGTTTCCTAGTTAATTACTCATTGTTCATTAGACATTTATGAATTCCACATTAACTATATTCGGTTAATATGAATGGAGGATATATTTGATGTGTCTTTTACATATATTATTTTTTAATTTTGGTTAACTACATTCGTACAATTGTCGGCTCCTAATGTCCATAAGGGCGTACATATTCGAACTGTTAGTTTTCCAAAAAAGTGATCCGAACTGTTAGTTTTCCAAAAAAAGTGATCCAATATACAATTCTAAATTACAAAAAAAGGCTTAACATGTTCAATTCAAAATGCAAAAAAGAAGATCCAGTATACAATTACACACCATAAGGCATAAAAAAGGCAATCCATTAATTAAATTCAGTATACATAAAAGCACCCTTATACATAATTTAAAATCACAGCATCCCAATATGTTAATTTTAGGATGCAAAAAACCGTTCTAATATGTTAATTTTAAGATGCAAAAAGAAACCCAATATGTTAACTTAGGATGCAAATAATCATCTCAATATGTTAATTTTAGGATGCAAAAAAGCAACCCAATATGATAATTTTGGGATGTAAAAAAGCGATCCATAAGTACATAACAGAACGCATGAAAACAACCCTAAATCTTATCTACAGTGTCGCTCATAGTTTTATATGGTTATTTTGTTGATTTATCGGGTTGAATATTGTTCAGGATAATTGTGAGTCAAGTTGAATCGTGTTCAGGTTCAGATTGAGTATCATGTTGAGTCTGATCGTGTCGGGTTTGGGTGCGGTTTAAGTCTTGTCGTGTCGGGTTCGAGTTCGGGTTAAGGCTGGTCGTGTCGGGTATGGGTTCGGGTTAAGGATGGTCGTGTCGGGTACATGTTCGGGTTAAGCCTGGTCATGTCGGGTTCAGGTTCGGGTTAAGCCTGGTCGTGTCGGGTTCTGGTTAAGCCTGGTCGTGTCAGGTTCGGGTTCGGGTTAAGCCTGGTCGTGTCGGGTTCGGATTCATGTTGATATCTCTCAGGTCGGAATCGGGTCTCGGGTTGAACTTAGTCGTGTCGGGTTCACGTCGGGTCGATCTTTCTCGGGTTATATTCGGGTTTCGGGTTGAGTTCGGTCGTGTCCGCTCATGTTCGGGTTGATTTCTCACGGGTTGAATTCGTTTTCGGGTTGAATCGAACGTTTCGGTCCGTGTCGGGTTTTCGGTTCGGGTCAGGGATTGACAGCTCTAATTAGATATAATCAGTTTGGATAAATGTTTCTGAAAAGGTGTCCTTTTCTAGCAAAAATACTGTTTCAAGTTTTGAGATGCATTTTCTCTTTCCGCGTCTCTAAATGGGACAGAAGAAGTACCAATAATTACAAATATTGAGCAAAATTAGCATCCATTATATATAAATCTCATGATCCTACAAAAAGGAATCATAGGTTAGTTATAAACCTATTTGCCCTAATATAAACATGAACTTTTATAGAAGTGCAATACATTATCCTACAATATTATAAAAAAACTCATAAAATGAATCAATCAACCATGTAAATAAAACACAAGCCAATGTATTTGCAGATTCGAAGACGCGGGGCTATACAAGACAGTAATGTTCTGCAACCCAAGCATCATCGTGACAACACCAGAAGCATGTAGGAAGGTTTTGAAAGATGATGAGGCCTTCAAGTTTGGGTCAACAAAGAGGTTGATGGGGAGAAAATCATTCATGAAAATATACAACAACGAGCACCAGAGACTCAGGAAGTTATACTTGCCATTCATCGAGGAAAACTTTGTCACTGTGCTAGATCGGTGGTCCGCCGTGGAAGAGATCGAGTTCTTGACACAGCTTAGAAGGCTTACTTTTTAGATAATTATGCATATTTTCTTGAGCTCTGAAAGTGAACAAGTGGCTGAAGCCCTAGAAAAGGAGTATACTGTAATCAATCATGGTATCAGATCTATGGCAGTTAACCTTCCAGGATTTGCCTTCTACAACCCTATCAAGGTAAAGCTCTTCTGACTTACTCCCTCCGTTCTAGCTATAATTATACCCTTTTTAGTCATCTTTCTCAAGTCACGCTTGACCATTAATTTCAATTAGTATATAGGCACCTAATAGAGATGTAAATAAATTAGAATCGGGATAAGAAAGGAATACCCTTTCTGATTGGTTTTGTGTATGTCCGGTTCCATATTTGTTTGTCTAGCATACCCTTTGTACTCATTATACATATCAATACACACAGCCACAATGATTTATGTGTTTTACTTTCTATCATGGTATCAATCAGGTTCCTCTAAAAATCCTTGGCTTTTATCTCTCTCTTCCCAAAATTTCCAAATATTTTCCCAACTCCTTTTCCGATTGCTAGCACCGGTTGCAGCTGCCTATCGTCGCCGCCTTCTGCCGTCGTCCGATTGCCGATCATCTCTGCTCTGGTAGCAATGTTCTTCTTCGCAAATCGAACCTCTGTTTGCTCGCCATCTCTGTTTTCAATCTCTATTTTCCTGCTGCTACTCCGCCGGTCGTCTCCACTAATCTTGGTCGCCGATCGTCTTCACAAGATTCTCGGTCACTCCCAACTTCTCGAGTTCTCCGATCTTCTACATCTATCATCATTCCCGATTTATTTTCAAGCTTGAAGTTCAGCTTTTCTGAGATCCGCGCGCCGATTTATGCTCGTTATTTGCACGCGCTCAAAAAAATTTCGAACGTCTCCAGGGTTCCCTTTTTTTGTGCGTGAGACATACGTGCCTGTCACTTCACCACACGTGCATCTCCACGGTTACCCTATCCACGCGCGTGCCTTACATGTGCCTCATGCACCATACTGATTCTCGGCTTGCCATTTTTTTTTGAGTTGAAGGCTTTTGTTTTCTCGCACGTTGAAGCATTATCTCGCGAGTTGAAGGCTATCCTTGAGTTATTCACTTACGATCAGCATCTCGTTCAGAGCCACAGTCAGCGCCTCGTAGCACCATTTTGTTTTATTAAAAAAACAAAAATATATATTGTTTTTCTTGGTATTATTGCTCATCTTGACCAGCCACAATGTCAATGGTGTTATGTTCTTTGTCATGTTGCTTCTTCTTGTTCTAAATTACGAGGTAAATGGTACCCGTTGCAATGTAGTGGTGTAAGAAATTTGGTCATTTTGCATTGACATATCCTCGCTTGGTTTCTCAGGCTTCTTCTTCTGGCTCTTTACCGCATGCTCGCTGGATAGCTGATTCTGGTGCGACCAACCCCGTGATTTCTTCTCAGTCCGCTCTTGACATGTGACTCTTTATTCTAGTAACAATCATGTTGTTGTCGGTAATGGTTCTGCTCTTAACATTTCCCTGTTTGTCATTCCCGAGTCTCCGATTCATTATCCTTGTCTGATGTTTTGGTGGTTCCACAAATTACTAAAAATTTGTTGTCTCGGGTTATGAATGCTGTTATTTTTTTTATGATTCCTCTTTCACTATTTCGAACAAGTTTACTAAATGTTATTGGCAAAGGCCACCTTGATGAGGTTTATGTTTTTTGGATTTTGGTGTTGCTGCTTTATCTGCATTTGTTGCATTCAGTGCTACTAAAGCATCTTTTGAACTTTGGCATAGTGGATTGGTCATGTTCCCCATAAAATCATCTCTTCTTTGGGTAAATCTTGATGTTTGTCAGTTACCTGTTTGCTGTCTAAGCCTCATTTCTGTTCTTCTTGTGAGATGGCTAAAGGCAAGCATCCTTCTTTTAATGATAATTTAAAATGCGCACCACGCATACTTGATTTAGTTCATTGTGACCTCTGGACCCTCACATGTTGTCTCTCACTCCGGGTACCTTTATTATGTCATTTTTACTGATGATTTCTCTCGGTTTACTCGGTTATTTCCTCTACGACTAAAGTCTGATTTTGTGGAGGCATACATGCAATTTGAAGCTCTTAAAGTGAATCAGTTCTCTACCACCATCAAGGTATTTCAGAGTGATGGTGGAACCGAGTTTGTAAATCATCGCATGCAGACTCATTTTGCATCTAAGGGCATTCATCATCAGCTTTCCTGTCCTTACACTCCCGAGTAAAATGGTCGGGCAGAGAGGAAGCATCGTCCTATTACCGAGACAGGTTTGTCAATGCTCTTTCATTAGGGCCTTTATCATTCATTTTGGTATGATGCTTTCTCTACGACGGTCTACATCATCAATAGGCTGCCTACTTCAATTTTATCTGGTCAGTCTCAACTCTCTGTTATTTTTGGCACTACACCTGACTACTCCAATTTTCATCCATTTAGCTATCGAGTTTTTCCTTATTTGAGGCCCTATGTTGTGCATAAACTGGCCCCTCAAAGTATATCTTGCATATTTTTGGGATACAGTTCTTAGTACAAGGGTTATCGATGTCTTGATCCTCTTATCAAGAAGGAGTACATTATTCACTATACTCGGTTTGATGAGTTGTTTTTTCTAGCTACCCGTACTGGCACTATTATAGATTCTTCATCACTGGATGTTTTTGCCTTTTTGGAGCCTTCTTCAGTTCCATCAGAAGTGTTTGAGCCATCTTTTACAGCACAACCACCTATTATTCTGGAAAATTCAAATTTTCCAACTGTACCGGAAACTCAGGGTTCTTCAAAAAATTGCATTTGTTTACCACAGGGTGACTAGTAGCATGTCCGCCACCAGCACAGCTAACGCCGGCGCTGCCACCAACTCACACGCTGGCCACCCCGGTCGCGCATGTACACCATTTTCCACCTCCACGGCTGTTGACATCTTCACCAAATTCGCTGGCCGCCCCTGCTTCTCCAGTGCCATTATCACCACCGCCTGTGGGCTGCCACAGCTTGCCTCGGGTTCTGTGCCCACCACCTTGGTTTCTGTGCCATCCTCAAGATCCATGCCTTTTCCGATTATGAGTCCTTCCTCTTGGCATCCGATGACTACTCGCATGTGCACTGGTTCTCTATGGTACAAGGAGTTTTCTGAGTAGGATATTTCTAGTTTACTGAGTGCTTTATTTTCTAAGACTGAGCCTCGGAGTCATAGCTCGGCTGTCAAGGATCCTGAATGGGTTGTTGCTATGAACTTAGAGATGGATGCTTTGCGCACTCAACAGACATGGGAGGTGGTTCCTCGTCCTTCCCATGAAAATGTTGTTCGTTCAAAATGGGTTTATAAGTCAAAGTATAAATCGGATGGTTCCCTTAACCGATAAAAACAAGGTTAGTTGCTTAGGGTTTTTTTGCAATTACCTTGTTTTGATTATGATCATACTTTTAGTTCGATGGTGAAGGCCAGAAATGTTCGTACTTTTTTATCCATTGTTGTTCATCGCAATTGTCCATTGCGATAGCTTGATGTGAAGAATACTTTTTTAAATGGCATTTTAGAGTCTCCAGTTTACATGGAGCAGCCTGTTGGATACAAAGACCCCATGCGTCCTGATTATGTTTGTCATCTACGCAAGGCCATTTACGGTTTGAATCAAGCTCCACGCGTTTGGTTTCAGCTTTTCAGTTCCTTTTTTATTGGCCTGGATTTTGTATGCAGCTCTTCAGATACCTCCTTATTTGTTTTCTCATAGGGTGCCTCTTTACTCTATTTATTGGTTTATGTTGATGACATTATTCTTATTGGGAATGATGGTCGTCTTATTCTGAAGTTTATTGATCGGGTCAATCAGGAGTTTAAAATTACTGATCTTGGCACTCTGCAGTATTTTTTGGGAGTGGAGGTTATTCGTACTTCCGAAGGCTTATTCCTTGGTCAAGTAAGACATGCTAGGGACATTTTACTGCAAGCTGGCATGCAAGACTCTGCGCTGTTTCTATTCCATTTGTGGTTTTTTCGCAGCTATCCAGCTCTTTCGGTAAGCCATTCGGAAATCCCACACTTTATCGTTCTTTGGTTGCTACGCTACAGTATCTATCGATCACATGTCCCGACTTGTCCTATATTGTGAATACGGTCAGTTAGTATATGTAGGCTCCTACTGATGACCATTACCAAGCCATCACTCGGATTTTGCGCTATGTTCGTGGTTCACTCCACTATGGTCTTCAGTTTTGTGCAAACTCCTCTGCTTTACCAGTTTTGGGTTACTGTGATGCTAATTGGGCTCGTTGTAAAGATACTTGTAGGTTTACGTATGGTTATGTCATTTTCCTTGGTGACAACTCAGTTTCATGGAGTGCTAAGAAGAAGCCTACAGTTTCTCGTTCTAGTTCAGAATCAGAGTACCTTGCTATGGAAAATACTGCTGCAGAGTTAGCTTGGTTGATGAATCTTCTTTGGGACTTACACGTGATGTCGCGTGCCTCGCTCATTTTGCTGTGCGATAATAATAGTGCTCTTTTCTTGGCTCGGAATCCTGTTTCTCACAAGAGAGCTAAGGACATTGATATTGACTTTCATTTTGTGCGAGAGACGGTGTCTTCTGGCAAGCTCAAGATTGCTCATGTTTCTACGGACTTGTAGCTTGCTGACATCTTTACGAATGGTCTACCTCATCCTCAGTTTGAGTTTCTACGTTCCAAGCTTTGAGTTACGACCAGTTTTACGCTTCGCTTGAGGGGGGGGGGGGTAATAGAGATGCAAATAAATTAGAATCAGGATAAGAAAGGAATGCCCTTTTCGGATTGGTTTTGTGTATATCCTATTCCATATTTGTTTAGGTCTTATACACCTTTTGTACTCATTATATATATATATATATATCAATACACATAGCCACAATGATTTGTGGGTTTTTCATTCTATCAGCACCAATACCATCATGTGAAGTATTGTTAGATTATTCTTGCATCATGTATTATTTACATATCAAATTTTTATAGGTTTTCGATAAACGTAACTAAAGTTACCGATAGTCAAACATGACTTAAGTAATTTGACCAAAAAGAGTGCATATACAGATTGAACAAAAAGAGTATATATTTTTCACTATAAATTGCATTTACAATATGCACCACTTGTTGAAAATAAACTTGATTTTGGATTAGCTCAAATGACGTTTTAGTAGCTCATTATCTAGAAGAAGTCCAAAGAAGTCTTAAGAAGTATGGAAGTTTCTAGAGGAAGTTCTAAAGATCTCTAGAATGTGTAGATTAGGATGGAGTTGTAGAGAATATTCTAGAGAACTAATTGTAGCCATTAGATTAGAGTTGGGATGACAAGATTCTACCCATTGGTTGGGGGATGTCACTAGTATAAATTGGGGTGATGTAGTAGATTTTCAATCAAGCCAAAAAATAATAGAAACCTTCTCCTTTTAGAAATAGTCTATTTCCTCCAAGTTCTCCAATTTCACCCAAACTTTTAAACCCTTCTTCAACCATTCAAAGTTTCCTCCCAACAAAGTGGTATTAGAGCTATTTCCTCCTAACAAAGTGGTATCGGAGTTATTTCTCTCCCAACACCACTATCCCGTTATTAAGAACTTTTTGTTCAATTCAAATCATTTTAATTTAAGTTAGTTTAAAATTTTTTTACTTGACATTTAGATTTTCATATAAAATGCACAGGTCACAGGGGTGTCTGATAAGATCAGTTAAGCATGCTAATATTGAGATTAAAATTATACGTCTCATAAAAGAGTTCAGTTTACAAAAACAGATTCTAGGTTTAAAATTTACCATATATATATATATAACTATCAATATTAATGGTAAATATAATGACAAAGTCTTGTATAAGACCGTCTCACGGTGAGATCGAGAATTAAATTGCAAAGATTTTAATGTGGGGTTTCATATTGATGTTTTAAAAGTTCCGGAATTTAATGTGTATTTGTAATAATTTGTAATTTAGTCCAGTTCTATTAGTTTTTTCCCCCGAATTTAGTTTGCTCTTTTCCTATTTTGCCTCTAGTACTTGGCCTCACCATGAGATGGTCTCACAAGAGACGGACTCAAATATAATTTATGATTGTATTTCAGGCTCGCGGAAGGCTTGTATTAATCCTTCAATCCGTAGTTAGCCGGCGAAGGATGCGAAAAGAAGAACATCCAGGTGCAAAAAACGAGGATATGTTGGATTTATTACTAGAGTCTGAAGATGAGAAAGGTAGAAGATTGGACGACGAGGAGATTATAGATGTTCTGCTAACTCACCTGAATGCGGGTCATAAATCATCTGGACATATTTCAATGTGGGCTACCATTTATTTGCAAAATAATCCTCAAGTCATGCAAACAGGTAATGTTATATTGCATGGACCCACACAACCGAATCATTAATTCTTGATTCTTAATTAATCCAATTACAACCTTAATTTGCACTAGTTTCATGTTTATGGGGAAGTCGAAATGCATTTACTCGTTAATGCTGTATTTGGTGGAATTATTTTTATAACTAAAATTGATTTATTTTAAAATCAGAAAAATATTATTTTTTGTTTTTAATAGGCTGAACAAGAGGAAATAGTGAAGAACGGGCCCCCAGGCCAATAAGGCCTAGCCTATAATGAAATCCGAAAAATGAAGTATAGATCTAAGGTACATTTTCATTATATTAATCGGTGAACTTAAACTTTTTTTCCAGTAAGACACTACCAGAAAACTGGTATATAGGTACCAGTACAATTGTACCGGTCCCAAAATACCAGTGTTAAAAATATCATTAGCACCTGTATCAACATCTGAACAAACAAGTACCGATGCCTTTTTTACTTATAGCACCGGTATCCATAATTTTGAGCACCGCACGTACCAGTGCATATAATCTGTTATATGGAAAAAATCACGCGACAAGTAGGAAAATTTTTAGAACCAGTTTGATTTTTCGTTGTAGCACCGGTAACGGAACCGATGCTATAAGTACAGAACTAAAATTTGGGCAATAGTGCAATTTCAGCATTTTGCTGTACAAGATTTCTGATTTTTTTTAATTCCGGGGATGTTCCATCTATCCAATCATGTCCAAATTGCATAGTTCAATATGGAATAGCCAATTTTGGTTTTCAACAATGCCAAGATTCTTGGAGGGACCTAAGTGCAAAAGACAAAAAAGATCACTTTTTAACAAGTGCACAGAGCAACAAGATATTTTTGGATACATAAGTTAATCCAACACACCGAGCTTCCCATCCCCCAGAATTTAGACGATTTGACGCCAAATTGGACTTCTCCGTCTTGAGGTTCACACCACTTGCTGGGGGAAGTTGAGGTTAATCATGAACCAAAACTTCTAAGACCAAGAAATGAAGACAATAACCAAGATAAATCGATCATGTTAACACCCAGAAAGGTACACATTTTATAATCACTCGCTCATTACAAATTATATTCACATTTAATTTACAATAGTTTTTTAATACCATATAGACATCAAATTTGTGTGACTATACATTGATCAAGTTGCCAAAGGTAGGCCACTCCATAATATTGACGACAAAATTTTGCACGCAGCAATGCAGCATTATCACTCGGTACAAATTGCGGGTGGTATTTCTCAAGTTTCATTGGAGAATCTGGTGGTGCTCAATGGCCCATTGCCAATTTCGTATAGTCAGTACTACAAGAAAGTGGGACCCACCCAAGGTATGTTTCTCTTATGACCGTCACCTAATTATGCCAACCTTTTAACAAATTGTCATTTGAAGGACACACCCTAAACACCTAAACTTGTTGTGCGAACACCGAAGAATATTAGAGCTCCTGTCACTAGGGTGCAAGTAATTAAGGATTCACCATAATTCATTAGGGTGTTGTACTATTAGATTGTCGGCCACCCTCGTAACTCAACATACTGGTTTTTGGGAAATTAGTGTGTTTTTGGACTAAAGTGGAAAATAGTTGCATCATGGATAGATTTTGACAACCTTTGGAGGACTGAGCAAGTTAACCAAACACTAATGTCTCTCTACCTATTGTGAGTACATCCTTTAACCAATGAAATTCAAAAAATACTACATGTAACTCTTGTATACAATTAATGTTCTCACTTTTGCTTGGAAAGCATATGTATTACTTTGCGAGTCAAAAGGACAATAGTTGTGTAGGATATTTGTGCCCCGTGATGATTCAAGAGATCGGTTGCACATTCCAAGAAAGGATCAACTACATCTGTAAAATTCTTGGACAGACAGACAAAAAAATTATTCGTTGCACCATATAGTGAGCAGTGATGGTTAGATACTCATTTCAATTACCGAACTTATTTTTTGGCATTTTTTATATATTAATATATCTTGTAGGGATCATTGGAGATTAAGTTTTATGGTGTCGGAGAAGAAGCGTGTTTTATGGAGGGATCCGCTAAACTTTCTACTATTGGAGACATTTGTCAAAATTTTGGGTGCCTGCATCAATGATCCAATCAGTTCAAGTAATATGGGTTTGGATATAGTCGAAATCAGGTGTGGTTTTCTTCCCATATTTCCCTTTAATGTTTTTCTTTATTTTCATCAATTTTGACTAACTACATGCCCTTTTCTCAATACAAGAAACAATCGTTTCTTGCAACCTATCCAATTTTGAAATACTAATACATTTTCAACATATAGACTTGAAGAACAAACAGATCTTTGTAAAGCACATTCCTACATGGGATGATAGTGACAAATAAATTGCAATGACATTCGGTTCCTGCATTAGGTTGTGGCAATCGTGTGACTTCAACCCAACCAACTTCAGCTCTCCAACAAACACAAGTGTACTTATGTTGGATGAATAAGTCATAGAGACTTTCACACTAATAAGGGTCTCAAAAAATGATTTCTTCTCTGACTGAAACATAGAATAGCAAGCAGGAGGCAAATGACAATCATCACCGGAAGTCACTGGCCCTAAGTTCTTCTTAATTCCCATATCAACCAAATCAAGCCGAGCCTTTAACACATCCTTTGGTTTCCCAGGGGTATTCAACAACGTCCCAACCAAAGAATCACAGACGTTCTTCTCAATATGCATGGCATCAAGATAGTGTCTAACGTCCAAGTTCTCCCAATAGTGTAGTCTAAAACATATTGAACATTTTTTCCAACTCCCTTTAAGGAAAGCTTTTGCTTCCTCTTCCCAAAGTCACTGGGAAAATTCTTTACAGTTTCAAAAACCTGGACACCAGTTAATGGTAAGGGTGGTTATCTAGCCTCCACTTCCCCATTAAACTATTTCTTTGCCAATCGCCATGGGTGGCCCTCAAGGAAAAACCTCCTATGCCCCTGATACATGATTTTACAACCATGCTTCAATTGAAAAAAAGAATTATCTTTCTCGCACACAGGACAAGCAAAATGACCTTTCACCGAGTACCCGGACAAATTCCCATAGGCAGGGAAATCAATAATAGCGCAAAAAAACAAAGATTTTAGTGTGAAGAAATCTTCCACACTACCATCATATGTTCAAAAATCAATAGTAAATAGAGCCAACAAATCATCTACAAGAAGAGCAAGGTACATGCCCGATTTCTTTGCTTCTGAAATCATCATAGATAACAACACATAATTACGTTTCAGTGTTAACCACATCGGAAGATTGTGGATCACCAACAAAACAGGGCAAGAACACTTTGTGCTACTCATACTAACAAACAGATTCATTCCATCAGTTGATAAGCCTACCTTTAAATGTCAGGGTTCAAAGCCAAACTCGGGATAAAATGCATCTAATTTCTTTCACTGCTCACCATATTATGTATGTCTTACCAAGTCATCCACTAGTCGAGCCATTTCCATATGCCAACACATCAACTTAGTATCTTCTTTACATGCAAATAACTTCTTCATTTGCGGAATGACAAAGAGATACCACAACATTTTGGCCGCTGTGTTTTTCTTTGATTTCAACAACACCTCCGTACCCACCGTAATCTCACCCCTTTTTAACTTGTACTGAGACTCACCACATTCTAGACACGTTTCCCAAGCTTCATAAACCTCCCAAATGTACAACATAAAATCATTTCGGCAAGCATGTATGTTTTGAAATTCAAATCCCATCAGACATAGAATTGTTTTTACGGCATACAACCTATCGGGCATAATATTGCCTTCAAGGAGAATATCCCTTAACAATTCGAGAGTTTTCATCATTGACTTATTAATCCATCAAATTCATTAATCGCAAAATTGAGACTCAAAACGAGTGTTTTGAACCCTTATACAAAGGCGTCTTCTTGTCTTCATGTAAAGTTTGTAGGACATCGGGTTGTGCTTTGAACAATCTAGCAACATCATCCACCATTTCATCAAATTCCACACTTTTAGCTAATTCATCCCGCACATTCATCTTATCCAATTCAACCGTATGAGATGTTCCACAAACTTACCCAAGTCATACCTAGCAAGTGTGGATAATTAACCCTCTCATTTCGAGATGTTCCCGTAATTATTTCCTCCCTAAATACACATCATATCTACAATTCTTATATGGGCATCGTGCTTTCACCCCACATTCTTAAAATCCTATTCAAAAACTCATGAAATAAAATATTTTACCAATGGAGTAATCAGGTGAATTTCTAAGATCATTACCAGAGAGTTCATTTCAATCCATTCCTATTTTCCTACAAGTCAGTTACATGCAACCATTGAGCATTCAATGCACAAGAATAACAACCCAACCCTAACATAAATGGAAACAATAATTCAAGATAAATGTAAAACACTTTCAACCTTAATTTTTTCGGCAAACTAATAAAATTGTATAAAACATACCTTCTCCGATTACAAATTATGTATTTCAATGTAATAATTTACTTCTTCATCAAGTGAAAAGAAATGGAAAATCCCACCAATGTTTCTTGATATTTAAGGAAAAATAATTTTGGGCATGTTTTTTCATATATAACTTGTAGGTTTTGAGTTCAGAACCCTATTTCAAAATTTGTCCAATTGCAAGGACTATCTTCCGAATTCGAAAGTTTGGTTCGAGGGCTCTTCTAATTTCAGAATAGTAGTTAGCCTTTCATAAGGGATCATGCCTGCTACTTATGAAGTCGTAACTAGCCTCAGACCCCCACATCCATGTTGGGAAGTTGAGACAATCAAGGGCGGTTTGACATAACTTAAAGGTGGTTATAATTATAACCTCATTAACCGGTGGTTGAACCGCCTTTGAAAAGTTTTCAGGGGGTCCTTTCAGAGATTTCGAGTTCGAAATCTCTGATAGATGGCGGTTCGTTGTTTAATTTAGCGGAACCGCCTTCTAATGTTGCCTTTATAGGCAACTCTCCACTAGTGTACCAAAAATGTGGGAAGCTTTTGGTTCACTCTTTTATGCATGTTGGTGTGGCAAAAAAATATGGAAAAGTAGGGATATTTTATAAAAACAGTGGTTGAAGTCTAAAAGTTATTAAAGTTTAAAAGGACATTGTGGGAATTCACCAACATATCCTTTCCATTTTTAGTAGTTTTTAAACCATGTCATTTTTTTGGGACGGATAAAAAAGGAAATTGTGTCATTTTTTAGGGATAGAGGAAGAATAGAAAAATGCTACCTCTTTTCTACTACAATTGATTTAAGACTAAATTATTTTTTTGGTTCCCGGCATAACATCTTATACCATGTTTTGGTCCCCAGTTGCAAATCAACGCTCGTTCAGTACCCCACAAATTCATAACAATTTGTTTGGTCACCAAACCTGATTCTGGGTGGTTTTCAGGTAGAATAAATTATTTTTTGGTCCCTAACATATGATCTTATGCTATCTTTTGGTCCCTAACATATGATCTTATGCTATTTTTTGGTCCCCATACCCACTAAAAAACCACCTTGAAAACCACCTTGGGGACCAAACAAATTATTCTGAATTTGTGGGGTACCTGACGAGGGCTGTTTTGTAATTAGAGGCCAAAATATGGTATAAGATGCTATGTCGGGGACCAAAAAAATAATTTAGTCTTGATTTAATATATAACAAAATCATTAGGGGGACACCCAACATATATATAGAATGTTGCGAGCATTATCCATTATGAGATCGGGTCCTATTATTTTCATACAAACATAAAAAGATTTTATTATTTTATCAATACATATTGAATTTTACATAATTAGAAACCAATTTACTAGTATCTATTTACGGGGGAAAAAAGAGTAAAACTAAAGTATATCATATCACTACCTAAGATATAAACCATCAAACCATCTTTGTAATTAAAATAATCTACCATATCATTGACCATATTCAACATATAGTTACGGAGAAAAAAGCATATCAGAGAGTCCAATACTTCTTGTTCTTCTTTCTGTCAACAAATAAAACTTAAGTCGCGTCAGAAATCACCGATTCCAAAAAATAGAAAGAAGAATCATGTCGATTTCTATTTGCATACAATATTTTTGCACGGAAAGAAATCGTATAAGCACGACTCATGTGGCCCAAAGTTTTGTTCCCGCTTTATTTTACATTGAAGAATAATATTTTGGCACCCAAATTCATGGTAATCCATTGCATACATCTCTGAATCTGATGGAATTCATCCTCATATCTGCAACTAATCTCATATATATTTAGAGTATTTAGTTCAGACAATTCAATATTCTTTTCGGGCAAATAAGTGTGAAAGAGAGGTGTTCTAAATTAGTTCATCAATTGAAGAGGTAATTTTCAATATTCATTGTCTGTTTATATTGTATGAGATGTGAATAGATGGAGATAGTTTATTCTGCTTAAAATATTTTGATTTTGCTAAAACTAAGTTATGTTCACTTGTTCAGTTTGAAATTAACCTCTTTTGAACCCTGACACAGATATACTTACTGGTTATTGAACATTTATTTTCTTGGTTACATTTATATGCATCTGTTGTGCAAAAGTGAGTGGGTTGGTTAATAACCTGGAATGATACTATGTTAATAACCTGGAATAGATAAGCAAACTATATTAAGAATGATACCATGTGATTCAGCACTTATTTTTCTTCTTCAATTAGAACGTGTATTTTTCCCACTTGTTTCTGATTCCCTGAATAAAACTAAGGTTTAAAACTGCAAGTATTAATTCTCCAAAAGTTTGTAACCTTTTTTTGTTACCTTTTCATTTTTATACTGTGACTTTCTCTTTCTACAATATTATGAGCACATTAAATGATGAAAATGATGAAGTAATAAATGCAGTCACAAGACTCACAACTGATGAAAATGAGGTTCCATCTTTTGAGGTGGGATCCGAGGGGAGCACGGGCTGATCACATGAGTAAAGTTTGGAAGGAGTTTATTCAAATCAGTAGAACCGATAGTCATGATGGATATTTGAGAAGTTAATACAAGCATTGTAAGGTGGGACCAATTATTGCAGAATCCAGTAGAGGGAATACTAATCATATGAATCACCTTGACAAATATGCAGTGTATCAAGCTCATCGATGGACTTTGAAGAAACGACGAGATCAGGTCATTTTTTTTATCAAAAGATTTACTGAGACTTAGTAGCAAAAGTAATTATCAAATATGGTTATTCTTATTCCTGGGTTGAACATGAAGGAAATAATGGGATTCATGGTTACTTGAGTGATAAGGTTAAATATATTAGTTGAAGATTTATAACACTCGGAAAAATATTGCATGGAGATTTATAACACTCGAAAAAACATCCTTAAAGGCATTCCCAAGCGTGCACCAGGTTGTATAAGTCTAAGTAGTGATTTATGGACTTCATGCCTAAGTGAAGGGTATTTTTGCTTGACTCCTCATTTTGTTGATGAGAATTAGAAATTGAATAGCAATGTTTTGACCTTCTGTCATATCCCACCACCACATTCTGGACTAGAAATCTACAAAGTTGTAATAAATTAGTTAAGGATTGGGGCATCGGTGATAATATTTTTCCTTGACATTGGATAATGCCTCTAGTAATGATAGAATGCAAAGTCACATGAGGGCGAGGCTTAATGATTGGGATTCTTGTTTAAGAAGGGTAATTACTTTCATGTAGATGTGCAGCTCGTGTGCTAAATCTTAGTGTTAAGGATGAACTTAAGGTGATTGAGAATATTGTGGTAAAAATTAGGGAGAGGGTGAAATATGTCAAGGGCTCCAAAGCAAGAAAATTTTCTTTTTGGAAAGTTGTGGACTTGTGTAGAATACAAGAGACTAAGTCACTGTGGTTGGATGTTGCCACTAGATGGAACTCCACATACATGATGCTTGATAGGGATCTTTTGTATAGAGATGTTTTTGATAATTTGCAAACTGAAGATGTGACATATAAACAATGTCCAGAACCTCATGAGTGAGACATGGTTGCGGAAATTCGAGATGCTTTGGAATCATTTAATGTTATTACTGAGTTATTTTTAGGCAGTGACTATCCTATGACAAATTTAAACAATGAGAATGTATGGAATAGTTCTATGTTGTTAAATGACTTGGTTCAAAGTGAAGATGGGGTTTTGAGAAGAATGACATTAGAGATGAAAAGTAAATTTGATAAATATTGGGCTAAAAGTGAAGAAGATAATTATTGCTCCTTATTTTCTTTTGCAACCCTCGGTGTAAACTTGATTTTCTCAAGTATTGTTATGAGAAGTTGTTTGATGGTGATGAGTTGAAAGCAGCGAGAAAAGTGAGTGACATATCTACGAAATTGGTGATGCTCTTTAATAATTATTCTTCAATGTCATCAAATAGAATGTATTCTCCATCAAAAACTCAAAGCAAATCCAACTCTAAGGGGACTGAAGAACGCAGGTGCAAGTGTGACTATTCCGCAGTAAGTTTGTTGTTTTAAAATAAATTATGGTTAATTAACTTGCTTTTTAGGTTACTAATATGTATATTTAGACTTTTATAGTTTTGTTGTATTTTAAAGTTTTGTGAATTTATTTTTGTCCTTAGGATTTTGATATGGATGAGATGGATACTTTTAATGAAAAGACAAAGTTGCAAACTTATTTAGATGAAGGGATATGTACCAGTATAACCCTACCTACTTGAGTAAGTACCAATATAACCCTCTGATAAGTTTTAGTGCAAAAACAACCCTAACTAGTTGATGAAAGTGTCAATATAACCCTATGACACAAAATTCGGCATTGACTACACATAAAATGACTAAAATGGCATTTGCGCTAAAACATAAATGTGTTAAGACAATTTTGCCCTCACCCCTCTCACAACCTACCACCTCCGGCCACCACCCCACCACCCCCACCCCTCCGGGTCACCTCCATCTGGCCACCACCCTACACCAAATCCTGCCATGCCACCACCGCTCATCCCCGGCCACGCCACCACCGCCCAGTCCCAGCCGTGCTGCTACTGCCCAGCACCGATCACCGCCCAGCCTCGGCCGTGCACCATCCCACCCCCTAGCCCACCCAAACCCTAGCCCTATCGAAACCCTAGCACACCTGTAACCTTATCCTTAGCTAATGTACGTTTTCCAGAATATTGCCTCTGCCTAGCTCACGGTGCAACAAATTCCTTAAAGCTATAGTTCAAGCTCGAGTCTCCCGCGCCTATTCCGCCTCTCACCCTGGTCGCGGTCCTTCGTAATGCGCCTCTTCCGCCTCCTTCGAACGGAGTCATTTTCACTATGCCACCGCCATTCATGCCTCTCGTTTAGCCGCCGTGGATTATTAGGGTTAAGCAGATCCGCTATTGGGTTCCAATAAAGAAGTAGAAAGAACTGAGGTTACGGAGTATTAGGGGTCAAAGTAGTAAATTAATTTTTTTTCCTTTTTTCCCTTAGGGGATTGACTTTTCACCCAATTTCGGCCTAAATAAGTCGATTCGGTATATTTACACTTACATCAACTATCTGGGTTATATTTTCACTTTCAATTATCAAAAGGTTATATTGGCACTTATGTAAATTGTGTGGGTTATAAAAGCACGCTTCTCTTTGATGAATCTAGAGTTCCCATGAGCGGTGAACTTGATGTTTTAGATTTTTGGAGAGAACATGAAAAGATATGGGGTGTTTTTTCTGATATGGCTAGAGATATATTGGTTGTCCCTCTTATAATCGTTGCTTCGTAATCATCATTTAGCATTGGAGGTAGAATTTTGAACAACTGGATGAGCTATTTCATTCCCGAAAATGTGAAAGTTTTGATAACAGCACGCAGTTTATTGCACGGCTAAGAATGTAAGAGCTTTTTATTGGTAAATTTTCACGTTTTGTTTCATCACTTTTTTATACTTGAATAATTTTATTTTGCTATCTTTGAAGGCATTGGAGAAGAGGAATTTATTGGATGTCATGTGGAATGGATATGATGGAATCTTGTGGTACATTTCCCTATAATATTTCCTTCTATACAAAATCTTGAGTTGACTTATATAAATTTAAGTTCTACTTAAAAAAGTTTCTGCACTTTGATAATCTCTCAGGTGGATTTGGGACCCTACTTTAGCAAGACTGGTGACTTGTTTGTTGTGGACATGTGGTCGAATAAGGGTTTCTTATCAAAATGGAAACCTACATTCTCTTTGGATCGATTCTTTTTGCCAGCTTAGATCATTGCGTCATGGAACATATTTTTTATAGACTTTTGGTTTTGGAAGAATGTAGAAATTTTTCATAACATTGTACTAAATTTCGATAATAAGTTAAAGCATTATATGCTTACGATATACAAGACAATTATTTCCTATGTTATTAGTTTGTGAAGTGACAAATTATGAATGATAAGAGTTATACGGAATTCTTGCCATTGTGAGTCTGTGTGTAATACATAGTGTGGTGCGGAAGGTCTCTCCCATAGTGGGAGAGACCTCCTTCGGGGTCAATCAAAATTAATATTGATGCTTCTTGGTACCCTGATAAAGCAGCAGTTGGGATGGTTGTCCGAGATTGTTCGGGTGATTTGATTAATATAGCTTCAGCCTCCATCTCTGCGGCTTCTCCGTTAGAAGCCGAAATGAAGGCCATTCTGTTTGCAAGTGAAACATTGTCTGATATAGACAATAATTGCTTATTTGAAACTGATTGTAGGTTGGCTGTTAACATGATCAATTACCCTTACTCTGCTAACTGGAACCTCTTCGATTTGGCTTATAAAATTAATGCTTTATTACGTTGTGCTCATCTTAGTCATATTTTTAGGGAAGGTAACTCTGTTGCAAATGCTATCGCAAAGCATCACATCTGCCACCTCCAATGTATTCAGCTTAGTACCATTCCCCAACATATTAAGGGCCTGATTGCATTAGATAGGGCTCATACTCCTCAAGTTAGAGTACACTAGCATACTTTTTAAGGACTGATACTGCTAATCAAGACTCTTCATGCAGGTGCAGGATCTGTTCTCATGTTTGTTACTTATCTTTTGCAAGTCATCCGATACTCGGGAATCCTTCAATGCACTGACCATCCTTTACTATTAGAAGCCTACTGCTGGTTTACAATTGGGAAGCTTTTCTCATAAAACGGTCTGGAGGAAGGAAGGGATTTTCTTCTTCTTTCAGATACACTCTACTGGACTTTCACAGTTCAAGCTTCGCACATACTTGACCATGATCTGGTTCTGCTTTTCGGGACTTTAGTATCTTGATTTTGATACTATAGACTATTATTACTTGTCTTTGAAGTTACCTGGCTGGAGGTGAAAATTAACACAAGGGGTGAAGATTTTCACCTTCGGATCGCAACTTCATCATCTATCCTTCCTTTGCTAGGATAGTTGTTTACACAAGTACTTCATATAGAAACTAGAAGGACCTTTTGGATGGCAACCATATTGCCTTATCACGAACTTCGGCTTATCTGTCTGTAAATTTTACTCGTTTGATGGAAGTTTGGGGAACCTTAATATACCTCCCCCACCCTCGGGTGTTTTCATTAAAAAAAATAGTGTGGTGCGGAAGTGGTATTGCTAGCTAGCTTATTAACCATTATTGCATGTATTATCTATTTCAGTTTTTGACATGCTATGTTAGAGTAATCAAGCATATTTTAAGTTTATGCCAAATTTTAAAAAGATTAGATTGTAAATGAAATATTATTTTAGATGTAGTTTTTATATTGTAAAAAAAAATTGGACAAATGTGGCTGAAAATATTAAATTAAAATATTTGAAAAAATTAATGAAATTTTTTTTTCCGAAATGAAAATAGTAATAACGAAAAGTTAATATGCATGAAAAAGTTTCTAAATAATAAACAAAATAATTAATTAATATTAATTTTAGCTTATAAAATTAATTTTAAATTAATTATAGAATAATAAATTACAATGTTCATTCATTTAATTCATACATTTAATATATACTTTTTAAATAATTTCATCTAATTATGCTATTTATTATACATTTGAAATTTATAAATTTAGTTTACTATGGGTTATTGTAAACTTAAATAACATATCAATAATAGTATATTTTATTATTCACATTTGTAATGTTATTGATAATTTAATATAATAAAGTTAAAATTTTAGATAGTAATAATTATATACACACTATTCAATCATATTAGGGTGTTGTTCGATTTGGGCTAACATTAATTTGAATCTCTTTAAATTTGGGCTAACATCGATTCGGTTCTTTTCGAATCGGGTATTAGACGGGTATGATCGGGTGTCTTTCGGGTACGGGTTCTTTTCGGGTACGGGTTCAGGTTTGATTTGGGTGCGAGTCTTTTTTGGGTTTGGGTTCGATTCAGGTTTGGGTGTTGTTCGGGTTTGGATCCCATCGGGTCTGGAGATTTTAGTTTGGGTTTGGTTTGATTAGGTAATTTCAGTTTCGATTCATTGCACGGGTCTCACTATTCGGGTTTTGGTTCAATTTTGGTCCGATTATTTATTATCGGGTGTTCGGGTTCGATTTTATTTCATCAGGTCTAAATCTAGACATAGTTTTGAAAAGTAAGGAAATTATTATAAATAGATTTTTTAAAATAGTAAAACATATGGTTAGAATTTATATGGTCTATTGATTAGATCTTCATCCTAATATTTTAGATTCAATTCTATTTTTTTTACAAACTCTTGCTCTAAATCACCTAATCGCTAAACATGGTCATTTTATAATTGACATGTAGGAAAATTTAATTCTTTTTAAATTTATTACAAGGAGTTTCCCATAATTTTAAAACCCTTTAAAATATGAGTGAGTCTCCTGACAAGCGTCATGTCAATAAGTTTATGGACATGCCACTTATTTTTTACCTTATACACTGCCTTTGTTAAATTACATACAAAATTTTGAAATATTTTTATATCATATATTTTTATATTTTCATCTTCAAATACATATTATTACTCCCTCCATCATAGCTGAATGTGCACACTTTCTGGTAAACATTTTCAGGCCATGTTTGACCATCAATAACTTTGATTACTGGTCCATACCGAGGCCAAATGAGTAGAAGACCCAGAGCACTTGCAAAGTCATCTGGGCAGAGCAATGAGCAGAAGAAGGCGGAAGACAGCCCACCAACAAAAAATGTAGGAAATCCTAATCAGTCGTGGCTCACAGACCGGGTTTATTGGACCCACGATCACGCACACAATAGTAATGCTAGACACACGATCATACACACGATGCCTACTCCGGATAAAGCAGAGCCACGACCATAGCGTATTACAAAAAGAAGAAGAGAAGATAGAGAGAAGGTAAGTGCAGCTAAACAATAGCAAGTTAACTAAAAAAGAAGGTGACTGACTTGAACTTCGGAGTGTCTTCCCCAGAACCAATTCTGGGACTTTTTTTGCAGGTGCGCTTTGGTGATCATCTCATAATCGACAAGCCGGACAAGGGAATACCACAACATTGGCTCCGTCTGTGTGGAAAAAAAATTCATTTTCAGTCGATCATTCCCGATGGGGTTGATAATGGTGTTCGCTAGAAGTGAAAGGAGTCATAATCATCACGCACAAGAGCAACCAACGGGGGAAAATAGAAGTGCGCATCCCCACTAGAATTAAGAGTTCATACCAAAATAAGAGCAACAACACATCAATGATGGCACAGAGAAGGAAGAAGAAGCAGAGTCTCCTAATATGAACAAGGAAAAAGAAAAAAAAAAGCATTCACATCATTTTTCTAGCGACTCTCATGCCTACATCCCTAAAGGTAAGTCATAAGCCTGATCAAAACAACAATGACTGTAAATACAGGGAAAAGTTGAGATACATAGTTGCAGAATACGAGGCGGAAAAATTGCCGCTTGCACCACATCTTCGAAACTTCAAGATGCCCAAGGACTTCAAGCAGCCATTGCATGTAAAAATTTATGATTTGACAACCGACCCAAAATAATTTTTGCATTCCTATTGTAGCAGCATGAGGTTCCGCGATGCCAAAGTTAAGCTGGTATGAAAAGCGTTCCCCATATTCTTATTAGGGATGGCAATCACATGGTACGAGGACTTACCAAACGGAAGCATCACGTCTTGGGCACAACTCTAAGACTTATTGTTAGGTCATTTCTACCAAAACAGAGGTTCACAAAGACAATTGCAGATTTGAACAATATAGCGCAACGAAGCGACGAAAGTTTGGCAGAATATCACAGTAGGTTCGTTACAGAAAGTCTACAGGTTTGAGATCTATCTTTCCAATCCTTTTTACGTGTGTTCATGGGAGGTATCCGATCTGGGGAGTTCTAAAAAGAGCTAACCAAAAACATGTCGAAAAACCCGAGAGACCTACAGAGAATAATAGAACAATATGTGAAAACTGAGGAAACCAATAAATAAAAAATTGAGAGAGAACGAGGAGAGAAAATGATAATAGACGACTCTCAGAGAAACTTTGTTAAGAAATAAAAAGTAAATTTCACCTTTAAAGGAAGAGAAACAGGAGCGCAAAGCATCCCATCACAGGAAACTCAGCTAACAAAGTCATAGAAAGATATTTAGCTGTTGAACAAAGACCTATTCCGCAAACCGATGCCAATGGCAGTGCCTCCGAAAAAAATATCAAGAGAGTACTATTGCCTTTTCCACAAAACCCATGGCCACGATGTTAAGTACTGCAGAGATTTACAGAGGCAAATAGAGGAAAATATGCGAAATGGATACCTCAGTCAATATAGAAAGGAAGAAAGTGTTCAAAGATTCAATGAAGCAAGCAAGGTAGGAAGCTTCATGCCTAAGGCACAGGCAACAACGAACGTTCAGGGAAAAAATCATAAAATGACAAATGTTGTAGACTACGAAGATGATGTGCCAAACGAAGCTCCCAAAAAATGGTTTTATCTATACATGGATCAACGAAATCCCTATCAAATAATGCTTGGAAAACTAAGGCCAGATACTCGCCTCTACAGGAGCCTCTGGATAAAAGAATATGTATGGAGGAAACGATCACATTTAGCAACAAGGATGTTGTCCCTAATGCTTTGCCACACAATGACCCTATGGTCATTATTGCTAAAATTGGGGATGCAACTGTTCATAGAGTCTTTGTGGATAATGGAAGTGCAGTGGAAATCCTTTTTGTATACCACTTCGATAAACTAGGATTAAAGAGAACTGATTTGAAGAAATCCATATCACTGCTAATGGGATTCACAGGAAGCGCAGAAACTCCACTGGGCAACATTCAGCTACCCGTCACAATTGGCGAGAATGGGATGAACTGCACCATAATATGTTACTTCATTGTCATGGATCCCCCAAGTTTATTTAATGCCATCATTGGCTGACCATGAAAGAATAGAGCAAAGGCAATATGGTCCCCATATCACCTGGTCAAGAAATTTCCAACCTCACATTGAATCGTAACGGTAAGGGGAAACCAGCAGACTGCCAGGCAATGCATGGTCATCGCAATGAAGGCAGATAGAACAATGGAACAACCAGAGATGGTCAGCACCATTACCAATTGGGACTCACTAAACAAGATCTACCATCCACTGGAAATTGGTAAAGAAACCAAAGATATCATTCTAGATGATGACGATAAGTCCAAGCGTATCAAGATAAGAAGATATCTCCCAGAACAGAAAAAGCAGAGAGTGATAAAAATCCTGAGAACGCAAAGACACGTTCTCATGGAGTGTGCAAAACATGGGAGGTGTCTAGCAACTCATTCCTTGAACATTACAGAATCAATCAAACCAGTCAATAGAAAGAAAATGATCTTTACTAGCAATAGACAAAAAGCAATTGAGGATTAAGGGAAGGTGTTGTTACGTGCAGGAATAGTAAGAGAGGTGATATATTCAACATGGTTGTAAAACTCGGTAATGGTAAGAAAGGGATACTCAAGTTGGGGAATGTGTATCGATTTCACTAATCTAAACAAAGTGTGCCCAAAAGATTGTTACCCCCTGCCAAAGATTAACCAACTAGTAGAAGCGATCTCAGGATTCGAAGTCCTCGGATTTTTGGATGCTTACAAAGGCTATCATCAAATATAGATTAACCCAGTAGATGCAGAAACGACAACCTTTATAATGAGCTGTGGGATATTCTGCTATGAAAAGATGTCGTTCGGGTTAAAAAATACAGGGGCAACATACCAGAGAGTAGTCGATCACACATTTCGTAACCAGGTCGGACGCAATGTGAAAGTGTATATGGACAATATGGTGATCAAGAGTAAGCGAACAGGTGACTTTGCAGAAGTCTTCAAAGAAATGCAGAATATGTTGAGCACAATTGGAATGAAGTTGAATCCTAAGAAGTGCACAATTGGGGTAAGGGTAGGTAAATTCCTAGGATATAAAGTATCCTCAAAGGGGATCGAAGCTGACCCAGAAAAGATACGAGTAATCGTTAACCTCCCCCAACCGTGAACAATGAAGGAAGTCCAAGTCTTAATGGGATCACGCACCGCACTCAGTAGGTTTGCCTCTAAAGAAGAAGAAAAACACTTTCCTCTTTTTGAAATTCTGAAAAAGGCTAGGAAGTTAAGTTGGAGCAAAGAGTACCAAACAACATATGAATTATTGAAAAGTAAACTTCAGGAACTCCCGATGCTTAAACCGCCAATTCAGGAAGAAACGTAATACTTGTATTTGGCAGTTTTAGTGAATGTTGTAAGCTCAGTGTTGGTAAGACAAGAAGGATAGAAACAGATACCAATATTATACACCAGCAGAATACAGCAGCATACGGAAAGGACATACCTCTCTATTGAAAGGTTAACCCTAGCTTTGATATATTCGGCTAAGAGGCTTAGAACCTATTTCTAGAGTTATACAACCGTTGTTTATACAGACTATCCTATCAAGAACATCTTAAACAAGCCTGAGTCATCTGAGAAAATTACCAAATGGGCTTTGGAATTAGGGCAGTTCAAGATTCACTTTAAAACATGAACATCGATTAAAGCGCAAGCGCTTGTAGATTTCATTGCTCAACTGGTAATCGTCGGAGAGTAGTAGGTGAACACACCACAATTTTTGGAGGAAGATAAAGGTAAGGATAAGTGGAAAGATGTTTTATGGAAACTATTCATAGACGGGACATCAAGCAAGGATGGTTGCGGAGCGGGAGTGCTGTTGATCAATCCAAACGGGAGGAATACAGATACTCACTTTTCTTCGACTTCTCATTCACTAATAATGAATCTGAGTATGCAGCATTAATATACGGTCTAGATCTCATGCTGAGTATGAAAGTGAGGAGCGTACGAGCATTCAGCAACTCACAAATAGTGGTGCAACAAGTCTGCGGCGATTACAAAGTAAGAGAAGAACAACTGGTGAAGTACTTTACTAAGGTTCAACAACTCATAGCTTGTCTTTAATATTTCAACATCCAACATGTCCCAACAAGTGAAAATGCAAAGGCAAATGCTCTAAGAAAATTAGCAACAACGGGGTTTGAATCACTAGCTGAACACAAGGATGTGAAGGTGGAGGCCATTCCAATTAGAAGTACAGCAAGAATAACTGTGTCAGTGGCTCAAGAACAAGACGAGAAGTGGATGACACCGCTGATTCAATACTTCGACAAAGGAAAGCTACCAGCGGACAAAGTTCGAGCAAGGAAGTTAGAGATACGATCCCGCAATTATGCCTTCGAAGATGGGAAGTTGTACAAAAAGGATACTTAGCACCATAGATAAAGTGCATAGTACCGATGGAGGCAAGCAAAATTTTAAGGGAAGTACATAAAAGATTGTGTAGCTTGCACCAGTGGTCCCACACGATCGTAAAAAAATTATTCGAGCTGGATATTATCGGCCAATCATGTTCAATGATGCGTACAACTTCATCCTCAAATGCAAAACCTTCTAGATGAATGCCACAATATCTCACAAGCCGCAGTCAATATTAACAGGAGTATACAGATTTTGGCATTTTGATAAATGGGGAATTGACCTCATTGGCCCTTTTCCAAAAGGTGCCGGTGGCTCAAAGTTTCTTATCATAGCAGTCAATTATTTCACAAAGTGGGTAGAAGTGAAACCCCTAGGGCGAGTGACAGCAGAAGTAGCAAGAACGTTTGTATGGAAGAACATAGTTTGTCGCTCCGGGGTACCACAAACCATTGTCACCGACAATGGCACATAGTTTACAAGTGGAATTTTTAAAGAATGGTGTTCCAAGCTGGGAATCACGCTGAATTTCACTTCGGTAGCTTATCCTCAAGCGAACGGCCAGATGGAGGCCACTAATAGAATAATGGTTCATGGTATTTAGAAAATACTGGAGGGAAAGCAAGTAGGCTAGGTCGACGAGACACCCAACACTTTATGGTTGTACAAGACCATAGATAGATAACCAACTAGAAAACACCGTACAACTTAGTATATGGACACAAAGTGGTAATACTGGTCAAAATCAAACAAGCAAGCCTTCGAGTTGAAAGTACAAGGAAGATAACAACCCTGACAAAGTAAAGCTAAATCTGGATGAGCTGAAGAAAAGAGAGACGGAGCGGCGATCAAGGAAGCTAAGTACAAGAAAATGATGGCTAAAGTTTATAATCACGGGTTAAAGAAACACGATTCCAAATTGGTGATCGTGTGTTAAGAAAGAACGAAGCTAGCTTGGCGCAAGGATGTGGGAAATTATGCCCAAAGTGGGAAGGGTCATACAAGATAACGAAGGTGCACAGATGAAACTGCTACGAGTTGGAAAGAATGGATGGTAGCAGTGTTCCTAACACTTGGCACTTAGTTGACTTAAGGAAGTTTTATGTGTAAAAATACTGAAGCGGTAGGATAAGGTAGCCCCATGTACAGAAACCATGAAATTATCATGGTTGGCATTTCTTCCAGCATTTTGTTATGAAGGCGATATTATCATAGTTTGAATTTTCTTAAGTAAAATCATTCTTTCGCAAACTATGTTTTTGCCTTTTCAAGTTTCAATCCCAGTTACAAAGAATTAGTAACATAAATGCTACTAACTATAAGGCTTCAAAGAAAACATATGTTTAAACAAGTCTTGAATTTGTATGCCCACAAGCGAAGTGAAAACGAGCTATAGATCTCATAAATTTGCAAGCTAAATAAATGCAAGCTATAGATCTTGTTATTAAGCAAATTTGCCTACAAAACAGCGACAAAAGCAAGTTATAGATCTTGCGGATTCGCATATTACTCAATAAAGAAAGCTATAGACCTTGCTCTAAGGAAAATATGCCTACAACAATGGTGACTAAAGCAAGCTGTAGATCTTGCAAGTTTGCAATAAACATATCTTTCAAATTCGAAGACAACACCAACAATAATTTTCAAACAATTCTTATTAAAACAAGACAGGTTACACATCATCCAAAAGTTTAGATAGTCATATCACCCAAGAAACAGTGAAAAAGATGGCATCGGTCATAGAAGAAAAATAGTGTATACTATCTGCGCCTAGAGCTTCGCGATGGTCCAAAAGAGGAAGAACCACCACGACAGCGACTATGATCAACATCGTGAGAGGAACACTCTACCTCATGAGGGAGTTGTTTAGCTCCGCGAGAATGGTGCTTAGCCTTACGGCGTCTTCCCTTAGCTTCACACTCCTCGCTAACTAAGTGTCCATACCTCCATTTCATGTGCAGATAGGCGGGATGTCGCATCATACCCCTTCGCTCCATAAGATCAAGATACCTAGCATAGTATGCTTTAAAATATGTTATCAGACCGAATTCCTCACGGTCTAACTACATGATCATAACGTTAATAGTATCTTCATTCTGCTCCATTCTATCCTTTAAGTTCCACACTTCTTCTTCCAGACAGCGAATATACGAGCGGACAACGTCAGATAACCTGATTCTCTGTCCACCAACTACTGCAGTCAAATCCCCATAACTGGTGGACCGACGTAAAGATGAAGGAAGCGTTGTTACCTATCATTGTAATTCGCACAAGATTGCTCCAGTTAATGTACAAAAAAGTCAAGGCGATTGCATTCGGTACGATGTTCGTCATTCTTACAAAGCAGTTGTGTGCTTATAGCGAACTATTCGTCAAATTTGGTTTGCCAACCAGCAGTAGAAATCGTTAAGTGATCGCATTTATCTTGCTTTTTCTTGAGCTGAACCAGCAAATCATCAATGCGAGCACATTTGTTGTCAATAATCAACGTATTCCGATGAGCTTCATGAGTCTTGCTCGCACCATATTCTCTAGCCTCGACTTGTTGGCAAAGCATCTTCACCAGGTTCTGTTGTTGCTAGTGAATAAGACCATTCGGCTCATTCAGAATCCTTTTTAAATCCCTCACAGCATCCTGGGTGTCTTTTACAATCACATTCTACTTCTTCTTAAGGTTATTAGTACCCATAAGCATATATTTCAAACGAATACCTAAACATAAATCCCACTCTTCGAAACAAACAAGAAGGTTAAGTGTTCGCAAATGCTTGCCAGCAGATTCAAGATCAACTAAGCCACGAACAATGTCTTTTCCTAGTGACTCCAAATTGTACCCATCAGGGATAAGCTTTCCACAAGGACAACTGCCAGACGAGGAAGGAGGCGAAGAAGGAATAGGAACTTGCTACCCAATAGATAAAGGAAGTGATTCAAGATGCGAAAATAAATCAGAAGAAACAATATTCTCACACTCTTTAGCAAAGAATCGAGTAGTGCAAACTAAATTAATGGGCACAGAAACAGGAGTATGCCCCATGAAATCAAAGCTTTTCAAAAATCTATGATCAACCAGAATATTGAAGACCTGAATGCAAGATAACAAAATGAGCACAAATAAAAGGAAGTAAATAGATATTCATAGCCAAAATACATTAATAGTACAGACATACACCAACATATTATTTTAGGTCTACAATCTAAACCCATAGAAACCAAATATACTAAAAATTTAACTAATTTCATTGGTTGGCTGAGACTGAGTAGCGATGGTAGCGGCATCCTGGCTTGGGGGCTCGTTGTGGACTTCATTGCTCGGCTGTTGAACAGGGGTTTCAGTGTTTTCATTCGCTTCGGTGACCACACGAGCATAAGGGTTTGGAGTTAAGTTATCGGCCCCAGGTCTGAGTGACAGATTGTCTTGATAATCCACCTTGCATTTCTGCAGCTCGCTCATAGAAGGAAGCTTAGGAAGCCTAGCGAGATGAGGTAGCAGATCAAAGGAATGACCCCCATCAGCAATCTTAACAGTGAAAGCCTTATTCAGCTCCTCTCTTTTCTTCATCAGAGTCTCAACGCAGGTCTTCATTGCAGGAATACTCTTCAAGCTACAACTGGGATTCCACTCGTGCTGATCTTTCAGAACCTTGAAATAGCCAATGGTGCGAGCATTCTTGCAAACATCCTCAAAAAATGTATAAAACGACTTGGTCTTTAACAGTCGATCTACAACAACCTGAGGGTACTTGGGGTTTGCAAGCCCATTGGTGCGAAGTTCATCCAACTTAGAGCAAAGTTCAGTCATCTCCCTCACGACAGCCTTAAAGTGATCATCAGTATCAGTTGCACAATTCTCAGCATCAGTTGCCTTTTTTCTCAGCAGCATCTGCCTTATTTTCAGCGGTCTTCAGCGAAGTCTCCAATTCTGCACATTTCATTTACTGGGCTTTATATTTCTCTTCCAAGGCCTCATCAATAGGGGGAAGATTATAAAACCTCTCACTCACAAGTTGAAGGCTTTCCTCGACCTTATAACAAAAATACAAATAGAGTGAAGTTAATAAACATATTACACATAAGAAGTCAACATAAAGGACAAAGAAAAAGTCAATGAAATTCAGCTTTGGTTTGAGAAGATGTAAGCAATCATCCCCACTATGGTAGATTCCACTGTTCACATAATGTTTTGCAAACGAGATTAGCTATCGCACCCCTTTTTAAGGGGAGAAAGCGAATGACCCGAATGCCCTTCACCCTTACTGCTTTTGTGCTTAGGCATTTGCACACCGGGAGGGACGATGTCTACCTACCCCCCCCCCCCCCCATTTAGCTTTGCCTTCATCATTTGGGCCAATACGCTTAGCACCTCCTAGGGGGATGGTACCAGAAGTATTGTCATTCGGTAGAACAATGGCTTCATCCGTCTCCTCATCATCTCCTTCAAGGAATGAGCTAGCGATATCACCGTTCGATAAGTCCATGTCTGAAACATAAGAGTTATTATAAGTTAAACAAACACAGGGAAAAAATAGAGCGATTTGTAAAAGCAACAAAGGTTGCAGAACAAACACATCAAAACAAAGATCAATATAACACCTTCAGTATCAAGGCCAGAGTGGCGGGGGTGTTGCGTATGACCGCAAAGTGCAACAACGATGTCCGTGTCTTCGGTAAAATAGACATTCAAGCTAGGAAGCCTAAGCCTGGGAACCCTGTAGTTCTAAGACGACACAACAACCCAGGGTTTTGTTTTAACTCCATGAAGAAGTATTTAGTACGCCATAGACCAACATTACTAGGGAAACCTTTCACAAGCTCAACCCCAGCAATTACAAGGTGAAACATAAATTCATCTATAGTATTTTTAACTTTCTGAAGATGGTAAAAATTACATAATTACTCAAGAGTAAAGTGTACGTTTGTTGCATCGCACACCTGAAGAAACCCCATTATGTTTGCAATACCGTTGGGGTGGAATTGGGACAATGCTATTTTATACGAACACATAATGTCTATCACAGGCTGTGAAAGAGGGAAGTAAAGGCCAAAATTTAGAAGGATAGATAGCACGGTGTATATCCAAGAGGTGGAGTACGAACACACTCATTGTTCACAGGAGCGCGAAGCTTAAAAGAGCTTAAAAATGGGAGGTACTTCTTTAACTCGTCCACATTCAACCCAATAAGCATACTACGTATGGAAGAGGATCTGGTGGCTTGGCCATATTCCCCGCCATAATAACCATCAGATAGAGGAGATTAAATACGATTACTGGAGGACATGACGATGAAAAATAAGCCTAGGCTATTTGAGTACAATATAAGGTTAATCAGGGAATAGATAGTACTTAATAGTCCATTGGAATAAAAACTCAGAAGGAGTTCGCCGAAGTAGGTGACTAGAAGGTTACATAGCACAAACATAGCAACTACTTTTACGATGAAAAAAGATAGACTACCAAGTTCAGATCATATAGTAATAAGTTGGAAGACGTAAAAAAAACCTTGCTCTTAAAAAGGTAAGGAAAACTGATGCACGGGAAACTTAAAGTCTATCGGAGAACTAGAGAAGACAACAATTTTGGCAGATAACAGCGGTGAAATAGGGGAAGAGATAAAATCTTAGTATTTATATGCAAGGAAATAGGAAAGCAAATTTGAGGAAGATAAACAGTTGTGAGAACATAATGATGAAAGTCTAACAAAAGTAAGTTACCTTTCAAAAATTTCGAAGTGGTAGCGGAAGATGAAAATACAGTGCACTAATGAGTGAAACACGAATAAAATACCTATTTATGAGATGGATTAATAGCAGCCGTTAGGTAAATACGGAAACGATTAGCGAAAAAATTGGATAAAATCACGGATCTTTTGAACATGTCTTACACTATCAATAAAAACTATAATTTCAAATTTTGAAAAATGAAGGACTTGAAAGACAAAATATCTATCAGCCACGGAGCTATTACCACTTCGCAATTCCTAAAGTGACGAACGAACCTTTTATAGCAGCTCGGTCTGTAGTCAATCACTTTGACATAATCTACTCCATGCCACTTAGTCTTTGTGGTTGGGGGGCGCTTATGGTCCATACCAAGCCCAAATGAGTAGAAGACCTAGAGCACTAGAAAAATCATCTGGGCTGAGCAAAGAGCGGAAGAAGAAGGAAGACACCCACCAACAAAAAATGTAGGAAACCCTAATCAGCCATGGATCACAGATCGGGTTTGTTGGACACATGATCACGCACATGGCGGTGATGCCGGGCACACGATCATACACATGATGCCAACTTTGGATAAAGCGGAGCCACGGCCATAGCATATTATAAAAAGAAGAAGAGAAGATGGAGAGAAGGTAAGTGGAGCTAAACTATAGCAAGTTAACTAAACAAGAAGGTGATTGACTTGAGCGTCGGAGTGTCATCCCCAAAACCAATTCCGGAACTTCTTTTGCAAGTGCGCTTTGGTGATCACAATAAACTAGCCGAACAAGGGAATACCACAACAATTACGTATACTACTAGTGCATTAAAATTTGATATTTAGAAACTACATGATGCATGAAATTTAACAATGTTTCACATGATGATATTGGTACCTATGTACTTACTCAAATTTATGGTCAAATGTGTCATGAGAAAGTTGACCAAAACGTGTGCAGATTCTCTTGGGACGGGGGGAGTACTTGTTTTAACTTATCAAATACAATATTTAAATTTTATTTAAAAAATTGCAACATTTAAGGTAAAAACCCCTGTGGACTTTCCATAAGCTTGTGGAAATGTTGCATTTCCTGAGACTTTTTCTTAAAATATATCTCAAAATGTAAATAACTATAATCTAACCTTAAAATTTACAGGAATGGGGTTTGTCATGATCGATCTAACACAAAGCAGTCTTATTTTAAATAGACAACCGTTAGACGGGGTCATTTCATAATTGATGTAACTAATGAAGTGATTTGATGTTTGTTTTTATTTATTACAATGAGATTCCTATAACTTAGAAAAGATTTTAAAATGTATCGTACTGTATAAATAATTTTAATTAACCCTACAAGCTATTGAGACAACATTTAATTGATTATTTTAATCATTAGTCAGTCTAATGGGAGATTTTTTTTCTTGATCTAATCATTAACCAATTTGATAGAAAACAATTTTCCAATTTTCATTGGTGGACTCAAATTCGAGCCCAGCCCAATAATACAAAATTTTTATTTATATAAAATTCAACCAATCCAAACCACATAGATCTGGATCAGGCAGTGTACCTCTATCCATCTCTAAACTAAACTAAAAACCACAAAAACGGACATGCTGCGTCTCGAACGACCGACCAGTTCATGGGCATGAGTTCCTCTCAGACTAACCTGCAATAATACTGTCCTTGGGGGTTCCAAGGGTCAGCACTCCAATGCCTAAGTCAGTCCAAAAGTCCAATATGATTAAGGCAGAATGAATGATAAGTAAATATGTACCTTGTATTTATATTCTGTGTCCTAAATAACTTTCTCCTTAATTATCACCCTTAATTACCCATGTAATTATATTAAGGTATTAAATAATCTCCTAATTGGACTGCCACATCTTCAGCCCAATGGCCTTCTTGGGCTTAACCTCTATCAAGAGCACCCAGCTGACCTCGGAAGGCTGGAACGGTACAAGGGTTCTTCGAGGCCTCAAATGCATAAGACAATTTGAGGACTCTGAAGACTCAAAACGAACCTTGTATTTCATTGCTCTTGCCTTTGAGGGAAGGAATCTTATTTTCTAATCAACTCTCGGCGCTAGGGTTCCAAAAGGCATGCGCGTGCCGTACAACCGCCCGTGTCACTGCTCCCCAAACAGCGTGTTGTCAGAAGATAGGAAATCAATTGCGTGTTTCTATAACTTTTTACATTTCCAAGACAGTTATTAAGTATCTACCATTTCAGCCCCCATTATTACCCATTAACCTCTCTTCTTTCTTTCACTTTTCTCATTTGCGGGAACTTCTTACAAGCACTCTTTCTCTCCTTCTCTCTCGAGCGATCTAATTTTCATCACCTTTCCCAGAAAATCAGTAAGTACCTTCATTTCTATTCTTATTCTAATCTTTTCTTTTCTTCACCTTACAATCATGCCCCATTCTGATGAGGGTTCCGCCTCCGAGAGATTTCCCGGTGATATTATGGTAGGAGGGTCGGGGATTAGTATGCCATGAAGAGCTATTAGTGATTCCGAATGAACTCCTTCCAAAGAATTCCAAAATGATTCCAATGCCGAAGGGGGTATATCTGATCACATTACTAACAGTCCTGGGGAAGAGAGGGTTTTCCCAGTAACTGATATGCCTCCTCGAGAGCCCTATATAAGGAAATCCCCTACAAGTGGAAAAATTAGCTTCTACCCTTCTTCAAATCCTGAGCTTGAAGTTCTAGGGGGTCAAATACATCTCTGGCTTGCAAGGAAGTGTCCCTCGAGGCCATAGAGGAGGAGGGGAATGCGTCTCTTTTGAGAGAGAGAACGCCCATCAAGGAGGAGGAAGCACCCTCAAGAGCACCTCAGGCATCTTCTTTGGCTAAATCCTCTTAAAAGAAGAAAGAGAGAAAATTTAGAGGGTAAAGGCTGAGGGATTCGGGGAAGGAGCCCCCAACCCTAGTAGTGGGGAAATTTATCTCGAAGGTTTTGAACTAGGCCCCTCTTGGTCAACGAATAGCCACAGATACTGATTTTCAACCCTTTTGAAAGGAAGATACTCCTCATAACCTCCCCAATAGAAGATCAGCTATTTTCCTCAGACATCTTCGCCGCGGGCTCACCTTCCCCTTTCTTCCTCTTATTTCCAAACTTCTTAAACAATTCCAGGTGATCTCTGCACAACTCATCCCAATGTCTTGGTGACCATTATGATGTTCTTGACACGATGCGACAAGTTTGGTATCAAGCCAAGGTATAAGTTGCTTCGCTCGCTGTACTTCATGTCTTATACTGGACAGTCCACCGACACGATTATCACTTTTACTAGCTGGGAGGCACATCACTAACTTTTTGTTGTTCCTAGTAATTCAAGTGACTGGAGAAGCTGGAATAAGGGGATTTGGTTTGACAGTAGGAGGTATCGAGTTCCCCCGTGGAATTGGGACGTGCGAGTCGAGTCTCCCAAATTTAGGGAGTATATTTGTCTGGATGCCCTCGAGAGGGATAGGAAAAAGTTGTTGTCCAGCTCCCTTGACTACAACAACTTCAACAATCCTAATCCCTGGATTGGTGGCTTTGCATTCCCCCCTGAAATCTATGAAGAGTATGTGTGTAAAGTACTCCGAAAGAATATCAGGAAGAGGAGAAGAGAACATAAGGGCCCCAAAGAATGCCCTCCCCTCGAGACCCTCGTTAGTGATTTTAGGCACTCAAAAGCTTCCGAAGGTTCTTTAATAGAATTATACTTTTCCTATCTTTTGTGTCGTTGCGTTTACTGATGCTTTTATTTTCAGTGGATCTCGCTAGCGGTTTAAGGAACAAGAAGCCACACACGAAGCAGGGTTAGGGTCCTCCTAAAGGGAGCCTTACTCCCTCAAATCAAGCCTTCACTCCCTCAAATCAGGCTTCCACTCCCCAAGTTGGTGTTGGAAGGCCTAATTCGACCGTTGCTGATGGCTACCACCCCCCCAAACTAGGAATGTTCGCCAGAAGACAGGGGTAGATGGCAGAAATGCTGGTAACACCTTCCAACCACCATTAATAGGAGCACATGACGCTGACAATGCCCATCAAAAATCGGCACCCCCTTTGAGATATGAAGTATCAATGTCCAACATTAAGCATAATCTCGAGAGCATGGTCTCTAACCCCGAGGTTTTCATTTGTTCCTTTGAAAATTTATTTTAGTGTCCTTTTTCCTAGCATTGATCTAAGTTTAACTATTTTGCTAGGTCTCCCAACTTTTCTATGAGGCCACTCAGAAGATGGCAGCTTTCGCATATCCTTGTTCTTCTGGCCATGGTTCTCTCAAAGGTAAGGACGGCAAAAAGGATGCTAAAATTTTGGAGCTGAAGAGAGTGCTCGAGGAAAAGAATAGGGAGCTTGAGGAAAACCAAGAAACCCTGGAGGATGAGAGGCAGAATGTTGATGCCAAGAGGCATCAATGGATGCTGGAGAAGGATACCCTTGAGAAAATGGTTCAAGCTACAAAGGATCCAGCCTCGCAGGTTTAGCTGCTGAGCTGCTTCAACAATTTGTGGATCTCCTGGAGGTGGCCAAGCATCTCGACTGTAGCGACCTAGCCGAGGAATTCCCGAAGCCTCAAATGTTCACCTCCCTATCTTAAGAACTCGCTAAGAAAGTGGAGGATCTAGTCAAGCCAGAGCTTGAGGCTACTCTGGATGCACAATGGGATGAGGCAATAAAGAACGATGGCCTTCTCTTTGCTCTGAAATATTTCATTAAGTCCAAAGGACAGTTCTTCACTGTTGAGGTGATTCGAGCAATCTCCCTTCCAAAGGCCACAGACGCATCCCTCGTGCAGAATTCAGTAGTGCTCAAGTGAAGGAAATGATTGCATCCACCTCAAAGGAGGATGACTCTAGGGTTTGTCCTTAATTGTAACTTTGCCAATTAGGGCCCCCAATTGTAACTTCTTTTTCAAAACTTCAAGGTAAGAATATCTTTTGGCATTTTTATGACTTATTTATTGATTTTACCATTGTTCTCTTTCCATAGTTTAACTCGTTGAAGAGAGTGTTAGAAGGCGCTTGTGAGGAGCTTTCGAATGCTCAAAAAGAGTTGAGTGAGACAAACAAACAGCTATTGAAAGCCACACATGATTTATCTAATTGTTACCGAGGAAGGAATCTTTGAAGGACAAGCTTAACCACGAGTGCTGCTTAAAAGCATACCACCCAAACCTCAGCCATAGTTGGAAATATCATCTAGAACGCCGCTTAAGAGCAAACCGCTCGAACATTAACTAGAATGCAACTTAAGAGAAAACCACTCGAACATCATCTAGAGTGCCTCTTAAGAGCAAACCACTCGAACATCAACTAGAGTGCCAATTAAATTAAACCACTCGAACATCAATCGTAGCTAGAAATATCATCTAGAGCGCCACTTAAGAGAAACCCACTCGAACATCAGCCGTAGCTGGAAATATCATC
This sequence comes from Rubia yunnanensis, assembly GCA_037428765.1. Classification (NCBI taxonomy): domain Eukaryota; kingdom Viridiplantae; phylum Streptophyta; class Magnoliopsida; order Gentianales; family Rubiaceae; genus Rubia; species Rubia yunnanensis. Next base: position 87,346,804 of record CM075063.1, read on the forward strand.
TAGAGCGCCACTTAAGAGTAACCTGCTCGAACATCAGCTGTAACTAGAAATATCATCTAGAGCACCGCTTAAGAGCAACCCACTCGAACATCGGCTACAATGCCGCTTAAAAGAAACCCACTCATCATAGATGGTAGTACTTTCTCAGGTTGGTAATTTTCTACCTCCTTGGTACTCGAACCCCATTCATCTCTTCGAGAACATAGCTTCCTCCCGGGTGCGATTCGATCACCCTATATGGTCCTTCCCAATTTACAGCTAACTTTCCTTCAGGTTCCTTTCTGTTTTTCTCTTTTTTTTTTCTCATTACCTAGTCCCTCGGATTAAACAACACCTTGTTTTCTCTTTTGTCATGGTATCTTCTGACCCGTTCTTTGACTTTAGCCTCATGTAAAGAAGCTAACTCTCTATTTTTTTCCACCATATCTAAATCCAGACATCAGTTATATTGATTGCTTATCTCATCTGCAGTGACCATCACCCTTAGGCTAGGAACACCTATTTCCACAGGGATTACTACCTCCAAGCAATATACTAGGCCATAAGGTATTTCACCAGTAGTGGAAGACTCAGCTATCCGATACAACCACAACACATTGGGTAATTCCCATATCTAATTACCTTTCGCCCCCTCGAGAAGTGCTTGTATTCCATTTACTATTTTTCTGTTGGTCACATCCACATGTCCATTGGCTTGGGGGTGGTAAACTAATGTCACCTTTTGCTTAATCGGATATTCCTCGCACCACTTCTTGAAGGGATCCTGAGCAAACTATGTTTCGTTATCCCTAATGATCGTCCTTGTAATTCCTAAACAGCACACAATGTTCTTCCAGCAAAAGGAAATGAATGTTTTCCCCTAGTTTTCATCAAGGGCTTAGCCTTTACCCACTTGTGAAATAATCAATGGGCACCATTAGGTATCTGAATTTTCCTGGCGCTTCCGAAAAAGGGCCTACCAGATCGATCCCTCATTTATCAAATGGCTACAAAATATAGATGCTTATCATTTCTTCCTGGGGAACATTTGTTATAGGGGCATGTCTCTGATACTGTTGGCAAGCCTGGGTGTATAGATTCGCATCCTCGAACATTGTCGGTCAGCAAAATCCCGCTCGAATAAGCCTCCTCGCCATGGATCTAGCTCCCTAGTGGCCACCGCATACCCCCCTCGTGGACTTCCTTATGAGGTAATCAGCTTCATGAGTGGTAATGTATCGAAGCAACGACTGCAAATGACCCCTTCTGTACAACACTTCTTCCTACAACACATACATTGGAGCTTTCAACCTTATCATTCTGGCATCCACTTCATTTTTCGGTAGGATACCCTCTCGAAGATATGCCACGAATGGTGTCATCCAGGAGTGTTCCACTTCCACTTCCATAACTACAGGTTCTTTGAAACTTTATTTGCTCAAAGTTTTCATGAGTAGTTGCTTCTGGGATTGGGTTCCCAAATCCGAAGAAGCAAGCTTGCTTAGAGTGTCTGCTTTATAATTTATTTCCCTCAGAACCTGCGTTAAAGTGTAAAATTTAAAAACTTTTTAATGGGTTCTTCACTACCTTGAGGTATCTTTCAAGGTTACGCTCTCTGGTTTTGTATTCTCCATTCACCCGATGAACCACGATTGGAGAGTCACTGAAAATCTCTAATTTCTCCACTCACAGCTCCCTTGCCAGGCGCAGTCTATTGATCAGTGCTCCATACTTAGCCTCATTGTTAGTTTCTTTGAATGTGAAGTTCAACGCGTAAGGGTAATCTTTGCCATTGGGGCTGGTTAACAAAACCCCGGCTTCACTTTCTCCTGAATGTGATGAACCGTCCACATACAACTTCCATACCTCCTTTCGGCTCGCTCTCACCTTTTGAATGGGATACAGACACACCTCGAGGGGATCTATAGTTTCCACTATGAAGTCCATGAGCACCTGACCCTTAATTCCAACTCTAGGTTGATATTGGATATTGTACTCTCCTAATTCCACTGCTCACTTCATCATTCTTCCTTAAATCTATGGCTTCAGCAGAATCTGTCAAATGGGGTGGTTCATGAGCACCACTATTTTGTGTCCTTGGAAGTAGGTTCTCAATCTTCTGGCTGAATGTACGAGGGCTAGAATCAACCTCTCGAGAATAGTATACCAACGGTGACACGGAAATGTACAAGCATAGCATCTCATCCTTATCTGGTTTCATCAAGGTAGGTAGTGTCCCCAAGTGTTTCTTCAACTGTTTGAATGCCTCGTCGCATTTGCCATTCCACTCAAATTTCTTTGCCCTTTGAAGGATATCGAAGAAGGGTAGGTGTTTCTCCGTCCCCTTCGATTGAAACCTGCCCAATGCTTCTAGAGACCTTATAAGCTTTTGTACATCATTTATTGATTGTGGGGTTTTCATTGTCTTCAAAGCTTCAGCCTTTTCTGGGTTTACATCAATACCCCTCTCTGAGATCATGAATCTGAGGAACTTCCCTGCCCCCACACCAATAACGAACTTAGATGGGTTCAACTTCAAATATGCCCCTCGAAGTCTACTAAATGCTTCTTCCAGGTCCTATAATAATTCTCCATGACTTTTTCTTTTGACGACCTGCCATCCACATATATTTCCATGTTCTTCCTTATCTGCCCCCTAAACAGTTTATCAACTAGCCTCTGGTAAATAGCCCAAATGTTTTTTAAGCCAAAGAGCACCTTCTTTTAACAGTACGTTCCCACATCTGTAATAATTGATGTTTTTCCTTGTCTTCCTCTGCCATGAGTATTTGGTGATATCCATTATGCATGTAAAAGAAAGCCAGAATCTGATATCCAGTGATGGCTTTCATTAATTTATCGATTGGTGGCACGGGTAACTATCTTTGGAGTAGCATTTATTTAAATCGGTAGCATTTATTTTAGTCGGTAAAGTATTTACACATTCTCCAGGCCTAATCATGCTTTGGAACCATGACTGGGTTAGCAATCCATTCGGGGTAGAACACCTCCTCGATGACGTCTTTTCTCAACAACTTCTCCACCTCTTCTTCATTTGCTTCAGCTCTTTCGGGAGCAAACACCCTTCTCTTCTGATTCACTGGCTTAATCGAGGGGTAAATGTTCAGCCTATGTAGTGCAAGACTCGAAGGTACTCCTGTTAGGTCAGAAGTATCCCACGAGAACACGTTTCTATACTCTCCCAATAAATCTATCAATCTCTCCTTTGAAATCTTCAGGAATTAGCTTCCCCACAGCTACTAATCACCTATCCCAAATAGGTATCTGTATTGTATCGGCCAATCCCACATCTGCGTGTACCATTGCTACATCTCTTTATTTTCTCGCTTCTCGTACCATCGTAAGGTTACATTTTTAGCTATAGTTTGATCTCCTTGAATGGATGCCACTCTCTTTTCAGTCAGGAACTTCATCATCAGGTGACAGGGTGACCAGACCGCCCAAGCCTGGCACTTCAATGGCCTTCCTAAATCACATTATAAGGGGAAAGAGCATCCACGGTAGCGAAATTACACCTGATAGTCACCCCTTTGTCGCCATCCACTATGCGAACGGGCAAGGTTATCTCTCCTATGGGGAATATCGGGTTTCCCGTGAATCCAAATAAAGGGGAAGCTGACTTTTTCAAGTTGTCGCGCCCTATATCCAACTGGTCAAAACACATAGCAAAAATCACTTCTACCCCGCTTCCATCATCCATGAATACCCTTCTTATCAACGACGTTCAAATAATGGATGAACTTACCATATGATCTGCATGAGGTGTTTGGTCTGGTACGACATCTGCTTCCAAGAAAGTGACCACCTCATTCGGTTGAAACCTCTTGTGACTAAGCTTTTCCACAGGGACCCTTCGAGCCTCTGTTCTTATCATAGAATTTGAAGATCTCCCTCTTACCATGCCAGTGAAGACATTAATTACTTTTTTTCATGGGTGGGTTTTCCCTATTTTGGTTATCTTGATTTCCCCATGTTGTTCACGAGGTCTATCCTGCCTTCCTTCCTGCCCCCTGTCTCGAACCGCCTGTTCTCGAGGTCTTCTATCTACTCTACCCCCATTGTTGTGATTGTTCCTTCTATAAGGCTGCCATTGGTTCATTCGAGGCCTCGAGAGGGCAGCCTAGTTCATGTGTCCTTTCCCTCAAAATCATCCTTCCTGCTCACACCAATCGATCTCCATCATCAACTGCATGCAATCATTTATGTCATGGTCATAATCCCTGTGATGATTGTAATACCGATTTGTTGCCCTCCGGGCCACTACCAAGTTGTGCAAACTCTGCAAGGGTGGGGGTGCTCGGAACAACCCTATATGTATACTTAAGATCTGTGCAGGAGTTCTCCCTCTGAGCATTGGTGGCAATAGAGTGTATCTCTCGAATGGTGTTCTTATGGGTTCGACCAGCCTTTTCCCTCTGTGTTATACATTTCTTCCCATTCTCTCTGTAAGGATATCTCTTTTTCTTTTTAATTGCCTCATCTACCCTTGAGCTGTACAACTTCCTAAAGTTTTTGCAAGGTCTTGGGGGTGTTAGTACTCAGCTTCTTGTATAATTCCAAGTCCTCCAGTCCTAGCAGGTACCCCTAGATTACCTTGTTCTCCATTGTTTCTATAACTCCTAAGCTCTCGTCCACATACCAATAAGAGAAAGCTTATATGCTTTCTCCTGTCCTTTGCTTTGTTTGGTAGAGTTCTAACAAAGTTTTGGTGAACTTCTTCTTCTGTGTGTACTGGCTCAAAAATGCTCTGCTGAAGTCTCGGTACGATCGGAGCAAGCATATTGGCAACTTATTGAACCACTCTTGTGCTTTTCCCCGTAGGTAGCTTCCTACCAGCTTGCATGTCAATTTCTCATCGAAACCCCTCGAACTCATCAAGCCCAAAAACATATGGATGAATTCTCGAGGGTATGTGGGAAGTCCTTCCGGAGGCTTCACTTCTATTGGTCATCGAACCATAGTGATTACCGAGCTAAAAGGAGACCTTGCAGCCTGGCCCACTGATTCGATCAACCTATCCAATTCCCTTCTTAATGATTTACTCTATCAGGTTTAGTCCATTTTTTGTGACCTCCCAGGTGTGGAAGATAAGGAAGTTGAGTTTCCCCCTATCAGGGGTTCATTCAAGGTTGTCTGAAACTCGGGTATGCTGGTGGTGGTGGTTGGACATAGGAACCGTAAGGCCCCTGACTAATCATCATTCCTTGAATTCCCATACTTCTGTATCCTTGCATGGCAGAAGAATCCATCATCCCATATGTAGCTCCTGGACCAGAAAGGTCGAGGGTAGGAGCGGATGGGACTAGCAAAGGTAACGAATATACTAGGCCCCGTGAGTAACCAGGAATAGAAGACTGGGGCCTAGCTTGCAATGGCTCTCCCGCAAATACGTGATAAGGATAGGCTATTACAGGTTGAGAGGCCCACCCCATAGTTATTCCTACAGGTGAGGGTGGAAATACTCCGTGCGTGACCCTGTTATCCCTCGGAAGAGGGGTAACTCGGTAGCCGTCCGCAGCCAGGACCTGAGCTGCCCATTCTACATCGTGGTTCAAGGTCGCCCTCCTTGTAAAAGAATTTCCTAGCCCGTGCTGGCCATAAGCTTCCACATGTGAATCTCTCGAAACATTCGTAAAAATTCCATCCCATGGATCGGCTACCCCTTCGAGCAAGGAATCGGGGCTTCTCTGTTCTCCCGTCATTTACAATATCCTCGAGGGCCCCGATGCATCATTCTGGATTGGTGCCATGGTATTTGCAACGAATGCCACTAAGGTTTTCCCTCTCCGTGGCTTACGGCCATAACAGGATCCGCACGCGACTCCGTTCCTAACGTTTGAAGGTTAGCCATACTGATATCCTCGACACGGGCGTCGCTTCCTACTCCTGAATTCTTTGTTCTTAACCTTTGAGGAGGCTCAGTCCCTGTACCTATCAACCTTAACCTTTCACTCCTTTGAATAACCGTGGACATAAACTTTGAAAACCCTTGATCCAGCTTAGTCGTCCCCACAGACGGTGCCACTTGATGCGTCTTGAACGACCGACCAGTTCGGGATTGAGTTCCTCTCGGACTAACCTGCAATAAAACTGTCCATGGGGGTTCCAGGGGGCAGTACTTCGGCGCCTAAGTCAGTCCAAGAGTCTAATATGATTAAGACAGAATTAATGATAAGTAAATACGTACCTTAGATTTATACTCTGTATCTTAAATAATGTTCTCCTTAATTATCGCACTTACTTACCTACAAATGCGGTTATTATATTAAGGTATTAAATAATCTCCTAATTGGGCCGTCACATCTTCACCCCAATGATCTTCTTGGGCTTAACCTCTCTCAGGACAAAATGATGTATTATACCTTATGCCATGTACAGAATATTTAGTACTCCCTCCGTCCCAGGGGAACCTGCAGAGAGAGAAAATCTCTCTACAAATTTCCCCTGGTGAAAATACCATTATACCCTTGCTATCTTCACCTAATTCCTTCCTGATGTTTTCTCCATGTGTTCCCCTCTTCCCACATCTGCCGCCGACTCACCTCTCTTCCTCCGCCGCTGCCTCCTCTCTCGCCTCATCGCATCCGCCTCCTCTCCTCCTCCTCCTCCTCCTCCTCCGCCTCTCCCTCACCTCACCTCTCGCCCGCCTTACCTTTCCTCCTTTGCCTCACCTCTACTCTTACGCCTCACCTCTACTCCTAGGCTCACCTCTGCATCGCAGATGGGGGAAATAGGGTTCCATCGCAGATGGTTGCGGCTTCAGTCGTAGATGGGGTGGCGGTCGGAGTTGGGGGGAAGGTAGGGTTCCGCCTCACCTCTGTCGCAGATGTTGGGGAGTGGCAATTCTTCAAGCTTGTTGTTGGGTTTGTGGGATGATGGATGTGTTTGTGAGAATTCGTTTGTGGGAAGATGACGATTCTTCAAGCTTCAAACTGGTGCATTTAGAATTTAGCAGATGGATGTGTGATTCAGGGATTTGGGAAAACAATGGAGTGGTGAATTTGGGAGGCAGAGGAGTGATAGGATAAGTGTTTGGGGAGTTAGGTTTGGTGAGAAGAGTGTTGGTATTGTGTGTAAAATGTTAATCTTGTAAGGGCAATTGTGTCTTATGAATGATGGAATTTTACTAAAAATGGAAAGTGTGCATATTTACGTGGGACAATCGGAAAAAAAAAGTGTGCAGATTCTCATGGATGGAGGGATAAGAAGAAAACAAGATGGGCAGTGTAATTTAAAATGATGTATTATAACTTATGCTATTAGACTAATTTAAAATGATGGCAATGCTTAGGTAGAAAGCATGGTGGGGACCTCGGGATTTAAGCTTGGATTATAGGAAGTTAACTATCTTTGCTGCGTCCGTTGACGCCTTTTGATTGGTGAATGCATTCTCTGAATAATCAAGAAAGTTGTAAATTAAATAGTAAATAATTGTCAAAAGCCGACAAATCAGACCTTGAGTCATCGCAATTAGCCCTTATTCCTGGATAACCAGCAAAATGCAATTGTTAATCTTAAGTAGGGTACCACTGAAAATGATGCCAAAGTCGTTAGATGAAGTTCAATGAAAATCACATGCGATTTTTTATTAATTAAATATATTATTTTTTTCAATATCTTTCCTTTATCATATTTTAAGAAAATACTTAAGAAATTATCCTATTTTTTCATAATTATAAGAAATCACTCTCTCTATTGTTCATTATCTCACTTGAATTTCTCAGTCTTACTCATTAATTTTAACATTAATATTTAATTTAAATAAATTTATCCACACAAAATAAATTGAATGTAAAATTTAATAATACATTTTTTAAATTTTAAGTTCGTTTTTTTGCAACAAAATATTAAAGATTTCATTTTTCATTTTTGAATATATCATATTTTGTTTTTTATCAAAATATTTTTTTTGAAATTTATTTTAAACTTCCAAATACTATTGTAGATAGAAAATTAAGAAAACATGAGCATATTATGAAGTTAGTGTGTCAGAGCAAGTGCAATGGTAGTTTCCTGAGTTTAAAAAACCGCTCTAGAAATCGAAAACACCCACAGTGGTGGTTTCTAGGGCGATTTCTTGTTAAGAAACCGCCCAATGGTTCCTTGTGTAGCAACAGTCTGGAAACTGGTTACTGACACACCCTACATGGGCAAGGGGCCGCTTCCAGCGGCCCATTTTTCTTTCCGCATGTGGAACACGTGTCAGCCATGCATTGGGCCACTGGCACTATTTGGTGAGGCCACGTGTCCAACGGCTAAAAAATCTGAGGGTATGGGCCGACAAAGTTAGTTGGACACGTGTCCCACTGCAACAGCTATTTCTGCTTGCAATTTTTAAATGGGACACGTGTCCCAACCGTATGGTGACTCATGTCCTATCTTTGTTTTTTTTATAAAAAAAAATCTGAATTTATTTATTTGTAAAATTTAATTTTAAAACGTTTTAAAATTAAAAATCTTGAATTATTTTTTATAAAATCTGGAATGATTTGGAATAAAAATTTGGAATAATTTTTGAGAAAATTATTGAAAAAATCTGGAATAATTATTGAAAAAATGAAATTCAATTTTAAAAATTATAATGTATTATTAAATTTCACGTTCAATTAATTTTGGGTAGACTAATTTATTTAAATTAAATATTAATAATAACATTAATGAGTAGGATAGAGAAAATCAAGTGGGGTACATGAATAATAAAAAGTTGTTCCTTACCATTGTGGAGAAGAAAATGAGTGGTTTATTAAAATAAGGTGGAAGAGAGAGAATGGGAAAAATAATATATTCAATTGGTAAAAAATCGATAACGGATTCTACCACAGCACTTGATTTCAAGATGCCCCACCAGATGAGAGAGAGTGGTTTCTTACTAAGAAACCACTTAGGAAACCACCACTATGGCTTGTATGGTTTCTTAACATTAAGAAACCGTCATTGCCCATCCTCTTACCTTCAGTATTTTTTGCATTATAGTTTATAATAAAATATATACTCCCTCCTCTCTGGTCTTCTTTTATTGGCATCAAATGAGATGACACAAGTTTTTGTAAAAAGTAAAATTGATGGTGGAATTTGTATTGGAATAATAAAAAGTAGATTGAGTGGATAAAAATAGTCTAACATTTTCCATAAAGGGAAAGTGTCAATTAAAAATGATCATACACAAATGGCAAGAGCCAATATTAGAGGATCCGAGAGTAACTTTTTAAAATGTGAGTATAGGTTAAAAGGTAATGTGATTGAATAAAACTATTACTCCCTTCGTCCCAGGGCTTTCTGCAGAAAGAGAAAGTCCTTTTTCAAATTTGAGACACATGAAAAGACTCTATTACCCTGCCTTCAACCTCCAGATCTGAGCTTCTCGCCTCCTCGTTCCTTCTACCGTCTCTGCCTCTCCTCCTCCCGCCTACGCCTCCCTCCACCTCTGTGCCTCCCTTCTCCGCCTCTTTTCAGTGATTCCGGAGAAGTCACTTTAAAGCTATTCTTCTCCACAACAAATCTGTCAAACAAGACCCAAATGACATAAACCAGAAACACACTAAAAATCCCACCTTTTCCCTCATCCTTATAACGACCCAGATCAGATGAAGTGAGAAATACAATACAATCCTACCTTTTGTTGTATTCAATGAGAAACCAAATCGAGCATCGTTTAACATGTAGAATCAAGTGCCATTTTGGCGCGGGGCTCCATAGTGACAGGAGGGAATCAGATGGGGCGAGGCTCCACGGTAATTAAGGGTTCCAGTGGAGGAACAAGGATGGGGTGGCGGAGGAAAAATTAGAAGGTTACGGGGATGAGGTCTGCAAGCAAAGATTGTGAATTTCCATTTTATAAGTTTTGGGGCGCGAAATTAAGGTTTGGCTCCAACGAATTATTATTGGGGCTTGAAGGTGATGCATATCAAATTGGGGGTGGCACTAGGGTTTAGAGTTGAGGCGAAGGGGTGGCGTCAATGGCATAGACGAGGGTGGCTCTAGGGTTTACAGGTGAGGCGGAGAGGTGGCATCAACGACGGAGATAAGGGTGGCGCTAGGGTTTAGAGGTTAGGTGGAGAGGTGGCATCAACGACGGAGATAAGGGTGGCACTGGGGTTTACAGGTGAGGCAGAGAAAGGTGGCATCAGAAGCGGTGGTCGTGAGAGGCGGTGAGAGGGGTAGCGCTAGCCGTGAAAGGGTGGCGAAGTGGCGGAGGCACAGAGAAAACTAGAGGAGACGTGGCGTCAAAGTGGCGGAGGCAAAGAGCAAACTAGAGAAGGAGCAAGTTTTATTGGTGAGACGGATGAGGCAGAGAGGAGAAAATGAGGGTTTGTGAGATCGGGGGTGGGGATGTAAATTTTTAATTTTCTAAGGGCAAACAAGTCTTTTGTAATGTTAAATTTTACTAAAACTGGAAAGCGTGCTAATTATCAAACACAATATAATAGATACTCTAAGAGAATTAGAACCGGACCTCTCAACCTAGCGATCTCATCACACATCTTAATGTCTCTTCTTGAGCAACCTTAAGCTCCACCCTCGATCCGTCGCTTCTTGCTTCGCTTTAAAATAAGAAGTTGGCATCCAGCTAAGCCGCTGACTCAAGTAAGGCAAGTCTTGCCCAACCTACAATCAAGGAATGAGGTTAAAAACCTCCGCTACATACATATACATATGATCAAGCTTAAACAAAAAAATGACATAGTGTGAAAAGATATCCATTCAAATTCACAATGTCAATAGGTGGGACCACAATGTCTCGTAAAGGATCATGTGGTCGCAATCTAGGCCCTTGACGGTAGTGTTTGGGCTTCCAATACTGTATATCTTGCTTCTCCACATCCTCAGCATCATCGTGACCGTGCTTCCTTGAAGACAAACCCTTACATTTCTTCCTCTTATGTTTCAACTTTGGCCAGTCTCTTATCGTTCTCCAGCACCAATGTCAGTATCCTTAACTACTAGTGCCTGGTCATATGCCACATCTTCCATTTCCAATCCTTCTACATCCATCTTCTCAATGGGGATAAAAGGGGCTTGGAAAGGTGTATTAGACCGACCCATCTCTGTAGATGAAGCAATATCATTGTAAAAAACATACTATCCAGTCATAATAAATTAAAATTTACGACATGCATAATATCTACAGAAGCAGTACAAGTGACGACCTTATGAATTCTCCAACGATGATAAATGAACTTTACACGCCATTAACCTATGCACCATACGGTTCATACCCAGATCCAAGCTTAACCAACAAACTCCCATGTGTTCTTTATCAACAGGAAATGGCATTTCCATCCAGAAGATCACCCATCATGTGGACCATTAATCTTCACAAAGAATATTTTTTTCTCTCCATATCGTGCAACTGCTGGATAACGGGTCACCAGCTTTATTTTTTGCAACAATTGGATAAAATGTGAACTCATACACATAATTCTTCAACCTGGAAAGCTGATAACGCTAGCAAAATAGTTCGACGATGAATAAAACACCAGCCTTATCATACACCCTCTTAAAATCCACTATTACAGCCATACTCTTAGGATTTAGTTAACACAAATCTAGCTTATAGCTAGCCAAAATCTTGAGTACACACCTAGGTATAGGAAAAGACATACCATTTTGAAGGTGTTTTTAGTAAACGGACATGAACACAACAGGGGGAAACAAACACTTTCTTAAGGTAAGGGACCCTAATATCCCTTTGACTTAGGATTGAATATAAGACTTTCAACCTATCAATATGGCTAGGAGCAATCAAACTGCAAATGCTTCTTCCCGACTCATTTCCAGGACAATTGTTCTTTGCCACCAGACTTATGCAAACTAATTTCACTATCACGAGACAATTCTTTACCAAGATAACAACCAGACTCTACAACAGTATTCCTAAGTGACAGACAGGCAACCCCATAATCCTGGTCTCCCTCAGGTTCCAACATAGATATGCTCCGAACTATTCCGGAAACATTATGAGAAATAGGAGCACTTAAAGACTCCATAGTGAAGACAACAAAATCAGAATAGAAAGAATGCTTACTTGGAAAGGTTAAGTAAAAGACAACTACGATGACTAAACATAGAAGGATTGACACATAAATTGCAAGAAATCAATTAATGTCTAGACACGGAATAACTGAGATGAAAGGCAACTAGAAAGAAAGGTTATTACCAAAGGCCTATTTATCTAACCTTCTAAGCCTTTTTTCTTAGCCACTTAAACGACACAACTGTTAAAACAATAAAATCATTTCCTTAAATCAAGATGGTGGAAAAGAGGTATCGTTTCAAGAGGGGAACATGTTTTGTACAAGGGGGCTCATGCAATGATTATACCTCTTACGTGGAAGTTTACTCGATAGTTGAGCCCACGATAAATGAATCAAAGGCATATAAACCGGTGCAAGGAATTAGAGACTTAGATATTAAAATTTCCCATTACAGAGTAGACGAAGATCAAGTGACCACCTCATCGCTCGAACACTACAATCGACATATAAGTATCATTATTAACTACCAATGAAGTCCTCACATTAAACACTATGCATTACACTATATGACTATCCACCACAAAAGGTTACATCATTAAAGCAATCCGATCTCATTTTGATTGTTCGACCTATAAGCTTGAACATAACACCTCTATGCGCACCCCTCATCGCTCCATGGCTTGGGGCTTATGACCTATACACTACAAGAAATAATACCTATTACCTCGGTTCTGCAGGGGTTTTTACCTCAGTTTTCAACCATGAAAAAATGAGGTAAATGTAGCTGAAGTAAAAAAACTCTATTTTTAACCTCGGTTCTTAACCGAGATAAAAATATCTTTTACCTCAGTTTTTCGAGCGACGTCGGAAGATTTTATGTGTGACGTCGCTCATAACACTAAGGTCGATGATAGGATACCAGAGCTGCAACATCGTTCAGCACAACATCGACATATAAAATGGATGGCATCGGTCGTACCAACAAGACACGCAATGTGAGAGAAAAGTCTGCGATGTCGTTCTAGTCAATGCCGTTCTAAAGAACAGTGACATCGCTGATGTGGTGCACCCATATCGTGCACATACTGACGTGGAAAGCTTAATAATATAACATCATTTTGAATGGTCGATGTCGCAAAAAAATTACATACCTGTTGCACATGCGATGTCGCTTATATGTCGCATGAGCACTGGTAAGTGCGACATCGACTAGTAAAATGACAAGTCATCCATCTACAGTCCATCGATAACTCTCGTTGTCCCATTACACCCAATACACGGGAAACAAAATTTACTCCCTCTGGTTTTCTAACATTGGCTCCTACTTATGGGCACTCTTTTTAACAAAGAATGAAATAAAATTGTGAGGATTGCATTGAAAGTAGAAAAAGTAAATTGAGTGGATGAAACAATCTAGGATTTGCCATATATGGAAAGGAGCCAATATAAAAAACCTTCCCTAGAAGCAAATGGAGACAATGTTAGAGAATCGAAGGTAGTATGTTAGAATTGGGCAGTCCCGAAATGAAAAACACATATTATAGTCATACTTGGATGATGTGAATGTCAACTTGAAAAAAAATGGACATTAGTAAAAGCTACGCCGCAAACTAGAGTAATTGATGTCACTAAGGCCGACCTAAGTGCAACGTTGGACATTAAAGATATTTCATGTTTTTTATTGACATATGCGTAGTCTGTCTTAATTCAGTTGTATGTCACAAAGGGCGACAGTGACCAACATCGCACATTCATATTGTGTTCATACGAATAAGTAATTATTGTACACAATCTAAGCATTTTTTCTCATTCCTAACAAATATGGCATCATCTTGGAAACAAAAACAATATACACTATACAACATGTAACACAATCATCATACATCATGAAAATATACAAGCTTTGATCAATGCGAAAAATAACATATAGAGAGTATGGTAATTAAATTGCTAAATTTACATTGAGTGTAATGAAAACTACCTCAATTAATTTGAACCTAGAGATGCTCCATCATAGGATATTTGTTGATGTTTGGGAAAAACAAATTAATTGAGCTCTTGAATTGGTGTAATGGTGTGAATGGAGAGGATGGTGTGTTGTAGCTAGGGTTTGGAGAAAGTGTGTTAAAGATGAGAAATGGGTAATAGTGCTGATATTAATGACTTTGAATTTTGGTTGGGGAGAATTTTGGCTCAATTTTTTGTTTCCCGCTGGAAATTTCATCATGACTAACGTCGGCCTTTGTTCGGACGTGGATTCGCATTAGGCAACAAACCCGCGACGTCGTACACAAGAGCCAATGGGTAATTTTTTAAAAGTGTCGTAAAATACTCTGTGGTAAGATTGAGGCCCCTTTCGTCGATCCTTTTAATCTGAGATCAGAAAGACATTGTTGTGAAAAAAAAGAATTAAAAAATGTTATCTACAAATTTTCATTTGGACTTCTACCACTTTCTTGGAGGACCTAAGTGTAAATAGTAAAAATTTCATCGGTGGTCTCAAACTCAATTCCGATCGTTCTCGTCCAAAAAAAGAAACGTTGTCATCTCTAGTCGAACTTATAATAACAAATAAGAAACTGCTCTTATTCCACATAGTTTTCCACGTGTTCCTCCAACTAACCCCTTCTATACTTATAAGTAATCATCTAAAATTTACTCTAGACCACGTACTAGTGCTTTCTAAAATATGATGGATGGAATTTTATTATATTTTAGTTTCATAAAAAACCAAGAATAAGAAATTTTACGTGATTCTATATGGTGGAAATTATCGTTCCCATAACGCTTATCTTAAGGGTATTAATGGAAATATAATAAAAATGACGGGCGATTACCCCGTTCCATTGATCTGTTCATGCCTAAATCAGAACATCTTGGTCCTGACAATGTGAATTAGATTAGGGTATCTCCAAATTTGCATTTCCACTTCTCCCACTTTCGTGGAGGGACCTAAGTGCAAAAATAAAAAGTTGACCCGTAGTCCCAAAAGAGATTCCAAACACTACGGAAAGGGACGTTTGCCATTCTCAGTCAAACTTATAATCCTTAAAAATGACATATAAATAGGCTTGAACACACGGAAACCTACCTGCCAAGGTCTTCCAATTAACCTTTGCATACTTATAAGTAATTATCTATAATTTACTCTAAACCACGTACTAGCACATAGAATAAATTGATGACCAAAATTTCATCATCTTATTAATTCATAAATATGCAAGGATGTGTAATTTCGTGTGATTCCATGCAGTGAAAATTATCGTCCTGCTAGCGCTAATCATAACGTATATTAATGGAATTAATACTAATATAATATGGGGGTGAATACCCCGGGTCTTTGATGCCCTGATTTTGAAAATTGGAATCTACAATTTTGCATTTAGCCCTCTCCGACCCTCTTGGATGGACCAAAATATAAAAACTTAAAAGTTCACCGGGTGTGATAAAATCGATTCTGATCAAAATGGACATTAATAAAGTTCATGGACAATTATAAAATTCAATAAGTATTTCTAATATAACATAGGGTGTTGTTAAGGGCCCATTTGCTCTGCTAGTGGGCTGAAATGGTGAGGCCCAAAATCAGAGTTATCGTTCATATGCCGGCTATTATGTCGATAGGGTCGATTAAAGTGTGACGTCGATTTCACAAGTGCTCTAAATGACTGTATATATGGGGCCCACCTCATAAATTATTTCAAACTTTTAACTTTCCCTCGAATTCCAACAATCTTTCAACCACTTTCTCAAATGTATGGTTTCTAGATTCTTTAGATTTCTTTCAATTTCGTATTTTTCATAGACATTGTTATGTATATGGTGTGTGAATTATGTGTTCTCTATGTTGTTTATATCGAAGTTCCTATGGAGTTTAGGGTCTAGGGTTTACACATTTCATTCCTATCTTTCCATACAATTTTGTGTCCCCTACATTCGTTTAGAACTTGTAAATTCTCTGATTTTCTCCTATTTTTTTATGTTGATGCCCGGTTTTTATGTGACGTCGCTTGTCAATAGTTCCCACTTTAGTCTATGCAATTTATGTGTGACATCGTACTTTCATATTTTTGCTTATCATCTTTGAATGAGACATCACACCTATCTCGGTTAACCAATCGGATATACCGACAGGTCTGCGATGTCGCATTTACATACAATCAGACCAATTTCTATATATCATTATACATTCATCTGTGACAATATGATTTTCAGGAATCATGGCTGACGGCGAAGGTTCTAGTAATCGTGTACCAATTGAGGTGAGCGATATTTTTTTAGAAAATAAATTATTTAATATTCTTATTTGATTATTACTGATTTCATTGACCAAATGCAAATCTGTAGCGATTTGGATAAGGAATGTGTGCGGACTTCATTCGGCGATATCATACCGCATTTCATACGTGCATTAACCCAGATTACTTCAGTTCAATTCCAATTTTGGTAAGTCCTTCTGTTTTACACGTGTATTTTATTTTCAATTAAAATTTCTCAAATTTATTTTCATATATACTAACTGTGGTTTTCTATTTATAATTTAGTACATCCCCAGCCAAATCGAGTCGCTCCTACCCAAACTGCAGATGTCTATTGTCTTGAGTTGCTGCGGAAGAGAGTATCACATGCACTACTCAGGTAACAGGAGGCTAAAAACCCCGACCCCGGAGGATTTTAGTGAGTTCCTTCATGCAGAGGACTTGTTTAATCTATGCTTTTTGTAGGGTTGCGCTTTTGGTTTTCTAGTTCTTACTTAGATTTTTTAAATTGTTAGTTTTCTTACATATAAACCTCGGTACTATGTTCTGGTTTGTTTTAGGACGTTTTTGTGTAATTTTGTCTTCTTAATGCATCTTTTTTCTGGGTTTCTGTATTTTTTCCCATTACTGTCTCTGACGCTTGCAAAGTCGGTCTCTAGTCGCACACCATTTGATTTATGCATGAGATGTTGTATATTCTTATTTCAAGTTATGCATAAGACGTAGCAATCGTCTCAATTTAACCATCAATAATGCTAATGTCTTAAGGACGATGCATGTTGGCATTTAAGTTAACTTTAAATTTATTTTTACAGCCTCATTTTTGCGTCAGTCATGATATCGATCTTACCAACTCACTGGCAAGGCCGCTGGTACATGTCGACTAAGCCACTGGTTCAGAACGACATGTTCCTGCGCCACATGGTCGACATCGAACGTTGTTTTTATAAGGATAGTTTGCCCTAATCATGTTCACTTTATATTCAGGACTAATGGCTGGTGAAGGATCCTCTAGTTGCCCCTTTTTCTAGGTATTTTACCAATTTACTTATATATTTATTAATGCATATGTACACTTTATCAAAAAAAAATGTTTTAATACATCTCTTCGGACAACGGAGAAAACCTGTTGTGTTCGAGCTTGAACACCATACAATGGCTCGTGATAGCCCGCATTTTCACTGCACTTTGAAGCAACAAAACTTTGGGAAAACCCCAACTTTGGTAAGGACTAAAACTAGACAATAATTAAAAACATGAAATTATTTGATTTTCAGTTAATACTATTTGTTTTTAATTGAATATATATATATATGTACATAATATTGTTTTTCCAGATTTAGTACTTCTCGAGGGAAATTGTACCACTTCTGCCGAATGAGAAGACCCCATTGTGCTGAGTACGGGACAGAGTGGCGCATGAACTACTCGGGGAAGGGAAGATAAAGACCCTATCCCCGAAGGGTTTCGCCGAGTTCTTTTCTGCCAACAACCTACGCATTGGGGACACATTTTTCTTTGAGATCATAAAAGCGGGGGGGGGGGGGGGGAGGGATTGTCTTCAAGGTTATCATAATTTGAGCTGATTAAGTTTATTGTAATTTCTATTCTAATGTTGAAACTGAGGCAATTATTATTAATATTCAAACATTTATATACTAATTAATTTGTAAGGATATTTTCACCATTAATGTTTTTCTAATAATTTTATTACCTTATTCGAACAATATGTAATTGACTATATGTGCGATTTGATCCTATGCATGATTTTTAAAACCATTTCCGACCGTACCATTCAACACCATTTTCTACAATGTTTTAATTCAAAAAACATTGAACAAATACTTTTGTAGACCGAAATCAATCATTTTCATAAAATAAACTAATTGTCCTTTTACATTCCCAAAAATTTAAACTGATGATGGGATGTTGAGAGGAGAGAGAAATGCCAAACCGGAGAAAAGTGTACCACCTAGACTTTCATTTTAATTTTCTTTGTTTCTGTCACCTTCAAAATATTTACTTGTTGGTTGTGGTTTTCCCTATTATTCAACCATTTTCAATCGTAACATAACAAAACTTACATTATTAAATTTTAAAATAACAAATCGTAGCATAACAAAACTCCTCTTTTTCAAAGTCAATCCTTCTCAACTTTATCATCTAAAAGTTTTCTCTTTACTTATCCGCGATGTCGATGTTCATCTCACGCTATGTCGGTATTCCATCTTAAGCTATGTGGGTGAAAATAACAGAACACGTGATTTCGGCAACAATTTTAATACATCACATGTGACGTCGCACACAATGCAGTAACATTATTTACTTTGTTTTTTAACCTTTTACTTCGGTTCCAATAATAACCGAGGTAAAAACCCAATTATTTACCTCGATTTATTTATAACCGAGGTAAATAATATCTTTTACTTCTAAAAAAACCAAGGTAAAAGAGCTTTTTACCTTGGCTATTTGGTGTTAGCCAAAATACCAAGGTAAAAGGGGCAAAGTATTAGGTCATGTTTCTTGTAGTGATATGAGGCCCAAACAGTAGGCTCGGTCCATTCTCGAAGAGCTCAATAAAGTTCTCTCCCGAGCGAACAACGAAGATAAAGTAAGAATCATAGAGTGTGTGACCACCATATAAGCCACGACCAAGAAATTATGGCCAATGCTACAGACTCGGAGGACGATCATGTAGCCACCACAATCAACACGATCCTCGTGTCAGACATTATTCCAGTAATTGCGACTCGAAAGGCTTGTAAATATAGAAGAACTCGAAACAAGAAGGTAAACAACAAAAGCTATCTTAAAGATAGGAAAATACTTACTTAGGCATCGGAGCCTTATCTCCCTATTCAATCTAGAACTCGTTGGAATAGTACCCTTCAGTCAATGTGCATTTTCCATAATATAGTTGGAGGATTAATTACGGAGATAATTAATTCAATTATTTTGAGTGATCAGGATGTTTAGATGGAAACCGCTTTCGATCAGTTAGCATCAATTATATTGGGCTTGCAACTTATTATGACTGAACATATAAGGTCACACACAAGGTATGAAATTGGATAAAACAAATGACTATTGGGTTAGGAGCCCAAATAGTATCTATATGAGAATTGAGTTTAGAATTCATTAGGTCTAATTGGATTAGGCTCAGATTGACTTGGATTAGAGTTTCTTGGATTAATAAGCATTCCATATAAATAGATATTTTACAGAAATATTACAGGAAGAACAACACCGGTTGACATGAGCTTTTGATCATAGCCATCTTTTGAAAGAAACCAACCACATCGGATAATAACTAAAAAGACATGGACACCCACACGATCGCCCAAGTAGTTGGATGCATGGCCTAATTCCTTTGGAACACGGGATCGACTCTCGACAGCGGCAGTGTGAGGGTTCTTCTAGTGGGAGGACTCCTTGTGCATACCAAACACAGTCGAGGGTCATGTGCTCGGCTACGGGAGTGCTGTGATTTACCTCTCCTGTGAGACCTGTGGTGTCGTGTTGCTGGGGCAGATGAGGGCGAGCCGATTAATGGATAATTTGTTTTAGAAACAAAAAGAGCATGCATTTTTTTCCCTTAATGGTTTTAGTAATTGGGAAGACGGGAATGATAAAAACACGTTAAAAAAAACGCTTGCACAATTTCCTTCATATTACATGTAAAAATGAAACGGAGCTACCAATACCAACTTTAAGGTGCTCCAAACCTAAAGTTCCAAGTTTCAATGATGGCCCCACCAATCACCCCCTTGGATTCTGATCATCACTATCGCCACAAGATTATAATACAGTCCACACGGGTGACAAAAGAAAGGGGTGGTGGGGGCATTGCCACGAGGATCGGTTCCTTGGAACTCTTTTTTGTCTTCATCCATTTCATCTACTGCATAACCTCAACTGCTATAGTTGCTAATTTTATTAATACCCCCGGTAAAACTAATTTTATTGTAATCTTCCGCATATAGTTATCTCAAGCTTTTAAAACCATATGGATTATTAAATGGAAGGGTCCAGTGAGCCTGTGTTTGCGGTCATCTCTCTTTTAATGTTTGACCTAAACCGAGTTAGTGAAATTAAGTTGTTTACTTTGTCGTTGCCAAACATTAAAGAAATCATTATTCGGCTTAGTATTTGACCTGGACATATCACGTGATTTTTCCCATCCCGATCCCTGCTGCTTATTCAAAATGTCTATCTTGTTCAACGATATTTCTTACGCTGAATATATAAATTGATGATTTGATGATCAATCGTTTTTATATGACCTAGTTTTGCGCTATGCTCGTGTCGTACGTTCATCCTTATATAATTTGAGATTCATGTGCTCGTATTTATTGTTGGTATTTTATGAAACACAAACCTATTTAAGTATAAATGAATTTATGCGGTAGTTTATGATAGTTATAACAAATTATTGGTTGGGTGGGAGGATTCTAAGAGAAGTAAATAGAAGACACTTTGAAAAGCGGTGTATTATTATAGAATTTGCACAGTGGTGTAAGTGTGTGATAAAGTGATTTTCCGTATTGTATTATTGATAACTGAATATATAGAGGAGTACAATAGAGGTAAAATAAGGAAAGAACTCTAATCATACTAATCACAATCTAATCAGTAATCTGATTTATCCTAACACCCCCCTTCCCTCAAGCGAATCGTTAGATTCTCAGAGACGCAAAGCTTAGACCTGGAGAACTAAAACAACGGATGAGAGAGACCCTTGGTGAAGATGTCCGCAATCTGTAGATACGTAGGAACATGAGCAACACGAAGCTTGCCCGAAGATACCAACTCGCAAACAAAATGATAATCAATACCGATGTGCTTAGCCCGCTTATGCGCCACCGGATTCTGAGCCAAGAAGATCGCATTGCTATTGTCGCATAGCTGGAGAGGCACACCAGACAGAGAAACATGAAGACCACGAAGCAAATGAGTCAGCCAAATAACTTCAGAAGCAGTATTGGCCAAAGACGTACTCCGGCTCAGTGCTGGACCTGGAAACAGTTGGTTGTTTCTTCGCACTCCAAGAAACCAAACTGCCACCTAGGAAGACAACATAACCATAAGTAGAACGACGAGTCTCCAAACACCTAGCCCAATCTGCATTAGAGTAACCGAGCACCTCAAGAGAAGAGGTTGCACGAAAACTGAGGACAAAGTGCAAAGTCCCTCGGACATAGAGGAGAATCTGAGTGACAATCGAAAAATGATCCTCCTGAAGGTCCTGGAGATACTAACGGACGGAGTTAACTGCAAAAACCAAGTCCGGACGAGTGATGGTCAAATACTGGATAACGCCAACTAAGGAGCAATATAGCATCGGATTCTTGACTAAGGACTCGTACTGCTGTGAAGCTGGGAATTTAGCATAAATGATGTTTAGATAAGCACTGCGTTTGACATACCAGCCCGAGAAAGAATGTCCCTAGCATACTTCACCTGACCTGGAAGAAGACATGTGGCAGTGTGCGTGACTTCCAGGCTAAGAAAGTAGTGTAAGACACCTAAATCCTTGATAGACTCCTGATGGGTGTGATCAATAAACTGCCGAATAAGAGCGGAATCATTCCTAGTCAAAATGATGTCGTCAACATAAACCAACAGATACAACAAGGATGAGCCACGAGAAAGCACAAATAAATAAGTATCATCTGAACATCAACGATAACCAAGCTGTAAGAGGTAGGCACTGAAATGCAGAAACCATGCTCTAGGTGCCTACTTCAGACCATAAATGGCCTTGCGTAGACGACAAACATAGTATGGATGAGAATGATCCTTATAGCCAACAGGTTGCGCCATAAAGGTCGAAGAATCAAGAACATAGTTTAGGAAGGCATTCTTGACGTCCAACTGATGAAGAGACCAAGCACGCGTGGTAGCAATAACAAGAACTGTCCGAATTGTAGAAGCCTTAACCATAAGACTGAAAGTGTGGTCAAAGTCAAAACTGGGAATATGATAGAATCCCCGAGCTACCAAGCGCGCCTTATGGCGATCAACCGAACCATCTGGTTTGTACTTCACCTGATAAATCCATTTGGACCAAACAATGTTGACGTCCGGAGGGCATGGAACAAGATCCCAAGTGTGTTGACTACGAAGAGCTGTCATCTCCTCATCCATGGCAGAAACCCAAGAAGCATCCTAAACTGCAGAATGATAATCAGTCGACTCTTTCTGAGTAAGAAGAGCTGCAAGAAAACCATGAGCCCAAATATCCGAGTAATCACATCGATAAATAACACCAGTGGAAGATCGAGTAACCATGCGAGAAGTCCTGAACGACGGATGACCCGAGACCTGATCTGCGACCGATATGGTGGAACGAGTCTCACCAGTGGCATCATTGCGAGACCTGTCCAAGACATCAGCACTGGACAGGGCCGTGGCGCCATCATGAGACGTGGTCGTGGCACTGGGATGACTTGTGGCCGCAGAGCCAGCACGAGGCATGCTTGTGGCGCCAGCGCGGGGCAAGATCAAGGCGCCAGAACAGGATGTAGGTGAGACCCAAGACCATGGCCTGGATGCAGGTCTGGGCGCTGGTACTGAAACCGTACCCGGAACAGCTGGATGATGTGGTAGCCCATCATCAAGCAGCTGAAATCGAGGCGGTGGTTGAGAAGCTGGCGGCAATGTTACATATTATGGATCAATAAATACTGAGACATTCAAGCCTGAAGCTGGAGAACCATTTCCTGATACCAGAGCAACAGGAAAATTAATCTCATCAGACTGGGCATGGCGAGTAACATAGACCTTACTGGTAGAAGGATCGAAGCACTGAAACCCTTTATACCGCGAGATGTAACCAATAAATATGTAAGGATTACTATGGGGAGATAACTTATGATCAGCAAATGGACGAGCAAAAGGAAAAACCTGGCAACAAAATGGATGAAACTTACCATAAATGGGATCCCAAAAATAGATAAGATGGTTAAGTGTCGATCCTTAAAGGACTGGAGTAGGAAACCTGTTGATAATGTAGATATCATTGGTAAATGCATCATCCCAAGAAGAAATTGGAAGATGAGAGTGAAACAACATCATGAGACCCATTTCAACCACATGGGGATGCATGCGTTCTGCACGCCCATTCTGTTATGGAGTAGATGGACAAGAAACCTGATGATGGATACCTTTTGCCTCAAAGTGAGATCTAAGTCTAGTGTTCAAAAATTCAGTGCCACCATCACTTTGAAAAACTTTAATTTTTGTTGAAAATTGATTTTCAACAAGTGCCTCAAATTGCAAATAAGTATTAACAAAATCCAATTTCGACGAAGAGGGTACAGCTAAGTAAACCTTGAAAAATCATCCATAAATAATGGATAATAAGTAAAATTATTTCCAGATAAAATCGGAGAGGGATCCCACAAATTACAATGTATTAAATCAAGAACATGCTTAGCATGTTTGGGGTTCTCAACAAAAGTCAACCGTTGACCTTTTTCCATAACACAGGGGGCTCAGGTATGTGGTTTGGGAAACAAAGAAGAAACTGAAAGCAAACCAGACTTATGTAAACTAGTAACAACTGCACTAGGAACATGACCAAGGCGTGCATGCCACAACTCATATGAAACTTGACTCTTAATTTGCTGTAAAACTGAAACAAATATTGCATCTCCCCGGTCCAAAATGTACAATCCATCCAAACTGTACCCCCGGCCCACGATGGTCGTGGTTACTTTGTTCAGAATGTTCAGAATGACAAAGTTCTTATCATCAAATGTAATTAGTAAACCCATATCTCTGGTTAACCCACTAATAGATAATAAATTCTTAGTAATATCAGGCACAACCAGGACACCAGACAAATGAAAGTTCTCAAAAACCTTAGAATCACCAATATGAGATATCATAACAGGAGCACCATTACCAACAAGAACACAATATTTACCAGTATGAGGAATGACACTGTCTAGGCCTGAGGTAGAGGATACCATATGACTGGTTGCTTGGGAGGTCATCGTCGTACCTCTCAAAGTTAAAACTTTTAAGCCCTAAATGCTTCCTATCTACAATTAAGTAGATAATGGCAAGGCGGGGTCGTCCACGAGAAGAGGGATCTTTTTAAGGGTTTTAAACATATAAAGGAGAAAACATACTAAGCACATACATACATAGATATTTATAAAAGCATGTAAACAAGGGGGGTTTTGGTTGAGAGTTGTTCCTAAGTTAACAAATTAAAGTACAACTAGCAAAGCAATAGAACAATGCTAATCATGCAATACAACTAATAGTAAGATGAAAATAACAATTTACGGAACCTTGGGCGCAATTGACTTCCACTTCCAAACCTCTTATCCGTCATTGAACATGCAACTTATTTACTACTTTCACTACTTGTTGTGAAGGCTAAACTTCTATCCTTCTTAGATAGTAGTTTGCAAGAGTGAATTCGACATCTCTTGTCAAACCTCACCAATGACTCCCGTAGTCGAAACATGACTCAAGGTATCCCATTGATGGCATTTAGCAGGAAGAATCAACAAGCTCGGCAACACTTATAAACACTACACCGTGTCTAAGCATTTAACCAATTTATGCATTTACATAAGATTGGTCAAGAACGATCAACATTCATAGACTTCTCTCATTTGCTACAAGCGACAAACATGACAAAGAGTTTAACATTACCATATTCACCTAGCAATTATCAATCCATCAACACAATCAAAAGCTCTAAATCATACTCATAGATTCCTATCAAGAAAGGGGGGAAATCAATCCATTTCCCCCAAACCCTAGCAAGCAATTCATACAAGTATTTCATATACTCAAGCTTTCAACAACATTAATGATATCAACAAACACATTCAATACTCCATAAATGCACAATAGTAAGAGCAATAAATAAGCTACAAATTGTTCTTAAGACATGGGCTTGGAAGCCTTAGTCAATTGCTCCCAAGAGATAGATTAGCTACAAGAGTTCATGCTAATCAATGCTAAACAACTAATCATAAAAACAAGAGAATTCAAAGATGAAAAATGGAAAGAAAAGGGTTTGGAACAGTACTAAAATCACAGATGCGGAAGGTTGTGAATGAGAGGAAAGAGAGTGTTATTTATAGTACAAAGAAGATAAGGTGAAATTCTGGTCACCCGTTCGTCGCGACTCGCGATGGTTCATCGCGACTCGTGACGGTCTCACGATGGATGCCAGAATTTTGCATCGTGTATTTTTCTTCTTCATGTGCCATGTAGTCATCTTCATAGTCATTCCTCTCAATCTCCCAGTCTTCAATGGCTCCAAAAATGGTCTTCAATGGCCTTCGGTCTTCATGTCTTCGAAGCAAGTCTTCAAAAGTCTTCGAAAGTATGGTCTTCAATGGCCTCCGGTCTTCATTGCCTCCGTGTTCTTCCCTTGTCACACAAAATCCGCTTAGAAGAGGTAAAAGAGCATAAAGTTGCTCTTACCCCCCCCCCTAAGAGAATTTCAAGGTAAAACACAAGCTCTCGATAATAAAAGAGCACAAAAGTACCCAAAATAGTACTAAGATATGCATATAAAATGGACACATCATTGCTCCAGAATCAAAATACAGTTCTGACAGGCGAGAAGAAGTATCTAACTGCTGAGATGAGTGATTATTTTCTGCAAAATGATTGCTTATTGGATGACCAATCTTTTGCTTCCTGTAACACATCGCAGGAGCCTAATAATCGTAGAAGGACTGCCGGCCACTGCGCCTGCCACCGAATTTACCACCGTAGCCAGCACGTAAAGGCAACGCACAACCGCCTTGAGTTGGCGTGTGATCTCATGTGTGGCTGACTTGCATCGCTGATCTGAAACGCCACCTGTCCTGCGGCTGGTCCTGATTGTCCCTGTAAATTCACAAAAAAAGCCTTGTGGTTTTTGGCACGGGCAAGAATATCTGCATATAACGGGGTTAGGGACAGAATTAATTAAAGGAACAGAAAAATTCTTATACTCAGGACCAAGAACAGTAAACAACTATAAAATTTGATCAACATTTGAAACTTGAATTCCAATAACAGACAATTGTTCAAAATCTCCTTAAATTTGAGATGAAGTTCTTGAACATTACCAGACTTACAGATACCATGCGGATCTGTATGAAGGTGGAGAATGGTGAAGGCACTGTTGTTCTAATAGTTGAGAGCAAGGTTATCCCAGATTTCTTTGGAAGTGGCACAATCTGAGAGTTCTGTGAGAACTTCGGCGGTGAGAGAGGAAAACAAGAGACTGCAGAGACGTTGATCTTCATCAACCCATTGATCATACTCTTCTTTTGCTTTCAAATAAGCAGCCTTTGGATCAACCTTGCTACCACCTGGAGGAGTTGAGACTGTGGCAGCAAAGGACATGGTGGGTGGCGGAACTCGTTGTGATGATGAAAAAACATGTACTACTCATTGTGTTGAGATCAGTTTCTCTCTTTTCTCTCTCCTACTTTCTAAAATTCCATGCTCCACCTTACGCCACCACAACTCCGCCCTAACAGTTATAAATCCCCACCCGTAGCCGACCAGTATCAACCACCTATTATAGTAATTCCACCACCCCCCACCTCATGGTAGCTCTACCACCTGGTGAGAGCCACCCAACCTACAAAGAAATGCGTACTGGGACATAAGCCTTATCTCATCAACCTAAGATCCAAAAGCTCAGAACAACTGTTGAGTACAAAGGCGAGATAGCAGTGTTGTTCAAAGATTCGAAGATTCAAAAATCTATCTCCTCTCAGAACTTTTCAAATGCCATCTGGCTGGGAAGTTTCCGAGAGGTAGGCCAACTCTTGATTATATGCATTCCCAATTCAAGAAAATAGGATTTAAATGGGAAGCCCTAATTACTGCTCTAGATAAGAGACACGTTTTCATTAAATTTGATCATGAGGAATACATTCAAAGATGCTGGATTTAAATGAAACTGGAATATAGGTGGTAGCTATATGAAGGTATTAAAATGGACTAAACACTTTGATGTCAATGAAGAACCCCCTTAGTGCTAATCTGGTTGAACATCAGCTTTCCTCCAACTTATTATCTTCATAAAGAGGTCATTCCTATAATTGCAGCTAGGTTAGGACAACACCTAAAATCCTTCCATAGCCAAGCCTAAAGGACAGCACCAAGCTCAAGGTTCCACCAGGCACAACAAAACAACTTTCCAGGCCATCAAAATCAGCCAATTACAGAAGAAAATCTAATATTAGTAGAAACCACAACAATTGGATGAGCCTGGATAACACTATGATCCTCTCACAGGATTCCTTTAAACCTTTGATTATTAATAGGGTAAACTAACTCACCGGCTTAAAGAATTTAGTTCTAATGTGCTTTCCAAACTGTCACAGGTACCTGAAACTCCGAAGCAAGATCAAGGATTGGACCAAAACACATTAAGTGGCACAGGAACAATCTCAATTCAAGTTGGGGAAATACAATTAGGTCACAAAAGGTCACAGGAACTCTCAAATAAAGCAGAACACCACCAAGGCCTAGAAGACATCAAAATCCACATAGACCAAGACTCTGACAA
Organism: Rubia yunnanensis; assembly: GCA_037428765.1. Classification (NCBI taxonomy): domain Eukaryota; kingdom Viridiplantae; phylum Streptophyta; class Magnoliopsida; order Gentianales; family Rubiaceae; genus Rubia; species Rubia yunnanensis. The sequence continues at coordinate 87,374,586 of CM075063.1, forward strand.
AGAACAGATATCCCCATGTATATCTAAACCCCCTGACCAAATTATGAATTTCTTTAAATCCCCTAATGCGATCATTACCTACTTGAAATCTAAATCTAAGTTTCCCAATGAATGTTAACATGCTCACTTGGAATGTAAGAGGAATTCAGGGATCCATAATTAGACTGCAGAAATTGATACATATCCATAACATTTTTGTCCTTATTATCATTGAAAATAAGCAAAAGCAGGATCAGTTGGAAGCATATAGGAAAAAATTAGGATTCTCAGTATGTTTTCCCTCTCAGGATGGAAGAACATGGACTTTTATAACTCATAGACTTCTAGGAAAGCTAACAAACATTCAGGAGCAGTACACACACATCACCATAACTAACCCAAACACTAATGAAAAAATGGGCATATTTTCTATTTATGGCAAACATGATAGAACTAAGAGGCAGAAAATGTTTGATTCATTATCTACAACAATTAAGGCCAGAGATTATCCAGCTATATTATCTGGTGACTTTAATGTCAGTAGATCAATATCTGAATATAAGGGAAACTCTATCCAAAATACTACAGTATGTTGGATTTTGACTCATTAATAGTTGGTAATAACTTAAATGAAATCCCTACTAGTGGTAACTTGTTTACCTAGAAAAATGGAAGAAAAGGAGCCAGTAATGCATGTAAAAGACTAGACAGATGCCTAGCTAACGAAGAATTTTTCTCAAAATTCAATTCAGCATCTATGCAAGTCTTAAATAGGCTTACCTCTGATCACTCACCACTATTGTTAATCCTAAAATATGGTCAAACCTCATACCCTAAATCTTTTAGGTTCCAAAAAATGTGGACAAGAAGACCATATTGCCTAGAGTTAGTCAAAAAGTCATGGGAGAAACCTACAACATAACAAGGGATGATCAGGTTCACAATGAAATTGAAAAGGCTTAAATAGGAGCTAAAAATGTAGAACATAGACATATTTGGTAACCTATTTGAAAACATAAATAGAGCAGAAAGAGAAGTTCAAGGGGCTGAAACTGAATATGACCAATCCCCATCTCCTTCAGGACTAGTGAAACTAATAGAAAATTAAGCCCTTAGTGATAGACTGACTGAAGAAAATGATTTTTGGAAACAAAAATCAAGGCCTAAATGGCTTAAATAAGGTAATCCAAACATCACTTTCTTTCATAATTTAGTCAAAGAAAAGAACAATAGGCTTAGGATAAACTACATAAAGCATGATAACATTATGCTAACTGATCAAAGTCAAATAGGACAAGCTGTTGCATCTTTCTTTGAAAGCCTACTTACTGAGGATAATAGAGATATATCAAGAGTTCATCTAAACCACTCCCTTACCTACATCCCTCAGATAATAGACTCATGGGATAACATTAGTCTCTTAAAGCATGTACAATTGGAAGAACTCCCTGCAATTGTGTTCAGTTTAGGTGAACACAGTTGTGGGGGTCCTGATGGTTTTAGCGGTCATTTTTTCAGATGGGAATGGGATGTTATTAAGGAAGACCTTCTTACCTGTGTTAAGGATTTTATGTGTGGTGTGCCAGATCCAGAATCAATCACGAGCTCCTTGATAACCCTGATCCCAAAACTGCAAACCCCAGCCAAATTCACTGATTTTAGGCTTATGAACCTAGCTAACTTTGTAAATAAAATTTTGTCCAAAATCCTAGCAGAAAGACCTAGCCCCTTAGTCAGTAAATGCATTTCCATTGAGCAATCTGCCTTCATCAAGGGAAGCAAAATTGCTAACAATATCCTTGTCATGGAAGAAGCAGTTAGGATGTTAGACAAACCATCACAAGGACTGAACGCCATTGCCAAGCTAGATATGTCCAAAGCTTTTGATAGGGTCTCCTGGGCCATGCTTAACTCCCTGCTTTTAAAATATGGTTTCCATGGACATTTTGTAAAGATGATAATGAGTAACATCAAATTAGCTTACTTCTCTATCCTGATCAATGGATGTCCATATGGTTATTTTAAAGCCTCAAGAGGTCTTAAGCAGGGAGACCCCCTCTCCCCTACACTCTTTAACTTTATAACAGAATTACTAAATAGAGGATTAAAAGCAATGTTCAATGCCAACCTGTTAGATCCTTTCTCAGTCCCTGGTAACAATTTTAGACTCACCTATCTCTCTTATGTTGATGATATTGTAATTTTCTTTAAAGCTACAAAGAAATCATGCACAAATATCATGTCATTTCTCAAGCACTACTAACTAGATAATGGCCAATTGGTAAATTATGAGAAAAGTGCATTCTATGTGAGATCTAAATGCAGCTCAGTATCCAGGGCTAGAATCTCCACTTTAACAGGCATACAACATGGACATTTCCCATTCAAATACCTAGGAATTAATGCCTTTAAATGAAGGAAGTGTAACCACCATTTTAATGAGACCACAAAAAAGATTAATCTAAGAATAGCTCACTGAAACAACAAATGGCTATCCCCAGCTGGAAGGTTAGTCCTGGTCAAACATACCTTATCTGCAATCCCTATACATACATGGAGTGGTATGGCCCCTATAGCACACATAGAAGATAGGATTGAAAAGGTTCTTAATGCATTTATCTGGGGTGATCAACTAGAGGATAGTCACAAGCACTGGAAATCATTTGTCAACCTGAGCTTACCTTTCACTGAAAATGGTCTAGGACTCAAAACCATAAATTGCTACATAACTTGCTTCTCTTTAAAACTATGGTGGAACCTTCAACAAGGTACTTCCCTCTGGTTCAAACTGATCTAATTCATGCCACAATCAGAGAGAAGCTATGATCCATGGAAGAGGACATGTAAAGTCTCTCACCTGGCAGCACAAAACACTCACATTCTAATAGGAGATGGACAAGCTAATTTCTGGATAGCTAACTGGACTAGATTAGGTAGTTTAGTGGACCTATGGAACTCAGGCCAGGAAATATACATGCCTTATCTTACTGTTGCTCAGTTTTAGCTCAATAAATGGAATTATATACAGTATCTATCACTTGGTCTCCCTGTTGTTGTTATTAATGAATTGAAAGAACCCCTCCCCTTATTCCAACATAGTGACAAGATGATATGGAACCAACCCCCTCAAGTCAGTTTTCAGTTAAGTCTATATTTAAATTGATTAGGAACTGAAGAACACCTGCTGAAAGCCTCTCCAATGTATGGCTGCAACTTATCCCTCCTAAAATCTCCTTCCTCATATGGAAATTGTTAAACAACTGTCTGCCTTTTTGCGAAACTTTAAATAGGATGGGAATATCATCAGCTTCTAAATGCCCTTTCTGTAACAACATAGAATCCATGAATCAAGATTTCAATCATTGTTACGTGGCTAGAGATATATGGCACTATGTTTTCCAATTGCTTGAACTGAGATAATTGAACTTCCCACATATATTTGATATATTATCCCGGATGTGGTCTACTATCAGTAAAACAAAAACCAGGACAAATGTTATCTATGTCATGGCCTCTGACTCTTGCTGGATTATATGGAAAATGAGATGCAGCTATTTGTTTGATAATATGAGACTGAGCATAGTAGGAATGAAAAACAGATAATCCTTCTATTTACTGATATTTTTAAGATCCACCCTCAAATTAGAACTGGTGAATTTCAAAGGTTAGCTCAGGTAGGAATTCTCCTCGTTTAGAAATAAAAAACTGAAACTCATCAGGGTGATTAAGTGGTACCCCCCGGACCAAGGATTTAAAATGAATATAGATGCCTCAATTTCCAGTACTTATGCTCATTTAGTAGGAATGAAAATCAGAGATACTGATGGTCTTCCTGCTCTTATTGCCTCTAAAATCATCCCTGACTGTCCAAACTCTTTAACAATTGAAGTCTATGCCATTCTAGAAGGGCTTAGGACTATTCCTATAGATCAATATCTTCCCCTTATTGTGGAATCTGATTGTATGCAGGTGGTACTCAGCCTTCAAGGAAAAGCAAAATCACCGTGAAATCTTCAAAGGAGCACTTGGGAGATCACACAGATTATAGAAGGCAAAGCAATCTCATGGACTCACACTCTCACGGAACAAAACGAAGTTGCACACTTGATTGCAAAATCTCAAGCATCAACACAACATAACCTTCTGAGATGGAATCTTAATGAGTTGGACTGCAAGCTAGCACAAGCCATCACAGCAGATAGGATGAGCCTTCCCTCCATCAGAATTCAGTAGAGCAGCTGCCACTCTAACTTAGATACATTGAACAAGCACAGTGCTATTACAGTTATGTTTTTGCTTCTAGGAGATAATTTTGCAAATCCTCCTATAGCTAATACTCTTGTAACGACCTAGCATAATCTAGACTAGTAGCTTCTTAGTTTGATCTTATTAGATATCTGACCTAGGATTGATTAACACAAGGGGTGGAGATCAATTCACAGGAAACATATCCAAATGGATCACTAAGTCTACATGATTAGTCATATTATTCACAGGCGATTACTTATGTACTCTTGCCTTTTAAATTCTAAGGTTTGGAGAGCCTAATGAATATCTCCCATTCACCTTTGGTGGATGTTTTGATAAAAAAAAATATAATTGGATTCGAGTAATTGTAAACTTGGGACGTTAAAACAAGTTTGTTGTGTGGAGTGCACACTTGTATAAACTATCTACGAGTTTAGAGGTTCATAGGATAAGGATTAACGTGTTGGTGGTGACTAAATTACTTGTCCTAGAATGAGGAAAGGTTGTGTCTTTTCACAACAATGATGAAGTGTTGTGTCTTTTCACGATAATGTTTCCTAATACATGTGTATACATGCATGGTAGATACACAGAACATGATTAACAGAAATGAATATTTCATATTTTCCTACACATACTCAGCGACCAAAATCACAGTTACTCAAAAGTATTCTCCTGATTCGTGCCTAGAACGAGAGAGATTCTTAATTGTTTTATCCTCAAAGGTAATTCGTGTAACCCAATGCTGTAATATGATCAAATTACTATTTAAGGAAAGCGTACTTAAAGCAACTCACATCGATATCCAAGAAACTTTTACCACATTCATCCAAGCGTGATCTTACCGTTCCATTGGAATGCATATTACAACATTTACTCCCATTGTCTTAAAGAGTAATTTTTAACGTATTGGATGATGAGTTTGGTGGTGCATGTGGCTCATGCATGAATTGGATATTGGACGAGCCTGCTTAAATTAAAGTTGAGAAGAAATGAAAATTTTGAAAATGATATAAGGTTTCAAAGGGAAATGATATGTTCATAAGGACATTGGCAGTGCCATTGCTCGATGTTAAATTTGGACTAGTTTGACTCAAGATCGATATATATACATATATATATATATATGTGTGTGTGTGTGTGTGTGTATGAACTCCGGGTTTTTTCATTCTCTAACAACTTGATTTGCATGAAATCAAATGGTTTGATAAGTAACATGTCTGTATGTCTCATTTATCAATTTTGATGATAAGGTATTATATGTAAGTGCATCATTTTCAATATTTGCTCCATATATTGTTTTCTTGATTATCTAGTTGATAATCTGTAGCAATAAAACTGAATCAATGTAATGAATCTTTATTTTCCGCTTCACATAAGAAAAGTTGGGATGTTGTAGTGGTCAACTCTAATAGTTATATTATTAAATTGAGTTGGAGTAATGCCATGATTTTTGCAATTTTATATTTTATAGAGTTAAAATTCAATTTCCACTATACATGAGCGTTACACGAAGAAACCATTTCTTGCATGCTTGTTGGTCTATGTGATAGTGTTGGGCTGAATGAATTTATTAATCTTATGTGGTATTTTATCTCACAGCAACCTGAATCAATAAAATATCGGTTCTTAAGTATACTTTTGATAGCAAGGAAATTTTTAATTGCACAAATGGATCATTTATGCTTTGAGAGTTGCAATATATAACGAGTTTTATATTGTATGAAATTGAAATGTAAAAACTAAGAGCACATTTATGCTCTACGTGAAATATGTTTTGATTATTGTTGAATGATCTAGAGAAATATGGATGAGTTTGATTCATGAAAAATGAAGAGAAAAACTCATGGTATGAGTAGGTATAACTCTGCAAGAGGGAATTTTTGTTCTTCTGAATAGAATTATAATTTTGAGAAAATATGATTTTATTGAAGTATAAAAGGTTCAATTAACTTGGGATCCTTGGAAATCCTAGAAGAATTTGGCTTATAAATCATATTTGAATTGGGAGTGTTTAAAATCCTCTTAATTCAAAGAATATGAATTTTAATTGATAAAACTCAAATGGCGATATTCGTGGAGAAGAAAAATCAAGGGACATTAAGAGATAAGTACTTTTAATTGTAAGTTTTAATTTGAATTTTGAAGGATATGATTCATGGTGATATGTCTTATTTGTAATTTATCTATGAAAGATAAATATTGTTTATGCATGCATGGTTGATGTTTGAATGTTGAAAGATTCTTGTAAATGCATGGACAAGAAATCTAAAATTGTATGATGAAAGAAATGGTTATGTAAACTAGTGGTAAAGAAGCAGAATGGTTACGGAATTTGGTACATGAAATTCTATTGTGGTCTAAGCCGGTAGGTGGCTCAGGCTTATAGTGAAGTGTATAATGGCAAATTTAGACACTTGGGCGTTAGGCATAGCGTGAATTATGAGTTAATAACTCATGGTGTGATTTCAATTTATTTTGTAAGATATCAACACAATCTAGCGAAACACTTGACCAAGTGACTAGTTATGGACTTGATAAACAAGTCGGTAATTGGGGTGAGATTAAAGCCTATTTAGAACATTTGATAATGGGATACCCGATTTTGCTCTGATACGACGTTAGAGTAAAATTCAATGTGAAAGGCCTATTGTTTGAGATTGAAACATGTGATTTTTTATCCCGAAGGTAATATGTTGGACCTTCTTGGAAGTTAGGTTGAAGTTTTAACTTCTTAATGGATCATTTAACAAAGTACATTTGCAGGTGTACGATTAAAGAGATTCACCTATATGAAGTGTGAAGTGTAGCCGCTTCAATTAGCTCAGCCTTGGCTTTGTATGCACTCACGAATGGATATGGACACATGGCTTATACAGTGTCAAATTTAAACTTTTGAGTTGTATTTGAACTTGTGTGAATTATTTTCAAGTGTTCAAATGGATTGAAGGGTTCAATCTTTAAAGACACCCCAATTCTCGAATATTTGGAATGTGTAATTCACTAAGGTGAAAATTCAATCTTTTCAGCATTCATTTATGCACTTGTTGAGTTGTTGGATTTTTAGAATCAATGATAATACTTAAGTGGGGGAGGATTGTTAGTGTTTTATGAAACACAAATCTATTTAAGTATAATTATATTCGAGTAATTGTAAACTCGATACGTTAAAACAAGTTTGGTTGTGTGGAGTTCACACTTGTATAAACCATCTATGAGTTTACAGGTTCATGGGATAAGGATTAACGTGTTAGTGGTAAATGACTTGTCCTAGAATGAGGAAATGTTGTGTCTTTTCACGACAATGATGAAGTATTGTGTCTTTTCACGACAATGATGAAGTATTGTGTCTTTTCATGACAATGTTTCCTATATATATACACGTGTATACATGCATGGTAGATACACATAACACAAACAACATAAATGAATATTTCATATTTTCCTAGACATACTCAGCAACCAAAAACACAGTTACTCAAAAGTATTCTCCTGATTCATGCCTAAAACAGGAGGGATTCTCGATTGCTTTATCCTCAAAGGCATTTCATGTAACTCAAGGCTGTAATAAGGTCAAATTACTCTTTAAGGAAAGCGTACTTTACGCAACTCACATCGATATCCAAGAAATGTTTACCACAATCATCCAAGTGTGATCTTACGTTCCATTGGAATGCATATTACAACATTTACTCCAACATCTATCGTGCTTTATGTCGTTTTTTGTCGTACTATTAAAATAAAAGTTGGCTCTCAGCCCATGTGCTTCGTGCATTTCGCCCCGTGTCGTGCTCGCTCCACGTGTTGAATCGTGTCGTACATGTCTAATTGTGTTAATTTGGCAAACTAAATTTAGTCTTTATCTAATATTTTTTTAATACAAATATAAGTTTAAGTATATGTACAATAAATATAAATAAAATTACTAATATAAGATATTTTTAAAAATTATATTTTATTGTAAAATATTGTAAGTTGAAATTGCTATAAAAATAAGAGTCTGTCTCTTGAAAGATGATATTTCTATAAGTTATGGAAAGACCAATGTTTAAACATCAAAATAGATAAATTTGTTGGGTTATGAGTTTATAACTATTGCACGTTGCATAATAAAATTTTAATATTGCAACTAAAACCTTTTACCTTTCTATAACTCCGTCTTTCCATATACCTATGGAAAGACAATCTTTTCCAAAACTATGCCTAAAAATAATATAAAATGAAAATTCTAAGTTAGAAGTTGAACAATTAAAAATTTTATGTTTTTTTATTTATTCATCAATACATTAGAATTAATAACATTGTTTAATTAATTAAATTCATTTGAGTATATCTTAAAAATTTTATAACAGTTCCAACTTATAATTTATTACATTTTATTACAACATATTATCGTATTTAATAAATAAATTATATAAATGAATAATTTATTTTATTGATTTTATCTGGAAGTCATTTTATAACATATAGTTAATCTAATATAAGTATATAATCAAACAAGTCAAATAAATTATCATTGTGATATATTGAATTTGTGGTTAGAAAAATGGCATAAAGACCTGAAAAGCATTGGCTCATGGGTTTAATACTTCAATTCCCACCGATCACATATTTTAATTATACCCATTATAAACTATCATAATTTATACCCGAACGGACTTTTTGGGCCGAGTTTGTGCCGTTCGGGCCATGTCGTAGCTAAGCCCCCAATATTGCTCAGCTCACCACTGAGGCCCTGAACGAAACCCATTAGTTCGAGTCTGGATCATGCTCGGGAATCAAGCGTGCTCATACAGTACGTGCTTAATATTGTGTTAGGTTGGCCAACTCTACTTTTGATTGGTTTTGTTTTATACTATTCATAAATTATTTTTTCCCATGAAAATAATAACAATAGAAATATATTGCTTACTTTAACATTAAAAAGATAAATTAAGTTATGTTCTATTTCACTTGAGTTATTGATGTAGACTCGGAATATAAGAAAAATGAAAAACACACTTAACAAAGAAAGGTCATTTTTTCATTCATAATAATAATTTGTCCTCTCTACAAGACTTGTTCACGTATATATATTATAATTATTCAAATAAAGCTAAAATAATCATTCCTAAATAAGTGCTACTGACCCTAGAATAAAGCAGCAGTAAAAACTAAGTCAAATAAAACAATCGAATGCATAATGAAAGAAATAAAGGAAATGATACGTAAAAAGAAAGGAAACATATAATACCATATATTTTCAATGATTTTAGCCTTTGACCTCCCCCCCCCCCAATCTCGGCTACACCATTCTCCTCAGTGAGGATAAAATTTGTCCTTGAATTTTGACCGTCGATTTGTGTTACGACTCGGCCTCTATCACCCTGCTCGTGTCGATGCTAGAGTCATCGCCGTAAAATGACTTCCTTTGATATTTGTTCCCATAACCCCCACATGATGTCTCCAAAATTTCTCTTTCTTCCTCCGTGCTCCTGTCGATTCTTTGGGTGTCGTCGCGTGTAGTCTCCGCGCTTGTGCGTCATTCCCAAACCCGCTCTATAGATTCCTAAACGAATTGATAACATGGTCACCGTGAACCTCACGCCAATGGACTCATACGGTCTGGCCGCTTAATTAGCCTTTCTTGGCACTAAAACAATTTTGTTGTATATATGCGACTTCGTCGTACTCCACCATGTCGTATACAGGCTCAATATATAGGGCCTAAGAGTACACAATGTTTTCATACAAGGGCGCTTTGTACACGGTCTCGTCATAGATGGATTTGACATACTCGTTGGGGTCGTCGTATACTAGCTTTTTGGACTCTGCATTTTTGTACACAACGATATCATACAAGGGTATGTCGTACTTCATCTTGCCGTACTCCGACTCGCCGTACACCTCTCGTTATACTCCAATATTGACCACCATGATAGCCTATTCCCCACGCCAATTTTCCAGAGCTACGTCGCGTGAGTGCATCGCGTAGACGTGCCCACCAAAATTCTGGGCAAAATGGTTGTCGTGGTTATTTTTGGTGTCAAATTCGTCAAGAGGGGCAAGTTATACTTTGGGTCGCTGTTGAAGAAGCGCTTCGACTGACCGTGTTAGGGCCTCTACTTGTAGACGTAATCCACCATATTCGTTAAGTCTATTCACCTCGTCTAAAGATAATCACGAACGGATCGTCTGTTCGGCGCCATCATGCAAGATCGAATGAGTTTGATACCAACTGATGCAGACTCGGATTATAGGAAAAACGAAAAACACTCTTAACCAAAAAATGTCATTTTTTCATTCATAATAATAATCTATCCTCCCTACAAGGCTTGTTCATGTACATATATAATAAATATTAAAAATAAAGATAAACTAATCTTTTAAAAATAAGTGCTACTAGCCCTAAAATAAAGTAGCAATAAAAACTAAGTCAAATAAAACAAACGAATGCAAAATGAAAGAAATAAAGGAAATGATACGTAAAAAGAAATGAAAGATATAATGCCATATATTTTCCATGATTTTATCCTTTGACTCCCCCCCCCCCCCCGCCCCAGTTTTTTGCTAAACCAGTTATGCATAACTAAACTAAAAATAAATTTGTAAAGTCTATATTCAATTAATAGGCAACTTGTAAATTTATGCATAAAGACAAATATTGAATAGTTTGTGTTGAACATCAAAAGAAAAGTCTATGGAGCAAATCAGGAAAAGCCAAGCTGAATATATTATTGCTAAATTATTGCTGAAGCCAAACTAATCAATTCCAATATTTAAGGGATTAGGTTTGGCGGGATTGAGATTGATGTGAATTAGTCTCTATCCTTATGGAATTGGATTTGATTATATTTTATTTGAATTTTATAGGGATTAGATTTGTTAATTCCTATCTTCATGAGATTTAATTAATTTCAGAATTGGAGATGAAGAAAAAATTGGTTTTGCACTGGAATTGATGCTGCGATTGATTATAAATAGAGGACAATTCGACTAAAGCTTTTAACGAATTTCACTGAGTCTGCATCCAACTTTTCATATATTTTGAGAAGTGTTCGAGAGCCATTGATGTGTTCTAACATAATCTTAAAAGTTTGAGTAAACTTCTAAATCACATACCTCAATTCCTCGGGAGGAGGCGATCTAGCATTGACGAGTTTCGAGGTCAGAGGGAGTCTGATCGAGGCTGATCGGTAGCAAGGGGAGCTTGCAAAATCTATGTGCTTAATTAGTAAAGATAAGTATAATTGTATGGTGTACTTTGTACTCTTCTCTTTTTTATTAGTGGGTTTGTTCTAAACTGGACAAGGCCCCGCACATGTAGGTGGATTCACCAAACTGTTTAACCAACTCTTGTGTGTTAAACTTTTACGTTTTAACATACTGGTTAGGTTGGAACTAATTATAGGTTTAAATTAGATACTTAGTAAAACTATAATTTTATCTGGTATCAGAGCTAAGTCTTTTTTTTACCTTGGTTTTTTCAAGGAAAGTGAGATCCAGTGTTACCAATGATGACCAAAGAAGGTGCATCAGTGTCTCAGCCACCATTGTTGGAAGGAACAAGCTACACTTCTCGTATGCGAGTGTTCACAAATTCACTGGATGAAATATCTTGGTACTATGTGGAAACTGAATGAACACATCCAATTACAAAAGTTAGTGAAGCAGGAACTTCCAAGGAGCCGGTACTAAAGCCTAAAGAGCAATGGAAGACTGGAGAACAAAAGGGAGCACTACAAACTCGAAAGCATTGAATGCTATCTTTACATCAGTAAATGAGAATCAATTTAAACTCATATCTACGTGCTACCAGGCTAAGAAAGCATGAGATATCTTGCAGACTATGCATGAAGGAATAGGTTGTGTACGTGAATCAAAATTACAAATATTGGCCACAAAATTTGAAGAACTGAGGATGGAAGAAGATGAAACTATAGCCATGTTCAATGGAAAACTCAGAGATATCACAAATCTAGCACACCAACTGGGAAAAATGTACATGGATTCTAAACTGGTGAAAAAAAAAGCTTTGAGATCATTACCTAAGAGGTTTACTATTAAAGTGGCAGCATTAGAAGAAGCAAGAGATATGACTACATTAACGTTCGGTGAATTGATGGAATCACTTCAAACTTTTGAGATGGCGTTGGAACAACCATCAAAGAAACCAAAAAGGGAACTGGTATTTAAAGTATCTTCAAATTAAGATGAAGATAGTAATGATGAAAATGAAAAACTTTTTTTATCTCACATAATTTTTCAAGGATGCTGAAGAAAGTGGTAAGGAAGAATTTCCAAGACAGATATAATGGAAACAAATCTCATTTTCAAGATTTTGAGAACAACCTAGGTTCTTTGATGAAATAACCAACACAGAAGTTCTCTTGAAATCAAGCTAGAGATTCAAAACCGTTTGGAAGAATTCAATGCAGAGAGTGTGAAAGTTTTGGACACATCCAAGCTGAATATGCAAACACTCGAAAAAAGCAAGGGAAAACATATGTCACTTCATGAAGTGAAGATGAAGATGTAGAAAATGATGAGGAGGAACTAACAATAGTAGGTAGCTTTTGAAGCAACACTTCACAGTGATTTATATACTTCTAAATGTTCCAACATCAACTATGTTGAAGAGATCGCATGTTCCAACATCAATCAGGAAGGGGGATTTAAATGTCATAGTCTTGCGGGAAAATGAAAGGTAAACATCAATATTGATTCACTTGATATTCCTAATCTACATGCAGGTCAAGAAGATTATTCCACAAGTGATGATGAAGACGATGTTGTGAGTGATGAAAACGTGTACCTTGCCTACGAAAAAATGCACGGCATGTGGATTAAAATTGCAGCAGCAAATAAAATCTTGAAAAAGGAGAAACACTTCCTGGAAAAGAAGATGAAGGAGATGCCATTCATGATAGATCGTCTGATAGAGGAAAGTGAGATACTAGAGATAAACCAGAGTTTGGCAATGACAAGGACTAAAACTGTAGAAGTTGTCATCAAAAGATTGAATTCTGGAAAGGCTAAATTGAATGACATTCTTACCATGGGTCCGAGTTCTGGAAATTGACAAGGAATAAGGTATAAGGAGCCTATTGGGGTTTTCAAAGATGAAGTTGAAAGTTTGAAGGGAAAATTTGTCAAAATTCGGCAAAGGAAGTTGTTAAATTTTGGTTATTGTACTTATCAAGGCCACTCTGAGGACAAATGTTTTAAGCTTATCAAAGACATCGTGAATGGACACCAACTTATGACATGTTCCAACATCAACCAAGAACAGCGATCAAGGATGATAAAAAAGGTATGGATCCCCCAAAACCCTAAATCATATTTTATTGCTCACACTTTCCTCATTGCAAATTCTAGGAATTCCTAGTATTTTGATAGTGGATGCTCTTGACACATGACTGGATCACAAGAGAATATAAAGAAGATCAAGCCCTATGACGGTGGATTTGTTACTTTTGGTGATAGAAAGAAAAGCGGGTAGTGGGAAAAGGTTAGCTATCAATAAAGGGATTTTTGACCTTCACTAGTGTTCTATTGGTGGAAGATCGGAAGGCCAATCTTCTGAGTATCAGACAGCTATTTGATGATAACATGATCATGGAATTCCAAAAGGAGAAATTCATAGTGAAACATGGCGACGACAAAGTAATTACTGGCATTCGGTCATGAGACAACTGTTACTTGTTGGAACAAGTGAACTGTTTGAGTGTTGAACATGATGAAGGTAAAATGTGGCATAGGAAACTTGGTCACATGAACTATAAAAACTTTGTGAAGATTTCGAATATGAAGATTGTACGAGGTATACCCACACTTACTGAGAAGAAGGAGATCATATGTGGTCCATGCCACTCCTACCTCCTCCTCCTATATTTCAAAAAAAACATATGTCACACAAAGAGCAGCTTACCTTGACTTGACAAACCTTCCGTCCACCGGAAATTACACGAGAAAGCTAAAGTAAGCACCTTATTCAAGGATCTGTAGAAATGATCGTAAAATTACTATGGTGGTTAGCACTCCTACTATTACTTTCATAATTCAAAAAATTTTCCTAACTTTTTGGGCCACTAGCAGTTACCACTCAAAATTCCATATATTAAAAGCTTAGTCATACATTTCCACATCTCCTTCCCACAAAGTTATTTTTCACTTAGGAGTTAACTTTTTATTATAACAAAAGCAACATTACACTTGCCCTACAAACTTTGCTTGTTTATTTACCTTACTCAATTTGATAAAAAGTACACCCGCTTTGCTCTCCACGGCTTCTTGGCTAGGGGGACTATGGTATATATCTCCCTAGCCGAGCAAAATCTACCATTAGAATGAGCACCTCGCAGGAGCTGATCACTTCGTTGAGTACATATATCACCTCGCTCAAGACAATGGAGGAATCAATCACCACAAACACCCTAGCTAGACCATGATCTAGAGACGAAGGGCACACTGCGTGGGCCACGACCACATGACTCACCCGCTATAAATAGAGACAGTAAATAATGGACAATTTTTTTAAAGAAATTAGGTAAAAATACTTCTTACCTCGGTTGTGAACCACACTAAAAAATATACTTTTTACTGCGACTATATTTTCCTGGGTTGTTTTTAGAAAAATAATCAAGAAAAAAACCCTCCAAAAACGAGATAAATAATCGTTTCTATCAACGATGTTCAAGTTTTTGTTTTCCACTTTACAAAAGAAATCAAATCAATTAGTTTTTTTTTCAATAAAAATATTTTCTTGAATCCACGACCTATTAATACATAAGAGAGATATACATTTTAAGATTGTTAGGTGAAAATTGTAATAACAAATTGCGGAAATTGTATAACTTAAAATTGAAAAATTGAAAAAAAAATCAATTCAACCTTTATTTGTTTTATACCAAATTAGAGAATAATCAAGGCTTATTAGACAATTTCCTTAAAGTGTATTTGCTCTCCCTCGGGTATGTGAATCAATAAGCACACACTTCTCATGATGCAACGACTTCGAAACTAGCACCGTACACCAATAGTTAGATTCAAGCGAACTAGAATTTGAATCTTTCTCTATCACCTAAACTTGGTAAAGACTTAGAAAAAAGTAGGGAGATATTGAATTAGTATATGTGGAAGGATTATATTTTGTGTGTGTTTGAAATGAGAGAATATGGCTTGTTTAAATCAATTGTGCAAATCACCAATTACACATAATTGTGAGAAATTAATTGATAATTTCATTATTACATTATCTTTCTCACATGAATCACAATGTAACAACCAAAAAATTCATTTTAATCGTGAACATATGTAACTTGCAAGACACTATATTCCATACCTTATATGGATATGTGCTACAAACATCACATAATTTCATTCAATATATTATACATACTGTGATATTAACGTTTATCCCACATTTCCCTTTACTTTTGTCTTTGATGGGAAGAGTTCTCCATATATTCTCTTTACTTGGATATATTATCCTTCTAAAACAGTGAGAACTTATTCTTCATAAAATTAATTAATGTAGAAAATAAGGGTAATTACGATCTCAGGATATATTATATATTGGTATAGAATACATGTACAAGCTAGGAAAAGGAAATATAATCTAATTACAATTACAAGTAATATCTACATTCCTTAATATTCCTCATCAAGTTAGAGCATGGGGAGAAATGCCAAACTTTCCAAGTAATGAATGAAACTGGTTACGTCTGAAAGCTTTAGTAAACAAGTCTGCGGGCGGATCCAAAATGCAGATATGATGAGTGACAATAGTACCTGACTGCACAAGATCTTAAACAAAATGACAATAAACTTCAATATGTTTCGTACGTTCATGGAACACCGGAGTAGTATGCGTAACCCCCAAGTCCTTAAGCAAAGACTTTAGCAATAACAATTCACAATAGGTAACAGTCATAACACAATACTCAGCTTCAGTAGAAGACCAAGAAATCATAGGTTGCTTGCTTCTTAGTCTTCCAAGAAATTGGAGAATCGCCAATCATCGCAAAGTATCCGGAAAGAGACCGCCGGGTAATAGGGCATGCAGCCCAATCAAAATCACAGTAAGTAGTCAACTGTAACGCACTATGAGAAGAGAGAAATAAACCTTGACTAGGATGACTCTTGAAATAGTGCAACACATGTACACTTCATGAACTGGGAAATTGTATGAACTGAATAACTTTGCTCGGGAGGAGTGATTGTGAAGTAGATCAGGCGCCCAACCAGACGTTGCTCATGATCATGGTAAAGTGTACCATCAACATGCACCAAATCGTGTTGTTGTTCCATTGGAAAGCCAGTCAGTTTAGAAGCAGATAAACCTGTGTCAGATAAAATGTCCAAGGCATATTTCCGTTGTGAAAGAAGCATCACATCCGGTCTTCTAGCAATCTCTATACCCAAGAAATACTTAAGCAGACCAAGATCCTTCATGTGAAAACAAGAGCTCAACTATTTCTTGAATTCAGAGATTAGCAACGAAGAACTACCAGCAATAACCAAGTCATTAACATAAACCAATACGTGCAAAGAAATCGAACCACAGGAGAAGACAAAAGGAGAGTAATCTGTTTAACTCTGAAAAAACCCAAATGCATGCAAAACCTGAGCTAATTTGGCAAGCCAATTACGAGGAGCCTGGCGAAAACCATAAAGAGATTTATAAAGGCGGCATACCTGACCAGGGGGCGCAGGATAGCCAGGGGGAGGTCGCATGAAAACTTTTTCATTCAGATCACCATGTAGAAAATCACTATGCACATCCATTTGATGCAGTTCTCAACCCCGAATAACTACAGCAGACGGGAACAGGCGAACTGAACTCATCTTCGCAACAAGTGAAAATGTCTCAACATAGTCGATCCCTTCAATCTAACAATTCCCAAGAACAAGCAGGCGAGTTTTATGATGCTCGATGGTACTATCTGATTTAAACTTGATACGGTAAACCCATTTGCAACCAATTGCAGTCTTGTCCAAGGGTAGAGAAGCCATCATCCATGTCTAATTGCGCTCAAGTGCAGTAATCTCATCATCCATAGCATCTCTCCAATGATCATGCATCGATGCCTCAGAATAAGTGGTAGGATATGCACTAGAATTTACTACACCCAAAAATCTAAAATACGTACTAGAAAATTTATCACAATTTACATGATCAGTAAGAGGACAGATAACACCTGAGGATAGTGATGACGCATGAGTTATCATAGTAGTTGGGGGAGGGGGATTTTTCAATAGTATTAGCACAGACATAATCATCCAAGTAAGAATGAGGTCAATGATTGTGGACACTCTGCCGTGGAGGAGGCAGCTCGGCGGTAAGAGGCGGCACAGGAGTGACCGGCAAAGCAAGTGGCAGAGCGGGCAATAACTGGCGGTGAATGGAAGAGTCCAGAGCTGGAAACGACCCGTCAGGTGGCGGTGCAGAAGATGGGTCGGGGATGGCGGCGGATGGGGTGAGTTGCAGATGAGAGCAAGCAGCGCGTGAAGCGCATGTAGTGGCGTCAGCTCGGGCTGCGCGTCATCAGACGAAATCAACAAAGTAGGTGGCTGGTGATTAGGGCTGGTCATTGGATCTGGCTGTAAAGGCAAAGCGGCAACCGGTAGCAATAGAGCTGCGGTGATAGGCAAGAATGGCTCTGGCAACAACGGAGGTGATGCCGACGGTGAAGTGGTGGCACCGTCGGGATGCACTGATAAGGCTGATGTCAGAGTGGCTGCATAAAAAATTAGCATCCGCGCTATTGAAGAAAGTGCGGGATTCCAAGTCATAAAGGCGATAACCTTTCTTTCCAGCATGATAACCAAGAAACAAACATCATTGACTTCTTGGTGCAAACTTGTCACAGAATTTGGGAACGTAAGCAGCAAAACACCCTCAAAGGATAGTAGTTTGGAGCTCGTGCATAAAGCATCTCAAAAGGAGTACGGCCATTGAGATGTGTTTTTGGTGTCCAATTAATCAAATAAGCAGCAGTAAGAACACATTCTCCCCAAAAATAAACTAGAAGATTAGCTTGAAAATGCAAGGCAGGCGCCACATTTAACAAATGACGATGCTTGCGTTCAACATGGATATTCTATTGTGGTGTATCAACCATAGATGTCTCAAAAATAATCCCAGATTCAGCAAAGTGTGATCTCAAAGGCAGAAATTCAATACAGTTATTAGCCCGGATGCGCATCACGGAGCGGCCAAACTAGTTCTTCACCAAAGCACAAAATCCCATAAATCTAGAAGCTACATCTGACTTAGCAACTAATAAATAAACCCAAACAGCTAGAACCCCAAACATCATAATGTATTAATTCAAACAATGAACTAGCATGAACTCAAAGAAAAACTATGTCTAGTTTGTTTTACTCTATAACACACAGAGCAAGGAACAAAAGTGAGCACATGATTAAGGGTGACATCACCAAATCAGATAGAACCATATTGTGTAGTAGACGATACAGACCCATCAGGCAGTATAACATTCACAGTATCGATAGCAGTAGTAATATCGATAAGAGAACCCTTGTCACCGGTCATATGATATAAGGCTCCCGAATCAAGAATCCATGGCAAAGTAGACTTACCTGACCAATGGTCAGACAAAGAATTAAACTGATTAAATAAGTACATGGTTATGCTCCATTGGCCATCAGACAGAGCTGGGCCAAAATTAGAACATGTAGGGTAGGGGCACTACCATTGGAGGCCACCGCCGCAAACCCTGGTGGCGACTTGGCAGCGCCGGTGAATGGCGGTAGAGGTGGATGGGCTGTGGCGGCAAGAACCCTGGGGTTGACGATGGCGATCGGCCAAGCAGTTGGCATCGTCTTCTTGGCGGCGTTGGCTTTCTCCCTAATCTCTGTGTACCATTCTGGATATCCTGTGAGCTGGAAACATGAAACATTGTCGTGACCCTTGCGATGACAGTGCATACAAATGAGATTCTTGCGATCAGTTTTAGTGAAGACAACCGTCGAAGAAACCGTATGTGGTAGGCGTCGTGCGGCATATGCCATGGAGTCAGAAAAAGACTCGCAAGACCGGATGACAGCTCAGCGTGCGCTAAATTTACTCTGGAAATGGAACCTGATTCTCCTACTGGGAAACAAGCGCATGATTTCTGGCACTGGATCAATACTCATGATACGGGATCGCAGGGTTTGATAACCTTCATCGAGACCAGAGATAAACTGATAGATCAAGTATTTCTCTCACTTTTGGAAGACACGAGTGGCAAGGTTACAGGTGCACAGCGATTTGCAAGCTTTACAGGGGCAAACTAAAGGAGGCCGCAGAGAATTATAGTCCCCAAACAGCTTCTTTAGATTTCCAAAATAAATGGCAAAGGTCTGACCATTCTGCCGACAGTTCTAAATATCTCCGTGCATCTGCGGAATTTTCATACCATCACCAAGGGTAAAACGTGATGTCGGGTCATCCCACAGTTTCTTAACTGTGGCTAAGGCACTAGTAAAAGATCACAATGTCAGATCCACGGTCTGTAAGATCTAGCAGACAAAGGTAGCATTAACTCCAGGCCAATCAGCAGCATCAGCATGATCATCCAGGGGTTTGGTAATGGATCCATCAATGAACCTAATCTTATGCTTGGAAAGCATAGCACGGCAAATTCCACCAGGCCATTCAAGGTAATTCTCTTGACCCTTCAAAATAGTGGGTGCGATAACCAAACCAGGACCTTCAGAAGAGCCAATAAAGTAGGGATTATTCGGTGGACGACCAACAGGTACAGGTGACTTAGGGCCAGATTGCAACTGTAACTGTTCAGCAAAGTTGCAATTACCTCATCGCCATTTATGTTCTGCAGCTTGGTGGCCTCAGATTCAGCATCAATGTGAGCCTGTTGAGCAGCATCGGGAGTAGGTTCAGGAGTTGACATGATTTAAGATCAGGATCAGCGGCAACCAGGGAATCGGCTGTGGAAAATCAGAGACAAAGGCGGCGTATGATTGGGACGGCGGCGGTGTGTGAGCTTCGATGTCGAAGAATGGAGGTTGACGCGCGGACGGAATAGACATTAACGGACAGACGGACGATCGTGGCGACCGGAATGAGCGGTGCGGCGATTGGTAGACGGGGACGGCGAGCAGCGGTGGCGGAGACCGACGGCGCGTGTGGCAAACGCGCGACTGAAGGCGGCGGCTCAGGAAGGCAACGAAAATTTTCTTAGTGTTTCAGGATTTTAGTCTCTGATACCATGTAGAAAATAAAGGTAATAATGTGTGTTTGTATTCATGATCTCAGCGTACATTATACAGTGGTACAAAATACATGTACAAGCTAAGAAAAAGAAATAGAGTTTAGTTACAATTACAAGTAATATCTACCTTCTTTAATAATTAGGGATAATTGTCAATATAACACTATCTACTTGAGTAAGTGCCAATATAACCCTATGATAATTTTTAGTGCAAATATAACCCTAACTAATTAATGAAAGTGCCAATATAACCCTCAGACCCCATTTTTGGCATTGACCTCAATTTTTTAGTGTTGACTCTATGTAAATTGACCAAAATACCCTTTGGGCTAACTCTGAAATTGGGTGGATAATTTTTTCCTCATAGTTAGCTGGAACGCCATAGTTCGTTGAAATTAGGTAGGGTTATATCAACACATTATGCAATCTTATTGGGTTATATCAGCACATTCATAATGTTTGTAGGGTTATATCAGCACATTTCTAATGTTGGTTGGGTTATATCAGCACATCCTTCAAACTTATAGGGTTATATTGGCACTTTCACTAACTATATAGGGTTATATTGACAGCTTCGAATATTGAAGGTTATATCAGCACTTATGTCAACTAGGTACAGTTATAAAAGCACTTTTTTCTAATAATCAAATAAGTATTGTACATTAAAAATCCAACTTAGTAGGATTTTTCTACCTCTAATAATTAGTTATTATCAACTTCTATAAGCCAATTGCATTTTCTTGGCGTACGATAAAACCCAAAACATTGTTGCCTAGAAATACTAAGCCATTTCGCACGGTTTCTTACCTGTAAGAAATTAACGTACGACTAAATTGTTCCTCAAGGTAGCGTGAATGTATTCAGGATTTTAGATCAACACACAAGAAACAAGGATAGGCTGCAACTAAGCTCATCCGTGTTGAATAATGAATTCTTTAACTTCAATAAAGAAAAAAAGACATGAATTCGTCATCTAAAAGACTAAGATCGATTTTGTTTGTTTTATTTTAATTTTTCCTTTTCCATTTTCTTAAATGGCAGAAACAGGTATTCGTTTCTTGTAGTGCCTAGTTTTCCCCGTCAAAACATGATGGATCAAAGAACTTACGTTTTTCACATTAATAATGATGAAATTTTGGAGAGAAATATTTGAATGACTTTGACCGATCATGAATTTATGGTGCCAAACAACATGCAGTACTCCCTTCGTTTATCTAATAATAACACATTTTTTAATTTGGAATATTTTTTAATTTGGAATGTTTATTTTATATGGACATTTTTTATTATGGCAAGTTTAAGGTTATTACATCCACTCATTTTACTTTTTTTTTTCTTTCAATTCAATTTTATCCCCTCATTTAGCTTCTCTTAAATTCTAATACTCAAAAGTGGTGTGCCACTATCACAATCACTTGTATCATTTACAATTTTTTGTAAATATAGATACTTTTAAAATATATTACAATGAGGAAGTCTCAGAAAAGGTGGCATGTCCATAAGTTTATGGATATGTTCCCTAACTTTTTATCTTAAAAATTATAATTTTAAAAGTAAAATATTATATTTTATAAGTTAAAACAAGTAATAATTTATTTTTAAATCTGAATATATAAATAACTACAATATAAAAATATATTTTTAAATTTAGTAGTTAATTTAACGAATGTATTGTATAAGTGAAAAAAAATACAGTGAAATATATAAATAACTATGATATAAAATTTATATTTTAAAATTTAGTATGTAATTTAACGAATGTAGTGTATAAGTGAAAAAAATATAGTGAACTTTCTATAACTCAGTTATGCTACATGTAACAAGAACTCATCTATTATTATAATTGATAAAAAATATGATTTTTGAACCTTCAGATCTAAACTTGGTGACTATCACTTTCTCTTTTTTTTATATAATAATAGATAAAGATATGTATGAGATAAGGCCATAGATTGAAATGTGATATAGCAAAATTTAATCACGCTAGTGGAGAATAGGGCTAGTAAAGGTCGTTTTATTGTATCTTCAAGTGCCTTCAATCTCTGGTCATGCCTATGACCGATTCGATCAAAGGTGGTTCAAAAACCTCCTTCTATTACGATCCGAAATGGGTTCCATATTCGGAACCTATTTTTGGGTCCAAAAAAAAGGTTGCCCGAAACCTAGGTTTTTGGCAGCAAGCAAAAGAACTTGATCTGACAAAAAAGAGAGACATTGAAATAGATCTAAACAAGAGAAACATCGTAACACAGTCTACACAGATCTAATCAAACAAGAAACATTGTAACACAAATCTACTTAAACAAGAAACATAACAAATTTAAACCATAAACAAATTTACAAATCTACAAACCTGGCTCCGACACGGCCCGACAGAGGGAGAAGGGCGAGGCCAGAGCTGCTTATAGGTGGGGAGAGGGAGTAGGGCTACAGAGGAAGGATGACATCGACGTTGGGTGAGAGAGGTAGAGGAAGGGAGAGCCGAGGCGACCACGAAGGGTGGGCGGTGGAGGAAGGCGATCGGATGGTTTAATTTGTGGGGAAGAAAAGTTAACGGAGAGAACAAGGCGGAAGTTTATGCCTCAGCCATAAAATGAGGTGTAAGAAGAAACCCTAGCAACTGCTGTATATACTTGGCCAATAAAGACACCCCGTTAAAGGTTGTTCTTAAATAGAATTGTCTTTAATTGATGCCCATGAACCACCTTCAATAGAACCACCTTTATGCCTCACGAACATGAATGACCGACGTCGCACGCCATCTCGCTTACCGACATTGGGTTTTTTTCATGACTGACGCCGCACGTCCCTCTTACAGACATGGGCCATAATCCTGCCATTTCCTAAATTAGTAATATTTTAGGCCTTCCACATCTAGAATAATATTCAATACTCTCAATGAAATTTCAAACTTAAACATTCACCAATTTACATTCACCTTTTGTAATTTATTAATAATATTATTATTTTATTTATTAGTATATGAATAACTAAGACTTGCCTTTTTATATATATAAAATACATTAGGACTTCTATATCCTAAAATATAAAACAATATAGATGCAACGTAAAATTAATATTCACTAATTTGCATGCACCCTTAGTATTTAACTATTAATATCATTATTTTATTTAATATTAATAATTAAATAAAGCTTAATTTAATACATAACAATACTTAAGGTTTGACTCTAACTAATCACCGATCTAGCCTTTCTTGACTTTCCGTAGATAAACACCACCAATGAAAAGGTTTGCCTTTAGCAAACTAACTATCAACATTTACTTGACTTTCTATATATAAACACTATTGAAAACGTTTGACTTCAACTACTCAACGGTCACCTCTTACATGACCTTCTATATGTAATATTAATTATAAGGTTAGTATCAACTAATGAACGGTCAATCCTTACTTGACTTTCCATATAAAAACACTAATAAAATGGTTTGACTTCAACTAATCAACAGTTAACTTTACTTGACTTAGTATATTTAAACATTGTTAAATTTGTTTGACTTTAACTAATGAACGTTCAATCTTTACTTGACTTTCCTAATATAAACACTAATAAAATGGTTTGACTTCAAATAATCAATAGTTAACCTTACTTGACTTTCCATATATAAGCATTATTAAATTAGTTTGACTTTAACTAATGAAAATATCAATCCTTATTTAACTTTCCATATATAAACACTAATAAAATGGTTTGACTTTAACTAATCAGCGGGCAACCCTAACTTAACTTTCTATATATATAAACATTATTAAATTAGTTTGAATTTAACCAATGAATAGTCAATACTTACTTGAATTTCCGTATATAAACGCTTATAAAATGGTTTGACCTTAACTAATAAACGGTCAACCCTTACTTGACTTTTCATATATAAACACTAGTAAAATGGTTAGAGCTCAACTAATTAATGATCAATCCTTACTTGACTTTCCATACACTAACACTCATAACTAAAGTTTTACTTCTATTAATAAACTATCAACCCTTATTTGACTTACTACTTTACTCTCTATGTATGAATACTAATAGGTAAGGTTTATTTAACTAATTAGTGATAAATTCTTACTTGACTTTCTACATATAATATAATCTAGGTTTGACTTTAATTAATCAATAGTGCATTGTTACTTGACTTTCTATATATAAAATATATAACTAAAGTTTGATTTTAGTTAACCAACAGTCAATTCTTACTTGACTTTCTCTATGTATGAATACTAACCTTCACAATATCAAATTAACATAAAATCCTACGAAAGTCTACACAACATCAACTTTGTTTTTAATTCTCAATGTAAATTAAATTTTAAAAAATTTAAATTTAGATGTTGTCATTTTAAAAAAAATTAATTTATAAAACATAGTATTTTTTTAATTTATTTTAAGTTTAAAAAAATAAACATAAAATCATATTTGATTTCAGCCGAACTTCCAGAAGCCCACTTTAAGCCGAACCCCTAGTCCTATATAAGACCTAAACCCTAATATAATAACCTAACCCTACCATGTATTTCTCTCCACACCCGCCTCCACCCTCTCACTATTTAGCCCCCGGCGCATTTCCACCGCATCTCCACCACATCTCCACTGCGACTCCACTTCGTTTCCGAGTCTGCTCTACCGCGCATCTCAAACGGCCATTTGACTTCACTGCGCTTCTCCGTCAACCAATCTCCCACCGTGCATCTCCGTACACCACTGCGCCTCTTCTTCGATTCACCCGCTAGACTGATGTCGTTATTGCCTTCGTAGAATAGCTCCATTATTATTGCCAGAGATTTACAGTTGAGCTGCCCTGCCTCGCCTCTCCCCTTCCATGTTTGCTCTACCACACCCGAGATCCATCGTACATATCCACCGCGACTTTCGTTGCTCCGCGCCTGCTCCGCCTTGCTCCATTGTGTTTGCCGCAACTCGAGAATTCAAGAACCTACGTCCGCCAGTGATTCTGTTTGTTTTTTTGTAAATAATTTGGAGGTATTCTCTATTTATAATTCACCGCTGATTTTTTTCAGTAAATCATTTCTGTAATTTTCTATATTCTTTGGTTCTATTTGTAATTCATCCTATTTCCAAAATTCAGGCTGTGAATTAAGCTACGATATGTTGCGGGAAAACTCTTGGTTATGAACAACCGAAAGCAGAATCAACGTTGATTATGCTTTCGGTAGTTTATTTTTTAAAAAAATCAGAAATATCAAGTGCAACATCGCACTCGCGTCGCTCGTTTTTTTATTTTACTGCGGTTTGAAAAGAAAAATGAAGGTGCGGCGCTGCACCACCTTCGTTCGATCACAATATTTACCAGGGTTATTTTCTGAAATTGATATTTTTTACCTCGATTGTGAACTGCGGTAAAAAAATACACTTTTACTATGCCACTATTTACCTCTGTTATTTTATTGAAAATAATCAAGGTAAAAAGTCCTCCAGAAGTAAAAGGTCCTCTTTCTTGCAGTGTGGTGTTAATTTTAAAGAGAAAATGTCTAGCATGGTACCACTTTTAAGTGAAATTCATAGTTTCGTACCATATTCTTAAAATTCTTTTAAAGAAGCACCCACTTTTTTATTAATGCCCATAAATGTACTTTAAAGTTAAAAGTAGGTAATATTGTGACACAATTTTGATCCAAATTGATACCCATTTTTTGCTAAAAAGTACCATTTTGAGATATAAATGAAAAAAAAAAGTGAGTACCCTTTAAGGACAAATTTCAAATTTAGATACCACACTGTGAATTTTGATTAAACTGGTTACCATTTTGGGCAATCTCTCCATGTTTAAAATGTTGTCCAGTTCAATCCAAAGAGAGTACACCAAATGGCAACTATGAAACCAGGAAATTTTATATGTGAAGAGGTAAGAGCTCAATCAAATTTTGACAAGTGCCAAATTGAAGTTACAATTAAAAGGAGAAAATAAGGATGTATATAATTGTAATATTTTTATTTGACACTTGTCAAAATTTAATTGGGCTATCACCACCACCCCCCCCCCCCAAACACACACACAAAAAATTTCACATATAAAATTTTCTAAATATGAAAAACATACTCTATCTATTCTTCTATTGGTGACACACTTGCCTGAAAGAGATACTTTTTGAATGGTACATTTTCTATTTTAAGCAAGATTCCTTCAATTTCATCCACTCATTCTACTTCATTACTTTCCACATTCAATTTCATCCACTCATTTTTGTTCATCTAAATCCAAACGTCTAAATATATGGTGTCACTATTAGTGAAACAGAGGGAGTATGCAAGTCTTCACTATGTGGAGAGATTTAATATTTTTAGCTCTTTTCTCATTCATGTGGAGAGAATTAATATTTCTTTGATTTCATCAGGTTTATTATTTGTTAAGTTTCAAATTTCTATAAAAAAAACTCTAGAATGATTAAAAATTACTATTGATTTCAAATTATAAGAGTAATAATTAGAGTTAAAAATTATCCGATTATGTAAAATAGGGAATATGTTTGAGTAGGGTCAAAATATGAAATGTTAATTTTCATTTCCCATTTTAGGACCAGAAAACACTTTATTAATAAGAAACTAGATACATCCAAGTTTTTTAACAAGGCTTATGCGTGATCATTTCCCATATTTTTTACAGGTTTGGAAATCTGTTGGACTTTTTTGATTGGAGACTAGAGGGAGTGCGATACTGGAAATTGAGAGTGGAATTGTTGGGTCTCTTCAAATTCCAAAAGGATGAATCATTAAAAGAGTTGAAGAGTTTTTTCATTCATGAATAGTTCAAGGGATGGTTAATTAATCAGGAATCATAAGAGCTAGGTTCATGAATTGGAAGACTTTTGATATGCATTTGAACTCTTATTAATAGAGGGAGTGTTAGAGTTGTTAGGTGCAAGTTTTGTAGACATCTCTTCTGGTCTCAAAATTACTCGTTCTATACCTGTAATCTGGGTCGGGTGGTCCTGGGAGACGTAATGCCTGACATCTGTAATATGCCTGACTCTTTCCAGTAATAAGATTAATCAGTTTTTGTTTGTGAAGTAACCAACTTGTTTGGGAACTACATTAAATTTTGTGTATGTTTTTCTTCCTTTCTTTTATGTCATTTTGAGTCCATGCAAGGGGATTATTTTCCCAACAAGTGGTATCAGAGCTTGGATGATTTGTTAGCTAGCCTGGAGGAGACTGTCTATTTCTGTCACCTCTATTGGGATTCATGAGCTGATGTGTCTAACAATTTCTTTCCTAGTTGAACTTGTTAACATTCATCCGTTCTACTGGTAAATTCTTTCTGGTTTGAATTTGCTTAAACTTATCCATTCTATCACAAGCCCTTTCCTGGTTGGATTTGGTGAAATCTGTTATGTCTGTTAAATCGTTTCCTAGTTGGATTTATTTTGATTGGTGGTAACTGGATACCTTTGGTATGTCTGTCTGGCCCTTCTCTCGTGCATTCGTAGTTGTCAGTTACATCTGGTACATCTGGCACCATGACCGTGCATCTGATACATTTAGCACAATCAACATGCGTCTACATCAGGAATGTCCATCTGCATCTAACTCTTATATGGTTTTGGATTTTGAATCGAGGGGGGAATTGTTGTGTCTCTTCAAACTCCAAGAGGATTAATTAATAAGAGTTGAAGAGTTTTTTTCGTTCATGAATCTCAAGGGATGGTTCATTAAATAGGAATCCCAATAATTAGGTTCATAAATTGGATGACTTTTGATCTGCACTTGAATTATCATAAATATAAGGAGAGTTAGAGTTTTTAGGTGTGAGTTTTGTAGATATATGTTTTGAACTCCAAATCACTCGTTCTATATCTGTAATCTGGGTCGGGTGATCTAGGGAGACGTAATGCCTGACACACTACTACAAACACCCACCCCCATATGGCACCGGTATCTGGGTACATAGGCACCGGTATTTTGGGCACCCAGACTACCGGTGCCTAAGTATGGTGGTGCTGAAACGTAACTACAAAGGCACTGGTATAGAAAATCGGTGCTAAAATAGTAGATTCAGCATTGGTATAATGAATCGATGCTCTATATATAATTTCAGCATCGATATTTAGATGTCGGTATTGGTTGTTGAATCGTTGTTTAAGCATATTGATAATGATCACTGGTTATTTACTAGCACCAGTTATTTCCTAGATTACATTTACCAACATGGGTATGTTGATGATTTTCCAGTGCCCCGGCTTTGGAGGATGGGTGTTCATTGACCTGGTGCTAATATTTGTAGCATGGTGCTTGTATTATGGAACTGATGCTTGAATTTTTTCAATTTTCAATTTATTCTTTTAATTTATCCAGGCCCACCCCGAATCGAAACCCGGAGAAAATCATAGAAGAAACTTTGAAGAGCCAAGAACACTTAATATAAAAATTAAATTGATGCTAAGCAAGAAAATCTGGAAATGTAATAATCTAAACAAGTGAAGAAAAAGGAATCCATCCATATGATAATTAAAGAGAAAAGAGAATATATGTCCGAAATCAAATACACGTTGAAATAGACTAGGTCCGCCGAAGTCTTGAATTGTTTGGATGACACATTCACCCAAGCTTCACGCCATGTGTCTATGACATCTATTATCTCCTTGCCATTTTACACCTCTCTTCCCAGGGGAAATATCTATCATGTACAAAATAACTCAATAATTAACTATGTGAAAGTAATCAGTAAGAAAGAATAAGAAACATTTAATTTTTAATATGTCAACTAACCTCCAACATATTTGTAGAGGTACTGTTCATCACTAGTTCTTCCATCAAGTATGTGCATAGTACAATGTGTCGAAGAAAACGATTGAAAATGTCAAAATGATGCAGTGTTTAAGCACCAAGGAAACATGGTGTGTATAACTATATATTTAACATTAACTATGTTTTAGTGTTAAACACGCCATGTTAAACACGTAATGTTAAACACACCTTGTTTACTTTGTGCTCATACACTGCAAAGTCTCCACATTTTAAATTGTGAAGTTCTGCAAATGTTACTGCACTTTTCATTATGGAAGAAGCATTACTTAGTTAGATGACACTACATGAATAGAGAGCAACCAATACACCAGAGAAAATCAAGATTCATCCCAAACTAAGCATAAACATCAACTTCAAATCATCAAAACAAGGAAAAGTTTTGCATGCAGTGCCCTATAACTGATTCTTTTTCCATTAAGTTTGTGCACAGTACGATTTGTCAAAAAAAATATTTAAAATGTCAAAAAAATGTAGTGTTTAAGCACCAAGGAAACATGGTTTGTCTATGTTTTAACTATGTATCTAAAATTAACTATGTTTTAATGTTAAACACAGCATGATGAATACTTAATGTTAAACACACCATGTTTACTTGGTGCTCATTGACTGCAACATCTCCACATTATAAATATCAACATGAAATCATCAAAACAAGCAAAAGAGACTTGTAAACCTTAATTTTGTTCATCATAGAATAAAAACACTGTAGTTGCTTGAGGCAATTCAAACCATATCTTAAACACTATAACATCCCACAATCAACTATATCTCATTCATTTTAGAAAAAAACTTCACCATCGTACATGCTCCATTATATCTCACACGTTCTATGACAAACACTACAACATCACACAATCAAAAATATGTCAAACATTTTATAAAATGATACACATTTTATGACAAACACCTAAACATCACACAATCATCTATATCACACTTCAACAAAACACAATCAATAATATCTCACATATTTTAGGACAGACACCTAAACATCAAACCATACTACACTATACAATAGCTCACACATTTTAAGACAAACACCTAAACATGAAACTCATAATCCACTATATGTCAAACATTTTAGGATGAATACATCAACATCACACAATGAACTATATCTCTATATCTCATACACTTTGGATTGAATCACAGCATGAAAAAAATCCTACACACCCCAATAATCACAAAATGAACAAAATCACACACACCCCAAAAATTGCCAAAACGAACAAAATTCCACACACCCCTTGAATAACAAAATGAACAAAATCCCACACACCCCAAAAATAAAAAATAAACAAAATCCCACACACCCCAAAAATAAAAAATAAACAAAATCCCACACACCCCAAAAATCACAAAATTAACAAAATCCAACACAAACAGTACCCACGATGAGAGGATGTTGCGCCTCAGGGATGGTGCACCTCTGGGAGGGCGGAGAGAGGGCCATCGGTGTCGGTGTCAAAGCCTTCAAGGTGGGTTAGGCGGCGGCGGTGGAGATGGAAAGGTGGTGGAGAAGGAGGGAGAGGATGGAGAGGAGGAAAAGCTAGGATAATGGGAGGGCAATGGGGGAGGGTTAGATTTAGGATTTTAGATTTTGGTTTAATAGACAAAGTTTTAATAATTTATATTAAATCAACAAAATAAATCAATGGTTGGGATGAAACAAAGTTGGGCCCTTTTTATTTTTTTTACCAGTGTTGTTTCATGAAAAAAAAACCTGTGCTGAATGTTTATAAAGCAGCTGCTTGATACTGCCTTGTTTTTTTTTCAACCCGAGAGCAGACTTATGAAATTTTGTCTAAGTTCAGAGCAACGGTTGGTAAACCGGTGTTGGTTTAGGGAAATTGGTGTCATGAAAACACTAAACCAGTTGCGTGGAGTTGTTTAATCTCGGCCGGGATTATAATCCCAGCACCGATTTATAACACCGGTACCTAGGGAATTGACGAACATGTGCCAAAACGAAATTGACATTTGTTTTAAAATTTTCTGCCCTGGAATTACCAATATTTTTGGATTTCTAACCCTGAAAACCTTAGCACCATTTCTTCAACACAACTAACCAGTGCTGGTTTTCATTTCTACTATTTTGCAATATTAAATTTATGTTCCTCTTTAGGGGGATAGTTTTGTCCATAGTTTTTGAATATGCAATTAGACTAAAAAATATTCAATTCAACATTTAATGGAGCTCGTGTTTTGAAATTGTATCAGATGGATACCCAAAAACCCTCCAATCGGAACTTTGTTAAAATAACATTGTTGCCCAAAACTAAACTACACTTTTTTTGTAGCCAAATAACCCCATATTGTGTATTCTTAGGTTAATATATGTTTTAAAATAGAATGTCTTGCTCTAATAGAATTTGTTAAAGCGCTAGGATATGTCGTAAAGTATCTTACTCTAGATAGCATAGAAGTTAGGAAGTCCAAACGGGAAGTTTTCTTTGTGAGTTATTTCCACCAAATATGCAAAAAAAAAAAAAATTTGTTCCAGGAATTGACATTTGGGTCCCATAATGTAGGATTTCATCCAGTCGAAATTGAATTTAGAGCTCCGAGTGAATTTTTTGCCTTTTGCACTTAGGTCCCTCCAAGAATCTTGGAATTAGCTTAACACGAAATTGGCGATTCAATAGTGCAATTGAGTATCATATAATCATAACTACACGATTATGACTTGATTCGGTAAATGGAACATTGTTAAAACTGATCATAGAAATCAAGTGCAACATTTTTAGAAATTGCGGTATTGCCCAAAACTAAGTTTCACATTAAACATTGATTTGAAACACTTGATTCTTGTTTTTATATCCTAAATATTTGAATTCTAAATAATGGAATTTTTAATTGTATAAATTTTAAAGCAGTAGTACATGTCCTAGACTAAATTGTGAAAAAGGCTTGGAAATATTAATGGAAAATAATATTTCTTTAACACCATAAATTTAACTTTAAAGCATGATAATTCTTGAAGTAGTGGATAGTATTTATATTCAGTCTGCAAAATAACATAGAATTGTTCCAAACCACCACAAACAAAATAATTTGTGAAAAAACCATAGCATTAGAACTATGAGGATCAAAATTCATGAATAATACCTTGCAAACGGCTCTTCATCCAACATCTGTGCATCTTCTGAGTTAGTCCCAACGTCGCTCTGCCCAATGCCCAAGCCTGGCTATGTAGGGAAAGGTCCAACTGCTTTCACGATGTCCGGGAACTGGTATTGAAAAACCATACCCATGTGATCGCATCAAGACCTTTGATATTGTGATTCCGTCAATAGACTTTGTACACCCACCTCCAACATCACAACTCTAGATTCCAAAGAAGGTCCACATAGTCCTAAGGAATTTTGAAGAAAGAGTCTACTGTAATCTTACTCATTGGTTCCCCAAATGGGTCGTGCGAATAGTGGGGGACACCAGTTTTTTTGCACATTTTGGAAATTAACTTGCAGAAACCATAACAACCTGATCTCTCTGCACCATGTCTCAACTCGCTCACTATTTACCTGCCTATATTTTTTCACATTTTTTAATGGTGTACAGATGTGTCAGCCTCATATTGTGAACCCAGTGTTCACTGTGACGAGGTTCATTCTAAATGCTACGAAGTGGTACCATCCATTCATCTTGGGCGTGATGAGCTTCTTTAAATATTTATACAACCTGGTTTCACAAGAGACTCGACACCGGTTCTCACCCTAGTTACCATCCTCGCGATCTCCCGTCCTGTAGGATCGTCAAAATCCCAACCCTCATCGATCTTGTAGTGGAATGCAAGAAATTCATCCTCCTCGGGGGGAATAGTTGGCAACCCGTACAAATTATTTATGGATTCATCAGTCAATTTCACCATATTCCCACGACAGAAAGCCTAATCCCACCTTGGACCAAACCGGAAATTAGAATAGAACTCACTCACTATACTAAGGTTGTACATTGGAGGCGTGTCACACAATTTCTCCCACCCAAGCGCCCGGATAGTTTCCTTAAAGGGAGAAGCATTTTTTATTCCTCTCTGTGGAAACTGTCGCCTTGTTCGGTATGTTTGTTCAATTAACTTTGCCTGCTCTGAAATGAACCTCTTCTCCTGTTGTTGAATATTATATTGCATCTTCGGAGAGCAGGGGGATGCATTGTGTGACCTCTTGTAGGGATTTTTTGGTGTCATATCCTACAATTTCTACTCATGCAATTCAACAAACACCTTCCAAGCAACAAAAAAAACCCTACAGAATACTAGTTTTGATGAACATCAACAAACCATCAAGGAGAGTCAATCAAATCCTAGATATAGATATATGTAGTTATTACACATTAACAAGGTGTACATGATTGCAACATCGAACAAAGTTGAAGCGCAAAGAAAACCAACATCGAACAAAGTTGTTATTTTTCCAAACCCATTGGGTTCATGATAAATACTCTTGTAGAATGAAGAGCAATGTTTGAAAGAGAACTCACCTTATTCCTTTACAGAGCTTGGGAGTATAAACTGGTGGGGAAAATAGGTTAGATTTCCACTCCAAGAATTAGAAATTGAGAACGATGCCCCTGTCAATCTGTATGTGTACTTGCAACTTAAAATCAGTAGTACCGGCATGATGCATTTAAACCGGTGCCGGAAATAGAATAAGCAATTGCCTGAGGTTGCTTTGAATTAATTTTTCGGCCATTTCTCCCAACCCGAGAGCAAAATTGCAAAATAAATTCTATTTAGACAGCACCGGTACTACAACCAATGTTGAAATGTAAACAATCGGTGCCTGAAAAAGGAAAAGCGGCTGCTTATGGTTTCCATGAATGATTTTTTGAAATCCTTTTCCCAACCTAAGAGCTAATTTAAATTATTTATTTTAAGTGCAGTCTATATTTTGGTGTTGTGTAAACAAAAACCGGTGTGTTACATGCAACAGAGCACATACTCTATTTTTCAGCACAAACGTGACTATTTTCAGCACCAATTTAGTGTTTTTACCCTAAATTGATGATGAAGATACAAAATAATTATCCTCCTCCCATCCGGGCCCCATTTTCTAGGCACCGATTTTATGCATTTCTAATGCTAGATTTAACATAAGCATCGGCACACTGCTACGTACTGGTGCTATTATTTTCCCTCCATTTTTTGGAGCCAAAGATGCGCAGCTGGAACCCTGCTCCAGCATCGGTCTGTTGTACACCATTCGTCGGTACCGGTGCTAGTTCTTATGTATGGCACCGATTTTGGGCATCTGTTGCAAATTCTGGTGCTGATAATCAACAAGAGCACCAGTTTTGTACAATTTCATCATAATACCGGTGCCTTACAAAATCTCAGCACCGGTTCAGGTGCCCCCAAGGAAAAGTACCGGTGCCTAAATACGTGTTTTCCAGTAGGGAACATCAAAATATGTAATATCAACCAATAAAGAAAGAACCTCTTAAAAATTACCATAACTCACACCTCAATACGTTTGGCATAGACCTCAACAAACATTCATACTGCAATAAAGGTCACCAATAATGCAAGAACCTCATAAAAAATATTGTCATAACTCACACCTCAACACGTTTGGCATAAACCTCATCAAATATTCAATCTACAATAAAGGTCAGCACTAAACATGTAATATCAACCAATTATCCAAGAATAATTTAAATGAATTGCAATAGCTCACACCTCAATAAATTTTGCATAAACCTCAATACGTTTCGCACAAACCTCAACAAAAAAATTGGCATAACTCACACCTCAATACGTTTTGCACAAACCCCAGCAAACATTTACACTGCAATAAAGGTCAACATCTAAACGTGTAATAGCAAATAATAATGTAAGAACCTCATCAAAAAATTCTATAAATCAAACCTAAATATATTTGGCATAAACCTCATCCAAATTACCAAATAAGCAAAAAAAATTCAAATTACAATCAACTGCCAAAAATCACTCAACAAATTAGCCAAAATCAGCAATAAAACAACACAATAATGAAACAAGAAACCTCGGCGAATATAACTTCAACATTTAAAACTAAATCTCTCACGCTTAAAAAGGAATAAGACTTTGTTACAACATGAACGAGACTCTATACTTTTCATTCATCGTCTTCAAAATATATAATTCACAATAAAAAGCATCAACACAACATCCAGCAACAAAAACAGAAAACCATGAATTAAAACCCTACCATAAACACTGCAAACATAAAAAAATCTATTAGCACACACATAAAAAAAATCATAAAAAATGCCGTGGAGCATTTGGCAACCCATGCAAATCATTTATGGATTCATCAGTCAATTTCACCATTTTCCCACGACAGAATGCCTCATCCCACCTTAGACCAAACCGAAAATAAGCATAGAACTCACTCACTATGCTGAGGTTGAACATTGGAGGCGTGTCACACAAGTTCTCCCACTCAAGTGCCAGAATAGATTCTTCAAGTGGGGGGGAGCTGCTTTGATTCCTCTCTCTGGAAATTATCGTCTTGTTCTGCACGTTTGTTCAATTAACTTTGCCTGCTCTAAAATGAACCTCTTCTCCTGTTGTTGAATATTGGATTTCATCTTTGGAGAGGAAGGGGATGCATTTCGTGACCTCTTGTAGGGAGTTTTTGGTGTCATATCCTACCATTTCCAC
This sequence comes from Rubia yunnanensis, assembly GCA_037428765.1. Classification (NCBI taxonomy): domain Eukaryota; kingdom Viridiplantae; phylum Streptophyta; class Magnoliopsida; order Gentianales; family Rubiaceae; genus Rubia; species Rubia yunnanensis. The sequence continues at coordinate 87,410,462 of CM075063.1, forward strand.
TCATGCATTTCAATAAACACCTTTCATGCAACAAAAAAACCGATAGAATCCTAGTTTTGATGAACATCAACAAACCATCAATGAGAGTCAATCACATCCTAATGTGTAGTTATTACACATTAACAAGGTGTACATTATTTCAACATCGAACAAATTTAGAGAGCAAAGCGAACTAGCATCGAACAAAGTTATTTTTTCAAAATCATTGGGTTCATGATAAATAATCTTGTAGAATGAAGAGCAATGTTTGAAAGAGAACTCACCTTATTCCTTTACACAGCTTGGGAGTATGAACCGATGAGGAAGATGGGTTAGATTTCCTCTCCAATAATTAGAAATGGAAGAAGAAGCCCCATCGATATGTATTTATTTTTGCAACTTAAAATAATTAGCACCGGCATGAAGCTTATAAATCGGTGCCATAAATAGAATATGTAGCTGCCTGAGGCTGCTTTGAATTAATTTTTGGCCATTTCTCCTAACCCGAGAGTAAACTTCCAAAATTTATTCTCTAAGTAGCCAGCACTGTTATTAAACCGGTGCCGAAATGTAAAAAAAATTGGTGTCCAGAAAAGAAAAGGCAGCTGCTTATGGCTGTTATTCCTGATTTTTTTAAATCATTTTCCCAACCCGAGAGCTAATTCAAATAATTTACTCTAAGTAGTCAGCACCGGTATTAAAACCGATGTTGAAATGTAAAAAACAGGTTCCTGGAAAAGGAAAAACAGCTACTTATGGATGATAATCCTAATTTTTTAAAATCCTTTTCACAACCCGAGAGCTAATTCAAATAATTTCTTCTAAGTACACAGCACTGGTTCGAATTCGTGTGTTGTGTAAACAAAAACTGGTGCTCCATATGCAGCTAAGCCCATACTCTATTTTTTCAGCACCAAAAAATACCCGCTAACATGACTATTTTCAGCACCAAAAAATACTCACTAACATGACTATTTTCAGCAACGGTTCAGTGTTTTCACCTAAACCGATGTTGTAAACACAAAATAATTATCCTCCTCCCATCTGAGCCCCATTTTCCAGGAACCGGTTATATGCATTCAGGTGCCAAAATTTATCATAGGCACCGACACAATGATTTGTACTGGTGCTATGAGTTTCCCTTCGCTTTTTTTTGGCACCAAAGACACTGTTGCACAGCTGGAACACTGTACCAGCACCGATCTATGTACACCCTTCGTTTCTACCGGTGCTAGTTCTTATGTATGGTACCGGTTTCGGGCACCGGTTTCAAAAATTCTGGTCGTGATAGTAAAAATACCACCTATTTTGTACAGTTTCCTCTTAAAACTGGTGCCCTACCTAATCTCAGCACCAGTTCTGGAGGCCACCTGAAAAAGTTCCAGTGCCTAAGTACCTATTTTCCAGTAGTGACATCTGTAATCTGTCTAACTCTTTTGGGTAATAAGATTAATCAGCTCCTATTTGTGGAATGTTAAATTTTGTGGTCTATTTTTCTTCCTTTCTGTTTTTTTCATCTTGAGACTGCCTAGGAGGATCATTTTCCCAACAACTAATACAGCGCGTACATGCACGGCTTTATAATCACCCTTTCAAGTTCTTCATTTGATAAAGATGTACTCCTTCCGGGTTTTTTTATACTGCCACTATTTTTTATTTTGGAATGATGTTTTCATATTGACACATTATTTTTTAAAATCATTTTTATTAAATAAATTTATATTTTACTCTTCCAATATAATATCTCTCACACATTTTTCTTTCTTTAAAAAAATATGTCCATCGACATGATTTCAATATACCGAGACCAAAGGGAGTACGAAAGGAACCTTAACATACAATAATAATGCAACACATTTGAAATTAAACTATGCATTAATTTAGTGAATCACTATATCTCGCCCTGTATTTTACTATTCTCGCCCTAATACGTATATAGTATGTATTTTTAATTTAATTTCAATAACTAAATTAAATTAAATTTAGATTGAATTAAATTTAGATTAGATTAAATTTAGATTAGATTAAATTTAAATAAATTAAATTAAATTTAAAAATAAATCTGGGCGCCGCCGCAGGACCGCCGGAATCCGCCGCCGGACCGCGCGGAATCCGCCGCCGGACCGCGCGGAATCCGCCGCCGGACCGCGGGAATCCGCCGCCGGACCGCCGGAATCCGCCGCCGGACCGCCGGAATCCGCCGCCGGACCGCCGGACCGCTGGAATCCACCGCCGGACCGCCCTACGTCAGCTCCGGTTCGCCACCGGCTGGGCGCGAGGTGCCGCGGAGCGGCTCGCCACGGCCTGGGCGCGAGCCGTGGCGGGCTCCGGTCGCCACGGTCTGGGCCGTCGGCCGCTCGCCACCGACAAACCGCGAGCCGCCGCCGGTCCGCTCGCCACCGACAGGCCGCGAGCCGCCGCCGGACCGCTCGCCACGGGCTGGGCGCGAGGCGGACCGGCGCCGCTCGCCGTGGCCTGGGCGCGAGCCACCGCTCGCCGTGGCTTCGGCGCGAGGCGGACGCGGTCCGCTCGCCAGGGCACAGGCGCGAGCCGGACGCGCCTCGGCTCGCCGTGGCCTGGGCGCGAGCCGTGCGAGGCTGCATCCCAAAATTCGACTGCTATAAATGAGCTCGGATTCTACTGATTCTGAGGGTACTCGAAACTTTTTGCTATGCAAGACGAGCAAAAATTACTCCGAAAAGGGTGTTAGAAATTCCATGTCTTCGGAGGTAATTTTACTAATTAGTTTTCTGTCCATAAGTAGTTGTTAAATTTAATATTTTTTGCCGTAGAAATTTATGCTCGTCTTTGTGTTTTAATTTGTTAGCCGTTACGTAGAAATTATTGCACATTTACCTCCTATGAATTTATCTCCTATTAATAGCAGTAACGTTAATTTTGTTGTTAATTTTGTTACGTAATGCTGTTTTTAATTTATGTACAATAATTTATGTCCTATTAATTATTGTAACGTTAATTTTGTTGTTTTGTTAATTTTGTTATTTTGTTAATTATTGTACCGTTAAGTTACGTATTTTTACGTTATTTTGATATTTTAATTTGTTGAAATGTAAGAATGTAATATTAATTCTAGCCACAATGTTATTTCATTTTTTTCCACTACATGTATGATTTAGCTGTTACTGAGAGATGGCGGAGTGCCAGCCTCAGGTCCATTAGGAGGACAGTTTGAAATGGAAGAATGTAATTTTAGTTTAGGGAGTTAATTTGTGTACGGGAATTTTATAACTGTAATGGCATTTCATGTACTATAATTTTATCTTTATGTTCTCTTCTTTAAGTATATGTTTTAACGTTTTGACTGTAATTTTATCTTTATGTTCTCTTCTTTAAGTATATGTTTTAACTTTTTGACCGTAATTTTATCTTTATGTTCTCTTCTTTAAGTATATTTTTTAACGTTTTGACTGTAATTTTGTCCTTATTCGTTCGTATGTAAGCGTTAATTGATGACATCATTGTCGTTGGTGTAGCAGTTGAGTGTAACTAATGACTTGATGTTTATTGCTGTTTAAGGATGACAATCAGTCATGTGAAGCTGCTGCAGGGCGGAATGGATACTCTCCATTTGCCACCTCAGCTGTGTTCCCTGATGTTGCCGAGGCTTATTCCCACCTGCAACGGATTGCTCTGCAGGTGGGATTTGAACTTGTCACGGGGTCCTACAAACAGAATAGGAATGGTCCCCTGAGGTTATATTGCATTTGCAATCGGGGCCGAAAGGATAAGGATGTAGATACGAGCGAATCTGATGTAGTCCGACGGAGTAGCAGCTCGACCAGAAGTTGTGACTGCCCATTCGCGATTGTCCTGAAACAGAGAATCACGGGGGATGGTTGGAATGTAGTGTCGTGCAAGGATCCTAGACGAGGGATGCACAACCACTCTTTCTCAGTGTACCCCGAGGGTCATAGACAGAGCAGCAAGCTCCATGCGGACGCGGAGCAAATGATCAGAGATTTGACAGATTCAGACACAGCCCCAAGGCATATCAATGCCAGCCTCAGTAATTCGTTTCCGGACCTGCATCAGAACATTAGGCAGGTGTACAATGAGAGATCGGCATATGTAACAGAAAGGCGAGGCGGGCGCAACACAGCGGAGAATTGTTTGCATCTGGCCACCGCGAAAGGGTATGTCACTAGTCACCGCTCAGCAGGTGATGGTACTTTGACTCATTTATTCATGGCCAATCCCGATGCTGTTGTGGCATTTTGCACGTTTCCGTGGGTTGTGGCCATCGACTCAACGTACAAGACCAATCGCTACGGCATGCCATTCATTGAGATGGTGGGGATGTCCCCTTGCAACACAAACTTCCTGATTGCCTACGCAATTGTCGTTGATGAAATGGCAGATACCTATGAGTGGGTGCTGAACGCGCTGAAGGACTTGCTTGTGGATGGACCGTTCCCTGAGGTTGTGGTCACCGATCGGGAGATGGGACTGATTAGGCCACTTCGGACTGTGTTTCCAGAATCGAATCATTTGCTCTGCACCTGGCATATTAACAAGGATGTGGAGGCACGTGTTACTGTGCTGACAGGGAATAAGAGGAACGGGGCAGCGTTCAAGAATGGTGCATGGTTCTGGGTTTGCAATGCGTCCACCGTTGCAGAGTACGAAACCGCCTTGGTAGATATGAGGGCTGGATGGTCTTGGAGCGAGGCTGTTATTAGTTACGCTGAGACGACGTGGCTCACCCCCCATAAGGAGAAATTTGTGAGGGCATGGACGAACAGATTGCTGCATTTCGGGAACACAACTACCTGCAGGGTCGAAAGTGCACACTCGTCATTGAAAGGGTGGTTACAAACGTCGACTGGTTCACTGGACACGGTATGGAGGCGTGTCGACCTGCAGATAGCCCAGCAGACTACTGTGATCAAGACCGGCCTGGAGAAATCAAGAACGTGCATTGGAAGATTGCACCGTAGGGCCCTTTTCAGCAACTTGAACAACAATGTGTCCAAATACTGTCTGGATAAGTTGACGGTCGAGTCCGGGAGGATTGATGCACTCGGAGCACAGGTATATGCATACTGTGGCTGTGTGCTGCGCTCGACACACGGAATACCGTGCGCATGCGTCATGGCAGGGGCAGTTGCTGAAGGAATCCCCTTGTACTTGGACGACATTCATCCGCTGTTTAAGAGCCTGGCATTGGGTGATCACGTGCGGAGCACGGAAAACATTGCGAGGGCCGAACAAGATCAGTCACGGTTCAACACTCTGTTGGAGGAGCTGGAGCGCAGCGACCCTTCGGTCCACCGACGAGTTTCATCCTACATAGATTCGCAGTTGCGTCCGGAGGAGAGCGGCATTGCCGAGCCGGACAATTGTACTAGTGCACGTGGGAGACCAAGCGAGCAGGTCCCCCGGTCAAGATCAACCCGACGTTCACCGAGCTACCACGAGCACGTGAACAGGCAATACGGGTGTAGTTCAAGATCCCCGGGGCGTGCTTCAGGGAGCGGTCGCCGGCACGGTAAGTACAAGCACCATTCTTCCTAATGAAGTCCGCCTGAACAAGATATTAATCTTAATGTTTTCTCCTGCAGCGACATTCCCGTTCCTCGAAAGTGTCCCCCACATTGTCGGGCGTTACATAGAAGGCTGGAACGATGTCGAGAGTGATGGAAACTGTGGCTTCAGATGCGTTGCTGATGCGTTCCACGTAGACGGTGAAGGTGAATGGTCTACAGCGCGTCGGGCAGTATTTAACGAGATATCAACTCATTGGCCTGACTATGTTCCCATATACGGTTCGCAGAATGATGTTGAACTCGCCAGAGCCCGTATACACCACACCAGCGGTCCATGTGGTCCAGAGCATTGGTCTACGGTCATTGCAGACATATTTCCTGTCGCCACCTACTACAACACGGCTGTAGTTTTATATTACATTTTAGAGAATGGGTCGGCGGACCATTGCTGCACAGTCCTTCCACTGAGGGCGGGTGGGGGCGAGGATGGAACAAGTAGGGAGCTACACATTGTATACGTTCGCAGTGCAAGCCATTTCGTCCGGGTACACGTGAAGGAAAATTGTCCCATGCCCCCCGTGGTTAATATGTGGACCACATTGAGGAAGCCTGATGTCGTAGGTTGGGAGTTACCCTTTCGTAGGAGGATAAGGGCTTGGAGAAGAGCATACTCTGAGAGTAATTAACTGTTGCAACCCAGCGAAACATTTCGGCATGTACGCAACCGTTACAGTTATTATCGAAGCGTCGAGTAATTATTTTGAAAGCGTTACTGTTGCAAAAATCGATGACAAATAAATTTGATATGCACAAACAGTTACCGATTACATAAATGAGCAGAATATGGCAAAACTGTGGGGTCATACATAAGCAAACAGTCGACTAAGGAATGGGTCCATAACCGAGCCTGCGATACTCATCGCGATGACTGACAAGAGTCGTCATCAACTCCCTCATGCTGGGGTCGGCGAGTCCATCAACGGTCGCCGAGTCAAACGGATCCAGGGCGCTCATCACGTCACTCAGCATCTGTTGCACAGGAAACAGAGTTTACAATAACGAAACAGTAAAATGTAATATAATTACTCGAAGCAAACAGTTCGGGAAAACTTACCGATAACTGATGATGTGTCATGTCTGGTCCACTCGCGGCAGCATGTTCAGGATTTGCGATCAATGGGTGCGAATGAGTCGCGTACCAATCCTCGTAATCCATGGTACACTCTGATTGGCTCGTGGCTATCGGGAACGCCGCAAGCTGACCGTCGTGCCAAGTGTGTGCCATCTCCCATAGGGTCAACTGCAGCCTCCCTGGGTAGGTCACTGAATAGCCGGCTGGATCAGCCGGGCGGGAACAAGGCTCGGGCGCAATTGCAAGACCCCGCGGTATACCCTGTACGAGACCGAACTGGCGCACAACGCGATCTGGCATGTACGCCTCCATTGCGTCGAGGTATCGAATCACGCCGCGGTAGTGAGTCCTCCCCCTCGCAGCCCTAACCACGTCCACTCCATATGGCAACCAATCCACCTGCAAAAAGTTTCACAGACATGTTACGTTTCTATGGAATCCGATCTATCTACTACTGTCAGAATAAGAGTAAAAGCATGGAATTCATACCTGGTCGGGCTGTAAGGCATCCAACTGTCGCCTGATGGCACCGAGCCTCCCCGTACCCCTCCCCGTTTTATCCCCTGTGTGCCACCGACTGGCGCGGCCCGGAAGAGCAGGCAATGTACTCGGTCTCGGCCGAAACATCGGAAAATACTCGTATATCCATGCTTGAAGCAGCGTGCAACATCCGCATAGGCCGCGCACCTTGGACCGGGACGCAATTCCCAACTGCAGATACAAACTGGCCAACGTCGCCGAGCCCCACGACAACTGCGAATCAAGCAGGGGTAGAAGGTTGGCTCTAACCTTATTCCCAGTTTTATCCACAAAAAGCGTGGATGAAAACAGGGTCAGCATGTAGCACATAAATTGGAAGTTCTCGCTCTGCCCCGCCGCTACACACCTCGCCATCAACGATTGGGCATCTATGTTACCCCCGTTCCAGTCTTCCGCGACAAAGGACTCCACGTCTTTCCCAAACAGTTCAGCGCACGCTTCCTCAATAGTCTCCGCCGAAATGGTACTCGCAACAGCGCCACCATCGATGGGAATGCCAAGAATCATCTCAACGTCATGCATCAAGATGGTCATCTCCCCAAAAGGCATGTGAAACGTGTTCGTGTCCGGCTGCCACCTCTCCACAAAAGCGGATATCAGTGCCATGTCAAGGAACTGGAACATAATCGCAGGTAGGTGGGCCAACCCGGTCGCATGTATCCGGGCCTGTGCAACATCGCTCAGTTCGGGGAGCGTGGCGACTAGCTGCTTGCATAGCGGCGACCGAGCATGGCATCTCAGCACACCTCGCTCTATACCATTCCAAACGTCAACAGCGACGTGTCCTCCGAAGCTTGGTATGACGAGGTCATCCTGCGGGCCACCAGCCACCGGTCCCCGCACTAGCCACGTCTCATCGGCGGGTCGCTTCCTCCTATTCCTCGGTGCCCTTCCGGTGCTAGTCTCACCGGAATTGCACGATCCACCAGAAGACTGTGCGAATTGACCAGCTCTATTCCTCGTGGTGTGCCTGGCTCCAACTGCAGCATAACGTTCGATCCCGGCATCCAATGGCACACTCGCGCCAGGTTGGCCCATCGGGGGGACATTTGCCAGCAGGTCATAATTCATCTGCCAATCACTATCATGACGGATTCCACCAGACGCGAGAATGTTAATCTCCGGACCGTCCCATGTTGGCATGGGATCGAATGCACGAACGCTCGGTGGAGAAGGCTGCTCCGCTCCTACATCACACTCCCGCGGGCGAGGCGACGGTTCATCCTCGACCACGCGGCCTCTAGCCTGTCTCGCCGAGGCACTAACACCTCTTCGTCGTATGGAACGACCATGACCGTCAGGTTGACCAGCAGTGCTCATCTACGACACAAGATATGTAATTAGTATAACAACAAGTGAATCAAACTGATATGATAAGATAAATTAACATACATTTCAACAACGTGTGAACTAATATTTTCGAACAGTGCATCATTTCAATTTACTAATGGAGACTACATATTCTGTAATGCATAGGAAAAAGTGGATATAACATAAAAAAAACTCCTCCACAAACAGCAAATTTAATTATCGTACAATCATACAACGAACTGGAACATTTTTTTTAGTTACAAATTGGAGATTACATTACTAAATAATCTTATTTTTTTACCACATCACACTATTATTAACATTCAAGGAAACAATAGTTAAAACATATCGTAACAGTTTACTACACAATTGTTTACATCGGATTACTAAAGTTTATTTAAATAGAACTATATTCTATTATGTCACATAACTAAATAATTTCCAAAAAACACAATTCCTAAAGAATAATTTCTGAATAATTTCTATTATGTCACATAACTAAATAATTTCTAAATAACCCAATTTCTAAAAAATACAATTTCTAAAATATTATGTCCAAATTTAAACTAAGTAATTTCTACAAAACACAATTTCTTCGTTTTAATTCCAATTATGTCACATAACTAAATAATTTCTAAATAACCCAATATCTAAAAAATACAATTTCTAAAATATTATGTCCAAATTTAAACTAAGTAATTTCTACAAAACACAATTTCTTCGTTTTAATTCCAATTATGTCACATAACTAAATAATTTGCAGAACAACACAAATTCTAAAAAATAATTTCTAAATAATTTCTATTATGTCACATAACTAAATAATTTCTAAATAACCCAATTTCTAAAAAATACAATTTCTAAAATATTATGTCCAAATTTAAACTAAGTAATTTCTACAAAACACAATTTCTTCGTTTTAATTCCAATTATGTCACATAACTAAATAATTTCCAGAACAACACAAATTCTAAAAAATAATTCCTAAGTAATTTCTATTATGTCACATAACTAAATAATTTCTAAAAAACACAATTTCTAAAAAATACAATTTCTAAAATATTATGTCCAAATTTAAACTAAATAATTACTAAAAAACACAATTTCTTCCAATTATGTCATTATGTCCAAATTTAAACTAAATAATTTCTACAAAACACAATTTCTTCGTTTTAATTCCAAATATGTCACATAGCTAAATAATTTCCAAAAAAGCACAATTTCTAAAAAATAATTTCTAAATAATTTCTATTATGTCACATAACTAAATAATTTCTAAAAAACATAATTTCTAAAAAATACAATTTCTAAAATATTATGTCCAAATTTAAACTAAGTAATTTCTAAAAAACACAATTTCTTCGTTTTAATTCCAATTATGTCACATAACTAAATAATTTCCAAACAACACAATTTCTAAAAAATATTTTCTAAATAATTTCTATTATGTCGCATAACTAAATAATTTCTAAAATACACAATTTCTAAAAAATACTATTTCTAAAATATTATGTCCAAAGTTAAACTAAATAATTTCTAAAAAACACAATTTCTTCGTTCTAATTCCAAAATTCATTAAATTCCTAATATTAGATTTCTCCAAATTATTATTCTACATCTTAATCTCCTATACTAACCACCAACCCAACATCTAACCACCAACCGAACATCCATTCTACATTTAACAAAATTGTAACAAACCCCAATTCTAACAATTCCGACAAGTTCAACAAAATTCGAATAGATCGGGCAACGATTCGCACGAAAAGTAAAAAAAAATTCCTCAAAAACTTACGTTTTCCGGCGGGTTTCTGGCGGCGGCGGGCGGCGGTCCGGCGGAAATGGAGAGAGGGAAGGGGGAGAGAAATGGAGAGAGGGAAATGGAGAGAGGGAAGGGGGAGAAAAAATAAGAGGGGGAGGGGGTATTTATAGGGTTTATTCCATTCTTTTTCTTTTTTAAAAAAATTTAAAATACGTGTATTTATACGTATTAGGGCGAGTATAGTAAAATACAGGACGGGATATAGCAACACCCTTAATTTATCTTTGGTCTTTTCGATTAATGTATAATACTTTTGGTTGCAAGAATGGCTGCATCTGCCACCCCCCCCTCTCTCTCTCTCATCATTCCCTCTTTCTTCCATCTTCCCTCCACTAGATCCATTCCCTTTCTTTCTTCTCCCTCTAGGGTTTGAACTCCTGTCCTTTCTTAAACTTGTAGTAATAAATTTCTTCAATATTTATGCACTAAGCTATAAATCTATAAAAGAAACGTCCAATCCCTTATATTTTTCTATACTCTCTTTTGATTATTATATACATCCTATAATTATTTTTATAATTACTTGTTGGTTTTCTCCTGTTCTCTCCCTTTTGTTCCCTTCTTGTATATGGCTGGCTTAGATTTAAGCTCGCCCTCTCGCTTTCTTTCTCAGCACCACAGACCTCTGGACTCCGACGATGATCCCAACCGGAGCCAGTTCTCCGGCGAGAACGACGACGACTACCCAGCCAACAACAACGGCAGCTCAGGCGATGTCGTTGGCCGGCGGCCAAGAGGCAGGCCGGCGGGGTCCAAGAACAAGCCCAAACCGCCGGTGATAATCACCCGAGAGAGCGCAAACACGCTCCGGGCGCACATACTGGAGGTGGCCACCGGCTGCGATGTGTTCGAGTCCGTGGCGACATACGCGAGGAAAAGGCAACGAGGGATTTGCATTTTGAGCGGCAGCGGCACGGTCAACAATGTGAGCTTGCGGCAGCCGGAGGCGGCCGGCGCAGTGGTGACGCTGCACGGGCGGTTCGAGATTCTGTCGCTGTCGGGGTCGTTTCTTCCGCCGCCGGCGCCGCCGGGTGCGACGAGTTTGACTATATACCTGGCCGGTGGGCAGGGGCAGGTGGTAGGAGGAAATGTTGTTGGGGCTCTAATCGCCTCGGGTCCAGTTATTGTAATCGCTGCTTCTTTCTCCAACGTAGCCTATGAAAGGCTACCTCTGGATGAAGATGACTCGCTTCAGATGCAGCCGCCGCCTGCGGCTTCGCAACTCTCCGGTGGTGGTGATACTAGCGGCGGTGGCGGTGGTGGGGATAACCAATTTGCTGATCCATCTTTAGGGCTTCCGTTTCTGAATCTGCCACTGAACATGCCTAACGGTCAACTTCCGATGGAGGGAGGTTGGGCTGGAAACTCCGGCGGACGGCCACCGCAGTACTAGGTGGCGATCGGTCACAAAGGTTAGGGAATCCATGGATCGTGCCATATCATGTTGATTATCTCCATGTTGTACATTTAGCTGATCGTTGGTTTCTTCTCTTTCATTGCTTTTAGTTTTAACTTTTGCATTTTGATTTGTGAAAAACCCATCTTTTATTTCTGTCTTTATAATTAGTTGTTGGGTTGAATGGTACTTTGGAGTGTTTGATTTTAGCCAAGAAATCATGTTGAGTGAGAGCCTAGCTTTATTAGTCTTAACACTACGCACCCACTATGGATTTGTTTACATCAAGTTGTTCAGTGTATCAAATAAAAGATGGTGCCAAACTTGAAATTTCTCGGTGTTAGCGTGTTGGTTAATCTTTAATTTTTCCAACAACTCCTCTTAGTGTTCCATTTATGTTAATCTTTATATTTCATCACAGAAGATATTACTGTTGCACTTGAAGCTATTAAAAGTTTAAGTTTGGTTTTGATTCATTATTCTTACTTTCCACTATCTTTGATTTCATTTCAGTTCGGTAGAAAACTTGCTCGAATAACAAGGCCAAATGTTGTGCTTACTGGAACTTATAAGTTGTTTTACTTTTTTTTTTTTTATTGTTTGATAAAGTGCTAAATGTTTTGAAAGCATCAACTATTTTTGAAGAAAACACATAAGCTGCTGTTTTCCTACTTTCAAGATAAGTCAGCTTATTTGTAAAAATAACTCTACCAAACACACCGGGGCATTAGCATCAGTAAAATAATGTTGGTCTAGGACAAGAATCAGAGATTGTGTTCCCCAGGTTGATATGGGAATGGTGGTATGGGTACAGCAATACAAAGAGGTGCATGCATTTACACTAATTATTGAATCTCTCCTCTTATCTGCTTTTAGTTCGATCTCATCCATCTTTATTGGAGTCAATATATGCACAGTTATTCATCCATCTTCTTGGGATATTTCGACTCGATTTTTTCAAATTAAATTAAATTGAAGTGTGGCTGAATTGAAATGAATAATTAGTTCTTTTAGATAATTGGTTAGTTTTCTGGGATATATGCACTGAAAATGATTATTCCATCTGTTTGATTATGTTTGACACCATAAGTTTATGTGATATTTTTGTATAAGTTGAAATGTGCATGTGCATAGAATTGAAAGAAAAGAATGAAATGTTTAATGTGTGATTGAGAATGACTCACTTTTTGACATAAAATGAAATGTGATAATCTTAGAAAAACATACAAAAAATGTACCGAACATAAAAAACGAATGCAGTATAACATATCTAATCTATCCAAGTAACTCATTTTGATAAATTGCACTTGATTTCTTCTATCTATTATCCGTGTGTATGTCGATCGTGGATAGGTATTGGTTATGGATATTTTTATAATCCGTAATTCATTTGCTACTATGGGATATTTGAGCTTTTAATACTTATATATATAAAATAAGTAAAAATGACGTTAGCACTCAATTAGCACACACAAATGTGTACGTATGATCGAAACTTTAGAAGTGAATTAAATACACATTAAGAAAATTAAAGAGAGTACAACTTAAAATTTCCTTAATTAGAACAAAAGATCATGAACTTATATCTTTTATCCAGTTTGTTCAGTGATCGATCTGGTTTGACCAAATATTATTGCCATTTCTTGATTTGCTTTGTTCCATGTGACAGCTGCACACACTTATAAAATTCACCGTTTTTCAAGTCTTCATTGCTAAAGGTTTGCCGAAAGCTTTATGAAGTTTTCTTGTACTACTTTCTTTAATTACTTCATAAAGAATGGGACAACATAGCTAGCCAAGCAATACTGTTCTTATATGGATTCACACTCACACATAACCCATCCATTTGAACTTGTTTATAAAAGTTCCAATCAGTTTGATTCTAAGCAAGAAAATCAAAGATTTCATTTCAAGGTAGTTAATAACGTTCTGCAACGTTTGACACTAAGAATTTCATAATTTTCTCTGTTTTATTATGATTGACGTATTGATTTTAGGTGTTTAATTGATAAGTTGAATTGTGGGGAGGGCTACGAATGTGTAGAGAGTAAAAAGATAACAATGAGCGGATGATAATAATCCTAAAAAAGGAGACCGGAGGGAAAAGTGTGAGAAATTTAAAGAAACATAAAGTATAATATAATTAGTTAAGAGTTTATTAATCTCCTAGTAAATCTTACTTTCCATAGGTTCCATTTTAACATTATAGCTGTAGAAACTGTGTGTGAATGAATGTTAGTACATAAATCCTCTTGTAAGTTAATTACCCGTGTGATAAGATAAAGAATCCATGGCGCCAAATGCAGTACTCCCTCAGTGCCAGATCAAACTACACACTTCACTTTGTGTCACTATTCATATTCAACTTTGACCACACACTTGAATAGACATATATAAACAATAATATTATTATATGTTATATGGTTGGATTCGTCGTAACGAATAGTTTCACAAAAGTAAATTTTTATTTGCCGTTATTATATATAGTTAAACATATTAACGGTTACACAAGTTTCTAATTGAACGTAAAAAAGATTCTGTGCAATTTGAGTTGGGACAGAGGGAGTAACTCGTATTAACTGTACTAAACATGGGGAAACCGTACTGTCACTGTGGTATTTTGATTTTACCCTCAAACCTCGGATGCTTATTCAGTAAATTATAATCGACTTCTTCTATGTATGGGGTTAAGTGTTTAACATTCATAAATAAATTTTCATATTATTTTAATTCAACAAATGAAACTCTAAATAAAAGATGGGGGTTGTTAATGCCTATTTTTGTTGAATGCTTTCTCCGTGATCCACTTCGGTACAACTCGTGTCGGCACTTGAAAAACAGATAGGCTAAGCTCAGGCAGGCAGGCGTTTGGCTATGCCTGCTCCGACGCTCCGGTCAGTCATGTTTGTCGTGTAGGAGAAGTCTAGAGTTAATAGTATTCAGGTTGTGTAATCTTACCTCGATAATCTAATTATTCCTTTGTTATATGTGTTTGGTGGCTGATGGGACAGCGGCCGTATGTTCTGCCCGTTGCCTTGGCCTTGGGCCGACGTCTCTCCTTTTGGCTAGGGTATTCTAGATGCGGGCTTTTAGGCCATACATTATTAAGTCCCCCCAGTCCAAGACTCTGCCCGGTCAGGGCGCAGGGTATGGGTTGTTCGGTCTGAAATAGAGCCACAGTGATAAGACACAAGATGCAGGTCGCGTGCCTGCACGCACTGGCTCGCACTTGTGTTTTTCTTTGGCGGGAAAAACCTTTTGTTTCCCATAATTCGAAAGTACCGTACCCTAGAAGTCACTTTGGCGGGACATGTATCAGCGATTACGCTACCTGCTTCAACGTTCGCCACATGTCCCTCATTTTGATGGTTTTACGCACTTGGCCCTTACTTTTGCATTCTCCCGAGGTGGTCCCATTATGATGTTGTCTTCTCATCTGCCGAGGGTAGCCCTTTATCTGTCGTAGTCTCTTCAAATTTCAATCCACCCTCATTTTTTCTTTTTCTTCATTCCGTCTTCTCATTTCCATTTCTCGCTTCTTGACGATCGCTCCCTCTTCCAGGTATCTTTTATTTTCCCTCCTTCGTTCTTTCTCTCTTTTTTCCATCTGATTCCATGGTTTCCACTGTTGGCCCCCCTAAGAAAGATTTGTATTGTGATACCACCGCCGGTGATTTTCGTGTGGCTTGTAGGTCATAGAATCTGTGTTCTATGCTGGCAGGGTTGAGTTCGTCGACATTAGGGATTACATCTCTCAGTCGGAATTCACCCAGACCGTCTTAGACTTGTCTAGGGGGATGATCGTTGTTTATTTAGGAACCCCAGAGAACTGCTGTCTCCGCTTTCCCGTGTTTGCCTTTTTTCAGTCCGTGATAGCCTTCTTCTGATTGAGACTTAACGACCTTCCCCCAAGCTGCGTCCGGGTCCTTTTAGGCTTTGAGGTATTGTGTCGCCTCCTAGGTATAGTGCCCCATGTGACCCTGTTTTGTGTCTTCTGTCATTCGGCCAGGATGCTTCCCAATTGGACCTTTCTGAAGTTCCGACATGATGGGGTCAAGCTCCTGGTCGGGCTTCTTACTAGGGTTGAGTGGAAGCACAGGTTCGTTATGTGGATGATGAGTTGGCGTTTGGCTTTGGTGAGAAGGCGAGCTTACCGGCTGGTCCGGAGCAGGCGCTAGGCGCCCGTCGGAGATGATCACCTTGGGAAGCCTGATTTATTCTCCAGAGAAAATCGGTATAAAGGCTGACTCGATTTTGCAGGATGCTGCCTTGGCGGCGGTTAGTATGCTCTTCCTGCCTGTCGGGCTCATTCCTCTTGACGGCCCTAAATATTCGTGGGGTACAAGCTCGCAGTGTCTATATGTTTTTCTATTTTTTCATTGGTCGTGCTTTTTCCTGTTATTCTTATTTAGTCGTTTGGGTTTCTCACCTCTCGTTTCTTCTTTTTCTTTCACAAAACATGTCGATCGATAGCTTCATTGGGGACCTATCCAAACTCCCAAGGCGTGCTACCAAGCACCCGTCCTGTCCAGCCCTCAGGGGACAGGGAGGGTGTCGTGGATCATTTGTCCCGAACCGTAGAGCTATTTTCTGACACTGAGGTTAGCGACGATAAGCCTTTGAAGAAGATACCCCGCCGTGGTCGGGGGCCTAGTTCTGCTACCGCTAACACCAGTGAGTTTTCTGTTGTGGCGGAGGAAGAGGTCCCGGAGACTCCGGCTTCTGATCTCGCTCCTCAGTCAGACTCTCGGGTTCTTGCGGCATAGCCACTCCACTCAATGGTGTCCACCCCGCCTCTTCCTTGTGCTTCCTCATCGTAGGGCCACCTGAACCCTGCTCCTATGTGTAGCGCCGTTGCTCGTGCCGAGTTCATCTCTGAAGATGTCCTAGTTTTCCACTTCAATGCTTGGCTTGGGGAGCGTGCCTTGAATGTGGATGGGACGTCCCCTTCCTCAGCCTTAGACCGATCTATTTTGGCCACTTTGGAGGTAACATGCTCCTTCTTCCAATTTCTTCTCTTTCTCTTTTGTGGTTCGTGTGCTTAGCTCTCTTTCTTTGCCATTTTCAGGTCCTTTGCTCTTCTAAGGCTGTGCAGATGGAGCTCGGCAGCCTTCACCATGAGTTTGGGGAGCTTTAGTGTGGGATGGCATCTCTGAAGCAGGCCAACGCTGACTTGGCACGCAGGGTGCAGAAGATAGGAGAGCTAGAGCAGGACCTGGAGTTGGAGAGGGGAGTTTCCAACTCGCTGCAGACCTTTCTGACCAGAGTTGAATCAAAGGTTGATGGGTTGCAGGCTTTTCGTGACTGGGCCTTCACTCGGGGCTTCTTGAGCCAGAACTTCCGCACCGTGAGGAGTCAGAAGGCCTCCAAGATACTGGGCAGGCCATGATGGAAGGGATAAAGCTCTATACTGAGATCGAGGATGAGGAGCGGCTGCATGCAAGCTTTGGTTTTTGTTCCCTTCCGGGAGCATGGCTTCACCGGCTACTTCTCCAGCCTACTTCCTGAGATGGCCCTTGATGAGCTTGATCGTTGGGATCTAGATGCTGAGTAGCCTGAGCCTATGCTCTCTTCACCAATGAGCCTAACCAGGCTACTGGTCCCGGTGGTCCTAAAAAGGTGTTGGCCCAAGCTTCGGGTGAAGAAGAGACCCAGGTTGTTGATGAGGATGATGATGTTGATACCATCAAGGTTTGAACATGTTATTCTTCAGAACTTTTAATTATTTTGGTCTGTATCGCCCCATAAGGGGTTTTGAACAAATACTTCCCCCTTAAAATTGACGATGTGGGGTGCTATTTCCCCCCTTAAAACTGATGGTATGGGGTGCTCTTTTCCCCCCTTTTCATGGATTCTTAGTTTTAGTCTTTTGTTGGTGTGCCTTTATGCTTACTCGTCCTAGATTTTTTCCCCTTATTTTGGTCGTTTTTGCCTTTCTTGCATGTGCTTTTATCGTGAAGTTGCGTCTTTACTTATGAGGTGTTCTTTCTGAGTTTGTTTCCTCGACACTCTTTTATGCTTTCTTTCGTCCCTTTGGTTTACCCCAACTTTCTGTTGAACCATTGTTTGTTTTTCTACTTGGCAGATTTCTTGCTTGTCGGAACTTGTAAACGTTGCCCCCTTTTCTTTTCTTTTTTCTTGTACGATCTTGACATGTAATCTCCTGGCCATTGGAGCCGGGATTACAGTTCTTTACCTAGGTCCGGAATATCATCATCCGGTTGTGGCTTTGGCCAGAGTTTATTTTCTTTACTCACTTACCCCCGGTCTACGACCTCCTGGCTGTTGGGACCAGGGTTGCATTTTAACATGGGTTGGTTTGTTCATTTTCTTTACTTGCCCCACTGGATGCGATAGCCTAGGGTTGTTTCGTTCCCCGACTGTGGTTGTGATTGGGGCCTATTTTCTTCGACTGCTTTGCTGGCTGTACGGGCCAGTGGATGCAGCCTCGGCCTGGAACAGGCTCATCATTCCTCGGTTGTAGCTGTTGCTGAGGGTCCTTTTCATCATGATTTTCGCTGGCTGTCAGTGCCAGGGGTTGCGGCTTTAGTAGGAGTCTGTCAGTGGATTCTTTTAGCCATTTTCCTTCCTGCATTCCAAAACCGCCAAACGCCAAAAAGACCAGGACGTGGACTGGGATCTCCTTGGGATCACGCCCCTTATGGGCTTACAAAAGACTTGATCCCCTTAGTAATCCCATCTCGCTTGTCTGCAGATGCCAACTACATTTTTATACTCATAATTACTTTAAGCATAGTACCTTCTTAGGTGAACGATGTTCCATGTGCGAGGTATTGGCTTCCTGTCCAGCGTCTCCAGCTTGTAGGCTCTTTTTCCTAGCACTTCCGTCACCCTGTACGGTCCGTCCCATTCCACATCTAGATTTTTTTTTTTGGCCCTGCTAGCCTCATTTTTTCTTAGTGTGAGGTCTTCCACTTTAAAGATTTAGTTTGGACCTTGCTATTATAATGTTGCTCCATCTATGACTTGTACGCGACTTCCTTCAAGGCCACTTTCTCCCTCAATTCCTCCAAAACTTCCAATTTTTCTCTGATTGCTTCATCGTTTCCTTCTTGGCCTAGGGGGTCGACTACTCTCCTACTCGGCATAGCAATTTCTAGGGGGATGATTGCATCTGTCTCAAAACATAGCTTGTAAGAAGATTCTCCCGAGGTTGTCCTGGGCATTGTCCTGTATGTCCATAGCACACTCATCAGCTCCCATTCTCATTTTTGCATGCCCTAGCCTTTTTTCAAGCCTTGGACGATCGTTGTGTTCGTCACCTCTGTCTGCCCGTTTGCTTGTGGGTGGGCTACAGAGGTATACTGCTACCTGATGTTGAGACCTGCGCACTAGGACTTGAAGGTTTCATGGGCGAACTGTTTTCAATTGTCGCTCACTATCACTTGTGGGATATCAAATATGCATATTATAGTCCTCTAAACGAAGTTTGTGATTCTCTTTCATGTTATGCTTGCTACGGCCCCAGCCTCCACCCACTTAGTGAAATAGTCTAACGCCACCACTAGAAATTTCTTCCTTCCTGCTACCTCTGGATATGGTCCCACAATGTCAATTCCCCATTAGGCAAAAGGCCATGGCAACCTTATGCTGGTCATCCGCTCTGCAGGGAGCCTCTGTACCCGAGCATGTTCCTGGCATCTGTGGAACTCGTTTACCATCTTCTCTGCATCTGCCTGTATCGTGGGCCAGCAATAACCTACCTGCATAGCTCTCATTGTAACTGTCTCGGGCCCGTGACGGCTGTCGAAGCACCCTTCGTGTATCTCTCTTAAAACGGTGTTTGCTAGCTTTGGCTCTGCGCATCTGAGCCACGGCTCAGTATAACCCCTTTTGTACATAAGCCCGTTTTTCAGGGCATATTGGAGCGCCTTCCTCTTGACTGTTCTCACCTCTTTCTCACCCGCCAGAAGTCTTCCATGTTCCAGATAGCTTCAGATGAGCGTCCTCCAGTTGACCGTCGCCTCCTATATCACTGCTATCTGGTCCATATCGATTGACCTGCTTGCTAACCAGCACCGACTTAGTCAGGTGCTTGTGTGCCAAAGATGCCAACTTGCTGAGCGTATCTGCCCTCGTGTTCTGCAATCTCGGCACTCTGGTTATGTCAAACTCCTCAAATTCAGTCGCCAGGCCCCTGGCCTTGTCCCTGTATTTCATCATTGTCGGTTCTTTGGCGGCGTACTACCCATTGTATTGATTAACCACCAGCATTGAGTCTCTGTGGGCTTGTAATTTTTTTCCCCAAGTTTCTTGGCTATCTGCATACCTGCTCCGCTATCAGTGCTTCATATTTTGTCTCATTATTGGGCATAGGGAACTTGAAGTGTAAGGCATAGGTTGCCTCTAATTTGTCTGAATCTGATATCACCAGGCCTGCACCAACTCCTTCTACACCCGAGGCTCCATCCACATACATCTTCCAAACATCGGGCCCAGTCAGCTGGAAGGTCGTCGTCGTACTTCTCAAAGTTATATTTTTAAGCCCTAATGCTTCATATCTATAATTAAGTAGATAATGGCAAGTTGAGGTCGTCCACGAGAAGAGATATTTTCCAAGTGTTTACACATATATAGTGAGAAACATACTAGATACAAGCATATATATATATAAGCATGTAAATGGGGGGGTGGTTGGTTTTGGTCCTAAATTATGAATTAAAAGACAAGAACTAGCAAAACAAGAGACCAATGCTCATCATGTGACAACAACTAAAAAGATGATTAAATCAACAATTAACAGAGCCTTGGGGGCAATCGACTTCCACTTCCAAACTTCTTATAGATCATAGATTCATTCACTCATTCAATTTCATTTATTGTCTATGGGTAATGTTATCACTTCTCATTCGAAGATCAACATTCATTCATTCTTATTAGTATTTTTCTGTTCTCATAGGAATCCCTTCGGATCTCATCTAATTCTTGCAATTGTAGTTTCCTATGAAAAGCGGCCTCATCTATATCATGGTTGAATTCTTTGACCACCCAATAAGCCTTGTGTTGAATTTCCACTGGTAAGTGACACGGCTTACCAAACACTAACCGATATGGTGACATACAGATTGGTGTCTTGTAAGTCATCCTATACGCCCACAAGGCGTCATTCAGTCGAGAACTCCAATCCTTTTGGTTAGGGTTAACCATTTTCTCAAGGACATACTTGATTTTCCTATTGGAAACTCCGGCTTGCCCATTGGTCTTAGGGTGATAGGCGGTGGATGTCTTATGAGTAACGTCATATTTCTTTAGCAATGCCTCTTTGGTCTGGTTGCAAAAGTGGGTGCCACGGTCACTAATCAAGGCTCGAGGAGCCCCAAACCTAGAGAAGATGTTATCTTTCAAGAATTCTGCAACCACTTTAGAATCGTTAGTCCTAGTGGGTTTAGCTTCAACCCACTTTGACACATAATCAACGGCAAGAAGAATATATGTAAGCCACAAGAATTAGGGAAATGTCCCATAAAGTCAATACCCCAAACATAAAAGATTTCACAATGTAGCATGGCTTTTTTGGGGATCTCATTTCTAGACGAGATATTCCCTACTCTCTAACACTTTTCACAAGCCTTACAAAATATGTATGCATGCTTATTCAAAGTAGGCCAATAAAAACTGCTTTCCAAGACTTTCCTAGCAGTTCTTTTAGCTCCAAAATTACCACTGCATGCATAAGAATGACAAAAGGTGAGAATTGAATGCACTTCATTATTGGGGATGCATCTCCTAACAACTTGATCTACACAATGTTTCCACAAAAGGGGATCATCCCACACATAATATTTATCATTGCTTCTTAGCTTATCTTTCTGAGCCTTAGAAAAGTGAGGTGGGAATTTATCGGAGACAACAAAGTTCACAATGTTGGCATACCACGGTTCCCTGATTGCGAACAATTGTTCATCGGGGAACTCCTCCCGTAGTTACTCCTTCATTGATAAATTTACCTCACTATCTTGGCATGGAGGCAACCGGCTCAGATGATCGGCCACAAGGTTCTCTGTGTCTTTCTTGTCTAGCACCTCCAACTCAAATTCGCTCAAAAGCATGATCCACCTAATCAATATTGGCTTGGCTCTTACTTTGTCATCAAGTGACGAAGCGCTGTATAGTTAGTGTACACAATAACTTTTGTACCAAGCAAGTAAGATAAAAAAAAATTCAATGAAAATACCACCGCCAGCAACTCATTTTCTGTGGTGGAGTAGTTTCTTTGGGCCTCATTGAGAGACATGGATGTTTAGTTGATGGCGTGAGGCGCTCTACCCACCTTTTGACCAAGCACCGCTACAACATCATAATCGCTAGCATCGCACATGATCTCAAAAGGTAAAGACCAATCCGGGGGTTGTATGATAGGGGCCGAGACTAACCTTTCCTTCAATGTATCGAAGACCCCTTTACAACCCTCATCTATCACAAATTCTACCTCATTTTGAAACAACTTTCACAAAGGAGATGCTATCTTTGAAAAGTCCTTGATGAACAGGCGGTAAAATCCTGCATGGCCAAGAAAGGAGCACACTTCGCGCATATTAGTAGGATAAGGCAAAGTTTGAATTGTGTATATATTTGCCTTGTCAACCTTAATACCCTTAGAGGAGACAACATGGCCTATGAAAATGCTTTGCTCTACCATAAAATGACACTTCTCATAATTTAACACAAGATTAGTATCAATGCAACGTTTAAGAACTTATGCCAAATTTGATAAACAGTTGTCAAAATAATGACCATGAACGGTGAAATCATCCATGAATACCTCAACAAAGTTTTCAACAAATTCTAAGAAAATGCTTACCATTGAAAGTAGCAGGGGCATTACATAACCCAAAAGGCATACGCCGGTAAGCAAACGTACTAAAGGGGCACGTGAAGGTTGTTTTTCTTGATCTTCGGAGGCAATGGCCACTTGAAAGTATCCCGAGTACCTATCCAAAAAGCAATAGAACAGTTGACTTGCTAGCCTCTCGAGCATTTGATCAATGAATGCAATGAAAAGTGATCTTTCCGAGTATCCGCATTTAGCCTCTAGTAGTCAATGCAAACAAGCCACCCATTTTGGACTCGAGTGGGCACCATTTAACCTTTCTCATTCTTGACTACTGTCACTACACTTTTCTTGGGTACTACTTGAGTTCGGCTCACCCACTTACTATCCGAGATTGGATAGATCATACCCGCTTAGAGCAACTTAAGGATTTCTGCCTTTACCACCTCCATCATAGGTGAGTTCAATCGGTGTTGGGGTTTTCGCACGGGTCTCGCATCTTCCTCCAACAAAATTTGATGCATGCAAGTGGATGAACTTATGTCTTTGATGTCGATAATAGTCCATCCATTTGCTTCCTTATTCTCCCGTAACACCACCATTAACTTTTCTTCTTGCCCTTATATGAGTTTGCTTGAAATGATAATCGGGAGCGTCTCTCCTTCCCCAAGAAATGTGTACTTGAGGTCACTTGGCAAAGGTTTAAGCTCTATTACCGGTGCTTTTACAAGTGATGGAAGGAATTCCGGTTCTCTGGGTTCCTTTAAAACTAGAGGAGTAGGCCTTGGTACCACTTTCCTCAAGAATGCTCAACTCTTAAATGCTCTCCTTCAAGTTAGTACTCATGGAATATACAAGACATGCATCTTTAACATCATTTTCCAAAGCAACTAACAAGGAATCATCACCATTCAATTCAAAAAGATCTTGCACAACATCGTCAACAATATCAATAGCATGGCAAGAATATCCTTCAACAGGATACTTCATAGAGTCATTTATGTCAAACTATACTTTAATCTCATCAAATTCCATGGTGAGGGTACCATTATGCACATCAATGATGGTCCTTGAAGTTTTAAAAAAGGGCCTTCCCAACAAGATTGGGGCGACATGTTTATCATGCTCCATGTCAAGGACATAAAAATCTGCGGGGAATATTAAGGAACCCACCCTAACCAATACATCCTCGACGATACCCTTAGATTATGCACTAGAATGATTGGATAGTTGAATCACCACCCTGGTTTTGTGTAAATTACCAAGATTGTGGCTTTCATACAAAGAGTAAGGAATCACATTTATTGATGCACCTAGGTCAAGCATTGTTTTTTTTCAAAATGTGTATTCCCTATCATGCAAGGGATTGTGACATGTCAGGATTGCTACATCTAGGGAGTAACTCCCTTTGGCACAAAGCGGAGACATGTTCAATTTTTCCATTTTAAAGCTTATTCTTTGCTCTTTGTTTCCTATTTACAACACATAATTCCTTTAAAAATTTAGCATAGCTAGGAATTTTTTCAATAGCATTCAAGAGACAGATATTTACCTCATATCTACGAAAGACTTCGTAGATGTCCTTGTTAGACTCCTTCCTCCGTTTATCCTTCAAAGATTCCAGGAACGGTGGTCCCGGCACATATAGAGGAACTTCCACCACCCTTGCCTTCTTGTGAGGAGGGGATGAAGGTTCAGGAGTGGAGGTTGATTTCTCAATGACGATCTCCTCTTCCTTCTCCTTTCCCTTCCTTGCTTGCTTCTTGGTCAATTTCTCAGCCTCTTCTTCTACCTTTTTCTCAAACATTTCAAGTCTTCTAGGCTCATCTTCAACAACTTCATCACCCGAGGGAGAGCTAACCTCTTTACCACTTCTCAAAGTGATAGTACTAGCATTTTGGCGGGGATTCAACTCCGGTTGGGAAGGGAGATTACCCTTTTCTCGCGCCCCCATCCGATTCACGACTTTTGCTATTTGGCTCACTTGAGTTTCCAAATTTTTTATGCTTGCCTTGGCTTCATCTTGAAAATTTTCTCCATTTTCCACACTCATACTTAACCTATGAATGACTTGCATCACCTCATCTTTTGTCAAACCCGAGCTCTTCCCCTGGTCTCGGGGATTGTCTTGAAGCCTTTGGTATTGTTGTTAAGGTGTCCAATATTGTTGTTGAGGAGGGCAATACAGTTGAGTATTTTGACCTCCTTGAGGGTTTCCATACCGGAGATTCAGGTTATTACGATTACCCAAATTTAACGGCCGGTTTTGGTACACTTGATTACCTTGATAACCTTGATAGCTTTGGTTACCTTGATAGTCTTGCCCACCTTAATACCCGATGACACACTCACCTCCTCAACATAATCATCTTGTAAAGTAGGGCAAGTGTCTGTAGGATGTACCGATAAAAAAAATTCACAAGATTTGACATGTGGTACATTTTGGGCTTAGTCATCAAGGATTTCACCATAGAAGTAAGGGTCGAGACTTGGTCCTCAAGCTTTCCACTATTGGAAGGGTCACTTGTGGCCATTGGATTTCTTCTTCTCAAATCGTCCCTCGAACTAAAGTTCCCTGACTCCTCAGCTAACTCCTTGTATAATTGCATAGCCTCCGTTGAAGTATTGTTCCCAAGGGTACCACCACAAGAACTTCTCACTAGTTTTTGGTCCTCATCAAGAAGGCCATTGTAAAAATAGTAGACCAAGTCTCCCTCCGAATAGTCGTGGTACGGAAAAATCACAAGAAGCTTCTTGAACCTCTCCCAATAGTTGAAAAGAGACTCTTCATGCCATTGGAGGATGTTTCTTATGTCCTTCTTCAAAGCGGCGGACTTCGAGGCCGGGAAGTGCTTGGCTAGAAATTTTATCTTCATGTCAAGCCAACTTTTGATGCTCTTGGGTGGTAGGTAGTAGAGACAATCCCTTGCACCATTCCTTAATATGAATGGGAATACCCTTAACTTGTAGAAGTCTTCATCTACTCCGTGGGGGACCGTACCACCACACAAAAAATGGAACTCGGTGAGATGCTTGTTGGCATTTTCCCCTTGCCTACCAAGGAAGATAGGTAGCATGTTTATAAACCATGTCTTGATCTCGAAGTGCCCATTCAGTCCAACCAAAGGATACTCAATGCATGCACATCAATTGTTAGTCAAGGCTGGGAGCCATAATGTTCATCAATAAGGCTTGCCCCAAAGGAATCCCCCTTCCTTGGAGAGTAGGAACTCTTCCTTAGAACGGAGGATTTTGAGGCCATCCTCTTGGATACTCATCTTCATGCTCGTGTTGATGCTCCATAAAAGCAGAGTTATCCACAAAATGGTCACTAGAAGGGGTGTTATTCACACTTTCCAAACAAAGCCTCCTAGCCCGTCTCAAATTCAACTCTAACTCAGGGTCGTAGTGTGGGGGTTCTTGTGAAGAGGATCGTGTACGAACCAGACACCAAGAACTCAAACAATACATTTCCAAGCCAAGCGAAAATGGCAAGTCAGCTAAGAAGATAAAATAAAAGCAAACTAACAATATTTACAACTAGCACATAATCACACATAATATACCCAAACACTTAAAAGTAAACGCCTCTTCCCCGGCAGCGGCACCGAAATTTGGGAGGTCGTCGTCGGACCTCTCAAAGTTATATTTTTAAGATCTAATGCTTACTATCTACAATTAAGTAGATAATGGTAAGTCGGAGTCGTCCACGAGAATAAGGATTTTTCCAAGTGTTTACACATATATAGCGAGAAACATACTAGATATAAGCATATATATATATACACACATATATAAGCATGTAAATGGGGGGGGGTTGTTTTGGTCCTAAATTATGAATTGAAAGACAACAACTAGCAAAACAAGAGAACAATGCTAATCATGCAACAACAACTAAAAATATGATTAAATCAACAATTAACGGAGCCTTGGGGGCAATCGACTTCCACTTACAAACTTCTTATAGATCATAGATTCATTCACTCATTCAATTGCATTTATTGTCTATGGGAAATGTTATCACTTCTCATTCAAAGATCAACATTCATTCCTTCTTATTAGTAATTTACAAAGATAAACAATGACCATTTTCATAATTACCCTAAGCAAACAACACCATAGATGCATTTCATCCACGGCATTTAACACGAAGGACCGTAGGTTTGATAACAACAAGCCTTCTGCCAAAGACATAGTCATTTAACCAAACAAACATTTACTAGGCTAACCCTAGAACAAACCACATTCAAAGTTCAACATTTCTTTGCATCTATAGGATAAATATGAGAACAATCCACATTAACATACTTATCTAGTAAGAATCACCACACATTATACACAAGAAGTTCTAAATCCATGCCCTTGGATTTCATGTCAAATGAGTTAAGAAATTTGCAACTTTCCTAACACCCTAATACTTCAATCATACAAACATTTCATATAATCAAACAACCCAGGGTATAAATGAGGCAAAACACAACATTAATGACATAATAAATGCTCTCCAATAAATGTTCATAAATGAGCAAATAGAGAATCTCACCACATAAGTTTGGAAGTTTCAATCAATTGCTCCCAAGGACTAATTTAGCTACTACAATCCATAATAATCAACAACGACAATCCAAACATTAATCATATTAAAACAAAGATGAAAATGGTGTAAAACTAGGGTTTGAAAGAGGGAAAATGGACTGGAAGATAAGGTAAGAGAGAGAGAGAGAGAGGATAAGATTTAGTATTTATAGTACAAAAAAGGTAAAGAAGATTTCTAGCCAGCCAAAGTTTGCGACGAGCAAACAAATGTTCGCCCGTCGCGAAGACAGCAAAATCAGCAACCATGGTTTCTCTTCCTTCTTGGTTCAATTTCTCCTGTTTACTTCAACTTTCTTCCATTCATCAAGTCTTCAAATCTTCAAAGAAAGTCTTCAAAGTCTTCAAAATGTGATCTTCAATGGCCTCCAATCTTCAAGTCTTAATGTTATTTCCTTGTCATACAAAATCCACTTAGAAAAGGTCGAAGAGCACAAAAGTCGCTCTTACCTCTCCTAAGAGAATTTCGAGGTAAAACACAAGCTCTAGTTAACAAAAGAGCGCAAAAGTGATCCCAAAACGTCCCAAAATATGCACATAAAATGGGCACATCATCAACCTGTTTATCTTAGCGGTCTTGGTCGGACCCCATTTTTCCTTCGTTGTTCTTGTCTTTTTTTCTTTGGATACTTCTGCAAGGAAGTCTACCATGACATTCCCCTTTATGGCCTTTCTGAGGGAATATTCAATGGCATGCTCTCCTAGCTCCATTGCCCACTTTACCAATCTTGTTGAGGCCTCCAACCTGGTTAGGATCGCCTTAAACGGCTGGTTGGTAAACACTACTATGAGGTGTGCCTGAAAGTACTGTCTTAGTCTCCTCGTCGCATGAACCAGGGCCAGAGCAAGCTTCTCTTGACCTGAATACCCACGCTTCGAGCCCTGAAGGGCTCGACTCACGAAGTACACTGGCCGTTGCTCTTTATTTTCCTCCCTGACCAGCGCATCACTGATTGCCTCCTCGCTTATCGCTACATACAGGTACATGGTCTCCCCTTTACTTGGACTGGTCAGGGTGGGGAGGTCCTTCAGGTAGGCATTCATTTCATCGAAGGTTTTTTCTTCTAACTCCCCCACTATATTTCTCCTTTCCTGTCTACACACCCCGTCAAAGTTTTGAGAAGGGGAGTTCTCTTTTTGCTGCCCGGGATATGAAATGGTTCATGGCTGCCAGCTTTCCATTCAAGCTCTGAACCTCCTTCACCATTCTTGGTGCCTTCATCTCCAGGATCACTTTTACTTTCTTAGGGTTTCCTTCAACTCTTCATTCGACACCATGGGCCCTAGGAACTTCCCTTTCTCCTTGAACTGCACCAGGGTCTCTCTAACATCCTCCACAAAAGTTTCATATTGGCTGCTCTTTATAACCATGTCATCTACATGCACTTCCAAATTTCTCCCAATCTACTTCTGGAAAATCTTGTCCACCACTCTTTGGTAGGTGTCTCCGGCGTTTCTCAGACCAAAAGGCATCATTTGGTTGCCAACAACTCCCTTTTAAGTTATAAAAGCAGTTTTTTCTACATCTCTCTAGCATGGGGATCTGGTGATATCCCTTATATGCGTCAAGAAAATATTTAATCGGGTAGATGGTAAGAGCGTCTACCTTTTGGTCAATGACAGACAACGGGTAGCAATCCTTTAGACATGCTTTGTTCATGTCTGTACAGTTCACGTACATCCTCCAACTGCCATCTGCCTTTTTCACCAACATCAGGTTGGCCAGCCAGGTTGGGTAGGGAATTTCTTACAGGATCCCTACCATGACCAGTTGGCTAACCTCTCTGTTTACAGCTTCATTCCTTTCCTTGCACAACATCGCTCTCTCGTTTAACGGGCTTGTGGGTCTGGTCAACCCTCAGCTCATGGAAACCAATCTCCCTAGGTACTCCGATCATGTCCTCCGATTTACAGGCGAAGTCCTACTTGTTGTCCCTTAACACCTTTACCAGCTTTTCTTTTATCTCGGGGGGGAGTAGTGTTTCTACCTGTACCGATTGGTTATGGCTCAACTTTACAGCCTCCACCTCAGCTCCTAGCTCTGCAGGGTCACTTCTACTTGTACTTATGATCATTTTTGACAGGTTTAGCCTCGCTAATCTGTCTCTTATGACTGTCATCTCATCTTCTCGCTTACGCTTGTTGAGAGCCACTCTATGGCATTCTCTGGCCTTCTACTGATCTCCCTTGACTGAGGCTATCCCCCATCAGTAGTGCTAACATTGGCCTACCCAATGTCAGGTTGTACGGGCTGTTTGCTTTCATAATTATAAACTTCATATCAACAGTTTTTCTCTTATCTTCTAACCCCCGCCGTCACCGGGAGCAGTATGGTTCCTTCGAGCCATACTGTCCTGTTTGCAAAATCTACTCGTGGGGTCTCTGTTGGCTCTAGTTTCTTCCTGGTGTTCTTGTCCACCTTCTCAAAGCAATTCCAATACATGATTTCTGCCAAGCTTTCGCTGTCAACATTAGGGATGGATTCAGTACGGTTACAGTCATTTTTTACTAATGTCATTTACCATACCAACAATGTCGGTATATTATTTCTAAAAACCATAACCGTACAAAAAATTTGGTATACCAACATATCGGTATACCAAAAGGTCGGTTGGTATCGGTATGGTATAGAATACCACCAAATTAAAAATATAATGAATTAAATTTTTTATTCATAAAAAATACAAATAATTAGAATTTCTATTGCATAAGCCTAATTTTAGAAAATTAAATTTTCTTTAACAATAATAATAAAATAAGAGAACATCACATTAAAAACTATATTAGTAAGTTATAAAATATAAAAGAAAATTATCATTTTAATTTATTTTTGTTAGACTTAATATAAAAATATCAGTTGTAAAGAAATCTTATTTAAAAAAAAATTAACTCTTTCCAATATCCAACATATTGGAACCAAAACATAGACGACATATTTCAAATTATTTCTATTGGTTTTAATATTAATGAATGACTAAATTTAACTAAATAAAATTTCAAATTCTACATAATATTAGTTATATATATATATAGTTGTGTGGTACGGTAGTACCATGGTAATATTTTCTCAATACCATTACCGTCTCATCCTAAGTGTACGGTACGGTATTACCGTACCTCGTCATCGGTTAACTAACATATTCAGTACACATGGTACATGGTTTGGTTGGTAAGTTGGTTGGTACGGTATTTTGGCTCAAAATGCCAGCCCTAGTCTACATATGCTCAGTAGATTCTCTTGTCCATCACTCTCACCGTTATCACCAATGCGTTGTTGCCTTCCAGTTTGCCTGACACTGGGCCATTGGCGTCGAACATTATTTCTTCGTTCGTGCCCATCTTCCTGTCTGTTGGGGTCGATTGTGGTGTTTGCCTCCATCGTTCCTTTCGATGAGATTTTTTCCTTCCCCCAGTGCTAAAGCCTATGATAGCGTATATATCTGCCACCATTTGTGCCCTGCTGTCTTCTATGGGTGAGCTTTCCCTCTGTCTTTTGCTTCTTTCTTCCTATGTCTCAGCCTGAGCCACCTCTTTTCCTTTATCTCGCCTTCGCTCTTTGTCGGGGCTCCTTGTCTGGCTCGCCCCCCTTCCTGTCCGCCATGTTTATTCTTGCTCTGGTAAGTGGCTTTTTTATGAGCCCTAACACTCCTTTCCAATTGTGCCAGCTCATCACTTTGCACACAATCTTCTATGTTATGATTTAGGTGGATGCAGTCGTTTGTGTCATGACCGTGATCATCGTAATAGTCGCAGAACTGGGACTTGTTCCTCTTATCAGAGTCTTTCCTCATTTTGGGGGGCACATCCAGTATATCCTTCCCTGCGTAAAAAGAAAAGATCTCCTTGGGCGTCTTGATGAGTGGTGTAAAAATTCTCTCTGATTTGTTAAACATGTTGGCCATTTGCTGGGGGCTCCCCCTGGCGCCTTTACCCTTTTTAACCTTTCTATCCCCATCTTTTTCGGTCCTTTGCTACCCATAACCGCCTTGTGTTTCCTTTCTCCCCCTGTCGGCCAGGTCTACCCTGTTGAAGTTCTCAACTTTTTTCATCAGTTCATCGATCATCCCTGGTGGATCCAGGGTGCAGTCCCTCAGCAACAACTCATGCCTCAAACCATTTATGAATGTGTCAATGAGGAAATGGCTGCTCCTCTCCTCCACTTGGTTGGCCTCATCATTGAAATGCTCCCAGTACACTAACAGTGTCTCTGCTGGATTCTGCCTGATGGCCAGCAGCGCAGAGCGTGTCTGCTGGAATTTCTTTCTCTCCATGAAGCATGCCAAGAACTTTTGTTCCAAGTGGCTGAAGCTATCAGTCGTCCTATTCTCCAGGATCTTGAACCACACCCTAGTTACTGCTTTCAAGGTGGTCGCAAACACCTTGCACCAGATAGTCTGCGGTATCGCAAAGGTAGCCATATTGATACAAAATGTGTGTAGGTGGTCCTCCGGGTATGTTTCCCCATTATATTGTCCCAAGTTTGCTGGTATCTTTAACTTTGGGTCCGTCATAAATGCTTGAATCCTTATGGTGAAGGGCGAGCCCCTGCTCTCTGTCCCTACTTCTTGCTCCGGTTCCCTGACCGGGTCCTTGCGCATGGCACTCTCTTCCACCCTTGGCGGTGGCACATAGCCTTCCCGTCACTCGTGGTCTGCTGCAGCCTCCTCTTCCCTAGCTGGTACCTTCTTCCCGGAGTTGGCCCTGCTCCGGGCTACCTCACTGTCTCCTTCTTGTTCTGGGAATAGTTCGATTGGCTGCATGCCCGAGCCTCTCTGCTTTGGTTCTCCATTCTGGTGGTCCTGAATCTTCTTCACCCTCCCAATCACCTCATTTTGAGATGCCATAAGAGCCGGAAGTACCTCCGAGTTGTTTGCAAGCTCAGCCGAGGTGCGAAGCTGATGTCTCTCCCTCGTCGGCGTTAGTGTCGGGGTGGCGGGGTCGTCTTCCAAGTGCGTCACATCCTCCATAACCACCTGGTTGAACACATTTCCCACCGGTTGTGCCCCCGTGTTGTTCAAGCTGCGTGGATGCTAAAAAAATGCGATCCTCACATGCGGCGCCAATGTTAATGCCTATTTTTGTTGAATGCTTTCTCCGTGATCCACTCTGGTCCAGCTCGTGTTGGAACCTACAAAACAAACGGGCTCAGGTCAGGCAGGTAGGCACTTGGTCGTGCCTGCTCCAAAGCTCCAATCAGCCATGTTTGTCGTGTAGGAGAAGTCTAGAGTGAATAGTATTCAGATTGTGTAATCTTACCTCGATAGTCTGATTATTCCTTTGTTATATGTGTTTTGTGGCTTACGGGACAGCAGCCGTACCATCCATCCCATCAGCGCACATTCTGCCAGTTGCCTTGGCCTTGGGCCGATGTCTCTCCTTTGGGCTAGGGTATTCCATATGCGGGCTTTCAGCCCATACATTATTAGGGGCGGGAGTACAAAACTGACTTACTTATCTACTGCACGTTAGAACAATAGTCCGTGGGTGCTTGAGCTACAACCTACATGCATTTCGTTGTTTCAATACAGAGAAAACACTTATTAGGGTTTTTGTTTGCTTCACATATAAATCAATTGATATTTGTAAGGAAAAGTGTTTTAAATGCAACCTCATGAAATTAAGAACTTATC
The DNA here is from genome assembly GCA_037428765.1 of Rubia yunnanensis. Lineage (NCBI taxonomy): Eukaryota > Viridiplantae > Streptophyta > Magnoliopsida > Gentianales > Rubiaceae > Rubia > Rubia yunnanensis. Next base: position 87,443,164 of record CM075063.1, read on the forward strand.
ATGAGAAAATACACTTCCTAATATGAAATAGATGTTTTCATATAACCTAATTCAATTCCTGCATGCTGCATGAAACTTCGAGATTCCCCTATTTTCAAGATAAAATTAAATAATCATCAGCGTCGGTCCAATGTATTCCAAGGCATTATATAAATTTTCTTTTATCGATGCAAACTATATAAAGAAAGTGTAATATTATCATATTTATTGAGATTTGAAACATGTCAAGTGTAGTGCTGGAAGACTCACCTAATGATTTTTTTATTTCTTTATAATATGCTAAAAATAATGCCAGATGAAAGGGACATAAGCCAATATCCTAAAATATTATGTAATGATTAAACTTGCCTTTAATTCGACAATATTGTGCACTAATTTCATCTATTTTGCTCATCTTCCACACGCGAAAAGTAATTGTTGCTTTGAAATTTTGAATGAAAAAGGTGTGATTGTTAAAAAATAAAAATAAAAAGTAATCATATACAAGTACTTTCTCTGTCTCTTTTAAATTTTCCATTTTGATTATTCTAAATTAAAAATGCATTGTATATTTGATCGTAAAATTTTGTTAATGCATAAGTTATAAATATTATCATGCTAAATATCGTTAGATTCATCGTAACGAGCATTTTCTAAATATTAAATGTTATAATCGATATTTACGCCATATGTTTAAAGATATTAACAATCAAGCGTATTTCTTTAATTTAAAATATCATAATTTTGCATTTTTGAAATTTAAAACTCAAAGTGTACGGGAAGCATAAGAAACAAAATAAAGGTCAAAAATATAAAATGCAAATAATAAAGACAATCAAATTGTAATGTTGACAAGTTAGGTTAGGGAGAAATATGTTAACAAAACAATTGTATTAATTTATAATAAAAGGCAACCAAAAGATTTTTCTGAAAAAAGGCCCAGTGATCTTTAAAAAAGGGCCTAATATGCAATGATTGAAAAAAAGGGCATTATATAGTATGCTTAAAAGACATGCCCAAATTTAAATTAAAGAAGGGAAAAGACAGAAAACATCTACTCCATTTTGGGCTCTTCAGATTTTAAGAAGTACATATATGTTCATAAAATATTTTTCAGGCCCTTCAAATATTTTGGGCCCAGTATGGGCACAACCAACACTACCTCTGGGTCGGTCCTGATGATCATGTGCATCTTGTTGTGAAAATCACTAATTTTGCACAAATTAATTAAGAAAGTAGCAAGGACGTTGATATTGAAAATAAGACGGAGAGAATGGAGAAGAAGATAAGATGAGATGAAGTGAAAATGAGAGAATGGGATGCGTGTTTTTCTTCATCCTCTTATGGGGCATTTATAGAAGAATTTATGGGGTAATTACATAGTGTTCCCATGGGGTAAATAAATAGTGAATAATTAATTATAACAAATCTAGTTTTTTGCTAATGAGCATTTCATTATTCGTAACACTCCCTCTGGAATGCTCATTACAATAATTATGTGTTCGTGCTGCCTCATTAAAAATCTTACTAGGAAAAATCAATGGGATAAAAACCATAGTAAGGGGAAAAGAGTAAAGCCATGCATAGCTCCCCTCATGTCGACATGGGTGATTTCTTCATAAACTTTGTAGTTTTTGCATCCCAGTGTCATGAACATGTTTTCTGAACACTGAAGTGGGGGAGCCTTTGTGAGGAGATCTATTGAGTTCTCACATGAACGAATATACTGGATGTTGATAATATTACTCTCTTCAAGTTCTTCAGTAAATGAAAAGAACTTCGGAGAGATGTGCTTTGTTCTGTCGCTTTTGATGTGTCATTCCTTCATTTGATTAACATTTGTGGCATTATCTTCATAAAGTGTGATGGGATCATCATTTGATAGGAGACTACTTTTGGTTCTGATATGTCGTGTCATTGATCTCAACCACACACTCTTTCAACTTGCTTCATGCTATGCGATAACCTCACCATGGTTTGATGATGTTGTGATGAGCGTTTGCTTCTGGGAATGCCAAGAAATCGCAATCTCTCTGTAGGTAAACACATACCCAATTTGAGATCTCCATTTGTGTGGATCTGACTGGTCATCTGCATTGCCAATCAAAACTGGTTTTGTAGTGTTGGAATAAAATAATCCCAAATCAATTGTTCCTTGAAGGTAACGAAAGACATGCTTGCTTATGTTCCAATGCCTTTTAGTAGGAGATGAACCGAATCTCGCTAATAAATTAACAGAAAAAGCTATATCAGGTCGAGTACAATTAGTGAGATACATAAGAGCTCCAATTGCACTGAAATATGGTACTTCCGGACCAAGAATTTGTTCAAATTTCTCACATGGACGAAATGGATTCTTTTCCATATCAAGGGATCTAACGACCATTGGGGTACTCAATGGATTTTATTTATCCATATTGAATCTCTTTAATTTATTTTTCGTGTAATTTGATTGATGCACAAGTATCCCACTTTGCAAGTGCTCAATCTGCAAACTGAGACAATATTTCATCTTCCCATTGTCTTTCATTTCGAACTACTTCTTTAAGTAAGAGATTACTTCCAGAATCTCTTCATTAGTCCCAATGATAATCAGATCATCAACATAGATAACGATAATCACACACCCAGATATTATCTTCTTGATGAAAATGCAAGGACAATGAGGATAGTTGACATACCCCTTTTGTAACAAATATTTGCTTAGTCGGTTGTATCACATGCGTCCGGATTGCTTTAGCCCATATAAAGATCTTTGTAATTTGGTTGAATATCTTTCTCTGGATTTTAAACTTAATGTTTCATGCATTTTGAATCCTTTAGGGATCTTCATGTATATTTCAGTATCAAGCGATCTGTATAAGTATGCGGTAACATCCATAAGGTGTATATTAAGTTTCTCATGAACTGCTAGACTGATAAGGAATCTAAATGCAATTCCATCCATGACTGGGGAATATGTTCCCTGAAAATCAATTACGGGCCTTTGAGAAAAATTTAGTGCAACAAGTCTAACCTTGTATCTCACAATTTCATTTTTGTCATTTTTTTCTCACAAATACCCATTTGTATCTAACAGGTCTCACATCTTCAGGCATGAGTACTATAGGCCCAAAGACTTTGCGCATGTTAAGCGATTCTAATTCAGCTTCAATAGCATTTTTCCATTCAGTCCAATCGCGTCTATTTTTTCACTCGGTAACAGACTGTGGTTCGGGATCTCTATTATTTTTGTCCATAACATCACATGCCAAACTGTAAGAGAATGCATAATCGATTTCTTCATTTCGGTTCCACCTTATACCTGTATTGGCATAAGTTATCAAAATTTCTTAATTTCCCTGGTTTCATATTTCTACATGAATACGTTCCTCCATTTTGGGGGTCATCTTGTTTCTCTGGTCCTTTTCTTTTTAGATGATTTTTATTTTTGGAACCAAGTGGTCTTCCACACTTCAGGCGTGTCGTGGTTTCATGAGTGACTTCGTTTTCAATTTGCCCTTTCGGGACTTCAATTTAAGCAGGGGCATTCTCAACTGGTATGTGAGATATAGTCACTCTCTTTGAGACCGTAAATTCATCAAAAAGTTGAATCGATTATCTTGCATATGCAAAATCCTTTGGACTTTTCCATCACAATATTTTGTATAAGGATCAAGATGCAATAATGTTGGTACAGACTAGGTAATTTCCCTTTTCCAACTGTTTTCTTTCTCCCCCAAATGCTGGAAATTTTTCTTCATCAAAATGGCAATAAGCGAAACGAGTTGTGCAACTATTTCAGTTTGGGGTTCAAGGTATTTAATAATTTATGGGCTTTCAAAGCCTATATAAATGCCAAGACTTTTCTGTTGCCTCATCTTTGTTCTTTGAGGTAGTGCAATAGGCACATAAACAACGCAACCAAAAATCCTTAGATGTGATATATTTGGTTCTTGGTTGAATATAAGTTGTAGTGGGGAGTATTTATGATATGCACTTGGCTTGATGGAAATTAATGTCGCGGCATGTATATTGCATAACCCCACACTGAAGTAGGAAGCATTGTCCTCATTATCAATGGTCTGACAATGAGCTGGAGACGTTTGATCAGTGATTTGGCCATACCATTTTGTGTGAGTACATGAGCAACAAAATGCTCAACAACAATCTCAACTGATATACAATAATCATCGAATGTCTGGGATGTGAATTCACCGGCATTATCAAGTCTGATTTTCTTGATTGTATGATCAGGAAATTGAGCTCGCAATTTGATGACCTCAACGAGTAGTTTAGAAAATGTCATATTTCAAGTTGATAACAGGCATACTTATGAACATTTTCTAGAGGCATCTATCAATACCATGGAGTATCGAAATGGTTCACATGGTAGATGGATAGGTCCACATATATCACCTTGAATGTGTTCAAGAAACGCAGGTGATTCTATTTCAACCTTTCACTGTGAAGACCTTATGATTAGCTTTCCAAGAGAACAAGCTTTACATTGGATAAAATTTTCTTGAGGGATCTTTAGGTCCTTTTGTGGATGCTCATGTGTACTTTCAATAATTTCTTCGCATCATAGTTGAACCAGGATGACCCAGCCAATCATGCCATATAGTAAATATTGAAGGTTTGATCACTACCGTATTTGATTCAATTGCATTTATATGCATGTAATGCAATCCAGTATGGAGTATTGATAGTTTTTCAAGTATGTATTTCCTCCCAGATTTGTATATTGTGAAAAATATATATTTCATGGTACCTTCAGTTACAGACTAAGTATCAAATCCATGAGAATATATATCATTGAAACTCAATAAGTTTCATTTGGACCTCGCAAAAATAAGACATTATTTGTTGTAAATATTGTGCCATTCGGCAATGTAAACCTTTCCTTGCCAACTCCTTTAATCAAATCTACAGGACCTGATATTATATTCACAGTGGTTTGTGTTGGTTTTATCTTTGAGAAAATTTTTTTATCCTTTAATATATTGTGCGTTGTTCCACTATTGAGTATGTAAATTTCTTCAATTTTAATCCTTTGGTTGGCTTGACGATTAGCTTTGTCCATTTCACCACTTTAACTAAAAAACAAAACAAATTTTGATACTTCCCCCATCTCATTTCAAGCTGTAATTTAACTATTCATTTAGTCAAAATATCCAAACTTTGACCATAAAATTGAATTGGTATATAAATATAAATACTATTGCGTGATACATTGTTAGATTCGTTATAACTTGTATTTTCAATATATCAAATTTTCACAAAGTTTAATCATCCCCAATGAGAGATATTAATGATCAAGTATTTTTCAAGTAAACTGCTGAAAGTCAAAGTGTGCAACTTGAAATGGGACGGAGGGACTAAGAAAGATAATTAATTAGACAGTGGCAGACCTCTAAAGAAAAACCATTCATTGATATATTATATATATAAGAGATACAAATAAACATCGGACCATTTAGCTTCTTTCTCAATAATAGTTATACAATTCCCCCATTTTTCAGTTTCCACCATCTGCTTGTTATGCGAAATCACCAACTATGTCAATTAAATCATCATTGAAGTCGGATGCTTCGAGGTGAGTGGATTCGTTTATGAAGTTGACCTCTTTCCCCTTTTCCTTTATGGACTCCTGGTAGAGTTTGCATAAGTGCTTCAAGACTCTGTAGACTCTTGACCAATGCCCTTTACTGCCACACCTGAAACAAGAGGTTCCGTAGCCTTTTGATGAGCTCGCATATTTTTCCCTTTTATGGGTACTTTCATGCTTCTTCTCGTATGGTTGCTTCTTGTGATAGTAGTTACCGGACTTATAGGACAAGTTGTAACCACTTTGACTGCGTCCGTAACCACGACCACAACCATGACCTCGACCTTGCCCATGACCTCGACCTCTCTCTCGACCCTGAAAATATTTCTTGTGTCTAGGTTCGTCGGAGTGAACAACATTTAATTCAGGAAACGCTTTTGAGCTAGTCGGGCGAGATTGATGATTCTTCATCAACAACTCATTATTCTTCTTCGCAATGAGGAGACAAGCAATTGCTTAAGAATATCTTTTAAAACCCCGCACACGATATTTGTGTTGCAATGTCACATTTGATGCGTGGAAAGTAGAAAAAGTATTTTCCAACATTTCAATATCAGTTACCGTAACCCCACAAAATTTCAAGCGGGTTACTATTCCAAACATTGCAGAATTGTAGTCATTGACTTTCTTATAGTTTTGAAATCGTAGATTTGTCCAATCATCTTGGTAAATGGGGAGCATTACATCTCTTTGGTGATCTTATCTTTCTTTCAGATTTTTTCACAATTTATTTGGATCTTTCACAGTGAGATATTCATTTTTTAGGCTTTCATCAAGGTGGCTTTCATCAAGGCGTCGGCGAAGGAAGATTAAAGATCTTGCCTTCCGTCCTTGATGAGTCATTCCCCTCTTGGAGTGTCTCAAGGAGCTTCATTAACTCCAAGTGCATCTCAATGTCTACGGTCCAATGCATATAATTATTTCCACTGACCTCGAGTGGACTGAATTCAGTTTTCACCAAATTTGACATGGTGATAACTAATAGGAAAAATAAAATAATTCATTAGATCTAATTCAAAATACAGAAGTCTACAATGATTGCAAATAATAAGAGAAATACATCATTCCAATCATTACTGAAGAAGAACGAAATTCTTCTGGCGAAATATCTATGGTGAGAATAGTAAAATGTAATACAAAAATAATTGCAGCAACAAAGACTAATATTAGTCTAGACATTTTATCGGCAAATTAAGTGAATTTAGAGTGAGAAAGATATGAGGTAGAAGAGAAAATGTGGTTTTGTATCATTGGATGTCTTCGTATTTGTACTTTAAAATATAGCCGTTTGTAGCCGTTATATTATCACTGGAAATATAGTCGTTTATAGCCGTTATTTTAATTAATTGTAGTTAAATTTTAATAGTAGATTAGCAATGTAATTTCATCAAATAATATGTCAAAATAGACAAACATATTAGAGACATAAATAATCATAGAAATATTGAAATGAAGCACTTAAAGATTTGGTTAGATGTAAATCACACCATTTTACTATAAGGTGGTAGAGCCTCATGTTTGTAATAATATGGTGTTATGCATTAAGAAATTTAATTATTATAAATCACATCACATTACTATAAGGTTTCAAAGCCTCTCATGTATAGTAAGAATGAGTCTCCTGACATGCGGCCTGTCCATAAGCTTATGGACAGACCATTATTTTTTACCTTATACACTGCATTTGTTGAATTTTTGAAAATATTTTTTATATCATATATTTTTATATTTTCACCTTCAAATACATATTATTACTTGTTTTAACTTATAAAATACAAAATTTTAATTTTATAAAAAAATGTAACATTTAAGGTAAAAGCCTCTGTGTGTACATAAGCTTATGGAAATGCCGCATGTCTCGAGACTTTCTCATATAGTAATATGATGTTATGTATTTAGAAAGTTAATTATTTTAAATCACATCACTACTATAAGGTGGAAAAGTCTCATGCATATAGTAATATGGTGCTATGTAACGATAATAACAATCATAAATGTTTTAGTGCATAATAACAATTATAAAAGTTTTAGTGCACGGTTTATTATACCCCTGTTATGAACTTACTTGATGAAGACGGAGAGTGATCGTGCTGATAACATGTTGTGAAAATCACTAACTTTGCACCAATCAATTAAGAAAGTAGAAGGAACTTGATATTGAAAATAAGATGGGGAGAATGGAGAAGAAGGTAAGATGAGATGAAGTGAGAATGAGAGGATGAAAGACGTGTTTTTCTTCATCTTCTTAGGGGTATTTATAGAAGAATTTAGGGGATAATTACACATTGTTCCCCTAGGATAAATAAATAGTGAAATAATTAATTATCACAAATCTAGATTATTGCTAATGAACATTTCATTATTCACAACACATATGTCATTCTTCCCAATTCTTATGAACCCACATTTTGTCCATTGTTTATAAATCTCCAAATCTCCAAATTTAAAATTACAAATTTTGCTTTTAGTTAACAAGTTAAGGGATAGTTCATTAGGTCAACTGTGAAGGGGATATTAGTCCTTTTTTTTCCAGTCAGTTTCCTAATTACTTTGTACATCATATGCGTGTCTGTACGAAATTCTTTGTTATCTTTTAAGGAATTCTGAAATTTCATATTAAAATTAAGAGGCCGTCTCTTGAAAGACGGTCTTTCCATAAGTTATGGAAAGACCAAGGTTTAAAGTGTAAATTAGAAGAAATTAAGATAAAATTTTCGGGTTGCATGAACCGGGTTATAAATTTTATAACTACTACATGTTTCATACTAAAACTTTGATATTGCAACTAAGACCTTTTACCTTTTATTATTCTAATCAAACCCCGTCTTTCCATAAGCCTATGGAAAGACCGTCTTTCCCAAGACTTTGCCTAAAATTAATTGGTAAGAAGTGAAATTATTCAAAATGCTACTCCCTCTGTTTTTTTAATATTGACACACTTACTAAAAATGAGTGTTTTTTTTTAATTGGCACATTCTATTTATGGCAAGTTTAAGATTATTACATCCACTCATTTTACTTTCTCTTCTTTTAATTCAATTTCATCCACTCATTTAGCATCTCCTAAATTCTAACCCGAAAAGTGATGTGTCAATGTTAAAAAAACGGAGGGAGTATATTTAAGTTACATCTATATCTATATGTATACCTATTATAAAAGCACAAATCTTTCCCTCCAAGGCCGGTTTAGGTACGGTGCCAGGTCCACATCTTCTTTGTTCCATTTGTGATTTGTGCTGCCTGCCTTTTGTTCTCAGTTCCAATTCCGCTGCCGCCTACTGTAAGTATGTAACAATTTCCCGGTACTCGGTTTCCCCCTCAATGCACCTGCCTAGTTCGGATGCCTTATTACGCCTGTTCATTTAAGGTGACTCATCTTCGCTCTCTCCTTTTTACTCTTACCTCCTGCTTCCTTTTTACACCCTTTCTTTTTCAACCCCAGTTTAGGTAAATTTAGGGATTCTCCAATCACGATTATTCTCTGCTTCTTCTGTTAGATTATATTAGAAGTTTGTATTTCAAGCTCTTGGCCTTTCATTTTCCTGGTTTAGCTTCTTATGATTGTACTGGTATTTAGTTTGTTGTCATTTTGAGGATTTCCAAATTGGAACCACTTGAGTTTATTATGTACTGCAGGTGTTTGATTTAATGACTTTACCTGTTCGCATTATACTTTGCTTCGGAGGTCACGTATTTGTTTTGTGTTATCAAATTCTGATTTGCTCTACGAATGAGCACTAATTCATTAGTGAAAATTTTGATCAGTTGTATGGATGTTCTTGATGGCTTTTTAAATTATGTTCTATGAGTTTTGGTTTTCTGTAGTTATGTTTGTTTTGGATTCAGATTGATTTTCTATCTATCTTAGAAAATAATGTGTTGTTTCTGCCATGAAGCTTCATCCTGTGGTATGAAATGTTGTTGTAGATGTGTAATCCTCATTGTAATGGTGAATAATTTTAGTTTTCTTGATGTTTATCTTGACTAAGCATCGTGTTGTTTTCAGTTTGATTGCACTTCAATTCAGTTCCGTTTTGTTCAACTTAATTTAATTCAGTTACGTTAGTATTGATTTGAAGAAATTTAGCCAAATTTAGATCTAATAATAATATTTTTCCGATGATAAATTATTGTTTAGTTTAATTCAGTTAGTCCCATTCTCAAATCATAGAGCCTAACTAACTAAAGTTGTAGATGGATTATAATCTTATTGGTAGTTGGGAACTGCTTTTGTTTGATGCATTGATATTATTCTTCAGCTACTGTATGATTGGAATTGAGGGGTGGAAGGAATTGAATACAACTAATTCTTCTTAGTTACTCACAACAAATATTAGTAAACATGGAAACCTCTCTTCAATCTTTGTGGCTGTTAACACTAATATGGGAAAATGTAAGCTGATCATGGTGTAGTTTCAATAATTTTTGAAATTTTCCTCCAAGATTCAACCAGTAGGTTTACTTTGTGTATGTAAGGTTTGTAGCTTGAAAGTTGTATGTGAAAGGTTTATGTTTAGCGTACATAAATTTTTGCTTTGGTTTACTATGAAAAATTAGGAGAATTCTTGATGGAAGGCGATTTTTAATTATGAGTGTCGATGTTCATTTCTTGAGGTAAATGTGCCAGTGTCCGTGTTCGTTATTTTGGATTGCCTTAAATTCTGAGTTAGCAGGTTTTAGCTTGGAAACTTAGTAACTACATCATGCAGGACTGTTTTTTATCTGACTCATGTGAATAGTATATGCCAAGGTTGATTAAATAGTGGTTTCCATTTGTTTCCTTGGTGAAAGTTATTCCCGTTTTGTTGCAAATGTAGACTCCAACTCATTTGACCACCACGAGAAATTATGCTTCTGGAGGAGAATTGTTTGAACAAATCTGCAATGCTGGACGGTTTACAGTTTTTACGTTCGCTACCCTTTCTTACCTCGAGTCAGTGGTTATGAAAGAAAATTCTGCCATTTAAATGCTACTTCTCTTTTCTGTTTACCGATTAGGAGATTATTTTTAGGACAGTGAGGATAATTCAAGAGACTGAGGAGGGAGATCGAGAAAAATTGTGCTATTAATATCTTATATGGTTTATTCTTTTGATATATCCATGAATGTCTTGCAAGGAATGCTCGTGCTTTCTGGCTACGAACTGATCAGATTCGATGCGAATTGCCGATGATTTTGTGTGGGGGTTTTGTGAGAATGTTCCTTTATGTTACCTTTGGGTTTTCTGTTTTCACTTCTATGCTGTGGATTGGTCTCTTTGCTGAAGTGATGGTTACCAGAGGAATGAGCTGGTGAGCAAAGTGGGTATGTCTGGATCAGATTTCGAAATGTTCAGGTTTTGGTGCTTGCTGATTTTTGGCATTCTGCAAGTTCTGTGTTAACGGCCGAATGTGCAGAAGTTCTTGAATGAAATGGTTTTGTGCTGGTACTGAGATTGCATGGTAGCCGAGTTCCTTACTTGGAGTATAGTAGGGCAAAGGTTTTCTTGCACAATTTCCTTATACTGTTGCAGAGTTCTTGACTTGGAGTATACTTGTTTCTTGACTTTCGTTTTGTATCTGTATTCATTTCTGAGTTTGTATGCCTTGACACATAGGAAATGTATGTTGAGTTTCAGAGTTTGTATGCCTCAACACATAGGAAATGTATTTAGTCCTTTTGGCCCCAGGTTTGGACAAGGAACGTAGGAACTATATGTTGAGGTCTGGGTTTTCGGGCAGTTCTAATGAGTGCATTAACACATTTCATATCTTCTGCTTTCTGTCACAAAAGGTTCATATTTGTTTTTTTAATGTTTTGTTATTTTGGATTAGTATCTACCTGGATATGATTGCTTGGTATGGCATATGGTCCGGGTGAGTACTGCACAAAGTGCAGTTTCCCGTACTAGCCTAATATAAAAAGCACGAATCTTTCCTTCCAAACCCGGTTTAGGTACGGTGGCAAGTCTTCATCTTCTTCCTTTCATTTGTCCAGCCTACTTCCTGCTGCTTGCTTTTTGTTCTCAGTTCCAATTTTGCTACCGCCTATTGCCAGTATGCAACAATTTCCCGGTACTCGGTTTCCCCCTCAGTCCACCTGCCTGGTTCGGATGCTTTATTACTACGTGTCGTCGTTCCCCTCCTCCTATGCCTGTTGATTTAAGGTGACTCATTAAAAAATTGGCGGTTGCCTTTCATTTGTCCCATTTTTCCCTTGTTAAAAACCCACTTTCCACATTCTACCACTTCGGCTTCCGTTTTCTTATCCTCCGATTTTTGTATGGGTGTATTTAGGGGGTTCGATTTGTTGGATTTAGGGGTTAGTTAATTTATATAGAAAAATTGGATGAGAGTTTTTGATGTTTAATTTGTTGACTCGGTACCTATTTGGGATCAGGAGAAAAATACCCCTCTCTAAACTTTAGCCGATGGTGGTGTTGGAGAATGGTTTGGTGGCCTGTTATATTCATCTGGCCAACTGGCGAATGAAGCCGTCTTGGACCAATTGTCTGCCCTTTGTTTCCTAAGGTTTGTGTTATGGTTTGTAATATTCGAGTTTGAATTGGGATTGAATTTCTCAGTGATTTGATGTGAAGTGCTTTGTTGTCAAGAGTTTGGCTGTTATCTTTGGTGTTGGGCTGGTTACCAGCCTCTGTCCTTGTACACTGAGTTCCAGTCACCCTTGGCTACAGTGGTTAGACACTGAGTCCCAAAATCCGCCATTGTCTGTTCAATCCGTTATAAGTATGTGATGCAATTAACTCGGGTGGTATTTTTCAGGGGCATATGGTACGGGAAGAATTAGAGCCGAGGTAATCCACTATTTGAGTTCACTCTTAACGGGTTGATTTATCCTAAATATGAAGTTGAGCGTATTATTATGGTTTTCTCTTCTTGTTTATGCCATTTTAGTGGCTCATAAAGACTCGATTAGTCCTACTGGTCTATAGATTTTGGAGCTCTTATTTTCTTCCATGTTGTATTAGCCGGATTGTAGGAGATTCGATTGCATTTGCACTAGGGCTTGCGACAACATTGGCATTACTTGGAATAGCTGCCTCATTTAGTGGAAAAGCTTATGGCCAAATAGACCAGGGCTTACCAATAGCTGCTTCTGGTTTAGTTATTGTGATGGGTTTTAATCTCCTAAAGGTGATTATTTATGATGCAAATTCCATTGCAAGTTGTGCCTACTTTGTTAAGATTTATCATAAAAAATTTTAGCCCTATTTTGCATTAAATGTCCTTGGTTTTTCCTTTGTTCTCCTTGCCAATGTTGCAGGTGATTGAGATTCAGCTTCCCTTCATTCTTCACCAACTTTGATCCCCATTTCCACGGCACATATTTACATGAAAAGGGTTTTTTTTTTGTTTGTTGATATTGTGTTTCTTACAAATTGTAGTGAAAGCTCTTTCATCAGTAATAACTAAGGTTACATTGTCTTAAAGTTCAATGAAATGCTTATGTGGGTTTATTATTAGTATGTGCTAATGCTGTAAGTAGCGGCTTCCCACCCCCGCATTTCAAAGTAGCTGCATGTGCGAATCATAGTTTTTGGCTTTTTGCATTCATATTCAATGTACTCTGTTACTCTTCTACTGCTAATGTGATTCAGCAATTGTTGGGTACATATTTGGCTCAAATGATTCACACAAGAAAACGCTCTTGCACTGATTATTCTTCATGTCAAGCATGGTAGTGCAGAGGCTGCAATTTGTCCGCAATCACTTTATCAAAACCCACCCACCTTTTATGCAAGTCGCCGGTAGATAAGGTGAGTCGCCTCTTTTCGTTTCTGCTTTTCTGATTCTTGTATGGGTCAATTTGGGGTTTCGATTTGTTCATCCTTCCCATCCCTTGTCCTCCAATGCCTGTGTAGGTGATGTACGATCGCGGTCGCCTTTCATTTGTCCTAATTTCCCCTTGGTAAAAACCCACTTTTTTACTATCTACCATTTCACCTTTCCGTTTCTTCTCCTTCGATTTCTGTATGGGTGAATATAGGGGTTTAGATTTGTTGATTTTAGGGGTTTAGGCTAAGTTATATAGAAAAACTGAATCAAAGGGTTATTGAAAAAGGTTTTTTTTTTTGTTCATTTGTTGATTCCGTGTTTCTTACAAATTTTGGGTTGAAGGAGAACCTCATGTGGAGCCGCACGACCTTTATTAGCCTATAGTGACATGATTTTTTTCTGCTATTACACCATTGGTCAGTATTTAGACCTCCTATTCTTATCAAAAGCATATGCAAATATCTCATTCTCCAGTTGTATTGATCACTCAGTGTTCAAGACCTGAGCTACTCTTATCAAGTGTGTGTTTTTGTGCCAAACCTGTAATCTCATTCAGTCCAAATTTCTCATAACCCTTTTTTTCACAGAGTTGAAGCTTTTAAGAGGGAGTATATGCATGCTTAATTTATTTATGATATTGTAGTAGGCCAGTTTAGTTTGGTGTTTCATATTAATCCACTAGCTGTTACGGAATGTTGTGTTTAGTTTTAAAGTGTTTCGATGTGTTTTTTTTACTCCATGTGCGTATGTATCTTGCAGCTGGATAGTTGTAGAAAGAGTTTACTTTCTCATGATTAATTAATAATTGGAGAGTTTACTTTCATTGACAATGTAAGAAGCTTTAATCGGCCACAGCAATCTTATATATTTTATGAAGATCATGAAAATGTCTTCATTGTTATGGAGTGAGATGTGAGAACTAATTTGAAGCACTTACAGTTTTGTTTCTTTTTATAAAGTTGCCCTTCTCGTGTATATATTCACTTGAGATGTGGGTTTAAAGAGTAATCATATGTACTCAGTTTATAAATATATAGAGTAACTAGTGTATTCTTGAAATTATTTTAGTCTTCGATACAAGGAATACTTGGAGACAACATAGTATCATTTGGAGATAAAAGAGACTTGATAGCCTAGAACCATAGTTTTCATGAGGAAATCGAACATCCTTAAAATATTTCGTAATAAGAGAGGTGTGTGAACTCTGAGTGATAAATAAAGAAATGAACAAGTCTAGGTTGTGCATTTTTTCCTCCATTGCTATCATTAACATATATTTAAATTTAAGGTGTGATCAGAGTTCATAAGCAATATGAACTTGGAGTGGTAATTTATTTGTTTGTGATTGATATACACATGTTTTTTAGTCTATTGGTGCCTAAAATTTTCCTTCATTGTTTCATCACTACCATGTTTACAACTTTGGTCGCCCGTACTGCCTTCAGCCTCCGGCGACGTTGCCATTCTCACAATTCCCTTCTTTCGTTTATTGCTATACCATCATCAGGTTATGCTTATTCATTTGTTCTCTTCATTACTTTGCCAATTTTTAAAATTCCCCTCCAGTTTCTTATTGTCTGGCCATTTCTTTTTGCTTTCATATATGGAATTGATCGTGTGTACGATATGTTATTCTTAATTTCAAAATTGCATCAGAGGTGTTTGATAATTGCTCTCAGAGAACAAGTACTATGCACCTGAAGATTGGGGAAAAGGAACAGGTATTTGTTGAACTGAAAAGTAATTCTTCTATTCAAAGATGATATATAGGGGAAGCAAGGTTGTGAAGGTCGCGCGCTCGATCGAGCAGCAGAGGTTCTTGTCTAGGTTTGGAATGAAATGCCAGAATGTTGATAGTCGCACCTCGATTTAGCATCCGTTTTGGCCAATTTTTTCTCAGATTGTATGATTCTGATTCTTTACCTGTTTGTGTCCTTGTTCGTTTCTGGTCTTATGTCTTGGCATTTTATGTTGGATGGCGTGTCTGTTATGCCGCATTGTAACAAGGATTTCCAAGTCAAGTTGAAAGATAGGAATGGCGCGACCTTGAACCTTGAGTAAGCTTGTTGATTTAAAGGGTTGGTCGTCTTGTCTGTTTTTTGAGGTATGTGTTTTGGTTGACGATGAGACATTATGTATCTGCTTTCTTAATAATTAGAATAGTTGACTTTTTTGAGCTTCATTCAGATGTAATGAACTGAAAATAAGGAGAACTACATGAATGGTAGACAGAGATATATTTAAGGTATATTTTTATGACAGGACCATGATCGGATTCAATCCAAAACAAAGAGTAAGATACATAGAGTACATAAGATCTGATGGAACATGCTCCTATTTCTTTTCTTTGAAGTTTGCAAGACATCTCTTCTCTAGAGTAGAATTCAAAGACGTTTGTGTCTTTGCTCTTACTTTTACCGGATACGTTTATATTTATGAATAATTCAAGGTTGATAGGTCAAGGTTTAGGTTGAAGGTTTACTTATTTTCTGCTTGATAGATAATAGTCATCTGGTAGGAAATTTTTCATACAGGTGCCCTGGGCTAAGTAGAGGACCTGTGTGGGAAAGTTCTATATGGGTAGACTGCAAATGTGACATACATCCGTCTTAATATTGCTCTTAATTGTACAAAATTGTTAAGGGTCATACAATACAGTGGGAAAATTTGTGCATGTGCTGGTTGGGGCTAAATAATAAAAGGTTTGTTGATCTTTAAATTTTGTGCAATGTAGATAGCGGGAATTGGTACGAAAGAACAGATATGGCACGGTCAGCATATGGGAATCCACAAAATGGGGCCAAAAGCGAAGGAATGAGCAAGTTCATCAGAATATTGCATACAAGTTCAGATGGAAGTTGATGTTTTGGTTGATGGAGCTTTCCTTAGTCCAGTACAACCATCGGCGCGGTAGGATGACAGATTTTAGAAAACAATCCGAACAGAAATATTTTTCAAGGAGGTCATCGGGTCTATGCTACTACATCGTTTCAAGCAGAAACCTTGGCAATAATCACAGGATTGAAAGTAGGAGTAACGAGGGGTATTCAATCTCTGTGCACTCAATCAGACTGCCTTATGATCAACGACCTTCTCAAGGGTAGGTTTAGAGACTGAGGCTTTAGTTGGTAAAATACTGCACATCATGTTGTCTTTTCTTCAAGTTAATGTAATTAAAGTTAGTTGTGAAAGTGTACAGATTGCTCATGATGTAGCAGCTGTATGATGTAATATCAGTTGCTCATATAATGAGAAGCAACGATTCAGTTATTAGTATCAGCACACAAAAATGATGGTGGATTAGTGTCGATGCATCAAGAACGTCCGGGTTCAATTTGTACAAAGTGCAATAACTAGTTTCATATAAAGTGCTAATGTAGAAACACTATTAGAAGACCCACTCAGATTTTATAGTTTATTCTTTGACAATAAAATCATTCATATGTGTTTGGGACAACGCCCGACAACGATTACGATAAATAGAATTGTCATCCAATTCAATTAGCCTCTAGTAATAACTAATTTATTGCAGAGATATCTGAATTAAATAATAATCGGATTGATCGACAGTATTATAACAAAATAAAGATTCAATTAAAATTGTAATTTTGTTATCAGTATATTAACTTGCTTCCTGTGAAAACCATGACCATTTGGCAGAGAGGAGCACATCTAACATCAATCACTTCGCCAAACAAGGATCTTCAAGAACTGCAACATCACTTGATCTAAAGCACATTATATGTTGTCTAAGATGTAAACACCCTGAAAAACTCAGATATGACGCATTCAAATTATTGGAAACCCTACAAAAACGCAAACAAAATTACAAAAATGCAAACAAAATTGCAAAAACACGATATGTACAGCTAGATCGAGAACAAAACATCAACGAGAAAAACTAAATTGAGTGATTATCATGAACACAAAAATTTAATCTATCGGGTCGAAGAGCAATATATGATATGGAGAAAAGCCAAACTTATTCAATAACATAAATACTAAAAGAATACTAACTAAAAAGGTGGAGAAAAGAAGATTGAAGAAAAAGTAGGGTTTGAAAGGAAGGAGGGGAGGTGTGGCGCTGAGAGAGAAATTGGCAAATTTATTGCAAAAGCTTACAATAAAGTCAATGCAGGTTAAATTTTTGTATTTTGACATTTTCAAGATTTTGGGAGGGACTAAAGTGAAAAGGTAAAAAAGATATTAGGACGAGCAAGATGTAATTTTTTAAAATTTCACCACAAAACTAAAACATTGATTAGTAGTTTAGGAACTTTGATACAATATAACACCCATCTCATTCGACCGATCTACATGAAACGTGACTACATAGTGGTTTCATGAGTAGTGTTCATAACACCAGTATTTAGTTAATCACCATTGTTGATGAGACAATAATGCATATTTTCTTAGTACAATTAGCACAACTTTTTGTATGTTTTGTTGGTGGTTAGTTAGCTTCATGGTTAGTTAGCTTAAAATATAGAGTTTAAGATGAATATAACAATATGTCACATGATATTTTTATCACATATATATTAACTTATATTAATAGTCAAAGTTTACTAAATTTGACTCAGAAAAAAGTAGAGTGACCAAAATTGGTGGGATTTAGGGAGTATGTTTTAATCCCTGGACTGATCGTTAGTCAGTCTAACATGATACTTTCTCTGTAAAAAGAGAGTAATGATATTCTCAGTGAAACTTCATAGTGAATATCAAAGTGAATGATGTGATATTAAAAAAATGACTAATAAATTCATTGTTTGTTAAACTTTTTTAGAAAGGTCATTAGTGGTTTGGTCTTTTCATTAATCCCACATCGTTCACTTTAATGTTTCACTATGTATTTTCACTGAGAGTATCATTACTCAAAAAATTGTTTTGACCCCAAACTTAATTTTAAAATTTAAATGTAGGGGTGACAAATGGGCGGATATGCCAAATACGGGGTCAGGTAATATGGATAGTTTAAAATGTGGGTATGAGCAATTTCAACCTATTTTATGATGGGTAAAGAATGAGTTGGGTAAAAGCGGGATAATTTAAAACCCACAGGTCAAAATTATATAACTCACGAGTAAAAAATAAGTAAACCTGCGGGTTTTAACCCATATATCCAACCCATATGGATAAATCTCGCGGGTTTCAACCCATTTATGGCCCACGTAGGTTTATATATAATCCATATGGGTAAACCCATGAGTTTCAACCCATATATTGACCAATATGAGTTTATATACCAACTCATATGGGTAAACCCACAGATTTCAACCCATATGGATAAACCCACGGTCACCTCAAAAACCCAACTTGCCCGACCCATATTTTTCAATTACTCATTTGACCCATTGTCCATTCAGCCCATTACCCATTTTACCTGTACCCAAATGGGTTAAAAATAGACAACCTACTTAACCCGCAGATTATGGATTTATTTTGCCACCCCTAATTAAATGGTCCTTTCTGCAAAAGAAATGTTCCACGGTCCTTTATTTTGTTCGGCTTTTGGCCCAAAATAGAAACAAAAAGAAGCCCAGCCCAGTCTTTGTAGTAAGTAGGGTTTTTGAGGTTTCTCCATCCTTTACACCCGGTATTTATCTCCAGACAGCAAGTTTCTTCACCGCAGCGGCGCTCATCCACACGGCGGACTCTTCAACCACCGGTTGGTCACTTGCTCCTCCCTTATAGGTGTATTATTGTTCTTCTGTGTTTAGGGAATGGAAATTTGGATTGAATTTGTACCTGATGTAACTGAATCTAGGAAATCTGTTGTACGAGTTTGTACTCGCTTGACTGTTTCGATCCAAGGTTGGAAATGTCCGGGTGTCATTTGGTAGTGTCCGTTTCATAGTTTTCGTGTATTTTGTGTTCTTACAGTTGATAGGAGGAGCTTGTATTTTTTTTAATGCTGCACTTAAAAGCTTCTTTATTTTAGGACCCTTTAAGGGATATGAGCTTCTTCTGTGAGAAAAAAAAGGTGTATTGGTCTTCTATATTGTTGGTTTGTGCACGATAAAAAGATAGGTTTTTAGGTTTGTGTCTTTTATTTCCTCTACTGTGTTGATTTTTTTTTACAATTTCCTATCTTGAATGGCTGCTAAATGTAGATTATTTACTCGTGGTGTCTGGAATTGACTTCTTTGTGCTGTGTAGATGTTGAGAAGTTTGATTGTTACATGGATGTTTTCTGAATTAGAATGGATTTTTTATTTTATTTTTGTGGATGATTTGAGGCCATCATTCACTCTGAAGATGCTTTTCATTGTAGATCCATCATGGTGAAGCATAACAATGTCATTCCCAGCTCGCACTTCAGGAAGCACTGGCAGAACTATGTGAGGACTTGGTTCAACCAGCCAGCGAGGAAGACCCGCAGAAGGAATGGTATGTAGCTGCTGCTGTCTGTATTGATGATTACCCGGCAATGTGTTACTTGTGTTGATTATGAAAGATGATATTAATTTGCTCAATTACTCCCTTGGTTTGTCCGTAATGTTTTCCTTAGAGAAAAAATTATGGGTACAGACTGAGTGAAGTATGAAGAAAAGATTATATTTTGTCTAGTGAATACCTGAGCTCACGGATGGATTTATTTAAATTGCATGCAATCAATTAAATATGCTGTTAACAATTGGGTAGGGTATGGCTATGGTTTCTATTTACTTGTAGATTAAATTGAAACTGGATGAAATAAGTTGATTCTCGTTTTTGTATGTGCTGGGCAGTGGCATGTATGTGTTGGCATGGATGCCAATAAATTGATAATTTTTTCAAAATTTTGGAGAATTTGATGTTGAATGTTCTGTGTGCCTGTGAGCCACGGGTGTGTTTTTCAAACAGAATAATATGTATGTGAAGTATCAATGAATTCAAAATTTATTTTTGCATGACATAATGGTTTTGTTATGTGGGCTTCATGCGTATCCTTACTCTGGTAATGCTATGCATGCAATTAATTTTTGGAATCGTATGGCTTTTGCATAAAGAATTTGCTTGGCTGTGAATCATACTTAGCAATGTGTGATTGGTGCTGCGATATCTCATTATTGTTGTCTATTAACTATGTTGCAGCTAGACAGGCCAAGGCTGTGAAAATCTTCCCCAGGCCTACTGATGGACCTCTGCGACCCATTGTCCGCGGCCAGACCGTGAAGTACAACATGAAAGTCAGATCTGGAAGGGGTTTTACTCTGGAGGAGCTCAAGGTGATTTCTTTAACATTTGGAGCCTGCATTCTGAGTGCTTAGACTGTAAGTAGCTAACTATGAACTCATTTGTGATGCAGACTGCTGGAATTCCCAGGAAGCTGGCCCCAACTGTTGGTATTTCTGTTGACCATCGCCGCAAGAACCGGTCTCTGGAGGGATTCCAGGCTAATGTGCAGCGACTGAAAGAGTACAAGGCTAAGATGGTTGTCTTCCCAAGGCGCACTCGCAAGTTCAAGGTATTTTACCCATACTCGTTTCTTTTTGTCAACTGAGTTTCTGTGTCTTGTGCTTCATACATATAATACCTGGAATGTAACTTTTTTTTTGTCTGCTGCAGGCTGGTGACTCTGCTCCCGAGGAGCTGGCAACAGCCACTCAAGTCCAAGGTCCGATCTTGCCTGTTGTTCCTCAGAAGCCTACTGTGGAGCTTGTGAAGGTGACAGAGGAGATGAAGTCATTCAGGGCCTATGACAAGCTGCGATTGGAGAGGACCAACGCCCGCCATATGGGTGCAAGGTTGAAGAGGGCAGCTGAGGCCGAAAAGGAAGATAAGAAGTAAGGAGCATCATGATGACCCCCATTACCCATCACTACTCATGTTGCTTTTTTGGTTTTCAGTGGTGCTACGAATTTTGGATATTAGTAGTTCAACGGATAATTTTGGTTGGACTTAATTTTGATAGTACTACTATAGTTCCTTTAATTTGAGTGTATGGCATATTTACTTAAAAGGCATGACTTGAAAGTTACATGTTTGCCACTTGGCCTTTATTTCCAATCAACTGTTCTGGCAAAGTTTATTTTGGTTGTTTACCTTCAAAGAACAGTACTTGGTCTTTATAAATGATATATTTTTAAATACGTCGTAGTCTGAGTAAAGAGCAATCCGTTTTGGTGGCTTCAAAATGGAACACCTTTGGCTATCTTGTATCAGGCTGTGTGTAGAAATGGACCTCACAGGGGATTTTCCATCCAGAATTAAACTATGATCGACCAAGGAGAGCAAATGGCATGATATCAAATATGAAGATCACCCCTCATACTGCTCTAAATGTTTAAAGATTGGGCATAAGACTACAAAGTGTGGAATTTGAAAAGCTAAGAAAACCGAGCAGTGGTACCCAATTCTTGACCTAGGACCATCTAGGGAACATAAGCAGCAAATGATACCTGGACATGAAAATATAAAGACTAATTAAAGCCAGGAAGAAGAAGTCTTTCAAGATGTAGATGGCAGCCTGGCTATGGAAATAAGACACCGACCTCATCAATCGGAGGAGAACACGAACTCAACCGACAAAAGTGAAGACTCATCAACTGAGAAAGAACAATACCAAACTCCCTCTCAAATCATGGTGACAACACCTAAAGACAAGTTAGTCAAGCCAGTGCAATGGAGCAATAAGAAAAATAAAAGTGCTCAACATCCCACGAAGAGGAACCACAACAATTGGAAGACTCAAGATGATCTACAACGCAACAAAAATACTGAGCACACTTCTATCCCTACTGATAAATCTCTTCTTATTGCTCAACTGAAATAATTTCAAATTAACTTGTCTACCAAACCTTTCTTTCAGGTACCAGCAGCTGACAAGCCAAGAATTCAGGCTAAAGACAACCAAGAAGATACTAAAGAAACCCTCGCAGCACAAGTCACGCACTGAAAGCTCAACCACTATGGAAAAAGATGAGAACAATAGCTCTGAAGAAGACTCCAACACTGTAAGGTTAAAAGGTAACCCTAAACCTCCTGATAAAGGAAGTACCTTTTTTAACATTCCCAACACAATAGTCACACGCTTGCAAGCAAAAACAAAGTTTCCTCATGAATATTAAGGCCTTATCCTGGAACTTAATAGGAATTGTTGGTTCTTTTCTTATACTTAAAAAGCTCACACACATGCGCAACATCTCACTTCTCAATTTTCTTGAACCTAAACAACCTTTAGATCAGATAGACAAATTCCAAGCATCATTAGGTTTTGATCAAAGTTTTGCTAGTTATGACTCTAGAATTTGGATAATGATAAAAGGAGATCTTAAAGGACGTCTGGTCACTCATAATGATCACTTTATGCATACTCAAATAACTAGCCCTTTGTTACAAACTGATTTCAATGTCTATGAAATATATGGTAAACACTCTAGGTCTCTAAGACTAGAACTATTTCAGGCACTTGAATCCAGTTTAAAAAAACTAATCACCCATGTTTTCTAGCTGAAGATTATAATGTGACTAGAACAATCTCTGAGTACAAAGGAAGTGCTGTACATGATGGGAACAACATCCTTGACTTTAACTCTTTTATTGAGTCAAATAACCTTCATGATCTGCCAACTGTAGGAAACCAATTCACTTGGTCAAACAACATAAAAGGCACTTCAAGAGTGTGTGAGAAGTTAGATAGAATACTAGCCAATGAACCGTGGTACCAGAAATTTCCAAACTTATCAATTATAACTCTGAGTAAAACCCCCTTTGACCACTCACCTCTTCCCCTAGACACACAGATCCAATCCCATAGCTCACCTAAAAGATTCAAGTTCTAGAATATGTGGCCTAATATACCGGAACTTAGGGACATAATTGATGGTAATTGGAAGCAACCAGTGTAGACTCAGGGAATGTCATTTTTTTTTCAAACTTAAAAGACTAAAAAAATAACTTAAAAGATGGAACAGAGAAGTCTTTGGAAATGTATTTGAAAACATTAAAAAAGCAGAGCTAGAAATACAAGATCTAGAAATGAAATATGATAGAGACCAGGACCCAGATGACTTTAAAAAACTAGCACATGCCAACTCAGAGCTATGTAATAAATTAAAAGAAGAAGAAGATTTCTGGAAACAGAAATCTAGAGTTAGATGGATGAAAGAATGGGACCTGAATACTAGATTCTATCACAACTTAGTTAAGAAGAAACATTCCAAGATGAGGGTAAATAGGATCAAAACTGGCTCAGGGGATTGGATCACTGACCAGACCTTATTAGGAGAAGCTGCAGCAGATTTTTACAAAAATATGTTCACTGATAATAACTTGGACAAAACTGGAGAATCAATGGTAAATTATTTGAAATTTGTCCCAGCTGTAATAACTGACCAGGACAAGATAGGCCTAATTAGAATGGTACATGAGGAGGAGCTAAAATAAATTGTTTTTGATCTTAGCCCTGATAGTGCCTCAGGTCTAGATGGATACCCTGGATCATTCTACAGATACTCCTGGAGCACAATCAAGGAAGATCTCTTGAGTTTTATTCAGGAATTCATGTGTGGAGTGCCAATTCCAAAGGCCTCATAGTGTTGATCCAAAAAACTCCTACCCTAACTTTCTTCTCAGATTTCAAACCAATATCCCAATCCAATTTTGTCAACAAAGTATGCTCTATGCTATTAGTTGACAGAGTCTCACCGGTGCTAAACAAATGCATATCAGCAGAACAAAGTGCATTTTTTAAACGAAGAGAAATAGTTGACAACACACTAGTTATGCAGGAAATGGTTAGATTGATGGACAAAAGAAACCAAGCCTTAAATGTAATAGAAAAGATAGACATGTCAAAGGCCTTTGATAGAGTATCATGGCCCATGCTAAACTCTTTGCTATTAAAGCTAGGATTCCATGGACATTTTGTAAAAATGGTCCTACAGAACATAGCTTTTGCTTGGTTCTCTGTGAGTTTAAATGGGAAACCAAATGGTTTTTTTGAAGCCAGTATATGTCTCAAACAGGGGAACCCTCTGTCCCCAATCCTATTCAATCTAATCACTGAGGTTTTTAATAGAGGCCTCAAACACATGTTAAATGTTAACCTTATGGATAGATTCATTATACCAGGGGTATACTCAGTCACTCACTTATCATATGTTGATGATACAGTGATATTCTTAAAAGGAAATCAGAAATCCCTTTAAAACCCGGTGTTATTCTTAAACCACTATGAAAAGGCAATTGCACAGGTTGTAAACTTCCAGAAAAAGTGTTGTTTATGTGGGATCTAAAGCCAGCATACCCACTAAGGAGAGGATAAAGACTCTAACTAGCATGCCTTTAGGGTATTTTCTTTTCACTTATTTAGGAGTTCCCGTTTACAAAGGGAGGAAATTAAACTCCTACTTTTAGCAAGTGATTGAAAAGCTGAACAAAAAGATTCAAAACTGGAATGCTAAATTGCTAAACTAAGCTGGGAGGTTAACATTAATAAAACATGTTTTGACCTCTATTCCTTAACACATATGGTGTGTAAGCTCTCCAAAACAACATACCCTGGATAAAATACAAGCAATGTGCTTAGATATTCCATGGTGGAAAAATGTTTCAGGGAAACTAAAGAGGCACTGGAGAGCTTGGGAGCATTTATGCTACCCCACTGCTGAAAATGGACTTAACTTGATGAATTTTAACACCATAATTGATGCCTTTTCTATTAAATTGTGGTGGAAACTCCATCAAGGAGAAAAAATTTGGTCTAAACTAATTTGGAGCCTTCCACCATCTTCCAGGACCTCTGACCCATGGAAAAGAGTTGCAAAAATTAATGAACTAGCTAGCTCTAACACTCAAATACTGATAGGAAATAGTGAATGTAACTTTTGGACTGCTAATTGGACTTCCATGGGATGTTTGATAGACTTGTGGATACCAAACACAAAACTTCCTCACCCATTCCTAATATTCAAGCAATTGTCAGAAAATAGAGCAACTTTTCTCCATTTTTTCGTGCAGGGTTATAGCCAGGAAGTTTTATAAAAAATCTTCGAACCTTTGGCCTTATGCTCAGAGGAGGACACCATGATTTGGAAGCCAGCTCCAACAGGTAAGTTTTCTATAAACTCAGCCTGTAAGGTTTTAAGGAGCAAAAGAATCAGGTCAACATGATTGAAAAAGGTATGAAACCCTCTGCTCCCTCTGAAAATACAATCTTTCACATGGAAATTGATTAATAAATTCATGCCTTTTGATGACATCCTAGGACAATTTGATATCCAAATTGTATCTAGATGTGAACTATGTCAGTGTAATGTGGAATCTTTAAATCATGTTTTAAACGAATGTGAAACTGCTCTCTCTCTCTCTGTGGAAACATGCTGAATACCCATTGGATATTCCTCCCACACAAACAATGCACATCTTTGATAGATTAACTTGGTTCTGGTCTAATACTTACTGCTCTAGCACAAAGAACAAGTTCTCTCATGTCATGCCTGTCCCAGTATGCTGGATTGTATGGAAAGCCAGGTGCAAAGCTATCTATGATAACAAAAGGCCAAATACTAGGCAGATGATCACAGATCTAGACAGAACTCTGGTTGATATTGTAACCACTAACCCCCCGAAAAACACCAGGATTGTGATTTGCTCATAAATAAGGGGTACATAAATCTATTTAAATTGAAAAAACCAAATTTAGTCAGGGCATACAAATGGGAACTGAAACTGGTCTTCAGCTAAATGTAGATGCCTCATACATAGATCTATCGCACCCTAAGGCTGGAATCATTCTCAGAGACACACAAGGCACATCTATATTAAATGCAATGAACATTTTAAAGGCCTATACATCTACAAAGTCTGAGCTGCAAGAAATTCTGTCAGGCTGTAAATTGTGTGTTAGCAATGGTTATACCCAACTAACGGTTGAATCTGATTATTTACAGGTTATTGAAATAATACAGGGAAAGAAGGCAATACCTTGGAAACTGATACAAATCCTGAGAGAGTTTAAAGACCTTTTGACGCACATCCAGGATGATTTTCGCCATGTCTACAAGTAGAAAAATAGAGCGGCGCACGAGCTGGGAAAGGCTGCGCAACTACTACAAATATCACTTCAAGTCTGTCAACAGTCTAAGCTAAACATGGACACTAGAGCCACAATCACTAGAGATAAAATGGGACTACCAACAATCAAGCTGCAGGAATAATCTCTACTTGACACTTGATTAGGCACAAAGCAGTAACACAACAGTCACATAATGGACACTCGTTCAACACAAGATGATTGCCATAATCTCTTCTTGGGACAAGTTTTTGTCAACAATTGCCTTGTCTACTTCAGCACTCACACTGGGGTGGAGGTACTGGATTAGAGACACAATTGTTACAAAAGCTATGCTACATTTATAGTTACTAGTGGATTTAGAATGCTTTTGGCTCAGAAGCGGGATATATAAAAGAAATAAGGGTTTGTGGATTCAGAATGGTTTACAGATTGCTTCTTGTAAAAATTTAATTTTTTAATGGTCCAGGGAGCCAAATAAAACCCCCCACCACTGGTGGATTTTGGTTTAAGAGAAAGTATTATGGTATTCTTTCTGGAAGCAGGAGGGGAAAAAGGTACTTATAATTCTATGTACCATCTGTTTCTGAGTACACGTGTTCAAAATTTAAGCCTATGATACAAGTGCTAAAAGGAGAAATAACCCAGAATTTTTGGTCCATGCCCAGCTCTATCTTTCGAAAGCTAGCCAAGTTGATCCCTTAAATAGGCTATATGTAGAGCAAGAAGGCAAAACAATCTTTTGATACAAACAATGCAATAGCTGGTGAGTGAGTTTATTTTCCTGAACTTGAAATTAGTCGATAGTTCGTCAAACTGGTGATTTGGATCAATCCAATATCCAATTCAACTAACCCATTATCCAACGAGTTATTATCCAATTAATTCATTTGTTAGTGAGTCATAATGAGTTGGATTCCAAATGGATTGCGTCCATCAATATCCAACGGATTTATTGGTATTTTCCTCCTTATTGTTAT
Source organism: Rubia yunnanensis (assembly GCA_037428765.1). Lineage (NCBI taxonomy): Eukaryota > Viridiplantae > Streptophyta > Magnoliopsida > Gentianales > Rubiaceae > Rubia > Rubia yunnanensis. The sequence continues at coordinate 87,470,489 of CM075063.1, forward strand.
TATACAGAAGGAAAGCTCAGCTCGAGCAACTCATCAGCTACAACTCATAACTGCTTTCTTGTTAAACACCAACCGTCACAACTAATTGGGTTGATGGATTCAGTTAGGGAAGTAGTTTATTATAACTATAAGAACAATCTTTCAGAGAGGGATGGGTTATCTGTCCTAATGTTGAAGATTACAGATCAACTGTAACACCCCCAGACCCACCACAAGTATCGGGTCGGGTCTGAGCGTGCTATCGAAAGTGCTAACAGTAACGAGCAGATAAATTTTATGCGGAAGCAATTTAGATAAATTCAAAAACCTAACTTCACTATTACAGTGACTTGATTATTGCAAGTGTTAAATGAAAGTTTCACCTAACTATTACAGATTCAAAGTTCATTTTAAAACCTTAACAGTTCACCCAAGATCTTTATCAAAGAAGTAAAGACAACAAGCACTTTTCTCTTACTGTCTTTATTCACTTGAAAAAGGGTTGTTTAAGTAGGGTAACCTCCCTGCTTAGTGAGGTTCCATTGCCAGTATTTACCCAGTTGAGTTTAGTGATAACAGAATAACAATTAACAACTAGCCACGTATGTCCTAGCACACAGTAAAATGATACGGGTGGTTAATGCCAAATTGCTGCCAAGTGCATATATGACAACTCTGACTAACATACCCGACATAACCCAGTCAGTGATGCCCGAAGGCTATCAGTTCAGAATTCACTTTCCCCCATTCATTCCAGTGTTCAATTACAAGCTCGTACCAGTCAGGTGGTTATGCTAGCATACCAAACTCCACATGTAGCCGGTCTAATCAGATGGTCCGGTCTGTATCGTTCCACGCCGACTTCGACCAAACTACAATTGCGTCGAGGCCCCCGAAATCACAGACGGGTAATCAGGTAGCAGGTAATTCAAGTTTGACACAGCAAGATAAAGTACAAGCCGATCTTTCACAAAAATGATCAGAGCAGTTCAGGAGTTCAGTTTCACGATAATCTAGTACAGTATGATAAAATACATACTCAATTCAATAGTCAGTAAATACCATCATTTGAGTGTAATCGTCATATCTTTCTCTCATAGCTCGAGTATCGAGTGGAAAGGTTTGAGTATCAGGTTTGAAGTACCGGAGTTCGAGCAGATGAGTTCGAGTACAGGGGTTCGAGTACTCACAGTTTGAGTAGTTGGGTAGGAGGTTCGAGTAAAGAATTCGAGTGGAGAAGGTTCAAGTGCTATGGGTATCAGGTGGTACTGGTTCGAGTGGTAAGTGGTACCAGTTCGAGTGGTAAGGTTCAGTTGGAAAGATTCTAAAGGTACAGATTCAGTTGGTTAGGTTCGAGAGGTAAGGTTTTAGTGGCACTAATTCGAGAGGTAAGGTTCGATATGTGAGTCCGTAAAGGTTTCAGTAGTACTAGTTCGAGAGGTAAAGTTTGAGATGTAAGTTCAAGAGGTAAAGGTTTCAGTGGTGCTAGTTCGAGGGGTACGGTTCAGGGGGTACAGTTCAGGGGGTACAGTTCGAGAGGTAATGGTTTCATTGATATTAGTTCGAGAGGTATAGGTTCGAGAGGTGAGTTCAGGAGGGACAGTTTGGGCGGTACAGTTCAAGGGATACAGTTTCGAGGGTACAATTTGGGAGGTACAATTTGGGAGGTAATGGTTCGGGAGTAGGTTTCGAGAGGTAAGGTTTCAGGGTACTAGTTCGAGGGGTAAATGTTTCAGGGTAGTAGTTCAAGGGGTAAAGGTTTCAGGGTACTAGTTCGAGGGGTCAAGGTTTTCGGGTACTAGTTCGAGGGGTCAAGGTTTCCGGGTACTAGTTCGAGGGGTAAAGGTTTCCAGGTACTAGTTCGAGGGGTAAAGGTTTCAGGGTACTAGTTTGAGGGGTAAAGGTTTCAGGGTACTAGTTCGAGACATAGGTTCGAGGTGTACTGTTCCATAGGTAAAGGTATTAGTAATACTAATTCAAGAGATACAAGTTTCCAGTGACGGTTCGAGAGGTGAGGTTTTCAGAGGGGGTTCGAGAGGTGAAATCTTTTAGTGGGTTCGATAGGTGAAGTTTTCAGTAGAGGTTCGAGAGGTGAATGGTTCAGTAGGGATTCGATAGGTGAGGTTTTTCAGTGAGGTTCGAGAGGAGAAGTTTCTTTGTGGGTTCGAGAGGTGATAGTTTCAGTAGGGGTTCGAGAGGTGGGATTCTTAGTAGGGGTTCGATGAGGTAGAGTTTCGGCAAGGGTTTGAGAGGTAGAGTTTTTCAGTAGGGTTTGAGAGGTAGATTTTTTCAGTAGGGTTCGAGAGGTAGAGTTTTGGCAGGGGTTCGAGAGGTAGAGTTTTGACAGGGGTTCGAGAGGTAGTTTTTTAGTAGAGGTTCGAGAGGTAGAGTTTTGGCAGGGGTTCGAGTGGTAGTGTTTTGACAGGGGTTCGATAGGTAGTGTTTTGGCGGGGGTTCAAGAGGTAGAGTTTCAACAGGGGTTCGAGAGGTGAAATTTCAGCAAGAGTTCGAGAGGTGGAGGGTTCAGTTCAAGAGAGTCAGGTTCTGATGGCATTATATATATATATGTAAACCTAAACTTAGATTTTAACTCAATTCGTGCTAGGGCGATGCAACACTCACCTTAGTTAAACTTGGCTTGACAACCTCTGCTTCTACTTCACTGCTTAACCTCTGACTTTTGGTACTCAAAGTATCTTAAGGCTGTAAGTTTTGGGGAGGATATCACTGGTATTTATATTAGGTAAAATATAGGTTCTGACACCTACTTAACCTAAAATTTTATCCTGTAAACCTCAAGCCTACTTGCCCAAAATTACTTTGGATAAACTTCTCACATCCACCGTCTGTTTTTTCTTCTCAGTAATTTCACTTGCTTTAAAATTACTTTGGATAGTTTTTTTTTCACATCCGCTGCCAGCTTTTCTTTCATTGTAATTTCTTGCATTTATTTGCTTATTATTACTATTATCATATAATATATATATATGTGTATGTATAATTATGTATATTTTCTTCTTGGTAATTTCTCTTACTTACTTATTTATTTTATTATTGTTACTAGTATTATTATTATATATATACATATTTTATTTATTTATATACACGTATATATTTTTCAAAAAAATTTTTAAAAAAATTTAAAAAATTTAATAAAATTTAATTATTACATGTATTCTAATTACATTTCGGTAGGGTTTTCCCATCAATTCTTTCGATTCTTATCTTCTTCTTTGATTTCTCATCTCAAATCTGAATTCAATACCCAATTTACCTTTTTGCACCTTTTTGATCTTTGATTCGTGACATGTGGTATCCGAGCCACTGATTCTTGAAATCCCCAGAATGAGAACACTCGAGTACACCATGAAGGAATTGCATTGGGCAATTACACAATTTTCTCAAATCATGAAAGAGCAAGCTCGGGAGTTTTCAAAGAAGTTAGGTTCAACGAACGCAAGAGTTAATTGAATCATGGAGTCAATGTTAACCAGTTTTGAGGCTAGTATGAGGGAGGATTTTGCTAAGCAGCTGGAGCAAATGACAAAGCTATTCTAGAATTACTTTGGCATTCTATTCGATCCGCAAAGAGTATAGGATGTGGGGATTTATTTGGAAGGCAAAGTGGAGATTTGGTTTCAGGGATTCAAGGCCGTTCAAGGAGTGGTGGGATGGAAACATTTCGTGAAGCCTTCATCACTTAATTTTCTGATGCTGGGGAGGGGGACGCCATCAAAGAATCCAACAAGCTATATAAAAAAATCAACAATAAGGAGCTATCAAGGGGTGTTCGAAGAGCTTAACACACTGGTTCTCTGCAAGGACTCCAGGTTACCCGAATCCTACTTCATTTCTAGTTTCATTGGTGGATTAAAGGATGAATTGAAACCAATGGTGAAATTGCTTAAACCTATTACTTTGCATCATACTGTTGAGATTGCTTTGTTATAAGAAAGGAACCCGGAGTTAATGTTTAAGAAAAAATGGACCCTCAATAGTTGGATCGGGAAACAATACGTATAAGCATGTTCAAGAGAAAACAAATTGGTCCGGAATTAGAAATGAAGGTAAAGAAAAATTCACAAGAATCTCCCTTCAGGAAATCAAATACAGGCGAGACAATCCTTTGTATTATAAATGTGGAGAGATTTTCGGACCAGGTCATATTTGTAAGTTTAGACAAGTTAAGCATATGTCTGTTCATAACGAAGAAGATGGTGATGATGTTGTGGTAATTGAATGCTTAATTGATGATGTACTATCACATTACATAGTGAAATTGAAGAATTTAGTATATGTTGTTGGACACGGGGAGCACCGATAGTTTTATCGACTGTAAGGTGGTTGGGAGACTGGGATTGAAACAAGTACCAACCCGACCTTTTTTTGTTACCATTGCTGACGAGAGTCAAGTAAGGGGATCCACTATACAAAGTTATTGGGGCTAAGCTTCAAGATTCATTACAATAAAGGTGTAGAAAATGGAGCTGAAAATACTCTATCTAGAAAGTCTATTCCTCAAAATTGTGAAGTTGTTGAGCATCAGTCCACAGTTCTAGCTAACAACTCTGATAATCTTCTGAAGTCTTATAAATATAATGGTAAAAAAATATGGATTGTCTAAGCCTTCTGAAGTTAACTTCATACATTAAGGGATGAGAGTACCTAAATTTTGCAGGTTTGGTGCTACAGATCCCTCTTCTGATCCATACTGAATCAATCTTAGACTCAAATCTCTATGGATTTTATTGAGAAACAACCTCAATCTGATGGTTGAAAAGCTATTTTTGTGGTTGTAGACAGACTCATCAAATACAACCATTTCTTGGCTTTGGCTCATCCTTATACTGTAAGCCAGGTAGCTACTGCATTTTTTATGACATCTGCAAGCTCCACGGAGAGCCTGAATGTATAGTAAGTGATAGGGATAGAGTATTCACTAGTAACTTTAGGAAGGATTACTTTTGAATCTCGGATTTAAGTTACACTACTCTGAAGCCTACCACCTAAAATCATATGGACAAACAGAAAGGGTTAATCAGGTTTTAGAATGCTTCCTAGGATGTTTTGGCAGTGAAAAACAAAGCTATTGTAAGCAGTGGTGAGTGCAGCCGAATGGTGGTATAATACCACCTTCCATTCAAGTATCAATCAAACACCTTATGAAGCTTGGTACGCATACAAACCTCTATCCTTACTTTTAGGAGTTTTCTGATGCAGTGATGCCATCCATTCAGAATTTTTCTTGTGAATCAAATTCTGAGGAATGAGCTACAAAAGGCTCGAACGAGGATGGAATTCTTCGTTGATGCTAAAAGAACAGAAAGAATGCTTCAACATGGAGATTGGGTGTACCTTAAAGTTAAAAAATATCGACAAATTAGTTTGATCAACACAAACAATCAGCTAGATTTCTTGGTCCTTATATGGTAGAAAAGAGGATAGAAGAAGTGTCTTACAAGCTACAAATTCCAAGTTCCTGTAAGATACATCCGCTGTTTCTGGTGTTTTTGTTTAAAAAGCACATTGGAGTGTCTCCCCAGCAAACCACAAATGTGCCCGAATCAGATCGGGAGGATTTAATCATCTTGGACCCTTTTAGAATGTTACAACAATGGTTCATTCCAGTTGAAGGTAAACAACAACGTCAGTGGCCCATCGAATGGAGGGGATTAACAATTGAAGAAGCTTCATGGAAGGAAGCCAATTTCATCAGGAAACAATTTCCTCCATATAAATCTTGAAGATAAGTTCAATATTACAGGAAGGGATTGTCAGAATCCAAAGGAGTTATTGGTCTTTTCCTCCTCATTGATATTATAAAGAAGGAAAGCTCAGCTCGAGCAACTCATCATCTACAACTCATACCTGCTTTCTTGTTAAACAGTAACCACATCAACTAAATGGGTTTTTGGATTCAGTTAGGGAAGTAGTTTATTGCAACTATAAGAACATTGTTTTGGAGAGGGATGGATTATCTACTCTATTGTGGAAGATTAGAGATAAACTCTTTGTATCTCATCCATTTCTTTGCTTTCTCATCTCAAATCTCAAATCTGAATTCAATATCCATTTTACCTTTTTTGTTCCTTTTTAATCTTTGATTCGTGATAGAGTCATTAAATGGGTAATCCGTGGGTAACCCATGGATTAATTCATATGACCCAATGAGTTAAAATTCATTGATCCAATGAATCACAGTCTAATAAGTCATTATTTAGTTCATTAAATAAGTCATCGTCCAACTTTTCAATCCATGAATAGTATTGCACCTCTTCCTTTTGTTCCCAGAGGAGTGAAAGAATTTGACATTCCTGTCACCTTTCTTAAGTCAATGGTGCTTGGTACGCTATCTCCACTTTGCGTCTTTAATGTCCAGTAGGTTTTCTAGTTACCACTTTTAAGTTTGAAATTTGGGCTTTTGTTTTCTATAATTTTTCCATTTTGTTGAAATCAAATTTGATTTGATAAGAACTCCATTTTTTTAATCCCGATGGTTGAATTCCCGAGAAGCCCATGATTGTAACTCTGAAGCTCAATGTTTGATAGTTGCATTTAGATCCTGACCATTGTCACTCAAACTGTTTTTATTAGTTGATCACAATCTAGGGATTGCATCCAATAATTTTCAAATCGGAAATATCATTTGTATTTGGTGGTCAGTCTGGCTGGCACATGATCAGATGTGTGACTATGTAAAAGTTTGACTTGAGAACGGGCCGGGACGGTATGTGGATGTCTCCAATTTATGCACAACGTAAACTTATTTCCATAATATCCCATGTCATGAAGTTCACATTCATTTAATTACGTATTTTGAAAGATCTCAGTTTGCCGATTTGGTCTTTGGTTGACACTCTCCCTTTCACTTTGGTGTAGAATTTTGTTGAAATCGCCTATGCATACCTAAGGAAGGGAAGATAAAGAACTAAGATTTGGATATTATTGCCAAACTTTTTTTTTTCGTTTACTTTTATTAGGTTTTCCATAGGTACCCGTGCAACGCCAATAACATAATGTAATCGATCCTTTACAATAAAATGAAAAGAATAAGAAAAAACAGAAAATTCAATGTCTTTGTTCCAGAAGAATGCTATATCGCTTGAATTTTCATGTGAATCTACAAAAAAATCCATGGAGATCCAGTTGGTATTTTATTTTAGACAACTGAATGGAAATACTCTTAGTTTCTGAAAAAAAATAAAACGAGGAGATTTGAAAATTAAACTCTTCAAATGTTTAACTACACGTGGATTTGACTGTTGGTAAAACTAACCCCCTTGCACAATTCAAGATGACAGAAAAAGAAAGCAAGAAAAAGAACATAGATTTGAACGTGGTTCACCAAACATGTCGGTTACCTCCATGACCAGAAACAGATTAATCTTAGTACCCAAATGGGTCAAACAAATTACATATGTAAGGGATCTCGTCAAGCAGGACCACCTAACCCAGATTACAGATACAGAATGGACTATATCTTTCCCACAACTTACAGATACAGAAGGGTGATTTGAAGACTAGAACAACTGTCTACCAAACTCACACCTAACAACTCTAACTCTCCCTCTATTTATAAGAATTCAAGTGCAGATCAAGAGTCATCCTATTCATGAAATAAACTCCTGAATTTCTCAATTCTTGAATCAACCCTTGAGTTGCCCATTAATGAATCCAAAAATCTTGACCTCCTTATTAATTGATGTTTGGGATTTAAAGAGATACCCAACAATTCCCCTCTCGATTAAAAGTACCAAATACAGAACAAGAGTCAAATTATGACTGGCAGATAACCCAGTTTCAGATGCACATTGATTGTTTCAGATGTATCAGATGCTCAACAATTGTTCCCGATGTACCAGATACACGGTGACAAAGCCAGATGTACCCGATGCACGATGATTGTGCCACATGTACTAGATGTACGATGGTCGTGCTAGATGTATTAGATGTAACAGACAGTTACATATGCAAAGGAGAAGTTCCAGACAGACATATGTACCCAAAGGTACCCAAATACCACCAATTAGAATAAATCCAACTAGGAAAGGATTTATCAAACATAACAGATTTCACCAAGGCCAACCGGGAAAGGCTAGTGACAGAACAGACAAATTCAAGCAAATTCAAGCAGGAAAGAATTTACCAGTAGAACAAGCAGATGTTAACAAGTTCAATTAGGAAAGAACTTATCAAATACTGCAACTCGTGAATCTAAATAGAGGCGACATAAATAGAATTGTTCTCCAGACTCGCCAACAGATCACACAAGCTCAGATTTTTCTTATTCTCTTTCTTCTTTTCTTCATCTTGAAATAGAAGCTGATCAACCAAAGCTCTGATGCCACTTGTTGTATCAGGGCTTAGCTTTGATACCACTTGTTGGGAAAAGTAATCCCCCACAGCTGAAGATGACAGAAAAAGAAAGCAAGAAAAAGAACATAAATTATAACGTGGTTAACCAAACATGTTGGCTACCTCCACGACCAGAAACAAATTAATCTTATTACCCAAATGAGCAGATAGATTATAGATGTAAGGGATATGTCAAGTAGGACCACCCAACCCAAATTACAGATACAGAGACAACATTTTTCCCACAGGTTACAAATACAGAAGGGTGATTTGAAGACTATAACAATTGTCTACCAGACTCACACCTAACAACTCTAACTCTCCCTCTATTTATAAAAGTTCAAGTGTAGATCAAGAATCATCCTATTCATGAAACAAACTCCTGAATTTTTCAATTCATGAATCAATCATTGAGTTGACCATTCATGAATCCAAAACTCTTGACCTCCACATTAATTAATATTTAGGATTTGAAGAGATACCCAACATTGATGAACCCGACAACTCCAACTAAGGCAATTCATTTTCTCGACGGGACTATCTTCTTCTAGTCTCTACCATCCACGACTGGTCCTGGTGTGGGTTTCCCAAGGGAAAAATTCAATCACGGGTAAAAGATAAATTGCTCAGTTATTTTTTGTTTATTCAAATCAGCAAGGGCAATTATGTCTTCAATGGACACCTTTATTTTCAGCTTCTTTTTTTTTATCTGGCTTAAAGCAATTTGATAACCAAAAGCATGCAACAACCTTATTTTCCATTTGAATTTTTGTGTTTATTTTGGAAATCTAGTAACTGAGATCCTTCTCTATGTTTGTGACTTTATAGAGGAATTTAGTTAAGTCCAAAGAAGCAGAGACCATGTTATTATGTTTTGATGTAGCTTCTATCATAATTTTATTGAATTAACTTTAGTCGCTGTGGCAAAATCTCTAAGCCCTAATTCATTTTCTTAAGTGTGAGAAGTCAATTTTCTTCATTGTCTTTAAGTTCTTTTATGGTTAATTGTATGGGATTTTGTTGAATATTTTATGAAGGATTTGTTTAGAATAATAAATTTTGAAGTTACGTGGAAGCTACATCAGGTTAGGAACAAGTGCATACTCCACAAGGCTTAACAGGCAAAGGGAATAATCCCTCAACATCTGATAATGTCAATGAAAAAAATATATGTTCCAGTCATTAAGAGCAAATTTGATCCAACTTTAGAGCATCATTGTAACTGTTTAACCCTACTTTTCCTAATAAGGAGCACTCCTTATTTAAGGAGAACCATTGTGGAGTTTTAATAACCACCCCTTAATAAAGAGTTGGTACCTCTTTATTTGTGAAAGACCAACCAATCAATAATGGACACTTGGTATGACTTGTTTTGTATTTTAAATTTGATTGCACTATAATAAAAGTTTAATTTTGATTATGTATATTTTTTCATAAATGAGATTATTTATTTTTTTAAATGCAAAAATTTCTATTTTTATTTATGTATTTTATATTATTTTATATCAGGTATTCTATTATATTGGAATGTAGAAGATCAAAGTCCAACTATGCAAGTCACAGAAGTTAATTCAAGAACTTAAAACTTAAATTCACCGACTCTCAAAGATTCAGGATCGGGACATCATCATCAACTTAGAACGAATATCGTTGAATAATTTCCAAATGTTTTGGAAGTAAGGATCAGATATTGTTTTTTAGAAAACATTATGATATGGATTAGATTTTTTTTTTTGGAAAAATGAAAACTTTCTCACTAACCAAAACTTTTAATTACAAGCTATCGCTATACCACCTCTACCTTGTTACATTTCCATCCCAATCATCCATCTAGCACATTTCTCCCTTAATCTATGCCTCATCCAACACCTATACATAATTCTTTCTAAAATAGAGTCAAGAACATTTACACTCATATTAGATTTTCCAAAACATACATCATTTCTCCATCCCCATAATTTATATAATGTCTCAGCTAAGGCAAGCTTGATAACCTCAGCTCTCTAACCTTTTCTCCTGAATTTGTCCTGCAACCAAAGAATTTCTTCATCTCGGACCTGTGGTCTCCTCTCTATCTGCATCCATTTCAGGACCTGCATCCAGATTTCATTTGTTATACTGCACCCAATGAACAAATGCGGAATATTCTCCTCTAATTCACATAAAGCACATTGATCTCCCTTGTCAATTCCCACCGTTTTCAATCTGTCTTTTGTTGTAAGCCTATTTTGACAGGCCATCCATAAAGTGAACTGAGCACGAGGCCTAGCAAAGTTGTTCATCAGCAAAATACTCCATTCTACAGCTGCCTTGTCTCCTCTGAATTCCAAGTACATTTGCTTCATCCTTAATTTGTTTTCCTGCCTCAAATCCTCCCATACTGTACTCTGCTGGATCTAGTTCCTTCATTTGACCATCTTCTTCAAAATCCAGGAGATTTTGGTTGGAAAACTAACTTCCATAATATCCTTACCCTTCATATAGTAAGAATGGATCCATCTCACTCGTAAGCTATCATTCTTTTTGATCAAGTTCCATAGTAGTTTTACCATACATGTCTGGTTCCCCTCCTTCACTGCTATTATATTCAATCCCTTTGCTTTTTTCTTCCCATAGAAAATTTTCTCCCAACCCACTGGGCTTTTCTTGAGATCTTATCTCCCCCACTCCACAAGAAAGATCTACACATAGCCTCAATAGTTTCAAAACAGCTTTAGACAATGGGAAACACTTCATCCAATAGTTAACTATACCAAATAGAACACTCTTTATCAATTGCATTCTACTAGCATAACTCAACAAATTGGAACTCTAATGTTTAAGCCTCACAGTCATCTTATCTATCAAAGGTTGGCCACTGTGGATGGTGGGTCTTCTACTATCTAGGGGAACTCCCAGGTATTTAAAGGGAAGTATTCCCTCTATAAACCCTGTGTCTCTTAGAATGGAAGCTCTCTGATTATCATCCATACCACAAAAATAAACTTTAAATTTCCCAGGATTAACAGACATACCAGTAGATCTCAACTGTTTTTTGAACATTTCCATCATAGCCTGCACAGATTCCACAGTCCCCTTTGAATATAACATGATTTCATCAGCAAAAGTCAAGTTGACGATTTTCAACTTTCCACATTTTTCATGAAATTGGAACCTGTTATCTTGCTGTAATCCCTGCAAACACCTACTAAGATATTCCATCACCATGACAAACAGCAGGGGAGATAGGGGATCACCCAGTCTCAATCCCCTTCTGGCTGCAAGAAACTTAGAAGGTTCACTATTTGTAATGTACCTATATGACACATACTGCACACATGCCATAATCCATCTCACAAATACTGATGGCAAATCCAATTCCTTTAAAATACATTCCATAGCGTACCAATCAACTGTATCATAGGCCTTTTAAATATCCAACTGCACCATACATCTAGGGCCACTCCTTTCCTAGTGTACCCTCTCACTAACTCATAAGCCAAAAGGACATGGTCCTGTATATCTCTACCCGGGACAAAGGTAGTTTGGCTATCATTAACTACTTCCTGAATAACTCCACACAGTCTAGTAGTTAAAACTTTAGAAATCACCTTATATTTTGCAGTACAACTTGAAAGAGGTCTGTAATCAGTAACCTTTTTTGCACTTTGGTTTTTAGGTATCATGGTGACTGTTGTGCTGTTTATGGCCCTATACAGTTTCCTTTTCTGGAAAACTCCATCATTGCTCTTACTGTATCAGTTTTCACTGTCTCGCAGTTCAGCTTGAAAAACTTGGCATTATACCCATATAGACCAGGAGCCTTTAAATCCCCCATTCCTTTCAAAGCCCTTCAAATTTCTGCTTCTTGAACTGGTTTAATCATCTGCAATCTGCTCTCTACTGATTATTCTCCCTGATCTCATGGCAGTCAGTCAATCCCCTCAAATCTATTAACTTTTGATCCCACTAACTTGCCATAGAATCTAAACACCTCATGTTGGTGAGGTGGTCAGTGAGGAATTGCTTCAATTCCAAGCCAAAAACCTGCATTATCTTAGAGCCCAGGTAATGGTGCACATAGGGTGGTCATTGATCCCTGATTTTTCATCAATATGCCGGGTGGACATAGATATTGGGTTGAGTGTAGATATGAGTGAGTGCACAAATTTTGTCGGAGATTAGGAAGGATTGGGCACCCCTGTCAAGATGTCCGATTTGAAACAGTGTGGCTTTGGTCAAAGATCCAACAACATAAACAAGAGAGAGGTACGAGCATAATATATGGAATTGTACCTAGCATCCATAAGGGCTCAAGGTCACCGACCACATAAATGCTACTCTACGTTCCAAGCTGATTTCCGTGATTTATAGGAACATACGATCCCAGATGGTTTTACTTATGGTGTCATACCAATTCCACAGGAAGGAAAAACCATGGATGAGGACATGGTTATGGAGAAGAACGTGGGTGGTCAAGTTACTGGAAATATTATACCAGAAAAATTACCTCAAGTAGATGATGGACAGGAACAAGAGCAAGGCCAGAAGGATAATCCTCAACAACATCCAAATGGTTTAGGGGAGCCAGGGCTAGAATCAAACATAGAGTGGGAAGAATGGATCCAAAAGGAGTGGGAGGGGTCCTCACTAATGCATCTTCAGCAAACTGGGGAACCAGCTATACAGTTCACAAAAAATACCTCAAATTTGGCTTGTAGGGAAGACATGGAGCAGGATGGAAGTCACTAGTTCAATGCTAGTAATAGATCCAAAGGTAATCATTGACCTTGTCAATTCTGTGTTAAGTCAGTAAGATGGCAATATTATTTTGTTAGTTAGTATGGCTGATGTTGATACAAAATGTGCTTAGGTTTGTTAAAAAAAGATAGTTGGGATGGGAGAGTTTGTAGGTCCATCAGATTGGGGTTCTTGGTTAAACTTAGTCATAGCTGACCCACATCATGAGCAATGAGATTGTAAATTTTTACACCCACCCTTTACTAGAGTTACAAAGCCACTAGAGTGGGACTTAGTTAATGATCAAGAGAGGCATCTAATTATCATCTCTGACTCATCCAATGAGCACAAATATGAAGAGGAGGCATGTAGAATACAACAGTTGGGGGAAAAGAAAGGAAAGGAGTTACTGAAACCAGATAGGAAGATTAAGAAGAAGGAGAAGAGAAAGAAACATCAGAACACAGAGAGAAGAACATATAGCTAAGTGCCTGAGTGAAGGTGTAGGAAAGTGTTTTCAGCAAGAAGAAGTTGCAGCGGCTCAAGTGTTAGCAAAACCAAACAAGGGTGAGAAGGCGGACCAGAACTAGGATGAAGAACTAACAACTTCTGAGACAATCTCACAGATTCAGAGAAGGTGCAAAGGAAAGGGCACAATATAGGATGTCAAACCTGAGCAGCAATGTTACTTAGCTACAAATTATGTTGCTAAGGATGACAAGCGAAAACAGGCAGAAGAAGATGAGGAAACAATTTCTATCAATACCGTAATGTTGGCAAAATGGAGGGAGAATGAAGTGCCATTGAAAAAAGAAAGTTACAGGATGATATGCATGTGACAAAACTGATCACATATCAAACGAAAGCAGAAGGAAGTACTAGTCATTTTGAGGGTTATGGCTTGGCTTTCCCAAAACTGCTAGTCCAAGAACCATGATGACATTAGTATAGAACTTGTGAAGAAATTTGGTCTTCACCCAATTGTCCATGAACATTCATTTCTTTGGAGGATAGCAAAGACAATCATTCAAAGTATTAAATTGCAACAATATTCTCATCCCATGCTTAGGAAGTTGAAGCATTATTTCTTTGACTATTGAGGTTCAACTATCATGGTTTTTTGGCAACAACCATTTGGAAGTAATGTTCACAACCCATGCTTGAAGCAAAAAGGAGAATTTCTTGGGATATTGGGATAAGTTTTGTTTGAGAGCTCTTGACCATTGGTGAACTTGGAGTAGTATAAATAGGGGATGAACTTAGTAGTTCAAACACACCTCAAACATAGTATTCCTTTGCTACTTACTTTCTTCTCCCTTTAGCTCTCCTTTGTAGTTGTAGAAGCCAAAACCCCATCTTTATATTTTGCCACATAATTCCTTCATAGGTGGTAGGCAAAGCCTTGTAATACTTTCTCCACACATAGTGAAGCTTCCAGTCTCCTCCAGCCGTGGATGTAGGTCAACTTGACCGAACCACGTAAATCCTTATGTCCATTATTTCCTTTATTTTCTTTACATTTTCTTTGCTATCCATCTTCTTGGGCTAATAGATATCTCGTGTGATTCGTGTTCCTAACAAATTGGTATCAGAGTCATATATCATTTTTTGATCTATTATCCATCATGACGGTAACAAGGACTTCTATTGAAAAGTTTGACCGGAGCATAAACTTTGGTATGTGGAAACTCAAGATGGAAGCCATCCTAATCTAGGATGGATGTGAGCTAGCCCTTGAAGAAAATGCCAGCGGACATATCGCTAGAAGATTTTGGTGATCTTGACAAGAAGGCTAGATCGACCATTATTTTAAATCTCTCTAACAAGGTTTTGCAGGAAGTTTCTAGTGAGAGAAATGCCAAAGGTATGTGGGATCAGTTGAAATCTACATACATGAAGAAGACAATGGAGAATCGCTTCTATTTGAAACAAAAGTTGTACATGTTGAAAATGGTAGAAGGTACATCTATACTTTCACATCTTGATAAATTTGATTCCATCATTTTGGATTTGGAGAATGTAGTTGCTAAAGTTGATGAAGAAGATCAAGCCATTTTATTATTATGTTCCCTTCCCCTGTCCTTTAAGTATTTTTGAGATACTATGATTTATGGGAAAGAGTCGGTCTCATACAATAGTATAAAATTTGTATTAAAATCTAAAGAGCAGATTGATAGGGACATTACAGGGGAGTCAAGTGGAACTCATGCTGAGGATTTGTTTGTGAGGGGTAGAGGTGAAAATAGAGATTCTGAAGGTGGTGGATCCAAAGGGAGGTCGAAGTTTAGATACATAAATAAAATTTGCAACTATTGCAAGAAAAAGGGGCACATTGAGGCTGATTGTTTTAAATTGAAAAATAAAGAAAAATATAAAAATGAGTAGAATAGCAGTAATGCTGGTAAAGCTAGTGTAGTAGAAGGTGAGAGTGATGGAATCATATTTGTGGCCATGGATAATAAATCAAGGTCTTCTAGTGAGTGACTCTTAGATTCAGATTGTTCTTACCACATGAGTTATGATAGGGGATGTTTTTCCACTTATGAAGAATGAGATGGTGGAATTATTTTGATGGGTAGTAATGCTCCTTGTAAGGTTGTTGGTAGGGGAACAATTCAAATCAAAATGTACGTTGACATTATTAGGACACTCACTAATGTTAGGCATGTTCCTGACTTAAAGAAAAATCTCATCTCTCTTGTCACTCTTAATGCTCTCAGGTACAGATATTCAGGTGATGGTGGAATACTGAAAATCTATAAAGGTGCTCTTGTGCTAACGAAGGCTTGCAGAGTTGGCTTTTTGTATGTTTTGCAGGGATCTACAGTAACTGGGGCAGTGAATTTCTCAACTTCCTCAGATGAAGAGATCACCAAATTGTGGCATATGAGGTTGGGACACATGGGCGAGAAAGGCTTAATATTGTTAAGCAAGAGAGGTCTACTTTGTTGTTAAAGTACTGGTAAGTTGGACTTTTGTGAACACTGTATTTTTGGAAAGAAGAAAAGATTTAGCTTTCGTTCACCTGCAGTTCAAAACATAAAAGGTACTTTGGATTACATTCATTCTGATCTTTGGGGTCGCTCTCGTGTTCCTTCTAAGGGTGGTGGAAGATATATGCTTACTTTTATTGATGACTATTCAAGAAAAGTTTGGATATATTTTTTGAAGTTTAAAAGTGATGTTTTCCTAACATTTAAACAATGGAAGACTTTGATTGAAAAACAAACACGAAAAAAATTAAGCGATTGAGGACTGACAATGGGTTGGAATTTTGTGGAAATAAATTCAATGAGTTCTACAAAAATGAAGGAATAGCTCGAAATCGTACTGTTAGAATGACGCCTCAACAGAATGGTGTGACAGAGCGGATGAATCGTACTCTTTTGGAAAGAGCTCGGTGCATGATCTCAAATGCCAAGTTGACATTAGAATTTTGGGTAGAAGCTATATCTACGGCTCTTCACATCGTTAACCGCTCTCCATGTGCACCTTTTGATTCCAAGACTCTGGAGGAAGTTTGGTCAGGTACTCCTGTTGATTACTCTAATTTAGGAATATATGGGTGTCCAGCTTATATACATGTTAATGAGGTAAAGCTAGAGCCTAGGGCTAAGAAATGTATTTTCCTTGGTTATGCTTCAGGGGTGAAAGGATATAGATTGTGGTATCCTGATCCCAAATCAACCAAATTTGTAATTAGTAGAG